>OY992800.1:0-4800000 GCA_963921375.1 Tiliacea citrago | reverse complement strand
AAACAACAATACACAGAGTAGTTTATTATCCTAAATAAAAAAGGTGCGCACCATCATTTTTGTTTTCATGAAAAAGTAGCAAAAGTCTGTCTAAAGACAGGCTTGATTTGGTTTGAATCAGGACTTCGTACAGTCTTACATTATAGTAACGAAAGTAAGGTAAGGTAACACCTGGTTACTGGGCCATGGAGGCCAGATATACATTCGCTCCATGTAAAATACTGGTATACAGCTGCATCTGGAAGCCGAACCTAACATGGTTGTAAAAAAGCTAGGCAGATGACCATGATGAAAAATCGTAATTTGTTATTGTAATCAGGAATGATATATACTTAAATTGTTTTTAATACACAAGAATTATTAGAAGATTTAGGTACATAAAAACACGTGGAGTATATGAAAATGCTGAATAAAGCTTGTTCGGATGAATCAAAAAGACATGCCGGGAAGTTTAATGAGGAATACATGGGCATGCCTGGATGCTTCAGATGTTTAAGTGTGGACTAATTAAGTTGTAGATAATGTGTAATAAATTATTGGCGATATTGGTTTATTAAGGCGTGCTATATTTATCATTTTTTTTTTAATTATGGTAATAACACACTATCTCTCTCCTTAAACTTTTTTTTTATTGTTCGTTGATCTTTTTTCTTGATTATTATTGAATATATTTATATACATAGGTAAGTTTAATATGTGTTATATATAGTATGTATTTAGTTATTTATTTATTGTATATAAATGTAAATAGTACACCACAGACTACCTGCAGTATTGTGTTAATCCATCCAAAGGTTGTCTTTAAAAGATCGCTTTTAGCGATAAGACCGCCCATTGTGTCACCCTAAAATTTCTACATTTATGTCTGAAATTTTTATGGTGTACATAATAAATACTATTTTATTCTATTAGGAATAAAGACGTAAAAAAAAAATGTATAATAATTAACAGCTACCATATTGCTTACCTCGTGGCCACAAATACACGCTCAATTTACACGCGTTTTGCGACAGCCACTGCAGCAGGGCTAACATGACACACGCGACAATTATTCACTCTCGCGCGAGTAATTCTTGTCTATTTCTGTAACTATGTCGTTTTCTGACAGCGCTCCCATACAAAATACTCGACTCGTTCTGTCAAACTTGATGTTTTCTCGACAAACCCTAACATGGCACGTATTATATCTCGAATTTTGACATTTCAACACGAGATATCTCTGATTTTTCTGTCATTTACTCTTCCTCGATTTTGACGACGAGAAGAGTAGACAAAATTATGATACAAAAAAAGGCATTCACTGGCGACAGACGTGAAAAATTAAAACTTTGGAATAACATAATAAATACGTATACATGTACACAGGCCGCTGTGGGACGCCAGTCTGCTGCAACACGTTACATTAGCATTTCGGTAACGTGGCTAACATGTTGACGAATCGGTAAGCATGTAGGTGACGCAAGTAGCATGTCGGGGACGCTGTTAGCATCTGGGTGACTAGGTTAGCGAGTTGGTGACGCAGTTAGTATGTCGGGACGCGGTTCGAATTGCTGTGACTCAGTTAGCATGTCGGTGACACAGGTACTATGACGGGGATTCTGATAGCATGTCGGGACTCAGTGAGCACGTTGGTGACGCAGTTAGCATGTTTTAAACATGTCGGCATGCTTTTTGCATGTCAGTGACGCAGCTAGTATGATGGGGTTGCTAATAGCATGTCCGGATTCTGTGAGCAAAAAGGTGACGCAGTTAGCATGTCGGCATGTTTTAAACATGTCAGGATGGTTTTAGCATGTCGGTGATACAGGTGGTATGACGGGGTCGCTAATAGCATGTCGGAATTCTGTAAGCAAGAAGGTGATGCAGTTAGCATGTCGGGACGCTTTTAGCATGTCGGGACGCTTTTAGCATGTCGAAGACGTGGTTGGCAAGTCGTGAGTTGGTTTACATGTCGGGGACACTGACAGCATGTCGGTGTCGGTCAGTGACGCGTTTAGAATGTTGATGACTCGGTTAGCACGTCGGTGACACGACACCACAGATTTTGCCCCTACCAAAAATGTCTCACTCATTTTCATTTGCGTGATTTTGTTTTGTAGTTTAATTTCAGCATGCCAAAGAAAAACATTTATTTTTAAACAAAAAAGCCTGTTACACAAAAAAACTAAACATAAATTAAAAGAGGTGGATGAAAATCAATATACTTAGTACAAACTAATTCCATGCGTAAGATCGAATGAATGAGCCGATGTTGCTATCATAAAAATGATTTATTTTTAATAATTTGCTACATCGGTCTCTCGTCGCGAGATAAAGAACTGTCAAAGTGCCTTTCTCGAGTTTACTCGAGCCTATCGGTCATGTTAGTGTTTAGAATGACGTCATTATCGTCGACAAATTTCGATAAATTGAGAACGAGAGCGTTCTCGCGCATGTCATGTTAGCCCTGATGAAAAAACAAATGAAATGAGTTGTTTAGAGCAAGCCACGAGTCACTGCGATGCGACGGAGCGATGGACGGAATCAAGTGAGGCTTACGTGTCGCTTGACGCAATTCCCATCGCTCAACGATGTGAACGGAGCCTTACTTAGGTACTTACACTTGTCTAACAATCAGCTAAATGTTTTCAGGGAAGACGAACAAGACATTTTATTGTACTTTAGTAGTTATTTTGTAGATTTTAATCAACAAAAGATAATTCTCTGTTATGCCCCACAGGTGACTTGTGTTGACCTCACCCCATTGAGGATGATTGCTGTCATTTGTTGGATGACAAGACGGTATTTTCTGCACTAATGTTTAGTCATGCCTTTAATATTAAATGAAAAGTGTATAGTTAACATAGAATAAAATGACATGCGGTTAAAGAGTCTAAAGCCAGATTTACACGGTACGATTTAATTGCCTATGGCATACCCAGGCATACCATAATATACAGGATCAAATTAAATTAGCTAGCGAAACTCCGGATAGGTGATGGGTATCGATATTTAAACATGATCAAACAAAAAATAAATTAATTTGATGAGTTTTTTTATGGGGTCATCAACCGCAGTTAGTGTAGACACTTGAAAAATATGTTTTTTTTTTTGGTAAATAATTCACTGACGTGATGGTTATCGATACCGAAACATGATAAAACAAAAGAAAACATACTTTCTCAAATTATACTTCAATTAACAACACCAACTGCCGGTCCGTCGCTCCCAAAAAAAAAAAACATCATTTTTTTTTTCTTTTATTCTGTCGTGTTTAGATATCGATACCAAAATCAAAATCATTTTTTTTTATTTCACATATACCTACATGGGCACTTATGAAACGTCAGAAGCTAGGTGCACAGTTCCAATTGGTCGTTTCCTATGGAGAAGAGCCGGCAAGAAAATCCACGGTTACTCTTTTAAAAAAAGTGGGCTTTAACAATGTTTCCAAGTTACAGTGTTAATAGGTATGGGAGGACAGTGTAAGTTCGTCAACAAGTACCAAGTACTTAACAAAAAAAAAAAGATAGTTTACAAAGCTACTGTCTATTAAGCCTACAACGTTCGCACATTCACAAATTAAAAAAGAATCTATATAAAATATTACTAAAATAATAAAAATTAAAACCTATATATTTAAACCAAATGACAACATTGTCATTACAACTGCAACAAAACTGAATAAATATTCTGTACACAAGTCACTAATAAATATTTTAAATTAAAATTGTAGGTTATGTCAAAGTATATAAAAAAAAAACATGTAATTTAGGAGCATTTATTAGACGTGTACATAGTTATGCCGTTAATGAGGTACCAGGGAAGCCACATGTGCAGAAGGAATTATTGCCAAACTTCCTTGTCTTCAACGTAGTCTTTAATCATATAGTGTGCTTTTTGACCAGGACACGTTTGATGTGGGTTTTGAACTTTCCATCGCTAGCAATTTCTATAACCGACTTTGGCAACTTGTTATAGAAGCGGATACTGTTTATAAGAAATGACTTGCTTGTTTTAGTACCCATCTCATATGCGGAGTTTCGCTACCTAATTTAATTTGACCCTGTATATAAATATAATTTAACTTTAATTTTAAATAATAAGTACCGTAAAGTCAAATCATTTATACTCGTATCAAATAGGCACATAAAAGGCACTTGAACGTCAAAATTTACCGAAGAAACTGCACCGTTACTCGTTTTAAATGTTTTATCATATTTTGTATATATTCATTAAATATACTATACTATACTTGTGAAGACGATGTACCTACAGTAAAATTACTACATCACAATAGGTAAAAATAATTAAAAATGAAGCAATGACAAATAAATTAATTGTAGCATTGTAAAAGTAGACGATTTGCATACAATTTTTACACTTATGTTGAAGCAACACTAGAATTATTTGCACCGTGTAAACAGCTGATGATGCAAGTGATTTGATACTTCAATTATACAGTATGTCTCAGGGAAGAAACTTGCAACGTGTAAATGAGGGTTTTATGTAACCAGCAGTAGAATGCTATACATAAAGGCTGCTAATAAATGTTTAAAAATATTAAATGATCCATTATTTTCTCGGTATCCTATTGTATAATTTAGCATAATATATTAATTTATTTGTTATTTTAAACTATACTGTCTGTGATGGCGATCACAGTTGTAGTTAGTTTTTATGTTACATGTCCTTGTCCCAATTGATGAAAATTTCGATGAATATACATTTACAAACAATACAGACGGACGAACTAAGAACCTCCTCCTTTTTTTGAGTCGGTTAAAAAGTAAAAAAATGCGTTTATTGGAGTGAGAAGAAGAAACACCTTAACACTATGAAAAGAGAAAGAAAACAATGCTATGATTTGTAGTAATTGGGATGCAATTGAAGCCTTAAGGCTTCTACATACTGCGATACCGGTAAAACAATTTCTATGAAAATTTCAAGGAAATTGTTCTACCGTTGTCGCGTCGCGCGACTAGTCGCGCCAGTATGTAGAAGCCTTTAGGCAACATCTACCTATCAATTAATCTGCCAAGCCTTTTCCCAACTATATTGGGGTCGGCTTCCAGTCTAACCAGATGCAGCTGAATGCCAGTATTTTACATGGAGCGACTGCCTATCTGACCTCCACAACGCAGTAGCTGGGTAATACGATACCCCTTGGTAAGACAGGTTGACAGACTTTCGGGCTTCTGACGACCCGTAACGACTGTCAAAGATCCACGTATGACAGCCAGGACCAAAGGCATAACGTACTTTCCGAGGCATGGAGGAGTTTCGGTATGTAAAGATGGTCACCCATCCACAGACAAACCCCGGCAAGCGTAGCTTAACCTGATGGATCGAGCTCTCCGGTTGTTATTACTTAGCCATGAGCGAAATTTACCTGTGTTGTATAAAAAATTATAATAACTAATTTATTAGATCCAGACCCAAGCCCACTCTCCCTCTCGAAGAGATGAGGCCTGTGTCCCACCATTGGAAACACTATAGACTGATTATGCTAGGTCCAGATGGATAACCTTGCCAATTACAAACTTATTAACGTAAATATACAATTACTAGATAGCAGTGTTAATTACAAAAAAAAACCTGTAATGTCAATTATTACACGCTTATAGTAATAACAATGTTTTGTAGTTTGACCTTTCACGCGTGTTGTGAAAATATCGTTACAATTGTATGTCTTGTTTCAAACAGTAGGTGAACTTCAGTAGTACATCCAGAAATCATACTCTGTGTCAACACACGCCAGTATACAAGACGGATTCTTTACTAAGTTCTAGGATGATAAAAAAAAGCCAATGCCTCCGGCGCACCTATTGGTGAGTAGAGTCACTGCCATCTAAAGACTTCTGAAATAACAGAGGCATCACCGATTTCCGTTGCTACCTCAGAGATAAAGTTGAAAGATATTGTCTATATTAGTTACAACAATATTGACACAAGTTTTCTTGGCTTTCAGAAAGAGCCCGAGCACAAATACCCGTTCGAATCAAGTTTTTTGTCAATGGTTAGTCCAAGAAATTTGGCATTTCCAACTCTGCATATGGTGTGATCTTTATCGTTTAAGTTAATGTCATTTTTTACTGGTAGGGTATTATTTGACTGAAATGCAAGATTTGTGTTTTATTTAAACACATTTTTAGATTATTATTGTCTAACCAGTAAATTATGGAAGCATTATTAATGTCAAGTTTATAGGTGTCAATTTTATTGCATGCTATTGTGACTGTGCTATCGTCTGCAAAAAGTGTCATTGGATGCTCATAGATTTCAGAAAGTCATTTATATATTATAATTCTGATAAATAATAATGGTCCCAGAACGCTTCCCTGGGGTACACAGAATTTCAATATTCGTTCTTGAGACAAATACGTCGTAGTCACTTTTTTGGTACGATCTATTCTTGAGATTGCTATGACTTGCCTTCTATTGGACATAATATAGGAATCAATTAAATTATGAAAATTGCCTCTAACTCCATGTGTCAAGTTTATTTATCAAAATAGTGTGGTCAATATAGTCGAATGCTTGTGTCATATCGTACAGCGTAGCGCAATTGATAGTCTTTTCATCCATCCGTAACATTACGGTGTGAAGAAAATCATAGACCGCGTATTGATTGTCTTATTTTGTCTGAAACCTTTTTGCTCACTACACTGGTCAAGTGGAGCGGTCGCTCTGGTCAACACTTAGCGCATCGAGCCATTTGAACGATGATTATAAAAAAAAAAATTTTTTTTTTCCTAAAATACTATTCCTTATTTCCTAACACTATGACCTTATTTGACCTAATAAATCAACTATATTTACTACTAAATAGTCTTTTTAAACTAAAGTGTATAAGGACCGCTATCTATAGCGATAAAAGCCTGAACGATGATTATAGAGTTCAAACTACGCTATAGACACTAGTTTCATTAAAAAGTTCGTTAGCAAGTTTTGAATCCAAATGTCCTAAGGCATTAAGTCCGCCTTTGTACCTAATTGCGTGCGAGAAGTTTAAATAATGAAATAAATAAGTCCAAAGGTAATTTTCTTTGTTTGATTTGTACACTATTTTTTACTTTTTGTTTCTTTTTATCCCTTCTTTAACACTTTTAGCGTGTATATGTTGAGTTTTTATTGTATTACATTGCACTTTATAATTAATATTGATATTCACTGCAGTATTTAAGTTTGTATAACACTTCCACATGTACACAACACAGTTAATAATATGTCACCGTACTCATTTTATGACAGTTTACGTGGTTTTTTTTAAACATTTAATAATACGGAGCACAAACTTGCCGTGCCGGTATCTCTGGCGATTAACCAACGATGCTCATAATCATACCGTAATATGTATAAATATCCATACTATGCTTTTATGATCTTATTGTACGCACTAGCATACTTTTGTGCATAGCATGTTATGTGTATTCCAGGCTTTGTTTTGGTAAGTAATCGTACCACATTTGAGCGCGCTGAGGTTGACAATAGTTTTATAATACGCAACTCGTTTTTAAAAGCAGATTCGTCTTAGAGATTCCCCGGGGTTTTTTCTGTCACATGTTTTAAAAACCTATTAATATTAATATTTTTATAACCATGTTATAATTATTTTTAATGCTATTTCGTATTTATGACGTATGTTGTGTCTACAAACACAATGTCGAAATGAAATATCATTCGAATTATCCGTTTTATCTGAACATTTTATGAAATGCAACATCTTTCTGTATAAACAGTGTGCGTGTCTCACTTGATTGTATTTAATATCTTGATCGTCAATAAATCAGCTTAGACTTTTCATCTCTACTATTCTAGTCAAATTCTAGTGCTGTGTGGTGCCGGACGTAAAGAATAGCACCATCCTATTTCTTCCCGTGGGTGTCGTAAAAGGCGACTAAAGGACTTACTAGAGAATGGGCAGCAGCGTTCTCTATGCATTTTAACACCATACTGCGATTGCCAACCCGCCTACCAAGTATGGCGATTATGGCAAGCTCCCCAAATGCTGGGGGAGGCCTATGTCCAGCAGTGGATGTCTTTTGGCTGATAAATTTACGCTGAAGTCATGCTAAAACGAACTTGTGCTTACAGGTTTTGGGTTCACATTTGCCCATAAATGATCATTACGTTGATTCACAACTCCATTTCTTGCATTAAAGACATTGTGAGGTCTATGCGCTGGGGCAGGGCTATGTTCAAATGACAATAAACCATAACATAAGTGGCGTAAAGTCAATATTTTGGTATCATTTTGTAGGTTGACTCAAATACATTTGATGAAATATATTTATCACCTATGCAAATTTCAGGGGTTATTTTTGCACTAAAAAAAAATAGTTATTTTTTATTAATATTTTATTCTTTGTTTTTTTCAGGAAAATTTAATAAAATTATATATTTATTTGTTTTTTTTTTTTTATAATTATTCGATAGTCCCAACATTTACCTTTGCAATAAGGTCATCTGTACGTCTGTAGATTTCTTAGATTCAATAATATTAACATATTATTGAATATACCCTATATCAACCAATTAAAAAAAAAATGGCTGTCATTCGCGGGGTGTTGTCTGAATGACGCATTATTCGTATTGGACATTCAGGGGACCGCTGCCGCAAGAAATCGCGGCACAGTGGACGGAGCTCCGGCGGGATCTCATGGCGACATGGAGAGTGCGATTGTCGCAACCCAGCGCTGGGCACGCCACAATTGTGGCGATAAGTCCCCTCTTTGAGGAGTGGCTAGAGAGGCGCCAGGCGTCCTCACCTTCCGCTTGACGCAGGTCCTCACCGGACACGGTTTTTTCGGGAGGTTCCTGTTCAGGATAAAGCGGGAGGAAACGCCCGGGTGTCACCACTGTGTGGATCGCCCGGAGGACACGGTGGAGCATACGGTGGAGGTCAGCCCAGCTTGGGCGGAGCACCGCCCTGTCCTCACGGAGGCGATCGGCGGCAGCGATCTCTCGCGTCCGGCCATGGTTCAGGCCATGGTTCGGAGCGAGAGTGCATGGGAGGCCGTCACCTCCTTCTGCGAAGCAGTTATGCTAGCGAAGGATGAGGTGGAACGCGTGAGGGTGAGACAAGGTTCGCGCCCTCGCGCCCTTAGTCGCCGCAGGAGACGCCCCGGGCGTCGGGAGTCGCAAGCCGATTTCCGGCCACCGTAGGCACGGGCCTGCGGACGGTGAGCAATGGGTAGCTCGCCGTCCGATAAGGACCAGGCCCGGGTCGACGGCGCGTTGTGTTCCACGCGCGCCTCAAAGAGATGTCAGCACAAACTGACGGGGTCCGTGAGGACCAATGCCTGCCAGGGTTGCGAGTTTGTCCGAAAGGGATATCGTGGCCCTGGCACACAGGCAACGGAAGGAACACGGGTGGGTTTTAGTCAGTAAAAGTCTGACACTCCCTCCCGCTCCGCCCAGAGCGGGAGAAGTTATTTGATGATTTCCCACCCAAAAAAAAAAAAAAAGAGGACCTACTATAATAATTTGCACGATAGGTACTGGTAACAGATATTAGTTGAGAGTGGAGAGTTATGCGATTTTGTAGATACCATACCTACAAAATCGCTTGGCACTCCACTTTTTGTATAAGTTTGGTCTTAGAAGAAAAATTTCGAACGCAAGCTCCGCCCCTCGCTCCCCGCCACTCCGTTATGTGCTAAACGCTAATACATCAGTAATAAAGTTGAATATCACGTGCGCTCTTTGATCGCGTTCGAGCATGAAACTAAATAGCGTAAGTCTCAATTCTTATTACGTTTATAACTAAAGTAATAAATTGACTGCCTCGTTGGTCTAGTGGTCGCTACTGCCGAGCACGAGGTCCTGGGTTCGATTCCCAGGTCGGGAAAAGTGTTATTGGGCTTTTCGACCAGGATCTCTCAGTAGCAGCCCGAAGTCTGGATTTGTGCCTGGTTGATGGCAATAGGCTCGCCCCCTATTACATGGGACTTAAACATAACTGGCGAATCGTGGGTGTGCTATAGGTACACCTCTGCCTAACCCTTCGGGGATTACAGGCGTGATGTTATGTTAATAAATTGATCCAGAGAAAAAATATATTGTGGCTGGATAATAAACTATATTTTCTTGCTGTAAATATTTATTTTAGATCTAAAAGCCAAACAATCTTGTTGTTTTTTATAATTTTATTATCCTTAAAAAAGACTTGATTTTCGAATAAAAAAATTATTGAGAGAAAATATTACAATTACGTAACTGTCTTCAACATGGAAAGATAAAGATCCAATAAATCATATACTAAAGTTTAATTCTGCTTGTATGTGTGACTGTTTTAGAATATTCATACACACATTGCCATGGACGATTTTTTTCATTTTATTCTACCAAAAATCGTTTCTTTATCTAGTTTTGTTAAGATTATTTAAGAATATCATATTTTTTAATTAAAACATAATGAGGCATTTACGTGTACCATACAAATCTCCTTTTGCCCGAAGGTCTAACATAAATGCAATGTTTATAAATGCTTATGCGCAATAGCGAGACGACGTACAAAGAAAAGATACAATTAAATTTAAAATACCTACAAAATAAAAACGGTATCGAACATGATAGTCAATGTGTATGGCTTTGTTATATTGAAAAAAAAAAATGAATCCAAAAAATTATGCAAACAAAATACAGTCAACGAGAATTCGTTTTAAACACATTTACCGGAACATAAAATCGAGGCGGTATTTTTAAAGAATTTGCCTTTAAAAATACCGTTTAATTGTTAAATCTAGTATTTTTATTTAGTCTTCGTTTATTTAAAATTACACCTTTTAAAGTTAAAATGAGATCACATTTCATATTAATTTTGCGAAAAAAGTTAAAGACGGCCGTTATACTTGGGTTCCTATGTACGCGAAGCTGAATGAAACGATCATCCCTGCTCAAAGTACGTCTTTTGCTGCCTTGTCCCGGTCTTCTCACAAAAGCATTAGCCCTGCTCAAAGTACGTCTTTTGCTGCCTTGTCCCGGTCTTCTCACAAAAGCATTAGTCTGAGATCACGCTGTAGGTTTGATAATTTAATTTTCTCCTCAACTCAAGTGCCCTGGCAATCTCAGTTGCGCTCCAGTCAGGCATAATGAAGTCCTTACTTTTAAAAAGATTGAAAAGTAAAAAAAAACAAATGAAACTGATTTTTAATGAAGACTTTACGAAATTTTAAACCAAAACCATAAAACTATGAATGGGGGAGGGGATAAAAAATTGCTCGAAATGATGTAAGTACGAATAAAATTAAAACAATCGCATAAAAGGTGACGTTCAATTGTTTTCTCAATTTGAAATAATTATTTCTAAAATAAAACGAATAAACAACCGGCCAGCAATGTTACACAAACTAGTTTTTCGAAATTTTTGTTATGTTCTGCTAAATTTGCCGGTGAAATAATTATTTCTAAAATAAAACGAATAAACAACCGGCCAGCAATGTTACACAAACTAGTTTTTCGAAATTTTTGTTATGTTCCGCTAAATTTGCCGGTGTGTGTATTTCGGTAGGTTAATACGAAATAATATTATTGAGTTACTTATAATGTTTTAAAATCATGGGACCCTCGTTACCAAGCCAGATTGGGCTTAGTAACTGGACTCGTCAAAAGAAATCGTACGAGCCCACATTCGAGGGGTTTACTAGTAGTCACTAAAAAAATCAACTATTCACCTCCTGGCTCCATCACCAGACCCTCGTTCCAAGCCGTCTATTGGACTCGTCAAAACAAATCATGTGAGCCTACAGTCAAGGAGTTTCCTAGTAGCCACCGAAGAATTCCATTATTCACCTCCTGGATCGATCCTCGTTACCAAGCCCAATCTATTGGACTCGTCAAACGGATCATAAGAATCCATACTCGAGGGGTTTACTAGTAGCCACTGATGAATTCCACTATTCACCTCCTGGATCCGTCATCAGATTCTTGTTACTGAGCCTAATCTGTTGGACTCGTCGAAACAAACATAATTATGAGCCTACATTCGAAGGGCTCACTCAAGATTTCCATTATGCATCTCATGGGTCCATCATCAGATCCTCGACAGCGTGTGAAATCTATTGGTCTTGTTAAAACGAATCATATGAGCCCAAACTCCAGGTTTACTAGTAGCCACTGAAGAGTTCCACTATCCATCTCCTGGTTCCGTCATCAGATCAGCTCTAAAATTCAAAATTATACAAAGAAAAATTATTGTAAATTGTATAGTATTGTCATCCGAGATACATGTACATACAAAGTTTCATTTCGATATGACAATTATTAGAAGTTAGTTAAAATTAAGTTCCAATATTTCATTATATTGTTTATTTGTCAATTACAGGTGAAGCTAATAATAAAAAAACCAGCCAAGTACGTGTCGGACCACGCACTATGAAGGGTTCCGTGGTTGGCTGGCAGGGGGACACTTGACTTTAACAAAAATGTGCACTTCTTCTTCTTTCTTTCAATCAATCTGCCCAGGCTTTTCCTAACTATGTTGGGGTCGACTCTCAGTCTAACCGGAAGCAGCTGAATATCAGTATTTTACATGGAGCGACTGCCTATCTGACCTCCACAACCCAGTAACTGGGTATTACGATATCCCTTGGTAAGACTGGTCGTCAGACTTTTGAGCTTCCGACGACCCCCAACGACTGAAAATGATCCACGAATAAGAGCCGGGACCAACGGCTTAACAAGCTTTCCTAGGCACACAGGAGTCTCGGTATGTGAAGATGGCCACCCATCCACGGACCAACCCCGGCAAGCGTAGCTTAACCTGATGGATTGACCCGTGCGACTCTAATTACTTACACGAGTCAACAATTCAATAAAAATGGCCAACTGAGAAAAACAATCATCTTCACTTTACGTGCAAGGGAGGTGGTGCCTTACAAACCATCTTTTTAAAGATTTTATTTTACCACTTTCTTTTTTGATTAATATGTATACCCATGCCAAGTTACAGCTTTCTAGTACTAAGAGTCTCTGGTGAAACTATAACGTTTCCTTGTTGACTAGGGAACCCAAAACAGCGTATTAAAAACAAATCTTAATCATCTAAAAACGCAAGCGCAACAAGGAGACATTATTGGATTCACATAATAAATTATATCTTATTTTTTATGTGTCGGCAAGCAAGTCAGTGCCTTCATTGTCAAGCTTGTTAGCAAAATACTTCTGAACTACTACAGTGTAGGTACTTGTACAGTGGTTTAACGGAAGTGTTTTCTCAGAGCAATCGTACGACGAGTCGAGGGGGTGAGGAGGAGCTTGTCATGTTATTATTGAGCAGAATATATTGAGACATTGAGTTTGCCTTGTAGATCTATCTTGGTGGCAAGCACTACAACGGAGCATCAGGTCCTGATTTCGAATCCCAAGTCGAGAAAATTGTTATTGGGATTTTTCATCAGGAATGTTTCAGTAGCAGCCCGGTGTCTGGATTTGTGCCCGTGTGGTGTCAATAAACTCACACGGAACGTAACATAGCTGATTCCCTGATGGCCGCCTCACGAAACAGGTTCTCCGACTAACTAAGCAACAGCTGCGTACAATGATAGCAGCTAGAACTGGCCACGGGTCATTTAATAAACACCTCTTTGTCATAGGTGCCACAGACAGTCCGCTGTGCAGGGCCTGCATGGAGGATGAACCACGGCTTCTGAAAGGGTCGCGCGTGGAACACTACGCACCGCCACCTCAGGTCCAGTGTGATTGAGGACGGCGGACGTCCCCGAGTCCGCCTTCCCTGAACCCATTTAGGGGGACCGGAAGAGGGCATTATCTGCCCTCTGCCGACGCCCAGTGCACCTGCTGCGGGCCGGGTGAGCGGACGAGATCTCCCGCTCCCTTTCCGCAGCCTCCTTCTGCGACACGACTGTTTCGCAGAAGGACATCACCGCATCCCAGGACTCCTCGCTGCCGGCCATCGAGTCGACCACGGCCGGCAGCGACAGGTCACTGCCTACTCCTGAGATATATATACACCAAACCTAACCTTTCGGCGTGAAGTTATGTCATCATAATATGTTAAGTTGAGCCATTTTTAGTAGAGGAAAAAACTTTTGGGTTCGCGTCACCGACAAGCTAACCGCAACATGCTAATGGGGCGTATTGTGCCACACTGGCGACGCACAGCAGTCTGTGTATATGTATACGCATTATGTTATTGCAAAGCTTTAAGTTTTTACTTCTGTCGGCCTGCCTTCCTAATTTTACGTTATTCAAGTCGTCGTGGGCAATGAATCACTGTTAGTACCTACACTGTGGCTGAAACGCCGGCATCGTTGCGTAATTTTGCCGACGACTGTACACAAACAGAATATTGCTAGTGTGTGTTATAACAGAATTTATATAAGTATAAGATCTCGGTTATATACAAACCCAGTTGGACATCGAGCCTCCATGTCTGTTCACACCTTTATTGTACTATTAAAAATTAAAATTATAAAAAAACCAACTAGTACTACTAAAAGATCAGATCAAAAATAAACAAGAGAACATATTAGTTGCAATTTGAAGTTAAAAAAATATTATGGAGTTACTACCAGAGAATAGTTTTTTAAGACTGCCACCGGGAGCCCTGTTTGATATTAGGAAGATCCATAATTTGGATCAACCAGGAAGGATTGAACAAGCTGTTAACATTTTGGAGGCGTGGATATTGAAACAGAATCATATAATCAAGAAGGATTTTAGTAAGTACCTTGCCTTTTTATTTTGTATGCACGTTTTAAAATACAGTTACAACTTTTCTTTTTAGGGTCTGTGTCTGCATCTGCGAAAAAAGATAATATCCAACTCCATCATTGAAGTTGTGAATTTTATTTTTCAAATAATTTCTCATCGTCATTCTGCTGCCGTCATTGTCCTTCCATACTTCTCCATTAGTTGTCATCTCGGTAGTCTTTTTTTAGGGTTCCGTACCCAAAGGGTAAAACGGGAACCCTATTACTAAGGCTCCGCCGTCTGTCTGTCTGTTTGTCTGTCCGTCTGTCACCAGGCTGTAACTCATGAACCGTGATAGCTAGACAGTTTAAATTTTCACAGATGATGTATTTCTGTTGCCGCTATAACAACAAATACCAAAAAACAGAATAAAATAAACTTTTTAACAGCTTTCTAGCCATATCATCTTTCACACAGTCCATCCATCGTTTCTTTGGTCTTCCCCTACTCGTACGAGATTCATACTCAAAACTTTCCTGGTGACATTTCCCTAATTTCTCTTGATTTAAATAATTTAAAAAAAAAATTGATGTTAATTCATGGATAGACAGTGAATATTAGCAAACTGTAATCGGTTGAAGGACACTGAACGTGACTTAATAGAAGTTATATTGTTATTACGCCTGTGGATTTTTAGTTACCTGAGTGTTAATTAAATACAGTTTGTCTATTTTCCGATTCATAGAACTGACAGGATATTTGGGTGATTAATATTAATTTTCCCCATTTCATAACAAAAATATTTAATTTAAAACAGTAAACAATAAGGTAAACATTATACTTTGTAAATGAAGGAGCGAAACCATGTTTTGCAACTTTGCGCAACCGACCCATAATTATCATGACATAACATCAGAAGAGATTGTAGGTAGTACATTGAACATACGTATTATATATCTTGAGAAACAGCAACGCAAGAACATTACGATTTGTTCGTTTTTAGGGTTTCGTACCCAAAGGGTAACTACTGGGATCCTATTACTAAGGAAATTTTGTGTACTACATAATTATTATGGCAGCTCATCATCATCATCATCATTACAGCCACAAGTCATCCACTGCTGGACATAGGCCTCCCCCAAAGGATGGGAACGGGGATGAAAGGGTTTGCCATAATCGCCACGCTTGGCAGGTGGGTTGGCGATCGCAGTATGGTGTTAAAATGAATAGAGAACGCTGCTGCCCATTCTCTAGTCCCCTTCTACGAAGCTCATGGGTAGAATTAGGATGGTGCTATTCTTTACGTCCACGGATAAGGCGGCTCCAACAACAAATAACATAAATAAGATATAGTTACTAATTAAAGGGGGTCCCCATACAAGAAACGTATGTTTTTATTTACTCAAGTGGTGTTTACAGATCCTCAATATTTTAAAACGGCCTATAAATCCAATGATACCCCACATCATGGGATAGACGAGAAAAAAAATATCATTCTCACTTTACGTGTAAGAGAGGTGGTACCCTACAAACATTTTTTTTTTCAAGATTTTTTTATTACTTTTTCGGCGAGATTAATATGTATACCCATGCCAAATTACAGCTTTCAAGAGTCTCTGAGCTAAGCCGGACACAGACAGACGGACATGCCGAAACCATAAGAATTCCTTGTTGATTATGGAACCATTAAAAGGGGAACAGCTCATTGGGCGTCGAAAAATACGTCCACATCGCTGTCAATGGGAAAAGTGCCCAAAAGGCTGGCCACATTGCCACGTTGAATGGCTATGCTGCCAAACCAACTTACGTTTATTAGATTGATTTTTTTTATTGACTTGTTTAATGATTAGTTAATACAGTTAACCAATTTAATTTAACCGCCTCTGTGGTCTAGTGGTGAACACCTGCCTCAGGCCTAGAGGTCCCGGGTTGGATTCCCAGCAGGGACAACATTTTCTGCTCGATTTGGCTGGTGGTAGGGCTTGTTCTAACTCCGCCTTTTTTTTTTTTTTTCACGCTGAGAAATGCATTACGCATGCCCGCTCGTGGGGGACGAGTCGGGGTATGTGGGACTCCTGTCACTACAGTATACCCACTAAAACTCAGCGGTGTTCCCACATCGCCGTGTTGGGAGGGCCATGGGATAACGGCTCAGCCTTTTCTTCCACAACCCTCCCAGCGCATGCCCGCCTAGCTGGCGGGCCCCTCATGCCCCCCCGTTACTGGGGGGGCTACGGAAATGGCCGGGAACACCTGACCATTCCCGTCCGACACTGGTGGAGGCCTGTGCAATACAGGTAAGGGTGCCCCCGCACCCGTTGCCTGCTGGCCTCCACCTGGGAGGAGTCGGAGATGGCGTTCAAACTGACGTCTTCTTCGACCCCTCCTCCGCCTTCGGAGCGGCGCCGCGGCAGGATCGTCCTCCCGCGCGCGCTCTGCCGCCTCCTTCTGTGACATGACGTGTTCGCAGAAGGAGGCGACTGCCGCCCAGGACCCCTCATCCCTCAGCATGGCGTTAACCAAGCCGGGGAGTGAGAGGTCCGATCCAATCACCGCGTTCAGACTGTGGCGCGGCTCGGACCACGACGGGCACACCTCGAGGGTGTGCTGCGCCGTGTCCTCCGCCGCGCCACAGTGGTGGCACGACGGCGTCTCCTCCCGTCCGATTCGATGCAGGTACGATCCGAAACAACCGTGTCCGGACAGCACCTGCACAAGACGGAACGAGAGGAACCCGTGCGACCGCTCGAGCCAGTCTCGCAGGACTGGCCCAATCGCGTCGAGGGTTCGGCGGCCGAAGGCTGCAGTGGCGAGTTCCCCCGTCCAATGGACGACGATGGCGTCTTTCGCTTCCCGCCGGACTGCAGCCCGCTCTTCCGGGGCTGGGCGTTCTCCTCTCGCCCTCCGCCCTGCCGTCCATTCATACACTCTGGCGAGCACCCACGCCTCGAGTTCCCAAGGAGGGGTGCTGGCCAGAGCGCATGCTGCCGCAAAGCCCACTGTGCGATGGGCCCGCACCACATGCTGGGCTATGGCCCGTTGGGGTGCCCGCAAGGCCGCGGCGTTCTCCCTCCTGTGGAGGCAGTCCTCCCAGATCGGAGCTCCGTAGAGGGCCATACTCCTCAAGATGCCGGCGTAGAGTTGCCGGCATCGCGCGCTAGGCCCCCCCAAGTTGGGAAGCAGCCACGAGAGGGCGCCCGCGGCCTTCAGCAGGCGCGACGACAGCCCGCTAAAATGCGGACCAAAGCGCCACCTGCTGTCGAGTACAAGGCCCAGATATTTCATCTGGGCCTTCACCTCAATTCTGGCGCCCGCCACAAATATGTGGGCGTCAGGTGGGGGGCGCTGCCGAGGGCCGTGGAAGTACACGGCCTCGGTCTTGTGCAGCGCCACCGTTAAACCTAGACGGTGGATCCTCCCTGCGACCAAGGATCCGCCCGCCGATGCCAAGTTGGCCGCCTCCCTGAAACTCCCCCCCGGGCGGTGAGGAGAGTGTCGTCCGCATAGCAGACAACACTCGTACCTCGGAGGAGAGTTCCCCGCAAGAGCCAATCGTAGCCGACGTTCCAAAGGAGAGGTCCCAAGACTGACCCCTGCGGAACGCCGGCCTCAACGGCGTACCGCCGGACTTGGCCAGTCCTATCCACCAGGACGATCGCCCGATCCTCCAGGTAGCTGGCCAGCAGACTGCGCATGTGTCGAGGCACTCCGTGGAATCGGAGCGCCTCTAGGATGGTGGAGTGGGGAACGGAGTTGAAGGCGTTGGCTATGTCGAATGACACAGCCAACAATCCGTCCCTCGCTTCCATCGCCTCCTTGACCTGGCCTTTAAGGCAGGCCAGCGCGTCCACCGTGGAACGCTCAGCCCGAAAACCGAACTGAGCGTCCGACAAGTCCGGTCCGATACTCCGCAGATGGCCCTTTAGGCGGGCAGCGACAATCCCCTCGAACATTTTGCCGACCTCATCGAGCAGAACGATGGGCCGGTATGCCGAGGGGGAGTCTGCTGGGCGGCCCTCCTTGCGAAGGAGGCACAACTGTCCCTCCTTCCACGGTTTCGGGAACCTTCCAGACGCAAGGCATGCGCTGAAGAGTTCCCGAAACCTCTCCTGCATTTGAGTGGCAGCGATCGCCACCACTCTCGCCGGAACACCGTCGGGGCCCGGAGCTGTCTTCTTTGCGCGGATATGAACAATCGCCGCGCCAAGTTCCGACTCCGTGACAGGAGGGGCTCCGCCTGGCTAGCAACCACCATCCTACCTAAGTCTGTCGCAATGACAACAATGTTAAAAGCATTATTGTGTTTCGGCAGTTAGAGGTAAGATAGCCTGTTCCTCTGTGGTTGAGGATTTCGGATGAAGCTCGCTTCCGCCTTCGGCCGGATCATCACTTAGGTACCATCAGGTGAGATGAAGGCCCAGAATTTCCCCGATACAGTAAAAAACAAAATGTCTTCAAGCCTTATTGTATAGTTATTTTATTAACTTTTTCACCATTAGGAATCTGCACGTAAAACCAGGGGTCTACTCCGTACATATATATTATGTCCAAAGTATCGGCCAAACGTGCGGCCGTTTCTTGAATACGGTTAACTATGGCTGCCTACGGCGAAAGAAAAAATAAAACCGGCCAAGTGCGAGTTGGACTCACGCACGAAGGGTTACCATTATCTATAAAAATGGCAAAAAATCACGTTTGTTTTGCTCGTTTTTGCTCGATATTGATAACGGCAACAGGTAGACGCTTGAAATATTCACAGAATATTTAGATATACAGGGTGTCCCGTAAATAATGGATCAAACGTAACGGGTAGGTAGCTTAGCTCATTTCCAACAACTAATTTGAACAGTAAAAAAAAACCGATAAGGTAACCAAGAATTTTTTTTTTTCGATTTTTACTATTTTCTGTACCAGCATTCAGTGTTTTTAATGCTGTTGCTGCAAATGGTATCATATTTAGGTGTGATTTTTGTCAAACATTTCTGAATAGTTTACTAATGTTTTAAGATACCATTTTTTGATATAACATTTTATTTGCCTTAGAAAAAAAATCTTGAATTGAAAAGTTTTGTTTTTACGATGAAAAGACCAGAATTGGAAAAATTCTCCTGTAAAAAAAATGTATGACACCAAAGTGTACCATTATTTTAAAAACTTGTAAAATTACTAAGGTTTGCAAATTGGTATAAAACTTACGCCTAGTCTTTGTCGTTACAAAGATATTGCTATGAATCTGACAGAGGTGCCAAATTACGAAATAAAATAAAATTTGAAAAAGTGTGCACAATTTAACTATTTTCTTAAAAATGTTTAGGTATCTCAGCGTATGAAAAAAATTAGGAGGTTAAATTAAAAAAAAAATACAAATAAATCATTTATTTTGTTTTTACAGTAAATGTTCAAACTGACGTCCCCCTACGAGAATGCAAAGTCTGCACCTCCTAATAAAGGAAGCTCTTATCCGACGGACAAAATGGCTGTTGTTTATTTCTGATACAGCAGATTGGATGCGCTGACGTAATTCTTCTTCCGACGTTATTCGTTGTTTGTAAACTTTGTCTTTTAAACATCCCCAATAAAAAAAATCTAAGGGATTTAAATCCGGAGATCGCGGAGGCCACAAAATTGGTCCTAATCGGCCGATCCATCTGTCAGGGTAAGTTTCATTGAGTTGTGCCCTTACTGCCGTCGCATAGTGAGCTGGGAAACCATCATTTTGTAACCACATTGCTTGCCGCACGTTTTCTGGAATATTTTCTAATAACGTTGGCAACTCATTCTTTAAAAAATGCAGATAGTATTCGGCGTTTAGAGTTTCTGGTAGTTCAAAGGGCCCTATTATTTGCCCATTTATTATTCCTGCCCATAAATTTATTTTAAATTGATGTTGGCTTCTGTCCTCTCGCATCAAATGTGGGTTTACCAGCTGCCAACTGTGCAAATTATGCAAATTGAGATATCCATCTCGCCGGCATGAGACTCGTCACTCCATAAAATTTTATTAAAAAACTGTGGGTCCGCCCGTATCATTCTAAGCATCCGTTGGCAAAATGCTACTCTTTGCGGGTAATCACGTGACGTCAGCATTTGAACACGTTGCACGTGATATGGGTGCAACCGGTGCCTTTTTAGAACTCGATGTACCGTCGATCTTGGAATACCTGTGCGTTGCGCTATGACGCGAATTGAGACCGACGAATCTTCCTCGATTTCTCGAATAATAATTTCGTCATTGACTTGTGACGGTCGCCCTTCACTGGCACCCCCAACTCCGGTGCCAAGAATTCTTCCCTCAAGAAGCGCGTTATGCACTCTAATGAATACGCGATAGTCGGGATGTCGATCCCGGTTCGGGTATCTTTCACGATACAATCTTGCGGCCGCCCTGGCATTACCTCTTGCTTCTCCGTAGATAAAATGCATTTCGGCATACTCCCGTGGCGTGTACTTGTAACGAGGCATCGTACTACTGCACACACGTACAACCTCACAAAAACGATTGTTTTCGAAGTCCGTAGGATTGCCAAGTCATTCGTCCAAAACACAAACAGTTCCAAATCGTTAGGCAAAGCAAAGTCCAAATACACAGCACAAGTTTAATTTTAAGGAACACAACAGTTAGGCACAGCGGGAGCGAAAGTAGTCTGACGTACGTATCAACTCGAAGAGAGATTCGTGTCAACTAAACAAATAAAATCATGCAACAATGAAGCCCTGTATGAGTGAAGGGTGAAGGAAAAAAAATACCTGCACAAAGACACCGATTTACCAAAAATACAAAAGCGGCGCTATCTATCCCTTTCACACTGAGTGAGGTGCAACTCCGCAGGTAGCGGTCCCAAATTCCGAACAGATGACGTCATCGGCTCGGAATTACGCTACATGCTTAACCACATGCTTAGATTACAAGCATAAGCCATTACGAGAAAGAAAAGTTAGATTGTACCATTTTAATTTCTGTTCTGTCTTCTTCATCACATTCATAGCAATATCTTTGTAACCGCAAGGACTAGACGTAAGTTTTATACCAATTTGCAAACCTTAGTAATTTTACAAGTTTTTAAAATAATGGTACACTTTGGTGTCATACATTTTTTTTTACAGGAGAATTTTTCCAATTCTGGTCTTTTCATCGTAAAAACAAAACTTTTTTTTTCTTTCTTCTTCTTTAAAGGCAAATAAAATGTTATTTAAAAAAATGGTATCTTATAACATTAGTAAACTATTCAGAAATGTTTGACAAAAATCACACCTAAATATGATACCATTTGCAGCAACAGCATTAAAAACACTGAACTCTGGTACAGAAAATAGTAAAAATCGAAAAAAAAAATATCTTGGTTACCTTATCGGTTTTTTTTTACTGTTCAAATTAGTTGTTGAAAATGAGGTAAGCTACCTACCCGTTACGTTTGATCCATTATTTACGGGACACCCTGTATATCTAAATATTCTGTGAATATTTCAAGCGTCTACCTGTTGCCGTTATCAATATCGAGCAAAAACGAGCAAAACAATCACGTTTGTAGTATGGGAGCCCCCTTTAATATTTATTTAATTCGGTTTTTTAGTAGTTGCTGTCATAGAGGCAACAGAAATAAATCATCTGTGAAAATTTCAACTCTCTAACTCTCAGGGTTCATGAGATACAGCCTGGTGACAGACGGACAGACAGACAGACAGCCAGACAGACAGACAGACGGCGGAGCCTTTGTAATAGGGTTCCCGTTTTGCCCTTTGGGTACGGAACCCTAAAAATGAGACTGGAAGTCGGGTAAGGACTCGGCCGTTTTATAACTTCGAAAGTTTCCTTTTTTGACTTTGAGTCTTTACCCGACTTCCAGTCTCATTTTTGACTATGGCTTAGCTCTTTGATTGTCGTTTTTTTTTTTATAAAATAACGGAGGAGTCCTGGTATGTCACGATGGTCACCCATCCACGGACCAAAACAGGCAAGCGTAGCTTAACCTGATGGATCGACCCGTGCGGCTTTTATTATTAAGCCACAAGCTCCTCCAATTGCGTAACACATTATCAGTCAAAATCGGAATGATTTTGATGTATATTGCTAATCCATTGCTTCATAATGTTCGAAAAATCCACGTATCACTGGTCAGTTTCCCTCACTGGTCAGTTTATTTAATTCGTCAGTTTCGTTGATTAGTCAGTTTCACTGATTGGTCAGTTTTGCGGATTAGGTAGTTGCGTCAACTCGACAGTTTCCAGTGTTCACCAGTTTCGTTGATTCGTCAATTGTCAAAATGAAACCCATAGCTAATTTCCACAGGGGATGATTACTTACTTCATTTGGCAGACGGCTTGGAAATCGCTGATCTTTTTTTTTTGGGGTGGGGGAAGTTATCAAATAACTTCTCCCGCTCTGGGCGGAGCGGGAGGGCGTGTTAGACCTTTACTGACTAAAACCCACCCGTGTTCCTTCAGATGCCTGTGTGGCTGGGCCACGATACCCCTTTCGGACAAACTCGCAACCCTGGCAGGCATTGGCCCTAACGGACCCCGTCAGTTCATGCTGACATCTCTTTGAGGCGCGCGTGGTACACAACGTGCCATCAACCCTAGCAAACTACCCATCATTCACCGTCCGCAAGCCCGCGCCTACGGTGGCCGAGAATCAGCCTGCGACTCCCGACGCCCGGGGCTACTCCCGCGGAAATTGCTGATCTTAGAAGGACTTATTAACAAAAGATTTAAAAAAAAAAACAAGCAAGCCGTAAAGTAGTCGCATAAGATGTGTCACATCTGACATCTCACCTTGGTAATAAGCAACTGAACAGCGTAATTACTAATTCCATGAGTACACTAATTGCCATGCTATTGTAAAGTACTTACTAATTACATGCTATTAAAAAGTACTTACTTATTCCATGCTCAAGCTGTTACTTTCTGTTACACACTTACGTCCCTTTACATCAAAAACATGACAGTCTTGACATACTTAGCCAAAAAACTTTTATGACTATTATTTGCATAACCCAGATAAAAGACGAAAGTTAATAACTGCATTAAATAAGTTATTCTTGAATTAAACCAGAATGCATTTTGCAATTTACATTTAAAAAAAACGGCCAAGTGCGAGTCGGACTCTCGCACGGAGGGTTCCGTACCATTATCTATAAAAACGGCAAAAAAATCACGTTTGTTGTATGGGAGCCCCCCATTAAATATTTGTTTATTTTAATTTAATTATTTATTTTTAAAGTGAATATATAACTAAATATTCTGTGAATATTTCAAGCGTCTACCTGTTGCCGTTATCAATATCGAGCAAAATGAGCAAAACAATCACGTTTGTAGTATGCGATCTTTCTCGTTATGCGATCTCTTAAATATTTATTTTTTCTGTTTTTTAGTATTTGTTGTCATAGCGGCAACAGAAATACGTCATCTGTGAAAATTACAACTGTCTCCAGACAGACAGACGGCGGAGCCTTTGTAATAGGGTTCCCGTTTTACCCTTTGGGTACGGAACCCTAAAAATGAGACTGGAAGTCGGGTAAGGACTCGGCCGTTTTATAACTTCGAAAGTTTCCTTTTTTGACTTTGAGTCTTTACCCGACTTCCAGTCTCATTTTTGACTATGGCTTAGGCACAGGGGATGATTACTTACTTCATTTGGCAGACGGCTTGGAAATCGCTGATCTTTTTTTTTTGGGGTGGGGGAAGTTATCAAATAACTTCTCCCGCTCTGGGCGGAGCGGGAGGGCGTGTTAGACCTTTACTGACTAAAACCCACCCGTGTTCCTTCAGATGCCTGTGTGGCTGGGCCACGATACCCCTTTCGGACAAACTCGCAACCCTGGCAGGCATTGGCCCTAACGGACCCCGTCAGTTCATGCTGACATCTCTTTGAGGCGCGCGTGGTACACAACGTGCCATCAACCCTAGCAAACTACCCATCATTCACCGTCCGCAAGCCCGCGCCTACGGTGGCCGAGAATCAGCCTGCGACTCCCGACGCCCGGGGCTACTCCCGCGGAAATTGCTGATCTTAGAAGGACTTATTAACAAAAGATTTAAAAAAAAAAACAAGCAAGCCGTAAAGTAGTCGCATAAGATGTGTCACATCTGACATCTCACCTTGGTAATAAGCAACTGAACAGCGTAATTACTAATTCCATGAGTACACTAATTGCCATGCTATTGTAAAGTACTTACTAATTACATGCTATTAAAAAGTACTTACTTATTCCATGCTCAAGCTGTTACTTTCTGTTACACACTTACGTCCCTTTACATCAAAAACATGACAGTCTTGACATACTTAGCCAAAAAACTTTTATGACTATTATTTGCATAACCCAGATAAAAGACGAAAGTTAATAACTGCATTAAATAAGTTATTCTTGAATTAAACCAGAATGCATTTTGCAATTTACATTTAAAAAAAACGGCCAAGTGCGAGTCGGACTCTCGCACGGAGGGTTCCGTACCATTATCTATAAAAACGGCAAAAAAATCACGTTTGTTGTATGGGAGCCCCCCATTAAATATTTGTTTATTTTAATTTAATTATTTATTTTTAAAGTGAATATATAACTAAATATTCTGTGAATATTTCAAGCGTCTACCTGTTGCCGTTATCAATATCGAGCAAAATGAGCAAAACAATCACGTTTGTAGTATGCGATCTTTCTCGTTATGCGATCTCTTAAATATTTATTTTTTCTGTTTTTTAGTATTTGTTGTCATAGCGGCAACAGAAATACGTCATCTGTGAAAATTACAACTGTCTCCAGACAGACAGACGGCGGAGCCTTAGTAATAGGGTTCCTGTTTTACCCTTTGGGTACGGAACCCTAAAAACGACGGTCAATGAGCTAAGCCATAGTTAAAAATCAGCCAAGTGCGAGTCGGACTCACGCACGAAGGGTTTTGTACCATTATCTATAAAAACGACAAAACTAAAACACCTTTGTTATATGGGAGCCCCCCTTAAATATTTGTTTTATTTTAATTTAATTATTTATTTTTAAAGTGAATATAAAACTAAATATTCTGTGAATATTTCAAGCGCCTACCTGTTCCCGTTATCAATATCGAGCAAAAACGAGCAAAAAAAATCACGTCTGTTGTATGGGAGCCCCCTTAAATATTTATTTTATTCTGTTTTTTAGTTAAATTAAATTTCAACTGTCTAACTATCACGGTTCATTAGATACAGCCTGGTGACAGATAGACAAACAGACATACAGACAGACGGCGGAGCCTTAGCAAAAGGTTTCCTGTTTCACCCTTTGGGTACGGAACCCTAAAAATAGGGTTTCGTGGCCGTTAAACTCAAGGGAATCTCGTTTATTATCGGTTTACTGATCTTTTACCTGACTGCGGCGAAGCCAAATAAGGAGGGTTATGTGTTTGATCTGTATTATGGGTATCTGTCTCGTAACTACTAAACGGCTGAATCGATTTTGATGGGTGATAATAATATGTCCTTGTCCTTTCCTTGTCTTTATTGCGCGGGTGTCATGGGGTACATTTTTTTTTTTTTAATAAAAAGGCCGATTTTTGGCACCAAAAGGTGTGTGATTGATTAAGAGGCCGTTATCACCCGATTATAAGTGAGTAAATAACTTAATTTACCATCTTATAATCCTAACTAAAAAGTGTAAAATTAAAAAAAAAACATCTTTTTAAGTTCACTTTTTGCTGTCGAGTTTATTGATTTCTTTAATTAAATTTTCTTATTAACGCACAGTATAGTATGCTTGTTCTATCAATATTCTATAATAATCCATAAAACAAAAATAAAAATCTGCAACACAAAAATCTAATGCTACGAGGACTTACTTAATTAATCTTTAACACTATACGTACACCTCTGCCTTACCGTTCGGGGATTAAGGGCATGATGTTATGTTATGTTAAAAATAAACCAAAATTGGCATTGTGTTAAGATAAACATTTAAGAACTCACATTTCGTGCCTGAAACGGGAAATAAACTTATTTTCCATGGTTGCCACTTCAATCTTGCTAACCTTTTCCCAACTATGTTGGGGTCAGCTTCCAGTCTAACCGGATGCAGCGGCATACCAGTATTTTACATGGAGCGACTGCCTATCTGACCTCGACAACCAAGTTACTGGGTAACACGATAACCCTTTGTAAGACTGGAAATGCAATCTATTTGGAAATGTTCACCTGATTTCTAAGATGAAAAAAATCTACGGAACCAAGCTTTAACTCCTGGGCAAAAGACTCCCTCCACTCCTTCCATCTTTCGCCAGGCCGCGCGTTCTTCTTCCAATTTTGACGGAAACCATCCAGTTCATCCCGCGGTCCGCGACCACGTTTTACTGTCTCAGGGCACCAATTAATTAAAGTGCTTGTAAATATATAAAAGTCTTCTGTTTTATAAGTTTCCTTAATTCATTGTAATATAGATTCCTATTATAAACATTTTTTTAAGTAATAAATATAAAATACAACAATACGAAACATTACTGTGTTTCAGGATTTTAGAAAATTCTGACCCAAAAAGGGTAAATTTTGAGTATGAGACTTTTTATAGTTGAAGTCACTGGAAACGTGGTAGTAAAATAATATGTATAATAAAAAATACACCTAATGCTTGGACCCTGATCCCGATACCGGGCTACTATTTGTAATTTATAAATGTTTTTATATATTTTTTTTATATTCTAATATAAAAATATAAAATTTATAATTATGTACATAATAACATAAAGGAAAATAATATACATATTACAATTATTTTTGTTTTAAAAGTTAAAATGTGACTTGATACGTGGTCGATAGGAAGCTTTTTCGAACCATGATCCCAGTTTTAACCATTTGGGGTTTGGGGTACTGGAGACCCACCCCTGCTTCACGCAGTTTTTACGCTTTGACTTCGTTTAAATTTATTTATAATATTTAATAATAATTATGAATGTGTAATACACATAATTATATCTTCCGAAATAAATATTCTCTAAATGATGGTGAAAACCGCATCAAAATACATTGTGTAGTTTAGGAGAACTAAGTGGTTATACAGACATACACAAAAAGCGATTTTGTTTATTAACTGTATTGTATTAAGTGGGATGCGCTAAGGTAGCCCGCGAAATTCAAATTTTATTATGTTTTTTTGCTATTTGCAGGTCACTAACAGGTTGTATGTTGATCTTAATATGATTCGCGGCCGTAACAAATATGGCTTTACAGAATAATAATCATTAGGATCAGAATTACAACTCTCTAAGTTCATAAAATCCTATTGAATGATTATTTCAGAAATAGTCATTCAATAGGATTTTACGAAGAGAGTTAGTTGTAGTGCCGATTCTAATGATTATGATTCTGTAAAGCCATATTTTTTACGGCCATGAATCATATTTAGATCAACATACAACCTTACTGACCTGCAAATTGCAAAAAAACATAATAAAATTTGAATTTCGCGGGCTACCTTAGCGCATCCCACTTAATACATTTTTTTTTGTTAACCATTGCAATACTTAACTTATTAACTGATATGAAATTATTAGCATCGCGGCGCAAATTAAATATGATAGCAAAAGGTCACTGCTCTCTATACCTACTTTAAAAAAAAAACATTTAATCTCAAACAGTCAGCAAAAAAGTTTTACTACTTATTAACCAAACAAATTTCGATCAATAATAATAGTACTATTGATCGAAGCAAACAAATAAACAAATATAGCAAAAAAAACACGATCAATATCACATCAATAATAGTTATCTTTGAACATATAAAACCGGAATATTTATAAATTATAAACAACATAAAGTTACAATAATAATCTTAATCGCCGGAACAAAATATGAGTCATCTATGTGTGCTCGAGCAGTTTTTCATTCATACTTCGATAACTAGTTGCAACCCTTGGTTTCACCCGCATATGTCTCGGTCCTGTGGGAATATCGGGAAAAAAAGTTTCATAATGTCCTAACCCAGGCCATCGTCTATATGAAATAATATGAGTTTAGATAGTTAAGTTAAAAATATAATACAAGATGAACGTTAAAAAAAGCGTACAAGAGATGATTTTCTAGATAAATTCATTCTAACTACGGAACTCTTCATTGTGCGTGGTCCAACACGCACTTGTTTTAAGTATGTTCACCGGTTTCTCCGTCAATAGTGGAACGATTTTGAAAATGAACCCATGGAAATCGAGGGAAATCCTCAAATTAATGTTATGGCCACACCTATAGCGATTTAGGTATTTTTTATAGTAACTCGTGCATATGCTCTCGAAAGTCCTTTCCATTTGGTGAAGTGGAACTGATGATGGAGACCACAGATGGCCACTGGAACTACTTAATAATAAGCATTTCACGGGTTGCGATTTTAAAATGGTTGCTAAGCAATTTATGCTCATCACAATGCATATGGTGAAGTGGAGCTGATGGTTCTTATCAGGAGCACTCCTCAACAATAACGTCCCTGCATCGGGAAAATCAATAAATTGTAAATGGTGATGAGCAGTTGACATTAGGCTATTGTTACTTAGATAAATTACAAACTGACCCACTAAAAAGTAAAAAAAAAAAATGATTTCCGAAAAAAAACCCTACGAAGTGAAAAATAAGTTTAATTTTGGAAATCAGCGGCAAAAAATAAAAATAAAAAATCCAAAGACACCGACTTCCAAAACTAAAGAAATTTTTCACTTGGTAGTTTTTTTTTTTTGAAGTCTGTTGTTTTTTTTAATGGAAGTGTAGACAAAGAAAATAATTAAAGCAACTTAAAATATGCATTCAAATATGGTTTATTAACAGGAACTCGTTCTTTCATTAGAATTAAAATATAATGACATACTCTAGGAAAGGAGTATCAAACTTGTAATTTTTCAAAGCAACTCGTATAGTCTCATTCTATTTTTATATATAATTGGAGTAGCCCATTGGTTAAAGCCAACGGAGGTGCCATTAATGTTAATGGTTTTGGTCTTGAAAGTAGTATTAAATTGCGATTGCCAATTTGTTAGTAAAAGTCAATGTTATTACGATATTATTTAGAATTCACTATTTGTATTTTTATTTTTTCATTTTATTTTATTTATAGTTAAATCATTTGCTTGGTTGTGGTGAGGGGCTCGTGGATGAATTAGGGGTCGATCAAAGGTCGCAAAGGCCGCAGTCGGTTCGTGGTTGGGTGATCATAGAAAGAAAGAAAGAAAAGAAAGAAAATACGTTTATTTGCGGTAAACATAACGCAAAGAAATAAAAACACAAACACGAAAGAACAAGTTGAGGGAAAATATGCGTCACATTCACGCAAAACGGCCATCGCTCAGCATAATGCTGCGACCCTATGCTAGACAGAGCCCCAGCGCTGGTTTTCAGCGTTGACGTGATGACGTCAACCGGTGCAGCATAATGAGATAAAAATAAACAAAATAAAATAAATGCAATACTTCGTTATCTATGTATATATAAATATAATATCTAGAATGGCAACATTCAGTAACGTCGGCAATGACTCAAGCGCCGAGCGCATGTTACGCAATCTGCGTGTGCAGCTGTCAGCTGTCATAAAGAATTTGGCGTTTTACGTAATGGTTACATCTCAGTCAGAGAGGGTTACATAATTAAATAACATGGCGCATTATGTAAAGAATGCTAGGATGTTATCTAACAAAGGATTCATTGGGTGACAGGGCATCCATTACATATCTATATACCTCCATGGCATGCCTCGACCACGTTAAACCGTTGGTCCTGGCTGTCGTATTCGTAGAACGTTGACAGTCATTGCGGGTATTCAGAAGACCAAAAGTCTGACACCCAATCTTATAATCAAATGGTATCGTGTTACTCAGTAACTGGGTTGTGGAGGTCAGAAACGCAGTCGCTCCTTGTAAAATACTGATATTCAGCTGCATATGGTTAGACTGGAAGCCGACCCCAATATAGTTTGGTTAAGGGCTAGGTAGATGATGATTGGGAACCTCTGGGTAGATACAATAAAAGAGCTTAATTTAATATTTAATTAAGTTAATCTAAATTTCCCTGTATAATCCGTACATCTTAGTAAAATAAGTACCTATTAAGTATTAATGTAAAAATAATTTGCATGCCCGAAACATTAAACAGGCAAAATATTGGCTGTACTTAAACCACCAACTCACCATACACCACATCAACTCTTACAACTGGTAACTTTTATTTTCTGCAAATATATGATTCTTATTCTCAAATTAATCATAATTTTGAAAAATACTTTTAAATAAAAAACTATAAATTTCACATTTTCAGGCAGGGAATACTTGGAAAGAACGCTGATTAGTAGTAAAGGTTCCGTAGAAAAGTCTAAGTTGCAAATAGACCGATTGTGCACGATGAAGACGCTGATGCCGAAGTTCTTTTCGAAGACCAATGTCAAGACGGAACTGCAAGACATTTTGAAGTTGGCGTGAGTAACTTTTAAATCATATAATAACGTGATGGCCCAGTGGTTAAAGCCTAGCCTCATACAAGAAGACATCAGCGACGTCGTCTTATCTTAGACATTATTGACATTGATGAATGAAAAACATAGTGAGGAGATCTGGTCTTACAGTTAATATAAGTTCAAAACGTTCCATTCGTTGAAATGTCTCCAGAGCTTCTTGCCCTTGAAGACCAAAATCTTCCTTGCTCAAACTCTCATTCAGCCCATTACTGATTACGCTGATGCCTGTTATTTGGATGCCACTGAAGATCTTTTAAATAAACTTGAGCGTTCGCAAAACATCTATATTCGTTTCGTTTTCAACCTTAAAAAATTTGACCTCGTTTCTTGTATGTTTATATTGTAGCGGCATCAACATCGCCACATGCGAACTACGCGTCATACTGACGTCACGCAAATCCTGCATCGCACAAGCAGAGTTTACCGCGAAACTAGCATATATACAACGTCCCGACATCAACCGTCGGGCAGTTGCCTACCAGACACAACACCCGTCTGGTCGGAGGGTCCTCCCTTTTCTATGGTGAACTTTACACCCTGTTCCTCATACCCCCAAAATATAATTATATATGTATATGTTACGGCTAATACCCGAAGTGCGGCTACACCTAGTTTTAGCCGGTTGGAACTAGGTGTAGCCACTTACTCTTGGTTAAACCTAGTACGAGCCGATTGTTTTCGGGTAAAATCATTTGGGTTAGGTTAGGTTAGAACAGTAACCATTAACAAGCGAAGGCGAGCGAGCGAAGCGAGCGTGCCGCGGCAGCGGCCGCCGATCGCCAGATCCCCTCTATTGTTGGTAAATTGGTTTTATCCAACAGGGATTGTCTGGACCTATAATTCTAACCGGCTAAAACTAGGTGTATTAGCCGTAACATATACATAAATGGTTAAATAAGTCAGAAAACCCCAATCCTTCTTGAACAAGCGTGGTGATCAACGCTCGTGCCTTCTCTTTGGGAGAAAATGCCTTTGCCCTGCAGTTGGACAACAATATAGGCTGGAATTATTTACTAATCCTAAGTGTGATCGTATTTAAAACAAAAATATATAGATTTTGTAAATATACATACGCGTCACAAGAATGCAAAATGCGACCAAGCATATATTTATCATGTCAAGTACCTCGTCTTTGAGAAAGGTGTCTGTAAATAACAAGTCGGCTGGAGGATAGTTGGATTTAAAAGAAGTCGACGGCCTTCCTGATGATCAATGATCACCACCGCCAATGGAGATCTGCAATACCAGAGTCATCGCTGGTGGCATCCCAGACACAAAGCTGAAATGTCTCATGTGCCTTTAAAAGAAGAGAAAGAAAGAAAAATATTGTTTATTCTGCATATACAAGACACACTTTACAATAAAAATATATATATACAAAATACACACTTTAATACAAAGGAGCCAAAAATATTACAGTACCTACCTAAGTAGTAATAGTACATATTTTAAAACTATTAGCTTTTTATTATGTAATTATCCAGAAATAAGAAAAATAAAAGAGTAGCCAAAAGCCAAGTATTCAAAAAGTTTTGGTTTAGTTTTTAGTTTTAGTTTAGTTACCATTTTCTGTAATTATATCGGTATTATATACAAGGTGAATTTATGAGACGGGGCAGTAAGGGACCTTAACCGTTATAACTGCATGAAAACGCATCAAAAAAAGTTTTTGTGAACGCTGCCCATTTTCTTGTTGACTGTATTTTTTTTCTATATCTTTGAATCCAGATCATATTCTCAAAAAGTTAAGGACAGTCTCCTAAGACCATTTCATGTAGCGACAACGTTTATGGTACCTGCCCTTACTAGCCCCATCTCAAAAATCACCATGTATATACCATACCCTTCAAACCGAAACAACAATTCTGCATGGCAGCAGAAATAGGCCTGATGGCAGTGTTTTTCGGGCGAGTACAAAGAGCTTTACCACCTAGAATATAATGATATTGAACTCAAACCATTTATTTCGATTAAACCAATGACAGGCACTTTTGAATTGACAAGGTGTTGGTCAGTCAGAAAGATGAGGAACGGGTAAGAAACTCTTTGGACACTCTTTTAAATCAAAATATTGTTAAAATCATTCATTTTGAAATTATACATGTGAGAACGATGAAGAAAGACGTGCGTGCCTCCGTAATTAAATGATAAATAAACATTAATGCTGGTGATGATAATTATTCTGAAAAAAAAAAAAGGTAAATTCTTTTGTACGATATTTTGCAGGATGCTGGTCCCACTGCCCATTGTAACGGACGACTACTACAGGATATTAATGGTTCAAATTAGCGACAAAGACTTAACTAATGAGAGCTTTATGCAGTATTTCCAGTACTCTGCTGTCGTAAGTTCATTATTTGTTTAGTTTTAGACGGTTCTTTCCTTTCTTTTCTTTTTTTTTTTTTTAAACGTTGCCCCTCACTAGGAATTTCTCATCTATCGTGGGTGCGTTTACAAACACTTAAACTCACATACACATACAGCCAGACCCGGAACAACTACTTATAGGTCATACAAATATTTGTTCCGTGTGGGAATCGAACCCGCGAGACGCAGCGCAGCAGTCAATCGCTTAACCACTGCGCCAACAATGCCGTACTAGGTATCTATTCCTACTTCCTTAATAATAGTGAGAAATGAGAAAGCAAATCTATTTGTCTGTTACATCCAATTGACACATAAGTAGATCATGCACTAAGTAATGACATAGGATATATTTTTTTTTCAGTAGTAAATACCCGTTGGATCATTTCCGACCTCGACGCGAGCGAAGCCGGGCAAAAGCTCACTTTTATACTTTTACGAATATTATTGTGTATAGAAGTACAATTTTGTAACAGGTAATCGCTAGAAATGCTGATTCGATAAAAACATATTATCTGACAGAAGAAAGAAAGAAAATACGATTATTTGCAGTAAATATAACGCAAAAAAAAACACAAGCACGAAAAAACAAGTTGGGAAAAAATATGCGTCACATCAACGCAAAACGGCGATCAATCAGCATAATGCTGTGACCCTATGCGAGACAGAGCCCCAGCGCCTGGTTTTCAGCGACAGCCGACGTGATGATGTCAACCAGTGCAGCATTTAATGATATAAAAATAACAAAATAAGAAATAAAATATATACAATACCTACTTAGTTCTAAACGTATATATAAATATAATATAAAAAACGTTAAACAAAAAATAACCGATTTCCAAAAAAACACTACAAAGTGAAAAACAACTTTAATTTTGAAAGTCGAATGCTTTTTTTTTTGTAAAAAGTTTTTTATTTTTCCCGATTCAGGGACCTTAATTGTTGAGGAGTTCTCCTGGTAAGAATCAGGAGAACTGCCACTCACCATTATGCATTGTGACGAGCATAATTAATTATCAACCATTATTAAGTACCTAATCGAATTGCAACCCATAAGTATTTAACTTATTATTAAGTAGTTCCGGTAGCCATCTGTGGTCTTCACCATGAGTTTCACTTCGCCAAATAGTGGTTTCCGAAAGCAGACGCACGAGTTACTATATAAAATACACATATCGCTATAGGTGTGCCTATAAAATTTTAGGATTTTCATGGAATTCATCAATTCATGGAATCAGATTCTGACTTGGTGACAATGGGACCACCTCGGGAGCATACCCTTTCTAACAAAAAAATATTTTCAATATCGGTCTAGAATTGACGGATTAATCAGCGATCACACATAAAAAAAATATATAATATATAATACATGGCAACATTCCTTAACGTCGGCACGACTCAAGCGCCGCGTTTCACTGATGGTTACGTATACTATTTCAAAGTGACATAGTACTTTTTATGCCATAAAAATGCATGGTTGCTATGAATTTTAAATTCATGGTTTCTGAGAGTTTAAGAAAGTCGTGACCGATTTAAATTCAATTCCAGCTATCAAGCTACGAAATACTAAATCATCATCATTCATCATTTCAGCCGAAAGACGTCAACTGCTGGACGCATGCGTCCCCCAAAGAGAGGGAGGGTTGCATAATCGCCACGCTTGGCAGGCGGGTTGGCTATCGCAGTATGGTGTTAAAATGCCTAGAGAACGCTGCTGCCCATTCTCTAGCAAGTCTCTTAGTCACCTTATACACCCACGGGAAGAAATAGGATGGTGCTATTCTTTACATCCGGCACCACACGGACACTTTACGTCGGGCACCACACGGAAACCATACTAAATTGTATTACCATAATAGCTTTTTATGATTAAAAAAATACTTTTTTTTTCCAGCTCGCTGAATACGCAAAAGCAAATGATTATATTAATGGTTACAAAGTAATATACGACTGCAGGAAAATGAATTTGTTCGATGTGATGTCAAAAATTAACACAGTGGAACTACAGCAGTTTATAACTATTTTAGTTGTAAGTATTTTATTTAAGTTTTATGAATTGAGTTATAGTTGAGCTCTTGTACGCTACGTGTCTCCGCTTGGGCGCACCTTGTGTTGCTCCGCATCGGTGTCATTGTGGTGAAGCCATCAACAGACTCGGACACCACGGCCTGTCCTGCACGACACGCCAGCATTACGATATTTTTCGTCGAGCCCTTGTCACCAGCGATATTAGAACCAAACGGCTTGGTACGTGACGATGGGAAGAGACCAGACGGCATGACGCTATTGCCTTGGAAGGAGGTTAGGTCTCTGGTTTGGGACGTAACCTGTGTCGACATCCTTGCTGCATCTCATGTTCCAAGCTGCTGTGCTCGCTCCGCTGCTGCAGCTGCTGATACTCTCAAGCGGCGCAATTACTGTAATCCTATGGGTAACTACAGTTTTGAACCATTTGGGGTCGATATGCTTGGTTCATGGGGCCTGAGTGCGCGTTTTCTTTTTAAGGAAATTTCTCACCGACTGAACACACGCTAACTTCACGTGACCAGAGGGCTGGCTCGTTCTTTTGCCGAAGAATTCTCATTGCCATTTAACGTGGCAATGCTGCCAGTATTCTGAACGGCATGATTCCGGATGAAAGGGATGCGGACGAGTACTTCGACACTGCACCGCATTACGCTGCGTAGTGAGGGAGTGCGTGTTCTTACGTTGCTTGAAAGTATCTCTCTTTGGTTTGAAACACGCGTAGTGCAACACACAGAAAACGCATTCACGCAGTGTTGCAGGTCACGCGCCTACATGCAGAGAAACACGCGCCCTCGCGCATGTGTGCGGGGCAAGACGCACGTTAAAGTACACCGAGTTCTGTAGTATGGTACGTGATTTTGACAGAACTAGACGTGAAGTAATATTTTGAAATGGATCTCGCTGTGAAGCTGTTTGTGCCTTTGGACCACCGTATACTATACTGCAGTTACGCGCCTTTGTGCGAAAAAATCTGCATGATGGTGCAAACCAACATTCCCGCAACCACGTGCGTGACTTCGTCGCCACCCTGCAGCGTATAGTGGGCCAGTGAGTGAATCGCCTTATTGTCCTTTTGTAATTTTTTGTTTATTTAGTTAGTTCCTATTGTAAATAGTTAGTTTCGTGATCTATTGTATATAATGACTTTAGGTGTATACAGGTTTAAATTAAATTAGCTAGGGAAACTCCGCAGACGTGATGGGTATCGATATCTTTGAGATATGAAAAAACAAAAAATATATTTTGATGAGTTTTTTTTTGGAGACATCAACCGCCGTAGTGTAGTAGGACTTGAAATATCAGTTAAAAAAAACCGTTTTTTTTTAGTTAATTTTACAGACGTAATGGGTATTGATAACGAAATATAATAAAATAAAAAATAAACAGATTTTCTTAACCCATACATTCAGGTCCTTAACAAAACTACCAGCGGTCGGCAACCCCAAAAAAAAAATCACCAAATCTTTTCATTTTTAGTTTTTCATGTTTAGATATCATATCATTCTCATCGCGTCTTCGGAGTTTCGCTAGCAAATTTTATTTGACCCCGTATAATAAATACCAATATTTTAAACGTTTAGCTTTTTGTAAACAAGATCGTCTGGAAAAGCACTACTCGTACTATCATGCTTATTTCTTATATGAAGCAAAGGTGCTGGGTTCCGATTTAAATAGTAGGTATAATATATCATCATTCCTATTGCGCCATGCTTCCCTGGTATAAGCGAGTCTCATCGAGATCTTCCCCATGATCTCCTGTAGGTCGTCTACCCACCCTGCCGTCGGACTGCCAATGCCCCTCCCTCTAACCCTCGGCAACCAAGGTTATATTTTCCGGTGTAATTATTGCACATGACACATTTCAGGGATGATATTTGTCTCTGGGCTAGCAACGCATCTGCTAAGCTTACCTGTATGCCTATTGCCGATCATGTCCATAAAGCAGGTATCAGACGGTTCAGTTCGTTCGCTTCTTCGCACTTTTTATTCATTTTCGTCATCTTTCACATGAAGTAAAACTTCTGAATACAAAATGAGTACATTAGTGAACCGATCCAAAGGTGGTTGGATTTCGGCACTCGACATCATTCTCTGGCCTAATGAATAATCTAACTGAAATGAGCAAATTAACGTTAATTCCTATGTTATTTGCTGGTGTCGTGTAGATGTGGGATGAAACAAAAATGAACATTAACTCGAATGAAGCGTCTGATATTGGCTTAAAGACGATCTCTTAACTTGATGTGAGCCGTCACCTTATTTATGAAGTCTATACAAAATATTAGTGCCTCGTTGTTTAGTGGTCGTAAGCGCTACTGCTGAGCATAAGTTCCTGGGTTCGATTCCCAGGTCGTAAGTGTTACTGGGTTGTTCCATCAGGAATTTCTCAGTAACAGCCCGGCCGTCTAGATCGTGCTTGGTTGATGGCAATAGAGTCACCTCCTATTACATGGGACTTAAGAGCAGGCAGTCTAAATCAAATTTCGAACGCATGCCCCGCCGTTCGCTCCCCGCCACTCCATTATGTGTTAAACGCTAATACATCTTAATCCTAACTTCCTAACTAATATTATAAATGCGAAAGTATGTTTGTTTGTTATCAGAAACTTTGCATATACGTTGTCAGGTGTACAGAAACGGACATATGGTACCTTTCATTCCGAAAAAAAGTACCGTTTCCAAGGAAAACAACAATAACGTTCTTATGATAATAGATGGCACCACGTGTCTTTCGAATCGTGATTGAATTATGTTATGGGATGTATTTAGCACTTTATATTTCAAAAAGCGGAATACAACCCGAAATGATTGTCAAATTCTAAATTAACACGAGCGAAGCCGCGGGTAAAAGCTAGTCAGTAATAAAGTTAAATATCGCGTGCGCTATTTGATTGTGTTTGAGCACGTAACTAAATAGCATAAGTCTCAATTCTTATTTCTTTTATAACTAAAAGTATCTAATAATTGATATAGAGAAAAAATCGATAATAAACAATATTTTCTTGCTGTAAATATTTATTTTAGGCATAAAAGCCGAACAATCTTGTTTGTTTTTTAAAAGACATGATGATTTTCGAATAAAAAATGTATTGAGAGAAAATATTACAATTACGTAACTGTCTTCAACATGAAAAGAAAAAGATCCAGTTAATCATATACTAAAGTTTCATTTTGCTTGTATGTGTCAGTCACACATACAAGCATAATTTTAGAATATTCATGCAAATTAACATAAAAATAGGGAGCCTCCTCTTAAAGATTATTGGCGAAATGTGGATGAACTATAGGTAAATCTCTGCCTAACCCTTTGAGGACTACAGGCATTATGCTATGTATGTTATAAAACAAAATAAGTACCTGAAATCTCTTTTTACAGGAAGGCTACGGCGCCAGATTGGAAAGCATCCACATGTTAACAGAATCGAAAGCCATAGAACTGATTATAAATACTGTTAAGCAATTTGTTAGCGAGAAGATTGGAAATAGAATGCATGTTCAACGATCCTTAGAAGATTTACATAAAGTAGTGCCCAAAGAGTTGTTGCCGGTGGAGTACGGCGGAAAACAGAAACCTATTGAAATATTGCATGGTAGGTAGTAATATTTAATATAATACAATATTAGTTTTAGTATAAGCAAAACCCGAAACCATGTCTAGTATTTTTATGTAAAGAATCTATGTACAAAATTTCAAAACTGTAACATGAAAAATAACAAAGTTATATGGTTGTTATGTTACCGGGTTGTCCGTACAAAAACAGCGGCGCAGGGCCCGCCCCCGCGCCTCCAGGGTCGACTTAAAAAAAAAAGGGTTATCTTGCGCTCATTGATAATAATTTGGCAGTAGGTACCTAACCGTACGTTGATTGTATTGTAAGTAATTAAATTGTGATAACATTTTCCATCACACTTAAATATTTTTTGGACAAAATATAACATGCTGTAAAAATTATTGAAATCGATTCAGTTCCTTATTCTGAACAAACTATATTCACATACACATAAACTCACGCCTTCTTCCCATGGGGGTAGGCAGAAAATATAGTTACTAATCAACTAAACAAACTACATTCAAACTATATTCAGGTTTCGCATATACTAAAAATAATGTTGTATATTTACATATACATGTTTAATTAACTAAGTAGTTTGTATTTATTTTATTTCTTATTTATAATCTCACTGTATGTGGCACCAGTCGACGTCTACACGTCAACGCCGGCTGTCGCTGAAAACCAGCGCTGGGGCTCTGTCTTGCTTAAGGTTGCAGCATTATGCTGAGCGGTGGCCGTTTTGCGTGGATGTGACGAATTATTTTTCCCCAACTTATTCTTTTTGTATTTGTGTTCTTTCTTTGCGTCATGTTTACAAATAAATTTTTCTTCTTTCTTTCTTACTCACCTTAAGTCAAGTCTCTGTTATAAAAACCACTCTGGACAGGGTTTATGCCTCATCTCAGAGAAGGATGGGTCACCACGCTCAATGCTTGCTAGAGATAACTAACCAGAATATTCGACTAGAATATTTGTCCAGCACCCCAATTGCGTAACATACGTACAATGATAGAAATAAATTCAGAATAAATTGTTTCATACAGTGTGAGTCTTCATAATGTGCACATATCGAAATGAGGGAAACTAAGCTTAATAATAATATCGAAGGAAAAAATATTTAAAAAGCTGATTAAAAAAAAAATCTACGTGCTAAAGTATGGTACGTACCCGAGTGCAAGGCTTTTCTTTAACAGTTGATAGGAAACGTCGTGATTGACTTATAATATGGTATTTTTACTTTTAGAAAGCTGATACGATGAAGAATAATTTAAAGTAATAAAAAAGGGTAGATAATCAGGCTTTTATTGAGAAATTTTACAATTATTATAAAAATTTATGAAAAATTATCAGATTTTTGTTTAAAATGCACCTTAATTAATTCTCAATCGAGAGCGAGTTTTTTTCTTTAGTTTTATTTATTTCATGAAGACGAATATTATTACCAGTTTTTGCAGAGTTTGTTTCATGTTTATAGATCATTTAGTTCAAAAGTTATACCGATTTGTTTAAACAGGGGTCACAGCAGCGAACAAGAAGTTAAAAAATGGTATAAAAAATAGAATTGTTTTTTTAATATTTTTTCCGTCGATAAAATTAAGCTTAGTTTCCCTCATTTCGAGATGTGCACATTATGAAGACTCACACTGTATATTTGACAAATTCGCTTGCTCGACAACTTAAATAACGTAATGAATACTGTTGAATTGTTACAATGAAAGCCAGTGCCATTGTAAGTATCGCATCATGCGTTCCGATATAATTGCGCAAGATAATACTTGGACCAATATTGAAAATGAAGAAATTTACGCAAAAATCTTCCAACACACGTTACTGTATACTTGCAAAAGTCTAAACTTTGCGCAATTGTACCGTAACTGGTATGACTACCATTACGCAATTAGGATGTAGGTTTCTATACGATATTTCCCTTCACTACGATTGGAATTCTACAAAATGGGGAAAATTTTGTATTCTATACACTTCTGTATACGCGTTCTGCGCGTCCCATTTCTTCCCGTGGGTGTCGGTAAAGGCGACTAAGGGACTTACTAGAGAATGGGCAGCAGCGTTCTCTATGCACTTTTAAAACCATACTGCGATCGCCAACCCCGTGCCAAGCGTGGCGATTATGGCAACCTCCCCCCCTTTGGGGGAGGCCTATGTTCAGCAGTGGACGTCTTTCGACTGAAATAATGATGATACGCGTTCTGGGAATAAGGCATTATGCCTTTCTGTACTATCTATGAGTACTAAAGAATAAGTTTCAGGAGAATCAACTGTCAGTAGACACCAGATACTTAGGTCCGATAGTTAATAATAGGGTATTTGACTGTTTTTTTTTCATTCGGTTTTTTTGACACCAAGAAAAAAAATTAACCACAGTAAAAAAAAATGTTTCAATATCTTCAAAAATGCCGAAGCTGTATCCGTTTTATAGTATATTGTAGACAGACACACCACTGCAACGATCTGAGGTCACAACATAGAAACGCCATAGTAACTTCGCGCCATTCAGTACAATGATCGTTTTGCGTGACAAGGATAGTAGAATAATTTCAAAAGCGTGTAACATCTCCATTTTTCCACCGATTTTATTTATTTTTTCACTAATCGTCTTTTTAGTTACACCTTTAAACAAATATCAATTCATGTATATTTTTGATAACAGTCAAATACCCTAATAGGAGGAGCTATTACTATGACTAACAAATACATTTCTCATTACAGCGGAAATGGTGCAAGAATTAAGTTCAGTCCAAAATGTCGATTACGTGAAAATGATGTTTAAAGCATGCTCGGATGAAACAAAAAGACATGCAGGAAAGTTCAATGAAGAGTACATGGGCATGCCTGGATCCTTCAGATGTCTGAGTGTAGACTAATCTGTGATTTTTATAATTACTTAGTTATATGATACAATGTGGAGACAACAATACGCCAGTTAATGAAAATACTGGCCATACTAATGCTTATTTATTTATTTAACAGTTTATGTACACACATATAAACAGACAAGAAGAACGGAACAGAATAATACGTACTAAGGTGATGCTATTATTTCTAAAGAAATCTCTTCCAGCATAATTGCGATAGGAAAGTAGACAAAGTGTGTAAGAGTAGAAGAGAAAACAAAATATGATGAGTATTTTGAAAAATAAACTGTCAAATAAATTTTGGCATCGAAATTGAAAACGTGATTATTACAAGCAAACTAATAAGTAGTGATGGGCCGCAACGTGCCGTGAGATACGTCGGTCACAGTGCCCGCAGAGGTACCAACAACATGGAACGTCTTATGGTAACAGGAAAGATAGAGGTCAAAAGGCGACCTAGAGGCGGAAACCCAAAACGGTGGTCAGATCAAATATCTGAGCAACTGGAGGTACCTATCAGCGCCGCACTCCACCAGGCCACCGATCGTAACAGATGTAGAAAGACTGTTGACAATTTGAAATGGAGTCACGATTCTCAGCAATGACAGAGCATTTGAGAAGAGTGATGGGCCAACTGTGGGTTTTGACAATCTATTTGAATAGTTATAGTTACTAAACTATTGGTTAGATTTGGTTGAATTTTTGTATACAGACTGGGAACGTCATTAGATCGAAGTTTAATTTATTGTATTGACGTCTTCACCTTGTACGAGACAAAATCAGTAGATTTTTGGTTTCCCTTACTATTTTTCTATATATTTTCTCATTTATTTGTACGCTTATTTGAATGAACTATGCAGACGTAATTCAATTTGGTGGAAATTGTAATACATATTAATTATGATCGTAATTGTAGGTCGTATTCATCCTCAAACTATGGATGTACATTTTTTTGTGATTATTTACGTTAATTTCTCATTTTTGTCTTGGATCCTATGGAGGTAGTAATACACACACAAAAAAATAAAACATTTTTAAAATAGAGTCGTTGTGTTATTTATTTATAACATTGTAAAATTTGTCAATGAGCAGTCACCCTAGATTTAGGTTGACAATGATACTTGAGGTTGGAAATAACCATCTCGTTGAAAAAGAAGCTAACAAATGCAAAATGGCTTTAAACATGAATATTGCAAAAATCCGTTTAGAGTAAGTTTTGTTCTAACACATAGCTGATGCTGCGTAACGCACTATAGTAGCAATGGGTTTCATTTTGACAGTTCAACAACATTCATTACTTTATTTACGTTATTGAGAAGACAATTTTTTTGAAAATACACCGTGGCATTCTAATCGTCTTACAAGGGCAGCCCACTTCATGTATCCAATGACTACTAATCATTCATGAAAGAAAAATAAATATTTAATAACATTTGAATAATTTAAAAAAAATATATATTCATTATGACGCATGGTATGGTTTGAAACACCCAGCGGGGCCAGCACGGCCTACTGTGACATGACTTGAGTCACATTTTATCACAGTTTGAGCGATAAAACTGATTTGTCATGAAATGCTAGTACAAATTGACATGACATAATTTATCGTGTCTTGTCACAAACGCCTTGGCACGCCCGTGCTTGACTCTTGGCCCGCTGTTATCACACGGTGTGAGTCTTGCGCTCCATTCTGCGCCAACCTTGGAAAGCGAGGCTCGCACCGCCCCACGGTGGATCGGAAATCGGCTGTAGAAGACATAGGATCTCGATGTCTTAAATGTTTTTTTTTTTGCTGGAAATGACTTCTGCCGATCATTACTGTTCTATAAAATGTCATATGAAGTAATTGTGTGCACAAATGGAAGAGTTATAATTTTTATAAGAAAAAAATGTATGGAGCTGACATGAAAAATGAGGATATCTCTGGAATCGCTAAGATAGCCATTATATCCTTGCACACTGTTATAGTACTATTTATTTGTGAATTTTTGACATACTTACTATTGCGTCATCACTTGCGATTTTTTTTTTTAAAATCGTCAAAATTAAAAAATAAAAAATGTTTATGATATGTACATTTTAATGCTTAAATATGGCTATACCAAGTGTAACTTACAATATTTTTTATGCTTAGACCAAAACATTCTAAGAAATCACAAAGTCGTATTACCTACTTATTTGGAATGACATGGTGAATTACATAATATGTAATCTTGTCTAATGCCTCAAGTCCACATTAGCTAATGATTAATAAAACTTAATACCTATATACCTGTTAAAAGGAGCTATCACATCTGGAGAGATTGTAGATGTGCCGAAATTTAAAGAATACGCTAGAACAACCGCTGAAAAATACGTGGAACTGTACGATTGGTACTACATGTCATCAACCGTCCACAAATTGTTGATTCACAGAGGGGACATAATTGCAGAAAATGCTATTGAACCAATTGGAAGTCTTTCGGAAGAAGCTTCAGGGCCCGAAACAAAGACTTTAGGAGGTTCAGAGAACACCATTCGAGGAAAAATAGTAGACAAGCATCAAACGAGGATATCTTCAATATGCTTATCGTCTCTTCTGATCCTCTAATTTCTTCCACAAGACCAAAATTAAATGCCCACAAGAGGCAGACATACTTTAAGGAAACAGTAGGACTACTGAAACTTCAGGATCAGGAAGCTCCGACAGAGTTCTTAGATGTTATATCTATTGTAGAGCCTGATTCTGAAGTGGATTCTGATGGTGACGAAGTATAAAATAAGTTAACTTTTATTATTTATGTTAGGTTAGGTTAAGTTTATATTTTTTTTTAATAATTTGCTTTTATTTTTAATCATACAATAGTTTACCATTTATTGTTATTGACTAATGATCACGTTTATCTAATTACCCTCATTATGGTACGTATCCTTTTAACAGGTATATAGGTATTAAGTTTTATTAATCATTAGCTAATGTGGACTTGAGGCATTAGACAAGATTACATATTATGTAATTCACCATGTCATTCCAAATAAGTAGGTAATACGACTTTGTGATTTCTTAGAATGTTTTGGTCTAAGCATAAAAAATATTGTAAGTTACACTTGGTTTAGCCATATTTAAGCATTAAAATGTACATATCATAAACATTTTTTATTTTTTAATTTTGACGATTTAAAAAAAAAAAGTCGCAAGTGATGGCGCAAGAGTAAGTATGTCAAAAATTCACAAATAAATAGTAATATAACAGTGTGCAAGGATATAATGGCTATCTTAGCGGTTCCAGAGATATCCTCATTTTTCATGTCAGCTCCATACATTTTTTTCTTATAAAAATTATAACTCTTCCATTTGTGCACACAATTACTTCATATAACATTTTATAGAACAGTAATGATCGGCAGAAGTCATTTTCAGCAAAAAAAATAACATTTAAGACATCGAGATCCTATGTCTTCTACAGCCGATTTTCGATCCACCGTGCGCCCTCGTAACAGAGTATTTCAAATACGTCATGCGTCGTCATATTTTTTATTTATTTAAATATTAATAAAAAAAATCTTTCATAAATGATTTCCCACTTCATTTGGCATTATGGCAGCCCACTTCATGTCGTATAGAAGTGGGCTGCCGTTGTAAGACTATACAAATACCACGGTGTATATAGCAATGGATTAGCATTATACTTAAAAAACATTCAGATTGTGATGGACAGTATGTTACGCTATTAAGGTGCTGGTTAGTATGCTAATTTACCGTTGTGATAAAATGTATAAGAGGAATGTAGTTGTAGACAGAAGGTAGAATAGTCCCCCAGTTCAATTTTCGGCTATGGCGACCAATTTCAGCGGTGACTAGCCCTTCGGTGCGAGGGATCTAATAATGCACAAGTGTGTGCGCAGACACCTGTGCACATTCTCTTCCCTCAGTCTTATAGTCCGATGGGGCGGCAATCCGACAGGACCGGAAACAGATCAGGCGCAGGACCATTAGTGCCACATGGAGGTACGGCGTATCACACCGCCAACTTCTGAACTCCGAGCTGTTACTAAAACATTCCTAATGCATTTATTGGGACTCGCACAGATCACAAATTAAACTAAAACACACTCATAAAAACATAAAGAACAAAAATAAAACAAAGCAATAACACTTTGCCCAATAGAAGATAGACACTAATAATAGAAAATAATACTCTTTATTATGTACACCATAAAAGAGAGGAACGTCTAACCAAAAGAGAGGAAATTGAGATAAACAAAACTTAAACAAAAATAATGCAGAAGTTTCAAATATGGGCTTTATCACTGCTATATTGCCATAAGAAACATCCGATAAAATAAATGCAAAAATCAGATACGGTTAAAGATTATAAACATAGAACCCCGAGAATTCAGTCCGTATACCGTTCCATATGGAGATGAACCATATCTAGCGGACTGCTGTTTGCGGAGCGTGCATGCCAAAATCACTGCCGATATTGCAACCAGCTTGTATTATACCACGTACGATTGATATCTGTGCGGAGTATGGGAAGTTTTAAAATACTCACATCCGATTTCTGGAACAAAAATTATGAACGTGTCTAAATAAAACGCAAGTCAAGTGATCCGATTGGCCATTCATAATCCAATCACAGTAGTTAACGAACGGTTAACAATTTGTTAGTAAATTTTTGTGTTAATTTTCTCTATAGAAACCAGGGGTTAGTAAGTGTTCCATCAACCGTCTTAGCACAACATTGATTATTAAGAGCAACTCGTCTTTTAACTTTTGTTTTTATTTACTGATCTAGGCGCTTAACTTGATGGATGGCAGTTATCTATAAGTATTTTGGTAGGCGCTCTGATAACAGTATGGTCCCATAAGCTCTTATATAATATATAAAAACTATGAATCCATCATCAAATAACATGACAGTGTTTGTTTTCTAATCTTATTTTTTCTTTGCTTACATTTCTGCTATATGTTTTATATTCTTAAAAAAAATAAACTTGTTACTTTAAATAAACTCACAATGGAGGTTGTTGCTTTTACAAAACATGAGGCGGCAAAGACGGAAATGAAAGTTTGCAAGTTTGATGTTCTCGTAATTTTCGATATCTACCTACTGTGCTTAGACTTTTGAACTTCAGGTATTCTGAATATTAATCAATTATACATTATTAATTATATCATTATTATTAATAATTATAGTTTACTGCTCCTAACCTAGTCCGATTCGTGAACAATATTTATATTTAAAAAATATATTTGTGGGATCGTCAGGATTTACTCTGTTAGATTCAGACATCATGTGGGCATAACGTGGGTTTCGTGCAATGAAAATACACTTGGTACGAATGTACGATACACAGCGTTTATTAAAATCACAAATTGACACAATCACTACAAATTACAATTACCACAATAACTGAGCACAACAAAACTTAGGACAGTTCCGAAGTGTCTTCACAGCTCGATCACCAGATAAGGAATGCCCGACTTGGCGCGTTCTCCTCAACCTCGTAACCGACTGGAATCGCTCCGACTCTGTCGAAGCGCGCCAATTCTAGTGTTGATAGTTGCCGCTAGGTGGCGCACCTTTTCTTGTTGTAAACATTAAATGCCGGATGCGACATATTTATATTTAAATATTTCTGCTATAGAGAGATATTAGAATAGGACAGCAGAAATTAATTTCTCTGATTTATTATACTTTGTGCAACCAAAAATATCCACGAGGCGTAAGAGGTATTTTAGTTTTTTAATCCTTATAACGTCGTTAGTGTTGATCACACAGATTAGATGTTACCTTTACAAACGCATAAGGCGTTTTTTGTTTTATTCAATAATAAAACTAATATTTTATTTATAAGCAGCGATAGCCGTCGGTTTGATCATCGGACTGTCAAGTCATATGTCTCGAGTTCGAACCCAAGCCACGGTACGCCACAATTGTGACTATATGTCCCCCTCATTGAGGAGTGGCTAGAGAGGCGCCACGGGCTCCTCACCTTCCGCCTGACACAGGTCCTCACCGGACACGGTTGTTTCGGGAGGTTCTTGTTCAGGAAAGCGGGAGGAAACGCCCGGTGTTACCACTATGTGGATCGCCCGGAGGACACGGTGGAGCATACGGTGAGAGTCTGCCCGGGTTGGGCGGAGCACCACCGAGTCCTCACGGAGGCGATTGGGCCTGGTTCAAGCCATGGTTTGGAACGAGAGTGCATGGGAGGCCATCACCTCCCACGCACTCTCGCTCCAAACTGCTCGCTCTGAGAAGCAGTAATGTTCGTGAAGAAGGAGGCGGAATGCGTGAGGGAGAGGAAAAATTCACGCCCTCGCGCCCTTAGTCGCCGCGGAAGACGCCCCGGGCGTCGGGAGTTGCAGACCGGTTCCCGGCCACCGTAGGCGTGGGCTTGCAGATGGTGAGCGATGGGTAGCTCACCGTCCGATAAGGACCAGGCCCAGGTCAAAGAGATGTCGAGAGATGCTCAAAGAGATGTCAGCACAAACTGACGGGATCCGTTAGGGCCAGTGCCTGCCAGGTTGTGAGTTTGTCCGAAAGGGATAGATATTTTTTTCGTTTTTCTTTCTTTAGTCAGTAAAAGTCTGACACGCCCTTCCGCTTTATTGTTGTTATTTGATAATTTCCCAACCAAAAAAAATAAAAAAAGCCACGCACCTCTGACATTCATGTGCGTATTGTATAACAATTATCACTTGCTTAAATAACGGTGAAGGAAAACATCATGAGAAAACTGACATGCTTCAGAGATATTTCTCGACGGCATGTGAAGCCAATTCAGAGGCCCATGGGCGGCATAAGAACTCTGACACCAAATTAGTCACTAACCCACAAAAAAGAAGAAAGAAAAAGAATAATTAATTTTAATTTCGTCTATGTCCCTCAACTGTGTGATTCACTTTACTCATCGAGAAAAAGCACAACTATAATGGCAGAGAAAACTTTACTAATTCACGTTAGTAGGCTGTAGGATGCACGGCTGGTGTCATTTGCTAGTAAGATTTTTAATAAGTTTCTGGTTACATCATTGGTGTCCCACAGGGTGTAACATAGGTCCTTTCCGATTCGAGGTCAACGTATATCATGTATAATAAATAACTGTTTAAATTATTGTTGGCTGATTATGAGGATATTAAAGTGCTCGACAGAAGAAAATGTATAAGTTCAACATGAATGATGTAACCAATATTTACAAAAATCATGTAACAATATTTTGAATAACAAGAGTGTCTATGTAGTTTTCTCATTACATAGGTGACTATGCATTGAGATGGGCAACTAGCTTCATATTTCTGACTGACCGACTCTTTGACAATTCAGAAGTGTTTAATTGTAATTTTCCTAGTTGAGTTGGATGTCTTATCTCACAACTTTGTATCTGTTTTAAAACTTTGTAATTATTATTATTTTTAGAGTTCCGTATCTCAAAAGGAAAAAACGGATCCCTTATCCACTTCACTGGGTTCACTTCGTTGTCCGTCTGTCTGTCTGTCAGTCTGTCAAGACCATTTTTATCAGGAACGCGTAGAGGTATCAAGTTGGAATTAATATCAATTACGTAAGTCTATGGTCCCTTGAAGCTCTACAATAATACAAGCATCCAAGTCAACGCAATAAAAAAATACGGCGATATAAGCGACATTATTGCGACATATTTCGATACTCGCAAATAAATCAAAATCTATAGGGAACTTCTCGTTGACCTAGAATCATGAAATTTGGGCAGAAGCAAGGTCTCACAGCACAAGTAAAGGAAAAAGTTCGAGAATTGTTAATTTGTAGTTTTATCACTTAAAAAAAAATTTTTTTGCGATTACAAACTTAAATTATCAGTTGGAAAATTGACCGTGGCGTATATCGATGTACGGGAGAACATGTTTTTCAACTACAATGTTAAGTTTGTTTTAGGGATAAATTCATCCTAACTACGGAACCCTTCATTGTGTGTGGTCCGACACGCACTTGGCCGGGTTTTTTTAACTTATATGATGTCAATCAGTAGTTGGACCACAGTGGCATAGTATATCATTGATAGCTCCAAGAATAATGGGGTAACTAGTTATTGTTGGAATATCATAAATTATGTTTCTTATAGAGTATATTATATACACATACACATACATAAACTCACGCCTTCTTCCCATGGGGGTAGGCAGAAACTATAGAACGCCACTTGCTACGCTCCTTACATACTCCTTTTGCTTCGCCTACGTTCATATATCTGGCCATACCGCACGCCGATTGCGAGTTGCGAGTACTACGCACCTGACCTTTCTGAAGAACATCACCAATTTGGTCACTATATGTCCTCCTAGGGCGTCCCCTCCCGGCGTTTCCACTCACCTCTGTTTTATAAATACCTTTTGTTAGTCGCATTCCACTCATCCTCTCAACATGACCAAACCATCTAAGCTAGTAAGCTAGTAGGTATATTATATATTATGCATAAATATTGTATATACATTTTTGCTATTCCAACAATTATTTTGATTGAACCACAAGGCGAATAGTTCAGTTCAATTATTTTATATTTATTCCATAATTAGTTTTTATAAGAAAAACATACCATACCGGCTAGCAGTATTTAGTGTTAGGAAATAAACACAACCATGTTCCAATCCATCATGTGCATGTGCGAATCGGCAAACGTACGGTAGGATGCCCTTAGACTACGTGGAGCGACGATCTTCGCAGGGAGGCTGGTAGCAGCTGGATAAGACTTGCCGAGAATTGACTTGAATGGCGTGTATTTGGAGAGGCTTACAGTATGTCCAGCAGTAGACTGCGGTAGGCTGATGATGAGGCCTTAGGCGGAAAACTATAAGTATGTAGTTTTTCAGCAAACAAAATCAGAATCAGAAATCAATAGTTTTTTTTATTTTTTTTATTAGATTTGTTTATTGATGCCCAGTTAACAGCAATAAGGGTCGCCCCCTATTAAATATGCGTCTAACATAATTATAGGCAAAAAAATATGCTTTGCACTTTTTTTTTAAACGTTGCCGGGGACACTAGGAATTTCTCCTGTATCGTGGGTGCATTTACAAACATTTAAACTCATATACACAAACAGCCAGACCCGGAACAACTACTTGTATGTAATACAAATATTTGTTCCGTGCGGGAATCGAACCCGCGACACGCAGCGCAGCAGCCAATCGCTTAACCACTGCGCCGACCGTGTCGACGAACTTCTGGCTGGACCAAACATTATTTTGTAATAACTCACCAGCACTTTAGTTCCGTAACATACTTTCAATCAGAATCCAAGGGTTTTGAAGGGAACTCCTAATCCATTTCGTCATAGGTTTGAAAAATTAATCTGCTCAACAACGTAAATAACCCAATGAACATGGCTGAACTGTCAAATTGAAAGGTATGGTTATTCTCTGCATTACCTGACTCCTCGTAAAAGAAGAAGGGAAGACGGGTCGGGTTATGCAGAGTACTATGACCATGCTTTTCATTTTGAAAGTAACTTACCATTAAACTCGTGCAGTAGTGCTTCTTTGTGTAATTTAATTTTTGTATGAAAATTTTCGAAATTTAATTTTAGTAATTTTTTTACAGAATAAATATATTTTTTTAAATAGCAGTGTTTTAATTATCCAAAAGCATAAGTATTCAGGAATACGTATACAAAATTTTAATTCAAAATGTCAAGAAACAAAAAAGTTACCTATAGATTGTTGAGATGTAACGCACCGTTTGGTCCCATAGTGCGCTGTGGGTACTACATTATAAGCAAATACACATTTTCTACTGTGTTATATTCCTGTTTCTACGGGAATATGCAGACGTGAATTATGTTACGTGTGTCATTAAAATATTTAGTTGCACAGCTATAATTAGACTCTGTGCTGTGGTGTTTGACCCCAATGTTAAGGTCATAATATTATACGACACGTGATAAAAGTGGACTCACGTGTCTTTTGATATAACTTTAATATAGGTACTCGTACGAAGTAAAGGACAATATGCTATTTGTTTAGCAGGTTTAAATTTTTGGTTGCATGTTTGCGGTAATTTAAATTAATCATTTTCAAAATTATATTCCCAATGTGTTCTTAAGTGTTCAAAGACAATAAAATGTAAAGTTTTGTATTTTTTTTTGAAGACGACCCTCAAGCAGAAAGTCACTGAGTCTAAGGGTCCAACTGCTGGGATTAAGAGATATATTATATATATATCTATTATTTATAGATATATTTCTCTGGGAGCGGTAGTGAGCCTTAGTCCTAAATCAAAATCAAATATTTTATTTAACATAAACCTACATGGGCACTTATGAAACTTTAGAAGCTAGGTGCATGGTCCAATTGGTGGTTTCCTACAGAGAAAAGCCGGCAAGAAACTCCACGGTTGAGAGAAGTACCAGGTGCTTAACAAAATAGAAGAGTCTACAAATCTACAGTCTATTAAGCCTACAACGTTCTTACATTCACAAAATATTAAAAATCTATACAAAACATTAAAATACTATAATCCCGCACCACGCGGGACCACTGCGGGTTAGTGAAATTTTTTTTCCGAATTTTACCAAATTTTCCGCAAAGTGCACGCCTGCCTTTTTGAATCCTATAACCTGCGAATCGGTAAATCGGAGCTGTTAGTATCGGGCAACATTGCTCTCGTAGAGAACAGAAGTGCTGATCCTACGTCATGTTCGTGGGCGCCATCAGTAGGGACTGGTTCACCGGTCATATCTTAGCTGCCACGGCTTAATTATATTATTTAAATTGTTTTTAGAGTTCCGTACTTCAAAAGGAAAAAAACGAAAGCCTTATTCACTGTACGTCTGTCCGCCGAATTGCTCCAAATCTACTGGACCGATTTAGTTGAAATTTGGTACACATATGAATTTCTGTGACCTAAACACGAGCGTGTAACGTAAATTTATGAATTTTGAATGGGGTTCACCTTTGGAGGAAAATAAGAAATTAAAAATAAAAAGTTTTGTAAACTGTACCGTGTGACATATTATCAAGTGAACGTACTTGATAGCAAGATTTCAAATGTATATTTATTTAAATAAAAATAATAAATTTAAAGTTATTCAAGCAAATAGGTTAAAATTGACTATTCGCCCCGTTATTTATTAAACCCTTGTAACCGAAACTCCTGGGCCTAAAACTTTGAAATAAATACAGAGAATAGTTCTATACTAATTAAAGTTTACAGGAAAACCTATAAGAAGTCTATGGTCTTAAAATAACATGTTAAATCTCTCAATGTTGTGCTTACAAACTCACATTTGTAGTTTGCTCTTGGTATAAATTTATTAATCCCAACTACGGAACCCTTCATTGTGCATGGTCCGACACGCACTAGGCCGGTATTTTTTTTGTGTTATTATTATGGATGCTTTTAACCAGTCTCGACGTATTTTGATAACGTTCTCACAGGAACAATAACAATTACAATTTGAACGTGAATTATACACCGTGGCATTTTTAAACCGACTTCTAAAAAAGGAGGAGGTTCTCAATTCGGATGTTTGTTTTTTTTTTATGTTTGCTCGCGCATAACTCCGTCGTTTGCCAACCGATTTGGAAAATTCTTTTTCGGCACTAAAAAGTGAAAATTAAAAAACTTTATACAAAAAAAAATAGCTGGCTTTCAAAAAAACACTACAGAGTGAAAAATAACTTTAATTTCGGAAGTCGGTGGCATAAAACTAAAATACAGATCCAAGGACACCAACTTCCGAAATTAAAGTGTTTTTTGGAAGTCGGTTATTTTTTTTTTTTTTAAGTTTTTTATAATAGTCTTACAATGGCAGCCCACTTCATGTATCCAATGACTACTAATCATTCATAAAAGTAAAAAGTGTGTAAGTTGTTTATTTAACAGACGATAAATATTGAATAGTTTGTACATAATAATTTCAGATGAGAATATTTTCTTGTTTCACACTTTTAAGAGCGTGATTTTTCAGTAGTCGGGTTTTAGTTTTGAACTTATTTTTTATTTAAATTATTTTGGGGTTATAATTTCGTGACAAAGTATTTGCAGAGGCGCTTTAAATTTTTTTTTGGTTAGGTTCATTCGAGTGCATCTCATTCATTCATTCATTAGGTTTAATGTTTTATATGTACCTGTGTAATATACCAAACAGTATATGTATGGTTTATGTTTCTAAATTTGAAAGACTTCTTAACCTTTCTAATTCCTGAAGAGATCGTGAGTCATGAGGATGTTTCAGCAATTTGTTATGATCCAAGGAACAGATAAATAATCCGTCTAAGGATCTGAGTCTGCTGAGGGTAACATAGGCCTGTCCCTAAGCGAATAGTGACTTCCCTAAATCAACTACCGCTTTAACTAGAGTGCACCCCTGCAACTTGTGACAGTAACTGCCCAAGTAAGGATTAATGGTAATATTTTGCGTTGAATTTTTTCCGATCCTCAAAATCCGTCAAATTCAGGTACACCCAGCATGTCATTATTATTACACCTGGTTTTTTTATTATTAAATTAATTGAAATACGTATTTATCACATCACACTAATATCATAAAGGCGAAAGTTTGTGAGTGTGTGTGTGTGTAAGTTTGTTACTTCTTCACGCTTAAAGGGCTGGACGAATTTTGATAAAATTTTGTATGGAGGTAGCGGACACCCTGGAAAGACATAGGCTACTTTTTATCCCGATATTCCCACGGGATCGATACTTACGCGGGTGAAACCGCGGGGCGCAGCTAGTTATAACATAATTATGTATTTTGTGTAGGTTTGGAGAGAAAATATGTTTATTGTTGCTTATGATTTTATGGGAATTATACCTAATTATTGGGTGCATGCAAGCAAAGCCATGAGCAACAGCTGACAATATATATATTTTTGAAATGTGCTAATTAAGGCCTTTTATTTGATACCAAACACGGCATGAATAAACAATTTTTTTTTAGGCTTTGACTTTATGTCCGCTGGAGGGCGCCATATAGAATTTAATGTGACCTCACATAGCCTATAACCAGCGGACGATCAAGACGCTTCCAACATTACCTCATTTGTCAAATTATGACAAGCAGTTTAGAAGTAATGAGGGAACAGATGAACATACATACATACTTACATACATACCGGTCAAAATCATAACCCTCCTTTTTGCTTCGCCGTAGTCGGGTAAAAATAAACTAGATGTAGTCGACATTTCCTATCTGACTACCCCTGAGAAGAAATGGCGAAACAAACTCAGGGTTCAAAGTCTCTTTTAAAGTCCAGACATAATCTTGATACAAATTTGAGTGAACCTGTCCAATCAGTGCAAGCATTTGTCAGTAATCGTGCAGCTCGACTCAAGACTTAAGGAGCTCAACGACTCGACGAAAAATACCAAAGAAAGGACATTTGGGTAGGCCGCATAAAGTGCTCGAAATGCCAGACTGACAATTATTATTATTATTTAATTGCTAGACTGCCAGACAGATATTGCGACATGCCGTCCTACGTCCACGTGTCATCTAATAGGGTGACATACTCGTAATGCCATTTTTGAGTATGTAACCTATTTACGTCTTTTAAACCGACTTCTAAAAAAGAAGGAGGTTCTCAATTCAGATGTTTGTTTTTTTTTTTTTTTTTTTAATATTTGGTCGCGCATAACTCCGTCGCTTGCCAACCGATTTGAAAAATTCTTTTTTTTGTTGGAAAGGGTATACTTTCCAAATGGTCCCATGAAAATTTTATCGGAATCGGACAAGCAGTTTTTGAAAAATCAACAAACAACTAAAAAATTATCTACATTGTCTACATTAACGATCTTTTCGTTTACTCTGCATTGCGTTTTTTGTTCGCGCATAACTCCATCATTTACGAACCGATTTGGAAAATTCTTTTTCGGCACTAAAAAGTGAAAAATAACTTTAATTTCGGAAGTCGGTGGCATAAAACTAAAATACAGATCCAAAGACACCGAATTCCGAATTCCGAAATTAAAGTAATTTTTCACCTTGCAGTGTTTTTTTGGAAGTCGGTTATTTTTTTTTTTTTAATTATAATATCATTGGCAAATATCAATATGCAAGTCTTGTGTAGGTACAAGTAACATAAATATTTGTCCTAGTTAAACTTGGAGCTAATTTGTATGTCCACCTTGAAATTCTAGTTTCTTATGCTGTGACCGACAAAAAGTCTCTTAAAAATAGGTATAGGATTTTAAGTACGTGTTTGATTTTTGCTTGTGAACAAATAGTCTGTAAGATTTATTGACGTTTTGAGTGTTTTTGTAACACAGCTTTGACCCAGTATTTGTATCATTGCTAAGATCAAATGGTTCCATTTTAATGAATTCTCGTGCTGTGTTTACTACCTATCCTAGTAAGGACTCACGTAAATAAGACACAGATCAATATCCGTCTCAATACAAACACCTGCCAAGTGCGTGTCGGAACACGCACAATGAAGGGTTCCGTAGTTGTTATGAATCTATCCCAAGAACAAACTTTACTTTGTAGTTGCAAAAATGTTCATTCAATTCTCCAACTGTAGATGTAATATTGTTATCGTATTTTTTTTTTGTGTTTTTACGATTTTCAGACTTTTTTCTCTATTAAATTTCATGTTTCTAGGTCAACAGTAAGTACCCTATAGGTTTTGATTTATTTGCGGGTAGGTATCAAAGTATGTCCCATAGATAGCCGTATTTTTTATTGCGTTGACTTAGAAACTTGATTTTTTTAGAGCTACAAGGGACTACGTATTTGATATAATAATTTTAACTTGATACCACTACGCGTTCCTGAAAAATAGAGTTATAACTTGATCAACAGACAACGAAGACAACAAGACGGACAATGAAGTGATCCTATAAGTCTACCGTTTTTCCTTTTGAGGTACGCCGCCCTAAAAACGAGCACTAACTGTAAATCAAGCCAAAGATATTTCCGACAAAAATCACTCAAATCTCTTTAGTTCAAGGTCAAATCTTCGAGGCAATTTTTGTATTTCGAACATTATTCCGACTGAGGCAAAGTTCATTATACAAAATTTACGACTTAGCTTTCGGGTTTAAAGTACTTTTTTTATATTTTTGTGTTTGTTTGTTTGTTTGTTTTTCATCTTCAATGTTGTCGGAATAGAGTTCAAAATTAAAAAAATAGCTTTATGGTTTAAAAACTTGGTTCTAAAGATAAGTCTTATAAGACCGCATTTGTACATTTTTAACTATGTTTATGGCATCGGTGTTTTCGGGCACCTGTCAGAAGTGCAACCAGTTACAATGATAATTAATTATTTTATTATCAAGGGCACTGATTTTAAGCGGCAGTTTTTTGTTTGGTAAATTAAATATTACAAAATTCATATTAATTAAGACGTTCGGTAGTAAAAACTAAGCAGTAAACTAACCACAAATGAGTCAGCTATCTTATACTAATAATAAAGCTAAAGAGTTTGTTTGTTTGAACGCGCTAATCTCTGAAACTACCAGTCATTTATCATCATTTAGGGTGAAAGACTGCTGGGCACGCCACAATTGTGGCGATAAGTCCCCTCTTTGAGGAGTGGCTGGAGAGGCGCCACGGCGTCCTTACCTTCCGCCTGACGCAGGTCCTCACCGGACATGGATGTTTCGGGAGGTTCCTGTTTAGGATTAAGCGGGAGGAAACGCCCGGGTGTCACCACTGTGTGGATCGCCCGGAGGACACGGTGGAGCATACGGTGGAGGTCTGCCGAGCTTGGGCGGAGCACCGCCGTGTCCTCACGGAGGCGATCGGCGGCGGCGATCTCTCGCGTCCGGGCCTGGTTCAGGCCATGGTTCGGAGCGAGAGTGCATGGGAGGCCGTCACCTCCTTCTGCGAAGCAGTTATGCTAGCGAAGGAGGAGGCGGAACGCGTGAGGGTGAGACAAGGTTCGCGCCCTCATGCCCCTAGTCGCCGCAGGAGACGCCCCGGGCGTCGGGAGTCGCAAGCCGATTTCCGGCCACCGTAGGCGCGGGCCTGCGGACGGTGAGCGATGGGTAGCTCGCCGTCCGATAAGGACCAGGCCCGGGTCGACGGCGCGTTGTGTTCCACGCGCGCCTCAAAGAGATGTCAGCACAAACTGACGGGGTCCGTTAGGACCAATGCCTGCCGGGGTTGCGAGTTTGTCCGAAAGGGATATCGTGGCCCTGGCACACAGGCAACGGAAGGAACACGGGTGGGTTTTAGTCAGTAAAAGTCTGACACGCCCTCCCGCTCCGCCCAGAGCGGGAGAAGTTATTTGATGATTTCCCACCCACAAAAAAAAAAAAAAAAAGGGTGAAAGACTGCTGGACATAGGCCTCACTCAAAGGGGGACTTGGCAGGCGGGTTGGCGATCGCAGTATGGTATTAAAATGCATAGAGAATGCTGCTGCTATTCTCTAGTAAGTCCCTTAGTCGCCTTTTATGACACCCACGGGAAAAAATAGGATGGTGCTATTCTTTACGTCCGGCACCACACAGACAAAATTACCAGTCGGATTTGACAAAATCTTTTTGCATTTGATAGCCTAATTCTCGAGGAAGACTATAGGCTATTTAATATCATGCTACGACCCTTAAGAGCCGAGCCAAGATACTTAGCGAAAACGAAGTAATAGTGCGGGCAGGCAATGCGATGCGATGCGACGGGGTGGGTGGGGGAACAAGAAATTTCACTTGGAAGTAGCGCTCCCCGGCCTCTGCCAAGGTACCGCTCGCTTCAGTCGCCGGCCGCTGCCGCGGCACCGCATGCTTCGCTCGCTCGGCTCACGCGCTATTGATCACTGTTCCTACCTTTTTTTTTTGTTTCCGGGGTGAAAATCCTCATAGACGTTCTCCACCCTGGCCGGGCGGACGGGGTCTGTCAGACTCTTACTGACTAAAAATCACCCCGGTGTTCCCTCCCAACACTTGCACCGGGGATCATGGGATCATGTGCGACTTCTGCGATCCCCGGCGTCTGGGGGGGGGGGGGGGTCAGTGTTTGAACCGCGCCGCGACGCGCGCGTGGTGCACTACGCGCCGCCACCTCGGGTCTTGTATGATAGGGGGCGGCGCCACCTGGCGCCCTCCCCCGACTCGCGATGCGTCTGCTGCGGCTGGGTGAGTGAAAGAGACCTCCCGCTGCCTTTCCTGTGACACGACTGTTTCGCAGAAGGATACAACCGCGACCCAGGAATCCTTGCTGCTGACCATCGACTCAACCACAGCCGGCAGCAACAGGTCGCTGCCTACTCCTGAGATGAGGGCACGGCGTGGCTCCTCCCAAGTGGCACACTGCCAGCGTACGCCACGCCGTGTCCTCCCGGCAGTCGATGCAGTGGTGACGTCTCAGTTCCAACCTAACCTAACCTATTTGGTCGGGGTGCCCTTGGTAAGTTACTGCGACCAAATCGGCTCGATGAACTGCCAAACTAATAACTAACTGGTCATTCTAACATTTTTACCAGCCATTTCTTTTACACTACTTGAGTATTTTTTGTACTGACATTGTAGGACAAAATAACCGACCAATTTTATTTTTATTCCTGTTCTTGTTTTACGGTCACACTAATTTACCAAGAGCCGAAAAAAAATATTACTGACTGTTATATTTTTTTACGTTCATAAAGGCGCGGACCCACCGCGGCGCATGCTGAGCACGGGCACGCGGCGCAAATTAGCTGCGTGTATTAATTTGTTTGACAACGTGGGTCTACGTTTCCACTGGAGTACCTACACGAAGACCCACGACTATGTGTAGCGTGGCACGGCGCACGGAGAGGCTACGTACGGCTACGCTGTATGACTGAAAACTGCTCTGCGATAAGCTAGCTGTACATAGTCATGGGTCATATTCGTGTACTCCAGTGGAAACGTAGACCCACGTCGACAGCGTTGAGCTATGTAACCGCCTATTCGAGCAAGCCACGCATGTATCAATGACGTCAATTCATGCATAGCCTCTCCGTGGGTTGCAGTGGACACAACCACATACATTTTCTTACAAAGCGAAGCTTAATACACGTGCGTAGCCTCTCCGTTCACCGCGGTGGGCCCGCGCCTTAATACGCTCCTTTTAATGTTTAAATAACAGTTGTAAAAATTATTACCCATTATCAAGCTGTAAACGTGCACTACACTGAACATGTGCGGTACTTCCATGACCAAGGACTTCTACAATGAACAAAAAAATGTTATAATATAGTTATGGTCACAATTGGCAGTTTTTATTACCAAACTGTAAACCTTTGCACATTCATAAATCTACAAAGTTAATTCAACAAAAACTGGAAATGGGAGAATAACTTAAGAGGTTCCCGGACCGTCTATCGTCTACGCGTTTGGTCGAAAACCTTGTTGTTTCATCTAGCTCAAGTGAAAACTACTAACAAGCAAGTGAGTACGCGCTCGCGCGTGAGCGAGAACATTGAACGAAAAGTAGTGTGCCGAAAATTTCAAAAAACTTGTTCCAGGAAATACGTGTTTTTGAGAAAGCCGTACAAGTTTGTGAAATAAATGTTTGTCATTTAGAATCTCCATTACATGTGCGAGGTTTATATGAAGATGTTTTCTTTACTTTTACAATTTATGAGTACCTACATTATGAATAAAAAAAGCCATGTTCAGGTAAAAGTGCAGAAAAGAAGATTTTTGCAGGCTTGTACTGAATTTGTTTTACAAATATATATTTTTTTGCTTTCATAGAAACCTAGATAATAATGCACAAGATACCTATTAGTTCAATTTTTTTAAAGAAAGATGCGTTACAACGCCTTAATTAAGTACGAGCGTTTGTATGAAAAGTATGACGGGATGGCCGCTCTTAAGCTCACACTGCTGGCATGAAGAGTGACCAGCCGATCTATTCAGTAAAAATCACACAGTGAAAACTGAGGAAAAATGTTCTTGAAGTGAATCTTCATTCCACCTGATGCTAGGGATCCCTAGGATCTTATGGCTTAGGATTCAATGCTAGGTATTGACAGCTCACTACCCCTAAGCTTTCACGGTGAGATTTTACAAAAAAGATCGCTATAAATTATTAGTGTTCATATGGTAATAAGTCATTTATCATGTTTATCAACATAGGTACAATAATAATGGTTTAAAAAGATAATAAAGGCTTCTACATACTGGCGTGACTTTTCGCGCGACGTGACACCGGTAGAACAATTTCTTTGAATTTTTCATAGAAATTGTTTTACCGGTGTCGCGTCGCGCACCGAGGCCGTCACCTCTTTCTGCGAAGCGGTAATTATTATTATTATTATTATTTATTTATTGTCAGAAAACAATGATCCATAATGGTTAGTAACAATTGAAACTTATAAACTATGTTAGTAGGCACAAAAATCACAAAATAAATATTACAAAATTAAATAGGCATTTGAAAATTTAAATTGGATTCACGATTTAAAATAACATTATAACATTAGGCTTTACGTGAACCATACAGCAGTGGTTCACGTACTGACAGTCAAAACGTTCAGAAAACGCGCTCAGGATACTGTTGCGGCTGCCCCGCATCCTACGCACCAGGGATGTGCACCGTTTGCGCATGATTGTGTGGAAACAATCCACACGAGCTTCGGCAAACATCCCCGACGCGCTACAGAAGCGAGGCAGCCTCAAGAGTACCCTGAACGCATTGTTATACTGGACACGTAGGGCTCCGTACTGTTTCTGCGTGTAATCCAACCACAGACTGCCAGTATAAAAGGACGTACAGAATGCCCTAAACAGGGCTATTTTGACGTCCCTCGAGCACCGAGCAAATCTGCGGGCGATCATATTTGCACGAACAGACAGCGCCCTACGTTCCCTTTCGATGTCTGCATCATCTTTCAGGTCAGAGGTTAATAAATGTCCAAGATATTTAAACATGTCAACTCTTTTAAGTGGGCATCCGTTGAGCTTAATTGCTGGTAAGTAATTTGGACTCCCCCTGGCCTGAAAGACCATGCATTCACTCTTGCTCGTATTATACAGCAAACCATGTTCTTTTGCATATTCTTCACAAATGCTAATCAGTTTTGCCACTCCACAGACAGAGGCGCTCAGCAGCACCATATCGTCTGCGTAGCTGATATTGTTAAGGCACACACCTCCAATATGGCAACCGACATGCATGCTGCTGAGCCTCTCTATCAGTGCATTAATATATAAATTGAAGAGCTTCGGTGAGGTTAGCCCCCCTTGCCTCACACCGCACTCCAATCTATACGGGGCTGAGTAAGCCCCCGACCATCGAACAACATTGACCTGATTGCTGTACCAGTATTGGAACACACGAATCAGTTCGTCTGGCACTGCCGCTTGCTGCAGTTTTTGCCACAGCAGGTCATAACAAACCAAGTCAAATGCCTTCGACAAGTCGAGGAAGCAAGCAAACACCGGTGTACTTCTATCAGTGTAGTACCTGACAGTCTGCTTTAAACACAATATGGCTGCTTCTGAAGAGAGACCGGCTTTAAAACCAAACTGGTTATCATGCAAAGTTAGATATTTATCCAGCTGTGTGTTAAGCAAACTGTCAAGCACTTTTGACATTACAGTAGCCAATGAAATGGGCCTATAGTTGGCCTTATCGCTGACATCGCCGGTTTTATTTTTAATAATTGGCACCACTACAGTTCTCATCATCCGCTCAGGCAGGTAAGAATGTCCTATACAGAAGGAGTAAAACATCGATAAGACCCTGGGCAGATGATGACCAGCATGTTTAAGATGTTCAATACTTAAATCATCGTGGCCAGGAGACTTACCCCTCGACATAGACATAATTACATGTCTTACTTCTTTTGCCGTAAACCGGACGCTGAACTCCTGACCACTACCACTAGGACTGCTTGTGAACTGCGACGGTCCCAATGGTGACGAGACAGCGAAGTGCTGCCTAAATAGTTCGGCAATTCCAATGACATCAGCAGCGCCGCTAACACTCACAGGCCGGCCCGGCCTACTATTGAGTTTATCGGTGGACTTCCAAAAACTGCGGAAATCGCCCCTAGAATGGTGCGACGCCAACTTGTCCATTTTAATTTGGTCACTATGGTTCTGGCACCAACGTAAGCGCGACTTAAAAATTGTTCGGCTTGTTTGCATTTCAGTCCAAACCCGACCCTCACGTGGTCTGCCATACGACACCCACTGCTCAAACTTTTGCCTGGCCTGCCTGTGAGCATCACTCACATGCTTATTCCACCCCATTACCGGTTTCCTATTTCGCACATAATTTATCTCGTTACTATCAGAAGCGGCTTGGCACAAAATATTAACAATGTCATCATACATTTTATCAATAATAATTCTGTGGTCCAATTTATTACAAACATAGTCACAACATGCACTTTATTCATTAGGAAAGTCAATATATTTTAAATTATCATTACAAAATTTTGTATAAATGTCAATTTGATTAATTTTTCTATCTCCCCATTTTATTTTATTACATGATTGATTTTTATTACTATTTGAATTGTATAATTTAGTTTTAATTTCATTTAAGTTGCATTGAATTACAAGAGGGTAGTGGTCAGACCAAAGTATATCATATTTAACATGTACATTCATAATCGTGCTCATCGCTGCTTTGGTAGCAACACAGTGATCTAGCCAACGTCTCGAGCCGTGCGCATCGCTTATAAATGTATGTGTGTCAGAGTTAACGCCCAACAGTTCAACATCAGCACATAATAGTTCAGATTCCCGACAAAAGGAAACTAATTCAATATAAAATTGTTCATTGGGGTGCGAATTAAAATCTCCGAGTATAAAAGCAGTTTCGATATTGCTATCATTAATTGTGGCACTCACCAGACCAATAATAATAATAATTCGCGGTAATGCTCGCGAAGGAGGAGGCGGAACGCGTGAGAGAGACGCAAGGTTCGCGCCCTCGCACCCCTAGTCACCGCAGGAGACGCCCCCGGCGTCGGGAGCCGCGAGCCAATTTCCGGCCACCGTAGGCGCGGGCCTGTGGACGATGAGCGATGGGTAGCTCGCCATCCGATGATGTTCCACGCGCGCCTCAAAGAGATGTCAGCACCAACTGACGGGGTCCGTTAGGACCAATAACTGCCAGGGTTGCGAGTTTGTCCGAAAGGCATATCGTGGCCCTGGCACACAAGCAACGGAAGCAACACTGGTGGGTTTTAGTCAGTAAAAGTCTGACACGCCCTCCCGCTCGGAGAAGCTATTTGATAATTTCCCACCTAAAAAAAAAGGAAATTTTTCTAGTAAAAATGGTAAGTTTTAACCTGGGGTTGGCGGCCTCGTTGGTACAGCGCCTAAATGGTAGTGACAACAGCATTCTGAAAATGATCGCTGCCAGAGCGGACTATCCCTTTCAGGGTCACTGGCTGGGGACAGTCAGAGGTCTGATAAATAAGTAATTTGTAAAAACTGACAATACTTACCTAAATACTTATGCACTATTGTTACTAACTAAATACTAAAAATTTATGGACCTTTGTCTGAAATTAAGCTTTATTTAATTTAATTTTATTTTTTATCTAACTTACTTTTATTCAAAATAAGCTTCATAATCTTGGACTTTTATGACATTGGTTTAAGCACTATAAAATTCTCTATAATACAATCTTTATTTCATAAAGTTAGCCAATATTTTGGAAGTTATTGAGGTTGTTCTTACCAACCCGCTTTCTTTGCGGCCCAGTATATTTTAATAGCATGTCAACATTTCTGTCATTTGATTTTTGTCTGTTATAAATTTTGAAATACTCTAGACAAGACAACTTGGTCTAGACAAGAAGTGTCAATTGCTTTCAAAGCGTTTCGTGTTTCTATAACAGCTTTCAACAGGATTGACATAAGATTTTCGTTACCTTACGTCAATACAATATTTTTTTTTCTTTTTAATCATCTTTATCGCTGATAAAATGTCACTATAATCTAGGCACTTACTTGTTTTTAAAGCGTTAAGGTTCATAACCGCGTAAAACTATACATTTTTGCCCATGCCATTAAGTTTCACAAGGAAGTATACTAGGGCCACCGCTTTTTACACTTTTCATTATTAACTTTCCAATGGCAATTAAACATCCTATAGCACTGTTCGCGGATGACAAAAAGTACCTATACCTTGTAATCAAAGGGATTTTTCTGTCATTTCTCAACGTTCGGGATATTAAATGAGTTTTATAATTTATTATGGTATGTGTACCTGTTATATTGTTATAGGCTCATTACATACGTGGGAAACATCTTTCGCAAACTATGAAAGCATCTTTATCTAATTAAGCTTGTAATTATTACCTGGCGACTACAGATAATGAAAACTCATTTATCTTGAACGTCAATTACATAGTTTATAAAAGATTATCATGAAATTATTATGTAAATAATTGAACCTTCATTACGGAAATTTGGGGTTCCTTTCTTCAAGAATGGAACGTAGAACAATGTTTACCTTCGGGAAATAAGAACCTAATAGCGTAACATCACGCCTGTATTCCCCGATGGGATAGGCAGAGGTGCACCAATAGTACCTTTACCTACATTTCGCCAGTCAGTCCCATATAACAGGGGGCGAGCCTACTGCAATCAACTGGACGCAACTCCAGATTCCGATTGAGAATTTTCAGATGGTAAAACCCAATAACAGTTTGCCCAACCCAGAAATCGAACCCAGGACCTCATGCTCAGGTAGAGCTTGCGACCTAATAGTCAGTTGCAATACCAATCCATGTGTCAAGACTTGGGCTATGACCTTCACGAACGGCGATATTTGAATTGTACGTTCGATGCACCATGTCATCTGGACATGAAGGATGTGGTGGTGCTTAGGGGAGGCCTCTCCCCCAAGCACCATCACTTCGACTGGTTCTGTGCTTCTCGAATCCAGCGGATTCCTGCATCCTTCACCAGCACTTATGTTGCGTACGTAACAAACACACTTTGAGTCACAATCCGAGAGTTTTGAAGGATATTGCTCAATTGATTCATAGGTTTGAAAAATTTGTCTGCTCAACAACGTAAATAACGCCATGGATGTGACTGAACTGTCAAAATGAAACCCAAGCAATTAATTGTTATTATATGTGTGTTACGCAATTATCCCGTAGGTCTTCGGTCCACCTTGTGGGAGGCCTTCCATCCTTCCAACGCCTTCCAATGCATCACAGTCACCATCAAATAGTACTGCGTACATTTAGCCAATCTGTGTGCTAAAATATTTAGGCAATCTGCAAGAGTGTGAGAGGCTAAATATTTTAACCGCGGCATGAACTGTACTCTAATAATAAGTCATGTACTCGTATTACGTACTCATACGAGGAAAAGAACGTGGCTTTCAAGTTAGGAGATTATGACCATATTGCTTTTTAATGTTCGTTAAGGGCCCCATGCCAACACATAAGTAAGTATACTCTGAAGAGTGGATTTTTTTTTTGGTAACAGGGTGGATATCCTCAATGATATCCTCCACCCTGGGGCAAACGGAGGGGTTTGTCAGACTTCTAATGACTAAATCCACCCCGTGTTCCCTTGCACACTTGCACCGGAGGCTACGCTGGCACTTAAGCACTCGTCAACGCAGCCCCTGACTAGTACCGGCCCGCCTGTGCGGGCCCTGTCAGGCAAGCGGGGGGAGTGAGGTGTTTGACTCCCCCCGCGACGTCTAAGAGGTGCGTGCAAGGAACAAGACGCGCCACCACCTCAGGTCTTGTATAATAGGGGGCGGTGGACGTCCCCTAGTCCACCGTCCCTGGACCCATTTAGGTGGGCTGGAAGAGGGCATTATCTGCCGCCCAGTGCACCTGCTGCGGGCTGAGAGAGCACTCGAAATTTCCCTCTCCCTTTCCGGTGCCTCTTTCTGCGACTACATTTTTGCAGAATGAGATCACCGCGTCCCACGAGGCTGCACCGTCGGCCATAGAACGAATCACAGCAGGAGAGGCGGCATCCTATCCTAACTAATATTATGAATGTGAAAGTGAGATTGTTTGTTTATTTGTTACGCTTTCACGCTAAAACGGCAGAACGGATTTGGAAAATGGCAACCACGATCTGTACTCCAAGTGTAAGTTTGCAAGAGAGTAAATGTAACTAGCGCGTTTGCGTTAAGATTTTTATTTTCACCCTTATAGGCTTAGCATTATGATCTATCGGTCAAATTTTAACGCAAACGAAATAGTTACGTTTACTCTCTTGCAAACTTACACTTGGGGTACTGGATTAGGCCATAGGATGATTTTTATTCCGATATTCCCACGGTATCGAGACTACCGGCGCGTAGTTTTGCGCTTAACGCACTGTAAGCGCTACAAATTTTATGTTTTTTTTTTAAAATGTATTTTCGTCTCTAGACCTCGGCGACGCGGACGCAGTGATTCTGTGCTGTGGTTAAAATAGATCGTTTGCTTGCCAATTGAAGTATTTATTATTTATTTATTTTATTATTTATGTGCACACAATAAAATACATAAAGAGATACGACATAATTATAATTTTAGTACTACTTATTTCTTAAGGAATTTCTGCCAGCAGACCTGCGTAGTATGAGATAGTGCTCATCTAGTAATTTTTCAATTCAATTCAATTTTTTATTTCGGAAAACATCCATATTGTAATAGTATTAGAACTTAGAAAAATATGTTAGTAGCATTGAAATCAAAAAACAATTATTATTCCAATCAAAAAATTTATTAATGGAACTTTGAAAACAACAAATATTCCTAAAGAATGAAACCAATTGTCTGCGATAGGTGCAAGATGTAGTTTTATTGAGTATTGGTATCATCATTATGAATAACTCTTTATAAGGGACAAAACATCATAAAGTCACGAAAATAAAAACTTGACAAAATGTAGCGAAAAGCAGCTTTTCTTTTCGCGATTTCAGGGGTGGGCCCTATAGTGGGAAATTATCAAATAACTTCTCTCTCTCTGTGAATGAGCGGGAGGGTGTGAGACTAAAAAAAAAGGTAGCCCCATAGTAAAAGTTGTTCATAATTATGAACCCCAATGATCCCCTTTTTAGGTCCAATACCATTTAAATTTCATCTTTGTAAGGTACAAAGGTGAAATTTAAATGGTATTGTTTAAAACTACGGAACTCAGTACACAAACCCAACTCACACTTACCCAGTTACAATTTCCGTACACCGTTACGTCTATAGTAACAAGAAACATCTAATAGCAACAATCATGTTAATGAGTACTTGTCGAGATAAAATTACCTAAGATAGTTAATTTAAACAAGTCGGTACTCCTATCTTGCTACCGAGTTTCCTCAACGCTTCTTATAAAGGTGTTTAGTTTTCTATAGTACTGAGTAATCGGAGTTTCATGGTATTCTATTTTAAAATACACTGCATTGGGACTAAAAACTAAATAAGATTAACAAAACATCACGCCTTGTCTCCCAGAAGGGTTGGGCAGAGGTGCACCTATAGTACACCCACATTGCGCCAGTTATGTTTAAGTCCCATGTTATAGGGGGCGAGCCTATTGCCATCAACCGGGCACGAGTCCAGACTCCGGGCTGCTACTGAGAAATTCCAGATAGAAAAACCCAATATCACTTTGCCCGACCCGGGAATCGAACCCAGGACCTCATGCTCAGCAGTAGCGCTTGCGACCACTTAACTAGACCAACGAGGCAGTCATACCTACACGAACTAAATAAGATTAGTTACTAAAAAACTTGTTTTCCAACATTTTTTGACAAGTTTTTTCATGGATTGTCGCTCAGATTGTGATTTCGACTAGAAAATGGAACATTAATATTATTTAGTATTATTATTGTGTGTCTGTCTGTCTGTCTATCTATCAGTCTGTCAAGTCCCATTTTCTCAGGAACGCGTGGCAGTATCAAGTTGAAATTAATTAACAAATACGTAGGTGTTACGGTCCCTTGGAGCTCTAAAAAAATCAAGTTTCTAAGTCAACGCAATACAGCGATAAATACAGCGATTTATGCAACGTATTTTGATACGTCTTGCAAATAAATCATAACCTATAGGGTACTTCCCGTTGACCTAGAATCATGAACTTTGGCAACAATCAAGGTCTTACAGCACAAGTAAAGGAAAAAGTCTGAAAATGGTTAATTAAATAAATAAATAATAAATCTTTATTTCTCCAAAAAAAAATTAACATTATTTACATCTAAAATATGCCTTAAGCTATTAGTGTTCCAAAGTGAAAAACCCTGACTTCTAAACTAGGTTTATGTACCTGTATCTTAGAAGCCAGTGTTCCTTTCAGTGTCCAATTTGTAGTTTTATCACATGAAAAAACATTTTTTGCGATTACAAACTTAAATTTTCAGTTGGAAAATTGACCGTGGCGTATATCGATGTATGGGAGAACATGTTTTTTAACTATAATGTTAAGTTTGTTTTAGGGATAAATTCATCCCAACTACGGAATTATTTATTGGCCGGTTTTTTATTAATATGCAGAGCAAAAAGGCGACGAGACGTAGGCTTTACAGCCTTGGTCATCGGCGTAATGTTGCTGGCCTGTCGGTCTTCTACTGACTGTACTTCGGAGAGTGTTCCACGACCTGATCCAACCTTTTACTACCGGAATACCAGACGTACTGTAGTGTACCATCCACACTTGGTTAATATCCTGACCAGTCATACTCAGCGCTTCTCTTCCACATTTTATTATGCGCACAGCCAAAGTCTGTGTTAATTCCGCATATAACCCGTCTGCCTCCAAAGCAAGAGTGAACAGGCATCTTCTGGGCACGCTCGTTCCATCCTAGACCTCATTCATAGCTTTTCAGCAGGTGTGATCGAGGTCAAGGGCTGGACCATTCAGAAATAAAATATAAGCCGTCCGAATGGCAGAATTATTCATGAATAGTAGGAGCGCATTTTATAGATTTTATAGGCAGATTATGAGGAGCGCATTTGACCGCAAAATCAAGTTTGTTGTAATAGGAAAAATGAGGGAATTTCAAAGGAAAAATCTAATTTATCAATATATTGGTATTTGCTAGTAAAATATACGTAATAATAAACATTATCACCAAATTTCAAGTTCATAGGTCAATGAGGAGATAAAAAATTCTTCGAAACAAAATTTTGTAAAAAATAGCTGACTTTTGTGGCTTCCCCTTTCTTTGTCCTATATAAAAATTACATTATTTTTCGAACAACGATACCCCACTCGATGAGGTAGGTCAACATTTTTATTTCTCGCCCCCCTTTTGCTTAAAAACATATAAAAATATTTTTTGAACTTGAATGGCTTTGGGTCAACAAGATGCTTATACTGTGAAAATTTGAAGACTGTTAAATCCAACCGTTTGGCTGTAAAACCTGTGTGACAGACGGGCAGACGGACACGTGATTGACAGCAATAGGGCTCCATTTTAGACCCTTCGGGTACGGAACACTAAAATTAGATAATATTAAGTAGAAGGGAATAAATCAGGTACTTTTTTTTACATTTCCAGAAAAGTTGTTCCTACTATTAATTTCACACTCGTGTTACTGAACTTACCAAGACGGGCATATAATTTCTTCATTAAGTTTATAATAACATGAATGACTTGCAAACTCATTTGTTCATGAGACTATAACCTAGGTATATCATGGACATCTTGCCATCACTGTCATTCTTATCTGATAAGACGGCAGATAACAATATTTCTAGTGTTAGACTGTCGTCTCAGCAGTTCGTTGTTGAATATTCTAATATTTTCTAGTGAATTGTGGAATTGTTTTTTTTTAGGGTCTGCAACTATTTTGGTTCAGTGTGGATACAATTATTTGGTAAGTAAATATTTATTTATTTGCAGAGTTTCACTTTACTTACGAAAATAAGTAAATTTTTTAAAGGTATCGTTCGTGTAAAGTTAATCAGTTATTTTTGTTTTGTAATATGAATTGCAAATTCAGTATTTTAACTAGAATAAACATAATCCTGAATACATTGATTATTACTAAAAAAAAAATTGTGATTACGTTTAAAAATACTACCGAATGAAAATAATGATAAATGCAACAAAAAAAAAAAAACTATAAATTATGCTTAAAAAATGAAAATGTACACACAAAACAACCTATTTTTTAAATTAAAACTGGATGATGTATAAGAATTGTATCTAATGAATTAATAACAGACAAATACTTGTTTATTTTTAATGTCCTTTTGTTTATCTTTATACTTACCGTAATAAAAAAAAACGTAAATAGCAGATTTTGAGTTTTTTGGTTATGTAATTAGGAAAAATTGGTAGTAGGATCGATTTTTTTTAATAATTTGTTTTCACAATATTATCATCTGCCTAGCCTTTTCCCAACTATGTTGGGTTCAGCTTCCAGTCTAACCGAATGCAGCTGAATACCAGTATATTACATGGAGCGACTGCCTATCCACCACAAACGAGTTACTGCATGGGTAATACGATACCCCTTGGTAAGGCTGGTTTTCAGAATTTCGGGCTTCTGACAACTTGTAACAACTTTTGAAGATCCAAGAATGACAGCCGGGACCGACGGCTTAACATGCTTTCCGAGCCACGGAGGGGTCTTCGTATGTAAAGATGGTCTCCCATCCACGGACCAACCACGGCAAGCGTAGAATTTTTGATAATTGACCCGTGTGGCTGTTATTACTTAGCCACAAGCCCCTCATAAAAATTTCTTTACATCCTGTAATGTTCCCACTGCTGGGACACAGGCCTCATCGCTGCGAGAGAGAGTGGGTCATAATCCACCACGCTGCAGGGCTGCCCAGTGCGGGTTAGTCATTGTCACGTTTTCAAATTTTTGGTTCTAGGACATAATTATACTAGAATCACGGGTGGTCAGAGTGGGGACACTGATTGCCCACCGAGCGATTTCAGGGAATACGGTGGCACTGTGATCACGTGCTGCCGTGCATAGCGAGGCTCAGGGGAGACCTCTTTATAGTCTCCCCAGAGACGTGCCCTAACAGGCGTTGCACTAAGGGGGTTCTGGATTGGTTTATTAAGAGGTAACGGGATCCCCTCCATGTGCTGATGGTGATCACCGGGGGAGTTTTAGTGAAGTAAGAATCCCACACTCCCTGGTCTTTTTCCCCAAAGTCCAGGTGCTTTTTGAAGGATTCCCCAAGAAAAAAAGACATAATTATACAGCGTGCCGCCACAATGACGACATTAATTCAACACACGGTTAGGGCTAGAGGCCAGTAATCATAAAAAAAACGCTTCCTCATGAAGTTTTCTTGAACCGTTTTATAGCTGTGGTAATTAAATAATTTGCACAAAGTTAAGACCGCTTGTCTGGGTTCAAGCTTACAATCTACGTTGATAGTCTGCGACTCGTAAGTCAGAGATGTTACCAACCACTAGGCCAATAGGTACAGCTCTATTTTAGAGTTCCATACCTCAAAAAGAGAAAACGGAATCCTTATGGGATCACTTCGTTGTCCGTCTGTCTATCTGTCAGTTTGTCAAGACCATTTTTCTCAGGAACGCGTTGAGTTATTAAATTGAAATTAATATCAAATACGCTACCTCGCTCGCTAGCTCTAAAACAAGTCAAGCTTCTAAGTCAATGCAATAAAAAAATACGGCGATTAGTACGACATAATATTGACACAAGCAAATAAATCAAAACCAACTACTAGGGTACCTACTTCCCGTTGACGTTTTTTTTTTTTTTTTTTTGGTGTCAGACTTTTACTGACTAAAAAAACCCACCCGTGTTCCTTCCGTTGCCCGTGTGCCAGGGCCACGATATCCCCACTTCCCGTTGACCTAAAATCATGTAATTTGGCAAAAAGCAAGGTCTCAGCACAAGTAAAGGGAAAGGTCCGAAAAAGGTTGATTTGTAGATTTGTCACGTAAAATTTTTTTTTTTTTTTGTGATTACAATCTTACATTTCCAGTTGGAAAATTTACCGTGGCGTATATCAATGTATGGGAGAGAATGTTTTTCAACTACAATGTTAAGTTTGTTGTTGGGATTTTGAACCCTCCTTTTTGCGTGGTCCGACATGCACGTGGCCGGTTCGTATATCGCCGGATATGAGACTAGTACTCGTAGTACCTATTGATAACCATAAAATAATCAAAATTAAGATTTTGGTGACTTATGGATAATATTTATTTTTTTCTCACAGCGCATTTCCTCCAAATAATATCCCCTTGAAATATTATTTAATTAAAATAATTGCAGAGGAAGTGCCGTTGATCCTTCCAAAGATTAATCTTGTCCACTCGAGCGATTAATTAATCAAACAAGTTGATTCACAATTGAAAAGGTTGACAAATCTAATCTCCTGTTAATTTCCTTATCTGTCTTTGTTTAGCCTTTTATTTATAGACAGGGGGTCTACTCTGAACATAAGTCCTAAGTATCGGCCGAATGTTCGGTCGTTTCTTTACTACGGCTAGTTATAGTTCACTACGGCGAAAAAAAAAAAGCAAAGACAGTCGAAGAGATAAGCCAAACTCAAAACTGTGACTTGAAGTTGTAAGTTGGAAGTGTGGTAAGGTCTCAAAGTCAAAAAAGGAAACTTTAGAAGTTATAAAACGGCCGAACATTCAGCCGATACTTCCGTTTAGCGCTTCGGGTTTAGTTTTCGGTGGAAATAATTGGGAACCACTTGTTTTTGTTCGTTTTCTTGTTAATTTTGGTTCCTTACCATTATTTTCCGTTCCTGTGGGTGCGTTTACCGACGCGACGCAAACTACAAAAACATCTATTATATTTTTTACTACCTACGCCCGCGACTTTGCCCAGCGTTGCTTTTTGTAGCTTAAGTTACTCCTTATAATATCAGCTATCTGCCGGTGAAAGTCCCATCAAAATCGGTCCAGCCGTTTTGGAGATTAGCTGGAACACACAGACAGACAGACTAATTCATAGTCAAATAAAAAACATTTTTTTTTTTTTATAATTACCGTATAATATATACTTTCATAAGCATTTAGTAAAACGCTGTTATTTTGACATTCCAAACAGACCCTTAAATTTTATTTATTTGTATAGATGTTCAAAAACCAACTGCTCTCTCGTCACTTGAAGTATTAAGCCAATACCTTAATTTGTGCATGACACTAATCAGAATGTCTGTCATCAACTTCATTATTAAATAAAATGTTGTTTTAGATTTGTTTTTGTCACCTCACTAATTAATTTTCCAAGGTAAAGTCTTAAAAGAGACAGCCTTTCGAAAGTCTTTTGAAGCATATCCTATCATACACATATGGCAAGGCAATATAATGATAGGCATGATTGTAACTTGACAGATTACCCTATTATTTTCTCCATGAGTTTCGCTTCACACAGGCGATTTAAAGTCATTTATTTAAACTACCTAGGCTGTGAATCAGCACTTTTTGGACGTCAAAATTACATACGATAGTCCCACAAAAACGCCCATCCTTCACCACTTCCTAGTGCTAAACACTATAGGTACCTACTCCGTTTGAAATAAGATTAGAACTTTATTACAGTCAGTTCAACCGATTTTGATTTCAATCCTGTAGGCATAAGGATTACATTAAAAGTTTACGAGTTTGCAATACCAACTGTTTCTTACAGCTGCCATTTGTCATGCCATCAACGCAATAGAAGTCAAAATCGGTTGAACGGACTGTAAAAAGGGTTTATTGAAATGTCTAATCTTATTCCAAATACAGGAAGTGTGTGAAAGGACTAGGAGTTTGTTATTTCGTTCTAGCTTTAGCTGCGAAGAATAAGTGGCGCAAATTCCCTAGCAGCACTGCTGTCTGTTCAGTTAGAATAACTTGATTCTATACAAGAACATGCAAAATAATTTACATTAATACGCAACACAAAACATTAAATTAAATTATTTGCCAATGCCAGCTAGCACACGCCACTATCTATAGCAACAAAAAAAAAACATACTCAAGCAGAATCAAAAACGTAAACAGAACTTAATACCTAAATAAAAGCCTCCAGGCATGAAGGGTGTGCCCGCTTACATAAAGCCATAGCTGTAACTCGAAATCACAAATTATATACTAGCACCATCGAAGTAAAATAAATAAACAGTTATCACAGTCAACAACAGTTGACCAGTCACCACAAGCAGCTCTCGCTCCCTATTATAAAATAAAATATGAAAATATATTTATATTATGCAACATAATTATATTTTAATAAGTATAAAATGCAACAGATTTTATGATGCATGTTTAAAAGTTACTTGCTACACTGAATATTGAAAGAAGAAGCTTGTGGGAAAAAGCAAACATATCAGAATGCTTTTGGGGTTGCCGCGCTTTTGTAGTGCCTCTGGCATGTTCGCGCAGGCGCGTGTTCACGACTTCCACGGAATGGTGAGAAGAAAAACGGCGTCGCTATTGCTGAGAACGCGGTCAAGCCCTAATGGCATTCTGAAGATGTTAGTGGACAAATTTAACTCGCCGATAATTAATCACTTTAAGCAGGTGTTGGTTAGGCAGGAGTGATTCATTACATCCGGTGAACGTAATATGTAAATATTTGTATTTCTTTTTTCTGTATTTTTTATTGTAACACACTAACATAGCTTTTAAGGTTGTTTTTGTACCTAACTAACTAACAAATGGATCATTGTTGTCTGAGTCAATAAATAAATAATATCTAATATATATATAAGTGATAATTGAAAGTAAAAATATGTGCTGATCGCTCGATCAATTCAACCAATCATCGAATTCAATCATTCGTTAATCATTGAGACCTCCTGATGTTTAGGGAGTATCATTCTATTCTCACGTATCAGGCGTATTTTCGCGTTCACTATCACTATCAACACTCAGTAAAGCGCCGAAAGTTGAAAATTCAACGTATTCGGGTTCCTAGGCTATCCAGGCTCGTCTTGAACAGACAAATTGTCAGCTGATGTCCCTCCATAAATGAATATCACCGTTATTCTGTTTTTTTTTAAATAATACATACCCCCTACTGGGCAAAGGTTGCCTATATACTTTTCCGTCAATTTTTGTCTGCTGCCTATTTCGCTCCACCGTTTCTTAGGCCTGCGTTGTTGACGACGTTCGTGTTCAGGCACCCACTGCGTGACAACCCTGGCCCATCAGTTCTGTTGCAGCCTGTCAATGTGACCCGCCTAGTCCTGTTTCAGCATTGCGGTCTTCTACTTATTATATATTTTCTTTTATGTCGAAAAGTCGGTCACCAAAAACTTCTGACGATTTTGACTTCAAAATCATATCGTCTGCAAGTTACCTAAGAAATCTGAACACGATGTTACCGGATATCAAGTATTGTATTACTATGTAAACCCGTGCATTTATGTCGTTAAAAGAACACTCCGTAAATGATAATTAAAGTAAATTTGCAAAATAAACAACGTCATTATAAAGTGGCTTCGACTACTTTGTTTTTGTTGACAACGATTGATAGACAGAGTTTGGCAACTGGACGCAACTTATTTTTGCAACGTCATCAACTTAAATGTTAAACTAGGGATTCCTAAGACTGCGATAGCCACCGCATACCGGCCGTAATTTACCGACGGTTGAGTGACATTATTCGACAATGACGTCACTCAAACGTTACATAATTATAAAAAGTGAATTGGTGTTTCCGTAGAAAGCATTTTTGACACCGTAAAGTCAAATCCCAGTGCCAAAATTTTCATGACGTCCGTCAGTGCAGCCGTTATGTGGCGGCCACCACTGTCGCAGAAAACCAAAGCTATAAGGCTCGTACAGACTTGCGCGATATCGCGGGCGTGAGAGGCACTGACAAAGAAATTGTGCTACTAGTGTCGCGTCGCGCCCGCGATATCGCACTAGTCTGTACGAGCCTTGAATCTCATAACGTCTTCCATTTAACATTGATCTTCAAATTGATCACTACAATTGATGGCGTGAGGTAAATCATTAAGTTATTTTGTCAAACGTATACCTAAATAATTACTCTGTTATTATTATCATCTATTTCAAATAGCGTCAATAAGTGGCGATACTAAATATACGTCCAACTTGTCCTGACATCAACTCAATCTCAACTCGAACTCAAAGCATTTATTTCAATTAAAACATTTACAGGCGCTTTTGAATTGTCAAGGAGTCGGTCTGTTACAAATATGAAGCTAGTTGTCCATTCCAAAGCGTAGTATATTATATTGTTACATCTTTTATATTGAATTTATGACTAAATGTGAAGACGATATAAAAAAAACGCGTCAATAGTGCAGCTAATAGAAACAAACAAACAAAAGTAATTCAAGACTAAAATAATTTAAAACGCAGCTAAGAGATGTCCAGTCCCAACCGACAATCGTTCACGAACATGACGCATGGATTAGCACCATTTTGACGGGAGCTAAATGATCCAATACACACGCCACCATCAGCGAGACATCTGAGCGAGCATGACATACTCTCAGCCGCCAGGGCACATTTAAGTCAATGAAAGACATATTACCCGGTAAATGGTAGCTCTATTGCACATAGTAATCACACCTGTGCTATGCAATTATATTTATACAATCTTCAGCAGCTCCAACAGTGTCAAATGCTAATCAATTAGTTGTGTTTGTGGAGCAGGATCAGCAGCACCTTCTCTCTCTCTTTTCAATCCATATCTACCTAATGCCGAGTGAATGTTTCCTCCATTGTATGCCAATTCATCTACCACACCCTTGTAACCTTACTTCTGGCTAATATTTTTACGTAGTAAACAAACTGAGAAAGAGAACAAAAAATAAAATAAATATGACCCACATAGCCCTCATATTCACAATAATTTAAATAATATTATTATATTCCGCAAAGTCATTCATGTCATTGTGTTTAAAATAATCATTCAATGTCACTCTTTATAAAAAAAAAAAACTAGTAAGTTAACTACAACATTCAGTATGTAAAAATTGGAGCAGCTCAATCCCAAGTTTTTGTCCTCAATATAATCATGTGTTCAGCAGAGGCACGCGTTTTAGAATAATCCACAAGGTGGGGGTCGGCTTTTGGTGTTGACAAACTTGCAACACTTATCTAACCGTAACAATGATCTTGAATACTGGACTGGTCAGGGTTAAAGTTAGAATAAAAAAGCGGTGTACTAAGGCAGGCAATTTTATTTCGGAAAGGAGGGGTTTTGATGGTTCAGTTGTATTTGCTTACGAAATTAAATTAAAGTAATTAATATTTTCATCAAGTCTTAAATTAAACTTGGGACTGTAATGGTGGCGATAGCCCACTCTCTCTCACAGAAAGCAGACCCGGGGCGTCTGTTATTTTCAATGATTGGTCATTATGACGACCGTACCATAGCATTGTGCCAATAGTTTGTAACCTCTTAAATTCATAATGGCTTGACAGTGGTCCATAAGGAAGTGAAAATAATAGGATCTTGTCAGTACGAGATTACCAAATACAGACTTTTTTCCCAATGGAGTATCATTGGCACGTCATCGGAAAATCATAAAGACGCCTTTCAATTAGGAGATTAGCAAAACTGTCAAACTCTACAATTAAGTTGCCAATGATCGGCCATTCGGACACAACTGTGTTAGCAGACTTGGCCCTGATTACTTGAAAACAGTGATAACATTATAGGTTTACGAGCCTTACTATGTCTACGAAGAGACTGCAGAATACTTCGGAATATAATGATGAATAATTGTTTGCTTTATAGAACTATTCTTTGTGAGTCGTCCAAGCGACAGCTTCCATTTCTGCTATGTATCAGTCTTTGTACTACAAAAATACTTTAATTACCAACAATAACTTTTACTCGGTTATATTGTTAATAAGCATAGGGTTTTTGTATGTAATGACGTCATCAAAGATTATACGAGTTCTGAGTGGTTCCCAAGGTCAGAGTGGCAAAAATTGCGAAAGATACTAGTTTAATTATATTTTTATTATTACTGAGTTGTCGTGTTAACATCAGTTTTTATTGTAATAAAGTTATGTAAGCGGATACTTAATTGATATAATTACCCATAAAACTTTGATGTCTCATATTTTTTATCAATTTTACAAACTGTGCTAAGGATGTTATGAACTTATAACCGAAAATCAACCTCAAAACATTATGTTTAACATCATCTAATCTCACCCTTATCCTTTTATTAGGGTTCCGTACCAAGATGGTGAAAAGGAACCCTTATGGTGAGACTAAGTCTGTCGGTCTGTCTGTCTGTCACAGCTGGATATCTCAAGAACTACTAATGCTATCAACTTGAAATTTGGAATTGTTTTAGATGACGTTTACCCAACTATTTTGCAAACAAGAAAGTTTTAAAACATTTTTTTTTTGCAACTGGGCCAAAAGGGGGTCTTAAAAATTCGAATGGAGTCTACTATGCATGTGGAGTATCATATGAAAGAGCGCTGCGAAAGAGCGCATTCTCAAACATTTTTTTTAGGCATCATAGTTTTCGACTTTTGATGAAAAATGTAAAAAAAAATAGCACCCTCCCCCCCCCACTTATCTCTGAAGTTTGCATAGAGAAAAATCTGAAATTATTCTATGTGATAGAAGTTTATGTAAAGATTACAGAAAAAATAAAACGATGTCTCTAAATAGCACAGTTTTTCAGAAATCATCAACATCATATAATACGTACGGAACCCTCGGTGCGCGAGTCCGACTCGCTCTTGACCGGTTTTTTTTTTTATTTGGGATGGGGCGAGCATGTCTTCGCCTTCCTTAGATACTATCATTTCACAATTATTTTACTTCTGATTTTAATCTTTATTTTTGTTGATATACGGTTGGTAATCATAATTATATGAGTTGCTGTCAGAGGTAAAATTACTGTGAAGGGACTCATAATCATCATCATTTCAGCCGAAAGACGTCCATTGCTGGACAAAGGCCTTCCCCAAGCACCGCCAATTCGACCGGGTCTGTGCTTTCCGCATCCATCGGATTCCTGCGGCCGTCCCAAGGTCATCAGTCCACCTTGTGAAAGGCCTTCTAACGCTACGTCTTCCGGTGCTCGGTCGCCACCTCGCCACTCCAGAATCTTTCAACCCCATCGGCCATCTGTTTTGCGAGCAATATGCCCTGCCCACTGCCCCTTATGATTGGCAATTCTTCGGGCTATGTCGGTTACCTTGGTTCTCCTGCGGATCTCTTCATTTCTGATGTGAAATGACTGTTCCTACCTATCTGTCAAGATTAATAATAATCGCTTTGACATGAAGTTGCATCTGTCAGTTAAGGACACTATCACAAAATCTGACAAAAATTTGCACATGTTCAGTATATTTTGCGGCAAAATTTAACTAAACCAAATGTAACTAATAATTGCAACACATAGACTACTTCTTCATCTCTATTGTTAGCAATTTTTTATTCGAAAATGTTGGTGTATAATATTGTAAAAAATAATTTCCGTTGCCTCTAAACACAAAATTGACGATATCGTGTTGAGTTTAGAAACATTTTTCTTCAATATGATAACATAAATTTAGTTATCAAAAATATTTTATGTAAGCAGACATTTTCAACTCAAAAAGGTAGCAAAAAAAAATTTCCAAATGTTACAAATAGTCACAGAAAATAATGTTGAAAAAACCTATTTTTTTTTAAAAAACACTGTCGGTAATTTTTTATTTCCTATTATTTAACAAACCATAACATAATCCAGAAATTTAAAAATTACACACTGGGCTTCAACTATCCGTGTCTTAAAATCAAAATGTTATTTTATAATTATACACGATCTTCATTAAGTAAATGAACAGCGAAATAAGCTATATTTTCGAGAGCGCAAAAGTGATGAAACTATTAACAGGTGCTGAGACTGACACGAATGGTTTATCACCACGAAAACTGTACTTTTATAGTTACACAGACTTAATGTTTCAAGCTTTCTCACAATTAGATAAGAAATTGACGCAAAACGGTTTTTTTTGTGATAGCACCCTTAAGAAAAGCCGCGCAACTTTCGGCGACTATTAAAGTTGCCTCAGAGTCGCCCGGTCTGTAGATATCCTACTGGTATTTAATAGTAGTAATGTACCGTTTAATGTTACTCGTAGTACGTCTAGTGCTAACCCAGTCATTCAGTATACAAGTACACAGCGGTGCAAGGTTGGTATATTGCTGTCAGTATTTATTTATTTTTTTATTAATGTTTTGTTCCAGTCTGAAAATAAAATAATGTGTGATAATTTTGGATTAAGGTTTATTTTTTCAATTGTATCTACCCAGTTTATACGGCGAGTTAGAGAAAAGTTTGAAGGTATTTTATGTGCCAAATGTGAATCGTTTTTTTGTGAATAATATTAGTGGTGCATCTTTAAATATGTGCGATTTTATAAGTTTATTTTAATTAGATGTCTATGATTTTCTAAAGGATGTGTGTTTTATTTGGATCGGTTACAATAATTATGTAGCTAAGTGTTTTCATCTCCTAAATTTTTATTTACTTTATGACACCTGAAAGTTAATTTAATTACAATTTTATTTAATAAACGAAATAAATTAAATAAAAAATAATCTGACATGACTTTTGAACAGTTCAACTAAAAAAAAAAATGTGTTCATATTTTTCTTTAATGCATTTTTTAAACATTTGTTTTCATAATTATTTCAGAAGTGGACGCAGCGGTATTTTCTATTTTTACATGGTAAATTATTTTGGTACTGGAAAAATAGAGCCCTTAAAAATGGATTATATCTCAGAACCAGAGAATAAACTAATAAGATATGGACCAGAAGTTGTCGAAGAAATAAGAAAAGAACATAACCTTGAAAATAAAGAAAATAGAGAACAAGCCATCGCTATTATAGACAAATGGGTGAAATCGCAGGAGCACTTAGTGAAGAGAGATTTTAGTAAGTACCTATTGGAATATTTTTTATACAGCATGTATAATATGTCAATCAATCAACTCAGCCTATCCCAGTCCACTGCTGGACATAGGCCTCTCCCAGGCTGCGCCACAACACCCTGTCTTCTGCCTTCCGCATCCCGTCTGACCCAGCCACCTTCTTAAGGTCGTCGGTCCATCTAGCTGGGGGGCGTCCCACTCTACGCTTGCCGATATGCGGTCTCCACTCCAGGACTCGTCTGCTCCATCTGCCATCGGTTCTTCGATAAACATGGCCAGCCCACTGCCACTTCAGTTTGCTTACTCTGCAAGCTATGTCGGTAACTCCGGTTCTTTTCCGGATAATTTCATTCCTGATCTTATCCTTCAAAGAGATTCCAAGCATAGCCCGCTCCATAGCACGCTGCGCGACCTTGAATTTGTAGACTAGCCCGATTGTCAGTGTCCACGTTTCGGCACCGTATGTCATGACGGGCAGGACGCACTGGTTAAAGACTTTAGTCTACAGACATTGCGGGATAGGCGACGAGAAGACTTGACGCAGTTTTCCAAATGCCGCCCAACCCAACTGGATCCTTCTGTCGGCTTCTTTGTCAAAGTTGTGTCTACCGAGCTTGATGACTTGTCGTAGGTAGACATACTCCTTCACAAGGGTGTGGTACAGACCATCAAACTGAAAACCTTTCTCCATGTGACCAACATCGTAATCGCGAAAAAATAATCCCGTGTCCTATACAAAACTTGAATAGGTACCTACTCAACCCAAATGAATTGGACGGCTGATTATTTTTTCGCGATTTTATTCATAATGTTCGTAAATTTTTACTGATCAACGTGGGTATTCCATTGGCACAACGATGTAAATGTAAGTTGACTCAATCAAAATTCTAAATTTTTTTATTTTATTTCACGTACATGTACATGAAACGTCAGAAGCTGGTCCAAGATCAATAAATAACGCCCGCAGTCCACTGCTGGACATAGGTCTCTCCCAATCTGCGCCAGAATACCCTATCTAGCTGGGAAACGCGATCTACACTACAGGATACTTCTGCTCAACCGGCCATCAGTCCTTCGACACACATGGCCAGCCCACTGCCACTTCAGTTTGCTTACTCCGCAAGCTATGTCGGTAACTCCAGTTATTTTCCAGATAATTTCATTTCTGATCTTATCCTTCAAAGAAACTCCGAGCATAGCCCGCTCCATAGCGCGCTGAGCGACCTTGAATATATGGACCAACCCGAGCGTCACTACACGTCATAAGTCGACTTATTAGATGAAATTGAGAAATATAAATAATATTTATTAGCTTAAAACATCGTGTATAAAGTTGTTTTAAAAGACAATAAAGGGCTTAAATGTTGTGTTTGTTTATATTTATGCAAATATTATAGGTTACATTACAAAATCAGCCTCTTCGTTTTCCATCTACTAAAGACTACCATATTAATCATTTGTAGGGCAGGTGACGTGCATGACAGGTCAAGGTTTACTGTTCTAGCGTACTTGGTAAATGATCACGTAACAGTTTGCATGACACCTCAGTTTTCTTCTCATACAAGTCGTGTGCCCGATGGGACTTCCCACCTGGCAATCAAATTCATAATATTTTATTTCACATAAACCTACAGGGGCACTTATGAAACGTCAGAAGTTAGGTGCACGGTTCCAAGTGGTCGTTTCATATGGAGAAGAGTCGGCAAGGAACTCCACGGTTCATCATCATCATTTCAGCCGAAAGACGTCCACTGCTGGACATAGGCCTCCCCCAAGCACCGCCACATCGACCGGTTCTGTGCTTCCCGCATCCAGCGGGTACCTGCGGCCTTCACAAGGGCATCGGTCCACCTTCTAGGAGGCCCTCCAACGCTACGTCTTCCGGTACGCGGTCACCACTCTTCGGCCCCATCGGCTATCAGTTCTGCCCTGTCCACTGCCACTTAAGTTTGGCAATTCTTCGGGCTACGTCGGTTACCTTGGTTCACTGGCAAATCTCTTCATTTCTGAATCGATCACTTAGGGAAACTCCAAGCATTGCCCTTTGGGTGACTTTTAGCCTTCTGATAAGGCCCATTGTGAGCGATCACGTTTCAGTGCCAAAGGTCATCACTGGCAACACGCACAGTAACCACGGTTACTCTTTTAAAAATAATTGGCTTTACAATGTATTTAAATTACAGTGTTGTTAGGTATGAGTGCACAGTGCAAAATAGAAAAGGGTCCAAAAAATAATGACACAAGCTTTCATTCCTTATTTAACCTTCTTAGGGTTTCCGAATAATAATAATAATAAACTTGCTTTAACATATAAACAGAAGTCTAAGTACCAACTTCCAAGTTTCTAACTGCAAATATGACCAACTTCCCAATCAATCCCTATAAGGAAAAAATAAATAAAAAAACGAGTGAGACTTACAGTACTCGCATGTGTAACATAATGACATCTCACCTTGGTAATAAGCAACTGAGCAACGACAAAAATTAACCTCAAAATTTAAAAAGCTCAATACTTAAATATTTCACTACTGATGGTCGCCCACTGGTCAAAATTCGAGCTACAATTCACTCGTTCGTTCGTTCTCGTTCTCGTTCTTCGTTCTACTTACAATCTATATAATACTTACTAATTCCATGCTATTAAGTACAGCTGCCACAGCTTTTTTTTTAATCTTTTTATCACGTATGCTTCTGACTTTTTGCATCATTCTCACATGTGTATTCAATATGAATGATGTAACCAATACTTTAAATCAATATATTAATTTAAAAGAGTGTCCGTGGAGTTTCTACCCTGTTCTTCTCCGTAGGAACCTATACTCTTTGGAATGGGCAACTAGCTTCATATTTCTAACTGACCGACTTCTTGGCAATTCAAAAGTGCCTGTAAATGGTTTAATTGAAATAAATGCTTTGAGTTTGAAAGTACTTACTAATTCTATGCTATTAAAAGTACTTACTAATTCTATGCTATTAAAAGTACTTACTAATTCTATGCTGTTAAAAGTACTTACTTATTCCATGTTCAAGGCGTCACTTCTTGCTACACACTTCCGTCCCTATTCACGAAATAACTCCCTCAGACAGCGAGAGGAAATGTTACAAATATAAAATCCTTTCTGTGTTCATCTTTGTTATTTATAATGGACTTTAGTGCAAAATTTAACGCTTCTAGTGGTTTAAACTGTACGTTGTCTGGCTTGTCTAATAAAATATTTATGTACCTACAGAGTGAGTATGCTTCAACGTGCAATATACTGTGTACGCTAGTACATTTTGCAAGGCAATATTATGATTACAGGACTTAACCTCACGGCAGAACGTTTAAACGGCCTATTAGCCAATCTACATTGAAAGTCGTTTATAGTCTAATTATAATCATAAGAAATATTATAAACGTAGAATAATTTACTTCTCATAAGATTTGTAAATAGACAAACTGAATAAACGAGATTTATTTTAGTTTGTTTATATTAGAATTTATCTACAAAAAAATATAGTAAGAAAATTAAACAAAATAATCATGATGTCAATTTTGATCAGGATTCCGTATTAAAATGGTGTGAACGGAACCTACGATTCACCTAAGATGTCAGCGTGTTTGTCCCAAGATTCTAACTCAGTAACGACTTTACAGATTCTGTGTGAAGTATCTGAAATTTTAAATGGTTCGAACCCGCACTGCCGACTTTGGAAAGGATATCCAAGTCTAAGAATTTTTAATTTGAATATTTACGGGGGATGCCCTAAGGTAGCCCGCGAAATTCAAATTTTCTTATGGTCTTTGCCATTTTCAAGTTAGTGTCAGAAAATATAATCTGCGACCGTAACAAATATTGAACTTGGCTTGACACGCTACCGTGTCTGTAGATGTACCTATGTACTTTCAGAATTATAATCATTGAAATCATCAACTCTCCAAGTTAGAATGAACCTCAAATATAAAGATTTCACGAAATACTCGATCAATAATTTGAGATTAGGGAATTGTATTACTGAATTTAATTATTAAAATTCTGATATGACATTTGTTGCGCTCGTGGATCGTAATTGGATCAACGACACAATCCGAGGCTGACCTGCTTCCTAATTGCAATAAACGCACGAATTTTTGAATTACGCAGGCCTTCATCCTATGTCAAATCTGTTGTTAGCTCTTGTTATTGCTTGGCGGAAAAAACTACCAACAATCACTTGAAGAATAAATGCAAAAAGAGGCTAACTGACTGGCTACTAAAATTAAACTATAATGATACTGAAAACATCCTTATAATGACCTAAACACACTATCACACACTCTCACACCCACACACTTCACACACCGACACTAGATATGAATTAATCATATTATAAAAAACTATAAAATGTCGTATGATTCCTTACTACCTACATTCTGTCAGCGCGCTTAGTACATAATGTATAAAATGAAAATGTAAAAATCCTGGTGTCCTGAAACACAGGCCGCGAGCCTAGCTTAGGCACCAGTCTCCGACAATAAAATGTAAAGGGGTGGATCCTGGTGTCCTGAAACACAGGCCGCGAGCCTAGCTTAGGCACCAGTCTCCGACAATAAAATGTAAAGGGGTGGATCCTGGTGTCCTGAAACACAGGCCGCGAGCCTAGCTTAGGAACCAGTCTCCCGCAATATATACTTACCTGAATTGTGTAACGTTGTCGAATCTGACCACTGTAAAATAACATGTATATTGTGGTGAGAAAAGTAAAGTTGATTGCTTGACTTGAAATGAGATTTGACAACACTAAAAACAGAGGTCAGAAAAAAAATAGATAAAACTAATTTTGTTTATATATTTTTTAACTAGAGCTAGGATTCCAGGATTAAAAAAACCTGTTGACAGCTTATTTGATTAATTAAAACGATTAAAACAACCTCGCTTTTCAAGGTTACCTATAATATTTTGTAGTTAACTTTTCTTCTGGTAACTAAAAACAAACTAATAGAAGGTAGAACAACTTTTTGTCAAGTTTAAATAAAATCAAAAACCAGCCAAGTGCAAAAGCAAAGCAAAGTTAGACTCGCACACGAAGATCGAGCAAAAACGTAAAAAAAAACACGTTTCTTGTACACCGTGGCATTTTAATCGTCTTAAAACGGCAGCCCACTTCATGTATCCAATGACTACTGACTATTCATGAAGGTAAAAAAAATATTTATAAATAATTGAATAATTTAAAAAAAATATTATTAATTATGACACATGATGTAGTTTTGAACAACCTGTTATGAGCGCGGTGCAAGTCTTGCACTCCATTCTACGCCGCCCTTGGAACGCTAGGCTCGTAACAGGGTGTTTCAAACTACGTCATGCGTCATTTTTTTAGATAATGAAATGTTAATATTTTTTTTTTTATTAATGATTAGTAGTCATTGGATACATGAAGTGGGCTGCCGTTGTAAGACGACTAAAATGCCACGCTGTACGAGTATATGGGGACCTCCGTAAATTTTTAACTTTATTTTATTTTTAATATTTGTTGTTATAGCCGCAATAGAAATACACAATCTGTGAAAGTTTAAATATTCTACCTATTACGGTTCTTGAGATACAGCCCGCTGACAGACAGACGGACAGCGGAGGCTTAGTTTTTAGGGTTCCGTACCAAAAGGGTAAAACGGGAACCCTATTACTAAGGCTCCGCCGTCTGTCTGTCTGTCTGTCCGTCTGTCACCAGGCTGAATCTCATGAACCGTGATAGTTAGACAGTTGAAATTTTCACAGATGATGTATTTATGTTGCCGCTATAACAACAAATACTAAAAAACAGAATAAAATAAATATTTAAGGGGGCTTCCATACAACAAACGTGATTTTTTTTCTCGTATTTGCTCGATATTGATAAGGGCTATAGGTAGACGCTTGAAATATTCACAGAATATTTAGTTATATATTCACTTTCAAAATAAATAATTAAATTAAAATAAAACAAATATTTAAGGGGGGCTCCCATACAACAAACGTGACTTTTTTACCGTTTTTATAGATAACGGTACGGAACCCTTCGTGCGTGAGTCCGACTCTCACTTGGCCGGTTTTTTTTGCTTGGTTTTAATGTTTGCTCGACTGTACTATACACCTCTACCTACCTCTTCAGACACACGCACACCTACATGATAATTATTATGTTTTTATTGGTGTTATTATAAAAATAACAGCGTAGTAGGTATTTCTTTATGCTACTAATTATTTTCCTGGCTTTTGACCTCTTTGGATTTCTGAGAAAACAACTATTTGCTTATACAGCGATTTAAACTAAGTTTTTTCCTCATGTTGATTTCAGGTAAAGCGTACCTAGAGAGATCCCTAATTACATGCAAGGGTTCCCTGGAAAGAACGAAGAAACAAATAGACAAGATGTGCACCCTAAGGACGCTGATGCCAAAATACTTTCAAACTACGAATATTCTTGAAAGCGAGATTGCGCCCATGTTAGATAGAGGGTCAGTAGATTATTTTTATTCATTTGCTGAATTACTATAGTCTGCGTACTAGTGCTAGTCGCCGCCTGAGGTATGTGAGCGGTGAGATGGGGGGAAGACACATAAGTAAACTTCAAATTCCATTGTGGCCTCCACTCAAGGTGAACTTCGGTTGAGGGACCACCTTCGGCATGCTAGTTCTTTTTATTCCGTGTACAGGAAGGGTTAATATTCAATAAATTCGTTTTACAAATCTTTTACTAAGGGTAGTCATATAAAGCAGTTGTAAACTTTATCTAGGTTTTGAGATATGGATGCCTGTTAGTCATGACTGAGGGACCATCCCGAATTCAACTTTTGAGTGCCTACTTTTACAAACTAGAGGCTGAATTTACAATTGTTTGAGAACTTTTACTAAAGCCTGACGCATTCAAAAGCTCAAAATTCAAATGTGGTCCCTCAATGGGAACGCAACTGACAATATTGACAGACTGAGTTAGCTTCGCCATTGTCCTCCCCCGTCTCAGTGCCCACATACCTAAAATAGGTTTAATAAAATGATGTTAAACCAATTTTACATGATACAAGATTCTAGCTTTTCAAAGTTAGTCTTTGTAGTTTAGTGTTACCATAACTGGGGTCTATAACTTATTAAAACTACAGAGTTGCTTGCTACAGCCTAACGTTTATTTCAAAAGTACAATAGTTACAGTAGTCGACCGACAAAATGGCGCTAGCATTCTTATTTTTCTATCTATTTAACACTACAGACTAACGGTGGATGATGAAATCGTGAGGGAATAGTGAGAGCAGCAGTTTCTTTTTCCACACTTAGGTCAACGAGAACAGCTAACATAAACCGTATCACCGTTAAATCATTACCTATAACATGAAACCTTTATCCCGATTTATTTGACGTCAGAACAACATGTTTTCTTTTCTATACATTTCTCTCAGCCGACTTATCAGTATACGTCATTAAGCTCGTTCCTAGTTGGTAACTTCTTTTACACAATCCATTTGTCGTTTGTTGTTTTATGGTCTTTACTCTTAAAGTTATACATCATTTACGTTCATACTCAATACTCACATTTCATGTTTCTCATTCCTCCGAATCACATACCTTCACTTAATGAACTGTTTATTCAAGAAGTATCATTATAATTATGATCTGTGTGGTGCCAGACGTAAAGACGATGGTGTCGCGGGGAACAGTGATTTCTGTCATTCCCCACGACACCACCGGTGGTGTCGTTTTCAGTGGTATCGTGGGGAATGAACGAGGAATAGCACCACCCTATTTCGTCCCGTGGGTGTCGTAAAAGGCGACTAAGGAACTTACTAGAGAATGGGCAGCAGCGTTCGCTATGCATTTTAACACCGTACTGCGATCGCCAACCGGCCTGCCAAGCGTGGCGATTATGGCAAACCCCCCCTTTGGGGGAGGCCTATGTCCATTAAAGGACATCTTTCAGCTGAAATGTCGATTGTGATGATAATTATTAATCTTTTTTTTCTTTCAAGGCTCTTCGCACTGATGCCAACACTTACCGATGAATACCACAGGGTCGTCATCATCAAAGTCAAATCGAATTCAGACATAGGGCATAACGACTACACTTTGCTCTTTAAATTCTTTGTAGTTGTGAGTATACATTCAAAACTTATATCAGTCTGTAAGTGCCACGGCAGAAAAAAGTCTAACAGAAGAAAGGGAAGGCAGGCTATGGTCTTCCTTTTGAATAATGTATTATACTGCTGACCAGCAGTGGGTGATTCTGGACTGGAAATAAAGATGATGAGTGAGTTTCTTACCCGTGGTCCCTCCTGTAATCCCTGGAAGGGACCACGGGTATTTTTTTTACCCATGGTCCCTTCGAGAAATACAATGCTGCCAAATTAAAACCATCTACTGTTATTGATCCATTTGGGTTAGGGTAGGTTAGAACAGTGAACATTAAAACAGTGAAAATAGACAGATTCCCTCTATTTTTGGTGAATCATTTTGAATGTTTCAAGTAACTAAGTGCTAAAACTAACGGTCTACCATTTTAATTTGGCAGCATTGTAGTTCTCGAAAGGACCACGGGTAAAAAAAATACCCGTGGGCCCTCCAGGGACTACGGGTATTTTTTCACGGGTAACAAATGGATGAGTGATAAGCGCCAAGTCATTTCATCATCAGTGCGCCAGTCATTGGTCATCAAAGGAGGTGGTTCACGCGTGACGTAATTACGACGTCCTCCATCTTGGTGCAGAGTTCGATCATAAAATCATCAGAGTAGGCTTTTAGAGGGTTGTCTTTATCAGTACTTGTCCTACATTATTGTATGTAGTGTTCCCATACTCGGCGCTATGTGTTTTTAGGGTTCCGTACCCGAAGGGTAAAACGGGAACCCTATTACTAAGGCTCCGCCGTCTGTCTGTCCGTCTGTCACCAGACTGTATCTCATGAACCGCGATAGTTAGACAGTTGAAATTTTCACAGATGATGTATTTCTGTTGTCACTATAACAACAATTACTAAAAAAACAGAATAAAAAAAATATTTAAGGGGGCTACCATACAACAAACGTGATTTTTTTGCTCGTTTTTGCCCGATATTGATACTGGCAACAGGTAGACGCTTAAAATATTCACAGAATATTTAGTTATAATATATTCACTTTAAAAATAAATAATTAAATTAAAATAAAACAAATATATATGGGTTAATATTTTAATTTTTTTTTCCCGGACAACAAACGTCTTTTTTTTTTGCCGTTTTTGTAGATAATGGTACGGAACCCTTCGTGCGCGAGTCCGACTCGCACTTGGCCGGTTTTTTTCTTCCATTCACACTCAGTATTCATGACTGATCTGTTAAGTCTATCTGTTGTCAGTATTGTTACTATCACAAAAAATTGTATCTGTTCCAGATTGCAGAATATTTAAAAAACACCGATTACTGCCGTGGCTTTACACTTATCAATGACATATACGATACCAGCGCAGCCGATGTGTTGTCGAAATTAAACCTTGTTGAATTGCAGCAGTATCTACCTGTCATCACGGTAAGTGAGCTGATGGAATTACACGACAAAATCATACCTATCCAGAAGGATAGACAGAGGTGTACAGTCCATAAAATTTTCGCCAGTTTTGTATGTCCAATGTGATAGGTGGCAAGCATATTACCATTAACCGGGCACTACACACCGAGACCTTTTAAACCTTTGCCTGACCTGGAGATCGAACCCAAGCTCATGGGAGGCCGTCACCTCCTTCTGCGAAGCAGTAATGCTAGCGAAGGAGGAGGCGGAACGCGTGAGGGTGAGGCAAGGTTCGTGCCCTCGCGCCCCTAGTCGCAGCAGAATCGGGAGTCGCAAGCCGATTTCCGGCCACCGTAGGCGCGGGCCTTCGGATGGTGAGCGATGGGTAGTTCGCCGTCCGATAAGGACCAGGCCCGGGTCGACGGCGCGTTGTGTTCCACGCGCGCCTTAAAAATATATCAGCACCAACTGACGTTAGGACCAATGCCTGCCAGGGTTGCGAGTTTGTCCGAAAGGGATATCGTGGCCCTGGCACACAAGCAACGGAAGGAACACGGGTGGGTTTTAGTCAGTAAAAGTCTGACACGCCCTCTCGCTCCGCCCAGAGCGAGAGAAGTTATTTGATAATTTCCCAAAAAAAAAGACCTTGGGGGCTTTTTTTTCAAGTATTTGAATTTGTGACCAACAAGGCGGTAAAAGAGACTTACGAAATAAAAAGGGTAATTGTGTAGCACATCATGCCTTCCACTTTGATAATTCAACAATATTCATTGCGTTAATTTCGTTGTCGAACAGACGATTTTTTTTTTACATAATTTTTGAAGCAACCGAACGTTGACAATCAGTCTTACCAAGGGGTATCGTGTTACCCAGTAACTGAGTTGTGGAGGACAGATTATAGGCAGTCGCTCCATGTCAAATACTGGTATTCAGCTGCATCTGGTTAGACTGGAAGCCGACCCCAACATAGTTGGGAAAAGGCTAGGCAGATGAATTATGAAGCAACCAGGATTTCAATTATGGATTTCCTTTAAAATCCTTCAGACTATAATTGAAAGCATATTACTAAATTGGCGTGCAGGTTTCCTTTCAGCAATAATTATTAAAGAAGATAATTTTATCTTCTTTTATCTTTACAGGAAGGCTACGGTACCAAAATAAAAGGAATTATCTTTCTAACCGGCTCAAAATTTATTGATGGTTTTGTCAAAATCGTGAAACCTTTCTTCTCTGAGAAGATTGCCAGCAGAATACATGTGGCTACTTCTGTTGAAGGTTTGAAAGAGTTTCTGCCAGTAGACATTTTACCTGAAGAGTATGGTGGGAAAGAACAATCTATTGAGGTTTTGCATGGTAAGTTGTCATTGACTTTTAAAACATTTAGTTCTACCGTTGTTGTTAACACCCGCACGGGTATATTGAAGGTAAAGCTAGGCTTGCCAAGGTAGTTCAGTTGATGGGTGACCATCCATTACATACTGAGACTTCTCGGAAAGCTCATTATGCTGTTGGTCAGGACTGTCATTTGAGATCTGTGACAGTCATAAACGCGAGTCTGACGACCAGTGTTACCGGGTATCTTGCTACCCAGTAACACGATACCCGGAGGTCGATTAGGCAGTCGCTCCATGTAAATCACTGGTATTCAGCTGCATCCGATTAGACTGGAAGCTGACCCCATTGTAGTTGCAAAAAGGCTAGTAATGATGTTGCAGTTGATGGTTTGTGTTTTTTTTTTGTTTCGAAACAATTAATGGCAAGGTGATAATCCTGATAATTATGTGGTAATTTTCCCAGGGCCGACCTATAAAACGCTAGTAAATCTGCATATATTTAGATGTGGTGACAAATCGTAGCACATGGAAAGGTAGAAAAGGCATAGAGAGACCATTTCGCAGAAGTACCTAAAACCTATCTTGTAATAAAATCCTCATTATGTACTCTTACCTCAATGGGGATTGTCACTGGGGATTAGTGTAATCACCTACCATTTCAAAACATCAATAGAAATTGGCAAATATATATATTTAATTAATCACCTACAAAGTTAAGTTTGTTGTTGGGATAAATTCCTCCTTACTACGGAACCCTTCATTGTGCGTGATCCGACACGCACTTACTGGTATTTTTTAACGTAATTTTATTTTGATGATGCTTTGGCGATGCTTAAAGGTATCTGCTAAGACTTTAACGAACTTATTTTTTTGGATGAATATTACAATATTGTTATACATACATTTATACAGAAACTGTTGTCTAACAGAAGCTAACTTCAGTAAATGGTGGGCGTAGGCAATATAATAGCAACGTGTCAATACGTGTGAAGTTTATTAGGCGCTACGTACTCGTAAAACTTCTGCTCTATTTTTATAGTATTTTATTACTACAAATACTAAAGCTGCACAGACCGTATGTATTATAAGATGATAATTGTTAAATCATGGAAGGAATTGAATTCTGAGATGACGGCTAGTGTAAATGAAAAAAATTGTGGTCTAGTGCAGGTCGATTCAGTATAATGAAAACAACAGACGTGCAACAACGTGTTCTTTTACGATGTTTGTAATTATGTGAGCACCATGTATCTCTCGGATAATTAAAAATTTTTCTGCCATTGCTTCATTTTGAATTCGGTTTACCTATTTTGTCGTTTAGTAATTTTATTCTAGGTGCATCTTCTTCTCATAATTATAATTAAATAAAAACAAAATATTGTAAACTATTTTTCAAAGAGTAATGGTGGAGTTTCTTGCTCATTCTTCTCCATACGAAACTACCTTTTGAATGGGGCAACTACAACTAATTCTATTTTTTTCGTAAATTTTGACCTTCAAAAGTGCCTTCTAAGTGCCTATTAGAAATAAATAATTTGACTTTGACACCAAATAAATTAAAATAAAGGTAAGAGATAATGATGATATTTCAAAAAAACACTTATTCATTTCCAGGTAATCTAGTCAAGTCATTAGTTTCTGAATCACATCAAGAGCTCATGAAGGAGATGAACAGAGCCCGCACGGATGAATCAAAGAGACAACTGGACAAATTCAACGAACAATACATGGGAATGCCTGGGACTTTTAGAACTTTAAGCTTGGATTAAATGGTACTTAGATTATTTTGATGATGACATTTATTATTTTCCCATCATATTCCAAAAAGGATATCTTCGACCTTTATGCGTAGAATAACTTTTCTATCTCTCTCTACAAAGCGAGAATGGCATTTCCTTTCATAGTTTTTAAAATCGCGCCGTAGACATCTTTCTACTGTCTGCAATTTTGTCTTCCATTTCTTCCGTTTGTACTGTGTTCATACTTAAGACGCTGACAACAGGTAAACCGCTGTCACTGTCAGACTGCATACAAAAGAAATACAGGGTGTCTCAAGGCAGAGTTAGGATTTTAAATTTGAATATTTTAAAAACCGTTGCAAGTAAGCGCGGGGTGAGGGGCGCAGTAGCTTTGTCATTCGTGCGGATTCGTTAGTCACGATGTCGCAGTGGTCGGGAGAGCACCGCGCGTTCGCTATCGAAGCGTTTTTGAAAGGTGGAGAATCATACGTCGTGGCTCGGAGACAGAACATCAAAGACCGCTGCATAGCCCAAAAGTGACAGTGTGGTGTGCTCTTTCGGTCAATGGAATAATCGGGCCGTATTTTTTTGGAAATGCGACGGGTGCTGCGATAACTGTTTCTGGTGAGGCGTATCGGCAAATGATATCCAATTATTTTATACCCCAACTTCGAGAGCATCCAGCCTACAGCTCAAGAACGTGGTTTCAGCAGGATGGAGCCACTTGCCACACTGCAAGAGCCACTATGGACCAACTTCGTGAATTGTTTCCTCAGAAATTGATATCCCGCTTTGGTGATATTGCGTGGCCTCCGAGATCGCCCGATTTGACCCCCATGGACTTTTTCCTATGGGGGTACCTTAAGAGCAAAGTTTATGTCCCTGTTTGTGTCCGAGGAATATCGCTGAGCTAAAACAAAATATCCAACGAGAGATACGTGACATCGATCCAGCTATGCTTAGGCGCGTTATGCAAAATGCGATGTATCGATTCCGTGAGTGCGTGCTACGAAATGGAAGACATCTGGAAGATGTAATCTTTAAAAAATAAAATCCGCACTGTAGTTCAATAATTTTCAATAAAAATGTTTGCACAAAAATATGCAAATTGACTTTTATTTCATTTCAAAACCCTAACTCTGCCGTGAGACACCCGGTAGAAGCGCGATGACACAACGCTTGTAATTTATTGCAAAATATGAAGCAATTATTTATTTACTCAAAAATGAGTTGAGTAATCGAAAATAAAAAACAACCAAGTTCTGCATACAAATAAGAAGTTCTTGTTATTATTGAAATATACCAACCGTACGTTGATATACAGATATTTTGGATTGAAACTCAAAGTAAAGGGTTAGTTTACCGTAAATTTGTATCGAGTTTTTTTTTTTTAACGTGTTTTGGTAACAACCAAGTTCTGAGAAATATGTTCAAGAATAACATATATTTTTTCCGCTACCACAAAATATAGATTTGGCATTTTTTTTGTTTAAGACAGGCCTGCTTTTATCATTTCCCTCTTGTCAGCGCCTTAAGTGCTCCAAGGATGTTTTGAAACTCGAATGACGTTGACAACCCTGGGGGCTACTCCGAACATAAATCCGAAGTATCGACCGAATGTTCGACGTTTCTTTACTACGGCTAACTATCGCTGACTACGGTGAAAAAAAAAAGAAAAAAGGCAGTCGAAGAGATAATCCAAAGTCAAAACTGTGAGTTGAAATCGGGTAAGGACTCAAAGTCAAAAAAGCAAACTATGCAAGTTATAGAACAGCCGAACATTCGGCCAATACTTCAGTTTAGCGCTTCGGAGTAGACCCCCTGGTGCTGTTGGTAAAAATTCTGTACGATTATTATATAAAATTCATTGAAACAATCCGGACAAGTCCGAGTAGGGCTCGCACCCTGAAGGTTGCCCAAAGCCGTGCCCGGCAGACCGAGCCTTCACTCAAGAGTGATACAGCAGAAGGACAAACTTAACATTGTTATTGAAAAACAAGTTCTCCCACACATTCCAACTGCAAATGTCAGTTTGTACGCGCAATATTGAGAGATTTATTTTGTTATTTTATGACCATTGAGTTCTTACAATTTCCTGCAATCTGTGTTCCTATTTTCCTGTAATCTATAAGTAAAAAACTATTTCCGTTTTATTCTTTTCAAAATTTTAGGCTCAGTAGTTAAGGGGAATAGTATTTTTTTTATATATTCTCTTCAATGACTATAAAACTATTTATTTTAAAACTAGCGTTTGTCTGCGAAAAAAGCAATAAACTGATATAGGTACCAAGGCATTTTAATATGGAAGGAAAATCTATCAAGAAAATATACACATAATATTCCTTGATAATAAATTAATAATAATATTATTCTAGTCATCATAAATACCCATGCAAGGATTATAATTGCCGGTGTAATATAATTAGTCACGTGATAATAGTAAATTGTGGTTATTAAAATCCGATGTCTACGTTTAGGAAAATTGCCAAAATGTTGACGTGTCAAAATCTTTTATTTTTTATTTGTTTTCTTGGATTATACCTTATTATCTAGACAAAGCCTCGCAGTTCATCAGGAACGAGTTTTTACTTAAATCTTCACACTTGTACTATAGTTATTAGTACTCTCTGCGTTAACATTTTAATACCAGTTCATATTTTTTACACCCAGGTCTGTTTCGGTCGGGATAAAGAATGAAAGAAAAATATTTTATTTGGGACACACACATGTAATACAAAAATAGAAACTAACAATATCCAAAAATAAAAACAATCAAGACTCTCTGCCTAGTATATAGTTATCTGTGATCAAGACTTGTGCGATGCCAAAAAGGCTCCTATCTCAGCATAATGCTGCGATATTTAAAAAATAAATACCGCTGCACTGGTATTCTGATAGGGCTCGCTGTGATGCCGCGGACTCGCCTACGGACACATATAAACCCCACTAGCGTAATAAAAATAACACAATAAATATAAATAGAAAACGTAATGCACAATAAATGTCACAATTGACTCACGCCTGACACTGGAAATATTTCTTGTCCATGCCATAGACTATATTGTCTATGGTGAACGACAAGCGATGACGCGGGCACAATCAATCAATCAATCAACTCAGCCTATCGCAGTCCACTGCTGGACATAGGCCTCTCCCAGGCTGCGCCACAACACCCTGTCCTCCGCCTTCCGCATCCAGTCTGACCCAGCCACCTTCTTAAGATCGTCGGTCCATCTAGCTGGGGGGCGTCCCACACTACGCTTGCCGATACGCGGTCTCCACTCCAGGACTCGTCTGCTCCATCGGCCATCGGTCCTTCGACAAACATGGCCAGCCCACTGCCACTTCAGTTTGCTTACTCTGCAAGCTATGTCGGTAACTCCGGTTCTTTTCCGGATAATTTCATTCCTGATCTTATCCTTCAAAGAGACTCCAAGCATAGCCCGCTCCATAGCACGCTGCGCAACCTTGAATTTGTGGACTAGCCCGACTGTCAGTGTCCACGTTTCGGCACCGTATGTCATGACGGGCAGGACGCACTGGTTAAAGACTTTAGTCTTCAGACACTGCGGGATAGGCGACGAGAAGACTTGACGCAGTTTTCCAAATGCCGCCCAACCCAACCGGATCCTTCTGTCGGCTTCTTTGTCAAAGTTGTGTCTACCGACCTTGATGACTTGTCCTAGGTAGACATACTCCTTCACAACTTCGAGTAGCGACCCTTCGATGTGGATTGGACTCGGCAAGACGTGCGAATTGTACATGACTTTTGTCTTGTCCAAATTCATGCCGAGGCCAACCCGCCGAGAGGCTCCGGTTAGGCTGTGCAGCATCTGGTCTAACTGTTTCAGCGTCTCTGCCATTACGCGGGCACACTGCGATGCATTAGTACTACTTAGTCTGTGGCTGCATTCGTCAGACTACTATAAAGTTATCTGTGTCATTCGTTCGGCTGTCAAATGTAAATAAAATAGATTCTATGCTATGATTTAAAAATAAAATAGATTTTATTAGATAACGTAGGTTCATCTTTATTTAGAGGTGGCCCGTAGAGGCGGGCCGGAACCAGACGGGGATCGCGGAAGTCGCAAATGATCCCATACGCCCCGGTGCAAGTGTGGGAAGCGAACAGCGGCAGGTTGGGTTTTAGTCAGTAAGAAGACTCTTACTCTGCCTGGGGCGGGCGGAGGACATCCATGAGGAATTTCCAAGCCCGGAACAAAGAAAAAAAAGGTTCATCTTTATAAGATAATATTCATTTGAAAAGATGCGTAATTTAGAGGTCGCGAACCGATTCCTTGATTTGGAAACTAAATGCATGGCTAAAATTTACCATCTGATGTACCTGAAGTTTTCTCGTAATCACTCTTCATTAAGCAAAAATTATCGGTTCCGCACTAGAGTTTTGATTATATTTAAATTAAGTTTTTTTTATTTATTTTTTTGTTCGATTTATTTTTTAAATATCACTAAATTATTATACGTGTTAAAGAGGTGCATTTTTATTTTTATTTCGCTACCCTACATATACATTGTATTGTACAGACAATTGGTTATCCTTACTCAGGTAGCGGTGGCGGTTCCTATTTTTTCAAAATATCTCTTTTCTATTTTAGGGTTCCGTACCCAAAGGGTAAAACGGGAACCCTATTACTAAGGCTCCGCCGTCTATCTGTCTGTCTGTCACCACGCTGTATCTCATGAACCGTGATAGTTAGAGAGTTGAAATTTTCACAGATGATGTATTTCTGTTGCCGCTATAACAACAAATACTAAAAAACAGAATAAAATAAATATTTAAGGGGGCTCCCATACAACAAACGTGATTTTGTGTCATCCTATGTAAAATTTCAACATTTATATTTGTAATTTTTATGGTGTACTTATGAAAGAGTATTCTATTCTATTCTTGAAGTATTAGGGCTGTTCTTTCAATAGTCAGATAATTTATATCTGTAGAATAACTACGACGATACAATCTGTCGAAAAATCCTGTAATTTCCCTACAGTTTTGACAAGTATTTGACATTGATTGTCGCTGAGATGAGATCGCAACTTGAATTTGAACGTTTTTCTGGATGCGGGAAGCACAGAACCGGTCGAAGTGGCGGAGCTTGGGGGAGGCCTATGTCCAGCAGTGGACATCTTTTTTAGCTGTAATGATAATGATGATGTAGGACGAGAATTGGCCTTTAGATATTTCATTCTGAAACATTAATTATTTCCTTATCCGTTGTCTAATATTCAAATCAAATAAATTAGATAGGTATGTATCTTACACTGTGGGTGGGTAGGTAGGTACCTACTATTTTTTGAAATTGTAAGAGCTAGCTTTTTTGTCCGATAACATCTCCAGACAATTTATTCGTTTGATAAAAATTATCATTATGACTTGCAACATTATTTTTGTAAAAATACTATGTACTTATAAGTAATTTTTTTTTTTTTTTCATAATTTCCTAGTTACAGTGTTATGTAATTTGAGTACCTACCTATGTCCAGTCAAGTGGACAAAGGTCGAAGTTGTATAGAAAATAAAGTAATAATAGAACCGTCTATCACCCGATTTTGGAATTCGTCAGGGTAGCCCGCGAAATTATTTTTTTCTTGTAGTTTTGCAGTTTGCAGGTCAGGGAGATCAGGTTGTATGCCAGTTGATGTAAATATGATTCGCAGTCGTATTTAATATTTATTTATAGTTTTATCATAAAAATTACCAATACAACTCTGTAAGTTAAATAAATTGCTGTTGAATGACTAGTTCATGAAATCATGACATTTGAGCCCAATTCTAACTTAAGAGGGTTGTATTGCTTATTATAATGATTATAATTCTTTAAAGCCATTTGTTACTGTCGCGAATCATATTTTTAACCAACTTCCAAAAAGACGGAGGTTATATGTTTTTTTTTTTTTTTTTAGGTATTTTCACCGATTACTCCGTCAATTTTTTTGTTTGGAAGGGTATGCTCCCGAGGTGGTCCCATTGTCACCAAATCAGAATCTGATGAGGGGATCCCATGGAAATCGAGGGAAATCCTCAAATTTTATAGGCATACCTATAGCGATTTGAGTATTTTTTATAGTAACTCGTGCATTTGCTCTCGGATAGCACCATTTGGTGAAGTGGAACTGATGATGAAGACCACTGATGGCCACCGGAACTACTTAATAATAAGTATTTCACCGTTGCGATTCGATTAGGCACTTTAATATGGTTGATAAGCAATTTATGCTCGTCAAAATGCATACGGTAAAGTCACCATCAGTTCTCCTGGTTCTTACAAGGAGAACTCCTCAACAATTAACGCCCTTGCATCGGGAATACCATTATTTTTTAAAAGGTGATGAGCATTTGACATTAGGCTATTGTAAATTAGATAAATTTGAACTGACCCACTAAAAAGTGAAAAATAAAAAACTTTTTACAAAAAAAAAATCAACCGACTTCCAAAAAAACACTACAAAGTGAAAAATAACTTTAATTTCGGAAGTGGGTGGCAAAAAACTAAAATACAGATCCACAGACACCGACTTCCGAAATTAAAGTTATTTTTCACTTTGTAGTGTTTTTTTTGGAAGTCGGTTGATTTTTTTTTTTGTAAAAAGTTTTTAATCAAAATTATCCTGAAACTGACCCGCAAATTGCAAAACACTTAAGAACAATTGAATTTCGCAGGCTACCTTATCGCATCCCTTAAGAACTTGTCAAACTCTAGCATTACTTAAGGTGATTCCTTCCCGCAAAATACAAATGCAAAAAGGTTTGAATAACACCGGCTACATTGTAGGAATCACCATAAGTAATGCTAAAGTATTTTATAGGTAAATGCGCTGACCTTGTGTTGTTCTTCAAAACGGTCAAGTGCGTACACGCAACTCGCGCGATATGTTGATAAAGTAATAAGAGTAAGTATGTACCTATGGACTGTAGCGTGTCGTGATCCGTATTATGTACCTACTCTAGGTCGCACGTCACTGAGCAAAAAACTAGTATAAGGAGGCCTCTTAGTACCAATTTCACCAATAAAACTGAACGCGAGCAACACATAAACTACGTTTAAGAGTTGTCAGTGTAATTATTTTCTTTGGAATATTGACACTGACAGCTCTTGAACTCGGTTTAGATGTGCTGATCGCGTTCAGTTTCATTGGTGGAATTCGCCCTTATTCTATTAAAACTCCGTATTACACAAGGGCTGCTCAATATCAAAGTGTTAGTAACGACGCGGTCGACTGTACACTGCCGTTTTTGGTGATGTCCTTCAAACACACGTAGAAAAATTGTCAGGAAGGCTTAGTTCGGCCGCCTATGCTGTTAAAAAAATCGACAGATAACTGATGTAGATACTACCAGAATTGTTTATTTTAATTATTTTCATAGTCTTATGTCATATGGGATTCTTCTCTGGAGAACCTGTGCGGACATTAATAATATCTTTGTTTTACAGAAAAGGGCTGTTCGAGCCATTTACAATCTAGGTCCAAGAGATTAATTTCGTGAAAAATTCAAAGAAATAGATATTCTGACTGTAGCCTCTCAATATATATTTGAAAATCTATTGTATGAACACAATAATATATAAAGTTTTAAGAAAATGTCTGATATTCATAGTTTAAATACCAGGAATAAACACAATCTTGCTGTAGGTACATTGCACTCGCCTCCACAGAGTAGGCAACTCGTTCATGGGTCAATGTATACGCTTTTACAACAAGCTTTCTACTGACATTCGAAACTTACCCATTAAATGATTTAAAAGCTGTATTAAAACCAAACTTTGTAAATAAGGGTACTATAAAATTTCTAATTATAAACAAGACAAAAAACTTGGGATTGAGCTGCTCGCTCTGCTAGCCTTGTGATAAAACTGGAAACTTGACATTTTAATTATTATGCATGATTTTATATACATATTGACATTGCAGAATATTATTATACAATATTACATGAATAATTACTTTGAAAAGTATTATATTTACTGCTTTAATTTATTGTGAGCACTATGTGGGTCATTTTTTTTTCTTTAAATATTTACCAATATTTTATCTTTTTCTCAGTTACTTTTAATGATGATTTGGGGTTTTGAGCACTTTATGTGGCCTACCCAAATGTCCTTTCTTTGGTATTGTTCGTCAAGTCTTTGAGCTCCTTAAGTTTTGAGTTGAGCTGCTCGTTACTGACAAATGCTTGCACTGATTGGACAGGTCCACTCAAATTTGCGTGGTTCTTTCCTCAAAATACCATTTCAGACACGGATCTACATGGTCCTCACATGATCTGACCAACATTATGTCAGGACTTTAAAAGAAACTTTGACCCCTTTTTTTTGGGTGGGTAATTATCAAATAACTTCTCCCGCTATGGGCGGAGCGGGAGGGCGTGTCAGACTTTTACTGACTAAAACCCACCCGTGTTCCTTCCATTGCCTGTGTGCCAGGGCCACGACATCCCTTTCGGACAAACTCGCAACCCTGGCAGGCATTGGTCCTAACGGACCCCGTCAGTTTGTGCTGACATCTCTTTGAGGCGCGCGTGGAACACAACGCGCCGTCAGCCCGGGCCTGGTCCTTATCGTACGGCGAGCTACCCATCGCTCACCGTCCGCAGGCCCGCGCCTACGGTGGCCGGAAATCGGCTTGCGACTCCCGACGCCCGGGGCGTCTCCTGCGGCGACTAAGGGCGCGAGGGCGCGAACCTTGTCTCACCCTCACGCGTTCCACCTCCTCCTTCGCTAGCATTACTGCTTCGCAGAAGGAGGTGACGGCCTCCCATGCACTCTCATCGCCACCACCGATCGCCTCCGTGAGGACACGGCGGTGCTCCGCCCAAGCTGGGCAGACCTCCACCGTATGCTCCACCGTATCCTCCGGGCGATCCACACAGTGGTGACACCCGGGCGTTTCCTCCCGCTTTATCCTGAACAGAAACCTCCCGAAACAACCGTGTCCGGTGAGGACCTGCGTCAGGCGGAAGGTGAAGACGCCGTGGCGCCTCTCTAGCCACTCGTCAAAGAGGGGACTTATCGCCACAATTGTGGCGTGCCCAGCGCTGGGTTGCGACAATCTCCATGTCGCCATGAAATCCCGCCGGAGCTCTGTCCGCTGTGCCGTGATTTCTTGCGGCAGCGGAGTTTCACCCCAACGTTTCGCCTCCTCGCGCCACTCCCAGATGTGCGCGAGGACTTTTGCCTCCAGATCCCATGGCGGCAGTCCGGCAAGGAGGCTCGCCGCCTCACGGGAGACCGTGCGGTAACCCCGTACCAGCCTGATGGCCCTTTGGGACGCGTTCAACCGCTGGGCTGGCCTTAAGGAACGCGCCCACACCGGTGCCCCGTAAGGGGCCATGAACCGCACGATCCCCGCATAAAGCCTCCGGCAGGAGGCGTTTGGACCCCCTAGGTTGGGCAGGAGCCGCTCCAGTCTGGGAGCCAAACGTCGAAAATGCTCCACGAAGTTCCACCGGCTGTCGAGGACGAGTCCCAGGTACTTCATCGTCGACTCGACGCCGATGTGAACCCCTCCCGCCGTTATCTGGGAACCCGACAGTGGCGCGATCCGAGGACCATAAAAACACATGGCCTCGGACTTGTGCAATGCCACCTCGAGTCCCAATTGCCGGATTCTATCGACGATTGTCGCAACCCCGCGTGCCGCCGCCTGATGCGACCTCCCCTGCGCCAGGACCAGCGTATCGTCAGCGTAGCAGACTACGCTGACACCGCTAGGGAGGTCGGCACGCAGCACCCAGTCGTACCCGATGTCCCACAGATGCGGCCCCAGGACCGATCCCTGTGGGACACCGCACGACATTTCTCGCCGGAAACTTTGACCCCTGAGTCGTTGTTGTTGTTTCGCCATTTCTTCTCAGGGGTAGTCAGATAGGAAATGTCGACTAATGCATCTAGCTTATTTTTTAATATAATGTGTAAAAGTGATTCTGATATCCTATTTACAGAATAAACGATTTCATATCTTTTAATTTCAAAAAGGTCAAGTGCGCACGCAATGCACGCGATTTTGATTATATACTAACCAAAAAGTAACAAGTAATTATATAAGTGATAGGTAAGTGTGTTAGGATAAAGTAGCACGTGGTGATCTGTAGAAGGTACTCCTGTTTCTGTCATACCCATTTTTTTTTTGGGTGGAAAATTATCAAATGACTTCTCCCGCTCTGGGCGTAGCAGGAGGGCGTGTCAGATTTTAACTGATTAAAACCCACTCGTGTTCCTTCCGTTGCCTGTGTGCCAGGGCCACGATATCTCTTTCGGACAAACTCGTGACCCTGGCAGGCATTGGCCCTAACGGACCCCGTCAGTTGGTGCTGACATGAGGCGCGCGTGGAACACAACGCGCCATCGACCCGGGCCTGTAGTGCTATTCTGTAAATATCTCACTGTGAACACTTATGTGAAGTGAGCTTGAAGTGAGCATTAATACATAGTGTCCATCCCTAGCATCAATGGAATGACAGCTCACATCACCTGAGTTTTCACGCTGAGATTTTTACAGAATATTCCGGCTGGTTCTTGTCGGTCGGCGAGCTACCCATCGCTCACCGTCCGCAAGCCTGTGCCTACGGTGGCCGGAAATTGGCTTGCGACTCCTTCTGTCATACCCCATGAGCTAAAGGCGTGTGTTTGTAGATAAAAATCACAAAACATTGGCAGGTTAGAATCCAGATGGGCAGATCTATGCATAACTTGTGTAAATAATCGCGGTCAGGACTTGCATAAATTTGTTCATTGCCGAGATAAAGAGATTCGTGTTGAGAGGCAAAATTATGGCTGACTTTGGGCCTGCGCCCACTGGTGGCCCGGCACGGCAAGGGATTTTTATGCGACGAATAGATAATATAACTTAATAGCATGACAATAAAATTGAAATTTTAATAATAATCATCGTAGATACAAAAACAAAGCTTAGGCATGCCATATCGGCATGCATACCATATATGTGATATGGCATACATGCCATATCACATAGGCAAGCTATGCTTAGGCATGCCCCGGCATTCCTCGGGATACTTCGGCAGCCTTCGAGTTGAAGAGTTAGGCCAGCACACATCGGCGGACGGCGGGGCAGGATATTTTAAATTTATTAACCTAAATTCGTACTTATCTAATGGTAACAAGATATAGATTCCAAAGCTCAGAGATCGACCACGGACCATTCAAGGGGATTTCTCTCTACGGTATTGAAGAGCGCGCTGGGGGATATCGCGACGGGATGCGACAGCATGCGGCATGATGTGTTAACGGCCGGTTACGACGGTATGGGGCGGAATGTAAATGCATGTGACTGTATGTGCCGGAGTCCGTTAGCATACGTAGCAGAGCCAATGCAAGTGGGGGTTCACTCCGCATTTTCCCCCTGGCATACCGCGGGATACTGCTGGTATGCCGTAGCATCCAGTAGTTCACCGGCGGCCTCTGGCGCGGCATCGCAAATCATCAGTGTGCGCTGGCCGTCGGCAAATCCTCCTCGAAACCATCCCCCGTCGTCCGCCAATGTGCGCTTTGTGAAAAGAACGCGCGAACGCGTTGTTGCATAGGTACGCTACAGCGTGCCTAAAGACCTGCCTGTCCTGCTACATCCTGCCATTCCTGGTTCCTGCCACCGTAGCGTCCCGAGCACCGAAAACCCTAAGACTGGCTTATATCTTTGTATATATTTTATAGTTTCTAATTTTAACTTTTTAATTGTGACCTACGGCCCTCCGGCCAATCGTAACGTTACAAGCTTTTGCAGGCACGGACTTATATCATATAGTACATTAAATTGTCATTAAAGACATTGTAATGAACCGTATAACATCAGAAGGCCATTTCCCGTAAATCTAGTCGCCATCTCATCTCAGCAACAATCAATGTCAAAAACTTATCAAAAATGTAGGTAAATTAGAGGTTTTTTTGACAGGTTGAGACTGAGATTAGAAGGCAACTGGTCTGAAATTTACGGGAATTGCCCTTGAGATCGCTACCGACACCGGATTTGCTCTAAACGGCGAATTGTTCGGCGGGCAGGACAATTCCCCAGTTTCCCCGTCGTGGTAGTCCCGCTTAGGCACATTACACAAGTCACTAGAAGCATGTGCATTACGATCATCTCAATTCATGGACATCTTCCGATCAGTCAGTTACATCACATCATGCCATTCGTCAACAACTTGGACTAGACCAATAATATTGACCATCCCATACAGGCGGCATGGACCGAACAGTACGGTCCCTTCAACCAGTTGCAGCACAGTCACCAAAACAACTAGTCTTAGCACGTAATTTGTTATGATAAATGATAAATGATTTTTATTTCGGTAAGTAGGTTTGTACAAACACTTTTACACGTCAGTCTATTTTTAAAACTAGATGAGGTCGGCGTTTCCTATCTGACTACTCTGAGAAGAAAGGCCGAAACAAACTCAGAGGTCACAGTCTCTTTTAAAGTCCAGACATAATCTTGGTCAGATCATGTGAAGGCCATGTAGATTGGTATCTGAAATGGTATTTTGAGGAAAGAACCACACAGATTGAGTGGACCTGACCAGTCAGTGCACGCATTTGTCAGTAATAGTGCAGCTCTACTCAGAACTTAAGGAGCTCAACGATGCGACGATCAATACCAAAGAAAGGACATTTGGGTATGCCGCTTAAATGACTCAAACTGCCAGACCATGATTAACACTAACTGAGAATAAAAGACAAAGTGAAAATAAAAATAAAAGAGCAATAACCGACATAGTCTTCACATTCACAATAATTAAAATAATATAATACTTTACAAGTAAATAATCATGTCATTACGTATAATAACGTTACGTATACAAAATAATAAAAGATAGCAAAAAAAAACATCAAACAATAAAAATAAACCACTTCAATAAGTAAAGATTGGAGCAGCTCAATCCCAAGCCTTTTTGTCCTCAATATAATCTTTAACGGTATAAAAAGTTTTCTGACACAACTTACGTTTAATTAATGATTTGAATTTATTAAGGCTTAGATCTTGAACCTGGCTTGGAAGTGTATTATAAAAGCGTATACATTGACATCGGAACGAGCCACCTATTTTCTTGAGCCTTGTTGTAGGTACAACAAATTTATGTTAACAAACACAGTTGTATACTAATGTCGCATACTACGAAACACGGTTGGTTAATCTTGCTCCTCAATAATCACATCAGATCGTTTGAGTCTGGACGCAACACATATCTGGCACCTATCTTATTAAAAAAAAAAAATTAACAAAGTAAGGTTGTCTTCTTCGGTCGTCGCACGTCTGCTTGGGTTTTTGAACCTGTAAACTACACCTTGTATGTTGGGGCCATCTCCTTTAACTCAAGGATGGCAAGCGGAAACAAGACGGCCAGTATCTCAGAGAAGTTGGTAAAGGATAGACTTGTTTGGAGGCGTTTAGTCAAACGAAACGTTTATCCCTTTGAAGACCAGCGGAACAGTGATCTCAACAGTGGGCGAGATCACCTCAAGAGTAAGCCATCCTCCAACATTCATTACCATCTATGTTCTATGTTAGAGGGTTTGGTTTCCGCACTTAGTACTTCATGTGGACCATTGTACGTGGGCCATGGCGGCCGTCAGTTGGTTTATTCCAACCAGCCCACCTCCCTCCAGAAGCTATTTAGGTCTTCTGGTCTGCATAGAATATCTGTGAAGGATCTGGGTGACCCGAGGGTTTCTGTTCTGATCTGGCTGACGCCTATGCAGTCAAAGAGCACATACGCAACGGTTTCGTCAGCCTCCATGCAAGCCCTGCAGAGAGGGCTGTCCGTTATGCCTATATTGTGGAAGTCTTTGTTTAGTGAGCAGTGTCCCGTGATGGTCCCCGTCACCAAGCGCAGGCCGTTCCTGTCCAGGCGTAGCAAACGCCTGGTTAGTCTGCCATCTAAGGATGGCATGGCTTCCCTGGACTGCTTGCAGCCCGGTGTCGAGGTTCACCAGTTCTGCGCTTGTGTGTGGGTGAACTCCTGTAGCCACCTGCGTAGTTGGTTAAAGGGGATGGAGTACAATAGGTTCGGGCCCACAGACTGACGCGCTGGATGCTCTCCTAGCTAGTTCGTCAGCTGCGTCGTTACCCAGTGATCCGCCGGCTGTCCTTTTATCCATTGCAGTGTCACTGCGTTACGGATGCACACCGTCACCCGCTCCAGTGCATTGTGACATTTTAGTGTTAGTCTGGATGTAATATATTTTTCTCTAGGGATTGCAGAACTGAGGCACTGTCGGGCAGTATACGTATACGGGTGTCCGTAACTTTCCTGGCTTCTATGGCGTAAGCCACTTGTATAATTATGTCTTGTCGCATTAGATGTACTGATCACGTTCAATTTTATTGGTAAAATTGGGACTTAGTTAAACGGTAGGCCTGAAGCAACCTATTTATATCGCCATGCAGCTTTGCTATGGCCCCATTTGAACGGTATGCCAGTGTAATTCTGTAATTACACTGGCATTCCTGAGGGGTAATTGCGTAACACACTATCAGTAGCAATATGGGTGTCATTTTGAGAGTTCAACAACATTCATTGCGTTATTTACCTTGTTGTGCACACAAATTTTTCGAACATATGAAGCAATGGATTAGCAATATACTTCAAAATCATTCGAATTGTGATTCAAACTGTGTTACGCAATTAGTGTGCTTTTTTTTGTATGGGAAATTAACAAATAACTTCTCCCGCTCTGGGTGGAGCTCAGGGCGTGTCAGACTTTTACTGACTAAAACCCACCCGTGTTTTCAGATGCCTGTGGGCCTGGGCCACGATATCCCTTTCGGACAAACTCGCAACCCTGGCAGGCATTGGCCCTATCGGACCCCGTCAGTTGGTACTGACGTCTCTTTGAGGCACGCATGGAACACAACGCGCCGTCGACCCGGGCTTGGACCTTATCGGACGGCGAGCTACCCATCGCTCACCGCAAGCCCACGCCTACGGTGGCCGGGAATCAGCATGCGACTTCCGACGCCCGGGACGTCTCCCGCGGTAACTAGGGGCGTGAGGGCACGAATTTTGCCTCTCCCTCACGCGTTCCGCCTCCTCCTTCGTGAACATTACTGCTTCGCAGAAGGAGGTGACGGCCTCCCATGCACTCACGCTCCGAACCATGGCCTGAACCAGGGCCGGACGCGAGAGATCGCAGCCAACGATCGCCTACGTGAGGACACGGCGGTGCTCCGCCCAAGCCGGGCAAACCTCCACCGACGCAATGAGGGTGCTGGGATAGTAATCCATCTGCGATGCCTCTGGCATAATAAATGTTCGTTGTAGGTGGCTGTGACAGCATACCATCTGGGAGGCCACTTAAATCCCCTTCTATGTTTAAACACAGAACTCTCTGCCAGCGTCTGTAATCCCTTCCACCTACCCGTCAGCTTTCAAAGTAAGTCTGAACAGGTATCTTCTGGGCACACTCATTCTATTGTACACCTCATCCGTCGCTTTCCATCAGGCGAGACCGAATACAAGCGCAGGAACATTTGACACACTGACCTTGAACCGTCATTGGTGTGATATCATTCTCATAATATGATCATCTTCTTGGAGTAATCCCCTAATCCATATATTTTCATAATTATTTACCTGCCATTATTACTAGGCTAATTAAATTTTAATTACTTAGTTGATTTAATTCTGAGTTATACAATATGTAACAAAAACCCTGTTGTTCCTTCTACCTACGTTTTAAGAATCGGTATACATACGTAATAAAGCAAGTCATTTATAAAAACTGTTCAACAAATATAATTAAAATCAATATTTAATTATTAATATTTGTAATGTTTAACTGATTTCTTATCTCTGCAATTCTTTGATTTTGACTTCTCGACTAGCCAATGCTTAATTTTTTTAAATTATAATTCCATCAATGTTGTGCTTGTAGGTAAATGTATACGTCCCTTAAAGGAACAACAGAGTTTTTGTTACATACTGTATGTAAAACAAGAAACATTTTTTTTTTGTTTCTGTAGTCTTCATTTTTGTGTTTAATTAGTATTTTTTAAATGCTCAATGTGACTGTTAACTGAATTTGTCTAGGTACAGGATAATATTATTTTGCTTGTGTATTATTTTTTATTTTTTTTATTTCAATTTAAAAATTTTGGGGTTGAATTTTTTATTGCAGGTATCGATGGAGGAAGAACGCAAACGGTATTCACACATTATAAGGTGTGAATACCATTTTTGCTTTCCTTCCGATACATAATCTCCTCTGAATGCCATAATATAAAATTGCTGTAGTAAAGTAATAATGGTCACTTACCTTGACGCGATTATTAATTTAGTTTGTTAGATTCGCCACCTCAAAACACAAACTGCAATTATAAGCTACCTAGCCTTATATTTATACTTATATTTTGGCACGTGTAAAAAAATGTATACCCAACAAAAAATACAGTAAAAATATTTTGTATAAACAGGGTCAAATTAAATTAGTTATAGAAACTCCACACAGATGTGATGGGTATGGTAGATAAAGAAAAAAGATAAAACAAAAAAAAAATTGTGTGACGATATTTTTTTTTTGATCAACGACCAAATTTAGTGTGAAATAATAGGTTTATATTACTTAAAATATCACTTAAAGAAAAAAGTTTTTTCGTCTAAACTACACAGGCGTAAGGGTATAATAAACTGATTTTCTCAACTCATATGTAGGACTTCAAGTACTACACTGCCAGCGGTCGTTGACCGACGATCATCTGGTTTTTACCGTGTTCAGATATCAATACCCATCACGTATGCGGAGTTTCGATAGCTAATTGAATTTGAATTTGTATAGTAATTTATATTCTCTGTAGGACTTTATTCAAGGCAAGATTCTGACATTCAGTATCTGGAATTAATTTATATTTATTTATTTAACCATTTATGTACGTGACACACCTCATATTTATATATAAACATACAAGAAGAAAGGAACAGAAAAATACGGGTTAGAAGCGTTATGACTACCTCTCGATAAGACTAAATAGCAGATATGACTAGTTCGCTATAGGACTTAATCTCGATATAACTAGATCGCTGTAAAACTAATTAGCTGTTTGACTACATTATGCATAAGTCCTGTTATCAAAATGACTCATTATCGATATGACGTACAATCGTATCTAAAAGTGGCATTAGTATAGGAACTTGATGGAGTACCTACTTAGCTTTACTAAAGTGTGAATACACTATGAAGTTCCTGTTATTAACGCGGGAGTCAGGTGATGTAGGCGGGGGTGATGATGTTCCCTTGACGAGGGAATTTAATTGAAACCACTTTCAGCACTTTTTAAAACGTTATATTTGCTATTTACACACACAATAGTTTAACACGAATTTAAATCACATACGTAAGGTTAGTTAATTGTACACAACACGGAAATACAGTCAAATAAGCATAAAGGATCATTAAAGAGTACACGGAAATACACAATAATAGAGAAGTAAAATAATCCTAAGCTATGATAACTTGACTGCCCTGAGCTATTTATAGAAAATTCGCGACTTGTAAAGCTAACAGTTATGAGGAGCTGTTACTTCACCGGAGACTTGTCGAAGACTGCACTTGCTGACACAATAAGAACTTTTAAGCGTTTAGAACTTTTAAGCGTTTAGAACTTAATTTAATTTGAATTTCTTCTGTATATATGGCTTTGGTCATTAGCTCAAGTAGCGTGTGGGCCCTGAAGGGTTTTAACTTTTCTTCCATACAATGCTACGGGTTACCAAAGCGTGGCTGGGTTTGGCCTTGAGTTAGGTCGCCACCTCAGAATCGTGTTGCAACTTGATTAATCTTACGCAATTGACAATATTATTGCGTAAGATTGATCATGCATGTTTCAACCCGAGTTTTTACCTTGCATTATTACGATCATTATCCAAATGATGATGTTATCAAAATACATGTTATGTTACAATGTTGTTATCATGTAAAGTGATACGTAACACAATCTGTTACAGCATATCTGACTATGGCATGCTATAAGTAAATAAAACATAGTTACAACTCATGTTGTTGTATTATCAAATCATGGTGCTTCGCCTACATTCCACCCCCTGTAACAGGGTTCAACCGTATTACATTTCTTGGTCTGTGGGAAGCACGATGATCTTAGCTACAGGCCGACGCAGGACCCCGTTTGTAGTTTTAATGTCTACTACACGGATGATGCCGTCACTCCCGTGGTACACTGTTTTTATAACTCCTTTAGTCCACGCACTACGTTGTTTGTTATTGTCGGCTATTATCACAACGTCGCCGACACGCACATTTGGCACATTATCTGCCCACTTTTCGCGACGTTGCAGCGTTGGGAGATATTCCCGCAGCCAGCGCCGCCAGAACATGTCGGCGAGCGCGTTTACACGCCGCCATTGCCGGCGCGAGTCGACGTCGTCGACGTCGCCTGGTGCCATTGGAGTACTCCCGGACGCCATGCCCAGGAGCAATATGGTTCGCTGTCAGGACCACGGGCTGGTTGTGGTCGTCGTGCACGTAGCTCAGCTGTCGACTGCTCACGATCAGCTTGGCCTCTGTGAGGAGGGTGTAAAGGACCTCCTCACGAGGCGGTCGCTCCTTGAGCGTACTTTGGAGCACGTTGAGGCGGGTGAGTACACGCGCCATAGCGCGTTGTAAGCGCACCTTAGCGCGTTGTATGCGCGCCATAGCTCGCCGTGTGTGCGCCTTAGCGCGTTGTATGCGCGCCACAGCTCGACGCATGCGCACCACAGCGCGTTGTATGCGCGCCATAGCTCGCTGAATGCGTGCCTTAGAGCGTTGCATGCATGCCACAGCGCGTTGTATGCGCACCATAGCGTGTTGTACGCGCGCCCACGATGAATAGCGCTTGTAGTTCAGGGGTGGCGCCACAGGCGCTGTCGTTGCACAGACTGGCTGGCTGCACTCGGGGTCTGCGTTCATCGCCTTGGACTCGCGACACGCCAGCTGCTGCTCCTGTGGACCACGTGGAAAAGAGGGGCCCGAGAGCCAACCTGCATGGCTATCGGGCCAACACAACCTGGTCGCTCGGACAGCTGGGTCGTTCCCCCAGGGTACCCAGCGCCAGTTGCCTCTAGGCGGTGCTACTCGCGCTTTCCCTAGCTTCATGACAATCTCCCTCTGTCTTACGGAGTTATTGCCTACTGGGTGTATGAGCGCAGGGTAACCTAACTTCTTATTGGTCAGTGACCTTATCGAACCTAGGGTCGCCTCTATTGTGCCTATTCCCTGTTTAAGGGCCACTATGTTAGGCACGTTAATTGCTGTGCTAGGTGATGAGGCTGCACCTAGTTTTACGGAACTTGTTTTATATTTATATGGTTCCCTGTGGGGCTTCGCGCCTCGCCACAAAAATAATCGAGCACCTTGACCTTTTGCCCTAATTCGTACCTTTAGGGACTTGTCAGCGATGCCGCCTGAAAAGGCTATAGGGCCTATTCTAGATTTTATTAAAATACTAGATTTTGTTAATAAGTCAGGTCCGGTCGGCAGGTTGTAACTGAGGCACGTTCTATCGGTACCGTACAACCTCTGCCGGGCCTGATTGTAATTGTTAGGTAATTGTGTGTCATTTTGTTTCCACAATATACCTACTTCACATTGCGACTTATCTGTGGTGTGATGGCTAGTGCTGTCCGACACTTGTACCGCCTTTTCAACATCCCTACGTTTGCGCTTATTTTCTGAAATACCTATTGACTCTAGCTCAAACTGTGACCTAACTGAGTTATGTAAGTCAGGGAGGGAGACTGTCATGCAATTGACTATTTCATCAGAACTAGAATTATTGAATGGTCCATGTATGACCCAACCTAATCTAGTAAGTGAGGCAACTGGCTTACCGGATCGTCCCTGGCGGATGTCCTGGCTGACGAGTAGCTCCCAGTTGTCCTGCCCGAGGAGCAGCAGCGGCTTCGCGCCCCTCATCTCCACGCAACCCAAGTCGCTGAGATGGGCATTGTCGCCTATCACTGAGGCGGACACTGTCTGCGTTGGTAGGTTTATGTCTACCATTGTGTGACACTTTATTTTGTGGCACTGACCATTGGGCCCCTTTACGCGCACTTGTACCATTCGCGAGGTTAGGTCCGTCACTCCGTGGCCGCCCGCGGTGTTCAGCGAAAGAGGTACACACGGACCCTCTAGGTCGGTAGCGAGAGAACTGTCTATCAACGATACCGTCGCACCATCGTCTAATAATGCGTAACATTGTTTATTGTCGCTGATTGATACCGGCACTATTTTTAATAACGCGGTTGCTCGCCACTCTCCTATGTTCGTGATGCTTTCTGTTTTCTCGGTTTTCGGCTGTTTATCCTCCTTCGGCTGCTTGTCCGCGGTGCAGGCAGGTGATGCCCGTAGCCGCACTTTTCGCATCTACTTGCGCGGCAAAACCTCTTAGGGTGTTTTCTCACCAGGCACTTGAAACACGTGTTTTTATCTTTGATTGTGTCCCAACGCTGTTGCACTGTCAGCTTTTTAAACTGTTCACACTCTTCAATGGTGTGTTTCTTTTGGCATATTATGCACTCTTTCGGTGCGAGGGATTCGTCACTTTGCGTGTTCACCTTTTGAACCCACGGTGGCCTGCTGGCAGCGGGGCGTGCATTGGTCACTGGTCGGGTTTGACCGGCGCCATGCTTTTGTTGCTTCGCAAGTTGTTTGGGTGGACTCGACTCGAACATGTTAGCTTGCGCGTAGTATGATGCCGAGCGTGTCAGGTGTGTCAGGAATTCCGAGAACATTTCTAAGTTCGGTGACACTCTTAAATCCACCCCCTGCGCGTTATCTAGGCCCATCGCAAAGTCACCGTACTTCGTACGTTGTACCGGTGTTAACTTGCTCAGCAGGTCACTCACTAATTGTGGGTTATTTATGTAGCCCTCTGCGTGTATGTTTTTTAATAATGATACACAATTTCTTACTGTAGAAGAGAATTTACCTAGCTCCCGGCAACTCTCCGTCACTCTAGGTAAATCTCGTACTTTCTTCAGTACGCACTGTAGCACTAAGGTCGGGTGACCAAACTCGTCCTCTAACGCACGCATTATATCAGTGGGATCCGTCGACGTCCTTAATAAATCCTCCACTGATATCTTTGCCTCGCCTTGTAATGAGGTTTTTAACCGTGCTAAGTTTTCATGCGCTTTAAATTCGTATTGCCGGGTCGTATCCCAATACATATTTCTATAAGATATCCAGTCGGATGGGTCCCCATTAAAATATGGCAATTCGTAAGCTTGTCTTGGTACCGGCCGTGGTCGTGCCATGCTTGAGATTGCCTCTGCCAGTCTGTCGATTTTGCTGTCTCTGTCTCCCGACGATTCTCGCCGTCTCTCTCTTTCACCCGCTCCGTACTGCGTCTGCCGCCGTGTATCCGACTCAAGTGTTGATACTTGAGGTACACTTGCGACCGGAGTGGTAAAGACGGGATAATATTCGGGTAGACGAAATCTCACACCTTCTGTTGACACTGGCACGTATGATGGCGTACTCGGTACCGTTATGTTACGTAACGGTACTGGCTCAGATGCCCTTGTTATACGCGACACATTTTCATTAGGCACTGACGACGCACGGTATGTATTCGGTACGCGATTCACTCTACTTACAGTTTCAGATGGTTCACGGGGCGCAGCCATTTCAGTGGTCGCGCCTGACACAGCCGGTGTGCGCAATACTTCGTTCAATTGCGGCACCTGGGGCGTTGTATTCACCCACTCTTCCACGCGCTGTGTCGTACTCACATCTGAGTGAGAGTCATCGCTGTCAGCAGCCGCCTCTATTTCGGCGATGTCAGCTTCTAGTCTCTTTTTGACTAAGTTCTCCTTCATTTGCACCAACTCGCGCTCAGCTTCGTATTCGACTCTTTTCCTTAAGTAATCGACTCGGCTATGTTTAGACGAGCCTTTGCTTCGCGGCGATCTATGTCGGTCTTTAGTGGCTGTCTGTCCTCCCTGTGGTCCCTCTGGCGTACTCCTACTGAAGTCGACTACTCGACCACCCGTCAGTGGGATATTGAGGGCAGACGTGGATGCCATCGTTGGTGCAACAGACGGTGACTCTGGTGCCCTTTCGGTGGTCACACCTGAGTCAGAGACCATCTCTTGATGTCTACGAACACTCATTTCCTCCGTTAGCTTACGTAGTTTACTGCGTGTGGTTATTTCGCTCCTTAAACTCATTATTATGTGGTTTTTTAATTAATTTATTATTTATTATTATTTATTAATTCCCTCTAGTTGAACCTGATCCGGCTCGAAGGAACAAAAATGTTATTAACGCGGGAGTCAGGTGATGTAGGCGGGGGTGATGATGTTCCCTTGACGAGGGAATTTAATTGAAACCACTTTCAGCACTTTTTAAAACGTTATATTTGCTATTTACACACACAATAGTTTAACACGAATTTAAATCACATACGTAAGGTTAGTTAATTGTACACAACACGGAAATACAGTCAAATAAGCATAAAGGATCATTAAAGAGTACACGGAAATACACAATAATAGAGAAGTAAAATAATCCTAAGCTATGATAACTTGACTGCCCTGAGCTATTTATAGAAAATTCGCGACTTGTAAAGCTAACAGTTATGAGGAGCTGTTACTTCACCGGAGACTTGTCGAAGACTGCACTTGCTGACACAATAAGAACTTTTAAGCGTTTAGAACTTTTAAGCGTTTAGAACTTAATTTAATTTGAATTTCTTCTGTATATATGGCTTTGGTCATTAGCTCAAGTAGCGTGTGGGCCCTGAAGGGTTTTAACTTTTCTTCCATACAATGCTACGGGTTACCAAAGCGTGGCTGGGTTTGGCCTTGAGTTAGGTCGCCACCTCAGAATCGTGTTGCAACTTGATTAATCTTACGCAATTGACAATATTATTGCGTAAGATTGATCATGCATGTTTCAACCCGAGTTTTTACCTTGCATTATTACGATCATTATCCAAATGATGATGTTATCAAAATACATGTTATGTTACAATGTTGTTATCATGTAAAGTGATACGTAACACAATCTGTTACAGCATATCTGACTATGGCATGCTATAAGTAAATAAAACATAGTTACAACTCATGTTGTTGTATTATCAAATCATGGTGCTTCGCCTACAGTTCCACTTTATCTATGATTCCACTATTAAAAATAAATTGAAACAATAGTTGTCATTGTCACTTCGAATTTTTATCTTGCATGATGCTTGCATGGCATATTTTATTTTTATTTAAAATGCAGGATAATTAAAATGAAATAATTATTAAAGAGAACTAAATAAACTTGAGCAGAAGGAGATTACGCTCCTATCTTTTTTAAAAAACGTTAGCGATTTAAAGCGTAAGTTTAAATAAATAAATAATTATGTTACAATGAAATGCTTTCATTTTAAGTATTTTAGTATAGGTACCAAGGAAAAAAACTTAATGCTATAACTCGATAACTGTACTCCAAAAAACAAACGAAAATATAGTCGTTACGCTATCTGGCCTTATTGCGATCTAGTCCAAACACGATAAAGTCCTAACAAGATCTAGTCATATCGAGATTAAGTCCTATAGCGAACTAGTCATATCTGCTATTTAGTCTTATCGAGAGGTAGTCATAACGCTTCTAACCCAAAAATACGTACAAAGGTGAGGCTTATATTATGAAGGTTTAAATGGTTTTTCATTTAACAACCAGTTTCTGGTGTCACAACCATACTTACCTCACAAAACAACATGCGTTGCCAGCGTCGCGACGTAGCCATCAGTTAGATCTCCTGAAGAAAAACTTCATACATATTTATTAGTAAGCACAATATTTGTTATTGGAATTATCATTTGTGTTTATTTATTTATACACTCATAAATTAGGGTTTGTCTGTCTGTATGTTTTCATAGTTCATTATTTATTTCTAGAACTCAATGTACCTATTGTACCTACTATATCATAAAGATTATTTTTAGACTTGTTCTGTTGTCCGTATCCACTGTTTATGAACCCACTGTATAAGCCTAAGTCCATTCAAAATTATTAATTTTTTTGTGATTCCATTTAGGTCAAGAAACACATCATACAGATTTGAAGGTAACTTACGAAAGACGTTATGTTGGCCCTATATTTTGTTTTTCTTATAAAAACGTAATTTTCAATATAATTGCATCCTTTTGGTATACAGATAAATATATTTATCTTTCCACTACACTACCAATATTCTTTTTTTTTAGGTGCGTAAAAACTTTTAAGCTTAAGAGATTTATGTAAACTAATTGACTACTCCACACACTTCATCATCTGCCTAGCCTTTTCCCAACTATGTAGGGGTCGGCTTCCAGTCTAACCGGATGCAGCTGATTACCAGTATTTTACATGGAGCGACTGCCTATCTGGCCTCCACAACCCAGTTTATTATTATTATTTATTATTTGTTTGTTTATTTTCCAAAAAAGTGGTTTACATGTCCTTATAGTCTACCTACATTAAAAGCTAGGTTTACATTATTGGAGTTACTGGGTAACACGATATCCCCTGGTAAGACTGGTTGTCAGACTTTTGGGCTTCTGACGACCCGTAACTAATCTCAAAGATCTACAAATGACAGCCGGGACCAACGGCTTAACGTGCTTTCCGAGGCACGGAAGAATCTTGGTATGAACAGATGGTCACCCATCCACGGACCAACCACGGCAAGCCTAGCTTAACCCGATCGATCGACTCGTGCGGCAGTTATTATTTAACCACAAGCTCCTCCACACACTTACAACATTGTTTAAAAGTAGCTGCCTATCTGTAGAATCCGATATTTAAGCTGATTATATTATTACACTTGCTCATCACCACACCAAGCCTCTCGTGCAGATGCTTCACTTTTCACTATTTCCCGCAATTCGTGGTGAACTGACTGTTCACATAGTGCCAACTACCTCACTACTGATTTGCATGAGGTAGTGTTTACATATCTATTAAATAGTTACAGTACACTACCAAATAGCTTGGTTGCTATACCAAATAGCTTGGTTGCTATACCAAATAGCTTGGTTGCCATACCAAATAACTTGGTTGCTATATCAAATAGCTTGGTTGCTATACCAAAGAGCTTGGTTGCCATACCAAATAACTTGGTTGCTATACCAAATAGCTAGTCTGCCGTGCAATGTCTTAACATGTATTTTAAATCAACTCCTTACGCATGCAGGTTTGGTGAAATATCAAAATTTCAATGAAGTCTAAAAACTTTACGAAGAAATTTTATAGGAATAATTATACACTGTATCTCCTAAAAAGTTATTTTTTGTTTTGTCATAACACTTCATTACCTATTATTTTATTGCTTTGTTATTAACCAGCCAGCCAGTTTGTCAATAGCCTGCAAAACTCTCGGAGGACGCATCGATAGTCCCCATATTTTCTGTTCCTGACAAATACATCGGACATCGCCAAAGCTGTCGACGTAATCTGTTCGCGCCGCACATATAAAACTGTCGCCAGCTGAGTCCGTGTGTGTTGTACGTTAAGGATGCTTAACGGCCTCCTGACCACCAATCCTGAATGTAAACTGTTTGCTGATGAATGGAGTAGAATTATGCGTGTATGTTTGAAGTTTTGTGAGAGAAAATATGCTAGGGTATCCTCCATTATATTTTAGTATTCGAAATATTTTTATTTTAGTATTTGAAATATTTTTGTTTACTATACCTTTTTCAATCTCTATGTTATTAATTGGTGTTACCGTTTTAATTAACAATAAATAAATAAATTAAATATGGGATGTCTTGGATAGGCAGAACCTGTTCTAAGAATGGACGGACCAGATCACTCACACGTTTACTTGATATTAAACCAGATGGTCGGAAGAAGAGAAGAGAGACCAAGATTTAAGAACAGTTGGAGTGAAAAATTGGAGAGAAAAAGCAGGAAATAGGTCACGTTGGAGAAATATACTTGATCGGGCTAAGGCCCGCAGCTGTAAAGCCTTAAATAATGATGAATGTGTTTTGTCAAAATACACTCTCTTTCTCTAAATAAATAATAATAATCTTTGTCAAAACAATTCTCAAAGAACGCGAAATAAATACTAATACAGTGTTTATATTTTCACAATTGATATCATCGAGTTCACATGTCCAGTCCATTTTTAAACAAAAATTACTTACATTAGGTTTTCATCTTGGTTGATATCTGCATTTTTTTTACATGCAGTGTTATTATTGCGTGGCAGTAGTTTAATACCTGTACCAGTCCTGTGTGTATTAGTACTGATGCACGAACTTGACCGTCAAAAATCAGCCTGGTCCTCATTCATCAGCCGTTATCGACACACTAAAATCGCGGCAAATAAATCGCCAAGTGTCGTCAAGGGAACCAACTAGTATTATAAATACTTATACTTAATATTATACATACCTAGGTACAATAATAAAATACTTACTATAAAAACTCCATGTCCATTTTCCTTCATTTCATACAGTGATCAAACTTCTTCGTGGTAATATTGAATTAAATAAAAATGGAAGAAATAAAACCGAGTCCAATTTTTGAATTTAATGATAGTCAGTTAATGAATGTCAGAAAATGTTTTGGTTATGATGATTTGAACAAGTTGAAGCAAGATATTGATCAGTTTCAAGAGTGGATAAGTAAACAACCTCATTTTCGGTTGAAGGAGTTTGGTAAGATTCTTTTTATATTTTCGTAACGGACTTGTCCGATCTGTGGTCGCTAGCTCAACTGCTGAGCGTGTCCCAGGTCAGGCAAAAAGTTATTGAGATAATATCCAGGAAGCTCAGTATCAGCCATACTCAGGCTCAGTTGCAGCTATGTGATTTTTTTTTTTTTTTTTAACTTTGCCTCACACTAGGAATTTCTCCTGTATCGTGGGTGCGTTAACAAACATTTAAACTCACATACACAAACAGCCAGACCCGGAACAACTACTTATAGGTCATATAAATATTTGTTCCGGGCGGGAATTGAACCCGCGACACCCAGCGCAGCAGTCAATCGCTTAACCACTGTGCCAACCGTGCCGTCATTTTTTTATTTAATCTTTTGGGTATCTCTGTTTTGTAATGTTATAATTCAAAGTCAAAGTCAAATTATTTATTTCAAATAGGCCCTTTAGAACGTCAAAATGTACAAAGAAATAGAATTGATCATCTTCAACACTCAATACTTTCTTGCATTCCACAATGTCTACGCTCAAGTGGTAAACATTGGCTTTAGAACAATCGCGGACCCTGTCGGGCACAGCAAAACAAAGATGGTAGGTAGAGATGAGGACCGTTTCTAACTATATTTATCTAACTTATTCTAAAAAAGTCAAAGTAAGAGAATCTCAGAATTAAAAAAAAAACATAAAAATAATAAATTATACAATTAAAATAGCAACCAGTTTGATTTTGTCTAGACTCTAGATGCTGGTTCACTATGGAGCTGGACCAGCATGTCTCCAAGCATTCTTATCTTGGATATAATCCTCTAGTTTGTAATAATATGCTTGTTTACAAAGTGTACTTTTAATATGAGTTTTAAATTTTCTTTCTTATAATAGCAATATATCACAAGGTATTTTGTTGTAACATTTAACACAGTAAAAGATGTAAGTACGTACTTTCGATAATCTGAAACATGGTTGAAAAAAAACCTTTTTGTGTAATTTATAATATTTATTGTATGTATATAATATTATATATAGGGTAAGGAAAGGTATATTGGCGATAAAAAAATATAAAACTAATTACTTAGGAATTCGACAAGTAAACAAAAATTCAGTTTTATTTTATTATGTTACTTATTTATTGAAGTAAATAATAGAAAAGATAAATTGACAAAAAACTATCGTAATCAAAGGTAAGTTGGCGACAGAGTCCGGTATTTTGGTGATAGTGGTTAGGAAATTTGGTGATATTATGGAAATTGCCAATACAATCAGGTAAATCAAAATATTATTCTAAACAACGATCACATCTGTAATACAGTTGTCCCTCAACGTCAGTATCATCGATAGAAACGCAAATCTCGTGGTATGGCGTCAAACAGAACGCAATAATTCTCGCGACCAGCCACTTCAGCAAGATCATACGCATATTTTCTAATTTGATAAACTGTCAGCCCGAAACCCAATTCTTGCATTTCTATTATATAATTAAAAAGCCTTAACTCTATATCACAAGGCAATGCAAAAGGCCTCCCCATTTTTGTTGCAGAATCCTCTTCATTCCTCAGGTAACGTTTCAAAGTGCTCCAAGGGACTTCTGATTCTTTAGCAGCTTTATATATTGTTTTTCCTTCATCTCTAACTAACCTGACAGCTTTTTGAAGTTGCTGATGACTGTATTTTCTATATTTACTACTCTTTTCTCCATTGCTAATAAAAAAAAAAATAGGTTATTTGGTGATATCAAAAAACTTGTATAGGTAATTTGGCGATAAAAAAAAAGAACGAAATTTTGAAAAATAAAATACATTCACGAATACCTTAAAACATAACCTTTTACACACTATTTTTGACTTCTCTAGTTTATTTTAAATATAAGAGCAAATTAGATCTCAAGTGAACCTCTAGTTTTAGTGATTTATCATTTAAATATTCGTTTAAACTGATGTTCTTCAAACATAACAGACGAATGTGCTGCTGGGGATTTTGTTGCGCCACTTTTTCTTCCCAGCTTAAGAAATAGGATGTCCTGAATGGCAGGTGCTTTGGGGGACTGTCTTATGTGACTTTTACGTTCAAAAACTGCTAATTCTATACCTAATCTGAATAAACGACTTTTGATTTTGGATTTTGAGCCGGTGTTGGTATTTAGTCGATTTGAATGTGCAAAATTGAATCGATTCTTACTTTTTGATAATGGCAACACTGTCACTCAATGTTTAATATAAAACCGACAACTGCCCTCAGTTAGTTCCTTTTTAGGGTTCCGTACCCAAAGGGTATAACGGGAACCCTATTACTAAGGCTCCGCCGTCTGTCTGTCACCAGGCAGTATCTCATGAACCGTTATAGTTAGATAGTTGAAATTTTCATTGATGATGTATTTCCGTTGCCGCTATAACAACACATACAAAAAAACAGAATAAAATAAATATTTAAGGGAGCTCCGATACAACGAACGTGATTTTTAACTGACTTCCAAAAAGGAGGAGGTTCTCAATTCGGCAGTATGTTTTTTTTTTATGTTTGTTACGCGATTACTCCGTTAATTATAAAACGATTTTGAAAATTCTTTTTTTGTTTGAAAGGGTATACTCCCGAGGTGGTCCCATTGCCACTAAATCAAAATCAGATTAGGGAATCCCATGGAAATCGAGGAAAACCTTCAAATTTTATAGGCAAACCTATAGCGATTTGGGTATTATTTTATAGTAACTCGTGCATTTGCTCTCAGAAAGCACCATTTGGTGAAGTGGAACTGATGATGGAGACCACATATTATTATTATTATTATACCGTTTATTTCAGGCACTAAGCCCATACTAAAAATACAAAAATACAATCCATTATAAATATAAATTAAATTACAATAAAAAAATAAAAAAAAATAATAATATCAGCGTCTTAGCATGTACACACAGTGAAGTACTACAGACAGTATTTGATTAGTACATGCACATAGTCGAGTCAGGAAGGATGCCTTGAGTTTCCTCAAGAGCCCGTAAAAATCGGTAACTCTGTTCTCAACGAACATGCCAGTCGCACTACACCGCTTTAATATAGCTCTGAAGGCATTATTATATTGTACACGAAGAGTGTTATAAGCACTCTTCGTGTACGTGTACCAGAGCTGACTGGTGTATGGCCACCGGAACAATATAATAATGAGTCCCCCTATTTAACGGGTTGCGATTAAGCAATTTATGCTCGTCACTATGCATATGGTGAGTGGCAGTTCTCCTGGTTCTTACCAGGAGAACTCCTCAACAATCAACGTCCCAGCATCGGGAAAAGCAATATTTTGTAAAAGGTGATGAGCGGTTAACATTAGGCTTAGATAAATTCAAACTGTTCTTAGATGAATTCAAACATTCAAAATTTAAACTTAGATAAATTCAAAACTGACCGTGTTCATTAGTGGCTTTGGTGGACATGATATTCATTCAGATTAGGTTACAGTTTCGGATTCGGTTACAGTTGAAATGGCAATCATGATATTTGTTTTTTTTTTTTAATTATTAATTTGTAGATTCTTTTCTATTTTGATAAGTACCTGGTACTTGTTGACAGGGCAGGTACACTATCCTCTCATACCTATTGACACTGTAATTAGAAAAAAAAAAAAAAAGCCAATTATTTTTAAAAGGGTATCTGTGAAGTTTCTTGCTATCTCTCATACCCCCAGGATTTTCAATGATTGTAGCCATGGATAATTTATTTAAAAATACTTTTAATATGGATAAGGCTTTGAAGGTACTACAGTAGGACTGAGGACCACGTATTGTACTTTTATTCAAGTACGAACTCTGATAGTAACAACAAGTACTTAATCGAACTTCTAATCATTCCCATTTTGCGCTCCTAAAAATATTATTGAACACTCTATTATAATGATTGCGCCTCTTTTTGTGAGCTTCTAATAATTACTATTTGGGGACCTAAAAAACTAAATAGCATCCACTAACTTGGATGTAGCGCTCGCCTCGCAATTGGGCACACAGCTTTAACCAAGCCTTACCTATTTGGTCGGGTAGCTTAGTAACTGCGAACATCTGCGAGGGAAGGCCAGAAAGTTACAAAATTAAAACGCGGCTAGAATAAAAAAAAAGCGTGCATCATTAGAAGTGTTAAAAGTTTTTTATTGGCTCATTCATTTACAAAACGGGGGTCGTTACGGGTCGTCAGAAGCCCGAAAGTCTGATAACCAGTCTTACCAAGGGGTATCGTATTACCCAGTTATTGGGTTGTGGAGATCAGATAGGCAGTCGCTCCATGTAAAAAACTGGTATTCAGCTGCATCCGGTTAGACTGGAAGCCGACCCCAACATAGTTGGGAAAAGACTGATTTTTTAAAAGGTCACTAAAAATGTATGTTTTCCTTAATTACTAATTCTGCTTCATTAGAAGATCAAGGTATGTCCTGTACCCATTTCGTTGCTAGACGATCGACATTCATACTTCCATTTCTTGGCCACAACAGCAACTTTACATAAATAACTAATTTTAATGATGACAAATAATGATGATGCAATTATTGTACCTAGACGCATTTTATTATCATTAATAATAGAATATATGTCTTCTTTAATAGTATTGATGAATAGTGTTATTATAATAAGTATACAACAACACTTGTTTGTCAAATTCTGACTGAATAAATTCAAGAAAAGTAAAATGCAATTTTATAAAAAAAAAACAAAAAAAAAAAAAATACAAGTAACACGGACTCATAACGTTAGTAACAATTTACTTACAAACTATGTTAGTAATATTTACAAAATATAGCGCAACAACAAAAACAGCAAGTTCCTAACCAACTACGTTCCTATTAGCAGGTAGCTGGCTTATAAAGTAAATGATAGGGCAATCCAGTTTGCTAGCAATGACACCCAGGAGACTGTTGGAGTTGCCACGCACTCTGCGCAACAGGGATGCTGCGCGCTCGCGTCTGTTTGCGCGGAGCCGTCAGTTTGCGCGTCTGCGAACATACCTGAGGCACTACAAAAGCGTGGCAGCCCCAACAGCGTCCTGAATGCATTTTTGTACTGAATGCGAAGAACATTAACAGCTTTTTAAGTGAGGCTAGTCCGAAGACTACAAGAGTAAAACACTTGACAATAGGACTTAAAAGTCTTATTTTAACCGCACCCGAGCAGCGTAAGCACCTTCATTCGTGATTATACATGCGGTTTTGTGCTTCTCGCATCCAGCGAACTCCCGCGGCCTCTCAAGGTCATCAGTCCAATTTGTGGAACGCTACGCCTTCTAGTTTTTATTTTTTTATTTATTTATTCAAAATCTGTATTAACAATTACGGCAGTAGTTCTCGTCTAGCAATGGATTACAAATTTAAAAAATTATATGCTATAACTTAATTTAATTGTGCTAAGTAAACTATAAAATAAATACCTCCAGTTCAGATCAAAAATCGCAAATTTTACAAAAAAAAAAAAACATTTTCTATGGACACAATGAGAGATAATGTTTTTGTAAAACTCTTTTAAGTTGGTCCTTAGACTTGACATGCGATATAAGTTTTGGGGGTAGCTCATTCGCTAACGTTGGTACTACGTACCTTTTTGTGCGCGTACCAAAGTATTTAGTTACTTTTGGAACAGCAAGTGTCTTCTTCTTAGATAAACGAGTTGGGTACATATGCTTACGTTCCATTTTGTGGTCTTGATTATTAAATTGTTCAGTCAAGATATTGAATTTACTTTTAAGATGGATCGGGAGTACTTTACAAATTTTGAACAGTTCTTCATAATTTTTATTTAATGTTTTCTTAGTTTTTTTATCTATATCTTTTTTATCTATATATATTTTATATATAGTTCGAAATTTTCTCTCCCGAACCTTTCGATCCCATCAGTCATCCGTTTTGCAAGCAACGTGTGCTGTCCAAAGCTATATGTTTATGTTGTTTAACTAATTATAGATCTGCAATCTACCTGGCCTTTTCCCAACTACTTTGGAGTCAGCTTCCAGTCTAAGCAGATGCAGCTGAATGTTAATTGGAATTTTAAATAGAGCGAATGCCTGTCTGACCTAAACAATCCAGTTACTGGGTAATACGAAATCCCTTGGTAAGACTGCTTGTCAGACTTTTGGGCTTCTGACGACTCGTAACGACAGCCGGGATAGATGGCTTAACATGCTTTCTGAGGCACGGAGGGATCTTGGTATGTAAAGATGTTCACCCACCCACGAACCAACCGTAGCAAACGTAGCTTAACCTGATCGATCGACCCATGCGGCTGTTATTACTTAGCCAGCCACAAGTTCCTCCTTATGCACAAGCTGCTCCTCATGTTGTTAAACAAATTACCTCTCTAAATTGAAAACGACCTCCTATAAAACAAACGATTTCTTGTTTCAGACCGAGACTTCCTAGAGCGTTACCTCATCTACAGTAAAGGTTCCATCGAGAGAGCGAAGCAGCGCTTCGATAAGTTATGCACCTTCACCAGTTTGATGCCTGAATTTTTGCAGAACTATGACATAAAGAATGAGTTCAAACCCCTGTTTAACATTTGGTAAGAAATTTGTTGTGTTTCATTATTTCTTGATTATGTTTTTAAATGGCTCAATTTTGCAGTCTGTTGGGTCAGGTCTACTCAAATCTGCATGGCTCTTCTCCTAAAATGCGATGACGTGTCACGACTTTATGACGAAAGTCTGGACTTTAAAAGACATTAACCATTTCATGAATAAAAATAAGTAATCGAATTTTTACTTCATACTTTTTGCAATAATAAAATATTATTTTCATGACAAAAACTTTTTATTTTCTTGTTACTTTAAATATAATATAAAAAATTTATATATGAAAATGCCTCATGTACTTCGAACGGGATTAAAGCTACGGGCGGTTGAGGATCCAGAGAGAAGCTACTCCTGGCACACTCATGGGCCGTGTCCAAGAGTACCGCTTTCTGCATCAAAGCCTTAACCTAACTGCCTAACGAGACCCTCTCCAGAAGGCCTTTGAACTCTTAGCTATTAGGTCATAATAATCACTTATTGTTATATCTTTGCAATTTTCCAGTAACATTTGCGCCCTGCCAAAGCCATCTTCTGATAACTACCGCGTGGTGATAACAACATTAACAGGAGTAGATGATAGCAATTTTGAACTGGTCTCATATTACAGATATTTAATTGTGGTGAGTAATAAACACTATACATATTATAGTTATATAATATATATTCACTAACATAAAAGCTTCCGGAACTATGTGAATGCTCGATGCATCTAACGTTTGAACAACGTAGCTCACATGTTTTAACACCAAGGACCACCAACCGAACGAAGTATCGGCCGAATGTTCCGCTGTTTCTTGACGTCCACAGTTTTCTTTTTGACCATTAGTCTTTACCCGACATCAAGTCACATTTTTGACTATGACTTATCTCTTTGACTGTAGTTTTTTTATTTTGTTTCGCCTTAGTCAGCCATAGTCAGGCTTGTGTTTTCCGAAGGGCTGGACTGGGCTGTTAGGACAGTTCTTCCACATTTTAGCAATTATAATTTCTAGGCAATTGGGGGTGAACCTTTCTCAATCACTAATAATATCGTCATTGGCAACCTGATCGCAGCTTTTGCTGAGTATTACAGGCCTCCTCCCTTTTTTGCCATGGATCCCTGGATGTTGCACAAAAGATGTGAGGCCTGGACAGACCAGGGCCAATGTGAGCCTCAATCCAAGCCCAAGCCCTAACCAGACTCTGGCCTGCAATAGAAAAAACCGGCCAAGTGCGTGTCAGACGCACAATTAATGTTTCTGTAGTTGAGATGCATTTATCCCAAAAACAACTTTAACTTAGTTGAAAAAAATATTCTCCATTACATCGATATAAGTCACGGTTAATTCTCCAACTTCAAATGTAAGTTTGTAATATACAACAAAAAAATGTGTGCTAAAACTACAAAAAATATTAATTTCGGACTTCTTCCTTCACTTATCCTGTGAGACCTTGTTTCTTACCAAATTTCATGATTCTAAGTCAAGCGGAAAGTACCCTATAGATTTTGATTTATTTGGACAACGAAGTGATCCTATAAGGGTTCCGTTTTTCGTTTTGAGGTACGGAACTCTAATAACCATCAAAACGTTTCCCAACCCTCACAGAAGTAGAACCACTAACTAAACTAACGAAACGGTAGTAACAGAGGATTCTCTTAATTTTCCAGCTGGGTCAGTACATGCTGCAGCACGACTACTGCAATGGCTATGAGCTAGTTGGTGACAGTAGAAACATTACAATGGGAACTGTGAAGAAACTGAATCCTGTTATTATCCACAAGGCTTTAACGTTGATTGTTGTAAGTATTTTTGCGATTTTCCAACATTTTAACAATGATAGAGTATAAAATGAAATGTTTCGTGTGATGCTGGACGTAAAGAGTAGCACCATCCTATTTCTTCCCGTGGGTGTCGTAAAAAGCGACTAAAGGACTTACTAGAGAATGGGCAGCAGCGTTCTCTATGCATTTTAACACCATACTGCAATCGCCAAGCGTGGCGATTATGGCAAATCCCCCTCCCCCTTTAGAAGGGACCTATGTCCAGCAGTAGATGTCTTTCAGCTGAAATAATGATGATGATGAGTATCAAATAAGATGTTGCAGGGCAAACTAAAAAAGTTAAAAAAAATGTATAAATGGCTGTCTCATAACGATCAGCCATTCAACAGACATTCTTATGATGGGCATGCGCTATAAACGAGGACAGACAGCAAATGACCCAGACAAGAATTGCACTTCTTTTCAGCCTAAAAGCTACTTCAAGGAATTTTAAAAAAAATTGGAAAATCCAAAAGTGCACGCCTCACAGACAGAAATATGTTGACGATAAATATAACGGAAAAAAATCTAAGAAAAATTCATAGATTTTGTTAATATCTATTTTGATAACGAGTTTGATAACAAAAATTAATAGGGCTCATCCGAAGGATGAAAGAAAACTTTTAAAAGATGATTTAGGTTAATCCATTGTAAATAATCTAAATCATCCAACATAATTATTAAATTTGATGTATCTATCAAGGTATATTATATTATCTAAAAATATATTAATCTTATAATTATATTGGAAAATTTTGACAAGGCGACATAATATCTAGGGTAGAGTTCTCGCTGGAGCGTTGTGAGGCGTGCAAAAATAATGCACTAGTAATACAATTGCATGTTATGACAAGACAAAATAACACATAATCACAGTTTATTGCTAAGAAAAGGAGGACATACAAAAATATACCTATTGTCTTGAATATACTCATAATTAATGAAAATATATTTTTTCTGAGAACCAAATGAAACATTTAACACTCCATTTTCTTTTCAGGAAGCTTTAGGGCAAAGAATGAAGAAGATCCATTTGATAAGCGGCTCTAAATTCTTCGACACGATCCTGCTGGTATTCAAGCAAGCTCTGAGTGCTAAACTGGCACAAAGATTAGTTGTACACAACAGCGTTGAGTCGTTGTATGACCATATACCAAGAGAACACCTCCCGAAAGATCTGGGTGGAAATGAGATGACTATGAAGGAGCTGGCTGGTTAGATGTTTTTTTTTAATTGCATAGTATATTGTAGATATTGGTGAGGAGCTCGTGGCTAAGTAATAAGCATCAGATTAAGCTACGCTTGCCGGGGTTGGTCCGTGTATGCGTGATCATCTTTACATACTGAGACTCCTCCGCGCATCGGAAAGCACGTTAAGCCGTTGACCCCGGCTGTCATATAATATGTGGATCTTTGACAGTCGTGGTTGTCAGAAGCCCGAAAGTCTGACAACCAGTTTTACCAAGGGGTATCGTATTACCCAGTAACTGGGTTGTGGAGGTCAGATAGGCAATCGCTCCATATAAAATATTGGTATTCAGCTGCATCCGGTTAGACTGGAAGCCGACCCCTCCATAGTTGGGAAAGGGCTAGGCAGATGGATGAGCTTGGTTCATTTTCAAGTTTAAAGTGCCTATAGTTTCTTGATAAGCAAACTGTAAATAAACTAAGTGCGTTTACTAATGGAATTACTTTTTTATTTGCCTCAGATAAGGAATTCAAGGAAGTAAGCTCAGATGAACACATAGCAAATGTGAAGAACATGGAAAATGCTTCTACTGACGAATCCTGTCGACAATCCTGCAAATTCAACGAAGAATATTCAGGAATGCCTGGATCTTTTAAAACTTTATGCGTAGATTAGAATATAACTAATAATTTATTGGTAGGGGACTTAGAAATGGATATTTTTGACGGTATACTACAAAACGTGATATTGGTAATTGATTAATGATTGTGTGATCATGTCATGGTAACAATTTAAGGCCTCTGGGTAGGTATTGAAGCAAAAGGGGTGTAAAATAATATTTATTATTTACTATTGCATACCTATAATCAAAACTTGCATAAACAAAATTTTTGTAAGACATTTATTTTTATTTCGAATGCCGTTTTGAGTTCTGCTATTTATTTATTCTCATATTGAAAAGTTCAGTGGAAGATGCTTTTGTTAAAACGAAGGAAGACAGTTATGTAAATATAATATTTTAATTGAATTGGATTGTGTTTAATTACTATCACCCGTTCATGTTGATATAATATGGCTTTGCCGTATTCCCTTATAACAAAAATGGCAAAGGACGTTATAAACATAAAAGGAAAATAATATAGGCAAATACAAAATTAATCTCTATTAATCTCTGTAGCTGTACGAAGTGTCAGGCGATCATCATTGGCAGTCCTCGTGGCATTAGCAAGGTGGATGGTACAACCTCGTCTCTAGTTCTTTTCAATGGTACGATCGTTCCTTTTGGCACTGACTTGAAGGATCTAGGCTTACACATTGATAGTACCCAGAGCTGGCGTATTCAAGTCGCTAGGGTAAGCCAGAAGGTTACTGATGGAACGCTGCGAACTCTGCACCGCTTGAACAATGTATTACCTACTATTGAGAACGAAGACAATGATTGTGCAGTCCTTAATTTTCCCTATCATCAATTATGGTGATGTGTGCTACTATGCCCTGAATGCAGATCTCCTCGACAAACGTGACTGTCTTCTCAATGACTGCATTCAATTCGTTTTCAATCTGCGTAAATATTTAAAAAAAAAACATTTTTTCAGACATAATTAAAAATTGACCATATAATGTTAGTAACAAAGGTATTTAAAAACTATGTTAGTATTGTAGTATTATCGAATAAATTCAAAGAAAACAAAAATAACATAAAACATTGCGTCATCTCGTCACGTGAAGCCGAGTAAGCTTCCCCAACACTGCAGACTCCGGCCTTTCTGATATCATCGTCACAATTCCGTTGGCGCTCCCCCGGATCCTATACATCAGACATGCTGCTTTTTTACGCATTATGGCATAAAAATCATCAACTCTTGCGTCAGCAAACAAACATGCCTGAAGCGCTACAGAAACGTGGGAGCCCCACCAGAATTCTGAAGGCGTTATTATATTGTACGCGAAGAGCGTTGTAGGCCCGCTGCGTGTAGCTGGTCCATAGAGCGCTGGTGTAAAAGCTTTTACGCCACGCTTTTTTCACTTTTACGTCTACTGTACACCTTGCAAATCTATGCACCAACATATTTGCACGCACCGACAACGCCCTTATGATCCCACCAATTATGATCATATCTCTGTGCATCGGTTGCTTCTAAAGTGGTTGCTCATACGCCAGCGCAGAGAACAAAGGGCGCTTACCACCTTGTTTTCATTTCTTGACTCTCCCTCTTCCTCTAGTTATCTAGCCCCCACTTTCAGTACATTTGCGCCAACCATAATAAAAATTTACGTTCATCTCACAATCATCTTCTTCAATGTCACACTCACCGCACAGAGTAAGAACAGACTTCATTTACGCTTCCTTCTTCGTTCAGTCTATCCCTCTGTGGAATCCGCTCCACCAGGAAATCAGGATGGCAACCAAACGATTATCCTTTTAAGTTAAAGTTCGCGAGCACATTCACAAGAAGCTTTTTTTTTTGGGTGGGAAATTATCAAATAAGTTCTCCCGTTATGGGCGGAGCGGGAGGGCGTGTTAGACTTTTACTGACTAAAACCCACCCGTGTTCCTTCCGTTGCCTGTGTGCCAGGGCCACGATATCCCTTTCAGACAAACTCGCAAGCCTGGCAGGCATTAGTTCTAACGGACCCCGTCAGTTTGTGCTGACATCCCTTTGAGGCGCACGCGAAACACAACGCGCCGTCGACCCGGGCCTGGTCCTTATCGGACGGCGAGCTACCCATCACTCACCGTCCGCAGGCCCGCGCCTACGGTGGCCGGAAATCGGCTTGCGAATCCCGACGCCCGGGGCGTCTCCTGCGGCGACTAAGGGCGCGAGGGCGCGAACCTTGTCTCACCCTCACGCGTTCCACCTCCTTCTTCGCTAGCATTACTACTTCGCAGATGGAGGTGACGGCCTCCCATGCACTCTCGCTCCGAACTGTGGCCTGAACCAGGGCCGGACGCGAGAGATCGCCGCCGCCGATCGCTTCCGTGAGGACACGGCGGTGCTCCGCCCAAGCTGGGCAGATATCCACTGTATGCTCCACCGTGTCCTCCGGGCGATCCACACAGTGGTGACACCCGGGCGTTTCCTTCCGCTTTATCCTGAACAGGAACCTCCCGAAACAACCGTGTCCGGTGAGGACCTGCGTCAGGCGGAAGATGAGGACGCCGTGGCGCCTCTCTAGCCACTCCTCAAAGAGGGGACTTATCGCCACAATCGTGGCGTGCCCAATTCACAAGAAGCTGGCAGTATCATCACAACGGTAACTCTTTCCCATTGTCTGTCTTATTTGTTTTAATATATTTATTTGTGCCTAGATTTATATATAATTAGGTGTATATATTATATTTATAGTTTTAATAGGTATATTTATATCTACATATTGAAATAATATTTATTGCACCTACCATTGTTTGTCTCTGCATCGCCCAAAGGTTGACTGGCCCTTGAAAAATGCCTAAGGCATTAAGTCCGCCTCTGCACATTTGTGTGCTTAAAGTATTAAATAAATAAATAAATCTCACAGAAAATATTCACCTCTCGGACATCAAGATTGCTTTGTATATCTTTTTCTTGCAATTTCACACGACATTATTATTTTTTTGTTAGATTTTAAACTACACAACATACTTCAATGATGAGTCGTAATTAAACATTTGTGAAAAATAAGCTTAATGTTTATAAATTGTTGTTTTGTAGATACTCTTTTAACGTCAATCAGAAAATGTTTTGAAAAATAATTTTAGCTGGTTATAAAGAATAACATTCATCATACTCTATTGTTGTTGTTTTATAAGCATAAAAACAATGCTAAAATAGGTTCTCATTATTATTATATAATCCATTCAAAGCGTGTAGGTATACCTACCTATTGGAAAAGATTGAAATAATTCTCAGAAGTTATTAACATTATGGTACCATACAATTTATAATTCAAAGACGTAACTGCCCCCAGATTGACGAAATAATTCCTTCCGTAGTTCTAGGCCCAGTCCACTTTGGCCACCGATAATCAAATAGCTTTGTTTCCATATCCTGCAATATTCCTGCACCAAACGGGGGTTATCCTTGGGTGCATGTGCATAGTGCGTACAGGAATGATATCTCATTTAATTATAAATGTCTAGCGGGTCTCTGCGAGTTAGCTTCGGTCCCTTCTGCGACTTCCAAATACCGGGACCCCAGGGTCCCAAGAAATGTCAAAGACACAGTGGAAAATTACGTACTCCTGTTCTTCTTATTCCGTCATGTATGGAGAAGACTAACAACCTCAAATTGTTTATGCTATTTTGCTTCCTTTCTCGTATAGACAAGAGTGAGCCAGGCAGTTAGGATATTTCAAACACACGCTAATATTGATTATGTTACTGTGTATATTATTATCTGTGTATCAGCGCTGCGGCAGTTTTCTTAACTGTCGCAGCATCCTGCTGAGATAGGGCCTTTTGGCCTCGTATAGGACTTTGTTTTTATTTTCATTCTACTTTGTTTTTTTATGGTTTTTGTTTTTTATGTTCCTAAGAGTGTGTTGTAGATTAATTTGTGATCTCCTGTGTTGAGTCCCAATAAATATTTTGTCCCAATAAGTAGTTAGGATGAATTATTTATCCCTAAAACAAACTTAACATTGTAGTTGAAAAACAATGTTCTCCCATACAGCGATATACGCCACGGTCAATTTTCCAAGTGAAAATTTAAGTTTGTAATCGCAAAAAATGTTTTTTTTTTTGTGTGATTAAACTACAAATTAACAATTTTCGGACCTTTTCTTTTACATGTGCTGTGAAACCTTGCTTCTGTCCAAATTTCATGATTCTAAGTCAACGGGAAGTACCCTATAGGTTTTGATTTATATACGAGATATTCGATTTTTTTTTTATGTGATTAAACTACAAATTTATAATTTTAGGACTTTTTCCTATACTTGTGCTGTAAGACCTTGCTTGTCGCCAAATTTCATGATTCTAGGTCAACGGGAAGTACCCTGTAGGTTTTGATTTATTTGCGAGTATCGAATATGTCGCAATAATGTCACTTATATCACCGTATTTTTTTATTGCGTTGACTTGGAAGCTTGATTTTTTGAGAGGACGCATCAAGGGACTATAGAATTACGTATATGATATTAATTTCAACTTGATACCTTTACGCGTTCCTGAGAAAAATGGTCTTGACAGACAGACAGACAGATAGACAGACAGACAGACAGACGGAAAACGAAGTGATCCTATAAGGGTCCCGTTTTTTCCTTTTGAGGTACGGAACCCTAAAAACATATGTCGTACGGTGATCAAAAAAATATAATTATGATGATTTACCATGTAAACTTCCACCGAAATTGGTTTGAACGAGATCTTGTAAGTAGTTTTTTTTTAATACGTCATAAATCGTAAACCGCAATTTACCTTTCATTCAATCAACTCAAATAAAAAAATTAAAAAAAACATTTAATTTCATAAACATAAACCTTATGCATAAACCGTGAACCATTATTTTGGAAATCGGTTGGTTTTTTTTGTAAAAAGTTTTAATTTTTGCGTTTTACCTAATAGGATAGTTAATATTTTACTTGGTCCATCAAATATAGTGATTTATTTTGCAATATTTAAATTAAATTTAAAAATAAATGATTGATTGAAAACAAATATTTAAGGGGGGCAAAACAAATACAACAAACGTGATTTTTTTGCCGTTTTTATAGATAGTGGTACGGAACTCTTCGCGCGCGAGTCCGACTTGCACTTGGCCAGTTTTTTTACTTATCTACGTAAATGACGCTTGAATTTTAAAAGCGTCAAGGTTTTTCACAAACATGATTAATATAAGTAATAATTCGTTTAAGACTGACTCCAAAAATGCACAATTCTGATGATAATTTCCGAAGCAAATGAAAACACTTTGCTTATTCTAGAATTTAAGAGCAGTTTTATGCAAAATTTTAGGAAGTAACTAAGGTAATCTGCTAAAATACCGGAAATTGATGAATTTTATCAATAATAGTTGCGAAATATGGCCAATTATATTTTAAACCATAAGGCCAATGACTCAAGGTTGAAGATGACTATAAATTAGGATTAATAATATACTTGGCCTTACACTAGAACTTGAATTTAAAGTTGAGGTCAGTAGCACAATCTTTATCTCACTGCAATTTTAATTACTATTAATTCTTATATATTTTCAATGTTTGTAAATATGTGAGGAATTAATTTATCCCATAGTGCTCAAGTTTCAGCAAAAGTGTCTCATAGTTTACGCAATCGAACGCCTTAGAGAGGTCACAAAAGATTCCAATGGCATCCCCTGCTTCCTCCCAGGCGCAATTTTTTTTTTTATTGGGGTGTCATCGGCGTCAGTGGTACAGCGCCCTTTCCGTACTGTTGTTCTTGAAAGATAGAATTTTTATTCAAGTGACGTAACATTTGATTGAGCATCAACTTTTCAAACACCTTACAGAGAACTGGCAGAATTGACACAGGCCTATAATTATTGGGTTCTTTACTATCACCGGATTTGAACAATGGAACTACGTTACTATCACCGGATTTGAACAAAGGAACTGCTTTACTGTGTTTTATGAGATCCGGAAAGACTCCTTGGTGTGGACCAAGAAGTCTTTCCGGATCTGGTGTTGAATATGAAAACTAAATAGGCGCAATGGTTTCGATCATAGATCTACAGACTTTTACAGACATTCCCCAGAGATCTTCTGTTGATTTAATTTTAAGATCTTTAAACGCTTTTATATATTTACGCCTGGGGGTTTGTATGCTGAAACCTAAACTCCAATGGGCATGCCTTTACATTATTTATAAGTAAGGCAGCAGAAAGCGCGGGTGAGGAATTTAAAGTCTGTATTATAGTAGGAATTTAAAGTGTGTGTAGTTTTAAGAGGAATATTAGTAAAAAGGTTTTCGAATTCCTGAGCTATGTCTACATCTGAGGTGATGGGGCCATGTGAGTCTCTAAATTGAATTCAGTATTACGCTGTTTTTTCCTACCTGTTTCATTATTTATTATTTGCCTGGTAGTTTTTATTTTATCATCAGCTGATTTTATTTATTGCTAATATGAAGAGCTTTAGCTATTATGCACACACTTTTAAAAGTTATAAAATATTTTTCATGAGATTGTTTATACTTTAAACAATCTCATGCAGTCGGGACTTGATTTATATAAATAAATACTATAAACTTTACAGTTTTAATTTACATAAATCTTGTCTCCAGCTTTTTTTAAGTTCACTTTTTACGCAGTCGGTTAGTCGGTATAATTCGACGTCGGTTTTTAGATTTTTTAAATTATTTTTTTCTTAGATAATTTTAATAGTTTTCATATTGCAATTATTTAAAAAAAACTGATATCCTTACACACGCCCTTTCATTTGTTATGTCACACGGTACAGTTAGCAAGACTTCTTTTTAAAAATTTTATAATTTGCCCCCCAAAAGTGGCCAAGGTCAACGGCGATTATCTGACCCTTAATTCATTGTATAAACTGTTAATATGGCCATTTACGACTTTTTATATAATGTTACATATAACGTCGACAAGAGGAACCCAGTCTGTGGCGTATTTTGTGACATGACTCAGGCGTTTGACTATGTGCACTTTGATACATTATTAAATAAACTTGATGCATATGGAATTAGAGGAAATGTCAACAATCTAATTAAATCATACTTACATAACAGAACTCAAAAAACACATATTAACCAAATTGACATGAAAAGTAAGCATGACATTGTATTTGAGTCTTCAGAACGTACAGTTTCATTTGGTGTGCCACAGGGGAGTGTTTTGGGGCCTCCTTTATTTATAATATATATTAATGATCTTCCAAAAGGCATCCATCAACCTCTGACACTATTTGCCGATGACAGCACCATAACGATACCTTGTAAAAGTGTAGATACTTATGAAAGTGACATAAATGATTCAATAAATTTAATGATAAATTGGCTAGATGATAATAACTTAAAAATTAACCTAACTAAAACTAAAGTTATACATTTTAGTCAACGTATTGACAGTAACAGTAATTTAAATATACAATACGATGAGCAGCCTATAGAAGAGGTAGAAACAACAAAGTTTTTAGGACTCCATATTGATAAAAAACTGAATTGGAAAACCCATATCGAAATCTTATGCAAGAAAATCAGCAAATCTGCTTATGCACTGCACACATTATCGTCTATAATAGGTGTGGAGGCATTACTTACAGCCTACTATGGCATAACGGAATCCCATCTACGCTATGGTGTCGTCTTTTGGGGCAATTCAACAGAAAGAGAAACGGTGTTCAAGGCTCAAAAGAGATGCGTCCGTTCAATGTTTAAAATTAAACCTACCGATAGTTGCGTGCCGTACTTTAAAAAATATAAGATACTTACGTTGCCATGTCTTTACATTTTAGAGGTAGCTGTATTTGTAAAAACGAATCCACACCGATTCAAACAACTAAATGAAGTTGTACCACGTAACAGGCGTGACAACAGCAGGATATGCTCTCATGCTGCGAGAACATCACTCATGCGCAAAAGTATTTTCTGTATGGCTCCGATGATATTTAATAAATTGCCTAAAAGTTGGAGAGAACTGACCTTGTCACTTTTCAAAAATAAGCTGAGAATTTTTTTTAATTAATAAAGCATATTACACTATTTTGCATTTTATGGATGAAAAGGACTTTTCTATTCCGACCTCTAATGTAGATGGTTAAAAATACAATTTTATAATGTGAACACAGTTAATTATAGTGGACATAGTTAATTTAATTTATTTTGGACTTTAAAATCGTGACATCAATTTTTATTGTCTATTTCTTACGTATTTTCTAATGAATTTAAAATGACGTGACATGAAATGATTATAATGATACTATTTGATAATTATGTATATATACTGGACATAATTTAATTTATTTTTGACCATAATATACTTTAGCAAATGTGAAGAACATGGAAAATGCTTCTACTGACGAATCCTGTCGACAATCCTGCAAATTCAACGAAGAATATTCGGGAATGCCTGGATCTTTTAAAACTTTATGCGTAGATTAGAATATAACTAATAATTTATTGGTAGGGGACTTAGAAATAGATATTTTTGACGGTATACTACAAAATGTGATATTGGTAATTGATTAATGATTGTGTGATCATGTCATGGTAACAATTTAAGGCCTCTGGGTAGGTATTGAAGCAAAGGGGATATAAAATAATATTTATTATTTACTATTGCATACCTATAATCAAAACTTGCAAAAACAAAATTTTTGTAAGACATTTATTTTTATTTCAAATGCCGTTTTGAGTTCTGCTATTTATTTATTCTCATATTAAAAAGTTCAGTGGAAGATGCTTTTGTTATAACTAAGGAAGACAGTATGTAAATATAATATTTTAATTGAATTGGATTGTGTTTAATTACTATCACCCGTTCATGTTGATATAATATGGCTTTGCCGTATTCCCTTATAACAAAAATGGCAAAGGACGTTATAAACATAAAAGGAAAATAATATAGGCAAATACAAAATTAATCTCTATTAATCTCTGTAGCTGTAAACCCTACGAAGTGTCAGGCGATCATCATTGGCAGTCCTCGTGGCATTAGCAAGGTGGATGGTACAACCTCGTCTCTAGTTCTTTTCAATGGTACGATCGTTCCTTTTGGCACTGACTTGAAGGATCTAGGCTTACACATTGATAGTACCCAGAGCTGGCGTATTCAAGTCGCTAGGGTAAGCCAGAAGGTTACTGATGGAACGCTGCGAACTCTGCACCGCTTGAACAATGTATTACCTACTATTGAGAACGAAGACAATGATTGTGCAGTCCTTAATTTTCCCTATCATCAATTATGGTGATGTGTGCTACTATGCCCTGAATGCAGATCTCCTCGACAAACGTGACTGTCTTCTCAATGACTGCATTCAATTCGTTTTCAATCTGCGTAAATATTAAAAAAAAAAAAAAAAATTCAGACATAATTAAAAATTGACCATATAATGTTAGTAACAAAGGTATTTAAAAACTATGTTAGTATTGTAGTATTATCGAATAAATTCAAAGAAAACAAAAATAACATAAAACATTGCGTCATCTCGTCACGTGAAGCCGAGTAAGCTTCCCCAGCACTGCAGACTCCGGCCTTTCTGATATCATCGTCACAATTCCGTTGGCGCTCCCCCGGATCCTACACATCAGACATGCTGCTTTTTTACGCATTATGGCATAAAAATCATCAACTCTTGCGTCAGCAAACATGCCTGAAGCGCTACAGAAACGTGGGAGCCCCACCAGAATTCTGAAGGCGTTATTATATTGTACGCGAAGAGCGTTGTAGGCCCGCTGCGTGTAGCTGGTCCATAGAGCGCTGGTGTAAAAGCTTTTACGCCACGCTTTTTTCACTTTTACGTCTACTGTACACCTTGCAAATCTATGCACCAACATATTTGCACGCACCGACAACGCCCTTATGATCCCACCAATTATGATCATATCTCTGTGCATCGGTTGCTTCTAAAGTGGTTGCTCATACGCCAGCGCAGAGAACAAAGGGCGCTTACCACCTTGTTTTCATTTCTTGACTCTCCCTCTTCCTCTAGTTATCTAGCCCCCACTTTCAGTACATTTGCGCCAACCATAATAAAAATTTACGTTCATCTCACAATCGTCTTCTTCAATGTCACACTCACCGCACAGAGTAAGAACAGACTTCATTTACGCTTCCTTCTTCGTTCAGTCTATCCCTCTGTGGAATCCGCTCCACCAGGAAATCAGAATGGCAACCAAACGAAATCATCAAATAACTTCTCCCGCTCTGGGCGGAGCGGGAGGGCGTGTCAGACTTTTACTGACTAAAACCCACCCGTGTTCCTTCCGTTGCCTGTGTGCCAGGGCCACGATACCCCTTTCGGACAAACTCGCAAGCCTGGCAGGCATTGGTCCTAACGGACCCCGTCAGTTTGTGCTGACATCCCTTTGAGGCGCGCGTGAAACACAACGCGCCGTCGACCCGGGCCTGGTCCTTATCGGACGGCGAGCTACCCATCACTCACCGTCCGCAGGCCCGCGCCTACGGTGGCCGGAAATCGGCTTGCGAATCCCGACGCCCGGGGCGTCTCCTGCGGCACCTAGGGCGCGAGGGCGCGAACCTTGTCTCACCCTCACGCGTTCCACCTCCTTCTTCGCTAGCATTACTACTTCGCAGATGGAGGTGACGGCCTCCCATGCACTCTCGCTCCGAACCGTGGCCTGAACCAGGGCCGGACGCGAGAGATCCCCGCCGCCGATCGCTTCCGTGAGGACACGGCGGTGCTCCGCCCAAGCTGGGCAGATCTCCACTGTATGCTCCACCGTGTCCTCCGGGCGATCCACACAGTGGTGACACCCGGGCGTTTCCTTCCGCTTTATCCTGAACAGGAACCTCCCGAAACAACCGTGTCCGGTGAGGACCTGCGTCAGGCGGAAGGTGAAGACGCCGTGGCGCCTCTCTAGCCACTCCTCAAAGAGGGGACTTATCGCCACAATTGTGGCGTGCCCAATTCACAAGAAGCTGGCAGTATCATCACAACGGTAACTATTTCCCATTGTCTGTCTTATTTGTTTTAATATATTTATTTGTGCCTAGATTTATATATAATTAGGTGTATATATTATATTTATAGTTTTAATAGGTATATTTATATCTACATATTGAAATAATATTTATTGCACCTACCATTGTTTGTCTCTGCATCGCCCAAAGGTTGACTGGCCCTTGAAAAATGCCTAAGGCATTAAGTCCGCCTCTGCACATTTGTGTGCTTAAAGTATTAAATAAATAAATAAATCTCACAGAAAATATTCACCTCTCGGACATCAAGATTGCTTTGTATATCTTTTTCTTGCAATTTCACACGACATTATTATTTTTTTGTTAGATTTTAAACTACACAACATACTTCAATGATGAGTCGTAATTAAACATTTGTGAAAAATAAGCTTAATGTTTATAAATTGTTGTTTTGTAGATACTCTTTTAACGTAAATCAGAAAATGTTTTGAAAAATAATTTTAGCTGGTTATAAAGAATAACATTCATCATACTCTATTGTTGTTGTTTTATAAGCATAAAAACAATGCTAAAATAGGTTCTCATTATTATTATATAATACATTCAAAGCGTGTAGGTATACCTACCTATTGGAAAACATTGATATAATTCTCAGAAGTTATTAAAATTATGGTACCATACAATTTATAATTCAAAGACGTAACTGCCCCCAGATTGACGAAATAATTCCTTCCGTAGTTCTAGGCCCGGTCCACTTTGGCCACCGATAATCAAATAGCTTTGTTTCTATATCCTGCAATATTCCTGCACCAAACGGGGGTTATCCTTGGGTGCATGTGCATAGTGCGTACAGGAATGATATCTCATTTAATTATAAATGTCTAGCGGGTCTCTGCGAGTTAGCTTCGGTCCCTTTTGCGACTTCCAAATACCGGGACCCCAGGGTCCCAAGAAATGTCAAAGACACAGTGGAAAATTACGTACTCCTGTTCTTCTTATTCCGTCATGTATGGAGAAGACTAACAACCTCAAATTGTTTATGCTATTTTGCTTCCTTTCTCGTATAGACAAGAGTGAGCCAGGCAGTTAGGATATTTCAAACACACGCTAATATTGATTCTGTTACTGTGTATATTATTATCTGTGTATCAGCGCTGCGGCAGTTTTCTTAACTGTCGCAGCATCCTGCTGAGATAGGGCCTTTTGGCCTCGTACAGGACTTTGTTTTTATTTTCATTCTACTTTGTTTTTTTATGGTTTTTGTTTTTTCTGTTCCTAAGAGTGTGTTTTAGTTTAATTTGTGATCTCCTGTGTTGAGTCCCAATAAATATTTTTTCTTTCTTTCTTTCTGTAACTACCTGACGACCCGTAACGACCATCAAGAATCTACAAATGACAGTCGGGACCACCGGTTTTAACGTGCTTTCCCAGGCACGGAGGAAGTCACCCATCCACGGACTAACCTCGGCAAGCATAGCTTAACCTAATCGATCGACCCATGCGTCTGTTTTTTCGTCCCCAAGAGCCGCTCTTAATAACTCTAGTCTTTCAATACTTATTATTTTTATTTATTTCCTAGTAGTTTCCAAGACAGTTGAAACATATCTCTGGAGAACTCGGTTTTATAAATGATTGCCACTGAAGATTCAGGCTTACAGGAGGTGCAGTTATTGCCTAGACGTCTCAGTCCTACTCAAGTTGTGAATACCGAGGTATGTACGGTACCTATACAGGAGGGACTCGTGGGTAGTTTACGCAACGCTTGCCATTGCCAAAACTAAAAAAAAAGCGGCCAAGTGCGTGTCGGACCACGCACAATGAAGGGTTTCGTAGTTAGGATGAATTATTTATCCCCAAAACAAACTTAACATTGTAGTTGAGAAATAATGTTCTCCCATACATCGATATAGGCCACGGTCAATTTTCCAAGTGAAAATTTAAGTTTGTAATCGCAAAAAATGTTTTTTTTTTGTGTGACAAAACTACAAATTAACAATTTTCAGACTTTTTCTTTTACATGTGCTGTGAAACCTTGCTTCTGCCCAAATTTCATGATTCTAGGTCAATGGGAAGTACCCTATAGGTTTTTGATTTATATACGAGATATTCGATTTTTTTTTTATGTGATTAAACTACAAATTTACAATTTTAGGACTTTTTCCTATACTTGTGCTACAAGACCTTGCTTGTCGCCAAATTTCATGATTCTAGGTAAACGGGAAGTACCCTGTAGGTTTTGATTTATTTGCGAGTATCGAAATATGTCGCTTATATCACCGTATTTTTTTATTACGTTGACTTGGAAGTTTGATTTTTTGAGAGCTTCAGGGGACCATAGATTCACGTATATGATATTAATTTCAACTTGATACCTTTACGTGTTCCTGAGAAAAATGGTCTTGACAGACAGACAGACAGATAGACAGACAGACAGACAGACGGACAACGAAGTGATCCTATAAGGGTTCCGTTTTTTTCCTTTTGAGGTACGGAACCCTAAAAATATATGTTGTTCTATGATCAAAAAAATATATGATGATTTACCATGTAAACTTCCACCAAAATTGGTTTGAACGAGATCTTGTAAGTAGTTTTTTTTTTAATACGTCATAAATCGTAAACCGCAATTTACCTTTCATTCAATCAACTCAAATAAAAAAATAAAAAAAAAAACATTTAATTTCATAAACATAAACCTTATGCATAAACCGTGAACCATTATTTTGGAAGTCGGTTGTTTTGTAAAAAGTTTTAATTTTTTTTAATTTTTGCCTTTTACCTAATAGGATAGTTAATATTTTACTTGGTCCATCAAATATAGTGATTTATTTTGCAATATTTAAATTCAATTTAAAAATAAACGATTGATTGAAAACAAATATTTAAGGGGGGCAAAACAAATACAACAAACGTGATTTTTTTGCCGTTTTTATAGATAGTGGTACGGAACTCTTCGCGCGCGAGTCCGACTTGCACTTGGCCAGTTTTTTTACTTATCTACGTAAATGACGCTTGAATTTTAAAAGCGTCAAAGTTTTTTACAAACATGATTAATATAAGTAAAAATTCGTTTAAGACTGACTCCAAAAATGCACAATTCTGATGATAATTTCCGAAGCAAATGAAAACACTTTGCTTATTCTAGAATTTAAGAGCAGTTTTATGCAAAATTTTAGGAAGTAACTAAGGTAAACTGCTAAAATACCGGAAATTGATGAATTTTATCAATAATAGTTGCGAAATATGGCCAATTATATTTTAAACCATAAGGCCAATGACTCAAGGTTGAAGATGGCTATAAATTAGGATTAATAATATACTTGGCCTTACACTAGAACTTGAATTTAAAGTTGAGGTCAGTAGCACAATCTTTATCTCACTGCAATTTTAATTACTATTAATTCTTATATATTTTCAATGTTTGTAAATATGTGAGGAATTAATTTATCCCATAGTGCTCAAGTTTCAGCAAAAGTGTCTCATAGTTTACGCAATCGAACGCCTTAGAGAGGTCACAAAAGATTCCAATGGCATCCCCTGCTTCCTCTCAGGCGCAATTTTTTTTTTATTGGGGTTGTCATCGGCGTCAGTGGTACAGCGCCCTTTCCGTACTGTTGTTCATTAAAGATAGAATTTTTATTCAAGTGACGTAACATTTGATTGAGCATCAACTTTTCAAACACCTTACAGAGAACTGGCAGAATTGACACAGGCCTATAATTATTAGGTTCTTTACTATCACCGGATTTGAACAATGGAACTACTTTACTATCACCGGATTTGAACAAAGGAACTACTTTACTGTGTTTTATGAGATCCGGAAAGACTCCTTGGTGTGGACCAAGGAGTCTTTCCGGATCTGGTGTTAAATATGAAAACTAAATAGGCGCAATGGTTTCGATCATAGATCTACAGACTTTTACAGACATTCCCCAGAGATCCTATGTTGATTTAATTTTAAGATCTTTAAACGCTTTTATAACAGCCTGGGGGTTTGTATGCTGAAACATAAACTCCAATGGGCATGCAAAAACGTTACATTAGACACATTTCGTATCGCGCTAATCAGTTCAACGGAAACGATTTAGCTTTACTTTGGAAGTTACGTTGGAGGAACGATCGATCGAACAATACTCTCACAAAAAATAGCGCGATACCGTTTCTTACATCAGCGAAACCAAAACTAAACCAAAACCAAAAACGTTCCGTTCGAACGGTAATTACGTTGAGAAATAGCGCGATTGGCCCCCTGCTAAACTATGTGACTTGCAACTAGAACCTTGTGGAAATCCGTTATTCTAAGGTTGAGGAAGACTATCCGCTCGAGATACAGTTTTATACTCTGACTTATGATCAAACAGAATTACTATTATTAGTCAAAAAGTAAGTGTGTATTGTAAGTGGGTATATTAGGTATCTAGTATTGTTTTGTTATATGTAAGTAGTAAATAAATATTTATTAATATCATCATTTTGTATAACTTTACAGTTAGTTTTGGGTCTTTTTTGTTTATTTTTTATTTTTTTGGTTTTTAAGCAATAACTTTGTTTATGTCTTACAGTTGCATAAGTTCAAGTTTGTGTCTAAGTCAACAGCTCACTAACTCCTATAATACAAGCTTGACTTAGTTTAGGAGTTAGAGAATTCCAATTCTATGTAACTGCGTACAACCTCTAAAATAAGATTTAAATTGTTATTAGATTAAGAAATTGTTGTACCTACATTGATGGAAATAAATATTTTATTATTTATTATACTAGTACGACGGGATAAGGTGAATCAGTCCAAAGATAACAAAACCATTATTACAATCCAACACTTCACATTCTCCAACTGTTCACCTGCTTAAATTGTATTGTTAAAATAACTTTAAACTATTTTTGGCTATCTTTTGTGTATAGTTACTCGGTGTGGTTGTCTTATATTCATGGTTATTGAAAGAATAATCCGTGTTTAAGATGAAAATCAGTTGACCTCTAATAGATTGGCAAGGTAAATAAAAACCGACCAAGTGCGAGTCGGACACGCGCACGATGGGTTCCGTACCATTATCTATAAAAACTGGCCAAGTGTGAGTCGGACTCGCGCACGAAGGGTTTCGTACCATTATCTATAAAAATGGCAAAAAAACACGTTTGTTGTATGGGATTTTAAATTAAAATATATTGGAATTCAATTAAAATAAAACAAATATTTAAGGGGGGCCGCTTAAATATTTGTTTTATTTTACTTCATTTTTTTAATTTTGAAGTGAATATATCTATAACTAAATATTCTTTGAATATTTCACGCGTCTACCTGTTGCCGTTATCAATATCAAGCAAAAACGAGCAAAAAAAATCACGTTTATTGTATGGGAGCCCCCTTAAATATTTATTTTATTCTGTTTTTTAGTATTTGTTATTATATTATTATTATATAATAATATATAGTTATTATAGTGGCAACAGAAATACATCATCTGTGAAAATTTCAACAGGTGACAGACGGACAGACAGACATACGGCGGAGCCTTAGTAATAGGGTTCCCTTTTTTCCCTTTGGGTACGGGACCCTAAAAACCTTACAAAATGTATTTAAAAATAAAAATTGTCACGCGTGTGGCCTCCTTGGCATCCTTGACGCCAATATTGGCCTCAACTATTGAGCTAACTTCTTTGGGCCAATGTTCGATGGTAACGCTATAAATGAGATAAAGTTGTCTCATTTCAGTAAGTCAGAGTAGGAAGCAAAACTGTCACTGTGAGACCAGGGAGAGTTAAATATGAGTTCTTTTTAAATAAATTATTATTATATTAAAACACATTTTCTGAAAGGATAGAACCTATCCATTGTAGGTCCCTACAATGGATAGGTTTAGCAAGCTACTGATGTGTTAGTCATGGGGCTTGATAAACCTTCCTGTAATTGGAGGCTTTGTTTTTGTTGTGTGCCTAATTTGTTACTAACATAGTTTTTAGGGTTCCGTATCCAAAGGGTTAAACGGGAACCCTATTACTAAGGCTCCGCCGTTTGTCTGTCTGTCTGTCCGTCTGTCACCAGGCTGTATCTCATGAACCATGATAGTTAGACAGTTGAAATTTTGACAGATGATGTATTTCTGTTGCCGCTATAACAAAAAATACTAAAAAACAGAACAAAATAAATATTTAAGGGGGCTCCCATACGACAAACGTGTTTTTTAGCTCGTATTTGCTCGATATTGATAACGGCAACAGGTAGACGCTTGAAATATTCACAGAATATTTAGTTATGTATTCACTTTAAAAATAAATAATTAAAATAACAAATATAATATTTAAGGGGGCTCCCATACAACAAACGAGATTTTTTACCATTTTTATAGATAATGGTACGAAACCCTTCGTGCGCGAGTCTGACTCGCACTTAGCTGGTTTTTGAAATTTAAAGTGCTATTATATACATCCCATAACATAATTCAATCATGATTCAAAAGATTAAAAAAAAAATCTGTGCACCTGACAACGTATATGCAAAATTTCAGGATGATCGGTTCAGTGGTTTAGGCGTGAAACGGTAACAAACAAATAAACAATTGTTTGCGTAGGCACACAAAATCCTACGTCACATCAAACGCAAGGCGACGACGATACATTTCGTAACTACACCGCGCTATGCGTTCCGTATGACGCCATCTTGGGTATACTGACGGATACCAAAAAAAATGTGGAGCGAAAGAATTTCGCATCCTGCTATTAATTATGTATTACAAATGAGTTGCGAAGTATTTAGAAAGAAAACGCACGCGGTTTAAGTTACACAAGTCATCGTGTATTTAAAGCGTAATTTTAGTACTACGCGATAAAATTAAATAATATATATGATTGACCTTTCCCCATATTTTTAAACCGACTTACAAAAAGGAGGAGCTTATATGTTCGGCTGTATGATTGTTTTTTTTTTTGACATTAGGCTATTGTAAATTAGATAAATTACAAACTGACACACTAAAAAGTGAAAAATAAAAAACATTTTACAAAAAAAAACAACCGACTTCCAAAAAAACAACTACAAAGTGAAAAATAACTTTAAGTTTGGAAGTCGGTGGCGAAAAACTAAAAAACAGATCCAAAGACACCGACTTCCGAAGTTTAGTAGTAATTTTTCACTTTGTAGTGTTTTTTTTTTGGAAGTCGGTTGTTTTTTTTTGTAAAAAGGTTTGAGCTGTATTAACGTAAAAATTGTGATAGGTAAGCACTGGATACTGCATGTGTTGACTATTCCTTCTGACTGTAAAACAACACAAATCCTAACCCATTGAAGATAGAAACATTTATATTTATATATTATTGACGTTTGTTACGTCAGTGGCTGTTAGGTTAAGATAATTTCCTTAGAGGGTCTTCCGGAGAGGATCAACGGAGGTTTGAAGTTCGTAAATAACTGAATGTATTTGTGGCGATCTATTGTAATAAGTAGATCAGCACTGACCCTAATTTAGATAATAATATTAAGGGACGCATAATAATATTAAGTAGGTACTTAATAGTTTAAAAAGAGAAAAGACAAAGATGACGTGTGGTCATATTTAAGGGTGTGGTAGTATTGTGGGGTGGCTCTTCAAATTAAACAACTTTCTTCATGGGACCAATATCGTAATCAGGAAAAAAATAATCAGTTGTCCCATACATTTGGAACGAGTATGTATTGAGTTTATATGGAACAGCCTATTGGTTTTTCGTAATTACGATATTGGTCCCACAAAGAAAGTTGTTACTATACCTAGATTCCATTTGAAATAAGATTAGAAATTTAAATAAACTTTTTTAGAGCCCGTTCATCCGATTTTGACTTCTATTCCGTAGGCTTAAGGATGGCATTAAAAGCAAAAACGTGGTTACGATACCAACTGTTTATCACAGGAGCTATTTGTCATGCCACCAACGCAATAGAAGTCAAAATCGGTTGAACGGAATGTAAAAAAGGTTTATTTTAAATGTCTAATCTTATTTCAAATGGAGTATAAATATTATGATGCACGCTCTATAATGTGAGAACATTGATGAACAAGTTATGACGTCCAATGGAGATATTGTGTGGCAGAAGAATTCACGCTTTGGCGATCACACATAGAAATAATAAACCAAGGGCAGAGGATGATGAGCGGAGAAAAATTGTACAGCCAAAAAAACTTGTTTGTGCATACCTATTTAATACTCCATTTGAATTAAGGTTAGAAATTTAAATAAACTTTTGTATAGTCCGTTTAACCGATTTTGACTTCTATTCTGTAGGCATAAGGATGGCATTAAAAACACAAACGTGGTTACAATAAAAACTCTTTATTACAGCTGTCATTTGTCATGCCGCCAACGCAATAGAAGTCAACATCGGTTGAACGGACTGTAAAAAGGGTTATTTTATTTTCTAATCTTATTTCAAACGAGGTATAGTTGTTTACAACTTCATTTACGTGCATATGATTATATTTTAGCGATCTGACCTCACATGAGGGGCATTATCAGGCCATAATAGGAACTCGGGTTAAGTTCAAGATAATAAATATACAATTATTTATAATTTTATTTTATGGCTATCTACAAATAAAATAATTATGCCGTTAACTACCTTAGGGACATAAAGTGATATTTTAAGCGTCAGCAAGGCTAACGAATCAAAAATAGATGTTTTCGCACTTGCAAAACCACCAAGGCTGGTAATATTCGAAGGTATAAAATATTACGGTTCACGGTTGTTTGCCGTGCCTCCATGTCGCACCGTTTCGCGTGCTAAGTCCCCAGTACCTCGCACTCTGGTCGCACTTAATGATCTCTTGGATTCCAATCCAACAAACGATCTGTTTGCGGATGAATGGACGAAGATTTTATTGGCATGCCTGAAATACTGTGAGAGGGATTCATGAAAGTATTGTAATTTTTTTTTTTTTTATTTTTTTTTTATTGTTTTATAATTGTTTTTATGTTTTCACCAGATTTTTAAATTTATATTCTTTCCTATGTATGTGTCTCTGCCTTTAATTAACGTAATTGGTATAACCGTGTTAATTAAAGTTAAAATAAATAAATAAATAAATAAATAATAAATAAATTAAACTTTATTTATGCAAAATGTTTATAATGGATACTGGTGTAGGTTTCGTCACGGTTCAGTTAAAATTAACATCTTTGTGAGAAATGACACTGCAACTGATTCTACCTCTTTTATGAGTCTCTAATAGTGAGAACATTTAGAATAGAATAGAAAAACGTTTAGTGTCTCCAGTATTACAGCGAATAGTAGTGGTGCATACACAAAAAACTATAATATCTACTGGAAGCAAAAGGTTTAAGCGTCAGCATTATGCTGAGGTCCCCAAGCGGGTTGCTAAGTGGTTGGTTTTTAGCTTAAGCCCTTGACTCCTGTTTACAATAAAAAAGAGGTTACTTTAGCAACAACAGATTTACAGCGAATAGTAGTGGTGCATACACAAAAAACTATAATATCTACTGGAAGCAAAAGGTTTTAGCGTCAGCATTATGCTGAGGTCCCCAAGCGGGTTGCTAAGTGCTGGTTTTTAGCTTAAACCCTTGAATCCTGTTTACAATAAAAAAGAGGTTAATTTAGCAACAACAGATTACTATACTAAATGATAATTATAATTATGATGATCATACATTAATATTATTCAATTAGAATAAAAATAGTTTTTAACAGTTTGTGGATCAGACTCATTATAACGAATTATTAATGGTTTCGTCAACTTCATTTAAATAAATTCAATTCGATTATTTAGTTTTTAATATTTAATTTAGTTATAAAATAATGCTAGTAATAAATTTTAATAATTGTCCTATTTGAAGATAGTTCGAAATTAATTCAAGAGCATTTTATCTCAATATAGCAAAAAAAAAAGTTTATTTAAGTTTTCAAAAATTTACACATTAACGAATATGAAAAATAATTATTTTATTTATTACTAGCTTTTGCTCGCGGCTTCACCTACCTACGTGTCAGTGGAAAACTATCCCACGGGAATGAACTACCGATATTAAAATATGTACCTTATGTTTTATGACATGCTATAAACTATCTATGTACCAAATTTCATCTAAATTCGCTCAGCCGTTTTTGTGCCAATCCTTATTATTATGTAGTTTATAAGATATGAATTTATTTTATTAATTTTAAGAAAACTTACAGTAATGCAGTAATATTATGCGGAAGATGGTCAAGCTACAATTTGTTGTTTCAATTTTATATTATAATTGTATAAAATTGAATCTTTGTGAGCAGTGTGAACCAAGCCAAGCATTCATACTCGAAACTTAAAAAAAAAATACACATAGTTGCAATCAAGTATATCGAAGTATCGAAACGTAATGAATTGGATAATACGAGTACATACAAATTATCAAATTAATAAAAGTCGTAATATTTTGTTATTTTTGTCTGTTGTCTTTTAAGATTATTCTTTTTCGTTTGTATTATTATTATTCATTTGTTATGTAATTCACTTTATTTCTTTTGTATGTTATTATTGTCGTGTTTTGTATTTTGATTTGTTTTAATATTTTTACCTTGTCAAACTTACTGTACCTAGATTATAAGTAAATGATATGGTATCCTATAATAATTGGAAGCGCAAACTTGAGTTTGTCCTTGTTCTATATACACTTGCAAGAAATTATGTAGCCTCAGTTGCAGATCAATAAATAAATAATCTATCTATAATAATTAAAGAGTCCAAGTGCTGACTGACTTCTCAACGCAGAGCCAACACGACAATAGTAAGCAAAAACAAGATACACCTATGTTTATAATTTTATTTATTAGGAAATGCAACTTAATTTTTTGTATGAAAAAATTAAATAAATAATTTTGCAATTAACAGCCCAGACACATAAATTCAGAAATTAAACAATACACATGGGTTAACGAATGCTATAAAATCTTGAAATGCAACTGTACCTTAGTATTTAATATTGTAAAACTTTTTCCTGTTTCTCGAAAATTCCTAACTTAGACTTGATGATTTATAATTTATTTATTATGTTAATTTTAAGTCTTGAGCTATTATTATTAGCAAAAAACCTTGGAGGTTGATATTTCGCACGCTTCATATTTAAAAACTTTAACGAAGGCGTTCCAAAACTCGATCGTTTGTCCTTTGCATTGGACGTGTTGCAAATAATAAATACTCGTAAATATACTTGGTTCCGATTTTTTAATAATAATAATTATTATTTATTAAGTTCGGCGAGGCAGTGGTTTTGAACAATTAAAATAATTATAAAAAATAAGTGTGGTGCGGAGTTTTCAGTGAATTGTGAAAGTAAGTGTAACTTTTGAATTTTATCATTTTTAGTATATAATTATGAAATATTACTGTATAGACCTTGCAACCGGAATAAGTGACAAAAAAAACACACACCCTTTATCAAAAAGTGCATCATTAAATCATTAAATTTTAATTTAAAAAAAAAAACGTTAGTTTAGTATCTAGCAAATTCAAGAACCAGCAACAGGTTCCTCGTCATGTTGGGTTAGAAAGTGTGTCATTCAGTTATGCTCATAAAATATACCTAATCATATCAATGTTGTTGGAATTTATTTGGTACACACGGCTACAAATCAAGCTATAAATTTCCAGTATAAGCTTATCTCGCATTGTAAAGGATTTCCGTACAATGAGAGGTCAGCGTGCACTGGAAATGTATAACTTGATGTTTAGCTATATGTACAATGAAAGGCAATAAATTAAAGTGACAGCAACTTCATTGAAAGTGTATGATTGATAACATTCTAAAATATGACGTCATCTGGCCACATTGACAAAGAGGAAGTGAAAACCGCGCGGGACGCGGGACGAGCACGCGTGCCCCGGTTGTTGTTGTTGCCGTTGTTTTTGTTGTTAATGGTTTGATTAGGAAGTCTCGTAACTATTTGCGCTAGTTTGAACATCGGTGCGAGCGAATTTTTTGTCCCGCTTCCCAAAGAAAATAAATTTATTCGACCCAGTTTTAAGGCACACAATATTCACACAAAAACAGAAAATACTTTTTTTTTTTATTCAATTTATTTGGGGACTTTTATAATCGCAATCCGTATGACAGTCCCGTCATACCCTAAACAAAATACTTAAAATAGTGTGCCTAACGGCTGCGCCAAATAGGCCCAGTTCAGCATAAATGCCAGACGTTAGATCCATAGTGCCTGACGCTGGCTTTCAACTGGACCTTATGCTATGAGAACGTCTTACGGATGTAAATAATTTTTATACAGTTTTATCAGTTCAGTACAAAAATTAAATGACGCTCAATACGGTTTTTGGAATCTGATTATGTTGATGATGGTCTACTGTTTAAGAACCAATTAAAGCTTGGATTCTAATAATTACTTAAGCTCCATTTACACGGTGCAAATGAAATGCCTGTGGTTGGTGTGTGGTGTACCATAAAATAGAAGCAACAATTGACTGGCACCGTTTAAACTTCACGTACAATTGTTGCTTAATACAGGCGAGTGAGTACCTGCTCAAAACTGGTCGATCGTATAATAAAATTGCACGTGCAATAAATAGCATTCAACTCTACAAGTACGAATTAATGAAACAAGTTCCCTGAAGAAATCTTGAGAAGACAATCAGTAAAATTTTAATAAAATATTTGGCAGCGCATATATGGGCAATACTTGAAGCATTTCTATGTACAAGGACGTGCAACAGGAAAAACGTGCATGCAATAATCGCCTTGCAAATTGCCTTGGTGTAAGTCGCATGCAATTTAATTGAACGGCAAAACTTGCATTCAATTATTGTATGCCATTTTATGGAAATCACACGTGCGTAAATACTTGAATGCAATTCTTGAATGGCAATAATTGAACGTGCTTTATGGCATGCGATTATTGCTCTTGAACGTTACAGAAACTTGCACCGTGTATATGGGGCATAAGTCATAAGTTCCGATTAATTATCAACGCCTAAACAAATACTGTGTTTACAATATTACACACTCAAAATTCCTAAGAAAAAATCTTATTAAATTGTCAAACGGCTGTGCGATTATTACAATTCTTTATTTTTCTGTTCCATCAACATGTTTATCTATTCATGGTGTTTTAAAAGCTGTTATGACTTCATCCAATAGATTTTATGTTAGCTTTTTAGCACCAAATTAACTTGTGTACAAAATATCAAAAGAAAATCTCGCTTAGAATAGATCTATGTGTACCGTACCCACTTTATAATGATATTTGTGTCGTTTATGTAACGAATTTGAAAGTAAAGCTATCAAAGTTAAGTACGCTTTACAAGTTAACGAGTAAAAGTCGAACTACTTAAATTTGCAGTTAGAGAATTTACCGTGACGTTTAACGATGTATGGGACAACATGTTTTTCAACTAGAATGTTAAGTTTGGAACCCTTCATTGTGCGTGGTCCGAGACGCACTTGGCCGGTTTTTTAAGTATAAACATTAGGATGTCATAGAAGTATTTTATGAGCTGTCTTTAGTAACGCAGCAGGTTTTGGGGCTGTCTCTAACCTTTGACGATTAAGGGGGATGCGCTAAGGTAACCCGCAAAATTCAAATTTTATTACGTTTTTTGCAATTTGCAGGTCAGTAAGAGGTTTTATGTTGATCTAAATATGATTCGCGGCCGTAACGAATATGGCTTTACAGAATTATAATCATTAGGATCGGCAATACAACTAACTCTCTTCGAAAAATCCTATTGAATGACTATTTCTGAAATAATCATTCAGTAGGATTTTATGAACTTAGAGAGTTGTAATGCTGATTTTAATGATTATAATGATTATAATTCTGTAAAGCCATATTTGTTACGGCCGCGAATCATATTTAGATCAATATACAACCTGTTACTGACCTGAAAACTGCAAAAACGTAAGAAAATTTGAATTTCGCGGGCTACTTAGCGCATCCCCCTTAAAAATGCTTATTTGATACAGATTGGTTTTTTTAATTTTGATTGAAATGATTCAAATACTTTTCGGATCGTAAACAGATAATGTCATAACGATTAATCGGGCATATTTCGCTTATAATATTATACAACATTATTTTTAGTATATGCAAAACCTGAATATAGTTTGTTCAGAATAAGGAACTGAATCGATTTCAATAATTTTTACACCATGCTATATTTTGTCCCAAAAATATTTAAGTGTGATGGAAAATGTTATCACCATTTAATTACTTACAATACAATCGCCGTACGGTTAGGTACCTACTGCCAAATTATTATCAATGAGTGCAAGACGACTCTAGAGGCGCGGGGGTGCCATTAGCATGTTTTTGTACGGACAACGCGGTAACATAACAACCCTATAACTTTGTGATTTTTCATGATACAGTTTTGAAATTTTGTACATAGATTATTTACATAAAAATACTAGACACGTGTTTCGGGTTTCGCGTATACTAAAACTAATATTGTATAATTAGCCAGTATTTCGAAAATCAATCGATTCTTCTCTTTTTCTACCTTTAGGATGACATGGCAATTTTTAATGAGGTCTGCTTACCCAATAAGGACAAAATATCATCATCCTCATCTTTATTCACGCGTGCTTCATCGGCGGCCACATTGTTACTCAACATTGCGAGGTGCCTTGAGGTCGTGGTCAAAACAAACATGATTTGCATCAGTTTAATGCGAATTTTGATAGTGCAAGACTGTGTATCTTTACCGTGACTTGTAATATTCTTATGCTCTTTTATTAATAAAACCTGAGTGAAGTTATGCCGCGTTACACAAAATTTTGTTGTTAATCTGTAGTTAATACTGGTTTAACCATGCGTGGGTGTAACTTTACTCCGGGTCTAATAAGGCGGGAATAGAGTTTGCAACTAGAATCAATTCTATTATTTCGTAAATTTAGACGTTCAAAGGTGCCTCTTATGTGCCTATTTGAGATAAATAATTTGACTTTGTACCGATGCAAGAGAAGAAGAATAAGTGTGTGGTAATGGCCAAATATTCAAAAGCAACTTAATTTGAAGTCACCGTTAAGAGTAGTGTTGTCTAAGGCATACTGTAGCATCATAAATCTTTCAAATACAAAACTGAATTGCTTTTTGGGTCAATCCATCAACACAGCCTAAAGCACGCCACTGCTGGACATAGGCTTCTCCAAAATTGCGCATCATTCCTCCTCCTCTCGCATCCAATAGGTATCTTTACCTTATGGGTCGTCAGTCCATCTAGCTTAGGGTTGCCATTCGTCCCGATACGTCGGGACATGTCACCGTTATTAACAGTGGTATCCCGACGCCGACGTCCCGATAAGCTTCAAAAAGTCCCGACAAATACATCAGCATCTTGACTCATACGGAACAGACCGAATCACTTCATCTTAGCTAGACGGACGCTATTGTTTTGCACGTATTTATGTTTCGTTACGTCTTGTTACTTGATTCAAATATTTAGTAAAGTGTTTATTATTGTGAATAATGGCACCACCAAAACGAAAATGCAGCTTCAACGATGACTGCACCAAATACTGGTATTTTACTAAGAAGGGAAGGAAAACAAAAATTTATCTACTTTAAATGTCCCGACTGTGTCTCGGAAAAATATGGCAACCCTAATTTAGCTGGGCGTACCACGCCGGGTGTCAGTTGAGTGTTCAGTAATAACACTAATATTATAAAGGCGAAAGTTTGTGAGAGTGTGTGTATGTTTGTTACTTCTTCACGCTCAAACGGCTGGACCAATTTTGATAAAATTTTGTATGGAGGTAGCTCACACCCTGGAATAAGACATAGACTACTTTCTATCCCGATATTCCCACGGGATCGAGACTTACGCGGGTGAAACCGCGGGGCGCAGCTAGTAGCTAAAAGACATGAATGCGCGTATTGACTACAGTTGCAGCATGACGCACAATGTCAATCAATCTTCTCTTTTGTATCGTTGTCCGTCCACAATCCATAAAGATGTCGAACGTTTGTAAAGATTCACATGTTGCGCGTTAATGGTTGCCTATTGAATACACGTTATTTTGTCATTTTGTCAAACTCACTCTAAAATATAACGATTCTTATTATTTTCTAAAACCTATGTAAGATCTTCCACTAGGAAATTAATTATTGTGAATGTGAAGACTATGTGGGTTATTGCTCTTTTATTTTATTTTCACTTTGTCTTTTATTCTCAGTTAGTGTTAATCATGGGCTGGCAGTTTGAGTCATTTAAGCGGCCTACCCAAATGTCCTTTCTTTGGTATTGATCGTCGCATCGTTGAGCTCCTTAAGCTCTGAGTAGAGCTGCACGATTACTGACAAATGCGTGCACTGACTGGTCAGGTCCACTCAATCTGTGTGGATCTTTCCTCAAAAGACCATTTCAGAAACCAATCTACATGGCCTTCACATGATCTGACCAAGATTATGTCTGGACTTTAAAAGAGACTGTGACCTCTGAGTTTGTTTCGGCCTTTCTTCTCAGAGTAGTCAGATAGGAAACGACGATCTCATCTAGTTTTAAAAATATGACTGTCGTGTAAAAGTGTTTGTACAAACCTACTTACAGAAATAAAAATCATTTATCATTAGGTATTTACGACGCTCGCGACTGCTAGTCACTGCCTGAGGTATGTGACTGGAGAGACGGGGGAGGTGGACTAAGGCCAATCTAACTCAGTCTGCCAATCTTATCATCGCTCACATACCTCAGACGGTGACTAGCAGTCGCGTGCGGACTGTAATATGATACTTCGTGTTTTGTCATATTGTTAGTGTCACGGAACTTAGTTTTTTTTTTCAACCTATTTTGTCCTACTGCTTGGCAAAGGCTCCCCCATAAAAAAAAAAAAAAAAATCAAAATTTTTTATTTCACATAAACCTACATGGGCACTTATGAAACGTCAGAAGCTAGGTGCACGGTTCCAATTGGTCGTTTCCTATGGAGAAGAACCGGCAAGAAACTCCACGGTTACTCTTTTAAAAAAAGTGGGCTTTAACAATGTTATAAGTTACAAAACACAGCTTTTCATTGTTGTTTGTGCGTTGCCTTTTCCGACCAATCTCCCGTAAACGCATCTAGGTCGTCACGACAGCGTTTCCTTATTCTGTTTTATACTAAGCCAAAAATCATCACTAGTTTAAATGGATGGACAAGATCATGAGATGATAAACGCTACTTGCTTATTTCATCATCATCTGCCTAGCTTTATCCCAACTATGTTGGGGTCGGCTTCCAGTCTTACCGGATGCAGCTGAATATCAGTATTTTACATGGAGCGACTGCCTATTTGATTGCCACATCTGAGTAACACGATAAGACTACTTTCTTACTTATGAAACATAATTAATGACAGTACCAGAAGTATTCAAGTACCTAATAAATATTTAATAAACCTTCAAGTTTTGGTAATGTATCTTTATCTTAGGCTACCTTTCAAAATAAATTGTGCAAGGATCATAACAGGTTTTATTCGTGCACCATTTGAAAGATCAATGTCATATAAATCCAAATCTGAGTGAACACGGTTAGCGATTCAAATCTTAGAGTTAGATAAGCATAATTATTTAAATAAAATTAAAACAACATAATAACATAACATCTGTATTCTCCGAAGGTTAGGCAGAGGTGTACCTATTATATAGTACACCCACATTTCGCCAGTTATGTTTAAGTCCCATGTAACAGGGGGCGAGCCTATTGCCATCAAACGGGCACACATCCAGACTCGGGAACTAGAGACTCTCAAATTAGTATTTGGTATTACGTAAAAGTTAATTTCCATCATTAAATCCAACAAAACGATGCTGATAGTACGGTAATACGGCTGAACGGCTAGACTGACAGACAGACGTGGGGGACTTTGTTTTATAATAATATGTAAGGATAAAGGTCGCAACAAAAGTCAGAAATCGCAAAAATCTTTTCCTATCAAAATCGTTTATTTGCATAAAATGGTGAGTACAAAAGATGTTACAAAAATAAAATCTAGTGCAATGACACATTCCGCCATGCACTGATGTCATGAAAATATCTAATGGATTATTATTATTAATTTATCAGTTAAAACAGTAAGATAAAATTATTGAATAATTAATTTAAAAAATATTGGTATTAAATTCGAGTTTTAACGTTAAGAATTGTATAAACGAAAGTTACAAATTATTTAAGTCATGACAATATATCCTTATACAAGTTTAAACTTTCTTTAGTACATTGTGATACAAGGGTGGAAAGTAGGTTATTGCAAACGAGCTGACACGACATTGACACTTTTAATGACACGAGTTTGCAATAACCTACACACCCGTGTATCACATGACGTTTTTCAATACACTTGTGGGAAATAGTAAAAAACAAATCAAAGAATTAATTAAAATTTTCAGAAAATAGCGCGTTTTTGCAACTGGACTAATTTTTTTTTACAGCGAAAACTGCCTATACAGCCTATTCGATTTTTGACAAATGTTGCTGTGAAAATAATTAAATTAAAACATGTAAATTTTAAATTGATTAAAGAACCATTTTTAAAAGACTTTTGAGAATTCAATACTAAGACGTCCGGACTCATTAATTTTTCCTCGTATAAAATCTATCCCATTTTATTCTATGTATGAAAACTCCTTGCTACTAAACTTTTTAAATTGACTTATAAATTCAAAACTCAACTGCAAAACTAATGATAGAGCCCGTAAACAAAAGTCACGACCGCGTAACAGAAAGATGCCTATGCAAAAGATTTAATTTTCGAATCATAAGTATAGCCTCTGAAAGTACGCCATGTTTAACAAGTGTATTGAAAAATAATTTTTGAAGTCCTAATTTTTTCTCTCAGAATGTCAGAAATCACAAGTCTAAATTATGTTCTCAAAGCAAATAAAATTATAATATGCATTCGTTCAAAAATTGTTTTTTTTTTTTTATAATTTTCGGCTAGTATTCATTTTAGCGGCCAGTTCATATAAATTTTATGTGACTGTTAATGAGAAATCCCGTGTGTTGACGATCTACTGTTAAATTATTTTAGTTATTGCTGTTTGTTTTAAACTATCTTTTATTTTGTTAAGTACTTGGTACTTGTTGACGGGCCTACACTGTCCTCCCATACCTATTAACACTGTAACTTGGAAACATCGTTAAAGCCCACTTTTTTTAAAAGAGTAACCGTGGAGTTTCTTGCCGGCTCTTCTCCATAGGAAACGACCAATTGGAACCGTGCACCTAGCTTCTAAAGTTTCATAAGTGCCCATGTAGGTTTATGTGTTTTTTTTTTTTTGATTTTTTTAGAAATTAGTCTCAAGCTTTGTTCTCGATATTAGCATTAACACACATGTAGTTTCCACTTACAGACTCGCCATTTCACACTGAATTTAGGAGAAAAATAGGTTGTTGAATCAAATGGAACGTAGATTAAAAACTTTTGTTCGTGACCATGACTTTCGCACGTAGCCAGCCAATTCACGCATGAGTGCTTCGCTGTTTCGCATCTATTCTTTTGTTTTAAAGTAATTCAAGTGCGTTTTTATATACAATATTAGTTTTAGTATATGCGAAAGCTATAAAATTTCAAAAATGTATCATGAAAAATCACAAAGTTATAAGGTTGTTATGTTACCGGGTAGTCCGTACAAAAACATGCTAACGGAGACGCCCCGGCGCCTCCAGAGTCGTCTTGCGTTCATTGATAATAATTTGGCAGTAGGTACCTAACCGTACGACGATTTTATTGTAAGTAATTAAATGGGGATAACATTTTCCATCACATAAATATTTTTGGGACAAAATATAACATGGTGTAAAAATTATTGAAATCGATTCAGTTCCTTATTCTGAACAAACTATATTCAGGTTTCGCATAACTAAAAATAATGTTGTATAAGCCTTATAATGCCGAAAAGAAACCGTAATAAGTGCGATAGTTATAGTTATTTCTGTAAAGAACTTAAAAAGATAGAATGTGAAATAAAACGTGGGCGACGTACTCACTAAGGAAGTACATCGTCATCGGATGCTGATTTTCTTAGCCTTATAACCTGCAGGGTGAGTTTTTGACCTACTTATGTTGTGTTTACATTTTAATAGGTTACTTTTAGCACAGCAACTAGGTGGATTAGATATTATGTAAAAGTGGTACTTATATTTGTGTTTTTGAATTCATAACGAATTCTTATCAAATTGGAAAATCGGATTGTCCTTTGGGGGCCTTCCACTTCCAAAACTATACTTCATTGGATTAGGTAGTTAAATAAAGGTAAACATTAATCATAAGAAGGGTTTTTATAGATGACACTTTCTTGTTCAAAATACGTTGTAAATTACAACCAAATTAAAATTATTTTAGATTTTTACGATAGTTTCCTCTTTTATTACTGTATGTTAAACTTTATCAATTCTTAAACTACTCTTCGTAGATGTAACTGCTTGAACACAATTTTTTTGTTAGATTTATAACAATACTATAATATTTTGTAATCTGTCTATTGTAAAGAGCCCAAAAAGACAGGTTCTCTAAACATCAACGAATTATAATGTTGCTAAATTGAAGAGTACAACTGTGACGTAGTATGATAATTGAAGAAAGTGGTATTACGTTTAGTCAGTTACTTGACAGCTCCCTCGTCACGTGGTTTGTTGTTTGTTTACCTTTATCTACCTAAACCAACGGAGTATAAGTACTTGCTGCTCGGAACTGCCTGTGGGGTTTCTGGTTTTAGCAAGTACGTTATTCCTAGAGGAAAAATATTATATAGCCTATTGGGATTGCGTGTTTCTCACAAGGAGTCTCACTTCCCACCCGTTTATCTAAGCAAAATGCTCATTTTGCTCGCAGAGTGCGAACCAATCCATATCGACGACGTGCCACATATCGCGGTGACACGGATCCACAACCTGGATGCTCGTACTGGCAATAAGCCCCAGCGGAATGTAGTGATGAGGAGGTTCCAGCCCCGATCGTCACACAGTTCCCAGCAGCCGGCAGTAGTCGACAACATCTCGGCACATGTGAACTTACTGCCGCCGAGCTACGTGACCGCCGGACAAGTAATCGCTGCGCGTACCTATAGAGAAGGCGAGTGATCGGGAGCCCTATTCTTCAACAAGATGTTCCCGAATTAGATCCAGACTTAATGCAAATATTAGCTGAGGACCCCACAGTGAAATACAAAAGGATTTGCCGATTAGATTCAAACACATTGCTACCTATCTACATTGCTGTCTATCTAAAGAGAACCGTAAGGAGCTAAAAGATAGATATTTGGTACCGGTTAACTGCAAGTTTATATAAGCCCCTACCGTTAATCCGGAGATTCGAGCATCTCTGATATAAACTTAAGCAAAGCGAGATATGGGTTATCTCACGACGTGCGTTTATTCTTTCTACTGACAAAAAGGAACTAAAAAAGCTTTAAACTACCAAGCCCTCTTGGCGGGCCACCGTCAATTCCCACCACCGCCTCCGAGGGCCCGAGAAAGTCGCGGGCGGCAACATCAACTCTGAAACAGAGGCAGCATGAGGATGGCGCACAACAACGCTCCCAAGATAACGTCACGTCAGCTGCAAGTAGGTCACCAACGTTAGACACGGTAAGCTCCGCAGGCCGTTTTTCGTGTTTCTATGAATAGTGCTGTTTATTAACTAATAAACCTGTTATACTCTCTTGGATTACTGGTCATAGATTATTTTTCTGACCCAGTTATTCAGGCGGCCAAGTCTGCTAACGCAGTTGTGTCAGAATGGCCGATCATTGGCCCCGTAATTCCCAGTGGACCTTGGAGTCACCTTGAGCAAACTAGACATATTAATTATTTGAAAATACTTGCAGCTTTTCTTGGGCTTAAAGCTTTTGCACAAGATTTTAAAGATTGACAGATTTTATTACGTATTGACAATACAATGGCAATATCGTACATAAATAGGTGGCGTACAAATTCCTAATTTGACTGATATTACGAAACAATTATGGAAATGTTGCGAAGCGCGTAAAATTATGGTTCATGCCGATTATAATTATTATACGTTCTTCTGATAATATAGTTGCGGACGCTGAATCGAGAACACACATTACACCCAGACATGGAGTGGGAAATTTCTCAGATTACTTATAATAAAATAACACAACACTTCGGTGTCCGGTGCCACTTATTCGGGAGCAGATTAAATCTGGATTAGACTGTTTAGTAAAATAAATAATTATAAATACAACATCATAAATGTCATTATTTATGTTTCATCGTATAGGGTCGACGCTTATGTAATCAACGCGTTTATCATGGACTAATTATTACTTTTACGCGTTTCCACAAATTTCGGTTATTTTTTGATTTTTTTTAACATTGAGTAAAATTATTATTAACGATAGAGCCACCGCACGGTGGGCTAGAAATCGGTTTTCATAGACTTAGGGATTTCAATTTGCAAGTGCTTGATTTTTTGCCGGATATCGCTTCTATTAGTCATAACTATGTACAAAAATGACACTCGAGTTAATTCTGCCCAAAAACGAAGGAAATATAATTTATTTACGAAAAATTTGTATGAAGCTAGTATGAAAAATCGAATTATCTCCTAAACTGCATGTTTAACCGTACTATCCTTGGAGGTGGTCATAGTGCTAATTATTTATGATTTTTTGGTTGCCGATTTGAAGAAAAATTAAATGCTGTTTCTTTTAAAAAAAATCGTCAAAATATTTTTATTTATTTTTACATGAAAAACGATCCCTTTTAGTGTCCAAGTTAAAAAGTTCGATATGTTATTAACCCAAATATTAAGAACACACAAAACAAGAAAAATTAAATAAAAAAATTGCTGTTTTTTGACACATTTTCATTAATTTAAATAAAAAAAGATTATCAAACTCTTATTTAAGTAACATATAAAGTTATATTATATACAAAATAATTTAATTTAAGGAATTAATACTAAGCATTTGTAAAATAAATAAAAAAAAGACAAAATATCATTAAATATTACAAAAAAAAACCCAAACACACTCAAATACAAATTTACAAATATGTACATACTTGTATATATTTTTTTTACAAATTTTCCTTATCACTCGTTGTCAGACTCCAATTCTGAGTCAGCATCCAGATTGGATATATCCAAAAACTTGAACTCAGTATCCTGAAATTGAATTAAGTCGAGAGTTTCAGCAAAAAAGCTCTGCTTTTTCTTGGCATCTAACTTAGGCCTTTGTGCACTTAGCAAAAGAACCCGAAGAAACAACAAGCATATTTAAAATGTCTTGATTGGAATCCTGCCTGCTTCTTTTCCGCGAATGATGTTCTCGAAACCTCCTAAAATCTTTGTTTCGAGACTCTGAGGCTTCTTCCGAGAGAGTCCCAATCGGCTCAATATTATTTTTCTCGATTATGTCAGCCCCATGGATTAATAATGTATGAACTGTTGACGACATGTAGTACCAGTCGTATAATAATACGTACTTTTCTGCTGTTTTGCGGGCATAATCTCTAAATTTTATTATATCGACCTGCTCTCCAGATGTAATTGCTTGTAAAATTACAGCAAATCTTTTGATGAGGTCTTCATCCAAACCGGTTATAGCTGCGGTTTTATTAGGAAACTCAAAGATTTTTCTTGCAGTATTCCCGTTATTGGTGGTTCCCGAGCCTTGTTTTACTATATCAATCAACAGATTGAGCTCATCTTTGAATTTATTTTGAATTATTTTCTTCCTTGTCTGTAGCATTTCTTTGTGCTCATCACTTCTCGCTGCCCACCGTTTGAAGTCCTACCTATTATACCTACCTATTATATAGTACACCCACATTTCGCCAGTTATGTTTAAGTCCCATGTAACAGGGGGCGAGCCTATTGCCATCAAACGGGCACACATCCAGACTCGGGAACTAGAGACTCTCAAATTAGTATTTGGTATTATGTAAAAGTTATTTTCCATCATTAAATCCAACAAAACGATGCTGATAGTACGGTAATACGGCTGAACGGCTAGACTGACAGACAGACGTGGGGGACTTTGTTTTATAATAATATGTAAGGATAAAGGTCGCAACAAAAGTCAGAAATCGCAAAAATCTTTTCCTATCAAAATCGTTTATTTGCATAAAATGGTGAGTACAAAAGATGTTACAAAAATAAAATCTAGTGCAATGACACATTCCGCCATGCACTGATGTCATGAAAATATCTAATGGATTATTATTATTAATTTATCAGTTAAAACAGTAAGATAAAATTATTGAATAATTAATTTAAAAAATATTGGTATTAAATTCGAGTTTTAACGTTAAGAATTGTATAAACGAAAGTTACAAATTATTTAAGTCATGACAATATATCCTTATACAAGTTTAAACTTTCTTTAGTACATTGTGATACAAGGGTGGAAAGTAGGTTATTGCAAACGAGCTGACACGACATTGACACTTTTAATGACACGAGTTTGCAATAACCTACACACCCGTGTATCACATGACGTTTTTCAATACACTTGTGGGAAATAGTAAAAAACAAATCAAAGAATTAATTAAAATTTTCAGAAAATAGCGCGTTTTTGCAACTGGACTATTTTTTTTTACAGCGAAAACTGCCTATACAGCCTATTCGATTTTTGACAAATGTTGCTGTGAAAATAATTAAATTAAAACTTGTAAATTTTAAATTGATTAAAGAACCATTTTTAAAAGACTTTTGAGAATTCAATGCTAAGACATCCGGACTCATTAATTTTTCCTCGTATAAAATCTATCCCATTTTATTCTATGTATGAAAACTCCTTGCTACTAAACTTTTTAAATTGACTTATAAATTCAAAACTCAACTGCAAAACTAATGATAGAGCCCGTAAACAAAAGTTACGACCGCGTAACAGAAAGATGCCTATGCAAAAGATTTAATTTTCGAATCATAAGTATAGCCTCTGAAATACGCCATGTTTAACAAGTGTATTGAAAAATAATTTTTGAGGTCCTAATTTTTTCTCTCAGAATGTCAGAAATCACAAGTCTAAATTATGTTCTCAAAGCAAATAAAATTATAATATGCATTCGTTCAAAAATAGTTTTTTTTTTTATAATTTTCGGCTAGTATTCATTTTAGCGGCCAGTTCATATAAATTTTATGTGACTGTTAATGAGAAATCCCGTGTGTTGACGATCTACTGTTAAATTATTTTAGTTATAGCTGTTTGTTTTAAACTATCTTTTATTTTGTTAAGTACTTGGTACTTGTTGACGGGCCTACACTGTCCTCCCATACCTATTAACACTGTAACTTGGAAACATCGTTAAAGCCCACTTTTTTTAAAAGAGTAACCGTGGAGTTTCTTGCCGGCTCTTCTCCATAGGAAACGACCAATTGGAACCGTGCACCTAGCTTCTGAAGTTTCATAAGTGCCCATGTAGGTTTATGTGTTTTTTTTTTTTTTGATTTTTTTAGAAATTACTCTCAAGCTTTGTTCTCGATATTAGCATTAACACACATGTAGTTTCCATTTACAGACTCGCCATTTCGCACTGAATTTAGGAGAAAAATAGGTTGTTGAATCAAATGGAACGTAGATTAAAAACTTTTGTTCGTGACCATGACTTTCGCACGTAGCCAGCCAATTCACGCATGAGTGCTTCGCTGTTTCGCATCTATTCTTTTGTTTTAAAGTAATTCAAGTGCGTTTTTATATACAATATTAGTTTTAGTATATGCGAAAGCTATAAAATTTCAAAAATGTATCATGAAAAATCACAAAGTTATAAGGTTGTTATGTTACCGGGTAGTCCGTACAAAAACATGCTAACGGAGACGCCCCCGCGCCTCCAGAGTCGTCTTGCGTTCATTGATAATAATTTGGCAGTAGGTACCTAACCGTACGACGATTTTATTGTAAGTAATTAAATGGGGATAACATTTTCCATCACATAAATATTTTTGGGACAAAATATAACATGGTGTAAAAATTATTGAAATCGATTCAGTTCCTTATTCTGAACAAACTATATTCAGGTTTCGCATAACTAAAAATAATGTTGTATAAGCCTTATAATGCCGAAAAGAAACCGTAATAAGTGCGATAGTTATAGTTATTTCTGTAAAGAACTTAAAAAGATAGAATGTGAAATAAAACGTGGGCGACGTACTCACTAAGGAAGTACATCGTCATCGGATGCTGATTTTCTTAGCCTTATAACCTGCAGGGTGAGTTTTTGACCTACTTATGTTGTGTTTACATTTTAATAGGTTACTTTTAGCACAGCAACTAGGTGGATTAGATATTATGTAAAAGTGGTACTTATATTTGTGTTTTTGAATTCATAACGGATTCTTATCAAATTGGAAAATCGGATTGTCCTTTGGGGGCCTTCCACTTCCAAAACTATACTTCATTGGATTAGGTAGTTAAATAAAGGTAAACATTAATCATAAGAAGGGTTTTTATAGATGACACTTTCTTGTTCAAAATACGTTGTAAATTACAACCAAATTAAAATTATTTTAGATTTTTACGATAGTTTCCTCTTTTATTACTGTATGTTAAACTTTATCAATTCTTAAACTACTCTTCGTAGATGTAACTGCTTGAACACAATTTTTTTGTTAGATTTATAACAATACTATAATATTTTGTAATCTGTCTATTGTAAAGAGCCCAAAAAGACAGGTTCTCTAAACATCAACGAATTATAATGTTGCTAAATTGAAGAGTACAACTGTGACGTAGTATGATAATTGAAGAAAGTGGTATTACGTTTAGTCAGTTACTTGACAGCTCCCTCGTCACGTGGTTTGTTGTTTGTTTACCTTTATCTACCTAAACCAACGGAGTATAAGTACTTGCTGCTCGGAACTGCCTGTGGGGTTTCTGGTTTTAGCAAGTACGTTATTCCTAGAGGAAAAATATTATATAGCCTATTGGGATTGCGTGTTTCTCACAAGGAGTCTCACTTCCCACCCGTTTATCTAAGCAAAATGCTCATTTTGCTCGCAGAGTGCGAACCAATCCATATCGACGACGTGCCACATATCGCGGTGACACGGATCCACAACCTGGATGCTCGTACTGGCAATAAGCCCCAGCGGAATGTAGTGATGAGGAGGTTCCAGCCCCGATCGTCACACAGTTCCCAGCAGCCGGCAGTAGTCGACAACATCTCGGCACATGTGAACTTACTGCCGCCGAGCTACGTGACCGCCGGACAAGTAATCGCTGCGCGTACCTATAGAGAAGGCGAGTGATCGGGAGCCCTATTCTTCAACAAGATGTTCCCGAATTAGATCCAGACTTAATGCAAATATTAGCTGAGGACCCCACAGTGAAATACAAAAGGATTTGCCGATTAGATTCAAACACATTGCTACCTATCTACATTGCTGTCTATCTAAAGAGAACCGTAAGGAGCTAAAAGATAGATATTTGGTACCGGTTAACTGCAAGTTTATATAAGCCCCTACCGTTAATCCGGAGATTCGAGCATCTCTGATATAAACTTAAGCAAAGCGAGATATGGGTTATCTCACGACGTGCGTTTATTCTTTCTACTGACAAGAAGGAACTAAAAAAGCTTTAAACTACCAAGCCCTCTTGGCGGGCCACCGTCAATTCCCGCCACCGCCATTGAGGGCCCAAAATAGTCGTGGGCGGCAACATCAACTCTGATTCAGAGGCAGCATGAGGACGGCGCACAACAACGCTCCCAAGACATCGTCACGTCAGCCGCAAGTAGGTCACCGATGTTAGACACGGTAAGCCCCGCAAGCCGTTTTTCGTGTTTCTATGAACAGTGCTGTTTATTAACGAATAAACCTGTTATACTCTCTTGGATTACTGGTCATAGATTATTTTTCTGACCCAGTTATTCAGGCGGCCAAGTCTGCTAACGCAGTTGTGTCAGAATGGCCGATCATTGGCCCCGTAATTCCCAGTGGACCTTGGAGTCACCTTGAGCAAACTAGACATATTAATTATTTGAAAATACTTGCAGCTTTTCTTGGGCTTAAAGCTTTTGCACAAGATTTTAAAGATTGACAGATTTTATTACGTTTGACAATACAATGGCAATATCGTACATAAATAGGTGGCGTACAAATTCCTAATTTGACTGATATTACGAAACAATTATGGAAATGTTGCGAAGCGCGTAAAATTATGGTTCATGCCGATTATAATTATTATACGTTCTTCTGATAATATAGTTGCGGACGCTGAATCGAGAACACACATTACACCCAGACATGGAGTGGGAAATTTCTCAGATTACTTATAATAAAATAACACAACACTTCGGTGTCCGGTGCCACTTATTCGGGAGCAGATTAAATCTGGATTAGACTGTTTAGTAAAATAAATAATTATAAATACAACATCATAAACGTCATTATTTATGTTTCATCGCATAGGGTCGACGCTTATGTAATCAACGCGTTTATCATGGACTAATTATTACTTTTACGCGTTTCCACAAATTTCGGTTATTTTTTGATTTTTTTAACATTGAGTAAAATTATTATTAACGATAGAGCCACCGCACGGTGGGCTAGAAATCGGTTTTCATAGACTTAGGGATTTCAATTTGCAAGTGCTTGATTTTTTGCGGGATATCGCTTCTATTAGTCATGACTATGTACAAAAATGACACTCGAGTCAATTCTGCCCAAAAACGAAGGGAATATAATTTTTTTACGAAAAATTTGTATGAAGCTAGTATGAAAAATCGAATTAACTCCTAAACGGCTTGTTTAACCGTACTATTCTTGGAGGTGGTCATAGTGCTAATTATTTATGATTTTTTGGTTGCCGATTTGATGAAAAATTAAATGCCGTTTTTTTTAAAAAAAATCCTCAAAATATTTTTATTTATTTTTACATGTAAAACGATCCCTTTTAGTGCCCAAGTTAAAAAGTTCAATATGTTATTAACCCAAATATTAAGAACACACAATACAAGAAAAATTAAATAAAAAAATTGCCGTTTTTTGACACATTTTTATTAATTTAAATAAAAAAAGATTATCAAACTCTTATTTAAGTAACATATAAAGTTATATTATGCACAAAATAATTTAATTTAAGGAATTAATACTAAGCATTTGTAAAATAAAGTAAAATAAATAACAAAAAAAGACAAAATATCATTAAATATTACAAAAAAAAAAACCCAAACACACTCAAATACAAATTTACAAATATGTACATATATAATTTTTTTACAAATTTTCCTTATCACTCGTTGTCAGACTCCAATTCTGAGTCAGCATCCAGATTGGATATATCCAAAAACTTGAACTCAGTATCCTGAAATTGAATTAAGTCGAGAGTTTCAGCAAAAAAGCTCTGCTTTTTCTTGGCATCTAACTTAGGCATTTGTGCACTTAGCAAAAGAACCCGAAGAAACAACAAGCATATTTAAAATGTCTTGATTGGAATCCTGCCTGATTCTTTTCCGCGAATGATGTTCTCGAAACCTCCTAAAATCTTTGTTTCAAGACTCTGAGGCTTCTTCCGAGAGAGTCCCAATCGGCTCAATATTATTTTTCTCGATTATGTCAGCCCCATGGATTAATAATTTATGAACTGTTGACGACACGTCAGCCGACAAACCAGCGAAAACAATCATATTTACGTCAGAAAAGGCGCTTGGATTGCTTCTTTCGCTAAAACTCTCAAAGTGGCAATATATTACGTTGCGAGAGGCTGCCATTCGGGAAGGTGCTAAGGATATTTATCCATCTTACTATAAAGTGCAACAATCTAAGCTTGATTGCTACCCTCCGAAGCAATCAGTGAAAGTTACTGATTCATCGGCTAGGATTACACTTCAAGCTTTACTTGATATCACAGTTACAAGAATCCTTCAAAGCCTTTCTAAGGAAGAGCATAACAAGCAGTAGAAGCTGATATCCAAGTGGGGATTTGATGGTGCTTCTAACCAAAGCCAATACAAGCAGAAAATGGAGGGTGAGGAAGATGACTCGAGCATTTTCATGACCTCCTTGGTGCCACTTAAACTGACAGATGGAGACAACATCTTATGGACGAACCCAAAACCATGCTCAGTTTTGTATTGTCGTACAGTTCAGTTTACTTTTGTAAAGTAGAGTGAAGCATTTGTCCTTGAGCTGAAAAAACAAATGGATGAAGAAATTGAGGCCCTTATCCCCACAGAGTGCAATAATAATAATAGGGTGACTCATGAACTAATGATGACGATGATCGACGCTAAAGTTTGCACTTACCTTTCTGAAGCTAGATCAAATGCATCATGCTACCTGTGCTTAGCAAAGCCTACAGAAATGAACCGCTTAGATGCTGTAACATCAAAAATTGTGTGTTCTGACCTGTATAAATTTGGCTTGTCATCCCTACACGCCCGTATAAATTGTATGGAATGTCTGTTACACATTGCATACAGGCTCGACTTCAAACGGTGGGCAGCGAGAAGTGATGAGCACAAAGAAATGCTACAGACAAGGAAGAAAATAATTCAAAATAAATTCAAAGATGAGCTCAATCTGTTGATTGATATAGTAAAACTACAAGAAATTAATTGATATAGGAATACTGCAAGAAAAATCTTTGAGTTTCCTAATAAAACCGCAGCTATAACCGGTTTGGATGAAGACCTCATCAAAAGATTTGCTGTAATTTTACAAGCAATTACATCTGTAGAGCAGGTCGATATAATAAAATTTAGAGATTATGCCCGCAAAACAGCAGAAAAGTACGTATTATTATACGACTGGTACTACATGTCGTCAACCGTTCATGAAAGAAGAGAAGAAGCAATCCAAGCGCCTTTTCTGACGTAAATATGATTGTTTTCGCTGGTTTGTCGGCTGACGTGTCGTCAACAGTTCATAAATTATTAATCCATGGGGCTGACATAATCGAGAAAAATAATATTGAGCCGATTGGGACTCTCTCGGAAGAAGCCTCAGAGTCTTGAAACAAAGATTTTAGGAGGTTTCGAGAACATCATTCGCGGAAAAGAATCAGGCAGGATTCCAATCAAGACATTTTAAATATGCTTGTTGTTTCTTCGGGTTCTTTTGCTAAGTGCACAAAGGCCTAAGTTAGATGCCAAGAAAAAGCAGAGCTTTTTTGCTGAAACTCTCTACTTAATTCAATTTCAGGATACTGAGTTCAAGTTTTTGGATATATCCAATCTGGATGCTGACTCAGAATTGGAGTCTGACAACGAGTGATAAGGAAAATTTGTAAAAAAATTATATATGTACATATTTGTAAATTTGTATTTGAGTGTGTTTGGGTTTTTTTTTGTAATATTTAATGATATTTTGTCTTTTTTTTATTTATTTTACTTTATTTTACCAATGCTTAGTATTAATTCCTTAAATTAAATTATTTTGTATATAATATAACTTTATATGTTACCCTTAATAAGAGTTTGATAATCTTTTTTTATTTAAATTACTAAAAATGTGTCAAAAAACAGCAATTTTTTTAATTAATTTTTCTTGTTTTGTGTGTTCTTAATATTTGGGTTAATAACATATCGAACTTTTTAACTTGGACACTAAAAGGGATCGTTTTACATGTAAAAATAAATAAAAATATTTTGACGATTTTTTTTAAAAAAAACGGCATTCAATTTTTCGTCAAATCAGTCAGAAAAAAAATGTCAGCCCCATGGATTAATAATTTATGAACGGTTGACGACATGTAGTACCAGTCGTATAATAATACGTACTTTTCTGCTGTTTTGCGGGCATAATCTCTAAATTTTATTATACCGACCTGCTCTACAGATGTAATTGCTTGTAAAATTACAGCAAATCTTTTGATGAGGTCTTCATCCAAACCGGTTATAGCTGCGGTTTTATTAGGAAACTCAAAGATTTTTCTTGCAGTATTCCTATATCAATTAATTTCTTGTAGTTTTACTATATCAATCAACAGATTGAGCTCATCTTTGAATTTATTTTGAATTATTTTCTTCCTTGTCTGTAGCATTTCTTTGTGCTCATCACTTCTCGCTGCCCACCGTTTGAAGTCGAGCCTGTATGCAATGTGTAACAGACATTCCATACAATTTATACGGGCGTGTAGGGATGACAAGCCAAATTTATACAGGTCAGAACACACAATTTTTGATGTTACAGCATCTAAGCGGTTCATTTCTGTAGGCTTTGCTAAGCACAGGTAGCATGATGCATTTGATCTAGCTTCAGAAAGGTAAGTGCAAACTTTAGCGTCGATCATCGTCATCATTAGTTCATGAGTCACCCTATTATTATTATTGCACTCTGTGGGGATAAGGGCCTCAATTTCTTCATCCATTTGTTTTTTCAGCTCAAGGACAAATGCTTCACTCTACTTTACAACAGTAAACTGAACTGTACGACAATACAAAACTGAGCATGGTTTTGGGTTCGTCCATAAGATGTTGTCTCCATCTGTCAGTTTAAGTGGCACCAAGGAGGTCATGAAAATGCTCGAGTCATCTTCCTCACCCTCCATTTTCTGCTTGTATTGGCTTTGGTTAGAAGCACCATCAAATCCCCACTTGGATATCAGCTTCAACTGCTTGTTATGCTCTTCCTTAGGAAGGCTTTGAAGGATTCTTGTAACTGTGATATCAAGTAAAGCTTGAAGTTTAATCCTAGCCGATGAATCAGTAACTTTCACTGATTGCTTCGGAGGGTAGCAATCAAGCTTAGATTGTTGCACTTTATAGTAAGATGGATAAATATCCTTAGCACCTTCCCGAATGGCAGCCTCTCGCAACGTAATATATTGCCACTTTGAGAGTTTTAGCGAAAGAAGCAATCCAAGCGCCTTTTCTGACGTAAATATGATTGTTTTCGCTGGTTTGTCGGCTGACGTGTCGTCAACAGTTCATAAATTATTAATCCATGGGGCTGACATAATCGAGAAAAATAATATTGAGCCGATTGGGACTCTCTCGGAAGAAGCCTCAGAGTCTTGAAACAAAGATTTTAGGAGGTTTCGAGAACATCATTCGCGGAAAAGAATCAGGCAGGATTCCAATCAAGACATTTTAAATATGCTTGTTGTTTCTTCGGGTTCTTTTGCTAAGTGCACAAAGGCCTAAGTTAGATGCCAAGAAAAAGCAGAGCTTTTTTGCTGAAACTCTCTACTTAATTCAATTTCAGGATACTGAGTTCAAGTTTTTGGATATATCCAATCTGGATGCTGACTCAGAATTGGAGTCTGACAACGAGTGATAAGGAAAATTTGTAAAAAAATTATATATGTACATATTTGTAAATTTGTATTTGAGTGTGTTTGGGTTTTTTTTTTTTGTAATATTTAATGATATTTTGTCTTTTTTTTTATTTATTTTACTTTATTTTACAAATGCTTAGTATTAATTCCTTAAATTAAATTATTTTGTGTATAATATAACTTTATATGTTACTTAAATAAGAGTTTGATAATCTTTTTTTATTTAAATTAATAAAAATGTGTCAAAAAACAGCAATTTTTTTATTTAATTTTTCTTGTATTGTGTGTTCTTAATATTTGGGTTAATAACATATCGAACTTTTTAACTTGGGCACTAAAAGGGATCGTTTTACATGTAAAAATATATAAAAATATTTTGACGATTTTTTTTAAAAAAAAACGGCATTTAGTTTTTCATCAAATTGGCAACCAAAAAATCATAAATAATTAGCACTATGACCACCTCCAAGAATAGTACGGTTAAACATTTTAGGAGATAATTCGATTTTTCATACTAGCTTCATACAAATTTTTCGTAAAAAAATTATATTCCCTTCGTTTTTGGGCAGAATTAACTCGAGTGTCATTTTTGTACATAGTCATGACTAATAGAAGCGATATCCCGCAAAAAATCAAGCACTTGCAAATTGAAATCCCTAAGTCTATGAAAACCGATTTCTAGCCCACCGTGCGGTGGCTCTATCGTTAATAATAATTTTACTCAATGTTAAAAAAATCAAAAAATAACCGAAATTTGTGGAAACGCGTAAAAGTAATAATTAGTCCATGATAAACGCGTTGATTACATAAGCGTCGACCCTATGCGATGAAACATAAATAATGACATTTATGATGTTGTATTTATAATTATTTATTTTACTAAACAGTCTAATCCAGATTTAATCTGCTCCCGAATAAGTGGCACCGGACACCGAAGTGTTGTGTTATTTTATTATAAGTAATCTGAGAAATTTCCCACTCCATGTCTGGGTGTAATGTGTGTTCTCGATTCAGCGTCCGCAACTATATTATCAGAAGAACGTATAATAATTATAATCGGCATGAACCATAATTTTACGCGCTTCGCAACATTTCCATAATTGTTTCGTAATATCAGTCAAATTAGGAATTTGTACGCCACCTATTTATGTACGATATTGCCATTGTATTGTCAATACGTAAAAAAATTATATTTCCTTCGTTTTTGGGCAGAATTAACTCGGGTGTCATTTTTGTACATAGTAATGACTAATAGAAGCGATATCCGGCAAAAAATCAAGCACTTGCAAATTGAAATCCCTAAGTCTATGAAAGCCGATTTCCAGCCCACCGTGCACCGGTATTTTCGTCGTGCAAACACGGCCAACCCAGCCATGGTACCCTCTTTTTAAATAAAAGACATCCACCTCAAAACCAGTCGTTTTAATAACGGAGGGCGATTTAATTATTTCTCGTAACGAACGTGCCGAACCGACAAATTACACTGGTTGTCCGGACATCATTTCTCCGAAGAGGAATTCGACAGCCGTCCATACCAATAATGCTAACATCTTTGTCAGATAACACTGTCAAGCGGTATGATATATGCCTTAAGATCTGGTTTATGTTCTGTCACGAGAACAACATAGAACCTTTCAATGCTTCAACTTCAAGTAGTCTCTGTTTTCTAAAGCAATTGTTTAATACCGGTGCTCAGTATGGTACCTTAAATAGCTCCAGATCCGCCCCCGATCGTTGTTACTTGGACACGATATTATAGCAAACAATGAATGTTTACAAAGATTCTTCAAGGGAATCTTTCGGTTGCGGGCCACACTTTTTAAATACAATTGAACGTGGAACACTGATCAATTTTTAATTTATTTGGCGAAATTATATCCCAACGTAGTCTTTGAAAAAATTTGTAAAAAAAATTAGTGACCCTTCTAGCCCTGGCAACAGCCCATAGAATGCAGATTTTATAAAAAATACACGTCGATAACATTTCCAAATCTGATTCAGGGTTTATTATTAAAATAACGGATTGAATTAAAACTTCACGAGGGGTTCCTTACAACCAATGTTTTCCTTACAGTATTTTTTAGAAAGGCAACAAATATCTGCTATGGTACTCTTCAAGTATAGCTTGATAAGACCAATCAGACACGTCAAGACCATCAATCACTTTTTATTTCATTTAGGAAACCATATCAAGCTGTAACGTCGCAGACTTTGAGCAAATAGCTAAAGAGCATGTTACAAAACAATGGCATTGATATCTCGCTGTTTACTGCACACAGCACGAGACACGCAGCCACTTCTAAAGCGTATAGCGTAGGTGTTAGTATGGATGTCTTACGTACAACTGCCGGGTGGAATTCACTTTTACGGTACCTATTAGCTAAATGTTACGATAGAATAATATCAAATGATATGTCTACCGAAGGTGATTTTGTTACAAGTGTGTTAATTGGATAATTATCTCATTTCCGTAATAACATCCTAATGCTTGAAAAGCTATTCAATCATGTGATTGACTTTAATATGGCTAACATAGTAGATATACCTATATATATTTTTTTCCCATTTAAACTCCCAAAGCAAACATACAATATGTACCTACAATATGAATATATTTTACGACTGCGATCTCTAAAAATCTACATGACATGTGTTAATGCAAATATTGAAAACGAAGCTTGAGAGTAATTTATGATTAAATGAACAATTACTCGAAGCGCTTCATTCGAAGATATTAGCATCCCTCCCTCCTAGTCATCCTGAACCCCTGGTTGTGAAATAACAAACAGCTCAGCAAATCTTCAAACTAAATGAGTTGGCTAGGTGCGAATGTCATAGTCACGAACAAAACTTTTTAAATTACTTTTCAATAACTTATTTTTCACCTAAATTCAGTGCGAAATGGCGAGTCTGTAAGTGAAACTACATGTGTGTTAATGCTAATAGCTTTGAACGAAGCTCTTCGAGTAATTTTGATTTAACTTCACGTATAGGTAAGTTCGTTTAATCATCAGCATCAGTCAGTATATCAGTGTTGTGACATTGGGTAGTATAAGCAGGACCGTAGACGTTCATTATTTCAATAAAACGATAATGTTCGCAAATAATGGAAAATTGCTAATGAAGACTGCGGAGTCTACCTCCGGACTAACTGATTCTCACACGGACAAGTGTACGTCGCTTACTCCCGCGTCACCAGTCCTGAGTCTCTGTTTATGTTGAGTGCTTAGACCAAAACTACAAATGTAGCATACAGGGAAGTTTTATAAAAATAACGTTCCCCAAAGGGTTAGGCAGAGGTGTAACTATCTTACACCTATTGCACATTTTGCCAGTTATGTTTAGCTCCCATTCAATAGGGGGCGAGCCTATTGCCATCAACCGGGCACAAATCCAGACATCGGACTGTTACTGAGAAATTCCAGATGGAAAAGCTAATAACACTTCGCCTGTCTCGGGAATCGAACCCAGGATCTCATGTTCAATAGAATCTTTGCAGCCACTAGCTCAACGAGGCCAATTTTAATAAAAATGTAACTGTTATTTTAGTATATTGTGGTGTCTTACGACTTCGACTTGACTGAAGTCGCGCGCAGAAGCTAGTTACAAATATAACTATTGGTAAACAAAACCATTCGTTTCTAATATAGGAACTGAACATAACCTTCTTTTTAACATTTCAGATGTCGGTAGACGATCAGCACCTGATGTTCCCGTACACGAAGGAGGAGGTACAAGACATACGAAAAGAGCTAGGATTGAAGGAGAGCACGATAGAAGATGATGTGGATGCTATCGTCGAGTGGTTCCACAAGCAGCCGCATTTGGTTGAAGCTGGGATAGGTAAGGATTAACAGATCTCAAGATCCCCGGCCCAAGTGTGGTAAGGGAACACTGGGGTGGTTTTTAGTCAGTCAGAGTCTGACAGACACCTCCGCCCGCCCCAGGGTGGAGGACATCCATGAGGATTTTCCACCCGTGAACAAAAAAAAAAGGATATAAACATTAACCTTGTAGCAGCTTTACGACACCAGCAATTTACACTACGCTAACTTGAATTTTAAAAAAATCCGTTTTTAATGCCAAATTATTAATTGTAAGCTATAAATGAGTACAAAAACAATTATAAAGAAATTCCAAAAAATAATGAAGTTACAAATTTAAGGGCTCCCGCACACGGGCCACCGGCCACCAACCACAAAACGACGCCACCGGCATATTTCCTGTAGTTTTCATACATTTTATATGGACTCGCCGCATACGGTTGACGCCGGTGGCCGCCACACGCTACAATCGTCGCTGCTCGCTTCTTGTGGCCCGCACCGGCCACTAAACGCCGACAAAAAACGCCGCCACACGCCACTCGCGCGATTCCGCACCCCTCTCTCCCTTACCTCAGTCCATCATGATACTGCATGCATTGGTTAAAAAAGTAGCAGCCAACGACCGCAAGTTTCGACCACCGGCCACAAATGGCTGTCGCGCGCTTCAGCGACCTCTGTAGCCGCTTCTAGCTTCTCGTGGCGGCGTTTGTGGCTGTCGCGAGTGTGCGGCGATACTAACACAACGCTAAGTGTATGTAATTTGTTCAATAGCGCGATATACATTGTGCTAATCTTAGCCTAGTGTAGTCCGTTTGTGGTCGTTCATAACAAAAAGGCACGACTTAGCTGAAAGTATAATAGATACAGTCGTACGAGCGTTTATTACATGGTAGTAATGATTTTTGTTGTTGTTAATATTTGTTTTATAGTTTGGCAATTACGAGATTTAATATATTGTTTCAGCAGTCTTGCTGTTTGACATTCCATAATATAGTACGCTAACTGTGAGTTGGCGTGTTTTATTACACATTAATTTATCGCCTTTTTAGTCTACACATGGCTAACTCGAGTTAAATTCAAAACTAACGATTAATAAAGAAAGCTTGTGGCTAAATAATAACTGCCGCACGGGTCGATCGATCAGGTTAAGCTACGCTTGCCGCGGTTGGTCCGTGGATGGGTGACCATCTTTTCATACCAAGATTCCTCCGTGCCTCGGAAAGCACGTTAACCCGTTGTCATTTGTAGATCTTTGACAGTTGTTACGGGTCGTCAGAAGCCCAAAAGTCTGACAACCAGTCTAACCAAAGGATATCGTATTACCCAGTAACTGGGTTGTGGAGAACAGATAGGCAGTCGCTCAATGTAAAATACTGGTCTTCAGCTGCATCCGGTTAGACTGGAAGCCGACCCCAACATAGTTGGGAAAAAGCTAGGCAGATGATGGCAGATGATGATTAATAAAGAAATTAAATGACGTCATTCCTTGTATTATCAAAAGAACTGACAACAGTGAAAATTTCAATCATTTATCTTTATTAATTAAAAAGTTGTCACAATTTTTCTTTGAAACGGCTCTGGTGTATAATTGACTTTTTCAAGTTAGCGCAGTGTTTATTGCTGGTGTCGGTTTGATAGTCTTCATCTGCCTAACCTTTCCTAACTATGTTAGGTCAGCTTTCAGTCTAACCGGATGCAGCTAAATACCAATAGTTTTACATACAGCGACTACCTATCTGACCTCCACAACCCAGTTACTGGGTAACACAATACCCCTTGGTAAGACTGGTTGCCAGACTCTGATTTATGAGTACCGGTAGTAACGACAGTCAAAGATCCACGAATGACAGCCGGAACTTCCGTGCTTACTGAGGTACGGAGGGGTCTCGGTGTGTAAAGATGGTCACCCAACAACGTACCTACTGACCTCGGTAAGCGTAACTAAACCTGATCGATACCTGAATAAATTATTAAGATCATCATCATTAATTTTCAAAAACTATTTTTCAAGGACGTGGTGTTGCTACTGCTTTAAATAAAAAACGAGAAATTAATTTAAAATCTATGTTAAAAGTGTTATAAAATACACCATTGCATAATTTTATTTCAATATTATACAGTGAGAATAACTCTAGAGGTTCTTAAGAATATAATGTCAGTGATTTTAATACGCCATGTAAATAGATGTCCTGTTGTGGAGTAACAGCCATTCATACACAAAACAATAAGCATTGATCGCCAAGCTTGGTCATTGCATATTGTAAATGACAGGCCATTAGGTTCATGTAAGTATCTTAATGTCTTTAGACTGTTATGAGTAAAGAGTAATCTCTAAGATTCTCTTGAACATAATATGAATTTGAAAGAGATATACAAAATTAAAAGTAGGTTCACTGATGTTATTAATTACTTCGTGCGCAAGCTCATTAGATTGCATACTCAGTAGTAATACCTAATAGTAGAACTTCTGAGGTCGAAGAAATCAAAACTTCAGCATAGTAATGTACCTAGTGAGCATTAGTGAGCATAACAATACAGTGCAGTAATATTTTGTAAGTAGCAGATAGCTGGCTATATTTTTGATACTTCACATCTAAGTTGGTAAGAAAAAAATAGTAGTTAATTAATTAGTTGGTTGTTGTTGAGTTGTTGTTGTTGTTTTAATTAGTTTTAGTTAGTTTATTTTAGCAATTAAATGAAAATTAATTTATAGCAATTTTTCCCATTAAATGATAGCACTTGTAGGTAGGTTCTTTCTGTAGAGTACAAGAAGCTAAAATTAATTCCATGAGCCATATCCCATGGATGCCTATTCATATTACAATAAATTTTTCACTATTACACATTTGAAATAATATTACTCAGATTAATATGAACTTTATTATAATTTTTTTTTTTGGTGTACGAAAATACATCATTTTTATATTCCCAGCATCAATCAAGTTAAATCTAATTAAAGTTAACTTAACTAAAATAATGCGTTTCATATAATTATATTCATACGCACGTGTCGCTTTAGTAAACATGTGCCGTCATTTAGGGCTCGTCATCTCTAGAACACCATGACAAAGGAATGGTATTTTTAAAGTAGTCACACATCACTGATGATTCAGTCGTCATGGATATTCAAAAGCCCGGAAGTCTGACAACCAGTTTTACAAAAGGATGTTGTTGTTACCCAGCAATCGGGAGGTGGTTAGATAGGCAATCGCTCCATATAAAATATTATTATTCAGATGCATCCAGTTAGACTAGAAGCCGACCCCGACGTAGTTGGGAACAAGTTGGGCGGATGGTGATGCGTGATGATTCGGGCTAGACAGGCCCATAAATAATAAAGTTTAATGTTAATTCTAGATAGAGACTATGTGGAAAGAATGCTGATTGTAACAAAAGGCTCGTTGGAGAAGGCAAAACGGAGAATAGACAACTTCTACAAATACAGACTGCTGGCACCAGAGATAATACAGAACAGGGAGAAGGTGTTGTTAGACTCTGAAGACTTGTGGAATTCATAGTAAGTATGGCGACATTAATTATTTAAAACAGATGAGAAAGAGATCCAATAGAGTTTGGCTGCATCAAAGACTATAAAGATGAGCCACGTGAATACGATTCTGATAAATGAAAGTAAGAGACTTTATTTAGGTAGTCGATCTATAGTCAATATCCCTACTGCAATGTTTTGTTGACTGAACAAATCAGTGCTTCAGGCAGTGATGGCAATACAACAAGAATATTATAGAATAAAGCAGATACGATGGAAATACACCATAATAAATATTCTATTTTATTTAATGCGTGCCCTTAAAATTATAAACTTTGTCTCTGAGTTCTGCAATTTCAAAACTTTTTTTTTTTGTTGCCGGGGTGGAAAATCCTCATGGATGCCCTCCGCCCTGGGGGAGCCGGAGGGGTCTGTCTGACTCTTACTGACTAAAAACCACCCCAGTGTTCCCGTCCCACACTTGCGCCGATCTTGGGATCTGTTATTACTTCCGCGATCCCCGGTTAGTGCTGGCCGCCTCTGCCGGCCACCTCAAGTGTGTGGGGGTGGGGGGTTTAATACTGCGCGCCGCCACCTGGGTCCGGCGTGATAGGGGGCCGCGGACGTCCCCGAGTCCGCCGTCCCTGGACCCATTTCGGGTGGCTGGAAGAGGGCAATACCTGCTCTCTGCCGACGCCCAGTGCGCCTGCTGCGGCTCTAATAATCCTTCCATATGCCAAGGGCACGTCTTCCCTACCATTATCATTCATAGTTGTAGATGTAAATTAGTATGGGTAAATTAGGTTGGGCAGTCGGTCTCTTTCTCAACCTATGAATTTACTGATAAATACAAAAACAGACCTTAGGTAATAGTAGTTTCTTCGTATGCTATAATTAAACAAGCTGCAATCGGAACTGCGTTACGGTTGATGAACCGTGATAGTTGGCAATATGCTCTACTAACACGACCTTTAATTTTACCGTATGTGTAGATACATTTTTATCAGTGGGCGATGTCTTGTTTGTACAGGTTGTAATTAAAATCATTGGCATCTAGGGAGTGAAAGTACTCATGAGTTAACAACTTTTACTATTAGACCGACTCTGAAATATCGAGAAAAAAATCTGCTGATTCAAAAAACACCAATCGGAAGTAAGAAATCCTATTCCTAATCACTTCATCACTGCTAAGAATTCAATTCAATTCGATTCAATTTATTTATTTAGTAACAACTCACATTGCGTTCGAATGTAATCCAGCATGAATTGTGACTCCCAAAACGTCAATGGATTTTCTCCATCTGTTACGAAAAATGGTGTGTGGCCCTTGAAGCCTGATCCCAAGGCGTTAATTTGTATAAAAATGAGTAATATATTCACACGGCACATTTGGTCATCAACCATGTGGGCGATACCTACCACATTAAAGCCACGTGCAACCACAACGATATGTCTGTCTGCAAACACTAGCCACAACGTAACCACATTGCAACTACTAGCGACAATGCAACCACTGACTAAATACCACCCCGGTGTTCCCTTCCCACACTTGCACCGGGGATCATGGGATCAAGTAAGAGACTTCCGCGATCCCCGGCTGGAAGGCAACCACAACTGCAACGAGCTGCAGCGACACTATTCATACGTAGTGGTTACTTTTTGTCTCTGCGATGCAGATGTCGTGTGGTACATGTGAACGGGCCATAAACACGATCGCGCGCAGTTAACGTAGCGTAAATTAAAACAATTTTAAAATTTAAATTACTCATTTCGCATATAATATTTATTTAGTTTTAAGACTTTATTAATATCTTTGGGTAATATATAATAATTATTATGCTTGCATAGTTTATTTTCGACACAGAAAATCTTTCAAATTTACGTTACTTTGCGCGTTCGTGCCTCTGGTGAAGAGTTGCGCTGGCAGACATAATCTACTTGTTCAGACCACAGTTCTGAGCTTCAGCTTCTCTAGGTCTTTATTTTTTTTTCTTTCTTTTCTCTTTTACCTATGTTTTCAATATCATCAAGAGATCTTCCGCTGAGTAGGTGATGCAAATTTCTGGCATTATTATTTTTATTGTTTTTATACGTGGGAAAAAAAGTTGTTTTGTTTTTGGTCTGTAGTATTTTTGTAACTTATATTATCTCAGTTAAGAATCATTTCAATGTATTATCTTTTTAAGTTATCTTGAAAAAACAGTTACGGAGAATAACTTTGATTAATATCGTATTGTTTACATTTGAAACAATAGTGATGACGTCAATAGAATTTTACCAAGAAAATGATAATTCATTTTCGGGTAACACAGCTGTATGACGTGACGTTAGAACTACATACTTGATTTTAGAAACCCTTTAATTTTTATCTTTTATATTCGTCATTACTTTCATATCAGATTTTATTTTGTACTAGCATAAATATTTTAGGCCCTGAGTCATTTTTGGTACCGTACAAACGTGGTACACCTCGACCTAACCCTTCGAGGATTACAGCCGTGATGTTATGTTTTATTACCGTCAAGATATATTCTCTTGCTAAATGGGCCCCTTAATGAGCACTTTAATTTTGTTCTTAGCCAGAAACACTCCGATTCATAGGCCCGCTTGTATCTCCGTTAAGCGCGAAACGAATTTAAAACTTCGTCAATCATTTGTGGTAGATAGAGAAGATTTTTTTAAATATAATGTTTAGCACTAAACCTATTATAATATATTTGTGTTGCAAGTCTGCCTTAATCTTTTTATCCCTTGTCGCCTTATTCCCAACTTGGGCATCAATAGGCAGTCTGCACTTTTAGACGATGTCGCCAGGTACGATTATTTTTCTGATTTAGTGGACGTATGTGTTATGATGATGCGAAGCCCATGTTGTTGATAGGTGCCGACAATTCATATGTCACTCACTCCCTTCGGCGCTCCGCCACGGCACTCGTAAACAACCCGCGGCCGTGCGCACCACGTTAGGGAGGGTTCTCTACGGACATATTTCTGGCAGATCTACCGCTGCCACACACAGCTAATCATATCTCCGTCGCTGTCGACAATGATTCTTCGCTGGACAACCTCATTTTCAACATTGCAAGCTACATGTGTTAAGATGTTAATCTTGAATAATTGACTTATATTTTTTTTTAATTAAACTTCATTTGTTTTGAGTAAATATCTGTACTGCAATGTCTAACTTACGTTATCTCTTTTCCAGCCTCCAGATTTCAATGCCCAAGTTGTTCAAAGGACATAGAGTTACTGTGTTCAAATTAGTGAACCCAGATCCGAGCTCCTTCTCCTGTGAAACCTTCCTCAGAAACACTTTTATGGTACGTACGTTGTTCATTTTATCTTTTTTTAAACATACCCAAAGGGTGCCAACTGTCTGTATCCCAGTCTCTCACAGGGTGTATTTTTTTAACCATAATAACTAGTAAGTTTTAAATAACACCTGAAGACTAGTTGCTATGGCCTCTAACATAGCAAAAACATAGAAACTAGGAAAACTATAAAAAAAAAAAACAATACGCGAATCGGACTCGCATTTGGCAGGTTTTATATAATAACTAGCTGCGACCTGCGGTTTCACCCGCATAAGTCTCGATCCCGTAAGAATATCGGGATAAAAAGTAGCCTATATGTTAATCCTGGGTGTCAGCTACCTCCATACTTTCGCGTCCGGCCCTGGTCCAGGCCATGGTTCGGAGCGAGAGTGCATGGGAGGCCGTCACCTCCTTCTGCGAAGCAGTAATGCTCGCGAAGGCGGAGGCGGAACGCGTGAGGGAGAGGCAGGGTTCGCGCCCTCACGCCCCTAGTCACCGCAGGAGACGCCCTGGGCGTCGGCAGTCGCAAGCCGATTTCCGGCCACCGTAGGCACGGGCTTGCGGACGGTGAGCGATGGGTAGCTCGCCGTCGGATAAGGACCAGGCCCGGGTTGACGGCGCGTTGTGTTCCACGCGCGCCTCGAAGAGACGTCAGCACGAATTGACGGGGTCCATTAGGGCCAATGCCTGCCAGGGTTGCGAGTTTGTCCGAAAGGGATATCGTGGCCCTGGCACACAGGCAAATGAAGGAACACGGGTGGGTTTTAGTCAGTAAAAGTCTGACACGCCCTCCCGCTCCGCTCAGAGCGGGAGAAGTTATTTGATAATTTCCCACCCAAAAAAAAAAAAAGCTACCTCCATACAAAATTTTATCAAAATTGGTCGAGTCGTTTGAACGTGAAGAAGTAACAAACTTTCGCCATATTACTCGTATTATGAGTCCGCGTACCACTGGTCAGTTTCCCTTTTCCGGTTACCGTCGTCAGTTTATTTAATTTGCCAGTTTCGTTGATTAGTCAGTTTCGCTGATTGGTCAGTTTTACCGATTAGACAGTTGCGTTAACTTGACAGTTTCCAGTGTTTGCCAGTTTCTTCGATTAGTATTATTTTGTCAGTTTAGTACACTCAAAGTAAAATATATGTTTACGTTTAAGTAAACAAAAGTGGAAAATGTAAGGAACCCAATTTAAATCAAACTTAAAGTTGTATTTTTACAATCACAATATTTTTTTTAAATATATTTGTTTTCTAAAAAAAAAAAATTTTTTATCTCTGCCTAGCCCTTTGAGGAAACAGTCGTGATGTTATGTTACGTAATACGTACATAAATAAATTAGCATACGTGTGGGCAGTTTTCTACCGGCTGTACTTTGACTGACGAATTGAATAAAACTGACGAATCAACGAAACTGGCGAACACTGGAAACTGTCGAGTTGACGCAACTGTCTAATCCCCAAAACTGACCAATCAGCGAAACTGACTAATCAACGAAACTGGCAAATTAAATAAACTGACGACGGTAACCGGAAAAGGGAAACTGACCAGTGGTACGCGGACTCATAATAATATGGCGAAAGTTTGTTACTTCTTCACGTTCAAACGACTCGACCAATTTTGATAAAATTTTGTATTGAGGTAGCTTTTTTTTTTTTGGGTGGGAAATTATCTAAATTACTTTTGATGCTACTGAAAATAACATTTTATATGGTACCAACATAATTATTATGATAATCATAGCGTGGGACGCCCCCTAGCTGGATAGACCAATGACCTTACAAAGGTGGCTGGGACAGACTGGATGCGGAAGGCCGACGACAGGGTATTGTGGCGCAGCCTAGGAGATGGCTATGTCCAGCAGTGGACTGCGATAGGCTGAATTGATTGATTGGTAGTCATAATCGCAATGTTTTCAATGTTACAGTAATACATAACATCACGCCTGTAATCTCCGAAGGGTTAGACAGAGGTAAACCTATAGTACACCCAAGTTTCGCCAGTTAAGTGTTATAGGGGGCGAGCCTATACATTAGTTCTCCTAAATTCATATCTAATTAAATTAAAATAATATTATTATCCTCTTCCAACAAATAGTTTGCCCTTGCATTTCTTTATTTATGTTTTTGATGATATTTTATCCTCTAGGGGGAGTCCCAGGTGTCCTGAAATACAAGTCACGGCTTAATTTAGGCACCAGTCTCCCACAAATGAACATTGTCCTACATCATAATTATTTATTTTTCATTTTTAAGTTATAGTTAATAAGTGTTATTTGTGGAAGAAAAATAAACATTTTTATTATTATAAAAAATATTATAATTATTTTTGCATTGATTTTCCAGCTCGCAGACATCAAAATGAAATACGACTACTTCCTAGGTGACATCTGGGTGCTGGATATGAAGCAGGCCACATTCGCTCACCTGCTCAGACTTAACCCAACCCTAATGCAGAAGTCAGCACATTTGTTTCACGTAAGTTAGCAATTAATAGTTAATTTTTCACCGTAGAGTAGTTAACGCTTTCGTGCTTGTGTATTTTTGGTTTTTTTTTTAAACGACGCGTGTTTGCGAGTTATTAGTGGTGGCCCACGGGTGGAGAGGTGGTAATAACCGTGACTTACGGGTTGTAGGTCGTAGGTTCAAACCACAGTTCGAACCCTGACAGGCACTTTATGTAAATTATTTCATCACCACTGCTCTCAAAACGGTGAAGGAAAACATCGTGAGGAAACCGGCATATCTTAGAACCAAAAATTCGAAGACATGTGACATCTTCCAACCGCACTCGGCCCGCGTGGTGGATTACGGCTTACTCCTGGATTACGACTTAGGCCTGTGTGTGAGAACATTATAGGCTGCTTATGCGTGGATGCAGTGGTGGTTGGGTATATTATTACATCTATATGCATTTTTCTGAACTTTGGATCTCCTGTTATTAAAATGGTAATTTCTGTCTAATACAACTGGCTCATGCTTTGGATCACATCTACCTAAGAGGTGCCCTATGTGTTCTCATTTCGTCTGTTAGTTGTGACTCAAAGAAAATTATTTAAGAGGGCCCTTGTCGGATCGTCTATCGGCAACGCGAGCAAGGTCGAAAAGCTTGTTGTTTCATCTAGCGCAAGTGAGAACTACTAACAAGCAAGTGAGAATGCGATATCATTGAACGAAAAATAGTTGACGGAAATTTCATAAAACTTGTTCCAGGAAATACGTGTTTTTGAGTAAGCCTTACAAGTTTCTGAAATAAATGTTTATCATTTAGAATCTAGTTCACATGTGGGGAGTATCCTATTAATATATTTTATTTATTTTTACAATTTATGAGTACATTATGAACAGCCAAGTTCAGGTAAAATTTGTGCAAAAAAGCAGATTTTTGCAGGCTTATAATAAATTTTGTTTTTTTGAAATTTGTATTTGCAACCTTTTATTTTTGTTTTCATAGAAACGTAGTTATTTTGCACAAAATACCTATTAGTTTAAAATTTCAAGGAAAGATGTATTCACGTACGAGCGTTTGTATGAAAAGTATGGACGGGTTTGCCAATCTTAAGTCAAACAAGCCTATGGCCACCAGCCTATTAGAGAATGTGTCTAATTTGGTGACAGCGGCTGTTTCTGTTATTTTTATCGGTGTGTCATCATTGTAAAGGTTTATATGTAGTAAGTATGTGTTTCAATAAAATAAAAATATCCCTGTTGATCGAAACATAGCAATGTTGCTTGACATGAGAAATTTCGAAGGAACTTTTTCACAAAAACTTTACAAGAACAGTTTAGACGCTAACATCCATATTTCCAATTCCAGGAAGGTCTTGGTCTCCGAATCCACTCCATCCACGTCCTGAACGCCACCAGCGTTGTGCAGCATATCATCAGCTTCATGAGGCAGTTCTTCAGCCCAAAGATAATTGACCGTGTGGTGGTGCATGAGAACTTAGATGACCTGCATATGAGTGTTCCGAAGAGATATCTGCCGAAAGATTATGGAGGAGACGAGCCGGCTATGGCTGAGTTTAAAGGTAAGCTTAGCAGCAAGTGGAACCTTCTTAATTAAATAGTACCTGGAGGCAAGGTAGGCAAGCTATACATATTTACCAAAATGTAAGGTTTGTAGAATTAGGGGCTTGACATTAGATCTGATAACTTTTTAACAATGAAAGCGTTATGTTAGTCTACGTAAAATGTTTTAGGTGGTTGGTTAGCTATACCTGTTCAGTTGAATTGATTTTTTCGAAAGAAAGAAAGAAAGAAAATAAATTTATTTGACCCAGGTTAAGGCACACAATATTCACACAAAAAAACAGAGAAAAAAATGCTTAAAATAGTATTGAGTGTAGTAGTAGTTTTTGGTTAGGGTATTACCACGCCTACGCGACCAACATCGATCTCAGGGGGTCTACTCCGAAAAAAAATCCGAAGTATCGGTCGGAAGATTCGGCCGTTTCCTGACTACGGTTGACTATGGCTAAAGAAAAAAAAAACGACAATCAAAGAGATAAGTCAATCTCAAGAATGTGTCTTGAAGTCGAAGAAACTGCCGAAGATTCGGTTGATACTTCGGATTATCGCTTCGGAGTATAGTTATCAATCGACGTAGATCGAATCTTCGAGTAAAACTGTCGATTGACGTCAGCTTATCTCATTTTTCTTTAGGTCGATAACACCTATTGATCGTGGGACTTGTAGATAAATAATAACAACTACACGGGTTGATCAATCAGGTTAAGTTACGCTTGCCGCGGTGGGTCCGTGGATGGGTAACCATCTTTACATGCCAAGACCCTCCGCGTCTTGGAAAGCACGTAAAGCCGTTAGTCCCGGATGTCATTCGTGGATCATAGACAGTCGTTACGGGTCATCAGAAGCCCGAAAGTCTGACAACCAGTCTTACCAAGGGGTATCGTATTACCCAGTTACTGGGTTGTGGAGGTCAGATAGGCAGTCGCTTCATGTAAAATACTGGTATTCTGTTGCATCCGGTTAGACTGGACGCCAACTCCAACATAGTTAGAAAAAAGGCTAGGTAGATTTGATGAAGATATAAAACTCCAGTTGCAATAATTATGGCCAATTTTCAAAGTGGCCAAACTTGGCATTTTAAGTCACGTGTTGTTTAACTACTTAGGAGAGCATCCCTTGATCCTAATTGTTATTCGTAAACATAATTCTCCTGCTCTTATCGCAATTTATTAGGGGTCAGCGCAACATGTCGCTTTCTTCCATACTTCTCTATTAGTCGTCATCTCGGTAGTCACCCCCTTTCTAGCCATATCATCTTTCACACAGTCCATCCATCGTTTCTTTGGTCTTCCCCTACTTTTATAGCCGTCGACATTCATACTAAAAACTTTCCTCATGACATTTTCTTCATTGTTATTTGAAAACCTATGTTTGTAATTGCTAGTGGTATTCAAATGCTGAATTAATGTCTCAATATCGGTTTACCCACGGGTTTACCGTTAGGTTATGCCCAATTCAACTGGGCTTTTATGTAGTCATGTTTTTTAATACTATTTGCATCAAAAACAGGTTTCACTACCTCCGGTAATAAGTGCAGCGAGAATCGGCGCGTTTCAATATTTTAATTTTGTTTTCAGATAAATTCGAAAAAGAAATAAGAAGCACAAATACGAAACAGTTCCTTTTAAATTCAATGAAGATGGTGTCCAATGAGAAGAAACGACCCAACTCTGACATCAATGAGGAATTCCTAGCCGGATCCTTTAGAAAATTAGATTTTGATTAACTTTGTTGTCTTAGTGTTTAGTTAAGTTTACCTTATTGTATTTTAAGTTATTAATTATATTGAATTTATAAGTATTTGCTTATTTTATTTTTTGTTGTTTTGCGTTACCTCCCTATATTCAAATGTTATTTACACGTCATAAGGCCGACCAATAAGATAGCTACGTGGAGAGGAGATGTGGACATAAAGATACGTTTTTGGGCGTTTACAAACATCTCCTCTCCTCTCCGCGTTGGTGGAAACCGGGCCTAAGCACGGTCATCAGTGTTTAATGGATCACTATGGAAGCTTGTTAACACACACGTTTTTTTCTATGGTGCGGTTTATACGTCGCACGGTGGATATTTATTCCTAGTCGTTTTTTATGGCAAGAAAACATGGGCGTACAAAGGGGCAAAAACGACAAGATCTGTGTCTATGTGACAGTTCGATAACTTCAAATACAGTAAAGTTTAAATAATATAGCCATTACGAAGTCAACTATACCAAGTTATAGTCAAAATTCACCTGTACGAAAAAGTGAATAACGTTTTCATATAATATTAACACAACATAATTATCATGGCAGGCCTGTTTTTCTCGAAGGGATGAAAGGTGTCACTTTTCGTATCTGTTTGTATGACTGCGTTTTTATTCAAAACTGCGCAATGGATTTTGATGCGGTTTTCATCGTCATTTAGAGGATTTATTCCGAAACGTTTATGTCTATAATACACTAATATTAAACTACGAATAGTAGAGAAATCTCAATGTTTTGTCAAGTCGTAAAAACCGTGCAGGCGGGGTTGGTAGTTATAAATATCCTAATGTTTGGGCTAAAGCTACTTACTCCTTCAAATGTTAGTGGTTCTTTTGTTTCTGCTTTATTAACTTAACTGCAGGTTCCATGTGGTGCCGGACGTAAAGAATAGCACCATCCTATTTCTTCCCATGAGTGTCGTAAAAGGCGACTAAGGGACTTACAAGAGAATGGGCAGCACCGTTTTCTATGCATTTTAACACCATACTGCGATCGCCAACCTGCCTGCCAAGCGTGGCGATTATGGCAACCCCCTGCCTCATTTTGAGGGAGGCCTATATCCAGCAGTGGACGTCTTTCGGCTGAAATGATGATGATGAAACTTAACTTCCTCTTTATTAACCTTGGATTGGTATTTCTGCTTTTATAAAACACAATTTACTAATAATAATTATGCAAAAGAGGATAAAATGAAACGCAAACTTTATTCAATCCTAATTTATTTGAAATATCACTTGTACTTACACGGACTTATTTAAATGAATAATTTAAAAACTAAAAAAAAAAAAACTGCTTCCCAAAAATACACTACCAAGGTGTTAAATAGTTTTAATTTTGGAAGTCGTTGTCTTTGGGTCTGCATTTTAGTTTTTTGCCACCAACTTCCGAAACTAAGGTATTTTTTTCACTTTGTGGTGTCTTTTTTGGAAAACGGTTGTTTTTTTTTAAATAGGGTTTTTATTATTCACTTTTTAATTATGGTAACTACCACACAATTATTCGTACCTGTACCAGTACTAGCTATGTAAAGAACAGTGACAGGAAGTATTATAACATCATCAATATCATCATCAAAATGGATTAAAAACGTATGAATAAATGTAGGTAATTATTTTAATATTTCATAAAATAAACATAACTCCAATAATTAAGTCATAGTGAAGTCATTTTGAAGAGTTTATGTAATTAATTTAATGTCGCTGTAGTATCAAATCTGAAATCTCTTATCTTTACTAAATTCGCAATAATAACCTAACATAATACCGCCTGTTTTACCAAAGGTTTCGGCAGAGGTGTATCTATTGTATACTCACATTTCTGAGCCTATTGCCATCAACCGGGCACAAACCCATATTTCGGGTTACTACTAAGAAATTCTGTTTATTGATTACTAATTAAACACAATCTAATTTAAATTATGTTTGTGTTTATATATTTGTGGGGTACTGTGTTAAATGTTATAAAAAATACCTTGTGATATATTGCAATTAAATGAAAGAAAATTTAAAACAAATATTAAAAGTACACTTTGTAAACAAGCATATTACAAGTTAGAGGATATATACAGGATGGGAATGCTTGGAAACATGCTGGTTCAGCTCCATAGGACAACCTAGAGTGTAGACAAAATCAAGCCGGTTGCTATTTTAATTGTTTAATTTGTTATTTCTGTGATTGTCTATACTCACTTATATATTATTCACTGACTTATTTTTTATTTTTTTTAGGAAAACATACTTTACGATCTTTATAAATATGTGAGCACCATGTATCTATCTCGTATTTAAGTTATTTTTCATTGTTTAATTTTTAATTCTTTTTACCTATTATGGTCTAGTAATTTTATTCTAGGTGCATCGCATCGTCTTCACATATAATCATATAATTAATGTACTCAAATAAAATATTGTAAAACATTTTTAAAAGAGTAACGGTAGAGTTTCTTGCCCATTCTTCCCCATACGACACTACCTTTTGGAAGGGGCAACTAGAATCAATTCTATTTTCTTGTAAATTTTGACGTTCAAAAGTGCCTCATATGAGCCTATTTAAAATGAATAATATGATTTGGTTTTAATTACTGATGGAAAAACCAGATAACACTTTACCTGACCTGGGAATCGAACCCCGGACCTCATACTCAGCAGTAACGCATGGAACCACTAGATCAACGAGACAATCAAATTCACAATAATATTTAGTTTTGCTTTGGTATTTTGTGTAAAAACAGTGATTAAGAAATTTGCCTACAAAAAATACGCTTTTTGACAAATAATAAGTTTCTTTATCTAATTGATTCTTAATGGAAACATTATAGTGAATACTAAAAATGAATTTTATTGAAAATTGTTATCTGCACAAGCAACTCCTTTTATTTTAACAATTTTAAATAATTTCCCTTCATGGAAATTATGACTTATTATAATGCTTTATTATTATTAATTATGTAATCATTATTCACTACGATTAATCGAGCCTTAAAAACAGTCATCGGCTTAGTATATTTTCACAATGACTACCCATAATAATTTGGAAATATCTAAATACTGCTAAAAACTAAAACTATATTGAAGTCTTTTCTAAAGGTATGCACACATAGTATAAAAATACAAATACAGCCTAGAACAATTTAGTAATTCAATAAAAAAATATTAGGATCATGAGAAAAGGTTTAGTTTTATTGTATTTAAAAATAAATATTATTTCGGTTTGACTAATTTCCTGATACAAAAGCTGTCGAACTGAATTTTTTATTCCTCAGACAAAAGTTATCTGTAAATTGAAAAATGTACTCTCAATTAAACGAATGCTTACAAATTCTTGCCCGTTCTTCTCCATAGGAACCTACTACGCTTTGGAATGGGCAACTAGCTTCATCTCTATGACTGACCAACCCCTTGACAATTCAAAAGTGCCTGTAATTGGTTTATTTGAAATAAATGCTTTGAGTTTGAGTTTGAATGTCATTGTTTTCTTCTGTGCCAGATGCATATACAACAAAATACCAATAATGAAACCTCATCATCATCCACAGCCTGACTTCACCCACTATTGAGCATAGCCCTCTCTTTCCTTTTGACGATCCCCACGCTCCCGTGACAGCCTCATCCAGGTTTTGCCCACCATGGCAACAATGTCGTCTGCCCATCTCGCCGCAGGATGACCGACATCTCATCTTCCAGTCCTTGGACGCCACTCTGTCACAGCCTTACTCCACCTGTCATTACTGCGCCTTGCCAGGTGTTGAGTGCCATAATACGCTGTCTGATATCGAAGACCGTCGTACGACTTCGGATCTCGGCGTTACCGAATCCGTTAATGGACTTGCAGCTTGCTTTGATATGTATTTTTGTGGTGTACAATAGAGCTTATACAAATAAATAAATACAGCTAAAACTAGTGAGTGCATATCTCAATCATTATTATTATAAGTCAAGTTTATATAATACTAATCTAACTCTAATTTTCTGAAGGAACCTTCTACTCCAAACATATCAGTTACTTTTGATGGTGATATCCTTTTTGCTTCATCGACATCGAAGTGTTTTTCTTGGTTCGCATAGAAGTCTTTCCAGGTCTCTGATTGTAAGGTTTCATACCACATGTCTGCGAAGAAAATATTATATCACTATCACGCCTGTGATACATAGGGATAAAGGTAGGATGATGGTCACTCTCTGCCTATACTTCAGCAGAGCCTTCCACATTTCAGCAGTAAGTTGCATTATCATTCTCATATTACGTAAATTGAGGAAATCTGCCATCGTACTGGTATGGCGCAAGTGCAATGACCAGTCTAGGGGAAATCTGCAAGAATCGTGGCATCCGTCGGAATAACAAAGTACGACTGACCCATGCTCTAGTTTTTTCTATCTTTTTATAGGGCGCTGAAACTTGGTGCAACAAAAGCCGCGAAAGCAGTAAAATTGATGCTTTCGAGATGTGGTGATGGCGGAGGCTAATTCGTATACCATGGACCGCCATGAGAACGAATGAATCCATACTGGAGGAACTCGGTATCACCAAGCGACTTGCTACAATATGCCAGGAGTGTGTCCTAAGCTTTTTCGGACTTAATATGCGTTCAGCTAAGCATGGTCTGGAAAGGCTTATGATACTGGGCTGGGTGGTAGGAAAACGCGCTCAAGGCAGAGCACCGGCAACATGGTCTGACGCAATCAAGAAAACTGTTGGAGGTAGCATTTACCGTGCGGTCCACACTGCAGAAGACCGCATAACTTGGAGTCGCGATCCTCATGATTTAGGGAACGATGAAGAAGAAGAAGATTGCGTAAGTATACCGAGGCATTAGGGAGGGCAGAGTATTTAGCATAGCCATAATTTGCCAGGTAAGATATAAGTCCTATTTAATTAGGGGTAAGGCTATTGCCATCACTTGGAACTTGTACAGATTCCGGACTGCTGCAGAGAATTTCTTAATGAAGATCCCAACAATACTTCGATTGACTGAGGATTGAACCCAGAAATATAAGATCATAAGTAGTGCTTGCAACATCAATGAGACAGTCAATGAGATGGTTCATACAGAAGAACAACATGGACAATAAAAAATTCAAATGATTGTGTACAGGATATTACAAACATATTATGACTTCACGTTCCCATTAATTTATGATGTTGGTAGAATACAATAGTCAAGCGACCAGCCCGGCTGAACGCGTCCCAAAGGGTCGTGGCCATCAGGCTAGTCCAAGGATACCGCACGGTCTCCCGTGAGGCGGCCGGCCTCCTTGCCAGACTGCCGCAATGGGATCTGGAGGCAAAAGTCCTCGCACACATATGGGAGTGGTGTGAGGAGGTGAAAGGCCGGGGCATTACTCCGCTGCCACAAGAAATCACGGAACAGCGGACGGAGCTCCGGCGGGATCTCATGGCAACATGGAGAGTGCGATTGTCGCAACCCAGCGCTGGGCACGCCACAATCGTGGTGATAAGTCCCCTCTTTGAGGAGTGGTTAGAGAGGCGCCATGGCGTCCTCACTAGTCACGATTGTTTCGGGAGGTTCCTGTTCAAGATAAAGCGGGAGAAAACGCCCTGGTGTCACCACTGTGTGAATCGCCCGGAGGACACGGTGGAGGTCTGCCCGGCTTGCGCGGAGCACCACTGTGTCATCACGGAGGCGATCGGTGGCGGCAATCTCTAACGTCCGGCCCTGGTCAGGTTCGGAGCGAGAGTGCATGGGAGGCCGTCACCTCCTTCTAAAAAGCATTTATGCTCGCGAAGGAGGAGGCGGACCGCGTGAGGGAGAGGCAAAATTCACGCCCTCGCGTCTCTAGTCACCGCGAGAGACGCGTTAGCTCGCCGTCCGATAAGGACCAGGCCCGGGTCGACGGCACGTTGTGTTCCACGTGCCCCTAAACGAGATGTCAGCACCAACTGACGGGATCCGGTAGGGCCAATGCCTGCCAAGGTTGCAAGTTGGTCCGAAAGGGATATCGTAGCCCTGGCGCACAGGCATGTGAAGGTACACGGGTGGGTATTACTCAGTAAAAGTCTGCTCCTGCTCCGCCCAGAGCGGAAGAAGTTATTTGATAATTTCCCACCCAAAAAAAAAAAATACATAGTCACGGGGGTGAACCCTAGGGCACAGCAAATAAAATATTAAACTGCGTGGATTGGAGACTGGAGAAGGCTAAATGTGAAACAGTAGACTGCTATTGGATTAAATAATGATGATAGTGAAACTGGTCATACCAAGAACAAAAAACTAATATTTTTACTTACCAGAAATATCTTGAACAGTCATCTTGGCAGTACCACCGAGCTCAGTAGGAAACATTTCTTTAGGTAAAACCTTGAATATTTTCTCAAAACCTTCGTATAGATGCAATCTCGCCGCATGTTTCGCTTTCATGATTTTCTTGAAAAGGGCCAAGATTGAGTGACCGAAGGAAGGCACGTTGATCAGATGTAGTCCTTTTATCTTAATAGCGTAGCATGACTGTGGATGAAAATAGGTGGCATGTTAGTTTTTTAAGCTCTTTTTAGCAGACCCCATTATCAAGCCTAAGCAATCTCACTGTCCTTCCGTCCATCTGCTGATCACAAGGCTTTATTTTGTAGCTGCCATCGTGTTACTGTGGACTCTGTTGGCAATTAATACAAGAAGGTAAAGTATAAGTGATTTGGGGTGGTTGGACACCCTTAGTGTCCGATCTGTGGTTATTTATCTACATAATTATTATTGAAATATAGTTTATTGTACTCCACAAAAATAAATAACAAAAACCAAATCAAACACTACAAAATATACAATGGGCGGCGTAATCGCTTTTGCGATCTCTTCCAGGCAACCTTGGAATGGACAGTGATTTGTCTGGACATAAAGTGGGGGCTGTTGTTGGTGCTAATAATAATTAAACAATATATTAAAATGGATACACAGATATATACATATCCTAAATAATACATTTATAATATATGAATGTATAAGCAAAGAAAATAAAGGAAGACTATAGATAATTACAGTTACGAAAACAAGATCACAACGACAAGTAAGTTTTCTTTACGAGTCTTTTATACACGAGTAATCACTGCAGATTTGGCCAGATTTTAAACAGAAACAAGCTCTGGAAAGGTGATACACCTAGCCCTAGGGCTGTCATCAAAAAAATAGGTAGACAACTACCTAATTGCTTTTATTAACTTGTATCAACCAGAATATGCTAATGAAGAACCTGTACCCACTCATAACATACGTACACATCAGTTAATCAAACTCACATCAAATCACATACGAACTCAAACCCACACACCCCGCACATCCACCCCCTCACGCACACACACATAAACACTACACACACCTGAACATGCTACAACAGTTTTTGTAACATTCTAGAACTTAAACATTTTCTTTTATTTTTTGATTGATAATGATAATAATGTCTCAACATTGTAGATAGTACCCCATGGGAAGTTGCGAGGTAACCCCATCACAAGTATCTTTATAACTTACCGGGGCTGCCTCAATTTTGTGCTGTGGAACAATTGTATGAGAAACAATAAAAACTTTTTATGTTTTATTTTATTTTTACCTAATTACTAATACCAATCATCCTGACAAGCATTACAAAGATGTCTTCTTTTAATGGCCATGATTGTTTATGGAGGTATTTTTCATGCCATTACGGTTATGACAGTAATACTTGTACGAACTTTTGAACGAAGTGATATTTTCATAACTTACCGTAATATGATAATAAATCTTGGTAATCAAGATGGGAGTGAACTGCATAGCATGGCTGAGGGTAGCATTGCTGAAGTCGAAGACCCAGTGGTCTCCCTGTGAGGTCTCATTGAACAACCTATAGTCACCCATGAGGAAGCCTACTTTTGCCACGTCGAGGACAACCATATCTGGGTTCACTATCCTGGAAGAGAAGATGATGATATTGGATAAATGATGATTAGAATATGTTGGTTTGCGGATTGGTTTACTATATGCTAAGCATACCTTCAGCTGTGGAAGCTAGAATAAAGATAAAAAAAACCTGTGGCAATACGTATATGATCTGTGTTACAATTTTGGTGAAGATACCATCTATTCTGTCTGTAGTATCTCTCTGGGGGACTGCAAGAGTTTTGTGTTCCTACGTAAGATTTTGATTAATAATGTTTGTTTTTTAATGCCAATCACTGTATCGCTTTCGCTATAGAATAGGATAGAATAGAATACTCTTTATTATGTACACCATAAAAGTTACAGATATAAATGTTGAAATTTTACATAGGATGACACAATGGGCGGTCTTATCGCTAAAAGCGATCTTTTACAGACAACCTTTGGATGGATTAAAGGGAGAAGGAGAGACAATACTGGAGGTAGTAGTAGCAGTGGTGTACTATTTACATGTACAATAAATACATAGATACACAAAGCATACACTTATCTATATAAATATTATATATACAATAATAAACATGAAACAAGAGCAAGGAACTGTATTCTGTAATGATGCTGTTTAAGAAGAGATAAAGTGTTTTTTACGTGTTGATATACTCGTACGATTGATTTTTACTTCATTTTTAACAGAAAAATATTAAGCTGCAAAAACATATAGCTGGCAAAAGACTATCTGCAATCTGCATCTTAGTGGATACGGACTCCATTTGTAAAATTTGTTGACTTTTATCTCCGCCGAAACTATTATCAAAACACCAACAAACATTACTCTCAGTCAACTATCCGCAAATGCCAACCTTCAACCAAGCTTTATTCACGAACAGTTACCTAACTTCGCACAAACCCAAGATATAAAACAGAGCTGACGTTTCTCGTAAGTCTGTTAAAATTTTCACGATCCAACCTCTGACAGTGTTGGCAGCATGTAAACGACTGCCGCCGGCCACTTCTGAATATTTGAACGTACTTCCACGATGCAAGGGTTCCGTTAAAGATTGAAAGTGCATTGTGATTCCGACCGCATTTTGAATTTAGATTTTGTGGGCAGATGCTTTTTAAATGATGTTTTAACAAATAATTTTTAATGCATAGAAATGTATGAAGAAGCTAGTGCATTGTCTGTTTCTAGGACAGTTGACATAGAATTATACACTTGTCCGCGAATTTGTTATCCTGTGGATACATGGCTTAATTATTGTTTATAGGGTTCCGAGGAGCTTGTGGCTAAATAATAACTGCCGCACGGGTCGATCGATCAGGTTAAGCTATTCTTGCCGCGGTTGGTCCGTGGATGGGTGACCATCTAATCATACCAATATTCCTCCGTGCCTCCGAAAGCACGTTAAGCCGTTGGTCCCGGCTGTCATTTGTAGATCTCTGACCGTTGTTACGGGTCGTCAGAAGCCCAAAAGTCTGAGAACCAAGCTTACCAAAGGATATCGTGTTACCCAGTAACTGGGTTGTGGAGGTCAGATAGGCAGTCGCTCCATGTAAAATACTGGTATTCAGCTGCATCCGGTTAGACTGGAAGCCGACCCCAACAAAGTTGGGAAAAGGCTAGGCAGATGATGAGGGTTCCGTACCTCAAAAGGAAAAAAACGGAACTTGTATCGGATCACTTCGTTGTCCATATGCCTGTCTGTCAGTCTGTCAAGACCCTTTTTCTCAGGAAGGCGTGGAGCTATCAAGTTGAAATTAATATCAAATACGTAGATCTATAGTCTCTTAGAGCTCTAACAAAATCAAACGTCTAAGTCAACGCAATAAAAAAATACGGTGATTTATGCGGCATTATATTGATACTCGCAAATAAATTAAAACCTATAGGGTACTTCCCGTTGACCTAGAATCTTGAAGAAGAAGCAAGGTCTTACAGCACAAGTAATGGAAAAAGTCCGAAAACCTTAAAATTGTAGTAAAAAAAAAATGATCCCACTACCAACGGAACCCTTCATCGTGCGTGGTCCGACACGCAATTAGCCGTTTTTTTTTTTAAAATTATTATTAATTAACGAATTTAAAAAAAACGTAAACTGAAACATCACAATAAAGATGTGTGGAGTTGCAATAGAATTATATTAAGTACGCGCCTGGCAGTTGATGTCTGCAACGTTTACCGGATTAATGAGAGTGAACCCCATCTTTTTATGTATTTCAAAAGGCAAGTTCTATCAATACTATCGAGTGTCGAGTTACAACTGCGCTATAAACACAGCTATACCATTAAAGTAAGAAAAGTTGCCTATTTATATTTATGACTAAACGTGTTACGAAGTTACTGGAATCACCGAAAAGGTCGGATAAGAGTGACACTAGCTGGTGACAGTTACTCTAGCAGAGCGTTGCATCGATGGTTACGTGGCGGCTGTCTTCTGATGTCAGAAGCACGTTGACGGCACGGTTGGCGCACTGGTTAAGCGATTGACTGCTGCGCTGCGTGTCGCGGGTTCGATTCCCGCACGGAACAAATATTTGTATGACCTACAAGTAGTGGTTCCGGGTCTGGCTGTTTGTGTATGTGAGTTTAAATGTTTGTAAACGCACCCACGATAGAGGAGAAATTCCTAGTGTGGGGCAACGTTTTTTTTTTTTTAAATAAAGAAGCAGATATCAGGGGGAAGCCGCTGCCGTACCACGTCCACGACAAACTGCTACATTCCGCCACAATCCTGGTGATATTGACACTGCTGAACCACTAATATGTTGATCACTTCTGGTAAAGGCTATCCTGCGCCGTATTATGTATCTCTTTCATGTTAGTACCTACCGTAGGTTTAACATTCCTGAAGCCCCATTTACGCGATGCAAATTGCTTGTCTGTGGCGTATTAATAATATTTAACCAACAACATAATGACTTGCATCGTCTCAACACTGTTTAGACGGTGCAACTTTAATTTTTGCTTTAACTTATGCTTTGATACAGACCATAAAATCTGGTTTTAATTATTCGAAGACGGAGCAGGAAAAAGTTGGATATTTTAGCATACGAGCACCTACAATCTACATGATTATTATTAATATATCATAATATTAATTAAAAAAAAACCATATATACATATTTTAAACTATACTTTGCTTACAAGCATAGGTATAAGAATAATACAATTATCAATATGAATCGAACTCAAATAATAAATAAATAATGATAAATGATAATGAAATGTGTAATAACCAATAAATGAAATGATAAAATAATTATTATGCTCAAATTGTTCTTTGTAAATTATGGTAGAATAAAGGCTTTTTTAAATTTATTTATTTATTATAAATAATATTATTGTATCCTGTGATAATAATAATGAGTGCCGATGTCTGTGATGCTGATGCCTTGATTTTCTCACCTGAACATAATGACCCGATGGTTTTCCTTAGTCTTCATCGGAGGTATGACCCAGTATCCTTCTTTCAGATACTTTCCCATATTAGGAGGTAGGGGTGATCTCCCTGCCAAGAGATCAGGCATCCTAGCTCTTGCTGAGAAGTAATTGTCAATCTTCTCCTTACTCTGTTCTACGCTGAATCCTCGCGTCATAAGATGGCCGAGGATCATGCGGTCATCTGGAAAAGAGAAAGAGATAAAGTGAGAAGTGGAGTTGCTGAAATGGGTGTCATTCCTAATGGTGGGTTCACCACATCTGTTGAAACTTGAAACAAACATGGCATCCAAATATATACAATGCAACATGAAGGTAAACCACAACAAGGCGATTTTTTATCAACTCAGTTACATTTCATGTTATTTCGTGAGGAGCCGATCGACCGCTTGGCAATGTTTCAAAAAACTAAGTAGGCACTCGAACCCCATGGCCAAACGGATCAAATATTTAAGACCCAATAAGATTGTAGTATTTGCGCCGTTTGAGGTTTTCAAACCCCATGATAGCCCGCCATGCTAGGAAGATAGGATGGCGCAAGGGTTACACACGTTGCATCCCATTCTTTGGCCTATGTTTTGTCCAAAGAATCAGCATAGCCATACGACGTAGCAAGGCTGCCAGTCTTTTGGGCACATTTCCTGTTAGCAGCTATGCGGACGAATTTTTTTGATGACCTATGATTATTTCCCCTCCTTTTTAAGGTTCCGTAACCAAAGGGTAAAACGGGAACCCTATTACTAAGGCTCCGCCGTCTGTCTGTCTGTCTGTCTGTCTGTCTGTCTGTCTGTCTGTCTGTCTGTCTGTCTGTCTGTCTGTCCGTCTGTCACCAGGCTGATATCTATGGTTCATATATATTCATATATTCATATTTCATATCTGGTATCTCATGATCCGTGATAGCTAGACAGTTGAAATTTTCACAGATAATGTATTTCTGTTGCTGCTATATCAACAAATACTAAAAAGCAGAGTAAAATAAATATTTAAGGGGGCTCCCATACAACAAACGTAATTTTTTTTTTTTGCTCGTTTTTGCTCGATATTGATAACGGCAATAGATGCTTGAAATATTCACTGAATATTCACTTTAAAAATAAATAATTAAATTAAAAATAAAACAAATATTAAAAGGGAGCTCCCATACAACAAACGTGATTTTTTTGCTGTTTTTATAGATAATGGTACGGAACCCTTCGTGCGCGAGTCCGACTCGCTCTTGACCGGTTTTTTTTATATACATGTACATATTATTATTACTATTTTAAGTCTGTTAGTTTTAAAATGATGTTACTTTTCACATTATGTGTCAATGTGTACCCACGGTACCATAATAAAGATACACCAGACCATTTTTTTTTGCATTAAAGCTATGAAATAAAATATGGGTAGATTTGCAGCGTCTTTCTGATTACCAAAGGAGGATAATTATATTATGATTAGTGTTCTTATAAGAAGCCACTACGATGACTAATAATAATAAGTTTGCCAATTGTGATGATTAAGATTATTTGACTTTGACTGCTTATTGGTGGTTAATGGGTCATGGGGGTCATAAAGGCAGTCGCTCCATGTAAAATACTGGTAATAAGCTGCATCCGGTTGGACTGGAACCCAACCCCAACATAGTTGGGAAGGGCTACTCAGATGATGACTTCAAGTGTTAATTACAGCGGTTATTTGAAGGGCTCTGTTGAATGTTGACAAGCGGCAGTGGTGGTATATCATAGCTGTTATTATGTCTGTGTTACGGCCCCGCCGTCGCCAGATGGCGCATGGCAGGAATTACCACCTCCATGCCTGCGTGCAGCCATGCCGGCGGGTCTATCAGAATTAATCAGGTTCAGAATCCCTCCACAAAATAAGTTTCAAGTTTGTAAAGAAATACAACAGATTGTACCAGTTAACCGTCCATTATTTCGAAGCCCTAACTAAACACAATACACAGCGGCAGCGGCCGAAACAGTCTGTGTCCCCCTATGTAAAATTTCAACATTTTAATCCGTAATATTTATGGTGTACATAATAAAGAGTATTATATTCTATTCTGTAGAGTCAATTGAAATATTTATTCTAATACCAACAGTTTTTTTGCGTAAACTTCACTTGCATGATTGGATATCAATAATATCTAAACACGATAAAAAAACCTCGTACTTCAAATAACAATACTACAAGCGCTCGTCGAACCCAAAAAAAAAACATCAATTAATCTTTTTTAATTTGTCGTATTTAGATACCAATACCCATCACGTCTGCTGAGTTTCGCTAGTTAATTTAATTTGACCCTGTATATTAAACCAGTTTTACTGATTGTGGGAGAAAATTGCGATCTCATTACAAAAATATACGCACATATTCGCATACGGACGTTGTTATGCAGAAAGGTCTGAATCCACACAGTGGGCAAAATTGAGTTAAGTATGCCATCGTACTCCTGAGGGTCGAATCTATCATTTAGTGAAAATCCTATTTTTAAAATGTAGACGGAAACTAGTTTTTCTCGCTACCCCGACTCAACCCACAATATGAAGAGCACACAAAAACTAAAACTTCAAACGCCCATAACTCAAAAGTGACTTTGTGTGGATTGAGTCCTTTCTGCTTAACTACGTCCGATATGGGTCTAAAGCGGGGTCCTCACGATTTTAGTTGATCTACTTAAATCACAAAAAAGGTTCCATTACGGACACCATATTGAAGAAACTGCCCGTTCGGCCCGATTATCGGTGCCAGCGTGAGAACGCAATTAATACCTATAATACCTATAATGAAAATTACAGAAATCGATTCAGTAAACGATTCTACGACGCCACGCATGAAAGGTGGGTTGGCGATCGTAGTATGGTGTTAAAGTGAACGCTGCTGCCCATTCTCTAGTAAGTCCCTTAGTTGCCTCTTACTCCCACGGGAAGAAATAGGATGGTGCTATTCTTTACGTCCGGCAAAACACGGCACGGATAAAAGTTACCTAAAGTAAAAATTACAGAAATCAATCCAGTAAACGATTCTGAACAAACTTATTTCAGTGCATTCATTCAGTTACACATTGTATACATGTTCATTGACATTTTCTGTTTTTACATCACCCATGCTCAATTTTTTTATTTATTTTTTTGTCTTTTCTTTGTTAGTCTCCTGCTGCTATAAGTTCATTGTAACAGTTTGACCAACAACTGATAAGTCATAAAAAAATAATTCTCCTTTGTAACATGACTTTGCAACACCAAAATATCTACCAAGTGTATCATACATTATCATGAAAGTGTACTTATAACTTTCTGAACCAGCATTTTATGTTAATATATTTGTATCATATTTGTATCAAAAGCATTTGTATACCGATTTTGACGGCACGGTGGGCGCAGTGGTTAAGCGATTGACTGCTGCGCTGCGTGTCGCGGGTTCGATTCCCGCAGGCAACAAATATTTGTATGACCTATAAGTAGTTGTTCCGGGTCTGGCTGTTTATGAGTTTTAATGTTTGTAAACGCACCCACGATACAGGAGAAATTCCTAGTGTGGGGCAACATTTTTAAAAATAAAAATAAAAAAATGAAATACCTATAAACGAGCTACTACGAACTATGATATCAGAATTTATCCATAATTATCCAATAAGTAAACTTGCGAAGCACTGTTGTGCAATTGGTCGAGTGGCTCGTCTGGGTCGCTGCTAGGCTCTTGATTGGTTGAATAAATAGGATGTGATTTGGAAGCCGGTTGCAACTTGTATTGTGTAATTGCAATAACAAACCAAAATAGCTTAAGGAAAAGGCAAAGAAGTGAAGGTTTGATGTTTGTTCAAATGTCGATATTAATAAGTGCGTCATTTTGTTTCAAATTTTTTTTTCCTGTTTGTTACAAATTTGATAAGTAACGCTAACTCATACATAAATAGCATGTTATAAAAATAAAAAACCGGCTAAGTGCGAGTCGGACACGCGCACGATGGGTTCCGTACCATTATCTATAAAAATGGCAAAAAATCACGTTTGTTGTATGGGAGCCATCCCAATGGGTCCCAATGGGTTGTGTGATATTTGCTTTATTTAAATTTAACTATTTATTTTTAAAGTGAATATATAACTAAATATTCTGTGAATATTTCAAGTGTCTACCTGTTGCCGTTATCAATATCGAGCATAAACATCACGTTTGTTGTCTGGGAGCCCCCTTAAATATTTATTTTATTCAGTTTTTTTTTGTATTTGTTGTTATAGCGGCAACAGAAATACATCATCTGTAAAAAAATCAACTGTCTTACTATCACGGTTCATGAGATACAGCCTGGTAACAGACGGTCAGACAGACAGACAGTCAGTCAGACAGACAGATGGCGGAGCCTTAGTAATAGGGTTCCCGTTTTACCCTTTGGGTACGGAACCCTATAAATGTGTACTTTAAACTTTAGCACAATAAATATTTAGATATCATCCATTAGTTTTATTATAAATTATGTCGCAGCAAGAACGTCTACCTGTTAAGATTATCTATTAATTAATCTTAGTCATAACTAACAAATCATTCTAATTTATCATAATCTTGATAATTACGGTCTCTATTGTAATATCTTGCTATTGTAAGAATCAATAAAACGTATTATTATCGACTGCTGTAAGAGATCGGCGCCATCTATTGGCTTCTTTTTGAATTAGAAACACGTAGTACTGTTATATGATCAATTTTATTATGAAATTAATTCTGATGTTCTCATTAAAAACTTGACGTCGTAAGGTCTGATTATGATCTAGCGTGAACTAGCGTCACCCAATACCTATTGTAGAAAAATGGATCTGATTACTTTGAATGGTCAATACCTCAATGTTATAATTAAAAACAAGAACTAAATCAATTTCAATAATAATTTAGAAACTTTAAAGTAACAAGATTATTTTACACACATATTGATTTAAGAAAACCTGTTGTTAGATAAAATTTCTTTATTTACTGGTAATATTGTCAATTTAAGTTCTAAAATGTAATGAATTACCAATTAAACGCATCTTAAAACGGCTTCTTAAAACGCCTTTGCATTTGTGAACATTAGCATTGTTTAATGATAAAATAATGAACTCATAAGCATCTTAGTATTGTCTGTAAGTTTAATTCAGCTAATTCAATAATAAGATTTGAATGTAGGAGTGCCTCCGCCCATTTTGGGAGAGAACGACTCCTGCGCTCGCGGCTGCGTGGGGTATCTATCGTAATGGAGGGCTGAAATTGTAATTCAGAATGTCTTGATTTAAAAGAGTGTCGTCCATGGAGTTTCATGCCCGTTCTTCTCCATACGGAACCTACTTCGTCTTGGAATGGGCAACTAGCTTCACTTACTAACTCAAACTGAACGAGTCCTTGTTATATGATAATTCAAAAGAACCTGTAAATGTTTATTTGAAATAAATGCTTTGAGTTTGAGTTAAGTGCTGTGTGTGAATGAAAACCAAAAAAACAAAAAGGGTAGGCAGAGGTGTACCTACCTATTATAGTACACAAACATTTCGCCAGTTATGTTTAAGTCCCATGTATTAGGGATGAGCTTATAGACAGACTCCGTGTGGGTATTGAGAAATCCCTGATAAAAACCCCAGTAATACTTTGGCCGATTTGTGAATCGAACCTAGTACTTCGACCACTAGACCAACAAGACGACCAAAGCGGGGTGATATAATTAAAGTTACTATGTTGCAACAACAATTTACACAGGAAAAGTTACTTTTCAATGATCACAAACAATCATATTGTCTTGCTATAATTATCCCATCCACTTTTTCTGTAAGCGTCATAATCTTTAGTACCTGTTACCCAAGAAGTTAATTAAAAGGTAATTTAAAAAACCCACGTAGGGGTTTCCCCCGTAATGTGGTTAACTGCCCACAAGACTAAAGATGAAACTGGCTTGAACAGAACTTGACCCGGAACAATAGTACAATAATAAATCTACTTTGAAAAAAATATACTGACTGAAACGGTCATGCAGTTTTCTGATTATAAGCACATCGCAGCATTCTACATTTATATCTGTAGCTTTTATGGTGTACATAATAAAGAGAATTCTATTCTATATGTATAATAAGCCTTATTATCTTCTGCCCGCGACTCAATTCGTAAGATAGAACGTGAAAGTCGTAAGATAGACAATATACTGAAATAACAGCCATAATTTAAAAAAAAAACTCCATCGGCCCCCATCGCGTCGCATTGCATCACCCGCCCGCGCTATCACTTTGTTTTCGCTTAGCGTTCTTTCTGTTTTTTTTTTTTACTCGGCTCTTAATCCTAAATATCAAAGCGTGATGTTAAGCAGCCTATAACCGTCCTCAAGAATTGGGCTATCAAATGCAACAATAATTTTTCAAATCAGACCGGTAGTCCCAGAGATTATCGCATTCAAACAAAAAAAAAAACACTTCAGTTTTATCCTAACTATATCCTAATTCTAACTAATGTCCTTAAGATGTACTCCCGTAAGGGCAGTAAATTCTCATAGTCCGACAGACGTGTAGAAATACATGAGTCTGCTATTGACAGTCCGATTCCTTTCTCTAGAAGATAATATTATAAATTTTCGCATTTATAATATTAGTTAGTATTAGGTGAGTTTGTTTGTAACGCTTTCACGCTAAAACGACTGAACGAATTTGGATGAAATTTAGCACATGGGTAGACCTTGACCTGTAGAAGGACATAGCCTAATTTTCATCCTAGATCGCAGACGAAGTCGCAGGCAACAGCTAGTTAAATAATAAGCCTTATTTATTGGTGATAAAATTAGCAGGTAGGTATTAAATAAGATGAATCATCTAATCTAATAGTACTTATAATATGCGATTTGAACTTCTGTGTTTGCTTCTGATTTTAATTATGTTGATGAAAAGGGATATCTTGGTAAAGGTTCAGTCGACCGCACACCTGAACTTGAGCTGATCTAGCGCAGTACGGAGTTTCAATAGAAGAATAGGCCAGCCGGGAATATACCAAAACAGCACATCAGCCATAAAAACCATAATTTCCTATACAAAAAGAGGTTAAGGTGGATGACCCTATTTCTCCAAAACTCTTCACAGCTACATCATAGCATTGTTAGAGGTGAGAGAAGACTAACTAATCTCCACTTCGCTGACGACATAGTTCGTTTCTCCTCTTCGACAGCTGAGTTAGGCCTAATAATAACAAATATCACACACACAATCATCATTCACCACAAAGTCAAAAATAATACCATCACGCCATATAAATTGTCATCAATTATCACATAGGTTAGTACTCTCAGGGGTAGCACTTGGCTTTCGCCCGTGTTACCCTAAAAACCCGACAGATCAGTGCCGAGATACAAAACACCGCCATATCTCTACTCTGAATGCATTGTTGTACTGAACGCAAAGAGCAATAAAAGCTGTTTGAGTGAAACTACTTAGTCTAAAGACTACAAGAGTAAAACACTTGGTAATATGCTTTAAAAGTGTTACTTTAACCGCACCCGAGCAGTGTGAAAGACTTCGGATCAACATATTAAATCTCACTGCTAATACCCTTCGCTCCCGGTCTACATCTAGATTGTCCTTCAAATCCTCCACTACAATATACCCTAGATAGGTATTTAAACTGAAGAACACGGTTTAAGACACCACTATTTAGAGGGACAATTAGGTAGCTGCAATTTAAGTGAATTTCTAAGACCTGCCATTGACGGGCTCAGCAGTGCCATGTCATCAGTGTAGCTAATGATATTAAATGCTACCCCATCTATGTAGCAGCCAGCATACAAATGGATACCAACGTTCTTTAAGTGTTCCACACACTGAGCCCGACGTGTCCCAGGAACATTCCGCGCTAAATATATACCAATACATTCTTTACTTTTTTTGCTGTGTACCTTATTCTAAAGCTTTGTGACGGAGGCAGCTCATAAACAGGTTTGATATCTCCGCAGTATCAGTATGACCTTTAACGCTAATAGGAAAGCTAAACTTATGGTTCAAGCTGTTTGTCCTTTTCCAGAAGTCTTTAAAATTATTAGTAAGTACTATGTAGGCAAGCTATCTTGTCAATAAAATTTGTTATTGATGGTCTTGGCTCCATTTAAACTTAGATCTAAATACCCTTCTTGTTTGTAACATATTATCATAAAGCCGGCCACCCAATGGTTTACCTGCCTCCAGCCACAACTGAAAATCAAGTCTAGCCTCCCTGTGCGCTCCACTGACATGTCCGTTCCATCCCCTAAAATAAACCCTTTTCTTTAAAAGCGAGGTTTCTCAAAACTATCGCAGGCCGCATCACTCAATACAGCCCTGACGTGCGGCTTGCTGTACACTGTTATTTCATCATTATTATAATTGTTTGTTTGACACATCTTAAACCAACGTTTTCCCTTCCTTGCTTCGCTTTCCATGTCCAATTAATGTCGATAATTTAAAAAAAAACTGATGTGGATAAGCGGCGATAATAATTTAATCGAATTAATAACGTGCTTTTGATTCATGAAGTTATTCCAGTTACATTCGGCATGACGTCAGGCATCACAAATTATTTCGAAAAAAGTGTATTTTAGTCGATAAATGTGTAGTTGTTAGTAACTAGAAACAAAGCTATGACGAAATGAAACCAACATCAACATAATTATGGCAATGTCCGCATTGTAGATATTGCGTGCAATATTATAGTTAGGTACTGATCATACTGAAGGCCGTTTGTGACATGTTTTTAAATGGTTACCAAGACAAAGAAAAATATATTCACCTAACTACTGGATTTTATCAGTATTTTTTTCTGAAAACTAGTGTGCAAAAAACCTATTTTTTTATTTTGAATATGAATTTTTTGAGATAATTATAATCTTTGTTATGATAAAGATAATAATTGTATCAATACAGTAATTAATGTAAGACATCATATTTTTAAAAATCAACAATTACGATGATGACGCAAATTAAGTTTTAAACCAAACTAATATCTAGATACTATCTACCTTAACTCACACACTGATTATTTTAGGAAAACGTTTTTTTTATTTTTTTTACTATGTTTGTAAACATGTGAGCACCATGTATCTATCACATAATTAATTTATCTCATTGCTTCATTATTAATTCTTTTTACCTATTGTGGTATAGTAATTTTATTCTAGGTGCATCGTCTTCACACATAATTATATAATTGATGTACCAATACCAAATATTGTAAAACATTTTAAAAGAGTAACGGTGGAGTTTCTTGCCCATTCTTCTCCATACGAAGCTACCTTTTGGAAGGGGCGACTAGAATCAATTCTATTTTATTTGTAAATTTTGACGTTCAAAAGTGCCATCTATGTGCCTATTTGAAATAAATAATTTGACTTTGACTTCGAGATGACGCATCAAATTTATATCAATTAATTTTCTATTTTTAATATATTAAAAAAAATTTAACCAAGGCATAATAACTTTTTTCATGACAGGCTTTTACTATGTAATTCACATGTTTAAATAAAATAATAGATATGGTTTTAAACAGATGTGATTAGAAGTCAGAAACCAGAGTTTTCTTGTCGAAATTGGTGTAGATTAAATTCTGTTGTGAAATATATACATAATATAAACGAAAGTAATATAAGGTTGTGCCCATCAATCATTAGGTACTAACACTTGTAAAAACGTAGTTATAATACTTTCAAAATATACAATAAAAACAATATTACCAATTTTTTTCTAATTTCAACAACAGACATACATACGAAAGAACGAAATAACATATAGAATGATGACTCCACACAATGGGATTCCCAAGTGTTTCTTCGTAATTAAAAAAACAAGATCATTTTATATTTCTGTGAGCATTATGCTAGCGTCAAATGGTAATCGTAAATGATGCTAACCTTGGTCAAACTAGACAATATTTATCTGCATAATGTAATAATTACAATATTTTTTATAATTGCGAATTTCCTGCGTTGTAATGTTTGCAATGAGGATAGTTATTTTTAAACTGAAGGGTTTGTTTTTAGCAATGACATCTTATCCATATTAATAACTTTGTCTGTCTGTCTGTTACCTTTTCACATCTAAACCACTGAACCGATCATTATGAAATTTGACAGATAGATAGCATAAGGGCCTTGTAGTAGGATATAGGCTATTTTTCAACGTGGATATTTGTATCACAGATGATGGAAGATGAAAAACATGCAGATGAAGTCGCAGGCAACAACTAGTTATTAATAAGTAGGTATGGAAATGCTATTGCTATTGTTCAACAATTCGTTTCGTAGTATGCTAACACGACACGACACGCTTGGTTTTTATGGAAAGCGTTGTCAATGCTTTCTCTAGCAGCGGCTGTCGAGGCGGTTTATGTTCTGTGGGTTTTACGATCATAATTTCAATCATTAGTGATCACATAGTCAGTCTTAAAAAAAACCAATATCATTCATTTCTAATCTATTCACACGTCACTAATGTGTTTTAAAAACTACAGGTATCCTACTGATTTCTTATATAAAGAAATGAATGTACTTTCTGTACGGAAAATATTCATCCGCCTTTTAATTATGGCACAACACAAAGTGAAACCAGACTTCGGGACAAAGCGAAGGTTGGATATAGTTTACAATACTCCCAAATGTAAGACTAGGTTTGCTCAGACCTTTCCAAATTATCTTGGCCCCAGCATATATAATAAAATAAGCAAAAAACGAAAAATAACAGATCTTAGCTGTCGCGAATGTAAAAAGACTATTGATGAATTTCTTAAAGAAATAGATTACTATGAAGTGGAAAATATCTTGAGATGATGTAATGTCACACACTCGCACACATGCACAGATACACACACACACACCCCCACAACCATACACTCACACACATATTCTATGTAAACACAAAATATGGCACGTTAAAAGGAAAAAAAAAAAAACATTTTTATTTTAGTTTTTACTTAATTATTTTTATTTACTTATAATCTCTTAAAATCAGTTATTTTTGTTGTTTTATATAAAGTAGATAACTAGAAAACAATACAAATATTTGTAAACAAACGTAACATCTAAAAATTTTACTTATACTATGTGAACTTACGCTACTACCTACAAAGTAAAAATCAAGTAAAGAACAATTTAAAAGTATGATACATTTTACCCACAGTTTTGTTTTGTATTATTAGAAAAGTGAGATTATCTAATTATTTTCTCTTAAAACGGCTTATTATATTATTGTAAACAGAGAACGAGGAAGCTGTCCCACCGTAATACAGTTTATAACTAGTACGGGGGCCAGGGTGAATCGGTTTCGTAACAACCGTGAATTTATTATTGTGCACTGAGGAACGGAAATTGGATACCTAATCTTTTAGATTCTTTTATATAAGTTCTAGTGTAAAATTTGTTATTGTTTTGGCAAAAATAAAGATTATGTTATGTCACTATGCTATATTTATACTAGGCAACACGAGTAGAATAGTCATTGATTTATTTGAAACCAATCTACCTAGCCTTTTTCCAACTATGTTGAGGTCAGCCTCCAGTCTAACCGGATGCAGCTGATGCCGGATGTAGCTGGAGCGATCCATGTAAAATACTGATATTCAGCTGCCTTTTTTATTTTTTTTATCGAGTGGTAATACTCATGAAGGTCCTTCATCCTGGGGTGAATGAAGGGGTCCGTCAGACTCTTACTGACTAAAACGACACGGTGTTCTGCTGTTACCTTTAGCTGGGTTGCTGGAGTGCTATCTGGTCTCCACAATCCGGTTACTAGGTAACACTACACCCTTGGCATTTATTTTAAACCATACTATTAATCTAAACTAGAAAACGTACTTATTAAAAAAAAAACTGTTTGCCCCACTAATGTCTACATTGACATCCAAAAATATCGGTTGATTAATTAATTATAAAACAATTGTACCAAAAAAACGGTCAAGCAACTATTAAAACCGAGCTTTTAATCAAGTCAGCGTACTTCAGGTTGACTTTTAATGTTTTATGTCATAGTCTTTTAAAAGTCTAATAAGCGGAAAGGTTATTTTCTACACATACATAAACTGATGCCTTCTTCCCATGGGGGTAGGCATGGGGGTTATTTTCTATTGTTTAGAATTAAGCGATTTTGCTGTTGGACAAAACCTTTTTCACACGGTTATTTTTGATTTTTAAAATTAAATATATTTTTATATCTCGGTATTGCAGACCTTTTTCTCACATTTTTTTTACGGTAAAACGACGAACCTCATTCAATTCAAAGTCAAATATTTATTTCAAGTAGGCCGTAGTAGGTAGTTAGGCACTTTTGAATGTCAAAATTTACAAGAAAATATAATTAATTTTAGGCGAGGTTCCTAAAGGTAGTTTCGTATGGAGAAGAATGGGTAAGAAATTCCATACACTTACATTCCTCTTTTAAACTGTTTTTTTTCTTTTTTTAAATGAAAAATATTTTTATTTAATTAAACAAAATGCTTCATATACAATGATTTGTGTTTGGAGCCTCCTTTTAGGCAAAAACAATGCCTGTGTTAGGAGACTCCCAAAGTTTTACTTCCTACGATTGTATATTTTTTTTTTCCGTAGGTAACAAGATTCCAAGGTAAGGTACTTAGGCAAGTTTATCTGGAATGTCAACGCATACAACTACTTCCTAATCACCAATCCACTGCCAATATTATTAATTATGCTAAGTGTTTAGGTCCATATTGATTCGCATAAATTGTTCAACTACCATGACACATATTATTATTAGATTATCGTATAATAATCGAAGTCACGAGGAGGAGCTCGTGTCTAAGTAATAACAGCCGCACGGCTCGATCCATCAGTTTAAGCTACGCTTGCCGGGGTTGGTCGGTGGATGGGTGATCATCTTTACATACCAAGACTCCTCAGTGCCTCGGAAAGCACGTTAAGCTGTTGGTCCCGGCAGTAATTTGCAGTCTTACCAAGGGGTATCGTGTTACCCAGTTACTGGGTTGCGGAGGTCAGATAGGCAGTCGCTCCATGTAAAATACTGGTATTCAGCTGCATCCGGTTAGACTGGAAGCCGACCCCAATATAGTTGGGAAAAGGAAGAATAAAAATAGCGAAATGCAATTTTTTCACCCAACTTAAGATAACTGCGTACCTATATATTGGAAACTAAATGCTGAGAACAGGGGGGTCTACTCCGAACATAAGTCCGAAGTATTAGCCGAATGTTCGGTCGTTTCTTTACTACGGCTAACTATCGCTGACTACGGCGAAAAAATAAAAAGACAGTCGAAGAGATAAGTCAAAGTCAAAACTGTGATTTGAAGTCGGGTTAGGACACAAAGTCAAAAAAGGAAACTGTGGAAGTTATAAAACGGCCGAATATTCTGCCGATACTTCGGTTTAGCGCTTCTGAGCCTTTTTTGCTTGGATGCAAATGTTTATCGGATCTTTTCGAATTATCCGATAGCAAAAGTGATCTGAATCAACTGACAGGTTTTAAAAACCTGATTACTGATTTTGAATGATCAATTTTATAGTATATTGTCGAAAAGAAATACAAGACTGAAAGGCCGTGTCCTAACCGAAAGCGAATAAGACATAGTCGCGTTTGTACGTCACAATTCATATAAATGACCGCGAAAATCGCGAACTCCTGCGACATTTACTTTCGATTAGGACAAGTTAATTTTAAAATGATGTCAGTAGGAACTTATAAAAATCAAATCAAATCATTTATTTGCATGAATATGCCTACATGAGTTGATACATACAAAAGTTCCGAACAGGTTTCATTGAATCAATTATTTATTTATTCATTTCTTATAAATTTTATATATCGGGTTTTGTCACCACCGCCGCCACCGGGGTGCCAGTTGTCTTAGAACCCAATGGCTTGTACGCGACGATGGATAAAGGCCAGACAGAATTACCATATTGCCTTGAAAATGTGGGTATGCCTTTGGTGTGGGATGCTACCTGTGTCGACACCTTCGCACCATCCCATCTTCCTAGCATGGCGGGCTATGCAAAGCCTCAAACTGTGCAAATATAACAACCTTATTGGGAGCTATATGTTTGAGCCGTTTGGGGTTGAAACACTAGGGCCGTGGGGTCCGAGTGGTCATCGAGTATTTCGGGACATCGCCAAGCGGTTGGTCGACTCTTCACGTGACTAGAGGGCTGCATTTTTAGATCAAATAATCAGCATTGCCATTCAACGTGGCGACGCTGCCAGCCTTTTGGGCAGTTTTCCCACTGACAACGATGCCGACGAATTTTTTGATGAGCCCATGAGCTCTTCTCTTTTTTTTCCTTTATACATCAATATTTTTAATATATGCGAAACCTGAATATAGTTTGTTCAGAATAAGGAACTGAATCGATTTCAATAATTTTTACACCATGTTATATTTTGTCCCAAAAATATTTAAGTGTAATGGAAAATGTTATCACCATTACAATCGCCGTATGGTTAGGTACCTACTACCAAATTATTATCAATGAGCGCAAGACGACCCTGGAGGCGACGTTAGCATGTTTTTGTACGGACAACCCGGTAACATAACAACCTTATAACTTTGTGATTTTTCATGATACAATTTTGAAATTTTGTACATAGATTCCTAACATAACTCCCGTGTTTCGGGTTTCGCATATACTAAAACTAATATTGTATACTTGTAAAAATTATATATATTTTAGTGTTAGATTGTATATTGCATTTAAGATTAGTCATGTGTTTATCTCTTTACAAATAAATAACATTGAAGTGTCTGTTTTTAATGTCAAAATGACAGCTTTTACTAAATGCAAATGAAAGTATTTACGGTAGGTACTCTTATCATAAAATCATTTTTTTAATTTTTGTCTCCGTCTGTCTGTTTAATCTCCGAAACGGCTGGACTGATTTTAACGGGACTTTCACTGGCAAATAGCTGATGTTATAATGAGTAACTTAGGCTACATTTAGTTCAGAAAAAGCCATGCGGGCAAAGCCGCGAGCAGCAGCTAGTTTTTTTAATTTGGGGAGCTTTTTATAAAATACATGGCAATCCCATCGTACCTTATTACAGCAACAATACAGGAATTCCTAATTAGCTTCTTAAAAGTAATATAATTATAATATTACTTCATTTAAAGTTCTAACTTTGTCGGCAGAATCTGTCTGTGAAAGTTAGAATAAATTAATATAAGTAAATGAATTAGTCTCTATAGTTTTGTTTTAATTAATACCTACATAATGTTATTAGAACTTCTATTTTTGACAAAAATATCGCACTTTGTTAGTTTTAAATGCTCACTTTTTAGGGTTCCGTACCTCAAAAGGAAAAAACGGAACCCTTATAGGATCACTTCGTTGTCCGTCTGTCTGTCTGTCTGTCTGTCAGTCTGTCAAGACCATTTTTCTCAGGAACGCGTAGAGGTATCAAGTTGAAATTAATATCAAATACGTAAGTCATTAGTCCCTTGAAGCTCTAAAAAAATCAAGATTCCAAGTCACCGCAATAAAAAAATACGGTGATATAAGCGACATTATTGCGACATAATTTCGATACTCGCAAATAAATCAAAACCTATAGGGTTCTTCCCTTTGACCTAGAATCATGAAATTTGAGCAGAAGCAAGGTCTTACAGCACAAGTAAAGGAAAAAGTCCGAAAATTGTTAATTTGTAGTTTTATCACATAAAAAAAACATTTTTTGCGATTACAAACTTAAATTTTCAGTTGGAAAATTGACCGTGGGGTATATCGGTATGGGAGAACATGTTTTTCAACTACAATGTTAAGTTTGTTTTAGGGATAAATTCATCCTACCTACGGAACCCTTCATTGTGCATGGTCCGACACACACTTGGCCGGTTTTTTTACTTTTTGTAATTCATGTGCGTGTCTCAAATAAATAATTTATTTATATCAAATCAAATAATTTTTCTTTGTTTCACCTTTAACCACACTATCGGTTATAAAAGTATTTTCATAAGTTGTGACTATTTTTTTTTTTGCTAGGTTATCAAATAACTTCTTACGCTCTGGGCGGAGCGGGAGGGCGTGTCAGACTTTTACTGACTAAAACCCACCCGAGTTCCTTGCGTTGCCTCTGTGCCAGCTGTGCTGGCAGGCATTGGCCCTATCGGACCCCGTCAGTTGGTGCTGACAACTCTTTGAGGCGCGCGTGGAATACAACGTGCCGTCGACCCGGGCCTTGACCTTATCGGACGGCGAGCTACCGCATGCCCACGCACGTGCACCGTAGGCGTGGGCTTGCGGACGGTGAGCCGGAAATCGGCCTGCGACTCCCGACGCTCGGGGCGTCTCTTACGGCGACTAGGGTTGCGAGGGCGCGAACATTGCCTCTCCCTCACGCGTTCCGCCTCCTCCTTCGCGAGCATTACCGCTTCGCATAAAGAAGTTGTGACTCTAAGAAGTTGATCTTTAAAGCAATACAAAATGGATTTCAAGTTATTTAATTTTGGATATATTCGTTCTAAGCGAGTGGAAATAAACCAAGCAAAACACTGTAATTATATATTCATATGAAGAAGATTTATACAGTAGGTATAAACAGCTAAAAAAATAAAGTAAAACCTATAAATAGAAAAAAAAACCTATAAATAAAATAAAAAACCTATAAATAGAAAAAAAAAACCTATAAATAGAATAAAAAACCTATAAATAGAACCTATACTCGTATAAGCCTATAAATAGAAAATAATGATATAGACTACATTGTTCTTAACTGTAAGATTAAAATTTAAGATAGTTGTTTGGTATTACAAACTGGGTCTATTTAAAGAATGTGCGTGCGTCAGTCATACCCTTTTAAAACCAGTTTTGACCGTTTTTTTTTTTTTCCATTTTTGCACTTATAGTATTCTTTTTTTCTACTAGTATGCAGTTCCTTGTTTCAAGAGTAGCGTTGTAATTTGGGTCAGCTGCGGCATTCTAGTTTTGAACCACTTAGTTATTCCTAAACTTGTATTTTTCACTTTTACCTTTTGAAGTCGTTGTATCTTTGTCAGCTTTTATGGAACCAACTGTATAGGAGGAGGTGATTTTTTTTACTAACATAGTTTACAAATACCAAATTAAGTACTTTAAGTGCGTTTTGAGTATGAATGCATATATGAGTAGTAACGCTGCATGGATTTTGTTGAAGATAATATGGCTAGAAAGGTGGTGTCCATTGACCCATGCTCAGTCAAAAGCCTCGCTGATGGTGGCGTGTGTGTTGGATCATTAAGTTCCTTTCAAAATGGTTTCGCTGAATGGTGCTGTTCTATGCGTCATGTTCGAGACAGGGCGCCGCCGTCAGTGTGAAGATTGGCAATTTCTTGGCTTATTTTAACTTATTTTCATTTTTCAATTATTTTTATTTTATCGTTTTTTTAAGGACGCTTTTAACGTTCACGTCTATCTACTTTGTTCACACATGTATAATTTCAACATGAATGATGTTATCAATATTTTGTAACAATATTTTAATATATAACAGTGTTCGTGGAGTTTCTTGCCCGATCTTCTCCATAGGAACCTAAATACTACGCTTTGGAATGGGCAACTAGCTTCATCTTTCTGACTGACTAACCTTGACAATTCGTGAAAAAAGTGGCAGTAATTGGTTTATTTGAAACAAATGCGTTGAGTTTGAGGTAACGACAAATAGAGAAATATGGAAGAACACATGCTGCCCCTACCCCAAATAAATTGGGATAAGGGCAACAGAATGATGATGATGAAATGCTTTTTAACCTATCGCTAGCGGATAGGTTAAAAATCATCTGAACCTGTCTTTTACCAAGTTATTCAGCTGGATCTATAAATACGTTAGCTATAAATTATATGTATATAGCTCCAGCCGAATAAATTAGTAAAAGGCGAGAAACCAGTAGGTCAACAACATCCAATCTCATTGGTAATGGCCTTCAAAAAGTTCAAGTTCGCAGTATTAGCTACCGCCGCACGTGTAATAGAATAAACAAAATATACGATGATAGAATGAATTTAACTTCAGCATCGCAAGTTAAACAAAAGGTGCAAAGTCAAGCTGTATCGATAGCATTTTGCGTGTTCCTCTATGGTAGTGTGCGATGTGATATGTGCGACATATTATTGTGATCCTGGTTTCATTTACTTTTTATTTCTTTTTGACATTTTAGAGTCTTATTTTATTTTTTATTGTTGACCACGCTGACACTTTTGATTTATATGTTTAATATTTTGTTATATATATATATAAATATAAACATTTGCATTTGCCCATGTGACGGTAAAATATGGAGATTTTTTTTTTTTTTATAAAAAACACCTATTTACTATACCCATGTTTGCAAAGAAATAAAGAAAGAAGAAACGAAAAATTGTTTATTCTGCACAAACAAAACGCACATTTCAACAAATAAACATAATTTATAATACCCATACAAAGTAGCCAAAAACCTCGTATCCAATTCACTAAACATTTTGACAATCTTATCCATTGGTTGCGACTGGTTGTTATCAGGGCCAGGGACCAAAGACAATTTACATTGTGTTTAACTTGAGTATTGTCTATGTATATAATCTGTTGTTTTATTGGCAAACCTGGCAAATGACAACCAATGATGACAACAACCAAAGTCAACATTCAACAACCAAACATGAATCAAAACAAAAACAAAATGCCGATTGTCGAGTGGAAAAATAACTACTTTTATGACAAACAAACTATAATATGAACAATTACAATAACCGTGCGTCGTATCTGTGCAAGAACAGGTCTTTGCTCAGCAAAATGCTGTGACTTCGGACAAACCCTATCAACAACAACGCTGATTTTCAGCAAAAACCATATAATAAATGATTTGATTTGATTTGACCATTGTCGACAGATGACTTGATATGTGGCGATTCGCCAATTGTTAGGGTATAGTAATGTTATGCCATTGTCCAGAAATGGATGTCGTCCGGCTGTTTTGATACGCAAAACGCTTGAGCCCGTATGTAAGGTATTATATCAGAACGAAGACGTTAGTTATGTCACTAACATCACGCTTGTATTTATCTATTCTGTGAGGTTAGGCAGCGATTTAGTACACCCATACTTGACAAGTTATATTTTAGTCCTATGTTATATTAGGGGTTGTGGGGAAAGCCTGTTGCCATCACCAGGCACAAACCCAAACTCCTGATTGCGAATGAGAAATTACAGACAACTAAAAACAATAATAATACAGGAGTTGCCCTTGGGTGCACTTGCATACGGGGATAATCGTCGGTTGGTGCTTATTTTTTTTTTAAACATCTAATGGGCCTCTGAGAGTTGGATTCGGCCCCTTGTAAGGAATCTGAAGGTCCGGGACCCCAGGGTCCCGAGTTATGTCAATTTATAAATAACAAGAACACTTACGTAGCTGTCCTTGAGGCAAATGTGGCTGCTTCTCGTACCACTCCCGGATACTTTGGATCATCTCCTCCAAAGCCTTCTGGTTTATGTTGTAGAACTTCAGCAAGACCTCTAAGTCTCCATCTCTGATGCTGAGCAGCTTGCTCGCATTCAGAGAGTAATCGAAGTTTTGATACTGTGGATTTAATATGAAAATCGTAGAGTATTTTGAAGGAACATTTTTTTTGCGAACTGTAGTTTTTTATTGTATTATTTGACTTGTGTTTTGGTAAGGAAAATGTATTTTCTGTTTTGAGAAATATTTTTTACTGTTAGCAAGGAAAACATTTTTATTTTATTTAAATAGGTATTTTAGATACTGGCGATGCGATATTATGGTAATTCAAGTACATTAGAAAACTTCCACTGTACTTAGGCGCAATCGGTAAGATAAATAAAATATTATGTTACTTTTTGCTACGGGCAAATTGAATTGTATTTAGAGAAGAAAAACAACAAAGAATTTAGTATTCATATTTTCAAGTATCTTATGATTAAGGAAAAAAATCTATAATGGTTAAAGCACGCAACTGCAATCATCGTTATATTCTTTGGAATGTCATTATGTTATCTTTTTGTTGCTAAGTATAATTTAATGGTAAATTATGTTTACATTATATTTCTGTAAACAACAGAGTGCATTAAGGCTCTTGCAGATTGGTGCGATATCGCGGACGCGACGGGCAGCGCGAGCCATTATTCAAAAATAATCATGCTTGGAGGTATGTTACTGAGATAAACAGTTTATTAATTTTATATCGAATGACAAGATTGGACACAAATTATTTAAAAAGCAATATTTTTAAATTTAATAAAAATAATACATTTGGTAAATAACTTTGGTACATAAAATGATAAAATAAAATCTAAAAACTTACAACAACTTCGTCTCCGATAGTCATTTTGCACTGATTATTTTCTCAGACACGCACACTTAACACTTGATTCTCGTAAAACAACCTGACAAAGTCTGTTCCACTCAGCGTTCGTTCATTTTATTATATTAGCGTCCTGCGTTGAAACCAAAACCTTTTTGCCTCGGCTTCTATTTTTAGAATCACTGCCTACGGTCAATTTTCGAATAATTATTTTGCTAACCTTACTTTTTTTAAACCATTCTAATTGTGTGAAGAGTTGTATTTTTTAAATCACTAACTTTTGTTCTGTCACTCAATATTTTGGATTAATTCTTTTTCTAAATTGATTATTATTTTAGAATAGGTTTGGTATTTAAGTAAAGTAATGTTATTTGTTTGTTTTATAAAATAGTCCTTAGGTTTGAGACGATCTTCTGCCTGCGTACCTAGACTCAGCTAAGCTCGGCCGCTTATGCTGTTAGAAAGATAAGACAGTTAACAGATGTAGAAACCGCGCGTTTGGTATATTTTAGCTACTTCCACAGCATTATGTCGTACGGCATTTCACTTTAGGGTCGGGCTGCTGACATGGATTTCATCTTTATTTTGCAATAGAGAGCTGTCAGAGCCATTCATAATCTACGTCACCGAGAATCTCTAAGTGAACTATTTAAAAAGATTAATATTATGACGTTACCTTGCCAATTAATTTATGAAAATATTATGTATGTTAAAAAAAAAAACAACCATATTTCAGATTAAATCTAAAGTACGTACAAAATACCTTGTGATATGAAACAAATAACCAAAACAATCCAATGCATACCAAAGAAAACAAAAACAATCCAATCCAAACATGAATGAAAATTTAAAATTCATATTATAAGTACCTACGCTTTGTAAACAAGCGTATTACAAATTAGAGGATTATATCCAAGATAAGAATGCTTGGAAACATGCTGGTCCAGCTCCATATGACAATCCAGAGTATAGACAAAATCAAACTGGTTGCTATTTTAATTTTATAATTTATTATTTTTATGACATTTATTTTAAATTCTATGATTACCTTAACTAACATTGATATTTATTTTCTTTAGGAAAACGCATATTTTTACAGTGTTTGTAAATATCTGAGCACCATGTATCTATCACATAATTAATTTATCTTTTATTGCTTCATTCTTATTGTGGTATAGATTTTTTTTTTCTAGGTGCATCGTCTTCACTTAGAATTATACATAATAATTAATGTCATCTGCCTAGCCTTTTCCCAACTATGTTGGGGTCGGCTTCCAGTCTAACCGGATGCAGCTGAATACCAGTATTTTACATGGAGCGACTGCCTATCTGACCTCCACAACCCTGTTACTGGGTAACACGATATTCCTTGGTAAGACTGGTTGTCAGACTTTTTGGGCTCCTGACGACCCGTAACAACTCTCAAAGATCTACAAATGACAGCCGGGACCAACGGCTTAACGTGCTTTCCGAAGCACGGAGGAATCTTGGTATGGTCACCCATCCACGGACTAACCGCGGGAAGCGTAGCTTAACCTGATCGATCGACCAGTGCGGCAGTTATTATTTAGCCACAAGCTCCTCACATAATAATTAATGTACCTAGACAAAATAATGTACAACATTTTAAAAGAGTAACGGTGGAGTTTCTTGCCCATTCTTCTTCATACGAAACTACCTTTTGGAAGGGGCGACTAGAATCAATTCTATTTTTTTGTAAATTTTGACGTTCAAAAGTGCCTTTTATAATCCTAATTGAAATAATAATAGTTTGACTTTGACTTTGTGACTCATTCTGTGCTACTACTACATTCTGTGTATTTACTATAAATCTATCAATATTCGCAATTCTAGTCATTAAGTCAATGTTTTTGCATCGGATTTTATTTCTAGAATAGACGCTTTAGCACTTAATATTTTCGCGCACCTAGTATAATCTTCTTGACATTTTTTTATTTAATACTTTAAGCACACAAATTTACAAAGGTGGAATTAATGCCATAGGTATTTTCTACCGGTCAATCTTTGGGTGACGCAGAGACAAACATTGGGAATAAATATTTATCTACATATAAGATAAAAAACCGGCCAAGTACGTGTCGACTACGCACAATGAAGGGTTCCCTAGTTAGGATGAATTTATTCCTAAAACAAACTTAACTTGAAAAACATGTTCTCCCATACAGCGATATACGCCACGGTCAATTTTCCAACTGGAAATGTAAGTTTTGTTAATGTAAATTGCAAAGAAATATTTTTTTTAATGATAAAACTATAAATTATAGTTTTTCGGACTTTTTCCTTTACTTGTGCTGTAGGACCTTGCTTTTTGCCTAATTTCATGATTCTAGGTCAACAGGAAGCACACTATAGGTTTTGATTTGTTTGCGAGTATCAAAATATGTATTGCTTGATTTTTTTTAGAGCTTCAACGGACCATAGACCTACGTATTTGATATTAATTTCAACTAAATACCTTCACGTGGTCCTTGGAAAACGGGTTGGACACACTGACAGACAGACAGACAGACGGACAACGAAGTGATCCTATAAGGGTTCCATTTTTTCCTTTTGATGTACGGAACCCTAAAATTACACAAATTTACTAAAAACAGATAAGACAAACATTAGGAAAACATTACCGTAGTGATGATACTGCCAGCTTCTTACGAATGTGCTCGCGAACTTTAACTTTAAAGGATAATCGGTTGGTTGCCATCCTGATTTCCAGGGGGAGCGCATTCCACAGAGAGATAGACTGAACGATGAAGGAAGAGTGAATGAAGTCAGTGCGGTGAGTGGGACATTGAAGAAGACGATTGTGTGATGAACGTAGATTTTAATTGTGGTTTGCGCAAATGTACTGAAAGTGGAGGGCTAGATAACTAAGGGAAGAGGGAGAGTCAAAAAATGAAAACAAGGTGGTCAACGCCCTTTGCTCTCTGCGTTGGCCAGTTTAGTTAATGATCCTTTAAGTTTGGGAAGATTTATTGCATACAACATAGTACCTATACAATTTTAGTTTTAGTATATGCGAAACCCGAAACACGTGTCTAGTATTTTTATGTAAAGAATCTATGTACAAAAATAAAAAAAAACTGTGTAAATTTCAAAACTGTATCATGAAAAATCACAAAGTTATAAGGTTGATAAGTAACCGGCTTGTCCGTACAAAAACATGCTAACGGTGCCCCCGGCGTCCAGGGTCGTCTTGCGCTCATTGATAATAATTTGGCAGTAGGTACCTAACCGTACGGCAATTGTATTGTCAGTTATTAAATGGTGATAACATTTTGCATCACACTAAATATTTTTGGGACAAAATATAAAATGGTGTAAAAATTATTGAAATCGATTCAGTTCCTTATTCTGAACAAACTATATTCAGGATTCGCATATACTCAAAAAATGTTGTATATAAAATACATAGTGCATTTCATACACGGTAGTCTCACATGAAAAAAAAATCAAGATACATGAAGTTATCCGGAAGAAAACCGGAGTCACCGACATAGCCTGCAGAGTAAGCAAGCTGAAGTGGCAGTGGGCTGGCCATGTTTGTCGAAGGACTGATGGCCGGTGGAGCAGACGAGTCCTGGAGTGGAGATCGCGTATCGGCAACCGTAGTGTGGGACCCAAATAGATGGACCAACGACCTTAAAAAGGTGGCTGAGACAGACTGGATGCGGAAGACGGAGAACAGGGTGTTATGGCACTGCCTGGAAGAGGCCAATGTCCAGCAGTGGACTGCCAAAGGCCGAGTTAATGACAGTCTCATAAAGTGGATACTATAATATAACTAAGTAGTAAGAAAATATAGTACCAAGGTTTGCTGTAATGAAGGATACACTAGTAAGATCCTAATATAAACTTAAAAAAAACTGGCCAAATCCGTATTGGACGACGCACAGTGAAGGGTTCTGTAGTTGGAATGAACTTATTCCAAAAACAAACTTAACATTGTAGTTGAAAAACATGTTCTCCCATATATCGATATATCGAGCTGTGATAGTTTTCCTTTTAATTTCGATATAATATAATAATGTACTACTGCCATGATTTTTTTCATACATCCAAAAACAACCATTTGTTGGCAGGGAAAGAAATAATAGCCACACGGGTAAATTGATCAGGTTAAGCTACACTAGCCGCGGTTGGTCCATGGGTGGGTGACCATATTTATATACCAAGACCCCTCCGTGCCTCGGAAGGCACGTCAAGCCGTTGGTCCCGGCTGTTATTTGCAGACCTCTGACAGTTGTTACGGGTCGTCAGAAGCCCGAAAGTCTGACAACCAGTCTTAGCAAAGGGGTACACGTATCGTGTTACCCAGTAACTGGTTTGTGGAGGTTAGATAGGCATGCGCTCTATGTAAAAAACTGGTATCCATCTGCATGCGGTTAGTCTGGAAGCCGACCCCAATATAGTTGGGAAACGGTTAGGAGCCAGATGATAATGAATCTTATCTAGTTTACTTTGTTCTTTAACCCTTAATTGTAAACAATAAATACTTCGATGATAAAGAAAATACAAATAAAAGTCATATTGCTGAAAAATATTTATAATTAACAAGAACATCATTGTTATAATTATTTTGGTATTTTTAATCCCAGAGACTAAATAAAAAAATGATTACGGGGTTATCAGTAATTGTGATATTGAAAATTACTTTTGTTTCATAATCAATACAAAGTTGATTGTTTTAAGTTAATATTTTCACGATGATGATGTTAAAGTTAACATAACCTTTAAATCAGTAATTATCTGTATTTACATACATTCTTTTATGTGTTTGTGTTTATCACAATACTATTTAACTGTGATAAAGCACAGAAATCTTGACGTTTCAACAAGTCATCCACGCGAAGCCAGGGCAGGACATACACAACTATATGTAGTAACAAAACCAACAAGCACCTTTTAAAATCCTACAAGATTATCTAACTGATAAGAAGACAGGAAGGTTCTTGTTTAATTTCAATTCTACCACTCCATAAAAAAATAAAAGGTTAATTACCATTTCCGTAATGATGTCGTCCATGAACCTGTTGAAGTATTTAAACCATTTACTTTGTAAGAAACACTAATTAGCTTGACGTATGAATGCAAGTAAAACTACGGGCGAAAACAGTATTAAAACTTTGTTGAAGTTATTCGGAAAAGAACCACTGAAGAACCACAGAACGACAGTGGGTTGGCCATGTTTCTCGAAGGACCGATGGCCGGTGGAGCAAACGAGTCCTGAAGTGGAGACCGCGTATCGGCAAGCGTAGTGTGGGACGCCCCCCAGTTAGATGGACTAGACTAGTGGCTGGGACAGACTGGATTCGCAAGGCGGAGGACATGGTACTGTGGCGCATCCTGGGAGAGGCCTATGTCCACTAGTGAAATGCGATAGGCTGAGTTGATTGATTGAAAATTTGGTCCTTTGAGCCGGATTCCAATAATTATGGCATCAACCTGTAGAGGTGTTTTCAGCTCGCGTGAGGGAGAGGCAGAGTTCGCGCCTTCACGCCCCTAGTCGCCGCAGGAGACGCCCTGGGCGTCGGGAGTCGCAAGCCGATTTTCGGCCACTGTAGGCGCGGGCCTGCGGACGGTGAGCGATGGGTAGCTCGCCGTCCGATAAGGACCAGGCCCGGGTCGACGGCGCGTTGTGTTCCACGCGCGCCTCGTCAGCACGAATTGACGGGGTCTATTAGGGCCAATGCCTGCCAGGGTTGCGAGTTTGTCCGAAAGGGATATCGTGGCCCTGGCACATAGGCAAATGAAGGAACACGGGTGGGTTTTAGTCAGTAAAAGTCTGACACGCCCTCCCACTCTGGGCGGAGCGGGAAGTTATTTGATAATATCCCACCCAAAAAAAAAAAGAAAAAAAGAGGTGTCTTCAGCTATAAGAGCCTACTAATGGCTGATGTAATTAATAATATTAAGGTTTGGTGGCCTTGGAGTTTCTTGCCCGTTCTTTTCCATCGAGATCTACGTTTTGGAATGGGTAACTTCAAATTTCAGACCAATTGACCGACTCTTTGACAATTCAAAAGTGCCTGTAATTGTTTTAATTGAAATAAATGCTTTGAGCTTGAGTTTGAGTTATACCCGCGACTTTGTCTGCGTATATTTTGGATTTTATAATTTTTGATGTGAAACATCTATAGGCGCACGTAAAACCGATTACTAGCGGGGTGACGCATGCCGCGTGGCGATCGGCCACTATACACTTATGCAGTCTTAGTGTGTGTAGTGTGATGTTTCACATCTGCCAGTCGTCATTTTTTTTTAATTTTTAATACCTACATATAACCAGTACGAAATTGGCCTATGTCCTTCTCCAGATTCTGTTCTATTTAGATCAGATTGTGACAGACTTACAACGTATTATGGACAATGCTGCCTACCCTATTAATTTAATCCTTCAGCCGTCTTTAACAATAGCCCTTTTCTTTTTCTTTTAAATCAGAATCCACATATATGTAATCCTATAAGCCGCGGAGAATTCCATGTTCCTCTTTCAAAAATTCCGAGATTAGCGTGAAGTTTCTAGCGTTTTCATTCGTGGATTTAAAAAGTGGGAAAATGGAAACTATCAACTGTCAACTGTCAAAATAGTTTTAGGGATTAAGGATTCCATGTTCCCCGCGGCGTGCGGCGCACAGTGGAACGAGTGTATAGGAGAGGTTGGACTTACCCATTTCCGAGAAAAAAACTCTAATTTTGAAAAACTAATAATGCCATCGTATTTAATTATGCCTGATCTATCAAATGCCTTCAAAACTTGAGCTGACAAAATTCTTTTTATCTCTCGTATTTCAGGAGTTAATTGAGAAAATGTGAAATTTTACTATGAAAATGACTGTATCTAGTTCCCTGCCGCCTGACTCCGGCCTTGTTTCAAGTTGTGGGCTTTACTATCGTATTACGCATAGCAAAAGGTACATTTACTTTTAAGACACATGGTGCGCCAAACGTGCACCTTCTGACATATAGGGTAATGTATTTTTTTACTGAATCGAGCTCTTTGCCTCGGGAATCTGATCTTATTTCAAGTTGTGGTCTTTACTAGCATAATACACACACCAAGAGCTGCATTTAGTGCTAAGACACATGGCACGTCAAACGTGCATCTTCTGACATATAGGGAGAGGGAGAGGAGAGGTTGAACATAGGAATTTCCGGGAAAAAAAAGTTTCAATTTGAAAAATAAATAATGCCATCATTTTTAGTTATCAAATGCCTTCAAAACTTGCTTCAAATTTCTTTTAATCTCTAGTGTTTCGGGAGTTAATTGAGAAAATGTGAAATTTTACTATGAAAATGAGTGAATCCAACTCTGCCTCCTCAATCTGGTGCTGGTTAAAGTTGTGTTCTTTACTATTATAATACACATACCAAGAGCAGCATTTAGTGCTAAGACACATGGTGCGCCAAACGTGCACCTTCCGACATACAGGTTGATTTATATATTTTTAACAAAAAACATATTTTGTCCTTATATTAAAATTTCGTTCGGTTTCGTTAAACTTACAGTAATATGATTCACACATGGACTGTATTGTGGAATAGCTATTAGGAGTATCGATACAAAATATAACTTTCCAGAGAACCCAATTCAATGTGATATAAGTTATTAAGAAAAGTGATTAGAGAAATGACTACTTAATGGTTTACACAGAATAACTAATGTAGTAATGAGCACTAACAAACTGCTTATAATAAACTAATTTACCATGCCTCATCAGCAAATAGGACCGTGTAATATTAATCAATCAATGAGGGTATCTGGATATAGTATAAATATGTCACCATAAGTAGCCTTCAAATCAGTATTGATTTATCCCGAAATGAATTTTCCAAATTGATTATTTATTTATTATATCAGAAGGTGCACGTTTGGCGCACCATGTGTCTTAGCACTAAATGCAGCTCTTGATATGTGTATTATGCTAGTAAAGACCACAACTTGAAATAAGATCAGATTCAGGAGGCAGAGAGCTCGATTCAGTAAAAAAATACATTACCCTATATGTCAGAAGGTGCACGTTTGGCGCACCATGTGTCTTAGAAGTAAATGTACCTTTTGCTATGCGTAATACGATAGTAAAGCCCACAACTTGAAACAAGGCCGGAATCAGGCGGCAGGGAGCTAGATACAGTCATTTTCATAGTAAAATTTCACATTTTCTCAATTAACTCCTGAAATACGAGAGATAAAAAAGAATTTTGTCAGCTCAAGTTTTGAAGGCATTTGATAGTTAAATACGATGGCATTATTAGTTTTTCAAAATTAGACTTTTTTTCTCGGAAATGGGTAAGTTCAACCTCTCCTATACACTCGTTCCACTGTGCGGCGCTACTGTCGGATTTTTTTTTTTTTTATGTCGATGAAAGTATTGACGCGCGAAGCGTTTTCGCGTATCTTTCCTACTTTGTGTATTGCTATAGGCAGTATAGGCACATCTATGTACATGTTTCTTTAGTTATCTCATTTTTAGGGTTTCGTACCCAAAGGGTAAAACTGGAACCCTATTACTAAGGCTCCGCCGTCTGTCTGTCTGTCCGTCTGTCACCAGGCTGTATCTCATGAACTGTGATAGTTAGACAGTTGAAATTTCACAGATGATGTATTTCTGTTGCCACTATAACAACAAATACTAAAAAATAGAATAAAATAAATATTTAAGGTGATTTTTTTGCTCGTTTTTGCTCGATATTGATAACGATAACAGGTAGACGCTTGAAATATTCACAGAGTATTTAGTTATATATTAACTTTAAAAATAAATAATTAAATTAAAATAAAACAAATATTTAACCATACAACAAACGTGATTTTTTAACAAACGTCATTTTTATAGGTAATGGTACGGAACCCTTCGTGCGCGACTCCGACTCGCAATTGGCTGGTTTTTTTTTAAGTTTCCGTGACCCTGAAAGTAGTGGGTGGCCCAGTAGAGACGGCAACGACTTACGAGTTATAGGTCGTAGGTTCGAAGCCAAGCAGGCACTTTACGTAACTTAAATTATTCCATCACCACTGCTCTCAAAACGGTGAAAGAAAACATCGTGAGGAAATCGGGAAGTCCTAAAACGAATAATTTGAAGACAAGACGAACGGCAAACGCCCGGAAGAGCTACTGGTCCATGACGGAACTACTCAAGGGTGAGTTGGCACTGATAATCAGGCTCATGGACATGTATATTCTTCCCGTCTTAACCTATGTTGCACAGACTTGGTCTTTGACTAACATCCAGAAATCCAAACTCAAGGTCTGCCAACGAGCAATGGAGCGCAGTATACTAGGCGTTAAATTAACTGATCGTGTTCGGAACACAATACTGCGCTCCAAAACAAAGATAGCTGACGTGGCTCAAAAGGCTGCCCAACTTAAATGGGACTGGGCAGGACATGTCTGCTGCATGCCGGACCAACTGTGGGTTGAAATGGCACAGAATTGGTACCCCTGTGACATCCACTAAGCCGCACTGAGCCCGCGTGATTACGGTCCACTCCCTCTCACAGAGAGGATGGGTATAATAGGTATAATATAAGCGGGTATCAGCTTGGAAAACTGTCATACAGGTCCCGAGTGCAGTATACACTCCAGCCCTCACAAAGTTTAGAACTTTTCTGTAACTTATGACGCATATGACCAAATATCTTGAGAGAAATAAATAACTAGAAATATTTGTGATGTGTAATACTGAAGAGACAAAATATCACGCCTGTATTCTCCGAAGAGTTGGGCAAAGGTGTAAATAACACCCACATTTCACCAGCAGTTTGGTAGATTGCGATCCTGGGGGTCTACGCCGAAGCGTTAAACCGAAGTATCGGTCGAATGTTCGGCTGTTGCTTAACTACGGCTAAATATGGCTGACTACGGCGAAGAAAAAAAAAACGACAGTCAAAGAGATAAGCCAAAGTCAAAAATGTGACTTTAATTCGGGTATGGATTCAAAGTCAAAAAAGGAAACTATGGAAGTTATAAAAAGGCCGAACATTCAGCCGATTCTTCGGTTTAACGCTTCGGAGTAGACCCCTGGATTCCCAGCTCGGGCAAAGTATTTTAAAATCAAAATCAAAATATTTAATTTCATAGAAACCTACATGGGCACTTATGAAACATCAGAAGCTAGGTGCACGGTTCCAATTGGTATTTTCCTATGTAGTCTACAGCTGGCCAGAAACTCCACAATTACGGTCTTTTAAAAATAATTGCTTTTTGCAATGTTATCAAATTACAGTGTTGATAGATATGGGAGGACAGTGTAGGCCCGTCAACAAGTACCAAGTACTTAACAAAATAGAAAATGTTCTACAAATCTCCAGTCTATTAAGCATATTACATAATTCATCATCATTCCAGCCGAAAGACCTCCACTACTGGACATAGGCCTTCCCCAAAGGGGGCGGGGTTTGCCATAATCGCCACGCTTGGCAGGCCAGTTGCCGATCGCGATTATGGCGTTGAAGTACATAGAGAACGCTGTTGCCAATTCTCTAGTAAGTCCCTTAATCGCCTTTGCCAACACCCACAGGAAGCAATAGGATGGTGCTATTCTTTACGTCCCGCACCATACGGTACAATCCTACAACGTTCTCACATTCACAAAATATAAACAAAAAGTATTATAAGTATTTATTTCACAAAAAACATAGCTCTTTGCACTGTTTTGATTGATTGAAAAAAAATATTTACATTATTATGCAAAAGTAGACTCTATCTTTTAAACTAGAACTAGCCTGTATCTTAAAAGATAGGGTTCAGCCAAATTGATTCTATTAATATTCACAACCAAAAACTAGTGAAGACAGTGTCAATGATTTATTTGTACTAACAGCTGGACAGAAAAGAATAATAATAAAATAATAACAAAAACTAATCCTAACTAATACAAATAGTGTGAAAGACAGCAGACATGCAATTGTATGTGTGTATGTGTAGGGGTGTGTGTTGTGTGGGGAGTGTGTGGGTGTGTGGTGGGGGGAAGTGATTCCGTGAATGTAATAACATAATTATAATAATTGGATATAAAGTGTGAGATGTGATCTTTGAATTAGTAAAGTATTATTAAATTATAAAAATTCCCATTTGCTGCCCCCAGAGTCTGGATTTGTACCCGCGTGTATGTGGACGTGTTGGCTATAGGCTCGCTTCCTTTACATCGGATTTAAACATAAACACCGTAATTGCGTAACATAATTTCATTCACAATCAAGAGTTTTTAAGGAAATTCCTAATCCATTGCTTCCATAGGTTTGAAAAATTCGTCTGCTCAACAACGTTATTAAGGCAAAGGACGTGACTGAACTGTCAAAATAAAAAGAATTGCGATCTTTTGTAATTTTTTTGTGTGTTAGGCGACTCCACTGGTGTCAGTAGTACTACGAAAAATTTAATGATTTGCTACTAGAACAGTCTGAACCTAATTAGGCGATTCATATAATGTTTAATCACATCACACTATTATTATAAAGGCGAAAGTTTGTGTGTGTGTATGTTTGTTAGTTCTTCACGCTCAAACGGCTGGACCAATTTTGATAAAATTTTGTATGGAGGCAGCTGACACCCTGGATTAAGTAGGACTTTTTATCCCGATATTCCCATGGGATCGAGACTTACGCGGGTGAAACCGCGGGGCGCAGCTAGTTAATATCTAAATTCATTCTAATCCTAGAAAACTTTGAAATAAACAATGAAGTTAAGTCTCTTTCTAGTCTTAACGTCATAATATTTGAGGTAATATAATTTAATTGTTTCGTTTTAGATTATTGGCGGAGCTTGTGGCTAAGTAATATTAGCTGCACGGGTCGATCGATCAGGTTAAGCTACGCTTGCCGCGGTTGGTTCGTGGATGGGTGACCATCTTTTCATACCAAGATTCCTCCGTGCCTCGGAAAGCACGTTAAGCTGTTGGTCCCGGCTGTCATTTGTAGATCTTTGACAGTTAAGTCGGCAGAAGCCCGAAAGTCTGACAACCAGTCTTACCAAGGGATATTGTGTTACCCAGTAGCTGGGTTGTGGAGGTCAGATAGGCAATCACTCGGTGTAAAATACTGGTATTCAGCTGCATCTGGTTAGACTGGAAGCCGACCCCAACATAGTAACCCGAAGGCTTAGCAGATGACGGCAGATGATGATTATTCAAAAATGATTCTTGTTACAACATCGTCATAGCTCACAGGTTTGTCTAAAAATCCTGTTATTATAATAGATCAATTTTGCTTCACGTGCATCGGCTAAATTATTAAATAATGAACGCAACCCAGTAAAACCCCACCACATCCGTATCACTGACCGAAAATCAAAATAAAAAATCGTTTATTCAAATTAGACCGACCAAAAAAAAACCCAAAACGTATTATGACTTACGTTGTCGTATATGCCAAAACCTATTTAACGAGGAAACACCTTCAATGTCAAAATAATTATGCCATTTCCTCCACAAAGTGTACCTAATCGTAAGGCATAATTTTTATTTTCTTACTGTTCTTTGGAAGTCATGAGCCACCAGAGAAACTAGTGAAGGATTTCAAGATTATGGCCGATCATTGGCACCGTAATTGTAGAGTTTGACAGTTTTGCTAATCTCCTAATTGAAAGGCATCTTTATGGTTTTCCGATGACGTGCCACTGATACTCCATTGGAAAAATTGTGTGTATTTGGTAATCTCGTACTGACAAGCTCCTATTATTTTGACTTCCCTATGGACCACTGTCACGCCATTATGAATTTAGGAGGTTACAAACTATGGGCACAATGGTCATGGCGTTGCCTTGGTATGGTCGTCATAATGACCAATCATTGAAAATAGCAGAATTGAACCTCAGGAAGCTTAATTTAATTTATCTATTGGAAAGGTGTGCAGTGCAATGAGTGCAGAAGGATCAATTTTTAACCGACTTCCAATGTTCGGCAAGTATGTTTTTTTTCTTTTTTTTAATGTATTTTCACCGATTTCATAATTTTATATGTATTTTCAATTCTGTACAAATTAAAAAAAAAAAATGTTAGAAAGGGTATGCTCCCGAGGTGGTCCCATTGTTACCAAATTAGAATCTGATGAGGGGATCCCATGGGAATCGAGGGAAATCATCAAATTTTATAGGGCCACCTATAGCGATTTGGGTATTTTTTATAGTAACTCATGCATTTGCACTTAGAAAGCACCATTTGGTGAAGTGGAACTGATGATGGCTACCGGAACGACTTTTTTACGTATACTACGGTACTAGTATTTTACGGGCTGCGATTCGATTAGGCAGTTCAGTATGGTTGCTAAGCAATTTATGCTCGTCATAATGTATATGGTGAAGTCATCATCAGTGCTAGTTCTCATGGTTCTTACCAAGAGAACTCTTCAACAATTAACGCCCCTGCATCGTGAAAAGCAATATTTTGTAAAAGGTTATGAGCAGTTGACATTAGGCTATTGTAACTTAGAAAAATTAAAAACTGACTCACTAAAATGTGAAAAATAAAAAACTTTTTACAAAAAAAAAAAAACAAGCGACTTCCAAAAAAACCTACAACGTGAAAAATAACTTTAATTTCGGAAGTCGGTTTTTGTAAAAAGTTTTTTATGTTACACTGTTGAAGTAATATACAATGTGGAGACAACAATACGACAATAAATGAAAACACTGGCAATACTAATGCATAAGAGTATTTTGGAACGATCAAATAAATTCTAGCATCGAAATTAAAAAAGTGTTTTTTTCAAATAAACTAAATAGCAGTGGTGTGCCGACTATGGGTTTTGCCAATCTTTGACTAGCTATAGCGACTAAACTATTGGATATATTTGATTGAATTTTCGTGTGCAGACTGCGAACGTCATTAGATATACGTAGTTGAATTTATTGTTATATTGTCGTCTCCACGTTGTATACATATGTCGTTACCTGATTCAGACAATTACCTATACGCGAGTAGGTTTTCTAAAATATCACAAAATTGCAATCTATATCAAAATAGATAAGAAAATACGTTTATTTGCGGTAAACATAACGCAAAGAAATAAAAACATAAACACGAAAGAACAAGTTGAGGGAAAATATGCGTCAAATTCACGTGTTGCATTCATTCGCGTTGTGTTGCGTTTCATTAATAATTCTCATGTGCGTATACTTGAAGAAACAAGTGAAAATTCGTGAAGATTGCATATCTATCGTCGCTCCAGGCCTCAATCGCATCAAGTAAAGTATTGTGCACCCCTTCCTTTACAAACTGTCGTTTTTCATCGCACAATTTCTCCAAACAGTAATTATACTTCATCCAATGTTTTAGAACACCAACTGCGAAAATCTATCGTAAGATATCGCTTATTTTGCGTAAACATTTTTATGTTTCCCCCAAGCATCGCCACTTCGGCCGGTTCTATGCTTCGCACACCCAACGGATTCTTGCGGTCTTCACAAGGTCATCGGTCCTTGTGGGACTCCTCCCATTGGAAGGCCATCCAATGCTACATCTTTCGATACGTGCTGGCACTCCCAAACTTTTCGGCCCCATCTGCCATCTGACAAACTTACATATTAAAAAATCTTGGTATTTGGTCAAGACGTAAAAACCGTGCGTCGCTGGTTGATAATAACAACAAAACGAGATCACCAATCAAATTTGCAAACCGTGGTAATTATGCAGTTTTCCCTTTGATATACCGGTTAATGTTAAATGGGACTCCCAGGTTTTTTATTGAACGTTTACTTTGTTGTAAACAAAAAATAATCATTAGCAAAAAAGTTTTTAATCTCTAAACAAAAAAAACAGTTCCGCGGGCGACGGACAGGCAAAAGCCTCTGAAGATGGCCACGTGTAGGAAAACCATAATGTTAGAAATCGTATGTTTTAGGACGATTTGAAGGCTGGTAAGAGAAGTCAGTAAATGATCGTTAGAAATTTAGGATACATTAGGTTACTAGAGAAGATATCCGTGTGTTGCCGGACGTAAAGAATAGAACCATCCTATTTCTTCCCGTGGGTGTCGTAAAAGGCGACTAAGGGACTTACTAGAGAATGGGCTGCAGCGATCTCTTTGCATTTTAACACCATACTGCGATCGCCAACCCGCCTGCCAAGCGTGGCGATTATGGCAACCCCCCTTCTTGGGGGAGGCCTATATCCACCAGTGGACGTCTTTCGGCTGAAAAGATGATGATGAGGTTACTAGAGCGTGTGAAGTTTAATTTTTTTTTTTACTTTTTCTGTAGGTAATTGATTAGCAAACAAATATTGAATGGCTCGTAGCTAAATGATAACAGACGCACGAGTAGATCGAACGTTAAGCAACACTTGCCGCGGTCAGTTCATGGATCGCGGCAAGCCATCTGAGCGAGTCCCAATAAATGAAAATTTTCTTTATTTATTTCTTTTCTTTTCAATGTTAAGTGGATACAGGCGCTTATAGGCAATACCAGTGGCACCACAAAAGCGTTGCCATCTTCAAATCGGAATACAGTAGCACTTTTTCAAATGGCTAAGGTGGTAGTTCTTACCAGGAAGACCCTGTTCCCGAAGAGTTAGTACACGATTGAACTGAACCAACCACCAACGGAACTATTGTACCACAAACGTGTGAGTGTCAAACGCAGGTTCGTATATGAGGACGAAGAAGCTTGCAACAGCTTTAAGGGGGATCCGTTAAGGTAGCCCGCGAAATTCAAATTTTATTACGTTTTTTGTAATTTGCAGGTCATTAACAGGTTGTATGTTGATCTAAATATGATTCGCGGCCATAACAAATATGGCTTTAAAGAATTATAATCATTAGAATCGGCAGTACAACTAACTCTCTTCGTAAAATCCTATTGAATGACTATTTCTGAAATAATCATTCAGTAGGATTTTATGAACTTAGAGAGTTGTAATGCTGATTCTAATGATTATAATTCTGTAAAGCCATATTTGTTATGGCCGCGAATCATATTTAGATCAACATGCAACCTGTTACTGACCTGCAAATTGCAAAAAACCTAATAAAACTTGAATTTCGCGGGCTACCTTAGCGGATCCCCCTTTAAGCTCAAGATTTGCGTAATACAAGAGTGATGGCAAGTGCTTTAATTTTGACATACCTTTACCTATTATGTTTAAAAAAAAAGTCTGCCTTCAAAATGGTTAAGCGGAATGGTGCTAATCCGTGCGTCATGTTCGTGAACGGGCGCCATCACGCGTCAGTAGGGACTGGTCACCTCTTAGCTGCCACGGCTTATTATAATTTAATAAAAAAAACTATTTGATTTTATTTTTTATTTTTATTACGGATGCTTTTAACATTCTGCATCGTTCCCACATGTATAATTTCAACACGAATGATGTAACCAATATTTTGTAACCATTTTTGATTTAAGAGTGTCCGTGGAGTTTCTTGCCCGTTCTTCTCCATAGGTACCTACTACGCTTAGGAATGGGCAACTAACTTCATCTTTCTGAGTGACCGACCCCTTGACAATTCAAAAATGCCTGTAATTGGTTTATTTGAAATAAATGCTTTGAGCTTGATTCTTCCGCTGATAAAAATGACATGTATTGTTGACCCCGTAATTGCTTTACCACCCTAAGGTTAAATGTCATATGCACGACATAAAATGTCAAAGTTTTAAGACCAAATGTGACAGTTTAATATTTTCAACCTTATGTACATAAAGATATTTTATTTTTCAAATATGGCTACAGTACATAGTGGTGATGGTTTAGTGAAGTTTATACTTTTTTTTTGTTGGATCATTCGGTTCCCTACAAAATGATTGAAGTGGATGGTGCTGATCCACGCGTCATGTTCGTGAACAGTGCCTTCAGACTTGAGACTAGTCATCTATTTGCACGGCACACGCGCACAGGTACGCACACACACTGTCGTGAATTCGTGATCTACGCCTACGCCACTATGACTCGCTAGAGGCTATTATCAGCCAGGGCTTATTTTTAACAATTTAATCTTATACTTTGAATTATTTTTATTTATTTATTTTTTACATTGTCCTGACTCATATAGAAGCAACAAGAATAATGTGCCCAGGATGTTGTACTATCTTGATTTAAAAGAGTGTTGTTGGAGTTTCCTGCCCGTTCTTCTCCATAGAGATCTACGTTTTGGAATGGACAAGTAGCTTCAACTTTCTAACTGACCGACTCTTTGACTACTCAAAAGTGCCTGTAATTCGTTAAATGCTTTGAGTTTGAGTCTACAAGGGATCACTTTTTGTCATGTTAAGTGCAAAAAGGAATGGGAGGCCATTGCAACAGTGGAACAACACAGGCAGATTTATTTATTTAAATTTTGACAAAAACTCCTAGTAAAAATGTACTGGGAGTTATTGTCAAAAGTGATAAGAGAATTACGACGTCGACTATACCTTCCTACATTGTTAAAACATATCCAAAATAAGTATGATATTATTACGTAGTTTAAAATAACAACGACATACCTTCAGAGCTCATGACTTGCTAGAATCTTGTTTATAACCATTTATAACAATGATCACAGTTTACTTGTCATGTTTTTTTTCTAATGATGCTTCATTAAAACTTTACTTAGATTAAAACTTTACTTTTTTTATTTATATAAAAAAGTACAATGTAGCAACATGTAGGTATTGTATAAAAGTTTATTGTGATATTTTTCTCATATTATCAGTAAAATCAGGTAAACAAATTGTTAAGCAGTGACTATCTCTTCCATATTCAAATCAATAGTTATGTATTTGTGCAACAAGAGAGAAAAGTTGGTTTTTGCTGCAAGTGCTGATTTTGAATCCCGAGTAAGCGAAGAAATCTATATTTGAATCACGAGCGTAGCATATAGCATTTCATCAGGATTTTCGAATCCTGAGTGCAGCGAGAGATTAAAAAATACGATAATTATGTAAATAACTTTGGTCTCGTGTGTAACACATACAACTTTTCACCTCAGCAGCGAGAAAATTATAATCTAAAGGTAAAAATACAAAATGGTAAAAACTAAACCACAATCATTTTATATCTGTTAAAGAAACAATATCTTAAATAACATACGATAACATCACGCCTGTGATCCCCGAAGGGTTAGGCAGAGGTGTACCTATAGTACACCCACATTTCGCCAGTAACGTTCAAGTCCCATGTAATAGGGGGCGAGTCTATTACCATCAACCAGGCACAAATCTAGACTCCGGGCTGCTACTGAGAAATTCCTAATGGAAAATCCCAATAACACTTGGCCTGACCTGGGAATCGAACCCAGGACTTCATGCTCAGCAGTACCGCTTGTGACCACTTGACTAACGAGATAGTCTAACTGTAGCCGTCTGTGTGTGTTCCTATAATTATATCTTTAATTAAAACTTAAAATACAATAATAACATTTGAAACTTTAACAGATGATTTTCAATTTTACGGTTATAAGTGTATCCGAACGTTTTGTTGTTTGATTTTTTTTTGGGCCTATTATGTATGGAATTTGAAAATCGAACTTCGAATAGACGTGTTTCTATCTCTCGCTTTTTTCGTATCGAAGGGAAAGTGACAGAACAAAGTGAAGTTCAAATCTTTCGATTTTTATGAGTTGACCCAGAACTGTTCTCGGCATTAAAAAAAAATAATAATTAAAAAGTTATTTTGTCTTACGCCAAAATCGAAGTTTGATCACTGTCTTTAAACAGCAAAACCTGAAGTCATATATTTAAACTAGTCTGACATAAACTATATATTATATCATATCTATAATGTATTTCGTATATTTATTATATGTATATCCTTAATCCTTAACCTAACCTAGCCTTTTCTAAACTATGTTGGGTTCGGCTTCCAGTCCAACCGGATGCAGCCGAATACAAGTATTTTACATCAAGCGGCTGCCTATCTGACCTCCACAACTCTTACTGGGTAACACGATACCCATTGGTAAGATTGGTTGTCAGACTTTCGGCCTTCTGACGATCTGTATATATTCAAATCAAATCAAATCAATAATTTATTTGCAACGAATATAGGTACATTAAAATACAGGTGGAGTAGAAAAGAGTGAGCCATGTACATTCTGCCCGGAAATAGGCACGCAAAAATTATAAAAATTGTTAAACAGAATAAATAAAATTACAAATTAAATGTCACAGTTAGAATTATTACAATAAAATTATACTTATTTACATTAATTGATATTGAAAAATGTCAAATTAAAATGTTACTTAGAATAAAATTTAAAATAAATGTATATGTGCATTATGTTCAAGATAATATTAATTATACACATTGCTGATTAACAAGTTTTGTCCATTAAGAAATCATTAATCGAATAATAACATTTTTCTATTAGGAAGGCCACTAATTTATTTTTAAAGTTCTTGATTAAATCATTTTTCATTACATCTGGCAATTTATTGTACATAGTAGGACCCATACAAATAACACTTTTTCTCAATAGCGCTGTGTTACAGGACTCGACTTGTAATAAATTTTTGTATTGGTTTCTGACAGGTCGTTTTCTAGTTTCTGACATCGTGGGAAATAGGTTTTTATTGGTCTTTACAAACATGGCCATTTCCTGAATATACAAAGACGGAAATGTAAGCACTTTTAGGGACTTAAACTTTGGTTCACAACTGTCTGTGGTCTTCAAACCACACATCGCTCGAATGCAACGTTTTTGCGCCTTGAATATGTATTCCCTTGAGCTGCAATTGCCCCAGAAAATAATACCAAATCTTAGAACTGATGCAACCAGACCATGATATGCTACCAATATTGTTTGAATGTCAACTTTTTTGGACAACTTTGAAAGGACATATGCCGCTGTATTCATCCTTTTGCAAATTTCCTCTGCTTGTGGTTGCCAATTTAGTTGTCTGTCAATGTAAATCCCTAAAAATGTTGCTACTTTAAGTTGGTTAATTTCTTGCTTATTGTAGTTTACAGATACTTCTTTTAAAATTGTGCGTTGATGGAAGTGCATTATATTAGTTTTTTGTAAGTTTATCACTAAGTTGTTTTTTTCAAGCCAATGTACGACATCTTTCAGAGTCTGGTTTATGTCTTGTTCATAGCTATCCGGATGTTTACATTTTACTAACGCGGTGCTGTCATCGGCAAATAATACCATTGGGTTATCAACATGCCGTGGCAAATCGTTGATATAAATTAAGAAAAGGGGTGGCCCTAGGACGCTGCCTTGTGGTACACCATATTTTATTATCCGTCCTTTTTTTTTTTTTGGGTGGGAAATTATCAAATAACTTCTCCCGCTCTGGGCGGAGCGGGAGGACGTGTCAGACTTTTACTGACTAAAACCCACCCGTGTTCCTTCATTTGCCTGTGTGCCAGGGCCACGATATCCCTTTCGGACAAACTCGCAACCCTGGCAGGCATTGGCCCTAATGGACCCCGTCAATTCGTGCTGACGTCTCTTTGAGGCGCGCGTGGAACACGACGCGCCGTCGACCCGGGCCTGGTCCTTATCGGACGACGAGCTACCCATCGCTCACCGTCCGCAAGCCCGCGCTGACGCTGCCTTGTGGTACACCATATTTTATTATCCGTCCTTTGGATCGGTATTTTCTTTCACTCTTTGTTTCTGGGCAAATTCTAGTAATTTCCGTGTACTGTTTACGATCGCTAAGGTATGATTTAATAAGTTTTAGAACATTTCCCCTTATTCCATAAACGCTCAATTTGTTTAGTAGAATATCGTGATCGACGCAATCAAAAGCTTTCGTCATATCTGTGAAGATTGCGCAAATAGGTACTTTGCTATCTACGTTTTTTATGACAATATTGATTAACTCGAAAATAGCTGTATTAATGCTTTTGTTTTTCCTAAAACCTTTTTTTTCATCACACAAAATGTCATATTTAGATAAGATATTATTAAGTAATTCGTGGATTAACTTCTCTACTACTTTGGACAATACCGGAATTAAGGCTATTGGTCTGTAATTAGCTATTTCTTCTTTTTTATTCTTCTTGTAGAGTGGTTTAACTATAACAGTTTTTAAGCTATTAGGGAACACACCAGAGTTAATGCTAACATTAATAATATGGCTAAGCGGTACAGCTATATTGTTCACCACAAATTTAACGACTTTCGTTGCTATGTTGTCATACCCAACGCTATTTTTGTTTTTTAACGATTGTATTGTTCTAATTACATCTTGGGGTAAAACTGGTGCCATAAACATTGAGTTTAGGTTTTTCGGAATATTATTAGTTTCAAATGACAGTTGAGGTGGCTGCTGAATCTGATCAATAAAGTAGTTATTAAAGATATTAGCGATTTTATGAGGATCTGTAATTGTTGTATCATGTAGTCTAATTTGGGAAATTGGGTCGTAAGAGTGTGTTTTGTTATTTATGACTTGCCAAGATGCTTTCGACTTATTACCAGAGGCTTGTATGAGATAGTTATTCTGTGATTTTTGAGTTAATTTGATAATTTTTCGAAATTTTTTAGAGTAGTCTTTAAATTTATTTTTATTTTCATTAGTTGGCCTACGTCTGTGTTGCCATAAAAGGTGTCATTGCTTTTTACTACAAACACGTATACCTCGAGAGACCCATTTAACTTTTTTATACGGTTGTATAGTAATAAATCTATAGGGAAAGCAAAGGTCATAAAATAAACGGAAGTCTTCCAAGAAAATATCATATGCTACATTTACATTATCGGTATTGTATATTTCGGAGAACGAAATGCAGCTAAAGTAATTACTAAATTTAACTAGATTTTCTAACGACAAATCTCGTTTCTTGATTCGCCAAGATTTCAATCTATATGTTTTATTTACTTTAATTTGCATAGTTTGAGCCGTGTGATCTGAAAGAGCTAATTCGATTACTTCACATTTACATTTTTGACGAGAATTGTGAGCAAAGTTATCAATGCAGCTATTACCGCACAATCTAGTTGGTTGCCTCAGTTCCAGCTTAAGATTGAAACCCAAAAGAAAACATTCAAAGTCTATGGACATTCTATTCTTTTTTAAGTTATCAATGTTGAAGTCCCCGCACATAACAACTGTTTTTCTCGAGTTAATACAAGAAGTTTTCATAACAATTTCGAGCTTTTCATAAAACATATTCAGGTTATTAATTTTCGGTGGCCTGTATATACAAATAACGATCAATTTTTGCCGGATTAGTTCGATTCCGCAGCATTCAAAAGTGTTTGTTATTGAATGACGTGAGATTTCTGTTAGTTCTCTATACTCTAGGCCTATTTTAACTAGAATGCAAGATCCCCCACGCCTTTTTGCTCGTCTTGCATAACACGCAGCTAATTTATAATTTGGAATATTTAATACCTTTTCATAGCCCCGCATAATGAAGTGTTCCGTAATGCAGACCACATCTATGTCTTTATGTTTCTTATATAGTTCCTGAAGATGGACTGTGAGCAAGTCAGCCTTATTTAAAAGATCCCCCACGCCTTTTTGCTCGTCTTGCATAATACGCAGCTAATTTATAATTTGGAATATTTAATACCTTTTCATAGCCCCGCATAATGAAGTGTTCCGTAATGCAGACCACATCTATGTCTTTATGTTTCTTATATAGTTCCTGAAGATGGACTGTGAGCAAGTCAGCCTTATTTAAAACACCAGCAATGTTTTGATGCAATATATTCATACTGTTATAGGCGAAAAAAACAATTTGAGTGTGACGTCTCATTTGTCTCATTATATATTATATTATGTATTATATACTTCATATTTTCCCCTAAAATTTAAGTAGGATGGGATTTGTTTGTAAATTAAAAACTATGGATGTGTTTTAAATACATACTATGAGAATCTCTTTATCATCTTTTCTTATACCACTTTTTTGACTTCCATCAAATGAAATACTTTTAGCCATTTTAGCGTAATAAATAAACAAAAAAACAAAATCATTTTCGCAATTATAATGGTAGTTAGGATTCATCTCTTTAAAGTTTTGCTTTGATTACAGTCTACACCTAGTTTCTGCGTTTCATAAAAACTGCCAACATCTCAACCCCATATCTGTATCCACTATATCTTATTATTAAACCCAACTTGTTGAAGCTTTATATTGAGGTTCTCAATGACGATTTACCGTGGTACCATGTGGTGCCAGACATTAAAAGAAAAAAGAAAAAAGAAAGAAAATACGTTTATTTGCGGTAAACATAACGCAAAGAAATAAAAACACAAACACGAAAGAACAAGTTGAGGGAAAATATGCGTCACATTCACGCAAAACGGCCAACGGACGGTTAACGGTTCATTAAGAATAACACCATCCTATTTCTTCCCATGAGTGTCGTAAAAGGCGACTAAGACATTCTACTCGTTTTGACCTATGGATCCCAGACTTTGTCTTTGACAAACGTTCGAAAGTTCAAAAGCCAAGGATTACTAACGTGTAATGGAGCGCAGTATTATTGGCAGGAAATTAACAGATCGTATTCGCAACATCACACCGCGAGCTGCGCTCAAAAACACAGGTTGCTGACGTTCTTCAAAAAGCTGCGAAGTTGAAGTGGGACTGGACTGGCCCCCCTGACGCATGTCCAATGTGCTGAGGGTCAAAATAAATACTTAATGGAGCCATGAGCAGTGGTGGCCGAGTGGAATCGGCCCCGACTTACGAGTTGTAGGTCGTGGGTTCAAACCCAAGCAGGGGTTTTACTTAGTGTAAATAATTTCACCACCACGGCTCTCAAAACGGTGAAGGAAAACATCGTGAGGAAACCGGCATGTACCCAGTACCAAAAATTCGAAGACATGTGACATCTACCAACCCGCACTAGGCCAGCGTGGTAGATTCCGGCCCACTCCCTCTCGAAGAGAAGAGGCTTGTGTAACAGCAGTGGGAATATTATAGGCTGATTATGTGAGCTCTGAGAAGACCCCGTAGAAGATGGTGAAACGAGCTGGATGAAACAGACGACCAGTGGTCCACATTCACACTGGATTGCAAGCACTGGAAGTCACGGGGAGAGGCCTTTGCCCAGCAGATACCGGCTACCAGTAACATTATAGGTAATGAATAAACCACATTAAATCTAGTTGCTTGTCTCACTCTCAAAACTTTAGGAACCCCAACGTTAAAACCAAATCCCATCAATTGCAGAAACTAGTATAAATGTACCAAAACAATAGAAGATACATAAATATAGATATAACAGACACAATTCACTACCAAGAATGACCCTTGCCGGTTGGGCGTGCCATTCATGAGTTATGACCGGACCAGAAGCATTGATTACGTAAATAACAGACGTGAAATCTGCTTTTTAGGTCCTCCGCTGCCCCCGAAATCATTACCCAATTGGATTGCCACTACCGTGTCATCCGCCTTAGCTCAGGCTTGACGAAATTACTAGCTGCAAGCTTGTCAATTTTGTCTATTACCGATCACGAAGCAGCGGTAACCCAATGATAATGAATCCTTTTTTTTTTTTTTGTTCACGGGGTGGAAAAGCCTCATGGATGTCCTCCACCCTGGGGCGGGCGGAGGGGTCTGTCAGACTCTTACTGACTAAAAACCACCCCAGTGTTCCCTGCCCACACTGGGGTGGTCCCCGAGTCCGCCGTCCCTGGACCCATTTAGGGGGGCCGGAAGAAGGCATTATCTGCCCTCTGCCGAAGCCCAGTGCGCCTGCTGCGGGCCGTGTGAGTGGATCTCCCGCTCCCTTTCCGCAGCATCAGCAGAAGGACACCACCGTGTCCCAGGACTTCCCGCTGCCTGCCATCGACTCGACCACGGCCGGCAGCGATAGGTCACTGCCTACTCCTGAGATGAGGGCACGGCGAGGCTCCTCCCATGCGGCACACTCTGCCAACGTATGCCGCGCCGTGTCCTCGCGGCAATGATAATTAATCCTACTTGAAGTTGTAGGTCATAGGTTCAAACCCAGACAAGCGTGCACGTTGTGCTATTTAGTTGATCACCACTGCTTTCGAAACGGTGAATGAAAACATCATGACGAAACCCAACATATTCGATCACACCGCCTCGTTCATACACCACATTCGTTTAGAGCCAAAACATTCCTTCGAATGTTTTCACATTTATCACATCCACCAACCCGTAGTTAAGTGGCCCGCGCGCGTGGTGAACGACTACCCACTTCCTCCCACAGAGAGGAGACCAGCTGTGCCCCAGCTTGGGAATATTATTGGCCAGTTATGCTTACGCTGCAATCCTGACATGTAATACTCATGGTTTTAAACGCCCCAAAGCTGTAGGCATTTATGTAGAATGCTTTTGGAGCAAAGTGTCGCTTCTGTACCTACATTCTTATTATATGGTTATGGCCAGAGCAGAGGTCAGAAACGGGCCTATTGTCCAGCGATTAGCAATTGATCCCACATCTCGGTAGCCATTGTATTCGATGAGTGCGGATGAATTTAGGGAATTATGTATCGTACTATTAATTTTGGGGTATTGATGATGAGAGAGGTTTTAGTAGTCTAGAATCTGTTGGTTTATATTGGCGCCGATTCCTTCGTTCATAAACTGAACTAAAATGAGAGAATATACATATCTCACTGACGTAACTTGTACAGCTCGAGGAAACGACGGTGACAGTTAAGAACTAAGTTAGAGAAGTCAAATTCTTTGACAAGTCTATGCCTTGAACCTACGCCGTTTTTTTTTGGCTACACTTTTAGCCATGTCAATTATGCTTGTATGGAAATTGTAGTTCAGCTAAAATTACAGCTGTTATTGATTCCGGCCCTTTCTTGTTTCATTTGTGTGAAAAAGATGGTAATAGCCAACATCAAGTATCGGCAACTTCTTATATTATTGCAGTGTTATTGGTTAGTAAATAATATTCTAATAATGTTTATATTATACAAGTTATAATTATTATGTTCAAAACAGATTTTGCACATCGCTTTTGGCGGTTTTCATCGGCGGGCGTTTAAGGGACCATGACAAAAAATCGTAAGATTCACCCTACTATAGATCGTTTTTAGGGTTCCGTACTCAAAGGGTATAACAGGAACCCTAATACTAAGGTTACACCGTCTGTATGTCTGACTGTCTGTCTGTCCGTCTGTCACCAGGCTGTATCTCATGAACCGTGATAGTTGGACAGTTGAAATTTTCACAGATGATGTATTTCTGCTGCCGCTATAACAACACACTAAAAACAGAATAAAATAAATATTTAAGGGGGCTCCCATACAGCAAACGTGATTTTTTTTCTTGTTTTTGCTCGATATTGATAACGTCAACAGGTAGACGCTTGAAATATTCACAGAATATTTAGTTATATATTCACTTTAAAAATAAATAATTAAATTAAAAGAAAACAAATACTTAAGGGGGGCTCCCATACAACAGACGTGATTTTTTTTGCCGTTTTTATAGATAATGGTACGGAACCCATCGTGCGCGAGTCCGACTCGCACTTGCTTCTAATGATTAAAGCTTGTTTTATTAAATTTGGAATTTGACATTTGCACCTGTGAAATTAGTATCTGGGATTAAAAAGTGAACTTCAGGTACCGTAAAACGGGGTGAATAGAAATGCAGGGGTAGATCGAGATGCAACTTTATAATGGATTTTAACGTTGAAATAATATCTTTTGTTGCCAAAAAGGACTATAATGTGTTACCTGTAGGTACTATAATTAACGATTAAGTGCCTTGGCAACAAACTATATTATTTCAAGGTTAAAATCCATTTTAAAGTTGCGTCTCGATTCACCCCTGCATTTCTATTCACCCCGTTTTACCCGGTACAGCGTTAATCAAATGTCGCGGTTTTGTTTTGTTCTGACACACTTCTGACAAATTGTGCCTTGGAAACGTAATCTACGGGATGTTTGAGCACAATTTTCAGTATCGCGACATAAGCAACGGCAAATCTAGCGATTAATATCTTTGGCGAAATAAACTGAAAAACCTTTTTCAAAAAGGAGAAGATTTTGCCTGTAGTATTGGACAGGTTACAGGCAAGGAGGTTATTATATTTGGGGTGAAGTTCTTTTATTTAAGCACCTGCATCAACAATAAACAATATTCTTCTCATTATTATTATAGAGATCAGCTTTAATCTTTTTAAACGAGACAGTCTACCCGCATTCTTCAAGATAAAAAGGTTAAACTGCATAATACAGTGGGTAAAACATTAAATTAATAGTTCAGCAAGTCTATTTTTAATTTAGCTTATTTTTTTCTACCACAACAAGTAAGCTCTTGGCCTTCATCTCACCTGATGGTAAGTGATGATCAGGCTGAAGGTGGAAGCGAGCTTCACCCGGAATCCTCAACCTCAGAGGAACTGGCTGTCTTACCTCTAACTCTAGTTAAAAACCAAAGCTGGGCACTAGTTGTCTGGCATTTTTGCTGAACTGGTCCTAATTGGCGCAACCGTGAGGCGCACTTTCCTGGCCATTTCTTGAATTTTTACACTTTTTTTTGCTTGTAGTTTATTAAGTTGTGTTGTGCCTTTTAGTATGTGCTAAATTAATGTATTTTTTCTTTCTTTCTTAACTGCTGAAACACAACAATGCTGTTAACATTGCTTTTTATGGCAACAGACTTAGACAAGGTGGTGGTAGCTAGGCAGGCGGTAGAACAAGCACTATCACCACCAAACCGAGCAGATTTTTTTTGTCCCCGCTGGGTATTGAACCAGTGACAGGTGGTTTTGCCACTAGACCACAGAGGCGGTTAAAATGTATTATGTTGATGGAATAATATAAGACAAATGCTAATTCGTATTAAGAATAGAGAATCAGCTCTTACTAAATATAGTTCTGTTGTAAGTCTTACTAATCATTTTTGAGTCTAAGATACTTGAATAAGGATAATTCTATTCTATTCTATTTTATAGGTTTATACTTTGACCAGTAAAAAATCTTTCATTCTTATAGTCTTAAGCTCTAAAACGATCAGGCCCTGCAATTTCGACATAGATAGCGATCGCTTTACAACAACCTTTTAAAGGGGGTGTTGAATTTTGTGGGGAATAATAATTGTATGGAAAGATTATTTATTAACTTGAAACTCGGTATTTATATTTAAGATCGGAATTAAAGGAAAAGGTGTATCATGGTTGTCAAAAAATCTACCCCTAACGGGGTGGAAAGGGGTAGTCAATTTTAAAGGGGATGATTTTATGTTTCGGATTGGCGCAAAAATGGCATCCACATCCACGCGGGCGAAGCCGCGGGCAAAAGCTAGTATTATAATATTATATCGACGATCCCCGCATGGAACAAATATTTGAATGACCTACAAGTAGTTGTTCCGGGTCTGGCTCTTTGTGTATGTGAGTTTAAATGTTTGTAAATGCACCCACGATACAGGAGAAATTCCCAGTCCCAGACAACGTTTTTGAAAAAAAAGAAAAGAAGATATAAATATATTAGCTTTCTGTACTCCTCTTCCATATAGGTAAACTTTAACTTTGCCAAATTTCATACTCCTTCGTCCACGTAATTTTCGTAAAAAGGGGTATAAAGTTTTCGCTTCACGTATCGCCCAATGGCCGAAATTCGCCCCCTACTTACAATCTATATAGTACTTACTAATTCCATGAGTTCACTAATTCCATGTTATAATAAAGCACTTACTAATTCCATGCTATTAAAAAGTACTTACTTAATCCATGCTCAAGCTGTCACTTCTTGTTACACACTTCCTTTCCTTTTCACGAAATCACTCCCACAAAAAGCAAAAGGAAAGATGTCAATAAAGTAACTGAATGCATGAAACATTAATGTTTTAAATGCATAACGTCAAGAAACAACAACCAAAAAAATCACAGAAAATACTTTTAAAATATGCGTTTAAAAATAGTGCTCCGCCCGCAGTGAGGTGGTAAAACCCAAGTCAACGGTGGTTAGGGATCCAGAGTGAGAAACCTCACAAAATCAATCCGTGTCATGTCCAAAACGATCACCCGCTGTATCCGCTTCCTGACTCAGATGTTTAACGATATTATTTTTCTTGTTGGAAGAGTTTCTTCGTGCCGCCATACGATGCTTATTACATGCGAGCGACCACCTAGTGTGCGCAGATCGAGAATGGTAAGCTAGTCACTAGTGTATGGATATCGTTATTCGGTATTACCGAAAAACCGAGACACCGGTCATTTCTTACCGTTTCTTAATACCGAGATTGAAATTTGTAAACCTGGTATTTCGGCATTTTGACTTGTGATCAAAAATATTAATCGATTTTTATTTAAAACAAATGGATGGACCCGACAGACATTGTCCTGTCCTAATTTTAATAATCCATACAAAGGACGTTCAGTTTCTCCTGAATTTGAAATTTTCGCTTAATTTACTTCGACATTTAAAATTTACCGCACACTAGCTCATATTCTTTGTACTAGTAGTGTAAGCAGTTTTTTTATACTTTAATAATTATTGTGTAGTTAGAAGAATGAATTTTTGATTAATTGTTTTAAAAGAGAAGTTTATTAAAACTTGTTTTTTTACATTTATAGTTAAAACAAAAGAAAATACTTAATGACATAAGGGAAAGAAAAAGGTGTATGTACATCAATTCTTAAAAAATAAAAAATAATCGTAATACCGGTATCCCGGTTTTTAAATGTCTAATACCGGAATAATACCGGGATTATCATCACATATTCCGTGATTGTATTTTCGAAATCAAGCAAGCGCGGAATATCAAAACAAAATGCATATTTTCAAAATCGGCATCAGCATAATATTATACATTGCGAGCCCGCCATTCACCACTTCCTAGCTTAATAAAAATAAAGTATTACAGAAATAAATTAGCAAAAAAAAAAAAAATGTTTATTTGTTACGATAATAATAGTGAAATATGTCGTTATTGCATGTTATGGATTAAAGGCTATTTTTATTGTTTTATTATATTATTAACGATTATAACCTCTAAATATTCTTGAACACTGCCGTTTTGCGTGGATGTGACGCATGTTTCCCTCAATCGTTTCTTATTTTTGTGTTTATGTTCTTATTTGCGTCGTGTTTACCGCAAATAAACGTATTTTCTTTCTTTCTGTAATATGTTTTTTCTGATAACAGTCTGAACATTACCCTTTTGAAAAACGGCAATGGCAAATCTTGAGTACTATTTGGCAAATGGTGATTTATAATAATTGCCATGCAATAAGTATTTCTTTTAAATAGCATTAGTTTTATTTGGGGTAATTTCAATTTGTCTTTGTGCCGTGTTCTACTAAAAAAAAAAAAAAATTTTTTTTTTTTGCAAAAATATTAAGACATGGTAAAAATAGTGTTTTAAGCTTTTGAAATAAATTAATATACTCGTATATAATAAATTAATGAAATATAGAAATTCCATATTCTGGTGAATATGGTAACTCCATTGCTACCGTGGCAAAGTCGTACGTTTAGATATCGTTAATGATTGCGTTTTGTTACTCAGATTTAATAAAAAAAAATTGTTTATTCTGTTTTTGATTTGTGCAGCTTAGTAAAAAAAAAACGAAAGCATAGAAAGTGAAGCCCTATAATTGCTTCATAATAATTTAATGTACATCATTTAATTAATGAACGCTTCTGAAACTAAGCGACACCAAACTTGCCAGTCTTCTTTGGTTCACATGTCAATTTTTGTGACCCAAAAGTGTTACTTAAATAAATGAATTTTGAATACCCCCATATTCAAAATTTATTTATTTACATAACACTTTTGGAAGATAAATACATTTCTTTTTTTGTTAAGTTTTGCACACTGTTCCTACCGTGTTGCATATCAAATAAAAAGGCTTAGTTTGAGGGTCTCAAATATATATCTTTTTATCATTTTAAAATTAATATTTTAAAGTTATATAAGAATATAAATCAAAATTAAACATTCCCGCCCATATTTCCAAAACTTTTAAGCCTAAAATTAAAAAAACAGGAAAATCTTTAAGTAGTCTATGGTCTTACAATAACATGGTAAATCTCCCAATATTGTGCGCATTAGTTTGTGTTGCTACTCACATTAGCAGTTTGAATGTGTTTGTTTTTTCAACTACAATGTTAAGCTTGTTCTTGGGATAAATTCATCCCATCTACGGAACCGTTCATTGTGCGTGGTCTAACAGCACTTGGCCGGTTTTTGTGAGCGAGGGTTATACATGTCACGTCGGCGTCGGCCGGTAATTGAGAGATGTTTGACGTCACAATGTATGTCACTCAACCGGTTATTTCAAAATATAATCTTTCATTACACGATCTTTTCTACAGTACCTATATTGCAACTTTTTGCGTCGTACTCAAAAACAAAGAAGGTAGTTTTCCACTGTTGAGATTATGTTAGGCACCATTGGATTTAAATTTGTCCTTATTCTAACCGCAGACTGTGAAATATTAATTAATTCCTGCCTATGGACTTTTTTGTATGCCAAGGGACTTTTTTGTCTGAAATAAATTATTTTTATTTATTAACATAAGTACCTTAGCTTTCCTGTTTTATATAGGCTTTTAATTAGACGCATTTTTTTAGACAAGAGAACATTACAAACACTAATAATTGTTACGCCAGTTTTTAATTACATTTTTTTATTTAAATTACTTTATTGACTACGAATTCACATTGTTGTGATGGTGTTCGATTTATTTTGTTATAACAGCAATTAGTTTTATTGGCAGCTTTTTTTTTTGCTTTTTTTTACCTCTTAATTATTGTTAGTAATACAATATGTGATGGCATTTTTACATAAACAGTGTGCGTCTTAATCATGTGCACATATTGAAATTAGGGAAAATTACATGGAAGAAAAAAAAAACCTCTTCGCTCGTGACGCCCGTTTAAACAAAACGGTTTAACTTTTAAACAGGAAGATCGATCAAGAAATAAACTCAGTCAAGATTGGAATTATAATGGCGTCCTCGTAAAATAAAAATTAAAGAAAACAACCGCCCTCAATTGAAAATTAAGGTTTTCTATAAATTAAAATCTGGCTTTTTTTCATATATGTTTACCTCAATAAAACGCGTCTACCTTTTTTATTACCCTAAACTATTCTACATCAACAAAAAAAAAAAAAACCATGCCGCGCCGCGCTTGGTTTATAAAATTAAAAATACCACGTTTACAACTTCACAATATTTCTTATCAAATGTTAAAAAAGGCCTTGCACACTGCTACGTACCATATCTTAGCAGGTAGAAACCCTTTTAATGTTTTTGTTAGATTAAAAAAGAAACCGTTTAAAGGATAAATTATTAAGCATTAGTAATTTCATTATAATTATGATGATGACTCTTAAGGCGCAGATATATGCCAGTGACCTTGACTGGTTAGCTTGCGTGTTCTGTACTGAGCTCAGCAACGCGTCGTACGTTCTGCCAGTAATAGGACTCGCCCATCAAGGAGCGCTGTCCCCAATTTGACGCATTATTAATTTATTATACACAATACAAAAGGTATTTTAATAAAAAGCGTATACTAAAAGATCAATAATTAAATTATCTTTTGATTGGTGAAGGTTTCAGAAAAATACGCTTGGTAGATTTTGCGCCACTCTCAGTTTTTTATCCGCGTTAGACATAACTTTACAAATTAATTTCACTATGTAATATAAACATAATCTAAAATATTCGTATATTAAGTTATTGAGAAAATGCTCTTATTTAACATATATTTTTTTCAAATCATTATCACTACTCGTTTAGACGTGATCTTCAATATAAAATCATTAAAAGTCGGTTATCGTCGCCTTAAGGTACAATAATAACTAAAGAATATGTATTATTATACTATAAAACATATCGAGCACCCTAATAGCGTAAAATACTATCAAACACTATCTGAATGATGTTCAAGTATATTGCTAATCCATTGTTTCATAAGTTCGAAAAATTTGTCAGCTCCACAACGTGAATAACGTAATGAATAATCACACATTTATTTAGATTTAGATTTTAATAATTACACGTTTTGTTAAAGGAATATAAAATAATTACTGCACTCTAAAACAAGTAGTAGTATTACAAGATACAATCATGGTTTTTTTAATCCAATTTCGGAAGTCAGTGGCCAAAAATGAAAATAAAGAACCAAAGACACCGACTTCCGAAATTAAATTAAATATAATACTAAAAAAGTTATTTTTCACTTTTTAGTTTATTTTTTTTGGAAAAAAGTTTTTTTATTTCCAGTTGGAGAATTATTGACCGTGACGTGAATAATAAATTCTTTATTGGCATAAAAAATGTGTACAAACAAAGTTAAGTCCTGACTCCTGCGCTAGGTAAAAATACCTGTGTTACAAGAGCCAGAGTGTCTTCTCCCAAACAGCAGGTTCTGGATTTTATGTTTTTATTTTCATTTTATAGAAATCACTTTACGACAAACAAAAACAAAATAATAATAATAAAACTGCAAAATAGTAGTTACATTCGATTACATAGAATTTTGTTGAACTGTCAAAATGAAACCCATTGCTACTGATTGTTACGCAATTACCTCACCGGAACTAACTTACACCAGCAAACACCCAATTTTAAATAGTATGCTTTAATACTCAATATATTTATTGCTTCCACATTTATGAACTTAGGTGGTAGGTTTATACAAAAGATGATCATTGTGAACCCTGACGGGCACAGCAAAAATAGGAAAGAAGAAGAGGGCTTTTAATTGAATACTTCAAAGCTCTTCAACCCGCGAGCCCGGACCACCTGCGGCCTGCGGTGGCTTCCTTGATGGGCCGACAATAGCTTGGCAAAATTAAATTTATTTATTACTATTCATGTCTAGATTCGGATGATTCGAGATTAGGATGGCTCTGAAGCAGCTCAAAAACAACAAGGCGCCGGGTGATGACGGAATTACGGCCGAGCTCCTGAAGGCCGGCGGAAAACCCGTTATCTAGGTCCTCCAGAAGCTGTTTGATTACGTCATACTCGAGGGCGAAACGCCACAGGCACGGAACAGAGGTGTGGTGATGCTTTTCTTTAAGAAGGGTGATAATACCCTCCTTAAGAATTATAGGCCCGTCTCACTTCTGAGCCATGTCTACAAGCTGTTTTCAAGAGTCATTACGAACCGTCTCGCGCGCTCCCGAAAAAGCCAGATTTCGTAAAGGCTTTAGCACAGTAGACCACATACATACGCTGCGGCAGGTTATACAGAAGACCGAAGAGTATAACCTGCCTCTCTGCTTAGCTTTTCGATCGAGACATGGGCTGTACTGCAGTCGCTTCAACGGTGCCAGATCGACTATCGGTACATCGAGGTGGTGAAGTGTCTGTACAAAAACTCCACTATGTCAGTCCGACTCTAGGACCAGACCTCGAAACCTATCCTTCTGCAGCGAGGTGTGAGGCAGGGATACGTTATCTTTCCGAAACTGTTCACCGCTGCACTGGAGAATGTCTACAAGGTTCTGGACTGGCAATAGAGAGGGCTATGCTTGGAGTTTCCCTACGTGATTGAATCAGAAATGAAGAGCCCCGCGGGCGAGCAAAGGTAACCAACATAGCCCGAATTATTGCCAAGCTTAAGTGGCAGTGGGCAGGGCACTTTGCTCGCAGGACTGATGGCCGATGGGGCCGAAAGGTTCTGGAGTGGTGACCGCGTACTGGAAGACGCAACGTTGGAAGGCCTACTACAAGGTGGACCGATGACCTTGTGAAGGCTGCAGGTATCCGCTGGATGCGGGAAGCACAGAACCGGTCGAAGTAGCGGTGCTTGGGGGAGGCCTATGTCCAGCAGTGGACGTCTTTCGGCTGAAACGACGATGATGTGCGTCTATAAATTAAAATAAATATACTAGTACTTACACTAACACGCGAAAACAGTTTGAATTGCAACAGCCACTATTGGGGTAGACAGCTACAATTAGTTAAGAGTAAACAATGTCAAATATCTCATTGATTGAATTTGATTAGAAACATTTTTTGTTTTCTACCTTGTCAAATTGTATAAAGATAACTAAAACGATTGATGTTTTGTAATTACCTACTTACTTATATTATAAGTTTGAAATGGATTATAATCAATTTCCCTTATTAACCAAAATCCACGTATTGTCGGCCCTTGACTTCAAAAAGGTTGGAGACCCCTGGGCTACTTAGTAGTTTAACCTTTTAGTCATATAGAAAAAAAAAAAGAAAGGAAACCAACATTCGGTTATACCAAAATGGCGATAAACAACATTTTTAACCGACTTCCAAAAAGGAGGAGGTTATATGTTCGGCTGTATGTTTTTTACTCCGCCTATTGTGGACTCATTTTGAAAATTATTTTTTTTTATGGAAGGGTATGCCCCCGAGGTGATCCCACCAAAAAAGAATCTGATGAGGGGATCCCATGGAAATCGAGGGAAGTCCTCAAATTTTATAGGCATACCTATAGCGATTTGAGTATTTTTAAAGTAACTCGTGCATTTGCATGCACTACGAACAAGAAATTAATTAAATATTTATGATCTATTAAATTAGCAAAACATTCAATAAACATTTTTTTTTTTTTTAACTCGTTTTGGCATAGATATAAGTATTGATTACAAGATGTATCTGATTTCTGTGTTTACGTATTAAGATTTTACATTTTTATTTATATTTTTTTTTGCGATACGGCAACTCTAGGTCTTTTTGACCGCAGAAGACTTTGTACTATACAATTATCCTTTACAATACGATACTTTAACTGAGTTATGTTATAACTAAGGAATCATGAGGATAAACTTGATTTAGAAAACAATGGTTAGACCTGCTGTCTTGTATGGATCAGAATGTTGGGCCACAAAAGGGATGAATTAATGGCAATTGCATGCAACTGAGATGAGAATGCTAAGAGGGATAAGTGGTTTTACCCGAATGGATAGAATAAGAAATGCGTATATAAGAGGAAGTCTGAAAGTGACACCGGTGACTGAAAAATTATGTGGAAAAAGGTTGTCATGGTAAGGGCATGTGATGCGGAGGAATGAGGGATATTTATGTCGCCAGGAAAGTTTTGAGTATGCACGTGGATGGCTATACGAGTAGGGTTACACCAAAGAAACGATGGATGGACTCTGTGAAAGATGATTTAGCTAGAAAGGGAGTGACTACCGCGATGTCAACTAATGGAGAAGTATGGAAGAAAAACACAATACTCGTAATTATGTTGTGCTGACCCCAAATAAATTGGAATAAGTGCAGAAGAATGATGATAATTCATTAATCTGCCTGCCTTTTCCCAACCATGTTGGGAATAGCTACCAGTCTAAATGGATGCAGCTGAATACCAGTATTTTACATGGAGCGACTGCCTACCTGACCTCCACAATCCAGTTACTGAGTAACACGATACCTCTTGGTAAGACTGGTTGTCAGATTTTCAGGTTTTCGACGTCCCGTAATAACTGTCAAAGATCTACAAATGTGCTTTACATGCGATTGTGACCAACCAGTCGATCCCCGAAAAGGCTGGACTGGCTGTTTACAATAAAATGCTGGTACCCACGCTTATGCTTGCGTTGGTATCCGACTGGCTGTTATTTTAGTTTATTATGCTGTCTTACGACTTCCACGTGAACGAAGATGCGGGCAGAAGCCAATTGGATATAAGAAGTTTCAGGATCATATCTTAGGTAAAAAGCACTGATAATAGTTGTGCTTCCCGACACCTAATTAATGGGAAAACTTATTACCTATTACATACTAATTAATTGACAAACTGTAGTTAACGTAGCTTCACTAATTAGTTTGAGTATGATAGATTGGCTAATAGATACCGTTTATCTTATACAGGGGAGTTTACCTATACGCCGTGAGTATAGATTATTTGTATGGTGATGCACTAATGTCATTATTTTGGTCTTTGGATAGATATTACTGTCTTAATTTTTATAATTCCGTATACAAAAGGAAATGGTGAACACGGAACCCTAATACTAAGCCTCCGCTGTCCGTCCGTCTGTCTGTCTGTTAGCGGGCTGTATCTCATGAACCGTAATATGTAGATAGACAGTTAAAATTTCCGTAGATTTTGTATTTCTATTGCTGCTATAACAAAAAAAATATAAAAATGAAACAAAGTTAAAAAATATAAGAAACGTGTTTTTTTCGGCGTTTTTTGCTAAATATTTAACAGTGGTGCGGAAGCCTTTGTATGCGAGTTTGATTCGCACTTGGCAGGTTTTTGACAGTTAAAAATCTACAGGAGTTTCGTAGGTATAGTCGACCTCAATAAAACTTAATTGCCCTAAAGCCGAATGGCACTTGCACCTCTTAAAACGACTAGGTATGTTATTCTCTGTGACAGTTAATAGTTTCAAGTAGTTTCAACCTTACTGAAGTTTCTATTTACCTACAGGTGTTTTTAGTCAAAATTACTAAAGCAATTGCGAGATTGAACATCTGTTGGCATTTCTATAAAAAACGTATTGTGTATCATTTGTAATTTAAGGTGGCACTCTGCTTGGCAGCAGAATTAATAAATGTCGTGATTTAAGGACTTCACCGGATGAAATATTCCACAGAGGCCTAGGATACTCAATTATTGAGTATCCTAGGCCTCTGTGGAATATTTCATCCATGTACCTGTATGTATGAGTACCTATTATAGGTACTCAATTCTTTATTGCATTCCATTATGTATTACATAGATGGTATAAAAAAGTAAAAGGTCAATATAGACCCTGTTGGGAACAGCAAAGTTGGGAGAGAGGAACCTCACTACAATCCATAAACACTATTCTAATACGTATTTAACAGACCCCAGCGGTTACTGACCAAGAGAATTTCTAATTCGGAACCCAAATTATCTAGACATTGGCATATTTAGTGGTGGGTCTCAAAGCTACTCTAATGAACTTGCTTCAGCGGCTATTATCAAAATATTCTGGCAATAACAAATGGATGTAAATTCGGAATAGTTGGTCTTATTCTGAGGTACTGTTTTGATGTTGGGATGAGCTAAATTTGGAGAATAGATGTAGCAATTTTGAGCCTTATATTCTAAATCCCCTTTGATCATAATCTTTTGGTTGTGTCTGGTTTTGAGCGATTTTTGATCGTAAATAGTGAAACGTATAATTTTTCTTACTTAAAACTACTTTTCGACGATGGAATCAAATAACATAAATATGTCTAGATAGACAGTCAAAACTATGACCTCGTCGAAAAAAATTACGTCCAACAGTTGGCTGCAAAATGCACGCACACTAGAATAACACAATGACAGTACAATAACGCGAGTATAAGACGCTGCTGTCACGCATACCAGCATAACAAAGTTAGCCTGTTTGTTTTAGATTTTTTGCAGCACGACACTTTATCTAGACATAAAAAATAATAATCAAAGGATGGAATCTATTACCATTATTTATCATATACTTTAGATACCGGATAGGCGGCACGGTTGGCGCAGTGGTTAAGCGATTGACTGCCGCGCTGCCTGTCGCGGGTTCGATTCCCGAACGGAACAAATATTTGTATGACTTACAAGTAGTTGTTCCGGGTCTGGCTGTTTGTGTATGTGAGTTTAAATGTTTGTAAACGCACCCACGATACAGGAGAAATTCCTAGTGTGGGGCAAAGTTTTTTATTAAAAAAAAAAAAAAATATATTGTTGTAGTGCTTCTTAAGTCTGAAAAATTCGGTTGCTCAGCAATGTAAATAACGTCAAAATGAAACCAATTGCGATCAATTGTCTTTTTATGTGTGTTACGTAATTGCTCCGCTGGCCCACCTTGGCCTCACCACATCGTCTTGCCACTTAGCCCTCTTTCTCTCTCCCAACTTTGCTGTTCCCGACAGGGTTTATATTGATCTTTTACTTTTTTATACCCCTCTTTCTCTCTCCCAACTTTGCTGTTCCCAACAGGGTCTATATTGATCTTTTACTTTTTTATACCCCTCTTTCTCTCTCCCAACTTTGCTGTTCCCAACAGGGTCTATATTGATCTTTTACTTTTTTATACCCCTCTTTCTCTCTCCCAACTTTGCTGTTCCCAACAGGGTCTATATTGATCTTTTACTTTTTTATACCCCTCTTTCTCTCTCCCAACTTTGCTGTTCCCAACAGGGTCTATATTGATCTTTTACTTTTTTATACCCCTCTTTCTCTCTCCCAACTTTGCTGTTCCCAACAGGGTCTATATTGATCTTTTACTTTTTTATACCCCTCTTCCTCTCTCCCAACTTTGCTGTTCCCGACAGGGTTTATATTGATCTTTTACTTTTTTATACCCCTCTTTCTCTCTCCCAACTTTGCTGTTCCCGACAGGGTTTATATTAATCTTTTACTTTTTTATACCCCTCTTCCTCTCTCCCAACTTTGCTGTTCCCGACAGGGTGTTTATATTGATCTTTTACTTTTTTATACCCCTCTTCCTCTCTCCCAACTTTGCTGTTCCCGACAGGGTCTAAATTGATCTTTTACTTTTTTATACCCCTCTTCCTCTCTCCCAACTTTGCTGTTCCCAACAGGGCCTATATTGATCTTTTACTTTTTTATACCCCTCTTCCTCTCTCCCAACTTTGCTGTTCCCAACAGGGTCTATATTGATCTTTTACTTTTTTATACCCTTCTTCCTCTCTCCCAACTTTGCTGTTCCCAACAGGGTCTATATTGACCTTTTACTTTTTTATACCATCTATGTAATACATAATGGAATGCAATAAAGAATTGAGTACCTATAATAGGTACTCATACATACAGGTACATGGATGAAATATTCCACAGAGGCCTAGGATACTCAATTATTGAGTATCCTAGGCCTCTGTGGAATATTTACTGTGGTACTCAATTCTTTATTGCATTCCATTATGTATTACATAGATGGTATAAAAAAGTAAAAGGTCAATATAGACCCTGTTGGGAACAGCAAAGTTGGGAGAGAGGAAGAGGGGTATAAAAAAGTAAAAGATCAATATAGACCCTGTTGGGAACAGCAAAGTTGGGAGAGAGGAAGAGGGGTATAAAAAAGTAAAAGATCAATATAGACCCTGTTGGGAACAGCAAAGTTGGGAGAGAGAAAGAGGGGTATAAAAAAGTAAAAGATCAATATAGACCCTGTTGGGAACAGCAAAGTTGGGAGAGAGAAAGAGGGGTATAAAAAAGTAAAAGATCAATATAGACCCTGTTGGGAACAGCAAAGTTGGGAGAGAGAAAGAGGGGTATAAAAAAGTAAAAGATCAATATAGACCCTGTTGGGAACAGCAAAGTTGGGAGAGAGAAAGAGGGGTATAAAAAAGTAAAAGATCAATATAGACCCTGTTGGGAACAGCAAAGTTGGGAGAGAGAAAGAGGGGTATAAAAAAGTAAAAGATCAATATAAACCCTGTCGGGAACAGCAAAGTTGGGAGAGAGAAAGAGGGCTAAGTGGCAAGACGATGTGGTGAGGCCAAGGTGGGCCAGCGGAGCAATTACGTAACACACATAAAAAGACAATTGATCGCAATTGGTTTCATTTTGACGTTATTTACATTGCTGAGCAACCGAATTTTTCAGACTTAAGAAGCACTACAACAATATATTTTTTTTTTTTTTTAATAAAAAACTTTGCCCCACACTAGGAATTTCTCCTGTATCGTGGGTGCGTTTACAAACATTTAAACTCACATACACAAACAGCCAGACCCGGAACAACTACTTGTAAGTCATACAAATATTTGTTCCGTTCGGGAATCGAACCCGCGACAGGCAGCGCGGCAGTCAATCGCTTAACCACTGCGCCAACCGTGCCGCCTATCCGGTATCTAAAGTATATGATAAATAATGGTAATAGATTCCATCCTTTGATTATTATTTTTTATGTCTAGATAAAGTGTCGTGCTGCAAAAAATCTAAAACAAACAGGCTAACTTTGTTATGCTGGTATGCGTGACAGCAGCGTCTTATACTCGCGTTATTGTACTGTCATTGTGTTATTCTAGTGTGCGTGCATTTTGCAGCCAACAGTTGGACGTAATTTTTTTCGACGAGGTCATAGTTTTGACTGTCTATCTAGACATATTTATGTTATTTGATTCCATCGTCGAAAAGTAGTTTTAAGTAAGAAAAATTATACGTTTCACTATTTACGATCAAAAATCGCTCAAAACCAGACACAACCAAAAGATTATGATCAAAGGGGATTTAGAATATAAGGCTCAAAATTGCTACATCTATTCTCCAAATTTAGCTCATCCCAACATCAAAACAGTACCTCAGAATAAGACCAACTATTCCGAATTTACATCCATTTGTTATTGCCAGAATATTTTGATAATAGCCGCTGAAGCAAGTTCATTAGAGTAGCTTTGAGACCCACCACTAAATATGCCAATGTCTAGATAATTTGGGTTCCGAATTAGAAATTCTCTTGGTCAGTAACCGCTGGGGTCTGTTAAATACGTATTAGAATAGTGTTTATGGATTGTAGTGAGGTTTAGACCGTTGTACATAATTTATTTTAGTTAAGAGATGGGATAATATACCTATATTTTGGGTGAGAATTATTCGTTTCTCGGTATCCGCCACTAAATTGTAAGGAAATTTCGTAGAATTCGATAATTCTCGACACAGTCTTGTGTTTCGTGGAGTAACAACGCAGTGATCCACCGTCGTTTTGGCTCATTGTACAAAAAGCAGAAAGCAACTTCTGTAACGTTTAATAATTTTGGAAACATAACGGGGGGAATATTCGGGGAGCCTGTTGTGAAGAATAAAGGTTTACTGACAAAGCCTATTATCTCACAAGCCAGGTCGAAGAGTTTAATATTAATTTAATAGGTGAAGAAACCAATCTCATAATATCGTTCAACAGTGTTTGCATAATCAGTCTATAATAACGTTCCAATGAGACACGCTGGGACACGGGTCTCCTTTCTGCGACAGGGAATGGGCTATAATCCGCCACGTGGGCCCAGTGCGTGTTGGTCGATGTCACAATGTCTTAGAATTTTTTGGTAGATAAATGAGAGAATTATCATGAGAAACTTGATTAATCACGCTAGGAATAAACAAAGTCATTTGAAAATGCATGAAATTTTGGACGAAAAAACCGTAACCAAACGCATTAAGAATTACAGGATATGCTATCTTGCACACGTTCACAGGCGCTGTTGACCACACCTGTTACATGCAGCAATGCAGTACAAGGTCAAATCCAAGAGTGTCGGCCGACCCATTTACACTTGGAATGACAACTTAAAACAGGACATGACATACTTCAAGAAGGAAATAAAATTTTGGATGGACATGGCTGAATACCGAGATAAGATCAAGAAAGCTGCTAGCGAGATTAACAAGAAATCTGAAACAGATAGTAGTAACACCTCAGATGAAGAATTTGGAATCAGCAACGTGTAACACAGCATAGCAGTGACACAGGCAAGAGTCAAGAGAGCAGCAGGACCTTTTTTTTTTTCATGGGGTGAAAAATCCTCATGGATGTCGTGCGCCCAAGGGCGGGCGGAGGGGTCTGTTAGACTCTTACTGACTAAAACCCACCCCAGTGTTCCCTTCCCACAATTGCACTGGTGAGCTTGGGATCTAGTGCAACTTCTACGATCCCTGGCTAGTGCCGGCCAGCCTCTGCGGGCCTCAAGTCTGGGGGGGTGAGGTCTTTGACCACCCCGCGACATCTGCAACGGACGCGCGCGACGTTGTTAAAAGATACCCCTCCCATAGATAAATATCACCCGTCTCTCCACTATTCCAATGCTTGCTCAAGGATGCATATCCGGTGCAGCTCTAATAATCCTTCCATATCCCAAGGGCACGTCTTTCCTACCATTATCACGCCCCCCGGTCTACTCTTTGATATACAATGGTCTCTCTAGTCCCATGAAACATGAGACTTCAGGGGCTAGTGTGAATAATTGGATTTATTCGAGTCTGATTCAACCACATTGGGGTCGGTGCATTTCATTCATTCATCATTCATTCATTCTAGATATATTTCGTCTCGATGTTTTCTTTCACTGTGTTTACATGAAGAAATAAGAATAGAATAAGAAGAGCTTAATAAATTAAAGCTTAAGTTAGCTTAGGTCAGTAACAATGGTACAAAAGCAAGAAATCCACTTTTAACATCCTTAGAATCGAACAGGCTTAAAATAATATGCATTTACAGAAGCATCAAGATCAAATGGTCCTGTTTAGTCTACCACTGAATGGCGCTAGAGGCAATCAGATTAGTGCTCCTATTCTCCATGCGTTTCCAAATGTCCATTAAGCTATGGGTAGGTATCCAATTGCAATGTTTAGCGAAGTCACTGAGAACTATACCAAATTACACCTAATTTCCACCAAGCAAGAGTGAACTCTATCTTCACAATTTTAAAGCTTATGAGGACTGCAAAATAGAGTTAATAGTTTGTAAATGAAATCGGTGTAAAAATATACTTTAACTTGCATGAAATAAGGGTGATAATAGCATGATCTGTGCAGCAGATAAGGAAAAGCTTTGACGTGTATTATTGTGGATCTTGTAGCTGATATTGTTGCAGTCAGTTACAATGAGAATTAGCTTGAAAATCGTCTTTGATTCCAAATATAGTATTTTTATTAGTATCTGGAAAAGTACCGAACGGAAAATGCCAAATAATTTTAATTGACAGTAAGGCCAGTATCTCAAAAACCACAGCCATTCAGGTAGCTGTGGTTTTTGGTAGTGCGTCATAAAAAATACCTATTTATGTTACCCATCGTTTTAAATTCCCATTTTTACTATATATTTTTATTTGCGAAATGTACGATGAAATGTCTTCATTTTCATCTCACCGCGGTATAAATTGCGTTTGCCATCCAATTTCATACTGAAGTGTCGCGCGACGTGAAATTTTTTCCGCGTTAGTTCTCGTGTGAGGTTTTATTATATTTGTAACACCTATCAGCAGTAGATTAGTCGGTCCTTTAGTACGGAAACCAATAAAGAAGCTTTTGTATGAGGTATTAAAAACGCGCTGGGTCGTGGGAATCTTCTCTTTGTGTTCTCAGAAATCAGAAATCATTTATTTTGCAAAGACTGTGGGTACAAAATAAGGTGTTCACATTTTAACAAATAGCTCTTCCACATTCTACCTTACGGCATGCAAAGGTAATAAGTAGGTATATAAGTTTCTAGATCCACTCAGTTGAACATAAAACAAAAGTATATAAACAAAGTACAGTGGATGGATGAAACAAATATCATTCATGCATGAATACAATAAATAAAACAATAATCTAATTCTAAAAATAGTAATAAACAAAATAAATTATTACATTTGCACCAAAATTAATAGATTACCTAATATAACATTATAAACTCTTACCAGTCAAAAAATCATGTACTGAATAATAGCATTTATTTATTAATAATGATGTTAGCCTCTATATACTTAATGACTGATCTTTAATAGTATGGGGAATTTTAATATATATGACGGGCCCCATTGACAAAATACTTTTTCTCAGTAGATGGATAGAGGGCGTAAGCTGATTTTTTAAGAAGATGAATAAATTAATGTTATTTGATAATTCATTATTATTATTTATTTTTATTTACTTACTTAACCATTTATGTACACACATTTATATAAATAAGCAGACAAGAAGAAAAGAACAGAAAAATACGTACAATAGTGATGCTTATTTCTAAAGAAATCTTCCAGTAGGTATCTGCGATAGGAAAGTAAATAAAGAGATGTGTGTGTGTATTTTTTTTTTTCAATTCTATTACTTATCATTTGGACTTAACTACACATACGTTTATTTTAATTGCGTTTGACATTTTATGTTTTTATTCTGTGACAAATTAATTCGTATATTTAATTGTATTGACATTTTATTCTATTCTGTTGCAGTATTGTGAATTTTATTTTATTTCGTGTAATATGGGTTTTGCCTGAATTAAATTATTTTTTCTATTTTTTTTTATTTGTACATTTCTTGTTCTTTTCGAGTCACTGGTACATTTCAGTTTTTTGTAACTAAGTAGATCTTTTATGACACTCTCACACGTCAATGTTGTGTCCAAAATGTTAAAACTGTTGATGGCAATGATTTGTTAGGGCCAGCAGGTACACTACATTAAAAAAATCCAATAATTAATCCTGCGGTGTTAAATTTCACATAGCATCAACTCCTTCCTCCACTTTGCTATTACTGTTACATCAGGGACTATCTTCGAATTAGGGTTCGCTTTCAGCTCCTCACACTTGGGTCCATTTCATTCTATCCGTTCTTGTGCGTGACCAATCTATCATTCAAAGGGAAACATTCAAAGCAAAGAGCGTATAAATTATTCGTTGATCCTCCTTGATCATTTATACGAATAAATTTAGGTACGAGGCACACTGTGAGGGAAAAGATTTTGAGCTGGGAGTTCAGTTTTTGGATGACAAGGATTAATAGTGATTTTTGGAAACGATATATTTTTAAGTAAATAGTTTAACATGGTAAATGAAATGGTGTGTATACCTGAAATATAAAATACATGCTTAAAAGTATAGAACGGATGAAAAATATTATTTCTCAAAGTTCATATTTACGATTTCAATATTTATACCAAAAGACGAAAATATTCACATACTTACAAATTAATGTACCTATCACTCTCTCAAAGAGATTTCAACATTTTCAATATTATAAATTAGGTAGGTATGAAGTTAAATGTTCACAGAAAATATGGCTGAAAGCAGAATGTGTGGTCCGTAATTCATACAAGAATATGCATTTTGAAAAGCAACGCTTTCTATGCAAATCGTGTTATTTTCGGTCGCTTTGTACTGTCTAGTTCGTAATGGTTGCAATTTTTATCTATGTGGACCTGTGCAGTTCGTATTTCGTAATATAAATGTGGAATGATCGTATGGAGTCAGCTATCTTACCTCCACAACCCAGGTATTCGGAGCTATTATATTACTTCACTTGTTCCGTGCGGTGCCGGACGTAAAGAATAGCACCATCCTATTTCTTCCCGTGGGTGTTGTAAAAGGCGACTAAGGGACTTACTAAAGAATTGGCAGCAGCGTTCTCTATGCATTTTAACACCAAACTGCGATCGCCGACCCGCCTGCCAAGCGTGGCGATTATGGCAACCCCCCCTCCTATTGGGGAGGCCTATGTCCAGCAGTGGACGTCTTTTAGCTGAATTAATGATGTTGATTTAACGATAGTTTAAATAGGCAGTCGCTCCATGTCAAATACTGGTATTCAGCTGCAGAATGGGCAGCAGCGTTCTCTATGCATTTTACCACCATACTCATACTGCGATCGCTAATCCGCCTGCCAAGCGTGGGGATTATGGCAACCCCCTCCCCATTTTGGGGAGGCCCATTTCCACCAGTCGATGTATTTCGGCTGAAATTATGATATTACTTCCAATCACATTATTATTATTATAATTATATATTTTTTGGTTCTAGGACATGCCGGTTTCCTCACGATGTTTCCTTCACCGTTTTGAGAGCAGTGGTGATGAAATAATTTACACAAAGTAAAGTGCCTGCCTGGGTTCGAACCTACGACCTACAACTAGTAAGTCACGGCCGTTATTGGGCCATCACTGCCCTATTTGGCCTGATTGGCGTTGGCTCTGTGATAACTATGTAGGACAGAACTCACTGTTATAGATACTACTGTAAGTTTATACTACCTACTGGTAGTTTTTAGGTTTTTGAGGTCTTTTATCAAACCGCCAAAAATGGCCCAATTATCAGAAAGCTTTACTAAAACGTATTTATAATGCTTACAATTTTAGACGTTACCTATATCGAGTTTTTTTTTTAAATAGGTATTTCTTATTATTTTATCCTAACTAATATTATAAATGTAAAAATGTAAAAGTAAGTTTGTTTGTTTGTTTGATACCTTTTCACGCCACCAAAAAAACCACTGAAAAGATCATCCTGAAATTTTGCATATACGTTTCATTCCGAAAAAAGTACTGTTCACGAGGAAAACAACAATAAGTTCTTTTGATAATAGATGGCGCCACGTGTCTTTCGAATCATGATTGAATTATGTTATGGAATGTATTTAACAGCACTTTAAATTTCAAAAAGCAAAGTACAACCCGAAATGATTGTCAAATTCAAAATTAAAGCCAGCAAAGCCGCGGGAAAAGCTAGTATAATATAAATAAGAAACACGGCGAAGAACCCAGTGCCGTCACTGACCAGTCTCCGGTGTAATGCTTCGCTGATGGTGGGTAGATAGGTAGGTGGTTTTCAATCACACCGAACACTTAAGGCGAGGTTGCAGTACTTTTTAACTTTTTTGAACCTCTGTAAATCTAGCAAAATATACATTTTGCGCAAAAAGAAAATATTTTAAGAAAATTGAACATATTATCAAGCACTGTGTGAAGATAGAAGCATGAATTAAATTAATTGGTTTGATAAAAAAAAAAATCACAAAGATGACACTAAATCGCTATTTAAGACGTGTACCTTGAAGAGATTACTTCGTTAAACCATGTAAAAGTTATACCAAAAGATAGGCCTTATTGTTTTTTAGTACTTGGTGAGAACACATTTTATAATTTCCTTACAATTTTTTTCTATGGAGCAAATATACACAAAATCTAGCACTTCAAGAGCTCGCAACGGCCGGCCAGTTACAGCCGGCTACACACCGCACTACAAGACGGCCGTAACTCAAACTCAAACTCCCTTTATTACAAAACAAGGTTTATCTTTAGACCCAGGTTTAAAACATGGAGCCATTATGGAATTACGAACTTTATTCCGACTATGGTAAAGTTCCTATACACAAAACTGACAACTTAGTACCGAACTAAGTTTTCAGATTTGTATAAAGAACGGTATTTCAATCACTGTTACATTCTTATTACAAAAACGCCTGGTTTATGCCATATCAAAATATAAATCTTGATTTGTCATAAGGCGGAATGAGTTTATTTCAATTAAAAGAAAAGAAAGAAAGAAAAAGCATTTATTGCAAACAAAATATAACAGAACATTTACAGGCATCTTTGAATTATCATATATTAAGGAGTCATTCAGTTTGAGTAAGTAAGTGAAGCTAGTTGCCTATTCCAAGACGAAGTAGGTCCCTATAGAGAAGAACGGGCAAGAAACTCCATGGACACTCTTTTAAATCAACACCATTATGTTACAGAGGTTTCTTGTTTGACAATTACTATTTCAGTCCTTACAACCAGGGAACCGTACAACCCCGATTAAGAGTTAAGCCTTTCGAAGGGGTAACCCATTCAATGGATTACCTTTATCATGATGTAACCCATTGAATGGGTTTTATACTAGAAACCCAATGAAAGGGTTACATTATAACCCATTAAATGGGTTGTATACCTACTTGAAACGCAGTGACATGAAAAAATCATAACATTATGTTATTTCGATATCCGCCCAGCACGCGAAGCATGACTAATTCTATCTCTATTCTACCCAGGGACCATTTTACACAAACCCTATCGAAAACCCTTTCAATAGAAAGGGTTTACGATAGGGTTTTTCTAAGCAGTTAATCAAAAACCCATAAGGTGTGGGTAATTTTGAATGGCTTAAACTAAGCCGTTCAAAAGGGTTACCCACAACGTATGGATTTTTATCGAAAACCCTTTCAACGGGTAATGTTCTATCTATGTTTGCGGGTTTGGTTTCCGCACCTAGTCCTTCATGTGGACCATTGTGCGTGGGCCATGGCGGCCGTCGTTGGTTATTCCAACCAGCCCACCTCTCTCCAGAAGCTGATTAAGTCTCCTGGTCAGCTTAAGATATCCGTGAAAGATCCGGGTGACCCGAGGGTTTCTTTTCTGATCTGGGTGACGCCTGTGCATTCAAAGAGCACGTGCGCAATGGTTTCTTCAGTCTCCATGCAAGCCCTGCACAGAGGGCTATCCGTTATGCCTATTGTGTGGAAGTGCTTATTCAGTGAGCAGTGTCCCGTGATGGTCCCCGTCACCAGGCGCAGGCCATTCCTGTCCTTAGCCTGCCATCTAAGGACGGCATAGCTTCCCTGGATTGCTTGCAGCCCGGTGTCGAAGTCCACCAGTTCTGCGCTTGTGTGTGGGTGAACTCCTGTTGGTTGAAGGGGATGGGTACGATAGGTTCGGGTCCACAGACTGACGTGCTGGATGCTCTCCTAGCAAGTTGGTCAGCTGCGTCGTTACCTAGTAATCCGCTGTGTCCTTTTATCCATTGCAGTGTCACTGTGTTACGATTGTCTGTCACCCGTTCCAGTGCGTTGTGACATTCTAGTGTTAGTCTGGAGGTAATATAATTTTTCCCCAAGGATTGCAAAACTGAAGCACTATCGTACGTATATGGGTGTCCGTAACTCTCCTGGCTTCTATGGCGTTAGCCGCTTGTATAATGCCCACACATTCCGCCTGGTAGACGGTGTTGAATAATCCCGGTGGGCTGGATATATTTATGTTGAAGTCATGTGAGAAAACTCCGACTCCGGTTCCGGAGTCGATCTTTGATCCATCGGTGTATACTCTCATCTCCTTCGGGCCTGAGTAGTCACACCGTTCTTCTGTGAGTATGATGTTGTAGTGCTTCTGAAAGAAGTGTAGTTTCGGGGCTTTGTCGCAGGGTGATGCCATCATCGGTTGTCGTTTGATTGCATCTTCCTTTATGCGTGTGTGCTTGACTCTAGAGTCTTTGCTCAGGGTTCCAGATATAAATAGGCTGAAGGCTGCCAGAGCTGCCTCCTCTCGCACGATTAGGTGTAGGGGTGGCAGTCCCAGCATTACTTGTAGTGCGGTAGTGGGTGCAGTCCTCATGCTGCTAGTTATTGCTACACAAGCGAACCGCTGCAGTTTTTCGAGGTCTTTTTGGGCTGTGCTCAGGTCCGTCCTGGGCCACCAGACCAGTGAGCCATATGTGATAATTGGTCGGATGACTGTGGTGTATAGCCAGTGGGTGACTTTGGGGCTGATACCCCAATTCCTTCCAAGCAGTCGCTTGCACTGCCATAGTGATATGCTGGCTTTTGTGGTGATGTAGTTGGCGTGTTTTGCCCAGTTCAGCTGTTTGTCCAAATAGATGCCCAGGTATTTGGTTTCAGTTGACAGGCTTAGGGTAGTTCCAAAGAATCGTGGCAGTTGTAGTATCGCCAACTTCCTCTTTTTTGTGAAAAGAATCAGTTTGATTTTTGTTGGATTCACCGACAGTTGGTGTTTATTGCACCAGTCCTCTACTATTTTCAAAGCTTGGCGCATTAGGTTACATAAGGTGTTTTCGTGGGTGCCATTTATTATTATGGTTATGTCGTCGCCTACGGTAAAATAACCTTAAATAATTTAGTGTTTTGATGAGGCTGTCTACTACCAGGTTCCATAGAAGCGGCGAGAGGACGCCTCCTTGCGGGCAGCCTTTCGCCACGATGGCCCTTGTAGTGTCATTTACCGTGACTTGTACAGCTCTCATTTTGAGCATATTGGTGATCCAGTCGCTTAGGGTCGAGTCTATATTGTGTCTATCTAGCGCCATGTTAATGCTGTTGAACATGGTTTTGTCGAAGGCGCCCTCGATATCAATGAAGGCAGCCAGTGATGAGCATTTGTGGTCCACTGCGCATTCAATCTTAGAGACCACGCTGTGTAGCGCGGATTCTGTTGATTTGCCTGTGGAGTACGCATGCTGTTGTTTATGGAGTGGTTTTACCCGGAGAGGTCCGTCTCGAATGTGTCTATCACAGAGTCTCTCTGGAAGGATGTGAGGCTAATAGGCCTATAAGCCTTGGGTTGTGTGTAGTCGGTTTTGCCCCGTTTGGGTATGAACATGACTTTCACTTCGCGCCATGCTAGTGGTATGTGTCTTAGTGCTAAGCACGCTCGATAGATCTCCACCAGCCATGGTGTCAGATGATCTATCCCCCACTGTGGCAGGGCTGGGAAAATGCCATCCAGCCCTGCGGACTTAAATGGCTGGAACGTGTTGATAGCCCACTTTATACGATCTTCTGTTGCTATATTATGGGCTCTTGACCAGTCTTGATCCGTTGGGGTCCATTCTGGCACAACCTCCCATGTCCTGTCTTCTAAGAGCCTGCAGTCCAGGAAGTGAGTCTCCAGAAGGACCTTACTGGCTTCATGGTCGGTTATTGTGTATGAGTTGTTGGGCTTTTTCAGCGCGTCAAGAGTTCAGTCCTGGTCAGTTGATAGGATCTTCCTTACCCTTGCGGTTTCATTATTTGTCTCGATGGATTCACAAAAACTTCCGCCAGGCTGTTCTCCTGGCAGTCCTGATCTGTTTCCTGTACAAATATTGGGTTTCTTTGTATAGCTCCCAGTCTTCCGGGAGTCTGGTGTTCTTGGCTCTGTTGAATTGCTTACGAACGTGCATCTATGAGTTTACTAAGTTCGGCGTTCCACCAGGGGTTCCTCACAGCCTTGGCTTGTGGCGCCCTTAGTTTGCAGCATGCGTAGTAAGCTTCGGTTATGTATTCTGATAGCTTTGTCACAGTGTATTCTAATCGTGCAGGGTCAGTTATGGTTGTCAGTGTAAGGTGCCTATCTAGCATGGAGGCTAGGAGACGTTTATATCCTGGCACATTAGTGCGCCGTAGATTTCGTCTTGGTACGGGGTTTTTGGTGTTGGTTATTAGTTTGAAGCGGATTCTTCTATGGTCTGAGCAAGAAGGCTCGTCTGACACGTGCCAGTTTGTGATGCTGTGTGTCACGTTTTCTGTAGCAAGCGTTAAGTCTATGATCGTTTGTCCTCGAGCTGTGACCCAAGTGGGTTCTGAGCCGCGGTTCACGATGTTAAGGTTAGTTGAGAATAAATAGGTGGATAGTACCTCTCCCCTGGAGTTCGGTGCGTCGCTGCCCCAGAGCGGGTGGTGGGCGTTTGAGTCCGTGCAGATGATGAGATCTAGACTGGCTCGCTCACAGTGCTGTACTAGGTCGGCCATCTCCTTCAGTGGGCAGTTTGTGTCCTCGCCTGGCATGTAAACCGAGGCCAGTACAACATCTGGAGCATCGCCTTCTGTTTGGAGCCTGACAGCTGTCAGATCTCTGGAACAGAATTGGGTAAGTGGTGCGATAGGGATTTCTTTGGGTATGTAAGCGCAGGTTCTTGGTTTGTCTGGGCTGTGTGTGTGGAGGATTAGCTTACCTCCGATGTTACCGAGGCCGCATACTCTATTGTTCCTGATCCACGGCTCTTGGATCAATGCTATGGTTCGGGGCTTCACCTCCAGTGCCCTGCGTAGACTAGCCGTGGCAGCTTGGCTATGTTGGAGGTTGGTCTGGATGATATTGAGGGACGGTGGCGGTGATGGAGTGGAGTTAGTCGGTGATGGATCCATCGGACTGTCTCTCCACCACCTCCTCTCTGTATTGGCCTTCGTGCTGTTCACCCGGCGACGAGGCGAGGCAATTGCTCGCTCCAGCCAGGGGATGAGGGCGGTATGGTGTCATTGTCGTCGGCCATTGCTGCTCTGGCCATGACCTCCTCAAGTTGGGTAATATCCGTGTCCTCTGTCGGTGCCGGTTGTGTCGTAGTCGTGTCCGTGCTGTCAGTCTGGGTGTCAGGTGGTTGGGTCGTGGGCCTAAAGCGAACATATATCGAACCAAGCAGATAGGATATACGTCGCTCCCGGGCTAGGACCTTTACGACTTCCTCCAGCGGCACACCCAGGGTCAAAAATGTCCCATAGTTGTCGCCGCCGACGGCCGTCGCCCTGTACAGTGACCACCTGGCGATGTCGTACCAAGTATTCTGACGAATCAGAAGACTCTGGAGCCGGGCCACGTCACCATTGTAACGAGGGATGAAAAGCGAGGCTCGGACTCGGGTGGGCACGTCAGATTGTCTCAGTACTGTCAGTGTGAGGTCAGTGTCTGGGAGTCTGATTCTGGGCACATTCTGGGTTAACCAAGTCAGGGAATTGTCGTCCTCGCACCACATCTTCACGGTCCCTTCCGCTACCCATGGGTATCCGCGGAAGGCCGGGAGCGGCGTTGACGAGTCTGTGTCTAATAGCAGATTCTCGAGGTCTGTCTTTACGTGCTCAGCCTCTTCCTTCGTCAGGTCCGTGGAGGGAGGCGGGAAGCAGATTGCTACGGCCAGCCGCGCAGGAATGTCCTTCGTGGCTCGCGCGTAGGTCCTTTGCTCCCCCTGAGCAGAGTGGATCCTCGAGCCTTTGGCGTCCCCCTAGAGCATGCTTAGTGAAGCGGTCTCATCATAGCGCGCCTTCTTCGCCGGCCCTGTACCGCTCGATCCAGGCTGCGGCTTGGAGGTGCCTGGCTGGGTGTTTTTTGCCGGCAATGCCTTGTGCAAGGCTCTAGATCTCTTACCCCTGTTTTGTCTAGGTCGAGGTCGGTCGTGGGTTACGTCAGTGTTTTGGGGTCGGCTGTCAGCCCCGGCGGACTCTGTCGCTTGCGGAGGCTTTTCGCGCTAGGTTGCCCCTTCGCGTACTTGCCCCCGCTCGAGTGATTCCGCGTCCTGCCGTTTTGCGCGCTGGGTTTCCCCTTCGCGTACTCGCGGCTGGTCGCGTGGTTCCGCGTCCGGCCACTTTTCGCGCTGGGTTTCCCCTTCGCGTACTTGTGGCTGGTCGCGTACTTCCTCTTCGGCGTCCGATCGCACATCGCGCTGGCTAGTGCCTTGGCGGGTGTCGGGCTTTCGAACGCCTGCTTTCCTCTCCCGGGCCAAGATTTTTCCACGCTTTCTCAGCAGGCGTACCGAATCAACTTCAACCGGGAGAGTGGTGGAGCTGCCAGGGCCGTCATCTTTCCCCATCCCTCTCTGTCCATGTCGGTCTTGGTCCTTGTCTGGGTAGGCGATGCTTTTCCGCACGATGCTCTGTTGCCAGAGGCTCGCAAGAAGCGTGCATTTCGCAGTGGGTATTGGCGCGTGAATCGCAGCCGAGTTCGGGTGTATAGGCACGTTGATCGCAGCCAGTGTTGGGTGTATGGGCGTGTTAGTCGCAGCCTGGATTGAGGGCGCGTAAGTCGCAGCCTGAGTTGTGGGCGCTAAAACAGCAGCCGGCCGCGCTGAAAAGCGCGGCACCAAAGAAGAGTTAGGGTCCCCCCCCAGATTACGATGGGGGCTGACCACCGAGGCGGTGTGGGATTCCCCGGCTTGGCCGGGATCCACCTTGGTAGAATTTTCCTCTCTCTGCATGATTTTGGTATGGGGGGTGGGCTTTTTTGGAATCGAGGTTACCCCTCCTCTAGGACCGACAGGATATAGGGATGGGAATGAAGATATTCGTGGGTAAGGGTGCGGGTTCTTGGGGGTCACCCGAGGCTTGGGATTCGGCCTAAGGATTTGGGATCAACAGGATGTATGGATAAGGAAGAATGGATAATTAGGTGATAGGTACATAGGAAGAGGTAAATGGGTTAACCTGAGCCTGGGGTTTGGCCTTCGGAAACTTCTCTTGTCCGGGATCTCTTTGAGATGCTCCGGGTACAGGATCGACCTTTAACAGTCGGTCCCGCAGCCGGAGTTGGGCTATCCGCATCCTGCCCACCCGCTCGGTTGCAAGAGAAGAAGTGCCTGGCAGCCTGGGTCGCCCCACCACGGATGTACGTATACACCCGCGTTGGAGCGATCCAGCCTTCCCCGAGTTCAACGGGTAACCAAATTTTAATTTAAGCCGCGCCCCAAAGTGTTCTTGCGATCATTGATAATAATTTGGCAGTAGGTACCTAACCGTACGGCGATTGTATTATAAGTAATTAAATGGTGATAACATTTTCCATCACACTTAAATATTTTTGGGACAAAAAATAACATGGTTTAAAAATTATTGAAATCTATTCGGTTCCATATTCTGAACAAACTATATGCAGGTTTCGCATATAAGTACTAATGTTGTCTAAGTAGTTTCTAAATTATTATTTAGACTGATTTAGTTCTCATATTAAATTATAACATTGAGGTATTGACCACTCAAACGTAATCGGTGCCATTTTTTTACATTATTGGGTGATTGGAGATCATAAAGAACTTACTAAGTCAAATGTAGAATTGTTAATTTGACTTCAACCCAAAAGTAATTCCATGTTCTCTTTTAATTTTTGACAATAGTTTTAACGAGAACATCATAATTAATCTTAAAACAATACAGGGTGTTTCTAATTCACAAAGAAGCCAATAGATGGCGCTGATCTCTTACGGCATTCGTAATTATTATCACGTTGTAATGTTGATTGTAACAATATCCCGCAGAGGGTGTAATTATTAAGATTATGATAAATTGGAATAATTCATTCGTTACGAATAAGATTATGTAATAATCTTATTTAACAAGTACACGCTCGTGGCGGCGACATATACCTATGATAATTCACGCCTTACCACCTCACTTTACATACAGATCATTTTCAAAGTAGACGCCCGAAAAAAAAACATTCTGACATGATTCAATTTATTCGTGAACTGCAAAGACACGAGAAAGCCGAGCTTGTAAAATATTTACGTGTCTTTTGCCCCTTTCAACCCCATAATGTATTCAAAAGTTCCCGGGGATGTTGTGTGTAAAAATATTTAATACTGAATATTTTTGGGGCGCTTATTATTATTGTTTGCTCGAGAATTGTGTTTAAGTGTATAAATATGTATGTCATAATTTTGATGGAACAGGATAATGAACATAATGAATAAGTACTTTGGGGGATGAATATTTATTGGGTTAAATATTTTTAGACTGTTAGCTCGTAGCTAAGTTTAGTAACAGCCGCACGGGTTGATTCATCAAGTTAAGCTACGCTTGCCTTGGTTGGCCATGGATGGGTGACCATCTTTACATAGGTACCGGTACTATAACTCCATGCCTTGGAAAGCACGTTAAGCCGTTGGTCCCGGCTGTCATTCGTGGATGTTTGACAGTTGTTAAGGGTTGTCAGAAGCCCGAAAGACAGACAACCAGTCTTACCAAGGGGTATCGTATTACCCAGTTACTGGGTTGTGGAGGTCAGATAGGCAGTCACTCCATGTAAAATACTGGTATGCAGGTGCATCTGGTTAGACTGAAAGCCGACCCCAACTTAGTTGGGAAAAGGCTTGGTAGATTGATTCTTAGACGTGAAGCTTTGTCCTTTATTTTTGTTGTTCAAGTTTATTACCACGTGGTTCCAACTTTCCAACACACGATGTATTTATACCTATTAAAAATGAGCCTCTACTTGATTTAGTAGTAGGTACTAGGAGTTTTCTATAGTACAATTTATGTTTATCACACTATAGATATAGAAAATAGGACTATAATTATGTTTAATTAAACCTACGAAACTTGGCAGCGGTACTGATCTTGCTAATACTCATGAAATTCACCAAAGTCCTAGGTAACTTTAAACTTAAAAAAAAACCGACCAAGTGTGTGTCGGCCCACGCACAATGAAGAGTTCCGTAGTTGGGATGAATTTCATCCCAAAAACAATCTTAACATTGTAGTTGAAAAACATGTTCTCCCTTACATAGATATACGTCACGGTCAATTCTCCGACTGCAAATGTAGGTTGGTCGACTATTATTCGTTAATTTGTAAAGCCTACTTAGCTGTGTGCTTCCTTTTAATTTCGTTATATTATTATGTATTACGTAAACTGCCATGAACTTTTTCACATATCTAAAAACAACCATTTAGCTTGCAGGCCTGGGGGTGGAAACTTGGCTCTAACAAAAATTAGGACTTTAAAGCTTACTATTACGTAAACGGATTCCTGAATCGAACAAAGGTTTTCCCAACCCTGTAATATTTCGAACGGCCTATCCCCACTTTGGGATAGACGAGAAAAAAATATCATCCCCACTATTACGTACCTACAAGGGAGGTACCCTAAACATCTTTTTTTTTTCAAGGTTTTATTTTTCCACTTTGTCGGCGTGATTCATAATATACCCATGCCAAATTACAGCTTTCTAGTACTAAGAGTCTCAAAGCTAAGCCCCCCCCCCCCAGACAGACAGATGGACATGGCAAAACTTTATGGGTTCCTTGTTGATTACGGAGGCCTAAAAACTAAAAGCAAAAACGATGCTAAACTAAGCAAAGTTATTGCCGTCAACGTGAGAATGATATATACTTATGTGACTGACGTTTAGGTAAAGTCTGTCATCATCAGACTTAATAAGTAGGTTAAAAACAAAAACTATTCACGCCCCTTCAATTCGGGTGCAAAATAAAACATAGATGAGATACGACGTGACCTCAAAACAGACGCGACAAATGGTTTATGCATGAGTGAAGTGCCTCACTTTGTGCCTACATCTGGCGATCTCTCTGAGGAGTTCACTGCGATGCTTTTTGTGTGTGGCACTGGTGTCGGTTGAAAGTCTCCTTTTTGTTTTAGGTTAATATAATTTAGGTAGGTACCAACAGTTCTCATGTTTATTTTATAGCACAGTAACCATACACTGAACCTTAACTCACACACTGATTTATCATTTGTTAAAATGTTAGGGAAAATCTTCTTTTTTTTTTTTGGGTGGGATATTATCAAATAACTTCTCCCGTTCGGGCGGAGCGAGAGGGCGTGTCAGACTTTTACTGACTAAAACCCACCCGTGTTCCTTCCGTTGCCTGTGTGCCAGGGCCACGATATCCCTGTCCGACAAACTCGCAACCCCGGCAGGCATTGGTCCTACCGGACCCCGTCAGTTTTGGTGCTCACATCTCTTTGAGGCGCGCGTGGAACACCACGCGCCGTCGACCCGGGCCTGGTCCTTATCGGACGGCGAGCTACCCATCGCTCACCGTCCGCAGACCCGCACCTACGGTGGCCGGAAATCGGCTTGCGACTCCCGACGCCCGGGGCGTCTCCTGCGGCGACTAAGGGCGCGAGGGCACGAGCCTTGCCTCACCCTCACGCGTTCCGCCTCCTCCTTCGCGAGCATTACTGCTTCGCAGAAGGAGGTGACGGCCTCCCATGAGGGAAAATCTTCCACGGTTGTAATATTTGTAATTATGTGAGCACCATGTATAATACACATGTGAGCATCATAATTATTTTATGTGACATTGTTTAATTTTTAATATGTATATATAATACTTTTTTAATATATAATTTTAATACCTTTTGAGTATAGTTATTTTATTATAAATACATTGTTTTCACATTATATTGTAAAACATTTAAAAAGTGTAATAAAATAATAACAATAATAAACAGTTTTATTGATTCATAAACAAGTGTTACAATATTTTGGTACGAGTATGACACTGGATCCCGTACTCACCAGCCGATTTATAATATAAAAAAATCTCACCGTGAAAACGTTCACTTCGGCTGATGAAGGTGGCGGGAGTCCGCTTGATGTGAGAACCACAAAACTGGTCGATGTGGCCACGCTTGGGAGAGTCCTATGTCCAGTAGTGGACGTCTTTCCTCTGAAATGGTGATGATGAAAGTCAAAGTAAAATCATTTATTTCAAGAAGGTCATTAAACGGTACCTTTGAACATCAACATTTAAAAGAAAATAAATTAGTTTTCACGTTGAGATTTTTGGGTCTGCGCCTACTCGACCCTCTTAGACTCGACCCGAAGAATAATACTTGTGTATTTCTGTTTTGATAGGCGTTAAAAAGTCGATGTATTTACGTAGTCAGACAGAAACGTTTCGATTTAACGCTTGCACCACAAAGAGTGTAAAGTTTATTTTATTTTATTTTATTTGTTAGGGACAAAAACAGTTACATGCAAAGCTTAAATAAAGATTCTTAAATTAGCAAAGTAAGTACTTAGAAATACATTTAAATATAATCTATTCCATATTTATGTTACTACACATGTAACCCACACCATTGTCCACGAATTAACAAAAAAAAAAGTTAAAAGAAAACAGACATAAAAGTACAGTGTGCATCATAAAATACTATTAAGAAAAAGAAAAAAAATACATATATACCTAAGAATTTAGTAATTCTATTGCTCTCGCCTTGAAACTATGTTTCGAAAGAGTAAATATGTCAAGCTCCATAAAGTGAGTGTTGTATACATCAACGAGGCGACGAAGAGGCACGCGCACCCCGGCCGGCCCGGACTTTGTGTGAAATAGTCGAGGCGCACGTACCCCACGAAGCATGACAGATCTAGGTACTATATAATGTAGACTATTTGATAGAGGAATGCAGTTGAATCTATTATTACATATGCCATGCAGCATCATTACACCCAGAAGAAATCGTCTAGATTCCAAACTAAGAATATTATAACGTTTCAGTAATTGTTCATAGGAGACTTTAGGATGATAACATTTATAATTCATGGTAAGTAATACTTTTTCTGCGCAGTTTCTAGCCTATCCTTATACTTATCATATAGAGGATCCCAAATTTGGACAGCGTATTCTAATTGCGACCGAATTAAGGCTTTATATATAGTATTAAGAATGTAGAGGGTCGCACAAAGTTACTTGAAGATCTCATCACGAGTCCATACATCTGAAAGGCCTTTTTTACTATATTATCAATATGAGCATCAAAATGCAGACTAGAGTCAAGCGTAACACCCAAGTCACGGATAGATTGAACTTTATTAAGACTTATATTATTTATTGGATAATTAAATTTAATCAGATTTTTATTTTTAGTAAAAGAAATTGTGTGACATTTAGGAAAGCTAAGAAAGAGTTTATTTTTGAGTCAGTATTCATAAAATCTGTCAAGTTCCTGTTGTAAATAACGATAATTTTTACAGGTGATATAAATTTTCATATCGTCTGCATACATCAAGAATTGTGAGTTGACAAAACAATGTTTAATGTCGTTAACAAACAATACAAATAAAAAAGGACCCAATACTGATCCCTGAGGAACACCAGATTTAACAACAATAGAGTCAGATTCATGCCAAGTTGCCGCGTATACCATTAAAGGCAATTTTTTCCATAAGCAGTGTATGATCCACCCTATCAAAGGCCTTCTGAAAATCCGTGTAAACAGCGTCAACCTGTACCCGGCGGTCCATATTTTCAAAGAGATAGTTCATAAAGGTCATGAGGTTAGTGGTGGTGGAGCGACGCTAGACAAAACCATGTTGTTCATTGTCCAGTTTAAATAATGTTTGGATAAATAAATCAATAATTAAACAAGTACTTATCCTCTTTCGGGTTCCGTACCCAAAGGGTAAAACGGGAATCCTATTACTAAGGCTCCGCCGTCTGTCTGTCTGTCCGTCTGTCACCAGGCTGTATCTCATGAACCGTGATAGTTAGACAGTTGGAATTTTCACAGATGATGTATTTCTGTTACCACTATAACAAAAAATACTAAAACACAGAATAAAATAAATATTTAGGGGGGCTCCGATACAACAAACGTTTTTTTTGCTCGATTTTGCTCGATATTGATAACGGCAACAGGTAGACGCATGTCTTACTAAATATTCACAGAATATCTAGTTATAGTTATATTCACTTTAAAAATAAATAATTAAATTGAAATAAAAAGAAATATTTTACGCGGGCTCCCATACAACAAACGTGATTTTTTTGCCGTTTTTATAGATAAGGGTACGGAACCCTTCGTGCGCGAGTCCGATTCGTACTTGGCCGGCTTTTTAATATATATAATATTATACTCTCTGTACTTTGTAGTAGAAATCACAGATTATTGTTAATTATCATTACAATTTTAAAGCTAGTAGCACGCTAGAGGTAGAGCCTATCTTTATAAAACTACATTTTTTAAACGAAATCACTGACTACCAGGATAAATTAATGTATCATAACAAAATATTAAATATTCTATAGATAATAAGTTAATATCACTTTGTCAGACTGTACAAACGGCACTAAATTAGTAGTAAAACATCTGGTATTATTCTTCGGGTTGAGTTTAAGCGGGTCGAGTGGGGCGGACCCAGATTTGTACAGAATAGATCAGCAGGTCATGTGGGTTACCTACGCATTCTTATATGACCCCATATTGTTTCATACGTAGTTACTAAATTTAATTCAGATTAATGTGAAAGTTAAGGAACAAATAACGATACTTACGGCTCTGTTGTACTTACTTACTTTTAAGCAATCTCCTTTTCATTTCATCTATACTTATTAACCGACTTCCAAAAAGAAGGAGTTTCTCAATTCGGCGGTATGTTTTTTTTTTTTGTATGTTTGTTACGCGATTACTCCGTTAATATGGACCGATTTTGAAAACTCTTTTTTTGTTTGAAAGGGTATACCTACTCCCGAGGTGGTCCGATTGCTACCAAATCAGAATCAGATAAGGGGATCCCATGGAAATCGAGGGAAACCCTCAAATTTTATAGGCAAACCTATAGCGATTTGGGTATTTTTTATAGTAACTCGTACATTTGCTCTCGGAAAACACCATTTGGTGAAGTGGAACTGATGATGGAGACCACATATGGCGACCGGAACAATATAATAATGAGTACCCCTATTTAACGGGTTGCGATTAAGCAATTTATGCTCGTCACTATGCATATGGTGAGTGGCAGCCTCAACAATCAACGTCCCAGCATCGGGAAAAGCAATATTTTGTAAAAGGTGATGAGCAGTCAACATTAGGCTATTGTAACTTAGATAAATTCAAAACTGACCCACTAAAAAGTGAAAAATAAAAAACTTTTTACAAAAAAATAAGAACCGACTGCCAAAATTAACACTACTAAGTGAAAAATAACTTTAATTTCGGAAGTCGGTGGCAAAAAACTCAGATACACCAAAGACACCGACTTTCGAAATTAAAGTTATTTTTCACTTTGTAGTGTTAATTTTGGTAGTCGGTTCTTATTTTTTTGTAAAAAGTTTTTTTAAACTATCTATACTAATAATAAAGCTAAAGAGTTTGTTTGTTTTTTTGAACGCGCTAATCTCTAAAACTATCAGTCGGATTTGAAAAAATATTTTTTGCATTTGATAGCCCAATTCTTGAGGAAGGTTATAATAATGCCACGCTAGGTTATAATAACGCTACGACACTAAGCTAAGGAGCCGACCAAAATTAAAAAAAGTCAGAAAGGACCCTATGCGAAAATGAAGTGATAGCACGAGCGGGCGATGCGATGCGACGCGGCCAGTCGAGGGCCAAGACAGTTTTATAAAAATGTGGCTGTTATTTTAATATATTGTGTATTAGCAACAAAAAGCTAGTAATAATATTAAAATATCTAAATGACAGATTTTTATGGAACTACAAGCCTCCTTTGTTGTGAGTGTACCTGTAAATTCTTGAAGGCATGTAGGTTATAGGCATTTTACAAATTTATTACATCGCTAGCTATTCATAGCGATTTGTGTGGGAGTTTGCAATTTGAGACAATGTATGAGTTTACGAGTAGTTACTTAGATATGCATTCGTGAGGATGATATTATATTCATATCCTAGGTCCCTATATAAAATTTACCAAGATTCTGTATTGTGTAAAGACTGACTGACAGTTTGCTAAAGAGAATATCAGTCATCTGTGGTATTAGGGCTTAATTAAATAATTATGGTCCTTATTGAACATATTTTGCAAAAAAAACCTTCTTTCTCCCTTGCCCTTGTTGTCGTGTTCTTCTCTTTCATTCTCCTCTTTTTTTCTTATTTTTTTTCCTTTGTGGAAATCCTTATGGATCCGTCTGGGGAGAACGGAGGGATATGTTGGACGCCTACCCACTTAAACCCTATCGTTCCTTTCATTACCATGAGTCGGGGGCTCAAGAGATATTCGTACATTCACCGCACCCCCGACTTATTCATTCTTCCCTTCTAGTCGTCACGCTATCATTCACTCCCTTTTGATCCATCTTTCTTATCCTTCTCCCCCTTCTGGTCCTTCTCTCCCCGTTCATTCCTCTACTTTAATTCACATATTTATGCTTTTCAGCTTCTCATCACGTGCCCATTTGCAACAATTACTAATATAGCATGTTAGGCTGAAAAATGTTTTTGTGTTTACTTTAATGTTTCGTTATAATTATATTGGCTTTTCAGTACAGGTTGCTGCATGGCACATGTTTTAGATTTTTGTTCTAAGACATGCCTGTTTCCTCACGATATTTTCCTTCACCGTTTTGATGACATAAATAACACAAAGTAAAATGCTTACCTGGGTCCGAACACGCAACCTACGACTCATAAGTCAAGGCCGCTACCACAGGGCCACCACTGCTCCCTTCACAAATAGGTAAAGCTATATGACTTTTAATTGTCTAATCTACATTGTCTTCGCTTCCCTCTACCAAAAAAATCAATATCTAGTTCAGTAGAACAACAAAATTATCTAAACCCAGCTAAACGGGACACCCGTGGTTGAAACTTAGCAACGTTCTAAAGTATATAGGTGTACAGCCGGACTAGCGTTAGGAGTCAGAGGCCACAGTAATCCTCTACGTTCTGGCTAGGGCACGGACTTTTCTCAAAATATGGAAAGGATTATCCTGGAATGGTGGATACATACGAGTAGGTGTTGTGTGTGGACCCGTTTAAGCTGCGGTTTCCTAGCAGATCGGTGGCCGCCATGTAGCGTCTGCAATTTACCAGGGAATGACGTCACTACAACGTTATTTATGAAATGATATGACACTACTCAACAAAGTCTCAAGGGCCAATAGTCATTATTTTAATTTCAAAACTTTTTATGTAGTATGTTTTATATCAAAATAAGCTTAATTTGTTACAGATTTTAATTTTTCTTTCTTTTCTTTTCTTTTCAGATGGCAAACCGTAATTTGAGGCTGCGTCCTCGCAGCATATTGCAAAAAGTGGTCTTGGCTCTGATTGGTGATCATATAACTTCCTCGGTGACGTTCAGCAACATCTCCTGTAGCCCTTTAGTGTGCCCATAATCTGACAGCGTTGTGTGTTGACAGCGTTGGCACTTTCACGTTGTCTGCGCCCTGCTTCCAGCATACCCACACCCTTAGCATCTCTTCCCGCGTTAAATGACTACGTGACATAACGCGCCACAGTCACAAAAGTTCCAAATAAGCAGCAATAAAGATTTTCGCAAGAAATAAAAACGATTATGAACAGTAATCTCTAAAGTTATTACGTTTCATAACGCCGCCGCCGTACGCTGCGACCAAGTGAAGTTTTTCCTCCATATTCCATAATGCTTTGACGTTTAGATTTAAATTTTTTAAACTTCGAATAATTATTTACTGCAAGTTCAACTAACATTGTCCGTTTTTTGTAGCCAGTTCCTCTAACTAGTTTTCTTTAATATGTTGATGTACACACATCAAAAGTGTCTAGGGATCAAGTACGTTTTGGAGTATCGCCGCAATTGAAGATTATTATTTTAACTTTTCGGATCGTTAAATTGATTCTCTTTAGTGAATTTTGCTATTTGAATAAATAATTTTCTTCAAATTTTGAATCATAATAGAAAATCAACTGTCAATCAGGATTCCTATAAAAGTGTGTAATAGCGTTTTTACAAAACCATTACGATTTCTGCATCGGAACTGAAAAAAATTGCATCGATATGTAGCGGCGACATCATTTGACACGAGAAGAGATGATGAGAGCCGTCGGAATGTTGCAAGCTGGTTCCAGGTAACGTACTGTGGCTGTCACTCTTGGCACTACACAGAGCATCTTATGCCGCTTCTGGACACGCTATCGTAACCACCACGGTACATCCAAAATACTGCTCGACGGAATCGTACCATGACCGCCATGATTTTGGTTACGAGGCTCCACACCTCTTCATGCTTGCTGATAAGCGACTGAACCATCCTAAATTATTTACAAGAAGTAGGTCTACTTTTCCGAAGGCCGCTGAGAGATCGACCTATAGCACACCGCAATCGTAGGGCCTGTTTACAATTGGCTCGCGAACACAAACATTGTGAGAAGACTGGCGTTGTGTTTGCTTTTCCGATGAATCTCATTTCGGTATGAGGCCGGATACAAGACGTCGAGTGTGGAGGACCTCTGGATGTCAAGAACAGTGAACGAAATTTTGTCAGTAAGTTCATTCATATGGAGACGGAACCATAATGGTTTGGGCCGGTATTTGGATCGGTGAACCGATCTAACTTGGATCAGGGGCAATCTCAATTCTTAGATATATGCGGAGAGGATTGTTTCATACGTGCGATTGCTTTGCGACGCCGGTTAGGTGATTCGTTTTGACTAATGTACGACAATGCACGTCCACACACGGCTAAAGTTGTAACACTCTTGCCGATGCTCGCATCAACGTTCTACCGTGGCCTGCTCAATCGCCAGACCTTAACCCAATTGAGCGCGCATGGGATATGCTCCAAAGATGAGCTCTGCTGAGTATGGATGTCGTGTTTAACCCACAGTAACTTTTTGACTTGTTAGAAAGTACGTGGGCGGCCATTCCTCAAAGTGATTTTGATGAACTGATTTTTAGCATCGGTGTGATTGTGTGATTCTTATCAATGATGGAAATAGATTATATATTTTTACATCGTTACAATAAAAAAAAACCTTATTTTTGCCTTTTTGCAATTTAATTGACGACAATAACTAAGGTTAATTTCCTACAATTTGCAAAAACTTTAATTTTTCTTAATGTTTACAAAATATAGGGATAAGTTGTTAACATAAACATAATAGTAAAGTAAAAAGCCAGTCTCTAAGACTATATTTCGTAAATAAATATTAATTGCATATTTTTTTATAGTTCAAAATGTACTTGATCCCTAGACGCTTTTGCTGTGTGTAGTTGGCTTGTTCCCTAGGCTTTGCTGACTAATGTATATTTAAATTGGTGTGTATTCATATAGAGTTTTTTTGAAACCGTAAAGTCAAACCCCGCTGCTATAATTTTCATGAAATGCGTCACTGCGGCCGTTATGCGGCGGCCACCGCTATTCTAGGAAACCGTAACTTTAACCGTAACTCGATATACCGTAAATAGCAAAAGTTTGAGAACCTATGCTATACTGAAACTAATAGCTACGTTATGAGACTATCTTTTAGAGTTGAAGGTTTTATCTGATTGCTGTTTATTCTAAAATTATTTATCTATTCCTGAATTTTCAGTGCGTCTAAAGTAGCTCGTGACAATTTTACTTCTTACAACAAAGTATCATGCTATTTATGCTGGTAATGGAAGGTAGTGTGGATTTTCGAGGGTATAAACATATGGGAAATATTTAACTGATCGTCTAAAAACTTATTGAACTTCTATTGATAGACACTTTTTTTTAAATTAATGAATATCTAAAAACTTTTTAATGATGCGCATTTTTCTTAAAGGGCACAGGTGCAGACAGGCACGATACGATGGTGCGACGATTGTGGTAGAACAGTTTCCATTAAATTTTCTTACAAATAGTTCTACTAGAGTCGCGTAGCGCTGTCACGTCGCGCCTATATGTGGGAGCCTTAATGATAGAGCTTCTTTTTTACTTTCCGGCCGATTCACGCTGCGGCAGCGGCCGGCGAGCGCTACATCAAAGCTGGAGCAGCCCAAGTCTGCTATTTTTATAAATTCAGTCATTCCAACACGATTCATTGTCATGCTATTGTCATTTTGCTAAAAGTTCGTAATCTGGTAAATTCATAATAGTCGATCATTGGTCGGTCAATGTTCTCGTAATATAATTGTGTTATTATAATGGCATTGTCTTATTGCAATTATTATAGAACCCATTAGTAGAAATGTCATTCATTTGTCATTATGTACGAGATTACCGCCGACCATTGGAAAGTCATAATGACGCCATTATAATAGTAGATTACCAAACTTGTCAAAATCAACAATTATGAAATCAATGATTGACCATTCTGACACTATTGTAATAGCAGACTTGAGGCCCTGTTCGAAGTTACTTGGATATTAATTTCAGTAGTGAGATTTACTAAAAGAAGCTTAATTAATATGTAAGAGTGTTCAATAATGATATTCTATTAGGGCAAAATGGGTATATTATATGTTCGATTAAATATATTTAGTCTTTAACCGAACCAAAGGTCAAAAAAAGTATTCTCTATCATTAGTATCTGTTCAATGTTACCTTTGGACATGAGTCAACACTCGGCCTAGCTAACGCGCGGCCCAGTTAAAAATATTGACTTGGTTGAAAATAAATCAGATTTTAATTTTATATTCTTGTCTCATTACCCCTCACTGTGGCCAAGACACCTTTAGCCATCTCTGATCAGTCTCGTGAGTCTGCGCGACTGGCAGTGAGTGTACCTTTCCCAAACCTGGAAATCCTGTCTACTATCCGTCTGTAACCTTAGGTCGCATGGTGCCCCGGGTGTCACCACTGTGTGGATCGCCCGGAGGACACGGTGGAGCATACGGTGGAGGTCTGCTCAGCTTGGGCGGAGCACCGCCGTGTCCTCACAGAGGCGATCGGCGGCGGCGATCTCTCGCGTCCGGCCCTGGTTCAGGCCATGGTTCGGAGCGAGAGTGCATGGGAGGCTGTCACCTCCTTCTACGAAGCAGTTATGCTAGCGAAGGAGGAAGCGGAACGCGTGAGGGTGAGACAAGGTTCACGCCCTCGCGCCCTTAGTCGCCGCAGGAGACGCCCCGGGCGTCGGGAGTCGCAAGCCGATTTCCGGCCACCATAGGCGCGGGCCTGCGGACGGTGAGCGATGGGTAGCTCGCCGTCCGATAAGGACCAGGCCCGGGTCGATGGCGCGTTGTGTTCCACGCGCGCCTCAAAGAGATGTCAGCACAAACTGACGGGGTCCGTTAGGACCAATGCCTGCCAGGGTTGCGAGTTTATCAAAAAGGGATATCGTGGCCCTGGCACACAGGCAACGGAAGGAACACGGGTGGGTTTTAGTCAGTAAAAGTCTGACACGCCCTCCCGCTCCGCCCAGAGCGGGAGAAGTTATTGCATAATTTCCCACCCAAAAAAAAAAGAAAAAAAGTCGCATGGTGCAGACATCCTGAACTTATTTATATATTTATTTATCACATACTAGGTATATGATAGGTTAGGGATGTAGGGCTTGTAGGGCTTAGAGTCGTCGATACGTTAGGCTTGTTAGGCTTTGTAGGTTCCTTTAACTTATCATAAATTTTCATGTACTGTCACACCCTGACCAGTATTGCGGCCTTACGTGACGTTTGTTTAGGGTGTATGTACAGTATCTATAAGCACAATTCTTGTCCCTATGTTTCCAACTCTATAGTTTAATTACGTACATTGTTAATGAAAAATATTTAACTAAAAACATTTGGTTTGTTACCTAACTTATAATACGAGAATCTCATGCATATGTGAAAGGGTTCTTTGTATGCCTTTTAGTTCACTGAGGATAATCTCATATAATGTGAAAAAGATTTTTCTTAAAAACTAATAAGAGAGCATTAGATTTTTTTCCCGTAGGTTATCCTACACCGTAAATAGTTATTGACTTAATAGACAAACAATAAAACAACTGTAATTAATGCTCATAGGTACAACAAATTAATATACTCGTACCATCCCAAATTAATCATTATAAATCAAGTAACAAAATCAGACAGAAATATTATGTAAGTACCTACCTACTTACAAACGATACCTAAACATATTTTTATCTATATACGATGGTCTAGAAGACAGATGTTACAAGTGCAGTTTTGGTAATTATTCAGAAGACAGATGTTGTAAGCGCAGTTTTGGTAATTTTTCAGAAGACAGATGTTGTGAGTGCAGTTTTGGTAATTTTTCAGAAGACAGCTGTTATAAGTCCAGTTTTGGTAATTTTTCAGAAGACAGATGTTGTGAGTGCAGTTTTGGTAATTTTTCAGAACACATATGCTATAAGTGCAGAATTGGTAATTTTTCAGAAGGGCAGTAGAAAGTTGAAAGTTGAACACGCTATTATACAAAAATGTGGAGTGATAGCGTGTTTATTATTTAACCATTAAAGTAATTATCTGTATTATCTTATTATTATGACTGTAGAAAATAAATATGACTATACTAAGTATTCTGAAGAATATCCAAAACATGAAAAAATACATCTGGCACTGGCATTCCAAAAACAAAAAAAAACTTTTTTTTAATTGTCTTATGTTTCCCCTAAAAGTGAACACCATATTCAAAATTTCTTAATTACGTTATACGTTCGTGTTTGGGTCACAGAAATTTCAACTTAATCGGTCCAGTAGATTCGGAGCAAATCGGCTGAGACAAACGGACTGACAGACAGACCTTTAAAGGTGACAGACATATAAAAATTAAATGATCCTATTTATAGGATCATTTAATTCCGTTCCTCAAAAAGAAAAATTGAACCTTTAGGTTCAATTTTTCTTTTTGAGGAACGGAACCCTACAAATAAAAAAGTAAGTGTTTCAGGGTTTTTTAAAAAACAACTCTTAACGGGGTGGAAAAGGGTAATAAAGTTTAAGGGGTGGATTTTACTGCTCGCTTCAAATTAACTCGAAAATTGATATAAATAATGTTTCAGTCATACAATGGAAACGTACTAAAAGCTTTTTTTTATAAACAACAACCTGTCGTAGACAAAATAGGATAAAAGAAAAAAAAATGTGAAAATAGATTTATTTGAAAAATCTTATTCCTTTGATCTATAAACTTAAAAATTGGCCCAAATCTTATTTGTCTAAATAAATTTTAATAAAAATTTATATAAAAAAAAAATTCATTTATTTCAGACATAACTAAAAATTGTCCATATAATGTTAGTAACAAAGGTCTTAAAAAGTATGTTCGTCACGTGAAGCCGAATAAGCCTCCCCAGCACTACAGACTTTCTGATATCATCACCTTCAGAATTCCATTGGCGCTCCCCCAGATCCTACACATTGGAGATGCCGCTTTTTTACGCATTATGGCATAAAAATCGTCAACCCTTGCGTCAGCAAACATGCCTGAAACGCTACAGAAACGTGGGAGCCCCACCAGAATTCTAAAGGCGTTATTATATTGTACGCGAAGAGCGTTGTAGGCCCGCTGCGTGTAGCTGGTCCATAGAGCGCTGGTGTAAAAGCTTTGGCAGTAGGCCCTGAACAGTGTCACTTTTACGTCTACTGTACACCTTGCAAATCTATGCACCAACATATTTGCACGCACCGACACGCGACACCGACACGAGACACGTTCTAAAGGTACTCCGTTTAAATAGTCTGGGGGTACATGCTCCGGTGACTTATACTCACTTTTCTTCTCCTTGTACTTCAGACCACGAGCTTCCGCATATGACTCACAGATACCGAGCAGTTTTCTCAATCCACTGAGTGACGTTAATGATCGTAAATATTAATTTTCGAAAACTATGTTTTTAAAGTGAGTGGAGGGGGGGGGGGGTTGTTGAATTTTTAGAGGAAAGGACCTCGCGGACGAAGTCACGGACTAAATGCTAGTTATAAAATTAAAGTCAATACTCAATACTCAATACTTTATTGCATTCCATAATGTGTACACAATATAACAGTTGGTATGTTAAACATAGAATCAATTATGGACCCTGTCGGGCACAGCAAAGTTAATTTTTAATAGGAGAGAGGTTGAAGGCGCTTTTTGTTAAGAAAAAAAAAAAAAAAAACATTAAATTAAAATAGTATCATGAAAATAGTATCATTTGCTTTTCTGGTATTTATATTTTATACAAGTATTTATAATATATATTCGATTTTAAGTTATTTGAATATATTTTTAAATTATATATTGCACGATTTACATTATTAATATTATAAATATTTAGAATTTTATTTAGTCTTGTAGAATGTTATTATCAATATTAATTGTGCACTGTTTAGCATAAGTATTAATCTTTAAATTAACAATATTTTAGTGTGTTAAAATAAATTTATATTCAAAGTGAAATTTAAAATGAAATATTATGTAAAAAAGGTAAAAAAAGGTACTTATTATGTAAAAAAGTTTTTATTGTTGTTGAAATTTATCGCTAAAATATTCGTTAATAGTGTAGTAGCTTTTGATTATCAGAAATTGTTTTAATTTATTTATAAAGGTATTATTTTTATTTATACTTTTGATATATTCCGGTAACTTATTGTATATTTTAATGGACATAACGAATGTACTAGAAGAGTGCATTTTTAATCGTGAAGTGGGTAAGTTTAATCTGCTTTCATGTCTAAGTGCAATTTTTGTTTGGATATCTCCTCTTTTGGTATAGAATTGCGGATATTTACGTACAAATACGTACAGCAGGGTTAATATTTTTAGATCTGTAAAGTGGGGCTTACAGGAGTCTGTATTTTCGATATTTAATAAAATTCTAATCATTTTTTTCTGTAGAGTGAATAATGTAGGCGCGTCTGTACTATTTCCCCATAGGATAATTCCATACTTGAGCCATGCAAATGCGTACGCGTAATACGTCACTAGTGCTGTTTTGAGGTCTGTTGTTTTCTTGATTTCTCGGAGAGCGTATGAAAGTCGCTTTCCGTGTCTGTCTGTGTGAGCACATTGTGCTCCTCAACTACGCAACGGATTTTGATTTGATTTTCACCATCAATTAGAGATTTTATTCTGAAAGGTTTATAAGTATAAAAATTTATATTAAACTTACATTAAAAAAAAACTCGATGTTTTGTCAAATCGTAAAAAAACAATCAAAGTATACTATCACTATTTTAGTAGAAAATAAAATAACATAGCAATGTACGTACTGTACAATAAGAAAAAAATAAACAAGACTCAAAGACTTAAAAAGTAAGGCGCTCTAACTTCAAAGGACTTTGATTTATTCGACACTGGTTCGTGGCACACTGAGAATAAAATAAAATCTGCTAAGCATATTTTTTTCAGTCTAGTACTTACAGCATCATAATCGTTGTACCTATTATTACAAAAATTACGTGGCCGGAGGACTATGAAATTTGGCACAATAAAGGCTCGTACAGACTCGCGCGTCTGAACGAGCCTTTAAAGTTTATATGGAGGAGGAGTGCAGAAAGCTAATATTTTTATATAATATGCATCAGAAAAAAATTAAACTAATAAAAAAAATACACACACTACCATGCGTATGACACACACATGCATATTTCCAGGGCCTCAAGTCTGCTATTACAATAGTGTCAGAATGGTCGATCATTGATTTCATAATTGTTGATTTTGACAAGTTTGGTAATCTACTATTATAATGGCGTCATTATGACTTTCCAATGGTCGGCCACTGACGCTATATTGAAAGAAATTGCATAAATTGGTAATCTCGTACATAATGACAAATGAATGACATTTCTACTAATGGGTTTTATAATAATGGCAATACGACAATGCCATTATAATAACACATCTATATTACGAGAACATTGACCGACCAATGATCGACCATTATGAATTTACCAGATTACGAACTTTTAGCAAAATGACAATGGCATGACAATGGGATCGTGTTGGAATGACTGAATTTATAAAAATAGCAGACTTGGGCCACAGGGCCTATGACTTGAAGATATTTATGTGTCAGAAATGTCAGCTTGAGCATGGAATTAGGAAGTACTTTATAATAGCATGGAATAAGTAAGTATTATATAAGGAACGAAATCTCTTGAAGGGTCATTGTACTCATCATGATGAACAACTTTTACTATGGGAGCAAAGTTGAAATCGCGAAAAAAAAATCTGTTGTTCCCGACATTTTGACCAGTTAAATGTAGGGAACAGCCGATTTTTTTTTTCGCGATTTAAGGTTTAGTTCCATAGTAAAAGTTGTTCATAATGATTAGTACAATGGCCACTTAAGAGATTTCATGTATGAATAGATACACCTTATATGTACATATAGATTGTAAGTAGAGGGGGTCGAATTTCGACCAGTCGGCGATCACTGGTCACTTTAAAATGGTGATTTTCTTGACATAATTATATATAGAAGTTGAATAGTAAAGTTTTTTTTTTTGTGGATGTGCTTATTGGCGCAGGATAGCCTTTACCAGAACTGGTCACTGTATTAGTGGTTCAGCAGCTTCAATATCATCAGGATTGTGCCGGAATATAGCAGTTCATCGTGGACGTGTACAACAGCGGCTCCCTTGACATCATCTCCTGTCATCAGAAGACAGCCGCCACGCAACCATCGACGCGACGACGCTCAACTATAGCACAGTATAAATACAGACAGTGTGGAAACTAGGCCTAATTGTTCAAATAATTATCTACGCTCAATTAGAGCACTAGGCACGGCCATGTAGGTATAGATAAAAGTGGAGGCCACACTCTGAATACTAAAGTGAAGACGACTGTGGGCCGACTCTCTCTTTCTGAATACATACATAAGATAAAGTCTCGTCAATGAGCGCGTCTGTGTGAGTATGCCGATTCGAACGTTTACTACGTAGTTTCTGTACTGTCCATATAATATACTGTGGCTAGAGTGATAGTAAACAGCCAGTGTCACTCTTAACCAAACTCTTCGGTGATTCCTAGTGACTTCGTACCAAAACTAGAAAGAAAGAAAGAAAATACGTTTATTTGCGGTAACGCAAAGAAATAAAAACACAAACAAGAAAGAACAAGTTGAGGGAAAATATGCGTCACATTCACGCAAAACGGTCATCGCTCAGCATAATGCTGCGACCCTATGCCAGACAGAGGCCCAGCGCTGGTTTTCAGCGACAACCGGCGTTGACGTCAACCAGTGCAGCATTCAATGAGATAAAAATAAACAAAATAAATACAATACTTTGTTATCTATGTTTATATAAATTTAATATCTAGATTGGCAAATTCAGTAACGTCGGCAACGACTCAAGCGCCGCGCGCATGTTACGCAATCTGTGTGTGCAGCTGTCATAAAGAATAGACGGCGGCGGCGCCACTTCCTACGCCGTCATACTAAATAAAACGACTAAAATCTATGCTGTTGTCTGAGTTCTCATAGGTACAAATAAATTGACTATTGTACATTGCAATCCGAAATGAACAACAAAAAGAAAGTAATGTATGGACAGTAAAAAAAATTATCCAAAAAATATTTTTGTCCATCTTTCTGTCATTGAGCCATCATCAAACTCTAAGTTTGATGATGGCTTCATTTCGGATTGCAATGTACAATAGTCAATTTATTTGTACCTATGAGAACTCAGACAACAGCATAGATTTTAGTCGTTTTATTTAGTATGACGGCGTAGGAAGTGGCGCCGCCGCCGTCTATTCTTTATGACAGCTGCACACACAGATTTATTGAGTAAGAGGAGAGGCTGTCATTTGTAGATCTAATCAGTCTTACTAAAGGGTATCGTATTACCCAAATACCCAGTTACTGGGTTGTGGAGGTCAGATAGGCAGTAGCCCCATGCATCAAGCTGCATCCAGTAAGACTGAAATAGTTCCGAAAAGGCTAGGCAGATGATGATTGAGCAAGAAGAGAGTCTGATATTATTATTAGGTTTGTCAAACGTTTTAGAATAGAATACTCTTTATTAAAAAAAAAAACTTTTTATTTCAGACATATTTGGTCCATAATAATGTGTTACAATTGTTGGAAGGCCTCCTACAAGGTGGACCGATGACCTTGTGAAGGCTGCAGGCATCCGCTGGATGCAGGAAGCACAGAACCGGTCGAAGTGGCGGTGCTTGGGGGAGGCCTATGTCCAGCAGTGGACGTCTTTCGGGTGAAATGATGATGATGATGATGATGAATGTGTTACAAATTAAAAAAAAAAAAAAAAAAAAGAAGTAAAATTAAAAGTTAAACCAAATTTAATTAAATTAAATCATGTACACCACAATGAATTATTATGTACACCATAAAAGTTATAGATATGTAATAAGTTAAGTTGTAATTTGTTACAACAAAAACAAAACAACAACAACACAATGTTGTATTTGTTGTTTGTTTTGTTATTTTTACGGGAATATATAAATATTTCTTGTCGAATTTTTCTCAGTGTATACTCAGCTTTAGCTATACCTAAATATGTCCTCCTTTCATCTCCTTGTCAAATCTCAACTAGGCAAAACTTAGAGCCATAAAAAGTGTTTCCTACACGAAAACCATATTAAAAAGTTAAATAACAGTCATTATTAGGATTTATTACTATAAACATTGTTTATGGGATGTCCCAAATTCCTTTTTCTGGCTTTTGTTGTGTTAAAATAGCGAGATGATGATTAAAGTTTATTGTTACTTTGAGACGGAAGTTTTTTTAAAAAAAATTTGTTAGAACAAGGCAACACAAGGAATAAATATTATCTTTTAATATTTTCTTTTTGTGACGCATATTTTCCCTCAACTTGTTCTTTCGTGTTTGTGTTTTTATTTCTTTGCGTTATGTTTACCGCAAATAAACGTATTTTCTATCTTTCTTTCTTTTTCAACTCACTCATTTTTTAACCCGACTGTGCGACATCAAGACCAGTGTTATTAACCCAATTTGAGGTGCATAATATATACAGGGTGGAAGAGACATCGACGCGCATCCTGCTACCATGGATTCAGTAGATCAGTCTTGACCCCCCTGCGCTACAAAACTACGTCGGTTATTAAAAAAAAGTTGCTGTTCCATACATTTTGACCGAGTAGGTATTGCAGTTCTGTAGGAAACAGCTGTTTTTTTTTAAATTACCGACTAGAAATTTCAGCGCACGGGGGTCAAGTATGATGTTCTGAAGCCATGGTAACAGTTTTTGCGTCGATGTCCCAGCCACCCTGTATAATATGAATGAGTGCTTGGTGGTCAAGGCTCGGTATCTTTGACATTACATACTATTATTACCATTGTGTTTTGCTAGTTTTATATCTTGCCTATCTACTAAGCACTTTTTCTAATGAATATTTTTTATGAACGTATCAGCATCGTTTGGAAAACTACATATTATCTATTCATACATATATACAATAAATAAAATTGACGTCATCATCATTCATGGGGGGGGGGTTAGCCATAATCGCCACGCGTTAAAATGCATAGAGAACGCTGCTGACCATCATTGGTGCCGCCCCCCCGCCCGAAAATTGACGTATCTGTTTGTAATGTTAAAATAAAAGCTTTTTACTAAATGCATGTGAAAGTATATAAGGTACTTATAACAAAAAAAAAATGTGTGTCTGTCTGTTTATTCTGGATAATCACCAAAACGGCTGCACCAATTTTGTCAAGACTTTCACTGGCAGGTAGCTGATATTAGGTATAAGGAGTAACTTACTTTTATTATAGAAAAAACCACGCGGGTGAAGCCACGGGCAGAAGCTAGTTCTAAATAAAAATAAAACTGAAAAAGGTCGGAAAAAGAAACAACAACAAATATTTTCGATAAATTTAGGAAACTAACTGATTGTATAAAATATTAAAGAACATGAAACTTGGAATAATAAATGTAAGAATCAAAATCAAAAGTCATATAATCAAACTACGCTGAAAATCAGCAGTTTACGAACGTCAACATTACATAAGACAATCCCCCAAAAACCCTTCACCACTTCTTAGTGCTTTAGCTGGGAAGAAGAAGTTGACCAATAAACTCCCCAGCAGCACAGCTGTCTGTTCAGTTAGAAAAACTTGATTCTATACAATAGAATGTAAAGTAATTTACATCACGCAACACAAAACATTAAATTAAATTATTTTCCATATGTTAGCTAGCACACGCCACAATACCGAAAAAAAAAATCGTCTAAAACTATACTCAAGCAGAAAATAAAAAAGTCAAAGTAAAAACGTAAACAGAACGTACCTAGATAAAAGCCTCCAGGCATAATGGGCGTGCCCTCTTACATAAAGCTATAGCTGTAACTCGAAGACACACATGATAAACTAGCTAAGTATTGTACAGAGCTACGTGATACAAAATACAAGTCACATACAGGCATCCAAATTGACAGGTTTCCCAGGTTATTGGTTCTGTTTCATTTCAACAACTAACACTTCCTCACTAACTTATATTTCCTTTTCGTAAATTATAGGTGTGCCTATAAAATTTGAGGATTTCCCTCGATTTCCATGGGATCCCCTAATCAGATTCTGACTTGGTGACAATGGGACCACCTCGAGAGCATACCCTTTTAAACAAAAAAAGAATTTCCAAAATCAGTCCACAAATGACGGGGAAATCGGTGAACAATAATAAAACAAGTGCGTTTCGGACCACGCACAATGAAAGGTTCCGTAGTTGTAATCGCAAAAAAGTTTTTTTTATGTGATAAAACTACAAATTAACAATTTTTGGACTTTTTCCTTTACTTGTGCTGTGAGACCTTGCTTCTTGCTAAATTTCATGATTCTAGGTCAACGGGAAGTACCCTATATAGGTTTTGATTTATGTGCGAGATATTTGCAATTATTTTTTTATTTGATAAAACTACAAAACAATTTTGGGACTTTTTCCTATACCTAAATAAAAAATAAACATACAGACGAACATATATATAACCTCGTCCTTTTTCGAAGTCGGTTCAAAATGAATGCGACAAACCGACAAACAGTTGACACAGTCCACATATTTCACGGAAAAAAGCATCAAAAAAGGTTATCAAGGGCAAACGATGAATGGACACCATACATAATAAGTTTGTTGCTTCCCACGTCATAATTAACACTGGTTTACTTAGGACCATTTGTTATTACGTTTGTTTGACGTTAGGGCTGTGGAATTAAAGGGAAAAGTGTTTAAATAAAATAATTTATTACAAAATGTGACCGCGGCTACGCTTGAGCGTACATCTTTCTACCGATATCGAGCTATCTCTTTACTCAAACAAATTCATACCAAATTTAAGATTTTGATACACGAAAACACGATTTTGCTAATGCTTGTGAGAATTTTTCAACATAATATAAACGAAATAAAAAATACGATTGGAAAAGAAGTAATTACAACAGTTTTTACGTGTATTTCACGTAAAAAATGTAAAGAAAATTATTAGTTTTTGGAAAATAGGTGTATTATTCCCAATTTAAGGCTCTTACACACTCACGCGATATCGCGGGCGCGACATGTACCGACAAAGGAGTTGTCTTTGTCGGTGCCTGTCGCGCCCGCGATATCGCGCGAGTCTGTACGAGCCTCTACGGTTGAATAAACACCTCTACATATACCTACATAGCCTGCCATAGCCTGCATAGTAAGCAAGCTGAAGTGGCAGTGGGCTGGCCATGTTTGGTGAAGGATCAATGGCCGGTGGAGCAGACGAGTCTTGGAGTGGAGACCGCGTATCGGCAAGCATAGTGTGGGACGCCCGCCAGCTAGATGGAACGACAACCTTAAAAAGGTGGCTGGGACAGATTGGATGCGGAAGGCGGAGGACAGGGTGTTCTGAGGCAGCCTGGGAGAGGCCTATGTCCAGCAGTGGACTGCGATAGGCTGAGTTGATTGATTGATTTATTTATTGAAATACCGTATCACATGGTACTTAAATATAACCGGCGAAATGAGGGTGTCCTAATAGGTACACCTCTACCTAACCCTGTGGAGATAACAAGCGTGATATTATGTTACACTTCTAATAATATACCATAAATGGATCAAACATAAATCTAAATACTACCAAGTTAACAAAAGAAATCACATCAGCTACAAAGCCAGCAGAATTTGAATTCCGAGTTCATTCTACCGTCAAAGAAAAACAGCAATACTTTGATAAAAATCTTCATTGCCAGGAAATATAAGATACAGCACAGACGTGGAGACGTTTTGTTGCCGATACGAGATTCTGTTACCTACATGATACGAAACCTTACGTCCATCTCGTTTATTAAATTACTAGCTTTTGCCCGCGGCCTCGCCCACGTGAAGGTCGGAACGTTCTACCTGGATACAAAAGTATCGTATGTCCTAACCCAGATCATGGTCAGATGATTTCTGGGTGGAACCGGGTGAAGGTCGCGGGACTCCGCTGGACACGAGAAGCACAGGGCCGGTCCATGTGGTGACGCCTTGAGGAGGGATATGTCCAGCAGTGGACGTCTCGGCTGAAATAATGATGAATTTAATTTGTTTACATTATGAAACAGTATCGAGCCACCGTGGAACCATCAAAGTAAAAACTGCAGCGGTTTCACACACGAGTTAGTTAAACACAAAAGTTTTAATAGCATCAAAAGAAAAATATTTTATTTGGGACACGCACAGGAAATACAAAATGTAATAATAAAGGAGCATTTAAACACATTTTTTTTCTGTATCATCTTGGGCCTCGTGGCTAAGTAATATTAATCGCACGGGTCGATCCATCAGGTTGGTCCGGGGTTGGTCCTTGGATGGGTGACCATCTTTACATATCGAGACTCGTCCGTGCCTCGGAAAGAACTTTAAGACGTTAGTCTCGGCTGTCATTCGTGGTTCTTTGAGAGTCATTTGGGTCGTCAGATGCCCGAAAGTCTACCCCGTTTCTGGGTTAGTGGTCAGATAGGCAGTCGCTCCATGTTATACTGGTGCCGCATCCGGTTAGAGTGGAGGCCGGCCCCAACATAGTTGGGAAAAGGCTAGGCAGATTGAACTCTGTTTCAATTTTGGGTCCAGCTCAGCAAGTCAGGAATCAAATCATTCTCGGTCATTGCATAGCCTGATGCTATATCCGAGACCATCCACAAAAGTGTCCTCCTATGGGTAGAACTTTAAGCGTGCACTGAAATATAGGCCATTTTTCAATCTGTGAGGGAATAAAAAGATACTAAAAGGAAAAGAAATAAAGAAAACTCAAAGCTAGTGTCTCTATTGAGGATATTTTCATTCAAGTGTTACGAAAAAAACAGGAAGAATTTTTGAATTGGAAATTCGGTCGCTATGATACAGGCAAAATGTAGTGATTTAATTTAGGTTTCCAAAGTGGAAGAAGGATGCTTCCAAATTCAGGATATTTTTAAGGAAGTGGTAATTTTCAGATATCGATACTCATCACGTCTGCGGAGTTACGCTAGCTAATTTAATTTGACCCTGTATATTATACACCGTGGCATTTTAATCGTCTTACAACGGCAGCCCACTTCATGTATCCAATGACTACTAATCATTAATGAAGTAATAAAAAATATTTATTAACATTTGAATAATTAAATATTATTCATTATGACGGATGATGTAGTTTGAAACACCCTGTTAAGAGTGCGGTGCGAGCCTTGCGCTCCATTCCGCATATTCAAATGGTTTTTTTTTTTTACTATTATGAATGATTAGTAGTCATTGGATACATGAAGTGGGCTGCCGTTGTAAGACGATTAAAATGCCACGGTTAATTTTCCAACTGCAAATGTAAGTTTGTAATCGCAAAAAAATATTTTTGTATGTGTTTCATCTACAAACTCCGAAATTAAAAGTTGTCAAACATAGCCCGAGGTATCAGTCTGTATTTTTATACAACAAGTTGCCTATAGAATTTAAAACCATACACAGTGTTAACTTATTTAACAACAAATTAAAGACCTATTTATTGGGGAAAGGCTATTACAGTATCAATGAATTCCTAGATGACATATGACATTGTAACTTATGATTGTATTTACTATTTTGACATTTATTATTGGTAGATCTGTTATTACTTGATTTCTTAATTGATCGTTATTGTTTTTATCGAGTTTTCTAAATGTATTTAATGAATTTTATTTTAATTGCAATTGTATAATGTATTTAATGTTTTTTTTTTTTTGTTAATTTTCAACACAATGTACCTATATTGTTATGAAATAAATTACTTACTTACAAATTTACGATTTTCTGACTTTTTCCTTTCATTTTGCTGTGAGACCTTACTTCTTGCCAAATTTCATGGTTCTAGGTCAACGGGAAGTACCCTATAGGTTTTAATTTATTTGCGAGTATCAAAATGTGTCGCTTAAAATTCCGTATTTTTTATTGCATTGATTTAGAAGCTTGTTTTTTTTAGAGCTCCAAGGAGCCGTAGGCCTACCGTATTTGATATTAATTTCAACTCGATACCTCCATGCGTTCCTGTGAAAAAGGGTCTTAACGTACTGACAGACAGACGGACACCGAAGTGATCTTATAAGGGTTCCGTTTTTTTCCTTTTGAGGTACGGAACTCTAAAAAACAAACAAAATATACAAAAACTTACTTAAAAAATAAAATTCAGGCATTGTTCCGAACTAAACTTCGCTAATTCAATTCTAATGTAACTTTTGTATCTGTGAAAGAAAAAACTTTTATCGCGCCCCACGTTGAAAAAGAACAAAAGGATTGCCAGCGAAAATTATTATTGTTTCGAGTTTTTTTTCTTATAGCCAACGATCAGCGACTAAGGGTGAGTGCATAAAGGCTTTTCTTGTTTGATGAAAAGATGATTCTACAATTATTTGATTATCAACAAACAAAACAAACACAATTACTTACTACTACTACTACTGTTCCCTTTTTTTTTCTTTTTTTTCTATATTTTTTTCTTTCTTTTTATTTTCCTCTTAATTTTTATCTTTTGTATTTGATAACGTGATACAATCATTATATACCCTGTATTCTCTTTCATTAACACATAACAATCATCATCACGCCGGTATTCCCAGAAAGGTAAGGCAGAAGTGTACCTATAGTACCTACTACATTTCGCCAGTTATTTTTAAGTCCCATGTAATATGGGGCGAGCCTATTGCCATCAAATTCATACTCCGGGTTGCTCCTGAGAGATTAGCCTCGTGACACTTTGCCCGACCCGGGAATGGAAACCAGGACCTCATGCTCAACAGTAGTGCGACCTCTAAACCAACGAGATATTCAAGTGTGTTGAAAATCATGTGTTCCAAAGTTTTCCACTTACCGGGCACAAATTCAAACTCCAGAGGTCTACTCCATGACGGGGTCCAAAAGGGCCAATGCCTGCCAGGGTTACGAGTCTGACCGAATAGAAATATCGTGGCCCTGGCAAACAGGCATCTGAAGGAATACGGATGGGTTTTAGTCAGTAAAAGTCTGACACGCCCAGAGCGGAATAAATACTCCCGCTCCGCCCAGAGCGGGAGTATTTATTTGAAATTTCACAACCAAAAAAAAAAGGGGTCTACTCCATAGCGATAATCCGAAGTATCGGTCGAATGTTCGGCCGTTTCTTGACTTCCGAAGTTTTCTTTTTTGACTTCGAGTCCTTACCCGACTTCAAGCCACATTTTTGACTTTGACTTACCTCTTTGACGGTAGTTTTTAGGGTTCCGTACCCTACCCAAAGGGTAAAACGGGACCCTATTACTAAGAATAAAAACAGAATAAAATAAATATTTAAGGGGCTCCTATACAAAAAATGAGATTTTTTTGCTGTTTTTATAGAAAAACCGGCCAAGTGTGAGTCTGACTTGCGCACGAAGGGTTCTGTACCATTATCTATAAAAACGGCTAAAAAATCACGTTTGTTGTATGGGAGCCCCTTAAATATTTATATTATTCTGGTTTTTAGTATTTTTTGTTACAGCGGCAACAGAAATACATCAACTGTGAAAATTTCAAACTGTCTAACTATCACGGTTCATGAGATACAGCCTGGTGACAGACGGACAGACAGACAGACAGACGGCGGAGCCTTAGTACTAGGGTTCACGTTTTACCCTTTGGGTACGGAACCCTAATAATAGTACGGAACCCTTCGTGCGCACGTCCGACTCGCACTTGGCCGGTTTTTATAGAAATTTAATAATAATTATGTTTATTTCCTACAAATAAGTTTAGAACTCCACAATCTAAATTATTATAAATTTAATTATTCTCCTAAAACGCTACGACATTTTCCAGCCCTTTCATCTCGTAGAACATAATGAAAATCAATTTAATTTCCACTGAAAATTTTGATCATTATAAAACAGCCCTAAGGCAGAATTTACACCTCTTTACTAATTAAGATAATGCTCCGTAATAAAGATTCGTTGGAAAACATTTCTGTAGGTACTCGAATAAAAAGGGGTCTGAATTTGTGAAGAACAAAATTTATTATTGTTTGAAAATTTTCAAGAGCTCTTCGATTGTTATCTCTATAGCAGATGGGTATTATTGTGTTTATTTTTACTAGCTTTTTCCCGTGGCTTCGCTTAATCATGTGCCGAATTTCATCTAAATCCGGTCAGCCGATTTAGCGTGAAATAGTAACAAACAGACTCACTTTCACGTTTATAATATTAATTAAAAACTGAAAAATCGCCATAAGTGGGTGCCCAATTCTGTAAAATAACCAACTTTTCAATAGTGTGTCGGTAGTGTGTCAGTAGTGTCTCAGGCTGCATTCCGTATTAGGCTTTAATCGCTGACAGCGCTCACATCAATAATTTGCGTACCGAATTAGTTATTATGATTGTGACAGCCGACAACTGTCAACAATTCGGAACGCTCCTGACCGCGCTCACGGTTGGATTACAGTATTTATTTGTTTAAACACCACACACACACATTTTTGTACACTTCTTCTTCTTTGGTTAGATGGCGACTGTAGCCAGAAGCAAAATTTCGAAAATGCCACGCTATTATATATAAGATAAGACTCCAATTCCAATTTTATATTAAAGGCTCCATCGTTTTACCGATGATTCTGCCAATGTCAACGTTGAATAAAACAAACTGTATTCGCTAAAGTTAACCGGTTGTATTGTCTTTAGTATGATTTTCCTAATTAAAACTGGATCTGTTTGAGTAGCCTGTAAGGACAACACAAAACATTTGTTAGTAAGCAGACAACACAAATTAATTTTATTATGAGACGAACACTATGAACCACCTTTAAGAATTGGTGTTTTAACTAATGGGGAATGAATGAGTGTCAAGAGGAATGGTTATTAATAGGTCTGGGAAAATGAGGAGGGAGCATATCATAAAGAGGTACCAAAAGATTGACTCAAAACAAAACAACGCAACAGTCATTTTTGACAGCGCTCACGGTGATATTAATGTAAAGCATGGTCGGCGTTATCGCAAGATGACGCATGACATGACGTCATCTATGACGTTTCACGCGACAACGTTTTCGCGCTCACGCTAATAGGGAACGCGTTTAAGCGCGCTCAAATCGATTACAGCGATTATGGTCTTAATTCGGAATGCACCCTCAGTAGTGTCTCAATAGAATAGTCATTGACATTTGGTATTTTACAAACTATTTATGGTCATTCACTTGCCACTTTAGTGCCATTGAAACGCCATAGTAAGACTATTGTAATAATTGGTAGTCTGGTCCACTATAATGTTACAATGGCATCGTGATGGCCAAGCTTACGGTAGTCTGTAAATATTTTATGTGTATTTGACAGTTGTTTCTATCGTGTTTGAATAGTGTATGAAGCATACATAATAAATTCACTCATTCCGTTCAAGTGACATATGTCAAAAGTCAGTCTTCATTCGCAATCTGCCAGCAACACCTTTAACTATTTCTATTTAAATACAGTCCACATTAAAGTTTTTTTTATATGGTTTTATTACCAGCGTCCGCCACAAATAGTGTTTTGGCCATCGAACCGCCATTGTGAAGCCATCGAACAACGACACCTATTTTTCCTATTGATTGGGTTCAATTTGTTTATTTTTTAAATTTAAAATAAAGTGTCCGTGTGTGTGTGCTTCTTACGTAGCGAAATTGATAAAGTGGACGTAGTTTTTCGCCACAATTGCAATGAGGCCTTCTGTACCTACTTTGCGGTGGCATTGGCTTACATTGCCGACCGCCGAGGTTTGCTTTTGCACCAGCCGCGCCGCAAATCTCGCGCACTAATGAAGCTGCAAGTGAATGCCTTTCGTAAACTTCCCAAGGCGGGGTTATCAAAACGACTCGGCTTGGTAAGGAGCAAGCTAGGGAGCTAATTGACAAGCTCATTCCCTTTATCCAGAGACAGCGACGGTGGACTGGAATACCTGCTGAATTAAAGGTTTGTATGTGAAGGTACCTTATTTAACACTCCGACCGAAAACCATGAGATGATGTAAAAAATCCACGGAAAATTGTTTTTTTTTTTTTTTTAATATCTAATATTTTTTTTATTATTATACAAATTCAAATATTTCGAAAATGGTGCGTCCTAGGCCAAAAAATAATCAAAATTTGACCCCCCCTGTGTGATATCCCTCGTGTAAGCAGCATCCCAACATGAATATAAGGTTTTTTTTATTAAAAAAAAAAAAAAAACGGTGGCCCATATCTCGGAAACGGTGCGTCGAGGGGCCATGCGTCTTCGAGCCTAATTGGTGTCTTTATGGTTTTTTTACTGCAATAAAATTGGTAGGATTTCGAAAAATGTCCAAAAAATGATCAAAATTGGATTTAAAAAAGTGGTAGGTTTGGTGTAGGTACCTCATGGTAGACTTTTGATAACAACACTAAAAACTATTGTACTGCCACACTATCGACACACTACTCAGACACCACTGAAACGCCATTGAAGTTTTTGCAGAATGCCAAATCTGCAACAGTGGCAAAATATTGTCTGTAGTGTATCGATAGAGTGTCAATGGCGTGTTGATTAGCTCAAAGTTATAGAATTGGGCCCCTCTGTAGTCTGTCTACAAACGGCCATTGTTTTGTTTATGTTTACTTTTGTGTGGACCACAAATTAAATGAAAACTAGATAAATATGTATGCGACTGAGTGTACCTCTATGTAAAGACGAGCTAAGGACAGAGGAAGCGTCTGGACTCTCGGACTGGTAAAAAAGCAGCTGTAGTAGAAAAGTTAATAAATAATGTTTTATAATTAATTTATAGGTTTTGTTGTGTTTGTTGACTTTAGGTTCTTTTTTTGTTGAAGACTGGATGCGTACTACAGAAATAACCCGAACAGAATTGAAACCCAACTCGAGGATGATGTTTATGACTAAAAAACTTCAGAGATATTAATTCTAGCACTGATTTAATAATTATGATAATACAAAAAAAAAACTATTTACACAAAAAAAAACCGACTTCAAAAAAAAAAACACTACAAAGTGAAAAATAACTTGAATTTCTGAAGTCGGTGTCTTTGGATCTGCATTTTTGTTTTTTGCCACCGACTTCCGAAATTAAAGTTATTTTTCACTTTGTAGTGTTATTTTTGGAAGTCGGTTTTTTTTTGTGTACAAAGTTTTTTATTTTTCACTTTTTAGTGGGTCAGTTGGCATTTATCTAATTCACAATGGCCTAATGTCAAATGCTCATCACCTTTTATAAAATATTGCTTTTCCCGATGCAGGGGTTAATTTTTGAGGAGTTCTCGTGGTAAAAACCAGGAGAACTGATGGTGACTTCACCATAAATGCATTTTGACGAGCATAAATTGCTTAACAACCATATTAAAGTGCCCAATCGAATCGCAACGGTGAAATACTTATTATTAAGTAGTTCCGGTGGCCATATGTGGTCTTCATCATCAGTTCCACTTCACCAAGTGGTGCTTTTCGAGTGCAAAGGTATGCCTATAAAATTTGAGAATTTCCCTCGATTTCCATGGGATCCCCTCATCAAATTCTGTATTTTATAGTACCTATTAATTCTCATAATGTAAACAATCTTAGAATATTTATAGTTTGACGTCTTTCATATTAAATTATTGTCATCTGTCTTTTTTTATTTTCTAAACTTTATAGCTTTCTTGATTAGACCAGGTTTACACTACATAATTAGTATTTTAACCATGTTATTTTAACATCATAGACTCCTTAGAATATAGAACAATTATCTTTCTTTTTTTCAACATCTTTGGCTCAGTAGCACAAAAAGCCCTTTCATAATTTAATATGTCACACGGTACAATTTTAGTTTTTTAATTTGATTGCCAATAGCTACCCTCATATTAAAAATTCATTTATTTATGTTGTACGTTCGTGTTTGGGTCATAGAAATTCATATTTGTGCTCCGAATCTACAGGACCGATTAAATTGTAATTTATTTGTACCAAATTACAATTTAATCGGTCCTGTAGATTCGGAGCACATCGGCTGTGACAGATGGACAGACAGACTGTACACACGGGTGATCCTAAGGATTCCGTTTTTTCCTTTTGAAGTACGGAACCCTAGAAATAGAATAGAATGAAATAAATAATTATGACTAGATCAGTATTTGAATGTTTCCAAAAAAAAGTCAAATAAATGTTTTCTTGACCAAAGGATGTATAATATTTAGGCTCACATAGGTATCCAAACGAGCGTAGCAGATGGCGTTCTGTAGTTTCTGCCTGCCCTCATGGGAAGAAGGCGTGAGTTTGTGTATATGTAGGTGCCCAAAGGTGTGCCAACGTAATCTTACTAACCCGACGATGCCGTCATCTGTCTACCCTTCTGTCTGTTTGTATGTCGTGTATTAATAAAATCATATAACCCCAGAATACTAATCTTATTTTATCACCACTTATTACTAATGAACGCCTGGGGCAGATTTTATAAATAAATTGAAATCTAAAATTATAACATAAATTTAATAATTTTTAAACGAAATAACGTAATTAGTCCATAAATTAACCTGAAATATATTATTACACCTCAGAAGGTGAACGTTATCGAATAAGTAAGTAAGTTATCATTTATTTACCAAAAACTTAAGCCTTGGTAACATCAGTTTTGTTTCAATAAAGGAAAGGATGGGTATGGCTATTGCTAATAAGCCCTGCCCTTCAAAGTAGGAAAATCCTGTATCTTGAAGGACAGAATACATTACGCAAATAGCTATTCTAGCTCACAAGAATAGAAATAAATGATCTACAAATGTTCAGAAAAAGTAAATGGCTTTTAATACTAATGATCGCCTCCGAGGCGAACGCATAGTCAACATCTCGGAAAAGTGTAAACTACCAAGGCGCGAGATCACACCCTATAACGCGTTGCGGGTTATCAAATCAAATCAATTTATTTGTGAAACATAGGTTTTATGATAGATGGATCTTAAGAACTAAATAGTGCGCTATGTCTTATCAATTTTGACATACAAATATTTTTAGAGGAAACATGCGTAGTCAATTATCAACTAAAAAAAAAAAAAAAAACCGAATCGAATGCAGGGACGGTTATGATGTAGTAGTTGCTTAGTTATTCCTAAATTACTTTCAAACATTCTCATTAATATCTAAACAATATTCTTTGTATTTATTTTCCTATAATAAGTAATTTATTTGATTTTTATTACAATAATTTAGATTTTCATCATATTAAGTATTTATTTGAATTTGGCGGTTAAGTGTATAAAAAGGGAGGCAAATCATTTTTAACATTCATTATATTGTGAACTAGTGGATAAGGACGTTACTCTGCCCAAATACATACTGGTCCGTGTTGAATTGTGTCAAACCTGCTACTGAGCATCATAACCAAAAAAAGCCGACTGAATGCAGCTCAGGCGATGATGAGAATGAAATGGTTTAATGACAATAGGTAACCAGTCACAGAATACGTGTTACGATGGGCCCGTGTTCGATCCTAGTACTATTTACTTATAATACGAGTATTATAAAAGACACTCACTGAATGGTTGAAGAGCAAAAGTTACAAAGAAATCGAGGCTCTCCATATAGCCACATAAAACCCAAAACACATCATTATAATCTATAGATACAATTTGTCACGAGTAAAACAAAAAGTACATACATAAATCACACCTTCCACACCAACATTCATACCCCTACATCACATACACCGCCACCTCACACATACTCACCCCCACACACACACACACACATAACACTGTGCGCATTCCTTATTCCATATTTAATTTTTTTTTTAATACCTTTGGCATGCTTTCAAAATTATCTTTTGTTTATTCTCTCACCAATGTTTGGTCAATGTAAACTGGAAGAGCGGAACCACCTAATACAAGCAAATCTTTGCTTAAAAGGTGACTCCAAACATAACAATGTAATTTACATACGTTGATGAAATAAACATTTTTATTTATTTATTATTTTTATTATTTCGACCAATGTTGGTCTGATTGATATAATGAGACCAATATTGGTCTCATCGAACAAAATAGATATCAAAGAGTGTATATTTACGGGCTGCAATACGCTACATAAAATCAATGGCTAAAAGATCCAAGCAAAACCATTATTATTATTAAAACCAGGAAATCAATGTAGTAAACTCTTATCTCCATCTATTAAAATATAACGTAATATTATTGTCTGGCGATAAAATTAACGCCTCATCCCTTTGCTTAATGAGGCACTAAAAGGTACATTTAACTGTTCCCTGTTGAAATTACAACATTTTGCACATTATGTATAAAACTCACTGAAAGAGGAGTTTCAGTTTATTTCAGTTGTTTTAATGCTTTTCTTTCCTTTAAGGAATATAGTAGATATAGGACCCCCCTCCTGACTTGGTCCATGTGTTCGAAGATAAATTATTTTTACACAATTACAAAATCAAAAATCGAAATCAAAATCAAAATTTTTTATTTCACATAAACCTACATGGGCACTTATGAAACGTCAGAAGCTAGGTGCACGGTTCCAATTGGTCGTTTCCTATGGAGAAGAGCCGGCAAGAAACTCCACGGTTACTCTTTTTAAAAAAAGTGGGCTTTAACAATGTTATAAGTTACAGTGTTAATAGGTATGGGAGGACAGTGTAGGCCCGTCAACAAGTACCAAGTACTTAACAAAATAAAAGATAGTTTACAAAGCTACAGTCTATTAAGCCTACAACGTTATAGGATAGTATATATAGGTATACAATAATAATATACTATCCTAAGTGACCTGTAGGTATCGCCTATTTCATGCAAATATCTCTCACAATGAATGTAAACTTATCTGTATGTTAGTTGTTTAAGCACTATTACATTCTGTAAATTAGTTCAGAGAAAATAAAATATACTTTGGTATTATAAATAATAAATAAAAATAAAATACGTTTAATGCAGACCTAATTTAGGTACATATTTGTTAGTCTTACATTAATATCTTAAAACTATGTTAGTGATGAATGAGTTCATGACAATTAATGCGCTAGTAACATAAAATCTAAATAAATAATCGAAAACAAATTAAAACGAAAATAGAATTGAAATAAATAATTGCAATTAAATTAAAATTGAAAACAAATAATTGAAAATTAATTAAAATTATTTTGACATACACAACCTCATCAGGGCCTCAAGTCTGCTATTACAATAGTGTCAGAATGGTCGATCATTGATTTCATAATTGTTGATTTTGACAAGTTTGGTAATCTACTATTATAATGGCGTCATTATGACTTTCCAATGGTCAGCCACTGACACTACATTGAAAGAAATTGCAAAGAAAATGATCGACCATTATGAATTTACCAGATTACGAACTTTTAGCAAAATGACAATGGGATCGTGTTGGAATGACTGAATTTATAAAAATAGCAGACTTGGGCCCCAGGCCACATGCAGCCTGATGAGCCTTCCCACTACTGCCAATACTGGTCTGTCTGCAATCATCTTTAGGATTCCGTTGCCACTCCTTCGAATTCGGCGAATTAGTGAGCCTGACTTTTTACGCATTATAGCGTAAAAGTCATCCACCCTCGCGTCGGCGTCGGCAGACATGCCCGAGGCACTGCAAAATCGAGGTAGTCGCACCAGAATCCTAAAGGCGTTGTTGTATATTACTCTGAGAGCATTGTAGGCCCGCTGCGTGTAGTTGGTCCATAGGGCGCTGGTGTAAAAACTTTGGCAGTAGGCTCTGAATAAAGTTACCTTTAGTTGTGCTGTACACTTCGCAAACATATGTATCAACATATTAGCGCGCACCGACAATGCTCTCCGCTCTCTCTCAATATCTGCGTCATCATGTAGGGTTTCGGTTACAACACTAGATACCTAAACTGAGAGACCCGACTCAAAGATACCCCGTTGATATATATATTATTATTTTTATTTAAGACAAAAATAAATGTTTCTCTGAGCAATATAGGAAAGTTAAAAGACTCATGTTCTTGAAAAGAACATAATTTGTGTGCAGATTTTTTTATTGACAGAAATCTTTTATCCGAGGAAGAAAGTTCACGTGTGACCAATTTTGTAAAAAGAAAACATTAAAAAGAATCTCTGTTGTTTACCAGCGTTGCTTTTTCAAAATATGTCCTTGAATTCCAATTACAAACTGCCAAACACAGTTCTTTTCAGTGAAAATAACAGTCGTGCAACATTTTGCCAGGCAAAACCAAGACAAAATCTAAGTAAAATTATAACGGATACCGTTTTATGCTAATTGGGATAAAAATTGTAATAAATTCGTGTCTCAAGTGTTAAACGGTAGAAAAAACTTTACGGCCGTATCTCCTCTTAAATGGAGGGGTGAGACCTATTAATTATTTTGTTTAAAGTATTTTAAGGTTTAATCGCCCGGTGGGCATGAAACAAGGTAATTTAATGTTATTTTATGATTTAAAGTTTCGATAAAATAAAACAGAATGTTTTTTTTTATTACAGTTTTGTTTTGGGATTTAGATTGGTGTAGCCAGTTCTAACATTGATATCTTTTTGAAAATTATGGAAGCTGCTGTATCTGATTTTTCATATCGCTAATTGACTGCTAATTGCAATAACATGACGTAGTGTGGGTTTCTGTGGGCCTTGCACGAATGCGTGGAGTTAACGTAACATAATATATAACGTAAAATAGAATAGAACAGAATAGACATAACGGAACGATTGACGTTTGATGTAATCGAAAGATTTAAAAATTGAAAATAATTTACCCTAGTGGGATTTACATGTGTCCTATGTATAAAAGAGTACCCGTGGAGTTTCTTGCCAGCTCTTCTCCATAGGAAACGACCAATTGGAACCGTGCACCTAGCTTCTGACGTTTCATGACAGACGGACGGTTTAGTAAAAAGTTTAGTAACCAATAAAAATAAAAACCGCCCAAGTGCGTCTACGCTTGAAATATTCACAGAATATTTAGTTATATGTTCACTTTAAAAATAAAAAAATACATTAAAATAAAACAAATATTTAAGGGGGGCTCCCATACAACTAATGTGTTTCTTGCCGTTTTGTTGCCGTTATCAATATCGAGCAAAAACAAGCAAAAAAATCACGTTTGTTGTATGGGAGCCCACTAAAATATTTATTTTATTCTGTTTTTTTGTATTTTTTTAATTTAATTTCAACTGTCTAACTATCACGGTTCATGAGATACAGCCTGGTGACAGACGGACAGACAGGCAGACTGACAGACAGACGGTAGAGCCTTAGTAATAGGGTTCCTGTTTTACCCTTTGGGTACGGAACCCTAATAAATTACCCCAGGGTGTCTTATTTCCGGAATCATCTCCTCGAGCCCTTTATTTTGACTTTAAAGTTTTTTCACGACTTTACTTATTGGGTTCTAAAGTTCGCCATGTTCATTTTTGTGAAACGTCACCTTACATCTATTGGATTAGGAATTTCCTTCAATATCCTTCGGGTTGCGATTAAAACCGAAGTGCGTTACGCTGGGTGGTCACCACAAACCTAACGACATGTAAATCATATAAATGCATCCAGAAGTTTGCATGTACCGGAGGAAATAAAAAATCCTACATACATAAGGGATAACTATGTACCATTCAAATACATGCGCCAAAAACATAACCCTCCTTATCAATCGGGTCTGTCTTTGACGATTTCTATTATATGTATATAAAACTCTATGGTGCTACGTGTGACAGCATCATGCATGTTTTGTTGTGTTTTCTTGTGATCTGTTCAAAAATATCATTGGCTGTTTTTCTAGTTATCTTTTTGCATTTCTGAGTGACTTTTTTTTAAACGTTTCTCCACTCTAGGAATTTCTCCTGTATCGTGGGTGCGTTTACAAACATTTAAACTCACATACACAAACAGCCAGACCCGGAACAACTACTTATATAATAGGTCATACAAATATTTGTTCCGTGCGGGAAACGAACCCGCGACACGCAGCGCAGCAGTCAATCGCTTAACCACTGCGCCAACCGTGCCGACAAAAACTTCGCCTTTCATGGACTATACCTTATTACTATCTTTGCATTACAGTTAATCTGGTCTACAATAATGATACCTATAACTCACATCATGGACTACTCTGATTTTGCCTGGTTTCCAACGGAGATCCAACGTTCTACAAACTGGGGTAAAACAAATAAATCATTTTGGATACAGTCGTTAAATTTGGGTGAAATTCAAACTGCTGGAAGACAGTGGATTACTCCGCGATCGACAAGTTTGAATTTATTTTATCTTCCGATTTGAGAAGGGTCTTAATGTCCCTTTGCAAAGTTGTACGACGAACAAAAATATACAGGACAGGGCTATGAAACACTAATATAGCTTTATAATACATTTTGTTTTATTTGTGTTCATTTTTGGGCCGAGCTTTTATGGGACCGTTATCCATCTCCTTTTGTTCGAATTAAATATTCCTTAAGAGGCATTGCCATCCATTTCGCAGAGATTATTTCCAGCCATCTAAATAGATATTAATTAAAAATCCCATCTAACTAGAACTGAATTCCTTAATTAAAGACATCATAGATACATCAAAGTTCACCAGCTAAGAATTTCAACAAACATCTTACCAAAACTTGCATACCTGGCCTTTGAGCTCACGACAAAGCGCTGGCCACCTATTATTACAGCATCCTACTCAATATGCTGATAAAGTTACTCCCAAGTTTCTGGTCTTAAATTAATTTCACACTCGGTAAGTTGTCTGCGTCTACTTGAAATTTACTGCTCCTCCTCTGTTTTCTTGTTTCGGTCGATTCAGAATTAAAGCGGCGACGGCCTTATTGTTTTTTGGTAAACAATGATTATGAAGGGAAGTGCTTTGGTGATCGTGTTTTGTTTTTCAGTGATATGTGTTTGGGTTTGAATAGCTTTATATTATGAAACAATGGAATGTGATGAAAAGTTTAAAAGAGAGGAAATGTCATTATTTAGCAGTAAGTAGGTACTAGTCAAAGTAAAGGAAACGAAATATACCTTACCAATTTAGTTGAAAGCGCCCGTAATATTATTGTCGAAATTAATACTGACTAGAGTGTCTTATTTTTATTTATTTTCAGACGTGAATTTAAGATAACTCTTAGTATTTGTTTGTGCTGATAAAAAATAATCCAATATACTAATTCTTAGCGAGATGAAACGGTATTATCGGAATTCAAGCCATGATTTTTAAAATTATACAGTGTCTTATGGCGATTTCTTCTTAGAAAGGTATTCGAATAAAGTAGGTATACATAATCAGCCTATAACGTTCCCACTGCTGGGACACAGGCCTCCTCTTCGTGAGAGGGAGTGGGCCATAATCCACCACGCGGGCCCAGTTTTTAGATGACACATCTATTCGAATTTTTTTCACCGTTTTGAGAGCAGTGGTGATGAAATAATTTACACAAAGTAAAGCGCCTATCAGGGTTTGAATCTACGACCTACAACTCGTAAGTCGCGGCGGTTGCTACTAGGCCACTACTGCTCACTGTATTTAATACAATGAAACTGAACAAGAACTTATAAACAAAACCAATCATATTCAGTACTATATTCTTCTATATATCTGTAACAAAAACGAACAAAACCCAAGATATTGAATTCCTTTCAAAATAACTCTTTAGAGTTTAAACTTCGCCATTGGTACAAGTTTGGAGGGAAACGATATGAATCAATAGTTTTCAAGTGTCCTTTCTGTACGTAGTCCGCTCTTGTAGTGTTTCAAATATTATTGCAGGGTTATTTTCTTCATCTTTTGTTTTTGTTATGAATTCTCAGTAGGATCAAAAATCTCTTGTCTCAAAAGCATTTTCTCATGTTTACGTGTTAGTGACGAAGTTTTTAGCAAAACTGCAGCAGCAACAAAATAAAAAAATAAAATGATATTATGTCTAAAACTCGAGGGGGTTGGCGCTGATAGCCGAAATACAGGCTCTGCCTAGTTCGGCTACAGACGAGCATACCATATAAACTGACCTAAATTAGCCTGTTAAAATATTTTGTAATTTATGTATAAGTTTTCTTTGAATAAACATTATCATTAGCAGTAGACTTAGACTTTAATACAGAAAAATAATCAACTTTGTATAATGGGAGTCGAAACTATCTCTCCTTAATACAGATTACTCAGTGATCTAGCTCGGAGAGCAGTGATTCACCCAAAAATTAATTGTACCGACACCATGTCATTTATGATGCATACTTTGTAAGTCACTCATGTACAGACGCCTGCACATCAATCTACTATAATCTGTCAAATTTCTTTAATAGATTTTCAACTTTATACCTACAGCATAAGGTTCAAGGTTGATTGGGAAAATTTGACAGTTTCGGGTAGCTTGACCTGCTGGCGTCTGTACTACAAAACCTTTACGTATCTAAATAATAATACGTATATATAATATAATTATATAATATAATTTTGACATTGTAATTTCAATTTAATTAAAATTTTGATAAGTATTTTTTTTGTTTTGTTTGTCTAGTCTAGTGCAACTGATTTTCTACGCCATAAATGGCAAAACATACAGCCACCTCATATTAATTAAAAGACTTTCATACTGTACTCATGTTTTACAAAATAAATATTATCTTCTTATAATATTATAAATTATATTTGACATAACGTGTCAGTGACATCTGCATCTCTATGAAAAAGGGTCTAAGGTCGTTTGAAATTGTGAAAGTTACTGACGTGTACTTATTTACTCACTTTATGTACTTATTTATTTTGCGTGGATGTGGCGCAGACTTTGCCCCAACTTATTCATTCGTGTTTTTTTCTTTGCGTTATGTTTACTGCAAATAAACGTATTTTCTTTATTTTTTTATTTTTATACTTAACTGTAGTCGCAGACAGTCATATTTTAATCAAATTATATGATTATTCCATTGGAGGTTCATCATCATTCATCAATTCAACTGAAAAACGTCCACTGCTGGACATGGGCCTCTCCCAAGGGGGAAATGGGGAGGGGTTGCCATAATCGCCAAGCGGGATGGCACTTGGAGGTAAATATGGACGGTCATTAGTAGCATTTTAGTCAGTTATGTTTAGTAAGCCTTCAGGCTGGCTAGTGTTTTATTTATAACCCCTAAAAAACATCTATATGACAACATCGTCTGCTTTATCAATCTTTTTCTATCTTTATTATCTCTTCTCTACTAAACTACTAAAGTCCTATTGAACTTTCCATAATTATTTAGCCATGTTTTTTTAAAGTTTTGATGGTATCTGTAGGTAACTCAGTTTACGAAGTTCAATCAACAATCAACTCAGCCTATCGCAGTCCACTGCTGGATATAGCCCTCTCCCAGGCTGCGCCACAATACCCTGTCCTCCGCCTGCCGCATCCAGTCTAACCCAGCCACCTTCTTAAGGTCGTCGATCCATCTAGCTGGGGGGCGTCCTACACTACGCTTGCCGATACGTGGTCTCCAACCCAGGACTCGTCTGCTCCATCGGCCATCGGTTCTTCGACAAACATGGCCAGCCCACTGCTACTTCAAAAGTTACTGTACGTAGCTGCTTACGAAGTTACGGAAGTTTAAATACCTAATAGATAATAACCAGATGGACAACATAATTATTATAAGTAGAAAACCAACGAATTTTCTATTTCATGACAAAATATCACGCCTGTATTCCCCGAAGGGTTAGGCAGAGGTACACCAACTTTTCGGCAGTTTTGTTTAGGTCCCATGTAATAACGGGCGAGCATATTGCCATCAACCGGACACAAATCCAGACTCCAGGCTGCTACTGAGAAATTCCAGAAGAGAAAATCAAATAACACTTTGCCCGACTAGGGAATCGAATCCAAGACCTCGTGTTTGTGGCTCTTGCAACCACTAGACCAACGAGACAGTTTTCTATTTCTTTTGACCTTATAAAAATACTTTCCTAAGGACAAGCACGCGACTTATATCCAAAGTCACCCCTAAAGAGTAGATGAAGAAAATTGTAACTACGCCAAAGAAAAGTGAGCAAGACTCGTGGATCCTGTTACAAATTCTTCATACATTCGTCTCTCACCGTCTACCCATAATTAACGCTGATGTTTATTAGAAAATATAATTTTCTCACATCCACCAGTATTCCAGACACGTGATACAATTATATGACAATAGACTTAAAATTACTTGGAGCTCGGAGGCCCAAGATGTGTCTCGTAGTATGAATATTAAAAATAACTTTTTTTGCAAAGAAATATAAACTTTAACATGTCAAAGATAGGGTTGAATTTTCAAGTGGTTGAGAGGGTTATTATATTATAGTATTAAGCAAGATGTTTATAAGTGAAGATGCTGAAGTAGGTTACATAAACTCAGCTTATTCAAGTGTTTAAAAGTGATATGTTTGCACGCGTATCTTGGGATGGTAGAAAGAGTGGTTGTGATATAAATTATAGGTAAATGCTTTGTTATAATATTTACCGTTTGTCATATTTGTTTGCATTTTAGGGCTCCGTACCTCATAAGGAAAAAACAGAACCCATAGAGGATCACTCGTGTGTCTATCTGTCTGTCCGTCTGTGACAGCCGATTTCCGATTGATCGATTAAATTGAAATTTCGTACACATAATTGTGAATTTCTGAGACCCAAATACGAACGTGTAACGTAAATAAATGAATTTTGAATATAGGGTTCACTCTTGGGGATAGAAAAAAAATAAAAAGAAAAGTTTATCTTATAAACTTAATTGAGTAATTTGCTATTTCACATTGAATAGTGTATTTAAATTCTATACCAATTTTCACTTCTATGCGAATTCAAAATCATAATCATTTATTTTTATTTTTTATTAATTGATATTTTATTTATATAAGGGTATTAGAATAATATGTACATAAATAACCTACTTAATTTATTAATAAAAATAATAAAATTATATCATATCTAAAACTATTCCCAAATTAAAAAATGGGGTCGAAAAATTCATCCGCATCACTGTCGACTGGTAATGTACCCAAGAGACTGGCGGCATTGCCACGTTGTATGGCAATGCTTAGCCTCTGGCCAAGGTAAAAGCCAGCCCTTGGGTCACGGGAAGTGCCAACTAGCCGTTTTGAGATTTCATTAAACAGACCATGAGCACTCGGACCCCACGGCCCGAGGGTTTCAACCCCAAACGGCTCGAAAATATAATTGCCAACAAGGTTATCATACTTACGCCGCTTGAGGTTCTCCGCAGCCGCAGCAGCAACGCCAGCACAGCACGCCGAGCCAGGAAGATGGGATGGCGCAAGAGTATCGACACACGTGGCATCCCACACTAAAGGCCTACCCACCTTCCATGGTAATAAAGACATGCCATCCGGTCTCTTGCCATCGTCGCGTGCCAAACCATTGGGTTCTAATACAGCTGTAACGCCGACGGTGACACGAGCTCGTCGGATGATGTCATTAATGTTCGCGTGCCGTGCTAAGCGACCCGCACTTCGGCTGCAAGACAGGCCGTGGTGTCCGAGACTGTTGACAGCTTCGCCACAGTAACAGCGATGAGGAGAACAACATGGAGCTCCTAGTCTTAGGGAGACAGCGAGGCGGAAAGTAGTGTCATCGAATAGAGTGCCTATGTTGGACGACGGTAGTGCATGAAGCCACACACCCGACTCCCACTTACCCACAGCCAGAAGGCGCGCACGCTTCGCAGTAGTCTGCAGAGCGGCTTATCCCACCGTCTTTGGGAATATGGATTATCGGGTAGATCTGAGTTCGGGCACGCGAGTCTCCAGGCATCGATAGCCTCGGTGAAGCACGGCACATCAAAATTAATCAGTGTGGAGGCTGGATTTTCCTGATTAATTTATCAGTGCCGTGGACCAAGATGAAAGCCGGTAAACTAATACTAGAAATTTTGCAGACGCCGAGGCCTCCCATACGAATGGGAAGAGTAGCTTGTGCCCAAGCTCGGTCGTCCATGGCCACATTTAAAATCGAAGTTAATGTATGTCGGATAATTTGGTCAATTTTATCTAAAAGTGTGCTGCCATAAATGGAGAGCGCAAAGGAAATATGTTAATTTGGGGCCGAAACAGCAGTAACGAATTAAGGTGATGGCCGAATGCATATTAATTTGGAACAATGTTTCCGAAACGTCATTGAAATTTTGATTTTTTTCCTCAATAAAAACGGGAAAGGAATCCTCAAAGATTGGAGACCCAAGAAGACGAACAGAGCTTTTTTCAATAATTTGGAGTTCTGGAGCTATTGCATTAAATTTGGGAAGTGTCAGTTGTCTGTCAGTACTGTCCGCATAGTATAGTTCACATTTCGAAAGGTTGAGATCAAGGCCAATGGAATGAAGTTCATTTTTTCAAGAAGATTAGGTCATTTAAAACAGTTTCTACATCGCCTCCCATGGTTCCATCATCAAGAAATTTAATGTTTGGTACATTAAATTTGGAATTTAGCTGTCGAATAATTGGGTGAATGGCTAAACTAACTAATCATTTATTAGTCAGACTATGGTCCAGTATAATGGTCTTAAGATAAGTTAATGGTATCGTCACATTCTGCCAAGTGTGGCGTGCAAATATTAGGTACATACATTTATTACAGGATACAGATTATTAGGTTAGTACCTATTAACATTATTGATTGGATAATTATGAATCAAATTTATATTTTGAGGTATGTCAGTTAAAAATAATATCATAAACACACACAATTTATTTAGTATGTCAAAGAATAAAATAATATCAGAGTATCAAAGAATAAATTATTCCGATGTTAAATGTTTATTTTGACTAGACTGATCATGAGTATATTGTCTAGGCTTTTCCCGACTAAATACATTGGGGTCGTCGTCCAGTATAACCAGACGCAGCTGAATAGTCTGAATACCATTTACTTATGACCGTACGAAAGGCTCTAAACGTCCTCTAAACAATACCATTTCCTCCCAAGTACAGTCATGCACAAAAACATCTCTGCGTACAGCGATTTCAAATGTTTTTTCGACTCTTGACCCTCCTTGCAAGCGAGACTCTCATTATTCTGTAGGGAAGAACTCTTATCTTCGTACAACGGCAGTGCTTGGCAGTAATTATTATTTTTCAAGTGTTCAAGGTACGAACAAAACCTTTTTCTACGTCATTATACTTCAGGTGATTGAGTACGTGGAACACTTTGTCATGTCGGGGACTTGCGCCCGTTTGGCATGACACAGTCATAATGAAGCTACAGGTTACTGCTTTCGTAGGCGTTTAAATTTTTCTGAAAATCTTTTTCATTTTCTCTGTAATACGACTTAATAGGTACGTAAAATTACATCACGCCTGTATTGACTCATGGGGTATACTGAGGTGTATCTGCAGTGCTATTCTGTAAAAATCTCACCGTGAAATATTGTGTGGAGTGAGCTGTCAGTGTCATCTCACTGATGCTAGGGATTGAGAAAGCATTACATTTACAATCACAATCGATATTTTTATAATATTTTTTTTGCTAATTCTGTTGAGCATTTTATATTATTTCAAAGCTAGTATTTAAGTGTCTGAATCAGGCTGTTCCCTGTAGCTACATCGCTTAAGGTACCTATACCTTAATCGTTGTAGCTACAGGAAAACGGTCTTAGGAGACTGTCCTTAACTTTTTAAGACATATTGATCTGCATTCACAGGTTTTGAAAAATTTATAGTCAGCAAAACAATGGGGAGTTTTCACAAAAACTTATTTGATGCTAATTGATCCTGTTTCTTAGAAGTATTTAAAAATTCTATTATATGACTAACTGAGGTTTGAGTACTAGAAAAGTCATAAATCGCAAAAAAACTTTCCCCATACATTTCGTAGGAAATGAGACTCCCAAAACTACTTGTTTACGATGGATAGACAGGTCGAACATAAACAAAAAAAAATTTACTTCAAATTTTGAACGAATTCGGGTTACAATTTTATTTGATTTGAGAACAACTTTTAGATAGATAGAAGTATCGACTTTGTTTCTTTTGAATAAACTTTTTCCATACAAAGAGTTTTTACTATTTATTACTTTTGTAGCGAACATTCTAAATTATTTGAGGTAATTTTTTTCTCAGAAAGTCGGAAATCTCAAGCAACAAACTATCTTGTTCTTAAAGTAAATACAATTATAACGCGTATTCGTTCGAAGTTATTTTTTTTTGTTTATTTTCGGCTAGTCTGTTGATCATACAAAGTAAGTTGGTTTCTTTACTAAAAAAAGTATTGAAAAAGTTTTTTGTAGATTTCTAACTTTTCTAGTACTCAAACCTTAGTTGGTTCGATAGAGGTTTCTGATCCTTATAAGAAACAGGATCGATTGGCATTAAAAAAGTTTTTGTGAAAACTGCCCATTTTCTTGCTGACTGTAATTTTTTTCAAAATCTGCAGATCAATATGTCTTAAAAGTTAAAGACAGTCTCCAAAAACCGTTTTTCTGTAGCTACAACGATTAAGGTTAACCTACCCTTACTACCCCGTCTCAAAAATCCAAGCATACAATAACAAAAATTAAACAAGAGCAACGAACTGTATTATGTAACGATGATGTTTAAGGAGAGAGGAAGCGTTTTTTTACTAGAATTTTAAAAGTGGACAAAGATTTATCTTATGCTTTATCGACACGGGCAAGGCATTCCATAACCGTACTGCTTGAACTGTAAAAGACTTGTCATAAAAGCTGGTGGGATGCATCTCTAGTCTCAAGTTTTCCTATGACCTCAGATATCTATTATGTGTGTCATGAAGAAGCTTGAAACGTTAGAACGAATTGAACATTATCGGTTCCTTCATAGATAGAGCAATCCAGACGAAAATACTGTCGAAATCAACGCCGATGCGACAGTCCCCAATGAAACTTTCATCGTAGTTTGAGAACTTAGTATATTTATTACAAATATTTTGAGTACAGAAATAAGAAGTATGGTAGGCTAGGGCTGCCAGTCGTATTAAATTGTGGTAAGATGAAATTACTGTGTACTTCGAAAGTCATTAATACATAGTAGTAATTTTTGACACAATCAACATAATGAAACACAAAAAAAAAAAAAACACACATAAAAACAAAACAAATAAACACAAAACAAAACAAATATAAACACAAACGCAATATACATAAACATAATAAATAATGTATTTTGTAGCTTCCACAAACTGCCTTAAGAATAATTATGATAATCATCATCATTTCAGCCGAAAGACGTCCACTGCAGGACATAGGCCTCCCCCAAGTACCGCCACTTTGACCGGTTCTGTGCTTCCTGTATCCAGCGGATTCCTGCGGTCTTCACAAGGTATACTTACGTCGAATTAAAAGTCACCTTATCATCTGCTGAAACAAATCAAGTTTGTTCAAAAAGGGTTCGTGGGTAGAAATCAAAAAAAAAAGTTAAAAGTATTTTAAATCTTTCTGACTTTCATGAAAATACTATCGTTATAACTAACTTATTAAAAAAACTGGCCAAGTGCATGTTGGACCACGCACAATGAAGGGTTTCGTATTTATCCCAAAAAAAAACTTAACATTGTTGTTGAAAAACATGCTCTCCCATACATCGATATACGTCACGGTCAATTCTCCAACTGCTTTAAGTTGGTCGACTATTACTCGTTAACTTGTAAAGCCTACTTAGCTGTGATAGTTTTCCTTTTAATTTTGTTATAAAATACTACTGCCATGAATTTTTTCACATATCCAACCATTTAGCTGGCAGGGGGGAGGACACTTGACTGTAACAAAAAATAGCACATTAAAGCTTAATATTACGCAAATGGATCCCTGAATTGAAAAATAGTTTTGACAGACCCACAATATTTTTGAACGGCCTATCCAACGATATCCAATACTATGGGACAGACGAGAAAAAAAATTCATACCCACTTTATGTCCAAGGAAGGTACTCTTAAAAAAATTTTTTTTTAAAGGTTTTCTTTTACGACTTTGTCGGCGTGATTAATATCTATACCCATGCCAAATTACGGCTTTCTAGTACGAAGAGTCTCTGAGCAAAGCTGGGGACAGACGGACATGGCGAAACTAAAAGGGTTCCTTGTTGACTACGGAACCCTAAAAAGGCCTAAAAAGGTTGATAACCCTAGCTCTAACTTCTCAGATCCCGTGTCAAACTGTCTACGATGAGGGCGTTTTATTAAAGTGGGAAGTTTTCATATAAATCTTTTATACAAAACTTCATATCTGTCGATGTTGTGCAGAAATTATTTTGAAGGGTGGATAAATAAATAAGCTTCCTATTTGCTTCAATTATTTAAACGTTAGGTACGTAAATCCACCAAATTCCTGTTAAAACACGACTGCCCTGCCGAAAAGCGAAGTTGTATTAGTTAGTTAATCTTTATAAACAAAGCTTAAGGTTCAATCATTTGTTTGTTGACTAAACAGATAAATAAAATTGTCATTGCTGTCGGAGGACGGTTTAAATATGTAGGTTTTTATTTTTATTACTTTAGTAATATTTTATATAGATTCTTTTTAATTTGTGAATGTGAGAACGTTGTAAGCTTAATAGACTGTAGCTTTGTAAACTATCTTTTATTTTGTTAAGTACTTGGTACTTGTTGACGGGCCTACACTGTCCTCCCATACCTATTAACACTGTAACTTATAACATTGTTAAAGTCCACTTTTTTTAAAAGAGTAACCGTGGAGTTTCTTGCCGGCTCTTCTCCATAGGAAACGACCAATTGGAACCGTGCACCTAGCTTCTGACGTTTCATAAGTGCCTATGTAGGTTTATGTGAAATAAAAAAAAAAATGATTTTGATTTTTGATTTTGGTTCTGTGGAACACTTTTTAACCGACTTCTAAATAAGGAGGAAGTTCTCAATTCGGATGTTTTTTTTTTTTTTATGTTTGTTCGGGCATAACTCCGTCGCTTGCAACCGAATTGAAAATATTTTTTTGGTTGGAAAGGGTATACTTCCCAAATGGTCCCATGAAAATTTTATCGAAATCGGACAAGCGGTTTTTGAAAAATCCACAAACATCTAAAAATGTATCTACATTGTCTACATTAACGATCTTTTCGTTTACTCTGTATTGCGTTTTTTGTTCGCGCATAACTCCGTCATTTTTACGAACCGATTTGGAAAATTCTTTGCAATAAAAAGTGAAAAACAAAAAACTTTTTACAAAAAAAAATAGCTGACTTCCAAAAAAACACTAAAAAGTGAAAAATAACTTTAATTTCGGAAGTCGGTGGCATTAAACTAGAATACAGATCCAAAGACACTTTGTAGTGTGTGTTGGAAAAAGTTTTTATTAATCTAAGAGGTCCTCCCGACTGCAATGATAATTTTATTTATTGGTTTAGTCAGCGAGTAAATGAGGTACCTTTCGATTAGTTTTTTTTCACATTTGAAAATGGAGCCTTACAATTTACTGCCGACATATTGTTTATTTTTAAATATTTTAGCCTATGTCACTCGAGATGATGTAAGGATTCTAACGATAAGTGTATTAGGAAAAACAAATCTGTTAAAAGAAAAATCAGAAGCACAAAAAAAACTACCTAGTTGGAAAACATGTGTGACGTCCACGTAAAATAGCCATCGCTCAGCATAATGCTGTGACACTATGTGACACTATCTTAATTAAGATAGGAAACGCCGACCTCATCTAGTTTAAAAAAAAAATATGATTGACGTGTAAAAGTGTTTGTATAAACCTACTAACGGAAATAAAAATCATTTAATCATATATTTACTTAAAGATTTAGAACTTGTAATGTGTATTTCTTTTATTTTTTGTTTCCTATTGTGCTTTATGTATCACATTTTTGCTGAACCGGTTGACGTCAACACGTCAACGCTGTCGATGAAAACCTGCGGTGTGGCTGTCTCACATAGTGTCACAGCATTATGCTGAGCGATGGCTATTTTACGTGGACGTCACACATATTTTCCAACTAGTTTTTTTTGTGTTTGTGATTTTTCTTTGCGTCATGTTTACCGCAAATATACGTAAGTATTATCTCTCTTTTTTCTTTTCACAACTAAATTAATGACGTCGTATTCCGAAAATATAATTTTCTATAGGTATCATTTTCCTCAGCCCCAACAAAACCCTTTCGTAATTTCGCTAAAATGAATCAAATCAAACAGGTTTGTTATTAGGGGTTTCAATTTAGCGAAATTTCCCTTCATTCCCTTTATTAAATTAATTAGCTCAACAGTTTTGTAGGAAGAAAATATCCATCTTAATTTGAATCTCAATTTTAAACCGCGGTGGCTATATTAGATGCCCAGTATAATACTGAAGTACTTAAATGTCTTTTTACCCGTCTTTCCCGTCTGACAAAGTTATCTCGTTAAATGCACCGAGAGTTTGCAAGACAAGAGGCCAACTTTGAAAACTTTAACCATTGTAAGAAGACCCCTGGTAACTCCAGCAGTTGTATTAAAAAAGTTCTGAATCTAGGGACTGCGAAGGTCTCTGTAATTTGGCCGTTTAACCCGTCGCGGAATTTGAGGGGTTCATATTTGTCTTGGGTTGGAGAAAAATGTAATGTTTGTGCATTTCTCGGTGTTAGTGAATAAGTACCTAATGGCAGTAAGTAATTTGTTAATGTTGGACTTGATTCTTAGTCGCTGTAGATTATTTTTTTCATTATCTTTATATTAATATTAGTTTTTATTTTACGTGCCAGAACTTACACAGTTGGAGATTTTAGACAAAGGCCATGATAGAGAGAAAAACAGACTTCATAGGCTATGTACCCGGTTCTGTTGCGACCCTTTGGATACGGAACCGTAAAAATAATGTTCCCATCACATAACGTAAACAGTGCTTGGCCACACTGAGGTGAACACACAACTGCGTACGACGATTGTTTTAACGATTAGGGAGTCACGCGACTATTCGCGCTACTTTGAACACCTCCCAAGTTAGTTGATACAATCGGCACGAGCGAATTTCATCCAGCATCCGGCGCGAAATTTGCCTCAGTTTGGCCGAGCTTAATACGTCAATAGATTAGCAAAACAATTCGCTCTTTGTGCGAAAGTTTATTGTAGTGTTTCTGACATTTCTGTTGTCTGAGACTTGGCAGATGTAGGTATAGCTATAGTTTATCATGTTTATCCTTCAAGTTAAACTAGGAAAAGAGAATTGAACCAGTTACTGTCTCACAGCAAAGGAGAAATGGGACAAATCTTTTCATTATTAAAAGAGGGAACAAGTAATAAATACCACTTATGTAGATAAGTGGAATGTGCTCAAAGTAGAGCAACAGCAAGATGGTAAGACGAGATCAAGAAGGCTCTTGGAGGTAGCATTTACCGAGCGGTCCACACTGCAGAAGACCGCATAACTTGGAGACGGTATTGTTTTTAGCAAAAATTATACTAACTGACTTATTATTCGTATTTCTTTAATCTTTCGAGTACCATGTCCTCTAGCGTCGATAAGAGCTCAACAGAAGAACAGACCAGAATAGCTCATGACTAATTTGCCGAAAAGATTTGCAAGACAGAAAAGTGGGTAGCAAACTATCTATAGGTCCAAGGCAGTTAACCCTGGGCCCTGAGGTATACTGTACGCACACAAATTAAATGATTCGATTGAGTCTAATACAATTTTGGAAATCAGCCCATCCCATTCATTCATCGTTGATTTATGTAAAAAAGTATAGTGACAGGTGGCAGAGACCAGGTGGAGTGGGGTGGGAGGTGTGGCAGGTGATGGTGGTAGTGTAGTGTAGTATGTGTAGCTGAATTCTAAACACAGCGACGTATGTGGTCGCGATCCTCAGCATTGAAGGAACGACGAAGACGACGAAGCAAGCGGTGCCAGTGGTGGTGAAAGCAAGGGTGAAGACACTTGCTTACACTGTACTTTAGAGATTCTAGTTTTTACATAATCGGCCTACAAATTTCCCACGGCTGCCCAAAGTGTAAGTTCAAAAGTTGTACAACTAGTCCTTACCAAGGAGTATCGTGTTACGCGGTAACTGGGTTGTGGAGGTCAGATAGGCAGTCGCTCCATGTAAAATAATATTATTCAGTTGCATCCGGTTACACTGGAAGCCGACCCAATATAGTTGGGAAAAGACTAGGCAGATTGATTGAACGGTCCCACTGCTGGGACACAGGCATCGTCTCTGTGAGAAGGAATCCACCACTCGAGCCCAGTGTGGGTTGGTGCATGGACGTCTGTATCCACATAATTATTATGTCATCGAATTTTTGGTTAAGTCCACGAACCAAAAAATCGAAGACATTTGGCATGGATGCATACAATGTTATAAGAAAATATTACGCTGCATTTTCCACCTTATCAGAAATATTCAAACGAAACTTTTTTATTCAATACCTCTCCTTTCTCTCCGTTCCATAGTGATTCTTTTAACGAGAGCTTAATCTTTAAGTTAAAAAGTTCGTTAAAAGAAATTTCCTGTAATAAGAATGGCTAAATTCTAAAGAAATAATCTTTTAAAACATAATCTCTCTGCTTTTACTTACTTTAGCAAAGTTCAAACGAAGTGCTAAGTAGCTAGGGGATTTAAGTTTATTGATGTAATTTTCAAGTTTTTGGTAAGGTCGGTATTGTTTTTAACAAAAATTATACTTACTGACTTATGTATTTCTTTAATCTTTCGAGTACCATCTCCTCAAGCGTTGATAAGAACTCAACAGCAGAACAGACCAGAATAGCTCATGACTAATTTGCTGAAAAGATTTGCAAGTCAGAAAAGTAGGTAGCAAACTATCTAGGCCTAAGGCAGTTAACCCTGGGCCCTGAGGTATACTGTACGCACAACATCAAATTAAACGATTCGATTGAGTCTAATACAATTTTGAAAATCAACCCATCCCATTCATTCATCGTTGATTTATGTAAAAAAGAATATTTATCTATATTCTAAAGACAGCGACGTTCATAGCATACATACTAGAAACAAAGACTTACTGTGCCGAAGTCTGGCCCCAAAAAATTAGTAATTTATTTAAGTGCCAAAGTATACGTTTTTACAACAAACTCCCAAGCCATGTTAAAGAATTGAGCCTCAATAAATTTAAAGCATTTATTAAACAGAAACTCTGTCAAAAAGGTTTCTATAAAGTTAAAGATTATTTGGATGACGAAAAGGCTTGGGGTTAATTAAGCTACTCGAATGTACACACGGCTACACATCAAGCTATAATAAAATAGGGATTAGTTCAACCAGGTTTCAGGCTGGCTAAAGTAGACTCATCCTTTTGGGGTACTGTTTGAAATGTTACAATAAAATATCTCTGCAGATACTTCAACTGAATGAAACAAAATTTAAATCATGTTTAAAACGTACACTATGCAGCCAGGCATATTATAAGTTGGGGAATTACATCGCTGATAAAAATGCTTGGCTCAATGCTGGTCCTGCTCCACAAGGGCGCAAAAGCTTAATTGATTAGCATTTGGAAATAGGTACTGTTGGAGCTGCTGAAGATTTCAAAAACTATCTTTGCATTGTATAAATTCAATCTATTAGTATTATATAATTGCATAGCACATGATTGTGTGAGTACTATCTACTTACTATAAAGCTACCACTTACTGGGTACGTCTTTCATTGACTTGAATGTGCCCTGGCGGCTGAGAGTATGTCATGCTCACTGTAATGTCTCGCTGATGGTGGCGGGTGTGTTGGATCATTTAGCTCCCTTCAAAATGGTTGAGCTGAATGGTGCTAATCCATGCGTCATGTTCGTGAACGGGCGCCATCAGTAGGGACTGGTCATCTCTTAGCGGCCATGGCTTATTTTAATTTTAGAATTGTTTTTTTTTTATTCTTTTTATTACGGACGCTTTTGACGTTTTGCATCGTTCTCACATGTTTAATTTCAACACAAATTATGTAACCAATATTTTGTAAGTATAAGTCAATTTAAAAGAGTGTCCGTGGAGTTTCTTGCCCGTTCTTCTCCATAGGTACCTACCTACTAAGCTTTGGAATGGGTAATTAGCTTCATCTTTATGACTGACCGACCCCTTGACAATTCAAAAGTGCCTGTAATTGGTTTATTTGAAATAAATGCTTTGAGTTTGAGTTGAGTTTGAGTTTATAATTTACCAGTATACGCTGACCTGTCATTGTACGGAAATACTATATAATGCGAGATCAGCTTATACTGGAAATGTATATAGCTTGATGTGTAGCCGTCTGTACAAGCTACAAACTATGTGTCTTGGAATTGATATTGACATTTTTATTTATTTACGTGACATATATGTGAGGACTATATGAATCGTATATTTAAAAAAAAAAAAAATTTCTAATTTTGTTCTAATGATAATCTGGCAGTATGAGTACTTTATGCGACCTACGCAAATGTCCTTTCTTTGGTTTTGTTCGTCGAGTCGTTGAGCTCCTTAAGTTCTTAGTTGAGCTTCACGAAGTCTAAATTATAGACTTTCAAAAATATAATTACATAACATTACGCCTGTATTCCCCGTTGGGCTGGGCAGAGGTGTAATAATCGTCTAATTTCCACACACGTCCTCCACAAAAATTTCTATGCAAACATTTCAAATGAGTATGCAAAAAGTAGTGGAGGATGCAGTTTTAAATTAGACGATATCTTTTAGTATACTCATGTTACCAATTAGGGTTGTTTATGTCCCATGTAATAGGGGCGAGCCTATTGCCATCAACCAGACTCCGGGTTGCTACTAAAAAAATCCCAATGGAAAAACATAATATCACTTTGCCCGACCCGGGAACCGAACCCAGGACCTCATGCTTAGCTGAAGCACTTGTAACCACTAGACCAACGAGGCACTTTCGAATTAAGTAGTAAAAACGTAATAATATGTTAACACCACAGAATCCATTGTATAAGTAAATAAAGTAATACATATATAAATGAAACTCCAAGACAAAGTTCCAGTGATATTTCTCAAGGAATATGTTTTCACCAGTGTATGCATTGTCAACAGTTTACGTATCCCAACGGTGTTAGGTAGGGTGACCAAATTAGTTGAGTATTCGGGATTGTACGAGCCAATAATGCTCACACAGCAAAAGTACGTTTACGCGTACTTAATTAATTTAACTCAAACCAGTCGTAACTTAAACTCCGTCACGCGCTAATGTGCGGGTCAATCTATAACAACAACTAAGTGCGGCTCAGGTTACTAAACAAGCATAACCTTAAACTGTTTCCTTAAATATACTATTCAACATAACAGTGGTTTGGTGTAACATAACATACCTACAATAACTACCGGGGTGTCCGTCAACGACGAGAAAACCCCAACAGGGATATTACTTCTGGAGATAGGACAAATGTAGCATTATACATACTGATGAGCAGAATTTAGATAAAATCTTCTCTCACTCTGGCGCTAATTGCAGAACTAGAGGATTATAAAGAAAGAAAAAAGAAGAAGAAAGAGAATACGTTTATTTGCGGTAAACATAACGCAAAGAAATAAAAACACAAACACGAAAGAAAAAGTTGAGGGAAAATATGCGTCACATTCACGCAAAACGGCCATCGTTCAGCATAATTCTATGCGAGACAGAGCCCCAGCGCTGGTTTTCAGCGACAGCCGGCGTTGACGTGATGACGTCAACCGGTGCAGCATTAAATGAGAGAGAAATATATAAAAACATTTAAAAATATAAAAAATAGTTGTCCACCGGTATCGAGAGCAGGGTCCAAGCTACCGGTGGCTAGGGCTGCAGAGATAGGAACCTCCTCACGATGCGAGCCGTATCGAGGAGTACTGCATTCTGAATCAGGCCCTTGATCCAACCACCTAACGAGAGCCTCGAAAGATGTTGCTCGAGACTTTCGGCCATCAGGCCATTGGCCGATACGACAATCGGCACAATGACAGCCGAGCTCACATTCCACATGTCAACAACCTCGTGTGCTAAGTCAAGATATTTTATTTGTTTCTCTTTCTTAGCTTTCACAAGGTTCTCGTCATGCGGAATGGTAACATCGATAATCATTGCGCGGCGCGTTAATCGATCTATCACTACTATGTCGGGCTTATTGGCGACAATAGTCCTGTCAGTAATGATAGACCGATCCCAGTATAACGTGACATGGTAATTTTCGAGAACTGGGTCGGGCACATACTTGTAATACGGTACCTCAGAATCCACAAGTTTATATTTCAAAGCAAGTTGCTGGTGAATAATCCTGGCTACTTGGTTATGCCTGTGCAAGTACTCGCCATTAGCAAGACGAGAACAGCCAGAGATAATATGTCTGATGGACTCACCCGGACGGTGGCATGCCCGACGCACGTCAACCGTCCCGTCCTTCATAATATGTCTCCGGTAGTTATTCGTCAAAATAACTTCGTCTATAATTGCACAGACAAAACCTTCGGTTTCCCCGAAAACGTCACCAAAACGTAGCCAGGATACGGACGCTAAGAAATCTACACCGGGTTCATGAAGAGCCCGATAGAAGCGTCCGTGAAGCTCCTTGCTTTGCCATACCTCCTTGCGGTCATCAGTAGTAAGTATTACAGGTTTGCGCCAGTTCTCTTTAGCCATGGAGAGCGGGGTGAGTCCCTTGTCCACTGCGACCATATCACGGTGCATACCCAGTTCGGCTTTAAAAAAATATTCCCTGTGACTGCACACCTCGCGATTATGGAGGGTCTTCGCATTTAAAAAGCCTCGACCCCCGCACTTCCGCGGGATGTACAGTCTCATCACCGATGATCGTGGGTGATGCATCCGGTTTGCGGTCAGCAGTGTATGGACCCTCCTATCCAGGGCGTCTAGTTCGGTCTGAGTCCATTTGAGTATGCCAAAAGAGTACATCAAAACTGGCATGACCCAACCGTTGAAGGCGCGCACCTTATTTCCGCCTGAAAGAAGACTTATTTTTTTATTATTTTATTATTATTGCGCCAATAATTTGCAACTTTTTATTAAATAGGCCGTAGTACATATATTGCCGCAGTAACTAAAATGTATGGAAAAATATGAAGACGCTTTTAAATTTACGTCCACATTAACACGTTTATGAATTTTCATAGATTTTATGGACGTGAACGTCCGCAACAATAACGTCACGTTAGAAATTATAAAGGCGCGCATTCTGTGTTTTGAGCAGTGATTTGAAACATATTGTCCGACATTTTGTTTGTAACTGGACACCCTACAGTTGAGGGTGGATTCCGGATGTTTTTACACCTCCATCCCTTATTGGATTTCTTTCATTGCCATCTATAAGTGGTAATAAACTCCAGATAAAGAATAGGTTGAACGCCTTTTTGTCCTTGAATTGTGTTTTTTGCTTGGCAGCACTATTTTGGGAGTGGCAGACTTAACTCTTAGGTACCTACTTACAAAACTTGACTTATCTTTTAGTTACCTAATTAAAAATACATTAAAAAAAAAAAAACAAAAATTGCAAATATTAAAAGTGCTTAAAATTTAAACCTTCAAGACTTTACAGGTTAAATAAATGGAAAAATAAAACAAAACAACATTGTTCTTCTAACGTATTTTATTTCTTAGAATTAATAACTTTCATGCATATGCAAAAGATACAACTTACATTGTGATGCATTTTATCTCTTTATTATTTTAATACAACGTCAAAATTATTTAGCACTTTGCTCTTAAGTGTACCTAAATATTCTTCACGTCAGCGTCAACGCCCACTTAATACTCCAATATAAATACAACTAACTTTTAATACAACACTTAACTAAACTAAGTGGAGAAGACGACAGTTAAACTGCACTAAACATGGCTAAGTTCAGTCACTGTTTACTGCTAAGAGGTGATTGTGTTCATAAAAGAGAACGGTCTGCTCAAGATAAAGTGTTCAAGCATTTTGTTTGTATTTTTAATATAAGGATGATTTTGGCTCCTGTAAAAATATTATTATACCTAGGAGATTATGAGTAATTCCAGTTGCCCCCTAAACAAATCAAAATCAAATCAAAAAAAAATATTTCACATAAACCTACATGGGCACTTATGAAACGTCAGAAGCTAGGTGCACGGTTCCAATTGGTCGTTTCCTATGGAGAAGAGCCGGCAAGAAACTCCACGGTTACTCTTTTAAAAAAAAGTGGGCTTTAACGATGTTTCCAAGTTACAGTGTTAATAGGTATGGGAGGACAGTGTAGGCCCGTCAACAAGTACCAAGTACTTAACAAAATAGAAGATAGTTTACAAAGCTACAGTCTATTAGGCCTACATACGGCCTACAACAATTACGCTAAAGGGGATTCTCGGTCATGCATTTTTGATTTGTTACTGTTGTAATGGCAATCATGTCATTTGGTTTAAATAGGTTTTTATTTTTATTATTTAAGTAATATTTTTTATAGATTCTTTTTTTAATTGGCATGTATTTAACGCGGCGGCAAATTAATCTGAATTTGGGATTAAAAAATAATTAAAGCCGGTAGCAAAAATAATAGGTTGGCAGCTACAGCAAAGTATTATTTTTAGTAGAAAGTAGCAGCTCAATAATCAGTTTTTAGCTTTATTTTAATTTAAACTGGCATCGAATTTTTGTTTTGGTAACTGAATTTACCAACAATAGAGGGGATCTGGCGCTCGGCGGCCGCTACCGCGGCACGCTCGCTTCGCTCGCTCGCCTTCGCTTGTTAATGGTTACTGTTCTAACCTAACCTAACCCAAATGATTCAAACAGTAGATGACTTTGAAGCGATTAAGAAATAATATTTAATCGCTGCCAAGTTATTATTTTAGTAGCAAATAGTTAGTCGCCCTTTAAGTTATTAGTCGCCTGGAAAATTATTATCCTTTTTAATTTGTGATTGTGAAAACGTTGTAGGCTTTGTAAACCATTTTCTGTTTTGTTAAGTACCTACTTGGTACTTGTTGACGGGCCTACACTGTCCTCCCATACCTATTAACACTGTAACTTGAATACATTGTAAAAGCCCATTTTTTTTAAAGAGGTTATTCTTGCCACCTTGCTTCTGATGATTCATAAGTGCCCATGTATTTTTGTGTGAAATATTTTTTTTTGATTACCTATGATTTTTTGAGAATCCCTCATTTTGGATTTCTTTGAGGGGCCAACTGGAATAACTCGAAATGATATTATCTTTTTCTAAAAGTTCAATCATGTCAGATCTAAATTGAATGAAAAAGTTCTTATTATATTAAAATGGCATGTCTTATGAACCTGAATTTATAACTGAAATTGAATTAGGATTAATTTTTTTTTTTCATTTAAGAAGTTTCAAGGTTGGCGATGCTTTATTGACATTAAAATCTAGCCTATTCGCTATTATATGACTGCTAAGTAAATATAAAATGAAGTAATCGTCCAATAACGTCTTTCTTGTTCACTTTATTTTAAGTGTAAGATACTTAATCCACGTGTTCATAGTCTCAGATTAGAATGTCATCAGCCATATTATTTATATTATTAAGATTCATAACTATTTTTTTAAAGATTATCAATGGTATGTGTACTTGTTTACTTTTTATATTATGACACTGATGAAGTATGGATAATTCAAAAAAAACGTTTTGTAAAAAAAAATAACCGACTTCCAAAAAAACACTACAAAGTAAAAAATAACTTTAATTTCGGAAGTCGGTGTCTTTGGATCTGTATTTTACGTTTATGCCACCGAATCCGAAATTAAAGTTATTTTTCACTTTGTAGTGTTTTTTTGGAAGTCGGTTTTTTTTTTGTTATTAGGGTTCCATACCCAAAGGGTAAAACGGGAACCCTATTACTGAGGCTCCACCGTCTGTCTGTCTGTCTGTCCGTCTGTCACCAGACTGTATCTCATGAACCGTGATAGTTAGACAGTTGAAATTTCCACAGATGATGTATTTCTGTTGCCTCTATAACAACAAATACAAAAAAATTAAATAAAATAAATATTTAAGGGGGCTCCCATACCACAAACGTGATTTTTTTGCTCGTTTTTGCTCGATACTGATAACGGCAACAAGTAGACGCTTGAAACATTCACAGAGTATTTAGTTATATATTTACTTTGAAAATCAATAATTAAATTAAAATAAAACAAATATTTAAGGGGGGCTCCCATACAACGAACGTGATTTTTTTGCCGTTTTTATAGACAATGGTACGGAACCCTTCGTGCGCGAGTCCGACTCGCACTTGGCCGGTTTTTTATAGATAATGGTACGGAACCCATCGTGCGCGAGTCCGACTCGCACTTGGCCGGTTTTTTTATCTTTATTTTTCACTTTTTAGTGGGTCAGTTTTAAATTTGCCTAAGTTACAATATCCTAATGTCAACTGCTCATCACCTTTTACAAAATATTGCTTTTGCCGATGCTGGGACGTTAATTGTTGAGGAGTTCTCTTGGTAACAACCAGGACAACTGCCACCGACCATATTGTGACGAGCATAAATTGCTTAGCAACCATATTAAAGTACCTAATCGAATCGCAACCCGTTAAATACTTATTATTATGTTGTTCCGGTGACCATCTGTCGTCTCCATCATCAGTTCCATTTTATCAAATAGTGATTTCCGAGAGCAGATGCACGAGTTACTATAAAAAAATACCCAAATCGCTATAGGCTCCCTCGATTTCCAAGGGATCCCCTCATCAGATTCTGATTTGGTGGCAATGGGACCACTTTGGGAGCATACCCTTTAAAAAAAAAAGAATTTTCAAAATCGGTCCATAATTGACAGAGAAATCGGTGAACATACATAAAAAAAAGTTGAACATATTATAACCTCCTCCTTTTTGGAAGTCGGTTAAAAAGTCAAAGTCACTTCTTATACGATCACTCTCTTATTAATCTCTCAAAACCTACAACCAATATCTGAATAAAGAAAGAAAAAAAAATCATTTATTGGGACACACAGATCACAAATCAAAATAAAACACACTCATAGAAACATAAAGAACAAAACAAAAAAAAAAACAAAGTAAAAATGAAAATAAAAACAGAAAGTCCTGTACGAGGTCAAAAAGCCCCTATCTCAGCATGATGCTACGGCATTTAAAAATAAGTGTCGCAGCGCTGGTATTTTGATAGGGCCCGCTGTGATATTACGGATACCTACAGAATAAAAAAAAATAGATGAGTGAAATAACGTAAAGATAATTATTTAATAAAATTATTGTAATTGTAAACGTACACCGCGTGTGAGAACCCGACCTATCATCAGTTACTTGTCAGTGCCTTTTGTGTCTGTGGTGTTCTATGGCATCGCTGTGACCTCCACAGGAGTATTAATGTTCTGTGGCTGTGACAAATAAAGAGGCGTCTTGGAGTTCTTGGCGGGAAAGTGAAATGTTTAGCGGTTTTGTTTTATTTTCTAAAGTTTGTGTTTAGCCGAATATTAATGTGTAATAATGGTGGATTATTAACCATTTAGTGTTCGTGAACGTGCATTAGTGTAGGCAAATGAAACAAAACAGCGCAACATATCACTTTAAGTTCTCTCAAGAAGTCCGCGTGATGTTTCAGTAAAGTGCCACATCTTTACTGAAACTCAAGGGGAGCGTACGGGCGGGGATATCATCTATCATGCATTGTTTAAAATTCATTTCATCATTACATATACAAAGTTTGTAACTAAATAAAGACTTGGCTAAAAGGTCCAAGAAACCAGGCCATTAAACTATTATTAAAAAAAAAAAGGAGGCGTCTCGGTGTTCTTGGCGGCAAAGTGAAGTGACATGTTTGGCGGTTTGGTTTTATTTTCTAAAATTTTTGTTTAGCCGAATATTAATGTGTAATAATGGTGGATTATTAATCATTAACTGTTCGTGAACGTGCATTAGTCAAATCAAATCAAATTTATTCGTTAATGTAGGTATCAATACAATAGGTTGTTATAATAAACTGGTTAGTTCGCTACATTTTACTCGAGAGCATACAAATAATAATACAGTTAGTTGTGTCGAAACAACAGACACACATTTAAAATAACTAATTTACTTACATACTAATACACAATACCCAATGCCCAATTACCAATGTCAAAATAATAATAATATAAATGTAATATTGCAAAAATCTAAATGTCAGTGGTGTCCTCCATAAACTCAGTTATAGTAGTAACATTTATGAATTAAAAATTCTTTCAGTTTCTTTTTAAAAATATTATTATTAAAAAAAAATATCTGTCGTGGAATTTTAATGAAAATAACTGGAGTCATTCGATAAACAATTACGTAGGAGGGCTGTTTTACTGCGATCAACACAAAGACTGTTCGAATCGCTTTTTCTTAATAACATCAGTTACGCTGACGACATGGTGTTGCTGAGTCCGTCGCTCAGTGGATTGAGAAAACTGCTCGGTATCTGTGAGTCATATGCGGTAGCTCATGGTCTGAAGTACAATGAGAAGAAAAGTGAGTTTATGGTTATTAGAGGTAAGAATAAGTCACCGGAGCATGTACCCCCACTCTGTTTAAACGGAGTACCGTGTCTCTCAGCTTAAGTACCTGGGACACATAGTGACTGAGACCCTTAATGATGACACAGATGTCGAGCGGGAGCGAAGGGCGTTGTCGGTGCGTGCAAATATGTTGGTGCATAGATTTGCAAGGTGTACAGTAGACATAAAAGTGACACTGTTCAGGGCCTACTGCCAAAGCTTTTACACCAGCGCTCTATGGACCAGCTACACGCAGCGGGCCTACAACGCTCTTCGCGTACAATATAACAACGCCTTCGGAGTTCTGGTGGGGCTCCCACGTTTCTGCAGCGCTTCAGGCATGTTTGCTGACGCAAGGGTTGACGATTTTTATGCCATAATGCGTAAAAAAGCAGCATCTCTGATGTGTAGGATCCGGGGGAGCGCCAACGGAATTCTGAAAATGATATCAGAAAGGCCGGAGTCTGCATTGCTGGGGAGGCTTATTAGGCTACACGTGACGAGATGACGCAATGTTGCGTGTGTATTTCGAGAATGCTAAATACTAACATAGTTTTTAAGACCTTTGTTACTAACATTATATGGACAATTTATTATGTCTGAAATAAATGTATTTAATTTTAATTTAATTTTAACCGTGGATCTCTTATTTTGAAAAGCTGGGGGTTTGTCTTAACAAACACTGCCACCTCAAAGATGTGTAATAACGGCAATGTTAGAAGCTTCAAAAATTCAAAATATGGCTTACAACTGTCCGTTGGGTGTAGATTACCCCAGAAAACGACTCCGTATCTTAGAATTGATTATACGTAGCTATGGTAGGCAATAAGCACGGCGGCGGCGCACGGTGGGCTGGAAATCGGCTTTCATAGACTTAGGGATTTCAATTTGCAAGTGCTTGATTTTTTGCCGGATATCGCTTCTATTAGTCATTACTATGTACAAAAATGACACCCGAGTTAATTCTGCCCAAAAACGAAGGAAATATAATTTTTTTACGGAAAATTTGTATGAAGCTAGTATGAAAAATCAAATTATCTCCTAAACGGCATGTTTAACCGTACTATCATTGAATAATTATTTATGATTTTTTGGTTGCCGATTTGACGATAAATTTAATGCCGTTTTTTTTTAAAAAATCGTCAAAATATTTTTATTTATTTTTACATGTAAAACGATCTCTTTTAGTGTCCAAGTTATAAAGTTCGATATGTTTTTAACCCAAATATTAAGAACACACAAAACAAGAAAAATTTAATAAAAAAAAATCTGTTTTTTGACACATTTTTATTAATTTAAATAAAAAAAGATTATCAAACTCTTATTTAGGTAACATATAAAGTTATATTATATACAAAATAATTTAATTTAAGGAATCAATACTAAGCATTTGTAAAATAAAGTAAGATAAATAAAAAAAAGACAAAATATCATTAAATATTACAAAAAAAATCCCAAACACACTCAAATACAAATTTACAAATATGTACATATATAATTTTTTTACAAATTTTCCTTATCACTCTCGTTGTCAGACTCCAATTCTGAGTCAGCATCCAGATTGGATATATCCAAAAACTCGAACTCAGTTTCCTGAAATTGAATTAAGTCGAGAGTTTCAGCAAAAAAGCTCTGCTTTTTCTTGGCATCTAACTTAGGCCTTTGTGCACTTAGCCTTTGCTAAGTGCACAAAGGTAATCCAAGCGCCTTTTCTGACGTAAATATGATTGTTTTCGCTGGTTTGCTTCTTTCGCTAAAACTCTCAAAGTGGCAATATATTACGTTGCGAGAGGCTGCCATTCGGGAAGGTCCTAAGGATATTTATCCATCTTACTATAGTGCAACAAACTAAGCTTGATTGCTACCCTCAGAAGCAATCAGTGACAGTTACTGATTCATCGGCTAGGATTACACTTCAAGCTTTACTTGATATCACAGTTACAAGAATCCTTCAAAGCCTTTCTAAGGAAGAGCATAACAAGCAGTTGAAGCTGATATCCTTGTGGGGATTTGATGGAGCTTCTAACCGAAGCCGATACAAGCAGAAAATGGAGGGTGAGGAAGATGACTCGAGCATTTTCATGACCTCCTTGGTGCCACTTAAACTGACAGATGGAGACAACATCTTATGGACGAACCCAAAACCATGCTCAGTTTTGTATTGTCGTCCAGTTCAGTTTACTTTTGTAAAGGAGAGTGAAGCAGTTGTCCTTAAGCTGAAAAAACAAATGGATGAAGAAATTGACGCTCTTATCCCCACAGAGTGCAATAATAATAATAGGGTGACTCATGAACTAATGATGACGATGATCGACGCTAAAGTTTTCACTTACCTTTCTGAAGCTAGATCAAATGCATCGTGCTACCTGTGCTTAGCAACGCCTACAGAAATTAACCGCTTAGATGCTGTAACATCAAAAATTGTGTGTTCTGACCTGTATAAATTTGGCTTGTCATCCCTACACGCCCGTATAAATTGTATGGAATGTCTGTTACACATTGCATACAGGCTCGACTTCAAACGGTGGGCAGCGAGAAGTGATGAGCACAAAGAAATGCTACAGACAAGGAAGAAAATAATTCAAAATAAATTCAAAGATGAGCTCAATCTGTTGATTGATATAGTAAAACAAGGCTCGGGAACCACCAATGACGGGAATACTGCAAGAAAAATCTTTGAGTTTCCTAATAAAACCGCAGCTATAACCGGTTTGGATGAAGACCTCATCCAAAGATTTGCTGTAATTTTACAAGCAATTACATCTGCAGAGCAGGTCGATATAATAAAATTTAGAGATTATGGCCGCAAAACAGCAGAAAAGTACGTATTATTATACGACTGGTTTCGTTCGTAACCGTTCATAAATTATTAATCCATGGGGCTGACATAATCGAGAAAAATAATATTGTGCCGATTGGGACTCTCTCAGAAGAAGCCTCAGAGTCTCGAAACAAAGATTTTAGGAGGTTTCGAGAACATCATTCGCGGAAAAGAAGCAGGCAGGATTCCAATCAAGACATTTTAAATATGCTTGTTGTTTCTTCGGATCCTTTGCTAAGTGCACAAAGGCCTACGTTAGATGCCAAGAAAAAGCAGAGCTTCTTTGCTGAAACTCTCGACTTAATTAAATTTCAGGAAACTGAGTTCGAGTTTTTGGATATATCCAATCTGGATGCTGACTCAGAATTGGAGCCTGACAACGAGAGTGATAAGGAAAATTTGTAAAAAAATGATATATGTACATATTTGTAAATTTGTATTTGAGTGTGTTTGGGTTTTTTTTTTGTAATATTTAATGATATTTTGTCTTTTTTTTATTTATCTCACTTTATTTTACAAATGCTTAGTTATCCCTAAATTAAATTATTTTGTAAATAATATAACTTTATATGTTACTTAAATAAGAGTTTGATAATCTTTTTTTATTTAAATTAATAAAAATGTGTCAAAAAACAGCAATTTTTTATTTAATTCTTCTTGTTTTGTGTGTTCTTAATATTTGGGTTAATAACATATCGAACTTTTTAACTTGGACACTAAAAGGGATCGTTTTACATGTAAAAATAAATAAAAATATTTTGACGATTTTAAAAAAAAAACGGCATTAAATTTGTCGTCAAATCGGCCACCAAAAAAATTATAAATAATTAGCACTATGACCACCTCTAAGGATAGTACGGTTAAACATGCCGTTTAGGAGATAATTCGTATTCGTAATCGTAAAAAAATTATATTTCCTTCGTTTTTGGGCAGAAATAACTCGGGTGTCATTTTTGTACATAGTAATTACTAATAGAAGTGATATCCGGCATAAAATCAAGCACTTGCAAATTGAAATCCTTAAGTCTATGAAAGCCGATTTCCAGCCCACCGTGCGGCGCCGCGGCGTGACGGTTCACAAATTTGGACCGCTTATGAAGAGCTAAAGCAAAACTGTTAAGTTTTTTTCACATGCGGTTTCCACGTAAGTTGACTATCTATCGCTAACCCTAAAAACTTTGTTATATTAACCGGTAGTTGGTAGTGTAGGCAAACGAAACAAAACAGTGGAACATCACTTCAAGTTCTCTCAAGAAGTCCGCGTGAGGTCTCAGTAAAGTGCCACATCTTTACTGAAACTCAAGGGGAGCGGGCGGGGGTATCATCATCATGAATTGAATATAATTAATTATTTTCATCAATATTTAAACAAAGTTTGTAACTAAATAAAGATTTGGCTAAAGGGTCCCAGCAACCAGGCCAATAAATTATTACAAAAAAAAAGAGGCGTCTCTTTTCTTGTCCGGCGCCGACAATCCGGTAAAAATAAATATAAAAACATTACGGCTGTTAATTGAAGCTCTTAAGAGGAGGCTCCCTATTTTTATGTTAATTTGCATGAATATTCTGAAACAGTCATACATACAAGCAAAATGAAACTTTAGTAAGATTTATTGGATCTTTTTCTTTCCATGTTGAAGTAAGTTACGTAATTGTAATATTTTTTCTCAATACATCATTATTCAAAAATCATGTCTTTTTTAAGGATAAATAAAAAAAACAAACAAAATTGTTCGGCTTTTATGGCTAAAATAATATTCACAGCGAGAAAATATTGTTTAATAACCACCCACAAGATATTTTTTCTCTAGATCAATTATTGCTTCAGTTATAAACGAAATAAGAACTGAGACTTACGCTATTTAGTTTCGTGCTCGAACACGATCAATGAGCGCACGCTATATTCAACTTTATTACTGATGTATTAGCGTTTAGCACATAACGGAGTGCTGCTGCCGGGAAGCAAGGGGCGGAGCTCGCGTTCGAAATTTGATTTAGACTGCCTGTACTTAATCATCATCTTTCTGCCCTTATCCAGACTTGTCCATGTTACTTAGGATCGGCGTAACACTTTTTATATTTTCATTCTATCCTGTCAACCGTCATTCTACCATTCACTTCCTTTCTATTTCATATCATTCCTCACACATCCCGTCCATATTTTCTTTAGCCTTCCTGTCCTCTCTATCCATCAAAATTTATATTCATCACTGAAATCTTAAGACAATAAAAAATTGCCCACAAAGAAAACAACATCCAAAATTATGTCACTAAAACCGTTACCCACTTCCCCTGCATTCTCTCATAAAAACTAGCGTTGAAAAACGTTAAACAAAACTGAAAACTATTAGTAGGACACACATCTTTACTTGGTAACGCTTCAGGCCGTTGTAATTTCCCAAGGGAAGGTCTAACCACAGAATAGATAGATACAGAAGGCCAAGTCTATAAACGAGCGAAATCAGGCGCAGGCAGCGGCTACACGTAGGATGCTTTTATGATTTAATGCAGCATAGCACCACACCTCACGATTTCACCACCACGATACAATAGCATGGAATATGTATGGAATTCTAATGCCTCGTGTACATGCGTGCGCAGCTTGCGCATGCGCATTCCAGACCAATGGCGGCGGAGAGACGCGGGGGAACACTAGCTGCGCGGGGACTCGCGCGTGAGCCCCGCCGCCATTCGGACAGCAGCTAAGACCGAGTGCACGTCTATTTAAATCTTATAAAATAAGTCTCTGTAAAATATATCTATATATGTCTTGGCTATCTTATTAAAATAAATCTATTTATTTTATTGCTGTTTACGTCCGTTTCAATCATCTCCTAACTCCTATAATGTTTCCACTGCTGCGGCAGAGGCCTCCTCTTTGTGAGAGACAGCGCCCGTACTACGCAAGCCCAGTGTGGGTTGTTGGATGTCACATGCCTTCTAATGTTTGTAGAATTGTATGAAGACGCTTTAAATTTTTGAACGAAGAATCACCGTCGCAAACAGATGTCAAATATAAATATAAAAGATTCACTGTTTTTATATTTTTTTAAATATTCTATGAAATATGGTTCTGTAGTGCAATAAAATATTGATTAATCGTCATACTGAATATTTTTTTTAAGTGTAGAAAAGGCATACAGCTAGGCAGTCGCTCTATATATAATGCTGGTTGGTATTCAGCTGCATCCGGTTAGACTGCAAGCTGACCTCTACATAGTTGGGAAAAGGCTAGGCAGATGATGATGAGGTGTAAAAAAAGCATTTTGCATGTTTTTTTTTACAGATTTAATGTTAAATATTTTACAGCTATTTACGATGTTACCAACTTTCAGAACGCATCTTCTTAAAAGCATCCATAGACGAGTGCGCATGATGTACTCAAACTTACTTAGTCAGTCAAACAAATGGAACTTTGCGAGAGTGCACTTCATAGATTGTGCGCTTGCGCTTGCTGTATGTAGGTACGTGCACTCGCTCTCGTTGTATGGAGCTGACCTTCTGCACCAATCTATTCCGTGGTCGAAGTCCCCCGATCCGGTACGGCTATTTAATCAACGCTCTGCTTATGTTCCGGTTTGAAATTACTACGTAACGTGATACCTTACGGTGGTAAAAACTTTTATTGTACGTAGGTATGTCTAAGGGCGAATTTCACCAATGAAACTGAACGCGATCAGTACATCTAAACGGAGTTCAAGAGCTGCCAGTGTCAATATTCCAAAGAAAAAAATGACACTGACAGCTCTTAAACGTAGTTTATGTGTTGATCGCGTTCAGTTTCATTGGTGAAATTGGCACTAAGTGCGTTATTTAAATTGGTTTTGTAATAGGTAAGTCAAAATATTTATTGAAAATTGAAATAATTGGACTTCGTGTTTTGCGTTTTTTTAAGTAGGTAGGTAACTATGCTTAGATTGACTCTTGGCAATGCAAGGCTGTAAAAATTACTCATTTTATTTTTCAGGCCTATTTGATGGAACTTGAATAACACTGTCTAGACACGACTCCAACAGATACCCGCACGTAGCCGATCTTTAACGTTCAATACAATAACGCGTTCCGGGTGCTGATGGGGCTACCGCGCCACTGCAGCGCCTCCGCGATGTTTGCGTCGGCTGACACAGACGGATTTGCGGCCATCATGCGCAAACGGTGTGCTTCTATCTTGCGCCGCACGCACGACAGTCCCGACACCATCCTGCGCGCGCTGGCGGACCGGTGGGACTCTCCGATGCTGGCTCGCTGGATACGGCTGCACGCAGTCGTATAGTGATTTGTCACCGGCATCGGGGAGTCCACCCGGACCGGCCACTTACTGTTTACCGTTTTGTGCTTGTTTGGGTATTTTTTTTTTTTATACGATTTAATTAAATTATTATTTAAAATTATTATTATATATTGTTTAAATAAATTATTATTTTAAATTATTATTATAATTATATTGTTTAATTAAAATATTATTACCAACGCTATTAATTATTACTAACACTAGTTTGTAAGCTCGCAATTGTACTAACAAATATGGATGTAATCATAATGATGAATCTGAAATAAATGATGATTTATTTATTTATTTCACAAAACTTTAAAAATTCTGTTAAGCCGTACCTTCATAGACACTCATAATCATAACCATAAAAGCTGCATCATTTCAGCCAAAAGACGCCCACTGCTGGACATAGGCCTTCCTCAAAAGGAGGGAGGGCGGGGGGGTTGCTATAATCGCCACGCTTGACAGGCGGATTGGTGATCGCAGTATGATGTTAAAAGTTATGGTGTTTTTTAAATTTCACATAGGGTGACACAATATGGGCGCTCTCATTTTTTTTTTAAATATAGAATAGCGGGTTTATTTTTTTCGCGATATCTGTAGTTGTCCGCAAGTAAAAGTTTCCACAAGGATGTCTACGAAGGCTTTTCGAAAACGATATACCAATAACTCAATTTCAAATATATGATGAATTGCTAAGGAACCAAGGGCCACGTTTTTTCTCAACGTCATAAGTCGCTATACGGGAAGCTCTAGGCGAGCGACGTCATTCGAAAGGGTCAAGTGCGTAGCGGAAAATCTCCACGCTTACAAGTGAACATGCGTGAAGGAATTCTATAAAGGAATGTTTTTAGTTGGAAGGCTGGTTTATTTGTGTTTTAAAGAAAGAAAGAAACAAAAATATTTTATTTGGTAAAAACACTACAAAGTGAAAAATAACTTTAATTTCGGAAGTCGGTGTCTTTGGATCTGTATTTTAGTTTTATGCCACCGACTTCCAAAATTAAAGTTATTTTTCACTTTGTAGTGTTTTTTGGAAGTCGGTTATTTTTTTTTTTGTAAAAAGTATTTTATTTTTCACTTTTTAGTGCCAAAATAGAATTTTCCATATCGGTTCGTAAATGACGGAGTTATGCGCGAACAAAAAACGCAATGCAGAGTAAACGAAAAGATCGTTAATGTAGACAATGTAGATAAATTTTTAGATGTTTGTTATTTTTCAAAAACCGCTTGTCTGATTTCGATAAAATTTTCATGGGACCATTAGGGAAGTATACCCTTTCCAACAAAAAAAGAATTTTCAAATTGGTTGGCAAGCGACGGAGTTATGCGCGAACAAACATAAAAAAAAAATACAAACATCCAAATTGAGACCGTTGCATGTACAAGTTTCTGAAAGACTTCTGACATCATTTTATCTAAGAAATAACCTTGTTTTATCAAACAGCACCCTAATAGCATAAAACATTTGGAAACATGCTGGTCCAGCTCCATAGGACAATCTAGAATCTAGACAAAATCAAACTGGTTGCTAATTTAATTGTATAATTTTTTATTTTTATGACATTTATTTTAAATGATGTGATTACCTTAACTCACACTGATATTATTTTTTTTAGGAAAACGTATATTTTTACAATATTTTATAATATGTGAGCACCATGTATCTATCACATAATTAATTTATCTGTCATTGCTTCATTCTTAACTCTTCTTACTTATAATTATATCTATAATTAATGTACCTAGACAAAATATTGTACAACATTTTAATAGAGTAACGGTGGAGTTTCTTGCCCATTCTGCTCCATACGAAACTACCTTTTGGAAAGGGCTACTAGAATCAATTCAATTTTTTTTGTAAATTTTGACGTTCAAAAGTGCCTTATGTGCCTATTTGAAATAAATAATTTGACTTTGACACTCCAACCACAATCTGAATGATTTTGAAGGTTATTGCTGCTCCATTGCTTCCTAAATCAAAAAAAAATCTTCTGCTCAGCAACATAAATAATGCAATTAATGTTGTCGGACTGTCAAAATGAAAGCCATTGCTACTGTAAGTATGTTTACGCAACTATCCCGCAGTTCTATTTTTATTGATGTCCCTAAATGCTTACAGATTAATAACAGGTGAAACGTTAATATATGTACCACGTTTAAAAATTCATATATTTTCATTATGGTTCCGTAACCAAAGGGTGCCAACGGGCCTCTGTTACTAAGGCTCATCTGTCCGATACGTCTGTCACATAGCTGTATCTTTTGAACAGTAATAGGAAGACACTTGAAATTTTCACAGTGTGTACTGCTAAGGCCGCTATAACAATAAATAATAAAATATAAAATAAAGTTAACAATAAAATTAAAGGAAGTCCTAATACAAAAAAAACGTGTTTTAAATATGTATAGGTAGTGTTAAATATTTTACGGTGGTACGGAACCCTTCGTGTGCAAGTTTACACGCACTTGGCCGCTTTTTTAACTCACTATTTCAAGTGCACCAGCGGTCGTTGATTCTGTAATCAGCTGTAGACAGTTACTAGAGATAATGAGTTAAAAATATATCTGAAATATGATAGGAAATCGATAATAATCATTAAAAAAAAATCTAGTTATTTTAATTTGCCCTTGTTTTTAAGCGGTAACCAACAAAATGAAAAATCTTCGTATGGCCTTCAATCTAGTATTGCATATCAGGTGATTCGGACTACTATAATCATTTTAAATTTTACTACAAACTTGATGAAGAAAAATTGGCAAAGTTGTCCTGAAAATAGAAAAATTCGGGTAAAAACTGAACGTCCTTTTTTGTACGAATTATTAAATTTGAACAGGATAACGTCTGTTGGCTCAGTTAGTTTTAAATATAAATTCATAACTTTTTCACATATAATTCCACTACACACCGAAGCTCAACTTTAAATAAAATTTTGTTTTAACGAGCTTGACTAATTAAATTAGTGACCGGTGATTGGACATGATAGAATAATGAAATTAAATTCCTGACGCATTTTCTTACAGCGTTAGTTTTTTATCAACAATATGTCGGTGAGAACTCAATCGTTTTTACCGAAAAATATTGTTAAAAAATAAAAAAATTGTAAAAATTATTATAAAAATTACCGTTATGTTGTTAACAATTGTTCTTCCACCTATATTGTCTCACTACTGTAGAAGTCTTTCCCTTGGCCTATAAAAACTATGTAACATAAAAACAATTCGAAAAATTGTTTTTTTTTGTAAATTAACAGTTAGCTTTCAACCTTGATGACTAACTGATAATGCTACGACATTTCGCACCCCTCCCACCGTATAATATGGTAATCAATCATTCTAAATTTAACAGAAAAAAATAGAAAACTGCCTTATACATGCGTATATCTCAGCACGAGTAAATCGTAAGATAGCCATCTAAACGTCAAAACAAAGCTATTTTTTTACAATATAATTATTTTTTATTATGATATTTTTGTAATAATTTTACAGAATATAATTTATTATTATTAAAATTATTATTTTATAATTGACGAAAATAATTTAGCTGAAATTACAGGTCAAAAGTACAGTATGCAACGCATCATTACTATGTATATTATTCGCGTGTAAACTCAACAATATCGTAGTCAGTATTAATGCATGCATGTATTATTCGAAATAAATTTGTAACAAAAAACCTAACGGCAAAACCTGAGGCGTTTTTGAGGTTTCAAAGGTTAAGACATTTCGATATTATTCGGGTGAAATCCAAGCGTTAGTGTGTATTAATAATATAATTACATTACAATAATATTATTCATGTTGCAGATGTCTATTAAAAAAAATAGTCCATCTATTTTTTTTTGACAGTTAAATTACACTTTCAAAGGAAGTTGATATTAATACTATGTAATTTATATCATTATTGTAATGGAAAATCTAGTGGACTATATTTTTAGCTGATAGTCACTCACACAACTCCATTTAATGTAAGAAAACCGGCCAAGTGCGTGTCGGACCACGCACAATAAGGGGTTCCGTAGTTAGGGTGAATTTATCCCTAAAAGAAACTTAACACTGTAGTTGAAAAATATGTGCTCCCATACATCGATATACGCAACGGTCAATTTTCCAACTGGAAATTTAAGTTGTAATCGCAAAAAAAAATTTCACACACAATTTTCGGACTTTTTCCTTTACTTGTGCTGTGAGACCTTGCTTCTGCCCAAATTTCATAATTCTAGGTTAACGGGAAGTGCCCTATAGGTTTTGATTTATGTGCGAGATATTAGCAATTTTTATTATTGATAAAACTACAAATTTACAATTTTCGGACTTTTTCCTTTACTTGTGCTGTCTTGCTTCTGCCGAAATTTCATGATTCTAGGTCAACGGGAAGTATAGGTTTTGATTTATTTGCTAGTATCGAAATATGTCGCAATAATGTCACTTATATTGCCGTATTTTTGTATTGCGTTGACTTGGAAGTTTGATTTTTTTAGAGCTTCAAGGGACCATAGACTTACGTATTTGATATTAATTTCAACTTGATACCTCTACGAGTTCGTGAGAAAATGGTCTTGACAGACTGACAGACAGACAGACGGACAACCAAGTGATCCTATAAGGGTTCCGTTTTTTCCTTTTGAGGTACGGAACCCTAAAAAAAAAGAACAACGATAATTTTTTTATTAAACATAAAGAAAGTAAAAAAAGGACGCAACATCATCTCTCCCGTGTAGTGCAGCTACACAACTACTGGAGCCCTTCAAGTTAAGCCAACTTTCTGAGAGGCCTCTTCAGTGTACAGCTTTTGGTAAGCACGTCAGCCACACGCACGATCCCATCTCTGCCCGGATAAACCTTTCTCACGCACCCCATAAGCCACACTCCTATGGGTAGGTTAGGATCCATGACAAGGACATCGTCATTAACTGCCAAATTACGGTACCCGCTCCATGCTGGCTATTTGTTTTGAGAATAGGTAAATATTCTTTGAGCCAAAAAATCTTGGAGAGACGAAGAGCCTTTTGCCACTCTTTTCGCAATCAGTAAACACGGCCATCCAGTGAGGCAGGTAATTGTTGGCCTGATGAGCTTCCTATTAGGAGATGGAAAGGTGTGAGGCTCTGGTATTCGGTCAATGGCCTCGAGTTAACTGTTGCTTCGGCTTCTAAAAGAAGCATGTGCAGCAGCTCTTCTCTTAAGGCTCTTTCCTTCTATTTCACTTGAAGAGCTGTCTTCGACCCTATAATCCGCTCCCAACAGCCTCCAGCAGCCATGAATGGCGACGCAGGGGGATTAAAGCCCCACTTACACTGCAGTCAGTTAACTGATTTTTTGGCGACTCTGTACAAGATTTTGCTACCGACAAGGCAGTTGACAGTTACCAGCGTCATCTGTAATTAGCTTTGCCGGACCCTCATTAAACTCATTTGCTTTTTTTTAAATCCCTTACCACTAGTTGCACGTAACTCCATTAAATTTAATTCCCCAATAAAAGTAATGCCGTCACTTTCTGATAAGTTCCGAAAATTTTAGGGTGGTTTTTCGAAGCTAGTTTTCGAGGCTAGTTTTAAAAAATCACGCATAATCACTTCAATTACATGGTTGTGCCACGGGTGGATTATATTTAAAATAATTAAAATGTTATAAAAGTTGGTAATGTAATATAAACAGATACTAGGCGAGACTCGTTATAAACCGCGCTATCGACAAGTTAAAAACAAATCCGTGAAATTGCGTAATTTATATCAGTTGAAGTAAAGTGTTATACTACTCTCGGATGTTATTATTCAATAAACACTGAATTACACTATATTATATTATCACATCAAATCACACTAATATTATAAAGGCAAAAGTTTGTGAGAGTGTGTGTTTGTTACTTCTTCACGCTCAAACGGCTGGACTAATTTTGATAAAAAAAATATGGAGGTAGCTGACACCCTGGATTAAGACATAGGCTACTTTTTATTCCGAAAAAATGTAGTGTTCCCGTGGGATGAATCTTGCGTAATACCAGATTAACGTAAAAGGGCAAAAATGTATTACAATTCCTTTGTAATACATTTTTGCCCTTTTACGTTAATCTGGTATTACGCAAGATTCATGATAACTTTAGTTTTCTAAAAATTCATATAGATGGCGCTGCTCAGTCTTAAAACACTCATACGTTTCAATTCACTACTCGGTGATAGATTTGACCTAGATTCTGAATCACGCTATGGTTTCGTTCGCAATATGTATTTATTATTACACCATATAGAATCGTTGCGATAGAATTATCGCAACGATTCTAATGAACTTTCACTTCAAAAATAATAGAATAAAATTAATTGTTTTGTAGTATTTTGCAGTAAAGTTGTATCCAACCTCAGAGTAAAATATGCTATAAAATTTATTTTATCATCATCACACTAATATTAATAAAACAAATAATTAAAAAAAACAAAAAACCCGACAAATAAATAAATGCAGTCGGAGGCAAATTTTAAGGCGTTCGTAACATCCTAGTTGCCTCCGACTGCATTTATTTATTTTTGGTACTTAAAGGATACTGGTTTACTGTTCATCTTGTTTCCATCCTTTCAGTTCATGTTTTGCAGTCGGGTTTTTTGTTTTTTTTTTAATAATTTGTTTTATTTTAAACTTTTTAGTGTTATTATTGAACAAATTGTTCAGTTAAGTATTGTTCGTTTAGCTTATAGCAAGATAGGATAGGATAGGTTTTAGAAAAGACTAGCTTCTGGCCGCGACTTCATACGCGTGGAAGTCGTAAGATATACTAAAATAAAATAGCAGCCACAGTTTTATAGAATACAGCCTCTTTGTTTCAGTGGTCGGAAGTGCTACTGTTGAGTATGAGGTCCTAGGTTCGATTCCGGTCAGAGGTCGGTCAGGCAGTGTTATTGGGTTTTCCATCTGAAATTTCCCAGTAACAGTCCAACGTCTGGGTTGGTGCCCGGTTAGTGGCAATAGGCTCGCCCCCTATTCATGGGACCTAAACATAACTGGCAAAATGTGCCGTACTAAGTACACCTCTGCCCAACCCTTCGGGGAATACAGGCTGTTATGTTATTTTTATAAGAATTCCCTGTATGCTACGTTTGTAGTTTTGATCTCAACAGCCAAAATATATACGCAACACTAGTAGCACAATTTCTTTGTCGGAGCCTGCCACGCCCGCAATATCGAGTGAGTCTGAAAGAGCCTTTAACTGACTAACGTCCATTAAATATTTGCATGACATCAGTATACGGTGGAATATGACTTTGCACTGAATTTTATACACCTTTTGTACCATTTGTACACATTTATGCAAATAAACGATTTTGATGGGAAACGCTTTTTGCTATTTCTGAGTTTTATAGCGGCCAGTCTATTCATTATAAAAAAACCGGCCAAGTGCGTGTCGGACCACGCACAATGACCGTAGGTTGGATGAATTTATCCCATCAAAATATGTCGCATGAATGGCCGTATTTTTTTATTGCGTTGACTTGAAGGATGATTTTTTTTGAGCTTTTAGGGACCGTAGACCTTCATATTTGATATTGATTTCAACTTGATACCTCCCCGCGTTCCTGAGAAAAATGGTATTGACAGACAGACAGACGGACGGACGGACAGACAACGAAGTGATCCTATGAGGGTATCGGTTTTCTTTTCGTTGGCGCCATCTTGCGTTTGGATTTTGACACCCATTATCGTCGTCAGCAAAATTTGCAAATTTTCGTTGGTGCCATCTTGAATTTTGATTTTGACTCCAGTTTTGTTATCAGAGAACTCTAAAACATGAAAACCACACAAAAATCATCACAAAATCACGACAACCATCTTTTTGTGCAAGTAAGTTCGCGCAAGTGTCTTTAGTGGAAATGTCATTCACGCAAGTGATGATCTAATATCCGATGTATTCAACCAGAGTTGGTCTAACTCTCTCATAAGAATCAGGATCTATTGGATTTTTGTTTTGTGAAAATATCTCATTATGCAGATTAAATAAAATATCTCAAAATTTTAAGGACAGTCTCCTAAGACCGATTCCGCGTTATTATGTAGCTACAGTTAAGATTTACTTCCCCATCTTAAAAATCCACCGTGTATATGTCATGATGATTGACTGCTTAGTCCCATAAAGATATAGCGTAATGACAATCATATAAATGATTAAATCTGTACCTATCTGCAATGTTCTAACCGTTTGGTTCTTTTTACAATTTACTGTAAACCATAGAGGAATACGAACATAATACAATATTGCTTATCCCCCATAATAAATAGGGTGATAAAGTAAATATAGCCTACCGGGTGACCAGACTTATGCAAAATTTGAACAGAATCTATCCATTAAAATTTTCGTGATGCTGGAACATACATTCAGACAGTCAGACAAAAATTATAAAAACTATATTTTCGGCATTAAAATCGATTCCAAACCTCATAGCAATTGCTTTTTAACCGACTTCCAAAAAGGAGGAGGTTATATGTTCGGCTGTATGTTTGTTTTATGTAATTGTGGACGGATTTTAATTTTTTTTTTTTTGTTTGGAAGGGTATGCTCCCGAGGTGGTCCCATTGCCACCAAATCAGAATCTGATGAGGGGATCCCATGGAAATCGAGAGAAATCCTCAAATTTTATAGGCAAACCTATAGCGATTTGAGTATTTTTTATAGCAACTCGTGCATTTGCACTCGAAAAGCACCATTTGGTGAAGTGGAACTCATGATGAAGACCACAGATGGCTACCGGAACTACTTAATAATAAGTATTTCACCGTTGCGATTCCATTAGGCACTCTAATATGGTTGCTAAGCAATTTATGCTCGTCAAAATGCATATGGTGAAGTCACCATTAAATCTCCTGGTTCTTACCAGGAGAACTCCTCAACAATTAACGCCCCTGCATCGGGAAAAGCAATATTTTGTAAAAGGTGATGAGCATTTGACATTAGGCTATTGTAAATTGGATAAATTACAAACTGACCCACTAAAAAGTGAAAAATAAAAAACTTTAAACAAAAAAAAACCACCGACTTCCAAAAAAAACACTACAAAGTGAAAAATAACTTTAATTTCGGAAGTCGGTGGCAAAAAACTAAAATACAGATCAAAAGCCACCGACTTCCGAAATTAAAGTTATTTTTCACTTTGTAGTGTTTTTTTTGGAAGTCGGTGGTTTTTTTTTGTAAAAAGTTTTTTTTTCAAAAATATTCAATGTACAATTTTGATTTCGCTACCATTTTGTTATTGTATAGAAAATGTACTTTTTTGTAGTTTGAGTCAAAATAGTAGCTAAAAAGTGTTATAATATATATATATATTTGGAATTGGCTTTTTACTAGCTTTTATTTGATACCCATATTATTAAAATCACAAAATATTTTTTTTTATTCCTACTGCCTTTTTTGATTCGCAGATGCCATGTGAAAATTTTATACCCTATGACACTTCTGCAATTAAAACGAATCTAACGATACCTCATATGTTAAAATCCATCAAGCCGTTTAGGCTACAGAGCGTGCCAAAGAAATAGACATACATACATACATACAATCGAAAAACATAACCCTCCTTCTGAGGCAGTCGGGTAAAAAGGCAAAAGTTTGTGTATGTGTATGTTTGTTACTTCTTCACGGTCAAACGCCTGGACCAATTTTGATAAAATTTTGTATGGAGGTAGCTGACACCCTGGGTTAACATATGGCTTGTTATCCTGATATTCTTACGGGAAACCGCGGGGCGCAGCTAGTATGCAATAAAACGAAAACTGCCGTAGTACCACAATAATATTATTCGGTGGGAAGTGCAATTTTATCGTATAGTGTAAACGTTCACAAGAAAAAAATAATGAATGTGAAAACAGCTTTTTTCGTGTAGAGGCAGCCCTGTGCGTTGTACTTAGTGCTATTTTGCACAGTTCACGAAATAACGGCAAACCTCACTGAAGTAATCGCACACAATTAGATTTTTTTTCCAGTAGAAATCCTTTTTTTTTCCTACGTGGGTAGGCTTGACATATATACGTAATTTTGTAGCTTCCTTATTTAATATTTATTTTAAAATAGTTAATTGTCCTTTTTCACTATATTTATGTGCTAATTAACTAATAAACCCACCTTCACTCGGAACTTTCCTTTCACTTTCACTCTTCAACAACCACAACATTTGAAATATTCCAACAAAGTATGGACAGCAAGCTTGTACACAGTATGGAGGAATTAGAGAAACTGTTTGGCTCCCGCATGCGTGAGTATGAGGATAAGCTGCAGAGAGCTACAGCTGGGACTGACCCTGCACACTCGGATCTTGCTGCTCTTTCTCTGGATTTCTCCGAGTTTAAATCCTTTGTTTGCAAAACTTTATCTCACTTCAAAACTCAGATTGAACTCCTGTCTTTGAGTCTGGACAGACATGAGACGACAATGCGAAGAAAGATCTTGCTCTTTCACGGTATTCCTGAAAAACCGAATGAAAAGCTGTGTGATGTGATTCTCCTCACTTTAACAAAGCAACTAATGATTGATGACATTAAATTGGATCACTTAGAAGTATGCCACAGACTAGGTGCGCCCCAGGGCAAAACAAGACCTGTGCTGGTGCGATTCTATGACATGGAGCATCGTCGGTTAGTTTGGGACGGTAAAACTACTCTCAAGGGCAGCGGCATCACCATTTCGGAGTTTCTAACTAAGACACGGCACCAGGTATTTATTGCTGCCCGCAAGCACTTTAACATCAATAGCTGCTGGTCTGCAGAGGGCAAAGTTATTGTCTTGACGCCTGACAAGGCTCGCCGGAAAATAGCGTCCATGGGTGAGCTTGAAACGTTAATCGCGTTATTCCCTGCTCCGGCCAGTGCTGCCGCACCCAATGATCCTGTGCCTGTCGATTCTACCCCGCCAGCATTGCCATCTACATCGACTGCAACCCCTAAAAGAAAGGTCGTGAGGAAGGCTCGTCGCTAACTTTACTGTTTTAGATGTATCCTTGCATGTTTTATGTTGTCCGTTTTGTAATACATTCGTGTAATGTCGGTTCACTTTAAAATTTGATTTTCCTTTTGTTAATCTACCCATTGCATTTACTTTTAGTTAAATTTTTCTTACTTCTTCTTGCTTGCCGGTAGACGTTTTTATTTTACCTGAAGTAGTGACGTGACGTCTGTCACTGTCAGTGTCATTTTAGTGTTCAAATGACGTTACGTTTCGTTACACTTGTTGTTTTTTTTTTTTTTTTTCATAGTCTAGACGAATGTTGTGGCTGACATCGTTAGTTAGCTTTCAATTTTGATTTTATTAATTTTTTATGTCTTCTGTTCATAATCATAATGTAAGCCTTGATTTATTCTCTTCACAGTTTTTACCTAGTTTATAAAATGTTGTGTTAAAATCTCTACCAACTACAGCGAATAGGTGTTTTTATTGGTTGAGCGTATTTATTTATTATTATTGTTTTGTTCATTTACCGTAGTTAAGTAGTTTTGATATTATTATTTTTTGGTATTATTTTTATTTGTATACGTATTATTATTATTTTTGCAAACTATGACCGATATCAACCTTGATGATGATTTTTTCTCTTGTTCTTCGTCTTCTAGCAGTTTTCATAGTGCGGCGAGTGGTTCGTCCTCTCCTCTTACTCTCGGCGATCAGATTTCCTCCTTGCTTTCCCACCTCCCCAACAATCTCAACATAGCCCACATCAATGCCCAGAGTGTTCCTGGCCATTACTCTGATCTTCTGGCGTCCTTTAACTGTGCACATATAGATGCTTTGCTCATCTCTGAGTCCTTCCTCAAACCCTCTCTTTTATCTGCTCAATATGCTCTTCCTGGTTTTGTCCTTATCCGTAATGATAGAACTGGGAAGGGTGGTGGTGGTGTTGCCATTTACTTGCGTAATGATATTCCCTACAAGATTATCAGCACATCACCATCTTCCTACTCGGGGTCAGCGGAGCATCTATTTCTTGAAATTTCCTTGCATCATGCTAAAATGCTACTTGGAGTTGTTTACAGTCCTAACCTCAGCATCGATTACTTTGCCTCTTTTGATTCCCTTTTAAATGATTTTTGTCCCTCTTATGACCACGTTATCTTGATGGGCGATTTTAATACTTGTCTTCTTAGAAACGACAGTCGTACTCACAAACTTCAATCTCTCTTATCTTCTTATAACCTTAGTATTCTGCCTCTATCTGCTACTCATCATTTCCCAAATTGCACTCCTTCTCTGTTGGACCTGATGATTGTCTCTAATTCTAATAATGTAGCTGTCCACGGACAGATCACTGCTTGTTTCTCTTACCACGACCTCATCTTTATGTCCTACAGGATTCGCCCTCCCAAGCGCAAGCCGCAATATATTTTCCTTCGGAACTACAAGGGCATAGACCTGGAGGCATTGCTGCGTGATGCAGAGAGCATCGACTGGACGGACGTCTTGGAGAGCTCATGTGTCAACAATATGGTTCACATTTTAAACGAAACTATACTCAACTTATACGATCATCATGCCCCTATACGTCGAGTCAAAGTCAAATATGTTCCGGCTCCTTGGCTTACTTCTGCCATTAAGGATGCGATGGCAGGTAGGGACAGAGCCAAAAGAAGGTTGAAACGCTGTCCTTCCGAGCGCAACCTGAATGCGTATAAGGTTTTGCGTAATCGTTGCAGGCGTATGTGTAGAGATGCTAAGAGACGCTACTTCCATAATTCTCTCGACAACCGTAACTCCTCTGAAGTCTGGAAGTTTCTGAAAACTGTCGGCATTGGCAAGTCTCCAGTCGTTTCCAGTAATGACACTGACGTGTGTGCTCTTAACAAACATTTCTCACTTCCCCCTGTTATTTTAGATCCGCACGTCAAATCAGCTACCTTAAATAAACTTTCCTGTTTGCCAGTACCGCAGTGTTCTCCTTTCAAATTAAGTCCAGTGAGTGAAATTGAGGTTAAAAAGTCTATTTGTGCTATCTCCTCTACCGCAGTAGGTAATGATAATCTTTGCTCAAGAATGATTTCTCCTATTCTCCCCGCATTACTTCCCGTCTTAACCCACATTTTTAACTTTTCCTTGTTTTCTTGTACTGTTCCTGAGGTTTGGAAACAAGCTCATATCATCCCCTTACCCAAAATTCCTAAGCCGGTCTCACCCACTGATTTCCGTCCCATTTCTATACTCCCATATCTCTCTAAAGTTCTTGAGCACATTGTTCATCGGCAACTTTCGGCTTTTCTATCTGCGAATGACCTACTTAGTCCTCTTCAGTCCGGTTTTAGACCGGGTCATAGCACAGTGACGGCTCTGTTGAAGGTTACTGATGACATCCGCTGGGCGATGGACCACAAATCTCTAACTTTACTTGTACTTCTCGACTTCAGCAGTGCCTTTAATTCTGTTGATTTCGACATCCTTCTAGGGATTTTTAATTCTTTAAATTTCTCCTCTTCCACTATTGGTTGGTTCGACTCCTATCTCAGAGGCCGTTCACAGCGTGTTCGTCTCGATGAGTCGTCTTCTGATTGGTGCTCTCTTACCGCAGGTGTGCCTCAAGGTGGCGTTCTCTCTCCTCTTCTCTTTTCTATTTTCATTAACTCTGTCACGAGAGTCATCTCTTCCTACTTCCATCTCTATGCCGACGATCTGCAGCTTTACAATAACTTCTTAAGGGAAGACGCGGCAGCTGCCGTGGCTGCCATGAACAGGGACCTGGACTTGATTAGTGAGTGGTCGCGGTCCTTTGGACTGCTAATCAACCCTAGGAAATCCCAGGCCATGATTATTGGCGGCAGGTATATGCGGAATAGGCTCAATGTTGCGTCGCTGTGTCCTCTCTGCTTGAATGGAGTTCAGATTGAATACGCAAATACGGTTAAAAACCTGGGGGTGACCATGGATTGCTACTTGTCGTGGACTGCCCATGTTGCTCAAGTCAGTCGCAAAGTGCACTACACGTTCCATTCGTTGAAATGTCTCCAGAGATTCTTGCCCTTGAACACCAAAATCTCCCTTGCTCAAACTCTCATTCAGCCCATTATTGATTACGCTGATGCCTGTTACTTGGATGCCACCGAGGAGCTTTTAAATAAACTTGAGCGTTTGCAAAACATCTGTATTCGTTTTGTTTTCAACCTTAAAAAGTATGACCACGTTTCTAACTTTCGCAAGATACTCAAGTGGCTCCCTATTCGACTTCGCAGGAACTCGCGGATTTTGTGTCTGCTATTTAACCTCCTTCACAATCCTAAAACACCATCCTATCTGCGGGAACGTTTTTCCTACGCTCGTCCTTCTGATGCGCCTTGCAGGTCGCATCTTAGAAATCTTCTTAAGTCCCCTCCCCACACCACCGACTTCTACTCCTACTCCTTCACTGTGCACGCGGTGCGGTTGTGGAATTCACTGCCACCTGATATAAGGGACTGCCATACTGTTTCAGTATTTAAAAGAAGAGTGAAAGAACACTATCTTTCCACTTCGTCATAGTTGCGTATATTTTTATTATTTTAATAGAATTATAATTAATATTCTAGTGATATTTATTTTAGAAGTATGTATTTGTGTGTATGTATGTATGTATATTATTTGTTTAGTTTTATTAAGTAAATTGTTTTTGATTATATGTATTCTATTTTCTCTTCTACTCTTACACACGGTGTCTACATCTCTTTATCGACTTTCCTATCGCAGGTATGCTGGAAGAGATTTCTTTAGAAATAAGCATCACCTTTGTACGTATTTTTCTGTTCCTTTCTTCTTGTATGTTTATAATGTGTGTACATAAATGGTTAAATAAATAAATAAAATAAATAAAAATAGAAACCTTAAAAGACAGAGTCCGTCATGATACGTTCAGGCAGCCTGCATCACCCACAGTAGCCGACACCCCGCAGAGTCCGTTTGAACATAAATTATGATCCTTTTTTCATTCTAGGTACAAAACATTATAAAGACTAGCCTTCATATTTTTGCGTTTTTGTGTAATATCAATTTATTTGTTTATTTCCCAGTCCTAATAGCAATTACATGGGTAAGTTTTTTAATTATTGTGAATGCTTTGCAAACGTAGGGAAGTCCGTTTTTAAAACAAGATCTAAGACCTTAAATTATATATTAAATTATAATATTTAACGCAAATAAGTATTTACACTTTACTATTTTCAATTTAATTTATCTTAATAATTGATTCTAAATATGTTTTTCTTTTCCTCCTTCCTTCTTTATCTTGTATTTGTTAAGTCTGACCTTGACTTTAACATATACTTCCAGACGTTTCAGAAGTTGCCCTATTTCGTCATCTTCATTCGATTCTAAGCTACCCAAGTCTTCTTCTCCTTCATCTTCTTTGTCCTCTTCATTTTCTTCAGAGTCCTCTGGTTCCTGTTCTTCAGAGTCATCTGGTTGTGCAGTAGTATCCTGTTCGGATGAAGAATCATCTGGTTCCAGTTTATCGGAGTCATCAGGTTGTGCAGTGGTATCTCCTTCGGGAGACGAATCATCTGGTTCCTGTTCCCCAGAGTCATCTGGTAGTGCAGTAGTATCCTGTTCGGATGACGAATCATCTGGTTCTAGTTCATCAGAGTCCTCAGGTTGTGCAGTGGTAACTCCTTCGGGAGACGAATTATCTGGCTCCTGTTCCTCAGAGTCATCTGGTTGTGCAGTGGTATCTCCTTCGGGAGACGAATCATCTGGTTCCTGTTCCTCAGAGTCATCCGGTTGTGCAGTAGTATCTCCTTTGGGAGAAGAGCTATCTGTTTCCTCTTCCCCAGAGTCCGTGATGGTTGAGGAGGGTGTGCTAGTTGTGGTAGTGGTGGTGGAGGTGGTGGAGGTAGTGGACGTAGTGGTGGTATCTATCTCCTCATCTTCTCGTAGATTTTCAAAGTCAATACCCGTTACTTGTTGGAACCACGATAAGTAAGGTCCTGGACGAGTGAAGCCTGTTAGGAATGAATATATTTATTATATATAGGTATTGATAACAGGAATCATACATGCCCATTCTTTTCAGGGGCACCCAGAATCAACAAAATGTTGCCGTTCGTAAGTGCCTTATAATGGCCTACTTGAAATAAAATTGATATAAATTATGACTTAGAATTTGACATAAGTGATTTCTAGAGGATGGGAATAATAAACCAATAAATTATGAAAAAATAGTACCACTGGGATATCCACCGTGGCAGGCGTTGTTTCCGGTTCTCCCGAAGGAGGTGACGCCGATGAGAGTTGGAACACCATTGGGGCCAACACGCACGAGTGGGCCACCACCATCGCCCTGGTACCAAGTAGAAAACCTTAGTAAACAAACATCTAAATACCAAGGCGATTCTGTGACAGTAAAAAGTTAACTAACTATTACTGTCAGAGGATTACCTTGGGATTTAGAATTTTCAATCAGGATGCTGCATTTTTTCAAGTGTAACCACAGTTTTTTCTGTTAAATTCTGAACTTCAATTGAGTGAGTTGACATAAATTACTTTTTAACCTTACATAGCAAATAGATTGTGAGGTAACGTTAAAGGGTCGTGCGCAGATGGTGGTATTAACGACGATACCGCCCATGTACGACCAAAAGCACGTCATGTTGGAGATTGCTTGTAGATATACCCATCTCAGTACGTCAGTTGGGGAACCTAAAACATAAAGAGAACATATAATTCAGATTACAATAAACTATGCTGTGGTTTCAGTAATGGGGGTAATGTTACTGTTTACGAGTTTTAAGTAAGAGAAGTCTATAGAATTTCTGCCGTTGTGTTTGCAATCATTACTACAATCAGTGTTGTACTTGTCATGTCTTGTCTTGTCTTAGGTACTCTTGATTTTTACAATCTTACGTGTCCGAGGTGATTCAATCCAGAGTACCTATTTTATTTTCGTACTATCATTCCTAATCAGATTTTTAATAGCACTCTTAAGAATTTCTTCCTACACGAGCTCTGATAAATAAATCGTGTAAGATATTATCTTTGTTAAGTAGTCACTGATAGCATCATTTATATAGGTAGGTACTTTCGCTCCCCTATGTGTTGAAATCGTTCACAATACAAAAATAATTAGACGAAAGGCGAATTAGCCATAGGTGGCCTTTTCAATATTTAATACTTTATTACATTTCACAATATTACTAATAATATTGTGCATTACATTGCTTAATCAAAAATATTGAAGCTACCACCATTTCCGTTAGACATGTGCCTGACTGGCAGTGAATAGGGAACGGATTACTCCGTCGGACTTATCACGGATTAGTAGTTTATAAGAAAATGTATCATCCATTAACGTTCATGGAAAAAAAAAACATTATACAAGATAAAATGACTGTAAGTATAATATTATAGAAACTGACCTGATGTCCATGTATTGCCATGCCCGCTAGCGGTGACCCGCAGGCCGTGGTAGTTGGCGTACGCGTCAGCACGCGATTGCACCCGTATCGCTCTCAGCAACTCTGAGTGAAGACGGCACGTCAGAACAGAATAGAATACTCTTTATTATGTACACCATAAAAATTACAGATATAAATGTAGATATTTTACATAGGGTGACACAATGGGCGGTCTTATCGCTAAAAGCGATCTCTAAAAGACAACCTTTGGATGGAATGGGGGAAGGAGAGATAATACAGCAGGTAGGTAGGTGCTTTGAGAGTACCTGTGCCGTATAAGCCGGAAGCCAGTTGCCACAATTGTGGTAATTCCTTCAGGAGCATGGCGCAGCACAAGTTGGCAATAGCCATGGTTGAATACTTGGAACGACAATCGAATACTGAAATACTTTCCGTAGCAACAGCACACTCATACATCATGCGCGCGCGCCGGCGGCGGCGCGCGGCGGCTCCGTGTAATACTGTCGGCAAATTATTTTTTATAAATGGTATCCCGCAGGACAGCCTAGGAGGTTGTCCTCTGCTTAACCAGAGTTTCCTGTGGGTGCCTCAATAAATTAAGGGATCCAACCAGGGCAAACTGTCGGCACATTTCAACCGTCTTTCTTTCCAGACACTGCTAGCGACTTCTACTTCAACACCCTCCTTTAATATGTCCAACGTGTATTATAATTTATGTCTTTGGTCTGTAGAAAAAAAATACTCACTAGTATAAACAACAGGGCGCTGCAGTTTCACAAGTGAGATGTCGTTTGGCTGCACATTTGTATTTTGGTCATTGTACCTAGGATGGTTGTACCACTCTGTGGTCTCGAAGATATACTCTGGGTTAGTGAAACACACCACGCCTGCGCGAACCACCAAAGTAACGCGACTGATGAAGAAATAAAGGTCTTACTAGAACACACAATGATAAATTATAAAAATAATGTTTCATCATTTTCAGTAAGGTTTTTGGTCCAACGATGGGTTACTTACCGGGCAGTGCATTGCGCTGCAGTGATAACCCATTCCCTGGACACGATAGCGCCTCCACAGCGGCCCACCGTACCATTGGGCGTCACCATGCGTAGAGATGCATGATGAGGATGCTGGCCCGGCTGTGCCTCCCACCCCGATACTATTCGTGACGATGTCGATACCGCCGTGGCATCTGGGTGAAAAAGGCATTATAGTTGAATTATTAGTTTGGCGATATTTCGTTTCCTTATGTTTTGACATATTTATAATATTATTATACTGAATATTATATTAATACTTGCTACATTGGACTCTAGACTCTAGAGGAATGCAGCACATATTATTATAATTTTTTACTCACCGCCCTCGATTACATTTTCGAGGAATCCAGGGTTTTGAACCACGCTTTTGTAACGTGCGGATACCTGCAAAACATTATATTTGGTTCGTTAGACAAAGCAGTTATTAATATAATAGGCATAATTATTATTATTATTTATTACTGTCACTAATGGCTTGCAACTGACAACAAAAATAAACAGAACATAACAGAAATAACTTGGAACTATGGACACGTTTGAAGCATGTCGGATGAATTATGGCCTAACGGTGCACCTAATCCGTCATCGGCTGAACTATATGCTTCATCGGCCGATCGAACCAAACATGACTCTAAAAGAATGGTGTGCGCACAATACTTCAACCCACATCGTCTGATGACGTCCGATAACTAGATCTACTCGACGTACGAGCATAGTTCGGCCGATGATGGATTGGGTGTACAAGAGCCGTATAACTCGTTCAAGAGTAACACAGAGTGTGTCTTCAAAAATTCGCAAGGCATCGCGGCGGGTTGTAAACTATGATTAATTCACCTGAAGAACAGTCAACAGAAACAGAAACAAGCCCAATTGTATTAACATATTTAATGCTACTGACAATTTTTTACAACATCAATTTGAATTTATTAAAAGCTCCAACCACTGTAATCATTAAGATTATTTAATAATTATTATATCGATTATCACTACCCGATAAGATAAAATACATGTATTTTTTTTAAGTTGCCAACATAATGCACCTTTGTTATCTGAGATTATCGTTCATCAAATATTATTTGATGAACGATTTGAGAATGCACTCATTCGTAACACAGAATAAATAATAGTACCTACTAGGTACAGAAGTGGCACTTATTTGATCTTGATGAAAGCCGCAGGCTATCGCATAAATGAGAAATTTATGATACAATGATCCACCCGAAGGAATAAGTGCGGAAATTAAACCCATAGAACCCATAGAATTGCACTTACTCGCTGCATCTGAAAGTTGTATTTACTGGTGCTCTTACTGAATCGAACGGTAGAGTACTTTTTGAATAAAGCACAGTATATTTCAATCAACTCAGCCTATAGCAGTCCACTGCTGGACAAACACTGCGGGATTGGCGACGAGAAGACTTATCGAAGTTTTCCATACGCTGCCCAACCCAACCGGATCCTTCTGTCAGCTTCTTTCTCAAAGTTGAGCCTACCGAGCTGGATAACTTGCCCTAAGTAGACGTACTCCTTCGCAACTTCGAGCAGTGACCCTCCGATGTGGATTGAACTCAGCAAGACGTACGAATTTAACCTACATGACTTTCGTCTTTTCCAAATTCATGCCAAGGCTAAGCCGTCGAGATAGGCACATTTAGGCTATGCAAATGTGAGAATTTAGCTAAAAAAAGGCATTAGTCACATTATTAGTTTTGAATTAATTAATTTGGATAATATTGTTTATCAAAATTATTCAATTGAAATTAAGGCTATATTATGGCCTCATGATCATAATTGCCTGAGACAGCCATACCAATAACTACCTACATAAAGTTTAACATCCGGTACATCGCATTTTTTTAAAATAAACGTTGCCCCACACTAGGAATTTCTCCTGTATCGTGGGTGCGTTTACAAACATTTAAACTCACATACACAAACACCCAGACCCGGAACAACTACTTATAGGTCATACAAATATTTGTTCCGTGCGGGAATCGAACCCGCGACACGCAGCGCAGCAGTCAATCACTTAACCACTGCGCCAACCGTGCCGTCACTATTTAAACAACACAAAGAACATTTATTGAACACTAGCTGCGCCCCGCGGTTTCACCCGCGTAAGTCTCGATCCCGTGGGAATATTGGGATAAAAAGTAGACTATATTTTAATCCAGGGTGTCTCCATACAAAATTTTATCAAAATTGGTCCAGCCGTTTGAGCGTGAAGAAGTACACACACACTCACAAACTTTCGCCTTTATAATATTAGTGTTTTTTAATTATTAAAAGCAAACTTTATTATTTTCCAAAATAATTAATACTTAGACCAAGTTTCTAGTTTAATAAACCCAGAAAAGGGATTTTTTAAATATCTGTGTACTACTCTTCAGGCGACATGGAGAGTGCGATTGTCACAACCCAACACTGGGCACACCGCAATTGCGGCAAGAAGTCCCCTCTTTGAGGAGTGGCTAGAGAACTGCCACGGCGTCCTCACCTTCCGCCTGACGCAGGACCTCACCGGACACGGTTGCTTCGGAAAGTTCCGGTTCAGGATAAGGCAGGAGGAAACGCCCAGGTGTTACCACTGTGTGGATTGCCCGGAGGACACGGTGGAGCACACGGTGAAGGTCTGCCCGGCTTGGGCTCCCCACCACCTTGTCCTCGCCAGGGCTATCGGCGGCGGCGATCTCTCGCTTCCGCCAGCCTCTGGTCCAGGCCATGGTTTGGAGCGAGAGTCCATGGGAGGCCGTCACCTCCTCTTGCGAAGCAGAAATGCTCGCGAAGGAGGACGCGGAACGTGTTAGGGAGAGACAAATTCAAGATTCTTTATTTGTGGAAACATGAGTACACATACAGAGCATGCAAGTTATTAAATACATTCGGTTTAAAGAAATTTATTTCTCAAAAAGAACATACATAGTTCACTTAAATATGAGAAACTAAACAAAATATCTTAAGTAATAAACATAATTGTCGTTCAATCTATCGAGTATATATAAGTAATGTTTTATTATTGTTGGTTAGCCAAATACAACTTCAGCTTATTCTTAAAAATGTTCACTGATGAAGAATCTCTTATTTCTTTCGGTAAATTATTATAAAGCTGCGCTCCCTCAAACTGAATAGTTCTTCTTCCGTACAAAGTCCTAACTGAACGCAGTTCTATACTATCCGTATTCCTGGTATAGTAGTGGTGAGTTTTGTGCTTGAATGTGATTTGTGAATGTATTTTAAGACCAGTCATGTTTGGCCTTAGTGGCGTACAAATATTTAAATTTCAGTACCTATTAAAAGTTATTGGATAAGTATAGATTTGATAAGGACAAAATAATAAATAGTAAATGTCAATTTTGAGAATTAAATTAAATATATATGGTCATAATTACGTAACAATTACCAAATGTCAATTAAAATTATCATCATAGCAATAATAATGTTGCTTTATGTACAGATTATGTCAAAGATGTATTGACAATATTGGGTATTAGATGTTGTCATTAAGAAATTCAAGAATACTGTAGTATGCTTGTAGCGGCATCAACATCGCCACATACGAACTACGCGTCGCACTGACGTCACCAAAATCCTGCATCGCGCAAGCAGAGTTTACCGCGCAACTAGCATATATACAACGTCCCGACATCAACCGTCGGGCAGTTGCCCACTAGACACAACACCCGTCTGGTCGGAGGATCCTCCCTTTTCTATGGTGGATGAGTGAACTTTACATCCTGTTCCTCATACCCCCAAATGCTTTCCCTTCTAGCAGTACCTTTAATTTATTTTTTAATGGACTGACATTAAGCTCCTTCAAACGCTTTGGGAGTTTATTGAAAATTTTAGGGGCCATACAGAAAACACTCTTGTGCAGTAATGCTGTTTTCGATCTATGTAGACAGAAAATACTGTCATCTCGTCTACTACGGTTGCAATCGACCACTTCTGATTGACGTGGAAATAAGTGTCGATTTGATTTCACAAACATGACAATGTCTAAAACGTAATGGCAAGGCAGAGTTAATATTTTATATTTTTTTAAGTAGGGCTTACAACTTTCGGTTGACTGTAACTTAAACATAGTCCTGATACACCTTTTTTGTTCTCTAAAGGGTATGTCCTTGTCGGTTGAGTTGCCCCAGAAAATTATCCCATACCTTAAGTGTGAAGAAACCAAACCGTGATAAGCCGTGAGCAATGATTCAGTGTTAAGCACTGGGACCAGTTTGAACAGCGCGTAACAAGAATTACTAACTTTTTACTGAGTTCTTGCATGTGTGCTTTCCAGTTTAGCTTTTTGTCAATCGTGACACCAAGGAATTTAGTTTTTTAAACTTCTGTAATAATTCTATTATTGTATTGGACGCTAAGATCAGAAACGTTGACTGAAGTGCATTACGTTTGTTTTGTTAAGATTAATTTTTATTAGATTATTATTATTCATCCAATTTATTATTGCTGTCAAAGAATTATTAATGTCATTATTGTGGCTATCTTTAGAATTACATTGAGTTGTGATATTGCTATCATCAGCAAATAGCGTAACTGGTTGGTCTACATGTTTAGATAAGGCATTTATATTATATACTATGAATAGTAGAGGACCCATCACACTACCCTGGGGGACTCCATACTTGACTACTTGTTCGTGCGAATGAAATATTTCTTCACACTTCCTCACGCCCCTAGTCGCCGCAGGAGACGCCCTGGGCGTCGGGAATCACAGGCAGATTCCCGGCCACAGTAGGCGCGGGCTTGCGGACGGTGGGCTATGGGTAGCTCGCCGTCCGATAAGGACCAGGCCCGGGTTGACGGCGCGTTGTGTCTCACGCGAGCCTCAAAGAGATGTTACCACAAACTAACGGTGTCAGTTAGGGCCAATGCCTGCCAGGGTTGCGGGTTTGTCTGAAAGGGATATCGTGGCCCTGGTACACAGGCAACTGCAGGAACAAGGGTGAGTTTTAGTCAGTAAAAGTCTGACATGCTCTGCCGCTCCGACCAGTGCGGGACAAGTTATTTGATAATTTTCCACTCAAAAAAAAACCAAGGGTATATTACTCTTGGTTTGGGTGGATTTTCGAGAAATCTACCTTTGTTTACTTTATTTTCCTCTGCATAAAATATGTTTATATCAAAATCCTCTATTTCTTATTAGGTACTTTTGTCAGGAGTAGTATTTAACTCTGCGTTATATTTTTCTACAGGGTTTTTTTTAACTGGCGGAAACTATACAGACATGATAGAAATCTAAATGCAATAAAAACGAAAACATTTTTTTTGTTGATATACCTAATCTTATTTCAAGTAAGTAACATGACTAATCGCGATATGAGGGTTTTGACCCGTCATCAGCTGATTACTTGGTTTAGGGCTTTTTTCAAACAAAAAAAAATAACCATTTAGGTTTTTTTATGTTTGGTTTAGTGCTTTTAGGTATGGATGGGGACTTTCTGTAGAGGCGCTTTTGCTTATTATTATATGTATATGTTATATGTTGTTTTCGTTAACTAAAATTAATTTAAGTGTAGCCCAGTCGCTCCATGTAAAATACTGATAATCAGATGCTTCCGGTTAGACTGGAAGCTGACCCCAACATTGTTGGGAAAGGGCTAGGCAGACCGATTGGCCCAGTGGTTAAGGCCCATCTCATGCGAGATTTTGTGTTCAAATCTGGGCAATTACGAGTACTGCTGTGACTTTTTCAATTTATATGTACTTTTCAGTTTATCTTGGACATAACTGACATCGGAGGAGGAAAAACATCGTGAGGAATACTGTTCTTGTAGTTAATATGTAACATCTGAAATCGCCCACTCGTCTTGAGCAAGCGTAGCGATCAATGCTCGAGCCTTCTCTGTTTAAGAGCGGCCAACCCGACATACTTTTCATACAAACGCTCGTACGTGATTATGGCATTGTAACACATCTTTCTTTGAATTTTTTGAACCAATAGGTATTTTGTGCACTATATCTAGGTTTCTATGCATGCAAAAAATATTTTTTTTGTAAAACAAATTCAGTATAAGCCTGCAAAAATCTGCTTTTTTGCACAAATTTTACCTGAACTTTGGCCATTCATAATGTACTCATAAATTGTAAATGTTAAGAAAACATTACGATAGAAACCTTGCAAATGTAATGGAGATTCTAAATGACTAACATTTATTTCACAAACTGGTTTGAGTAAGGCTTACTCAAAAACATGTATTTCCTGGAACAAGTTTTATGAAAAATACGCACATTATTTTTCGTTCAATGTTATCGCGTTCTCACTCATTTGGTTTTTGGTTCATTTTGGTTTTCACTTGCGCTGGATGAAACAACAAACTTTTCGACCATGCTCGAGTTGACGATAGACGGGCCGGGAAGGGCCCTCTTAAGAAGAGGCCTCTGCTCTGCATTGGTACAACAATAGGCTGGTTATTAACAAAACATACACATTACATCTATCTGAGATATTATACTATCCTATCTCATCATCTGCCTAGCCTTTTCCCAACTATGTTGGGGTCGGCTTCCAGTCCAACCAGATGCAGCTGAATACCAGTATTTTACATGGAGCGACTGCCTATCTGACCTCCACAACCCAGTAACTGGGTAACACGATATCCCTTGGTAAGATTGGTTGTCAGAGTTTTGGGCTTCTGACGACCCGTAACAACTGTCAAAGGTCTACAAACGACAGCCGGGACCAACGGCTTAACGTTATTTCCGAGGCACGGAGGAATCTTGGTATGAACAGATGGTCACCCATCCACGGACCAACCGCGGCAAGCGTAGCTTAACCTGATCGATCGTCCCGTGCGGCAGTTAATATTTAGCCACAAGTTCCTCCTCCTATCCTATCTACTTATAATAAAATCTTTGCAAAGTCAAAACTGTCCTACATTGAATATTTTTGTCTAAAGTAATTCCTATTCCCAAAAACGATGTCTTAGATCAATTACAGGTCTTAAGTTTACTGAAAGTTGTCAACCAGTATTTGTATCCCTGAAAATTCTGACATTACCTTGTTTATATATACTAAAAGTTGCCCTATTGGTTAAATTAAATAAACACCTATTTACCTCAATGATTGACATAAGACTACGCACAGCACCAATTAGGTCCCAGTATAAAAACCAATTGTGCACAGGTGGTCATAAAACAGCCTTATTAAAAAATAGCATCCTTCACCATGGGACCGCTTGTATATAATAAATTACCTGAAAATTTAAAAGACCATATACATGTTTAAAAAACAATTAACAAAACTATTGCTGGAGAAATTTTATTACACAATTAAAGATTTTTTAAATGACAAGACTATATAGGAAAATGTTATTGATAAAATTGTAAGTGTGTGTTTCATGAGAAATGTGGTTTTATTTTATTTTATTCTGATTGTTGTTATATTCTAATTTGACATAAGTAACAGATTTTGACATTACCAGATTATCTAAATTCTGTATCTAGTATTAATTGTGATTGTTGTTAATGTTTTGGAATATTTTGACATTACACATTACGACATAATTATATTCTTCATTGTATGATTTGCGAGTGATTTGTATTTAATTATTAATTATGTTGATTTTTTTTTTTTAGTCTGATCTGTAACTACGTATTAAATTCGACTATGGCTAATAATAATCGTAATAGCTGTACCTATCTGTATTACCTACTACCTAATTCAAACGTAATATTTTGCATGCCGTAAGGTAAAATGTATCGGGACACTTGTTTAATAATTATTCCGCATTAATATTTATTATTACGGGGTCTGGGCACGATAGTAATGCCGAAAAATTTAATATAGTTTTTAGAATTTTCGTCTGCTGTTTATCCGTTTGTCTGTTTGTCTGAATGTATGTTCTACTATCATTTTAATTCAATTAAATTCATTTATTCGATTTAGAGCAGTGGTGGCCCAGTGGTAACGTCCCCGACTAACGAGTAGTAGGTCGTAGGATCGAACCCAGACATACGCTTTACTTTGTGTAAATTATTTCATCACCACTGCTCTCAAAACGGTGAAGGAAAACATCGTGAGGAAACCAGCATCTCCTAGACTAAAAATTCGAAGGCATGTGACATCCGCCAACCCGCACTGGGCCCGTGTGTTGGATTACGGCCCACTCCCTCTCACAGAGAGGAGGCCTGTGTCCCAGCAGTGGGAACATTATAGGCAGATTATGTTATTCGATAATAATTTTTACATCGTGTCTGAATTTCTATAGGTAACTAAATAAGAAAGAAAGAAGAAGAAAGAAAAGAAAGAAAAAAAGAAAGTAAGAAATATCATGCATGCAATCTATATTAAATCATTACAATTATCCAAATAACATTAAAATCAAAATAGTAATAAAAATAAGTCTTTTAAGGATAACTGAGGTTTGAGCAGGTACTAGAAAAGTCATAAATCTCAAAAAACTTTTTCCATACCTTTCGTAGGAAATGAGACTCCAACTTTCTTGTAATGATGGATAGACTGGGCGCTACTAAGTCAGAAAAATAAGTCAGAAATCGAAAAATAACTTTTCCAATACAAGTCTAAACGTTCTAAAGGAGATTGGCAGAACCCCATGTATTTTCAGTATCACATACAGGTTTACCGTTTCATAGAATGAATATAATGGATTTGAATGTAACAATAGAGTATAACAAAATATGTAGATAATAGTAAGATATAATTTTGATTATTTTTACGCCATTTCTTCCCGTGGGTGTCGTAAAAGGCGACTAAGGGACTTACAAGAGAATGCGCAGCAGCGTTCTCTATGCATTTTAACACCATACTGCGATCGACAACCCGCCTGCCAAGCATGGCGATTACGGCAACATAGGTGGCGGCCTATGTCCAGCAGTGAACGTCTTTTGGCGGAAATGATGATGAATTTAGACTAGGGGATATTAAATTGATTTATAAAATTGATTTTTAAATTGATTATTAGCCTCAAAATGGACCAACAACAATAATACATAAAGGTACCTAACTACTTACGTAACTCAAGGCAGACTCTTATAAATCATACATTTGACTCAGAGAAAGTGGATAGATTGTACTTTAATGATTATATATAAGGATTTTTGTGTTACTAGTAACATTTTAAAGTAGGGTGTTCTAAGTTGAAATAAGAAAACGGCAATTTATAGATAAGAATATTTTGAATTATTTTAGGCCATCCAATTGCTATGACGACACTTATAATAGTAATCCAAGATGGTCCATGGTCCATCCACAAGATGGCCGTCAACAGGATAGAATATAATGAACAATTTAAAATGGAATAGGTAAAAAATTAAACCATAGTATTTATACAAACTTTTAATTTATTTACTTTTTTATGAACAATTTTTGCACCAAAGATACTTTCCAAAACATACATACTACTTGTGGAATTTCTTTGGCCGTCTATTCGTCTATTTAAATCCCTTTTCGTATTTTTTTATCTGATTATTGATTACTTTTCAACATAACATTCTCTAACTTTTTTATCCCCCCATACTTTTTTAACAACTATTAAAACATCTAAGCTTGGAAAATAACAACGGATAATAAGACCTATAATATCTTATAACTAGATTTTGAAACGCTTGGATTTGATGAGGTACCTAATTCGCCAATATCCTTTTAGATATTTTTCTCAGAATGCTAAAAATCACAAGGAAAAATCTATCAAAAATTCTGTTCTCAAAGCAAATAAAATTGTAACGCGTAAACGTTCGAAATTTGAAGTAATTTTTTTTTTTTTTTGGTAAGTTTTGGCTAGTCTTCGTTGTAGCTGTCGATTTCGGAGTTTCGTCTACACGTCAAAGTGTGGTGTTGATAATACACAAAAAAATAAAAACTTTGCAAGCAATGGGAAATTGCTACTGATGGCTGCGGGTGTCGGCCTCAGGACTAACTCAAACGGACAACTGTACGTCATTTGCTCTCTCTCACTAGTCCTGACTCTGTATATTTTGGCTGCTGAGACCAAAACTACAAACGTATAATACAGGGAAGTTTTATAAAGCGGACAAAAGCTAGTTTTAAATATCTTAATAAAGACAAAAATGTAGCCCACTGGAATCAGGAACCGGGTCCAAGCTACTTTTAGTTAATGCTCCTAAGAGAGGATCCTGCTAACAATTCGTTTCGTTCGTATCGTTTTCGTTTTTAGGGTTCCGTACTCAAAGGGTAAAATGGCCCTATTACTAAGGCTCCGCCGTCTGTCTGTCTGTCTGTCCGTCTGTCTGTCTGTCTGTCTGTCTGTATGTCGGTCTGTCTGGCCGTCTGTCACCAGGCTGTATGTCATGAACCGTGATAGTTAGACAGTTGAAATTTTCACAGATAATTTATTTCTGTTGCCGCTATAACAACAAATACTAAAAAACTAAATAAAATAAATATTTAAGGGGGCTCCCATACAACAAACGTGATTTTTTTGCCGTTTTTATACATAATGGTACGGAACCCTTCGTGCGCGAGTCCGACTCGCACTTGGCCGGTTTGTTTTAAAAAAAACGTTGCCCCACACTAGGAATTTCTCCTGTATTGTGGGTGCATTTACAAACATTTAAACTCACATACACAAACAGCCAGAGCCGTAACAACTACTTGTAGGTCATACAAATATTTGTTCCGTGCGGGAATCGAACCCGTGACACTCTGCGCAGCAGTCAATCGCTTAACCACTGCGCCAACCGTGTCGTCAAACACGCCATAGCCAGAATAAAGTATAAATTAAAATCACTTTTTGCGACTGTCTCGGTCACCGCGTTAATCTTTTAAACTACGCAATGTACTTTCATGCGTTATTCAAAATTATTTAGAGAATTTATTCCGGGAAGGTTAATGTGCATAATTTATTAATATTAAACATTTATGTACATATATTAAAGAAATCTCTATGTTTTTTCAAGTCGTATAAACCTTGCAAAGGAAGGGCAAGGTCGCTACATACAGATAAACAAAAAAGCGATTTAAGATACAAAAAATGTCATAGAAAAACTGTGATCCCATTGACACTAAGTAACGTACTCGTCATGTAGCAAAATAACAAAATAGCCACGATTGAGAGAATAAAAAGATAGTCAAGATTGAGAGATGTCAGATTTAACATTAAGGCGCTGACAAGAGGCAAGTGATAAATGTAGGCTTGTCTTAAACAAAAAATTGCCAAATCTATATAGTTTGTGGTAGCGGAAAAAATATAAATGTTATTTTTGAACATATTTCTCAGAACTTGGTTGTTACCAAAACGTGTTTAGAAAATAAATCTCGATACAAATTAACGGTAATAATTATATTAACGGTAAGATATTTTGGATTGAAACTCAAAAAGTAAAGGGTCAATTATGTGTATTAACTAACAACGTACGGTTGGTATTTAATTAGTAACAAGAACGTCTTAGTTGAATGCAAACTTGGTTGTTTTTAAGGTTCCGTACCCAAAGGGTAAAACGGGAACCCTATTACTAAGGCTCCGCCGTCTGTCTGTCTGTCTGTCTGTCCGTCTGTCACCAGCAGGGCTAACATGACACACGCGAGAATTACTCACTCTCGCGCGAGTAATTCTTGTCTATTTCTGTAACTATCTCGTTTTCTGACAGCGCTCCCATACAAAATGCTCGACTCGTTCTGTCAAACTTGATGTTTTCTCGACAAACCCTAACATGGCACGTATTTTATCTCGAATTTTGACATTTCAACACGAGATATCTCTAATTTTTCTGTCATTTACTCGTCCTCGATTTTGACGACGAGAAGAGTAGACAAAATTATGATACAAAAAAAAGGCATTCACTGGCGACAGACGTGAAAAATTAAAACTTTGGAATAACATAATAAATACGTATACATGTACACAGGCCGCTGTGGGACGCCAGTCTGCTGCAAGACGTTACATTAGCGTTTCGGTAACGTGGCTAACATGTTGACGAATCGGTAAGCATGTAGGTGACGCAAGTAGCATGTCGGGGACGCTGTTAGCATCTGGGTGACTAGGTTAGCGAGTTGGTGACGCAGTTAAGACGTGGTTCGAATTGCTGTGACTCAGTTACCATGTTGGTGACACAGGTACTATGACGGGGATTCTGTTAGCATGTCGGGACTCAGAGAGCACGTTGGTGACGCAGTTAGCATGTTGGCATGTTTTAAACATGTTGGCATGCTTTTTGCATGTCGGTGACGCAGCTGCTATGATGGGGTCGCTAATAGCTTGTCGGGATTCTGTGAGCATGAAGGTGACGCAGTTAGCATGTCGGCATGTTTTAAACATGTCGGGATGCTTTTAGCATGTCGGTGATGCAGGTGGTATGACGGGGTCGCTAATAGCATGTCGGAATTCTGTGAGCAAAAAGGTGATGCAGTTAGCATATCGGGACGCTTTTAGTATGTCGAAGACGCGGTTGGCAGGTCGTGAATTGGTTTACATGTCGGGGACACTGACATCATGTCGGTGACGCTGTTGACAAGTCAGTGACGCGTTTAGCATGTTGATGACTCGGTTAGCACGTCGGTGACACGACACCACAGATTTTGCCCCTACCAAAAATGTCTCACTCATTTTCATTTGCGTGATTTTGTTTTGTATTTTAATTTCAGCATGCCAAAGAAAAACATTTATTTTTAAACAAAAAAGCCTGTTACACAAAAAAACTAAACATAAATTAAAAGAGGTGGATGAAAATCAATATAGTACAAACTAATTCCATGCGTAAGATCGAATGAATGAGCCGATGTTGCTATCATAAAATTGATTTATTTTTAATAATTTGCTACATCGGTCTCTCGTCGCGAGATAAAGAACTGTCAAAGTGCCTTTCTCGAGTTTACTCCGGCCTATCGGTCATGTTAGTGTTTAGAATGACGTCATAATCGTCGACAAATTTCGATAAATCGAGAACGAGAGCGTTCTCGCGCATGTCATGTTAGCCCTGCAGGCTGTATCTCATGAATCGTGATAGTTAGACAGTTGAAATTTTCACAGATGATGTATTTCTGTTTCCGCTATAACAGCAAATACTAAAAAAACAGAATAAAATAAATATTTAAGGGGGCTCCCGTACAACAAACGTCATTTTTTTGCTCGTTTTTGCTCGATATTGATAACGGAAACAGACGCTAGAAATATTCACAGATTATTTAATTATATATTCACTTTAAAAATAAACAATTAAATTAAAATAAAACAAATATTTAAGGGGGGCTCCCATACAACATACGTGATTTTTTTTGCCGTTTTTATAGATAATGGTACAGAACTCTTCGTGCGCGAGTCCGACTCGCACTTGGCCGGTTTTTTTTAATTTGCGATTACTCAACTAATTTTTGAGTAAATAGATAATTGCTTCATATTTTGCAATAAATTACAAGCATTGTTCATCACCCTTCTCTTTCTTTTGTATGCAGTCTGACAGTGACCGCAGTTTAGCTGTTGTCAGCGTCTTAATACAAGCATTAACATTTTTAGGCGTACATTCGCCTGAAAATGTTAATGCTTGTTCGTCGCCTCGAAGTGACAAACTGTTCCCGATACCTCATTTGTTTAGAAGGAAAGCGCAATTTCTCCTTAAGTTACGATTTCCTAGGAGAGCGGTGGCCGCCACATAACGGCTGCAGCCGGTCTATTCTGTAAAAATCTCACCGTGAAAACTCAGCTGATGTGAGCTGTCATTCATGACTGACACTATGTATTGATGCTAACTTCACCTAAGTTTTCACGGTGAGATATTTACAGAATAGCAGTACAGGTACCGCCGTCATAGAAATGATGGCACTGGTTTGACTTTACGGTGTCAAAAAACGCTCTCTAGGAAAACACACCAACTTACTTTTAAAAACAACGTTTCAGTGACGACAATCGACGTTAAATTGCGGACGCTATGTGGCGGCCACCGCAGTCTTAGGAAACCCTACCTTTAGGGATATACAGAAACACACACACACACAGACACAGCTGGCTCTTACATTAATACAGAAAGCGATATACCTGATATTAGATCAGGATTTGTTCAAATAATTATTTTTTTGCCCAAATCCTTGTTTTGCCCAATATAGATGTTGCTTGTCTTAAGTAAATCACTAACAACGACGATGAATATGAACTATGATTAGATGACACGAACATTATGCACTGACGGATGCGCTGATTGGTTACAGCAATATTCAAGTCACGAAATTAACCAATTTAAGAGCAGTGGTGGCCCACTGGTAACGTCCCCGACTTACGAGTTGTAGGACCCAGGCAGGCGCTTTACTTTGTGTAAATAATTTCATCACCACTGCTCTCAAAACAGTGAACGAAAACATCGTGAGGAAACCGGCATGTTCTAGAACTAAAAATTCAAAGACATGTGACATCTACCAACCCGCACTGGGCCCGCGTGGTAGATTTACAGCCCACTCCCTCTCGAAGAGAGGAGGCCTGTGTCCCAGCAGTGGAAACATTATAGGCTGATTATGTGTTTTATGTACATAATTATGTGACCTTGATGACTGGGGATGTTCTTCAGAAAGGTCAGGTGCGTTAATAGTACTCGCAACCGGCGTGCGTGCATGACCACAGGGTCTACTCCGAAGTATCAGACGAATGTTCGGCCATATCTTGACTACGGCTGACTACGACTGACTCCGGCGAAAGAAAAAAAAACCGGCCAAGTGTGAGTCGGACTCGCGCACGAAGAGTTCCGTACCATTATCTATAAAAACAGCAAAAATATCACGTTTGTTGTATTGGAGCCCCCCTTAAATATTTGTTTTATTTTAATTTAAATATTTATTTTTAAAGTGAATATATAACTGAATATTCTGTGAATATTTCAAGCGTCTACCTGTTGCCGTTATCAATATTGAGCAAAAACGAGCAAAAAAATCACGTTAGTTGTATGGGAGCCCCCTTATTTATTTTATTCTGTTTTTAGTATTTGTTGTTATAGCGGCAACAGAAATACATCATCTGTGAAAATTTCAACTGTCTAACTATCATGTCTCATGAGATATAGCCTGGTGACAGACGGACAGACAGACAGACAGACGGCGGAGCCTTAGTAATAGGGTTCCCATTTTACCCTTTGGGTACGGAACCCTAAAAAGGAAACTTTGGAAGTCAAGAGACGGCCGAGTCTACTCCGCGAAGCGATAATTCGAAGTATCGTTTACGTTTATACATCCTTGGGGTCTACCCCAAGGATGGACAAAGAAAAAAGAGTATTTAAGTGTCTTAGCAGGTGGCGTTCTATATTTTCTGCCTGCCCCCATGAGAAGAAGTTTAAGTATGTTATTTTAATATGTAAAATTACATACATTACAAGTAACCGGTTGTGGTACAGTCCATGGTCGGGAGCAGGAGCACGAGGGACGTCTTAGGCAGTAACCACACTTATTCAGCTCTGTTCAGCTTTTGCCCATACAAAATCGTTGTTTTCTATGGCAAAAGCTGAACAGACCTAAATAACAGTGGTTAGTCCCTTAGTCTCCTTTTGGTGTCAAGTGATGATCGTAGAGGAAGGTAAAAAGCTTAAGATTCACATAAATTAAAGTCTATAAATATAAAGGTAATCTATATATATCTAATTAAGTAAACATCATTAATGATAATTATCAAACTGTATTGATTGATATCTAATTAATTATGTTTATTGCTTCTTAATGCTCTTCCTTGTTGTCGGATTATCAGATTCAAATTCTGGTAAGTGTATTCTCCAATCTTTCATTAAATGAAAATAAGATAACGATCTGTAACCCTCACCAATAACACTGGGTCAAAATGACCCACGATAGCTAATTTAGCTAATTTGGCACTTTTATATTTCTGCAGAAGGAATTGTTGCGTTGATGTGGCTGAAATTACACCCGTCAGAATGCATAAACCAATGCGAATGTGACTTTGCGGGGAGCTATGAGAGCTGCAACCATCAACGGGTCATAATGACCCACAGATATACCTATTTCGAGTTCCGTGCTTGTTTCTATTCAGTTTTTATCTATTATGTTTAAGGTAAAAATTAGCAACTTTTGTTTTTATTAAAGATCCAAACAAAGTGTATTAAGATAATCATTACACATAACTTAAAAACATAGGTATGCTGTTTAGTTGAAAAAATTATATTAACATACATATGGGTCATTTTTACCCAATTCATCAGCAGCATAACTTTTGGCACGTTTTTGGTATCGGGTAAATGCAAGTACTTTATCGTGATAATTTCTTTGATAATGATATTAATCTCAATAATAACTGTACAACAATGACAGTTTCTGATAATTTTTAATGGTGGTTATTTATAAGGTAGATTCGTTTTCAAAAAATTACTTTTACAAATAAGATGCTAATGAAACGGGGCTTGTTTCTGTTCCTGCTGGCTGTTCTTCAGGTAAGTTAATCACTATAATAGTTTTAAAAGCCTTAGTTACTTACTACAGAGTTTACTTATAAACGTTGCTATTAGTCAAGAGACGTTTAAACATCCATAAAAAATGTAGTCAATTATTACTTAACTTTATCCAATGTTCATAAAAAAAACTTCTGTAATATTTTACAAGACCCCTTTTCTTTTCCATTCAATTCGGTCCTGAACCAAAACGGACTATACTCGCCTACACATGCAGGCGAGTATGGTCCGTATTGTTTCAGGGGGATAGAGGGAATAGTTTGGCCACCAGCCAAACCATTTCCTCTATGCTTTCCTGGGTCTGCCACAATGCTGTGTTAATTTGTTTTCTTACCTAGTACTTGTCGACAGGTCTACACTGTCCTCCAATACCTATTAACACTGTTATTTGAAAACATTGCATGTAAAAGCCAATTAATTTCAAAAGAGTAACCGTGGAGTTACTTCCCGGCTCTTCTCCATAGGAACCATGCACCTAGCTTCTGACGTTTTATAAGTGCCCATATAGGTTTAAGTGAAATAAAATAATTCTTTTGTTAGAGTTAACTTAGCCCACAATAATTCATCCGACATTAAGGTAACGTGTTCAGCCTAGTGATTAAGGTTTTTTCTTAAATAGAATTTGCTAACACAACCATCATCTATTTCTATGAAGTGTTGCCTCGCCGTTTGGTGCCGGACGTAAAGAATAGCACCATACTATTTCTGCCCGCGGGTGTCGTAAAAGGCGACTAAGGGACTTACTAGAAAATGGGCAGCAGCGTTCTCTATGCATTTTAAGACCATACTGCGATCGCCAACCCGCCTGCCGAGCGTGGCGATTATGGCAAACCTCCCATTGGGGGAGGCCTATGTCCAGCAGTGGACATCTTTCGGCTGAAATGATGAATTAATGATGTTGCCTCGCCTGCTCTAAAGCAAAGGCGAGGCTAGGAGAAGAATGGAGTCGACCGATTAGATGCCCAAAGTAAAGGAATTAGATTAAGAACATCACTATATGTTATCAAACTTTCTTACTTACTATACAGGTATCAGCGCGATACAAAATCGTGGAACCAAAGATTATCGAGAATGTAATTAACCCCGGTAAGTGAAAACTCGGATTTAATTAGTGCGCAATGAAGTACAAAAGTAAACAATAATAATTATGTTATTGGTTCTACAGGGTCAAATTAAATTAGCTAGCGAAACTCCGCAGACGCGATGGGTATCGATATCTAGACATGATTGAACAAAAATAAATTAATTTTGATGAGTTTTTTTTTGGGGTGTCCAACCGCCGGTAGTGTAGTCAGTTGAAATATCAGTTTAAACAATTAGTTCTTCTGTGTAAACTTCACAGACATGTTGGCTATCAATAAGTGAACACGATAAATAAAAAAAAACATATTTCCTCTACCAAGAGTCGTTGACCCCAAAAAAAAATTTCAAATTCTCTTAATTTTTTCGTGTTTAGATATCGATACCCATCACGTTTGTGGAGTTTCGCTAGCTTATTTAATTTGACCTTGTATTTAGAAAATGAGCAAACACAATAATACCTCGATTTAGTTTCCAATCATATAAACAAATATTATTAGGGTGTTTTTATAAAAACAACTTTATTACCCAGTTCAGTTAGCGCTTCAACTTAAAACATTTTTATGGCTTTTTCAACAGTACTCAATCTGAAATGAACTTTATTTACATTAGCATCAAGACTCAATAACATGAATAGACTTTAACTTTTATACCTTGTTCTCACAGAACCCACAGCGGTATCATCAGCACTGTCGCGTATAGTATCAGGATGGGAGGCGCAGCCGGGCCAGCTTCCTTACCATGCTGCTCTTCGTTTCGTGAACGCCAATGGTGATTTACGACAATGTGGTGGTTCCATTGTGTCCAAGGAATGGGTCATCTCTTCTGCGTTGTGTACTGTCTCGTAAGTACCTAACCAAAAAGCCAATTTTAAATACAGACAGAATCATCACATTAATATTATAAAGGCGAAAGTTTGTGAGTGTGTGTGTGTGTTTGTTACTTCTTCCGTGTGTGTGTGTGTGTGTTTGTTACTTCTTCCGTGTGTGTGTGTATGTTTGTTACTTCTTCACGCTCAAACGGCTGGACCAATTTTGATAAAATTTTGTATGGAGGTAGCTGATACCCTGGATTAAGACATAGGTTACTTTTTATCTCGATATTCCTACGGGATCGAGACTTACGCGGGTGAAACCGCGGGGCGCAGCTAGTGATTTATATATCACAGTCAAAACTCTAAACCGGTCAAAACTACTTTTAACTGCAAAAATCAGTCAAAACCCTTTTGTAATAATTACTGACATTTATTTAGAAACCTTAATTGGTAGGCTTTTTGATGCCCTGAAAAAAAAAAACTGTAGTTACGAGTACCCTAAATCCTAAACTAATATTATAAAGGCGAAAGTTTGTGTGTGTGTGTATGTTTGTTACTTCTTCACGCTCAAACGGCTGGACCAATTTCGACCAATTTCGACAGGATCGAGACTTACGCGGGTGCAACCGCGGGGCACAGCTAGCCCTAAATAAAACTAAGGCGTTACGTAAAAACTGGTTTTAGTAACTACCTGTATCTCACTTCTTTCAACTGATTTCAATCAAAGTTTAAGGACTTTGACTGAATTCAGTCGAAAGAAGTGAGATATACTAATACTACTATACTAATACTGATTTTAGTCAAAGACTTTGACTGAATTCAGTCGAAAGAAGTGAGATATAGGTAGTTACTAAAACCAGTTTTTCACACAAGAAGTTCACTGATTAAATTATCTCATACTCTAGTAACTCTATTACTCTATCTAGGGCTCGAAGTCTGATCGCCTGTTTTTTCGCCTCCTTTTGCTTTTGGGTTTTCTTGCGAGCCTTTTTTTTTCGTATTTTTCGCCACTGCGCTGCGGTTTGCCATTGCCAAGCAGGGTGCTTAGGTTCAGGGTGGAGCAGGTGTTGTTGGTGCAGCCTGACTGGCAGCACCTGCCCTCCTTCTCTTCTTCGATTTTGGTGCCATCGAGGTCACCGATACCAACCGACCCGGGGTGGCTGACGCAACCTGTTGTGGCTCAGCAGTTTTCGTCGCGTAAGTTGGCGCTGGCACTTGCTGGGTTCTACTATACGCTGCCAGAGGTGGCCGCAAAAGCTTGCCCTCCAAAGTGGAGAATTTAAAGAAAAAGAAGAAAGAAAGAAAATACGTTTATTTGCGGTAAACATGACGCAAAAAAGGACATAAACACAAAAATAAGAAAAGGTGGAGGATTTCACATTCATGCCCATAATGGCTTCTACATTTATACATATACAAATTTTAGTTTATAATTTAGGCGTTCTAAACCGTCTTTTCTTCTTCAGAAACATTCTTGCAGTGGTTCGCGCTGGCGTGGTGGCCCTCACCAACCCAGAGTACATCTTCGAGACCACGGAATGGTATCGTCATCCTGAATACAACAGCTTAACGCCTTCTGTAGTACAGCCGCACGACATCTCACTCGTGAAGCTGCAGCGCCCTGTTGTGTACACAAGTTAGTATATTCTTCTGTAATTGTAACAAAAGCAAAATTCCATAATATAAATACACGTAGTAAACATGAAATTGTGATACCCAAAATTTTGATTAACTAAAACAAGCACGTCATTTCTTATAAACAGTATCCGCTTTTATAACAAGTTGCCAAAGTCGGTTATAGAACTTAGCGAGGGAAAGTTCAAAACCCACATCAAACGTGTCCTGATCAAAAAAGCATATTATAAGATTAAAGACTACGTTGTAGACAAGGAAGTTTGGCAATAATTCCTTCTGCACATGTGGCTTCCCTCCTGGTACCTCATTAACGGCATAACTACGTAAATTTCTATTAACTGCTCCCAAATCACGATGTTTTTTTACATACTTTCTTGACATAATCTTTTCATTATTTGACACTAAATACATACAATTTTAATTTAAAATGTTTATTAGTGGCTTTTGTGGACAGAATATTAATTCAGATTTATTACAGTTGTAATGGCAATCATGTCATTTGGTTTAACGAGTAATAGTCGACCAACTTAAATTTGCAGTTGGAGAATTGACCGTAACGTATATCGATATATGGGAGAGCATGTTTTTCAACTACAATGTTAAGTTTGTTTTTGTGATAAATACGGAACCCTTCATTGTGCGTGGTCCGACATGCACTTAGCCATTTTTTTTATTTGTGAATGTGAGAACGTTGAAGGCTAATAGACTGTAGCTATGTAAACAATTTTCTATTTTATAAATTACTTGGTACGTGTTGACGGGCCTACACTGTCCTCCCATACCTATTAACACTGTAACGTGAAAACATTGTAAAAGCCCATTATTTTTAAAAGAGTAACCGTGGAGTTTCTTACCGGCTCTCTCGGCTTAATTGCAACATAAGACTATATTTTGTTTAATGAAAAAGATTGGAATATCATCATCAGCCAGCAGTCCACTGCCAAAGGTTCTCTAATTGCGCGTCATTCAGCTCGATTCTCGGCAACTCTCATCCAAGTGCCACCAGCCATCCTGCAAAAATCGTCGCTCCACCTAGCTTGTCGATGTCCTGCCTTACTTTTGCCGATTCGCCCTTGAACATGATCGAGTGGAATATGATGGTATATATTTCCAAGCAAAATCAAGTTCAAGCCAAAATAACGTGTTTGTTAGATGATTTGTCAGGACTCTCACTTTCTATTAAAAGCCGGCCAAGTGCGAGTCGGACTCGCGCAAGAAGGGTTCCGTACCATTATCTATAAAAAAAATGGCAAAAAATCACGTTTGTTGTATGGGAGCCCCTATTGAGACCAGCCTTCTCAACATCGCCGCGCGCTGGCGGCAGTGAACAAGGGGTGCGGGGGCAGCGGCGAGTAAGACGGCCGCATGGCTCGACGCGGGCCCGCAACACACAAGTCAGCTGTTGCGCGCCTTCACGCACGGCTGCGCTTACGCGTTTATTTGACGTCCATTCCATATACAGGGTGTGGCGTAAATAGTGGTCCAACGTGAAGGGGCCGATACATCGTATATTCAGCTATCACTTACCACAATTTGAATATTTTTTTCCCATAGGTCTCAGAATAAAATATTTTTTTGAAAAATGTATAACTTGTTATACTAAGTTGGTAATTTCTATAAATTATATTATTTTTCAATAAAACAATGTAATCAAATTCAAATCAATTTGAAAAATTATGTATAACTAAATATTCTGGGAATATTTCTAACGACTACCTGTTGCCGTTATCAATATCGAGCAAAAAAATCATGTTTGTTATATGGGAGCCCCTTTAAATATTTATTTTATTCTGTTTTTAGGGTTCCGTACCCAAAGGGTAAAACGGGAACCCTATTACTAAGGCTCCGCCGTCTGTCTGTCTGTCTGTCCGTCTGTCACCAGGCTGTATCTCATGATCCGTGATAGCTAGAAAGTTGAAATTTTCACACATGATGTATTTCTGTTGCCGATATAGCAACAAATACTAAAAACTGGAATAACATAAATATTTAAGGGGGCTCCCATACAAAAAACGTGATTTTGTTGCTCGTTTTTGATAACGGTAACAGGTAGACACTTGAAATATTTACAGAATATTTAGTTATATATTTACTTTAAAAATCAATAATTAAATTAAAATAAAACAAATATTTAAGGGGGGCTCCCATACAACAAACGTGTTTTTTTTTGCCGTTTTTATAGATAATGGTACGGAACCCCTCGTGCGCGAGTCCGACTCGCACTTTGCCGGTTTTTTTGTATTTTTTGTTATAGCAGCAACAGAAATACATCATCTGTGAAAATTTCAAGTGTCTAACTATCACGGTTCATGAGATACAGCCTGGTGACAGACGGACAGACAGAGAGACAGACGGCGGAGCCTTAGCAATAGGGTTCCCGTTTTACTCTTTGGGTACGGAACCCTAAAAAGAGCTCGTGGCTAAGTTATAACAGTCACACGGGTTGATCTATCAGGTTAAGCTACGCTTACCGGGGTAAGTCCATGGATGAGTGGCTATCTTTACATACTGAAACTCCTCCGTGCCTCAGAAAGCACGTTTATTCGTTTGTCCTGGCTGTCATTCGTGGATCGTCAGAAGCCCAAAACTCTGACAACCAGTCTATAAACAGGGTCAGTGGTCAGAGAGGGCAGGAGGTCAGATAGGCAGTCGCTCCATGTAAAATACTAGTATTCAGCTGCATCCGGTTAGACTGGAAGCCAACATAGTTGGGAAAAGGCTAAACATATTGATTGACTGCATAAGAAAATTATCTTTAGCGGTAGCAAATCCCGCGTGAAATTCGCTTCAGTCTTCTTCGTGATGTGGGTTTCGGTGATTATGTGTTCAAAGACTCAGACACGGACTTCACTTTGTGTAATTTATTTCTACCTAACATAAGGAAACTGACATTTACTAAACCAAACATTTGGAAACGTGACATCCAACAACCCGTCTCGGGCCCTCGTGGTGAATTACGGCCAATACCTCTCACAGAGCGGAGGCCTGTATCCCAGCTCAGTGGCAACATTATTGGCTGATTATGCTTCTGAAAAAAAGCAGCTTATACTTTTAAAAAAAATCTTTCTCAATGCTTAATTATGTTTGACATGTAATTATGTTGATTCTGACGTAACGTCTCCATCCAGGGTTGCTGCAACCAATCCGGGTACAGTCAAGTGCTGATGCGTACCGTGACTACGATGGCCAGCAGGTGATCGCTAGTGGACATGGCAACACTGCGCCCTCAGGTCAGTAATTCTTTTACAACCAATAATTATGAGTTTACGATGAACTGCTTAATGAAATGGTCGCAAGATGTGATAATATTTTATAATTAGTTGAACTTATTTGGACACCTGTTGATTTCCATGTTTGCGCGTCAAACCTTGTGATAATAACTATAAGTCACGTACAGTGCGCACGTGAGGTGCAACGACTAAATAAAGTATATGTTATTTCTGAAACAACATGCGCAGGACGCAGCCGCCTTAAGGACACAGCACACATATCAACTCGGAAAGAGATCGTCACCGTATCGCCTTTCGCCTCGCCGTCAAACAGGCGTCCACCTAACTTAAGCACGTAACCAAAGCGTATCAGCAGCTCCGATAAGGCGACTCGGCTACGGCTAGGCGATGCCACGCTTACGGCTCGCCGACCACTGGTTGACTTGGCTGACATCAGATCAGTTTGAATCGGCCGCTGGAGGGGTGAGAGGGGCAAGGGTGGACGACGAGCCGTAAGCGGGGGAACTGCAAGTTGACCACGCACCGTAGTGCGGTTCGTGAGATTGTCCCGAGTCGAGGCGATTCCGTTACGATCCTGAAATTAGAATGGCTCGAGTTGATACGGTGGCGTTCCTATTCCGAGTTGATAAGTGTGTTGTGCAACACACTTATTTATGTACACTACGACGCGTTGCCGCGTCGTAGTGTTCATAAATAAGCGACAAACTAATAAAAGAACGTGACGACCACATATTCGTGCGACCGATCCCTTTCGCACTAACCCGATGTCCTAAACACAGGAATAGTCTAATAAAAATTGCTCGCACAATGACAGAAACTATTGTATTTGGGTAGAAAACTAACCAGTTTTATTTTGTGATCGCCGTAATATTTTCTTTTAATGTTGTAGGTCCCTTATCTGATGTACTGAGATGGGTATACCTACGGGCGATCTCCAACAATTTGTGTGCCAGGACATATTCGAGCGGCGTCTTCGACACCACTATCTGCGCTCAATTCTTCAACGTCACCTCACAGGCTACTTGCTCTGTAAGCTTTTAGTCTTAAGGTCCTCATTTGAATTAAGTTTGGATTGCAACAGAAAAAGCTGTGCTTCCACTTGGAAAAGTGCAAATGTGTCTCCTAATTCTGAAAGATCAAATTCAAACTCTGTGCCCGTTTTTACCAATACTTGGTGACATCTAATTAAATGTAATGCAACTTAATGCAAAAATAATTTTACTTGCCACCCAGTGGCAAGTAAAATTAAAGAGATAATTAAATTTACTACACTGATTCGCCGTAGTGTAATGCCTAGCAACTCAAAATCAGAGTATTTATTTCAATTAAATCATGTACAGGCACTTTTGAATTTTCAAGGAATCGATCAGTCAGAAATATGGAGGTAGTTGCCCATTGCAAAGCGTAGTAGGTTCCTATGGAGAAGACGACGGGCATTATATATGATACTTTGAAAGAAAAAAAGAAACAAAAGTAGTTATTAGGACTCGCACATAAAACACAGACTAATATGAAAACACCAACATATAAAAATTGCCTGCATTTACCCAAGCTTTATTTCAGGGTGATAATGGTGGGCCACTAGTGCATGTTGGCTCTAATGGTGTTCCAACCCTCATAGGAGTCTCCTACTTCTTTAGCGTCAGCTGCGACAGAAACTTGCCTTCAGGTAATATTTACATTACAAATCAATTGATTCTTCTCAGCCATCCTTTTCAGTACACTTTTATAATTGCTACAACCGATATATATATTTAAACATATTTATTTCTACCAGGTTTCACTCGTACGGGACCTTACTTACCATGGTTCCAAGAAGTAACGGGTATTGACTTCGAAAATCTACAAGAAGATGGTGAAGATGTAGATAACACTACCAGTGCCTCTACTACCACCAGCACAACCACTCCCACTACTCTTACCACCAGCACCACCACTCCTACCACAACCACCACTGACTCTGGGAAACCAGATGATTTTACTCCCGAAGAAAATACTACTGCACCACCTGAGGACTCTGAAGATAAAGAAGAGGACAAGGAAGATGAAGAAGAAGATGATTCAGACAGCTCAGAATCTAATGAAGATGATGAAATGGGGCAACACCTGAAACGCCTCCAAGTGAATGTCAAAGTCAAGGTCAGATTCGATAAATACAATATGACAAAGGCTGTAGGAAATGAAATAGATATTGCGAAACATTGATTTAACAAAATTAAGTTATTAAAAATATATTATTTAAATTCCATACGTTTGACTGTGTTAACATAAATAATTAAATAAATAAAAAATCTCAGAAGTTGTTTATTACCATGATCATCATCTCCCTACATTTGTTCCTGTCCCTTTACTCGCGGATGGCGCAATATATTCTGGATAAGCTGCAAATAATGGGAATCAGAGGCACGCAGCATAAGCTTTTCAAAAGCTATTTGACTGGGCGATCAATGTGTCCGACTTGATGCACACAAAAGTGATGGCCTCCCGATCACACATGGAGTTCCGCAGGGCAGCATCTTGGGGCCTACCTTATTTCTGGTATACATTAACCAACTCACAAATCTTAAGCTCTCCCAAGGCGAAATAATCTCCTTCGCTGATGATACTGCCCTCTCTTTTGCAGCCAATACCTGGGAAGAGGCTTTAAATGCTGCTCAGCTTGGCTTTGATATGGTTGGAAAGTGGCTGCACAGTAACATTCTTAGTTTAAATGTAGATACGACGAAATTTATCTGTTTTGTCATTAGGTATGTAAGTGGAGTCACTAGGAGCCAGAAAATCATCTCACACGAGTGTCAGTCGAGATCTATCTATTTCTTCTCAGGGATAGTCAGATAGGAAATGTCGACTACATCTAGCTTATTTTTAGTTTTTAATATGACGTGTAAAAGTGATTCCGATATCCTATTTACAGAATAAACGATTTCATTTCTATCTGCTCGTGCCCTTCACTGGAACGTGTGCAGACTATTAAATATCTAGTGTAACAATTGACAGCAGTCTCAACTTCAAAGAACACATTAAACTTCTATGTGGAAGAATTCGCAAATTTATATTTATTCTTAAAAATTTACGCCATGTCACTGATCCACAACTGCTGAAACAGATTTATTATGTGCTCTGTCAGTCGCTTTTGTATTACTGTATTTCTTCCTGGGGTGGCGCCTTAAAAACAACGTTAAAGAGTCTAGAGATCGCCCAACGTGTAGTACTTTTTTCCCACCGCACAACTGTACAAGAACTGTGAGGTTTTGACTGTGAGATAAATATATCTCCTTGGTGTTACTCTTCTACAACACAGTAAACAAACTTATAATTCGTATAACCAACAAAAACGAAGAAAGGATAAGGTATGCGTCAGAAACGAAATAAGCACAACTAAATTCAGCTCAAGATTTACCAACTTCATTGGACCCTATATCTATAATAAGATAAACAGAGCAATTAACATTTATCCTTTACCGAAAACACATTGTAAGAAAAAGGTAACCGAATATTTACAAAAACTAACTTATGAAGAGACTGCATTGATACTACATATACCACAGTGATTAACTACTTACCACAAACACACACTCTCTCACATTCACGCATCCACATTATCATATCACAGAAAGAGAGGACACAGACACTGTCCAGATGTAATAATTTTAGTTTTAATTTTGTTTATGATTTAATTTTTATTTTGGCAAGTTCTGATAATATTGCTTTTAATGATTATATTATTTTATTGTAAGTATCGAATTACTATGTTGTTTATTGTCAATTTTATTTATCTACGAAATATTAGCATTTCTACTTAATAATGGCTATTTTTAAGTTAATAACTATTTGAGCGTTTTGGCGCTGTTAGCCGAAATATAGGCTTTCGCCTAGTTCGGCTACAGATGTTTAATTCATTTGTAACAGGAAACTAATATAGCCTTTATAAAAATAAAATAGTATAAATTTTTAAGTGTGCACAATTTGTCATTGGACTCGAGGCAGCTCGAGCCGAACGATGACGACTTAATAAAAAATGAATAAAATAAAATACATTTATTTCAGACATAATACATTGTCCATTTCATGTTAGTAACAAAGATCTTAAAAACTATGTTAGTATTGTAGCATTCTCGAAATACACCCGTTGTCACATGAAACAAAAAACAAAAAAATTAAATAAAAAACATTGCGTCATCTTGTCACGTGAAGCCGAATAAGCCTCCCCAGCAACGCAGACTGTCTGATATCATCTTTAGAATTCCGTTGGCGCTTCCCCGGATCATACACGTCAGAGATGCAGCTTTTTTACGCATTATGGCATAAAAATTGTCAACCCTTGCGTCAGTAAACATGCCTGAAGCGCTGCAGAAACGTGGGAGCCCCACTAGAGCTCTGAAGGCGTTGTTATATTGTATTGTGTTACGCGAAGAGCGTTGTAGGCCCGCTGCATGTAGTTGGTCCATAGAGCGCTGGTGTAAATTGATGAAAATGAATTTTAATGGATGTAAGGCTAATGCTGTGCCCTGCGCATGCTGTTTCAGAAATACAATATACATTTAGTCGTTGCACCTCACAAGCTTTATAACACAATTATTGATGCTCGAATTTAAAAATCAAGAGGTCTACAAATAAGATCAACTAATCATAAAATATTATCACATCATGCGACTATTTCATTAAGCAGTTCAACGTAAACTTATAATTATTGGTTGTAAAAGAAATACTGTCCTGAGGGCGCTGTATTGTCATGTCTACTAGCGAACACCTGTTCGCCATCATAGTCACGGAACGCGTCAGCACTCGACTGTACGCGCATCAGATGCAGCAACCCTGGGAAGTCACGTCAGATTCAACATAAATACAAGTCAAAAATAATTAAACGTTAAGAAGGAAATAAAGAAAGAAAAATATTTTAAACGTAAGTAGCTTTTTTAATACGCTTTTTTTCATTAGCATAATCAGCTTATAATCTTCGCACTGATGGTGATTCAAATAATATAACAGGAGATTGTAAAAACACGGGATATTTAATTAAGGGACTGATTAAAAGTCACCTTAGTGCTCAAATACCCGGGCGGCACGTTATCGACGGCAGCCGCTGGCACGCGTCGGCGATGATGTTCAAACGCGACGATGCCAATGACGCGTCGAAAATGTTTTATACTTAGGAGATCGATATCAAAATGTGTACCGATATGTATTTCACATTTGTCTATATTTTTTTTTTCTTAAGTGCCGCTAAGTAGAATTTGCATTTAAGTTTTAAGTCAATTAAGAGGAGGCTCCCTATTTTTATGTTAAAAAAAAAAACAAACTGAACACATGACATGAAACTTTAGTATATGATTTATTGGATATTTTTCTTTCCACTTTGTAGACAGTTACGTAATTGTAATATTTTCTCTCAATACATTTTTATTCGAATGTCATGTCTTTTTTTAAGGATAATAATAAAAAAACAAACAAGATTGTTTGGCTTTTATGTCTAAAATAAATATTCGCATCAAGAAAATATAGTTGATCATCCAACCGCAAGATATTTTTTCTCTAACTCAAGTATTACTTTAGTTATAAACGAAATAAGAATTGAGACTTATGCTATTTAGTTTCGTGCTCGAACGCGATAGAAGAGCACACGCGATATTCAACTTTATTACTGATGTATTAGCGTTTAGCACATGACGAAGTGGCGGGGAGCGAGGGGCGGAGCTTGCGTTCAAAATAGTAATTTAAAGCATGCTGTGGAGGTTTTGGTGGATAAATCATCATCATCATAATTATGCCTAGCCTTTTCCCAACTATGTAGGGGTCGACTTCCAGTCTGACCGAATGCAGATGAATAATCAGTATTTTACATGGAGCAACTGCCTATCTGACCTCCACAACCCAGTTACTGGGTAATTCGATACCCATTGGAGATTCTTGATAAATAAATGCATAAAGCGACGTTACTTTAAGCACGTCCTTGGCTAGCTAATGTATTTTATCATGATAAGTATTTGATTTTAATCTCAGTAATAATCGTATTAATGGAAGATGTTTTAAAAGATTGATCCTTTTCAAAATAATTGTCATTAGCACACAAGATGTTAACAAAGTCGGGCTTTTTTCTGTTCCTGCTGCCGGTTCTTCAGGTAAAGTTAACACTATAGCAGTGTTTAAAAATCAATTCATTAATTCATGTTTTTAGGGTTCCGTACCTTAAAAATAAAAAAACGGAACCCTCAGAGGATCCCTCGTGTATCTGTCTGTCTGTCGTCAGTCACTGCCAATTTGCTCTGAATCTACAGGACCGATTTGGGTAATTTGGTACACATAATGAGTTTCTGTGACCCAAACACGGACGTGTCACGTAAATAAAATTAATTTTGATTAATAATATCTTTTGCAAATTAGAAAAAAAAAACTTTTTCATACTTTACCAATTGTGGCAAATCAAATGAACGGGCTTGTTGTAAGGATTTCAGATATAAATATATTTTTATAAATAATCTTAAAGTTATATACAAAAATAGATGAAAGTTTACGCTTATCTCCCAAAACTACTGGGCGTATAATAAAAAAAAAAAAGATGATAGTTCTTTACATATAGATTGTGGATTGTGGGATTGTGGTGTGTGTGGATTGTGGTTTATGGATTGTGGGATTGTGTGGTTGTGGTTGATTTGTTCCATACCCAAGGGGTAAAATGGGAAACCTATTACTAAGGCTCCGTCGTCTGTCTGTCTGACTGTCTGTCTGTCTGTCTGTCTGTCTGTCTGTCTGTCCGTCTGTCAACAGGCTGTATCTCATGAACGGTGATAGTTAGACAGTTGAAATTTTCACAGATGATGTATTTCTGTTGCCGATATAACAACAAATACTAAAAAATAGATTAAAATAAATATTTAAGGGGGCTCCCATACAACAAACGTGATTTTTTTGCTCGTTTTTGCTCGATATTGATAACGGCAACAAGTAGACGCTTGAAATATTCACACAATATTTAGTAATATATTGACTTTAAAAATAAATAATTGAATATTTGTTTTATTTTAATTTAATTCAACAAACGTACAACAAACGTGATTGGTTTGCCGTTTATATAGATAATGGTACGGAACCCTTCGTGCGTGAGTCCGACTCGCATTTGGCCGGTTTAATAGGTTACTGTTAACTGTTTCTTCTCAAGCCCTATACATTATAGGAATTAAAGAACTACATCCAACAAAGCATCTTCATACTTTGCAGGTATCAGCGCGATACAAAAGTGTGGAACCTGTCTTCATCGAGAATGAAGCCTTAACCGGTAAGAGAAAAAAAACGCATTTCATTAGCGCTGAAGCTTCGAATGAAGCTCAATAGAAAATATTATTCAGAATGGGTCTTACCTAGAAAATTAGAATACGGAATATCACCCAACATGTTAATATTATGTTGGGTGATATTCCGTTTCTTATTTATTTGTTTACACGATGGGCAACTAAATTGGGAACTCAGTAAAATATTATTATACTGCGATCGCTATTTAATATCCAATTTATGTTAACTAAAATTATTATACATTTTTGCAAAAACAACTTTAAAACTCACAAAAAAAGTTCAGTTTGTGCTACAACTTCAAACATTTGTAAGACTTTTAATAGTACTTACCTAGCAGTCAACCTTCAATGAATTTAATTGACACTAGCTTATAGTTGAATTCTATTTAAGTGGAAATAACATCACAAGGATACAAGGACCAGCATGTAGATTCTGTAAAAATCTCACCGTGAATTCTTACGTGGAGTGAGCTATCAGTGTCATTCCACTAATGCTAGGGATTGACCAAGGATTACATTTACAATCATAATCGAGATTTTAATAATATTTTTATGCTAATTCTATTGATCATTTTATATATTTCAAAGATTACTATTTAGGGGGATTTTAAATAACATACCAAAACAGAAATTTAGTCAAACTCAATTTAATGTAAAAAAAAAACTAAATTAAGTTTCTGTTCATAATCTCAATTATGATTGTTACTGTAGGTCTTTGGTCCATCCCTAGCATCAGGTGGGATGACACTGACAGTTCACTCCACGCTCACTTCATCTAAGTTTCTACGGTGAGATGGTTACAGATAGCACTGCTGAATAGACTTTAACTATTATGTCTTATTTACACAGAACCCGCGCCGATATTATCATCGTCACGTATATCATCGGGTTGGCTGGCACAGCCGGGCCAATTCCCATACCATGCATCTCTTCGTTTTGTGAACGCTTATGGTAATATGCGACAATGTGGAGGCTCAATAGTGTCCAGAGAATGGGTTATCACTTCTGCGTTTTGTACCGTCACGTAAGTAACCAATCATAGAACTGAAAAGCCAATTTTAAATATGTATACAGGTACCAGCACATCTGAATATACGGGGGGGGGAGGGGTCTGGATTTATGCTTTCGCGGTTGCACAACGACATGCTTTGCTTTGGTTTGCTTGGTAGTATAGATGCAGGCCTACCCTGCTGCCTCCTTCAGAGGTAGTAGGGTGGCGAGGTCTTGAGGAAGAGCCCTACAGTCATGTTGATCCTCAAGGCAAGTCTAGCGGATGCACCTTCCCTAGGTTGTAACCCCGTTCTTGGTCTAATTCCATAAGAGATAGACGTAACAAAAACCACCAGGCGCCATCACGTCCCATCCCCAACTCTCTTAACCCCGTTCTTTCCCGTCTCTCTTCTGTCCCATCCACACAATCCCTCACCACTCCATCCTACCCACATCCCCACTCCGTTATTTTGGTTGGTGTAGGCCTTAGTGGGGCGTGTTCTTCTGCCAGGGAACACACACCTATAAAGTGCTAAGAATACCAGTAGCGTACGCCTCGCGATCGGAGAGTCTAGACGAACCTATCAAGCGCGCACCGACAAGTTCTTCGTATATGTCCACGCCATCTCTAGACTGACGCCTCGGTCTATTGATGAGCCCACATCTCAACCTGTGTGGGTCGTCCCTCCTTCCATCTACCTCGGGACCGCAGTAGCGAAATACGAAGGGCGACAGGCGAACCTTCGGCGCCTTAAAACCGAATCAACTGGATAAAGGGAAGAAAACCCTGACGAAAAAATAACAACAGCAAAGGGAAGGAAACCCTAACAAAAAAATCACAGCAACTATGGAAGAAGCAAGACTTAAAAATAAACTACCCCAGAAGGGTACCGGCGGAGAATCCGTCGGAGAATCCCTCTCTGAGCAATGCTCGGGCAGCCCCACGTATTCTGGGGGCAAAGTATTGCTACCTAAGGAAACTATAACGGATAGACCAAAGAAAATATTGACCCAACAATTATTTCATCCAGGCCTATTCAACCGCCAAAAATCTCTATCTCTCAGCGAGATATAGAGATTGATGACCTGAGTAAGCTCACCCAAACAATGGAATAAGTTGTGGGTAAAGAAGACTTCACCTATAAAATAGTTTCAAAGAAACAACTTATTATATCAACAAACACCGTAGACAAGTACAAGACAATGATAGAACATATTCGAAACAAGGGAGTAATAGGGTAAACTTTCACCCAGAAAGACCAAAAATGTATGAGAATTGTTATCAAACACCTCCATTTTAGTACACCTAAATATGAAATTATAGCATAAATTGAGAAAACCGGTAATTCTGTACAAGGGGAGATAGTAACAGCCGGAAAACCAGGGACTAAGGAACCCCTAAATACATTCTTTGTCAATGTCGCCCAACATGAATATAATAAACTATTAAAGGACATAACATTCATCTACAATCAAAGAGTTCTTATAGAAGACCCAAAAAGAAAAAAATCTGTAGTGCAGTGCAAAAGATGCCAGCAATATGGGCACAGTAAAAACAACTGCATGCGACCATACAGATGTGTTAAGTGTGCTGGTGCACACTCAACTACCATGTGTGCAGTCGACGCGAATACCCCCGCAATATGCACACTGTGCTCAGGAAGCCACCCTGCTAGCTATAAGGAATGTCAAGTATATAGGGAAGTTTTAACCAGAAAACACCCTAAAACAAGATTAAAAGTCGCCAAAAAGAAAACAGAAATAATGCTGAAGAGAGACCAACACTACCTAAAACTAACTACAACATACCAATGAAAGCTACATCTGAATATGAAGACACTGTAAAATACCTAGCTGTCCAAAGTAAAGCTCAAGATCAGGCTGCCACTGAATGCCTACAACTCTACAGTGAATCGTTTAAAAATGGAAATCCTAACTATAAACAATCCACAAATAAAAAAGTGACAGACCTTACAGACAGCCTAAACGTAGAAAATAACCCTCAAAGATCACACACGAGAAACAACAATAACAACTCACAAACTCAGAGAACATATGCAAGAAACAACGGAGACAACACACAGTCCCAGAGAACTTATTTCAAAAATAACGCTGGCCTTGTGCCTCAGAGAAAACAAATGACTGGAACAGAGACTGAAAATTTCTCACCAGAACACAGACCTAGTCTAGAAGCGCTAATAATAGCACAGACGGAAAGAATTGGCCCGCTGATCACACAGCTAAGCACAATGATGAATCTTATCGTCACACTCATGAGTAAACTGTCAAAATGACCTCCCTACGAATTGCTACCCGGAATATAAATGGCTTAGCGCCAAACAAACAAGAACTGAGCATACTACTAATAGACAACCAAATTGACATAGCTCTGATATCAGAAACCCATCTTAATGACACAAAAAGTTTTAAGATGCATAACTATAGCGTATACTGTACAAATCACCCTGATTGCACCTCCCACGGTGGTTCTGCTGTGATCATAAAAAATAACATTAAGCACTACTTACACAGTCAATTACGGGAAGATAGGATGCAAGCCACAACAATAACCGTAAATGAGAAGATGGGCCCCATTAATGTTAGCGCTACTTATTGCCCACCGAAGCATAACCCAAAACAGAACATGTTCGACCGTTACTTTCAGAGTCAAGGAAATCGATTCATAAGTGGTGGAGACTGGAACTGCAAACACACCTATTGGGGCTCAACCCTGACAACTACAAAAGGACGAAAACTTAAAAAGAGTATCGATAACGAACAACTCATAACACTAGGAACAAACCAGCCAACATACTGGCCAACTGACGTGAATAAAACCCCTGATCTTGTGGATTTCTTCGTTATAAAAGGCCTGTCACACTTATACTTTGACGTAGAATCTTCACTCGACTCTGTTTCTGACCACACACCAATAATAGCAACTTTTAGCGCCACAGTAGTAGGTAAAATACCAAAATCAACCTTATACAATCACAAAACTGATTGGGATTCATTCGCAAGATTTTTGGAAAGCGAAAGAGATTTAAAAGTAAATCTCAAGACAGAAGATGACATAGACGAGGCTACTTTTTACATAACGAACTTAATACAGGTCGTTGCGTGGCGTTCTACACCCGCCCTCAGAAACTCAGCACCAAAACATAACATCCCGGCAATGGCAAACAGGCAGAGCCCAAACAGAGAAAACAAAATTTAATAAAGCTTCCGGAGAACTAAAGGAACTCATAGAGGAAAGTGAAAATGAAACTTTTCAACAGAAGCTGCAAACTCTCTCTACCAATAAAAAAGATAACTACTCCCTAAGGAAAATAACAAAAGACTTCAAAAGACCACAAAACCACATTCCACCTATAAGAAAAAACTCCGAAAAACCGTGGGCCAAAAGTGAAAAAGAGAAAACAGAATTGTTTGCTGAGCCTAAGTGAAGTGTTTACTCCGAATGAGTCATCTATGATGGAATTTGAAGATGAAGTAGACGAGATGCTCCTAAGTGATCAGCAACTATCGCTACCCTTGACACTCGTAACTCCCAGGGAACTAAGGAGAACGAACTGCGAGTTAGAAAACAAAAAAGCACCTGGTTTTGATCTGATAACGGGAGAAGTTCTTAAACAACTGCCCAAAAAAGCGATGGTTTTTTTAACAATGTTATTCAACGCGATCTTCAGAGTGCATCACTATCCAAACTTATGGAAGATTTCAACAATATGTATGATGGCTAAACCGGGAAAACCACCAACAGAACCCAGCTCATACAGACCTATAAGCTTACTCCCAGTCTTATCCAAGCTGTTTGAAAAAATATTGTTGTTCAGACTAAAGCCATTTTTGGACGAGAACAAGATAATCCCCGATCACCAATTCGGATTCCGGGAGAAACATGCTACGGTCGAGCAAGTGCATAGAGTAGTTCACAAAATTAGACAATCACTAGAGAAAAAAGAGTACTGCTGTATTCATAGACATCCAGCAAGCATTCGACAAAGTGTGGCATAAGGGACTTCTATACAAGCTTAAAACTCTGCTCCCACAATCATTTTACATGATTCTAAAATCATACCTGGAACAAAGATATGGTTTCAAGTGAAATATGAAGAAGAATTTTCAAAGCTTTATCAAATTAAAGCCTCAGTACCACAAGGATCAGTGCTGGGCCCTGTACTTTACTCCATATATACGGCAGACCTGCCTGAGACTGCTGATATAGTTACAGCGACCTATGCAGATGATACCGCGTGTCTCGCAAGTGATACCGACCCCATAAAAGCGTCCATTAAACTGCAGGCACAATTGGATAAGATCGACGTATGGCTTCAAAAATGGAGAATCAAGCCTAGCGTAACGAAGTCCACGCATGTCACATTCTCACTTAGAAAGTGGGATTGCGCACCTGTTTGCATGGAACGAGGAACCCTGCCAACCAGCACTACGGTGAAATATTTAGGCTTGCACTTAGATAGACGATTGACATGGGCAAACCACATTAAAGACAAGAGAACAGAAGCAAACATGCAATTTAGGAAATTTTCATGGCTATTAGGCCGAAAATCACAACTCTCGCTCAGAAATAAATTGATTGGCTACAAGGCCATCATTAAACCAATTTGGACCTATGGAGTTGAACTCTGGGGATCTGCTAGCAATTCTAACCTAGAGATACTTTAGCGATTCCAAAACATTGCACTAAAAACGGTCTCCAGCGCACACTGGTTTATATATATAAGTAAACAACTACAGCAAAAAGTACAAAGAAAGACTAAACAACCACAGCAACACATTAGCTAAAGGCCTACTTCAAGACAAAGACCACATAAAACGCCTTAAAAAATGGCATTACTGGACCTCGACCAAAGGAACTGAAGTGTTCCGACTTGTAATTGGTGCTATTTACTGAAATGGCAATAAAAAAAAACCCACCCCAGACCACATCTAATTATGGCTAAGCAGCCGATTGTAGATAACAAGGGAAAAAAAAATCTGAATATACCAAACTGTCAAATTTTTCTAAATGATTTTAAACCTTAAAATGTTGATGGGCAAATTCATAATCGAATGAGAAAGTTTGAGAGTTTGTGGTAACTTTGATGTGCTGACGACTGTATAATTATGTCTCAGTAAACCGGTCGAAACTACTTTTGACTGCACAAAATTTCTTTTTTTTATTTGCATAAGTTTGTAACCCCTCTTTAGAGACCTTTGAGTGTAGCAATATGCTGGCCCGTTGGTTTGCTCGATGTAAGGAAGTAAAGATTACACTTTTTAGGGCATATTGCCAATCATTTTACTCGAGTGGCTTGTGGAATGCGAAATTGACGGTTTCCAGGCTATAGTGCGTAAGAAAGTGGCGTTACTACTCCAAAGACTGCGCGGTAGTACCAACAGCATTTTGCAAACGATTGCATCCCGAAATGACTGTCGATACAGGCACCCTGGGTATACATCGTGTTACGGAAAGGGTATATACATAACAAAGGCACGGATTCTATTGGTGATAACAAACTACATGGCAACATTTTTTTATAATACTTACATTATTATAAAGTTAGAAACATTTTACTAATAAAATCCTAATGTTTCCAACTGAATTCTACACATTACTAGACCAAGACAGCTGATCAGTACACGTTTTAATCCATTCTTTTGATCCCGCCGCCAATCGTGCCGCCCGCGCCCGGCCTTTGCCTTTTGCACCAAGAACGAGCCGGCGCGGGAGTGCCCTATCTATAAGCATGTTAGTATAAGAGCTGTACGATCAGTTTATAAAATTAAGTCCAAGACACTCTCTCAGAGAGAAATTTAAGGAGATCCTTCTCAGTATATTTATGAAAATCTTTTATATGCCCATAAAAATATAAAATTGTTAAAAAAATACAGTGGTATCCATAATATAAATACTAGAAACAAACATAAATTTGTTGTACCTACAACAAGACTCAAGAAAATAGGTGGCTCGTTCTGATGTCAATGTATACGCTTTTATAATATACTTCCAAGCCACGTTCAAGATCTAAGCCTTAATAAATTCAAATCATTCATTAAACGTAAGTTGTGCCAGAAAGCCTTTTATACCGTTAAAGATTATATTGAGGGCAAAAAGGCTTGGGATTGAGCTGCTCCAATTTTTACTTATTGAAGTGGTTTATTTTTATTGTTTGATGTGTTTTTGCTTACTTTTATTATTTTATATACACGTGATATTTAATTATAGATATTTAATAACTTTTTTCAAACTTAATGACATGAATATTTACTTGTAAAGTATTATATTATTTTAATTATTGTGAATGTGAAGGCTATGTGGGTTATTGCTTTTTTTTCCCTTTGTCTTTTATTCTCAGTTAGTGTTAATCATGGTCTGGCAGTTTGAGTCATTTATGCGGCCTACCCAAATGTCCTTTCTTTGGTATTGAACGTCGCACCGTTGAGCTCCTCAAGTTCTGAGTAGAGCTGCACGATTACTGACAAATGCGTGTACTGACTGGTCAGGTCCACTCAATTTGTGTGGTTCTTTCCTCAAAATACCATTTCAGACACCAATCTACATGGCCTTCACATGATCTGACCAAGATTATGTCTGGACTTTAAAAGAGACTTTTAAAGTGACCTCTGAGTTTGTTTCGGCCTTTCTTCTCAGAGTAGTCAGATAGGAAACGCCAACCTCATCTAGTTTTAAAAATATGATTGACACGTGTAAAAGTGTTTGTACAAACCTACTTACAGAAATAAAAATCATTTATCATTTATCTTTATCTTTTTCTCTTTTTTTTTTTTTTTTTTGGGTGGGAAATCATCAAATAACTTCTCCCGCTCTGGGCGGAGCGGGAGGGCGTGTCAGACTTTTACTGACTAAAACCCACCCGTGTTCCTTCCGTTGCCTGTGTGCCAGGGCCACGATATCCCTTTCGGAAAAACTCGCAACCCCGGCAGGCATTGGTCCTAACGGACCCCGTCAGTTTGTGCTGACATCTCTTTGAGGCGCGCGTGGAACACAACGCGCCGTCGACCCGGGCCTGGTCCTTATCGGACGGCGAGCTACCCATCGCTCACCGTCCGCAGACCCGCGCCTACGGTGGCCGGAAATCGGGTCATTTATGGTATCTGTATTTTTGTTTTTTCAAAATATTAGGCTGAGCGGTTTCGGAGATTTGTGGGGAATGGTCAATTTTCATCAATTTTCTTTAATACCTTTAAAACTAATACTTATATTCAAAATTCATTTGTTTCATCAAAATTCACTTTTGTGTTTGATTCACAGACATTTATAAATGTGTACCACATTTAAACTTAATCGGTCCTCTAAATTTGGAGCAAATCGGCCGTAACAGACAGACAGACATACGAGTGATCCTATAAGGTTTCCGTATTTTCCTTTTGAGGAGCGGAACCCTAAAAACAAAATGGCAGTGTTACTTCCGATTTTGGCTAGTTTTTTTTACAGATATACTCGCAGGTAGTTTTAACTGGTTAAGACTTTTAACTGTTACATAAATCTATATCCATATTTTTACTGAAATCTAGTTTAAACAAAGTATCTACATATAAAAATACCTACGTACTTTCTAATTTGGCTATCCTAACCCTCATTTTCTCTTCAGCCGCGTTCGTGCAGTGGTTCACGCTGGTGGGGTAACCTTTACCAACTCGGAGTACTTCTCTGAGACCAGGGAATGGTACAACCATCCTTATTACCACAGCTCGAGGCCTTCTGATTTGCAGTCGACCGACATCTCACTTGTAAAGTTACAGCAACCTGTTGTTTATACCAGTGAGTATGTTCTTATAAATGTAAGTAACTAAAGACATCTATAATGGGCTTTTCCATATGTTTTTGAAACATAGAATTGGAAAAAAAATTGTGGACTGGTTTTAACTAATAAGATTGTAACATGTTTTCTTTATTTTTTTTCCCAACGTCTGTTATCGATGATTTGTTATTTCAAAAGGTGTTGTGTTTAAGAAAATTATCTTTTAAACTCCAAATTCCTCAGAAAGTTCGGTTCAGTCTGCTGTGGGTTAGGTGGCCATGGGTTTGTAATTTATTTCATCACCAGTGCTCTCAAAATGGTGAAGGTAAACATCGTACGGAAACCGGTTTATCCTTGAACACCAAATGTCAAAGACATCAAACAACCCGCACTAGGCTCGCATGGTGGATTACGGCCCTCTCACAGAGAGGAGGCTTGTGTCCGAGCAGAAACATTATCGTCTGATTACGCGTATGCTCGTTTATGTTTGACTTGTGTTTACGTATAATCTGAGGTGACCTCTCCATCCAGGGTGGCTGCAACCGATCCGCGTACAGTCAAGTGCTGATGCGTACCGTGACTACGATGGCCAGCAGGTGATTGCTAGTGGACATGGCAATACAGCGCCCTCGGGTCAGTAACTCTGTTACAACCAATATTTAGTTTTCTTCAGGTACACACAAGAATTAAATGCATATTATTCGTCCCAGGATAATATTAAGGTAACGAAGGCAACCATATAAATTTCTTCTTTTTCTTACGTATTCGCACGAACTCTTTTATAACAACCTCATGTCTTGCATGTCGATTCTGTAAAAATCTCACCGTGAATTTTTACGTGGAGTGAGCTGTCAGTGTCATTCCACTAATGCTAGGGATTGACCAAGGATTACATTTACAATCATAATCGAGATTTTAATAATATTTTTATGCTAATTCTATTGATCATTTTATTTCAAAGATTACTATTTAGGGGGATTTTAAATAACATAGCAAAACAGAAATGTAGTCAAACTCAATTTAATGTAAAAAAAAAACTAAATTAAGTTTCTGTTCAAAATCTCAATTATGATTGTTACTGTAGGTCTTTGGTCCATCCCTAGCATCAGGTGGGATGACACTGACAGTTCACTCCACGCTCACTTCATCTAAGTTTCCACGGTGAGATGGTTACAGAATAGCACTGCTGGTAAGGCCTCATTCAAATGGCGAAGTTCAGTTAATGTATATTTTTGTGATCACGTGCTATTTTCATACTGCATTTTTACGGTTCCGTACCTCAAAAGGAAAAACGGAACCCTTATAGGATCACTCGTGTGTCTGTCAGTCTGTCCGTCTGCCACAGCCAATTTGCTCCGAATCTACTTGACCGATTAAGTTGAATGAATTAATGCATAAATAAATGCATTTTGATTAGAGGGTCACTTTTGGGGGCAAATTAGAAAATTTAAAAGAAAAGTTTTGCATATTGCAAAACTTTGCAAGGATGCAAGGATTTCAGACTTTTTTTATAATAAAAAAGACACTTTTAAAGTTATTTAAGGAAATATAATAAAATTGACCATTCCGAAACTAGTATCTCCGAAACTACTGAGCCTGAAATTTTGTAAAAACTACAGAATATAGTTTTTTTCTTATTGATTACGGGAAAATCTTTAAAGAAGTATATGGTCTTAAAATAACATGGTAAATCTCTCAACGTTGTGCGTTAAAACTTCTATTTGCTGTGGAATTAATGAGGGAACATGTTTTTCAACTAAAATGTTAATTTTGTTCTTAGGATCAATTCATCCCAACTACAGAACCCTTAATTGTGCGTGGTTCAACACACACTTGCCTGGTTTTTTTTTTTTTTAGTCATAGTTATGTATAGTGGGATATTAGCCAAAATAATGTTATCGGTCTTACAGCTTAAGTGCACCGAACGTACTGTAAGGTATCGCCACTCCAAGAGTCTTTTAGTAATAAATAAAGGTAACGGTGACTTGATTGGACCAGTGGTTTCTTTTTTTTGACAATATTTTTTTTGTCGTATCTGTAATACTTTCTTATAACTTTGTAGGTCCCTTATCCAATGTACTGAGATGGGTATACCTACGGGCGATCTCCAACAATGTGTGTGCCAGATCATATCCGAACGACGTTTTTAGCACCACCATCTGCGCGCAATTCTTCAACGTCACTTTTCAGGCTACTTGCTATGTAAGGTTTGATGCTAAAGGTCCTCATTAGAATTAAGTTTAGAAAAGCTGTGGTTCTACTTGGAAATGTGCAAATGTGGTATACTATCTTAATTCTGAAAGACTTCTTATAGCGATAGTCATACCGTGCCATCTCATCAATCCTCTCGTCTGTGGAGATGGCGTCTAAATTCCAATTCTTACACACTTATCCCGTTTTCACTAACACTTGTCTTGGTGACATGTAAATGTAATCTAGCCATCTACAATGCAATTTCTAAATCAACGAGGCGTAACTCTTACAAAATCCTTGCTAGGCAACCTTCAAACACAGAATTTATTTTTTTAAACCATAGAAAGTTGTCGAAAATGTAGATTTCAAATTTTACAAGTACTTAGTCTATTGAGAAACAAAATAATGGTCAAACAGAAGTACTTGCTTAGAAATCTGTTTTTATTAAAATGTATCTAATTAGACATTATATTCCTTACTTTCCCCGCATTTAATTAACTAAACTTAATTTCAGGGTGACAATGGTGGGCCACTAGTGCATGTTGGCCCCGATGGCGCTCCAACCCTTATAGGAGTCTCCTACTCCTTTAGCGCCGCCTGTGAAAGAACGTTGCCTTCAGGTAATATTTGCATTAATTTCAAATAAATTAATTGAAAATCAATCTTAGTTATCATTTCGAAATAATTATTATAGTTCCTACAACTGATATATTTTATAATAAAAAAAATATTTCTGGCAGGTTTCATCCGTCCCGGACCTTTCTTACCGTGGTTCAAACAAGTAACGGGTATCGACTTCGAAAATCTACAAGAAGATACCACCACTTCCAGTACCACCACAGCCACTAGTTCCACTACAACCACCACTCCTACTACTACTACCACTCCCACGACTCCTACCACTTCTACCACTCCCATAACTCCTACCTCTTTTACCACGTCCACCACTCCCATTATAACCACCACTCCCACGACCATCACCACTCCCACATCTCCTACCACTTCCACTACTTCTACCACTCCCATTACAAATACCACTCCCACCACAATCACCACTCCCACCACAACTGCACCAGCAGAGGACTCTGAAAATAAAGAAGAGGACAATGAAGATGAAGAAGATGATTTAGACAGCTCAGAATCTAATGAAGATGATGAAATGATGCAACTCCTGAAACGCCTCCAAGTGAACGTCAAAGTCAGGGTCAGATTCGAAAAATACAATATGACAAAGGCTGTAGGGAATGAAATTAATATTGCGAAACATTGATTTAATAAAATTGAATCGTTAAACAAATTGATTTTTTTTATTTCATACGGTAGATTGTGTTAACGTTAATGATTAAACAAAAGATATGACATTATCAATCACATCTCTCCTTTTCCATCCATTAACATTGATATTCAAAGTCAAAATCAAAGTCAAATTATTTATTTCAAATAGGCACATAGATGGCACTTTTGAACGTCAAAATTTACAAATAAAATAGAATTGATTCTAGTCGCCCCTTCCAAAAGGTAACTTCGTATGGAGAAGAATGGGCAAGAAACTCCACCGTTACTCTTTTAAAATGTTTTACAATATTTGGTATTGGTACATCAATTATATAATTATATGTGAAGACGATGCACCTAGAATAAAATTACTATACCACAATAGGTAAAACGAATTAATAATGAAGCAATGAGATAAATTAATTATGTGATAGATACATGGTGCTCACATATTTACAAACATTGTAAAAAAAAAAAAAAAGTTTTCTTAAAATAATCAGTGTGTGAGTTAAGGTAATCACAGAATGTAAAATAAATGTCATAAAAATAATAAAATATACAATTAAAATAGCAATCAGTTAGATTTTGTCCAGACTCTAGATTGTCCTATGGAGCTGGACCAGCATGTTTCCAAGCGTTCTTATCCTGGATATAATCCTTTAATTTGTAATAAGCTTGTTTACAAAGTGTACTTTTTATATGAGTTTTAAATTTTCATTCATTTAATTGCAATATGTCACAAGGTATTTTGTTGTAACATTTAACATAGTACCCCATAAAAGATGTATGTACTTTAGATAATCTGAAACATGGCTGATCTATTTTATCTTTATTTCTAGGATTGAAATTATGTCTATCACTTATTTTTTTGAAAAGATGTAGGTTTTTTCTTACATACATAATATTTTCATAAATGAATTGGCTAGGTACCGTCATAATATTAATCCTTTTAAAGAGTTCCCTAAGAGATTCTCGGCGACGTAGATTATAAATGGCTCTGACAGCTCTCTTTTGCAAAATAAAGATGGATTCAATGTCAGCAGCCCGACCCCACAATAAAATACCGTACGACATAATGCTGTGGAAGTAGCTAAAATAGACCAAACGCGCGGTTTCTACATCTGTTAACTGTCTTATCTTCCTAACAGCATAAGCGGCCGAGCTTAACCGCAAGAGATGTTATATGTGGTCCCCATTGTAGTTTCTCGTCTAGAGTGATTCCTAGGAAAACCGTTTGATTAATACATTCCAGTTTCTCTCCATTCAATATGATATCACATTCGCTAATTCTAACATTAGGTAGTTTAAATCTAATGTATTTGGTTTTTTTTTTCATTTAGAACCAAATTATTTACCGTAAACCAATCTTGGACCTGCAGAATAGAATTATTCACGTCGTCAAGGTTTTGAGACCGTCGGTCTTTTTTAAAGATCAATGACGTGTCATCTGCAAATAAAACCATCTTTGGTTGATTTTGAAGTAATTGGGGTAAATCGTTAATGTAAACTAAAAAGAGGAATGGACCCAATATCGAACCTTGAGGAACGCCCATTGCCATTTCAGACCCCAATGAGTTCACGCCGTTTACTTGAACTTTAACCTTTCTATCTTTCAGGTATGATCTAAGTAAATCAAGAGCTGTATTCCTAATCCCATAATGATCTAGTTTCAGCAGAAGTGTCTCATGGTTAACGCAATCGAAAGCCTTAGAGAGGTCACAAAAGATTCCAATGGTATCTTGTGCTTCCTCCCAGGCGTTAAAAATATTCTTTATTAAGGTGACACCGGCGTCAGTGGTACAATGACCTTTAGTGAAACCGTACTGTTGTTCATGAAAGATGGAATTTTTATTGAAGTGACGTAACATTTGATTGAGCATCAACTTTTTAAACACCTTACTGAGAACTGGCAGAATTGACACGGGCCTATAATTGTTGGGTTCTTTACTATCTCCAGATTTGAACAAAGGAACTACTTTACTGTACTTCATAAGATCCGGAAAGACTCCTTGGTCCACACTGGTGTTAAATATGAAAGCTAAATAGGGCGCTCATCACTCTTACAGTCATAAATGCGTTTTATTTAATCACATTCATATTTACTCAGACACCAATTCGGTATCAGAGATGTTAACGGAAAGTGGGCCATAAGCAATGATCAGAAAGCTCTAAGATTTGCACATCACTTAGAAGAAACATTTCAGTCAAATGACGCAACTGCAGACAACCTACAGTTCGCCAATATTCTGCAAGATCAAAGAATTAAGCTTGTGACCCCGAAAGAAGTTGCAAAGGATATTCAAATGACTGGCCTTAAAAACTCCCCAGGGTTTGATCTTATTACGGGAGAGATTCTAAAACATCTACCGCGTAAAGCTATCGTTAAGCGTACTAGGCTCATCAATGCAGCATTCGTGTTGAAGCATGTTCCTCAGCCACGGAAAGCTTCTGACGTGATTGTGATTGCAAAGCCCGGTAAACCACCTCACGAAGCATTGTCATACAGGCCTATTTCCTTGTTGCCTATAATATCAAAGCTGTTTGAAAAATTGTTTTTAAAACGCTTAAAACCGAGACAAACCTGATCCCTGACCATCAGTTTGGTTTCAGAGAAAAACACTCAACAATAGACCAATTATATAGAATTACAAACATCATTGAGAGAACACTCGAAGATAAAAAAATCTGCCCCACAGTATTTTTAGATGTGGCACAAGCTTTTGATAAAGTTTGGCATAAGGGTTGAATATTCAGGCTAAGACTTCTGTTACCCAATGAATTTGCCGATATCTTGCAATCATACATTACAGATAGAATGTTTCGAGTGAGGCACGAGGGTGCCTTTTCCGAGTTAAAAATTATTAAAGCTGGCGTGACTCAAGGTAGTGTGCTGTTGTATACGTATGATATACCAGAGCTTGAAAATAATACTATTGCAACGTTTGCCGACGACTTTGACGACACTGCTATTATGGCTACAGGGTCATGCCATACGGAAGCAATCAGAAAGGTACAAATTGCTGTTGCAATTGCGGCAGAAAAATGGAGAACCAAATTAAATGAATCGAAGTCACTTCACATTGATTTCACCAACAGGAAATGTGATTACCACCCAATCTTTGTAAATGTCCAACAAGTGCCATACGCAAATACAGCCAAATACCTTGGCATAACGCTTGACGCGAAACTGCTCTGGAAAGCGCAGGTTAAAAAGAAAAGACAGGAACTAGACAAGTAGACATGCGTTTTAAAAACATGTATTGGTTGATTGGACGGGATTCCTGCGTATCAATACATAACAAAATTTTATTATACAAGCATATTCTTATGCCAATATGGACATATGGCATCCAACTGTAGGGCTGTACTAAACCAACCAATATAAAAATAATACAAACATTCTAGAATAAGGTACTCAGGAGTATTGTTAATGCGCCCTGGTATATAAGAAATGACGACCTCCATCGTGACCTAAAAATGGAACCAGTCACCAAAACAATCCAAAAATTTGCTGAGGCCCATGAACACCGACTCCACCCACATGTGAACATCGAGGCAATTCAGCTGTTAGACCAAACAAATATAGTGCGAAGACTAAAAAGAGTAAACTAAGAAGATTAAAATAAAACCTTTCGAGTTAGTGTAGTGTAAAAAGTGTAGACATACTAGTGACACACATATAACACATGACCAAAGTGTTCATATTATTATATCAGACTATAAGAAAGTGGAACAGACTTGTGTAAAGTACAATCAACACTATTCTATGTTTTAAAATAATTATCACGTAGCAAATTAAGTTAGATTCAAATTATTTATTAGTCTTATAGGCTAGATTGTAATTAATTATTAAGAACCTGGTTCTTTTTAATAAAGGATTAAAAAAAAACATTCACCACATCACTCCAGATGAAATTAGTAGACTTCAAGACCAGAACCAGACGGGGTTCTGGTCTTGAAGTCTACTAATTTACAAACGTTGCAATGGTCTCACCGTTGTGAGACATTGTCACGGCGCGCCGCGCGCCGCCGCTATGGGAAAATCGCGTATGTTTCGTCTCAAAACTCCGTATCTCAGTTGTTTCAAAACTAATTGAGCTGCAATTATTCTTGGATGTATAAAGTTTAGTGTAAATAATTTTAATTTTGTAAACGCTGTTTATTAATTAATTTAAAAAATAAAACTTAAAAAAATACATGCATTTTATAAGAATAAAAAAAACAAAAATGGTCTTAATTTTAAATTTACTTAAAATAGTTGTGTAAATTTACTTAAAAAGGAATAATTAAAACAAACGAGAAAAATAAAATACAAAATTCAGGAAGTTCCTACAGATTTTCGTTGATAGCAAGCAGGGCCTTGGCTTCATTTAAAAGTTCTTTCGATATTGTTTCTGAGGTACCTATTTCTCAAACATTCTCAAAAACTATATTGGTTAATTTTATTTTATCAATGCAATATATATAATATTAATTATGAAACATTATAAGGAGATTATAAGCATTCCAAAAATGTATAATACATGTACATTTATATAAAAAAACTTTCGAGTAATGTGGCGTTGAATTGCAGTAACGTATTGCGTCAAAATTACGTTATTGAACAAGAGTTAGCTTTGATGCCTATTTATAATACATTATGATTAACAAAAAAAGAAAAATTGCGAATAGAAAGCTTATTTATTAGACTATATTAATTTATTATTTTTATTCCATAACAACGACTTTCACGTGAAACGGTTTTGAGACGCTTTGGGAAACTGCCCAACGGAGACTAGCCAGGTGCAGGTATAGGAGATGGGTATGATAATGTTCACGCAATCTCTTCCCTCCCTCTCATTGTCCGATGGAGCGGCCATTCGACATTCATTATCATAATAAATTACCACAAAAAGCAAAAAAAGAGTTGAGTTTAGGTATTCATATCGGGGAATTGTGTCGCAAGTTACTTACTTATTGTTTATAAGGCTGCTTGTAAAATATACTGAGAGCGAACATAAAGTCACATCTTTTGCTTCATTCAACCAACTTGTATTCAGTCCTGACAGACACATTTTTTTGGGTAGAATTTACCCTTTTTATTAGGGTGAAGGCACTGAGAAAAAAAATCGCCAATAATTTGTTTCGGGATTGGTGTGATAGTGGGAGTATTTAAGGGTGGGGAAGATCAAGTGATGGGTCTAAATTTGTTTCCAAGCAATAATGAGGTCAATGACATCTTCAAGGTCAAGATCAACATCCCAAATGTAGTAAGGTGTAGTCGACGCAATCACGCTTCGCACTTCATTTCTGTCTGCAGGATTGAAATAAACCAAAGGGGATGACGAGGGCTCGGTCACTCGCTTTGCTCGTAAAAAAATATTTAAAGTCCTACCCCTAAACAACCCCAACAAACCTGATTAATCGCTGAACATACACGGGGATGTTTCGGGAAGCCCTTGGAAAGAGACATTTAAAAGTTTTCTTTGGACGTCGCGTCGTTTCGTGAGCCGCCCTATATAAATATTAAAATAAAATAAAATTATTAGACACTAACCATTTTATTACAGTGAAATGTTCCCTAAACATTGAACTGTAACAAAATAGTTAAGCAGACAGTAAGGTCTATCGCACGGATCCAAAAACCGTAAAATAAGAGACTAAATCACATCACATCACACTAATATAATAAAGGCGAAAGTTTGTGAGTGTGTGTGTGTGTGTGTGTGTATATTTGTTACTTCTTCACGCTCAAACGGCTGGACCAATTTTGATAAAATTTTGTATGGAGGTAGCTGACACCCTGGAATAAGACATAGGCTACTTTTTATCCCGATATTCCCACGGGATCGGGACTTCCGCGGGTGAAACCGCGGGGCGCAGCTAGTAATAAACAATAATAAATCCGTGTGTGAGCGTGTAAAAAATGTGGTTAAAAAGTAAGCCGTAGAGGCATGAGCACGATTCTAAACATAATTATTAAGTACAAAGTTAATAGTTAAATATCTATCTGTATTGATTCATATCTATTTAATTCTGTTTATTGCTTGTTCATACTCTTCCTTGTTGTCGAATTATCAGTTGGAATAACAGATTTGTGTATTCGCAAATTGTTTATAAAATTAAAATAATATAGCGATCCTTAACCGATTCAAACCAACCGATACAATACGAGATATTCCACACAGAACACTGATTTCAGCGGCACTTGACCGAACGGCACTTAGATTGAAACAAAATATTGATAAGTGCGGTTCAGTGGAACAGTTTAATAATATTATTTTCAATTTAAGAACGGGAAATTTTTAGTGATGGGATGTATTTTTAACTGATGAAAAACGGAGGTTCTCAAGTCGACGCGTATAATATATTTGTTTTATTTTCTATTTTTATACGTAGGCAATACGCATAACTTATTACAGCGTAGTCAAATTTTAAATAAGCTTTTTTTATTGGATATATTTTTCAATTTTATATGGCCAACGGGTAGACAAAAAGGGTTTGATTGATTTTTCTCTACTGAATTTGCACTTGTGAATTGATTCTGTTAAAACTTGGCACAGTTACGCATGTCTTATGACAATCACACTATCACACTTCACACTATCACACTTCACACTATCACACTTCACACTATCACATCAGACTAATATTATAAAGGCGAAAGTTTGTGAGTGTGTGTATGTTTGTTACTTCTTCATGCTCAAACGGCTAGACCAATTTTGATAAAATTTTGTATAGAGGTAGCTGACACCCTGGATTGAGACATAGGCTACTTTTTATCCCGATATTCCTACGGGATCAAGACTTACGCAGGCGAAACCGCGGGGCGCAGCTAGTACAACATAATAGAGACCTGAAGTTGAGTTGTTGGTGGAGATGGAACATATTTATAAGAGCTCCTCAACAGTTTTACAGCAGCTACATTGTGTTTGGGCTTATTTCATTTATCTTGATGGGAACTTTAGACCTAGTTGGGGCCTGTCTATTATCGATGGTTTAATGATGGAGACGGTAGGCTGTTGAGGAAAGTGCTTATTTGAACAGGAAACGAAAAAGTGAAAAATATTAAATCTTTTTATTAACATAATATTCAAACAATTAAAAAAAACTGAAAAGAGAAAATTAAAAACAAAAAGCCTTTTAGTCTAACTCTCCTAAAAAAAATCTAGTATTAGTTTGAAACTAGATTTTTTTTTTAGGAGCTTAGTGAGGCTTTCATATCCTCGGTCCACAGCACTGAGAAATTAATCAGGAAAATTCTAGCCTCCACACTGATTGATTTTAATGTGCCGTGGTTCACTGAGGCTATAGATGCCTGGAGACTCGCTTGCCCGAACTTAGATCCACCCGACAATGCATCTTCCCAGAGACGGTGGGATGAGCAGCTCTGCAGAGTAGTACTGAACAATTTACTTGACACGTCTGCTACTACTGCTGAGCGTGCGCGCTTGCTGGCTGTGTGTAGATGGGAGTCAGGTCTGTGGCTTCATGCACCACCGTTGTCGAACATAGACACTTTGTTCGACGACACTACTTTCCGCCTCGCTGCTTCGCTGCGACTAGGAGCTTCTTGGTTGTTCTCATCATCGCTGTCACTGTGGTGAAGTTGTCAACAGCCTCGGACAGCACGGCCTGTCTTGCAGCCGTAGTGTGGGTTGCATTAATGACATCATCCGACGAGCTCTTGTTACCGTCGGCGTTCTAGCTGTGTTAGAACCCAATGGCTTTGCACGTGATGATGGCAAGAGACCGGACGGCATTTCTTGATTTCCATGGAAGGTGGGTAGGACTTTAGTGAGGGACGCAACATGTGTCGATATTCTTGCGCCATCCCATCTTCCCGAGTCCGCGTGCTGTGCTGGTGCTGCTGCTGCGTCTGCGGAAAATCTTAAGCAGCAAAAGTATAATAACCTTATCGGTAATTATATTTTCGAGCCGTTTGGGGTTGAAACTCTTGAGTCGTGGGGCCCAAGTGTTCATGTTTTGTTCAAAGAAATCTACAAACGACTGGTTGACACTTCCCGTGACCCAAGGATTGGCTTTTACCTTGGCCAGAGGCTAAGCATTGCCATACAAAGTGGCAATGCCGTCAGTCTCTTGCGTACATTACCAGTCGACAGCGATGCAGAGGAATATTTCGACGCCATATTTGAGTTTGTTAATACTTTTAGTTAAGTTAGGACTTAATTTTATTTTATAATTTTTTTAGGTATTAGTTGTTATTTATGTATATATTATTTTAATTCTAAATAAATGTATATTCGATTATATTTATCTAAGTTTATGTAGTATATAATGTAAATCTTAAATAACTTTTATTTTTTAATAATAATTTTGTAATGCCCTGTTTTTTTAAGATAAGTATATTATAGGATATCTCCGGGCAATCTCCAACAGTGCTCGTGCTAGGACATTCACGAGCAGCTTCGTCATCGAAACTGCTCGAAAATGCGCACGATTTTACAGCATCACCTCGCAGTCTGTTTGCGGTATAATGTTAAGTGCTAGAGTAAATTCTACTGCACCACTAGAGAACTCAGAAGATAAAGAAGAGGACAAAGAAGATGATGGATACAGCTCTGAATCTAATGAAGATGATGATATGGCACAAGTTCTGAAACGCCTCGAAGTGAATGTTAAAGTCAAGGTAGGCTTCAACAAATTTGAATGCACGTAGAAAAGGATATGTTTGGAAAAATTGGTTTAATACAATGAAATTGTAAAATTAATTTTAAATGTATATTTTCTAAATTGTAAGTTCATTAGTACGAGTAATATAATAAATAACTTATGTTTATGCAGCTCCTAAATTATCCATTTAGTTTTTCCAAAAAGCATAATATTAAAATTCACCTGTCATTACAAAGACCACATAGCATAATTTATACGTATAAATTGTTACCAGCAGCGCCCTAACATTTTGTGATTTTAGGTAATTGTTATAATTATTATATAGAAAACGTTTTTTTTTTTTTTTTTTTTATTTATTTATTTGCCTGAAATATGGTATTTTACAGATTTTATAACACATAAATAGTTCTTCATATTCCGCCTACTACATTCGGCATGCAAATTTTGTGACAATAATAATGATTCTAATTTAACAAAATAATTAATTTTCAATGTCAATAAAAAATCATCTGTCCTAAATAAAGAATTGTCTACTTATTACTTACAAAAGTCAAAGAAAATTATATTACAATTTGTCCATTAACAACATTCAAATGACAACCAAGAAAATAAATTACAAAAATGTCAATAGCTTCAAATCAAATAAAATAAAAATGTATAATTTAATGTCATGCAACTTTTCCAATTGTCCTAGAATCCATAAAACATTTCAACAAACGTTCACAACGTTCTACAAATATACTGTCTATTAAGCTTCCAACGTTCCCACTGCTGGGAAACAGGCCTCCTCTCTGTGAGAGGCCACATGACACAATAATATTCACACTATCCAAACAAATCGATTGATATTCCCCTACACGGTCTGAACGGAATCCCCCAACAATTCTCCACTGCTTTAACATTCATAGAACATAATATAGGAAAACATTCAATCCGAAATTCTTACATTGGTACGGCTCCCCCGATTTTGTGTTCGATATTCTCCTACCTTTGGGGAAATTGGGGTAAATATGAGATAGATAGTGCACGAAATGATCTAAGTAGAAAAGTGGGCTCTGAATATTAATGCAAGAGTGAGCGGCAGAAGTGAAATGTGTTATAAAGGAGACGTTCACCAAATGTATGGGGCTTGGTACTTAAATAATTGAAAATTTAAACAGCCTTCTGACCTATATAGGCTGAAAGAAGGTAATTATTTTGAAGTCTTTGGGCATTTAATGTTTTTGTTGGAAAATAAAATGTTTGCAACACTAACTACAAACATTATTTGTATTTAAGGGATGGCAGCCCTGTGGCAAATGATGTGACAATGACAATATCAGTCAGCAGCGGGCCGAGCACGGGCGAGACTATGTGCGTTTTGTTTGTATTGAAACACTTTTTCACAAAAACAGGCGCCTGAAAAAACCAGATTTAACTATAATCGAGTAGCATAATAAATAAGCTTTCTAATAAGGTACATCACATTAGCGTTTAAAAATCTTCGGAATATTATACCACTTTTGACCTCTCCTTTGTTTTCGTGAGCAAAAGCTGGTAATTTTTAGATCCAGATACTTGGCGTCTTCGATACGTCATAATCCTTAAATATTGGATTTTTGATAAGTGAAGAACTACACCACCACTATCACTACTACTAGGAATGATTGCCTAACATGCCGGCGGCACGCGGCGCTTGAGTCGTTGCCGACGTTACTGAATGTTGCCATTCTTGATATAATATTTATATAAACATAGATAACAAAGTATTTTGTTTATTTATCTCATTGTCGACACGGTTGGCGCAGTGGTTAAGCGATTGACTGCTGCGCTGCGTGTCGCGGGTTTGATTCCCGCACGGAACAAATATTTGTATGACCTACGAGTAGTTGTTCCGGGTCTGGCTGTTTCATTATGTGAGTTTAAATGTTTGTAAACGCACCCACGATACAGGAGAAATTCCTAGTGTGGGGCAACGCAAAAAATATATAAAGTAATGCTGCACCGGTTGACGTCATCACGTCAACGCCGGCTGTCTCTGAAAACCAGCGCTGGGGCTCTGTCTCGCATAGGGTCGCAGCATTATGCTGAGGGAGGGCCGTTTTGCGTGAAAGTGACGCATATTTTCCCTCAACTTGTTCTTTCGTGTTTGTGTTTTTATTTCTTTGCGTTATGTGTACCGCAAATAAACTTATTTTCTTTCTTTCTTTTTTTAACTCAATTTAACACCCGGCTTATTCCTTGAGAATTTAAAGTTGAGAGCTTGACAAACTACTTTAATGATTCCTTCAATGAAGACCGCAACAATAAGAATTTCGTAGGTTTCCACCTCATTTATCGCTGGAGACTGGAGAGTATAAAAGGTTTCCAAATTCAAATTCTTTATTCAGAAGTCCGGTGTAAATATCTTATTGCAAAAACAAGTCAGACAGACATAACCGATATCAGTACCTAAATTAGCAACTGACCCTACTATGTAGTTGAAAGCGATCTTGTCCCTCTGAATCGAATTCTGCGAAGATTTTCCTCATATTGTCTCATATGTGGTAATAAACTTAGTTGCTCTTCGTCCTTCATCGACTTTGGTAACTTTTAGTAGTTCAAGTGTGTATCGGTTCCAAGAAGTTACAGTTATCTTGGCAAGAAAAGGAATGGGGTTTTGTCAATTCAAGTTCATCGTTGGATCATAGAAAGACAGAAAATAAGAAAATAAGTTTATTTGAGCCTAATACGAGGCATGAAATTAAAAATAAAGTACCTAGGTACTAAAAAAATATACACCGTGGCATTTTAATCGTCTTACAACGGCAGCCCACTTCAAGTTTCCAATGACTACTATTCATGAAGTAGTTTTGTTTTACTAACTTTTAATAATTAAAAAAATATATATGAAGCATGACGCACACCCTGTTACGAGTGCGGTGCGAGCCTTGCGTTCCAAGGGCGGCGCGGAATGGAGCGCAAGGCTTGCACCGCGCTCATAATAGGGTGTTTTAAACTAAATCATGCATCATAACGAATAACATTAAAAAAAAAAACTAATGTTAATAAATATTTTTTTTTACTTTCATGAATGATTAGTAGTCATTGGATACGTGAAGTAGGCTGCCGTTGTAAGACGATTAAAATGCCACGGTGTATAACAAATAAGGAAACTGCGTCGGCCTTCATTCAGCATAATGCTGTGGTACTATGCGAGACAGACCCACAGCACTGTTTTTCAACGACAGCTGTCTTTGACGTGATGACATCGACGGGTGCCGCATACAAAGAACCTAGATAAACAATTGTATGTAAGTTTAATTTTAATGTGATATTTCAACCTTTCGGAATAAATCCTCTTTATGATGTCGAAACCGAGTCCAAATCTGGGGTCTACTCCGAAGATAAATCCGAAGTATCGGCCGAATGTTTAGCCGTTTTATGACTACGGCTGACTAAGGCTGAATACGAAGCAGAGAAAAAAAAAACGACGGTCAAAGAGATTAGTCAAAGTCAAAAACGTGACTTGAAATCGGGTAGGGATTCAAAGTCAAAAACGTGACTTGAAATCGGGTAAGGATCAAAGTCAAATAAGGAAACTTTGGAAGTCAAGAAACGGCTGAACTTTCGGCCGATACTTCGGATTATCGCTTCGAAGGAGGCCCCCTGTTGTGTAGTTTAAAAGAAAAACGCGGTCATACAGACAGTAGTTATAATAAATATGGTGTGTATCGATATGATTCAACTTTAGTTATCCGTCATTTTTATTAAATCATTTAAGTCTTTTCTTGTCTAAGACAGACTTAAATGATGTAACAAATTTTAACTTCTGCCTTAACAGTCTAGGCAGTGATATGAGACATAATCACTACAGCTAAAGTAAAAAAATTGTCGCGATCATCTGAGGATCTTCCATCCCATCAAACCGTTTTGGTTCGGTCGCCATTTTGGATGTTTATGAGAGTCGAAAACGGTTCATAAGAGCTCCGAAAATCTGACAACCAAACCGGTCGAATCTTAGGATATTACCTAGGTTAGCTATTGTGCTAGATATTGTGTAGGCAACCAGACCCATTATCCTAGGGTTAGGCGGGTATCTAATCTTATTACCAATTTGGTCACGAGGTCAGGTCAATATCATTGCGACATACAGCCTTATTTGGTTCAACAGGGTGAAAACAAAGTTGGAATGGAAATTAACACTGGCATTCTATTACCGTTTTTCTAATAGCCAACAAAACACTTAATTTTTACAAAATTATCAGCAATCTTTCTTCTTTAAATTTTATATAGGTTAACCAATCATTTGTGTATATATTAGCAGCAGTAATACCTGTCCTAAATAATTTTGTTAACCAATTTTGAATGTATTATGATGTTCTTTAAGAGTCCATAATACATCAAATTGCTTAGCATGATCGTTCGTTATATCGCAAATACTGCTACATTAATTTCTAAATAAATATATAAGTTGAGGATTAATGTTAAGTACTATGTTTGACGAAAACACGATTCCATACAATTTTCCGACGGAAAAAATTACAAAGTTACCTCCAAGCCGGTCAACAAACCGCTTGTATAAAAAAAATACATCAATTAGATCATAAAACTTTGCATAATAACTTAACTAACTATAAAGCAGATACTAAGTTTTTTTTTAATATTTTTATTATCATTATTTTCACCGTAACAAGAAATTAGCGAAAGTATCAGCGCCTTGGAGCCTTCTCCCTGCCCTGTCTCGCTTGCTCGCGTGACTGTGGTGTTGGTGGTGGTTTGTGGATTTATTTGTTAAGAGTCCCTAATACCTCAATATTAGGGACTCAAATACATAAACAAATAAATCCACAAACTGACCTTGGCAAGCTCAAAGTCCGCCCGATATTCACCATCACTATTTTACTCATAAACCTGTATGAAAGTACCCTACAAAATCGGATAAATAATACCCTCCACTATTTCTCCGTAATATGCCTTTCAAACAAAGATTGCCACTAGATATTTTATTTTCTAATACACAATACCTCTTTTTCGCTACTTTACCGGGTGTGCCGTAATAATTTTCAATCGGCCCAGAATATGTTCCTTACAATACTTTCATGAATAAATATGAGCATTTTATACTTAATGCCGTGTTAAAGGAAAAGGTTTTTCGTATAGTTTTTATAGCAATCGGTTTTATGCCTCCGTTTCCTAAAGGTGTTATAATAATATGAAAGTGCTTCAATTTATTTGGTGGTGAAAATTATTGAAGGAAATAATAACATTATTGGTTTTAGATTGCGTTTTTTTAGTTAGAATATAAGAACAATTTCCAGGAACTGAATTATGTAGTTATAATGATGATCTTTTTGCCTTTGTCCCATGTTTATCCTGATTTACATCACATCACACTAATATTATAACGGTGAAAGTTTGTGAGTGTGTGTGTGTGTATGTTTGTTACTTCTTCACGCTCAAACGGCTGGACCAATTTTGATAAAATTTTGTGTGGAGGTAGCTGACACCCTGGATTAAGACATAGGCTACTTTTTATCCCGATATTCCCACGGGATCGAGACTTACGCGGGTGAAACCGCGGGGCGCAGCTAGTTAGAATATAAGAAGAATTTCCTGGAACTGAATTATGTAGTTATAATGATCATCTTTTTGCCTTTGTTTAACCTGATTTAGACGGTTGAATTAATTGCCTGTGGCATACCAGTGTTCAGACGATGCAAGTCATTAGTAATTTTGTTGTATGTCACAGGCAAGAAACTTGCATCGTGTATACGAGGCTGGGTTCGGTGTGACACGTTTTTTTTTCATCCATTCTCCCCTGTCAACCACCACGCTATCGTTTACTCCAATTTCTTCTACCATGCATATTTTTCTTTGGCCTTTTTCTCCTTCTCCATCCATCGTCATTTTTCGAGGAGGACGTCGTGGAGTACGTGCGCCAAAACACGAGGTACACGCCGAAGGTGCATGTACTGGAATCGGACCAGCACGTCAACTTCAAGGCGTTCGTCGTACGTGTACCGAACTGTTTTCTGCCCCTCGTCATGGAAGAAGAATTTTGGCTGCAGGACGTGGTGTTCCGCCTCCACAGGACAGCACAAAGTCAAGCTAATGCAAAGTGAAGTGCTACTAACACAGTCTTAAGCCGTTATATTAACACAAGTTTTGTTAATATTAAAATAATTATGTATGTTTAGGATAACGTGTTTTTGTATGGGCCTGTGTCGCCTGAAATAAATGGTATTATTATTAGCAATCTAGTCGCATGCGTTTCACCCTTTCTCATCACAAGCGCATACCAAAAGAAACGATTCTCTTTCATTTGACTAATGATGACACATACTTGTATAAATATTCAGTAATTTTCATCTTCGTGTGCTCATATACTAGTTAAAACCTGTTCATGCTATTGTATTCCTGATCTTCCGATCAGCAATTTTACATGATTACTTTCTGGACTACCTTTCCGTGCTCAGCCATTCATTACCAATTCTGCCTATCTGCCCATCAAATACAAAATAACATGGATAAAAATATCCTTTACAACAAACAGCCACCTCGAATATAACGGTTGTGTAGACAAAGAGATCTTATCGTAGTCTGAGAGCTGATATCTATAATGATCACAATATGCACGCTTCAACTCACATTGGGTCTAACAAAATGCCTTTCCTTTTCAATATTCCTCTGTAATCTTATATTTATTTCGTTAGAGGTAGGTTCCAGAATATGTTATTATTTATAACATAACATAGGTTATGTTTCACTGGCTAGGAAGATAAGCATTGTGTTTTTTCTTGTAGATTGATGTTATTATCAGACCAATTGGAATCGTTGCGATTTGATAGAAGATGTAGTAACCAAAAATTAACAGAGTATGCTTAGATGTTTTGGTCATGTTGAGAGGACAAATGAAAAGTGACTACCAAAGTTATTTCTAAGGCAGATGTGAGTGAGAACGGCAGGAGGAGACGACCTAAAATTACATAAAGACGTGACCTTGTTGGTGATGTTCTTCTGAAAGGTCAGGTGCGGAGTACTCGCAACCGGCGCGTGTGTTTGACCAGATGCATGAACGTAAACGAAGCACAAGGCGTAGGTAAGGATCGTAGCAGGTGGCGTTCTGTAGTTTCTGCCTATCGCCAAGGGAAGAAGGCGTGAGTTTATGTATAATACTATGTATTCTTAAATTTGTATACCATTTGCTCAGCAATCATCAGTCACCATGTAATATTGAATTGAGTCAGTGAGAACGGCATAATATTTATGTGTAACATATTTCCTCTCGTTTCATCTTTCTGTGGTAGTGATTGCGTGAAAAGGGATGGTAGTGACAGCTAGAGCATGGAATAAGTAAGTACCTACTATTTAATAGCATGAAATTAGTAAGTACTTTAAACATTGTAAGTTGAGAGGGTCTTATTACCAAGGTGACATTCAGATGTTACAGATCATTATGCGACTACTTTATGGCTCGCTCGTTTTTAGGGTTCCGTACCTCAAAAGGAAAAAACAGAACCCTTATAGGATCACTCGTGTGTCTGTCTGTCCGTCTATCACAGCAATTTTGCTCCGAATCTACTGGACCCATTAAGTTGGGTACACATATAACTTTCTGTGACTCATACACGGATGTGTAACGTAAATAACTGAATTTTGAACCTTTTTTTTGTTTTCTAATTTTAAAATTTATACTCGACGGCGCGCGATGATTTAGTCGATTTATTTTAACACATTTTAAAAGTTGTAATCGATTATTTTTACTCTGTGGTTTAGAACTTATTTCTTTGGTGCAATTTTTATTTAGAGCGGGTAACACTGATTGGGGTTGTGAGTGTCATGGCGGCGGAAGGATCACTCTTTTGATGCCTTACGCGGTGCATACGCACAAATCCATTGGCTCTAAATGCAAAACGTAATTGTGATTTGACTTAATCAGTCATAATTATTGTAATCGGTATTTTTTTATGTTTAAGTTTTGTAGCGATATTTGTGAGTAACGTAAGTTATTTTGCGAGTGTTCTTTTTCAAACACCTGCACGTACACGCCCATGATAGAGCACCAACAGAAAATAGATGAAAATTTACCATTCCTTCTCTCCGCAACTACCTAATAGTTAGTTCTTTATTTATAGATTACAGAAAAACCTATAAGAACTCTGTAGTCCTAAAATAACATGGTAAATCTCTCAATATTGTGAGTACAAACTTACATTTGCAGTTAGAATGTATGGAAGAACATGTTTTTCAACTACCATGTTAAGTTTGTTCTTAGGATAAATTCATCCCAACTAGGGAACCCTTCATTGTGAGTGGTCCAACACGCAGTAGTTTTTTTAAATGAAATTTATAATTAAAAACTATTTAAAATTATGACATTGTCAATGATTGTAAAGGGCGATCTTTTCCCATTTTCGGCGAGAAAAGCACAAATATTTGATCAGCTTTCGTTAAAGAAAATAATGCCACTTAAAGACGAATTCTATGTCCAACGGAGGATTTAAAGCCTGATATGACATAATCAAACAACTCACGTTCATTTTATTTCAACAGTAAGGGACTGTTAAATCAAAAAAATATCCTCCTGGGCCTTTTAACGACAGTTTTGATCCCGTAAACTGTTCATAAATACCATAAAATGCCTCCATTGTGTACTATTAATCGCTAATTTATACCCAAACTTGAAAACAATGGGTATTTGATTTTCATTATTCGCAGTTCTAACTTGAGTTTATTGTTTCATAGTAATAAATACAGGCTATTGTTGTAAATACCTTCCTTTAATGGATAGATAGTATTGTGTCTAGAATGTGGATGAGTCGTTTGTTTGCTATTGTGAAGGTATCTAGATTTGAAGGGATAGGTTTAAAAAAGGCATGTATTTTTGTTTTAGGCATGTATTTTACTATATCCTTGTGTCTGAAATAAAGATTCTGGAGACTGTACATTGTCTGAAATAAAGATTGATTTGATTTTATTTTTACTTTACTAATTCCCATTTGGCGCTCGACTCGGGTTTGCGCGTTTGGATTTTGCGTTTATATTAATAATGATTGTGCCTCTTTTCGTAAACCTCAAATAATTCCTTATTGCACTCTTAAAAATACTAAATAGCCAAGTAACTGTAACCAACTTGGCGCTCGCCGCCCGCTGCCACGGCACCGCTCGCTTCGCTCGCTCGGCTCGCGCGCGGTTTGTCACAGTTCTAACCTAACCTAAACCAATTGGTCGGAGTGCCCTAGCTTAGTTACTGCAACCAACTGTGAGAGAAGGCCCGAAAGTAAAAAAACCGGCCAAGTGCGTGTCGGATCACGCATAATGAAGGGTTCCGTAGTTAGGATGAATTTATCCCTAAAACAAACTTAACATTGTGGTTGAAAAACATGTTCTCCCATACATCGATATACGCCACGGTCAATTTTCCAACTGAAAATTTAAATTTGTAATCGCAAAAAATGTATTTTTTATGTGATAAAACTAAAATTGGCCTTTTTCCTATACTTGTGCTATGTGACCTTGCTTCTTGCCAAATTTCATGATTCTAGGTCATCGGGAAGTACCCTATAGGTTTTGATTTATTTGCGAGTATCGAAATATGTCGCAATAATGTCGCATATATCGCCGTATGTTTTTATTGCGTTGACTTGGAAGCTTGATTTTTTTAGATCTTCAAGGGACCATAGACTTACGTATTTGTTATTAATTTCATTTTGATACCTCTACGCGTTCCTGAGCAAAATGGTCTTGACAGACTGATAGACAGACAGACGGACAACGAAGTGATCATATAAGGGTTCCGTTTTTTCCTTTTGAGGTACGGAACCCTAAAAAACACGATTATACAACGGCTTTCAACACGATTGGTGGGGCTTGTGGCTAAGTAATAACAGCCGCACGGGTTTTCGATCAGGTTAAGCTACGTTTGCCTTGGTTGGTCCGTGGATGTTACCATCTTTACATACCAAGACCCCTCCGTGCCTCGGAAAGCTCGTTAAGCCGTTGGTCCCGGCTGTCATTCGTGGATCTTTGACAGTCGTTACGGGTCGTCAGAAGCCCGAAAGTCTGACAACCAGTCATACCAAGGGGTATCGCATTAGTGTTCGAGTTACTGGGCTACTGGGTTGTGGAGGTCAGATAGGCAGTCGTTCCATGTGAAATACTGGTATTCAGCTGCAGCCTTATACTGTAGAGCAGTGGTGGCCGAGTGGTAACGGCCGCGGCTTACGAATTGTAGGTCGTAGGTTCCTGACAGGCGTTTTACTTTGTGTAAATTGTTTTCATCACCACTGCTCTCAAAACGGTGAAGGAAAACATCGTGAGGAAACCGGCATGTCCTAGAACTAAAAAATTCGAAGACATCACATACGTAGACGTAGATGTCAGAACATCTACCAACCGGCACTGGGCCCGCGTGGTGGATTACGGCCCATTCCCTCTCACAGAAAGAGGAGGCCTGTGTCCCAGCAGTGGGAACATTATAGGCTGATTATGTTATGTGTGTTATACTGGAAGCTGACCCCAACATAGTTGGGAAAAGGTTAGATAGATATTGATGACTTTCAACAAGATTGACATAGCTTTGTCGATAGCTAATGTTAGTATAGTTCAGTACCATACATTTTTAAACTTCCATCACCGTTATCAATAGTAGATCGATGTATCTAGGCCTTCAGGGACGTATTACTCTGAGGAGAATTGCTGTAGTTCAGGTATGAACGATAAGGGTGTCATCACAGTTTTGTAAACACAGATACAAGACATTGGCTAACTCTATGCTGCTGCACTCCTAAAGGCAACTATTACCACTACGAGTATATTATCTTTCATGATAAAGATTACAGAACTAGGTAGGAACAACACAATTAAAAGATTAAAATTTTCAGCAATACAAATCAATATTTAGAATTAAAATATCACAATGCAATCTTTAAGTCTCTAAAATCGCAAAGAATGTGCGCTATATATGGATGGAGTAATAGAAATATGGATAAGTCTCTTGGCGCTGCGTGTGTGTGCGTGATCCTTCGCCGCCCGTTCGATGTCCATCGCGCACAGGATGGATGGATAGCAGCACATAATGTAATTTTTGCTCTGTTGATGTAATTGCTGTATGGCGTTCCAGTGAGAGGGTAAATAAATAAATAAAATCACTTTGCCTGACTGTACAAATGACACTGAATTGGTAGTAAAACATCTGGTATTATTCTTCGGGTCGATTCTAAGCGGGTCAAGTGGTCGCGGACCCGTTGCATAAGTCTTAAAAAAATATAATAGTCGCATAAAAAGTCCCATTGTTTGGTTCCAGGCATTACGTTAAATTATCACTTGGAAACTAATTAACAAGACAATGGGAAAGTTTGCAAATAACAGAACTTTATCGTCAGCCTTATGTTACATTAATGTTACCTTTAATTAGACGAGTTTTAATTTATTATATCAGAAAAAAAATATATCAGCCAGTATTTTTTTATTCGAAGACAAAGGCTTTCTCGCCATCTGGATAGCCTTTGGGGTCGGCTTCCAGTCTAACTGAATGCAGCCGAATACCAGTATTTTACATGTTGCAACTGTCTATCTGACCTCTGTGACATTGGAACGTAGTAGCAGTATGTCTAGACTGCTCATTGATTTACTGTCTTGCTCTCTCGCGACCGATCAGCCATGTTGTAAAAGTCTGTTGGAATATAAATGCAACTTTAGTTAATATAAGTGTTTATCTTAGTATTAACCACCTTCACAACCGATTCATAGTTCCATCATTCCAGCCCAAAGACGTCCACTGTTCAAAGGCCTCCCCCAAGCGGATAGGGGTTTGCCATAATCGCCACGCTTGGCAGGCGGGTTGGCGATCGCAGTATGGTGTTAAATTGCATAGAGAACGCTGCTGCCCATTCTCTAGTAAGTCCCTTAGTAGCCTTTTACGACACCTACGGGATGAAATAGGATGGTGCTATTCTTTACGTCCGGTACCACACGGAACGACAAAAACAACCCAGTTAGTAGGTAATAAATACGATACCCCTTAGTAAGACTGGTTGTCAGCGTTTCAGGCTATAGACTACCCGTAACTATTGTCAAAGATCTACAAATGATAGCAACAGGCCCAACGATATAACGTGCTTTCCAAGACACGGAGGGGTCTAGATGTGTAATGGATGGTCACACATCCAAAGACCGACCTCGGCAAGCGTGGCAACCCGTGCAGCTGTTATTACTTAGCCACGAACCTGGCTCTTAGGACAAAGGGTTTCTCTCACAATTAAGGAACGAGCATTAACTGAACACAGACTATGAAGCAGCACATGAGATATTCTGATTCTATCTTTTACATAATTTTATCTTTTACTTCCGTTGTCCATAACTTTTATGCATGACGTTTTAAGTTTTCCATATTATTATTTAACGATTCGTCCGTGTCGTGCCGGACGTAAAGAATAACACCATCCTATTTCCTCCCGTGGGTGTCGTAAAAGACGACTAAGGGACTTACTAGAGAATGGCAGCAGCGTTCTCTATGCATTTTAACACCAAACTGCGACCGCCAACCCGCCTGCCAAGCGTGGCGATTATGGCACACCCCGCTTTTGGGGGAGGCACATGTCCAGCAGTGGACGTCTTTTAGCTGAATTGATGATGATGATTTAACGATAGTTTAAATAGGCAGTCGCTCCATGTCAAATACTGGTATTCAGCTGCATCCAGTTGGACTGGAAACCAACGCAAACTTAGTTGGGAAAAGGCAAGGCAAATACGAGTAGATGATAATAATTATTTAATGTATGGTTATACGAGAGAAGTTATTGAACTTATTCTTTCGTTTCAATAAAAATCTTCTACTACGAAAACCCCATTCTTGCTATAAGTAAACATTATTTAATAGAGTGTCAGTTAACGGCTAATGCAAACACCTGTAGGCTACAATAATGTCTAAAGGGTTTACTTTGAGACTAACGGTTAGAAGATCGATTAGACAGCGCGGTGTTAGTGTAGCCTCTGATGTTTGTAGCTTAACTGCAACGGTTTAGGTTAATCGGTTGTTTGTGAGTAGGTGATACCTGGAAACCGGATACTAGGAAATACCGACGGCTCTAGAATACGGCGTGATGTAAAGTCAGGGAAATTGATTGTAATGTAAACAGACTAGGTTCCAACTTAAATTGTCCGTTTATTCAAATCACAGCCAATTGTTTAAAATGCCTATAACACGGTAAATTGACGTAGGTTGTCATAATTATGTAATCAACTTATTACTGAACTCAGTTCTTTTTTTTTTTCCTCCGCACGTTTTTAGGATTCCTTACCAAAAGGGTAAAACGGGAACCCTATTACTAAGACTCCGCCGTCTGTCTGTCTGTCTGTCCGTCTGTCACCAGGCTGTATCTCATGAACCGTGGTAGCTAGACAGTTGAAATTTTCACAGATGATGTATTTTTGTTGCCGATATAACAAGAAATACTAAAAAATAGAATAAAATAAATATTTAAGGGGGCTCCCATACAACAAACGTGATTTTTTTCTCGATTTTGCTCGAAATTGACAACGGCAACAGGTAGACACTTTAAAAATAAATAATTAAATAAAAAAAAATAAAAAATTAAGGGCGGTTCCCATACAACAAACGTGATTTTTTTGCCATTTTTATAGATAATGGTACGGAACCCTTCGTGCGCGAGTCCGACTCGCACTTGGCTGGTTTTTTTTCAATACATCTGATATTAGCAGAATTTTAAATAGAATAAAATAGACGTAGGTTGTCACTTTGCTTAACAATAATTTTTCCCTGACTGTACAAAATCGCTTGAGACTACACTTTATGTCAATTAATATTTAGTGCAAGATAACCTCCCAGATGTTGAACGAAACAAGTACCTATGAATGTAAGAATCTTAACAACTGGCGGTCTACATTTTCTGCCCATTCTCATGGGAAAATGATGTAATAAGCACGTATAAAAAAGTGGAAGACATTCTTCACACCATAGTGCTCGGAACGAGGATCTCAGAGGTGAGTTATTAATACACTTGAGTATTGATGTGGAAGAGGTGGGAAGATGCAATCATATTCTAGCATCCCCCTTGTAAGAAACAGAGAGTATATTATAATTCACATCTGTTATAAGTAGAGATCGGATGTTCGGATGCATATTTACCTAAAGTATGTTTTTTTCCCGGTAAAGTATACAAAGTATGGAAACGGCTTCTTAAAATATATTTTTACTCCGGGATCGCGGGGTTTCATTAATAACAGTGTGTAGGTATACAATTTTGTATTTCTAAGTATAACAAATATTTATTATCTATTTAGAACTAGGCAAGAATTTTGTGGAAAAAATATCCCGTTTAAAAAACACTATTAATATTTCTTCAAAACCTTTTTGTCTAAAATGAAATATTAGATATATATTATTATTCGGGGATACACAGTACAAAAGAGTAGTTCTTAAAAATTTGTCTGGAAACTGACACTTTTTACCGTACCGAAGCGCACTCCATACTAGTCAACTCTCAATCTTTAGGTGAATATGCATCTGAATATCCGATCTCTAGTTATAAGAAAGGCTTTTACGGAGCAACTTAGTCAGACTCCTTAAATAAAGATACATAAAAAAAAGTACTTAAGAGCCTATACTACCTCAAACGGCTTAGCATAATCCTCCGTTTTGTCCAAATTAGTGCAGCATTAATTTTGAAATAAATATATGGTAAAGTTGAGGATTAATGTTAAGTACTATGTTTGACGAAAAACGATTCCATAAAATTATCTTGTTAGAAAAAAAATCAGAGGTTACGATCAAACACAACAATAAACCGCTGGTATTCAAGAAATACTTCAAATTAGATAATTAACCTTTGCTTAATAACTGAACTGACTCTATAGCAGGTCTTATGTTATTTTTTTTTTTTTAATTACCATTATTTTCAGCGTAAAAAGAAATAAACTAAAATATCGGTTTCTAGGAGTCTTCTCCCTGCCACCCTGTCTCGCTTGCTCGCGTGACCGCGGGAATAGTGCGCGAGCGAGATAAAGAGTTAGGTTAGGTTAGGTTTTTTGTTTACTTCTTGTTTTTTGTTTCAGCAGTATTATTTATGCAACATGATAATTCACTCTATTTCCTACCCAAAAAAAATTATTATCTCGAAAAAAACACTCCCAAACCGACCCCCTTTCGGCAGAACTCTTCTATTATGAATAAACATGGCTATTTTTCGTAACTACCTGACGTTGGATATCGTTTAGACAGTTTGTTTTCGTCTCTGTCACCCCCATATGTCGACAACAGCCTGGTGATATATTTGTTTTTCATATTCCGCTGATATTTCTTGCTGGGCTTTGATTTTGGATCGAGAGATATTTGGGGAACCGGTTGCACTGTACTTGTGCCTGTTGAATATGTGAATATTCTGATGATATTGCCTTTAGGGTACAAATAACAATATTTGAATACTAGCCAGTAGATACTAGTTAGCACGTAATACTTCCTTTGTAATACCTCGGTCCGTGTGGTGCCGGACGTAAAGAACACTAGCACTATCCTATTTATTCCCGTGGGTGTCGTAAAAGAGTCTTAATAAAGAATAGGCAGCAGCATTCTCTATGCATTTTAACACCATACTGCGATCGCCAACCCGCCTGCCAAGCGTGGCGATTTTGGCAAACCCCCCTTTTGGGGAGGCCAATGTCCAGCAGTAGACGTCTTTCGGCTGAAATGATGATGACGTAATACTTCATCCCTTTGACAGTCTTTATTTAAAAGCTCAAAACTTCGGCAGTTAGATTGTTTTTGATGTGTAACATAATTATTCGTTCATATCGCTTATGAGTGATTTCGTAAAAAGGGACGAAAGTGTGTAACAGGAAGTGGCAGCTTGAACGTGGAAAAATTAAGTACTTTTTAATAGCATGGAATTAGTAAGTACTTTATAAAAGCATGGAATTAATGTACGCATGGAATTAGAAAGTACTTTAAAGATTGTAAGTAGAGGGGTCGAATTTAGACCAGTGGGCGACCACGAGTAATGAATAATTATTCGAAACAATATTTTTTTATTTTGAGGTTAGTTTCTGTCGCCGCTCAGTTGCTAATTACCAAGGTGAGATGTCAGATGTTACACATTATATGCGAATACTGTAAGGCTCACTGGTTTTATTTTGTTAGCCTACATTGTGCCCTGCAACTAGGCAAAGGTATTTCCTTTTTCCTAACAAACGTCTCTGATTTATGCGATCTCTTGCCAAGTTGGCCCCGCAAAACTAATTATTTTCTGTACCTTCCTGTACAGTCAGTAAGTAAGTAAGTTTTAGTATCAATACTTGGCTGATTACCTAAATTATGATATACTATAGTAAACAAATGCGTGGATAACGGATAGGAGTATTTTTACGCCCTGCATGTTGATCTTTGACGGCACGGTTAGCGCAGTGGTTAAGCGATTGACTGCTGCGCTGCGTGTCGCGGGTTTGATTCCCGCACGGAACAAATATTTGTATGACCTATAAGTAGTTGTTCCGGGTCTGGCTGTTTCTGTATGTGAGTTTAAATGTTTGTAAACGCACCCACGATACAGGAGAAATTCCTAGTGTGGGGCAACGTTTAGAAAAAAAAAAAAAAATCTCCGAAAACCTAAAACCCAACTACGACAAAAACGCCAAATAAAAAGGTATAATAAACAAGACTTTGAAACAAAATAACAACAGCTTTCGTATAACTGGAGTCACACGTCATTAGAGCATAAATCGTACAGATTAAATAAATTTAAACAATATATTTTTAGAAAGTACTCTCTTTAAGACCTTTCATTAGATACCAAACACGATGGATTAATCTTTAAAAAAAAATGCTAACACTTTACATCCGCTATAAGTATGGGTACGGGTTATAGGCTATATGACGTCACATAAAATGCGGGATCATGGAGGCATGTTGCCGCACTTAATGTAATGTCATATAGCCTATAACATGTCGAACAACATGACGCTTCCAACGATACCTTGTTTGTCAAAATACGACTAGTAGTTTAGGAGTTATGAGGGAACAGATGAATATAAACTCAAACTCAAAAATTCAAAGCATTTATTTCAAATAAAACAATTACACGCACTTTTGAATTGTCAAGGGGTCGGTCAGTCAGAGAGATGAAGCTAGTTGCCCATTCCAAAGCGTAGTAGGTTCCTATGGAGAAGAACGGGGAATAAACTCCACAGACACCTTTTAAATCAAAATATTGTTACAAGGTATTGGTTACATCATTCATGTTGAAATTATACATGTGAGAACAATGTAGAAAGATATGCACTTTAAAAGGGTACACTGTAAAAAAAAAAGTTATTAAAATAAACCGTGGCAGCTAGGAAATGACCAGTCCCCACTGACGGCGCTCGTTCACGAACATGGCGCATGACGATCCAACACACACGCCACCATCAGCGATACATTTGAGTGAGCATGACATACATACATGCAAATCCTCATCAGTAGTTGGGTAAAAACTGATGTACTGCCGGATCTCTACTTCGGACACCAACCCAAAACTACGCGTCTATTTCCCAATTGTAATTACATAGCAACCTCATAGGAAATCCCACGACAAGCACTCAACTGAACTGAACTTCGGAGTTCCTCCCAGCAGGTGCTATAAACACAGAAACTTCATCAACCACCTTAAATATTTCGCTTAACTCATCCCTAGGGATAAAAGACAGTCTGTATTCATCCCTTCTATTATGGAGAAGTTACATTTCGCCGTCAAATAAATACATTCTTAATTTATCACTACCAACTTTCACATCTTCAGTCATTTTTTGCGACAAGACGTGAACTTTTCGACTGATGACGTCACATATAAAAAATGGCGTCGCTCGGGAATTTCTTGATAAATTAATATTGTTAGCTAAGGAACGAAGGTGGAAATGTGATATTTATACGAAATGTGAAATGAAGAAATTCGTGTGTGAGTACATGTTTAATGATATTTGGTTCTCACGAAGACTTTTTTCTTAAATTTTTGGAATTGGAATCATCGACCAATTTTTCTTAGAACTAATGTTACTTACTGTCTGTATCTTTAGTAATATTGAAAATTTGATTTTATCAGCTTAGCTTACGAAACCGTGTTATTCTGTAAAAACATTAAGGTAAGTAAAACTAACATCGCCTCCAGTTTTTTTAAAGGACTTGGTACGAATATACCTTTAAAATAATGTAAGCAAAATATAAATATTATTATTATAAATATAAATTTTGATGAAACTGAAAAAAGATGCTTTTATGATTGAACTATAATTTTATTTATTACGAACGCAGGAAAATGGGTTGAAAATATTAAAAATATAAATAATTACTAATAATGTATGTGAATGTGACATTTATGTTTGGAGACGCTTGACCAAAGCCTGGGTTTGGCATTAAGTTTCGGGTACCCGAATAAATGAACTCCGGGTAACTGAATAATATCATGATGAAAAAAGACAAAAACAGTAAGAAAAATCAAGTAAAAAGTATGAAGCAAGAAAATATTCTCATCTGAAATTGTTAATTGTACAAACTATTCAATATTTTTCTTCTATTAAATAAACAACTTATACGTAATTTATTTATTTATTTGGGACAAACAAACAGTAACACATTATATCTCCGCAAGTAATTTAAACAAAGATATTATATAAATGTGAAACTCACACCGTTATCCACAGCATATACAATTCATATAACTTTACTAATGAACAATCTATGCGAGTAAGACTACAAGACTGTTCAAATAACTATACATCGGAATCCTTAAAAGTTTCTTTAACAAAGCAGAACGAAATCTATTTGCTGGCACTGAGAATAAATCTAATTCTGTAGTTTCTGAACAAAAATCATTATAGTTTTTGCACAAGCGACGTAGAGCCGCAGACCAGCATTGGTGCGGCAATGGGACGCAGCAAAAAGAGGACGTGCGCGCACCTCTCGTCTAATAACAGTTCTTGGGACACAGTAGCATATTTTATTAGTAATCTCAGAGCAGTTATAGCATACGTCGAAAAGGAACATAATTTCTAGATAATAAACGTCTAGACTTCAGGCTCATAAGATTGTATTTATTAAGTAGATTTTTATAGGTTGGGAAGTTGTGGGAGCACCTATAGTGCATCGATCTGAGGAATTTGCGCTGCACTTTTTCTAGCATCTCAACATATTTATTATAAAAAGGGTTCCACACTACCACTGCATATTCGAGTTGAGATCTAACTAGTGCTTTATAGAGATGAGAATAAGTGCTTGCATGTTTAAATTCAGTAGCTGATCTCATAACGAACCCGTACATACGATTAGCCTTTTTGGTGATGTTATCAATATGTTGATCAAGGTGAAGTTTGTTATCTAGCAGTACCCCTAGGTCTCGCACGGATGGAGTTACATTGTTTAGATTATAATTATGATTTAAAACGTTTTTATTTTTTGTGAATGATATCGTTAAGCATTTAGAAATACTAAGGTAAAGTTTGTTTTGAACGCAGTATTCAGAGAAACGATTTAAGTCTTCTTGTAACTGACAACAATCTGCAGGTTTTCTTATAGCTTTAAAGAAGTTAAGCTTTGTAATATAATTTAATGTAATTAATACTTTTTTTAACGTAATATTATATTGATGCTCACAGGATAGCTGTGGTCGTATTCACTTTGCGCTAGCTTATAATCGCTTAATACTGTTAGAATGTATTGGTTACGAGTCTGTCCGAAAGGGATATCGTGGCTCTGGCACACAGGCATCTGAAGGAACACGGGTGGGTGTGAGTCAGTAAAAGTCTGACGCGAGAAGTTATTTAATAATTTCCCAGGCAAAAAAAAAAAAAAAAAGGGTAGGTGGCAAGCAGAGTTAAGCTCATTCATATCTAGTTATGCAAAACGACATAGTAAAAATAAACCTTCTTTAGATCATGTCTTTACGTTCTGTAGACGCCCGCCGCGCCGTCATATTTAATTTAATGTCACGTCACTTAGCCAGCAGACAATCAAGACACTTCCAACGATATCTCATTTGTGAAATTATGATAAGTAGCTTAGAAGGTATGAGGGAACTGATGAACATACATACAAACATACCCACATACATACCGGTCAAAATCATAACTCTACTTTTTTCTTCGCCGTAGTCGGGTAAAAATTAGCAAACTTTTGAAAATAAAAACACAATAACCTCTTTTAGTATGTTGTACACCATACGAATTACAGTATCAATGTACTAGGTTGACACATGGTCTTATCGCTAAAAGCGATCTTTTGACAACTTTGGATGGATTTAAAGGGAGAGACAATACTGCAGGTGCATAGTTTGTGGTGTGCCATTTACAATGAATACCAAGAAAATACTTAAAAACTAACTACACTTACTAACTATACTTAAATACTTGAAGATGCTTTAGAAGCATAATTATAATTAAGCTAGTAAAAGTCATACAATGACAAAACATGAAACGGACCTCCATGTATCATGTTCGTGAACGGGCGCCGTCAGTTGGGACTGGTCATCTCTTAGCTGTCACGGCTTATTTGAATTATTATTTTATTATTATTTAATTCATTTTGAATTGTTTTTTTAGTTTAATCATATAATAATAATAATAAAATATTTATTTCTACAATTTCTTAATCTAATAACAATTAAAATCTTATTTTAGAGGTTGTACGCAGTTACATAGAATTGGAATTCTAACTCCTAAACTAAGTCAAGCTTGTATTATAGGAGAGTTATATAGTTAGTTTGTTTCTATTTGCTGTACTCTGGACGCTTTTAACGTATACTTCTTTATTACATCGTTCTCACATAATTATAAATTCAACATGTGAAGTAACTAATATATTTTTGTAACATTATATATATATATATAATGTAGGCATATAAATATTATAGTAAATAATTATGTATGTATGTGTATTATAAGTTTATAACCTATTTATGTACTTGTGCACCCGTTTTATTTATAATTAATTATGTTATAATTTAATATTTTTGAATATTATTATTTTCTCTCAATCAGAGCACCCGCCATCTTATATCTTCACCACCCTTGGTTGACTGGTAGAGAATGCCTAAGGCATTAAGTCCGCCTTTGTACCTAATTGTGTGCGAGAAGTTTAAATAAATATAATTTGAAAGAGTGACCATGGAGTTTCTTGCCCGTTCTTCTCCATAAGTACCTACTAAGATTTGGAATGGGCAACTAGCTTTATATTTCTGACTGATCGACTCCTTGACAATTGTAAAGTGCCTGTTTAATTGAAATAAATGCTTTGAGTTGGACTCCAGATAGTCCTCAACATATTTATATTCCTTGACAACGAACCAGAAAAACGCTATCACAGACAAAAATCTAAACCAAAAATAAAATTTAGCCAGAACAGAAAAAGGGCTAACGAGAAAAATCTACTCTTATGTAAAATAACACAGAATGTACAAGCCGTTCTAACAAGGCTCCGCGGGCTAGATTCAATCTTTACCAAAGATATTGAATCTCTTCGGTTAGTACACTGAGACAAAATGGCCGTGCCAAGTGTGTACTAGAAAATGTAAGCGAAATACTACACAGCCAGGGAAAAGTTTCTTGGAGAAAATCTACGTATTTTATATATTTCTTACGTTTTTCTCCTATTTTATTAAGACTTTCAATATCGAATGCAAATTTTGCGGTGAGTGGGTATCATCAGGTGTATTTTCTAAGAGAATATGGACCACGCCTTTTTCTAATGATGCATTTTACAGTAAATAGACTTCTCTTCTTATGAACAAACTCAGAGTTTAGCTTCCACTGGCATCATCATCAGTCTAGTGTTTTCCCAACTGTGTTGGGGTCGGCTTCCAGTCTAACCGTATTTTAAATGGAGTGACTGCCTATCTGACTTCCACAAACCAGTTACTGGGTAATACGATAGCCCGTTTTTTTATGAGAGCCCCTTCAATATTTGTTTTATTTTAATTTAATTATTTATTTTTTAAGTAAATATATAACTAAATATTCTGTGAATATTTCAAGCGTCTACCTGTTGCCGTTATCAATATAGAACAAAAAGGAGCAAAACAATCACGTTTGTTGTATGGGAGCCCCCTTAAATATTTATTTTATTCTGTTTTTTAGTATTTGTTGTTATAGCGGCAACAGAAATACATCATCTGTGAAAATGTCAACTGTGTAACTAGCACCGTTCATGAGATACAGCCTGGTGACAGACGGACAGACAGACAGACAGACAGACAAACGGCGGAGCCTTAGTAATAGAGTTCCCATTTTACCCTTTGGGTACGGAACCCTAAAAATGTACGTTGGTATTTCTGTACATCTGATTGAGATTAATAGACTTCGACACCGTTGGACCGATCATTATGAAATTTGGCACATATACTCGTACATAATTATGTATTGTTTCACGAAGAAGGGTTTTATTTATGCCTCTTTTCTATATCTATGCCGCGGGCAGAAGCTAGATCGTGAAGCGAAAACATTGTAGCGCTTTTTACGAAAATTACACGGACGGAGGAGTATGAACTTTGGCACAGTTAAAGTCCATATGGGAAGGAGTGCAGAACGCTAATATTTTTATGTAATACTAGCTTCGCCCCACGGTTTTACCCGCGTAAGTCTAGATCCCGTGGGAATATCGGGATAAAAAGTAGCCTATATCTTAATCCAGAGTGTCAGGAACCTCCATACAAAATTTTATCAAAATTGGTCTAGCTGTTTGAGCGTGAAGAAGTAACGAACATACACACACACACACTCACAAACTTTCACCTTTATAATATTAGCGTGATGCATTAAAAATAAATTAAATTAATAAAAAAAAACATTACTCACACTACCATGCGTTTGACACACACACATAGTACCAGGGCCAGATGACTTCAAGATAGATAGGTGACAGAAGTGACAGCTTGATTGTTGTATGGGAGCCCCCCTTAAATATTTGTTTTATTTTAATTTAATTATTGATTTTTAAAGTGAATATATAACTAAATATTCTGTGAATATGTAAGTGTCTACCTGTTGCCGTTACCAATATCGAGCAAAAACGAGCAAAAAAATCACGTTTGTTGTATGGGAGCCCCCTTAAATATTTATGTTATTCTGGTTTTTAGTATTTGTTGCTATAGCGGCAACAGAAATACATCATCTGTGAAAATTTCAACTCTCTAGCTATCACGGATCATGAGATACAGCCTCGTGACAGACGGACAGACAGACAGACAGACGGCGGAGCCTCAGTAATAGGGTTCCCGTTTTACCCTTTGGGCACGGAACCCTAAAAACAAGAAATTAGTAAGTACTTTAATATAATGGAATTAGTGTACTAATGGAATTAGTAAGTAATACAGATTGTAAGTAGAGGGGGTCGACCAGTGGGCTACGACTAGTAATTGTAAAAGCAATAAACCAAATAAACAAGACACAAAAACGGAACAATTTCACACTAATATTATAAAGGCGAAAGTTTGTATGTGTGTGTGTGTGTGTGTGTATGTTTGTTACTTCTTCACGCTAAAACGGCTGGACTAATTTTGATAAAATTTTGTATGGAGGTAGCTGACACCCTGGATTAAGACATAGGCTACTTTTTATCCCGATATTCCCACGGGATCGAGACTTACGCGGGTGAAACCGCGGGGCGCAGCTAGTATTTCAATATAGCTCGCTATTTGTCTTCTTCACATTCAACTTCAACCCTTTGGTGACAATCTTATAATTATAATGTTAGCGTTTATTTTTATTACTCCGGACTATCGATTTGGTAACTTAGGTTCCGTGCCAAGAAATACGTGGCTTTATGATCCACCTGTGTAGGCATAGTGCAAACATCGACTCCCTTGCCAAATGTTTTAGTAATCTGCGAAGCTCTTGTTAATTCAGGAGCCCATTATTTTAAAAGAGATGAGGATTTCTGTTTAATTGGATTGGGTTTGTATAGTCATTATGATCGGTACTCCTTTTCATGCTATCCTCAAGTTTCCTTTTAAGATAACCACCGAAGGTGATAATGATGTTGGCTCATGGGTGTAAAAAAGTCTCTTCAAAACTGTCGTACGGCTAGTTTTAGCCGTACGGCAGTTTTGAAGAGACAACTTTTTTGATTTTTCTGTTTAGAAAGAAATGATAACATTACCAGCGATCGCAAAAAAAATGTTATGAAGTTACAGAATAGCCGGCTGTCATCCCTTGATCGCCTTTTACACCCACGTGTCCTAAATAACTTTAGCAATATTTGTATCGCAAATTTCTCTTGGGAGAAACGCAGCCAAGCTTTTTGCTTTGTAAGTTAAAATAATAGTATTATGCTTAGCAAGTGGTATCAACAAATTATATTCTCTAAAATTAAGAATTAATTAATAAGAAAGAATAAGAATTTTTGTTCTATTAAAAAAATATTGTTGATATTGTTGTTGTTGTTGTATTGTTGAAAAATGTAATCTCAAACAATATTTTCAAGATTGAAAATGTTGTTTGAGATTACATTTTTCACGTTTATCCACTTTATGCCTGCTTCATACCATTGTGATACTTACTTCTTCGATTGTGACTGGGTATCGTGGATCTCAGGGTTCTTTGTCAATGAACGATGCTCTGCTCTGTTCTTTGTCAATGAACGATGCTCTGCTCTGTTCTTTGTCAATGAACGATGCTCTGCTCTGTTCTTTGTCAATGAACGATGCTCTGCTCTGCTCTCTGCTATCGCCAAGAGTTGTGCTATATGTGGATATGCCTTCTGAACTAGTAAAGGTGTTACTCGATACCTTTTGAAAGTTTGTCTTAAAGTTTGGTTTCCTAGAAAACGAATTCGTCAATTATTATAACAAATTATATTCTCTATGGTATTGGCACGAAGTTCATCGGAGTGCCAACCGACGCTAAAGATTTTTTAATGTATATAAAATTTTATAATAATATTATGTACTTTAATGAAATAATTTATTTTAATTTTAATGTATTTTATTTTAATGGTGTAATGATTTTTGTTTTAATGTTATGTATTGTGATTGGGTCTCAGTGCCTTAATAAATAAATAAATAACAGCTATCATGAAAATCTGTAATTTTCACCAGTATTTGACATTAAGGTTCAAAAAACGCTCTGTATTTGGACAGCCGTTATTGTGTGACCGTTCACCGCTTTCTAAGAATACCAAAACTTTAAGCCCCATTTAAATATTGGCCATGGCATACTATAAAATTGAAGCAACAAATAACTAGCACCGTCTAATCAACACGTACAATTGTTGCACGATACGGGCAAGTTAGTCGCCGTTCAAGACTGGTATAGGTGTTTACACCTACAACAGCACGTAGCAGCAGCAGTTTACAGCACGTACAATAAAATCGCATTCAATTCTGCCATGAATTTTTCAATATTCAACATGAGCGAATGAAATGAGTTAAAAAACATCTTGAAAAGACGTTTAATAGAATTGAATAAAACATTTGGCAGCGCAAATACGGACGATCTTGAATTAATTATACAAGGACGTACAACAGTTACCTTGGTATAAACAGAAGTCGCATGCAATTATTGAATGGCAAAACTTGCATTCAATAATTGTATACCATCTTGCACATATGCAAGAGTGTAAACACTTGCATGCAATTCTTAAATGGCAATAATTGAACGTGCTTTATGGCATACGATTGTTGCTCTTGAACGTTCTAGAAGCTTGCACCGTGTAAATGCGGCTATAATGACATAATATGATTGTGTCACTAAAGCCCCATTTACACGACTAAGATTTTTGTCTGTGTGACTATCTATTTGTCATGTAGGATTTGGATCGTACAGGCGTCCCAATTTGATTTAATTTCAAGGCTTTAAACTTAGGCTATAACTGGGTATAGAGCTCTTCCAAAATATTATTAAATATTTATCGTACTTGTATCTTATAGTTTCTGTGAACTACATATAAACAAGATTTCAATTTCAGTTTTTGTATATTAAAAAAAAGATGATAAAAAAACATCAACAACGTAGTTTTAATTTTTTTTATTAAACTCATATTTTTTTACAAAGAAACTATTCACATGAAAATCATTACAATTACCTTGATATTAACAGTTGACAAATAGATCCGATAAAAGATGTCAGACATCAGTTTCTATCACTAATTAATTACAATATTTACAACACTATTTACATAATTACAGTTGACAAAAATAAATTCGACAAAGACCATTATGATATTTCATAAAATTGTGTAAACTCAGAATTATTATTCACAGCCAGAAAAAAAGAATGGAAAATAAAATGAATAAAAAACCTCAAGTCTTTTTAGATTATGTGTTAACGTGTTCCAACATTTCTGGTAACGCATTGTATGCTACCATATTGCCGAAACCTTTAGGCTCTTTCTTGGTTACTATTGCAACAATTTCTTCTTCTGGAGGCGGAGGGGGGAACTCTGCATTAGGATCCACAGTCGCCGATATATCATCTACACTAAGAACTACTTCTCTATTGTCAATTTCGATTCTGTTACGCTCTAAAGAACTATCTTCCATAATGCTGTACAGATTTTCTGACTTACTTTTACTATACATTTGTCAGGAATTCATGTAAAACGGATCGTTTATGTTAACTCCATCATTGACTGTGTTTCCCTTTTGGGACCACTGTTTTTGTTGATGCTTTATCCTATATATAATTTCGTCGTGTATTACGCCAAAGCACATGGCTGTTAGTGCCAAACCCGTTAAGGTGTACGCAGAACAAAACCACAGAGTGGTAGATTTGATGGTGTAGTACCTAACGCCATTTATTGTTGTATATGTCATACCAGGAATAATATTACCGAACCCAATGGTGCTTAACGCCATGAAACAGAAATAGAAACCATCTATGATACCCAAATTGTCTATTTTGAATAAAACCACAGCACCGATGATTATGTATATAAATATTGCTGCCAAACATAAAAGAACGGGAGCTAGTATGCTGAGACCATGCATGGATAGCTTTGAATCTGTATCTGGCCAACTGATGATGTCATCTTTGGCTGTACTCGTGGTTGGTCTTTCTGAAAGTGACAAGTCTTTCTGACTGTCAGGTTTTAGCACGTAACATTCCTCTGTGGGCGTTTTGCTCGTGTTTTGGCTGTTAAGAATTTCTTCTTGTTGTCTTTTCATTTTCATTCTTCGTTCCTTCTCTGCCATTCTTCGTTCGTCATAGCAGCAGTAGCCGCAGTTTGAACAGAGGCAGCAGCAGAGGGCTCGACTGAAGACGCTTCGAGCCATCTTGGAGAGGAGAGAACCGACGCTCGATAGGTAGACCAGAGTTAATGGTATACCGATCAAAGCGTAGATGATAGTTACGCCTTTCCCGAGTATTGTTCTTGGTGCGATGTTCCCGTAACCTGTAAAAGAAATGAAGCTATTAATATCTTGTAATAAAATCAAAAAAGGGTTCAAGAATCGGGATATTAAGGATGATATCACAAAATCTGACAAAAAATGTCAGAGATAGATTACTCCTTCATCTCCATTGGTAGCAATTTTTTATTCGAAAATGTTGGTTTATAATATTGTAAAAAATAATTTCCGTTGCCTCTTCACACAAAATCTTCAATATAATAACATAAATTTAGTTACTAAAAATATTTTATGTAAGCAGACATGTTCAACTCAAAAAGGTACTAAAAAGAACTATCAAAATGTTACAAATAGTCTCAGACAATAATATTGAAAAAAACCTATATTTTTTTAAACAACACTGTCGGTAATGTTTTTTTTCCTATTATTTAACAAACCATGTCAAGAAATTTAAAAATCACACACTGGGGCTTCAGCTATCCGTGTGATAAAATCATTTTTTTTTTGATTATACAATATCTTTATTAAGTAAATGAACGGCGAAATAAGCTATATTTTCGAAACCGCAAAAGTGATGAAACTATTAACAGGTGCTGCGACTGACACGAATGGTTTATCACCACGAAAACTGTACTTTTATAGTTACACAGACTTAATGTTTCAATTATTTCAAGCTTTCTCACAATTAGATAAGACATTGACGAAAAACGTATTTTTTTGTGATAGCACCCTTAAACAGAATCAAAGACGAGTCTTAAAGTAGATTGTTGCATCGAGCACAAAGTGCATTAATTACTCACTTTAGCAAGGGTGCGTATTCTACTCTTCTTTCAAGTACCAATCTACCTACCGTGATAAAATATACCTACTCAAAATAAAAACTCAAGTTAATGAAAACAAAGTTTAATTCATCTTCTCCTCAAACATTTAAAACGTACAATTATTAAATGTGCAGTTATTAAGAGTGAAATTTGCACTTTTACTTGGAAAATTTAAAAAGTAAATACAGTGCGTTAATGAAAAACTGTGCAACCATGAGATTTCATATAACATTTCTGCACTGTTTTGGTTCTAAAAAGAAAATACGCCCTTGTGATCGGTTTTGTAGTGATTAATGATAACATTACTAGGTAGTTGAAAGAAAAAATGTTTTCGTTCTTGGAATTAAGGACTTTAACGTAACATGTGTTAATTTGTCCTGTTTATTGACTATTAATTATTGACTGCTTATTGATTATTGACTTTTGATAATTAAGCTACCTCAAGAGTTTTAAATTATTGCAAACATTTAGTTCGTAACGCAGGGGTATAGCTATGGTTATTGTACAACAGTCGTATTGTAGTAGTGTGAAGCTAAGTGTTTGTTCACTTTGCTCAGATCATTCTCAGCCTGCACAACAACACTAAGTGCACTAACCCAAAATTACTTCTACAATTTTAAAACAAAGTGCGAAAAATTCTCACCTATAGTAGTTAAAACAGTGAGCGAGTAGAAAAACGCAAGCGCCAAATTCCATTCGTGCTCCTCATAATGGTTTGTGAGGTCGCTCCCGAATTCACCAAGCGCCATCTCTCGGTAACTGACGCCATACTGCGACGCCATTTCGGTAGTAACCCTTTGTACAAGCTCGTTTTGAAACTTCAGAATCTCCTGTGCAGCCAACCGTGTCCAATTCTCTCTATACAAAATATTTAGAGACACTGTTATCTCCCAAATATTTTCAACCGCTCTGCTTCGGGCGTCCCAAAAGTAATTTGCTGACAAAGTTAGATTCCCGTAATCATATTCGTCGTCTGTCTTTTTGTGTGTACTATTTGTATCTTTATGACTAAGTTTCTGTCTATCTGGAAGTATTCTGGGCCTGGCTGGGGCTTCTGCTCCGCCTTCTATGGCCAGAAAAATAAAGGATCCCAAAAACGTGTAGGCTAAAAGTACTACGAATATTACAACGTTAGTTAGGGAGCCGATAATGAATTGTTTTCTTCTATACTTAGTAGTTTTGAGACAAAAGCAGCAAACAACTTTTTGTCGTGATGTTTGTGCTCTTTTTCTGCTATTAGATACCATAGAGTCGGCATCTTGGCATCGGTCCAAAGGGATCCCTCCGTTAAGCGAGGGCTTTGCCAATGTGTACTGTTCGAACCGACTGATTGCTTCTTTGTCCAATACTACATGATCTATATCCATTTTGGTGTGTTATGTTCTACCTTCGTGAGACGTCATTATATCGGCTCATCTGTAACAAGAGAGATAATGCGATTATGTATCAAATATAAGGTATACGTATCTGCTTATCCGGGGTAAAGTTAGGGGAGGAACGAAAAAAAAATTGTATGTACATTCAAAAGTATCCTTTTGTCCCTATCCGGACACCTTTCTTCCTCATCAAAATCGGCTTAAGTTAGTTCAGCCGTAGAAATCTTCCGAACAGAGAAAGAAAATTTCGAATTAATGGAAGCTTCTATGTAGGTACTTATCTGAATTTTTAAAAATACCCGGAACCGTGTGTGTCGGGCGCAAAAAAAAATAATTGAACGTCAATCAATATGTGATGATAAATGGCGTGGACAGGTACTATCAGCTGAAATGAAGGCAGTGGCTCTATACACCGTGGTATTTTAATCGTCTTACAACGGCAGCCCACTTCCTGTATCGAATGACTACTAATCATTCATGAAAGTAATACAAATATTTATTAACATTTGAATTTTTTTTTTTCTAATATTATTCATTATGACGCATGATGTAGTTTGAAACACCCTGTTATGAGCGCGGTGCGAGACTTGCACTCCATTCCGCGCCGCCCTTGGAACGCAAGGTTCGCACCGCGTTCGTAACAGGGTGTTTCAAACTACGTCATGCGTCATCAACTCATCGTGAATAATATATTTTTATTTTTTATTATTCTAAAATGTTAATATTTTTTTTTTACTCTCATGAATGATTAGTAGTCATTGGATACATGAAGTGGGCTGCCGTTGTAAGACAATTAAAATACCACGGTATATACAAACATCGCTTTTCAATGAGTATCAGATGCTAAACATTTTATATTAATAACATAATACTTCGTATTGTATAGAACACTATTTGCTTAAATTTAAGTGAAATATAAGGTAATTACAAGGTAAAATAAAATAAGCAATGAAATGATATCACAAATAACATAGTGGAGCATTAAAAAGAACTCTACAATGTTATAATTCTGCGTAAACCTAGATCAGTTCAGGCTATAATAAAACGACTGATCGAACCAGACTTGCTCCGTATTTATAAAAAGTAATTCGTAAAACTAAGAACTAGGGCCTAATAATACGAAATGTTTAAGGCAAACGTCGTTATTTCAACGTCCTCTGCTGAAAATACCGTAAAACGGGGTGAATAGAAATGCAGGGGTGAATCGAGACGCAACTTTATAATGGATTTTAACGTTGAAATAATATATTTTGTTGCCAAAAAGGACTATAATTTGTTACCTGTACTATAATTAACGATTAAGTGCCTTGGCAACAAACTATATTGTTATTTCAAGGTTAAAATCCATTTTTAAGTTGCGTCTTGATTCACTCCTGCATTTCTATTCACCCCGTTTTACCCGGTACTTATACGAATGTATATTATCACTTTCTGGGCTTGTGGCTAAATAATAAAAGCCTCACGGGTCGATCGAGCAAGTAACAGCTAAGCTTGCCTCGGTTGGTCTTTGGATGGGTGACCATCTTTATATACCAAGACCCCTCTGTGCCTCGGAAAGCACGTTAAGCCAGTCCCGGCTGTCATTCGTCGATCTTTGACAGTCGTCACGGGTCGCCAGAAGTCCGAAAGTCTGACATCCAGTCGTACCAAGGGGTATCGTATTACTCAGTAACTGGGTGGCAGTCGTTCCATTTAAAATAGTGGTATTCAGCTGCATCTGACTAGACTGAAAGCCGACCCCAACATAGTTTGGAAAAGGCTGATGAGTTGATGATCATTTTCTGCTGAACAATGCCATATCCTCATAAGCTTTAAGTTGTCAAAAATTCAAATTATTTATTTCAAATAGGCACATAAAAGGCACTTTTGAACGTCAATATTTACAGAAAAATAGAATTGATTCTAGTCGCCCCTTCCAAAAGGTAGTATCGTATGGAGAAGAATACGCAAGAAACTCCACCGTTACTCTTTTAAAATGTTTTACAATATTTTGTATAGGTACATTAATTATATAAAATAAAATTGTATAGTAACTTCATTACACACTAAGCAAAAATAATTAAAAATGAAGCAATGACAGAAATTAATAATGTGGTAGATACATGGTGTGGTATGGTATTTAAGATACATGGTATTTAAAAATATTGTTAAAATATACGTTTTCCTAAAAAAAAAAAATATAATAGGTCAGTGTGTGAGTTAAGGTAATCAGAATCACAGAACGTAAAATAAATGTCAAAAAAAAACAATTTAAATAGCAACCAGTTTGACATTGTCTAGGTATTACCCTTATCTGGACTAACCATTAAACTCACTCAATAAATATGTTAACATCAGAATTATTACGAAATCCTAACTAATATTATAAATGCAAAAGTGAGTTTGTTTGTTTATTTGTTTGTTACGCTTTCGCGCTAAAACAGCTGAACGGATTTGGCTGAAATTTGCTGAGCTATGAATGCGTTTATTTTAATTGCGTTTGACGTTTAATTTTATTCTGTAACCTTTATAATTTGTACCTATTATTTCGTTTATTTTAATTGCCTTGACATTTTTATATATTCTGTTGCAATATTGTAAAATTTTCATTTTTATATGGGTTTTCAATTCAATTCAATTCAAATATTTAATTCGGAAAACATCTTTATTGTGTAAGTGGATGCCTTAGTTCTAAAAGTCACTAAGTCCATTTTTATCGATATTGAATTTACCAGTTCAAAAAAAAACTTTTTTTTTTGTCTATGAGTTGGTCTCATCCTTTTTTTAATTAAATGTCGCTAAGATGTTTTTTTCCAATTCCTAAAATCACTAAATCCTCTAAACTGAATTCAAAAAGTCACTAAATTCAAAAAGTACCCAAATCCAATGAATTTTATGTGATAAGTCACTAAATCCATGTGTTTTTAAACTATATCCTGGTCACACAGGCGGTCGTTTATTTTCACTGATTTGAATGTTGGAAAAGATTAGTTTGCGAAAACTGTTTTAAACTTAAAAATTGAAGAAGAAAACGAAATAAAGTGTAAAATTGGAGAATGTCAGAGGATAAACTGGAACGGTAAGTATTTTTTTCAATTTGTGCTCGATTTGGTTAGAATAAATGAAATATTAATAGAATAATAATTACTGGTCTTTTTATTTCAGACTTATGTACGATTGTGGTATATAAGACGGTGATTCCTCTGGTAGTGAATGGACTCCAGAAAATGAAAATGCGATCACGACTTATAAGCGTATCACGACCTCTGCCAGCGTTCATACAGGAAACTGGTAAGTGTATTGGTATAATACCCGTAATAATTTTAGAACTACCCGCATATTATAAATTTACGAATCTGGACATATTCTTCAATAATTTATTTTATTAGTTCACAGAGTGCTACGAATTTGACAAATCAAATTAATGATGTTGAAAATGGTATCAGAAAAATAAATAATAAAAAACGAGTCAAGTTGAATGAAAAAACGGGAGAAATTGTATCAGATAGTGAAGGTGAAGAAATAGAAGTTTATGATGAAAATGACGTTTCAGATATTGAATTTCGAACTATTGAGCCTACTAAAAGGAGGAAAATTTTAAATGAAATAACTGGTGAGTTTAATGAGGTTGAAGAAATAGATGAAACGAACGATATAGAAGTAAACATAATAAAAAAGCGGGGGAAAAAAAGAACATCTAGGCCAGAAAGTTGGAAGAAAAATTTGACCAAGAAAAAGAACGTCAAAAACCATGTTAGGCGCGAAATACCAAAATGTCGGTGCAAGTGTAAAGAAAAGCTGTCAGAAAAAGAGGCTGATAGTATTTTCAACAAATTTATTGGTTTGTCTTCGCACACGAATCAAAACGTATACTTGCAAGGTTGCTTTCAAGAAACTAACCCTCTTAGATTTCGCCCAACAAAATCTCCAACAAAAGCAAGGCCACGAAAGGTTTTTAAGTATCATGTTAGTCTGAAAAAAAGAGTTGTAGTGTTATGTCAGCAAGCTTTCTTAGTGATACACGGTATAAAAAGGGAAAGGCTTCAGCGCAAAGTACAGCGTAAAGAAAAAGACATCACTGACTTGAGAGGAAGGCAAAGTCATTCTACTTATAGCCAAGATGTTATAAAAAAAGTACACGATTTTATTGAAAGTATTCCAGCTAGAGAATCACACTACTCTAGAGAATCTAATAAACATAAAAAATACATTGATTCAAATCTATCTGTAGCTGAGTTACACAGAAAGTTCAAAGGTGATAACCCTGAAATAAACATTAAGTACAGCAAGTTCAATGAAATCTTCAATAAAGATTTTAATATTGCTTTCGGACAGCCTAGAAAAGACATTTGCGCGACATGTGAAAAATTAAAAGTTCAGATAGATTTTGTGACTATGAACAAAGACATGAAACATGTTAATTCTTTGAAGATGGAAAAAGAACTTCATTTGAGAAAGGCTGAAGTGTTTTTGAAAACAATCACAAAAACTGAAGCTGACAAGAAAAACGATAAGTTATCACTTTGTTTTGATTACCAGAAGAATTTGCCATTACCTGTAACAAATGTTTCTATAGAATATTATTCACGTCAATTGTGGTTACATAATTTCGGTATTCACAATCTTTCAGACAACACAGCTTCCATGTATTTATATACTGAAAATTACGGACAAAAAGGGCCAAATGAAGTCTTAACAGCTTTGGCTGACTACATCGCGCACAACAAACTTCCAGAGCACACTCACTTGGAGTTGTTTTGTGATAATTGTTTTAGCCAAAACAAAAATCGCTATCTATTCACTTTCCTGGACCAATTATGTGCAAATAATATATTTCAAAAAGTTTCAATTTCTTATCCGATTCCTGGACATAGCATGATGCCAATAGATCGCGACTTTGCACTCATAGAAAGAAAGCGTATTAAAACAGAAAAGGTTTACACGCCTGGCTATTACGTAGATCTGATAGAAAACTCACGCAATACAAATAAATTCCAAGTTCTCTTTCTAGAAAAGAATCTAAGGGATGAGGAAAATCTTGAAGATCGCGTCTTAAAAATTAAGAATTACAAGAACCTGTATGATGCTCATATTAAGCCATCAATAAATGGAATAGCTGTATGCCGAAATGTACGCTTTCAAAGATTCCGACACCCTGAATTTGCTACCTCGATGATAGGTCAAAATTTTAAGAAGATGACATTGTATCGTGTTGGCATGGGTGGCAAGATCATCGAAGATCTCAGTAACTGTTACCAAGGGATGTTACCATTAAAACCAGCAAAACTTCAGGATATCAAGAAACTGCTTGAGTATGTTCCCGTTGAAAAACGACTCTTTTATGATGACATACTGTTAGAAGCTACTTCTTCAGGAAGAGAGCAGGATTTTGAAAATAACGATACACAAGAAGAAATTTATGAATAAAGACAATAATATAATAATAAAACTGTGTTCAATATGATTAAACGTGATTTTAAATTTAATGAGAAGATAAGAAGGAAGGTTATATTGTGTTAAAATTAACAGTTAATGCTAATAATAAGAAGAAGTTTATAGTTTTGTTATTGATTGATTTTTTGTTCTTTATTAAGGTTAAGATAATATGTCACTAATTCCAAAGAATTTTCATAAGAAGTCCCTAACTCCACTAATTTTGCGATAAGTCCTGTTTTTTAAGTATTTAATACTGATAATTATAATAATAATGTTTTTTTTTTAAGAACACCATATTAAAGCCTACCCCATAAACGATTGTTTCATTTTTTTCCAAATTTATTTATGCGGCCATTTTCTTAAAACATTTTTTTTGCACTTTAAATGTCAGTAAAAAATTAAAACATAAAAATAACATAAAAGATACAAAAATTAATATTAAAATCTTAATTAAAATCAAATTCCAAAACCAAATTTAAATTACAATAAAAAACAAAATCAAATTTATAATCAAAATCCAAATCATAATTAAAGTCAATATTACTAATGTTGCCTGAGCAAAACAAATATAAAAAAGAAAATTGAATTCAGATTAAATGTTTTTTTTTTTTATGCAGGTAGAACAGACTTTTCTTCAAGCGGAGCTGAGGAGGATTGAGCAAGCGGTTCTTAGAGTTGCCGAACTGCTGGAGCAGGCGGATCATCGAAGCCAACAAAACGCTCATTGGACTTGGATGAAAGGTATAGACAATATGACCTGGTTTAGGTGTCGAGCCTCCCTGTGAGTGTCGACGGTGCACATGAGCCCCGGGACATAGCCTGTGCCTTCCAACGACATTTCAAGGTCGAGTCACCGCTCGGGGCGGTGACGCGGGTGCTTGCTGCGGGGGATCGCCCTGGGGACGTTGCCATTAGATTCTCTGCCAAGGATGTGGCTGCTGTTATTAAGAAGATGGTCCGAGGTAAGTCCCCGGGACACGATGGGCTCAGCATCGAGCATCTGAGGTACGCCGGTGTACATCTGCCAAGAGTTCTCGCTCTGTTTTTCAACTTGTGTGTGAGTCATAGTTACTTGCCTGATGACTTAATGTACACGGTGTACATTAAGTCATCAGGCAAGTAACTGTTCCAATTGTTAAGAATAAAACTGGTGATTGTGCTGATATTTCTAATTATAGACCCATCTCGTTAGCAACAGTCATAAGTAAGGTGCTGGATAGTTTGCTTGATCAACAGTTGGGAGGGCACTTAAATCTGAATGACGCCCAATTTGGCTTTAGGCCTGGTCTGTCGACTGAGAGTGCCATCCTCTGTCTTAAGCAAACTGTTCAGTACTACACTGACAGGAATACACCTGTATACGCATGCTTTTTAGACCTGTCAAAGGCTTTTGATATGGTGTGCTATGATAAGTTATGGGATAAATTGCGATGCGAGACGAAATTGTCACATGATGTTATATCGCTGTTTGAATATTGGTACAGTCATCAGCAGAATAGTGTCAGATGGGCAGGGTCGCATTCGGATGTATACAGGTTGGAGTGCGGCGTGAGGCAAGGGGGGCTAACCTCGCCACGTCTTTTCAACCTGTATATGAACCAGTTGATTGGGGAGCTCAGCAGCACTAAAGTCGGTTGTTCTATTGATGGGGTTTGTGTAAACAACATCAGTTATGCGAATGACATGGTGCTGCATGATGCCCTTCGCTCTCTGCACTACGTAAACTGTTGAGTATTTGTGAAACTTACGCTGGGGCCCATGGGCTCAGATATAATCCAAAGAAGAGTGAATACATGATCTTTAAAGCGGGTGCTAAAAGTTACTCGAGTGTACCTCCTGTTACTCTTTGCGGATCACTTTTGAACAGGGTAAATCAGTTCAAGTATCTGGGTCACTGGGTCACTGAGGATTTGTCTGATAATGCGGATATTGAGAGGGAACGTAGGGCGTTGTCTGTCCGGTGATGTTGGCTCGCAGGTTTGCGCGTTGTTCTCCGCAGGTGAAGGTAACCCTGTTCAGGGCGTACTGTCAGACCTTCTACACGTGTAGCCTGTGGACCAACTTCACTCAGCGGGCGTACAACGCTCTACGTGTCCAGTACAACAACGCGTTTAGGATCCTGTTCGGGCAGCCACGGTATTGTAGCGCGTCTGCAATGTTCGCTGAGGCAAGAACGGATGATTTCCACTGTATAATCAGGAAAAGGAGTGCGTCACTTCTGCGCCGTGGCCGTGGCAGCTCGAACGGACTCCTGAGTGTGTTGTCCGAGCGGTGGGACTCGCCTTTTTTGCGGAGGTGGCTGCAGCTGCATGCCAGCGTCTGCGTTTATTATTTAATGTAATGTGTATTAATTTTTAATTTTGTTTTGTATTTTTATGATAATTTTGTTTTTAAATTTTTGTTTAATTAATTTTTGTTTTATTTCTGATCTTAATTTTGTTTTATTTCTGATCTTAATTTTGTTTTTAATTTTGACCTTAATTCTGAATTTAATTTTGTTTTTAATTCTATGTTTGCGATTTTTTATTTTGTATTATGACATAAACAATTTTACTATGGATTTATCTGAAATAAATGATTTGATTTTGATTTTTTTAGGACAAAGACTACTTTTTATTCAGGTAGTACGTTCCCGTGGGCTAATTTCCTACCTCCACGCGGGCGACGCCGCGCGCCGCAGGCAAAAGCTAAAAAAAAAATATTTTGTAGAACGTGTTAATTCCATTAAATACTGTCCTTTAAGGTACAGGATTTTCCTAGTTTGAAGGGCAGGGGTCTTACTCATCTGTAAAAGCCATACCCATCCCTTATTGAAACATTATTGATGTTACCTAAGCTACTATTTTGGTTACACATTTTCAAGCTTTGAAATGATTTTCATCATTTCAAAACTGACAAAATACTCTCTACTAACTCTAATATAGTTTTTTTAATACTTTAATAATTATTATCCTATTATTTCGAGAGATTAAAGAATATAAATATTAATCCTTACATACGGTTAAAGATATTTATTTCTCAAAAATATTACAAATTCACTTATAGAGAAAACATAAATAGGTTTAAATAATATTATGCGCCATCAAGCGTAGCTTGATGCGTAGCCTAGGTAACATATTTATATGTTACCTAGGCTAACTTTTTAGTAAATAAATGAATACTTACTTATTCTATAACACATTTTCAAACATAAAAACATTTCAAAGCTGATAAAATACTCTCTACGAGTACTAACTCTAATATATATAATTATATTGTTTTTTTTTAATACTTTAATAATTATTACCTTCTTATTTCAAGAGATTAAATAATATAAATATTAATCTTTACCTGATATTATAAATGTTTATTAATCCTTACTTAATATTATATGTTTATTTAATTATTTGTTTATTTGTTTGTTTCTTATGCTTTCACGCTAAAACGGCTGAATGGATTTGGATGAAGTTTGGCACGTGAGTAAACCTGGATTAGGAAATTTTAAACTTTTTATTCCGATATTCGCACGGGATCGAGACTTACGCGGGTAAAACCGCGGGGCGCAGCTAGTTCACCATTTATAACTTGCCAGCGCCTTCATCCGCGTAGATTTCAGAAATTATCCCAAGGGAATGTATTACTAGGCTAAAGTATCCTATGTGTTAATCCACGTTATTAACTATCTGTGTACCAAATTTCATCTAAATCCGTTGAGCCTTTTTTGTGTGATTGAGTAACAAACATCCAAACAACGTAAGATTTTCACAAATCTATTTCCACATCCAATAAGTTTTCCATTTAATACTTCAAACCGCAATACGGGACATTTAAGCCGTTGCCACCCCTACTACTTAAGTGGGTAGTCATTTTTCAAAGTCTCTCAGAGGAGAGAGGGGGGAATAGGTGACAAATGAAGAAGTATAGACTTAAAGGCATGATTAATGACCGCTCGATATCCTCTTGTGTGGGTATCTCGAAACAACTCATCTGACGTACTTAATGCGAAGGATTTTTTGTAGGAAATTGGTGTTATTGAATACGGTTGTTTTTTTAAGGATTGATTAGATATTTATTTGTCTTTGGTGTGGATCCACTCGTAATTTATAAAAGATTTATCTTCCAATTTCTTTTGTTTTCTTTGTTCTTTAGCTAATAAAATGGTAATATTATTTAGTAAGGATAAGTTAATATTTCGAAGCAGATGGTGTTCTTTAGTTTCTACCTATTCCCATGGGAAGAAGGCGTGAGTGTATGTATATATTATTTAGTTACCTAAGATAAGTAGCGTGAGGTTTTAAGAGCAGGCAGTCTCGCCCCTCGCTCCCCGCCACTCCGATACCTATGTGCTAAACGCTAATACATCAGTAATAAAGTTGAATATCGCGTGCGCTCTTTGATCGTGTTCGAGCACGAAACTAAATAGCGAAAGTCTCAATTCTTATTTCGTTTATAACTAAAGTAATAATTTATCTAGAGAAAAAATATCGTGTGTCGGGATAATAAACTATATTTCCTTGCTGCGAATATTTATTTTAGACATTAAAGCCAAACAATTTTGTTTATTTTTTATAATTGTCCATAAAAAAGACATGATTTTCGAATAAAAAATGTTTTATAGTTACTTACGTAACTATAATACATTTTTTCAATGTTTTATAGTTACTTACGTAACTATAATACATTTTTTCTTGTCTCATTTTTTCTGTCTTCAACATGGAAAGAAAAAGATCCAATAAATCATATAATAAAGTTTCATTTTGCTTGTATGTGTGACTGTGTCAAAATATTCATGCACATTAACATAAAACTAGGGAGCGTCCTCTTAATTATGAATGTGTATCATCGTTTGTGACGTATACACCACGCCTATTTGAACTCACTCAGGCATTTAGTTCGATTAAAATAAATTTATTTATCAAAATAACATTATAATACATAGTTCACTTAAATATGAGATACTTAAGAAAATAACTGAAGTAATAAACATATTTGTCCTTTGACCTGTCGAGTACATTATAGTGAGTAATGATTTATTTATTGTTGGTTAGCCAAATACATTTTTAACCAATTTTTAAGAATGTTCACTGATAAAGCTTTGACGTTCGAAAAGTGCTGATTCTCAGCCTAGTTTGAATAAAGTGACTTTTGATTTGATTTTTTGATTTGATTTGAAGAATCTGTTATTTTTTTCGGTAACTTATTATACTCGTAAAGCAGGCCCTGCAGTCTCGACATAGATAGCGATCACTTTACGACCGGATTCGGTCGCAAAGTCCTTATGGGGCCCTAGACAGTCAAAACTGCTTGACCAGCACGAAATAATCACTATCTTGTCAAGCTATTTTAACCGTCTAGAAACCCCAATAGGGCTTTGCGACCGAGTTCAGTCGTAAAGCGATCGCTATCTATGTCGAGGCTGCAGGGCCTACGCTCCTTCAAACTAAATAGTTCTTCTTCCTTACAAAGTCCTAACTGAAGGCAGTTCTATACTATCCCTATTCCTAGTGCAGCAGTGGTGTCTTTGGGCACGCCACAATTGTGGCGATAAGTCCCCTCTTTGAGGAGTGGCTGGAGAGGCGCCACGGCGTCCTCACCTTCCGCCTGACGCAGGTCCTCACCGGACATGGATGTTTCGGGAGGTTCCTGTTTAGGATTAAGCGGGAGGAAACGCCCGGGTGTCACCACTGTGTGGATCGCCCGGAGGACACGGTGGAGCATACGGTGGAGGTCTGCCCAGCTTGGGCGGAGCACCGCCGTGTCCTCACGGAGGCGATCGGCGGCGGCGATCTCTCGCGTCCGGGCCTGGTTCAGGCCATGGTTCGGAGCGAGAGTGCATGGGAGGCCGTCACCTCCTTCTGCGAAGCAGTTATGCTAGCGAAGGAGGAGGCGGAACGCGTGAGGGTGAGACAAGGTTCGCGCCCTCATGCCCCTAGTCGCCGCAGGAGACGCCCCGGGCGTCGGGAGTCGCAAGCCGATTTCCGGCCACCGTAGGCGCGGGCCTGCGGACGGTGAGCGATGGGTAGCTCGCCGTCCGATAAGGACCAGGCCCGGGTCCACGGCGCGTTGTGTTCCACGCGCGCCTCAAAGAGATGTCAGCACAAACTGACGGGGTCCGTTAGGACCAATGCCTGCCGGGGTTGCGAGTTTGTCCGAAAGGGATATCGTGGCCCTGGCACACAGGCAACGGAAGGAACACGGGTGGGTTTTAGTCAGTAAAAGTCTGACACGCCCTCCCGCTCCGCCCAGAGCAGGAGAAGTTATTTGATGATTTCCCACCCAAAAAAAAAAAAAAAAAGCAGTGGTGTCTTTTGTGTTTAAAAGTGATTTGTTAAAATTTTCTTTATTAGTTTAAATGTGTGATAAGTACATAATATTTGAAGGTTAAATAGGTTAGTTTTAGCGTAAATTACTTTCTTAGATGTTAAGTAACAGTAATTAAATAGAACTTAACCGACAACCGACCGGTAACCGACATAGCCCGAAGAATTACCAAGCTTATGTGGCAGTGGGTAGGGCACATTGCTCGCAGACTGATGGCCGATGGGGCCGAAAGGTTCTGGAGTGACGACCGCGTACCGGAAGACGTAGCGTTGGAAGGCCTCCTACAAGGTGGACCGATGACCTTGTAAAGGCTGCCGGTATCCGCTGGATGCGGGAAGTACAGAACCGGTCGAAGTGGCGGTGCTTGGGGGAGGCCTATGTCCAGCATCTCAGGAGTAGGCAGTGACCTGTCGCTGCCGGCCGTGGTCGAGTCGATGGCCGGCAGCGAGGAGTCCTGGGACGTGGTGGTATCCTTCTGCAAAACAGTCGTGTCGCAGAAGGAGGCTGCGGAAAGGGAGCGGGAGATCCGCGGGGGTCCGCTCACCCAGCCCGCAGCAGGCGCACCGGGCGTCGGCAGAGGGCAGATAATGCCCTCTTCCGGCCCCCCTAAATGGGTCCAGGGACGGCGGACTCGGGAACGTCCGCCGCCCCCCATCACACTGGACCCGAGGTGGCGGCGCGTAGTGTTCCACGCGCGCCCCTGTCAGACGTCGCGGGGGGGTCCAACACCTCACCCCCCGGCGGACTTGAGGTGGCCCGCAGAGGCAAGCCGGCACTAGCCGGGGATCACGGAAGTAATACTAGCTCCCAAGATCCCCGGTGCAAGTGTGGGAAGGGAACACCGGGGTGGTTTTTAGTCAGTAAGAGTCTGACAGACCCCTCCGCCCACTCCAGGGCGGAGGACATCCATGAGGATTTTTAAACCCGGCAAAAAAAAAAAAAAAAGGCCTATGTCCAGCAGTGGACGTCTTTCGGCTGATATGATGATGATGAGAACTTTGATTGCCTTGTTTTGCATTTTTTGTAGGTAAGTCATAAAGATGCGTGATAGTGCCTGTCCCCATTCTTGGATTAAATAGTCTAGATGCGGTTTGACTAGTGTATTATAAGATGTTTAGCGTAATTGAAATGGGACACATTTAGCTATGGTCTGATGTCAGTCTACTGTCTAAGATGAGGCCCAATTAGTTAAAATTGCTATTTTTAGGGTTTGGTACCCAAAGGGTAAATCGGGAACCCTATTACTAAGGCTCCGCCGTCTGTCTGTCTGTCCGTCTGTCACCAGGCTGTATCTCATGAACCATGATAGCTAGACAGTTGAGATTTTCACAGATGATGTATTTCTGTTATCGCTATAACAACAAATACTAAAAAACAGAATTAAATAAATATTTAAGGGGGCTCCCATACATCAAACGTGATTTTTTTTGCTCGTTTTTGCTCGATATTGATAACGGCAACAACGTTTGAGATATTCACAAAATATTTAGTTACGAGTATATATTCGTTTTAAAAATAAATAATTAAATTAAAATAAAACAAATATTTAAGCGGGGCTCCCATACAACAAACGTGATTTTTTTTGCCATTTTATACCTAGATAATGGTACGGAACCGTTCGTGCGCGAGTCCAACTTGCACTTGGCCGGTTTTTTTTTAAAGAAACTACTTACGTAGCACTCTGATTTATCAATTTATTTCTGCTGATTTTGTTCATGAACAGACTGTAGTCTGTAATTTCCTATGAAAAACCTTTGTTATGCGATAAAGAAGTGCCTAGCTAAAACGCTCAACTACAAAGATGTGGACATCCCCATAATAGCTTCCGTCTCCCATCGCCTTTAAAGTAATGACGGACTTTGCAAAGATCGTAAAAACAAGGTTCTGTCAGGGAAACCTCAAAAGTGAGTCGATTAAGTAAATTATACTAATTTGTGACACTTTCCGAGTAGAGACGTAGACTTTCAGTTTTATAATTTTTTTCTGAGCCCTAAAATTTACGTGATTAGGGTTCCGTGGTCAACAAGGAACCCTAAAGGTTCGAACCAGATAGGCGCTTTAGTTTGTGTAAATTATTTCATCACCACCGCATTCAAAACAGTGAAGGAAAACATCGTGATATCGGCATGTCCTAGGATCAAAAATCGAAGACTTGTGACATCTACCAACCCGCACCGTGCCAGCGTGGTAGATTACGGCCTGTTTCCTCTCATCGAGAGGAGGCCTGAGTCCCAGGAGTGAAAACATTATAGGCCGAATAATGAAAGAAACAACAAATACAGGGAGAAATTTAAGGACAAAAACTGAATTGGACACTGACTGAAAAAATGTTTCGATAAAAGAAATTAAAAACCAAAAGTATTAAAGACAAAAAAAACAGTGCCTTTCTCAAAATACTTCAAATAGTCTTAAATCAAAATCAAAATATTTTATTTCACATAAACCTACATGGGCACTTATGAAACGTCAGAAGCTAGGTGCACGGTTCCAATTTGTCGTTTCCTAAGGAGAAGAGCCGACAAGATTGCTCTTTAAAAAATAATTGGCTGTTACTATGTTTTCAAATTACAGTGTCAATAGGTAAGGGTGTAGGCCTGTCAACGGGTACCAGGTACTTAACAAAATAGAAAATGGTCTACAAATCTACAGTTTATTAAGGCTGCAACGTTCTCACATTCACAAAATATATAAAATAATCTATATAAAATATTAATACAATAATAAAAACCTATTTAAATCAAATTACATGATTTCCATTACAACTGTAAGAAATCTGAAATAATAAATCCTGTCCACAAAAGCCATAAATAACCTAACTTTAATATTGGACGACATTTTAAGGAGGTTCTGTTTAGAAAATAATAAAATAATAATCTTTATAGTACCAAATCTTAAAGGTACTGTAACTTTTTCAGTTACAAAAGGGTCGGAGTACGAAATCTTTTGAAAACTTTTGGCTTCCATTTTTAGACAATTGTTAACTTTTTGTTGAAGAGATTGATTTTTTTGTTACAATAATTTTTATTTTAGACTTTAGAGTTACAGTGAAAATATTAATTACTGGCGTTTTCCATTTTTACAGCTATTTTGAGATTTCTTACTCGATTTTGTGAAGTTTTGAGAAGGTAAAGATTATTAAAGAAAACTTATAAGTATTCCAACTTTCTATCAGAATATCTGTATTTCCATTGATTTAAGTTTCTCCTTTAGTTATTCATACAAAAGTTATGTCCCAATAGATAAATGATAAAATTATAAATGATAAATGATTTTATTTTTCTTGGCAATTGGAGCCGGTGTCGACTATTCTGCCAGCGTCACGTTGAGACGGTAATTGATTTTATTTCTGTAAGTAGGTTTGTACAAATACTTTTACACGTCAGTCATATTTTAAAAAACTAGTTGAGGTTGGTGTTTCCTTCCTGACGTCTAGTCTGAGAAGAAAGGCCGAAACAAACTCAGAGTCTCTTTTAAAGTCCAGACATAATCTTGTTCACATCATGTGAAGACCATGATAGGTTGGGGAAACGGTTTCTTCGCATTTTTTAAGAAAATTCAAAACCTGTTTTAATATAGTTTATTTACATTTAACTAAAGTATGTAGGTACCATTTTGTTCAATAACTTTTTGCCATCTTGTAGGTAGGGACATGATCCCATTGCTATAGAAATTTTGGGACTTCTGATCAAAATACCGCGACAAGTGGTTTTGGCAGTCGTCTCGTGATGTTAACCTGACACTGCCTAAAGAATTCTGAAGAGACCGAAACAGGTGGAAATCTGAAGGCGCAAAGTCAGGACTATACGGCGGATGCATTAACACCTCCCAGCCAAACTCTCTTAATTTTTGCTGAGTGGCTAAAGATGTGTGCGTTATCATGATGAAAAACCACACCCCTCTGTTGATTAATTCCGGCCGCTTTCTCTCAACTTCTTGCTTTAATCTCATCAGTTGTTCGCAGTAGAGTTCAGAATCGATGGTCCTGCCTGATGGTAACAGCTCATAATGAATAATGCCCTTCCAATCCCACCACACACACAGCATCACCTTGTTGCGAGTTAACCCGGGTTTCGCCACAGCCTGTGAAGCCTGACCGGCCTTTGACCACGACCTTTTTCGCACGTTCTTGTCGTACGTGATCCACTTTTCATCACCAGTTATCAGCTTCTTCAAAAATGGTTCGGTTTCATTACGTCGTAATAAAGAATCACAAATGAGTACACGGTTCATTAGGTTTCTTTCAGTGAGCTCGTGAGGTACCCAAATATCGAGCTTTTTTGTGTACCCATGTTTTTTCAAATGTGCCAAAACTGTTTTGTGGTCAATTCCCAGTTCTTCAGCTACGTCGTAACTACTGATATCTTGCTCAACTTTTTCAAAAATGGCATCCATTTTATCCGTAAGACCAGAGCGACGTGCATCTTTGACATCAAAATTTCCGGATTGAAAGCGCTTATACCTACTCTCACAGACACTGCACTAGGTCCATAAACATCGCAAAATTTTTTCGTGGCTTGCGTTGCATTTTTACCTTTTTTGTGGTAACATTTTAAAATGTATCGAATTTCTTCATTAGATTCGCTCATCTTGACAGTACGAAAAACCAATGAAAATCACACATTTTCCTAATTTGAATTTGGAATTATGTTCTTTAAAATTTTAACTTTCAATGATATAACAATATATAATATATAACCAGCCAGATACAAATAGTATAGCCAAAGAGATTTAATTACAAGTTCATACATACTATAATGCGAAGGAGGAAGGAGTGGGCCTGTCCAGTTAGACTGGACAGGCCCACTCAGTGCACGCATTTGTCAGTAATCGTGAAGCTAAACTCAGAACGTAAGGAGCTCAACGAATAGAGCTTTTATTTCTTTAAAAAATTAATCGTTTATTCGAAAATTCCCACAACGGAGTCAATCCATAGGGAGAAAACGTATACCTACAACATACCTACTTCATTTTTATTCTTTATACCTAACTACCCTAAGTAATAAAGTAGATATAATTAATTAAGTTTTATCAGGCGGTCCAAAAATACTTCTGATAATAATAAATCATAAAGTTTTAGTTCGCAAACAGATGTTAATCATTTTGAAAGTTAGTTAGAACATTGGGGTAATTTAATTTTATTTGCGTATTAAATAGCTCTTTTAATAAGAAAGCCAATAAAGAAAGAAAACAATAGGAAAGTACATTTTTTCTTCTACCTCCTTTTTTCAACTTTACAGATTTTTGTTTTTGTGTTTTAAAAAATCTCGGAGTCTTAATTAAATGCCACAGATTTTGTAGTGTATTTTTTGGCAGTCAGTTGTTTTGTTTTTGTAAAAACAACTTTTTATTTTTATTCTCTTATTAGTTGTGGTACCTACCATAAATAGATTCGTATACCACTACTTGCAATGTAAACCAAAAGTGACAGGACGTTTTTACCAAGATTTTTTTAGACCAAGTGGATTAAATACGTATTATTAAAGCTAACTCAAAAGCTTCCCAAAAAAAAAGTTAATAGATAATATATTTTTGGAAATCATTGTCATCACCGCGCGAGCTTCCTCTATTTCCAAAAACGGTTCAGAAATTGATGAAAATATATATGAACATACATAAAAAACAACACACGAACGAACATAGATCCTCTTTTTTGTAATCGGTTAAAAAAAATCAGTACTGTCTCTTTTTTCCATTTTGCAGATTTTTATTATTGTGTTTTGCTTTTAAAGGCGATGTTTCGTAATATATGGGGTTTAACAACAATAGGGTATCAAAATTATCCAGTCTACAATAAAAACACGATAATGCGGAATACTCGTACATTGTTTAAAATAACCAATCAACCAGGCTATCTAGGATAATGACGACATACGCATCGCTAACATAAACGTTTTATAACTGTCAAATTACCGCACATTTTAATTAGTTATTTTTAGACTGCACTGAAACGTAGGCTCATGGACATGTGTATTCTTCCCGTCTTAACCTATACTGCACAGACTTGGTCTTTGACTAACATCCAGAAGTCCAAACTCAAGGTCTGCCAACGAGCAATGGAGCGCAGTATACTAGGCGTTAAATTAACTGATCGTGTTTGAAACACAATACTGCGCTCCAAAACAAAAATAGCTGACGTGGCTTAAAAGGCTGCCCAACTGAAATGGGACTGGGCAGGACGTGTCTGCCGCATGCTGGACCAACTGTGGGCCCAAATGGCACAGAAGTGATGCCCTTTTTTTTTTTTTTGGATACGAAATTGTCAAGTAACTTCTCCCGCTCTGGGCGGAGCGGAAGGACGTGTCAGACTTTAACTGACTACCCGTGTTCCTTCATTTGCCTGTATGCCAGGGCCACGATATCCCTTTCAGACAAACTCGCAACCCTGGCAGGCATTGGCCCTAATGGACCCCGTCAATTCGTGCTGACGTCTCTTTGACGCGCGCGTGGAACACAACGCGCCGTCGACCCGGGCCTGGTCCTTATCGGACGGCGAGCTACCCATCGCTCACCGTCCGCAAGCCCACGCCTACGGTCGCCGGAAATCGGCTTGCGACTCCCGACGCCCAGGGCGTCTCCTGCGGCGACTAGGGGCGAGAGGGCGCGAACCCTGCCTCTCCCTCACGCGATCCGCCTCCTCCTTTGCGAGCATTACTGCTTCGCAAAAGGAGGTGACGGCCTCCCATGCACTTTCGCTCCGAACCATGGCCTGAACCAGAGCCGGACGCGAGAGATCGCCGCCGCCGATCGCCTCCGTGAGGACACGGCGGTGCTCCGCCCAAGCAGGGCAGACCTCCACCGTGTCCTCCGGGCGATCCACACAGTGGTAACACCCGGGCGTTTCCTCCCGCTTTATCCTGAACAGGAACCTCCCGAAACATCCGTGTCCGGTGAGGACCTGCGTCAGGCGGAAGGTGAGGACGCCGTGGCGCCTCTCTAGAATTGGTGCCCTGATACAGTGCGACGGGGTCGCGGCAGACCACGTAGGAGATGGTGGGACGAACTGGATAGGTTCCGTAAAAACTGGAAGGAGGACGCGCGGGCTTGCGAAAGATGGAAGGAGTGGAGGGAGGCCTTTGCCCAGCAGTGGGACAGCATAGGCTAGTGAAAAAAAAAATTAGAATGTCTACTATCTTTATCATGACACATTTAACTGGTTTGTTTGTGGTAAGACCGCCGATTGTTGATACCCTATGGAAATTTCTACAATTTTATTTATTATATTGTTTATCAGAAACGGTAATTTAAGGGTGACAGACCAACAAACTAAACAGTTTTTTTCCATGAAACCAACCTCAAAATAGAGAAAAAAAAATCAGTCGTCGCGTAAATAGCTTCGTTACCGACTCAAACCAAATGTAGGGAACAGCAGATTTTTCTCTCTATGGTGTACTTAATAAAGATTATTCTATTACATTCTGTTTCGAAATAATTGACTTAACAAATGGTTGGTTTTAACAGAAATAAAATAGTACGAAGATAATAACTGAGTTATTTATATGAAAACCTTAATATCAACCGAGCCAGCTACTAAGATTCATCATTCTCCTGCCCTTAATCTCAATTCATTTGGCGTCGGCGCAATATGTCTGTTTCTTTCATACTTCTCTACTATTTGTCATCTTGGTAGTCACTATTTTTCTAGCCATATTATCATCTTTCACACAGTCCATCCTTCGTTTCTTTGGTCTTCCCCTACTCGTATAGCCATCCACATGCATACTCAAAACTATCCTGGCGACATTTCCCTTATTCCTCCGCATCACATGCCCATACCACGACAACCTTTTTCCACACAACTTTTCAGTCGCCGCCGGTGTCACTTTCACACTACCTCTAATAAAAAAAATAAATGAAAAAGTGTTTATTCAGACAAATATTTTAAAGATATTATAATATTTTTTTCTGCCAAACTGCACAGCAGTTTGTTGGGAGACTCCTTTTATTTTTGTCAGTAAAGTATATAATTTGGTTTTTATAATGACACTTTTTCACATAAGTATGTATAGGTTATTTTTTTTTAAGAATTCTCTGCGAGGTTTCACAAAACATATGATAGAGGTACTTATGTATTTTATTTTTAAAGGAGGTTTTTGTGATACAGCTGTTTATATCTACTGAAAGGTTATTCAAAATAGTTGGGACTAAAAACGTTCTACACCTTTGACCATTCCATCATCATCATCATTACAGCCGAAAGACGTCCACTGCTGGACATAGGCCTCCCCCAAGCACCACCACTTCGACCGGTTCTGTGCTTCCCGCATCCAGCGGATACCTGCAGCCTTCAGAAGGTCATCGGTTCACCTTGTAGGAGAGGCCTTCCAACGCTACGTCTTCCGGTACGCGGTCGCCACTCCAGAATCATTCGGCCCCATCGGCCATCAGTTCTGCGAGCAATGTGCCCTGCCCACTGCCACTTAAGCTTGGCAATTCTTCGGGCTATGTCGGTTACCTTTGTTCGCCTGCGGATCTCTTCATTTCTTGACCATAATATACTCATTCCTTATTCTATTCATTCGGGTAACAGCACACATCCCTTTTAACATTCTCATCTCAGCTGCATGCAATTGCCTTTCATTCATCTCTTTTGTGGCTCAATATTCTGATCCATACGAGACGTCAGGTCCTACTAACATTATGAGGACAACAACTTTCCACGTCTTTTATCTAAAATGGGTGTAATAGTCAGTCTTCATTGGTATGCACCTACCTAAATGACAAGGACCAAAGGAATATAAATTGTTTATAAATGTCAAATTCTTTAAACGAAGGGGTCTGTCCAACCCTAGCCAGTCAGAATAAAAACATAAATATAAATAATAAAACATTCGATATTTTCGATCTCCATAATATATTTTATCCGAAGGTAAACATATGCACATAATTCACATAAGTTTCAAACGTTTCTCTAAAGATAGATGAAAACCTCAAGTTTTTTGTTTATAAAAAATTTGCTTTCAGACCACGTACGTTCCATTGGACGAAGAATGTATGTGTTGCGTGAATTGGAACGGTTTCACGAATAAAACGTAAATGTGTAAGGGAGATGCATATGTGTGAGTGAGATGGGTCGTGTTTCACTACCTGACTTCGAACGTTTTTGTTTGTATATGTGCTTGTGTTTTTCTGACGTCTTATGTTCATGACCAAGGCGAAGATTATTTATTTATGAAGAAGATGTAGGGACGAACTTTACTCTTATCAACACGACTCGTCTGGTGAACAAAATAGTGTGTGGATAAAAGAACTTTGCTGGTTTACCTAACAGATGTATCACTTCAATTTAAGATATTGTCGAAGTACATCATGCCAGAGTAGAGTACATAAACTCATGTTGGACTAGCATTATTTTCGAAGAAGTATGTCGTCAAAGTCGCATCGTGTCCTAGTTAAGTCATGTCAAAGAAACGCTTTTTAGGAGTACAGTAGTGTCGGGTTTAAGGTATTTCGAACGAAAGGATTATCGAAAAGAAGATATATCGAAGTTCCATACGTCGAAATAAAATCTTGTCGTATGACGGTTTGTAGAAACTGAGTTTGGTACCTAGTTAGTTTAGCCCCCTGTAAGTAAGTACAGTCAAGGTATGAAATCTTCAACACCTCGAAATTATTTTTTCACCTTGAAGTTACATTTGAAATGAAAATCACAGTTCGAAAAGGAAACATGTGCCCACATGTAACCTTTTCTTTAAATTCCACCCTGTATAATATAAAAAATAATTTCGAGGTGTTGAAGATTTCATACCTTGACTGATGTACGATCAAGGAGCGAAAATTATTTTTTCACCTTGAAGTTACATTTGAAATGAAAATCACAGTTCGAAAAGGTTACATGGGACAACCTTTTCGAACTGTGATTTTCAACAAACATGATAAATTAAATGAAAGGAAAACCAGGAAATCTGAAGTTACAAATTCAATGAGTCAAGTTAAAGCTCTTTAACTTCATCTTTCACATCCATCTTTTGTAATGCAGACTCCTTTGCGACATACTCGTAGCTGCGTGTATGAGGTAATTTAAATATGGAATGTTAGATTAAAATTTGAAAATTAGATTGTCATAGTTGTTATTCACATTTGATTGTTTTTACAACTCATTTCACATTTTGTCTCACGGTGAAAATGGCTTATCAAGAACAGTTTGATTTAATGGAAGCTTATTTTTTAAATAACAAAAACGTGAATCTAGCTCTGCGGTGGTATGGAGAGAGATATCAAGATCGACAGGCACCAACTCGGTTCGTATTGAAAAGAATGGTAGAACATTTTAAGAATACGGGTGGTTTCAAGAAGAGACGGCAAACTATTCAGCAAAACTATTTCGATTTTGAATTAGATGTTTTAACATACTTTGAATCATTTCCAAAGGCTTCAAGTAGAGATGCTGCCGATGAATTAGGAACAACCTACACTCGCGTACTTAAAGTGCTGAAAAAGTATAAGTATAAATGCTATCGTGAAGGTCGGTTGGTGCAAAAATTGCATATTGGGGATCGTGACAGACGATTACAATTTTGTGAAAACATGCTTGGAGAAATTGACCGAAACCCTAATTTTTTGAGTAACATTGTATAGTCTGACGAAACCAACTTCAGCAATAATGGCATGTACAATCGCCGCAATAACCATTATTGGTCTCGAGTGAATCCTGTTCGTGTTCATGAAACTAACAATCAAGTAAGATTTTCTTTCAACGTTTGGTGCGGAATTATGAGAAATAATGTAGTGTTAGTCCACGAGTACGAAGGTCATTTAAACACTGTCAAGTATATTGAAATACTGGATCTCTTAAGAAACGAGTTAAATGGTTTCCCCGAGGAAGAGCGAAACCAAATAATGCTTCGAAATTAGCACATAACAGCAGAATCACTACAGCCTATAACCATTTTAAAACCTGGATTGGTACAAACGGCACAATCAGATGGCCTGCGAGATCGCCAGATCTCACCCCATTAGATTTTTTTTTGTGGGGATATGTAAAAAATCAAATTTACATGAAATCTTATGCGAATGACAACGAGTTGAGAGTTGAAGTTCAGAATACGATTTATAATATTCACCACAACACTTTATTAAAGGTTACTAGAAATGAATTCGTTAAAAGAATAAATTTGTGTATCCAAGAGAATGGAGCCCATTTCGAGCAACTAATTAGTTAGTTTTTAATAAATAATTTATATTATAAAAAATAAATAATTTTTTGTAAATAATTAATTTAATTTAAGATTTCCTGGTTTTCCTTTCATTTAATTTATCATGTTTGTTAGAGAGATTTCATCCTTATAATTGACCCTAACGATCGATGCAATAAAAGTATAGGGTATAATTTTTTCAGATTTTAGCCGGTTCGATTCCCGGGTGTGGGAGAAGAGAATTTTCGAAAATCTTTGAATGAAAGAAAGAAAAAAGAAAGAAAGAAAATACGTTTATTTGCGGTAAACATAACGCAAAGAAATAAAAACACAAACACGAAAGAACAAGTTGAGGGAAAATATGCGTCACATTCACGCAAAACTGCCATCGCTCAGCATAATGCTGCGACCCTATGCTAGACAGAGCCCCAGCGCTGGTTTTCAGCGACCGCCGGCGTTGACGTGATGACGTCAACCGGTGCAGCATAATGAGATAAAAATAAACAAAATAAAATAAATGCAATACTTCGTTATCTATGTATATATAAATATAATATCTAGAATGGCAACATTCAGTAACGTCGGCAATGACTCAAGCGCCGAGCGCATGTTACGCAATCTGTGTGTGCAGCTGTCAGCTGTCATAAAGAATTTGGCGTTTTACGTAATGGTTACATCTCAGTCAGAGAGGGTTACATAATTAAATAACATGGCGCATTATGTAAAGAATGCTAGGATGTTATCTAACAAAGGATTCATTGGGTGACTGGGTATTAAATAAGTATGGTATTTGTACAGCAAGCATGGCAGCAGGTATGGTGTTTAAATGCAGTTTGCTTTCTATTCAAAAATAAAGGAATGTTTCCTTTGAGTAAAATTTTCTATCTGCAGTATTAAGAGTACTTTCACTCCAGGTGGCATTACAATATTCCACCCAGTATATGATGAAAATCACAGTTCTAAAAGGTTACATGTGGGCACATGTAACCTTTTCGAACTGTGATTTTCATTTCAAATGTAACTTCAAGGTGAAAAAATAATTTCGAGGTGTTGAAGATTTCATACCTTGACTGATATACGATCAAGGAGCGAAAATTTTACCGCCCGGTAGATATTTGCTTAAAATTTTCGCTCCTAGTGTTTAAACATAAACACACAGAAATGCGAGACCGTACTATTTATATTAAAAAGCATGCTTATTTACCTAATTTAAATTTATGCAAGCAATCAGGAAAAAGATTTTCCACACGGTTTTACCAAACGCAAGTCATAATACACCCACCTACAAACATAAATATGTATTTATTTTTCCCCTCAAGATGTTTCACACATTCTCACTTGTAATATTTGTTATCGATGAGGAATTTCCACACCGTATGGGGAAATACCGCATCGATGCAGAGTGTAGAATATATTCCTGTTTTTATGTATTGGTGTGATCGGGGCTGATTTTCATACGGTTTTGCAATGAGAAGTAAACATGAGCCAAGGGACACGCTGTTGCAAATTAAAATAAATGTTAGCAAATATTAAATGTGTGTAGGTTTTGCAGCCCCCAATTCTAATTTTCCAACTTATTCTCAGCAAATGTTTTTATGATCCTAACTAATATTATAAATGCGAAAGTGTTCTTTGTTGGTTTGTTTGTTACACTTTCACGCTAAAACGGCTGAAAGTATTTGAATATAATTTGGCATATATGAGTAGACCATGACTTGGGTAGAGCATGACCTGGGTAGACCATGACCTGGGTAGACCATGACTTGGGTAGACCATGATTTAGGTAGACCATGACTTGGGTAGACCATGACGTGGGTAGACCATGACTTCGGTAGACCATGATTTGGGTAGAGCATGACTTCGGTAGACCATGATTTGGGTAGACCATGACTTGGGTAGACCATGACTTGGGTAGACCATGACTTGGGTAGACCATGACTTAGGTAGACCATGACTTGAGTAGACCTTGACTTTGGTAGACCATGACGTGGGTAGACCATGACTTGGGTAGACCATGACCAGTAAAATACTCAACTCAAAATATATACCACCGCGTCCCAGGGCTACTCGCTGCCGACCATCAACTACTCGACCAAGGCCGGCAGCGACAGGTCACTGGCAACTCCAGAGATGAGGGTACGGCGTGGCTCCTCCCAAGGGGCATACTCTACCAGCGTATGCCGAGTCGTGTCCTCCCGGCAGTCGACGCAGTGGTGACACCGGACGTCTGGCTCTCTGTTTATGCGACACAGGTACTTCCCGAAGCAACCATGCCCAAGAGCATTTGCGTCATCCGAAACGACAGGGAGCCGTGCCTCCTCCTGAGGCAGAGCTTGAGTACCGGCCGGACCGATGGTGACGAGGCGTACGTGGTAGGACGTTAAAGTCTGTCCCGCCATTCCGCCACCAGGGCTGCACGAAGCTGTGACTGATGCTGTGACCGATGCAATTCCACATGTCGCTGCATCAGCCACTCACCCCACGCCCTCGCGCCACCGATACAGTGACGCGAGTAGAATAAAGTGACGCGAGTCTAACCTAACCCAAATTATAAAATCTGGCAAAGTATGCATGTACGCTCTGGTTAATTTTCTGTTAGTTTATTTGTAGTGTTTGGTGGTATGAGGAACAGGGTGTAAAGTTCACTCATCCACCATAGAAAAGGGAGGATCCTCCGACCAGACGGGTGTTGTGTCTGGTTGGCAACTGCCCGACGGTTGATGTCGGGACGTTGTATATATGCTACTTGCGCGGTAAACTCTGCCTGCGCGATGCAGGATTTACGTGACGTCAGTGTGAACTGTAGTTCGCATGTAGCGATGTTGATGCCGCTATAAATGAAATAATTTATTTGAAGTAATAAAGTTTAAAAATGATGGAAATAAATTGATTAGTGATTAGTTATTTGATGTGCAACTAATAATATCCCATAATAGTATTATGTAGTTATAAATCGAAAGCCAAAAAACTCACACTACTCGTAAAAATACCCCGTTTCGAGGCTCGCTACTAAATAGACATATTAAATGTCAACCTGTCACTACAAAGTCCAATTTTATTACCTTTTAAACCACCACGTTTATAAAAAGCGGCGCCAGGAGGGGCACGTATTTAACTGTGGACATTTACAGGACTTTTCCAATGGATTGTAGCTCTTTAAAATATTTTATTTACCACGTTTGCAAGTTAAGGAAAACATTAAACAAGGATTTAAGTCAATCGAATCAAGAAGACAATAAAGAAATAATTGTTTTAGTTCCCAATCAGAAGTGTTATCTAAGAGAGAATTGGTGGCCCAGTAGAGCAGTGGTAGCCCAGGACAGCAGTGGTGGCCCAGTAGAGCATTGGTGGCCCAGTAGAGCAGTGGTGGCCCAGTAGAGCAGTGGTGGCCAAGTAGAGTAGTGGTATCCCAGTAGAGCAGTGGTGGCCCAGTAGAGCATCACCACTGTTCTCAAAACGGTGAAGGAGAAATCGTGAGCAAACCGGCAAATCCTAGAGCTAAAAATTCAAAGACATGTGACATCTACCAACTTGCACTGGGCCCGTGTGGTGGATTACGGCCCATTCCGTCTCACAGAAAGAAGAGGCCTGTGTCCCAGCAGTGGGAACATTATAGGCTGATTATATAGTGTCACCTATATAAAAAACCGGCCAAGTGTGAGTCGGACTCGCGCACGAAAAGTTCCGTACCATTGTCTATAAAAACGGCAAAAAAAAAATCACGATTGTTGTATGGCCCCTCTTAAATATTTGTTTTATTGTAATTTAATTATTTATTTTTTAAGTGAATATATAACTAAATATTCTGTGAATATTGCAAGCGTCTACCTGTTGCCGTTATCAATATCGAGCAAAAACGAGCAAAAAAATCACGTTTGTTGTATGTGAGCCCCCTTCAATATTTATGTTATTCGGGTTTTTATTGCTATATGTATTTGTTGTATTTGTTGCTATAGCGGCAACAGAAATACATCATCTGTGAAAATTTCAACTGTCTAACTATCACGGTACATGAGATACAGCCTGGTGACAGACGGACAGACAGACAGACAAACAGACGGCGGGGCCTTAGTAATAGGGTTCCCGTTTAACCCTTTGGGTACGGAACCCTAAAAAGGAAAGACCGACGCACCTTCTGTGCCAGTATCTTCTTCAAGAACGTTCTGTATGTTTACGGGCAACGAGAATAGAAAAACTTTTCTTCAGTTACATGCAAAACAAAAAGAAATTTAATATTCAACTTCCAAAACTATAACTATTAAAACAACCATTCAAACGTAACGGAATCTTCGTATTTCGAAATTGACAATAAAGATTTAACAGGACGCAGGTGTAAAACTAGTTAAAACTGGTTTAAACTGGTGAAAACCTGTGAAATCCGGCGCGAACTGGTGTTTTAACGACTGGCCGCGAGTGTGTCAATTGTAGGCTGGGCACAATATGTGCGGCTCATTAAAGGCCAGTATACACTAACGACATGTTGGCACGACAGTCTGTAAACAGCATATGAACTGGGTTGGTGAAATGATTGAAGTTTGTTATTTGATGAACTGGATTTTATTATGTATACCTACTTACACAATTTAAAACACAACGTGAGAGACGTTTTATTCAAAAGGATGTTTGTAAAGTCTGTCTGTCCTTATGTACGCATAAAACTCGAGACTTCTCCGTTAGTGATTGTTTTTCTTAAGTTTGTGGTGATGTTTGGTGGACCAAACAAATACTAATATTTTTATATTATGCTGTATTTGTACTTTTGTAACTTACTGGGGCTGCCTCAATTTATATATGGCACAATGTTTATTGTTTAAGTTGAATTTTGTTTTTTTTTTTGTTTTTGTATTCATGGAAATGATAAATGATTTATTTCTGTAAGTAGATTTGTACAAACACTTTTACACGTAAATCATATTTAAAAAAACTAGATGAGGTCGGCGTTTCGTATCCGACTATACTCTGAGAAGAAAGGCCGAAACAAACTCAGAGGTCACAGTCTCTTTTAAAGTCCAGACATAATCTTGGTCAGATCAATTATGAAGACCATGTAGATTGGTGTCTGACATGGTCTTTTGACGAAAGAACCACACAGATTGAGGGGACCTGTCCAGCCAGTGCACGCATTTGTCAGTTATCGTGCAGCTCAACTCAAAACTTAATGAGGTCAGCGATTCGACAAACAATACCAAAAAAAGGACATTTAGTTAGGCCGCATAAAGTACTCAAACTGCCAGACCTGCATTAATATTTTTTTGATTGAGAATTGAGAATAAAAATAAAAAAACAATGCACATAGTCCTCACATACATAATAATTAAAATAATATAATACTTTACAAAGTAAATATTCATGTCATTGTTTAGGTATTTAAAATGGTATAAATAAAAAGAAAAATATAAATAGTTGGCAAAAAATATCAAATCAAGATTCACTGTAAATTGGAGCAGCTCAATCCCAAGCCTTTTTGTCCTCAATATAGTCTGCAACAGTATAAAATGCTTTCTGGCACAGTTTCCGCTTTATAAAACATTTGAATTTATTAGGGCTTAATTTTTGAATATGGCTAGGAAGTTTATTACAAAAACGTATACACTGGCATCTAAACGAGCCACCTATCCACCATCCTTTATGAGGATACAACACTATATCATTCATGCAAAGCATGCAGTATATTACTGAATGCTTTTTATCCGAATACATACCAGTTTTACCAGTGGTGTAAATATCTAAGATGCGAACAAAACGGGCAAAAAGGGAATAAAAAGTAATATAACAGTTAGCTTTAACCGTAACATTAATAGAAAAATATTCCATAATTCCAATATTTTCAACACCAAAAAAGGCGCTTACAACCTCTATATTTTTATCACAAAAAATCTTTGATATGTTGATGTTTCGTCTAGTGTTATTTCCTTTCTACTCCTGTCGATATTCTGAGAAGGGTCTGCGCTTATTAGGTTATTTACTATGGTAGCTCTCGCTAGTAATAAATGGTAAATGGTATCAACACAGCCTGATAAATAAAATATTTGTATTTGTTTAGGAATAGGTATAAGGATTTACTAGAAAATGGCGAGTACGTCTCATACCTTCATTTTACCGATGACATCGTCATAATGGCAGAGACGCTGGAACAGTTAGACCAGATGCTGCACAGCCTAAATGGAGCCTCTCGCGGATTGGCCTCGGTATGAATTTGGACAAGATGAAAGTCATGTACAACTCACGCGGTGTTTTCGCGGGTTCAATCCACATCGAAGGGTAGCTTCTCGAAGTTGTGAAAGAGTACGTCTACCTAGGGCAAGTTATCCAGCTCAGTAGGCACAACTTTGCGATAGAAGCCGACAGAAGGATTCAGTTGGGGGCAGTGTTTGGAAAACTTCGTCAAGTCTTCTCGTCGACGATCCCGCAGTGAATTTGAAGACTAAGTTCTTCAACCAGTGCGTCCTGCTTATATGACATACGGTGCCGAAACGTGGACACTGACAGTGGGGCTGGTCCACAAAGTCAAGATCGCTCAGCGCGCTATGCAGCGGGCTAAGCTCGGAATTTCTTTGAAGGGTAAGATCAGAAATGAAGTTATCCGGAAGGGAACCAGGGAGTTACCGAAATACCTTACAGTGGAGACCGCGTATCGTCAAGCGAATTGTGGGACGGCCCCCAGCTAGAAGGTACCGAAGACCTTGGAAAGGTGGCTAGGACAGACTGGATGCGGAAGGCGGAGGACAGGGTTTAATTGGCACAGCCTGGGAGATGCCTAGGTCCATCAGGGGACTGCTATAGGCTGCGTTCATTGATTTATTGACTAGAATTCTATTTCGGGTTTCATCTATTTGGGAGGGTTGAAACAATCATACTTTAAAAAATGTTAGGGTGAGGAGCTTTGTCTTGAGAACAATTCAAGATTTTAACATGACATGACGTCAGTAGTCCCCGAAGGGTTGGGCAGAGGTGTACCTATAGTACAACCACATATCGCCGGTAAAGTGTAAGTCCCATGTAACAGGGGGTGAGCCTATTGCCATCAACCGGGGACCAATCCAGACTCCGGGCTGCTACTGAGAATTTCTAGGAATCGAAGCCAGGACCTTATGCTTTGCAGTAGCGTTTGCAAACAATACACGAAAGAGGATGTATTTTTTATTATAAACTATTTTTTGCCCTTGGCTTTGCCCGCTTGGATGTTCGAAAATATCCCACGGCAACGTAATCCGGGATCAAAGTGCCTATGCTATGTGTTAATTCAGGTTATAAACTAGGTATGTGTGTGCTAAATTTTATCTGAATCCGTTCAGATATTTTTGCGGCAATCCGGACATACAGACTAACGGGAAAAAAATCTAAAAACGATATTTTCGGCATCAGATTCGTTTCCATACCTCGTAGCAATTACTTTTTTCAAAAACTATCAATGTGCAGTTTTGACGTCGTTATTATTATTAGCATATTAGGTTTAGATTACTTTAATAAATAAACTGTCTCAAAACCTTTACATAATAATAAATCAAAACTACTTCATTTTAAATAAATTGAAAATTCAATCATTGTTTTCGACAGCTCATTTATTATCCTGACAACGAAAACTAATAATTACATAAAAAAAAACAATGAAAACCATTTCAAAGTTATTAATAGTGTTGTTCATGAAAATGACTCATAGCCTAAATAAATTGAAGCGGTTTTTACCTATAATTTCAAAACTCATCATAAACAATTACTTTTGCTATTATTTATTTTGGAAGTAAAAGCTTCTTTAGGCGCGTTAAGCGATTAGTTGCGTAGAGGAAAAACATAGTACGGGATAGCGTCACCATCATGCTAATGTTAACAGTATATTTGTGATGTTATAAGGGAGACAATTATTATTTCAGAGTTTTAATTTTTCACTTTTCTTAATGACCTGTCATAATCTAGCCTTAAAAAAAAAAAAAATGTAGTTAATTATTAAGTACCTGGTCCTTTTTAATAAAGCATAAAAATAAAAATAAATTTATTTACGTTACAAATCACGTGTTTGGGTCACAGAAATTCATATACAGGGTGGATTTTTGAGATGGGGCAACTACCTTAACCGTTGTAGCTACAAGAAAACGGTTTTAAGAGACTGTCCTCAACTTTATGAGAAATTTTGCTCTGCATTCACAGATTTCGAAAAAAATATATAGTCAGCAGGAAAATGGGCAGTATTCACAAAAATGATTTTTTATGCCATGGCATTACTAGGCTCGCCACAATGTCCATAAGTAACGCCAGTAGCACATCTCCGCCGCGAAACCATAGCAGCGAAACCGCGGTAGTTCAATTCAACTGGTTCGCGTCATGTTCCGCTAGTCGCATCCGATTCGAGTAGCGAAACATGACGCAAAGACAGAAAAACTAACGGTTGCTCCGTAATTGATTTGCTTTAATTTCTGGAAATTAAAGCCATTGAATTGTCTGGAAATTACTAAGGATATACATAACTACGTGTTGTCATTGGTGCAATATTGTGAATTGTGTGCGAGTGGTGGAAGTAACAGGGTTAGTGTTTGCGTCTATATAACGAAGTGTAGGTTGGAAGATTGGGAGATGTTTTGGTTGTTTTGTTTTGGTTTTGTTTGGATGTTTTGTTTGGGTTTTGTTTTGTTTGTTTTAATTTTGTCCTCAGTTTGCGGAAATGCCCTTATCTTCCAGACTTAAAGTATTACGGATGAAGGTCCGGCTTCGATTGATAAAGCATTACATTGATTAATCGTGAAATACTGAACGAGAAATACTAAAAAACACAATAAAATAAATATTTCAAAGTCAAAGTCAAACCATTTATTTCAAATAGGCACATAAGAGGCACTTTTGAACGTCAAAATTTACAAAAAAATAGAATTGATTCTAGTTGCCCCTTCCAAAAGGTAGTTTCGTATGGAGAAGAATGGGCAAGAAACTCCACCGGTACTCTTTTAAAGATATATTATATTGAAGGGGCTCCCATACAGCAAACGTGATTTTTTTACTGTTTTTATAGATAAAGAACGGAACCCTTCGTGCGCGAGTCCAACTCGCACTTGGCCAGTTTTGTTATACAAATAGCACCTTCTAGGTATTTTTATATTCATGTAATTAGTTATTATTTACTCGTGCTTTTGTATGTTGTACTGTCTTTTGTGTGCACCAAATAAATGGTTTATCATCATGGTAGTTTCATTCAAATTTTTTAACCATTTCTACTCCCTAAAACCCAATTACAAAACAATGCGTTAATTAATTTCAACACAACACTTACTTATGTGGAATTCTGTTGTGTTAGTGACAAATATCTTACATTAGCCGTTCTGCTGAGTTATCATCTTTTTGCTAACAAAGGGGATCCATTTAGAGACACATTTCGGTCTCCTTTGTACACCTATCTTAGGTTTAAAGTGGCTGTTGCAAATATTAGTCCTAACTGGTTGATATTTTATCTGTGAGCGGTTTTTTCTAATAAAAGTACTCTTTGTAACATCAGCTATCTGCCAGTGAAAGTCCTGTCAAAGCCAGTCTAGCCGTTTCGGTGATTAGCCGGAACAAACAGACAGACAGACAAAAATGTTTAAAATTGTTTTTCTGTTTTAAGCACCGCACACACCCGCAGCCACTTACGCCGCAGTGCACTTTCATAATATGCATTTAGTTAAAAGCTATTATTTTGTTTCGATAAACTGACACTTAAATTTTATTTATTTGTATAGATTATTTTACAGTGTGGTTTTTGCGCAAAAATAGGGCAGTTTTACACACATACATCTTTATTCTATACCAATATTATGAAGCAGAAGAGTTTGTTTGGTTGAACGCGCTAATCTCAGGAACTACTAGTTCGAATTGAAAAATTATTTTTGTATTGGATAGTCCATTTATCAAGGAAGACTATAGGCTAAATAACATCATGCTACGACCTAGACGAGCGGAGAATCAATGAAAAATGTTGCAAAAACGGGATAAAAAGCCTTTTGAGAGCTTCCGTTGCGTACGCTGCTTAAACGATTCAAGTTACGCAAAAATCATGTATGACGGAATGGATTCCCTATAAAAGTTCTAAAAGAAATCTGCGACAGCATAATTAATGTCACATCAATATGTCAGTTCAGGTGCGGCGCGCGCGCTTGCCGATCGGTAGTGTCGTCGTGTCCTTGAAAATGGCTTCTAACGTGGTAAAGTGTAATTCGTGCAATGTTGTTATAAATGAGGTGCTTGCATTTATATGCAATAAAATGGACGTTATGGATGAAGAAAGCATTAGTCGTATATGTAAAAGTGCTTTTTCGGAGTCGGATATTGAAAATGCGAAGGATCTGCTTTACCATTCTATTTCGACGGCAAAGCGGAAGAAAATAAGGAAGAGGGACGGTAAAACGCTTCGGAATATTGATGGTATTCTCTGTTTATTAAAAGAAACGGACCCAGAAGAAATTCCGATATTTGTGGCTCGAGACCTGCAAAAACTACCGCCTGTACTGTTCGACCATGTCGATGTGACAAGGTAAAAAAAAGGGAAATTACGCAGATAAAGGAACTGTATGCTAGCTGACCAGTTACGCCAGATAAAGTTGGATGTTGAATCGTTAAAAAATATACGTATTTTTTAACGATTTTTCGAATTTTCCGTGCAACGTGACAACACAAGGTACCTCGGGGATTAATACATATGAAGATAGCAACAGTGGCCCTGTCGGTTTGCCACCCATATGTTTGGAAGATGAAAATCAGTGCAAATCGCCGTTAACAAATTTATCGAGTAAGGGAGGTAGTTGTAAAACACCGCAACCGGTACGTGCAAAGCCGAGCAGCCGATCCGAAGCGACGTGCGAGGCTGACGGGGTGGCCAATCAGCGGCAGCCGCCGGACCGATCATCCACGATCGTAGCCGAGTGCGCGCCGACGCAAGCGCCTCGCTTATCTATGCAGGCGTTGGGACATACGAGCGTTCCGAATGTAGGTACAACATGTCGTCACACAAAACCAAAAATTTTTTGCTGATATCGTACGTGATGGGCAATGGAAACCGGAACGTAATGATAATGGGTGGATTGAGGTACAGAGAAAAAGACATAGGAATTGTTTTACTGGAAACAGAGGGAAGGCTGTTATAGACCCTGAAGTTAAATTCAAAGCAGCAGATGCACAAACCCCGATGTACATTTATAATGTGGCGAAGGAAGTGACCGTGTGTGACATAGTAAACTACATTAGAGATAAATGTAATATAACCGTCACGTTAGAAAAAATGAACATGAAAATGGAAAAAGATTATAATGCTTATAAAGTTTTTGTTCCAAAATATAAGTTGGACATGTTTATGGAATCAAATTTCTGGCCAGAAGGAATAGCGTTTCGTCGTTTCATAAACTTCGATCGGCAAGTAAAAGCCAGAGAGGATACTCTGAAAGGCGTTGTTAACCCAATAAAATGATAAGTTCAACTAAGATGGTAAGTTACAACTGCAAAAGTGTGACGCGTTCGGTTGAATGTATACGCCGAATTTGTAAGACGGCAGATGTAATTGCCTTACAGGAAACTTGGTTGCTACCTCATGACGTCTCATATCACGGTAGCATAGACAACGACTTTGGTTTCGTCGGTAACTCAGCTGTGGATACCTCTGCCGGCATACTTCGAGGTAGACCGTATGGAGGTGTGGCCATATTATGGAGGAAAGGTTCGTTTCCCACAGTGACAGTGTTACCATGCTCTAGTGTGCGTCTGATAGCAGTGAAACTCGAACTCACTGATCGTGCTATAATCGTTTTTTCTGTGTATACGAGTATGCCAACAGACTCAACAGATAACTTAGTAGAATTTACCGAATGTTTATGTGAAATAAATGCCATTATTGAAAGTAATAATGTAGAATCAGTGTTTATATTGGGTGATTTCAACGCACATCCAGGTGAGCCTTTTGATACTGAACTTAAACACTTTTGTGCCGAACAGTTGTGGTCGTGCATCGACAGAGAACTATTGCCGCCGGATACTTACACTTTTGTCAGTGACGCACACGGATCGCGGCACTGGCTTGACCACTGTGTCGTGACTAGTGCCGCGCGGCACGCTGTTGTTGGTACGTCTGTTCTTTATGACATTTACTGGTCCGACCACTATCCTATACAATTCGAGTGTGATCTAGGATTAATAAAACCAAAACGCGTGCTTTCTAAAACTGACATTAGTAGTAGTAATCAAGTGACATGGGGTGAAAGGTACCGTCACCAAATTTATGAATACAATAGGCTATGTCATGTTAAACTGAAAAATTTAGATTTTCCGTCTGAAATGAGTAGTTGTGCTGATAAAATTTGTTCCAACACACACCATAGACATTGTTTAGATAACTTGTATGATGAAATAGTATGTGTATTAACAGATGCGTCTAAATGTTCAGCGTTTGTTAGAAAGAAACGTAACAAAGGTAGCATAACCGGGTGGAACAGATACGTCAGGGATGTTCATGTGAGGGCCAGGCTTTGTTTTCAGATGTGGGTGCTGAATGGAAAACCCTCTGTCGGAAATGTTTTTTTATGTTTAGTCCCAATTGAAGTGGTGTCAGGATAACGAGCAAAAAATTAAAATGGACATAATTGCAGACCACCACCACTGCAAGAAGGATTTTAAGGGTTTTTGGAAAAAGACAGATCAGTTAAATCCGAAGCCTGGTCAACCTGTGAGTGTGGCTGGCGTGCATGAACCACGGGAAATTGCCAATCGTTTCCAAAGGCTTTTTAAAGTCGATTCGCTTTTGGATGCGGCACCGCAGATGCTAGATGTTGAGTCAGCCGTCGGAGATCTTAAAGTCAGGTTTTCAGCCAAGAATGTGGCAGGCATTATTAGGAATATGGGAAGAGGTAAATCTCCTGGTCACGACGGCCTCAGCATCGAGCATCTGCAAAATGAAGGAGTTCACTTGCCAAGGGTGTTGGCCATGTTTTTTAATCTGTGCGTTAGCCACTCGTACCTACCTGATAGACTGATGTACACTGTTGTTGTACCAATTCCTAAAGATAAAACCGGTGATACTTCAGATTTATTAAATTATAGACCGATTTCATTAGCCACGGTTACTGCGAAGGTAGTGGACAGCTAGACCACCAACTGGGAAGGCATATTAAACTCCATGACGCACAATTTGGATTTCGATCTGGTTTGTCAACGGAAAGTGCTATCATGTGTCTTAAGCAGATTGTTCAATATTATAGCGATCGGAAAACACCCGTTTTTGCATGCTTTCTCGATCTCTCAAAATATTTCGACCTGGTGTCATATGACAAACTATGGCGCAAGCTCGAAGGTGAGACAGATTGCAGTCCGGAAGTTACATCTATTTTTAGGTATTGGTACAACAACCAGAAAAATTGTGTCAGATGGGCAGGTTCTTTCTCGGATGTGTACAGGTTGCAGTGCGGGGTGAGGCAGGGCGGACTAACTTCACCGAAGCTCTTCAACCTGTACATTAACCGCCTTGTCGGTGAACTCAGCAGTGCCAGTGTCGGATGCTATATAGACGGCGTTTGTCTCAACAATATTAGTTACGCAGATGATATGGTACTGCTGAGTCCATCAATCGGGGGCTTGCGTAAGCTGGTACAGATTTGTGAGTCCTATGCGGAGGCTCATGGGCTCAGATACAACGCGAAGAAAAGTGAACTCCTAGTATTTATGGGTCGGAGCAAAAATTACGTGACTGTACCTAAAGTCACTTTAGCTGGTACTCCCTTAAATAGAGTCGCTCAGTTCAAGTATCTGGGCCACTGGGTTTCCGAGGACCTAAGGGATAACGCGGATGTGGAAAAGGCACGTAGGGCGTTGGCTGTCCGATGTAATATGTTGGCCCGCAGGTTCGCGCGTAGCAGTAATCGAGTGAAAGTGACTCTTTTTAAGTCTTACTGCCAAACACTTTACACGTGCAGCCTGTGGGTTTACTACACACTTGGGTCATACAATGCCCTACGTGTTCAATACAACAACGCGTTTAGGGTGCTGCTGGGGCTACCACGATTCTGCAGTGCTTCGACTATGTTCGCAGAAGCGCACACTGATGGTTTTCATGCTCTTATAAGGAAGCAGTGTGCGTCGCTGCTGAGTAGTGTGAGGTCCAGTAGCAACAGTATAATAAGCGTGTTCGTGGACAGGTGGGACTCTCCACTGCTGTGCCACTGGATACGTTTACATACTGCACTGTGAGCAGTGGACAGTTCCTCCCGGTTCTAATGTGTGTAACTGTGTCCTTGACTGCTTTTATTTTTTGTGTTTGTGTGTAGTTTGTTGTGTATTGGTTGTTTTTAAAATATGTGTCATGAAATATGGATTGTTTCTGAAATAAATATTTATATTATATTATTATTATTGTTTTGTATTATTATTATTAGGTTGGCTCAAATTGTTCTAAAATAATGCATTATTTGCGAAGGTGTTTTTATTAACATGATAATAATATCCTTATTCAAATAAATACTTTATTCGTCACAAGTATTTAAATTTGAACTTGATACCGGATTATGATTTAAATAAGTATCTTAGGAGATATCATAGTTTTAAAATAATCACAGTATATTAATGTATTATCATCACACTAATCTTATAAAAGCAAAAGTTTGTGTGCGTGTGTGTTTGTTACTTCTTCACGTTCAAACGGCTGGACCACTTTTGATAATATTTTGTATGGCGGTAGCTGACACCCTAAATTAACACGGAGGCTACTTTTTATCCCGATATTCTAACGGGATCGAGACATATGCGGGTGAAACCGCGGGGCGCAGCTAGTAATATTATAAAGTTTGTGAGGTTGTAGGGGGTAATCTCTGGATCTACCGAACCGATTTTGTAAATTCTTTTATCCATAGAAAGACACATTATTTGTGAGTGTCATAGGCAATAAAATTAATTCGAAAAATAAAAAGAGTTTCCGCCCAACGAAGTGGGCACGGGTCAGCTAGTTTGGAAATAAGAAGCAACTAAGGTAACATTTCCAAAGGAGAAAAAGCGATGCTCTTTTTGCGTTCACTGCTTTTGCTGAATATGGATACCAAAGTCATAAAATATATTTCTACAATGCACAGTAATTCTGGGATAAAAATTGCAGCATCACATCTGGCAATCATATCAGACATAATATCATTATCAGATTCTTAAACATCAAATATACACAACGAAAACAGCCTACAATACAACAATTTGAAAGAAATCCTTACCAACTTTCAATTCAACAATTAGTTTACAACTAATCAAAACTCTGCTTCTTCATTCTACTCCAAAATTACACAAGAAAAAACACATAAACTCACGCAGAAACTACAGAACGCCACCTGCTACGCTCCTTACATACTCCTTTTGCTTCGCTTAAGTTCATACATCTGGTTATACACGCACGCCGGTTGCGAGTACTACGCACCTGACCTTTCTGAAGAACATCACCAATTAGGTCACTATATGTCCTCCTAGGTCGTCCCCTCCCGGCGTTTCCACTCACCTCTGCTTTGTAAATACCTTTTGATAGTCGCCTTTCATTCATCCTGTCAACATAAAAAAAGAAAAAGAAAGAAAAAATTATTTATTCTGCACAAACAAAACGCACAGTACAACTAAAAGTCAAAAAACACACATACAAAGTAGCCAAAAGCCTCGCATCCAATACCCTAAACATTAACAAACCACACACACCAAACCATCTAAGCATTAAAAAAAACCAATCCAACCGTCATCATCAAACCATCTCAGAAAATACCCTGATAAAATACTTATTAATGCCGTGCAAACCCAGGTGGTTCACTAAGCAAAGTTATATCAATATCAGCGCGCCCCCAGCCACCTCCCGCCATTTATCAAAACGCGTGCAGTATTACTATGTCATCTAATCTTATGCTAATTATTTGAATAAACCTGCAAGCTTCATTAGCAAGTCGGAGATTTTTCGGAGAACTCATCGTATTATGCGAGTTCATAATAATTTTGACAAGGGTCTGTGTTAGGCGTGTCTTTCTGGGGAAAAGTAGCTTTTGATAAAAATCCTGAATAAGAGACAGTTTTAAGTACTACAAATATGTGTGGAGAGTTGTTCATCGAATTATGTTTATTTAGGTAACGGAAATAGGAGGAGATTATAGTGACCTAATTGGTGATGTTCTTCAGAAAGGTCAGGTGCGTAGTACTCGCAACCGGCGTGCGTGTATGACCAGATGTATGAACGTCTGGTCTGTATGAACGTCCTGCCAGGGTTGCGAGTTTGTCCGAAAGGGATATCGTGGCCCTGGCACACAGGCAACGGAAGGAACACGGGTGGGTATTAGTCAGTAAAAGTCTGACACGCCCTCCCGCTCCGCCCAGAGCGGGAGAAGTTATTTGATAATTTCCCACCCAAAAAAAAAAAAACAGATGATGAACGTAAACGAAGCAAAAGGATTATGTAAGGAGCGAAGCAGGTCGCGTTCTATAGTTTCTGCCTACCTCCATGGGAAGGAGGCGTGAGTTTATGTATAATTAAGTAATTGACCTTTGTAAGAGTGGGTTTTCATTTATCCTAACTCACGTCACGTAAAAGGCGTTACGAGTTTCGATGAGAGGAATGGAGCGTATAAAAAGCACAAATTAGTAGGATTTTATTGCATTGCAACACGCTGGTGAATTGATGGATTTAGTGACAAAAGAAGATCACAAATCCTTGGCAGTTTTTCCTGAATAACTCTTAGTTTTGTCTTTTTTATTTATGGCCAGTAATCACACTAATGTGATTACAGTTTTTACCAAAACACTTTTACAGAGAGAGATATCACATCGATTCTCCACTAATATTCTCACTGATTTTCCCTTACATTTAAATTCCAATATAATTTTTCCTGCTTCACAAGTTAAAGAAACTCGACTCCAATAACCGAAAAACATGAACATTTTGATACCAGAAAGCAAACAAAGCGAGAACACCAATCTCCGATCTCCCATTTTCCAAATGGCGGACAAAATGACGGTAACAGGAAACCGGAAACGACGCCATTGTATTGAAACGAAAATATATCGAGGATGATTGATGGATCAACAAATGGACTGCGGTTAATTATACGTAATTCGTTAAAATGTAGTCTTTGTGCGAAAATGGTGGTCGTATATCATAGACGGACAATGTGGCAGTAGCCTTTTATATTATATGAAATTTGTTTACTTTACTGTATGTATACATGTATTTTTTTTACTGCTGTTCAGGCCTGCTTTTGACCTCGATCTTGCTAGTTGTAAAAAAAGTTTTGTTTTCTGAGATGACAAAAAAACATGAAGACAAACAGTTTTTTTTTCATAAAAATATAGTAAGATGGTTATTGTTAAAAATGAGCTCATATTAAATTTATTTAGGCTGATAAAGAAATACCATTTATTTTTTGTTAAATATTACATAAATGTCTCAATATAATTGGCAATACTCATTGAAGTTTACATTTACGGATGGGGATTTCCCCAATCTTTGTTTGAATTTACTGCAGACTATGCCGAGAGCTTGAGACAGTGAGACTTCGTGATGATTGTAGCACTGGTGAACGTTTAAGTATTTTTTAAGTTCATAATATTATGTACGTACGGACCTCTATGTATAATTTCTAATTTCATTGATTTATAAAAAAAAAAAAACGACGGTGCCAAGTTTTCTTTTTGTTTTTTTTTTTCAAGATTGTGAAAAACGATATTTGGGTTTTTTCAATTTAAGTACCTACATCTCTAATCTTGCCTGATGAAAAGCGATAGATGAGGTCTAGGATGGAACGACCGTGCCCAGAAGATGCCTGTTCACTCTTGCTTTGAAGGCAGACGGGTTATAATAATATGTGGGATCACAGACGCCGGCAGAGAGTTTCACACTTGGCCTGTGCTCATAATAAACGTGGAAGAGAAGCGCTGAGTACGTATATAGCGTGGCGCTTTAGTAGCTACATTAATTTAATACACGTATACACTGTTTCGCTTTTACGTTTTATGAAAATATTTTAATTTCATTAAACTCAAACTCATAGCACTTATTTCAATTAAACCAATTACAGGCACTTTTAAATTGTCAAAGCGTCGTAAAGTAAGTCAGAAAGTTGAAGCTATTAAAAAAAAAGATTCAAAGATTACAAATACAGATGGCAGTTAACAGATGACCAGTCTCAACTGACGGGTGCTCACGAACATGACGCGTGGATCAGCACCATCCAGCTCAACCATTTTGTAGGGAACCGAATGATCCAACACACGCGCCACCATCAGCGAGATATTTAAGTGAGCATGACATACTCTTAACTGCCAAGCTTTTTTAAGTCAACATACATCATAACATAATAAACGGCTCCATGGTAGGTACTCACATTTACAAAATTTAAAAAGTGCTTTTAAACATTATTATTTAATTATTTATTTTCAATTTTCTAAAATAGCATCTTGGGGCAACCTGTGCTTAAAGAACTGTAGCGCAGATGTAATTAGCCGCGGTCATGGATCATAACATTGAATCAATGAAATTAAAACAAATAACGTGCAAGGAGTAGGCGAATTGAAGGAAAGAGAGAGCTTTAATATTTAGTTGTTTGAATATTTTTTAAATTTATAATTATTTATTTTATTATAAGCATTGCCATACAACTTGGCAATGTCGCCAGTCTCTTGGGTACATTGATAAATGATAAATGATCTTTTCACATTATTTTCTGTGACTATTTTTAATACAATTATATTAAAAGAAAAAATATATATATTTTAAAATATTATTTTTTTACGATTACTGGCACTAGCCCTACCCGTGTGTTGAATTGTATTAATGTCGCCATTGTGGCGGCATGCTGTATAAAGTCAAGAGCAAGTTCAATGATTTTTTTTGGTTATCTTTAAAATATCACTTTTAGCCATAAGATCGCTCATTTTGTCACCCTAATTGTCTGTAATTTATAATATGATGTACATAATAAGTCCTATATCTTCCCGTGGGTGTCGTAAAAGGCGACTAAGGGACTTACTAGAGAATGGGCAGCAGCGTTCTCTATGCATTTTAACACCATACTGCGATCGCCAACCCGCCTGCCACGCGTGGCGATTATGGCAACCCTCCCCTTGGGGGAGGCCTATGTCCAGCAGTGGACGTCTTTAAGCTGAAATGATGATGATGTACATAATAAGGAGTAAGTAGATATTCTTTTCTATTCTAATTTCAACGGGTATTTGTATAAGACATACAAATTGTTGAAAATAGCAGATTTGGCTCCATAATTTTGTCATTATGACAACGGTACTACAACATCATACAAACATTGTGCCAAAAGTTTGTATTCTCTTACATTCAATATGGTTGCTTGATAGTGTTGTGTTGGAATTATGATAGAAGGTCCAGTTGTAAACCAGCGGCAGGTACAAGTTGTCTGGCATTATTGCTTAACTGCCTGCTGAGACCTATTTGGCACAACCGTGAGGCACACAATACTGTTTCAAAGTTTTCTGTTTTATTGCGAGAATATTGTGTGCTTGTGTCAAATAAATTAAATTTTCTTATTTTTTTCTAGAAAATAAACTTCGAAAAATGACTATTAAAATAAAGGCCGTTCTAAAGCTTTTGGAATAACTGGGATATTTGAAGACACTTAATCAGCCTATAATGTTCCAACTGCTGGGACACAGGCCTCCACTTTCAGTGAGAGGGGGTGGGCCATAATCCACCACGCGGGCCCAGTCCAGTTTTGGTAGATGTCACAAATGTCTTCAAATTTTAATTCTAGGACATGCCGGTTTCTCCACTTTGATTTCCTTCATTGTTTTGAGAGCAGTGGTGAAGAATTAATTTACACAAAGTAAAGCGCCAGTCTGGGTTCGAACCCACGACCGTAACTCGTAAGTCAAGGTTGTTATCACTGGGCCACCACTTTTCTCATCTTTCCCCACACAAATACATACAATAATCTATAATTCAGTAAACAAAGTTACATTAATATTTAAAGCCTGTATCTAATTGCACGAAGCCTTACGAAGCTCTCTGGCTTATATAAACGATCGTGGGCGCCGGAAATTACAAGCCAACGAGGCGTCCCTTCCAAAAGGGATTCGTATGGAGAAGATTGGGCAAGAAACTCCATAGTTTTAAAATGTTTTACAATACCTATGTTGTCAGGTAACATGATCAGTCGATGTTACTTCAGACTAACAATCACAGCAGCAGATTCACTTTTCAAAGGCTACATCTAGCCTTCAGAAACTAGAGAAAGTAGAGTTATCAAAGAACAGTCCACGTAGTAAGACGACGACGACCTTTGTATCTGTGTAAGATTAAACCAAAAAGGTACTTAAATACATACATAGTGAATTCAAATTTCTATAGCTAAAACTCAAAACAGTAACATGTGCAGACGCCAGCACATCAAGCTACAATTTTATTTAATAGATTTTCAACTTTATCACTATATACTTAAGGTTCAAGGTTGATTGAGAAATTTGAAATTTGTCAGTTTCGGGTAGCTTGACCTGCTGGCGTCTGTACAAGGACGCGATTCGGCAAGCGTAATGTGGCTGGGATAGACTGGATGCGGAAGGCGGAGGACGGGGAATTGTAGTGCAGCCTGGAAGCCCATGTCCAGCAGTGGACTGCTATAGGCTGAGTTTATGTACACTCTTTTCAAATTAATATTAAAATGTACGCATCAGGTTAGCGCAGGTGATTCTTTCATCCTTTTAAAGCGTTCATAGAAAAAAAATACCATCCCAGTTCATACAAAAAATTACAACAGCGGGGTACTTAGGTAAAACACATACAATGGCAATCAGTCGCAATGCCTTTTATTTGGCCATCCATTGCTTCATAGATAGGAATAAATCGTGTGCTCATCAACTTACATAACGCAATGAAGGTAACTGAACTATCAAAATTGAAGGCATTCTGATAGATTGCCATTCTAAGTGTGTTAGGAAATTATCCCTGCGCGCTGGTTTTAAAAAAACCGGCCAAGTTCGAGTCGGACTCGCGCACGAAAGGTTCCGTACCATTATCTATAAAAATGGCAAAAAAATCACGTTTGTTGTATGGGAGCCCCCCTCAAATATTTTTTTTATTTTAATTTAATTATTTATTTTTAAAGAGAATATAGAACTAAATATTTTGTGAATATTTCAAGCGTCTACCTGTTGCTGTTATCAATATCGAGCAAAAACGAGCAAAAAAATCACGTTTGTTGTATGGGAGCCACCTTAAATATTTATTCTATTTTGTTTTTTAGTATTTAATAATAATAAAATTGTAGATTTAGCGGCAAGAGAAATACATAATCTGTGAAAATTTCAACTGTCTAACTATAACGGTTCATGAGATACAGCCTGGTGACAGACGGACAGACAGACAGACAGACAGACAGACGACGGAGCCTTAGTAATAGGGTTCCCGTTTTACCCTTTGGGTACGGAACCCTAAAAAAGATCCGTGATGTATCTACAGTCACAAAAATTTATTGTTAAGTAAGTTCAATATTGAAAATCACAACTACGATTTGAATGAGGTGATAAGGCAACGGTGCAGTTTAAAAGAAGATGTAGTAACAAAAATTTAAAAGAGTATGCTTAGATGGTTTGGTCATGTTGAGAGATGAGTGGAACGCGACTAACAAAAGGTATTTATAAAGCAGAGGCGAGTGGAAACGCCGGGAGGGGACGCCCTAGGAGGACATATACTCGTAGTGACCAAATTGGTGATGTTCTTCAGAAAGGTTAGGTGCGTAGTACTCGCAATCGGCGTGCGTGTATGACCAGATGTATGAACGTAGGCGAAGCAAAAGGAGTATGTAAGGAGCGTAGCAGGTGGCGTTCTATAGTTTCTGCCTACCCCCATGGGAAGAAGGCGTGAGTTTATGTATGTATGTGTACAACTACGATTTTTCATACATTTCTCTGAATGCATACCTACTTATTAAAACGTTAGAAACCAAGCTGCAGTAATAATTAAGTAACACCCAAGCTAAGTCAAGTAGAAGTGACTCGTAAACTGCTTGGGGACCATCGTAAAAGCAAGTCTTTATAGCTATTAAATAAACGGTTATACCTTGGTGTACCTAAATTATATTGTTACCCCCGTCCTTAGACAACATCGTAAAATGGGCAAAGTTGTTCTAAAATGCTTGGTCTCTTAGGGCTTTTAAAAAAAGGACATAATGCAGGGTAGCCAACTCGGAGGTATGCAACTTTATTTTTGCTATCATTCAGAGAGAATAGTTTAAATACAATTGGGAGGAAGAAGGAAGGAAGGTCTTGTGGTTAAGTAATAATAGCCGCACGTGTCGATCCATCAGGTTAAGCTACGTTTGCCGTGGTTGGTCCGTGGATCGGTGACCATCTTTACATATCAAGATCCCTCCGTGCCTCGGAAAGCATGTTAAGCCGTTGGTCCCGGCTGTTATTTGTAGATCTTTGATAAATGTTACGGGTCGTCACAAGCCCGAAAGTCTGACAACCAGTCTTACTTAAGGGGTATCGTGTTACCCAGTAACTGGGTTGTGGAGGTCAGATAGGCAGTCGCTGCATGTAAAATACTATTTGTTACCCGTGGTCCCTTCGAGAAATACAATGCTGCCAAATTAAAATGGTAGACCGTTAGTTTTAGCTCTTAGTTACTTGAAACATTCAAAATGATTCACCAAAATTAGAGGGAATGTGGCGCTCGGCGGCCGCAACTGCGGCATGCTCGCTACGCTCGCTCGCCTTCGCGCGTTAATGGTCACTGTTCTAACCTCACCTAACCTAAATGATTCAATAACAGTAAATGGTATCTGACGCATTATGAAAAAATACAACGAACAAACAATATTCGTTAAAAAATAATTCTACTGTTTGATAAGTTTGTTCTAAAAAAAAATGTTACTATAAAATTAATTGATTATGTTTCTGTGAAATATGTTTCATTCGACTAAATAGTCGTTGAAAAAATATTATTCGAAATAAAAATACAAGGACCAAATATTATATGAAACATTTTCTACGAAACAAAATTCTTTGAAATTTCTGTCCGCGAAACAAGAGACTACGAGAGGGTTTACCATTTTAATTTGGCAGCATTGTATTTCTACGGGAAGGACCACCGGTAACAAACTTAAAATACTGGTATTCAGCTGCATGTGGCTAGACTGGAAGCCGACCCCAACATAGTTGGGAAAAGGCTAGGTAGATGATGATTGAGAGGGTCAATTTCCATAGTTTTAAGAACGTTCACTTTCTAATGTCTCGATCTGTCAAAAATATGGATATTAACTAACAAGGAATTCCTGTGTATTGTTAATTTATGGGCTCGTTTACTGATACAGCAGTGTATCCTATCATTATAAATATCTAGAGTCTAGATCCCAAAGTATGCGCCGCGGCGCCGTGGTGCGACGTAGAGAGTAAAGAGCGTCGTCAGATGCGCCTGTTTCCCATTCTCCAGAAACTAAACTTAGGTATTCGCGGGTAAAAGATAAAATCTTTATGAATTCTCATTCCTTTGCAACAACTTATTTATATGAAGCCGGATTGTTAGTGGTGTCAAGGCGGCTTCTACATACTGGCGCGACATGTCGCGCGACGCGACACCGGTAGAACAATTTCTATGAAAAATTCAAGGAAATTGTTCTAATGGTGTCGCGTCCCACATTTTGAAAAAAATGTGCGAAGGTCACCAAGCTCAAACGTCACATCGACTAAGTTGCCATTGTATTTTATTTCCTATTTTTTTTTTTTAATAATATATTATGTATTCTTGTTTCAATATAAATACTGTTTATTTTGTTATTGTGGATGTTTAAATTTGTGTGCCTTTCTAACTAGTATCATTGTATATCATCTTATTTTGACTAGCTTGGGACCGAGACAAAATACTAAACCTGTAAGTGCACCGCAAACTGAAAAAGTTTGGGAGCCCCTGGTCTAGATGTATATTATTTATATAAGACACCAATGACTGTTGTTCTTGGTCTAGATTCTAGAACAAAAGCAACAGTAACTGTAAGGCCATTTGTTTTATTCCAGGTTATGTTGTGCGGAAAAAACACGAATAGGCTAGGGCGTCAGATTTCGAGGGAGAGGTAGATTTTTAACCCCTCATCTACTCACACCTTCCATCACCAACATAAAGTTTAGTCGGAGGGGCTTATACATTAAACCCAATTAATTATTTTTATTTATCTAACTTATTCCTTACGATGCTCACCTTAAAACTTTAACCAGACCTTAACTTAAGAACCACACACATCTGTCTATCATATTTTCCAGTACAATAGCCCCTTTTTGCCGCTCATAGCCACTTCATACGTAGGTACCACATTTACTTACTAAACTCCGACGAAAGAGGCCTGTCAAAAGGTAAATTTTCTTCTAAACTTTGTCACACGTAGAAAATTTGCGGAGTCCCGGACTGTTGCGGTCAAAGTGCCAAAACTTGTGAACTGTTGGAGTGGAAATGTTACGCTTTTACTAACTTTTAGGAGATCTACCGTTTGTGTTAGTTTTAGTACTGAGAAATGAGGGTTTGAAGAGGAAATTTGCTGATGGATTAATATTCAGAATTTTAACGAGGTTGGGTATTACTAAGGACCAAGACCCTCCCTGCCTCGGAAAGCACGTTAAGCCGTTGATCCCTGCTGTCAATCGGGGATCGAATTTTCGTTTCTAGGACATATTTCCTCACGATGATTTCCTTCCAAAGATATCGATAGGTAACTGTGTAGGTAAACCTCCAGAAAACTGTTAAATCGTATCTTGGAATGTGTCATACAAGGCATCATTTACAATAAAAAGAGAGAGATAAATCGAAAGAGAAGAAGAAAAGGAAGGAAGAGAAGAAGAGGGGGGAGAAGAGAGATATTTCCATTAATTTTAGAATCCCATAATTATGTACAAAAATACAATTAATGCCCATCGATGAAAATATAATCACCTAAAAGAATAATATTAAATCATCATTCTACTGCCCTTATTCCAATTGATTTGGGGTCGGCGCAACATGTCCCTTGCTTCCATACTTCTCTATTAGTCGTCATCTCGGTAGTCACCCCCTTTCTAGCTATATCATCGTTTCTTTGGTCTTCCCCTACTCTTATAGCCATCGACATGCATACTCAAAACTTTCCTCACGACATTTTCCTCATAAAGAATAATATTAAATAAAAACCATAAAAGAAAACCAATAAAAGTCTTTAATCTAACCGCGCCACTTCCCGACCATATTTTCCCTAAGAAGAATTTTTAATCGCCCCTTTTTATTCCCCTGCATGCAACGAACAAAGTAAAACAAGCAAATTCATTTTTCTCACAGGTATTGCAAGTTTAGTGGTAATAAAACTTCACGACACCGACGTTACTGGGTGAGCAGAATTTATAGTGCATCGTTTGTTTTGGAAGGTGCTTATAAATCATCGTATCGAAGGAAACAGTGTTTGAGTGATAAACGGTTCGTATATAACGGAGCTATTTGTGTGTTTCTTCGTTGTACAATTGGTAAAATAGTTTGGTATAGAGGCAACTGTAGGTACCTATACTGAATTTGCGATTGCCTACTGGTTAGAGATTTTTCCCTTTTTTTCCTAATCGTCCATAAATTAATTTAAAAATAATATATAAAATATTTAAATTTTATATATGCCCATATTGGAGGACCAATAGATAACGGATCTGCAGCGACACGTGGTGTATCAGCCCATAGAACATCCGTTGTATACATTATTTTATTGTTATATACATATAATGCAAATAATAATAAAAAATATTTTTTTTCAAACATGCATGGAAATTCGAGCATTATTTTGACAACCTTCTTCGAGATAAATCGAAATTGCTGTACTGGCCAAATAAATTCGAGCAGCGGCCACCAAAATTTGTATGAAAATCCATATTTGTCGTGATTTTGCGGCCAAATAAATTACATAGTAAACTCATATCTATCGTGTAATTTAAAAATGGAAAGATCTTTTACTCCGAGACATGGCAATCAAGGAGGTAACTTAACAAAAGCGAAAAAGAGTTTTTTTTTTTTAAACTAGACGCAGAAAAGTATGTTTTGGCAAAGAACAGGGAAATTAAATAGCTTTACATTGTAGAATATTAATTATCTTTATATGGAAGTTTCTATCCAAAGTGAACACTACGCTTTTTGGTTACATAGAGCCGCCGTCCGTTCTTCTTAAAATACTAATAAACGAAGCTCGATAAGTTTGATAAAATCCGTATAACTACATTCATATCAAACACTATTTCCATAACTATCAAATCAAATCAAAATATTTTATTTCACATAAACCTACATGGGCACGTAAGAAACGTCAGAAGCTAGGTACACGGTTCCAATTGGTCGATTCCTATTAAGAAGGGCTCTTCTCCAGAGGAAACGAGCAATTGAAAAAGAGTGTTTGTGAGTTACTCTTTTAAAAATAATTGGCTTTTACAATGTTTTCAAATTGCAGTGTTAATAGGTATGAGAGAACACTATCTTAAGAGACACACAGCCTCGGAGTCAGTATACAGGATTATTTCTTATCTCAGATTGCAGCTGCGTAATCTTTGACGTCACACGGGTTATATCGTGGTAATATCTTGAGGGGAGGTTCCCTTTTAGTGAAGTTTTTTTCATGTGATATTATTCCTATTGGAGTTATACATGTTTTTTTTTTTGCGTAAAAGCTTTTGTTTCTTTTTTTATGCACAAGCTAACCCTAAAATATATAGTATGTACAAGTATAAATAATAAAAAAATAAAAAGGGGGAAGAGCTCATTGGGCATCATAAAATTCGTCCGCATCGCTGTCAATGGGAAAATTGCCCAAAAGGCTGGCAGCATTGCCACATCGGATGGCAATGCTTCTTTGGGCTAAAAATAGGCCAGCCCTCTGGCCACGTGATGAGTCGACCAACCACTTTTGGAGTTATTATTTTTTTAATTTTGCGCAACTATTTTCTTCCATTTATTAAAATTAAGGCTTATTTTTAAGTATTATTACCCGAATGTGCGACATCTAAGATAAGGCTATGTTTTATTTCAGAATTTCCTTTTTATTTTCATGGAAATCGCAATACTTTTGACAAAAGTTTCTAACTTTATATTGTATAAATTCAATCTCTTAGTATTATATAATTGCATAGCACATGTGTGAGCACTATGTACCTACCATTTACTAAGTACGTCTTTCATTGACTTGAATGTGCCCTGGCGGCTTTGTGTGTCATGCTCACTCAAATGTCTCGCTGATGGTGGCGTGTGTGTTGGATCATTAAGTTCCCTACAAAATGGTTGAGCTAAATGGTGCTGATCCATGCGTCATGTTCGTGAATGGGCGCCGTTTGTGGGGACTAGTCATTTCTTAGCTGCCACGGCTTATTTTAACTTATTTTAATTGTTTTTTTTTTAAGGGTTTTATCGTTTTATTGCGGACGCTTCTAACGTGAACGTCTTTCTACATTTTCCTCACGTCGTGTATAATTTCCACATGAATGATGTAACCAATACTTTGTCACAATATTTTGTTTAAAAAGAGTGTCCGTGGAGTTTCTTGCCCGTTTTTCTCCATAGAAACCTACTACGCTTTGGAATGGGCAACTAGCTTCATCTCTCTGACTGACCGACCCCTTGACAATTCAAAAATTGGTTTATTTTGAAATAAATGCCTTGAGTTTGAGTTTGGCACATTTTTGTACTTATAGACAAGACATGTTAAATATGAGCGTTCTAAAGAACAGGGTTATTTTTAAAATCTGTCAAATGTACTGACAGATAATCCCACACAGTGTTTAATATGAATTGTTCGGTAAAAACTAAAATTAAGAATCAAACGGTGCGTTCTACCTTTCTGCCTCGTAAGTCGAGTGGTCACAAACACTACTGCTGAGCATGAGGTTCTGGGTTCGATTCCCAGGTCGGGCAAAGGATTATTGGGTTTCTCAGTAGCAGCCCTAGAGTCTGGATTTGTTAATGGCAATAGGCTCACCCCCTGTTACATGGGACTTAAACTTTACTGGCGAAATGGGGGTGGGGATTACAGGCGTACCAGTGTGTCTTCTTTTTGAGTTTTCTTTGTGTAAAAATCAATATTTATCGTTATTCATGATAAGCATAAGTCATCATCATTCTTCTGTTTTGATCCCAATTTATTTGGGATCGGCGCAACATGTCCCTTTCTTCCATACTTCTCTATTAGTCGTCATCTCGGTAGTCACCCTCTTTCTAGCCATATCATCTTTCACACAGTCCATCCATCGTTTATTTGGTCTTCCCCTACTCTTATAGCCATCGACATTCATACTCAAAACTTTCCTCACGAAATTTTCCTCATTTCTCCGCATCACATGCCCATACCATGGCAACCGATTTCTGCTCAACTAAACGCGTAAATAAATCTGAATAAGTTATCACGATTCATAGAATGTTATACATCAAGGAAAAAATTTAAATTTAAATTTCCTTCCCATTATTCATCTTTTTCCCAACTAAAATAAAACCACTGTGGACTGCATAAAATGAAACAAATAAGTTAGGATTTAATTAACTAATGTGATTCCGCTGTGGTGGAGTAGGTAAGGGTGGGGTTACATTGCTGAAGGTAATTTATAATTTGTGTCGTTTTTGAAGTGACTGCCTCGGTTTGAAGCTGAGCGTTGGTTCTTAATTTTCTATTTAATTCCTCGGGCAGAGCAAAGTGCCCTTAGGATTTTCCAAAAACAACATCTTCAGTAACAGCCCAGAGTCTGGATTTTTGCCCGGAATAAGGAAAGTGTATGTCCTACTTGGACGTTTATTCTTGGAATTTCCACAAATGTTTCGCATTACATAGGTTATTATCTTTATTTTTTTAAGCGTCCTAGGATGTCCTAAATCGATAGATCTTTACGTTTGGTCCCTTGAGAGTGGCAACTAATTAATAAAGAAAACGCGGTTTCGCACACGAAGGGTTCCGTACCACCGTACAATATTTAAACCTACATATTTATTTTAAAAACTATTTTTTAAATCATTGCTTGTTATAATAGCGGCCATATTAATAAACAATTTGTGAAAATTTCATGTGCATACCTATTAACTGTAATCAGTTCAAATGATACAGCTATATGACAGACGGACGGACAGTGGAGCCTTAGTAACTAAGTAAAGTCCCATGGGCACCCTTTGGGTACGGAACCCTAAAAAGCTTCAAGGGACGTTATTAAGTACATCTGAAGTTCCCCGTACAGTCACCTCGATCTGAGTTAGCTTCACTATCCTACTTTACTGGCTGGCTACTCTTGTTACCACAACACGAGCTACGGAGCTATTGGGGGGCGTCCTACACTACGCTTGCCGTTACGCGGTCTCCACTCCAGGACTCGTCTGCTCCATCGGCCATCGGTCCTTCGACAAACATGGCCAGCCTACTGCCACTTCAGTTTGCTTACTCTGCAAGCTATGTCGGTAACTTCGGTTCGTTTCCGGATAAACATAAAATCGATTACAATAATAATATGTATTCGCTCCGCTACTCTCTGTCAGTGGAGACCTACCTCGTGGTCGGGTAATAAACTGTTTTCCACAATATATCACTTTACCAAGAAATGAACTGAACTGAATGCGAAAAGTTTACATTTGTCCTCTTTTAATATCGAGTGATGTTTGAATATTTTGACATAGACTCATGGCTAAGTAATAAAATCCGCACCGGTGATCGATCAGGTTAAGCTACACTTACCACGGTTGGTCTGTGGAAAGGTACATACCAAGACCCATCAGTGCCTAAGAAAGCACGTTAAGCCGTTGGTCCCGGCTGTCATTCGTGGATCTTTGGCAGTCGTTACGGGTCGTCACAACCCCGAAAGTCTGACAACCAGTCTTACCAAGGGGTATCGTATTACCCAGTAACTGGGTTGTGGAGGTCAGATAGGCAGTCGCTCTATGTAAAATACTAGTATTCAGTTGCATTTAGTTAGACTGGAAGCTGACCCTAAAATAGTTGGGAAACGGCTAGGCTGATGATGATGATTTATGGCGCGAAAATTGTGAATGAATTGTTAAGATTCTATAGAAAACTGAAGAAGATTTTTAACACTTTTGGCAAGGCTATTTCACTCTACCTACGGAGTTCAAGAAAAAATGAAAAATAGAACCAAAACGTGTTAAAAAAAAACATCGATCGTTTTATGTTTATGAAATCACATCGTAAGATACAGCTTACCATTATTGTGTAATTTTTCATTCTTTTATAGCCTGAAATAAGATCATCAGTCATACCTACTTCAACTTATTTTTCAGTGTCAATACAAAAACGTTCACAGAAACAAACAAATCACGAATAGCATTCAACCATTTTCACTCACAGATCTCCTCAATAAATCATCTAGCGAGGCTTCATTCAAATCTAGTACTAAAAGAAATAAAAAGCTTCTAAACATATTATCCTCAGTCATTTATAAAAGAAATAAACTACAATAGAAAAGATATACGTTTTACCGTAACTAGATACTGTAATATACGTTCCTTTGTCAAAAGATAGTATTGTATCCAAGACAGTTACTAATTTGAAATAGTTTGGGGTAGAAAGTTAGGAGAAAATTCTTTAGGTATGGTAAAGTATTGCTGTTTTTTTTTTTCGATTACCGAGAGTCTGGTTTTATACAAAAGTTTAAAGATCAAAGTAAGAAGCCAGAACTTAGAATTCGCAATGGAGAAATACAGGCATGGAAGGTTGCTCTTTTCAAAATACAGACATGAAAGGTTGCTCTTTTCAAAATACAGGCATGAAGAAAGGTTTCTTTTTTCAAAATCCATGTATAATCAGCCTTTAATGTTGGTTAGTGACTAAGTAATAACAGCCGCACGGGTCGATCGATCTAGTTAAGCAACGCTTGCTGCGGTTGGTCCGTGGATGGGTGACCATCTTAACATACCAAGACACCTCCGTGCCTCGGAGAGCACGTTAAGCTGTTGGTCCCGGCTGTCATTCGTGGAGCTTTGATAGTCGTTACGGGTCGTCAGAAGCCTGAAAGTCTGACAACCAGTTTTACCAAGGAGTATCTTATTACCCAGTAACTGGGTTGTAGAGGTCCAGATAGGCAGTCGCTCCATTTAAAATACTGGTATTCAAGACCCGAGGGACTGTTCTTGGTGTTGGTTGGTTTGGTTTGGTGGTTTGGTTTGGTTCTGGTGGGTTGGTAATTCTGGTATTATTCTGGTTTTGGTATTTGGTTTTAATTTTGGTTTTTGGTGGTGTTGGTTCTGGTTGGTACTGGTGTTCGGTTAAACTGAAAGCCGACCCCAACATAGTTGGGAAAAGCCTTGGCAGATGATGAATGTTCTCACTACTGGAACACAGTCTTCCTCTTTGTGAGAGGGAGTGGGCCGTAATCCACCACGCGGGCCCAGTGCGGGTAGGTGGATGTCACATGTCTTCGAATTTATCGGTTCTAGGACATCCCGGTTTCGTCAGAAAAACAATAAGTTTATCTTGACATGGCTGATGTAAATAGATTTTTATAATAATGTTTAGCAACAAGAAATAATTCAAAACATTCTATCATTTTCCTTGAAAATAATTTTATTTCAAAGAAAACTTAATTAAAGATAAAAAATAAAAAACCGGCCAAGAGCGAGTCGGACTCGCGCTCGAAGTGTTCCGTATAATTATCTATATAAACGGCAAAAAAATCACGTTCGTTGTATGGGAGCCCCCTTAAATATTTATTTTATTCTATTTTTTTGTATTTTTTGTTATAGCGGCAACAGAAATACATCATCTGTAAAAAAATTAACTGTCTAACTATCACGGTTCATGAGATACAGCCTGGTGACAGACGGTGGAGCCTTAGTAATAGGGTTCCCCGTTTTACCCTTTGGGTACGGAATCCTAAAAACAGATTATAAAATATTTCTAAGTACATTTATTATTTTCTTGAGTACAAGACTTCACGGAATCATTTATAATTCAATGCCAGTCAAGAATGATTTATGACTGGCTGACAGTTACTGGAATGGCAGATGCTTGGAGAAAGATAGACTCCTCGAATCAAAGGTACTAGGAATACATAGTGAATATAAGAAGTAATTGCTTTATGTCTCTAGGAAGCAAACAAACGTTGGTGCTACAATATTTTCCTAGTAGTTATACTGCCCTAGTACATGGTCCAGTCTACTCTTCAACATACATACATAAACTCACGCCTTTCTCCCATGGGGTTAGGCAGAAAATATAGAACGCCACTTGCTACGCTCCTTACATACTCCTGTTGCTTCGTTTACGGTACAGATTTTATCATCATCCTTTTAGAGAGATCCCGCCATTGTTGATGCAATAAATTCCAAATTCAAAATGACTGCTACATTATACACCGTGGCATTTTAATCGTCTTACAACAGCAGCCCACTTCATGTATCCAATGACTACTAATCATTCATGAAAGTAAAAAAAAATATTTATTAACTATTGTTTTTTTATTTTATATTATTCACTAGCTGCGCCCCGCGGTTTCACCCGCGTAAGTCTCGATCCCGTGGGAATATCGGAATAAAAAGTCTATACTAAATTTTATCAAAATTGGTCCAGCCGTTTGAGCGTGAAGAAGTAACAAACATACACACACACACCAACTTTCTCCTTTATAATATTCAGTGTGAAGTGTGATTATGACGCATGATGTAGTTTGAAACACCATGTTATGAGCGCGGTGCGAGCCTTGTGCTCCATTCCGCGCCACCCTTGGAATGCAAGGCTCGCACCGCGCTCATAACAGGTTGTTTCATACTACGTCATACGTCATAATGAATAATTTTTAATTTTTCTTAAGTTAATAAAAAAAAAATTGACTTTCATTAATGGTTAGTAGTCATTGGATACGTGAAGTGGGTTGCCGTTGTAAGACGAATAAAATGCCACGGTGTATTCACAGAAGAGACATTGCTATAATCACGACGCTTAGTAGTGATCTCTCATACCATTATAAGCTGCAAGAAGAGCGCGACAAATACAAAAATCACTTTTTCAAACGTGAAACAATAATACTAAATCATTGCACGTACTCGTATTCCGTGTTGTATGCTAAAAATAAACATTTCTAATCAAAGCAAAATAGAGTGATATCGTAAAAAGCGGTTTGCGGAACTTTATCAAATTACGTCGAAAATAACGCGTTCCCTAGAAAAGATAAATAATGACTGCGGAAAAATCGGTTGGAAGAGATTAAAAAAAATATATTTGTGTTTGCTGTGAACGAGTCTTCTTTTTCGGGTTACCTCGAGCAATATGACATTGGTTTATGTCATTGTAAGATTTATCAGTCAGCAAAGTTGGTAACTGGGCTGACCATTCAAAGTCCGTTGGAGGTACATTACATCAACACCACAACAACAACAACAACACAACAACAACACCACCAACAACATTACTCATAAACAGGTCACTACTGCTTTAGGTGGTAGTCACCAGTCTGTTCATCGCTACCTCCGTGATCTAGAATAGAATAGAATAGAATAGAATACTCTTTATTATGTACACCATAAAAGTCCACAACAACAACAACAACAACAACCAACAACAACAACCAACAACAAAACGATCTACAACTTAAAAATCTATAAAGATGCAGCTCCAGGTATCTATGAGCGGCCAGTAACCTAATTCCATTAGGTGACTCATTAACTTGTTTACAAACATAAAAATCAACCTCAAAACCATAGTTCATAAATTCAATTCAACACCGCCATTTTACGCACTCATAAAAATGGTAGCTCCGAAAAAATCGCACAATATTTTCACGCACCAAAAAATTAGGTCATACACCAAGCAAAACAAGTCACGCCAAAAATATTTGTCCGGCAAAAGCAGGTGTAGCTCATACCAAACAACCATTGTTCGGTTACCGCGATAAATTTGTACCAACCTTAAATGTCTCGACCAAGACATACATTTTTTCATTGTCCTTTACACGACCGACCATTGTAATTAATCGTTTTATTCTGCTCTGTACTCTTTTATTGTGAAGCTGTGCTTTTTGTGGCTTCTCGTTTTTGTTTTTTGATTCTTTGGTGTGAATAATAGGATGCGCTATTTTTATGGACAGTGCAGCAGCATTTTATTATCTTGTGTGAGATTTTCAATAAATGCATGAATAATTCTTGTTCCATATTGCTGAGGTTTATGACTGAGATATTGTTTCTTGTCGATACTTTATCTAGCCAGGGCCATTATGGCTTCAGAAATAGCAGCTGTTGGCTGTTAGACCATTGGTTGTAACGACTGTTGGTACAGACGCCAGCAAATCAAGCTACCCGAAACTGTCAAATTTTCCCAATCAACCTTAAACCTTATGCTGTAGGGATAAAGTTGAAAATCTATTAAAGAAATTTGACAGATTGTAGTAGCTTGATGTGCTGGCGTCTGTACAATGACCGCTGAGTCGACATCTAACATGTCGAGTACGTCGATTGCCAAGACGAGAAGCTTTATTTTGCTTTTTTTTTGTAAATTCACAGACGTGGGAGGTATCAATGTCTAAACACGATAAAACATAAGAAAACAGTTTTCATAACTCACATTTCAAGTAACAACACTATCAGCGGTCGTTAACCTCTCAAAAAAAAACATCAAATTATAATTTATTTTATCGTGTTTAGATCCTCGAACCCATTGCGGAGTTTAGCTAGCCAATTTAAAATAACTCTATACACCGTGACATTTTAGTCATCTTACAACGGCAGCCCACTTCATGTATCCAATGAATACTAATCATTAATATTTTTTTTTTTTAATTAACATTTTAATAATTTATAAAAAAAATATATATATTAATTATGACGTAGTTTGAAACACCCTGTTACGAGCCTTGCGTTCCAAGGGTAGCGCGGAATTGAGTGCAAAGCTCGCACCGCACTCATAATAGGCTCATAATCATGCGTCATAATGATTAATATATATATTTTTGTTACTATTCAAATGTTAATAACAACAAAAATCTTTTCTGAATGATTTGTAGTCACTGGATACATGAAGTGGGCGGCCGTTGTCAGACGATTAAAATGCCACGGTGTATAAGGCAATCACAGACAATAACGATCCATTTTAAATTTATCACCAACAACATTAAACTCCCTATCCAAAGAAAAAGATGTAGATGAATGAGTACCTACGATATAAAATGGTTACGGCTGAATGGCAGCTTCTCCATAGCGTTGGGTATAGGCAAATCGTAAAATAAAAATGTTGCTGTTACGATGTTCCCTTGTAAACTGTTTATCTTCGATAAAAAACTTCCGAATGCCGTTTCTAGCATTTATAAGGAGCTTGGTGATAGTTTGCTGTTTATTCCGTTCGTTGGTTTATTTTGATGTGACGTTGGGAATGGATTGTTTATGGTTCTCGGCGAGCAATTGACTACTTTCTTATTCTTATCAGTGTTAAAATGTGTCCTGATTATGCTACATCAATGATTGACATTATGTAGAAAACCATGCATCAGACAAAATCTGTCTGGCAGTGATTCTGAAATGATCGTTTTGAAGCATTTCACGTTTTATTTTTATGTAAGGTATTTTATAAATTCTTACCAGATAAAATAATGTTATTCTTTCTCTCTTTTGTTTAATTCAGTTCACTTAACATCTATTTTTTAAACACAAAGTATCTTCGTGTCTGTGGGGCGCCCCATTCTTTGTCCTTTCCCTCCCCTTCCGAGAAATTGTTAAATTATGTAAATATTTGAGAAATAAAATAAAAATTTACTTTTTTTTTCTGAACCGATTGATATTCGTATTAACTGCTCTGTTGCCTTTATAGTCTGGTGACTTTCTACTCCATCTCCAAAAGTTAAATACATGCCGGTTTCCTCACGATGTTTTCCTTCACCGTTTGGGGAGCAGTGGTGATGAAATTATTTACACAAAAGCCTGTCTGGGTTCGAACCCACGACCTGCAATTCGTATGTCGGTTACCACTGGGCCACCTCTGCTCTAAATATATAATATACATAATTATATGAAATTACCCAATTTTATCAAGTAAAACTCAAGTCTCCTGAACACTATATTTCAACATGGCACATGACGAATGGACTACAAATTTTCTTCTTTATTACAGTAAAGTTATTCTGGCTTTATGCCAAAACCTAGACATTTGGAATAGGACACGTTATTAACGAGCGCTTACTATAAAAGTTAATAATATATTTAGCTTTATGTCCGAAAAGTAGTAAAGGTATTTCATAAAAGAAGGACAAAGGCTGTATGATATTATTCAAAATAAAATGGCTAAATGATGAAGATATTAGCCGTACAATTTCTTGTGAGAGAATTTGTTCAAGAAAGTTGTATCAGTAATCACCATACCTTTTTCTGTCACGCAGAATGATCGTGATTCGCTATACAACGTGGCGATTAGGTTATCACATTAAATAGTACAGCGGTTATTACAAGTTGTTATCAGTCTGTTAAAATAATAAAAATAAAAATAGACCTAAAAATAGAAAACTGAATTTTTCTAACAAACTAAATAGCGTAAAAATTGGCAATAAATAATCCACCCTTGATACTACGGCGCACACGCCAAACGACAGTGAGACTAGCGGAGGGTAGGTACTTGCGCTCACGCGCGGGGCGTTATAATACATGATGTTGTTAAATACTAAAAGGGAAAAAAAGGTCTCACGGGTAGAATGTTAACTTTTATTAATTATTTTATTTATGTATGCTTAACATACGTAAAGTAGAATACGTGGTTTGAATTAATGTGATAACCTAATCGCCACGTTGTATAGGATAGGAGTGCTGGTAAATCAGACACCGAAGGGACTAATGGTTCTGCAGGGTGTCCATGTACCGGAAGGCGCAACGTTAGAAGGCGTCCCTCAAGTTGGACCAATGACCTTGTGAGGGCCGAGGGAATCCGCTGCATGGGAGAAGCACAGGAGCGGTCGATGTAGCAACGCTTTGGGGAGGCATATATCCAACAGTGAAACGTCTTTCGGCTGAAATGCTGACGGTGGTCATACCAGACAGGAGGCTTTTTCCAACAATGTCCTTGGGTGAGTCCAGGCCTAATTCCCAGGAATAGATTACTGTTCCATTTGAAGCAACAACAAAATTAACGTTCATTTCAATAAAAAATGCCTTGGATAAACCTATCACATTCTCAAATCTTCTTGAATTATTAGTTAAAATACTGTCCGTTTTTAAATAAAAACAGTGTTGTTATTTCTGTGAATTCCAATTTAAGCTGAGCTTTTTGATCTATTTGCAAACTCATTTCACGTCCGTAATCTCTGTTTACATATTCTTACTAACGATTAGTATGAATACTGAGTGAATTACCTCGGAACAAAGAACCTACATTATTTAGATTTTTATTATACTGTAGTCTAGTAGCACAACACAAGAATATACTTTATTACTGTACTTTAATATTTATTGTACATTGAGCAACACATTTTTTTTTGGGCAAGAATAAATTTCTCATTAATTTTTCCTCTTGTTGTAACGGTAAAATGATTCTAGCTTTTTTACTTTTCTTTCCTGAACCTTTGTTTTGGACGTCAAACAAGCATGTGTGCCTACTGAAGCTATGCGGTATGCGGTGGCCCCCCTTTCATGAACTTTTGCAAAAGCAGAGCCATCGCTGCAATACGTTGCAGTCACTAAGATAAAAAAAAATGTTGCATGTGTTAATAATTACACCGGCACATATACTCTCCAAAATGGAACACAGCTACGCTGCTAGTCTGAACTTATTCGGTATCGACTTCCTTCACAATTAAAACATTAAAAAAACACATACCATTACGCCTGAAATCCTCGATGGTAGCGCAGATGTGTATCTTGTAGTACAACCCACATTTCATAAGTTACATAAGTCCTATGTCATAGGGGGCGAGCCTATTGCCATCAACTGGGCACGTATACAGTTTCCAGGCTGCCTGACCTGGGAACTCAGGACCTTAGGCTCAGTAGTAGCGATTGCGACCAATAGACCATCATCATCACAATTCATCAACATTTCAGCCGAAAGACGTCCACTGCTGGAAATAGTCCTCTTCTAAAGCCCCCCCCCCCCCCCCCCTTTGGGGGAGGACTATATCCAGCATTCGATTGCTATAATCACCACGGTTGGCGATCGCAGTATGGTGTTAAAATTCATAGAGAACGCTGCTGCACATTCTATAGTAAGTTCCTTAGTCGCCCATGGGAAGAAATAGAATAGTGCTATTCTTTACGTCCGGTACCACACGGTACACTAGATCCGCTAGGTCCACTAGACTAACAAGGCAGTTATAAAACTTGAAAAAAAACAGTTACAAAACAACATTAATAAAGTGTATCTACTCTATCAATGATTAAAACAGCAACAAGACAGTCGTTCCAACATAAATTCAGACCAAAAAAAGCAACATTTATTACAATATCTGATACAGAAACGATAAAAAATTTAAAGCGTTGCTGTGCGCGGGCGCCATAAACTTCGACCATTAAAAATATTATGTCGGCTACATTGTAAAGCGTAGTGCAGAAGGCATTTGCATTGCGATATAAGGATGAACTTTAAACCTGAGATACATTATAGTTCCATGTTGCGACTTTGTATTATGGGCAATAAGTATCTTATTTTCGTCGATATTGCTTATAATTGTACTGGTTACGGATCCCAGATGCTGAAAATTTTATTTTTCAATACAGTTGTTAAATATGGCGTACTTTCAGAGGCTATAATTATGATTCGAAAATTAAATCTTTTGCATCTTTCTGTTGCGCGGTCGTGACTTTTGTTTACGAGCTCTATCATTCGTTTTGCAGGTGAGTTTTAAATTTGTAAGTCAATTTCTAAAGTTTAGTAGCAAGGAATTTTTTATACATAGAATAAAATGGGATAGATTTTATACGAGGGAAAATGAATGAGTCCGTAGTCCGTACGTCTTAGCATTGAATTCTCAAGTCTTATAAATGGTTCTTTAATAAATATAATTATATAATTAATAAATTTAATTACCAGTTTTAATTTAATTATTTTCACATCAACATTTGTCAAAAATCGAATAGGATACAAAGACTGTTTTCGTTGTAAAAAAAAATATGTCCAGTTGCAAAAACGCGCCATTTTCTGAAAATTTTAATTAATTCTTTGATTTCTTTTTTACTATTTACCACAAGTGTATTGAAAAACGTCGTGTGCTACACGGGTGTGTAGGTTATTGCAAACTCGTGTGCAGCTGGTTTGCAATATCCAACTTTCCACCCTTGTATCACAATGGACTATAGTGTTACTGTCGAGTTTGGAAAAGTGACTGCTTCTCTCTTTTCAGCACGAACTCAGAATGATTCTCCTTCTTCTCTCGTATTGAGAACTATTTGGGAATAAGTTCATGTCGTTGGTAAAGGTATGACCCAGTTTGGTGGGGCCTGCAGTGACCCCCCTTGGGTGACTGAAAGCGACAGGCGTAAGCTAAAGGTGGCTATATATTTAGCCTACGTCCAGCGCCCTCACTCACCTCGCTTGTGGAGGCTATTTTAATTAAAAAACACAGATAAATAAATAAAAATATTTTGGACCAAACACTTGTACGTGTAGTCATGTTATAATTATAAACCTTATTTCTAAAATAATATAGGCACATAATAATTAATAATAATAATTATTCTACAAAAACGGATACAGAAACACATGCAACATCACGCGAACACACCTTACACGACTACACACACCCCCCCACACACACACACACACACACACACACACACACCAGCAAAACACCCCCTCCCCTCTCATACAAATCACCCACCTCATCTCACACACATACTCACACATTCATATTCATAATGGGTTATATCAGGTCATAATGGTTTTAATAAGACACATAAATAAAGGTTTCTTTTGTACACGAAGTTACAGTAGAACACTGACTCCTAAGTCACAGGATTTCCCTAGTTTAGGAGGCAGGGTTTTTCACTATTTGTGCAGCCTTTTCCCAAAATCAAATGTACCTATTGTGAAATGTATTGGAATTGTTTAAAAGGGTATTTTGTGTCAATAAACTTATTTTATTTATTTATTTATTATTATTATTTATTATAAACCTGTCAAACTGCGTGAAAGTTTGTTGGCAGGATTAGCGCTCGTCTGAAAATATTCGGTTTAAAAAATTTAATTAAACATCTATGAAGGCACAACTACAAGGTACAGATACAGGTAGTTTTTAAATGGTTCAGTGTCCCTCAATCGATTAATTACTGCCACCATTCAATGTTGCGACCATTCTATTCAGCAGTGATGACGTGTGTGATTAACATAAAAAAAAACGTAGAAGGAGTAGATTAAGGTCATAATATAGCCATTGGCGTTCCTGTATCCATAGTATTATATTATGTTACGATATAAGCGATATATTTTGATTCCACTGTCGACGAGTAAGTCTCAATGTAATCCCTTGATAAAAAACCAACAGAATTGACTTAAACTGAATACATTACACGAATCGGATTTGACGACCGCTCGACACATCAAACGTTTTTTGATAAAAATATCTATAATAAAAAACGTTGACAAATGAATACGAATAATTTCAAAGAAAATTTAATTTTCGAATGAATTTCGTCGCTTTGGTGTGAGGCGTTAATTTATTTATATATTTTTTTTGGTGATGGTTTATGTTTGTAAAAAAATAAAACAATAGATTGATTCGAACTATACTCTCCATTTATTATTGCATTAGAAAAATAACGGCAAAATAACGATACTAATCTTATAGGTATATGCGAAAGTGAGTTTCTTTGTTTATTTGTTATGGGTTCACGCTAAAATGGCTGACCGCATTTTGATGAAATTTTACACATAGGTAGACCATGACCTTAGTTAGGACATATAATACTTTTTATCCCAATATTCCCGCGGAATTGAGACTCATGCGGGTGCAACCGCGGGGCGCAGCGTAATATTGTTGAAATTACTGCTCTTTATAGTATTTTTTATTTAAATTTAAAAAAGATTACATTGCATTGTCCGTATAGTGAATTAACGGAGTTTATCATACATTTATATCGAAATAACGAGAGGGAATATATCGAGATAACCGTTATTTTAAAAGTTATAATAATAAAATAAAATAAAATCAATTTATTGACACACACAAGTAAAGAAACATTTGTAAACAAGAACAATGTTAATTGAAGGAGTGCATAAGTAAAAGTGGCCGTGGGCCCCAAACTAGGCACAGCCTGTATCTTGGTGGCCCAATATAGATAGAAAAGGCAGATTGATTTATTGACTGTTCAGCGTGACACAGCACAACCAAGACACGAGTAACAATTAATTTTGAAAATATGAGTTAAAATCATTCAGAAATCAAAAATAAAAGAATAATAACAAACAATAAAATAAAAATATATATTATATTTGTATAAATAAATGGAGTATAGGTATTTGAAATTCATAGAATGTTAGTCAGACAACGCACAAGTAGCAAAATTATTGCATTTTCAATAGAATGTCACTTTGGTGATGAGGGTGCACCAAGACAGCATATTTCGAAATCCTGAATCAAGCAATAACACGTTAAAGTTTTTAACCAAACAAGTCGCTGTCAACCACAATAAAATGTACCTAATTCATATACCTGTGACATTACACTCTCTTATATTCTACCAGTTCTTATATATCAATGAAAACATCATGTACGTAAGAAAAATTTACATCTTTTTAGTAAAAGAGGCGAAAGACATAATTATAGTACTAGAAGTAGGGATCTATTAGCTCAACCAGGTTTCAGACTAGCTAAAGTAGACTCATCTTTCATGGGGTACTGTTTAAAATGTTATAATAAAATTCCTCCCTACATACTTCAACTAAATGAGACGAAATTCTAATCTTGTATAAAACGCACACTATGCAAGCAGGCATATTATAGGCTGGGGGATTACATCGTTGATAGAAATGCTTGGCTCAATGCTGGTCCTGCTCCACAACCTGAACTAATTAATTAACATTTGAAAATACTGTTGGAGCTGCTGAAGATTGTAAGACTATATTTTCATTGTATAAACTGAATCTCCTTTGTATTATATAATTGCATAGCACAGGTGTGAGTACTATGTACAATAGAGTTACCATTTACCGGGTAATATGTCTTTCATTGACTTGAATATGGCGGCTGAGAGTATGTCATGCTCACTCAGATGTCTGAGTTGCTATTATTTTAAATTGCTATTACTTTGGACTTAAACATAACTGGCGAAATATAATAATAATAATGTTTATTTCAGGCGACACAGGCCCATAGAAAAATACCTTAACCTTAACATACATATTGTAATATAAACAAAACTTGTGTTAATAAAAAGGCTTAAGACTATGTTAGTAGCACTTCACTTTGCACTATATTAAATTGTGCTGATCTGTGGAACTTGTCCGCGGAAGTGACGGAATACCACGTCCTGCGGCCAAAAGTCTTCTTCCATGACGAGGGGCAGATAACAGTTCGGTACACGCACTACGAACGCCTTGAAGTTGACGTTTCGACGCGACTCCAGTAACTGCACCCTGGTGTAGTGCAGGCGGGAGATGTACACCGGTGTTTTCGGCTTTGCGGCACGCAGGCTCACTTCGGGCCCCGTAGGAGCTTTGCCGCAGCGGTTCTTGTTAGTTCGCGATCGGCGCTTTCTTCTTTGCACCGTCACGAAACCTTCATCATTAGTAGCCCTATTCGGCGCCTTTTCTGGCATGGGCTTGATACTAGGAGCGCCAGAAATATGAAATATGGCTGTACTATAAGTACACCTCTGCCTAATCCTTCGGGGATTACAGGAGTGATATTATGTTATATTACTTTATAAAATATGAAACCACTTTCTCCAACTATTATTTGAATAACTTTACTAAATTGTAATTGAAAAATCGTCGAATAAAACTGATTTCCTGGTTATAAAATTAACCTCAATTGTTAAAAGTAAATGAATCCTATTTCTTCCCGTGGGTGTCGTAAAAAGCGACTAAGGGACTTACTAGAGAATGGGCAGCAGCGTTCTCTACGCAATTTAACATCATACTGCAATCGCCAACGCGCTTGCCAAGCGTGGCAATTATGGCAAACTTCCCCCTCCCCCACCCCAAATGTTGGTGGAGGCCTATGTCCAGCAGTGGACGTATCGTATCGTGGATATTATATTGAAAATATCAAATCAATCAATCAATTTGTAAGCGGCACTATGCATCTACAGGTACATACGTTTTTTGATCCATTTCTACATATTTTCAGTTACTGGTTAACACGATACCCCTTGGTAAGACTGGTTGTCAGATTTTCGGGCTTCTGACGACCCGTAACAACTGTCAAAGATCTACAAATGACAGCCGGGGCCAACGGCTTAACGTGCTTTCCGTGGCAGGGAGGGGTCTTGGTATGTAAAGATGGTCACCCATCCATGGACCAACCGCGGCAAGCGTAGCTTAACCTGATTGATCGACCGAGCGGCTGTTATTACTTAGCCACAAGCCCCCTTTTTAATCCCATCTACGCCCAATTATGTTGGGGTTGACGAAATACGACTGAATCTACTTTACAAGTGGGATAAATCGCAAATACCAAAAGTTCTTCGCTTTTAACTTTTTCATTGCGTCAAAAAAAATGCTGGTAGCAAAATAAAATAGAACAAAAAGTATAAGTTTTGAAGCGCCTGGGTACAACTTTGTCTCTGCATTTGTGACATACTGCTGTTGTGTTTGTAGCGAATATTTTTCTACTATATATATATATTTTTTTTTTTTAAACGTTGCCCCACACTAGGAATTTCTCCTGTATCGTGGGTGCGTTTACAAATATTTAAACTCACATACACAAACAGCCAGACCCGGAACAACTACTTATAGGTCATACAAATTTTTGTTCCGTGCGGGAATCGAACCCGCGACACGCAGCGCAGCAGTCAATCACTTGACCACTGCGCCAACCGTGCCGCCTAAAATTTTTAATGTATATAAAAAGAAGTTCTTTATTATGTTGGAAAACAGGGTGATGGGCCATCTAAAATTAAATGGGTGCTACTACCTAAAGGCACCTCCAAGAGCAAGGTGCCAAAATTGTTTAGCCTATAAATGTGTATTTTCATCTACAGTACTTTATACTACCTAAGAAATAAGAAAATATTTGGTGGCTAAAATAAATATTATCGTTGAAGTACTTCCTCAACAAACCTCTTTGCTAACATTAAACTAACTTTACATAACATAGTCTGCCTATAATGTTCCCACTGCTGGGACACAGGCCTCCTCTGTCTGTGAGAGGGAGTGGGCTGTAATCCACCACGCGGGCCCAGTGCGGGTTGGTGGATGTCACATGTCTTCGAATTTTTAGTTCTAGGACATGCCGGTTTCCTCACGATGTTTTCCTTCACCGTTTTGAGAGCAGTGGTGATGAAATAATTTACACATAGTAAAGCGCCTGTCTGGGTTCGAACCCACGACCTACTACTCGTAAGTCAAAGCCGTTAACCACTGGGCCACCACTGCTCTTCAAACTAACTTAACTACGTTGTAATTAATTATGAACGAAAAATACAAATGTGAGTTTATATTCAGAAATATATTTTAAGGACTTCTTGGCGGGAAAGTGAAGCATCATGTTAGCAGTTTTGTTTTATTTTCTAAAATTTGTGTTTAGCCGAATATTAATGTGTAATAGTGGTGGATTTTTAACCATTAAGTGTTCGTGAACCTGCATTAGTGTAGGCAAATGACACAAAACAGTGCAACATCACTTTAAGTTTTCTCAAGAAGTCTGCGCGAGGTTTCAGTAAAGTGCCACCACGTCTTTACTTAAACTCAAAGGGAGCGGACGGGATATCATCTATCATCTTTAACACGCATTGAATGGAGTTCATTTCATACTTTGTACTTGTTACCTAATTTTAAATGACACTGGCTAAATGCACAAACCGTGCGAAACAAAAAAGAAAAAAAAATATTTTAACACGTCAAATCGTCGCGACACCACACTGTATTTCTAAATTCAAAAACAAGCTCAATGCGTCACGTCCGCCATCGAATGAAATGAAAGGATAGGATTCCGGAGTCACGTTACGTCCAATGACAGCCTGTGAGCAGACTAGCTAAACCGATTTGCAGTTACAGTGACTGGACCGAGCTCAAAGCCAAAGCAGCCTTTGGACGTGTTAAGATCTGTTTACGTTGGGATCTAGGGTTTGATGCGAGTGTGTGGGTGGACGGCTTACGTGCCCGGCAACATGCAATGCAATTATTTGTGTGTAGTTAGCCGTTTTAGTGGGTTTTGTTTGATCTTTGAGATGTTAAGAAATTCATCATCATTCTCCTGCCCTTATTGGAATTTATTTGGGGTCGGCGCAACATGTACGTTTCTTCCATAGTTCTCTATTAGTCGTCATCTCGGTAGTCATCCCCTTTCTAGCCATATAATCATATTGAGATTTATATGAGTCATTAAGAAATTACGGTAGGTGTATGTTTCACTGTTATCCTTAACAATTGTTTTTATGTTATTGACTTCTTGAAGTAGTTAAATAAACAAAGAGTTTTCATGTAGCGATGTATGGGTATGTATTGATGTAAATTAGTTCTTTCTTTTACTGACTAGATAACTAGCTAGATCGATAATTGTCTTTAGGAAACTTCTATTTAAACAAGATAATCCTTATTTAAGACGTTAAATAATCTCATGATTTTTCAACAACAAATTGCACGGAATGATGAGCAGAAGATATAAAATATTCACATAGAGATTTACTAATTTGCCAAAAAGGAGTATACAAGGGTCTGTGTGGTACCGGACGTAAAGAATAGCACCATCCTATTTCTTCCCGTGGATGTCGTAAAAGGCGATTAAGGGACTTACTAGAGAATGGGCAGCAGCGTTCTCTATGCATTAAAACACCATACTGCGATCGCCAACCCGCCTGCCAAGCGTGGCGGTTATGGCATAACCCCCCTTTGGGGGAGGCCTATGTCCAGCAGACGTCTTTCGGCTGAAATCATGATGATGATGAGTATACAAATTTCAGGTAAATCTCAACAAAAAACAGCATAGCTTTGAGAGGAATTTTATGATAATAGCAGCAAATTAAAAGTAGCTAGGCAGCTAATAGCTTCCTAATATTATTAATCATATCGCCCATTGTGTCACCCTATGTAAAATTTCAACATTTATATCTGTGACTTTTTTGGTGTACATAATAAAGAGTATTCTATTATATTCTCTTCTAATAATATATGTTGTGAATAATTTTTTATTTTTTTTTATTCAAATTTATCTAGAAGTATGCAATATTTTATGTTAAGTATAACCCGCTATAAGTAAAATCTTACTGCTTACTGCGCCCTAATAGAGCATGCACTCATAAGTTTTGCAAAGTAACTGTGTGTACATTGTGCAATAAATAAATTAATAAATAAAAATATAAAAATTGTTTCAAAACACAGCCGAACTATCCAACAGTATGTCCCCGGTCATAAATGTATCGTCACAAAGAACTGCTGGACCGAAGTCCGTCTGATTGGTGGCTAAGTGGAAAACTTGTGCGATGGCACAGAGGAGTCGCGTTCAAACGAGTTCAGTACGATCGTGTATCGTGCACAGCTGTTGTCTGCGACGTTTCCCACTCTTTGATTGGAAATTATTTTACACTGTCTTTTTTCGTTTTGAGAACCTTCAATTGTTTGAACAGAGTTAGCAAGCGTTTATGGCTTTGTTGAGGAAATCGAAATAATTATTAACTTCTGCTCCTTGCAATTTCCTTGGTGAACTAGGCGATACAATGAGAGAAACAGGCATACCTATGTATAACATCACGCTTATTTTCTCCAAAGAGTTAGATAGGACATTTTTAATATACACATCTATGGCTACTCTACTGCAATCTAATTTAATTGTTATCGATTAAAAAAAACAACCGTCATAAAAAAAAAAAACACGGAAGGAAGCCACGCTGACTTCCGAAATTAAAGTTATTTTTCACTTTGTAATGGTGTCTTTGGAAGTCAGTTGTTTTTTTTTCAGCATTGCCACCCACCGGCAATGCTGCCAGCCTTTTGGGCACTTTTCATATTTTTTTGTAAAATATTTAAATTTTTCACAAATACCACTACCTGCTATGTAAATAACAGTGACAGGAAGATAATCTATCATCATCCACGTCATAGAGTAAGTGGGAAAAATACGTATAATTGAAGCCAACTCAAAAACTACCCAAGCAAAGTTAATAAAATTTATATAGATCCACCGCGTAAGTTTCCTCTACCAAATGATAATTCCAAAATTTGTCCAATATTTACGAAAATATCGATGAAAAAGAAATAAAACTGAGGAACATAGAACCTCCTCCTTTTGTTTATGTGCATGTCGGACCACGCACAATGAAGGGTTCCGTAGTTGGAATGACTTAACATTGTGGCCCAAGAACAAAATTAACATTGTGGTTGAAAAACATGTTCTCCCATACATTCCAACTGCAATAATTGTAAGTTGGTCGCCTTTTTTTTGTACTTCTATAGCCTACTTAGCTGTGATAGTTTTCCCTTTAACTTCGTCATATTAAATAATAATGCCGTGAATTTTTTCACATATCCAAAAACTGCCAGGGTGGAGGGACACTTGCACACAGGCAACTGAAGGAACACGGGTAGGTTTTAGTCAGTAAAGCCTAACGGGCGTGTTAGGCTTTACTGACTAAAACCCACCCGTGTTCACCCGTCTTCTCCCGCTCCGCCCAGAGCAGAAGTTATTTGATAAATTTCCACCCAAAAAAATAGGGCAGGGACACTTGACTCTAACAAAAATGAGCACTTAAACATTTAAATCAAAAAATGGTTTCAACAAACCCACAATATTTAACAACGGCCTACCCAACGAAACCCCTAACATGAGATAGACGAGAAAAAGAAATCATTCTCACTTTGTGTTGGGAGGTACACTACAAAAATGATTTTTTTCAAGATTTTATTTTACCACTTTATCCGCGTAATTAATAATTATACGAGTAATTATACTCATGCCATATAACAGCTTTCTAGTACTAAGAGCGCGGACACATAACCACGGCACGGCGCCGCCACCGTGAAACGGCACAACGTCGTACCGCGGAACGGTGCGCCGCATCAGCTAACGGCAGCAACCATCATCGGTTTAAACGTGTACCTACTCAAACTTGCAGTTTTGTCTAGATATGGATCGCGAAAGACGTATTCTTGTCCTGTTATTGCTATGACGACGAATGAAGAAAAAACAAAGTATCATCGGTCGTCTTTTGAACCGATGGTTGTTGTCGAGAGCCGACGCGGCGCTCCGTACACGGCACCGGTCCACGGTACGACGTCGTGCCGTTTCACGGTGGCGGTGCCGCGCCGCTGTGATGTGTCCATGCCCTACGACTCTCTGAGCTAAGCCGTAGACAGACAGACAGACAAACTTGGCGAAACTGTAAGGTTCCTTGTTGACTACGGAACCCTAAAAACGAAATCCCACCAAATTCATTCTACTAAATAAAATAATGGTACATTAATTTGACGTGAAATACTGCCGAGCTACGTAGTTTCAGAGAGTACTACAAAATATGTCTGAAGTTTATTTCAGTGATATTTTTTATACCTTAATTGAATACTTTATTTGTGAGTTTGTTATTTGTACAATAATTGCCTGAATAAATACAATTTATGGAACACTAAAAGTCATGTGTAAAACATACAAAGTCGTGTAATTTGATATATCATCATCATCAATTTTGTGAAATAAATATTATGACACAGACACTTGTTTACCCGTCTGCGGCGGAGTCCAAAAGGAGGTTGATGATTTTTAACGACCTGTTCGTGAGCTCCACACCAAATATAAGCAGCTAGAAAAACTTGAAGAAACTTGCAGCTGACCTGACCCAGCTAGGAGTTGACTTTTTCAACATTACACCAACACTCAAGGCTGATTTCTAACCCAAAACCACAACCAAATTGTAATAGAAAAAGTCCTAGCTCTAAACAACACTCTGCCCCATCCACCACCATTACTTTCAGCCCATACCAATGTATCACGTGACATATTAAATGTTGCGACTAACGAAACATCTCGAATGTTTCGTAGCCATCGCTCAGAGAGCCTTTGTACTTGTAATACAACAGTGAAAAAGAATAATGACTCGAGAAATGGAGTTGCGAAGCTGCTACACCATTTTCCACCCTATTATTTTAAAGCTAAAGGATAGTTTCACTCGAAATGTAAAGGCGTTAAATAAACTTGTAGCGGGAAGGGTGTATATTTTGTCAGCGATCTTCTAGATATATCGTGGGGGCTTATTGCAATTGTTATTCATGTTCTAATATATGATTTTGAAGGCTTTTTTGATATTAAACTGTGTCGTTTTATGTGAATTTATTGAAGTTTAAAGTTACTACAGTGTCTGGTTCCAAATTGCAATATGCCAACATATTTTTTCATTGTCATACGAAGCGACTTAGGTATATCAAAGTTTATGGAAATAGGGAAAATTGTCTTATTGTAATAAAAGTGGATAATAATGTAAGAATAACAGTTATTTGCCCTTTATATTATTTAGTGGCCTTCGAATAAGTACACAATTTTACAAATGACCTAGATGTCAATCAATGTATATGGCCCTACAAATTCCACTAAAGTAGAGCATAAATTACACTATATCAGTGTAATCATTGCTAATTAGTAAGTTAACTACAACGAAACAAACAAACACATCATCCAGATAAACAAGATAAAATAGACAACAAGACTTAACACTTGTTGCAGTAGAAGCAGTTTGCGCTATATCTCTCTCTGTCACGGGATCCAGCAATAACTTACTGTCGACACACTCATGTAGGTACAATGTACACACAACTGGGGCTAGGCTATACGTTCTGTAACTACTATTTGGTGATATCCATTACCTTGGTCCATTCATCGTGGATATGGGTATTACGATTCAATCTCTAAATTGGTCATCTTTCAGTTATTAAAACATACTAATATTTATTCAACACATTTTGACACATTTAGTTGACTCATTATTGTCATCAACAGTTCAATTTTCAGTTCTTAGTATTACTTGTCTATTTTTTGGATATCTTAGGTTTTCCGAAAGTGAGAATATGTCATAGTATCGGATAAATCTTTATTTCAATCTAGATCAGCTGTGTCGATACCTAACACACCACAGCACAATCGAAAGGCTAAATTTTTTCCATGAATATTTTACTTTTCCTTTTCGGGTCGACATATTCAATATTTAGATTTATATCGCGGGAAGTATTGAGATTACCTATTTGATTTATGGTAATAAATCCTGGTTTAACCCTTTATTTTTGGGGTCACGGTCAATTTTTGGGTAGAAACGAAACGGTATTAAAATTGGATTTAGATATTATAATAAATTATTGCTTCTGTATGTTTTAATAAATTTTGGATTCTGTTCAACGTATTGGTAATACATAGCACTGGCATTTCCTTCTTCAATGTCTAATTTAAGGTTGGTAAAATGAATCCCACCATTATCCTCCTGTCTGTCCTAATCTTATTTTATTTAGGATTGGTACAGCATATTATCATCATGTTCCATACACCTGATCTCTTTCAGCCATAACATGTTTACCACAATCCATCCACCATTTTTTTGCTCCTTTCCTTACAGAAGGAGAAAAAATTATAATAGTTATGAAAATGAATGTGGATACACACACACATTCATTTTCAAAACATGATCTTCAGTGTCAAGACATTATTTAAATCAGAAGCACAAGTATTTTTTTTATAAGCCCACAGAGCACTTGGACCGTGAGTGGTTATACCCTAGTTTTAGACAATGAAAACGCCAAGAAGGAAAACTTTCGTTCCCAAACTGAACTCAGAGTTTACACAAGCGACAGTCGGAGAAAAATCGACTTCAAAAGAAACCTCATGCAATGCAAATACAGAAACTTAATTCACAGTGTTCACAACTTATTCAGTACATTAGGACCCTAGCAACACTGTACAAAAGTAGGAACTCTGAAACATTCCTACTGGAGCAAACTACGTCTTTCTTCCACATAATTGGTTTTCAAACTCTGTACAAAATTGATGGATTGGCACCGAAGTTGGTCTTGCAAATTATTAATTATGAAAATTTCCGCGTCCTCAATTTAATGGCAGCTGAACAAAAGTTACCTGTTCGAAACAAATTTGTTTTGTGGCGTTTTTAAAGTTGTTTAACAAGGTTTAAGGAATGGCCTTTTAGAATTTGGTTTGTGAATAATGTTTTTTGATTATTTGCTGTTGGCTGGTGAGGAGTTTTATAATGAATTCGCAGCGGGTTTATTAATGGCGGAGTTTTTGAATTTGCGGGGATAGAGTTTTGTTTGATGTTGATGAACATTTTAGGATTTTTGTTTTCAAGCGTGTGACGTAATATGTTATATATTTTTAATGTTTTGTGACTGCTGTAATGTAATTCATTATTTTGTTTATTAACACTCAGCAAAAACACTTTAACTTTTATACCTTAATAGGAAAAAGATCACAAATAACCACGAAAAATATCCACGTCTGTAATCATTATACTCTATTAGCAACATCGTTTCCATTCCAACAAACAGATAAAAAGCTCCATGATTGCTTATAATAACGAATGCTTATTTTTTTATCGTTAAAGGCTACATCTTTGTTCTGAACCATTTCCTTCATGAATGATTACAATATAAATAAAATATTGAACGAGTTCATGGATATAGGGTACCTAGAAGAGATACTGTTCTATTTTAAATTAGAAGTAAAGAATAATGATTTGGATATAGTAAACGTTCAACAATCTTACAATAACGATTAAGAAAGAAATTAATAATTATATAACGTTACACTAGCTACCTACAAACTAAGTATGCCTATGAACAAAACATTATAGTATGGACGTACATTTTATTAACATCACTGATTAAATATAATAATAAAAATAAAGTTTTATTGATTCATACAAAAGTTTTACAATATTTAGGTATGACACTGCACACGCACCAGGATACCCTGTGTCGCAGGATCCAGTATCTTTTGACAGATAATATAAATTTATTATAAAATATAGGTTAACAAATGCACCGGTTTTAGTATATTTAATCAAACTTAGGACTTAAAGGTGACCAAATAATTATGTGTGTATGTAAATGATGTGTGTGAGTGTGAATGTCATGGATGCACCTGTGCACCGTTTAATTTAGCTTTAAGGGACACTAAAATATCCACCAATCGTGGTGTCAATTTTAATTTACCCCATACGTTAAAAGAGCTTAAATGATCCGAGATACACAGAAAATCACGAGTTTGACACTAAGAACGGCTTAAATTATACGCAAAAAAAAATAAAATCAACTCAACGTCACTTCCAGCATTTTTACATCTAGAGTAGGCAGTGAATAAGAGTACCCCGTCCCGATAAGACCGGGGAGATGCCAGATATTAATCATCCCCTTAGCATCGGATTTATTATTTTTTGTTACCCTTTGCACAAGCATCATTGAATTTAATCGCTAAAGCTTTTCTTTTTATTCTTATGCTGTTTATTCATATTGTTAATTGATTGCTTTTTTAGGGTTCCGTACCTCAAAAGGAAAAAACGGAACCCTCAAAAACGGAGCTCAAGACATATTTCGATACTCGCAAATAAATATAAATCAAAACCTGTAGGGTACTTCCCGTTGACCTAGAATCATGAAAATTGGTAAGAAGCAAGGTCTCACAGCACAGATAAACGAAAAAGTCCAAAAATTGTTAATTTGTAGTTTTATCACATACAAAAATACTTTTTTTGTGATTACAAACTTACATTTCCAGTTGGAAAATTGACCGTGGCCTATATCGATGTATGGAAAACATGTTTTTCAACTAAAATGTTAAGTTTGTTTTAGGGATAAATTCATCCCAACTACGGAACCCTTCATTGTGCGTGGTCCGCACTTGGCCGGTTTTTTTTAATAACGTTTGGGTCATAAGTTTCAGTTAAACATTGTTCTTTTGGGTTGATTGTTGATTAGTATCCATTATGGTCTTAGTTTTATTTTCGATAGTTTAAATTGTTCTTTTTGATAATTATTTTGAAAAGTAATCATTGTTTCTGCTAAGTGTAAGTTCATCTTTATCCTCATATTTTCCCAGTGTCTTTAAATCATCAACTTTTCACTAATTACCTATAGATTCCTTCACCTAAACAGGCCTCTAGTATAAAAATAGCCAAAAGAATCATCACATTCTCTTTCAGTTTTTTTAGCACCTCCGTATTGTCAGAATACAAAATTATGAAAATTACTGTTCATATAACCTACATCTTTTATCTCACACTTAAGAGACAAATTATACAAAAATATAATAATGAACTAAATATTTTTTAAAGGCTTTTTCCTCTCATTTTCCAACAAGGTAAAATCTTAAATCTAAAAATACTCCAGGTGAGAATATCCGGAGTCTCTAAATCTCAACTGTTAGCGATTCTCAATAGAAAGGTATAATTTACCGCCGTGAAAAGCAGTTTGTTATAGGAAAAATAAAGTTTCCACCATCCATAATAAGTTCCCAGTTTGTTGAAACTGTTTTCGTTGTTGAAACCCATTTAGATAGGTATTGATCGTAATATTGGATTCCCTTTCACATCATCTTTCGTTTACCAATGTTTTTGTTGTTGAATATTTTAACTCTTTGATGAGTAACATAATATTTCCCCTCGCTTTCATTGGGAGTGATTTCGTGAAAAGGGACGGATGTATGTAACAGGAAGTGACAGCTTGAGCATGGAATAAGTAAGTACTTTTAATCGCATGGAATTAATGTGTACTCATGGAATTAGTAAGTATTAGCTGCGCCCCGTGGTTTCACCCGCGTAAGTCTCGATTCCGTGGGAATATCGTGATAAAAAGTGGCCTATATATTAATCCAGTGTGTCAGCTACCTCCATACAAAATTTTATTAAAATTGGTCTTGCCGTTTGAGCGTGAAGTAGTAACAAACACATACACACACACACGCACACAAACTTTCGCCTTTATAATAATAGTGTGATGTGATTATGTTTGTAAGTAGAGGGATTAATGTAGATAGGCAGTCGCTCCATATAAAATACTGGTATTCGCATCCGGTTAGACTGGAAGCCGACCCCAACATAGCTGGGAAAAGGCTTGGCAGATGATGATGAGTTCAGTATTTCGCTTTTAAAATTTTTATGTTAATTTCTGTCATTTCTCAGTTCAGAAAGGTCAGATAAGGTCAGATGTCAGATGCTACACATCATAATATGATGTGTAACACATCTATCAAACTAAAATAAATTAGTGAATTTATTTTAGCTTAAAGGACATTTTGTATGTAATAATAATGCGTGATGATAATGTGATAATAATGTGCTGGGTATTATACCCAGCACATTATTATCACATTATCATTTTTAAGTCCTATTTCTTTTATTTATTTATTTTTTAAGTCCTAGTCCTATTTTTTGGTCCTTTCTTGTTTCTTATTTATATTAATGACTTGCCTTACCTCATAAAGGATAATCATGATATAGTGTTGTTTGCAGATGACCCTTCACTTTTGTTTAAACTTAAACGTCAGCAGCTGGTTACTGACGATGTAAATAGCGCGATCTCAAAAGTAGTTCACTGGTTCAATGTTAATAATTTACTTCTAAATGAAAAAAAAACCAAATGCATTAAGTTACGCTACCTCACGTTAGGCAGGTGAAAACTGATGTGTTGATAAAGGGCGAAGAATTGAATCCTGAAGAAAGCACAGTATTCTTGGGCTTAACTTTGGATGCTAAGCTTCAGTGGGGCCCACATTTAGATAAACTGTCTAAAAAGCTAAGCTCCGCAGCATATGCTGTTAGAAAAATTCGTAATTTAACTGACATAGAGACAGCCCGTTTAGTGTACTTTGCCTATTTTCATTGTGTAATGTCGTACGGTATTCTGTTGTGGGGAAATGCCGCCGACATTCAGACTATCTTTGTTTTGCAGAAAAGAGCTGTACGATCAGTTTATAAATTAAGTCCAAGACACTCTCTCCGAGAGAAATTTAAGGAGATTAATGTAATGACTGTACCTTCTCAGTATATTTTTGAAAATCTTTTATATGCCCATAAAAATATAAAATTTAAAAAATACAGTGATATCCATAATATAAATACTAGAAACAAACGTAAATTTGTTGTACCTACAACAAGGCTCAAGAAAATAGGTGGCTCATTCCGATGTCAATGTATACGCTTTTATAATAAACTTCCAAGCCACGTTCAAGATCTAACCCTTAATAAATTCAAATCATTCATTAAACGTAAGTTGTGTCAGAAAGCTTTTTATACCGTTAAATTGAGGACAAAAAGGCTTGGAATTGAGCTGCTCCAATTTTTACTTATTGAAGTGGTTTATTTTTATTGTTTGATGTTTTTTTTTTTGCTAACTTTTATTATTTTATATACGTAACGTAATATATACGTAATGACATGATTATTTACTTGTAAAGTATTATATTATTTTAATTATTGTGAATGTGAAGACTATTATTGGGTATTGCTCTTTTATTTTTATTTTCAATTTGTCTTTTATTCTCAGTTAGTGTTAATCATGGTCTGGCAGTTTGAGTCATTTAAGCGGCCTACCCAAATGTCCTTTCTTTGGTATTGATCGTCGCATCGTTGAGCTCCTTAAGTTCTGAGTAGAGCTGCACGATTACTGACAAATGCGTCCACTGACTGGTCAGTTCCACTCAATCTGTGTGGTTCTTTCCTCAAAAGACCATTTCAGACACCAATCTACATGGCCTTCACATGATCTGACCAAGATTATAAGATTATGTCTGGACTTTAAAAGAGACTGTGACCTCTGAGTTTGTTTCGGCCTTTCTTCTCAGAGTAGTCAGATAGGAAACGCCGACCTCATCTAGTTTTAAAAATATGACTGACGTGTAAAAGTGTTTGTACAAACCTACTTACAGAAATAAAAATCATTTATCAATTATCATAAGTTACATTAATATGCAGATTCTATTAATAGAATCTGCATATTAATGTAACTTAAAATCATTAAAAATTTCCTCGCAGGCAGAATACAATGACTTTAATTAAGGCTGTAAGATCTTTCCTTGTAAACCTTGTATTTTCTTGCTAATAATCAATCAATCAATCATTTATTTTGTTAGACATAGGTAAGGTTACAGATAGTTTAATGTCTAAAATATGTGCACTATGTTTTGCCAATATATGGCGTACAAATAAACAATTCGAATTTGAATATGCGACTACTTTAAAGCTCATTCGTTTTTTTTTATTCAGTTTCTAACCGCTCGCAAATACTAGATATTTGAAGTACATTGAAGTATCCCAGAAACCAATTTATGTTAAAAAAATATATAACCAACTAATTGAAAAGTTTGAATAAGGCGATGGGTTCATTATTACATGTTTATATTACCACCATATTTGGTTATAGCTTCTTCCCCGTGTCGTAGATTTGTCATTAATTGAGAAATTAATAAAGTTTAGTCACATGGCGGATGTCTTTGAGAACACTGGGAGAGAAAAGAAGAAAGAAAATACGTTTATTTGCGGTAAACATAACGAAAGAACAAGTTGAGGGAATCGCTCAGCATAATGCTGCGACCCTATGCGAGACAGAGCCCCAGCGCTGGTTTTCAGCGACAGCCATGATAAATGAGATAAAAATAAATACAATATTTCGTTTTCTAGAAGAGAGGACGCTCTAGACTCTAGAAAGACGTTCTTACTTATTGATATTATCCTTCAAATAGGTCAGATGCGTAAAACAAAGTCAAACACAGGCTGTATGGCTTGTCATCATTGCCCACGCTCACACATCTTGATGTATGAACATGGGACAATGATTATGGAAGATTCATAAGCATCTGGCTTTCTGTAATTTCCAGTACATTTGTATGAACAAATAATATTCCATTTGTAATATGTATCGCTATGACTGTGTTTCAATTATATGGACGATAAATATATTGTAAGACACAAGTTTAGGTGAGAAGAAACAGAATTTCATACTAAAGTTTGTAGGTACTTTTTACCATAACCAAAGAAGAAGAAAAATTGTTTCCCAACAAAACCAGTTAAGAGTACATTACTTTTAGTTATAACAGATATTAGAGGTACCTATTTTCTGGCACAATGCCAACTTTTGTACAATATTGAGTTTAATTTAAGCTGTGAAACTGAAGGCATATTATTACTTTTGCTCGATCGGCATTAAAACGAGTACCTATATAATTTAAAATAATAATTGTAACTATTACCTTTTAAGTTAATGATTTTATACGCAGTGATCACAAGAAGATAATGATATTGTTACTACGTTATCTGCTTAGGTTTTTGCCAACTTAATTATTGCTAAAAATATTTATACTTTTAGGAACAACCTGTATCAATCTAAGTCACATTCCTATAGGTACCACTTTTGTTTGAAGGACGGTCAAAGCGGTCACCGATGTTCGCTCGTTTGTTTAGTAATAGATAAATATTTTGCTAAATACCCTCGCTGTTATTTTTGTTGTTGTTTAATTTCTCTAAATTATGTGGTCCATGATTTTGGTGCACGGTAAAACTCTAATGAGTTTATGCTTGCGCCAACTTATATGTATAAAAATGTAAATGTACTACTGAATAAATGAATAAAAATAAATAAATAAACTATGTTTTTTATTTGGTTTGGCTGTAGTGAGAAATCCTCATGGACGCCCAGACTTCCTCACTGGTGAGCCAGTCTGCGCAGTGGCAGACTCTTACCGGCTAAAACCCACTCCTGCCTTTCTAAGTGTCTGAAATAGTCAGAGACCTTATAATTTAAGTTTTTTTAAATATTTTTATGCATTTGCTTTTTTGTGTTTACTTAATTTTAATGAAGTTTTTTACTAGTTTCAAATATATTAAAAGCATAACTTTATATTTCCTTATCAATAACTCTTGTAGCTATTGCTGTGCTGTAATCCAATAAACAACCAGCCAAGTGCGAGTCGGATTTAATTATATTTCGAGACCCCTAGGTGCCTCGAAAAGCATAAGCAGGGTAGTAAGAGGTATCATGTTACCCAGTAACTAGGTTGTGGACGTCAGATAGGCAGTCGCTCCATGTAAAATACTGGTATTCAGCTGCATCCAGTTAGACTGGAAGACCCCAACTTAGTTGGGAAGTGGCTAGGCATATTGATAGACATGGAGTGAGAAATTACGGCCTATCTAACCTTCACAGTATCCCATATAACCCAGTTACTGCGTAAGGGTTCATGTAGTAAGTTGGTAACCAGCACCGATTTTGCGGCGCTTCACGGCGCCGATAAGCGCTGACCGGCGTTGACAACCAGCGCTTATCTTCGCCGAGAAGCGCTGGCATATCAGCGCCAGTTACCAGCTTTCTACAAGGATACACCCTAAGATAAGGTATTCTATCTGGCATGATATTATAAACAGTGAATAATTGTCTGTAGCCGTAAATAACGTAATTAAATTGGAATACTAAATAAAACTATCCCAAGCTTCATTCAAAAACAAAATCTTATGTCAATTGAGTCAAGATTCGGATCATTTTTTATTTCACATTTATTTTTAGAAATATATTTTTCTTAAAATACGTTTCTAAGACAGTACATTTTCAGGGCTAAGTTGTTTACAAAATAAGTAACCTAATTTTGTATGTCTCGTGTTTAGTTAAAACTAATTGGACACACATTTTTTCTTGAAATTAAAACTTGCAATACCTATTGCTAATGAACCTATTGTGTACGCCACCAACCAATCAATTTTTATACAACTCTTTTACATACATAGTATCACGCCTTTTTCCCATGGGGGTAGCCAAAAATTACATTAAGCCACCTGCTACGATCCTTCCAACATACACGCACACCAGTTGCTAGTACTACGCACCTGACCTTTCTGAAGAACATCACCAATGAGGTCACTATAATATGTCCTCCTAGGGCAACCCCCTCCCATCGTTTCCACTCACGTCTGCATTGTAAATACCTTTTTAACCGACTTCCAAAAAGGAGGAGGTTCTCAATTCGGCAGTATGTTTTTTTTTTTTTGTATGTTTGTTACGCGATTACTCCGTTAATTATGGACCGATTTTGAAAATTCTTTTTTTGTTTGAAAGAATATACTCCCAAGGTGGTCCCATTGCCACCAAATCAGAATCAGATGAGGGGGATCCCATGGAAATCGAGGGAAACCCTCAAATTTTATAGGCAAACCTATAGCGATTTGGGTATTTTTTATAGTAACTTGTGCATTTGCTCTCGGATAGCACTATTTGAAGAAGTGGAACTGATGATGGAGACCACATATGGCCACTGGAACAATATAATAATGAGTACCCCTATTTAACAGGGTGCGATTAAGAAATTTATGCTCGTCACTATGCATATGGTGAGTGGCAGTTTTCCTGGTTCTTACCAGGAGAACTCCTCAACAATTAACGTCCCAGGATCGGGAAAAGCAATATTTTGTAAATTTGATGATCAGATAACATTAGGCTATTGTAACTTAGATAAATTAAAAACTGACCCACTAAAAAGTGTAAAATAAAAAACTTTTTACAAAAAAATAAGAACCGACTTTGACTTTTACTATAAAGAACATTTTAAATTGCTTAAGTTTTTTCGTCTGAAATTAATTTCTCGTGCCTGTGCTCTTAGCCTTAAAATATTCGTGTTCAAGTGCAAAGCTTTGAGAAAGGATTTTGGACGTAGAATCTATTTCGTAATTGAATTCCAGTCTAATCTGAGAGTAAAATGAATGTGTTAGCTTTCATACTGCTGGACGAGGCAAGGACCAGCTAAAATTAAATACTGTTATGTATTGCATACTTGCGCACAAATAATTACGAATGAAATAAAATAAGAGCTGAGGAATGATGTGATAATGCAAAGGTGCCTGTGTAAAAGAAGATGTTTTAACAAAAAAAATAAAAGAGTATGGTTAGACGGTTTGGTTATGTTGAGAGGACGAATGAAATGCGACTAACAGAAAACTTTTTACAAAAAAAGAACCGACTACCAAAAATAACACTACAAAGTGAAAAAATAACTTTAATTTCGGAAGTCGGTGTCTTTGGATCTGTATTTGAGTTTTTTGCCACCGACTTCCGAAAATAAAGTTATTTTTCACTTTGTAGTGTTATTTTTGGCAAATTATTTATTTCAAATAGGCACATAAAAGGCACTTTTGAACGTTCATATTTACAAAAAATAGAATTGATTCTAGTCACCCCTTCCAAACGGTAGTTTCGTATGGAGAAGAATGGGCAAGAAACTCCACCGTTACTCTTTTAAAATGGTTTACAACTATTTTGTGTAGGTACAATAATTATAGTAATATGTGAAGACGATGCACCTAGAATAAAATTATTATACCACATTACGTAAAAAGAATTAAAAACTAAGCAATGACAGATAAATTAATTAGGTGAAAGATACAAATGATGCTAAGATATTTACAAACATTCTAAAAGAATACATTTTCCTAAAAATGTTTAAGTAATAAGTCAGTGTGTGAGTTAAGGTAATCACAGAATGTAAAGTCAATGGCATAAACATAATAAATTATACAATTAAAATAGCAACCAGTTTGATTTTGTCTAGATCTATATAATTTTATTATCCGGTGTCTTGAATATGTAAATGTACGTAAACCTATCTTTTTACAGTTTATTGAAGAAATAATAAATGAAGCGGATTTCAGTTTCATCTTACATATAAAGAAATGTGTATAAAATAAATTTATTTGAAATACACCAAGGAAATATAAACTTATACGTAAAACCAGGGAAAATAATTATTAAACAAGTTGAGTACCAACTTAAATTGTCCGTACATTCAAATCGCAACTGTTATTCTTTGACAGTTTGACGGCACGGTTGGCGCAGTGGTTAAGCGATTGACTGCTGCGCTGCGTGTCGCGGATTCGATTTCCGCACGGAACAAATATTTGTATGACCTACAAGTAGTTGTTCCGGGTCTGGCTGTTTGTGTATGTGAGTTTAAATGTTTGTAAACGCACCCACGATACAGGAGAAATTCCTAGTGTGGGGCAATGTTAAAAAAAAAAACAAGTCGTATAAAATGACTGTAACACGGCAAATTGACGAAGGGTGACAATTAGCTTAACAATTCAGTTCACTGTCAGGATAAGTAGATACTCATTTCTTATTAAACTTGGTTTTTAACCCCCGATGGAAAAAGAGGGTGTTATAAGTTTAATTTGTGTGTTGTGTCTGTCTGCGGCATCGTAGCTTCCAATAGGCAGCACTGTTTTATTTTGTTTTTCTAAAAATTATATTAGGAATTAATTACCCCATCTGTTTTCATATTTTTGGTAAAAGCCAATACTTTATGCGCTCATGTAGAAAGAACATCGTAAAGATATAATGAATTAAGTCTAGTTTTATTTTTACAACACTGGTCTTTCTTGACAAAACACGAAAATATTACTTTTTATGAACATAAAAAAACTGGAGCATGAACCATGTGTTTTCCGTGTGTTTTCCGACTATTACAAGCCAATGAGAACGAAAAAAATCCTAATTAAAAAAAAATGTACCAACCCTAACCTAATCAGATACAATTACAGCATCTTGTAACTGAACCTTACGAAGTATAAAATAATATATTTTATTTTATCATATCAGTGACACGTACTGTATCATTTTCAGGAAATTAATTTAACATCCTCGAGAAAATGAGCAGATTTTTTCTTTGAATTTCATTAGCTTATGTTGGAGAGTATGTGAAGTGATGTATGATTTTTTTAAGCTTTATTTTGCAAGAGATGTTATTGAAATTTGATTGAGAGTTTTGTTATGGATACCAATTCATTTTAGCAGTTCTAGCCTTTTTCGTATTTCGCACTTCACACATATTTCGCACTTTCTATCACACTCCGAAGGTTTTTGATGGAAATTCCTAATTCATTTTTAGTTCAGTTTGAAAAATTCGTCTGCTCGACAACGCAATCGATGTTGTCGAGCAAAAAAAAAAGAAAAAAGTTTGTAAGGAGTTTGTGTTGTCAAAATAAAAGGCCTTGTCATTGTAAATTTGTTACGTAATTATTGCGCAGAATTGTTTCTAGAACTGGGGAGCTATAGTCTGCGCGCAAGTGCTAGCCACCGCCTGAGGTATGTGAGCGGTGAAACGGGGGAGGTAGACAAAGGCCAAGCTAACTCAGTCTGCCAATCTTGTCAATCGCGCCCGGGAGATACTCAATAGCATTTAGGTTGTAGATAAAGTCACCAGTAAGCCTAGTACGAGTTTAACTATCATTTAGAAACAGCTGCACTGGTCGATCGATCAGAGGGGCAATTCTACTAATTTTAAGAACGTTCACAGTCTGATCTCAGTCTCAATCTGTCAAAAATACCTCTTATTTCCCTACATTTTGACAATTTTTTGACGTTTGTTTGTCGCCAAGATGAGATTGCGACTAGATTTTGAACGTTTTAAATTACGAGAATTGGCCTTCAGGTTAAGTTACGCTTGCCATGGTTTGTCCGTGGGTAGGTGACCATCTTTACATACAAAGACCCCTCCGTGCCTCGGAAAGCACGTTGAGCCGTTGGTCCCGCCTGTCATTTGTAGATCTTTGACAATCGTTACGGGTCATCAGATGCCCGTAAGTCTGACAATCAGTCTTCTTACCAAGGGGTATCTGGGTTGTGGAGGTCAGATAGGCAGTCGCTCCATGTAAAATATTATATATATGTAAAGTGTGTGTGTGGGGGGGTGTGTATGTGTTGTGTGTGTATATATGTTGTATGTTGTGTATATTGTATATCGACGGTGAAGTGCCAATAACTTCTAACTGTCAAAGTCAACACGAGTCCCATGGATTTTGGGAGCTAATGCCGTAGACTCGGTGGTTTAGCTAAAAGGTATTTCAACATCTTGATTAATGCTATTGCAATACCTGTAATTAAAAATCTAAAAGAGATTTTGCTAGAACATGCGAATTTGACCTATTCGAAACCGTAAAAATTGAATTTGGCGAAAATTTTCGCATGAACGAAGTGCCAATACCTCCTCTTGGCACTTCGGCGTCGATATATGTATGTGTGTTGTATGTATGTTGGGTATGTGTTGTGTACGTGTGTGTGTTATATCGACAACTCCATGAAATAACATCGTAACTCACTGTTTGTGATTTTACAGTAGAGCGATTTTAAAGTTTGAAAAATTATAGCAAACTCAAAACACCCCGTACAATTTTTGAAGCTGGCTCTATTTAATATAGTTTAGGCGGTCTATAAATAGGTATGGTTAAGTTGTAAAAGAAAAATTGTTTTCATAGGTTTTCATGACTTACGTGAAAAACAAAACAGTGAAATGACATATAAGTTACGAGGACAAACATTGTATGTCTGAGTTACAATTTAGTTTTTTTGTAGTTTAATTTATTTTTGTGGTCAGATAATTGTAACTCCAAGGTGTTAAGTTACATAAAATGTTTTTATATAGTAAAAATTAAGTTAATTCATGCAATTCAAAACAAATCTGTAAATACACATCTCATAATGCGAGAATGTATTATTATTATACCTATTTTTGTGTTTGTTATTATGTTGTCTTATTAATTTGAAAGATAAAAGAAACATTTTGTAGTACTTCAATATTATTTAATGAGATCACAAAATCAGAATCAGAAATTACAAAATAGCAGAACTTAACTGAATAAATTCTTATATTATTCAATGTAAAATTAAGACACTAAGTACCTATGTATCTTTTAAACGTAAGTAACATTTTTTTAAACATATTAAAAAACAAAAAAAAACTTCTTAAAAATATTAATTTTCTTTATCACTGTCATTGTCTGTAGCTAGCTGAGTGGAATGTGGAAGATTTAAATAAAAACTATGATAAATATCTGGTATTGCCTTACATTGACACAAGCTTACAAGGTCCTTATACTTTGCTGTTGATATTGGAAGCACTTTATTGTACAATAAAGGAATACTTTGTCCTTCTTTTAACTGTTCACACTGAACAGTCTCTTGTGCTCTTTTCGTTCGTGTGATTCGTGAAGTAGGTTTCATAGCAAGGTTAATAGATAAGTGCTGATCACTGAGAAAATCGTATTGAAAATAAATTAAATCAGGGTTTTCCTTTTCTATTTTAATGTGTTGTATTTTAGTCCATGCCATCTTTTTTCCAGAACTATTCCAGTCCCAGTTTAGTTTTTTCTTTATAAGACATTTATAATCAAGAATCAGGTTTTGATCTAATTCAGTAACATTATAAGGAGTCCCCGTAGTTTTAGCACATCTGATCAGGGTGATCCATTGTTCTGGTACAAAAATAATCTGATTTTTCTTCCGGCGCTCTATCAACGCGTGCATAGCATCCCCTTCAGATTGTGAGTGTCCTACTTCAAAATAGTTATGTGTAATTGTTATTCCAAATAGTTTACATGCATGCGAGTACATAGCTATTATTATTCGATTGCGGTTTTGCCCGCCACAGCAATCGGAAAAGAAATTAAATATACGGAATCCTTCTTCGTATTTCTTTTTAATAAAAAGAAACACAGCGCTACTAATTTCTGAGGATCCTTTCTTGCCAATTGTCTCATTCCAGACGTACGAGTATCCTTTGGCCTTTCCTATATCATATATAGTAAAATTATATACCGCAAACTTCCTTTTGTAGTAAAAGAGCGAAATTTCAGATTGGGGTGTAGTCAATACTTTCTGTAAGTCATATGAGGCTGTAACAATTAAATCCGATTGTTTTGACTGAGACTTACAAGTGTCTTTCACCTCTCTTACCACTGTTTTGTTCGCAATATGCAAGGAAACCTCTAGCTTCATCTCTTCTTTTTCGTTTTCAGTCCCTCTCTTATAGCGGTCGCAAAGATTACAAAGGTCCTTCTGAGGCTTGTGGAATTCAATATTATATTCAGTATAAAATATGTCCTTACACTATAAACACCGCAATAGTCACTTTGTACACCTTCTCACTTCTATTTACCAAGCAACGTAACAACACCGAAATTCTATAAGCGGGAGTAAACTACTAAATAGAACATCGCAACTCGTCTTAACTTGTCGTAATGCACTAAAAACTAACGTAAAGATCCGTGCAACATCATTGTAACTCAACTTACAATGCAGTAACAGTACATTTTATGATCATAAACCGTAATTTTATCATGTACATAGATTGTATCTAATGTTACAATTTTGTTGTACTTGATAAACAAGCTACTCATAATATTTTCTATAAATTGTAAATCAAGTTGCAATTATATTGTTGACAAAAAATATTTTTTGGATTAGTTACAATACTTTGACGTTGATTTATTTTAGAAACGAAAGGGAATAGAATTACAATGATAATACAGAAAACATGCATTTTTTTTTTACATAACAATGCCGTTGTAACTCAATTTTTGGAAAAAAGTGAGTTACGATGTTATTGCATGGAGGTGTCGATATGTTTTATATTCAGCTGCATTCAGTTAGACTGGAAACCGACGCCAACATAGTTGGAAAAAGGCTAGGCAGATGATGATATTGTTTAGAATTTTTGTTGAAATTTATGAGCACAATTCTTTTTCTTAGCGTGACGATGGCAATCTGAATGGACTCGGTTCAGAATCGGTTCATAAAATAATATAAATAAAGTCTTAAAGTAAATATTATGTGCGAAATGAGTGTTTTCAATTTTAAAATTCGTTCGAATTTACTTTACATTTAGTTCGCACGATCGTGCCGGGGCCCACAGTTATACAATTATATAAGTAACTGTGGGCCTATACCATGAACGCGCGCTACTGCGTGCACATCCTCCTTTGATTCGCGGCAAAAACCGATAGTCGTCTTTTTAGTTCGCCGCGTTTCGTTACACACTGCATGGCCCCGGTTTCTAGTTACAGTTACCTACGTGTTCGGTTATTGTTACAGCTCCCTAGTGAATACCTGCCTCAATAGTTTATTGGCCTCAGCAAGAAGAGTTTATTGTTTTTCCTTATTGTATAGTTCCATGCACACATATCTTTATGTTGACAAAATATTCAATTATTTTTATTTTTCAATTATTTTTATTCTGAACAAAAATACATTTGTGTCGAATACAGGATTAATACAATAATAATAATCAATAAAAGTTACAATTAATTACAAGTTATTAATACACGGAATAATAATAATAATCAATAAAATTTACAAATAATATGGATAAAAAGTCAAAAATAAAATAAGAATTCAACTCAATCAAAAAAAAAAAAAAATCAAGAAAAATAATAATAACATGTCAAGAATGAGACTTAAACGATAAACAAGTTACACTGTGGCATTATTTTTGTCCCTAAAAAACTCTTCTATACTATAGTAGCACTTCGTCAACAGGAATGAGTTTAATTTGAATTTAAATATTCTTGGATTATTAATCATTTTTAATTCTAATGGCAATTTATTGAAAATTTGTACAGACTGTACTTTAGAGCTATGTTTGACAACATTTAATTTTGGCTGCAAATAATTAGGCAAATCTTTCCTGCGCGTTTCCACCCTAGTTACCCTTTCTTCCTTTGTCTCATATTTCTCTAGGTTTTTTAGAAAACTACTTAGTAGGACCAAAATATAAAGACAAGGTACAGGTAAAATCTTTAATTTCACAAAATGCTCTCTACAAGATTCAGTTTGCTCTATGCGAAGAATAGTTCTGAGGGCCCTTTTTTGCATAACAAAGGCTGCATTTATATTGTATTTATAACTGTTCCCCCATAGTTTAATACTGTACCTCAGCTTGGACTCAACTAAGGCAAAATAAACATTTCGTATCTGAGCAATGGTTAGTTCGTCCCTTAAACTTCTTAAGGCATAGCATGCACTGCTCAGAGTATTTGTGATTGCTTCCAGTTCTTGTTTCCAGCACAAGAGCTCATCAATTTGTATTCCTAAAAATTTTAAATTTTGCACAATTTCCACTTTATTCCCCAATGAAGCTATTTCAATACTATCATTATTCCTCACAGTTGATTTGAATAGCATACATTTAGTTTTCTCCACATTGAGTTTTAAATTGTTAGTGGAAAACCAATGTTCAAAAGCAGACAGTGCATGATTCACTTTGTTTTCTAAGTCCCTTATAGAGATATCGTTCATAACAGCACTTGTGTCATCAGCAAAAATAACCATTTTGATGTCTGGTACTATCTTATACATATATTTAGCTAAGTCGTTAAGAAATATTATAAAAAATATTGGACCCAAGACTGAGCCCTGTGGAACTCCCTTTTGTACTCTAACAAGCTTAGATTGGTTAATTTTTTCATGTCCGCTTTCAACTGACTTAATTTCGACATACTGTGATCTATTCTGTAAATAAGAACTGAAAAGCTTTAAGACGTTATCTCTTATCCCATAGTGTTCTAGTTTGTCTAAAAGGATTTTATGTTCAACAGTATCGAAGGCAGAGCTAAGATCTAAGAATAGTCCTGCCACTTTTTCTTTATTATTCAGTTTGCTAACCACATCATCCACTAGTGAGTCTATTGCATCAATGGTTCCTATGCTTCTTTGATACCCGAACTGTTGATAGCTAATGATATTGTGTTTAATCAAATGTTTGACAAGCCTATCTTTCATTACCTTTTCAAATATTTTAGAGAATACCGGTAATAGGGAAATGGGTCTATAGTTTTTCGCATCTAATTTGGAGCCTTTTTTGAATATGGGCAAAACACGAGCAATTTTATATTGCTCAGGGAAAACACATTGCTCAATACATTTGTTTAAAAAGTCAGCTATTGGCTCAGCTAATATGTCAATGTTATCCTTGATGATACTTATGGGTATTTCGTCTTGACCGTGTGAATTTTTATTGCACATATTATTAACCATTTTGAAGACTACCGGGGTTACTTGATCAAACAACATGTTATCGTCTACTCTAGCCATATTGTCGGTTAAGTATTTGTTAGCTAAGCTATGATCAGAAGACTTTAATGTAATTTTGTTGTCAAATTGGTCAGATAAAATGTTGGCTACGTCTACAGGGCTGTCATATATCTTATTGTCTTGTTTAAGTATTACAATATCAGTGCTTTGTTTTTTATTCGAATTACGACTACTACTACTACTATTGTACTATTCACTATTTTCCAATTCACTATATTCCACAATGCGTACTTAGTACTTAATTGGTAACTTAAAATTATATGTAATTAATGGTCCCTGTTGGACACAGCAACATACTAGGAGAGAGAGAGCAAGTTTTAAAAAACTTAGCTTATCTATCAGTCTTCTGAATTGAATCTAATATTATTATGTGCTCCTCATAGATTCAAAAGTCTTATACTTAAGGAGCTTTCTTGAATATTTTTATATATTTTTTCTTTTTTGTACCATTTCTTGTTTATTAGATACAAATACCTCTATATCTCAAACACAATAGTTATTATATAAGTTAGAATAATATTAAATCTTGTATTTGTAACCCTAGCGATTATTTTCACTGTATTGTATCCTATTTTTAATCTGTGAACAGCGTTGTGGGCTGCAATATTGTCTATAAGTTTTGTGTATTTCTTGTGTTTATGTTTGATGTTGTAGCTGTTTGTTGTTCCTTTTGAATAAAAAAAAAATAAAAAATCGAAAAAATATTTATGGGTTTTTTATACAGGCATAGTCTATTGTACTAATCCTATTAGATATGCTATCACTTATATTTTGTCGTGAAAATATTCGTTTAAACTATATTACCATTTTGTTATCCTAAAATTGTTGTAGTTTTTTTTTAAGTGAAAACTTCTTTAGGCGCGTTGAGCACTTTTTTGGGTAAACAAAAATCATGGAACTCGCGTCATCGTCACCGAACGCTTTCCATGAGCTTTATGTATACTGTGTATATATGTGTACTTTTTGGGTGAAAAAAAACATGGAACTCGCGTCATCGTTACCGAACGCTAGTTTTCACTATCGGCAGTCCCCAAAGACTGTCCCGCATGTTTTTTTTTATCCGGTTAAGGATATTAGGATTTTTGTCTTATTTTTTCATTAATTCAGGTAGTTTGTTATATATTTTTATGGACATTAAATAGGGACATGTAGAATGTATTTTTGGCCGAGAAGTTTAAATAATCTTGATGCGTGTCAAGCGAACCGAACATGTAGGCCATAAGCGAGCTATACCTACAGTTCGGCCGCTCTGCCAACAGAATATCTCCGAACAGTAACGAGGTTTGCCGAACTCAAACTCAAAGCATTTATTTCAAATAAACCAATTACAGGCACTTTTGAATTGTCAAGAGGTCGGTCAGTCATAAAGATGAAGCCCATTCCAAAGCTTAGTAGGTACCTATGGAAAAGAACGGGCAAGAAACTCCACGGACACTCTTTTAAATTGGCATATGGTTACAAAATATTGGTTACATCATTCGTGTTGAAATTATACATGTGAGAACGATGCAAAACGTCAAAAGCGTCCGTAATAAAAATATAAAAAAAAAACAATTCAAAAATTAAATTAAAATAAGCCATGGCCGCTAAGAGATGACCGTTCACGAACATGACGCATGGATTAGCACCATTCAGTTCAACCATTTTGAAGGGAACTAAGTGATCCAACACACCCAACACCATCAGCGAGACATTACAGTGAGCATGACATACTCTCAGCCGCCAGGGCACATTCAAGTCAATGAGAGACGTACAATGTGCTATGTAATTATATAATATTAACATATTGAATTTAGACAATGCAAAGATAGTTTTTTGAATCTTCAGCAGCTCCAACATACCTATTTCCAAATGCTAATCAATTAAGTTTTTGAACCGCGCGGCTAGCGGCTCGGCGAGCCACCTCCTCCCCGCGCTCTAGATGCGCCCCACACAAATAAATTATCGAAACTGTGACAGAAGTTGTGAATGTACACTAGCAACAAAAATGTTACCCTTAAAAGTATGTAATCTTAAACATACTTAACATAGACTCCTTGCACTTTAAAAGTGACGATGGAAAACATATCAACAACCTGTGTCAATCTTGCGTGTAAATATAGGAAGGAATTCGATTAGCTTGTCAATAACACAAGTGGGCATATATTTGAATGTCACCCGCTATCTTGGCATCCCGTTTTTATTATGACAACGAAGCTCTCGGAGGATTTCTTGGAAAAACGTGAATTGAAATGAGAATGAAACGTACACATCTTTGTTTTTATTCAATTTGAAAACAGTATGAAAAGCAAGTATGTAAATATGGTGTGTTTTTGTAATGATCCAAAGAATAGGAGGCTTCTGGAGTAGACTATAAATTGGATAAAATAATTTATGTAGATAACACCGTAAGATGGGAGCACCGTTAGTTTATAATCTAACGATATGATAAAGGCTTTTACAGACTGCCGCGACGCGCATTGGAAGAATAATTTATATGGAAACTGTTCTACCGGTGTCGCGTCACGCCTGTTTTCACAAGCCTTAACGCATTAATTTTCGGTAGTTTATCACACTAATATTATAACGGCAAAAGTTTGTGAGTGTGTGTGTGTATGTTTGTTACTTCTTCACGCTTAAACGGCTGGACCAATTTTGATAAAAATTTGTATGGAGATAGCTGACACCCTGGATTAAGACATAGGCTACTTTTTATCCCGATATTCTTACGGGATCGAGGCTTACGCGGGTGAAACCGCGGGGCGCAGCTAGTAATACATAAATGTCAAATCGTCAAATTGTGAACGAACCTGCACTTATCAACCAGGGCATGAAACCTGTTATTTTTTATTTCCGAAGATACAAATTATTGTTGATACAATTGATATTAGCTTCAAAGAATGCTTCATGACATTAAGTTCAGCATTGATTTTGTAAGAAAATGTTAAATAATTAACGAAATATTTTCGAAAACGAAATATTTTTTTTTTTTTCTTTTATAATAACGGTTAAGGTAACATAGAAAATTAATCATTTTCCGAGCCCTGTTACCAACATGGTTCATAATCTGTCCGGTTTTATCAACAGTATTAAATTGTATTTATTAATATAACATAAAACGTTTATTTTCTCAACACAAGTTATACACAACAAAATATGGACTTTTAAATAGTCTGAATTAAACTTTTTTTTTTTTTTTATAAACTTAATGTTAAACTTTGACAGTAGTGCACGAACAAGGAGCTAACTTTGTGAGAGACTGGACCCTGAGGTAGGTTTATACAAAAACCTGTATTACTAGTCACCAGAGCCCTCCCGCGGTTAGATGCCTGATAATTGAATACATGACAATAACAATGCAGGTTAAAAAAAAACGAAAAGAAAAACAAATTAAGAAACATAATATAAAATTTAGTAAGTTAAAAAAATAAAAAAATACAAATCACTTCAGCAGACTTAAATTCCGTAACATAACAATATATTTCGATTAATTTTAAGCCTAGTTTTAAAGTTTATAATCAAAACAAAGGAAAAAATGTCATTGACTTTTAATACACATACCAACGTTCAACACATAAATTCACAACATACTTCCATGGAAATGAAATCCCTTAAATTAAATCCTTAATCTCTCCAGTAAGCGTACCTTCCTCAACCCTTGTCAAAGGGCAAAATGTCCGCAGTAACTCAGCCATTGCATTCCTGCAGTGGTTTAATAACTTATTATTCAGAGAAATATAAATATTGGAATAGCATTAGGACCCATCTCAGGATTAATAAGCTTGCGTGATTACATCGTTATAATGTTAACTGTCAAAGTGGTGAGAAATAATATACTATAACGGCTCAGGATACCCTTTACCAGAAGTGGTTCAACAGTTTCAATATCATCAGGGTGGTGCCAGAATACAGCAGTTCGTCGTGGACGTGGTACGACAGCGGCTCCCCTGATATTTGCTTCTGTCATCAGCAGACAGCCGCCACGCAACTATTATAATAGATGCGATGCTCTGCTAGAGTGACTATCAGCAACCAGTGTCAGTCTTGTGGTTCCCAGTAATTTCGTAACAGAACTAGATGGCGCCACTTGCAGCGCCGTTAGATATTTAATTTTGAGAACATAACAAGTCTTACCAAGGGGTATCACATTGCCCAGTAACTGGGTTGTGGAGGTCAAATAGGCAGTCACTCCGTGTAAAATACTGCACTGACAAAAATGCAGACTAACTAGGATTCATTTTCTCTTAATTGGCATTAAAATGTTTGGAATCATTATTTATCTATTTACTATAAACAAGAGCATATTTGCCACAACAAATTCATTTTATTTATATCGAAAAATGTGCACGTAGAGAATAATAACCGGTCATTGTTTCATCATACAGGCTGTTTGATTTTACTTCTTCACTTTTGTTTAACAAATAATAATTTAAGTTCATGGTAACAAGCAACTTGTTAGCATTATATCATTCTTAAACTGGCCATCAATTGAGCTAACTACTAATCATTCATGAAAGTATTTTATTTTTATTATTAACACATGAATAATTAAAAAAAAAAATGCTTTATGACGTTTGACGTAGCTTGGAACAACCTGTTACAAGCGCTGTTCGAGCCTTGCGTACCAAGGGCGTTGAAAAGACTCGCACTGCGCTCATAACAGGGTTGTTTCAAACTACACCATGCGTCATAATTAATAATATTAAATTTTTTTTTTTATTAAAATGTTAATAAATATTTTTTTACTTTCATGAATGATTAGTAGTCATTGGATACATTAAGTGGGCTGCCGTTGTAAGACGACTAATGCCACGGTGTATAGACTAGGTTTTTTGATAAGATTAATAACAAATGAATGAAAAGTGCATTGAATTGAATTTGATTGATTTATTATTATTTGTTTTTTTGATTTTTTTAGGAAAGGAAAATCTTGGATCGTGTTCGTGAAAGCTTTGTTAGCTTTCACGAACACGATCCAAGATTTTCCTAATAATTAGGTAGCCACTACAATCTGTCACCATACACCTAATTCTTATTTTGTAAGATTTGTTTTAACGTGATACCAGTAAAAAAATTTATACTGCATGTTGATATAATTTATTATTGCACACCTACTAGGCAGGACATAATGGATCTGTAAATTACCTATCATCTGTATGTATAACCGTATGCCCACAATAAAAAGATTCGATTTGATATGTGCCTTGAGCTCGATTTTAAAGAAAAGTTAAGTGTCAATCTATAATTTAGTATTAAAGGTTTACGTTGGATTACCTAAAGATGTGCCTAAAAACATTTCATTAGACATGTTCAAACGTATAGTAGAAGCAAACATTCCCAACACCTAGCTGGCACGGCAACTAACTAAATCACTTAGCACTAAACGTAGGTACTTATTTAGAACATTACGGTAGTTATTCTCTTTATTTCTCAGTCAAAATTAAGTTTAGTGGTAATTGAATTTAGTGCCAAAGTTATCAGACGTACTTAACTTATATATTCTCTGCTACATAAAATTATAATTGTATTGTGTCAATTTTTAGAAGCTGATTGTGAAATAGTTTCGTCAAATATTTTAATTATAATAAAAAGATTGTGCCTTTAATTATGTTAACAGCAAAAAAGTCTGTTTCAAAAATCAAATAAAGCTTTATTTGTATTTAGTTAGTCTTTGTGAGAAACCTAATGAACAAAAATCTATGCCTACATACCGTTCTAAATAAATATTTTAAGACAAAACTTTGGATGTTTAGTAGCCGCCAAATTGAAACGAACTACTGTGTCTATATTGGAAATTCTTTCACTAATAGAATCTAAATTGCGATATTAATATTAACACGGAATTTTTCCTTTAAATGTAGGGCGTTGGCGGGGTGAGCTCAAAGTCAATAATGTACATAGCATATTATAATATAATTATAGTAAATAATATAAAAATATACATTACTAACAGAATATACCTATACAATAGCTGGCGTATTGGCGTTTGTTATTAAAGGTAGGTTTCTTTTTTCTTTTTAGATTATTTATTTTTAAACTAGATATTTGTGTAATTTATAATGTATAAAAAAGGGGGGAAGGAATAACAGGGCAACGGAAAATTCGTTGTTTAAAAAAGTGCCCCAAATACTGGCAGCATTGCCACGTTTATAGCCAGTACTGTTTTAGAATATAAGAATCACTTTTTTACAATTATTATTTTTGTACATATAGGTAACGTAATTATTGTGCCTAATAAACATAATATATATATTTTTTTTCTTAAACATTTAAATCGTAAGATTCTTCCTACCGCGTGAAAAAGATGGTCGCCTTTCTGTGTAGTTTTGACACCTCTAACAAACACAACGTCTCCGAAACTTGACTTGATTGTCAAGGAAATGCCATTATTTTTGTGTGAGTTCACTCTTCTCAATACGGACCAGTTTTCGACTAGCGACTTAGTTCGATTTAAACCTTTATAACCAAAACAGACCGGTAAAGTATGGACTATAAGGGACTTTATGGGGCTATAATTAAGAACTATAAGGGAGCGTCGCATCAAACATAGGAACTCAAACTAATGAACATTAATTCTCAAGGCAAGTCAAATGTGAACACGTGGTCGTATTAGCATTGCACTTTGCAGACAAATTACTACTCACAGCTCGTTGACACAATAATACTGCTGCTACCACTCACCATATCATGTTTTTGTTCTTTATTACTGCCTAGTCTTACCCAACTATGTTGGGGTCGGCTTCCAGTTTAACCAGATGCAGCTGAATACCAGTATTTTACCCAGAACGACTGCTTATCTGACCTCCTCAACACAGTTACTGGGTAGCACGATACCCTTTGGTAAGATTAGTTGTCAGACTTTCGGGCTTCTGACTACCCATAACGAATATTAAAGATCTACGAATGACAGCCGGGACTGGCTTTAAAATGAGGTATTATCCTCGTTCTAATACACACATATAGATCTCATGAATACCTCATATTCAAACAAATCACTGGTTTTAACAGAATTAAACCATCTCTCACTACAATAAACTATGTAGCTAAATATAATCTCTGAGTGAATTCACAAAGAATGCATTATTTGTATTAAGTTACAAAATTTAATTATAATAATAAGTTTAATAATTAGTTAGGATAAAACTTTAGATAAGTACACTATTGCATTAGGTTATCCCTGTAATGACAGATGTAAGATGGAAAATAAATAAATAATTAATATGTTGTGTTCAAATTGGGAATAGGATTCAGTCTTTGAAAGCCTAAAATAGGTACTCACTTATGTTAGGTTTAGCCTTGAATAAGGTAGAAGCTGAAGTGATATATCATTAGTTAATGTCTACAACGTCTCAGTATTGTCTCTGTTGCTAAATTAATAGAAAACTTGTGATCCGCCCATGTATCGCACGGTGTTTACGCCTTCACAAAACATCAATGTTTCGTCATTTTATGTAATTTTAAAATTATTTTTTTATACAAATAGACCTTCTGTAATAAATTCTCTAAATGATGATGAAAACCGCATCAAAATCGGTTGCGTAGTATGGAAGAACAACGCGGTCACAAAAACCGTCACGAAAACTGTCTTTAATTTATAATATGTATAGATAAATGGCTCAAACTCAAACTGAAAGCGTCTATTTCAATTAAATCATTTACAGGCACTTTTGAATTGTCAAGGAGTCGGTCAGTTAGAATATGAAGCTAGTTACCCATTCCAAAGCGTAGTAGGTTCCTATGGAGAAGAACGGGCAAGAAACTCCATGGACACTCTTTTAAATTAAAATAGCTTCGTTCCGAATCATTTTCAGATGCAACTTCGCCATATGAGTTGCAACCCAATAATACATAACATACCAACTGTCATAAACCAAATGAAATTCAATGAAATTTGGGAAATTCAGAGTCCATTTCATAAGACAAGTTTTTAAAATACATACACTAAAAATGCAGACTAACTAAGATACATTTTCTTTTAGTTGGCATTAAAATGTTTGGAATCATTATTTATCAATACTTTTTTCAAATCAAATTAAATCAAAATCAAATCAAAAGTCATTTATTCAAAGTAGGCTGAGAATTAGCACTTTTCGAACGTCAAAAATTACATAAGACAGTCCCCCAAAAACGCCCACCCTTCACCACTTCCTAGTGCTTTAGCTGGGAAGAAGAAGTGGCGCAACAAACTCCCCAGCAGCACAGCTGTCTGTTCAGATATAAAGCTTGAATCCTTACTTTACTAAGAAGAAAGCATATTTGCCAGAACAAGTTCATTTTATTTATACCGACAATGTGAGATGTACAGAATAATCACCGGTCTTTGTTACACTATAGATGCTGTGTTTGATTTTACTTCTTCACTTTGTATATCAAATAATAATTTAAGTTCATGGTAATAAGCGACTTTTTTTTTTCTTTTTTTTTTTTTGGCTTCGCACGGTTTGTGCATTTAGCCAGTGTCATGTAAAATTAGGTAGCAAGTACAAAGTTATTTAAATAATTATGAAATGAACTCCACTCAATGCATGATAAAGATGATTGATGATATCCCGCCCCACTCCCCTTGAGTTTAAGTAAAGACGCGGCACTTTACTGAAACTTTGCGCGGACTTCTTGAGAGAACTTAAAGTGATGTTGCACTGTTTTGTTTCATTTGCCTACATTAATGCAGGTTCACGAACACTTAATGGTTAATAATCCACCACTATTTCACATTAATATTCGGCTAAACACAAATTTTAGAAAATAAAACAAAACTGCTAACATGACGCTTCACTTTCCCGCCAAGAAGTCAATAAGCGACTTGTTAGCATCATTCTTAAACTGAGAAAAGAATGCTGGCCACATTCGAGCTAAATTAAAAAACTACTACTATAACTACCATGACAATTTAACAAAGTTCTTCTAGCTTCAGAAGTCAAGATCTTGTTAGGCTCGTATGGAGTCAAGATGCGTGAACACATTAAAGCATCGCGATTTTTAAGACTTGAAGGGGGCTTGAAAGGTTAAACAAGATTTTTGTCAAAGGAAACGCTTTTTTTTCAATTATGAAAGCAATGGTTTCTTAATTATGTTTGCAAAATTGGTCTTAATTAAAGATATTGCCACTGTAAGTGTGTCACAAAATAAGGGCGTAGCTCTGCATGAATCCAAAGAATTTTGAGCAATTTGGAAACATGTAAATTAGTTTTTTATTGAACGTACTTAAAATGTGTCTTACGAAAGCGACAATATAAAACAAAATAATATTTTCTGTACCTCAATATTTTGTAAATCATTTTTATGTTAAGTACTCGTAGCTGTGATTGGCATTTCCAATTGAATAAATGTAACAAGAAATGCCTTAGCAACTCCTGAGTTTATTGAACTTTGGTTCAATTTTCATGTTATTTATTGGCATACATGCTGTCGGCCTGAAAGATAGATCGAGGCTACCGCCCCCTATATACAGACACTAGTTTTCCAACGCGTTGATAATACCCTTATAAAGTTGTTTTGTTTTTTTACCACAACTGCGATGCTCTTGGGCTTCATCTCACCTGATGGTGATCAGGCCGAAGGTGGACGCGAGCTTCACCCGGAATCCTCAACCACAGAGAAACTGGCTCTATTACCTCTAACTGCCAAAACAGACTTAGATAAGATGGTGGTAGCTAGCTAGGCGGACTTAGAACAAGCCCTACCACCAAACAAACCGAAAAACCTAGCAGACAATTTTGCCCCTGCTGGGAGTCGAACCCGGGACTTCTGTATCTGAGACAGGTGGTCTTACCACTAGACCACAAAGGCGCTTGAAATGTCTCAAGCCTGTAAGATTTGTGGTTGGCGGGGAGGCTCCGTCCGCTGATCACTGACTGGTCGCACGGTTAGGTTAGGTTAGTATTTATACATTTGTACACCGTGCGATCAGCTAATTACTTAAAAATAGATATTTGTTAAACCTACATCATCATCACCATTTGAGCCGAAAGACGTCCACTGCTGGACATAGGCCTCCCCCAAATTGAGGGGTTTGCCATAATTGCCACGCTTGGCAGGCGGGTTGGCCAAACCTACATGCAATCAGTAAAAAAACTATTTAAGAAAGGAAAAAGGGAGTCGGTGTCTTTTTTTGCCACCGACTACCGAAATTAAAGTTATTTTTCACTTTGTAGTGTTTTATTTGGAAGTCGGTTGTTTTTTTTTTGTAAAACATTTTTTTATTTTTCACTTTTTAGTGGGTCAGTTTGTAATTTATCTAATTTAGAATAGCCTAATGTCCAATGCTCATCACCTTTTATAAAATATTGGTATTCCCGATGCAGGGGCGTTAATTGTTGAGGAGTTCTCCTAGTCCAGGTCCTGAACCAGGAGAACTGATGGTGACTTTACCATATGCATTTTGACGAGCATAAATTGCTTATCAACCATATCCCCCAGCCTAATAGAATCGCAACGGTGAAATACTTATTATTGAGTAGTTTTGGTGGCCATCAGTGGTCTTCATCATCAGTTCCACTTCACCAAATGGTGCTTTCCGAGAGCAAATACACGAGTTACTATAAAAAATACTCAAATCGCTATAGGTATGCCTATAAAATTTGAGGATTTCCCTCGATTTCCATGGGGGATCCCATGGAAATCGAGGGAAATCCTCAAATTTCATCAGATTCTGATTTGGTCAATTATCATTATATTAATACGTGAAGCGAAAATTTTGTAACGCTTTTTACGAAAATTACGCGGAGGGAGGAGTATGGTTAAAGTTTATATGGTGGAGGAGTGCAGAAAACTAATATTTTTATATAATATGCATAAGAAATTATTTAAATTAATAAAAAAAAACATTGCACACACTACCAGGCGTTTGACACACAGACATAGTACCAGAGCCTCATGACTTGAAGATAGATAGGTGACAGAAGTAACAGCTTGAGCATGGAATAAGTAAGTACTTTTTAATAGCATGGAATTAGTAAGTACTATATAGATGTAAGTAGAGGGGGTCAAATTTCAACCAGTGGTGACCACTAATAAGTGTTAATATAGCTTGATAAGTGCAGTTTGTCAATTGTTCATATGGTAAATAAAGATAATTGAAAATTAATTAAAAATTAGTGATTGGCAGCAGGAATAATCAATGCTTTTGTAGTTCCTCAGACCGAGGAGCTCACACACTATCTTCTACTAAAATATAGACATTTTAATAATCATTAAATGAAACCTTTTGTTCAGAAATTGTTGATATGTCTAACAAGCTCACTGGGGAACGAATTCAATACCGACATTGAAATATGAACGAATGAATGGATGGTTCTCTTACTGAAGTTACATTTAATATAGATGAATGAAATGTATCGGTTATTCTGGGCATTCGTTAGTCGATTGCGGGAACTGGATATCCAAACATTAATACTTTGATAGAGTTTCGTTTTCAGATTTGAGGTTGAAGTGAAAATATAAAGCGTAACTAGTAAATTCTGTTGGAATAGATAATTAAAGTCTCAGGAGTAGGAAACCTGTCGCTGCCGGCCATACTCGACTCGATGGTCGGCAGCGAGGAGTCCTGGGACGCAGTGGTATCCTTCTGCGAAACAGTCATGTCGCAGAAGGAGGCTGCGGAAAAGGAGCGGGAGATTACTTCCACTCACCTGGCCCGCAGCAGGCTTACCGGGGGTCGGAAGAGGGCAGATAAAGCCATTTCCATCCCCCCTAAATGGGTCCAGGGACTTGGGGATGTCTGCCGCCCCTACTAGGTATTTGTAACACCTTTACGCTGCTGGATGACCCGCACCTGATCCGACAGTCATTGTGCCGAAATGTTGACAGTCACAGTTGGCTCAAGTTATCACATCACAGTAATTATTATAAAGGCGCAAGTTTGTGAGTGTTTGTGTGGGTGTTTGTTATTTCTTCACGCTCAAACGGCTGGACCAATTTTGATAAAATTTAGTATGGAGGTAGCTGACACCCTGGATTGATACTTTTTGTCCCGATATTCCCACAGGATCGAGACATACGCGGGCGAAACCGCGGGGCGCAGGTAGTAAGTTAATAATATTAATAATAACTTGAGCCAGCTGTCAACTTTTCGCCACAACGACTGACGGGTCAGGTGGGGGTCATCCAGCGTAATCATATATTGGATAACACTGTACTTGATCGCCTTCGAAGTAAATAACGGTCCCTCATGACGGGAACCTCGTGAACGCCGAGAAAGATAAACAAATGAAGTATCTTGACTTGGCTCGTGAGGTTGTCGACATGTGGGATGTGGACTCAGCAATCATTGTGCCGATAGTTGTACCAGACAATGGCTTAATTGCCAAGAACCTAAGGAGGCTCTCGTTGGGCAGCTGGATTAAGGGCCTGATTCAGAGAGCGGTAATTCTGGATACGGCTCACATTGTTAGGAGGTTCCTCTCTTTGGTGCCCTGACCAACGGTAGCTTGGACTTTGTTCCCGACGCCGGTGGGCTACTATTTTTTTTTATATTTTCAAATGTTTTTATATACTTTTTACATTCTAATATTTAAAAATATAATTTATATGTATATTTAGTGAAATATAGGAGATAATAATAAAATCAAATAAATTTGTAAGAAGTGCTCTGAAAGTTGCCAGTCTATTGAAAGTCAGCCCGTATCGATATACAAGGTTAAATTAGACTAGCAAGCGAAACTCTGCGGACGTGATATCTAAGCACAATAAAATAAATAATAAATCATGTTATTTTTGGGTTAACGACCGCTGTTAGTGTTGTGACAAATGATGTTTGAATTGAGAAAATCCGAAAAATTTTTGTCGTGTTTAAATATCGAAACCAATCACGCCTATGAAGTTTACACAAAAAAAAATCTATTTGATATTTCAAGTGACTATACTACCGGCAGTTGATGACCGCAAAAAAATCATCATATTGATTTATTTTTTGTTTATTCATGTTTAGTTATTCGTTTCGCTAGCTAATTTAACTTGACTCTGTATCTACGTTAAGACGCTGACAACAGCTAAATCGCAGTCACTGTCAGACTGCATACAAAAGAAAGAGAAGCGCGATGACACAACGCTTATAATTTATCGCAAATATGAAGCAATTATCTGTTTACTCAAAAATGAGTTGAGTAATCGAAAATAAATAACAACCAAGTTCTGCATACAAATAAGATGTTCTTAAATACCAACCGTACATTGCTAAACAGATATTTTGGATTGAAACTCAAAGTAAAGGGTTAGTTCACGGTGAATTTGTATCGAGATTTTTTTTTCTAAACGTGTTTTGGTAACAATCAATGTTAGCAATAGTAAATTATAACCGCATTATATTCAGTTTGCTATGTTGAGCTAAATCTGTTTGAATATTAAAAGTGTTGTTTTGACTATTGTAGTACCGACTGAGTTCATAGATGGCACGACTAACAGCGCACTTCCGGTAAAAGGGGGGGGGATTAGAATGGTGGGGAAAACGCCACTTTGGTTGTCGTGCCAGTCCTGCGAGCTCAGTCGTGCATAAAACGTTGAGATACGAGTACTAAAGCTCGAGTGGTGTTAAAAAGAATACCTAGTGTTGACTATGAAGTATATTTTGATTTTGTGTGTTGGAGAAATAAAATTCTATTATTTATAAACCTTATTTTCAAAAGCCATGAACCTGAATACCAGTTATTTTTCATATTTAAACTATTATTAGATTCTCTGTAAGAGTACAGAGTCAACACCAAGTTCTGAGAAATAATATATGTTCAAGAATAACATATATTTTTCCACTACCACAAACTATATAGATTTGGCAATTGTTTAAGACAAGCCTACTTTTATCATTTGCCTCTTGTCAGCGCCTTAAGCTATACACGTAATTATTATAGGCCACTGATTACATACTGATTGCTATACCTTCAGGCATTTGACGACAAACGTCTGGCGCATGACATCTTGATTGCCAGAATATCTGTAAACTGAATTATTAATGTAGGTATGGAATGTAATAGGGTTAAGAGGATTTATGAGATTTTGGAGTAAATCGATCCTTGTCTTTGGCATCCGAGTACCTAGTAGTCCACTTGCGAGTAGAAAAGGACAAAGAATAGTTCATAAGAAAAATAATGAGTTTCTTTATTTTTTGTGTCAATCAATCAACTCAGCCTATCGCAGTCCACTGCTGGACATAGGGCTCTCCCAGGCTGCGCCACAACACCCTGTCTTTTTGTGTATTTTTTGTGTGGTTAGTGACAATCCTAGTATCAGAGTTTTTATGCCGCCCATGGGCCTCTGACTTTGCTTCACATGCATAAACAGACTGTTCTTCTGCTTAAAAGATCTAAATACCCGTCCAATAAACAAAATCAAATAAGGAAAAACCTATATATCCCCTGAATTCTCTTCCTTATATGCATTTGTACTCGCAAACCGACAATCCGACCTTATGATTACGTATGCAAATCCGGATTTTTTATTGCTGGGGGCAATCATTCGACGGGTTGAAGCCAAATGGTTAAAATCACAGAACTCATGTTAAAATGTTAGAGAACATTTTAGGATTTTTACATTTTATTTTATTTTTGTTTTGTAAAATGTTAATTGATTTTCGTTTTGTTTTTAATTTATTCAATGGATTTGTAAATAATGAGACTTGTTTTATGTTTTATAATGGTGAGAGCTGAAACAGGAAACAGTCGTTTTCAATTATCTATGATAATTTGAGAATGACCGTGTCCCGTTTCACGCTCTTTTATTAGATTACATACCTACTATAATTGTTGTCTATAGCTGTGTCTGTGTCTATGATTGGGTTGCTTTTAGTTGAAGACTTTGGCTTTTAGTTCAACAACTTCAGTAAAAGAAAGGGAGATCACAAATTGAACTAAAACACACTCTAAGAAACATAAAAAACAAAAAAAAAAAAAGAAAGTAAAACGATAATAAAAACCAAGTCCTGTACGAAGCTAAAAGGCTGCTATCTCAGCATGGTGCTACGACAATTAAAAATAAGTATCGCAGCGCTGGTATTCTGATAGGGCCCGCTGTGATGACGTCACGGATACATACAGAAATAAATAATAAATACAGTAATAATTAATAACCGTAATAAATATAATATAATAAAAACAGTAATAAATAATAATTACAGTAATCAACATAAGTGATGATGCGGTTATCGATAGTGCACGCGTGCCTAGAAGAAACCTACTCTAACGAGACTTGAAAACTTGATTAATATTGTTTTTTTCTCAAACATGCTTGTAAATTCGAGTATTATTTTGACAACCTTCTTAGAGCTACATAATGAAATTGCTGTACTGGCCAAATATGCGAGCAGCGGCCAAATAAATTTCATAGTAAACTAATATCTATCGTGTAATTTAAAAATGGAACGATCTTTTACTCCGAAAAATGACAACCAAGGAGGTAACTTATCAAAAGTTTTATTTAAATTTTGAACTGGCTTGCAAAGAGAAAGCTTTTTTTTTTTTTGGGTGGGAACTGATCAAATAACTTCTCCCGCTCTGGGCGGAGCGGGAGGGCGTGTCAGACTTTTACTGACTAAAACCCACCCGTGTTCCTTCCGTTGCCTGTGTGCCAGGGCCACGATATCCCTTTCGGACAAACTCGCAACCCCGGCAGGCATTGGTCCTAACGGACCCCGTCAATTGGTGCTGACATCTCTTTGAGGCGCGCGTGGAACACAACGCGCCGTCAACGGTGGCCGGAAATCGGCTTGCGACTCCCGACGCCCGGGGCGTCTCCTGCGAGAGAAAGCTGTTTATTGAAAAAAAAAAACATATGAACAAATTGGCGCGTGAAAAATGATCGTTGTTCGTCATTGAATCTAGAATTTATAAATAATTTACTTTGTTTGAATTTCCGCGCTTTATTTGTGAAAAGCACACCGGCCTTGGCCGCAACCAGGCATCGATGGACTCATGTACGGCTTCGCCGCGAACCACATTTTCACGTACTTTTGCGTGCCGCTGTAGCAGTAATGTACTAATTAAGTCCATAGTCTGTCTATGTTTAACTCTAGACACCTAACCTTCGTCAAATTAACAACTACGTGACAGAAAATCTCCTGTATCTTTTTGATGCGCACGCTGATGATCGTGTTACCACTACTTATTCAGTTCCATGCTTGCTACCCTCTCTTGAGAGGTTGTCATGGTCGGCGGTTAACTGCACAATTTTTCGAGTTATTACGAAATTTCCCCTATTTCTTCCCGTGGGTGTCGTAACAGGCGACTAAGAGACTTACTAGAGAATGGGCAGCAGCGTTCTCTATGCATTTCAACACCATAAAGCGATCGCCAACCCGCCTGCCAAGCGTGGTGATTATGGCAAACACCCCCCTTAGGGGGAGGCCTATGTCCAGCAGTGGACGTCTTTTGGCTGAAATGATTACGAAATTGTTCGTCGTTTCGTCGAATGGTTAGGTTTTGTGTATATTTTTTATGACAACTTGTGGTGTTTGTTAGGAGTAATTTTTTCAATGACTTCGAAAAATCGGTGTCAGATGATAATCATCGATAAAGTTTATTCCTGGAAGAGGAAGATACTTCTGCATTGAAAGTAAATATTATCTGATAGCGTAAATTAGGACTATGTGTGGTTTTTCGACGTTGAAAGCGATTCTTATGACGATCCATTTTAAGACGAAGAATTTAGTTGGCTACCCTCACGGTCAGACGGTTTGTCTTAAGAATCGCTTTTAACGTCTTCAAATTACATACTCCACCTGTTCTTTACTGTTCCATTCTGAAACTTTGTTCATATAAAAAAGCTCATGACGAGATCGTATTGCTCAAAGTGCGCCACCGCTATTTGTGGTGATCATAATGTTGATTATTGCATGACTTATGCTCCAAAAAAATTTATTATACCACCTAATTTCAATCATTTTATTATTCTTCTTCTATAATCAATTATTAAACCAGCAAAAATTACCTCAAAGTAACTAAAAACTAATATTTACCAAAATCTATTAACAGATAACTTCATCCAACCGGAAATATAAATCTTTTGAACTCATATTTCTTATCCAAATCATCGTTTAAAAGGAAAAACGCTTTGAAAATTCAGTAAAACACATATATCTTGTCGGGAAAGCATTTTCCGGATTAAAGAAGTGTATTCGGTGTATTTTTTAGGGTTCCGTACCCAAAGGGTACCAACGGGACCCTATTACTAAGGCTCTTCTGTCCGTCCATCAGTCAAAAGGCTGTATCTTTTGAACTAAAGTGAATATATCATTTGAAATTTTCACAGAGTTTGTACTACTATCGGTGCTGTAACAACAAAAATAACTAGTAGTTCTGCGAACAGTAGATTATATTATATATATTATATATTCTAGTGCATTATCAGCTATTCTGCTAATTACGCCGAAGATCCTAATCAGATCTTCACCTAATTTCTATGAAACCAACTTAAAGTTACTACCTTTCAAATAAAAAAAGAACCATCAAAATCGGATCTCATAATGCGGAGATATATAGTAGCCCCCATTTTGCCCCTTTTTGGAGAAAATACCCCCTCCAATCGAAAATCCCCAACGACAAAGAAGTTCTATAAAATCTTAAAACTTTTGTACCAAGTTTCGTCCAGATCAGTTGTAAAATACGACCTGTAGAGTACCAACAATCTGACAGAGGAAAGCAAATTTTGCCAGACTTGAAGCTTCGAGCTTTTGAGGCTTCGTTTGCTCGGTAAATAAAAATGAAATAAGTAAAAAACTAAAGTGAGTCTCCATATTTTTTATTTAAATCTGTGATGTAAAATTAATAGTGTACGGTGGTACGGGACCTTTCGTGTGCAAGTCCGATTCACACTTGGCCGCCTTTTACGACTTTCTGCGTAGTTAAAACGGACCGAAATGAAAGATCTATTATGGAACGATAAAAATTCGATTGGAAAGCGGGAAAATGCAATCGTGTTTATTATGAGATGTTGGAATAAAATGTTTTTTATATGAAATGAATGAGTTTTTCGGGATTAAGGGTTTTCGCTAAATGCTGTTTGTGCTGTTTTGTCAAGGTATGAGTAGAAGCGTTACTTTTCTTTAACAAAATAATCTAATAAACAAATGCCAACCTCCTTCTCAAATTAAATAATTTACCGAACATAATCCAATCATGTAATCAGAATCAATCCCGTGGTTTCGAGCTCATCCCAAACAGAAACACGAGATGAATTATAGGCATGTAAGAATCTGTTAGCTCCTCAGAACAATATTTGCTCGTAAGGTTTGCATAATTTCGCGGTTTCATTTCGGCATCCTTTTGATCTCAATCTTCAAGGTTTAATAAGGGATCTACATTGAAATTGTACTTTGAGTCATCATCTGCCTAGCCTTTTTCCCGAACTATGTTGGGTTCGGCTTCCAGTCTAACCGGATGCAGCTGAATACCAGTATTTTACACGGAGCGACTGCCTATCTGACCTCCACAACCCAGTTACTAGGTAACACGATAGCCCTTGGTAAGACTGGTTGTCAGACTTTTGGGCTTTTGACGACCCGTAACAACTGTCAAAGATCATATAGGTTATTATTATTAGGTAGGTTATTATTTAGCCACAAGCTCCTTCGAAATTGTACTTTAAGTGCGTGGAATAAATACAGTAATTTGTATAGCTTTGTTAGTCATATCTTTCTAACTGCCCCTTTGGTCTCGTGATCGCATGCGCGACTGCTGTCCTGGGTTCGATTCCCGGGCAAAGTGTTTTTGTTTTTTTCCAAAAAGAGTTTCTCAGTAGCAGCTCGGAGTTCGGAAGTTGATCAAATCAAATCTAATCAATTTATTTGCCATAAGAGTTGGTACAATTTCGGTTTTAACATTTAATACAGAACCTTAACACTTAGTCACAACAATGTGACATGCAAACATTTGGGTTAATATATAAGTAGTCATAATTATTATAATTACATATACACAAACATAAACTCACGCATAACAATTTTTTGTATAGTTAAAATTCAATAACAATTGATGGTGTGAAGGTTCCGTTACTCTGATAGCACGTAAAACTTTTGGCCCTGCGCCTGATCTCTCCCCGGTCGTGTCAGATTTCCGGACTATGAGAGTAGAAGAACAGAGAGTACACAATCATGTGTTTGCCCCCACACTTGTGCACTATAATAAATCTCCTGCGTACTTGGCTAATCTCTGTTGAAATTGGCCACCGTGGCCAAAATTCGATCGGGATTTATATTTATATCTATCTTAATTTAGGGCTGGTTAAGTTAATGGTCCGATGGTTGTCATTTTGTCAATAAATGCATGCTTTAGATAAATAGAATGTTGTGGTGTTTTAATTGATAAAATAAATTAATAACACGAATGGCTGATCATCATAATATTTATTACATTGCTGGCATTTATGACAGTAGGTACAATTGTTTAAGAATAAGAATGAAAATAAGTTAATTTCGCTAAGATTACATTCAAGTGGATTGAACTCCTAGACCTCATACTAGGGTTCCCTATATTGTGATACCCAGGTTCCTTGTTAAATAAAAATGGCAATGGGCTTTGTTATTACCTCGCTCGTTGTACTACAGATGTCAAAGTTACACTTTTTAAGGCGTTCTGTCAATCTTTTTATACGAGTAGCCTGTGAGTGTCTTATACGCGCTGAGCCTACAACATCCTGCGTGTACAGTATAATAATGCTTTTAGGATGCTGTTGGGGCTGCCACAGCGTTGTAGCGCTTCTGGAATGTTTGCGGAGGCTTGCACAGATGGTTTCCATGCCATCATGCGAAAGAAAGCGGCCTCCTTGCTACAGCTCCTGCATGGTAGTGACAACAGCATTCTGAAAATGATCGCTGCCAGAACGGACTGTCCCTTTCAGGGACACCGGGTGGGGACAGTCATTGGTCTAATACGTAAGTATTTTTTAAAACTAACAATACTAACCTATATAAGTAAGCACTATTGTTACTAACACCAAAATACTAACAAAATTATGGACCTATTAAGGTCTGAAATAAGGTTTTATTTAATTTAATTTAAACATAACTGGCGAAATATAGATGTAGTATACAGCTCTGCCGACGCTCAATACCACGGAGTACAGGCGTAATCTTGTCGGTATTTCCAGAGCAAAAGATAAGTAGCTTCGGTATAATAAATAATCTTAGAAAACACATTTAGTAACAAAATTGTTGCAACAACAAATTCAAAGTTACATTCCCACAAATTTCTATCAAAATATTCTTGTTGACCCTTATAATACGAGTACATGCTTAAAATGTAAATATTTATAGATATTAATGGTGAAATTAATTCATTTAACACATCCGTGTACGAGAATATTAGTCTCGTGCGCCAGAGAGCCCCTGGCTATTTTCATAACGCACAGAGTTAGGATCGCGTAGAGTCGCCTCTGTAACATATTTCAAGTCTTAACTGTGACCAATATCAACTGAGTGAAAATGCCTAGTTACAGGACTTCACAATAAAAAAAACCCATCACATAAACTACCACTTCAAAATGTCAGAATAACTTAATTATCACAAACTACCGCTGCAAAATGTCAGAATAACTTAATTATCACAAACTACCTCTTTAAAATGTCAAAATAACTTTATTTTGTATAATTCATTTTGATTTTACGATTTTCTTCAGATAATATCTATCTTTTTTTTTAACTTTTATTTCTTTTTTTTTTCCAACTTACATAATTATATCATTACAGGGTAACCTAATGCGATAGTGTAATTATCTAAAGTCTTATCCTAACTTATCATTATAATTACATTTTGTATTTTTTTTATAAATAATGCATTCTTTGTGAGCAACAGTCATCAATTCTTTGTATGTCCACCCTCTACTGTAAAACTGTGATGAAATTAAAAATCAAACTCAAAGTCAAATTATTTATTTCAAATAGGCACATAGATGGCACTTTTGAACGTCAAAATTTACAAATAAAATATAATTTATTCTAGTCGCCCCTTCCAAAAGGTAGATTCGTATGGAGAAGAATGGGCAAGAAACTCCACCGAAGAAACTCCAATCATGCAATAACTGTCACTTGCTTATCTACTCCTTATCTTCTTGCTCTTATCCCTACGTATTTCAGGTCAACGCCTTGTCTGCTCAGCATGTCCTGTTTTTCCATTAAATCTATATCAGTTGTCAACTCAGTGAATTCAATTAAATTGGGTACATATTTAAATTTTTGACAAGACCCATGCATTTTTTCTTTGTCCTCTTCTTATTTATTCATCCATGTTCATACTTTACACTTGTCTTGTTACAAAACATCACCTGATACATAATACTCTGTATCAAATTCTCTTAATTCCCCTGTCCATTCTACTCTAGGTCTATGGCGAGCTATCAGGGTAGCAATTTGCCAGCGGCGGCCGCGGCCCGCCCTTTGACAAGTAAATTGCGACTTAGACTTGCAGATTAAACGCAGATTACATTTGTTGGCTAGATATAAGCTGGACGTTTTCAGTTTTTTAGAGAACAGCTTTTTTGAGGTGTGAATTTTTGGCTGTGTTTCACTCCCTCTCGCAGAGAGGGGGCCTTTGTTCCAGCAGTGGGAATATTTTAGGCTGATTATGCTATTGTAATCAATGATATTATATATAAACAAATCGGCCAAGTGCAAGTCGGATCCGCCCGATGGGTTCCGTACCATTATCTACAAAAACGGCAAAAATATCACGTTTGTTGTATGGGAGCCCCTTGAATATGTATTTTATTCTATTTTTTAGTATTTGTTGTTATAGCGGCAACAGAAATACATCATCTGTGAAAATTTCAACTGTCTAACTATCATGGTTCATGAGATACAGCCTGGTGACAGACGGACAGACAGAGACAGACAGACAGCGGAGCCTTAGTAGGATTCCCGTTTTACCCTTTAGGTACGGAACCCTAAAAAGAGGCAGAAAATGTGTCTAGTGGACGTGTCGTGAGACCTCGAAAACGTTTTGTCTTTAGTCCGCGCGCGTCAAGAAGGGTGACGGGCAGTCAGGTGTCACGACCAGATTTCTTTAACATCGCGTCGATTACTATGAGCGTATCATATCTTGTGTAAATTATAATTGATTGCAATTCAATACTTAGATACCTAGAGATAAAGTTGGTATATACACCAATAGGACACCAAAGGAGTATACTCAGCAGTGGGTCGACAAGGCTGCCAATGAAGATAATAATTATGATGAATCGGACAAATAAAACAGAAAAAGTAATCATAAAAATAAATACAATGTATCCAATTTTTTTTTTGTAATATTCTAATATTTAAAAATATAATTTATAAATATATTTAACGAAATAAAAGAGATAATAATACAATATCACAGTAAACGCTCTATACGCTAAAGTGATTTCTTGATTTCTGAAATGAGCGTTGAAATAAGCTTATCACTGCTTCTGCTTACCCAAAGACAGTTCCAAAACTTACGAAACATAAAATTGAGACATCAGCGTTTCCCCCAAAAGAGTTAATAACGTAACTTAGCAAAGAAAAAAAACTGGTTTATTGATTGAAGAAACACAAGGTCATTATGAGTAGGCGTTTTTGCCCGCCTTTTAATATCCTGGTCTTAATACCCGGTCCTGGCCACCCGGTTTTTATGAAAGACTTTGCTAATCGAGTATTTATATATTACTTGTATCGTTACACGGTTCTTTATTGTATGGGCGGAAGATTGGAGATGGAATCGTCTTTTATTTGTTTTTAGGGTTCCGTACCCAAAGGGTAAAACGGGAACCCTATTACTAAGGCTTCACCGTCTGTCTGTCTGTCCGCCTATCCGCCTGTCACCAGGCTGTATCTCATGAACCGTGATAGTTAGACAGTTGAAATTTTCACAGATGATGTATTTCTGTTGCCGCTATAACAACAAATACTAAAAAACAGAATAAAATAAATATTTAACGGGGCTCCCATACAACAAACGTGATTATTTTGTCATTTCTAGGGTTCCGTACCCAAAGGGTAAAACGGGAACCGTATTACTAAGGCTCCGCCGTCTGTTTGTCTATCTGTCTGTCTTTCTGTCTATCCGTCTGTCTGTCTGTCTGTCTGTCTGTCTGTCCATCTGTCACCAGGATGTATCTCATGAACCGTGATAGTTAGACAGTTGAAATTTTCACAGATGATGTAATTCTGTTGCCGCTATAACAACAAACACTAAAAAACAGAATAAAATAAATATTAAAGGGGGCTCCCATACAACAAACGTGATTTTTTTGCTCGTTTTTGCTCGCTATTAATAACGGCTACAGGTAGACGCTTGAAATATTGACAGAATATTTAGATAAATATTCACTTTAAAAATAAATAATTAAATTTTTGCCATTTTTATAGATAATGGTACGGAACCCTTCGTGCGCGAGTCAGACTCGCACTTGGCCGGTTTTTATAGATAATGGTACGGAACCCTTCGTGCGCGACTCCGACTCACACTTGGCCGGTTTTTTTTTAATCAAACAAGACATAGAAGGGTTTTGATTTTATACTTTCATAACTTTACCACTGGCTGAGCGGACCCTCTCAAATTATTTATTATTTATTTAAATCACAATTATAACACAAGAGATGTTATATAGCTAAAAATATTAAAATAATTACATACATACATAAACTCACGCCTTGTTCCCATGGGTATAGGCAGAAACTATAAAACGCCACCTGCTAAGCTCCTTACATATTCCTTTTGCTTCGCCTACGTTCATACATCTGGTCATTCACGCACGCCGATTGCGAGTACTACGCACCTGACCTTTCTGAAGAACATCACCAATTTGGTCACTATATGTCCTCCTAGGGCGACCCCTCCCGGCGTTTCCACTCACCTCTGCTTTATAAATACATTTTGTTAGTCGCATTCCACTCATCCTCCCAACATGACCAAACCATCTAAGCATACTCTTTTCAATTTTTGTTACTACATCTTCTTTTAAACTGCACCGTTGCCTTATCACCTCATTTTTTATTTCCTCATTTATTCTACTTTCATGCTTCTTTTGCCACACCCAACATTCACTTGTATACATAAGCGTATATATTATATATATATATATATATAATAAGTACATATTAATATAACAATCTTATTGTATACATGACAGCGTTTATATTAAGATACCTCCTTCAATTATTATTAATTAAGCGATTTGAATAAATCAAGGCAGGTTTTGCCCAAATATATCCTCCGATACTTATTAGTTTTTCCGAGATAAAAAACACAACGTAATTTTCTTAGTGCCAAATAACACTTCGCGTCATGGAATATTTTGCGGTCGCTATCAGTTGACGCGTGACTCGGTTGGTAGCACTGAATGATGCAGACATATGATTGGTAGTTCTGTTCGTCAGTTGCCATTTTCAACTCTATTACTATTGAAACTAAGACTGCAAAATTCAGTGCTACCAATTGCGTCACACATCAAGTTGTAGTGAACGCACTATAGTACAATAGATATTATGCACTGAATTCAAATCGTATCCATTATTTTAATATAATATACATTGTGTAGGAGTCAAGAAACAAATTCCAATATTTTTTAATGCATGACTTATTTTACAATTAATTGCGTTTTTTTGGTGGAACGGAACGCAAACTCAAAACGCGTCCTCTTCGAAAATGCCGGAAGTGACGAAACAAAACATGTGAATAAAATATATTCTTTGCTAAATGCTTGAAATCTCACTAAGGTAAATATGTAAGTGCGATTTCTACTTGAATAAAGCATAAACAATAATTTAATATATAAGAGTTGGGGCTAAAAAACAGATGTAAACAATGACGTCACATGATGACCGCGACAGAAACGGACAGTTTGAACTGTAGTAGAAAATTGTTGGAGTTTCTTAACTTTTTTGAGCATCAATCAGTCGTCCAATTTAACTTTCAATACTTTTCTGAGGTTTATATTACTGTCTATTATTAATTTAGTGGAAAAAAAATACATGCATATTCCCTATTCTGACAACCTTTATCGACTGTCATGGGAACTTGAGGGTATAGACAAAGTGACATTCGACAGCGACAGAAAAAGTCTAAATTGAGAAGAAAAGCTTTTGTCAATCCTGTTGAAATTCATTGTAGAAATATTAAGAAACTTGTAGAAAGCGACTGCAACTTCTCCAGACCCTCTTTTATTCATGCTTTTATAGGCACAAGATTCATATTTCAACAACACATAAATATATCATTAATTCACCTACAAATTGTCTCAATAAATGAATCCAATTCATTAATATTACTACAGTTAAAGTCAGCCCGGCCTGAGGGTGACAACAGGTTGTAAAATAAAATCACGTTTGCGGTGTCAGGGGTTTAACTGACCACAGAGTAAACAGAAATGAGGTTTAAATCAAGTGCTGAACACTTTTGCAAGTTTACGCGAAAGATATAAACATGTCTAGATAGACATTCAAGCTGTGGGACTCATCGAAAAAAATACGTCCAACAGCCGTCCAGCAGCATTGACGGCACAATGACGATGACGTGTCACGAGTCTAAGACGTAGCTGTCACCCACACCAGCCTAGCAACGTTGGCCTTTTGTGTTTTAGTTCTTTTGCAGCGCGACACCCTATCTGGGGCCCAAGTCTGCTATTTTTATAAATTCAGTCATTCCAACACGATTCCATTGTCATGCCATTGTCATTTTGCTAAAAGTTCGTAATCTGGTAAATTCATAATGGTCGATCATTGGTCGGTCAATGTTCTCGTAATATAATTGTGTTATTATAATGGCATTGTCGTATTGCCATTATTATAAAACCCATTAGTAGAAATGTCATTAATTTGTCATTATGTACGATATTACCAATATATGCAATTTCTTTCAATGTAGTGTCAGTGGCCGACCATTGGAAAGTCATAATGACGCCATTATAATAGTAGATTACCAAACTTGTCAAAATCAACAATTATGAAATCAATGATCGACCATTCTGACACTATTGTAATAGCAGACTTGAGGCCCTGGAAATATAAATAATCAAAGGTTTACGCCTATAAATTGAGTGAAATAGCCATTTTGGTGGTGTGAACTGAGCAATATTAGCATACATGATCATTGTACGTGTGGTAAATCATCAGTCTCCTGTCTTTATCCTAATTTATTTGCAGTCTTTGTAATACGTTTTTTTCTTCCATACATCACTATTAGCCATCACCTCACTGTTCGCTTCCTTCAAACCCATAACTAACTTCCACTTCATCTTTCACGTAACCCATCCACGACTACCTTTTTGGGTGGTAAATTATCAAATAACTTCTCCCGCTCTGAGTGGAGCGGGAGGCCGTGTCAGACTTTTACTTTTTTGACTAAAACCCACCCGTGTTCCTTCAGATACCACTGTGCCAGGGCCACGATATCCCTTTCGGACAGGCTCGTAACCCTGGCAGGCATTGGCTCTTTCGGACCCCGTCAATTGGTGCTGACATCTCTTTGAGGCGGGCGTGGAACACAATGTGCCGTCGCCCCGGGCCTGGTCCTTATCGGACGGCGAGCTACCCATCGCTCACCGTCCGCAAGCCCGCGCCTACGGTGGCCGGGAATCGGAAGTTTGCCTCTTTTTAGGGTTCCGTAGTCAACCATGAACCCTTCTAGTTTTGCCATGTGCGTCTGACTGTCCCCGGCTTAGCTCAGAGACTCTTAGTACTAGAAAGCTGTAATTTGGCATGGGTATACATATTAATCACGCCAAAAAAGTGGCAAAATATAATGCTTTTTTTCTCGTCTATGATGTGGAGTTTCTTGTTTTTGGGATAGATTCATCCCAACTAGATACGGAACCCTTCATTGTGCGTAGTGCGTCACGCACTTGGCCGGTTTTTTAAGTCTTAAAACTATAAAGTACAATCATATGCCCAACATAATATTAATATGTATTTACAGATTTTTAACTTAATATAATTTTTTTTACGTATCCCTATATATCTTCAGTAGGTATACAGAAGCTGGTATCAATCCATTTTAAGCCATAAAATTTTCCTCATATCTAACAATGGTCCTCTATTAGAAGACCAAAACTAACACAATATAGATAAGTAAATATAACTAAAACTCACTTACAACAAAAGCGAAAACCGAGTTCCTACAAACGACCATCGAAGGACGAGATTCTTATATCAGGACACAGTATTATTGTGTGTCACAGATGTTCACCGCATTATCGTGGTTATGAGTTAAATGTGCCGACCCGAGACACAGTGCCACCTAATTGGAAAACTTGAAAAGGTGCGAGCTACCGCTAACAATTGAATTTTCCCTTTCGTCGCGCTTGTTGTGTTTGTGTAAATGTTTTGGGAAGGTACTTTTGAGTTTGTTGTGTGGCAAAATGGCACATAGAGCTTTAGAAAAGGGAGTCACAATGGTGCGGTCAGAAACAAAAATCGATTAAGTTACTTTCTTTAATAAACAATTATGTTATACGTACAAAAGGTAATAGATGGATAGGTTACCTACGAACATTCGATTTAAAAAACGGCACAATGTCCCGCTATTAAAGACACGTGGAAGTAGGACGGCATGTCGTAATTATCGGGAATAAAAAAGAGACAAAATGAAGAAAATGTGGTTAATTAACCAAGTTTTGAGGTGCCACTTGCAGAGCATATGTATAACCTAAAAACAAAACCAAACACCACACCACACCATTTTGGTGTAAATAACACCAAAATGTACACTTAGTTTGCAAATAAACCTTTGACTTTGACTTTGACTTAACCTATCTTCCTCTTTTTACTTAAAATATCATTGTTAATAAAGTATTAATTAGAAAAAAACTGGCCAAGTGCGAGTCGGACTCGCGCACGAACGGTTCCGTACCATTATCTATAAAAACGGCAAAATATCACGATTTTTGTATGGGAGCCCCCCTTAAATATTTGTTTTATTTTATTTTTTATTATTTATTTTTAATGTGAATATATAACTAAATATTCTGTGAATATTTCAAGCGTCTACCTGTTGCCGTTATCAATATCCAGCAAAAACGAACAATAAAATCACGTTTGTTGTATGGGAGCCCTCTTAAATAATTATTTTATTCTATTTTTTATTATTTTTTGTTATAGCGGCAACAGAAACACATCATCTGTGAAAGTTTCAACTGTCTAACTATCACGGTTACACGGTTACGGTACAGTGTCATGTAAAATTAAGTAACAAGTACAAATTATGAAATGAACTCCATTCAATGCGTGATAAAGATGATAGATGATATCCCGCCCGCTCCCCTTGAGTTTAAGTAAAGACGTGGGACTTTACTGAAACCTCGCGCGGACTTCTTGAGAGAACTTAAAGTGATGTTGCACTGTATTGTTTCATTTGCCTACACTAATGCACGTTCACGAACACTTAATGGTTAATAATCCACCACTATTATACATTAATATTCGGTTAAACACAAATTTTAGAAAATAAAACAAAACTGCTAACATGACGCTTCACTTTCCCGCCAAGAAGTCCGTCATTGTGTTATTCTAGTGTGCGTTCATTGACAGGCCATTACAAATTAGGGAATGTCCTTTTCACAATACTATATAAACTGTCTCTTCTTTATTTTATTTTTATATTTACTAACACTAGTAATAACTTATAATAAAAATAAAGAATATAATAATACTCGTAATAATAATTGCGCCGATGCCATGGTGCTGCTAAGCGCTTCAATCTTCGGGCTTAGGACACTCGTGGCCACTTGCGAGCAATATGCCAGACTGCACGGTCTGGCATATAATGTTAAGAAGAGTGCGGTCATAGTCTTTGGGGCCATGGGTAGGTACCCAGAAGCTGTACCTTCAGTTAACATAAGCGGTATGCTCTTTGTGAGGGTGGACCAATTTAAAATCTGTGTCACTTATTGACCACCGGCGTCAAAGATGATGAGGATATTGACAGGGAGCGGAGGGCGCTGTGTGTTAGAGCTAACATGATTTCCCGCAGATTCAGGCGTGCCTCTAAGGAGGTCAGGTGCACTATTTTTAGTGTTTACTGCATGTCTTTTTACACTTGCAGTCTGTTGGCTCATTATACTGAGAAATCATACGGCGCCCTTCGCGTTCAATATAATAATGCATTCAGGGTGCTGATGGGATTGCCTAGATACTGCAGCGCATCAGGGATGTTTGCTGAAGCTCGCGTTGACTGCTTTTACACTGTGATGCGGAAACGGTGCGCATCCCTGGTTAGTAGGGTGCGGGGCAGCACCAACAGCATCCTGTCTATGGTAGCAAGCAGGCTAGATTGAGCGTATGTGAGCCACTGTTGCAAGGTATCGGCTGGGCCGGTTACCTTGCAGCAGTAAAGTCACAAATATTGTTGTTTCTGTGTTAATGTTTTACTAACGTAGTTTGTAAGTATTTTGTTACTAACACTATGAGTCTTGGTTGCTTGGATTAAATGATTAATAATTAATTAATAATTTTTAATAATATAATTTTTTTCGACGAGTTATTTATTTATTTATTTATATATAGGAACTCCAACGACTTATTCACTAATTACATATTACATAAATGAACTTATACATCTATTAGTATGGTGAATTTGTCACTTACAGAAGTACACTTAGTTCATTTTCACCATAGGAAGACAATATAAAATAAAATACAACATCAGAGTTCACAGTTTTGACTGCCTTTGTAGACATATTTATATCTTTGGACGGGTAATTTGTGTTACATTTCAACAATCTGTATCTATAGCTCATCTCCTCTGCAAGTACATACCATCAACCATACTTACACCACACTCACTCAAGCAACTTCTAACATACACTCTTTCATCTCTCTCATACACTTTCTCCGGTTACTCACACACACTCTGGTATTTCCGCAAACTATTTGTATTTTTTTTAGGGTTCCGTACCTCAAAAGGAAAAACGGAACCCTTATAAGATCACTTCGTTGTTCGTCTGTCTGTCTATCTGTCAGTCTGTCAAGACCATTTTTCTCAGGAACGTGTAGAGGTATCAAGTTGAAATTAATAACAAATACGTAAATCTATGGTCCCTTGAAGCTCTAAAAAATCAAGCTTCAAGTCAACGCAATAAAAAAATACGGCGATATAAGCGACATTATTGCAACTTAATTCGATACTCGCAAATAAATCAAAACCTATAGGGTACTTCCCGTTGACCTAGAATCATGAAATTTGGCAAGAAGCAAGGTCTTACAGCACAAGTAAAGGAAAAAAATCGAAAATTGTAAATAGTTTTATCACATAAAAAAAAACTTTTTTGCGATTAGAAACTTAAATTTTCAGTTGGAAAATTGAACGTGGCGTATATCGATGTATGGGAGAACATGTTTTTCAACTACAATGTTAAGTTTGTTTTAGGGATAAATTCATCCTAACTACGGAACCCTTCATTGCGCGTGGTCCAACACGCACTTAGCCAGTTTTTTTTTAATATTAGTTAAGTACTAAATTTTATAATACCTATGTTTCTTAATTTATTTTTCGTTAAGTATCCTGCATTATTATTGTCATGTATCTACAATAACAGGCATTTAACCGCGGGAGGGCCCTGGTGACCTACCTCAGGGTCCAGTCTCTCACAAAGTTAGCTCCTTGTTCGTGCTCTACTGTCAAAGCTTAGCATTAAGTTTATAACTTGTGTAGAGAAAATAAACGTGTTATATTTATTTATTTTATAGCTATTTCATGAAGTGCTGAAAAGTATTGTATCGAATAATTTTGGGTCTATTTAGATCCATCTTATGTAAGAGTAACTAAAAGTTTTACCCCACGTCCTATTTAAAAGCCAAAGCCATGTGTATACGCGGACGTCGTGTGCTTATGTCACTTTTTGTTCGGAAAACAGGAAAACGCCCTTTGTCGGCGTGACCACGCGTTCTGGTTCACCGAACAAAAGTAACATATGAACGCGATTATTGCGTATTTGCGCGAAGATCGCTTTTAAATAGGACGCAGCCTTAATCTATAAAGAACGAATAGTGTCGGTGACGACGCATTTCAAAATCGAACTGTCACTAAAACTCGATGTGCCTTAATTAGGCCGTATACTGCTCATCATGATCATTTCAGCTTAAAGACATCCACTGCTGAACATAGGCGGGTGGCTAAGTTCAGCACTTTGCGATGCTTAGAGGATCCCAAGCGTTGCCATGTCGACCGGTCCTGGGGGTCTACTCATAAGCGATAATCTGAAGTATCGGCCTAATAACAGGCCGTTTCTTGACTTCCAAAGTCACATTTTTGACTTATCTCTTTGAATATCGTTTTTGTTTTCTTTCGCCTTAGTTGGCCATAGTTAGCCGTAGTCGGGAAACGGTCGAACATTCGGCCGATACTTCGGATTTCTCTTCGGAGTAGACCCCCAGTGCTTCTCGCATCGATCGGATTTCCGCGGCCTTCACGAGGTCATCGGGTCATTGGGTGTGTATACTGGTACATTCGGTTTAGTCGACAAATGTCAGATTCTAGAAATGTCAGATGCGATTAAAACGCCAGATTCTATAAATCCCAGATTCTACAAATGCCAGATTCTACAAATGTCAGATTCTACACATGCCAGATTCTAATAATGCAAGGTTCTATAAATGTCAGATTTCTATTCACAATTTTCAAGGCAAAAATTTTGAAACGAGCTCTTAGAAATGGAAATTTTATTAGATATGGTGTTTGTCAATGTGGCCAAAATTATAAGGAAATGAAAAAGACAGTCATTTGTGGGTACAGATACAATTCAATTGAAGGGAAATCTGACTAGTTTTAATTATACTGGACATAAATAAAAAATAAAAAATATAGCTAGTGCGTGTTGGACCACCCATAATGAAGGGTTCCACAGTTGGGATGAATTTATCACAAAAACAAACATAGCATTGTAGTTGAAAAACATGTTCTTTCATACATCTATAATTATTATCCCGTACGTTACACCTGCCATGTTTTGTCTCTGCATCACCCTAAGGTTGACTGGTAGAAAATGCCTCAGTATTTTTTTACTTGTGCATAAGGTTTTAATAAATAAATACATCGATATACGTCACAGTGAATTTTCCAACTGCAAATGTAAGTTTGTAATCGCAAAAAAAATTAAATTGTATGTGAAAAATCTAAAAATTAACAACTTTCAGACTTGTTCCTTTACTTGTTCTGTGAGTCCTTGCTTCTTGCCAAATTTCATGGTTCTAGGTCGGTTCAACGGAAAGTACCCTATAGATTTTGATTTCTTCGCATCAAAATATTATTATTTATTTAAAATTAAAAAACTAACAACCTACTAACTAGCTACTTGCTTAATATGTCGCATAAATGGCTGTATTTTTTATTGCGTTGATTTAGAAGATTGTTTTTTTTTAGATCACCATGGGACCGTACACTTCCTACGTATTTGATATTTTTAACTAGATACCTCCACGTGTTCTCCTATAAGGATCATTTTACGGTTTAATTTTTTTCCCTTTGTGGTACGGAACCCTAAAAATATAAAAAAGTCTTTAACTTCATGATACCCGTGGAATAGATTACCTACCATACAAACAAAACTTGAAGATTCATACAAAAGTCGAGACTGCAATCATACTTTATAAAACTCGGGCCAAGTCTGCATTTCATACTCTTTGAGACGGTGCGCTGAGTTTTCGAATAATTTATTTTTATACCAAAGTCTGGTCTGAACTTGGTGAGTTTATTCGAGTCGACCATTCACTCGAAAACTTTTGGTCAAACGGAGTATGATAAACAAACAAAAAAATACGATTTCTTGAACTACTTGTTTGTACTTTGCCTTGGGATTTGAAAGAAATAAAATATGCAGAAGTAGAAGATTTAATGGCAAACTTGAAGACTGGTTGGCTTGTTTGCGCTAGTTTTTTTTTCTTCGTGACTTAGGGAATTAATCAAGGCTCTAGCATGATCTCTAGCCTGAAACTTGACGAACTACTGGTATGTCGCTAAACAACTGTGTTGTCAGCCATTTTGAAATAAGCTAGTTCATTTAAGGACTCGGAAGTGGAATAAAATGTTTAAAATTGAAAAAGAGTGATTATGTTATTACTAAACACATATTTAGGTAAGCTCTGATCATCCTTCCATTTATGTTATTATCTTCAATGGTTAAAGCTGTCCGTATATTTCGGTTAGTGAGACACGAAACTTTTTAAATCTCCAATATTTCATTAATCAAAGTAACACTTAAGTCTCAAAAAACCACTTCCCAACACTATTGATTTCAAAAAAGTATCGATAAATCAACTCGATTAAAAACAAGAATCGAATGGAATGAAGAAATCCCTGTTAAGATTGATGTCCAGATTCCGAATGGTTCATTATCGTGACCGGGTGCGGACTGACGTAACTGATGGCGTCTTCTACTTCGGAATCTTCCGAGTATCTTGATTGTTAAGTTCAATATTAGTTATTTAGGGGAATGAGACCTCTCCCCCTTAGTCGATAGAATACTCTCTAATAACTCTTTGGAAATGAGGTGTCCTTTAAACATGACTTTGAAATTAGAACAGGGTCGATTATTGATTGTTTTATTCAAAAACGAGTGAGTTCGATTTTGAATAGTGTTCGAGGACTTGAATGAAGTTCGAAGTAGAGAAAAATAGGACTTCTAGTGTGACTTTAGGTACATGACCACACTGTTAGCTTAAAATATACTGCTATTGCCAGTCTGTCAGCTAAAAGTGGGGCAGGTGACGTCATGGTCATGACCACTGTCATTTTTAGGGTTCCGTACCTCAAAAGGAAAAAAAGGACCCCTTATAGGATCACTCGTGTGTTTTTTCATTTTCATTCGTGTTTCTAAATCATAGAAACTTTTTCGAAAATATATATAATAAATGAGTAATGCTATTTTATTAGTGTGTACCTAGATTCAGATTTATAATGTTTGTTTTTAGGGTTCCCAATGTCCGAATTAAAAAACGGAGCTCATAAAGGATCACTCGTGTGTCTGTCTGTCCGTCTGTCACAGCCGATTTGCTCCGAATCTACTGAATCGATTAAGTTGAAATTTGGTACACATATGAACTTCTGTGATCCAAACACGGACGTGTTACGTAAATAAATTAATTTTGAATATGGGGGTCACTTTTGGCGGGCAAATTTGAAAATTAAATAAAAAAAATTCGCTGACTGTACCGTGTGACATATCAAATTAAAGCGCTTATTGTAAGAATTTCATACATATTTTTTTAATAATTTTATAATAAATACTATTAGAGTTATTTAAGAAAATACCGGAAAATTTACCATTCTCCTTCCATTCTCTTATCTCCGAAACAACTGAGCCTAAAATTTTGAAAAAATTACAGAAAATAGTTATTTACTTATAGATTACAGGAACACCTATAAGAAGTCTGTGATCTTAAAATAACATGGTAAATCGCTCAATATTGTGCGGACAAACTTACATTTGCAGTTGGAATGTATGGGGGATAATGTTTTTCAACTTCAATGATAAGTTTGTTCTTGGGATTAATTCATCCCAACTACGGAACCCAGCATTGTGCGTAGTCCAACACGCACTTGGCTTGTTTTTTATTTTTGTTTCTCTTTATTTAATTTGGGGACTTTTATATAAAATACATGGCAGCCCCATCGTACCTTATTACAGGAATACCTAATCAAAACGAAGACTTATACATCTAAACAGACTTTGGCAGCATCAGAAAGTGGCATAGAAACTCTGTCATGCTGGAAATCTACATAATTCACAATTTGAGTTTTCCAAACAGTTTAACATACTGCGAACAACTGCCTTTTTCTTTTTTTTTTGGGTGGGAAATTATCAAATAACTTCTCCCGCTCTGGGTGGAGCAGAGGGCGTGTCAGACTTTTACTGACTAAAACCCACCCGTGTTCCTTCCGTTGCCTGTGATATCCCTTTCGGACAAACTCGCAACCCTGGCAGCGCGAACAGCTGCCTAGATGTAAGAGTATCCTCCACCACTGGTTTTGAGTAAAAGGGGTTCCCAAATAGTCGTTAAGTCAGTTTCAGGAATCCTTCAGGGGTTGTTTATTGTCATTTCTAAATGCAGTAGATAGCGGCAAACAACCTCTGAGTTGCTACACTAAGGGGTCGAAAGTTCCCAGCAATCCGAATAGAAGAATTCTGGAAATGTAAAATTATTTTACTAATACCATTTATTTTTAAACACATCTGAAATGCAACAGATGCATGTATGTTCAGGGGCATGGTTGAAACAAATGCAATTAATGCCAAAGTTAGAAATATTTTAACTATTACAGTCATTTTAATAGGTAACATTTGACAATTCATCAAAATTCAACAACGTAACCTTGTAAACCTTGTAACGGCGGGCATAAAATAATATATTTTTTCGTTTTGTTAGAACTGCACAATTTTTTCAATTACGATTACATATTTATTGTAACAATGACAGATTCGAGTAATTTTACGATTTGCTTTCACTAAACTGAACGACGTCAAATGACTCAATAATAGATCTACAATTGTTGTAGTAATAAACTAAACGTTAGTGACAGCTGTCAGTGAAACACCTGTCAATTCATTATGCTTGGTCATTGTCTAGAACTATCGAATACTCATGTCTGCTGCTCTCAGTGTAATCTTATTAAATCTGTCGTCATCTTATATTGTGCTTTATTTTCCAATCAATAACCCATCAAAACAAACTAATTTTGTAGTTCGGGTTCTGAAAAAATCGGAAACAGAAATAGCTAGAAAAGTAATTAAAACCCTTTATTCCCATCTGCCGCCTTCGAGCTTGCACCGGGGTGGTGGCTGGCACTAAGTAGTGGCGTTTACCACCCCGTGGCAGATGACACTTATTTAGTACCTACTTGCTTTTGAGCGTATGGTAGCTACAGTTTAGTTTACTATAACTGTTTTTAGGGTTCCGTATGTCCGAGTGAAATACGGAACCCTTGTCACTTCTGTCGCAGCCAGTTTGCTCCGAATCAAATGGACCAATTAAGATGAAATTATCTTCACACATAGACAAATAGCGAAAAAAAAATCATCCTGTACCATGCCACACTTACTTTGAGGATCTCAGTAAATATATTTTTATTAGTTTTAAAGTTATTTAAGAAAATAAATGGATGTATATTGACTGTTCTCGCCTTGCCTCCGAAACTACTGGGAACTACAATTTTAAAAGAATACTGAAAATAGTTCTATACTTACAAATTATAGAAAAACCTATAAGAAGTCTATGGTCTTAAAATAACATGGTAAATCTCACGTACCGGTTAGTGCCGGACGAAAGAAATTATATATATTTATTTATTTATTAAAAAAAAATGTTTACAAAAATCTTGAATTACGGACTTTACCCCGCAAAACCACCACAAAAACCAATAGCACCATCCTATTTCTTCCCGTGGATGTCGTAAGAAGCGACTAAGGGGCTTTCTGAAATGGGCAGCAGCGCTCTATTTGCATTTTGACACCATACTGCGATCGCCAACACGGCTGCCAAGCGTGGCAATTATGGCAAACCCTGTTGGAGGATATGTATGTCCAGCAGTGGACGTCTTTCGGCTGAAATGATGATGATGATCATGATGATGAAATCTCACAATATTGTGCGTACAAGCTTTTTTTTTTTTTTTTTGGTGGGAAATCATCAAATAACTTCTCCCGCTCTGGGCGGAGCGGGAGGGCGTGTCAGACTTTTACTGACTAAAACCCACCCGTGTTCCTTCCGTTGCCTGTGTGCCAGGGCCACGATATCCCTTTCGGACAAACTCGCAACCCCGGCAGGCATTGGTCCTGACGGACCCCGTCAGTTTGTGCTGACATCTCTTTGAGGCGCGCGTGGAACACAACGCGCCGTCGACCCGGGCCTGGTCCTTATCGGACGGCGAGCTACCCATCGCTCACCGTCCACAGGCCCGCGCCTACGGTGGCCGGAAATCGGCTTGCGACTCCCGACGCCCGGGGCGTCTCCTGCGGCGACTAGGGGCGCGAGGGCGCGAACCTTGTCTCACCCTCACGCGTTCCGCCTCCTCCTTCGCTAGCATAACTGCTTCGCAGAAGGAGGTGACGGCCTCCCATGCACTCTCGCTCCGAACCATGGCCTGAACCAGGGCCGGACGCGAGAGATCGCCGCCGCCGATCGCCTCCGTGAGGACACGGCGGTGCTCCGCCCAAGCTGGGCAGACCTCCACCGTATGCTCCACCGTGTCCTCCGGGCGATCCACACAGTGGTGACACCCGGGCGTTTCCTCCCGCTTAATCCTAAACAGGAACCTCCCGAAACATCCATGTCCGGTGAGGACCTGCGTCAGGCGGAAGGTGAGGACGCCGTGGCGCCTCTCCAGCCACTCCTCAAAGAGGGGACTTATCGCCACAATTGTGGCGTGCCCATGTGCGTACAAGCTAACATCTGCAGATGGAATGGAAAACGTAGAAAAGGTTTTTCAACTACAATGTTAAGCTTGTTCTTGGTAAGGTTGAATGTTTAATTATCTACTTGCTTGCTCTGGCCTTAAGCGACCGACGATACGCGATGCATCTTTAGTCAGATGTGCGACCACCCTAACACCAAAAAGTTTCAAAAACAGAATTCATTTCTCAGTGCGCTGTTTTCAACATGAATCAACGGTCGAACCACAGTTTTCCGTTGTTTTACCGTCAGCCGCGTTCGATTTATGAACACAACAACATGATTGTACTCGTAGAACGTGCGAAAAGCCAGCTTTTTTTTTTATTAAAACCTTTTTGCATTCTTATTTTTATTTTCTTATCTTTTTCTTTTTTTTATTCTCAGCCTAGTTTGAATAAATAACTTTTTGATGTGTTTTTGTTTTTAGTTTTCCGTGCCCAAAGTGTGCCAACTGGACCCTATTACTAAGTAACACCTTACCCATGGTATTGTATATTTATTACGATATCTGTGTATGTATTTATTGAAAGTTGTATGTGGATTTTTATCTGGAAATAAAATTAACATTTTATTTCATAAGGCCTGTCCGTCTGTCCATCCGTCTTTCAGTCACAGGGTTGTATTCGAAGACATGTGATGTCTACCAACCCGCACTCGGCCCGCGTGGTGGATTACGGCCCACTCCCTCTCACAGAAAGAGGAAGCCTGTGTCCCAGCAGTGGGAACATTATAGGCAGATTATGTGTAAGCGCCTGGTTGAGTTTGAACCCAAGACCTGTAACTTATAAGTCGGGACCGATACTACTGAGCCCCTACTCCCCCAGTACTCCTTTACCATTATAGGTATACAGTTGACATTTTATTCACAGAGCACGTGTTGTATGAAAAAAAATACTTAAACAAAACCGCCCAAGTGCGAGTCGGACTCGCGCACGAAGGGTTCCGTACCATTATCTTTAAAAACAGCAAAAAAAATCACGTTTGTTGTATGGGAGCCCCCATTAAATATTTGTTTTATTTTAATTCAATTGTTTGTTTTTAAAGTGAATATATAACTAAATATTCTGTGAACGTGTTACCGTTATCAATATCGAGCAAAAACGAGCAAAAAAGTCACGTTTGTTGTATGGGAGCCCCCTTAAATATTTATTTTATTTTGTTTTTTAGTATTTGTTGTTGTAGCGGCAACAGAAATACATCATCTGTAAAAATTTCAACTGTCTAGTTAGACAGTTGAAATTTATGAACCGTGATAGTTATCACGGTTCATGAGATACAGTATGGTGACAGACGGACGGACAGACAGACGGCGAAGCCTTAGTAATAGGATTCCCGTTTTACCCTTTGGGTACGGAACCCTAAAAAACGAGTGTGCTTTAGACCACACGACTGAAGTAAAACTTACAAATATTAATACTAATTATACGTACTTACAACAACAGGCCTGCACCGTGTCTTAGATATACGAAACGCAACTGGCTATCAGAGAAAGAGAAAAATAAAATGTGTGCTCGCAGCTCTCTGTCTCCCGCACTGGGCCCGCGTGGTGGACTACGTCCCACTCCCTTTCACACAGGGGCCTGTGTCCCAGCAGAGGGAACATTATAGGCTGATTATGTACGTCTCTCTCTTGCCCCTAAAGTAATATACGTAACGTAACTCTCTCTTTCTATCTTCACTAACTTATCATACTATATATATACATCTCCCTCTCAACTTCCGCTGGCTTACTTACGTAACGCTTTCGTCACGCATTCACCAGCTTACTCCCCAAGTCAAGCTTGCCTAAAGAAGTTTTATTTGAAAAACATAATCTTCCTATTTATTTGCCCACACTAAAACATTTTTGTTTTGGTCATATGGAACCCTAAGTGCGCGAGTTCAATTCGAATAAGACCTGTTTTTTTTTTGTAAAAACTATTGCATATTTTTTTTGGGTGCTTGCAATGACCGGCTGTTTTTTGTTATCACCTTGTTGACATACGGCCGTGGAGTTCATTGGTTTTAAATATTCATAGTATACAAGCAGTAAAATGGTGGGCAGCAGTTTTAATGGATTGTTGATGGATTGACCAAAAATTGAATTTTTAGTTTCGGAAGTGGGTTGAATTCGGTTGTGTGTTTAATATTTTCGAATAAGTAATGTAATAATATCAATCTACCTAGGGTTTTCCCAACTAAGTTGGGGTCGGCTTTCAGTCTAACCGGATGCAGAATACAAGTTTTTTACTGAACGCAACATGGCGGCGAAGTCATTAAAAGATACCACCTATAGCTAGATATAGCCCGTATCTCCACTATTCCACTGCTTGCTCAAGGATGCATATCCGGTAGGCTCTAATAATCCTTCCATATCCCAATGGCACGTATTCCTAACCATTATCGTGCCCCTGGTCTATTTTTTTACATGCAATGGTCTCTGTATTCCCATGAAACATGAGGCTTCAGGGGCCAGTGTGAATCTTTGGGTTCATTCGAGTGATCGAGTCTGGGGTCGGTGGATTTCATTCATGAAGCGACTGCCTACCTTACGTCCACGACCCAATTAAGTACTGGGTAACATACAACACAATGCCCTTTGGTACGACTAGTTGTCAGACTTTTTGGCTTCTGACTACCTAGTAACGATTTATGAACGATAGCCGAGACCAATGCTTACGGCCGCGGCATGGAGCTACGGTGGAGTATCGATAGCTAATGGATGGTCACCTATCCACGGACCAACCTCGGCAAGCGAGCTGGATAAGCTCACTTGCCGAGGTCCGCACAGGTCAATTGAAGGATATTCAATTGACCTGTGCGGCTGCTCGGGGGCTCGTGGTTAAATTTTAGCCACGAGCCCCCAATAAGTAATGTAATAATATAATAATAATTCATCACCAACATCATGAACGCTGCTGCCCATTATCTAGTAAGTCCCTTAGTCGCCTTTTACGACACCGATGGGAAGAAATAGAATGGTGCCATTCTTTACGTTCGGCACCACGCGGACAATATAATAGTCACATAATAATAATAACAATAGCCCTGACCGCCGGTAGCTTGGACCTTGTTTCCGATACCGGTGGGCTACTATTTTTTATATTTTTAAATGTTTTTATATATTTTTTATATTCTAATATTTAAAAATGTATTTTATATAATTATGTATTAAATGAAATAACAATAATTGACATAATAATAATTATGTATGATAAAATTATGATTTTTATTTTATTTTCCGAAAAAAAAATTATACAATTAATAAAAAAAAATATTGTTTCTTAAAAAAAATTGATTGTGTATTTTTAAAAATACGTTATAATTTTCTGAAATGTGTTTAAGTAACTATGTAACATACAATGCAAATTATTCTTCAAGTCGATTAGTATTTTATTGTCAAACTACATAGTGAAAAAAAAAACACATTTTCTGTGAGTAAAATGAATCTAATTATCCGCAATAATAACGTTAAAATAAACGCAAAGTCGTAGTCCAACATAATTATATTTAATTTCTCCTGCCTACCTAAATCTTTAAGAAAACGGCTCGACGATACGACGTGCTCTAAGTAACCCAATTTATTTGACATCATTAAGAATAAATAGCTCATTAATAATCGCCAAGAAATCTATTAAATAAATTACTGGGACAATTTGTTAGCCCAAACAGATTTAGTTTACAATGGGCATTAATTTTACTGTTTACAGTGTTCATAAAACAAATAAAATGGCTTTAAGTTTGTGGATAAGATTATGGTTTTCGTCCGCCATTTTGTATTTTAATACCTACTCGTATCCTTCTTCGACGTTATACAAGCGAAATGGGGGATTATTGAACCAACTGACACCCAGTACGAATGCGGTGAAGGAAACCAAACCATGTTCCATGCTTTTGGAACAGTATTGTAGTAATGAATTTAAAAACAAAATAATACGCACAAAGATCTCAAAGGAATAATAACATGAAAATATTTGTAGTGCCCACATGAAATAATTATTACGGCGTAGATTTTTTTTTCGTTCCAACTATTTTTAATAACCTTCCAGTCAATATAATCAGTTGTATCACAAAAACTTCCTTTAAAAATAAAATACGTAAGCTAATATATTTTGTCAAAGATTCGCTGTAGAGAATATAAAAAAAAATTGGTTGAAAAATAAATAAATATATATATATATATATATATAATAATTATTTAAATATCGCAATATAATTTTCCTTGAAAAAAATAATTCAATAAAAAAATTGCCGTAGGAACAAAATCAAGGCAGAAACCCTAATGCTACGTACTTCATAATACAACCTTGAAGCAGGGTATGGCGGGGGGTGAAAGAAAAAGGTTTCCCTTGTTATTCAAATCAGTGACAAACTCTTGGTGAAGTGAGCAAAGATCTCGGCTTTTGCACTCACAAATTCGCAACTTTTTTTTCAACGCTATTTTCAATATTTCGTTCATCTCCTGCCATTGTGGAGGGCAGTACTTCTTAACTTTGGCTTCTAAAAGTTTACTAATTTTCAACATAATTTTGTGAAACATGTAACTTATTTCTGTGTTGTTATTAGGATATACAAGTGATTAGGGTGTTCAGTGAAACCTTTCTTATATCTATGAGTGAAGATCCCCCAATTTGTGAGATCAGGGTGTTTAGTGAAACTATTTGTCTTGTTTGAAGTCTAGTCTTTCATTAGTTTCGTCTAACGTCTTATTTACCAACTAATTCTTCTTGCCGCCATTTTCGTCGTTTGTCACTCAGACTTCCTCTCAGTGTTGTCATGCCGATCGTCTATATTCCGCATTATAACGATGTTGCCAGTCATTCAACCTCACTTTCCCTCATGTACTTACAAGTTACGTTACGCTACACTTGCTGTTTTCCCCCAGCAACGCCCTAAGCCGAGGTTCGTACCCTACTGGGGGTGCCTTAGCGTTCAGTCGCTTAGTAATATAAGAAATTCGCCACTCACTGGCTGGAGGCTTTGAGTTAGCTAAAGGCAGCCACAGGATTGACCATTTTAGTAGTCGCGACCTCTCAAGGTCAACTACGACATGATAAAAGTAAGTAATATTAGTAATTTTTATTTTATGTATTTTGTTTTCTCTTCTACTCTTACACACGTTGTCTACATCTCTTTGTCTACTTTCCTGTCGCAGGTTTGCTGGAAGAGATTTCTTTAGAAATAAGCATCACCTTTGTACGTAGTTTTCTGTTCCTTTCTTCTTGTCTGTTTATAAATGTGTGTACATAAACTGTTAAAAAATAATAAATAAAAAAATGCGAATACAGAAGTAGAAATTGAAAGTTTTTTTTAAATGATGCATCCCTAACAGTTTTGTTATGATTCCAACATCCTTGAAAAGAGCCAATACCTAATGATAAAATTTGAAATAAAATGTTGAAGGGATCAACCTCAAACTCAAAAGTAACAAAAAATCTCGGAACTTAAAATAATTCACCAACCCACCACCAAATAATCCACCACTAAAAATCATTAATTTCCCTTCAGTCAAAACGAATTCACAATCCAAATTAAACCAAAAAAGGGGTTCTTTTCACAAGAGACCTCAAATTTGATCAACCACCGAACCCTTTCAAGTCGGAAAAAAAAAATGGTCGCCAATTGTCCTTGACTGGTTTCGGCAGCGGGTGTCAGATAAAGATACTGCAAACGATACTGTTATTTTTGGGATCCTGACAAAAGAGATTAAAGTTTTCCTTACCCCTCTGAAGGTCCGCTGTCGATCTGGAACAAATAAAGATCAAATATTAACACAAGATATACAGGGCAAAGTTTGAAATTGGTCCTTTTGGAACAATTATTACTGTTGTTTACTTTTATGCACGAATTGATGAACTTTACGACTTAAAACCAGAATCATAAAAGTTGCCGTTAAAATATATAGATTAAAACGGTTGGTCGATGCTTACTATTAATTATTATTAGGTTGGTTATTTACCAAGAAACCGAAGAAAGAGACCAAGTGCGAGTCGGACTCGCGCATGAAGTTTTCCGTACCATTATCTATAAAAACGGCAAAAAAATCACGTTTGTTGTATGGGAGCCCCCCTTAAATATTTGTTTTATTTTAATTTAATTATTTATTCTTAAAGTGAATATATAACCTAATATTCTGTGACTATTTCAAGCGTCTCTCTGTTACCGTTATCAATATCGAGCAAAAACGAGCAAAAAAATCACGTTTGTTGTATTGGAGCCCCCTTAAAAAATTATTTTATACTGTTTTTTAGTATTTGTTGTTATAGCGGCAACAGAAATACATCATCTGTGAAAATTTCAACTGTCTAACTATCACGGTTCATGAGATACAGCCTGGTGACAGACGGACAGACAGACGGCGGAGCCTTAATGATAGGGTTCCCGTTTTACCCTTTGGTTACGGAACCCTTATAAGTACGAGTTTCACAAGAAACAACCAGGTAGACCACACAAAAGATGGAGCGACGATATTGCACAGATAGCAGGCAGAACGTGGAGCAGAATCGCCAGAGACAGGACTGCTTGGAAACGGCTGGTGGTGGCTTTTTCCACTATAGATAGCGGTCCTTATAAACTTTAGTTTTAAAAGACTATTTAGTAGTTAATATAAATTTGTTTATTTACTAGGTCAAATAAGGTCATAGTGTTAGGAAATAAGGAAAAGTGTGTAAGGAAAAATAAAGCTATTTTATTTTATTATCCTAAGAAATTATCAAAGTGATGATTTATTATAGAAATCTCTCAAATAAGAGTAGGTAATTAATGAGTTTCTTATAAAATAATACATAAGTTACAGAACGAGCACATTCTTAATAATAATAATAAACAACATTTCACACATAAAATAACATCACGCCTGTAATTCACCGAAGGGTTAGGCAGAGGTGTACCTATAGTACACCCACATTTCGCCAGTTATGTTTAAGTACCATTTAATAGGGGGCGAGCCTATTGCCATCAACCGGACATAAATCGAGATTCAGGGCTGCTACTGTGAAATTACAAATGGAAAAACTCAATAACACTTGGCACGACCCGGGAATTCAACCCAGGACCTCGAGCTCAGCAGTAGCGCTTGTGAACACTAGACCAACGACGCAGACGAGGCAGAACGATAATAAAGTGTAAGCAAATTAACATAATTATTTCATCACCGCTGCTCTCAAAGTGGTGAACGAAATCATTGTGAGGAAACCGGCAAATCCTAGAACCAAAAATTCGAAGACATATGACATCTACCAACCCGCAATGGGCCCGCGTGGCCCAGCACTTGTAACATTATAGGCTGATTATGTTTGTGTGTAAATTAACATCTAAATAACTCACAGCTAAACATTCTCCACATAATAACATAGTTAGCTCCAAAAATCACTGGACACATACTCGCCGGACAAAGGCAAACATAAAAAAGGGTCCTTCCTAGACCTCACAGCTACTCAATTTCACCAAGTGTGTTATTTCGAAATTTTCTCAGACAACCCTGAAACCTACACAATAAAACAGATGGATCGTAGCAAATTGTTATTGTATTCACAAACGGGGTATGGAAACGAGGGAATAAAAATAATCGAATAGGGAATTATTTTGCGGACGGTTGGTTTTCAAGCTCAGTACAGATGTTTGGGGAAGGTATTAAAGGGAATGCTGCTTCAGTTCGGCTTTGATTCTGGGTGGCCGCACAGTAATCGTAAATGGCATAGTTGATCTTGATTTGCGTTAGCACATTTGATAAGAACTCCCAGTAAATTGTAACTTCACTAAGGTTGAAACTCATCTGCCTAGCCTTTACCCAACTGTGTTGGTGTCGGCTTCCAGACCAATCGGATGCATCTGAATGCCATATTATAATAAAGTAGAAACTATAAAATAAAATTGATCTTAAAGCAAAAAAATATAACCGACAAAGTGAAAAATAATTTTAATTTCGGCAGTCCATATTTTTCGTTTAGTATTTTTGGTTTTTGGCAACAATTTCTTAGTTTTTCTTTTTTTAGTTGGTACCCACCCCATACTAATTCGAATACCACTACCTGCTATGTAAATAACAGTGACATGAAGTTATTTTTTTATATGTTTGCCTCCTCCTTTTTTTGAAGTTGTTATAAATAGACCTGCGGGGAAATTTCATAACACACTAACAATTGGAATGCCTTTCATTTTGAGAATTCTAAAACATTCGTTGCGTTATTTACGTTGTCGAGCAGAGGAATTTTTCAAACATATTATTATTGGGAATTTCTTTCAAGATCCTTTGTATTACGATGTTACGCAGTTGGGGTGCTGGACGTTTTACGACGAGCAAGTGACATTCAAGGTTTAATTTAATAAGTTATTCAGAATTAAAAATAATTTATGTACCTATAAAAGCAACATAAACCTAATTAATAATAAAAATAACAAAATTATATCCTAACTTAACTAAAACTATTCACAAACTAAAATATGATGTCGACCAATTAATTTACATAATTTTAGTTTGTGAATAGTTTTAGTTAAGTTAGGATATAATTTTGTTATTTTACCTGAAGGTGGGTTATGCAATTACGTTCAATTAAGTTCTTAACTAGTAGATAAATAAGTCATATTTTTTCATTCCAGTCATTGTAAATTGTCTTCACTATTCCATTATTTTCCATTTACACTACAGGATCATGATGACTCTTGTCAGGCAAAAGATTTTTCTTCCATTTTCATTAATTTTAATATACTTAAGCTTCGTTACTACCATTTCAGTGAATTTGCAACATTATTTTCACATCATCTAATCCTATAAAATGCCTAGACTTCAAAAAGAGGCTCTGAACTTTGTGAGTTACCTTCGTTAGGTAAGAAATTCTTTGGAGAAGTCGTCAGGCAGTAAACGGTCTCTCCTTGACATTTACTGAGGAAGAAAAGTTTTATTGATATCAAACTAGAGCCTTAAAATCTGTAGTGTTCGGGATTCGAGTACTAAATAAAATTACCTTTATGCTGAGGCGAAGAATTATTTTAAAATTACAAAAGTTCTCATACACCGTACTCCATAGCGTCCTCACACACTAGCCCTATTCGCTCTTTCAGACTCCTTCGTTCTCTCACTCATTCATTCACTCACTCAGTCCTTCACTTACGTTCCATTCACACTAATATTTCCGCATTAATTACCACAAATTTGTACATTAATTTCAGAGAAACATTATTCCAAGTTTAAATTAAAAAAATATGGATAAAATGTTCTTGTTGTATCTTTATATTTAAACTAGCTGCGCCCCGCGGTTTCACTCGCGTACGTCTCGATCCCGCGGAAATATTGGGATAATCGGGGTAGGCTATGTGTTAATCCAGGGTGTCAGCTACCTCCATACAAAATTTTATCAAAATTGATCCAGCCGTTTGAGCGTGAAGAAGTAACAAACATACAAACACACACACACTCACAAACTTTCGCCTTTATAACATTAGTGTGATGTGATAAGTGAATTGTTTTTTTTTTTTTTTATGTATTTTGTTTTCTCTTCTACTCTTACACACGTTTTCTACATCTCTGTCTACTTTCCTATCGCAGGTATGCTGGAAGAGATTTATTTAAAAATAAGCATCACCTTTTTACGTATTTTTCTGTTCCTTTCTTCTTGTCTGTTTATATGTGTGTACATAAACTGTTAAATAAATAAATAAGGATAATTTTAAGGACTTAAGGATTTTCGCATCATTATAAATTGAGTTAACTTTGCGCTCGATTTTCAAAGGAAGTTGTAACCGCAAGAAACTTTAATAAAAAGGGGGAAAAATGAACGAAAACAATTTTAAAGTTCCGCGTTTTATGCTCGTCACTAAACGAGAAGGAGGAAGTTTGATCACTTGCATATCTTATTACATAGCAAGGGTCTTTGTATAAATAAATTACAACGTGGAAAGGCTAGATAAATGAAAATACCGGCCAGGTACGTGTTGGACCACGCACAATGAAGGGTTCCGTGATTGGGATGAATTTATCCCAAAACAAACTTAACATTGTAGTTCAAAAACGTCGATATACGTCGCGGTCAATTCTTCAACCGCAAATGTAAGTTGGTCGACTATTACTCGTTAACTTGTACTCTACGTAGCTGTGATAGTTTTCGTTATATTTACTACTGCCACAATTTTTTTCACTATTCCAAAAACAACCATTGATCTGGCAGGGGGGGAACACTAGACTCTAACAAAAATAACACTTTAAAGCTTATTATTACGCAAATGGATCCCTGAATCGAAAAATGGTCTTGACAGACCCTCAGTGTTTTTGAACGGTCTATCCAACGATACCCCACATCATGGGCAAGACTATAAATAAAAATATCATCCCCCAGATATGGCGAAACTATAGGGGTTCTTTGTTGCCTACCGAACCCTGAAAAAGGAGCTGGAAATTATATTGCATACATTTAGCTTTTGCCGCCCATGCTTTTTTCTGCTGCCTTTACGGTTGAAAGAATTGACAAAACATTCAAGCATATTAATTGTAGACACAAGACACAAAAATAATACAGATCGTATCTGACATGGATTCCAAAAGACCAAAAGGAAAGAAAGAAAATACGTTTATTTGCGTTAAACGTGACGCAAAGAAAGAAAACAAACACAAAGAGAACAAAATTGGGGGAAAATATGCATCACATCCACGCAAAACGGCCATCGCTCAGCATAATGCTGTGACACTATGCCAGCGCTGGTTTTAGCTACAAAATATTATAAGATAAAATAAATAAATAAAACACAAAATGTATGTAGTTCTAAATGTTTATATAAATATAATATATAAAATGGCAACAGTCCGTTCCGTCGGCAATGACTCCCGCCACGCTGGCAAAATGTAATCCAAACTGTAATTAAGCTCAGTGCTCACCAAGTACTTAAAAGAGAAGTCACGCGCCTTTGAACAATATAATAATATCTGGTAAGAGGAACTATAAGAGAAATGAAAAACAATTTGCGAAAATTAATCTGAGGAAAAAGACTTTTGTAAAAATAATATGCAGCCGTTTCTCTGATGTCTAAGTCAAAGGCTAATAGCGATTATAATTTGCGATTATAAATAACCGAAATAATTCTTCAGTCGATTTTTAATTTTTATATTGTTATTATAAAAAGTTTGGAGTTTTTGGGTTTGTATTCGGTTTCTCGGTTCGGTTTTTCGGTAACCCCGAGTAAAAACTCTTCCGTTAAATATAAATTTAAAAAAAGTGTTTTGTTGACATAATTATTAAGAAGGAGTTACATTTAATTTTTAGCCCTGACTCCTGAGCTAGGTGGTACCTGTGTTATAGGAGTCAGTGTCTTCACCTGTTTTTGGAACAATAACAATAGATGTAATAAAATTGATATAACGTAAAATTAAAATAATAAAGGAATTTAGTGCATGCATTTTCATCAGTAGTTTGTGTGCGCGTGTGTGTGTTTTTGTTGTGTTTTGTGTGTATGTGTGAGTGTGTGGTATTATGTTAGTGTATGTGAGTGATTGTGCTTGGTGGGTGGACTATGGGTTTTAATATCTGAGAGTTTGTTTGCCTACATTACTAATTAACTATCACGAGTAGTGTTCTTTAATTATTTTAATTTTTATTGATATTTATAAGTGTTTTTTTTCAATTTAGAACTGCTTACTTTTCTAGGTTAAAACTGTTTGTATTCTCATGATTGGGTTTCATGGAATAATAATGATTCTAAAACCGAAAACAAAATACCAAAATAGTTTATTTTTCCAGCTGATTTCACAACTAATGTTTTTGGATAATAATTATGCAATAATCTATTAAAAAACATTGTAGCAGATTACAAGTCATATGCTCGATGGGATTTCCTATTGGCAAAAATTACGTCCTTCCATATACAGTTTCATCCCCTTTTAAAGGTATAAATTTTCAAAAATCCTTCCTTACTGCTCACTTTTATTATTATATAGAACTCTTGTGCAGAAGACAAGAATGTTGAAGGCTGTGCGTTGTCTGTAAATGAATGAATGAATGAGTTTAAGATTTTTAATAAGTACATTATTCTTATTCCTCTCAGCCTATGACTTACGTCACCAACCCTCCCCAGATTTTCCGGGACACGAAATCCGGACCGAGACGGCTTGTCAACACGATCGTCCGTCCGTCCGTCGGAACTAAGAATTTTTAAATTATACCAAAAATAAATGTTACATCTAAAATTGTTCCATTCTGTTGGATTTTTATTTGATGGCCTCACAGAATTGTATCTGGTCTTATTATATTTTGCTTCAAAATTAGAACGAGGTTTATGAGAAACCAAATGGTTTTTCAGGTCATTGGCTTTCTGTTAAATTAAGCCTAAGTCTGGTTTTGAAAAGGATAATTAATTATTTTCTGGAATTATTATAAGCACCAAACTAATCCACCATAAGAGTCTCAGGTGAGGTCCAAGAATTTTCATAAAATTCCCAAAGTACTTTACGAAAATATTAAGTACCTTGTTGTTTGAATCTGTTTTGGGGATTATAAGAAAAACTAGGCATTTTAAGTTCTAGTAGGCTTTACTTAAGCACTTCAACTTTTCAGCCGAAACATTTTAGAGGAAATTGCCGTAAGTAATTTATCATGTTGATTGAAAATGAGTCTCCTAACGACTGCCTTCTAAAAAATAATTTTTCAATTCATATTGTATATACTTACTTTCTGAGTTTATCTTAGACGTTAGCTGTACCCCGCGGTTTCACCCGCGTCAAGGCTCTTACACACTCACGCGATATCGCGGGCAAAGACACCGACAAAGACAATTCCTTTGTCGATGCACTTCGCGCCCGCGATATCGCGTGTGTTTGTAAGAGCCTTAAGTCTCGATCCCGTGGGAATGTCGGGATAAAAAGTTATATGTTAATCTAGGGTGTCAGCTACCTCCATACAAAATTTTATCAAAATTGGTTTAGCCGTTTGAGCGTGAAGAAGTAACAAACACACTCACAAATTTTGCGCCTTTATAACATTAGTGTGAATCACTGAAATCGGTGAAAAAAAATATTTTGAGTCAATCTGGACTTTTTAATATTATAAAAAATAAAAAAAACAATGGCAATCATGTCAAATGGCTGACATGTAAAATGTTATATTTACATGTCAGCTGTGAAGCTACCTTATATTAAATAAATAAATAATAATAATAAATTAGTCTGAAACCGCAAACACGTTTTGAGAAAGCGTGATGATCAATGCTCGTGCCTTCTCTGTAAGACAAGAGGCCTTTGCTCTGCTGTGGGACAGTAATAGGCTAGTATTATTATGTCAATGTTAATGAATACGATAAAGACCAAAATTATGACCAACTAGCTGCGCCCCGCGGTTTAACCCGCATAAGTCACGATCCCATAGGATTAACGAGATAAAAAGTATTCTTTATCTTAATACAGTCATGGTATACCCATGGTCCAAATTTCATCCAAATCCATTTAGCCGTTTTAGCGTGAAAGCGTAACAAAAAAACAAACTCACTTTCGCATTTATAAATTTATGGTTAAGTGAACATCAACCAAAATTATACAAGATGTTGCATCCGAAGAGATTTAACACCCTACCCACCCATGTGCATAAAACCCCATAATATTATGGAATGGAGTAAACAATGAGGTCTAAAACGAATGAGGTTTGGGTGACAGTTGACAGGTGACACAGACTATTAATTTTGTCTCTCAACAGTGTGTACGGTGTAGTGCATTAGGTACGATACTACCTTGTGAGTTAAATCTCGAGGATGCAACATTGAAGTATAATAATAGTTAGGATTCCTCATAGACCGGTATCGCAGTAAATAGGGAACCAATAGACTACGTAGAAGACTGTATTTACCGAGGACAAATATCTAAAACTGATACAACGCATAAATAAATTGATAGGACTATAACTAACACTTGGAAGATATTTTGGTCCCTTAGCATAGTGATGATGAACAGAGACATGCCAATGAAAGCCAAAAGAAAAATTTACAACATTATGTATTCTTCCGTGCTTCACCTCATCATCATCATCACCCGTTTTAGAAAACATTGCTACGCTTGCCGCAGTTGGTTCGTGAATGGGTGACCATTTTTACCCCCCCGTGCCTCGAAAAGAACGTTAAGCCATTTTAGTCCCAGATGTTATTTTGAAATCTTTGACAGTTGTTACGGGCCGTCAGGAACCAGAAATTCTGACAGCTAGTCTTACCAAGGGATATCGTGTTACCCAGTAACTGGGTTGTGGAGGTCAGATAGGCAGTCGCTCCATATAAAATACTGATATTCAGCTGCATCCGGTTAGACTGGAAGCCGACCCCAACATAGTTGGGAAAAGGCTTGGCAGATGATGATGATGATGTTTTAGAAAACATTGTAGAACCCGTAATAAAAGCTTAGTTTATCATTTTATTTTTTCAATAAATACGCAATTACAGACAGGAGAACGTGCAGCTCATTCACTTGACTTAGATACCTATTAGGCCTCTAGTGTTCTACCAAGAAAAGTAATATCAGAAACCTTTTGATAATCCGAACACATGCTACAAAACGGATATTGCTTCTATAAATTAATTTCCCTATCCGAAAAGCAACCTTACTTAAGACCATTTTCCTCGTATATGATTTAAAAATCGGAAATTCGTTTCTTTGAGGGTATTGTTTACGCGTGAGATAGTCTTCAAGGAGATCGGAAATGTTCTATATAAATAATACGGATTACTATTTCAATTTTCATATCAGGCAAAACTGGGTTTTTTTAATAATATGCCTTACATCTTTGATAGTGTTGTGTGGTAGATTTTATTTTAGTAAGTATTGGAAATGAGTCTGTGAACACTCAAATAAAAAAATACAATATCTATAAAAGAAAATTATGCCACCATAATAGTAATAGCTTGTTAATGTTAAGTTTATACGCCATATATTGGCAATACGTAGTGCACATATTTTAAACAATAGATATAGGTACTATCTGTAACCATACCTATGTTTAACAAAATAAATGATTCATTGATTGAAAGACAGAAAGAAAAAAGCCCTAAAACAAACCAACTATACAACCCCATTCAACCAACAAACTACACCAACCAACCCCAATTCCACTGGAGTTGTTAATGGGGCTAATACCGAGTGTCGGATGTATCTAAACTCGTAGAGGTAACTTATTATGGATCGTCACAAAACAATGTCTTCTCGACACAAAGGAACAAATTCTTTAAAACGCAAAGAGTTAATACACACACTGTACTCCCATACCTATTAACCCTGTGACTTGAAAACATTGTAAAAGCCCACTTAAAAAAAAAAAAGAGTAACCGTGGAGTTTCTTGCGGGCTCTTCTCCTTAGGAAGCGACCAATTGGAATCGTGCACCTAGCTTCTGACGATTCATAAGTGCCCATATAGGTTTATGTGAAATAAAATATTTTGATTTTTGATTTTGAATAACAGTCTTCTGGAAAGTTACTGTTTTATGTAGATACTGTTACGTAATGAAAGCCATTGAATTCAATCGTCATATAATAATAATACACCTGTCAATATCAGTAATAATGTTTTAAATTAAAATATTTCAGAAAGGGCACGCTTGAAATCTAATTTCCTCTCCGAAGATGAGGTCCTGGTACTTTATAGTCTGTCTCTGTAATTTTATATCAAATTTCTGTGATCGGGAGTTCGTTGTTCACATAGTACCAAATGCGGAGTAGGTAAGGATTGTTTGATAAGGATTTTAAAGGATCACAAAGTTTGATGAGTGTCTCGAGATAAAGCGAAGAAGGAATTACTTATTATAAAACGCTTTGATTAAGGAAAACATCGCTCAAAGCGTCATGCCAAGTTTTTATTTATTTATTTAATTACGGCACTCCAACGACTTATTCACTAATACATTTTTTGGGGTACTGTAACAATTAAACTTAAAATCTAGAGTGAATTAGTCACATACTTCAAGTCACACATATTTCAAGTTTTATAATGTTACTTAGAGTACAATAAAGGCTAAAAAAACAACACACAAAAAAAAAAAAAAAATACTCAATCTATTATGTTGCTCTAAAGAATAATACAACAAAATGACAAATAATAAATAAGTAAGTAATAAGTATTAATAATAATAATTAATAATAATAGCTATTAGTATTTGGGTATGTCAGAAGCATTAGGGATCAACGTTGCTGACATGAAGCAATCGCTGAAGGAGCTCTTCTTTGGTCACCTAAAGAAGGTACTTATTAGTCTTCTTTCGAGCGGAAACAAGGTGCGCGCCTTCAACGGTTGGGTCATGCCAGTTTTGATGTACTCTTTTGGCATACTCAAATGGACTCCGACCGGACTGGACGCCCTGGATCTGTACACTGCTGACCGCAAACCGGATGCATCACCCACGATCATAGGTGATGAGACTATACATCCCGCGGAAGTACGGGGGTCGAGGCTTTTTGAATACGAAGACCCTCCACAACCGCGAGGTGTGCAGTCTCAGGGAATATTTTTTAAAGCCGAACTGGGTATGCACCGTGATGTGGTCGCAGTTGACAAGGGACTCACCCCACTCTCCATGGCTAAAGAGAACTGGCGCAAACCTGTAGTACTTACTACCGATGACCGCAAGGAGGTATGGCAAAGCAAGGAGCTTCACGGACGCTTCTATCGGGCTCTTCATGAGCCCGGTGTAGATTTCTTAGCGTCCGTATCCTGGCTACGTTTTGGTGACCTTTTCGGGGAAACTAAAGGTTCTGTCTGTGCAATTATGGACTAAGTTACCTTGACGAATAACTACAGGAGACATATTATGAAGGACGGGACGGTTGACGTGTGTCGGGTATGCCACCGTCCGGGTGAGTCCATTAGACATATAGTCTCTGGTTGTTTTCGTCTGGCTAACGGCGAGTACTTGCACAGGCATAACCAAGTAGCCAGGAAAATTCACCAGCAACTTGTTTTGAATTTATAAACTTGTGGATTCTGAGGTACCGTATTACAAGTAAGTGCCCGACCCAGTTCTCGAAAATGACCATGTCACGTTGTACTAGGATCGGTCTATCACTACTGACAGGACTATTGTCGCCAATAGTCCTGTCCGATATAGTGGTGATAGACCGATTAGCGCGCCGCGCAATTTTTATCGATGTCACCATTCCACATGACGAGAACCTCGTGAAAGCTGAGAAAGAGAAACAAATTAAATATCTCGACTTAGCACACGAGGTTGTTGACATGTGGAATGTGAGCTCGGCTGTCATTGTGCCGATTGTCGTATCGGCCAATGGCCTGATGGCCGAAAGCCTCGAGCAACATCTCTCGAGGCTCTCGTTAGGTGGTTGGATCAAGGGCCTGATTCAGAAGGCAGTACTCCTCGATACGGCTCGCTTCGTGAGGAGGTTCCTATCTCTGGAGCCCTAACCACCGGTAGCTTGGACCCTGCTCCCGATACCAGCGAAGCACTATTTACGAGTATTATATTTTTAAATGTTTTATATATTTTTTTATATTCTAATATTTAAAAATGTAATTTACATGTATATAATGAAATAAAAGATAATAAGTAAGTAATAATAATAATAAATTATACGACATGTCCCTGAATTAACGCACAACCTCTTAAGGGGTCATGATACTCATCGTTATGAACAACCTTTACTATGGGACCAAACCTGAAATCACGAAAAAATAATTTGCTGTTCCTTAAATTTTGACGAGTTATTCGAACATAAATGTAGGGAACAGCAGCTGCAGATATTTTTTTCGCGAATTGAGTTTTGGTCCCATAGTAAAATTGTTCATAATGATGATACAATGACCCCTTAAGGGGCTGTGCGTAAATTATAGGACATGTTGTATAAAGAATCAGTAGAATAGTAGTATATTAAAGTATATTTATTTATACTACAATAAGTCTAAAAACTTGACAAGACGCGTTGAGCGATTTTTGGTAGCCGAAAATCTTTATGGGTTCGCGTCACCGACATGCTGTAATAGCAGTATATTATTATCTTTTCATAGTCTCAAGTTTTCACTTCTTTCGGCAGTCCTGACTTCGACTTTCGACTGCTTATTTTTGATTTGTTACACTCTCCTGTCGCTTTTTGTGGGAGTGATTTCGTGAAAAGCGATGGAAGTGTGTAACAGCTGGTAGTGACAGCTTGGGCATGGAATAAGTAAGTACTTTATCATAGCATGGAATTAGCGATTTTCTCGTGGAATAATGATTGCAACTTTGAGAAAAGATCTATTAATTCATAATAGTTTGGGTTCCAAAATACTGTGTTCGTAGTTAAATAAAATTACAATCATTTAAGTTGGAGAAAATCACTTTTAAAAGTTGCTATACACGTTAGTGCTAGTGACTGTACGCATGGAATTAGTAAGTTTACATTATAAGTAGAGGGGGTTGAATTTCGACCAGTAGGCGACCACTAGTAATGAATAATTATTCAAATAAATATTTTAGTGTTTAGCTGGTCAGACTGGAAGCCGACCCCAACATATTTAGGAAAAGGCTAGGCAGATGATGATCATGATTTAAGTACTTAGCTTTTTTACATTTTGAGGATAATTTCTGTCGCTGCTCAGTTGTTTATTACCAAGGTGAGATGTCAGACGTTACACATCATAATTATGAGAATACTGCTCTCTTCGTAGAATCCTACTTGCCATTTTGCTTTTTTTGTCTTGTCTAAATAGTCATACAATAGGATTAGGCCGCAGTTAGACGATGCGTAAAATTTCTTGCGGTCACCGCGCGGCGGCCGTACGGTGGCGCGTGCTATGTGTTCAGTCATAGCAATTTATGTTTTACTAGCTGCGCCTCGCGGTTTCACCCGCGTAAGTCTCGATCCCGTGGGAATATCGGGATAAAAAGTAGCCTATGTCTCAATACAGGGTGTCAGCTACCTCCATACAAAATTTTATCAAAATTGGTCCCGCCGTTTGAGCGTGAAGAAATAACAAACATACACCCACACACACACACACTCACAAACTTTCGCCTTTATAAAATGAGTGTGATGTGATAGTGTGATGATGATTAACTAGGACACAACATTCAAATTCTTTGTAATTAACTAACCGCGCGTCGATGACGCGGTGATGTCGACACGGTCGGCAAGCGGTCAATCTCGCTTGAATGTTTTCGATGTATGCCCCGCGTCCGCATTCTACTTTCCTTCAATCAGTCACTTCAAATTTGCAGTCACTTGCTTAATTAAATCGGAGTCGTAGTGGTGGCATGAAGGAGATTCTTTGAGAAATCAACTTTACGTAGTTGCTAGAAAGCGACGGCCGCGCGGCCGCCACGTGGCGGCTGTGCGGTGAAGGCGCGAAATAATTCATGTTATTAAAAATTAAATCAAAGCAAATAAGTTTATTGCAAACATGTTGTAGGTGGGAATAAGCATAAAAGTTTCAAACATGCACCCTGTAATGGCACTGCAAAACAAAACAAAATTTTAAAAAAAAAACAATACAATACATTTTATCATTTGTGTCATTTTACAATTTCAAATCAATAGAATAGAATAATTATTGTTTATTGTTACTGTAGCTTTCAAATTATATTATTTATTATAAGAATTATAGAATAATAAAAATAAAAAATAAGTTAAATCAAAATAAAATGAATCAATTGAAATAAATTAAATTATGTAGGTATGTATAAAAACAATGGTGAGCAATTTATTCCATTACCTTATATTTATTTATTTATTTTTCCTTTCTTCAAAAAACTTGCAATGTTTATTAAGCACTTCTGTTTCAAATAAGTGAACAATTTTGTTTTAAATATATTGTTTCTTTGTATTTCTTTTATAGACTTTGGAATGTTATTATAAATCTTGATACACATTACATACGGGCCTGAATGGAAAATGGATAGTTTTGAAACCGGTAATGCTAGATCGTTTTGGTGTCGCAAGTTTCGTGGCTGGGAGTAATGATCTTTATTTAAGGGGAAAAGTGACATACTTTTCCTGACAAACAAAAAAACGCGCCCGTAACTTCTTAACGGAAAAGTGAAGCGTCATGTTAGCAGTTTTGTTTTATTTTCTAAAATTTGTGTTTAGCCGAATATTAATCTGTAATAGTGGTGGATTATTAACCATTAAGTGTGTTCCTGAACCTGCATTAGTGTAGGCAAATGAAACTAAACAGTGCAACATCACTTTAAGTTCTCTCAAGAAGTCCGCGCGAGGTTTCAGTAAAGTGCCACGTCTTTACTGAAAGTCAAGGGGAGCGGGGCGGGATATCATCTCCCCGCAATTCTTTCTCAATTCAATTCATCATTACCTAGTAATCTCACTTTAATGCTTTTTAATCATGGATGCAGGATAGTATATCCATCCATGATTAAAAATCATTAAAATAAATAACAGCCTCGAATTCGAACAAAAATGGTGACTTTATTTACAGCACTTACTAAATTGAGAGCACAAAGATCTCGTTCAGTCTCACTTATGTACTTAAGAGATTTTCAACAGTCTTGATTTTAAACTTTTAAATGTCTTAAAATTTTCAAAATGACCGTTTAAGCGGTTTATGTTAGGTTCACGCCATTACACCGGGAGATAGGCAAAGGAGATATGATATTATGTTGAGCAGTTAAGTATTTCAATTTATTTTAGAATTTAGACGCATTTTATCTCTAGGTATGAGTGTGGTTTGCCAAAAGAGACGGTTACATGAATCCTTTGTGTTTATATTTTGCTATAGCTTCTGTCTCTTCTCTGTCTTCTGTGACTTGGTCTGCGTGAAATTTTAAAGGTTTTAAAGGTTATGCTGCCGAGGTATTCCCATTTTATCTTTTTTTTATGTATGCCGATTTCTCCGTCAATTGTGGACCGATTTTGAAAATTCTTTTTTTTTTTTTAAAGGGCTGCCGAGGTATTCCCATTGCCACCAAATCAGAACCTGATGAGGGGATCCCATGGAAATTGAGGGAAATTCTCAAATTTTAAAGGCACACCTAAAGCGGTTTGGGTATTTTTTTTATAGTAATTGCTATCGGAAAGCACCATTTGCTGAAGTGGAACTGATAATGAAGACCACAGATGGCCACCGGAACAACATAATAATAAGTATTTAACTGGTTGCGATTCGATTAGGTACTTTAATATGGTTGCTAAGCAATTTATGCTCGTCACAATGAATATAGTTAGTAGCAGTTCTCCTGGTGGACCAGGAGAACTGCTACTAACCATACCTGGTAGTTACCAGGAGAAATCCTCAACAATAATAATTAACGTCCCAGCATCAGGAAAAGCAATAATTTGTAAAAGGTAATGAGCAGTTGTCATTAGGCTATTGTAACTTAGATAAATTAAAAACTGACCCACGAAAAAGTGACAAAAAACAATCGACTTCCAAAAAACACTACAAAGTGAAAAATAACTTTAATTTTAAAAGTCGTTAGCAAATAACTAAAATACAGATCCAAAGACACCGACTTCCGAAATTAATATATGAGTTTTTCCAGGTCATGGTCTATCCAGGTGTCAAATTTCATCCAAATCCGTTCAGTCGTTGCAAAACTCACTTTCGCCTTTAAAAGATTAGGTAGGATAGTTATGGAGCATATGTTTGGTTTTGGATGATTATGTCCAGTTTACTACACAAAACTCGTAAGTATTATAATATCTCGAAAATACTAAGAAAGAGGCAGCAGAATGGTAGAATAGGAATAACAATGTAGGAATAAGTGTTCTGTACATTCAACAGAATCCTTCGTCAACGCCGGCTGTCGCTGAAAACCAGTGCATAGGGTCGCAGCATTATGCTGAGCCTCAGCGCCGGCGCCGGCATGGCCGTTTTGCGTGAATATGACGCATATTTTCCCCAACTGGTTCTTTTGTGTTTGTGTTTTTTTCATTGCGTTATTTTTACTTTTTCTTATAAATAATAATATATAAATTAACGTATTTTCTTCTTTTTTTTTCTTTATTGTAACTCTATTCCAACATTTATCTTCCACCGCTTATTAAATCGTTTTATCTGGTTGGTATCTTGATGTGTCCACTAGGGACACAAGCGCTACTGCTGAGATTGAGGTCCTGGGTTCGATTCTCAAGTCACGCAAAGTGTTATTGGGTTTTTCCATATGGAACTTTTCAGGAGCAGTCTGGAGCTTGGAATTTGGTGGTGTGATACCCCCGTGCCTCGGAAAGCACGTTAAGCAGTTGGTCCTGCGCCTGATCTCTCTCCGATCGTGTCAGATTGCCGTCCCATCAGAATATTAGATACCGGAACTGAGAGTACACTTGTGTCTTCGCACACACTTGTGAACTAAAATAGCTCTCGCGACAATGGCTTTAGTCTCCGCTGAGATTAGCTGCCATGGCCGAAATTCGTTCTGGAGGACTATACGTCATTTTATCAACCAAAGTTACTACAAAACGCAATAAAATATAGTAAAAGTCTTGTAAACTAAAAATATATTTCAGATTGCAAAAAATACTGCATGTATCACAATAAATTATTCACATCATTATGTTTGCAACAGAAACTGTCATGAAAAGAATTGTGCTGCATTCAACAAATAAATTCAGCTTTTCTACTGTTGAACTTTTCACATAATTATTCATTTTATTAAAATATAATAAACAGACCGTTTTATCGGTCAGACAAATAGCCTGAAAGGCTTTTATATAAAGCTCGCTTTGTTTACAACCGATAAATTGTGATGCTCGAAAAGTCTACCTTTTCACAATAAATATTCTGGGGTTCTGATGATTTTTTTGTCTCACTATAAGATATTCAGATTTTAACGTGAAAATACGTTTTCAGAGAATTTGTTATAAAAATATGGATGTATGTCTATATTGGCTATGGTCTTCAAAAAAGTTATTATACGTATATACAACATGTCCTGGAATTAACGTACATCACCAAACACCCATTTTGTTTTGTGTTGACTGAACAGCGAAAGTGCGACTGTAATTAGAAAAAGAAGAAGAAAAATATTTAATTGGGACACGCACAAGAAATACAAAAATAGCATTTAAAATTAACAATATACACGAAAAAAAAAATAAAAACAAGACTTGTGCGGCGCCAAAAAGGCTCCTATCTCAGCATAATGCTGCGATATTAAAAAATAAATACCACAGCGTTGGTATTCTGATAGCGTCCGCAATTACGTAGTTTTGTTGCGATAAAAATTACCCATATTATTAAAAATGACAGAAATCGATTCATTAAACGATCCTGAACAAACTACTTTTATGATTTGCATTAATTTAGTTACAGTGTAGCCGACCTCGTTATTGCATCACCCTAAGGTCGAAAGTAGCTTGCACATCATAAAAAGAAAAGGTATATTTGGCAATTTGTGGAAATTGTTGTCAAAAGAGACAACAAATACGAGATTGAATAAATTAACAATTGGTTTTGGAAAACAAAATCAATCTGCCTAGCCCTTTCCCAACTATGTTGGGGTTGGATTCCAGTCTAACCGGATGCAGCTGAAACCAGTATTTTACATGGAGCAACTGCCTATCTGACGTCCACAACCCAGTAACTGTGTAAAACGATACCCCTTGGTAAGACTGGTTGTCAAAGTTTCGGACTTCTGACGACCCGTAACGATTGTCAAAGATCCACGAATGACAGCTGGGACCAACGGCTTTACGTGCTTTCCGAGGCACGGAGGAGTCTCGGTATGTAAAGATGGTTACCCATCCACGGACCAACCCCGGCGTAGCTTTACCTGATGGATCAACCTACGTGGCTGTACTTGGCCATGAGCTCCTCTGGTTTTGGAAAACATACGAGTAATATCCTTATAGAATAGAATAGAATACTCTTTATTATGTACACCATAAAAGTTACAGATATAAATGTTGAAATTTTACATAGGGTGACACAATGGGCGGACTTATCGCTAAAAGCGATCTTTTACAGACAACCTTTAGATGGATTAAAGGGAGAAGGAGAGACAATATTGCAGGTGGTCAGTGGTGTAACATTTACATGTACAATAAATACATACATACACAAAGCATACGCAAGCATACTAATATATATAAATATATATATACAATATACAATAATAAACATGAAACAAGAGCAAGGAACTGTATTCTGTAATGATGCTGTTTAAGAAGAGAGAAAGTGTTTTTTTACCAGAATCTTTATTTGTTTTGTATTACACAATCTTTATGCCATACTCTTTCTTAGTAAAGTGATTGATAAACTGCAAACGATAAATTACACAGGAGTACACGTACACAATAAAGTTAATCAAACAACCTAAAAGCAATCACTGAAGTTTTAATTCTGGGAAATTACTTAATTATATAAATATTTTTTTCCAATCGATCGGGTTAAGCTACGCTTGCCGTGGTTGGTTCGTGGATGGGTGACCATCTGTTCATACCAAGATTCCTCCGTGCCTCGGAAAGCACGTTAAGCCGTTGGTCCCGGCTGTCATTTGTAGATCTTTGACAGTTGTTACGGGTCGTCAGAAGCCCAAAAGTCTGACAAGCAGTCTCACCAAGGGATATCGTGTTACCCAGTGACTGGGTTGTGAAGGTCAGATAGGCAGTCGCTCCATGTAAAATACTGGTATTCAGCTGCATCCGGTTAGACTGGAAGCCGACCCCAACATAGTTGGGAAAAGGCTAGGCAGATGATGATAAATATTTTTTTCCAAACAAAGACCGTGAGTAGCAACAAGGTGGACCGATGATCTTGTGAAGGTTGCAAGGACCAATGAATGTGGTGATGCTTGGGGGAGGGCTATGTCCAGTACACATACCTACATCATTTGGCTGATAATGAAAGTAAAGCTATCATAACATAACATCACGCCTGTAGTCCCCGAAGGGTTAGGTAGAGGTGTACCTAATAGTACAGTTATTTCGCCAGTTATGTTTAAGTCCCATGTAATAGGGGGCGAGCCTATTGCCATCAACCGGGCACAAATCCAGACTCCGGGCTGCTTCTGAGAAATTCCTAATGGAAAATCCCAATACCACTTTGCCCGACCTGGGAATCGAACCCGGGACCTCATGTTCAGCAGTCGTGCTTGCGGCCAGTAGACCAACGAGGCAGTCACGGTCGGTAAAGTTATCACTTGGTGCATTATAATTATACTAATTTAAAAAAAAAAAAATTTAGTACTTAGAGATATTGCGGATTTCCGCGAATCAAAAGAAAGAAATAAAGAAAGAAAATACATTTATTTAGCACAGACTAAAAGGCACACAATTTATAATACAGCAGATTAAAAAAAATATAATAAAAAACCAAACAAGTAAAAAAGTGTAAAATGCGGTGTAAGAAATTAGCAGTAAAGTGCGCCTCACGGCTGCGCCAAAAAGGCCCAGTTCAGCAAAAAACTGCCAGACAACTAGTGCCTGACGCTGGTTTTCAACTGGACCTGAAAGTGTGAGGTGACGGATGTAAATCAGTTTTATACTGCAACGTGTGTATGCATACATAAATAGAATCAATGTGGGTCAGATAAAAAATAATAACGAATAAGTACATAAACAGTGTGATTTTTTGTAAAATCCCAAAAACAAAACAAAAAGCCAGTGAGCTGAGCCGAGCGCGAGCATGAGCAAAACCAATAAGCAATTCCCAGCAATGAAATTGTATAACAACAGTTCGGTGTAGTTGTATAATTGTTGCATAAAATAAAAGCATATATTTTCGAAATTTTTGTTTCTCAAATTTATATACAGGGTCAAATTGAATTAGCTAGCGAAACTCCGCAGGGGTATCGATATATCTAAATACGAGAAAATAAAAATGTAGAAGTGATGATTTTTTTTGTCCTACGACAGCTGGTAGTGTTTATTTACGGGAAGTATGAGTTGAGACAATCTGTTTTATTATTTTTATTTTAACGTGTTTAGTTATCGATATCTTTCACGAACTGATTTCTGTCACTTGACTTTCAAAAACTGATTATTTAAACTAATATTTCACGTGACTACACTACCGGCAATTAATGACCCAAACAAAAACTCTTTAAATTAATATTTTTTTGTTTTATCATGTTTTGCTATCGATACCCATCACGTGTGTTCAGTGTGGTGCCAGACTTAAAGAGCAGCACCATCCTACTTCTTCCCGAACTCTTTCTGAATTGTTGTTATACAATGTCATTGCTGGGAATTGCTTTTGCTTTTGCTCATGCTCGCGCTCGGCTCAGCTCAGTAGCTTTTTACATGCACATACATAAACTCACGCCTTCTTCCCATGGGGGTAGGCAGAAACTATAGAATGCCACCTGCTACGCTCCTTACATACTCCTTTTGCTTCGCCTACGTTCATACATCTGGTCATACACGCACGCCGATTGCGAGTACTACGCACCTGACCTTTCTGAAGAACATCACCAATTTGGTCACTATATGTCTTCCTAGGGCGACCTGGGCAAAAAATCACATTGTTTATGTACTTATTCGTTATTATTTTTTATCTGACGCAGATTGATTTTATTTATGTATGCATACACACGTTGCAGTATAAAACTGATTTATATCCGTCACCTCACACTTTCTGGTCCAGTTGATAACCAGCGTCAGGCACTAGTTGTCTGGCATTTTTTTGCTGAACTGGGCCTTTTTGGCGCAGCCGTGAGGCACACTTGCTAATTTCTTACACCGCATTTTTAACCGACTCCTAAAAAAGGAGGAGGTTCTCAATTCGGATGTTCGTATTTTTTTTTTTTTTATGTTTGATTTGGCAAATTCTTTTTCGGCACTAAAAAGTGAAAAATAAAAAAAAATACAAAAAAAAATAACCGACTGGAAGTCGGTGGCATAAAACTAAAATACAGATCCAAAGACACCAACTTCCGAAATTAAAGTTATTTTTCACTTTGTAGTGTTTTTTTTGGAAGTCGGTTATTTTTTTTGTAAAAAGTTTTTTATACTTGTTTGATTTTTTAAAACGATTTTTTTTTTATATGCTGTATATTAAATTATGTGTCTTTTAGTCCGTGCTAAATAAATGTATTGTCTTTCTTTCTTATTTTTTTCTTTCTTCCCGTGGGTGTCGTAAAAGGCGACTAAGGGACTTACTATAGAATAGGCAGCAGCGTTCTCTATGCATTTTAACACCATACTGCGATCGCCAAGCAACTCGCCAAGCCTGGCGATTATGGCAACCCCACCCTCCCAATTTTGAGGGAGGCCTACGTCCAGCAGTGGACGTCTTTCGGCTGGAATGATGATGATATCTGCAGCTTGTCGTCTCAGTTTCGCTAGCTAATTTAATGTTACCCTAAATATCTGCTAGTTATGACTATTTGCGTTACTGCTAGACACTTTTAAACGTACTAGCAAAATTTAATTAAAATACTCACCTATTTATTTTTAAATACTCCAGCGTGACACGATAGGAGAGTCTTAGTTTAAAAGCCAGTCACTCCGATTCAAAGCCACAGGATTACGCGGTTTAGCTGCGACCTAGCTTAGGAGCTCGAGATCAAAAATGCGACGGTACTAAAAGAAGGTTTGTGATTCTTCGCACTAAAATAAAAGGAACATGTTTGTATATGGTGATAATAAATAAATGTTTTTGTGGCAGATCACGAGGGTTTGGAGGAATTAGGTACTTAGATGTATTTAGAAAAATCATTGATACAATAATAGATGAGCTTATAGACCTCCGAATCGGCAAGTACCAATGTGACTTGATATTTTTTTTTTTAATTTGCATTTTTTCACTATATGCTGCACCGGTCGACGTCACCAAGTCAACGCCGGCTGTCACTGAAAACCGGCGCTGGGGCTCTGTCTCGCATAGGGTCGCAGCATTATTCTGGACAGTGGCCATTTTGCGTGGATGTGACGCATATTTTCCCCTAACTTGTTCTTTTTGAATTTGTGTTCTTTCTTTACGTCAGGTTTACCACAAATAAACGTATTTTCTTTCTTTTCTTTAAATTATTTATGTATAACGGCGGGAGCGTGAGCGTAGCGATAATACGGTCATCGTTTCTTGGTGCAGGTTTCATGAGGTAGTGGCTACTCAGGCAAACCATTTTTTTTTTTTTTTTTTTTTTCCTGGCGGAGCTAAAGGGCGTGTCAGACTTTTACTGACTAAAACCCAGCCGTGTTCCTTCATTTGCCTGTGCGACAGGGCCACGATATCCCTTTCGGACAAACTCGCAACCCTGGCAGGCATTGGCCCTAATGGACCCCGTCAATTCGTGCTGACAACTCTATGAGGCGCGCGTGGAACACAACGCGCCGTCGACCCGGGCCTGGTCCTTATCGGACGGCGAGCTACCCATCGCTCACCGTCCTCGGGCCCGCGCCTACCGAGACTCAGGTGCGACTCCCGACAAAATGTAGGTTGAAGCACAAATTCACAGTCACATTTATTCGGCAATTTACAGTAGTTATCATAAGTAGTAGCTAAGAACAAAGGCTTGTACGGTGAACGTGGTAGTTTCAATCGTATTATCAAATCATTCAGATTGTCGTTGACAGTATGTTACGTCCTGTCCTCATTTTATATTCTACAATCAATTATAAGTTTTAATATGACAAACAATTGTTTCTAAAACTTTTCAAGATGTCATTTCTATATTAACATTTATTAATGATGTGAAAACAGCCTCTCCAAGCAAAAGAGTTCTAATACTTACACGCTGGTAGCACATCTCCGCCGCAAAACCATCACAGTGAAACCGTAGTAGTTAAATTGTACTGGTTCGCGTCATGTTTCGCTACTCGCATTCGATTCGAGTAGCGGAACATGACGCGAACCAGTACAATTTAACTATTACCGATACTTCGGATTTATGTTCGGAGTAGAGTTGGTGTCCAAAGACAGCGAAAACAACTTCTGTATGCAAAATACACAATCTTATCCAAATTAATATTATTAAGAGGAAATATGTGTTTTTTTTTTTCTATGTTTGTTTATAATGGATAAACTCAAAACATACTTAACCGATTTTAAAAATCCTTCTAGAGATCCCTACGAAAATTGCAATAATGTAACCTAAGGTATCAAAAATTTGCTTGTAAAAATCATTATTTGGCGTGCGATGTGAAAACTTTTGATGATACATAAAATAATGTAGTACATATTTATAGTACAAATCATTACCCACAAAAAAAGTCCACGAGGCTATTATTATTTTTTCTAACTATTAAAATAGGGAAGTAGTTATTTATTTGTCACTATAACAGTTTTTTGTTCAAATTAGTCAATCAAAACACTTGTAGAATTGAAAGACGACATTCGTATCATGATATTAATCCTTATCCAACTAAATAGTTTCTTAATCATGGTTCTTTATGTACGAGTAAATGTAAATTCTTCTTTAAATTATTCGAATCGAACCTTTTGTTTGGAAGTTACGACGGGTATAAAAATGCTAAGTGTAGGTTTCGAGCTCAGAAGAAATGCATTCACTCAATATGCGGAGCGCACCCTCTGAATAGCTGTGTTCCATTATTCAAAAATTAAAAATATTACTACTCCCAGCACTATACAGCGTGTAACGGAAAGGTATACCCTTTCCGTTACACGCTGTATAGTGCTGGGAGTAGGAGAGTACATATCAAAGGCACGGATTCTGTTGGTGATAACAACACATGCCAACATTTTTTTAATAATACCTACATAATTATAAAGTTAAGAAACATTTAACTAATAAAAATCAAATTGGAAACATTTGATTTTTATTAGTTAAATGTTTCTTAACTTTGATTTGTCGGATGATTGAATCCGACACATCACTAGACCAAATCAGCTGATCGGTACACGTTTTAATCCATTCGTTTGATCCCGCCGCCAATGGTGCCGCCAGTGCCGCCACGTGTCGTTGCGGCACCGTGTCGCAGAGATGTGTGTGTGTACTAGGCGCCCAGGCACAGATAATGGATAATGACCTTCGTAGTGTGGTGACACGTTTGTTATGATTGAAATTTAATAAACTATAGAAATAAAAAAAAATATCTTATCGATTATATACCCTTTCCGTAACACGCTGTATATTTTTGAAATTTATATTTTTGAGTACCAAAATAAGCATGAGTTTCATCTGCTTATTGACGTTGTATCAAGACCTAGCCGCAAAATTCACATTCTTCATGTACCTAGAAGAAATAATAAACCTATAACCTATACTCACACACTGACTTATTTTTTTATTTTTTTAGAAAAACATACTTGTATGATGTTTGTAAATATGTGAACACCACGTATCTATCTAATAATTACGTTATTTTTCATTGCTTAGTTTTTAATTCGTTTTACCTATTATGGTATAGTAATTTTATTCTAGGTGCATCGTCTTCACAAATAATCATACAATTAATGTAATCAAACAAAATATTGTAAAACATTTTTAAAAGAGGAGGAGCCGGTGGAGTTTTTTGCCCATTCTTCTCCATACGAAACTACCTTTTGGAAGGGGCAACTAGAATCAATTCTATTTTTTTTTGTAAATTTTGACGTTCAAAAGTGCCTCTTATGTGCCTATTTGAAATAAATGGTTTGACTTTGACTTTGACTTTGAAACTATTTTCTAATAATGCATTTTGTATGGCGACCCAAGTTATAAAAAAAACTACCAGATTGTTTTAAGCCTCTTAACTTTGGGACATTTAAATGTAAATTATTAAATTATCTCTTAAGTAAATGCTAATACTCGACTAATGATATTATGAATGAAAGCTGACTTAAATATAAGGAATTAATTATATTCCCTTCATTAACTCTTTTTGACATTTCCATCTCTAATATTTGACTAATTTGCAATTTGAATGTTATCCTAATTTATTTAATTCATTGTTATATCTAACCAACTAACTAAAACCCCTAAAAATGTATTTGTACGCCGGAAACTGCAGAATATTATGAACTTTTATAAAACTATGAAACAATTCTGTAACAATATTTTGACAAAAAAAAATGGACTATTACGTTAAAAACAATGCCAGAGTGTGAGCGAACAGCCCTACACTTAAACCTAAACATTTCATTTTATGGATTAACACATACAATTTACTACGTTTAATCCCGAGGGATATTTTCCGACATCCACGCGGGCGAAGCCGCGGGCAGAAGCTAGTATTATTATATCTTTATAACGGTTACCTACTCACCCCTTTATTCTGCACCGACTTGTAACACATCCCTCATTATAAAGCTTCGATCCCCGCACAAGCACCGTGCACATAAAATCAAATCACTAATCCAATTTGTATCTTATATCCGCGTAATAAGATTTATTATTATACGCTCAAGAACATTGTTGCAAGTAGCAACAAAGATGGTGGAAAATGTACTTAGGAGACTTGTTTTATCCAATGAACCTTGTATCTTAATGCTTGGATATTAGATTCGTTTTGGATTGACGAAGTTTTAATGCAAGCGGTAGCGAAGATTTTCCGAATAAAGTGTAGGGTTTAGGAAAGTTTACAGTTTTAATGTTGCTTATTATTTTAGAAGAGCGGTGAGATCACGATTTATGAGATACTAGCTGCGCCCCGCGGTTTCACCCGCGTAAGTCCGATCCCGTGGGAATATCGAGATAAAAAATATCCTATGTCTTATTCCAGGGTGTCAGCTATCTCCATACAAAATTTTATCAAAATTGGTCCAGCCGTTTGAGCGTGAAGAAGTAACAAACATACACACACACACACTCACAAACTTTCGCCTTCATAATATTAGTGTGATTTTATCTTAAGAATATTATTTTCGATGAGACAGTTTCAGTTTTAATGTTTGCTTGATTTCAAACTCATCCTGAAGTTATTAAATTACAGTAATGGTATTGATGAATAATGAAAGAAATTAAAACAACTTGTCGTTACAGTTACATTTTTTTACAATGTTTGTAAATATGTGAGCACCATGTATCTATCACATTATTAATTATTTTTACCTATAATGTGGTATAGTAATTTTATTCTAGGTGCATCGTCTTCACATATAATTATATAATTGATGTACCGATACAAAATATTGTAAAATATTTAAAAGAGTAACGGTGGAGTTTCTTGCCCATTCCTCTGGAAGGGGCGACTAGAATCAATTCTATTTTATTTGTAAATTTTGATGTTCAAAAGTGTCATCTATGTGCCTATTTGAAATAAATACTTTGACTTTGATTTTCCTGAAACTTCGACAGTTCTTAGTCTGTTTTCAGGTAAGTACCTGAAAAGATACTAACACCCGTATTTATAAACAAGCTATTACTTGCTGCTAATCAATTGCTTAGTGAAGTCATTACTTGATGATAGAATTCTTCACTACAAAATCTTATTCTATAGTTGCCTAAATGTACGTTACTTACTAGAGTTAATGCTTGAGTAAGAATCAAAGCTTGATAGTTGTTTTCCTCTAGTAACACTCAGTTACTGCGTTTTGTTTCATAAAAAAAGCTTATGAGATATGTAGATTATTTTACATCTATAATATTACTTAGATTAATTTGATTTTCAAGGGACAAGACCTGTGGACAAGACGTATTATCATCATTCATCATTTCAGCCGAAAGACGTCCACTGCTGGACATAAGCCTCCCCCAAAAGGGGGACGGGGTTTGCCAAAATCGCCACGCTTGGCAGGAGGGTGGGCGATCGCAGTATGTTAAAATGCATAGAGAACGCTGCTGCCCATTCTCTAGTAAGTCCCTTAGTCGCCTTTTACGACACCCACTGGTAGAAATAGGATGGTGCTATTCTTTACGTCCGGCACCACACGGGACGTATTATAATTTATCTCTAATTGCGGGCCTTACTCTAAGTAAATTTTTATTTTCTTTCTTACTTAAAAAAAAAAATCCTTTATACAAAAACCTTCAAAAATGCTTAAAAACTAGGTCGCATGAATTACAGTGAATAAGGGTCATATAGATAGTGTAAACCCTGAACCTTTTGGGTCGGTTTTGTTGTTCAGAAATACTGCCAATTCGAATATGCTGACCCGAACATGTGTAGCACTCCATAAAGGTAAACTGCTGGCAGTCTTTTCTTATTACACCCAAGAGGAAATCCACCCGTCATTCAAATTCAATCTGCCTATGTTGGGGTCGGTTTCCTGTCTAACCGGACGCAACTGAATACCAGTATTTTACATGGAGCGACTGCCTATCTGACCTCCACGACCCAGTAACTGGGTAATACGATAACCCTTGGCAAGACTGGTTGTCAGACTTTCGAGCTTCTGACGACCCGTAACGACTATCAAAGATCAACGAATGACAGCCTGGACCAATGCTGTTAATCTGCTCACTTAGTCATGAGTTCCTCCCGTGCCCGCCGCACCACGAGCCTTCTACCGCTTTGACCCGTGGATCATTTTGTAAAAATATTATGCACTAGAGACAAAGTGTTAAAACCTTAAAAGAAATACCCATAATTGCACAACCATGCTGACCTGTGAAGTTCGTAACCTAACAATTAAAATGTGATTTTCATTTAAATTCAACGACATTTTAATCCTCACTGATTTCGAGCGGATTGTATTTATTAAAATTCATATCCTATTTGACAGAAAGCTGTGTAATTTGGGTTATACGAGTATATATTTTGGTTCTATATTTTTGTTAAGTACTGCGGTTGTTTTTAAGATATAAATAAGAGTATACAAACAAAAAACCGGCCAAATGCGAGTCGGACTCGCGCACGAAGGGTTCCGTACCATTATCAATAAAAATCACGTTTGTTGTATGGGAGCCCCCCTTAAATATTTGTTTTATTTTAATTTAATTATTTATTTTTAAAGTGAATATATAACTAAATATTCTGTGAATATTTAAAGCGTCTACCTGTTGCCGTTATCGATATCGAGCAAAAACGAGCAAAAAATCACGTTAGTTGTATGGGAGCCCCCTTAAATATTAGGTTGGGGAAAAAGTCTTTTCGCATTATAGTATGTATGAACTTGTAATAAAATCTCTTTGGCTATATACTATTTGTATCTGGCTGGTTTTGGTATCATTGAAAGTTTAAATTTTAAAGAACATAATTCCAAATTCAAATTAGGAAAATGTGTGATTTTCATTTGTTTTTCGTACTGTCAAGATGAGTGAATCTAATGACGAAATTTGATACATTTTAAAATTTTACTACAAAAAAGGTAAAAATGAAATGCAAGCCGCGAAAATATTTGCGATGTTTATGGAGCTAGTGCAGTGTCTGTGAGAGTAGCACAAATTTGGTTTAAGCGTTTTCAATCCGGAAATTTTGATGTCAAAGATGCACGTCGCTCTGGTCGCCCTATTACGGATAAAATGGATGCCATTTTTGAAAAAGTGGAGCAAGATTGGCATATCAGTAGTTACGACGTAGCTGAAGAACTGGGAATTGACCACGAAACAGTTTTGGCACATTTGAAAAAAACTGGGTACACAAAAAAGCTCGATATTTGGGTACCTCACGAGCTTACTGAAAGAAACCTAATGAACCGTGTACTCATTTGTGATTCTTTATTACGACGTAATGAAACCGAACCATTTTTGAAGAAGCTGATAACTGGTGATGAAAAGTGGATCACGTAAGACAAGAACGTGCGAAAAAGGTCGTGGTGAAAGGCCGGTCAGGCTTCACAGACTGTGGCAAAACCCGGGTTACCTCGCAACAAGGTGATGCTGTGTGTGGTGGGATTGGAAGGGCATTATTCATTATAGGCTGTTACCATCAGGCAGGACCATCGATTCTGAACTCTACTGCGAACAACTGATGAGATTAAAGCAAGAAGTTGAGAGAAAGCGGCCGGAATTAATCAACAGAAGGGGTGTGGTTTTTCATCATGATAACGCTAGACCTCACACATCTTTAGCCACTCAGCAAAAATTAAGAGAGTTTGGCAGGGAGGCGTTAATGTGTCCGTCGTATAGTCCTGACCTTGCACCTTCAGATTTCCACCTGTTTCGGTCTGTTCAGAATTTTTTAGGCAGTGTCAGGTTAACATCACGAGAGGACTGCCAAAACCACTTGTCGCGGTATTTTGATCAGATGTCCCAAAATTTCTATAGCAATGCGATCATGTCCCTACCTACAAGATGGCAAAAAGTTATCGAACAAAATGGTACCTACATACTTTAGTTAAATGTAAATAAACTATATTAAAAAATGTTTTGAATTTTCTTAAAAAATGCGAAGAAACTTTTTCCCCAACCTATTATTTATGTTATTCTGGTTTTTAGTATTTGTTGCTATTGCGGCAACAGAAATACGTCATCTGTGAAAATTTCAACTGTCTAACTATCACGCTTCATGAGATACAGCCTGGTGACAGACGGACAGACAGACAGACGGCGTAGCCTTAGTAATAGGGTTCCCGTTTTACCCTTTGGGTACGGAACCCTAAAATCTAACGAAGGTGGATGCGCTTGTACAGGTTCATGACATAGGGTGCTTGTAACTACACGGTGCAAACAGCTCCAGCATAAGATATCTACGCGCAAAGGACTTTAAACCCACTACCTTATTGAATAGACGACGTGGTTCCCGAATTTGAAGAAGGCACCTTATTCACAAAGCCATGCTCTAGCAATAAGGACATTTGATAGGTATTCTTCGTCAACCCGTTTTCTTATTATTCCTTGTCTTGACCGGGACTTCAAACATCTCACAGATAGGACCATATTTTTTTTTCTTAAGGCGCTGACAAGAGGCAAATCATAAAAGTAGGCCTGTCTTAAACAAAAAAATTGCCTTACCTATATAGTTTGTGGTAGCGGAAAAATATATGTTATTTTTGAACATATTTCTCAGAACTTGGTTGTTACCAAAACAAGTTTAGAAAAAAAAAATCTCGGTACAAATTAACGGTAAACTAACCCTTTACTTTGAGTTTCAATCCAAAATATCTGTATTAAATATCAACGTACGGTTGGTATTTAATTAATAACAAGAACGTCTTATTTGTATGCAGAACTTGGTTGTTTTTTATTTTCGATTACTCAACTCATTTTTGAGTAAATAGATAATTGCTTCATATTTTGCTATAAATTACAGGCGTTGTGTCATCGCGCTTCTCTTGCTTTTGTATGCAGACTGACAGTGACCGGTTTAGCTGTTGTCAGCGTCTTAATGCTATTTTATTTCAATTAACATGGACATAGCATAGTATTCTTTTTTAAATGGCACACTAATCTCTTGAATCAGCAAAAAAAAGAACGCTGAAAATACTGCAATTGCCAACGTCTTCTAAAATAGCCACAAGTAGCCGCAAAATTAGGTAGTCAGTTCACGACAACGATTTAATCGTTTACCACCCTCATCGTTGGGGAGTTTAATTGCTAATCGACTGAAAACGATAGAATACCTGATTAGATTGTCTTCCTTTATATTATGAGGCTTGCAAACCAAAGTTCGGAGGAGAAACATTTTGTACTTGGATTTTGAGGACAGAAAACTCCAGAACAATAAAGCCTGTAAAATATATATTTTTTTTTTTTTTTTTTTTATTCAAAAGGAACAACAAACAGCTAAAATATAAAACATAGAAACAAGAAATACACAAAACTTATAGACAATATTGCAGCCCACAACGCTGTTCACAGATTAACAATAGGATACAATGCAGTGAAAATAATCGCTAGGGTTACAAATAGAAGATTTAATATTATTCTAACTTATATAACAACTATCGTGTTTGAGATATAGATGTATTTGTATATAATAAACATGAAACGGTACAAAAAAGAAAAATATATAAAAAATATTCAAGAAAGCTCCTTAAGTATAAGACTTTTGAATCTATGAGGAGCACATGCAAAAATGTCTATAGGTTCAAAAGTCTTATTGTAGGAATCAACCATTCTGCGAACAGGCGAACGCAAGCCAGAGTTGGACTTGGACTTGGATATTATCACGTAGACGTTCACGCGGCGGCATTAATCAGTAAATGAAATAAAGAAAGAAAGAAAAAATGTTAATTCTACACAAACAAAACGCACAATACAAAATATACATAAAATACTGACACATACAAAGTAGCCAAAAGCCTCGTATTCAAGCAATAAAACTTTGACAATCTTTTCCATTGCTTGATGTCAGGGCCAGGGACCGAAGACAATTTACACTGCGTAATTACTCTGTGTTGCGACACTGGCAAGTGAGAACAAACAATCAAAACAAAAACAAAATGCCGATGCAGAGTGGAAAAATTCACAACTTTTTTATCAAACTAAGATACTAAGGCCCGCCCCTCCAAAATTCAAAACCTTTGAAAGTATTTGTACGCATGTGTGCGTCATGAGACGGCCGTCAAACAAAAACAAATCACGGATTTGTTGCTCGACTAGTGGCGTCATTAATCGTTCACTATTATTAGTATGGCGCTGCACTAACGTGCTCTATGAAAACGACACGTGCGTTGTGTTGCGCAATCGGCTAGTTATGATTAGTTGACCAACAAATCTGGTAATAAATGAGATATTACGAGTACTTACAACCACATAAAAACTCTTTCATATGGATGTGACTACACACCTTGAAACAGTAATTTGGAGGGGCGAGCCATGTTATCGTAGTTTATCTCTAGCAATGGGTTTCATTTTGAAGTTCAACAAGGAACATTAATAAATTGCGTAATTTACATTGTTGAGCAGATTTTTTTTTTATTGACACAGAATATTAAGCGTAGCTAGCTTCATGTAATTAGGACTATCATAAAGTAATTTACTCAAAAAGAGAGACACTATTTCCTTTTGTTGATGGGAACTACAAGCGTTTTCTTTTTCTTTTGGTAAAATAAATATTTTAAGAATTACCTGAAAGCCGTATATTTATCACGATATTATGAAACGAGATATCCGAAGCAAAATATCCGAAATTTATTGGTTATAAAGCAAAATTCAAGCTTTATTGAATACACCTGTCTGTACGTTAAAACGGTTACTTTTTATTAAAATAATAAATTATTTACTACGTGGAAAGCCGCTATGTTGAACGCAGAATATTTTTTATCAGAATTTATCCCTTACAAATAAATTATGAAATATATAACATAATATCACGCCTTGTTTCCCCGAAAGGTTAGGCAGAGGTGTAGTATCTATAATTAAATAGTACACCCCACCCACATTTTAATAGGCATTTTAATTGCAAACAACCGCGCACAAATTCAGACGCGGGCTGTAACTGAGAAATTTCAGATGGAAAAATCCAATAACACTTCGCCCGACCTAGGAATAACCGAAGGCTCTACGCGGGGATCGTTTTTTTTTTGGCGTTTAGACTTTCGAAATCTCTATCTAGACATATAATGATTTATTCCAGAAATCCCCACCAACAAATCCCCACCAGTGGAGATCAATGCTCTGTGCATACATCAAACTCATTCAACAATCTTGTTATCTAAGCACCAACTAAATAAATATTTTGTTTTGTAGATGTCACATAGAAAAAGAAACAAAATCGAAGATGTAAAAATATTTAAAAAAATAAGTGTAAAAAAGAGGTTTTATTCTTCTTGTTGCTCTAATACTGGTATTATTTCCTGAAAGGAACTTTTCACAATTACCTCTATTTCTACTAAGATGTACATTCGCAGATAAATTCAACATTACTTATTGTCTAGAATAAATAGTGCAGAGGAAGTTTTCTACATTTATGATTTTAAACTATGCATGCTCTGACAGAGATTGCGACTACATGGATTGTACTTTTCATGCTGCAGCATTTAATAAGATTTATTTTCTTGAAACATACTCGTAATGTCTACTGCGAGGGAAATAGGCACTGAAATTTAAATTATGCTGTGGATATATTGTCTTAGTGGAAGTTTTGTTTAGTCACATGAAAATTTCAGTAACGTAAACGGTAAGAATGAACAAAAACTTCACTTTAAGTTCTCCGAAAATTGGGCTACTAACTCTCTTGACAAGGGTTCTGTTAAAAGCGCCTAGGGGATAATTATGGACGAAGTCAAGGCATTATATTATGTTATAATCTTCACGTCCTTGTTATAATTATGTTACCTGAGGTAATCACAACACATTTTTTACTTCAATTCTCCCCTGTCAGCCGTCATTCTATCATTCACTCCTTTTCCTTTTTTTAACATCAGCATTATTTAAGCCAAAAGATGTCCACTGCTGGACATAAGCCCCAAAGGGTTTGCCAAACAAACGCCACGCTTGGCAGGCGGGTTGGCAATCGCAGTATGGTGTTAAAATGCATAGAAAACGCTGCTGCCCATTCTCTAGTACGTCCCTAAGTCGCCTTTTACGACACCCACGGGAAGAAATAGGATGGTTGTATCTTTACGTCCGGTACCACATGGCTACCTTTTATATCGTCCCTCATAAATACAATCCACTAAAATTTTCTTTGGTCTTCCTCTATCTCGCAATTCATCGAAATTTATATTCATCACTCTTTTTAATAATTATTTTCAAAGCTATATATATTTTCAAATAATTTTTGGTAATAAATAAGTACACAGAATTTTTCTGCTCAAGATAACTAATGGAAAAACAAAATAGATTTAATCCAATTCGACGTATAGTTGGCGCAGTGGCTAAGCGATTGACTGTTGCGTTGCGTGTCGCGGGTTCAATTCCCGCACGGAACAAATATTTGTATGACCTATAAGTAGTTGTTCCGGGTCTGGCTGTTTGTGTATGTGAGTTTAAATGTTTGTAAATGCACCCACGATACAGGAGAAATTCCTAGTGTGGGACAACGTTTTTAAAAAAAGAAAAAGAAGAAGAAGTAATAATATTGTATTTCGTATATGAAACCATCCTATAATAGACTCAACATAACTTTTTTGGAACCGAACCCAGTGACGTCACTACGTAGCAGTGACGTAGCACTTACAAGTTTTTAATTTAAAAAAAATTGTCGACGTCATGTCGCTGAAAACCAGCGCTGGGGCTCTGTCTTGTATAGGGTCGCAGCATAATGCTGAGTGATAGCCGTTTTGCGTGGATGTGACGCATGTTTCCCTCAACCTTTTCTTATTTTTGTGTTTATGTTTTTTTTGCGTCATGTTTACCGCAAATAAACGTATTTTCTTTCTTTCTTTCATGTTTTCATTTCTTTGTCAGAGGACCGGGTCAAGGTCTTATTATTTTAATTTTGTTGCTTGGTTTGTTTTTTTTTTGGTTTGATTTTTTTGTTTTGTAGTTTTGTTGTCATAATGAGAAAAATGTTTGGCGAAATAACTGGTAGCTCGTTAATAATGATAATATGACAGTAATTTATTAAATCAAACGCACACGTTAAAGTCAAGTAAAACAGGCCAACGGCTTTAATTTTTCCAGATATAGCCAAGTCTGATGGGTTGTGTGAATGAAGATTTTGCTAGAAAAGAGGAAACTACTGAGATGCTGATGTGTTATCATCACATCACACGAATATTATAAAGACGAAAGTTTGTGAGTGTGTGTGTATGTTTGTTACTTCTTCACGCTCTAACGGCTGGACCAATTTTGTATGGAGGTAGCTGACACCCTGGATTAAGACACAAGCTACTTTTTATCCCTATATTCTGACGGGATCGACACTTACGCGGGTGAAACCGCGGGGTGCAGCTAGTTAGAGATATAGGTAAATGGATTAGGAAGACATGTTCCGCCGACCACAAATAAATTGTGATAAAGGCAGGAGAAAGATGATGCTAAACCAATATTATTTAGCGCCTTTTAGCCCTGACATGGGGCCAAAGAGAATGCTATAGTAATTGTGATCTTCATGTGCCAACTTTCATAGACCAGTGGCCTCTTCTCAATGCTTTTTTTTCAGCAATCCGTAGTTGCAAATTTAAAATCTCCTATTTGTATAAAGTAACTTTCAAGACAAAATAAAAATAAAAACTCCCAAGAACAAAATAGGCATAAAATTGTAGTGCTGAGCGTTGGGTGATCAGTGTGATCACATAAGATTTAATTTCAGATTAAGATTCAATTTTATTAAATAAATCTTATTAAAAACTACTCTCATGTGTGCATCAGTTACAGAACATTTTAATTTACAATTAAATGTAGCTTGACACTTGAGGTTTTTTTTTGAATATATAAATAAAATATATATATATATATATAATTATATGAATGGAAGATTTGGCTAAATACGGTTATTCAAATATCTGCAAAACTAATTTTCGACAAAGTTTGACATACGCGATTTAAAACGACGAAACAATGTTTTAAATCCATACCAATATAATGCAGCTGGAAAATATTCAGCCATACGTAATAAAGTTTATAGATAACAATATTCCTACCGAACATAAAATAGCGGATCGAAGCTAAACTGGCAAAAAAGGAACAAAAGATGTGCGAGCTCACCCTTGCCATTCGATTTGGAATACAGCCAATATACATTAGTGGTACTATATTCAGTTAAATTTAAAAATTTAGAAGGAAGATAGCATGAATAGTAGCTTAGCACACGGCTTTTCCCGTTTCCATCAAATTGTGTTCAGTCGTTTTTCATTTGAATGGTATGTCGCAGTTATTTCAATAAATCGTTCTTTGGAAAAATTTCTAAAGCAAGATTTTATTGCAACAAAATGTAAAAAAAGCGCGATAAACATTGTCTCCGGACACTACTACAAGATTGATGAAAAATGGAACAGAGTTTGTATAAAATTACACGCCAGATAAGATTACCGGTACTTGTCTACAGGCGATAATCAGGCTGTAAACAAAATAAAATGAATGGTACAAAATGATATTAATGTAATTATGTAACCATTTTCATTTGATTATTTTGACGTTGGTAATATAATTATTCTCTCCATATTCGCGAAATATGTAATTTGGTAAAACTACTGGAAAATTCACAACTTACCGCCGCACCGAACCCGCGTTCTGCTGGAACTCACATCCCATTTTATATTAATCCGATTAATTAATATTGTTAATAATAAATTATTGGGATTAAGGTAGGTTTACTGTTTATTTATTTACCTTTGCATTACATGCTTATTTTTATTTTATACTAGCTGTTCGGACAGACGTCATGCTGACCAAATTTCAATAATGTATACGTAAACCCGTAAGTAAGCAAACTGAAGTGGCAGTGGGCTGGCCATGTTTGTCAAAGGACCGATTTGGTTCTCAAGTGATGCATTTTTTTTTTTAAACGTTGCCCCACACTTGGAATTTCTCCTGTATCGTGGGTGCATTTACAAACATTTAAACTCACATACACAAACAGCCTGATCTACTACTTGTAGGTCATACAAATATTTGTTCCGTGCGGGAATCAAACCCGCGCACGCAGCGCAGCAGTCAATCGCTTAACCACTGCGCCAACCGTGTCGGCTTTACCAACAAACACCATTTAATTTTATTTTTTTGTACCTAGTTAAAGTAATTATGCTGTAGGTACCATGGAAGAGTGGAGTTAGGCGTAAAATTGAAGTACTGGGCGTTGGGTGATCACATAAGATATTTAAATTTTAAATTTAAATAAAACTTATTAAAAACTACTCTCATGTGTACAGTATATCAGTTACAGTACATTTTAATTTACTATTAATGTAGCCTGACACTTGAGGTTTTTTTTTTAAATATATAAATAATAAGATATTCACATGGAAGTTTTTGCTAAGTGCATAACATAATCAGCCAATATTGTTTCCACTGCTGGAACACAGGCCCCCTCTCGGTGAGAGAGAGTGGGCTGTAATCCACCGCGCGGGCCTAGTGCGGGTTTGTGGATATCACATGTTCTCGAATATTTTAGTTCTAGGACATGCCAGTTTCCCCACGATATTTTCCTTCACCGTTTTGAGAGCAGTGGTCATGAAATTATTTACACAAAGCAAAGGGCCTTTCGGGGTTCGAACCCATACGACCTACAACTCGTAAGTCAAAGAAAGAAGCAAGAAGTAGATACACCGAATTATAGGAAACTTTGAAGTCAAACTTATAACACTGAGATGGCTCAACAATATTTTGCTGATTATATATAGCAGCGAAAATTTTAATCTAGAAATTCCATCAAACTACTAGCTCATTATCTCTGTACAATATCAGTATTATCATAGTAGTGTCTAGAATACTATATTAATATTTATGTTTTAACAGAAACGGGGCAGTAATATCGATATTACTGCCAAGTTTCGGTTAACACAGTTCATCTTCTACAACATAATATAGTTTACTAGCTGTTGCCCGCGACTTTGTTGGCAATCCATGTTGAAAAGTAGACTATATCCTTTTCCATGTCATGGTCCACCCATTCATCGAATTTCATCCAAATCCGTACAGCCGTTTTTGCGTGAAAGTGAAACAAACTAACATAACTAACTCACTTTCGCGTTTATTATATTAGTTAGGATTTAATGTTGCCATCTTAAGAGGAGGCTTCCTATTTTTCTGTTAATTTGCATGAATATTCTGAAACAGTCACAAATACAAGCAAAATGAAACTTTAGTATATGATTTATTGGATCTTTTTCTTTCCATGTTGAAGACAGTTACGTAATTGTAATATTTTCTCTCAATACATTTTTTATTCGAAAATCATGTCTTTTTTAAGGATAATTATAAAAAAACAAACAAGATTGTTTGGCTTTCACGTCTAAAATAAATATTCACACCAAGAAAATATAGTTTATCCACCGACAAGATATTTTTTCTCTAGATCAATTATTACTTTAGTTATAAACGAAATAAGAATTGAAACTTACGCTATTTAGTTTCGCGCTCGATTACGATCAAAGAGCGCACGCGATATTCAACTTTATTACTGATGTATTAGCGTTTAGCACATAACGGAGTGGCGAGGAGCGAGGGGCGGAGCTTGCGTTTGAAATTAGATTTAGACTGCCTGCTCTTAACTTACACGGGAAGGTTTATCCTAGTTTTTGTTGCTGCTTAAGTTTTAAATAGAACAATTGACTTTCAATAATAATAATTACCACCATCAGCCTATAGCGGTCCACTGCTGCCATACATGGCTCGATCGGATGCCATTAAACTCAATTCCATAGTCTACTCTTGAAAGTCTCATGATACTAGGCCGGGTGGAATTAACACGCACTGAAGGCAGAGCTCCGGCAAGATGGTCAGACGCGATCAAGAAGGCTGTTGGAGGCAGCATGTACCGAACAGTCTACATTGCAGAAAATCGCATAACTTGGAGGGAGACGCGTAGTATTTGTAGTCGCGATCCTCAGCATTGAGGGAATGAGGAAGAACAGAGAGGCTAGTCTTATTCAGCTGCTAACAGCTACCATGTGAAACTCATCACCCCAGCTATCCTAGGGTGCCCTACTAAAAGTTGATTTACGGTTTCCATAAATAAACACATCCAAGCCAACGGTCATCGCTTCTACAGTTATAATGGCCGGCCCTTTGTCACTTTTGCATGCAGCTTGTTCTGTGAGCTGGTCTAGTTCCCTCTTTTCTGTGGAAGGTGCAACGTAACACGAAAGATCCTTCCAAACTAATAATAATTGTCATTTATCATTTACATTATTTTTTTCATTCATTATTTTTAAAGTCCAGATATAATCATGGTCAGGCCTTACGAGGACCATGCAGTTTAGTGTCCGAGATGGTCTTCTAAGGAATGAACCAGACAGATTTAAGTGGACCTTTTCAGTCAAGAACTCGGCATCAAAAAGCGTATGTCTGTTCTGGTTCAAACGCGCATCCTCAAATACTTCGGACACGTCTCGATGCGTGAGGGTGACTTTATAGAGCGCCTTGTCGTGCAGGGTAGAGTGGAGGGCACTAGAACACAAGGATGCTCACCCATGAGATGGACTGACCGAATTAAAAATGCAGTGGGCGATCCCTTGTCTGAGTGCATTAAAAACACCAAAAATCGGAATAGATGGCGAGAAGTCTTGAGGCGAATCACATCAGCCCCTGGACAATAAACTACATGACGACCACAACTGTTCTGACAAGAGTGCTACTAAGAAGAAGAGTTCAGTCAATGATCGCATTGGTCAGTAATCGTGTAGCTCAACTCAGGGGCCCAAGTCTGCTATTTTTATAAATTCAGTCATTCCAACACGATCCCATTGTCATTTTGCTAAAAGTTCTTAATCTGGTAAATTCATAATGGTCGATCATTGCTCGGTCAATGTTCTCGTAATATAATTGTGTTATTATAATGGCATTGTCGTATTGCCATTATTATAAAACCCATTAGTAGAAATGTCATTAATTTGTCATTATGTACGAGATTACCAATATATGCAATTTCTTTCAATGTAGTGTCAGTGGCCAACCATTGGAAAGTCATAATGACGCCATTATAATAGTAGATTACCAAACTTGTCAAAATCAACAATTATGAAATCAATGATCGACCATTCTGACACTATTTTAATAGCAGACTTGAGGCCCAGAACTTAAGGAGCTCAACGTAACTCTCTCCAAGCGAATTTGTTTTAACGTGAGCTACATTTCATTTTACATTTCACCAATCTGTACCCGGAATAAAACGTCTTGATTGTACAATCTTAAACCAAGAAAAAAAAAGCGGTTACAATGTAATACTTCTAAAACATGTCTTTAAGGCGTTAGATTAAAGGACGTTTCACATTAACTGCCAGAACGAAGGAGATTACATTTGGTTTTATTTCTCTTTCGCTCGTAACGTCAATTTTGTTAATGGTTTTTGTATTACCTAAGCATTTGCAGTATGTTGTAGATTTTGTGTTGTTTGGTCAAGAATCTGGTCTCCATAGAGTGACGATAAGTACGGCCAATTTACGTCGAATTAGAGTAGGATGTAGGTTTGAATGATAATAAAAATTTCTTCATGCAAGTAATGAATTATTTTTTAAAGCTGATGGATAAAGCAAAATGACTGCATCTTTGAATTTCAGAATTTTTGAAAAGACACAGGATCGAGTCAAAAATTATATCTTGTGACTTTGGATTTCTTACAACGAGTCTATGTAGGATTTGTTCTGCCTATGTTCACCGCTCCGCCCACCAAAACTTCGATATTCAACTTGAACTCACTCCCCTACAAAAAAAAAACAGTAAACAACAAAAGGGCATAACCAACAAAAAAAACTCCCATTAACCGTCACGCGATTTTCGCCTTTATTAACTTCACAATGGTGCACATATTTGTAACAACGGTACATCTGTAAGTTGTATGAATAGATTTTGTACAAAAGAAACGAGTTTCAGGTGTATAAGGCATTCTGTTATATAAACTAGGGCAACGCATTGTTACAAGACAATGGTAATTTAACAAAATGTTGGTTTGTTTCTTTATCTAATTTTGTTGTGTAGGTTTGTAGGTTTACGGGCTTGTATGTAGCTGACCATAAAGCAATTTGCGACTTTAAAAAAAGTATTAGAAAGTCCTTAGTTCATAATTCATCATTTCAGCCGAAAGACGTGCACTGCTGGACATAGGACTCCCCCTGGGAGGGGGGTTCGATAATCGCCACGTTTGTCAGGCGGGTTGGCGATCGCAGTATGGTGTGTATAAATGCATAGAGAACGCTGCTGCCAATTCTCTAGTAAGTCCCTTAGTGGCGACTAAGGGTCTTACGACACCAACGGGAAGAAATAGGATGGTGCTGTACGTCTGGCACCACATGGAATCGTTTCTCACTATCTATTAGGTAAAACCATTATGTCATTATGAAAACCTGAGTTTGTATTTCTTTTTTGTTTTTATCATTATTCAGAACTCAGAAATATGCGGCTATCTTCGTGTCTTTTGTTAAGTTATACCTAAATTGTTCCTAATATAAAAACTTAAGAAAAAAAACCACATAAACCAACATAGCCACCTAAGAAAAGTCAGAAGCTAGGTCCACGGTTCCAATTGGTCGTACACAACCATTTCTTTACTGTTTAATATGATAAAAGATTATTGCCTTAACTACTTCTACAAAGAGACTGAAATCAAATATAAACCTTTCCGTTTTAATTTCATGAAACAACAGGAAAAGTTTCCTGAAAATATTGTGGTTCTGAAAACTGTTTACAGATGATACGAATACACATTCGCGATCAGTGAATTAAATAATCGCGTTTCAATCATCGTGAGTGTTTGACATACCATTTATCTCTGATTCGATGGTAAAGACTCAGGCATTCGAATTAATATTTAATGAACGACTTGTTGTTGTTTAAAAATACATCATCATTTCTGCCGAAAGACGTCCACTGCTGGACATAGGCCTCCCCCAAACACCGCTACTTCGACTGTTTCTCGTTTTTAGGGTTCCGAACCCAAAGGGTAAAACGGGAACCCTATTACTAAGGCTCCGCCATCTGTCTGTCTGTCTGTCCATCTGTCACCAGGCTGTATCTCATGAACCGTGATAGTTAGACAGTTGAAATTTTCACAGATGATGTATTTTTGTTGCCGCTATAACAAAAAATACTAAAATACAGAATAAAACAAATATTTAAGGGGGCATATACAACAAAAGTGTTTTTTTTTCCATTGGGTCCATGTGAACCTTATAATTATTTTTAAGATCTTGTAAACACATGTGATATGCAATAAAGATTTAAATTTGAATTTTAGGAGTTGGCGTTCTGAGTTTATGCTTGTGTAGGAAGGCTGATCATTGATGATGATTGCCGATGGCATTATCACCAAAGAACCACAAAATAGTACATTACTGCAACGGCCTGCAAAAGGGGCATTGACGGACCAACGTGAAAATGTGGGCCGAGCCGAAGCCGAGGCACTCATACGTGAGTCCAGCAATGCCTGGTTGTGGCCAAGCCTTGTATAGTGTTTTTCTCAAATAATGCGCGGAAATTCAAACTAAGTAAATCACAATCATTGTTAAATACCGAACACCGTGCTGGTACTCAGTACTTAAATTTTGACCTTATGCGTATACAAGTAGGGTTGAAGGTTTAAATAAAACAACCAAACTGTATACTGTTCTATAGCTGGTAATATATTTGCTAAAATTCACAAGACCCTAACAATTTCCTTGTAACGAAACCATAGCGCCTTCTAATTCGACGCCAACGCCATCTAGTTGCGTCGTGTACAACTTTGGAATAAAATACAATTTATTTGGTTAACTTGACGAGTGGCTTTTGATCATGCATGATCATGAACAATCAGACTAATATTATAAAGGCGAAAGTTTGTGAGTGTGTGTGTTTGTTACTACTTCACGCTCTAACGGCTGGACCAATTTTGATAAAATTTTGTATAAAGGTAGCTGACACCCTGGATTAACAAAATTACTTTTTATCCCGATATTCCTACGGGATCGAGACTTTCACGGGTGAAACCGCGGGGCGCAGCTAGTTATTTATAAATTCCAGATTCAATGACGAACAATGATAATTTTTCACGCGCCAATATATTACTTTAAACAGCTCTCTTTGCAAGCCAGCTCGAAATTTAAATAATAGTATAAGCTACCTCCTTAGTTGGCATGTGTTGTGTCGACGTAAAAAGTTGGTTCCATTTTTAAATTACATGACAGATACTCGTATGAGTTTTCATAATAATTTATTCGGCCGCTAAACACGACAGATATGGATTTTCATACTAACATTTCCGGCAGCCTGCTCGCATGTATTTGACCAGTACAGCAATTTCTTGAAGAAGGTTGTGAAAATAATACTCGAATTTCCAAGCACGTTTGAGAAAAAATATTTAAACAATTCGTATCGATGCGAAGTAGATATCGGCTACCACTGACGTCTACGTATACCAAGAGCTACGCCGTAGCAATTTCGTAGCAGCATAGCGTTTTGGTCTCTGTTGAAAAAGTCTTCTAAAACATCATCATAGTTCAAAAATTTGTTCACGTTGATAAAAATATGCATGGTTGTTTTAAAGCCTTTAAATCTACTTCAGACTGTTTTCACCAGTACTAACCTACCATTGCGCAGTGCGCCCGCGTCTCTTCGCTTGTCGTTCACCATAGACAATATAGTCTATGGCATGGACAAGTAATGTTTCGAGACGGCTTCGAGTGTCAGGCGTGAATCATTCGTTACATTTATTGTGCTTAATTACGTTTTCTATTTGTTTTTGTTTTTTATTTAATGTGTTATTTTTATTTTTATTACCCTAGTTGGGTCTATAAGTGTCCGTAGGCGAGTCCGCGGCATCACAGCGGGCCCTATCAGAATACCAGCGCTGCGGTATTTATTTTTATATATATTTTTGCATTATGCTGAGATAGGAGCCTTTTTGGCATCGCACAAGTCTTGATTGTTTTTAACATAACATAACATCACGCCTGTAATCCCCGAAGGGTTAGGCAGAAGTGTACCTATAGTACACCCACGTTTCGCCAATTATGTCTAAATCCCATGTGATTGTTTTTATTTTTGAATATTGTTAGTTTAAATGCTATTTTTGTATTTCTTGTGCGTGCCCCAAATAAAATATTTTTCTTTCTTTCTTTCATTCTTAGTAGCAAATTTTTAACCGATTTTTGAAAAGTATGAGGTTCTATGTTCATCTGTACGTATTTTTGTTTTTTAATTCTGCTTTTCTCACTTTCACAAACAATTGCACTTGTAACTTTCAAAAATCTAAACTTATTTTGAAAAGACATACAGCACTAAATCCAAAAGCTTTTATCGACTTCGGTTGACATGTTAAACTAAAGCTAACACTTCAAGTTCCAAACAGTTTTTATTTGAATAGTTCTCTATGTGCTTCATATTACTTATGTTAGTCGTTAAAAGTGACATTAAGATGGTACTAAGGTGGTACTTTAGTGTTTTAGTGGGACTAAAGATTGGGATGCTGACGCTGCTGATTGTGAGGTTTATGTGAAGTTTGTTTGGTATTTTCTGAGATAGGTTTTAACCGGTGATTCGTTTTAGAAACTTGAATTAAAGCAAATCAAAAAATAGTCAAATAGTTCAGAAAAATAATAAAAACCACGTTAAAAAAAAAGACTAATTTAGGTACACACGGCTTCACATCAAACTATAAATTCCCAGTATAAGCTGATCTCGCATTGTATAAGACATCCGTACAATGAGAGGTCAGCGTATACTGTAAATGTATAGCTTGATGTGTAGCTTTACTGGTTCTTGCAGATATTTGCTAAACACAAATAAATGTTTAAAGGGTTAAATTAAATTAGCTAGAGAAACTCCGTAGACGTGATGGTATCGATACCTAAACACGATAAAATAAAATAAAAAAACAGTATTTCTCTTAACACTTCAAGTAACATGAGTACAAGCGGTCGTTGACCCAAAAAAAAATCATAAAATATTTTTAATTTTATAGTCTTTAGATATTGCGGGGCGAGAGTCTTGTGGCTAAGTAATAACAGCTACACGGGTCGATCAATCAGGTTAAGCTACGCTTGCCAGGGTTGGTCTGTGGATGGGTGACCATCTTGACATACAAATACCCCTCCGTGCCTCGGAAAGTACGTTAAGCCCGGCTGGTCCCGGCTCTTATTTGTAGATCTTTGATAGTTGTTACGGGTCGTCAGAAGCCTGAAAGTCTGAAAACCAGTCTTACCTAGAGGTATCGTATTACCCAGTAACAGGTTTGTGGAGGTCAGATAGGCAGTCGCTCCATGTAAAATACTGATATTCATCCGGTTACACTCAATCAAAAATCTAAATCAAAATATTTTATTTCACATAAACCTACATGGGCACTTATGAAAAGTCAGAAGCTAGGTCCATGGTTACAATTGATCGTTTCCTATGGAGGCCGGCAAGAAACTACACGGTTACTCTTTTAAAAATAATAGTTTTTTTTTTTTTTTAAGTTACAGTGTTAGTAGATAAGGGAGGACAGTGTAGGCCCGTCAACAAGTTCCAAATACTTAACAAAAATAGAAAATGGTTTACAAACCTACAGTCTATTAAGCCTACAATGTTCTCACATTACAAAACATTACAAAAAAAACGATATAAAATATTATTAAAATAATAAAAGTTAGAACCTTGTTTAAATTAAAATTGTAGGTACATAATGTCAAAAAAAAAAAAGATTATGTCAAGGAAACGTAAAAAAAAATACATAATTTGGGAGCAGTTAAAAGACATTTACATATTTTTGGCGTTAATGAGTTACCAGGGAAGCCACATGTGCAGAAGGAATTAATGCCAAACTTCCTTGTCTTCAACGCCTCTGCTGTTTCTCTCCTGTCTGGAAGCGTACCCCAACTTAGTTGGGAAAAGGCTACGCAGATGATGATCGTGTTCAGATATCAATAACATAAAGTCTGCGGAGTTTCGCTAGCTCATTTTAAAACTTGATTCTGTATACTATTCATAAGCTAGCAAAAGATTAGTGATAAATGTAGGTACTGCACTTAAAAACCTTATGTAAATAATTTATTTCTATTCCATTTTAAACTAAAGATTTGTATCCCATTATTAAAAGTAGTTTTTGTTCGACTCTGAAATTACAAGTCAGTATTTTGTTTTACATAAATACGAATTTGGAAAATAATAAAAATTGCTAAACGAATCGGATGGAATGAGGTTCTGGGGTTCAGAAGGGTTAAAGTAATCTGAATTTCATGTAACGAAACTAATATTAGCTATATAAATAAAAAGACAAGTCCTGACTGACTGACTGATTGACTGACTCATCAACGCCCAGCCTAAACCCTTGGATCTAGAAAGCTGAAATTTTGTACAAAGGTTCTCTTTATAATTTAAACAAGAAATAAGAAAGGATTTTAGAGAATTCCACCCCTAAAGGGGTAAAATAGGGGATGGAAGTTAATATGAAAGTCCGTCAGTTTTGAAGTTAGGATCTTCAAATTTTGTGTTTAGGCTGACGATTGAAAATTAATATATACGTGTTTCAGTGTTTTTGATAATTCCACCCCCGAAGGGTTAAAAAGAGGGATGAAGTTATGTATGGAAAGTCCTTCATTTTAGAATGTAAAAATCACTAAATTTATTATCTAGCCTTATGGTTGGAAGCTAACGCAACGGTGTAGTTATAATTTCAACCCTTAAGGGGTGAAATTTTGTTTTTAATTAAAGTTCTGTATTTTTTTAGTTAAATTCACTAATAGTTCGGCTAATAGTTGGCTGATACAACGTAAATCGTTGTTTTTTTATAAATTTCAACCCACAAGGGGGGAAAAGGGGGATAAAGTTTTGTATTGAAGTTGTCCATTCGCAAAATTTTGTATTCAAGTAAAAATAATAAAGTTGATAAACTTGAAACTTGGCCCGAATACTTACCTAAGTAAATCATAAAGTTTTCCATTTTTAGTTTTTTCAAAGTTCCTCCCGTAGGGTTTTTGAAAATTCGACCTTTAAGGGGGTGAATGGGGGTGATTTTGTTTCCTTTTTGACTATCCCTTTTCACCGCGTTAGCAGTAGATTTTTGAAAAACCCTCATACACGTTATTCTATATTTTTGGTTTTAAGTATAAATACTGAGTTTCGAATAAATCGGACCACGAGTTAAAATTCTTCTATACAAACTTCGACATCCCCCAATCTAGGGGGATTGGGAGATGTCAAAGTTTGTATTTTATATATACCTAATGCTCACAGAATATAAAGCGTTACATGTTTTTGGGTCTATTCAAATGTAACCCTTACGGGGCAAAAGGGGGTTTTTAAGTTTTATGGAAGGACTTTACTGTGCGTCTTGATAAACTCCAAAGTAATTAAATAACACATGATTATGATGTTTCAAAAATCAAAAATAGTAGTAATGTAATTAAAATGACATGGAATATCATTAATAGTGAAACGGGAAGGTCATGCAACCGAAGTAGTGACTACAGCCTTGCTATTGATGACAGTATAATTAAATCAGATTCTCAAGTCACCCCGGCCTTTGAAAATTTCTTTGGAGAGATTCCTGTATTGACTACTAAATCTCTAAACTCATCAACCACTGCTGCAGAGTCTTTACTTAAGGAAAACGTTCCAGTTTGTGATTCTGAATTTCATTTCGAATATGTCACCTGTAAAGATGTAATTAAAACCTTTCACACATTAAATGTTAAAAAAACCGCAGATCTATGGGGTAATTCTGTGGACGTTGCTAAGTCGATTATAAACATTTTAGCATCTACTTTAGCTGTTATTTTTAATAATTGTATTGACCTTGGTGAGTTTCCTGATCTTATGAAAAACAGTAAAATAATACCGTTGTTTAAATCGGGTAGTACATCAGACCCTACTAATTATAGACCTATTTTAGTGCTACCTACCTTTAGTAAAATTTTTGAAAAACTTGTTTTAGATTAAATGCAAAGATTTTTTAATAAACATAAGTTATTGCATAACGAACAGTTCGGTTTTACAAAGGGTCGTTCGACTACTGATCTTGTTGTGTTGAACTTTTAGGACATGTTTATAATGCATGGGAGGATAAATGCGATGCTTTGGGCATCTTTTGCGATTTGTCCAAGGCATTCGATTGCGTTCTTCATAAAACATTAATCAGGAAACTGCACCACTACGGAATCCGAAATGCCTCTCTGGATCTTCTTACTTCATATTTAAGTGATAGGATTCAGAGAGTTGATGTTAACGGAAAAAGATCTCCCGGATCTGTAGTAAGAATGGGGGTACCCCAGGGCTCAATTCTTGGCCCATTTTTGTTTCTTATTTATATAAATGACTTGCCTTACCTCATAAAGGATAAACATGATATAGTGTTGTTTACAGACGACACTTCATTTTTATTTAAACTCAAACGTCAGCAGTTGGTTACTGACAATGTAAATAGTGCCCTCGAAAAAGTAGTTAACTGGTTTAATGTTAATAACCTACTTCTTAACGAGAAAAAAACTAAATGTATTAAGTTTACAATACCTCATGTTAGACAAGTAAAAACTAGTGTGCTCATAAAGGGTTGAAACCCGAAGATTCTACAGTGTTCTTAGGCATAACTTTGGATGCCAAGCTTCAATGGGGCCCCCATATAGATAAATTGTCGAAAAAGCTTAGCTCTGCAGCATACGCCGCTAGAAAAATTCGTGATTTAACTGATTTAGAGACAGCCCGCTTAGTATACTTTAGTTATTTTTATAGTGTAATGTCGTACGGTATTCTGTTGTGGGGAAATGCCGCCGACATTCAGACAATTTTTGTTTTATAAAAAAGAGCAATTCGTTCAATTTATAAATTAAGTCCCAGACACTCCCTCAGAGACAAATTTAAAGAGATTAATATACTGACTGTAGCTTCTCAGTATATTTATGAAAATCTATTGTATGCTCATAAAAATATTAATCTGTTTAAAAAATACAGTGATATCCATAATGTAAATACTAGGAACAAGCACAAATTTGTTGTTCCTAAAACCAGGCTTAAAAAAATAGGTGGCTCGTTTAGATGCCAGTGTATACGTTTTTGTAATAAACTTCCTAGCCATATTCAAGAATTAAGCCTTAATAAATTCAAATGTTTTATAAAGCGGAAACTGTGCCAGAAAGCATTTTATACTGTTAAAGACTTTATTGAGGACAAAAAGGCTTGGGATTGAGCTGCTCCAATTTACAGTGAATCTTGATTTGATTTTTTTTGCCAACTATATATATTTTTCTTTTGATTGAAATTTTTAAATACCTAAACTATGACATGAATATTTACTTTGTAAAGTATTATATTATTTTAATTATTATGAATGTGAGGACTATGTGAATTGTTTTTTTATTTTTATTCTCAATCAAAAAAAAAATTAATGCAGGTCTGGCAGTTTGAGTACTTTATGCGGCCTAACCAATTGTCCTTTCTTTGGTATTGTTCGTCGAATCGCTGAGCTCCTTAAGTTTTGAGTTGAGCTGCACGATAACTGACAAATGCGTGCACTGACTTGACAGGTCCCCTCAACCTGTGTGGTTCTTTCGTCAAAAGATCATTTCAGGCACCAATCTACACGGTTCTCAAATGATCTGACCAAGATTATATCCGTATTTTATATACACATTGACATTGATTAATTTTATATATATACAATGACATGAATATTTACTTTGTTAAGTATTATATTGTTTTAAGTATTGTAAATGTGAAGACTATGTGGGTTATTGTTCATTTTTCTTTTTTTCTCAGTTAGTTTTTATCATAGTCTGGCAGTTTGAGTGATTTTATGCGGCCTACCCATATGTCCTTTCTTTGGTATTGTTCGTTGAATCGTTGAGCTCCTTAAGTTCTTAGTTGAGCTGCACGACTACTGACAAATGCGTGCACTGACTGGACAGGTCCCCTCAACCTGTGTGGTTCTTTCGTCAAAAGATCATTTCAGGCACCAATCTACATGGTCTTCACATGATCTGACCATGATTATGTCTGGACTTTAAAAGAGACTGTGACCTCTGAGTTTGTTTCGGCCTTTCTTCTCAGAGTAGTCGGATACGAAACGCCGACCTCATCTAGTTTTTTTTTATATGATTGACGTGTAAAAGTGTTTGTACAAACCTACTTACAGAAATAAATCATTTATCATTTATCATTGAATATTTTTCAAAAATAAAATCCTTTTGGGGTGAAAAGGGGGACACAGTTTATATCAAAATTATGTTTCGTTTGATCAATAAACTTGAAAATTGACCCGTATATTTTCTTGATAAATAAAACGACCATAAACATACATTTTCGAAAACAACCTTTTAAAGGGGGTGTTGAATTTTGTGGGGGAAAATAATTTTATAGAAAGATATATCGCGCGGTTCGATTAACTTGAAAATCAGTATTTATATTTAAGATCGGAAATAAAGGAAAAGGTGTATCAGGGTTGTCAAAAAATCTACCCCTTACGGGGTAGAAAGGGGTAGTAAATTTTAAAGGGGATGGTTTTATGTTTCGGATTGGCGCAAAAATGGCTGAACGGATTTAGATGAAATTTGGTAACATAGTTTATAATCTGCATTAACACAGTGTACTTTAGTTCCGGTAGTACGTTCTCGTGACATTTTTCCGACATCCACGCGGGCGAAGCCGCGGGCAAAAGCTAGTATAGTACTTTACTGCAGCGGCCTGCAATAGGGCATACAGGGCACACATTTTCACGTTCGTCCATCAATGCCTGGTTGCAGCCAAGGCTTGTATAGTGTTTTTCTCAAATAATGCGCGGAAATTCAAACAAAGTAAATTATTTATAAATTCCAGATTCAATGACGAACAACGATATTTTTTCACGCGCCAATGTGTTCATTTGTTTTATTTTTCCAATAAACAGCTTTCCATTTGAAAGCCAGTTCAAAATTTAAATAAAATCTTTGATAAGTTACCTCCTTGATTGCCATGTCTCGGAGTAAAAGATCGTTCCATTTTTAAATTACACGATAGATATGAGTTTACTATGTAATTTATTTGGCCGCTAAACCACGACATATATGGATTTTCATACAACTTTTGGTGGCCGCTGCTCGCATGTATTTGGCCAGGACAGCAATTTCGATTTATTTCGAAGAAGGTTGTCAAAATAATGCTCGAATTTCCAAACATGTTTGAGAAAATATTTATAATGATTTGATTTTTTTAAGTGTAACAAACACTTAAAAAAAATCACTAACTAATGTTACGCTATCACGCTAAAACGGCTGAACGAATTTGGATGGAATTTTTTGGCACGTGGGTACACCATGACCTGAGTTAGAACATAATTTACTTTTATTCCGATATTCCCACGGGATCGATACTTATGCGGGTGTATACCCACGGGGTGCAGCTAATATTAAATAAAGCGTATTTTCATTCAATAAAATGATCACAAACCAAGTTAAACTATTGCACTTTGATATAGCTGGAATTTTTACGGTTTTAATAGTTTTATTACACCACAAACAACAACAAAACCGAGGTAATCATAAACTACCAACAACAATGTTAGTAAAAACTAACGAATGTAATAAATCCCTCGATACTCCAGTATACAAATCGGGCAGTTAATCTTTGGTTAAATGTATCGTCCCGATCAGTGAATAGGCCCGAACAAATGGTTCGGAAAAGGGTTCGGCCGATTGTAACAAATAACAGACAAATGGTGTCGCCTAAGCGGTTGACGGTAGATTGGCAACTTTTTTTTGTAGTGTGAACGTTGAAGGCAATGATTGGCCAACTTTAGGTATGTGGTTTGATAGTCTGTCAGAGCGGCAAGCTTGAATAGTTTACCAAGGTTGATTGGAGGCCAAACTGTCCAAACAGTAATATTTTTGTTATGGTTTAAGAATGGATAGAATAAGAAAATGAGTACATAAGAGGAAGTTTGAAAGTGGCACCGGTGAATGAAAAGTTGTATGGAAATCGGTTGTCATTATGGGCATGTGATGTGGAGGAATGAGGAAAGGCTTAAGAATTAATGTCGATGGCTACAAGAGTAGAGAAACGATGGATGGACTGTGTGAAAGATGATATGGCTAGAAAGGGAGTGACTACCGAGATGACGACTAATAGAGAAGTATGGAAGAAACGGACATGTTGCGCCGACCCCAAATAAATTGGGATAAGGGCAGGAGAATGATGAGTAATGTTTTTTTCATCAATGAAATCTACACCTGTACAAGGATATTATGGCGCGTGGCAAAAATCGGAACTGACACCGCCATGTTATTGTTTCAATACAATTTCACATAGTAGTTTATCATCAACGTCCCATTGTTAACGTCCTAAATCACAGATTCACAGATAAATCACTCCATACAAAATTGTCATTACCGTTGCGAACGAAAATGTACCTAACCTTACAAGCGTAAAGTGTGTTTTGCTTTGTAGCTGTGTGCTGCCGCGGAAAAATATGCGTACGTACACACCTTGCGGCTGTCGGCAACCCACTGAGAAATGGGTCGCGTGCGACCCGGCGGCTAGTATAGTTAGCGCGCGTAAGTGCATGGAGTGATTTATCTGTGCCTAAATCTTATTATATTAAACGAGTAAGCGTTGGTTCGTATTTTCCTGAACGTGAAGTTTAAACACTTTTATAATAATATTATAGAGGTGAAATTTGTTTATTTGTTTGTAAAAGTTTGTACGTGAGGGGTAATCTCTGGAACTACCAGACTTATCTGAAAAATTCTTTTTCCTTTTGATAGCCCGATTTTTGAGGAAGGTTATAGGCTATTTAGCATCACGCTACGATGCTAAAGAGCCGAGCAAAAGTAAAAAAAGGCAGAAAGAACTCTAAGTGAAAACGACGTATTAGCGCGGGCGGGCGATGCAATGCGATGCAGTGGGTCGGGGAAACAAGAAATTTCACGTGGACGAAGTCGCGGGCAGAAACTAGTTTAACATAAAGTGTGTTTTGAGTTGCAACTTTTTGTAGCCCGTCTATACAAAACTTTTTGTGAAAATTCTAATTACGAACGTAGAACGGTCTAGGCACCTAAAATGTAATAAATAAGACCATCTAAATAGGCCCCAAATCCTATGTTTCTATTTGTACCGGGATATTTATCGCTGCTATGTTCAGAATTAGGTCCTTTTCTTAATCCTTCTCTTTTTCCTTATCAAGGACCGTTTTGCTTAAGGGAACTTTTGGGGTGATGCGTGTCTTATATTTTTATTTTTTATTAAAGCATCAGGGTTTATTTTTGCGGGTAATTTTAAACGTGAACAAAGAACACAATATTCTAATGCTTATAAAATCGCCAGAGATTTAAACATATTGAATATTATGTTGACAGTACCAGCAGGTACCAGTCCTCAGCCTTGTAATCTTTCATAGTTAAAGGTACATAGTTAAATATTAAAAACTGTGAAATATTTTCATAATAAATACGGCAATCCAACACCCATGAGTACGTTTTCACAGAAATAATTGGAAGATAAGATAAGATTTATTTTCTCACTCATTTTTTCACAATAATTGTGAAACAGATGACAATCGAAAATACCTTTACGAATCCCGAACCCACTTTTACGATACCATCAACATCTGCCTAGACTTTTCCCAACTATGTTGGGGTCGGCTTCCAGTCTAACCGGATGCAGCTGAATACCAGTATTTTACATGGAGTGACTGCCAATCTGACCTCCACAAACCAGTTACTGAGCAATACGATACTCCTTGATAGGACTGGTTGTCAGACTTTCGGGCTTCTCACGACCCGTATCGACAATCAAACATCCAAAAATGACAACCGACGTGCTTTCCGAGGCACGGTGGAGTCTTGGTATGTAAAGATGGTTACCCATCCACGGACCGACCGCGGCAAGCATAGCTTAACCTGATCGACCGACTAGGTTAAGATACATAGATAGATTCAATTTTACGGTACCCATGATAAATAATGTGGTAGTTCCATTCGGTGGCGACCACAGAATGTAACGAACTGACATTGACTTGACGCTTTTGAAGTGTTTTGTAAGGGAATGGCCCTTGGTTGGCTAAGATTTTGTGGTGTAAGTCCCATGTAATAGGGGCGAGCCTATTGCCATTAACTGGGCACAAATCCAGACTCCGGGCTGCTACTGAGAGATTGGAATTGAGGTGATAGAAGTGATTAGAAATGTTACAATGTGGTGTATCTGAAGGTATTGAGAGCTTCTTATTTGAAGTCACCAATTAAGTATGGCTTATTCCAAGTAGTCACGGTACACTTAGCTTGACAGTATGACTTATTAAAAGAGTTCTTAAGACGCTGCCAGCGTCTTAAGAACTCGAACACGTAAACCACGGTCACTGTTAGACTGCATACAAAAGAAAGAGAAGCGCGATGACACAACGCTTGTATTTTATTGCAAAATATGAAGCAATTATCTATTTACTCAAAAATGAGTTGAGTTAGCGAAAATAAAAAACAACCAAGTTCTGCATACTAATAAGACGTTCTTGTTATTAATTAAATACCTACCGTATGTTGATATTTAATACAGATATTTGGATTTAAACTCAAAGTAAGGGGTTAGTTTACCCTTAATTTGTATCGAGTGTTTTTTTCCTAAACGTGTTTTGGTAACAATCAAGTTCTGAGAAATATGTTGAAGAATAACATATATTTTTTCCGCTACTACAAACTATATTGATTTGGCAATTTTTTAATTTAAGACAAGCCCACTTTTATCATTTGCCTCTTGTCAGCGCTTTAAAGACCCTACTTAATGGCTCCTACTAAGACATAATATATTTATTACCTACTAGTTACTGAATTTGCTAATTGCCTAGTATTTTTATTACCCCCCTCACTAAACTTGGAGTAGTTGGAGTGTGTTCGTATATTAGTACTTAGCCAACAAAAGAAACGCTTGCTAATATTTGTCTTTGAATTTGAAATTAATTTAATCAAAATATTGTTTATTAGTTTTTGACCAAAGATCTTAATAATCGAGTCCTTGAACTCTGAGTGATTACATAAGAGAAAGAGATGATAAGAGAAAGGGAGTCAGATGGTCACTATCACATAAAACAAGGCATAAGATAAACCTAAAACTGACTTAAAGGAAACCCCAAACGCAGATACGATCCCTAATTTCAAGAAGGGAGTTATATCAAATTTAAGTTCGATAATTTATTTGTCGAACTTGGCGAAACTTTGCGTGTACAATAATGGCATATGTTTGATAAATCATTCATATATATAAACTTTCCAATGGTAAGGGTACCTAGTATAGTAATTGGAATGTTTATAGAGGTCTGAGCGACCTTTCTACAGTGTGGATATTGGTCCATTCTGGTTTGAGTGATCGTTCATTTATTTTTATATAGACTCGTTTATCCTTTTGTTGAAGTATTTTTTCAGCATCTGCTTAGAATATTTGGTTGTAAATAAACATTAATTTTCCTTTACTTAAGACGCTGACAACGGCTAAACCGTGGTCACTGTCTGACTGCATACAAAAGAAAGAGAAGCGTGATGACACAACGCTTGTAATTTATTTTTTTAGTGGCAGTTTTCTTCTACACAGTGGCTAGATGTAGGTGGCTTCTACATAGTTGAAGCGTGCTCGTAGCTAAGTAATAACAGCCGCACGGGTCGATTCATCAGATTAAGCTACACTTGCCGGGGTTGGTCCGTAGACGGCTTATATAATTAATAATACTAAGCAAAAATTCCAAGAATTCTGATATCTACCAACCCGCACTGGATCCTCGTGGTAGATTGCAGCCCACTCCCTCTCGAAGAGAGGAGGCCTGTGTCCCAGCAGTGGGGAAAATTATATAAGCTGATTATGAAAGTTCGTTCTAAGTAATTCAATCTTCCTAAACTTTTCCACAAAAGGGAATGCACAATGCATCAATATTATATGGTAATCTATCTTATCGACGTCTTATCTTCTATCTTTACATACCAAGACTCCTCTGTGCCTCGGAAAGCATGCTATGCCATTGGTCCCGGCTGTTATTCGTCGATCTTTGACAGTCGTTACGGGTCGTCAGAAGCCCGAAAGTCTGACAACCAGTCTTGCCAAAGGGTATCGTATTACCCAGTTATTGGGTTGATAGGCAGTCGCTCCATGTAAAATACTGGTATTCAGCTGCATCTGTTTAGACTGGAAGCCGACCCCAACATGGTTGGGAAAAGGCTAGGCAGATTGGCACTACATAGATTCTGGTGATTGTGATCAAGATCTTCATCATTATTACCAGCTAAGAAAGAACATAAATTACATTACTCTCCAAATTTTTAATTCACAATCTGGTGCTTGGGCTTTTTAGACTATGGGCCACAACAACCGAAGGATATCTCAATGCATTACAAACACCTACAAGCAACATCATAAGTGTGGCTTTTATTTCATCATTAGCGACCAGCCCCTGCCCCTGCCTTATATATCAAAACATCAAGAGTTGTGGGCTACAGCTATGTTATTATATAAATGCGCATGAAAATCCATTGTGGCTTTATTTAGAGATGAAGGCCTTTCAAAATAACCGATCACTTTTCGCTTCGAAGAAACCGGTCCCTTTTCGAGGAACCGACCGCGTATCGCTCTTAATATTGTAAGAAGTATGAGACCAATCGCAAATCTTTAGCAATAGTCAACGACTGCCATCAATACATTTAGCTATAAAATGATAAACATAATTCCAAGAACCAGCTGCTGCCGTCACCAAAACTTCGCATTCCACCGCATCGGCCATCCTGTCCAAATATCCATTTACGCCGTAATGAAAAAGGTAGCGTAAACCAAAACAAATAAGGTTCGCTGGCAGATGTGGACGGCAAAAAGACCTATATTTGCGAGACAAATACGATTAAATCCAGAACCACTGGGAACAAAGAGACGACGTGGTTTTACGCGACTTTTTTTGCAGCTTCAATCTGTTTAAACCGTTTCACTGTATGAGATATAGATTGGATTTTTTAAAGGTTGTCATCTGTCCTGATTTACGAGTATATTATTTATGTAAGTGGTAGAATTCTAAAATGTGTTTATTGAAGAGAAGTCTTCCTTAACACGTCAACAGCAATTTTTGACGAAGATTGCTGGATTTTTTTTATTTGGAATTGGATACATCATAATTTACAACAAAATTTTCATGCATTGTGCATTCCCTTTTGTGAAAAAGTTTAGGAAGATTGAATTACTTAGCACGAACTTTCATAATCAGCTTACATAATGTTCCCCACTGCTGGAACACAGGCCTCCTCTCTTCAAGAGGGAGTGGGCTGCAATCTACCACGAGGGCCCAGTGCGGGTTGGTAGATATCAGAATTCTTCGAATTTTTGACACGAATTTTGGATTAGTATTACTAATTATATAACAGTCTCACAACTGTCAAACTACAGAACTAGCTAAGCCAAAGTACGTACTAAGTAACGTTTATTAATATCTGCCTGTGTTCATTCCCTTCAAGAGTAAGTGATTACAAGCTTGCAAACAGTGCCGTGTAGAAATAAACGAAAAAATACGTAGAAATAAAACGTCTAAAACATTTGGGGACATTTTGACTACATCACTCATTAAAATACATGTTTTTTTGTCTGGTTAATTTTTACATATATTTAAAAGCTAATAGTCTTAAAAAAATGACTATATAAAAAGGAAGGGGAAAGAATCATAGGGCATCAAAAAATTCGTCCGCATCACTGTCAACAGGAAAAGTGCCCAAAATGCTGGCAGCATTGCCACGTTTTATGGCAATGCTGATTCTTTGGCCAAGAAATAGGCCAGCCCAAAATACATTGGTTACACCTCCCATACAGTAATTCACATGTAACGTATAACTATGCGACATAAGAAAATAGAAACTCATTTATTTAATACAGAAACACATTGTTTTCAATTCAATTCAACTGTCTTTACAGAGAAACAGCTATGCAAATTCCACTTCAGTTAGTCGGATTACATTCTGCGTCATTTCGTTCTGTCGCAAGTAGGGTTTACAGCGGGCTTTAAAGTAACAAGTTTTCTATTGTGTGATGTCAAAATGACTTTTATCTAGTGAGGTATTAGTTTATTTCTTGGCTTATTTTTTAGCCGCAATTTACAGCAGCTTTTGCATTTAGTTTGTTGAAATTGTCACAGTGTAAAGGGTATAAGATTTTTGTTTTTTTTTTTATAAGCTTTGGCAGAATCTGTGTTCGTGGTTACTGCAGGACATTTTATTTCTCTTCTGCTCATACATACTTTACAGATCTTCTAACACATAAATTACTAAATTATGTTCTGCAGTCACTGGGGGTCTACTCCGAAGATATGTTTAAAGTATCGACCGAATGTTCGTCCGGTTCTTTTAATAATGATTTTTCTTTTGCTAGTAAAATTTTATTAATCATTGAAATTCATTGCGAGCTATAGTTTTGTATAATTTAAAAGCATTTTTTCAATTTTGTAAATGTGAGTACTATGGAGCCGTTTATTATGTTATGATATATGTGGACTTAAAAAAGCCTGGCAGTTAAGAGTATTTCATGCTCATTTAAATGTCTCGCTGATGGTGGCGCGTGTGTTGGATCATTCGGTTCCCTACAAAATGGTTGAGCTGGATGGTGCTGATCCACGCGTCATGTTCGTGAACGGGCGCCGTCAGTTGAGACTGGTCATCTCTTAACTACCAGGGCTTATTTCTAATCTTTTAATCTTATATTTTGAATTGTTTATAAATATATATTTTTTTTCATTGTTCTCACGTAAAGAAACGACAAGAATAATGTAAACAAACAGCAAATATATTTGGATTTTGTAATATCTTGATTTAAAAGAGTGTCCTTGGAGTTTCTAGCCTGTTCTTCTCCATACAGAACTACGTTTTGGAATAGGCAAATAGCTTCAAATTTCTGACTAACTGACCGACTCTTTGACAATTCAAAAGTGCCTGTAATTGGTTTAATTGAAATAAATGCTTTGAGTTTGACATATTTTTTCTTTGACATATCTGGGGGTCCCGGACCTTTGAAAGGCGTACGAAGAGCTATTATTTATTTTATTATTATTCTTATTATTTAATCTTTGTAGCAGTTTGCGCAGTTAGTGTGAGAAAACTCTAATCATTTAAATCGGTCAACATTTAAATAATACCGATTGATTTTAATATGTAACAGGCTGTTAATTGAATGAAAATGAACTGTTTTTTTCAGTATTGCAGTGTCAACTTTTTAATAAAAGTTCTTTGTATAAAATTATATTTTCTGCCAATGTAATTTCCTATTTCATTTTAGCATGGGCCATTATATAAAATTATAGTTAGTTATTTTAAATGAATTGGAGACCATTTTACAGATTTTTTCAATTAAACATAAAAATGAAATAACGAGTCGTACACCAATCAAAGTACTATTGTGTAATAAAAAAACGAAATATTAACCAATAAAACTGACAATGTCAGGGATGTGTGAATGATTTCCACGAGCGGAATGAAAGACAATAAAAAATAATTGTGAAAAAAATCCGGTTCAAATATTTTTTACCATTGTGTACTGATTTCTGGGTTGTGGAAAGATGCCAATAATCATGGAATATCTTCCTAAATGGGACCGAGAAAGTTCTGGAGTGGCCACCACAGGGTAGACCGATGCCCTGATGGAGGTTGTGAGAAGCCACTGGATAAGAAAAGCACGGGATCTGTGGTGACGCTTGAGGGAGGCCTGTGTCCAGCAGTGGAATGCTAATTATGATGACCCGACATGTACCCCACCAACTATATCCTAGTGACTTTGGGTTTGAGGTAAGAAGAGGACTTGATCAGCTCACGGTAGCCTGTAAGACCCTTAACGGTCGTATCGACTGCCCTGAGCTCCATGACCTTTTCTGTCGACTATTTGTGCCCGACAAATACATCGGTCACCGCCAAAGTCGCCGACACAATCTGTTCGCGCAAATGCCTTGCAGAACGGTCACCAGAGCTGAATCACGAGTGTGGCGTACTTTAAGGATGCTCAATGCCCTCCTGATGGCCAACCCTGAATGTGATGTGTTTGCAGACGAATGGAGTAAAATTAAGCGCGTATGTCTGATGTTCTGTGAGAAACAGTACGCGAGGGTGTCCACTGTTCCATGTTATTAAGTAGCGAATATTTTTTTATGACATAATTGTCTACATTGTGTAGTTTTGTTTTCTATTATAAACTATTCTGTTAATTAATATAATTGGTATTGTACCGTGTAAGTTAACTATAAATAAATGATGATAGAAAGAAAAGAAAGAAGAAAGAAAATACGTTTATTTGCGGTAAACATAACGCAAAGAAATAAAAACACAAACACGAAAGAACAAGTTGAGGGAAAATATGCATCACATTCACGCAAAACGGCCATCGCTCAGCATAATGCTGCGAACCTATGCGAGACAGAGCCCCAGCGCCTGGTCTACTCCGCAGCGCTAAACCGCAGTATCGGCCGAATGTTCTGTCTTTCTTTACAAGGTCTAACTACCACTGACAACGGCGAAAAAAAAAAAAAGGCTGTCGAAGAGATAAGCCAAAGTCAAAACTGTGACTTGAAGTCGGGTAAGGACTCAAAGTCAAAAAATGAAACTATGGAAGTTATAAAACGGCCGAACGTTCGGCCGATACTTCGATTTAGCGCTTCGGAGTAGGCCCCCTGGTTTTCAGCGACAGCCGGCGTCAAACCTCAAAAATCCCTAAGGCCGCAGCCATACTGGCGGGAGCTTCGCTTGGTGTAGTAGTCATGCAGCGAGCAATGCAAGCGTTAATGTGGCCGTTGAAATAGTAAAACCATCCATGGGTTTACCATGTCACTTAGCATACAGCTCTAAGACACAAGCGAAACGCTTGCCTGTGTGACTTCGGCCTAACAGCCAGTAGAATCGTCAAGCAAATAAATATAAAAAAAACCATATAAACAACCATATATAACCAAAAAAAAACATATAAATCATATAAAACAAGTGCGAGTCCGACTTAACATACAACTTACATACGGACGAACTTACATACAACTTACATATTACACAGCAGTTCGAGTTGGTTGGGTTGCTTATGGGCAATCTCATAAGAGTATTATATTGTAGAAAGAATACAAAATTAGTGCTGTAAATAAAAATGGCCACGTGCGAGTCGGACTCGCGCGCGAATGGTTCCGTACCATTGTCTATAAAAATGGCAAAAAAATCACGTTTGTTGTATGGGAGCCCTTAAATACTTGTTTTATTTTATTTTAATTATTTATTTTTAAAGTGAATATATAACTAAATATTCTGTGAATATTTCAAGCGTCTACCTGTAGCCGTTATCAATATCGAGCAAAAACGAGCAAAAAATCACGTTTGTTGTATGGGAGCCCCCTTAAATATTTATTTTATTCTGTTTTTTAGTATATTTTGTTATAGCGGCAACAGAAATACATAATCTGTAAAAATTTCAACTGTCTAACTATCACGGTTTATGAGATACAGCCTGGTGACAGACGGACAGACAGACGGCGGAGCCTTAGTAATAGGGTTCCCGTTTTACCCTTTGAGTACGGAACCTTAAAAATGATATTAATATGTGGCCAGCTTTAAAATGACTGACTGTAAATGTCAAAAAAACTTTGTTTACTTGACCACTCAAAATGCACGGACACATTTTATGAACAACGCATTTTCGCATTATCCGCTGAGCAAACAAAACAAAATGGTGGTAGCCGTACGCGGTTGAAAACAATGACGTAAGCATAAATAAAGTCTGGGTTACACGTTGCGTGGATTTAAGACGATTTTCAGTGATTTTTCATGGGTTTTCATTAATTATTTTGTCGGTTTCTTACGTTGCTGTCAAAAACATTTTTTTTTTTTGTATTTATGCATGCTCTCATCCTTAAACTTTATTATTCTGTATTTTGCTCATTTGACAGTAAATCTAAAATGTATTTTTTGGCATATCAATTAGTGTAATGAAGTGGGAGAAGGCGCTGACTCCTGTTATACAGGTTTTTTACCTAGTTTGGGTTTCAAAGGCTTTATATGATTCTGTAACCTCATATTATGTCAATAAAGATTATTATTAAGATTAATATCTGCCTAGCCTTTTCCCAACTAAGTTGGGGTCGGCTTAAGATTATTATTGATAAATATTTTGGAACAAACCCTTATTTTGTTTTGGTGAGAAAAAGTAAAAAAAAAACAAAAACAAAATATTATAAATGCGAAAGTTAGATGCGTCATTTCTGCTTGAGCATAGTTTTCGACGATTTTTATGCTTTATTTTGGTATAGTGGCGTGTGCTAGCTAACATAAGGCAAATAATTTAATTTAATGTTGTGTTGCGTAATGAAAATTCTTTTACATTTAATTGTATAGATTCAAGTTTTATATCTGAACAGACAGCTGTACTGCTGGGAAGTTTGTTGCGCCACTTCTTCTTCCCAGCTAAAGCACTGGGAAGTGGTGAAGGTTGGGCATTTTTGGGGGACTGTCTTATGTAACTTTTGACGTTCGAAAAGTGCTGATTCTCAGCCTAGTTTACATAAATGACTTTTGATTTTGATTTTGCTTTTATAATATTAGTAAGGATGAACCATAGCATTACCTACTTTCCTATATCTTTGCTTCCATCCTTTAAAACATTGAAAAGGTAAAATTACCACACCGTACTTAACATTGCTAAGCATAACAATTCGTTATCGGACATACCCTATAGAGCTTTGCATTTACCTGTCTCAAATTACACTTTAACCACCCCGTATTCCGTACATTTGTCGCACCGTGAGAACACGGCCAGACCGCTACATACAACGTTAAAAGGCCCATTTGTCACACGGTTGAAAAAGCCCTAAGTCTTTATAGCACTCTGTTGGTGTCGATAAATATGTTTGTGTCTCGCTTACCTATGCATTACAGGACTAAAGGGGGAGGGGGAAATCCGCTTTTTATCCTGTGTTGTACAAGTGGCCATGAATTTGGTATTTTTCTCTTTATGAGTTTGTCGGATTTTATGGATAATAGTCCCATAATTTTAGAGCAATTGTGACCTAGTTGAAATGACTCCGACATACGTGTCGTGGGTTTTAATTCAGACAAGCGCTTCATTTTGAGTAATTTATTTCATCACCACTGCTCTCAAAACGGCGAAGAAAAACGTCGTGATGAAACTGGCATAAAGGTACCTACTAGACCCACTCCCTCTCATAGAGACGAGACTAGCATAATTTGGCTGAAAATATACCACTCTTTTCATTTATTATGCTAGCCCCATATTTATCTTAGAAAGATGCCATGAATATCGGTTCCAGTCTGATAGACTTGCTACTTTTGTAATTTTGTCCAACAGATTTTTGTCCAATTTTAACTTCCGTTTTACATATCCACTATATCCAGCGTCATAAGAGACGACAGGACGGTTATCGTTGTGTATTGTATGGTATTGCTGACTATCATCAAGCCTGCGAAGCGTGGTGGGTGATCAAAATGGTCGTGGCAATATCCCGCTGTGCCGTTTTCAGATTACTCAAGACCGCGGTCAAACCAAGCCTATAGTCGGTCACCGACTGAAAATGTATGAAGAACAAAAGACAGCCAATCGGCAGCTGAACTAGTTTTTGTTCTGAATTTTGTAGGTACTGAGGGCCTAGTCAAATGGCATTCGCTTCGAAGCGATTCTATTTCTACAATCGCTATCGTAATTTCACATTTTGACAAGCGTTATCGCTAGTTTTCGATTCGAATTCCTTCATATGAATCGAAAACTAGCGATAACGCTTGTCAAAAAGTGCCACTTGGCTACGCATCTGTATGGAAGTTATCGTTCGACGCAGTCGATTCGTTTCATGGAATCGAATGATGGTAACATTGTCTAGCTAATTTCTATTCGTTGACGTATGACCATGTGACATTTCGATAGCTTATGTCAACCCCATACGTTTTGTGGCTTTTCTACTAGCGTTAATCGAATGTTACTTTATCTAGACCCTGTGGACGCTCACAGTCGGTGGCCGCCTCCGTGCTGTGATGTGATCGCGGCCTATAATCAATCAAAATCTGGTTATTATGTTGGCGGTAAAAAAAATCCCTCACTAATCCTCCCTTCTCTACACTAATATATTCCCCTATTTTTACAAAGAAACTTTCGCTATATGCATATGTAACATTGTTTTTCATCCCCATAAATAAAAGAGAATTAATAGTAGCAGTCTCTTAGATATCTTTATCTTAAAGCGTCAGTGTTTTTGCCAGAAAAGTGTTCTGTAGACAGCGGCACATGTTTTACTTAAGACGAATGGTTTTAGGAAGTAGGTATATTACGTACATAGAACAACTTCTAGGAGTATGAATTACATTTTTAGGGTTCTGTACCCAACGGGTAAAACGGGAACCCTAATAGGGTTCCCGTTTTACCCGTTGCGTACATCAGCCGGTCTGCTTTGCTCAGTCCGATCTGAACCTCCGTGTTGAATAATAGACGGTAGTCTTGGCTGTAAGTGTTTACAAACATATTCATTAAAAAAAAAAAACCCCGACTGCACTTTAAAAAAACCGGCCAAGTGCGAGTTGAACTCGCGCACGAAGGGTTCCGTACCATTATCTATATTACCCGACTGCGGCGAAGCCAAAAAGGGAGGGAGTCGGAGGCATCTTCTTAAATTTAACAATAAAATCGCATTGCCTCCGACTGCATGAGACTAATCTTGTTTTCACCTTTTTTAGGGTTTCGTACCCAAAGGGTAAAACGGGAACCCTATTACTAAGGCTCCGCCGTCTGTCTGTCTGTCTGTCCATCTGCCACCAGGCTGTATCTCATGAACCGTGATTGTTAGATAGTTGAAGTTTTCGCATATGATGTATTTCTGTTGCCGCTATAACAAAAAATACTAAAAAACAGAATAAAATAAATATTTAAGGGGGCTCCCATACAACAAACGTGATTTTTTTGCTCGTTTTTGCTCGATATTGATAACGGTAACAAGTAGACAGAAATATTCACAGAATATTTAGTTAATATTCATTTTAAAAATCAATAATTAAATTGAAATAAAACAAATATTTAACTCCCATACAACAAACGTGATTTTTTTGCCGTTTTTATAGATAATGGTACGGAACCCTTCGTGCGCGAGTCCGACACGCACTTGGCCGGTTTTTTAATTATTTTTAAATCTTTTTATTACGTACGCTTTTGACGTTTTGCATCGTTCTCACATGTATAATTTCAACACAAATGATGTAACCAATATTTTGTAACCATATCATATCAATAAAAGAGTGTCCGTGGAGTTTCTTGCCCGTTCTTCTCCATAGGTACCTACTAAGCTTTGGAATGGGTAACTTCATCTCTATGACAGACCGACCCCTCGACAATTCAAAAGTGCCTGTAATTAGTTCATTTAAAATAAATGCGTTGAGTTTGAGTTCACTGTAAAGAGGATTATCAAAGTGTATACAGGCAAATAAAGTTGGTTAACTGGTTAGTTGATTAACTACTTGTATAACTGTTTATTTATTTTACTTCGATCGTGCTAGTTTATCATTTTGTGACTTCGAGTTACAGCTATAGCTTTATGTAAGCGGGCACGCCCTTAATGCCTGGAGACTTTTATTTAGGTATGTTCTGTTTACGTTTTTAGTTTTTTTTTTGTTTGCAATGGTGACGTGTGCTAGGAAACTTACGGCAAATAATTTAATTTAATGTTTTGTGTTGCGTAAAGTAAAATATTTTACATACTATTGTATAGAATCAAGTTTTTCTAACTGAACAATCAGCTGTGTTGCTGCGGAGTTTGTTGGGCCTATTCTTCCCAGCTAAAGCACTAGGGAGTGTTAAAGGTTGGGCGTTTTTGGGGGACTGTCTTATGTAACTAAAACATTCGAAAAGTGCTGATTTTCAGCCTAGTTTGAATAAATGACGTTTGTTTTTTTTAATATAGTCGCGTTACGAATGTATTTCACTATTTCGATGTTAATCCGAACAGGGATCGTTAAAAACTAAACGGATCGGAAATAATGATTTCAAAAATGGAGAGAAAATGTAACTGGAAACGGATGTCACAAAAACATCTCCACTTATCTTGAAAAGAAAATGCACATTAAAAAATTACGTCACAAAGAGAGAGAGAAAGCTTTTACTGCCCCAAATATAATAAAAATAAAATGAATACTCCCAAAAATTACTGCTGAATAGATAAGTTTGTGACGTAATATAATTCCGGCAAACCAGACAGTAGGTACACAGACTAAAAAAGTCATAAAACAGAAACATTAAACCGTCCGTCTGTCCCTAAGACTTAATTATGTCATTCAAAATTTCTAATGCGTAATTGATGCAAATTTTAAAGGGTCTGTGGTTATAAAGGTAGAAGCAGGTAAAATATGTATGCGCGTTTTCGCAAACACTAAGCAGCACCTAAACGAATGCCTAAATGAAAGCTTGCTGTTGGATATTCAAACCTCGACTCAGCGCCGAAAATTGAAAGTCCAATAACATGCTTTCATTTAAGTGTCGTCTAGTATCAGTGAAAACGGGCATGAGTCCATGGCCCGTAACCCAAAGTTTTGCTGTTATTATAAATTCTGTAACTCCATATGAGTTTGAGATTATTTCGTTAGGTACGGCTTTATGAAGTGTGAGGTTTTGGATCTTCCTGTTTAAAGTACTTTTGGTTAATGTACTTTGCTAGTTTTGGCCACTACACTTATATACGTAAGGCTGGGTGTTCACATAGATGAGTGAACGAGGCTGCCATGTTATCATCATTATTTCATCCGAAAGACGGCCACTGCTGGACATAGATTTCCCCCAAAGGGAGGGGGAGAGGGTTGTCATAATCGCCACGCTTAGCAGGCGGGTTGGCGATCGCAGTATGGTGATAAAATGCATAGAGAACGCTACTGCCCATTATTGCTAACAAGTCTTTTAGTCGCCTTTTACGACACCCATGGGAAGAAATAGGATGGTGCTATTCTTTACGTCCGGCACAACACTGAAAATCGCCATGTTAAGTCTCTACATAATATAAAATAAAGTCCCCCAGCTGTATCTGTCTATCTGGGCGCGATGAACTCTAAAATTACCGAACGGATTTTCATACGGTTTTCACCAATGGACTGAGTGATCCATGAGGAAGGAGGCATCGCTGATGCATTCCAATCAATTTCTACATTTATATTTGTAATTTGTATGGTGTACATAATAAAGAGTATTCTAATATATTTATCTACAATAGGTACCAGAAACGAAAATGAAATTTTAATGTGTGGTTATGTTTACTTTCATTTACGTAGTGTGGGTTTATGCAATTGCATCGGCACCTATGCCCTTCGCGACAATCTTCAAAGGGAGGCTGGTAGCAGCTCGATAAGAGTTGCAGAGAATCGAGCAGAATGACGTGCAATTGGATAAGCGTTTGTCCAGAAGCAGTGGCCTAGTTGTAACGGTCGGACTGAAGAAATATAGCTCGTGGGTTCAAGCCCAGGCATGCGCTTTACTTTGTGTAAATAATTTAAACATCACTGCTCTCAAAACGGTGAAGGAAAACATCGTGAGGAAACCGGCGTGTCCAAGAATCAAATATTCGAAGACATGTGACATCTGCCAACCCGTACTGGTCCCGCGTGGTAGATTACAGCCCACTCCCTCTAGAAGAGAGGAGGCCTATGTTCCACCAGTAGGAACATTATAGACTGATTATGATGTTGTCCAGCAGTGGACTGCTGGCGATGTTGATATACTTACAGCTACGCTGTTAGGCGACAGAAATAGTACAAGCAACCACACAAAGAGTTACTAAAAAGCGTAGTACTGCCAAGGAGAAAATCTTGGACAAGGATCTTTATTACTCCAAGCGTTATCCAATTCAATGCGTCAACAGCCTTATTTCTCAAGAAAATCAAACAAAAACTATCCCCATCTTACATTGCAGTACTTTTATAACTAGCCATACCAACTTTTGTTCACACAAACTAACAAGGCATTTTGTAATATTAACAATATTTAAGTAAACAAAGTGTGGGCTATCGCTGCTAAGTCCTAAGTTAAGGCGGTGTTACAGTCGCTATTATAACTTTGAAGTAACTTATATGGGAGTTGGTGAAGCAGTGTCTTGTTATACTTATGGTTGAAGCTTTGAGGATAATATAGGCCTTCGTTAGTAAGTATTTTGAAAGAAAATTGCCTGGTTTTAACTGACTTCAAAAAAAGGAGGAGGTTCTCAATTCGGGTGTTTGTATTTTAATGTTTGTTCGCGCATAACTCCGTCGCTTGCGAACCGATTTGAAAAATGTTTTTTTTTTGGAAAGGGTATATACTTCCCAAATGGTCCCATGAAAATTTTATCGAAAACGGACAAGCGGTTTTTGAAAAATCAACAAACATCTAAAATTAATCTACACTGTCTACATTAACGATCTTTTCGTTTACTCTGCATTGCGTTTTTTGTTCGCGCATAACTCCGTCATTTACGAACCGATTTGGAAAAATTTTTTTCGGCACTAAAAAGTGAAAAATAAAAAACTTTTTACAAATTAAAACCGACTTCCAAAAAAACACTACAAAGTGAAAAATAACTTTAATTTCGGAAGTCGGTGGCATAAAACTAAAATACAGATCCATTGACACCGACTTCCGAAATTAAAATTATTTTTCACTTTGTAGTGTTTTTTTGGAAATCGGTTTTTTTTTTGTAAAATGTTTTTTATAATGAAAAATATTGTAGTGTTAACAATAAAGTTTGATAAATAATTTTTGAATGTCTAATCATTATAATAAGTGCATACCAAAATGTTTTTTTTTGTAAGCTGTCTAATATTATCTTTGAAATATTTTTCTATGATCATTGTTAATAATGTATTTTTAATGACGCATACTAAACAAATTTTTTTTATTTGTAAGTCAACCCAAACTCTGCTTTTCAGCCTGTTTTCCATATCATTCCTGTGAATTTCCTAAGCCCTGTATTAAATTCTACTTAAATACATGAAAAACAAAACACTACTACTTTTTTTCATAGAAGTAATGCTCTACAAACTCAACCAAACAGCCTGCTTACCCGTTACGAAGCTATAACGAGCTTGAAGAAAACCGCTTACGTAGAAACTGCACATCCCAAAATTGGCTACGTGGCTACGTGGCTAGGTGAAAATTTAGCCACCACATAATCTTTTATTTACCGCCTGAGTACCTGAATGCGATGCAGGCAATATTAGAGGCATACGAGGTGTGGCTTGAGAGAAAATTATGTAGAAAAATATGGTGAGAGCAACCTAATGTTTATGCAAGTGGTTTCCTGCGGTGTTTGGTAATGTTTAGCTTGAGATAGTTGAGTTAATCTTTGGTTTTAAAAGCAGCATGCTTTTATTGAAAGACTAGCTACGCCCTGCGGTTTCACCCGCGTAAGTCTCGATGCCGTGGGAATATCGGGATAAAAAGTAGCCTTGATGCCGTGGGAATATCGGGATAAAAAGTAGCCTCGATGCCGTGGGAATATCGGGATAAAAAGTAGCCTATGTCTTAATCCCGGGTGTCAGCTACCTCTGAACAAACAAAATTAGTGCAGCCGTTTGAGCGTAAAGAAGTAACAAACATTAAACATACACACACACACTCACAAACTTTCGCCTATAAAATATTAGTGTGATAGCATGATAGTAGTGCTTCAAAACAGTATAGTTAGAAATAACTTATTGCTTTGCCAACTGCGTTTTTTTATGGTTTTTAACTATTCTGATTTAATTTGTTTAGTTATTTTTTATAAGGCTCTTTAAGAATGAGTACACTATCGCCTACGCGGCTGCTGCGCGAATGCTACGCGGCTTCTACGCCGGCGAAATCTACAATATGACGGTGAGCACCTACGCGGCTGCTACGGAGCTTTTTCGCTGAGAGTCTTGAAGAGACTAAAGATTTAAAAATATATATAGTATATTCACACTATCACATTGCACTAATCCCATAAAGGCGAAAGTTTGTGAGTGTGTGTGTTTGTTACTTCATCACGCTCAAACGGCTTTACTAATTTTGATAAAGTTTTGTATGGAGGTAGCTGACACCCTGGATTAAGATATAGGCTACTTTTTATCCCGATATTCCCACGGGATCTAGACTTACGCGGGAGAAACCGCAGGGCGCAGCTAGTTACACTATAAATTCAGGAATGAGTACACAATTTGTAAATTGTAAACTTAAGTCTAAGCGCCTCATTACTTGTAGAAAAGCACAGCATGCCCTACAATATGCGCAGATAATAACACAATTATGGGGTTCTTTTATTTTATGAATAATATTTACGTTTAAAGTACTTTTGCGTTAAAATCCCCCATGAGAACGTTGTACTGGGCCCTAGTAGTGCAATGCAAGGCCTTGGAGATGTCCTTGAACATTTCCTCTACTCCGCCATCCGAGACTTACATTGTGGGACTACATAATTGAATCTGTTGTTGTGATAATGGCAAATGACAACCTGTGAAAACAACAAACAATCAAAACAAAACGTACTGGTTCGATTACAAAAATGTATTCACTGTTAGTAAGCTACGTCGTCTTCACATATAATCATATAATTAATGTAATCAAACAAAATATTGTAAAACATTTTTAAAAGAGTACCGGTGGAGTTTCTTGCCCATTCTTCTCCATACGAAACTACCTTTTGGAAGAGGCAACTAGAATCAATTCTAATTTTTTGTAAATTTTGACGTTCAAGTGTGCCTCTTATGTGCCTATTTGAAATAAATGGTTTGACTTTGACTTTGCTAAACTATTGCCAACTACTATAGGATAAAAGTATAATTCCTTTCAGAAATACACAAAGAAAATACCCAAGTTTGCAGTCACTTAGTTGCCACACAATAGGTCGACTAAGTGCCCAAATGGTCCAGTATATGCAAATTCCGAATAGCCAAGGCGACGTTGGTCGGAATAATCTTATATTTACTAGCTGAACACCTGAATGCATGCAAGACGTAATATTGGGGCATAGGTGGAAACAGTACGTTATTCACAGTTTGCTAGTAATATGGACACAATTTATAGTGATGGTTCCCTTAAAGAAGTGATGCAATAAAATGTGAATTCATTTTGGAGTGTTTAATTGGGGCTCGTGACTAATTAAAATCATTTAAAGAATAGAATACTCTTTAGTATGTACATCATAAATATAAACCACCATAATTATCTTACCATTTATTTGCGTAAATAAGGTACAGAAGGTTCTTAATGATAATTAAATATAAATTGATCTCATATGTTACCATTAATATCGGCGTGCTAATTTTACTATTTATTAATTATCAAAAGAAAAACTATTAATTACCTAATTTGAATTGTGCATGCATGAATGAATAATATTTAAAGTTAGTAAATTGTATTAAAAATTCATTCTAATTTGGTAACAATTCATTATTCATAATGTGAAAATCATGAAACTACAAAATGATGAACAGCCGCACGCATTAATCTAAATGTAAGCTACGCTTACCGCAGTCGGTCCGTGGATGGGAGATAGCTATCCACCCAAAAATCTAACAACCAGAGATAGGCAGTTGCTCCATGTAAAAGAGTGGTATTCAGCTGCATCCGGTAAGACCGGAAGCTGACCCCCAACAAGGTTTGATTTGATTGACGATACATGAGTATCTGTCGTAAGTACCAGTTTTTTTTTTGGGTGGGTAAATTATCAAATTACTTCTCGCATGGGCCCTGGGCATGTCAGACTTTTACTAACTAAAACCCACCCGTTTTTCTTCAGATGCCTGTGTGCCATGGCCATGATATCCCTTTCGGACAAACTCGCAACCCTGGCAGGTTGGCAGTGGCTGTGTTACTAATTTGTATTTAGAAATAAAGATGTTTGTTTATGTATTCGCTTAGAACTTCTTAACTACGTACTTGATGAATTTAGATTCGTTTTGCACCATAATTTAGAGAATGTCTCGGAGACAGTTCTGTTATGGTGATCCTGGAATATTATACATTCATAATTAACCTACGTAAATCACGTCAAATGATTAAATTGCACCAGTACGAAGCCGAGGGTAGCAAGCATGGTCGAAAAGACACATGGTTTTCATTAAAGAGGATTATAGTTTACTTCCACGACCTAACTGTTATAACTAACTATTCCTTATCTAAAATCTATGCTGGCGAATATTAAATTTAACCATGTATAAAGGGCGAATATTAAATTTAACTATGAGAGTCAGGGAAGAGAGAGAGTGCACCTGTGTCTTCGCACGCACCTTCTGCACTATTATATCTCGCGCGCCAGAGGAGAGATTTGCCACCATGGCCAAAATTTGGTCTGGAGTACTAATATTATTTCATGTAGGAGCCGAAAGATTTAGCACACTGTACAATAAAGGGTATTTGTAGCAAGTACCCATATTATATCAAGATCAGGGACCGCACAACCCCGGTTAAGAGTTAAGCCTTTCGAAGGGGTAACCCATTCAATGGGTTACCTTTATCATGATGTAACCCATTGAATGGGTTTTATACTAGAAACCCAGTGAAAGGGTTACGTGATAACCCATTCAATGGGTTCTATACTTACTTGAAACCCAGTGACATGAAAAAATTATAATACCTATGTTATTTTCATATCCGCCCAGCATGCGGAGCATGACCAATTCTATCTCTGTTCTACCCAGGGACCACAGATATAATATATCTGTGGTTCCTGGGTAGATAACATATTATGTTATATACCCAGGGACCATTTTGGTTACCATTTTAGAAAAACCCTATCGAAAACCCTTTGAATGGAAAGGGTTTTCGATAGGATTTTTCTAAGCAGTTAATCAAAAACCATACGGTGTCGGTAATTTTGAATGGCTTAAACTAATCCGTTCAAAAGGGTTACCCACACCGTATGGCTTTTTAACAAAACCCTTTTAACGGGTAACCAAAATTTAATTTAAGCCGTTCAAAAGGGTTACCCATATCGTATGGGTTTTTGATTAACCACTTAGAAAAACCCAATCGAAAACCCTTTCAATGGGTAACCAAAATGGTCCCTGATCAAGATACAGTTAAAACAGACACAAACGAATTCGGTCATGTTATCGATCATCTTTGCAATAATAAATGTTCTACAAGCATCTGTGGCTGAAAGCCTCACTAAGTCACTTGCTACTTTATTGAAAATAAATGACAACGTGAGGATATAACGTTATCGCACGGTTGTATATGTCAAGATTATACGGATTACTAGGCTAGAGCAGGCTTAGGACTTGTTTTGTTACTACAAGGTACGGGTCGTCAAATAGCTTTGGTTTTATATTTTAACTAGCTATTGCCCGTGACTTCGTCTATGATCCAGGATGAAAAGTAGCCTATATCTTTTTCCAGGTCCACCTATGTCTCAAATTTCATCCTAATCCGTGAAGCCGTTTTAGCGTGATAGCGTAACAAACAAACTCACTTTCGCCTTTAAAATATTTGTGTGACTAGCTGCGCCCCGCGGTTTCACCCGAGTAAGTCTCGATCCCATGGGAATATCGGGATAAAAAGTAACCTTTATGTTCATAATCCTAATAAAATAATAACATCATCATATAAATAATATCATCTACCTCCATACAAAATTTTATCAAAATTAGTCCAGCTGTTTGAGCGTGAAGAAGTAACAAACACACACACACACAAACATTCGCCTTTATAATTAGTCTGATAGTGTGATAATTAGGATGGTATGATTTTGGCTTCCTCGTTACTGCAGCGGTCAAAAGTGCTACTGCTGAGCATGAGGTCCTGGGTTCGATTCCTAGGTCGGGTAAAGTGTAATTGGGTTTTCCCGTTGGGAATTTCTCAGTATCAGCCCGGAGTTTGTATTTGTGCCCGGTTGATGGCAATAGGCTTGGAAACGTGCTGGTCCAGCTCCATAGGACAATCTAGAGTCTAGACAAAATCAAACTGATTGCTATTTTTATGGTAAAATCTGTTATTTTTATGATATTGATTTTACATTCTGTGATAACCTATACTCACACACTGACTTATTTTTTTATTTTTTTTAGAAAAACATACTTTTATGATGTTTGTAAATATGTGAACACCATGTATCTATCTAATAATTAAGTTATTTTTTAATGCTTAGTTTTTAATTCGTTTTACCTATTATGGTATAGTAATTTTATTCTAGGTGCATCGTCTTCACATATAATCATAATTATAATTAATGTAATCAAACAAAATATTGTAAAACATTTTTAAAAGAGTACCGGTGGAGTTTCTTGCCCATTCTTCTCCATACGAAACTACCTTTTGGAAGGGGCAACTAGAATCAATTCTAATTTTTTTTTGTAAATTTTGACGTTCATAACTGCCTCTTATGTGCCTATTTGAAATAAATGGTTTGACTTTGACTTTGACTTAGGGTCGCCTCCTATTACATGACTTAAACATAACTGACGAAATGTGATTGTACTATAGGTATACCTCTGCATAACTGTTCGGGGACCACAGGCGTGATGTTATGTTGTTATTTTGATGGCATGCTACATTGTATTTAAATACTAGCTGCGCCCCGCGGTTTCACCCGCGTAAGTCTCGATCCCGTGGGAACATCGGGATAAAAAGTAGCTTAAGTCTCAGTCCAGGGTGTCAGCTACCTCCATACAAAATGTTATCAAAATTGGTACAACCGTTTGAGAAGAAGTAACAAACATACACACACACACACTCACAAACTTTCACTTTTATAATATTAATGTGATAGTGTGATGATTAGTGTGTTATGAAATAATTTTTTTTTTTTTTTTATATTATTTTATAGGTTTTATACTAGTGTTATTCCTAAACCTCATTTAAAAATTCTAATGATATCAAGTTGTGAAACTGATTCGAATAAAGCCGACCGTCCACTGCTACATACGTAGAATATGCATGGAGAGGTTTTCCACGTTAGCTCCAAGGTTCATTCGTTTGTGCGTAGCTCAGACGTAGGCTGCTGTGGAGCGACGAATTTGACAGCAAACTCATACGTTTTTAGAGTGATCTAAAAACGTATGTGTTTGCTGTCAAATTGTGTGTGGTCACTTGAGCAAAATTTTGATGGGATCATATCAGAATAACAGTTCTGTGTAAGCAAATAAAATAAAATAAACACCTCAAATCCTTTTTCATACTAATAGCTACATTTCCTTATAAATCTTCTACAAGAGCTTGAAACTTGGCAACATAGGTAAGTACCATCCCGAAATAATCAAAATGGACGAGCTGAGCTAAACAGGGCTTGAATCTACGGTTAATTTTCACGGTCCAGCTCCTGCTAGTTAATCTGTGATTCGGACTGGTATTTGTTCTACTTTAGCCAGCCGATGCTCGCTTGTTTTATTGCTAAACTGCTTTTTAGTAGCTAATTAGATTGAGGTTTGAGGTTTTAGGAATTCCTTTGCTACATGTTTGAATTCATTTTAAATTTTGCTTTACCAAGGTACTTACTTAAGTTCGAACAGTTAAAAAGTACAAAGCAGAAGAGAACAGCAGCCAATTAATGAAAAACCTCACAATTCGAAACAAACTCGCTTTTTTTCAAAGCGCATCATTGAAAATAACATAATTCTCACAACAAAATTGGTTCAGTTGCGAAGTGATGTTTTTCACTTAGAAAAACAATAGACTGTTCATTTCATCTTAAATTAATGAGAATTTTGGTAAAATAAATAGCTGTATTTAACATTTCCCTGAAACATAAATTGTTAAATTGATAGTATTTCATCAAAAACAGTTTCCCTAAAATATTTATTATTACGACGGCAACGATTAATTATGTAGTGCTACTAACAGTTGCTACTAAACTGACCACGGAACACAATCCTATATAATACAATTGGTATTTCAGTCCGAGACTCAAGTCTATCGGACAATTTATAGATCACAATGTCCAACATCCCGAATATCGTAAAACGGTTGACCAAGCAAGATTGTCTTAACACGGAGTATGAATTAAGCAATCTTTGAAATCACTGCGTTATCCCCTCTCCCTTTTTTGAACCAGCGCTAGCAGTGATGGCCAAGTAGTAACGGCAGCGATTTACGAGTTGTAAGCCGTAGGTTCGAACCCAAACTGGCGCTTAATTTTGTGTAAATTATTTCATCACTACTGCTCTCAAAACGGTAAAGGAAAACATCGTAAGGAAACCGGCATGTTCTAGAACCAAAAACTCGAAGGCATGTGACTTCAGCTACCAACCTGCACTCGGCCCGCGTGGTGGATTACGGCCCTCTCCCTCAGAGAGGAGGCCTGTGTCCCAGCAGTGGGATCATTATAGGCTAATTTTAAACTATACTACCTTGTTTTTGGAAAGCCCACTTTCTAAAAGCTGTCGTCAATTATCAAGATAACATAGTAGGAATATTGTTTTTTGTTCAACATGAGTTTTAAGTTTACCAGAAATAAAATAACATAAATATTTTTGTAAGCACATCGTATAAAGACACTTTTACAGATCAAAACTCCAGACTGTTCTAATTATAATTATTGTTGATCTTTGAAAAGATTAGCATTAATTCTGTAGGTTACATCCTGGCAGTGGCGTAGCTAGGGGAGGGCATCAGGGGCGGTCCGCACCGGGTGCCACCTGGGCTGATAACCGACCGTGAAAAAAAAAATTACACAAACTATAACTTTTTTCAACGATAAACGCTTGAAGCCATTTTAACCAAGTTATCCAAACTAAATAATGTAAAAAAAAAAAGTAAAAAAAAATAAAAAAAAATATTATTAATTGAACATGTTTTTCAACTACAGATTAATTCATCCCAACTTCGAAACCCTTCATTGTTCGTGGTTCGACACGCACTTAGCCGATTTTTTTTCTTGGGTGACATATGACACCACAATTATGCGCTCCGGGTGTTACCCACGCTAGCTACGCCACTGCATCCCAGGGAAGAGTGGAGCTATCTATGCATAATCTTTACAAATAACATATCTAAAAATACCCAATGCAATACGGGCCAAACCCTAGCTTGTCTTATTCATACGCAGATGTTTGATCTACGGTCGAAATGCTTGCAGGAAATGGCGGCTGGCGTAGGAAATGGACGAACAGACGGACGAGCCCAATAAAGTATTGTAAAACTTATATTAATTCTGAGGGTGGTTTGAACAAAATATTTTTAGCGTAATGCTGTTATGAAGGGAATGTTATGATGAAAACGTATGAAGATTTTTGAAATATTTTGCACAACACAACAATTTCAGACGTCTTGATCTCGATGGAATAAAAATACCTCACACAACCATTTATAGATACACACATACCTAAACTCACGCCTTCTTCCTATAGAGGTAGGCAGAAACTATAGAACGCCACCTGCTACGCTCCTTACATACTCCTTTTGCTTCGCCTACGTTCATACATCTGGTCATGCACGCACGCCGATTTCGAGTACTTCGCACGACCATTTATATAGCTTTCTATTAAATTCAAAATCTGTAGCACTTCTAAATTCATCGGCTAAGTGGTTATATATTTTCACCGCCACGGTATAACAATTTTTCTGGCATACTGTTAGTCTATTACGCGGGCTTTTGTGCTATTGTCCTCTTTGCCATAGCCTTTTCAACACAAAAAAAACGAGTAGTTGTTTCTTACAAATTTGCAGGATTCAAATAGATATAAAGACGGGAGGGTAAGCAGCTTTTGCTTAATAAATACTGGTCAAAAGCCAGAATTTTTGTGTATTCCCCAGAAACCGAAACATGTCTCACAAACTCAATAATTTTAAGAACTGGTTCTACAGCCGTAATGGGAATTTGATGGAAAATCGCAGTATAATAATAGTAAGCCTTTTCATCAAACGCAGTTTCCCACAGGTTATGTATGCTTACTACCTAATCCTACCGTAATAAAACCATCAACACACCAGCACATAAGGGTCATATTCCAACAAAAATGCATGTATTACAGCAAATTTAAGACACAAACAAATGAAGGCACATTCATGTTTATAACCCATAGGAATTTGAATCGTATGGTGTAAACAATAGGGGACAGTGACGTCATCAATCCTTCGCGTAAAACAAGACCCTTGGATGTCAGAGTGAGAAATGATAGGGCAACAAAATGTTGACTAGTTGACATTCCATTCTTGTTTTGTTTTAAGCAGATATCAGATGCTTCAGTTCTTGTTCAAACTTTTGAACACAAAATAGTAAGTAAGATGAAAGAAAATACGTTCATTTGCGGTAAACATAACGCAAAGAAACAAAAGACAAACGTGAAAGAACAAGTTGGGGGAAAATATGCGTCACATTCACGCAAAACGGCCATCAGAGAAAGAAAGAAAGAAAGAAAATAAATTTATTTGACCCAGGTTAAGGCACACAATATTCACACAAAAAACAGAAAGAAAAAAAAATGCTTAAAATAGTATTGAGTGCCTCACGGCTGCGCCAAATAGGCCCAGTTCAGCAATTAATGCCAGACAACTAGTGCCTGACGCTGGTTTTCAACTGGACCTTATGTTACGAGGACGTCTTACGGATGTAAATCAGTTTATAGGTAGTGTGTAAATATTTAAATAAAATTAGATAGATATTTGTAACAAATAATAATATAAACCAATATATATATTTTGTTTAAAAAAAGAAATACAATAAAAATAATTATAGTTATTCATAGAGTGGTGTTTAAGAAATAAATAAATAAAATGGTATGTAAAAAAAATAATGGACTGTTGTCGATAATTAAAAGATAACCTTAAGATAATTTATATTAAAGAAACATTCAAATTGATCATGTCTAGCTTCCGTTGCGCATCCATGAGGTACTGCCGTAGGCGTTTTCTAAATGTGTCGACCGTGTTAATTGCCCGAATAAGCAAAGCGGTGGCAAGTTATTCCACACTTTGGAAGCCGCATAACGGAAGCTACCCCTAAACGCAGCTGTCCTATGTGACTGGGTCGAGAGCTGCTGCGAGCATTGCCTTCTCTCACATTCTCGTTTACTCGCTATCCAACTCAACTTGTCGTACAGGTAGTCCGGTTTCTGGTATTTACCAGCATATCACTCAGCATAATGCTGCGACCATATGCGAGACAGCCCCAGCGCTGGTTTTCAGCGACAGCTGGCGTTACCATGATGACGTTAACCGGTGCAGCATTTGAGATAAGAATAACAAAATAATTAATAAAATAAATACATTATATTATCTTGAACAGCATCATTCCGTTATGTCGGCAATCTGTGTGCGAAGCTGTCGGATGTCATAATCACAGCACACTAATATTATAAAGGCGAAAGTCTGTGTGTGTGTGTGTGTGTTTTTTACTTCTTCACGCTCTAACGGCTGGACCAATTTTGATAACATTTTGTATGGAGGTAGCTGACACCCTGGATTAGGACATAGGGAGCTTTTTATCCCGATATTCCCACAAGATCGAGACTTATGCTGGTGAAACCGCGGGGCGCAGTTAGTCAGATAATAATAATGGTATTAGTTTTAGGGCAAAGAAGGCGCTTTTCCTTTATTTCAAATAATATAATTTGACCATTCTTTGTATGCAACATAACAACACAACAACAACACAAAACAACATACACACCACACAACATATTCATAATCTAGTCGCAATATCAGCGACAATCAAAGTAAAAAAAAAAAACATAAAACGTATATAAAATAAACGTATATAGACTTTATGTCAGCGTAGGACGACTATTTTTGATTTCTGAATGAATAGTACAATTGAAAATTCGTAAAATGTTTGAAGTTGTAGCGCAAACTGAACTTTATGAGTGGGTGTTAAATTTGTTTTTCCAAGTGCACATTTTATTAACATGTTTGGAAACTAAATCAGGAATGCAGTTTACCCATCATTTTACCTACAGTTTTAGACCCTTTGCATATTTAAAAGTTAATTCCAAACATTACTCAATATAGATATTCTAGGAGAATCAAAATTGTTTAAATTCGGCTGTAAAGAATATAAAGTAATGAGTTTTCGATATAGCACAATTATATTCACGATTTTGAGGGTTCCTCAAAAGGAAAAAAACGGAACCCTTATAGGATCACTTCGTTGTCCGTCTGTCAAAACTATTTTTCTCAGGACTGCTTAGAGTTATCAAAATGAAATTAATATCAAATACGTAGGTCTACGGTCCCTTGGAGGTCTAAAAAAATCAAGCATGTAAGTCAACGCAATAAAAAAATATGGCGATTTATGCGACATATTTCGATACTAGCAAATAAATCAAAACCTATAGGGTACTTCCCGTTGACCTAGAATCATGAAATTTGGAAAGAAGCTACGCCTGACAGCACAAGTAAAGGAAAAAGTCCAAAAAAGTTTGATCACATAAAAAAAATTGCGATTACAAACATACATTTGCAGTTGGAAAATTTACCATTGCGTATATCGATGTATGGGAGAACATGTTTTTCAACTACGGAACCCTTCATTGTGCGTGGTCCGACACGCACTTGGCTGGTTTTTTTTAAGTTTAACTTGACTGTTTGAATTGACGTGCATGGTTTGTGTTTGCAAAACCAGTTTCTCAAACAAACACTTCATGTTCCATTTTCGTCCTTAAACAACGTATTACCCTGATCGAAGTATGACCCAAATTAATCACGTGACCTTGATCGTGACTCCTCATCTCTTTAATCAGAGTTTAGTTCCCACAGTAAGTCATCGTTACTGTGTCACAGGAGTTAATCGCGAGTGTGTACCCCGCCTTACTTAACTATTAGACGCAAGGATTAATGTTCGTACGTCTGGAGGCGTGTCTTGTGTGTGTACAGAGTTTGTGCAGTGTTTGCTGAATTTATTTATTTCAGGTGATAAAAATCTATACAGATAAAAGTGAACAACTTGACTGCCTGCGAAGCAAATTCCATCACACTAATATTATAATGGCGAAAGTTTGTGAGTGTGCGCGTGTGTATGTTTGTTACTTCTTCACGCTCAAACGGCTGGACCAATTTTGATAAAATTTTGTATGGAGGTAGTTGACACCCTGGATTAAGACATAGGCTACTTTTTATCTCGGTATTCCAACGGGATCGAGACTTACGCGGCTGAAACCGCGGGGTGCAGCTAGAAAGAAATAAAGTTATTAATAATTTATTACAACCTAGTCTAATGGACTAATAAGCTATTTAACTCTAACTTTTTTTTTAACGTGACAGATTAGTTAACGTTATAACTAAGAATAGTGTCATCAGAAATGGAACTTCTTAAGATAATAGAAATAACAAGAATAATGACACAAAAACCTTACCTCACTCTATCCTGGGTTTCAAAGATTCTTAAGTAATTTCTCTGGAATTCGGAATTTTGCCCCAACTAATGTGTGAGACAAAATCCGAGCTCGCCACTTTTTGACCGAGCGAGCGATACGAGTGAGGCATGTCTTCAAGTCAAAATTTGCTTTCATCTGTCAGTTTATTGCTACCCCTCTACAGCCGATCTATTCTGAAAAATCTCACCGTGTAAACGTAGGTGAAGTGACCTTGAAGTGAGTTGTTAATAGTGTCAATCCCTCACTGACAGTTCACTCCACGCTCACTTCACCTAAGTTTTCACCGTGAGATGGTTACAGAATAGCACTGCAGGTCGTATTTTACAACCGGTCTGGACGAAACTTGGTATGCAGGTATTACGACTTTTTTTTTTTTGTCGTAGTGGATTCTTGATTGGAGCGGTACTTCCTCCAAAAAGGGGGCTACTGAATATCTCCATCTTACGAGACTAGATTTCCTTGGTTCTTTTATTATTCGAAAAGTAATAGCTTTAAGTTGGTCCCATAGAAATTTGGTGAAGATTTGATGAGGATCTTCGACCTGTGGACCTGAATAGCTCCTCATAATGTAGTAGTAAATTGCTCACTTTTAGATTTTATTTAGGGATTAATGAAGCACCTGGTTAAAGATCCCATTTTATGTAACTTTAGTGGTATATTAATAGTTGCAAAAAAGTTTCTGCTCGCGAGGTCTACTGTTTGCAGAACTGTCTACAAAACACTGAATACCATCACAATATCCAAGTAGATACCTTCTTCTCTTCGGAAAATTTATGCATCACAATAATGAAGTTAACTCTGCTGAGTAACCAAATTATTAGGATGCATTAAAAACGCCTCAGTGGCTGCTGATACTTAAGAGCAGCCATTACCAACCTTGTTGATGTTTTCACTACGCTTTTCTCTGAGAAATTAATAAACATAATAATATATAAAATAAAACATTTATTTTCTGTACACAAATTAAAAACCTAATTCTAAACTTTGACAGTAGTGCACGAGCAAGGAGGTAACTTTGTGAGAGAGTGAACCCTGAGGTAGGTTTATATAAAAACCTGTATTACAGGTCACCAGGGCCCTCCCGCGGCTAGATGCCTATTCTGGATACACGACATAATAACAATGCAAGATAAATTAGAAAAATAAATTAAGTAACATAATATAAAATTTTGTAACTAATATTATTAAAAAAAAATATAGAAAATAAAATACAAATACATATATTATAATACAGTTTGCGGAAATACCAGAGTGTCTGTGAGTAACCGGAGAAAGTGTATGAGAGAGGTGTAAGAGTGTATGTGAGAGGTTGCTTGAGTAAGTGTCGGAAAGTTAGTAATTTTTTCAGCTTTTTCATAGATCAGATGCTAGTTTCATACGAGTAATACTTAAGTCTCTGAGTTTGTTCCGGTCTTTCTTCTCAGAGCAGCCCGTTAAGAAACACCGAACTTAAGCTCAACACACAAAGGCAGCGGGTGGGGATCGGGCGCGGGACGGGCGCGGGTGGGGCGGCGGTACGGGCGGCGCGGCGGGCTGAATTCTCTGTGTTTATATGAACGACACCACACAAACGCGTGCGCGGGTCGGGCGCGCAGCGGGTCGGCGGCGGGAGCCGGGCACGCGTTTCGTGTGGTGTCGTTCATATAAATACAGAGAATACAGCCCGCCTTCTGCCGTCGTGTTGAGCTTTATCTAGTTTATAAAACATAATTTAATTTTGACGTGTAAAACTGTTTTTTTGCACCAATTTACAGAAATAAATAACATTTATCTTATCATTATAATTCCTTTATAAGTCTGTAACCTGTAACCAACACTATCAAGAAAAGTAATTTACCCCCAAAACTTAAAAACTAAGTTCTACCCCATTCTCCTCGTACTCTGTACGCACACGTACCACAACTCCGTCTAATCGGAATACTGCCATAAGGCCGGGTTAACGAGACGTAGCCATTTTTGCCCGACCTCCCCGTCTTGATTAAAACGCGGAATTGAGTTGTAGGACACAAGATCAATGCTTCATCGGAACAATGGGCCGAAATGTATTAGGATTTACCCACTTTCCCCACGTTCAGTCATTTCTCTGATTAGTAAGATTGGAAACTGTAATCTTTGAGCTAGAAGGAGAACTTTGATGTATTAAGGAGAAGTAATTTATTCTGGTAAAGAAAATTCTAGATTTCTTGATAATATTTGAAGTTTGTATTCCATGCTCTTGATATAAATTTTACTGATGTTTGCAAGTAATATTGTAGTAAAAAAAAGCCTGGAGGAGGCTTATACCGGTATTAGTAAACTATGTTGGGGTCGGCTTCCAGTCTAACCGGATGCAGCTGAATACCAGTATTTTACATGGAGCGCCTTTCTGACCTCCACAACCCAGTTACTGGGTAACACGATATCCCGTGGTAAGACTGGTTGTCAGACTTTTGTGCTTCTGACGACCCGTAACAACTGTCAAAGATCTACAAATGACAGCCGGGACCAACGGCTTAACGTGCTTTCCGAGGCACGGAGGAATCTTGGTATGAAAAGATGGTCACCCATCCATGGACCAACCGCGGCAAGCGTAGCTTAACCTGATCAATCGACCCGTGCGGCAGTTATTATTTAGCCACAAGCTCCTCGCTATTAGTAAACAATATTAAAACTTATTACTAGTGTTAGTAGTTATAAAAATACAATACAGAAGAAGACAGTTTATATAGTATTGTGAAAAGAACATCCCCAAATTAATGTTTAGTGATTGTCCTTCTCACAAAACTTTTAATACTCGGAGAGTCGATACTCTCCGCCAAAGTTATTAGAATGCTGTTTCCACTCGCCCGCAACCTAGACAACAGCGACGCGGTTTTCCTGCGAATGACGGCGTGGAAACCGTCAGTTCGGTTTTGCGCAAACATAGTAGAAGCGCTGCACCATCGTGGCAGTCCCAACAGCATCCTAAAAATATTATTGTACTGTACGCGTAGGTCATCCAGCGTTCTTTTGGTATAGTTGACTAGTTGACCCAAAGATTCCCCGTGTAAAAGCACTGGCAACATGCCTTAAAAAGTGTTATTTTTACTAGATGCTACTATGTCCAGCAGTGATGAATAATCCATATCATTATGAGAAGAGTTCTAAATCTGAGACGATTTTGCAAAAAAAGAACACAAATACAAAAAGAACAAGTTGGGGGAAAATATGCGTCACATCCACGCAAAACGGCCATCGCTCAGCATAGTGCTGCGACCTTATGTGAGACAGAGCCACAGCGTTGGTTTTCAGCGACAGCCGGGGTTGACGTGATGACGTTGCGCGTTGCAGCATACAGTGAGAAAAAAAAATACACTGTTTAAGCAAAATATTATAATAATTACAATGGCAACATTCGGTTCCATCGGCAACGACGTATGCGCCGCCGGCGTTTATTAATCAGTGCGCGCAGCTGTCAGAAAACTATTTGTTTGACGTTTCGACATTTGGTTACGTAATTTAACGTAACAGACATGGATGGCGGAATATTCAGGTAAGTGGTATGATGGATATATATATTGGGTGATTGTGTAAGCATTGTTTGTGATTGTGTAAGTCTTAGATGATGTAGAGGATAAACTCGGTGACTTTTAAGAGATCACCTACAGATGAAAACAGAGGTGTACCCACATTTCGCCGGTTATGTTTAAGTCCCATATAATAGGGGTCACGCCTGTTGCCATCAACCGGGCACAAATCCAAACTCCGGGCCGCTACTGAGAACTTCCAGATGGAAAAATCTAATAACACTTTTGCCCGACCCGGGAATTGAACCCAGGACCTCATGCTTAGCATTAGCGCTTGGGACCACTAGACCAACGAGGCAGGCAGTATAATAATAATACCAGCCTATTATTGTCCGTCTGCAGAGCGAAGGTCTCTTCTCCCACAGAGAAGGCACGAGCATTGATCACCAGGCTTACTCAAGATGGGTTAGCGATTTCAGAATTATATTAAGAGAATATTCTGAAACAGTCATACATACACCCAAAATGAAACTTTAGTATATGGTTTATTGGATCATTTTTTTCTTTCCATGTTGAAGACAGTTACGTAATTGTAATATTTTCGCTCGGTACATTTTTTATTCGAAAATCATGTCTTTTTTAATGTTAAATAAAAAATAAACAATATTGTTTGGATTTTATGTCTAAAATAAATATTCACAGCAAGAAAATATAGTCTAACGTAATATAGTTTAAAATGTTTTTAACTAAATTTTTAGAACTTTGTATCCTGCTTATGCGTATGAAGTTTCATTAAAATCGGTTCAATCATTTCGAAAAACAAGGGCTTGAAAGTTTGTATGAAATGCCGTACGTCGTAATCGCTCTTAAACATAATAAGCGAAATGTAAAATGATAAATGATTTTATTTCTGTAAGTAGGTTTGTACAAACACTTTTACACGTCAATCATATTTTAAAACTAGACGAGGTCGGCGTTTCCTATCTGACTACTCTGAGAAGAAAGGCCGAAACAAACTCAGAGGTCACAGTCTCTTTTAAAGTTCAGACATAATCTTGGTCAGATCATAGATTGGTGTCTGAAAATGGTCTTTTGAGGAAAGAACCACACAGATTGAGTGGACCTGACCAGTCAGTGCACGCATTTGTCAGTAATCGTGCAGCTCTACTCAGAACTCAAGGAACTCAACGATGCGTCGATCAACACCAAAGAAATGACATTTGGGTAAGCCGCATAAATGACTCAAACTGTCAGACCATGATTAACACTAACTGAGAATAAAAGACAAAGGGAAAATAAAAAAAAAGCAATAACCCACATAGCCTTCACAATCACAATAATTAAAATAATATAATACTTCACAAGTAAATATTAGGTATGTATTGTAGGTACTACAGGTACACCTCTGCCCAAACCTTCGGGAAAACAAGGCGTGTTGTTATGTATGTTTATTAACTGTAAGTCCAGGTTTTCTCACGATGTTTTGTGTTAACTAAAACGTAATTACGGGTCTCCCTTGTTTGACCGAAAGGAATTTGACAAATTTTCACTTCCCAAAAAAATTCTCGCATAATTTCATTTGCCGAATTATTACTTAGCAAAAAATCTATTCACAAAAAATTGTAACGCAAACCTAATGTTTGACAAATGAACGTTTAAACTATAACTTGTTTACCAACTAGTACTTTAAACATTTTTATTTAGTCAAATATTTCAGTTGGAATAACAGTTTTTACGCAAAATCAAATAATAATATAAATAAGTAATTAACCTAATCTAAATAGTTCAGATCCGGGTAACCTACTAAAAACAATGTCTTTTTTCTATTAATGCAAGTCGTTTCTGGCACTCGCCGGCCGCTGCCGGGGCACCGCTCGCTTCGCTCGCTCGGCTCGTGCGTAGGAGGTCACAGTTTTAACCTAACCTAACCTACCCATTTTTTTTTTAAAAGAAATTAACCTAATCTAAATAGTTATGTTCCGGGTAACCTACTAAAAACAATATCTTTTTTTCTATTAATGCAAGTCGTCTCTGGCACTCGCCGACCGCTGCCGCGGCACCGCTCGCTTCGCTCGCTTAAAAACGTTTATTGTCTGAAGATTGTTTGCTGTAATAAATCATTTGATTAAAGACCAAATGCCATAATGACATTATACTTGGTAATATTTTGCCAAGTAAAAATTTGACCAAATGAAAATATGCGTACTAAAATCATTCGAAATATTGCAATGGTATAAAAAAAGGTTGCTAAAATTTGTTTGGGTAATGAAAATTTGGCAAAATCTTTTCGGCAAAACGGCAGGATCCCATTAATTACATTTAATGTTTTAGAGGCTGTTCATTATCTTCATTCATTTTTCTTTTTGTAAGCTTATCTTAGCGCCGCATCGGTTCGCTGATGTTCCACACGCGTGGGAGCGCAAACACCATCCTGAGCGTGCTCAGCCACAAACTGGACAGCCCCCTTCTGAGGCACTGGGTTCAGACCGGGCCCCAGAGGGCGACAAATGCTTAAATACAGTTTTAATTTTTTTATTAATTTTATTTTATTTTACTTTTAAATGTAACTTAGTTTTTAAGTCGTTCTACTAACAATATTATTGGGCAAAATTTATGTCTGAAATATTTTTAAATTTTTTTTGTAGATTAATATAACCATCGCATTAGGTCTAAGCAAATAAATTATAATGAAAATTAAAATAATTTATTAACCTTATCAAAACTTCCGTTAATATTAATTTCTAATACAAAGTTCACTCAAATTCTATGTAGTTCATTCACCCTTTTCCTTGGTTAGAATAAATTAATTAGTAAAGTCGTTCATTAAAAGGGCTTCAACAGGCTGGCAAGAAGATTATGGTAAGTTTTTGTCTTAAATGTTTTCAATAAATTAACAAAAATACTGACTTACTGATTCGGCTTATTTAAAACCTCAGAAAACTTAGGTACTTAGCAGTAGCGAAGCTACAACTTCCAATTGAGGGAAGCCGAAGAAAAAATTGTTAAGTGCTCATAAACACAAGTTATCATCTAAATTTATTACCTCATTTATTATCTTATGATGTATTAAATACTTGTAATGTGACTATGTATGTACCATATTATTTGGTAATAGTAAACTCAAGTAGAGTCGTTGTTCCGAAGGGAAGCCGGTAGGAATGGGGTTGTATGAAGCCGTCGCCCCTGGTACTTAGTAACACAGGTTTTTAACGAGTAGGTCAACCCAAATTAAAACTTTTAAAATAGTTTTCACAATTTAAAACCTTTAGCAGTGATAAATTCAATTATTCTAAGTACCAGCTGCTAAAATATTATATAAATCTAAAATTTAAATCCAATTTATTCATTAGAATTATAGACATTTTCTTTGATTAAAATTCAGATGTTTTAACAAATTCCGACTCAATTAATTTATTGTCAGCAGTAAAGTCAAACCATTTATTTCAAATAGGCACATAAAAAGCACTTTTGAACGTGAACAACTTACAAAAAAAAATACGAAATTGATTCTAGTCGCTCCTTCCGTTTAGGTTGTGCAGCATCTGGTCTAACTGTTCCATGCTATGGAGAGGGCTATGCTCGGAGTTTCTTTGAAGTATAAGATCAGGAATGAAGTTATCCGGAAGAGAACCGGAGTTACCGACATAGCCTGCAGACTAAGCAAGCTGAAGTGGCAGAGGCTGATGTTTGTGGAAGGACCGATGGCCGGTGGAGCAGACGAGTTCTGGAGTGGAGACCGCGTATCGGCAAGCGTAGTGTGGGGCGGCCCCAGCTGGGACAGACTAGATGCGGAGGGCGGAGGACAGGGTGTTGTGGCGCGGCCTGGGAGAGGCCTATGTCCAGCAGTGGACTGCTATAGGCTGAGTTGATTGATTTTTTGCTCCTTCCAAAAGTATGTTGTATGAAGAAGAATGGGCAAGAAGCTAAAAATGTTAGGTTCTTCATTACTGGTTTTCTCATTTTTATTAACGTCTGGGCGTTAATAGAAATGAGAAAACAATGAATAAACTAAAATTTAATTAATCAAAATTAATTCTAGTACGATAAACATCGTGTTTCTATTGTAATAAATATCAGAGTTGAAAGCTATTGTTTGGTATGTATATAGAATAGAAAAATAACGTTTATTGTCTCCAGTATTACAGCTAGTAGTAGTGGTACATAAACAAATACCTATAGTACTGGAAGCAAAAGGTTTAAGCGCTGGTTTTGAGCTTAAACCCTTGACTCCTGTTTACAATAAAAAAGAGGTACATTTAGCAACAATGGATTACTATACTAAATGATAATTATTGGCCTTCTATAATAGAAACGTCGTTTTTAGGGTTCCGTACCCCTGCCAGAGTTACGAGCCTGTCTGAAAGGGATATCGTGGCCCTGGCACACAGGCATCTGAAGGAACACGGGTGGGTTTTAGTCAGTAAAAGTCTGACACTCCCTCCTCGGAGAAGTTATTTGATAATTTCCCACCCAAAAAAAAAAGAAAAAAAGGGTTCCGTACCCAAAGGGTAAAACGGAAACCCTATTACTAAGGCTCCGCCGTCTGTCTGTCTATCTGTCCGTCTGTCACCAGGCAGTATCTCATGAACCGTGATAGATAGACAGTTGAAATTTTCACAGATGATGTATTTCTGTTGCCGCTAGAACAAAAAATACTAAAAAAACAGAATAAAATAAATATTTAAGGAACCACGCAACCAGTTAAATAGGGGTACTCATTATTATATCGTTGATGAACAATGATGATGATGATGATCATCAGTTCTACTTCACCAAATGGTGCTTTTCGAGAGCAAATGCACGAGTTACTATTATTAAATACCCAAATCGCTATAGGTTTGCCTATAAAATTTGAGGGTTTCCCTCGATTTCCATGGGATCCCCTCATCTGATTCTAATTTGGTGGCAATGTGACCACCTCAGGACTATACCCTTTCAAACGAAAAAAGAATTTTCAAAATCGGTTCATAATTAACGGAGTAATCGCGTAACAAACATAAAAAAAAAACATACCGCCGAATTGAGAACCTCCTCCTTTTTTTTGTGAATGATGAAAATGAAAAAAGATTACATTGAAATATTTGAAGCATTTTTCTTTTAATATATGTTTTGAAAAGCTGCCCTAAACCTACCATTTTCGCTAACATACTCCAGCGGCGATTTTTTTCATTTTTTTCTTTAAAAGACTCCATTCAATCGCTCCAAATGCAGTCCAAAGCGTTTAATTAAGCTGTGCTTTTTTTTAAAACCAACGCACAGTTTCAAAATTGTGTGGTTTTACGTAGCGGATGGGCGAAAATGTCGTATTTTTTTCGCCAAAATCCATTGCGAGCGAAAATTTTCGGGTAAATGCTTACGACTGCAAATTGTTGGTTTCGCGGCAAAATGGTGGATTTTAAGCTTTTCTTTTGTCGTAATATAATGGTGCTGTAAAACTGGACTGTTTTATCTTATTTTATGGTTTAAGCATGTTTTAAAAATCCTCAACTAATAGCTATCACCAAACTCTCTGTCAAGCGTGGTGACTATGATAACCTGTTAATTATATTTCTATGATAACATCATTAATTTTAGCGTTAATCAGAGCAAAACCACCTAATTGTGATCCTCAATTAACACAGTTATTCAATCCATCACCACCTGATAACTAAGTTAAACGTAAGAACTTTAATACCTCGATGCCTATTATAGGGTAGGACTGCAGGGGTTAAGTACCACACTATAAAAAAAATAATTTCTAATCTAATCTAATACCCAATAATCAAACAACATCATCTAATCTAGTCTTTTAATCTATTTAAATATTGTCTTACACAGATTTATTTTATTGAAGTATACATACACAAATTTCATTATGGAACTGATTTACATCCGTCACTTCACACTTAGACCACATCCATACTGTTCGGCAAATTGTACAGAAGACCGAGGAGTACAACCAGCCGCTGTGTATGGCATTTGTGGACTACGAGAAAGCCTTCGACTCCATCGAAATATGGGTAGTTCTGGTCTCTCTACAACGATGTCGAATTGACTGGCGCTACATAGAAGAAGTGTTGAGATGTTTGTATGTCGCTGCCACGATGACTGTCCAGATCCAAGATCAGAAAACTAGTCCCATCCAACTGCTCAGAGAGGTGAGACAGAGGGATGTGATATCCCCAAAACTGTTCACCAATGCGTTGGAGGACGTCTTCAAGACGCTGGACTGGACTGGACAGGATATCAACCTGAACGGCGAGTACATCTCATACCTTCGCTTTGCTGATGACATCGTCATAATGGCAGAGACGCTGGAACAGTTCGACTAGATGCTACACAGCCTAAACGGAGCCTCTCGGCGGGTTGGCCTTGGCATGAATTTGGACAAGACAAAAGTCATGTACAATTCGCACGTCTTGCCGAGTCCAATCCACATCGAAGGGTCGCTTCTTGAAGTTGTGAAGGAGTATGTCTACCTAGGTCAAGTCATCAAGCTCGGTAGACACAACTTTGAGAAATAAGCCGACAAAAGGATCCAGTTGGGTTGGGCGGCATTTGGAAAACTGCGTCAAGTCTTCTCGTCACCCATCCCGCAATGTCTGAAGACTAAAGTCTTTAACCAGTGCGTCCTGCCCGTCATGACATACGGTGCCAAAACGTGGACACTGACAGTCGGGCTAGTCCACAAATTCAAGGTCGCGCAGCGTGCTATGGAGCGGGCTATGCTTGAAACTCTTTGAAGGATAAGATCAGGAATGAAATTATCCGGAAAAGAACCGGAGTTACCAACATAGCTTGCAGAGTAAGCAAACTCAAGTGGCAGTGGGCTGGCCATGTTTGTCGAAGGACCGATGGCCGATGGAGCAGACCGAGTCCTTTTTTTTGGACAAACTCGCAACCCTGGCAGGCATTGGTCCTAACGGACGCCGTCAGTTTGTCGATGGCCGGTGGAGCAGACGAGTCCTGGAGTGGAGACCGCGTATCGGCAAGCGTAGTGTGAGACGCCCCCCAGCTAGATGGACCGACGACCTTAAGGAGGTGGCTGGGTCAGACTGGATGCGGAAGGCGGAGGACAGGGTGTTGTGGCGCAGCCTGGGAGAGGCCTATGTTCAGCAGTGGACTGCGATAGGCTGAGTTGATTTATTGATTGACCTCACACTTCAGGTTCAGTTGAAAACCAGCGTTAGGCACTAGTTGTCTGGCATTTTTGCTGAACTGAGCCTTTTTGGCGCAGCGAGGCACACTTTTCTGCATGAAATTCTTGAATTTTTACACTTTTTTATTTTTGACTTGTATTGTGTTGTGTGTCTTTTAGTCTGTGCTAAATAAATGTATTTTCGTTCTTTCTTTCTAGTAGTTCGATCCGTCAAAATATACACCCTAGGTTCTACATTCGATCTTCAACACGCCAACAGGCAACATCTAAATTCAATAACAACTTACAAATAAACACTACACTCTCTCTAACTCCTAAATAACATTCCATCCTGGCCCAAGTCTTCAAATTCCCGTACACCGTTCCATCGTTCGATCTTCGCACACATTCCTCAAGACCCGTTCAATACTCGAATGTATTAAACTCCGACACCACATAGCCCTAACTAAATTACAGTAGAGTAACGAATGAACCAACAAAGGGTATGTATGTATAATCCAATTAACAACTGTTCTCGATTGTTCGAATCAATTTGATGAGATGGTTCCATCGATTTGAGGGGTTAAAACCAGTTTCTCTAAAGAATAATGATGGTAGTATTTGCATGTAATTGTATGTGCATATTATTATAAAACATGACAATCAGGTAAAGCACATCCTAAGCGACTGAAGGTACATGGAATTCGATGGGGTGGTCACAGAAAATACTTATGTATTAAAACTCAACAGCTTTACGCCAGCGCAAAGGTATCTTTCTGAGTTCTAGAGTTGCCGCTGAGAGCTATTGAAGTTTTGATGCAAATTTAGTTGCAGGTTACTGACAATGATTATTATTTTTTAATACTTCAAGAACAAAATTGTACAGAGAAGCTGATTTAATGGCATAGACAAAAGAGAATCATATGTCATTCAAACTGCCTAGCCTTTTCCCAACTATATTGGGGTCGGCTTCCAGTCTAACCGGTTGCAGCTGAATACCAGTATTTTACATGGAGCGACTGCCTTTCTGACCTCCTCAACCCAGTAAAATTTAATGTATGGGAAGAGAAATATGAGAAATCCTGGACTTGAATTGTCTGATATCACAAATATTGACAGAACAACAGTAAACATTAATGCGCGTATATTAACTTTGTATGCGAAAAGTACTAATTTCCCCTACAATGCTCTGTGGTTCAATTACAATCTGGTACTGCGACCTCCAAATTATTTACTCTCCACAAACATTCTGTAGTGATAGTACTATCCGAACTAGCAACAAGCAGTGTAGAAGCCACAATGAGCTGAACTTAATTACGTTTAATTACAAGTAATCCTATCAAGTTCGTCGTAATCAACCCGCCGCACATATGCAGATGAGGTGAACGAAACTATCCGGGGATGTTCGCGCCTTTTAATTAAGGAGGGAGGGCAGATGAGTAGTTTTTGGTCTCAAAATTGCATAAAGAACATTAATTTATGAAATCAATCCAGTGTCTGTCAGTCTCTTTCTTAGTGACAGTTTTTTCTGAAGTTTTTTTTATAGGTTTATCAATAAACAAAAAACTATAACTTAAAAGTTGGGCACAGGTACTCAATTTGCGTGCAGAATTATGTCGTAAAAACAATTGTACCTAATCATTTAAAAGATAATGAAAACAGAATAAAATATTTTTTGACTTGAGAACGTTGCTCAATATAAAATGGCTGACGATATATTAAGAACATAATTATAATTACCTCTAACTTTTCCCAACTATGTTGGGGTCAGCTTCCAGTCTAACCGGATGCAGCTGAATGCCTGTATTTTACATGGTGCGACTGCCTATCTGACCTCAAGAACTCCTTTACTGCGTAATACGATACCCCTTGGTAAGACTGCTGGTCAGACTTTCGGGCTTCTGACGCCCCGTAACGCCTGCCAAGATGCACGAATGACAGCCGGGACCAACGGCTTAACGTGCTTTCTGAGGCACGGAGGGGTCTTGGTATGTAAATATGGGCACTCGTTCACGTACAAACCGCTACAAGTCAGCCCTTCTCAAGCCATCTCTGACGATGTATTTGATTTGTTTGTTATTGGCATTTAATTATAATACTAATATCCCGCATTTTTTGCACTGTTGGGTAAAAGCCTAATTTCGTACTAGGAAGAAGCAACTATCGATCTCCTCTCGGTGTTAGATCTCTAAAGAGTCTCCGAAACGATCAATTGCAATTGATCAATTACAATCAATTTGTAGTAATATTGTCAATCTCTTCAATTGCGTTTGATAGTCGATCAATTTGCGCACCAATGTGTAACAATCACGGTAAATTTTACGATTGTAATTGATTGCTTCGGGGACACTTTAGTTTAAAAGCTAAGTATATTTAGGAAACTTTTTAGTTTTTTTTTTCATTTAAATTATATGCTCAAATAATTTTATAAGCGGTTTATTAAAACGTACTTAAAACAAATGAAAAACAAATGAACCTCAAGAAAATCTTCAAAACAGACGGAGAAAGTAATAAAAGCGGTGTCTTTAATACCCGCCACAAATTTCTTGAAATACCGCCTAAAGCATTACTTACTTAATTTTGTACGTCGGTTTATTAACTCTACAATGCTGTAAATTTTATTAGTAATTCATTTCAATTTATGTATTGAGGTACACTACTGATATAATTCACTGTTTTATTTGTAATTGTAACATCAATTTCAGTTGCAGTAAGTTAATTTGGTGAATTGATGATTTATGTGGCGTTATCAGTTATGTGTTAATCTGGCATTATTTAAACGATGTACAAAATTAAACAAGCTAATTCTTCTTCTATTCTTCTATCACACTTTGTCTAAAGTTTTTGTTATGACATACCTTCAAATCTACTTACCCTTCCAATGACGTTAGCGGATTACTTCCAGTTAAAATGCTGCTATATTTCTAACCTGTCTTTTTTGATCTATCTTTCTAACATACGTATGGATGGAGTCAGCTTGTTTACATTAATAAGTATAGATTTTTTATTTTCGATTATAAATTTAACTTCATTATAGATTTTAGATTTCGCTAGAATAAGTGCCAAAATCGATACAATACGACCGACCTCATAGGACTGCCCGACCTACCGAAGCCAAGGCCGACCGATAGGATACGAAAAAAAACATCAAAATAAATTAGTAGTTCTGCGAACATTAGACCTCGCGAGCACAAACTTTTTTGTAACAAATTTTAATATACCACTAAAGTAATTTAAAACGGGATAGTTTATTTTTATTTATTTTTAAACAAGAAAAAAATTATCCCTTTTTTAACTTGGTAAATATCCCGTTTTTAATAACTTTAGTAGTGAAAATATCCATGAAAATATTTTATTTTACCAACGCTCTTCTATGATTCAACGGCGACGGATCTACTTTTTTTCCAATCAATAAAGACAACGTCGTATATTATATCAAATACAAATTTAAAAACCAAAAAAATTATAAGTAGGTAAAAATTTGTAGGGCAGCTAAAAATAATTACTAATACATTTTAATTGGCAAAGGTAACGCTTCACATTCATCATCATCTGACATCGTGCTTTCTCTGTAGGAGAAGAGGGCTCTGCCCTGCAGTGGAACAATAATAGGCTGGTATTATTATTAAGAAAGAACGAAAGAAAGGAAGAAAAAGAAGAATATAATAGAATACTCTTTATTATGTACACCATAAAAATTACAGATATAAATGTAATTTTACATAGGGTGACACAATGTGCGGTCTTATCGCTAAAAGCGATCTTATGCAGACAACCTTTGGATGGATCAAAGGGAGAAGGAGAGACAATACTGCAGGTGGTGGTGGTGTACCATTTACATATACAATAAATACATACATACATAAAGCATACACTTATCTATACGAATATATATATACAATAATAAACATGAAACAAGAGCAAGGAACTGTATTATGTAATGATGATGTTTAAGGAGTGAGGAAGTGTTTTTTACCGAATTAAGAAAAAAGAAGAAGATTTCACTAGCGACCCACACCTGCTTCTCACGGTTTTTAGCGCTTAATAAAACATTGTACACACCACCTTAAACAATCATACACCTAAAAAAATATACACCTTCCTCATGAAACACTCCGTCCATTGGTGAAAACCTTGTGAAAATCCGTTTGGTAGTTTTTGAGTTTATTTGACCAGACAGACAGACGCGGTGGGGGACTTTGTTTTTTTAATAAGTAGTAGTAGTTCGTTCCGATAAGAGAGAAAATGAACCAGTAAGCAAACTTCCCGAGTACTATACCTATCCCAACTTCTTCTAAAAATAAATAAAAATCTAAGCACATATTCACGGCATGTAAAACTATACGCAAACATAGCTCCCCAGAAGAAGTTTAAAGTGTTATTCTATAAAATTTTCAATTTGCTATAACATTATCGACACGGCACTTACTTTATGATATCGTTTATACAGCTTTTGTCTAAAATATGGGCTTGGGATAGCCGTATATTTAAAATGAGCTTAGATTTACATTTAGGATAGTTCAAAGCTATGTAAGAAGTGATATTTTATATTAGAGTTTCGATGGTAGAATTTAGTGATAGGTGATTGCAAAAAGACAGGACGAAGAGCCTGTTCCAGACTGAGAAAATAAGCTAATAAAAAAGCGAAAATAATAAATAAGCAGGGTGGCAACCATTACGCTACAATAGAAAGAAACATTGTTTATTCTGCACAAACATTAAGCCCATTACAAAAAAAAAAGTCATAAAATAAACTCATGCAAATTAGCCAAAACCCTCGTATTCAAACAATAAAAGTTTGACAATCTTGTCCATTGCTTCACGTCAGGGCCAGGGACCAAAAACAATTTACGTTGCGTAAATACTCCGTGTTGCGACACTGGCAAATGACAACAAACAAACAACAAAATCAAAATGCCGATTGCAGAGTGGAAAAATAACTACTTTTGTAACAAACATACAACTATAACAAGAACAATTTAACCGTGCGTCGCATTTGTGTAAGAACAGGTCATTGCTCAGTACAACGCTGGACTTTAAAATTAAAATTTTAATTATTTTTTTTATTTCAGAAAAACGAAATAAGATTCACAATTTTTCAAATAAAAAACGAAAATTACAGAAAAAAGTGATACTTCGGACAAACCTATCGTCAACAGTGCTGCAAGCACGCAGGTCAGCAATTACCTCTCGTATGATGTAATGATATATCGCAAGCGCGCCTGCTAAGCGTTGGGTCCTGGGTTCGATTCTCATGTCAGGCAGTGTTATTGGGCTTTTCCATTAAGAATTTCTCAGTAACCGGCCGGAGTTTGGAAGTTGGCGGTGTGAAGCCCCCGTGTTTTGGAAAGCGCGTGAAGCCATTGATCCTGCGTCTGATCTCTCTCCGGTTGTGTCTGATTACCGTCCCACCGGACTATGACAGTGAATGCACCTGTTTCTGATCACACACTTGTGTACTGTAGTATCTCCCACATTGATAGCTAGTCTCCGCTGAGATTGGCCTCTATGGCCGAAATTCGGGCTGGAGGACTATTTTCAATTTTTCATTAAAACGGTCAGTGCAAGGGTCACCTTTAGTGGTGAATATTTACTGGTTTATAAGATGATAGTTATGTGGTAAAAAACGTGGTGATAGTATTAGTGTCACTCCTGACAGCTAAACTGCAGTGGGAATCAAATCTACAAATACAATCAACAATATAATTTAAAAGAATGTCCGTGGAGTTTCTTGCCCTTTCTTCTCCATAGGAACCTACTAAGCTTTGGAATGGGCAACTAGCTTCATCTTTCTGACTGGGTGACTCCTTGACAATTCAAAAGTGCCTGTGAATGGTTTAATTGAAATAAATGCTTTGTGTTGAATCAATAAGGAAATCTTGTTTACTAACACGAAGATTGAATAGCATGAGCATAAACTAAAGACATTAAATTATTTACATAACAATAGACGGGACATAGCGAACAAAATCATAATCCGATACATTTGTCCTAGTGGGCAAAAGTTGCTCAGCCTAGTGTCCACAAAAGAAAAATATTTTCTAATAAAATATGCAATTGCTCATTACGAAATTGCAAATCTCGTTATGGTAAAATTACTGGACCTAACTTCGGTTTATTTAGATGGCGTCACTGATAAATGGCATCACAGTTTTTCTATGACATTTCTTGGCATAGCCTCTCTATAGTAAGAATCTTAAATCTATTTGGCATATACCAATGAGTTATTTGTTATAAGCAAGTCACGGTAATCCTCAATTTTCATCAAAACAAATCGTGGTAACATATTTCTAAGTCCCTGAAACCAAACAAACACTACGTTGGCCTAAAAACGGTGTCCTAAATAAACAGTCAAAAATAGTACCAAAAAAAGTTAAATTTAATCGCTTTAAATATAGGTTAGACAACCTTTCATACATCAACACTGACACGTCGGCTGGCATGAAATTTAAATCCCGACGCGGTGAGTGTTACTATAGAAAAGATGCAGAAGGTTAACTAAATATTTACATAGTGCAATTTCTTTGTGTTACACCGTGACAACGTTTTATACTATCATTCTTGACCCCCATTCGTTAAAATTTATCGTCAATTATTTTATTTAAAAAAAAATTCGCTGTTCCATACATTTTGACCGAGCAGGTATGGCACTTCTGTAAGAAACAGTTGTTTTTTTTTAAATTACCGACGAGAAATTTCAACGCACGGGGGTCAAGTATGATGTACTGAATCCATGGTAACAGGTTTCGCGTCGATGTCCCAGCCACCCTGTAGTGTCTTGCTGAAGAATTTCCTTAACGCGCTCATTTCTATGAAAAAATGTTTTGGAACTGATCTGGACTCACAGTAAGTAAACAGAAGTGTGTTTTTATTGATTTACGGACTAATACCTTAACGCCGTCAAAAATTAACCCAAAATGGCATAGAAATTATGGCACCACGAGCATTCTTTGCACAGAATTTTGCTGCATCTGTTTTAATGAATGCCCAATGAGCATGCTTTGAAAGCAGACGAGCTATCTGATTACTTTCTCATAGCGAAAGTAAAAAGACTTATCAGTCAGAGCAATGACACGTGTTTATCATTATATTATTATTAATACGTGAAGCGAAAACTTTGTAACCCTTTTTACGAAAATTACGCGAACGGAGGAGTATGAAATTGGCCACAGTTAAAAGTTTATATGAAGGAATGAGTGCAGAAAGCTAATATTTTTATATAATATGCAGTAGAAATGAATTATATTAATAAAAAAACATTACACACACAGCCATGCGTTTGTCATACACACATAGTATCAGGGCGTCATGACATGAAGATATATAGGTGACAAAAGTGACAGCTTGACCATGGAATTAGTAAGTACTATATAGATTGTAAGTAGAGGGGGTTGAATTTAGACCAGTGGGCGACCACTAGTTTATTTTAAAAAGCTTTCAAATACACAACCACGAGTAATAGTTCACAAAAAGACTGCTGGGAAACCAGCAACATGAAGTTATTCGAGGATTACCAAAGAGTTATTTATCATCCGTTGCATGGAGTGGGCCTTTTACGATCATAACTTTATTATAATATAACCGTGGCCTGAAGCCGACTGTTGATTTTTACATCTAATTAACCACTTTTCAGTTCCCACAGTTTCGCATTTGGTTTCAAACACAGTTATGGTTGCTGGTAAAGTTAAATAACATAATCAAAATAAAAGTATTTTCTTTCACATAAACATAAATGGGCACTTATGAAACGTCAGAAGCTAGGTGCACGGTTCCAATTGGTCCGCCAAGAAACTCCACGGTTACCCTTTTCATATTTTCACATAATCAGCTTATAATCTTCCCACTGCTGGGACACAGCCTCCTCTCTGTTAGAGGGACACGCGGGCCCAGTGTGAGTTGATAGATATCACAAGTCTTCGATTTTTTTGGTTCTAGGACATGCCGGTTTCCTCACAATGTTTTCCTTCACCATTTTGACGCTGGTAGCACATCTCCGCCGCGAAACCATAGCAGCGAAACCGCAGTAGTTAAATTGTACTGGTTCGCGTCATGTTTCGCTACTCGCATCCGATTCGAGTAGCGGAACAAGACGCCAACCAGTACAATTTAACTACTGCGGTTTCGCTACGATGGTTTCGCGGCGGAGGTGTGCTACTAGCGTGAGAGCAGTGGTGATGAAATAAATTACACAAAGTAAAGTGCCTATCAGGGTTTGTATCTACGACCTATACTCATAAGTCGCGGTCGTTCGTTACCACTGGGCCACCACTGTTTTGTCAGCTCTGCTCTGCGTGGTCAAATATTAGGTTTAATAATAAAAGGTGAAAATTTTTAACGAGCAAATAGAGTTTTGAATGGGATCGCCTTCTATACATAACATAACATCACGCTTGTAATCCCCGAAGGGTTAGGCAGAGGTGTACCTATAATAGTCCAACCACATTTCGCCAGTTATGTTTAAGTCCCATGTAATAGGGGGCGAGCCTATTGCCATCAACCAAAAAAATTCCTAATGGAAAATCCCAATAACACTTTGCCCGACCTGGGAATCGAACACAGGACCTCATGCTCAACAGTCGCGCTTATACATTTACCATAATAAGGATATGAAGATTCGGCCTTATTTTCATCTACAGAAGGATCAACAAAGATTGATTTAAAGCTCGATTAGTTTAGACACTGTTCCTCGAGAAAAATGTTTCAAAACAAAACACTTGGAAACGATCGTTTTTCATCACCTCAAATTGAAAATTTTGGACGTTGGGCTGATTTAAAAAAAAAATTGCTAAAGAGGTTGTGTTGCCTGGTGAAGATGATGCCCAGTCAATGATTATATTTCTGTTACATAGTACCTATGTTGTTATCTCAATTAAAGTTAGATAGTTATTAAGGTACGATGGGGTTGTCATATCCGTATGGATAAAAACCCCCTTTTGAAAATAAAGAATAAAAATAATACTATAAATGTGCCAAGAATAGCAAAAAGTTTAATTAATATTTAACTCTATCATGAAAACCCCATCTCATCATTTTTATGGCCATGATGTCCAACTTTGTACGTGTTGTGGAAAACCCGATTGACGGGTCATTATTCATAATGCCCGGGCAATGAAACGTGTCCAAAACAACCACGTTAAATGAGTCGCAATAATCAATTTTATCTGTTACTGAAGTAATAATAAATAATAAAGAATGGTAAAGCAATAAAAATGGTTTTAATAAACTAGAGTTTTTTGACGGCACGGTTGGCGCAGTGGTTAAGCGATTGACTGCTGCGCTGCGTGTCGCGGGTTCGATTCCCGCACGGAACAAATATTTGTATGACATACAAGTAGTAGTTCCGGGTCTGGCTGTTTGTGTCTGTGAGTTTAAATGTTTGTAAACGCACCCACGATACAAGAGAAATTCCTAGTGTGGGGCAACGTTTTTAAAAAAAAAAAAAAAGTATCTAGTTTATTAAAACCATTTTTATACGAGTACTACCTTAATTAGTTACAGTTAATAAATGTTTATTATTACTATTCTCTAAACACGACCCAGTGTAAAAATAAAGTGAAAGAGTACTTTTTGACACTATCATATGAAGAGACAGAAAGACTTTTAATTGTACCAGAGAAACCAGGTCTCCTTTGAAATTAAATGAAAATGTTTATTTCAGACCAAGCACACAGTAAATCATACAGTACCATATTATTTTAATAGGTAGATACTTATAGCTATGTTAGTAAAATGTAAAATATTTATTATTTTGGACATGCGTGAGCGACCAATGCCACAGGATTTGGCTGTCCACTCTATCCGACACCACGCTCAGGAGCGTGTAGGAGCTACCATTTACCCGAGACCACAGGGAGGCCGTTCTATTGCGAAGCACCGCCTGGAAGCCGGCCGTACTGCAGTCGGCGAACATGCCAGAGGCACTGCACCGCCATGGGAGCCCCAACAAGCCCCTGAACTCGTTGTTATACTGGACTTTACCTAAGAAAGTTTTCATCATAAACAACTTTTTACTACCTTCTCAACATATACTATCACATAGACATACACACTCACCCACACACACCGACTCTCACTACGGTCCACACTCTAAAACTTATCTAAGTGTAATTTCTTTATTTTAATAACTAAATATTGTTTATTAATGAAATTGTTCTGTAAGATTTAACAAAATTGTAAATGTTGGCTAAAAATGTCCAGTGTCCAGAGAGGAATGGCGCTGTATGCCGAGATACAGGTGTTTCACCTAGTTTGGCTGCAGATGCTCCCATGTTGTTTTATTTACATTATAGCCTACTTTTCTTTTTCGCAATATGGTTGTTATAATGTTAATATTTTTGGTGTCAATAATTAAATTATTATTATTAAATTATTATTATTTATTTTACTTCGATCGTGCTAGGTTATCATTTAATTTTGTGACTACGAGTTACACCTATAACTTTAGCTTTTTTGCGCCCGTTTTGTCTGTACGCTTTTATTTAGGTGTTAATTTCTGTTTACGTTTTTTTTCGTTATAACTGCTTGAGTACAGTTTTGCGATATTTTTTGACGTGACAACGTCTTATAATTCGATGGAGCCGGCTGCACGCACGAAAAAACATGACTCATGCGGCGTTACCTCTCATGCGGCGTTACCTCTCATGCGGCGTTACCTCGCTCTAAGGCGTTCCATTTACGCCAGTAGCACACCTCCGCCGCGAAACCATCACAGCAAAACCGCAGTAGTTCAATTGTACTGGTTCGCGTCATATTCCGCATCTCGAATCGGATGCCAGTAGCGGAACATGACGCGAACCAATACAATATTGAACTACTGCGGTTTCGCTGCTATAGTTTCGCCGCGGAGCTATGCTATCAGCGTTAAGGCTTGAAGTGCAAGCGAGAGCGCGGAACGAGTGACAAAGAGGCACAATCGGCCTCCGCGTTCGGCAGTGTTCGACATCTGTCTCTCTCCTACTTGAGTGAGCGATGCGTCCGCGTGGACAGCTGCTATACAATAATACATTTACATGTTTTCGTCAAGTATGAAGTGCAGTGAAAAGTGAATGTGGTGTTAATTGTTTATAGCAACGATAATTGCGGCGATTCTTATGACGTTGTCACGTTCAACTATCGTCAGTAAACCGACTTTACAGACAACCGATTTTTTTTTTTGTTGCTATAGTGGCGTCTGCTAGCTAACATAGGCAACTAATTTAATTTAATGTTTTGTATTGTGTAATGTAAATTATTTTATATACTTTTGTATAGAATCAAGTTTTTCTTACTGAACAGACAGCTGTGTTGCTGGGGAGTTTGTTGCGCCACTTATTCTTCCCAGTTAAAGCATTAGTTCGTTTTGGGGGACTGTCTTATGTAATTTTGACGTTCGAAAAGTGCTGTTTCTCAGCCTGGTTTGAATAAGTTACTTTTGATTTTAATTTTGATTTTAAAATCATTAGATGATAACGTTAGAATGCTATAATTATTAAAAAAAGCATAAATAACGAAATTCATTATTTTACAATAAATACAAAGCAATGTGTTCTAGTTACCGACATAGCTTGCAGAGTAAGCAAACTAAAGTGGCAGTGGGCTGGCCATATTTGCCGAAGGTCCGATGGCTGGTGGAGCAGACGATTTTTTTTTTGGGTGGGAGATTTAGCAAATAACTTCTCCCGCTCTGGGCGGAGCGGGAGGGCGTGTCAGACTTTTACTGACTAAAACCCACCCGTGTTCCTTCCGTTGCCTGTGTGCCAAGGCCACAATATCCCTTTCGGACAAACTCGCAAGCCTGGCAGGCATTGGTGTGAAGACCGCATATTGGTAAACGTAGTATGGGACGCCCCCCAGCCAGATGGACCGACGACCTTATGAAGGTGGCTGGGGTAGACTAGCCTGTGGGAGGTAATGTCCAGCAGTGGACTGCAATAGGCTGAGTTGATGTTGACGTATTCTATAATCCATTAAATTACAGTAGTAGAAAAATAACGGCAACATAACAACAGATATTGGGTAATATTGTTGAAATTAATGCACTTTAGAGTTTTTTTTTTTTTTTAAGTAAACGGTAATTAGATTACGTTGCTTTGTATTAGTCGCGAAATAACGGAGTTTATTATACGTTTATATTGAAATAACGAGAGGATAATCGTTATTTTTCTAATGTTATAAATGGAGTACCGATGTAACCCAGTAACTATCATTATAATCACCGTTATTTATTAATTAAGCTTAAACAAAAATAATATACGTTATGAAAAAGCTAACCCTCTCTTTTCGTGTGGGCTTCGGATAAAATAGTAACGTGGTTGTTTAATGTATACCTTTAAAATTAAATAGGTGCTCCTAACTTAGTTACTGTATAAAACCGATTTAGGTTTTGGGTCCTAGGGTTGTCACTAAACGGTGCTGAATAAAGTTTTGATGACTAACAATCAGTAGTTATAAAATGGATAATAATGACGACGTTTTCTATCAGAATTACTTATATTCGACTTCGTTAGCGAAATCAGGATCTTTTGATGATCAATCGTTCTTTCGGTGGATAGCAAAATGGCCGTCGCTAAGCGATAAAAAGTGACTAATTTCGTCAAAAAAAAACAATATTTTAGGCTTGGCGCGTGTCCAAAATCAGAAAGGGTTCCGTACCTCAAAGGAAAAATGGAACCCTTGTGGGATTAATCGTGTGTCTGTCTGTCAGTCAGTCTGTCACAGGCAATTTTCTCCGAATTTACTGGACCGATTAGGTTGAAATTTGGTACACTTATGAATTTATGTGACCCAGACACGGCCGTGTAACGTAAGTAAATTATTTTTTTATTTCAGGGTCACTCTTAGGGGGGCAAATAAGAAAATTAAAAAAAAAGTTTCGCAATCTGTACCGTATGACATCAAATGAAAAGGCTTGTTGTTTTAAGGATTTCAGATATTTTTTTTTATAATTTAAAAATAAAAACGTTCTTAGTTCTTAAACGGTGACTTCCACAAAACCAACATTAGATTAACGGAGACTTAATTAATGCTGTCACTTTCATTGTGATCCAAAATATAAGGGATGGCATGAATTTAAAGTCTCCATTAAACCAATGTTGGTTTCGTGCAACTCAACGAAAGAATATTAGATGATAATTGACCATTCCCCCCCTTATCTTCGCAATTACTATTTTTTATAGATTACAGGAACTATATGAAGTCTATGGTTTTAAAAAAACATGGTAAATCTCTCAATATTGTGCGTACAAACTTAAATTTGCAGCTGGAATGTATGAGTGAAGTTTTTGCCAATGTTAAGTTTGTTTTTGGAAAAAATTTACCCCAACTACAGAACCCTTCATTATTCATGGTCCGACACGCACTTGGCCGGTTTTTTCATTACAATTTCGCGAAATGATTTACAAATGTGACCCTGTCAATATCATTCAAGCGCCATGACCCTTGTCAAACAAACCTCTTTGCCAAAAACCGAAACAAAGTATAAAAAACTTTTTACAAAAAAAAACAACCGACTTTCAAAACAAACACTCAGAAGTGAAAAATAACCTTAATTTCGGAAGTCGGTGGTAAAAAACTAAAGTAAAAAAGTGGGTCAGTTTGTAATTTATCTAAGTTACAATAGCCTAATGTCAACTGCACATCACCTTTTACAAAATATTGCTTTTCCCGAAGCAGGGGCGTTAATAGTTTAGGAGTCTTCCTGGTAAGAACCAGGAGAACTGGAACTGATGGTGACTTCACAATATGCATTGTGACGAGCATAAATTGCTTAGCAACCATAATAAAGTGTCTAATCGAATCGCAACAGTGAAATACTTATTATTAAGTAGTTCCGGTGGCCATCTGTGGATCATCAGTTCCTCTTCACCAAATGGTTCTTTCCGAGTGCAAAAGCATGAGTTACTATAAAAAATACTGAAATCGATATAGGTATGCCTATAAAAAATGAGGATTGCCCTCGATTTCCATGGGATACCCTCATCAGATTCTGACTTCGTGACAATGAGCCCACCTCGAGAGCATACCCTTTCAAATGAAAAAAGAATTTTCAAAATCGGTTCACAATTGAGGATTAACCGCGTAACAAACATACAAAAAAAAAACATACTGCTGAATTGAGAACCTCCTCCTTTTGAAGTCGTTTAAAAATTAACAAAAAGTTCGGTAGTAGACATTTACGAGCCTAGTTTGATTGATACCTTCAAGGCATCATAATAAATCACTTAAGGTAAAACTGAACAACCCTACTCTGCAACAAGCAACAAAAAGATGAAATTTATGAACTAGGCTTTACATTTAATTAGTTAATTTGCCTTCGTGTGGATCAGCTCATAAACTCTTGATTTATATAACTTTAGTAAGGCGGTTACACATGGGACTGGAGATAGCGTAGCGTCGGATTTTGTGCCATTTTATGAAGGTTTATAATGCTAGCTGTTGGATTCCTAGTTTCTGTGGAATATTATACAGTATTTATCAAAAAGGTATGGGGTCTACTCCGAAGTATCGGCCGAATGTTCGGCCGTTGCTTGACTACGGCTAACGACAGTTAAAGAGATAAGCCAAAGACAAATTGTGACTTTAAGTCGGGTATGGATTCAAAGTCAAAAAAGGAAACTATGGAAGTTATAAAATGACCGAACATTCGGCCGATACTTCGGTTTAACGCTTCGGAGTAGACCCCCTGGTCATATTAAAGGACACAGCACACATATCAACTCGGAAAGGGAACGCCACCGTATCAACTCGAGCCATTCAGTATTCTTTATATGAAACTCCCTACTGCAACGCACACTAATCGGAATTGTAACGGAATCGCCTCGCCTCAGGACAAGTGCGTGGCCAACTTGCAGTTCCCCTGCTTACGGCTCGTCATCCCCGCGCTTACGTCTTTCCGTACCCGAGCATACGTCTCCTCGTCCGCCCTTGTCCCTCTCACCCCTCCCACGGCCGATTCAAACTGATCTGGTGCCAGCCAGGTCAACCAGTGATCGAGTAAGCGCGGCGCTGTAGCCGATTCGACGTATCGGAGCTGCTGATCCGCTTTGGTTACGTGCTTACGAGATTAGGTTACAGGTTGACGCCTGTTTGACGGCGAGGCAAAAGGCGATACGGTGACGATCGTAACCTACAATTTTAATTTAAAATATTTATTAGTGACTTGTGGACAGAATATTTAATCAGTTTTGTTAGAGTTGTAATAACAATGTTGTCATTTGGTTTAAATATGTAGGTTTTTATTTTTATTATTTTAGTAATTTTTTATATATTTTTTTTTTAATTTGTGAATGTGAGAACGTTTTAGGCCTAATAGACTGTAGTTTTGTAAACTATCTTCTATTTTGTTAAGTACTTGGTACTTTTTGACGGGCCTACACTGTCCTCCCATACCTATTAACACTGTAACTTGGAAACATTGTTAAAGCCCACTTTTTTTAAAAAGAGTAACCGTGGAGTTTCTTGACGGCTCTTCTCCATAAGAAACGACCAATTGGGACCGTGCACCTAGCTTCTAACGTTTCATAAGTGCCCATGTAGGTTTATGTGAAATAAAAAATGAAATAAAAATTGATTTTGATTTTTGATTTTGATCCCTTTTCGATTTGATATGTGTGCTGTGTCCTTTAAGGGTGTCGTACACGCCATAAAACTGATAAGCTTTCTCCATGGGAGCATCATTAAAGATAAAGATAATTTAATTTGTCAAAACATGCTTATGTATGCAAATTAAGCATGCAGGATGTTACAATATTGATATTTCGTAGGTACATTATTTCACCCGTAAGGCACACCAATTTATAAAATTTACAAAAATGCGATACTAAAATACAAAAACTAAATTACAAAATAAAACTAAATTAGTAAAGGCACTTACTTACCAAGTACATAATAGTCAGTAATAGACACTGATAAGTCAGTATAATTAAAAATAACACGACGTTTGTCCCATGGAGAAAGTAGTTCAGTTTGATGGTCTGTATCATACCCTTCAAATATATGACGACACTTTTCTGATACACACTTTATGTAGTCCGATTGCGTAAATATCTTAGTAGAAAGAGGGGTATTAGAAATATAAATAATTAAATTTACTTACTAATATAATGTCGATATACAGTTAACATATAAATTACATGAAAAAGTAATTTAAAAAAAATTAAACGACTTCAAAATAAAATAACTCAAAATTATGAAATAATATTTTTAACCAAGAAAACGAACCGTCGCCGTTGCCGTCGCGTCGGTCGTATCTAAGTTTGATTTTTAGTTTTAAATAAAAACTGGAATATTTTTTTGATAAGTACCTAGTTGATATTTTGTTTTTTCTTACATGCAGTAGACTTTGACCAAGGTTTTGAGATGTTTTGTCTTTGACACCACACCCGTTGGTCGTATCAATAAGCCAGGTTGTCACACTTCCTGCCAGGATTGCGAGTTTGTCCGGAATTATCGTGGCCCTGGCACACAGGCAACGGAAGGAACACGGGTAGGTTTTAGTCAGTAAAAGTCTGACACGCCCTCCCGCTCCGCCCAAAGCGGGAGAAGTTATTTGATAATTTCCCACCCAAAAAAAAGTAAACATTGGTCACAATCCGATTTATAGTTTCGAAAAAATGCGCTGACAAACATACATATAAATACAAACATGAAAAATGTTGTATGTTTGTTTGGAAGCCCTAATAGATTATCAAATGTGGATGTATTACAATTACAATAATATTACATGCATTAGTATCGAATTGATAACCTCCTTTTTTTGAAGTCGGAGTAAATAGTCCCGATACAGTATATCTTACGGCATGCAAAATTTTCAAACAAAACTCGAAGTGAAAACTGTTCATGCAAAAACTTCTTTTAGATTATTACTAACTAGCTTTTTCCCGCGGCTTCGCCCGCGTTGAAGTCGGAAATTATCCCACAGGAACCTAGGACCGGGGTATAAAGAATTCTATGTTAATTCCGGTTATAAACTAAATGACTATACCAATTTTCATTCAAATCCGTTCAGCCAGTTTTTGCGTGACTGAGATCCAAACATCTAAACATACAAACTAATATTTATAATATTATTAGAGCAGGATCAACAGTCAATAGTTAAGTCTGACATAACTTAACATCACGACTGTAATCCCCAAAGGGGTAGGCAGAGGTGTACATGTTATTTACACCCACATTTCGCCAGTTATGTTAATGTTACAGGGGCGAGCATAATGGCTATCAACCGGGCACAAATCCAGACCCCCGGACTGCTAATGAGAAATTCCTGATGGAAAAACCCTTTGATTAACACTTTGCCCTACTTGGGAATCAATCCCAGCACCTTATAAACGCGACCAACCACTAAACCAACGAGGCAGACTTAAGACTTAATTCCAATCGTAACTTAGTTGGTTATGAAATCACGCAGCCTTATGCAGCCCGTAATATTGCCATCGCTGTTATTTACGTGTTTCTAAGAGATAATTGCATCTGGCCCTAAGGTCTACGAAATTTCACCGCGCGGTTTTTATTGGCGCGGTTTATATTCAGTGTACGGAATACGTTTTAAAGCGCCAGTACGTGTTAATACATAAGATACTATGGTACCGTCATAAAGTACCATCTTGTATTACAGAAATGCGATTAAAAATTTGCACGATTTTTAATCGCAGTTCGTGCCAGTCCTATGACTACAGAAATTCCTAGCAACTTTTTTTCGTTCATTTACAAAATGAATTTATAATAATAATATAATTTGAATTCATTTTGTAAATGCATATTATGCAGTAAAAATCTGTTTCTGTTGCCAAAATATGCTTACCTTCTTGCAACATTTCGAGAATCAGAATTGCAAAATGAATCGCGTATTATCAGAATCTATTCATTACTAGCTGACCCGACAGACGCCCTGTTCAAATTTCAATAATACATACAAAAATCCCATAGAAAGTACAAAATTTTCCCGAATTTCACCATTTTCTGGAAAACTTTTCAAATTATTCTCACAATAAAAACCTAATTCGGACATTTGAAAACAAAAAATAGCCAAATTGGTCCAGCCGTTCTCAAGTGCTGCACTTAATAACGACCAGCATTACATTTTATATCTTCCTTTTAAAAATATAAAAATATGACATCTCCAAACTGCCACATTAAAAATCCACACAGCTATAAAATTCATAATAAAACTGCATTAAAACTATCAGGCACGTAATAAAAATGAAGTCATTCTTCCTTTAGATTTATGAAGGAATGAATTTTCCCTCTTGTTAGGCATCCCGAAGTAACATCTTAACACTTTCGCGCTACCGTGGGTATCAATGGTCCGGAATGAAATGTATGCCCGTACATCATGTGAGGATATCGCGTTATTTTATTACATTTGATCGTTTTTAGGGTTCCGTACCCAAAGGGTAAAACGGGAACCCTATTACTAAGGCTCCGCCGTCGGTCTGTCTGTCCGTCTGTCACCAGGCTGTATCTCATGAACCGTGATAGTTAGACAGTTGAAATTTTCACTGATGATGTATTTCTGTTGCCGCTATAACAACAAATACTAAAAATCTGATTAAAATAAATATTTAAAGGAGCTCCCATACAACAAACGTGATTTTATTGCTCGCTTTTGCTCGATATTGATAACGGCAACAGGTAGACGCTTGAAATATTCACAGAATATTTAATTATGTATTCACTTTAAAAATAAATAATTAAATTAAAATAAAACAAATATTTAAGGGGGGCTCCCATACAACAGACGTGATTTTTTTGCCGTTTTTATAGATCGAGAGAGACGGAACCCTTCGTGCGCGAGTCCGACTCACACTTGGCCGGTTTTTTCTTATATCTTTTATGTTTTAAAGAAGGCTTCGGAAACAATATGTTAATTTTGCTTACTGCTAAGGAGTGAATCTTCTTAACAATGTCCGTATTAGTTTTGTTTTGCTTATAGTTTCCCAAATTTAACACATTTAATCAGTACCTTCTTCATCATTTCAGCCGAAAGACGTCCACTGCTGGATATAGGCCACCCCCAAAGGGGGGGGTGGGGTTTGCCATAATCGCCACGCTTGGCAGGCGGATTGATAATCGCAGTATGGTGTTAAAATGCATAGAGAACGCTGCTGCCCATTCTCTAGTTAGTCTCTTAGTCGCCTTTTACGACACCCACGGGGAGAAATGGGATGGTACTATTCTTCACGTCCGGCACCACACGGTACCTTCTTACCAAACTGCAATTCAGTTTGTCGGCAATGAGTTCTCATTATTAGCATAAACAGGGTCAAATTAAATTAGCTAGCAAAACTCCGTAGACGATAAAAACAAATAAATAAACACGATAAAACAAAACAAAAACAGATTTTCCAACTCATACTTCAAGTAAAAACATTAATAGCGGTCATTGAAAAAAAAAGAAACAATTAAGTATTAATCTTTTTTATATTTATTTTTTCGTGTTAAGATAACAATATCCATCATGTCTGCGGAGTTCCGTTAGCTAATTTAATTTGACCCTGTATTTATTTATTTAAAAGTTTTACTTACAAAAAGATACAAAGGCGGACTTAATGCCTTACCCCCTGGCCACAGAAAAAAGAGCGGCGCGGACTGCGGCGCGGCGAACGGCGTGGCCAGCGGTGAGGGGTGAAAACAAATTTTAGACAACCTATGAAGTATGCCTAGGCGGTTAGGCATTCTCTACCAGTCAACCAAGGATGATGAAGAATTTGATGGTATTTAGTGTAACAGTAACGTGATTTTACCTAACACATTACAAAACCTGCTCCTTCACCACCTTCTAGCACGAATATTCCGACGCATAGCAAAAAGAACGTATCGCCATAGCAAGTGCATTCCGAATTGTGAACACAACAAAAATACAACATCTCAGTTTAATTTTATGCGACATGCTCAACTCGTATCTTGAATACATAAGTACATAGAAGAAGCAGTCTTCTTTGTGTGTTTCGACGAACGACGACGAACAACGAAAATGCCTCGCTGACTTGAAAGCCCAAGGGAACTAAATGAATTATTATGAGTTGTTAGTTAAGTTATAAGCAATTAAAGTATTTACAACTTCATGCTGTCAGTTATATTTTCTATGAGCTCGGCCAGAAGGTTTGATGGCATCAATCGCGCCTCTTAAAGGTCAAAATAAGTTACTGGCATGCTAAAGAGGTGGCCTATTCAGCAGTGGGTTTCACCTTGAGACTGAATAATGACGAACATCTGGTCCATCCAACGTATTGTTACTGTAATTTAAGTAAAACAAGCTCTTCCCATTCTAAAAATACTTCAAACTGAAATGAACCGAAAGAATTTAACAAATAAAGCAACAACTTTACATTACAGGACTGTCGACACGGTTCCGCGTCTGACCTCAAATGTTACGAAGCAAAAAGCTGTCCATGTTAGGGCCTATACACATTGGAACGCACCGCACTGCTGCGGGCGGTGTGCTAAGTGTTATTGTGGTATCAGAAAAAAACAAAAATAAAATGGTTATTAATAATATGAGATTTAAAACATTGGATACCTTTTTTAATTTAATTTTTGAACAGTGGTTGAATGTTTGACAAATAATATTCACTTACTCACACCGTCACCACAGACACACTGTCACCCAATATTTACGAGAAATTACTGTCGTAAATATTTAGTGACGGTGTGCCTCTAGTTCGGAAACTGGTTACGTAATTGGCTTGCTAACAGTGAGATATAACAAGCTCGCTTACTGGTAACGAGTGCTTTACCAGTCAGCAAGCTTGCTATAAATAAAATAAAATGCCTTTATTTCAGACCTAGAGTAGTGCATAAGTTGTTAGTGTTTAGTAACAGATTGAGCTTATAAGCTGTTAGTGTTATTAGTACTTAATTTCATTTCAGTACTTTAGCATGTTCCTATACCTTACCCAGTGCCTTTGGATGGGGCAGTCCGCTCTGCCAAAAATCATTTTTAGGATGCCGCTACCAGTACGCAAGCGTTGCAGTATGGAAGCCGTTTTTTTACCCATGATGGCGTGAAATTCATCCGTGTGAGTTGCAGCAAACATTCCCGATGAACTGCAACTGCTATAGCTGCATCGACGGATTTAATGTATCAGTAGGTAGTAAACTTGTAGAACCGTACTTTAGAGAAAACAAAGACGGCAAGCAGAAAGTAACACTACAGTACAGGTGACTTGTATAACCAGTACTTACTTACATGCCTTGCCAATCCAAAAACCACACCCCGAAACATTCCAAACCGCACCGAACAAATCTATACAGCCCCTAACCTTGCAAAAACCGAACCAAAAGTTCCGTGCTTCATTGTACGTCGTCAGTAAAGCCTATGTCGTGAAACTGACGTTTTAATTCCTGTAGGCGCTGTGAATGGTTTTTAGACATTGAAATAGAACAGATAATGTTTTATTGTAGATATTTAAGTAAAAAGTATTACTGTTTTCTAAAATACAAAGAAATAGGTCATCTTCTGCCTAACGTTTTCCCAACTATGTTGGGTTCAGCTTACAGTCTAACCGGATGCAGCTGGATGAATACCAGTTTTTTACATGGAGCGACTGCCTATCTGACTTCCACAACCCAGTTACTGGATAAGACTGTTTGTCGGACTTTCGGGCTTCTGATGACCCGTAACAACTGTCCAACGGCTTAACGTGCTTTCTGAGGCACGGAGGGATCTTGGTGTGTAAAGATCCCCACCCATCCACGGATCACACAGGCAACCGTAGCTTAAGAGCGGCCAACCCGACATACTTTTCATACAAACGCTCGTACGTGATTATGGCGTTGTAACACATCTATCTTTTGAACCAATAGGTATCTTGTGCACTATATCTAGGTTTCCATGCAAGTAAAAAATATTTTTTTTGAAAAACCAAGACAGTATAAGCCTGCAAAAATCTGCTTTTTGCACCAATAATACCTGAACTTTGGGCATTCATAATGTACTCATAAATAGTAAATGTTAAGAAAACATTACGATAGAAACCTTGCAAATGTAATGGAGATTACATTTGCTTACTTGGCTTACTCAAAAACAAGTATTTCCTGGAACAAGTTTTATGAAAATTCCGCACATTATTTTTCGTTCAATGTTATCGTGTTCTCACTCGTTTGTTAATAGTTTTCACTTGCGCTGGATAAAACAAAAAACTTTTCGAACATGCTTGCGTTGACAATAGACGGACCGGGAAGGGCCCTCTTAATCTGATCGATTAACCCGTGCGGCTGTTATTACTTTGCCACAAGCCCCTGTTATATAAATAGATAGGTATTCTTTGCAAATTTTAGGAGGTGAAGACATGACGTGTGTGTATTATGGTTTTGACGCCCTATAAAAGGACAGACTGACCTTGGTGAATTGTTCTAGAAAGTCATTTGTTATCCTTATTGTTTTGTTCTTTCTACCGAGCGCCATGGGAAAAACGCGTTAGCTAATGTAAATGTAGTAATTAAAAAATAATTAGCAGTTGTCTATGAAGTAATTTAGTATGTATACAGCGTGGCGCTTTAGTGGCGACATTAATTTAACACACGTATACAGTTTCGCCTTTACGTTTTATGAGATATTTTAATTTCTCGTTACTATTTATTGATTTACTTATAATTTTCTAAAATAGTATCTTGTAGCATCCTAAAATAACCCTTAAAGAACTGTAGCGAAGAGGTAATTAGCCGGGGTCATGGATCATAACATCGAATCAATGAAATTAAAACAAATAACGTGCAAGGAGTAGGCGAATTGAAGGAAAGAGAGAGCTTTGTTATTCAGTTTGTATGTTTATTTTTTATTTTTCAATTTGTAATTATTTATCTTAATATAATACAATTATATATATATATATATTTCTAAATATAATATTAATTTTTAATGATTACTGGCTACTAGCCCTACCAGTCTGTCAAATTAATGTCGCCACCGTAGCGGTACGCTGTATATTATTTAGGACAAAATAATATGTATATATCTGTGTATCTAATTTTGTATATTGTTTAATTTATTTGCACCAAAACATTAATAAAACATTACTGTAAATGTACTTTCAGTATAATTCTAAAAATATATAGGTAGCGATTTCGCGAGCTACCGGACACACGTTTTTACTTTATCTAAAGAATTGAAGAAAAACAAGGCACAAACAATAGAACCTTAACTTGCAACTGAAGAATCAAAAAGATTCGCTAGCTCATCTTCCATAGCTCTTTTTGTAAAAAATAAAACGAGACAGCTATCAGAATTCGATGATCGTTTTAAATCGGGAGACAAATGTTTGAAAATCTAAAAACCAATATCAGGCGATCGATACAAGCGGCTTTGACATATTTGCATAATAGGATTTGCGACCAAAGAGTTGCAAATATTTTGGAGTCGTTACTTAATTTTTAACACAGTTAAAAAAGTAACTGCCTTGTTTGTCTGTTCGTCGCAAGCGTTACTGCTAAGCATGAAGTCCTGCATGAGGCTTTCTATTTCTACTCTACTGTAGAAAAGAAATCGCTTGTCTACCCTTCTCGGTAGAAAACTGTCAACTGTCTATACGGAAACGTAATTTTAGTTTACTCTTCCGTCAACAAAAAGCTTCTCTACGGTTCTCGTTCTAAGCCTGCTGTGTCGGGCAACGTGTTAAACGAATAATTGATATCGTGAAAAAAAAAAATATTTTACATAAACCTACATGGGGCAAGAAAATCCACGGTTACTCTTTTATAAATAATTAGCTTTTACAATGTTTTCAAACTACAGTGTTTATAGGTATGGGAGGACGTTGAGAACATTATCCGTCTGGGATTCCTCAGTTAGCAGCCCGGAGTCTGGATTTGTGCCGCCCGGTTGATGGCAATAGGTTCGTCCCCTATTACTCAGGACTTAAACATAACTGGCGAAATGTAGGTGTACTATAGGTTACACCTCTGCTTAACTCTTCAGAGAATACAGGCGTATGTTATGTTAAAAATGTGGGAGGTTCCGTATAGGTATTTATGCATTTAAAGCCAAGTTCCCCATTGGTACTCCTAGAATTAGGGAAATGCAATGAATATCAGAAAAACTGCCGTGATAATTATTCTTCCATTTTATATTCGACATCATTTAAGCGATAATAGTTCATCACTGTTTAGAGCAAAATTTAATCATCGTTACTTGGAAGGTCTATTATTGCAGGAGAAAACATAACGAAATTTGTGTTTCTGATGGAAACTTTTTTGACAACAAACAAGATATTTGCAGTATATATAACGAACTAGCTGTTGGCCGCGACTTAGGTTAAATATAATATTGAATGTAATGCATGTGCATGTGTGTTGTATGTGTGTGTGTGTATGTAATGTGGGTGTACTATAGATGTTCCTCTGCCTAACCCTTCGGGGGTTTACAGGCGTGATGTTATGTTATGTTGTTAAAAATGTAAGTGGAATAATTTCTCTTGGTAAAAACCGTAGCAAAATCCGTAGTGCAGTTTAAAAGAACTATACGGTCAGACATACAGACCCGAAAAGTGACTTTGTTTTATACAATAGCAGCGAAACCGCAGTAGTTAAATTCAACTGGCTCGCGTCATGTTCCGTTACTTGAATCGGATGCGAGAGCTGTGCTACCGGTAAATGATGGTGAAAACCGCATCGAAATCAATTATGTAGTTTAGAAGAACGAAGCAGTCACACAGAAAACATGAAATACCACTTTGTTGCATAGGATACGCATAGTACAGTCAGTCTATACACCGTAGCATTTTAATCGTCTTAAACGGCAGCTCACTTCATTTATCCAATGACTACTATCACGGTTCATGAGATACAGCCTGGTGACAGACAGACAGACGGCGGAGCCCTAGTAATAGGGTTCCCGTTTTACCCTTTCGGTATGGAACCCTAAAAACAAAAGACGATACAAAAAAAACACCACGTAACCCTTTCACAGATCCTTGCGACTTATTGTCTAATAAAAACTGGGTAAGTTTCGACTAAGCCTGAACTTTGCATAGAGGTCCTATTAGACCCCAGTCAAGGTCCCGACGTCGGCAAATAAATGCCTAGAATTGTCAGCAAATATGCGAAGAGAAAGATAAAAATAGCTTTACAAGATCCCGATAAAGAGTATTGTGGAAACAAAAGATGGCTGTTGCCAAAGTTGGTACCAATTTTGGATTTCTTTATCTTGGTACCAAGTAGCTATAGGAGGTTATATTATGTTCGTCTGTAAGTTTTTTTTTTAAATGTATTTTCACCGAATTCTCCGTCAATTGTAATCCGATTTTGAAAATTATGTTTTTGTTGAAAGGGTATGCTCCCGAGATGGTCCCATTGTCACCAAGTCAGAATCTGATGAGGAAATCCCATGGAAATCGAGGGAAATCCTAAATGTTATAGGCACATAAGCCGTCCCCCGCCACGACGCGACGACGACGCGGCGACGCTTGGAACATAATAGTTACCTACAACTTATATTAAACTCAAAGGGCCAATACATTTTATTTAATTTTTCAGTTTTTACAGGATTTTGTGTCGGGTTTTTTTATTTTGTGTACGAGTATTTAAAAATACAAAATGAGTTATTTATATCGTTGGATTCGTTTTTTTTTCTGCGTCGATCTGTCGTAAGTTTCAAGACAATCTGAGCCGATTTTGGCGATTTAGCATTTGTAAAAATGTAGGTATGTCCCAGAATCTAAGATCTAAAGCGACGGTTTTCCAATGTTTTTTGAACAAACGTCGCTTTAGCAACGCTTTTTTAGGACAAAGGCCCTTTAGAACGTTTTTCCTTTCAACATTCTCTTCACAACAGCAACATAAGTATTTTTTTTTTTTGTAATTTGGATGACATTGTTACATTAGCAATTTAAAATTGTATTCTTGAACAGTCTGTTAGCTATTATTCATTACTGTTGTTTTTACTGTTTGGCGCTTTAGCAAAACGTTTTCATAGCTTGTGTAGTATATTGCTTCTTTATTACTTCTTCTTCACGGCATGAAACCAACATAAGCAATTGTAAGCAATTTTCTTCAACAATCTTAATCTTTACAAGTTAATCATTACAAGATTTACACGGTCTGAGTTACTTAAGCATTTTTTGTTTCCAAGAGATGTGGTTTTTACCATTTATAAGCATTTTTCGAAGAATTCGATTCACACATTTGAGGTAGATTAGCAATTTTTTCTTGACTAAAATGTTGTATTATTCTAAATACTTTTGCTAAAGCGACGACTATTTCGCGAAATAAAGATAAATATCATAAATACTTTTTACATGTAGGTACAATAGATGTTTTAATAATTTTATATTTTTAGATTAATAAAATCGGAAAAAAAAGATATGAATTAAAAAAAAAAAAAAACTTTAAACCTCATTTCCCAAAAGTACCATTTTGGCGCTTTAGTATTTTCACCTTTCTACTGACGATATAATAATATAATGGTTGCTGCCTGCGGCTTCGCCCGCCTGGCATTTTCTAACAAAAAAGTAGCCGAAGTTACTCCTTATAACTTAACCCGTCAAAATCAGTCCAGCCGTTTCGGAGATTAGCCGGAACAAACAGACAGACAGACAGATAGAGACATTTTTTGTTTTTAATTGTTTCTTGTTATTTAAGTACAGTATATAATTCCATAAGCTTTTAGTAAAAAGATGTTATTTTGACATTAAAAAGGATACTTCAATTTTATTTTTTTGTTTGTAATTATACAGATAGATAGATGACGCTTCACTAAAGTATTTTTGTCGACTGTACTGTTTAAGTGACAAAGAAGGCACAAACAACTTAACTTGAAGTCGCTCTTATGTCTCAGACATAAGAGCGACTTCAAGTTGGGTTGTATTTCAGAATATGGATCACCTAATGACAACGAATGGTCTCACCATAATCTCTGGGACTTTAGCAGACACAGATGTCATTCGTAATAGGCTATATTTAGGAAAGAGCCACATCTTAACATAATCACTGTATTATAAAAGCCAGGCCAAGTGTGATTAGGACTCGCGTTTCGAAAGCTCCGTATCACCAAAACTATATACATAGTTAACCTACCTTTTTGATTGTGGTTTAAATCAAACTAGAAGTACCTGTGTTGAAATAATTAATTCTGATTTTGATTCTGACGCCACGCCGTAGTAATACATTAGTGCCCTTAGCCCATTAGTGCTCTTTATGTACGGTACCCTAAAAATGTATTGTCGCATTGTCATGATCAATTAATAACAAAACAAGTCTGGCAAGGGGTGTATTAGACGAGTTGATTGATTAAATAACAGCCACGTAATAATGATTGATTCGCTGTTTTCATACAAATAGAAAAAAATAAAGAAAAAGCATTTATTGGGACTCGCACAGATCACAAATTAAAATAAAACACACTCATAGAAAGATAAAGAACAAACCCAAAAACAAAACAAAATAAAAATTCAAATAAAAACAGAAAGTCCAGTACGAGGCCAAAACGCCCCTATCTCAGCATGATGCTGCGGCACTTAAAAATAAGTGTCGAAGCGCTGGTAGTCTGATAGGGCCCGCTGTGGTGTCACGGATAGTTAAAGAAATAAATAAAATAAAAATAGATGAGTGAAATAACATAATAAAAATAAGATAATTATTTAATAAAAAATATTGTAAATGTAAACGAAAAAAAAAAAAACGGTTCTCACACGCGGTGTGAGAACCGTTTTTTTTTTTTGTTGCCGAGGTGGAAAATACTCATGGATGTGTTTGACCCTCCTCGCGACGTCTTAAAGGGGCGCGCGTGGAACACTACGCACTGCCACCTCGGGCCCACTGTGAAAGGGGGCGGCGGACGTCCCCGAGTCCGCCGTTCCTAGGACCCATTGCGTGTGAGAACCCGACGAAACATCAGTTAGTTAAATGGGTGTCAATCGCTTTGATAACGATAATATTATAAATTTTAAAGGTAGGTATGGCTCGGAGAGACCGGTTTTTGAGATCATCATCTCCCTAGCCATTTCCCAACTATGTTGGGGTTGTCTTCCAATCTAACCGGATACAGCTGAATACCAGTATTTTACTTGGAGCTATCTGACCTCCACAATCCAGTTACTGGGTAGCACGATATCCCTTGGTAAGACTGATGGTTGTTAGTCGTATCGACTGTCAAAGATCCACGATGGACAGCCGGAACCAATGGCTTAACGTGCTTTCGGAGGCACGGAGGTCTCTCGGTATATAAAGATGGTTACCAATCCACGAACCAGCCGCGGCAAGCGTAGCTTAACTTGATCGGTTGACCTGTGCGGCTGTTATTACTTAGCCACGAGCCTCTCCCTCCCCGAGGCTTTTGACATAACATTTAGACTACAATTAGGAGATATTTAATTTTGGCTTAAAAATCGGGACGTCTCGCCAAAATTGGAATGTCTGGCAACGCTGACCCTTAATCCACCAAGCGGGCCCAGTGCTGGTTGGTAGCTGACACATGTCTTCGAATTTTTGTTTCTAGGCCGGTTTCCTCACGATATTTTCCTTCAAAATTTTTTAAGAGCAGTGTTGATGAAATAATCCACGACGGCCGCTATGGCGACTGAATTTCGTAACTAGTTGTCAACAAAGAAATAACTTTCGTTCTATGCAACCAGTTGCCAAAGAAGACCTTTATGTCTTGTTTGGCAAGCAGTAGCCACTATCGCAGAAGTTTCACAACCAGTCATACAAACTTTTTATGTTTAAACACAATTAAAGGTAATAAGGGGTAATTGGTAATGGTGAAATAAAATCTGCGAGCAACTTGGACGTAGCATTCGCCGGCCGCTGCCGCGGCACCGCTCGCTTCGCTCGCTCGGCTCACGCGCGGTTGGTGGCACAGTTCTAACCTTTTTTTATTTTTCCAGGGTGGAAAATCCTCATGGATGTCCTCCGCCCTGCGGGTGACGGAGGGGTCTGTCAGACCCTTACTGACTAAAAACCACCCCAGCGTAGGGAACACTTGCACCTTGCACAGGGATCTTGGGAGCTAGTATTACTTCCGTGATCCCCAGGGCCACACAAATGTTGACTCATACAATCTGCCTGTGACTAGATAATTAGACAATGGTGAAAACATATCTGCGGAAGATTGTAGGTATGATTCGTCATTTTGTACTGAGGTGAGGAAATAGGTTAGGTTAGGTTAGAACTGTGACCAACCGCGCGCGAGCCGAGCGAGCGTAGCGAGCGGTGCCGCGGCAGCGGCCGGCGAGTGCTACTTCTCACGCTATATTTCTCCTTTTTTGTAATTGCCTTAGAGATTTTAGGCTTTGGGATGTAATTTCGAGGAATTCTTAATTGGCAACCACTTGCCAAACAAGACATAAAGGTCTTCTTTGGCAACCGGTTGCATAGAAAGAAAGTTATTTCTTTGTTGACAACTAGTTACGAAATTCAGTTGCCATATCGGCCGATATGAAATAATCTACACAAATTAAAGCGCCTGCCTGCGTTTAAACCTACGTCCTACAACTCGTAAGTCACGGCCGCTCTCACGGCTTTCACATATTTCCTGGAAATAATTTTAATTTCAGGACCTATTGTATTCTTTGTATGAGAAAATGTATTATTTATTTATCCACAGTGGCGCTGTTAAAGGTTGATATTTTAACCACAATTTATATACATTAAACAAAATCACAGTACTAAATAAAAAATATTACACAGAATATTCTAGATTCAAAACCTAGATTCTCAGCTCCAAACACAAACGGCGATCATAATTTTAACCTCAATAATTTAGCCCAATTTCACAGGTCAACAATAAAACGGAATGGTGCGTATAATTATTCGGTACCAGGCGCACATAAATCTTCAGAGGTTTCCGATAGAGGGCTCCACTATCAATCACTGACCTTACCGAGTATACTTCATCTTTAGATTGGTTTCATGCCTTCGTATCGTGCCGATCCCAAGTGTAAAGGAAATTGATAGCTGGAGTGCGAATGTTTTTGTGTTTTTTAGCTTTTTGGGCTATACTAAATAGTTTTGATCTCTAATTTTAGCATTACGATCTATATAAATAAAAATTAATGGCTAAAATGTGTTGCATAAAGGCAAAATTCGAGAACGGCTGGACCAATTCAGCATTTTCCATTTAAATATTTTTTTGCATTCCGAGGAAGGTTCTTATATGAAGAGAAAATTGGAAAAAATTGAACGGAAAACCGTAAAAACCAAATTTTTCCTTTTCCTATTCAAACTGTTACTAGCTGTTCCTGAGCAGTAACCTAAAAAAAGTACTAGGCTTGCATGAATACACGATAGTATTTCAATCATCAGTATTTTGCTACTAACTGGATTTGGAGAAAACTTGGCACACAGGTAGTTTATAGCTTGGATCATCATAGTACGTTTCCGTGGGATAATTTCCAAACATCACGCGGGCGGAACTGTGGGCAAAAGCTAAAAATAATGAAGCTATAAATAATACTAATGATTGGAGAGACTCGCACATACCAGGGAAGCATAGCACAAAAGGGAGGGGCCTAAATCCGTAGTGGGACAAGGCTGCCGATAATGATGATTTTGAATCCTAAAAAGTATGATTATACTCGTTAACTCCTTATTTAGTAATTCGTAGATTAAAACAGTTCTGAACGTTCTTAGCTTTGTGGCGGCATTAACATCGTCACATGCGAACTGCGCATCACACTGACGTCACGCTAAATTCTGCATCGCACAAGCAGAGTTTACCGCGCGACTAGCATATATACGACGTCCCCACATCAATAGCCGGTTTCGCTCCTGGCTGGAGGCTTTAAGCTAATACCTTAGGGCAGCCACAGGAAAGACCGGTTAAGCTGTCACGGCCTCTCAAGGTCAACTGCGAGATGCCATACCAAAAAAAAAAAAAAACAAAAATACACAAATACAAACCAGACACAACAACCGTCTGGTCGGAAGACCCTCCTATTTCTTTGGAGGCTGAGTGAACTTTACACCCTGTTTTTCATACCTCTATAGCTTTACGCCATTATAACAACTTATTCTAGGCTACACAGATGTTTGTGACTTTGAAGTGTAAATAAAAAATAAATATTATTATCAATATGGGATGCAAATAAAGATAAGAATCAGAATTTGATTTTTTTTTTTTTTGTACAGAATTTTTAGAAGATTTTATTCATACTTAAGGATACTACAAATGGTGCGTGACGCATAAAAAGGATAAATCTGCCATTAAATGCTGAATAGTCGTATTTTCGATTAAAAATCACTCACAAAACACTTCGCATGGTTTCCCAACTAGACAAAATCTAACAAAAACAAAGACGTAAGACCACAAAATAGTTGTTATGACTGTGTTTTGTTAGATTTTCCCAGTTTCCTTTCATTCAATTACTAAAACAAGGAAAGACTTATTTGGAGCAGCAAAGCCGGTACTCAGGGAGCTAGCAGATTTAAACACAGATTGTTTCAACTATGTACGTACTTTAGATACTTATTATTAATGCTAGAAGAGACATTGTCTTTTTATGCTTTATTTCTTAGGTTTATTTGCTTGAAATAAGAATGTATGCGTTTTAGCACCAACGCGGATATAAAAGATGGAAGTACGGAGATATTGTTTAAAGTAATAAATAGGTTAGTAGTTTTCTGAGATATAATTGTTTTTAGGATTTTGGAAAACAATGTTTTAAAGACAAGTCATAGGGTTTGTGGGTGTCGTAAACGAAGACATGGTAAGTAATGTCATTTGAGAAGAATTGTCTAGTCTTATAATAACAACATGTAACGATCATCAACCCACTTCATCAATCATTAAGGATGCGCTCTAGTCAATCTGGAACAGCTAGAAAAATAAAATAACATGAAATTCAGCCTGCCCAAAAATATAAGAAAAACGATAAATGGCTGTTAAGGTAAAACGGAGGTGTGCAAAACACACGTTTTTCAAACAAAAAATTGGTGAACACATAAAACAAAGCAAAACAACATAATTAAGTATCTTGTTTACAATTTTGTATCACAAATCGCAAGAAATGTAAACAAAATACTCAACAAGGATTATCGTACAGGAAAGAAAACAATCTCTTAGAGAAATATTAAAGTGTTGTGGTGGATAATCCTCTTAAAAAATATAAAGAAAGAATTACTGTTGGTTTAGCACAAACGAGTAATCCTTATACCAATATTAAAATAAACTAAACATAAGGGTAAGTTTCTATGAAGCTTAAAAAAAGAAGGTTAGGATGAATAGGCATACCTATATATGTATACACCGTGGCATTTTAATCGTCTTACAATGGCAGCCCACTTCAAGTATCCAATGACTACTAATCATCATTAATGAAAGTAAAAAAAAGATTTGCCTATTAATATTTGTTTTTTTTTTAATATATTATTCATTACGACGCATGATGTAGTTTGAAACACTGTTATGACCGCAGTGTGAGCCTTGCACTCCATTCCGCGCCGCCCTTGGAACGCAAGGCTCACACCACGCTCGTAACAGGGTGTTTCCAACTACTTCATGCGAATATTTTTATTTTTCAAATGTTAATATTTATTTATTTTACTTTCGTGAATGATTAGTAGTCATTGGATACATAAAGTGGGTTGCTTTTGTAAGACTATTAAAATACCACGGTGTATATTATGCTAGTAAAGAACGACACTTATTTATAAGAAATCAATTAAAAACAAACTCATTTGCTACCCTTATTAAAATACAATCCATAATGACATAAAATATTAAAAAAACACCCTTATTTACACTCAGTTCATACTACTTGCATGAAACTTCCATAAACGTGACACAAAACTTTAGTTCCATGTTTCATGTGTTCTAACTGTCGTGGTTAGGGGCCCGGAGCCCGAGGTTTTTGTCCACTCTTGCTTGAGTTAATACTGAGTTAGAATTCATTGTTGAGCAGTCCTAGTTTTTATGCCGGTGCAGTAAATAAAGCAACGTATGTGTCAGGCTTTTGTTAATGTTCTCTTGGATTTAAAGTATTTTAGCACTTAATAATTTATTTACTGACTCTTTATTTATTGAACGTTGGTCTAGTGGTCGCATGCGCTACTGCTGAGCATGAAGGTCCTGGGTTTGATTCCCGGGTTGGGTAAAGTGATATTGGGTTTTTCTATCTGGAATTTCTCAGTAGCATCCCGGTGTCTGGATTTGTGCCCAGTTAATAGCAATAGGCTCGCCCCTATTACATGGGACTTAAACATAACTGGCGACATGTGGGTGTACTACAGATACGCCTTGTTTCCCCGAAGGGTTGGGCAGATGTGCTGCCCAACCCTTCGGGGAAACAAGGCGTGATGTTATGTTATAATTTATTTAAATTTTTATGCAAACTCCCCAGCAGCACAAATTTGGGTTGGTTAACATGGATTTCAATTTCCAGCAACGAAAACTAATCAATCTATCACAGTCCACTGCTGGACATAGGCTTCACCCAAACGCTAACATTGCTCCAAAATCACATACAACACACTGCTGGGACACAAGTCTCCTCTCAGTGAGAGGGAGTGGGCCATAATCAACCGCGTGGGCCCAATGCAGGTTGGTAGATGTCACAATATGTCTTCGAATTTTTGATTTCCTCACACTATTTTCCTTCACCGTTTTGAGAGCAGTGGTGATGAAATAATTTACACTAAGCAAAGCGCCTGTCAGGGTTCGAACCTATCGACCAACAACTCGTAAATCGCGGCCATTGCCACTGGGCCACCACTGCTCAGTACTCTCTCACATAACGTATTTAAATCCTAAAAAATATATCCTAAATATATATATATAATAATGTTATATTTTAACTCCTACATTCTTAATTAACTATTTGAAAAGGTGACAATGACTTGTCAAAATGCTTTAACTCCATGTAATTATTTCCCTACGTAGGTAGTTCGAACATTGCCGTGGTCAGACAAGGGACAAAGGTTTTTGTGTCAACGTGCCCCGACATTTTATTGGAATGAAGCCTAAATTTGATTATATTGTAGAGTTTCATCTACATATAGTTTGTTTTGATAGAGGATATTATGTAAGGGCGTTACGTACATGGTAAACCTACCTTTACTTCAGCATACGTAGATATGATTAATATTAGGTAATCTACTAGGAAAAAGCTTCTTATAACTTTGGTGGGTCTGAGGGCCCACTCTTTCAGCAATAAAGATAAAGGAAATGCACGGGAAGCTTACGTCAAACCCGTTGAAAATCGTTGTAGAAATGCTTATACAGAAAATTTATGACTCTAGTATGTTTGAACTTTGAAGTGAAAACATATCGTACCGAAAGTCCAATCCTCAATCTATCACGATATCGTGACGATTTACAAATCGTTCCACTTGGTCGGTGTGTGCGCTAACGATGTTACAAGTTGTTTGTTTGCGATTCAGATCGTTGGATTCTGTTTTGTGTACCTGCTGGTTTTGTTTTGTGTAGGTATCGTAATCTCTCACCGGTGGTAACTATCGATTGGATGGGTTTTTGGTATTACCTTACATGTTAAGTTACGTTATATAATGATTTGAATAGGTTTGTTGGTCGAATGAAATATAAACATTGATATTTTAATCCTGTAACATGTATCTTAAGAACTTTACCACGCGAAACCGTTTTCACCGTTTGTCTGTGGGAACAGAATAAACAGTATTACAAATTAATAAGGTTTATTAGTGCGGACACTTAAGGTTGGTAACGTTTAGGTTGTTTGTTTATTTGTACGCTTTCACGCTGGAACGGCAGAACTGATTCTGATGAAATTTGGCTCCTGGATGAGGACATAGGATACTTTTTATCCCGGGTTTCCCATGGGATCGATACTTATGCGGGTGAAACTACGGGCCGCAGCTAGTAACTTAATAATAGAGAGTAACCATGGTGTTTCTTCTCTATAAGAATCTACGCTTTTGATCGGGTAACTATCCTCAACTTTCTGACTAACTGACAGAGTTCATGATTATTCAAATAATTTGAATTATCAAGGACTTGGTCATCATTAACATCTTCCACAGTCTAACTTCATCCACTTCTGAGATGTAACCATTACGTAAAAACGTCAAATTCTTTATGACAGCTGACAGCTGCACACACAGATTGCGTAACATGCACGCGGCGCTTGAGTCGTTGCCGACGTTACTGAATGTTGCCACTCTAGATATTATATTTATATAAACATAGATAACGAAGTATTGCATTTATTTTATTTTGTTTATTTTTATCTCATTATGCTGCACCGATTGACGTCATCACGTCAACGCCGGCTGTCGCTGAAAACCAGCGCTGGGGCTCTGTCTCGCATAGGGTCGCAGCATTATACTGAGCGATGGCCGTTTTGCGTAAATGTGGCGCATATTTTCTTTCTTCTGGGCATACGCCTCTCTTTGTTTGCGCCAATCTCCACGCTCTTGTGTCAGCCCCATTCAGGTTTTACCCACGCTGGCAACAATGTCGTCAAGAACTCGGTTACTTTAAATAAATGCTTTGAATTTGATTGCATTTTGTTTTTAATTTGCCTGCGTTTGTTTGGTGCTAACTAGCATAGGTACTCGTGTCAGTCCTAAGCTTTCTTTAGGTCACTTAGAGCTTCGCTTCTGAGTAAGACCTCGTCTATTTTTAGCCCAACTTAATCTTTGCGAGGACCCAAGGATAAATTGAGGCAATAAACAAATTTAATAGTACAGACTTCGTCGAAGATTTGTTGCTAGTTCAATTTCTTAGTTTATTAGTACTTAAACATTTTGAAAGTAAGCGTAATCTTAAAAGCTGTTTTGACATTATTAATGTTCCCTGAAGCTTTTGTTGAGAACATTCGAGAAATTTGTATAGAATTCTGTTGAAAATACTCGAGGCAATATGCTTTTATTTAAGAGCTATTATGAAATTATGTCAAAACGTGTCTTTCCATTTTAAAGAGAGTATTTTGAGGTTGACGTCACTGAATTTCAAGAATATTTCATTTGAATTTAATGTTGCTTTCAAGGAGCCATCTGGTCCTAAGATACAGACAACCCTTTTGACTATAATTTAAGTGTTAAATGATTGAATGCCGAGGATACAAACTGAGGCTGTTTTTGCATTATTCTCATATTGTTTTTTTTTTAAATCAAGTCTCAATCTTATTTCAGCGTAAATTAGAGGACGGATTAAGACTAAGATTGGAATATTTTTATTTAAAATTAGCTTTTGCCTGCGCCTTCACTCGCGTCGAGATCGGAACCCTACCCGTGTACCAGACCGCTATGTGGGGAGGCGGCGCCGCCCGCCGCTGCTGGCCGTGCCGGTGGCCAGGACCAACCTCCTCGCCAAAACACCATTGACCCACGCAATTCGGGTTATTAACGATCTTCACGTGAAGATCGATGTATTTACATGCCATTTGAGTGAATTCGCAAAAATGCTGTTGTTTATTTTATGTTATAGGGTAGATTAGAGTAGGCTAAATGTTGTTGTTGTTTATTTTTATTTCTTTTTTTTTCTTTATATTTTAAATGTTGTTTTTTTATACTTAGGGCAGTTAGTGAAATAGTTATTATTTTTAGATGTTAATTAAAGTACTACTAGTTTTTTTACGCTTTTCATAGTTTTAAATTGTATAATATGTTAATTTAAAACCACGCTATCGCAATATGTATACACCTGTAATGATAGTTGTAAGGGAGATTTTAATAAATAAATAAAATAAATAATTTTTATCACACAATCTTTTTAGCGTGAAAGCATCACGCTAAAAAGATTGAACGGATTTGGATAAAAATTATTTATTTTATTTATTTATTAAAATCTCCCTTCCTCCTACTAACAAACAAACAATCGAACTCACTTTAGCATTATTATAATACGTATTAGTTAGGATTGTGACGAGGACCTTGTGGCTAAATGATAACTGCCGCACGGTTCGATCGATCAGGTTTAAGCGATGCTTGCCGCGGTTGGTCCGTGGATGGGTGACCAACTTTTCATACCAAGATTCCTCCGTGCCTCGGAAAGCACGTTAAGCCGTTGGTCCCGGCTGTCATTTGTAGATCTTTGACAGTTGTTACGGGTCGTCAGAAGCCCAGAAGTCTGACAACCAGTCTTACCAAGGGATATCGTGTTACCCAGTAACTGGGTTGTGGAGGTCAGATAGGCAGTCGCGCCATGTAAAATACTGGTATTCAGCTGCATCTGGTTAGACTGGAAGCCGACCCTAACAGATGATGAGTTAGGATTGCGAAATTGATTAATTATGAGTATTCGAAAAGACGAATAGATTCGTTCAAGAAAAAATATAAAACTTTAGAAAATGTCATTGCAACTACGGAGGACACCTAATAATCTAGAATGGAAGGACCAGATGAAGTCACTTAACAAGACCTAGACAACACCCTTGAAAAAACTCACTCTTTAAATATAACATTAACAACTTGCTCTAATTAATCTTTAAAAAAAAACCAGTTCTTACTCCTAAAGGAAATCAACAAAACATCCAATTTCCGATTCCATTCTAAGGACCAATTTCGCTACCCAATAAAAGAGAACGTTATTGAAAGACAAAACTACGCCTATTCCTCAACGAATTCAATACTTTAGGTGCGTCGAATCCAATATGTGTCTTAGACTTTCCATTATTCATCTCACTACATATGTACCGTTGGGGTCGTAATAAAATGCGCCCTGAAATTTATATAAAACTGAGGTACGGGTGCTAGGTGGAGCGAGGACGCGTGTGGAAAGTTGATGGGCAAAGTTGAAAGAATGTTGTTTTATGCAAACGTTGATAGAGGTCATTTTGGTGTGCTAGGGGTTTTATAAGGCCACTGTTCCTTTGTGAGACAAATTACTCCTGTGGCACGTGGAAAGATTAAGATTCCTAGGAATCAAGGCATTTAGATAAAGTACTGTATTATGTCGAGTCGATCCGTCTTCATCCATAATGACAGATAGAAGAAACCAGTATTTTCTTTAAGAAACACACAATAATGTCCTTCGTAATCATTTAAATCTGTGTTTTGTAGTTTGTAAATATATTATAAAGTCAAGACTGAAGTAAACAGTTGAATTATAATACTTTATATAAATAATTTTATTAATATAATTTTTTTATATCTGTGTGGTGCCAGACGTAATGAATAGCACCTCCCTATTTCTTCCCGTGGGTGTCGTAAAACGCGACTAAGGGACTTACTAGAGAATGGGCAGCAGCGCTCTCTATGCATTTTAACACCAAACTACGATCGCCAACCCGCCTGCCACGCGTGGTGATTATGGCAAACCCCCCCTTTAGGGGAGGCTTATATCCAGCAGTGGACGTCTTTCGGCTGAAATGATGATGATGAAATACTTTTTTGTAAACATAAAAAAAAAATACAAAAACAGTTGAATGCAACAAAATTTCTTAATCGAATTAGAATTTTCCAGCTCTAGTACTTTACCCCGCAATTCATTAATGATACCAGACCAGCTTTTGAGTATTTTGCGGTTGGCTTTTAGTATTTCCACTGAACCACTACTTAGAATCTTTTACAAACAAATTCTAGGAATACCTACACTCTTCGGGCCAGTAGATTTAATCTCCAGACTGTCTGATTGACCCAAAGTTGCTACATTATATAATTGGAATGATTACTTTTCATTCATCGCTCCGTTACAAGAGTTTTTCCTAAAACTCAGATACAAATTTGATGTATAACCCGATGATAAATTGATACATGAGTAAAAATAAAAGCTTGACTTTAGGTAACATATTAGACTAATTTCTTTGGTTTACTCCGACTAAAATACTTAAACTAGTAACAACGCTTTGGTTATGGCATTCAACTGTATTTGCTTGAGGAATTTAATACGGGGTATAAAATATAATATGTCGGTGAATCAAAGTGAAAGGCTCTAAGGTTTAAAAACTGTTTTTCGTTTAAATCTGAGTTTTAGGAAAACCTCTATTAACGGAGCAATGACATCCTTCACAAACGAATAATTAAAAAAAAAACGTAACTCAGAATGTAACTATCAGAAATCTAACTAACTATAACTACTCAGAAAAAAATCCACCAACTTAAGGGGCCGGCGTAGCATGCGTAGTTCATACAAACGTAATACCAAAATAATTTGTAAAATCAAACATATTCTTAAGGTAGTGTGTATTTATTTCGATTAGGTTACGGAATATCTATGTTCCCAAATATATATTTTGAAAGGACAATGATATAAAGACGAGATATGAGGAATTTAAAATTTCCATAGAAAACTTATTTTTCTCATAACTCTTGTTTAAATCAGTGTCCATTCAAAATATATATTTGGGAACCTAGATATTTTGTATTCCAATCGGAATAAAGACACACTACCTTAGGAATATGTTTGATTTACAAATTATTTTGGTATTACGTTTGTATGAACTACGCATCCATCGCCGGTCTCTTAAATCGGTACATTCATCAAAATAGATTGAATTTAATCTAAAAAAAACCATTAAATCACAACAGCCATCATTCTTTGACAGTTGTGTGAAGCGGCTGTAAAACGACAAATCGACGTAGGGTATCAATTTGCATAACAATTAAAACCCCTGTCTGTACTTAAAAATAGATTCAATAGAATATAAATGCTTTGTCTTTTAGCTCAGTGAAACCCAGTAATCTATAAACATCATGATTCTGCCTCCCAGTAAAAGAAACTGATACCTTTTCTTCGATTAACTTTGAATCTAAGATGGCTGCCAGTCCCAGCCAGTGTAAACAGATGTTTCGATCAGAATATCAAATGCATAGCCTGGAGGTCCAGACGGCAGACATCGATGCAATCGTATCTAATTCTGCCTGGGGAGCATTAAAATTGAAGACAGCCTCTCTGATGTGTTTCGTAACAAATGTAGATATGGGATGAATAAATCGTGTTTAGTCAACCTATGTAATAGTTATCACTTAGGTCTGATGCCAGGCATTACTACTTATAGAGAGATAACAAAAATAATATTTTATGATCGAATAGCAATAAATTGTTTCTATTTTTTTTTTCTTTCTTAATTGTGTTATATTTGGCTATAATTAATTGTGTACGCCAATGGTGGCAAATCATGTTGAAATCACAGATTTTCATTTTCACATCCACATTTGCATTTATATGTATAATGTTACACATGTTTACAAATAAATATATCTTTATCTATTTTCGAGTTCTTCAGTAAATAAATTATATTGTCCCCATTATATCATAATTCATGCTATCAATCTTAACAATGAAGAGGAGGATCAATACACTTTCCATTAAGTATGTTAATGGCACTGCTGCTGTTAATACAATTTTTTTCAAATCAAAAGTCATTTATTCAAACTAGGCTGAGAATCAGCACTTTTCGAACGTCAAAAATTACATAAGACAGTCCCCCAAAAACGCCCACCCTTCACCACTTCCTAGTGCTTTAGCTGGGAAGAAGAAGTGGCGCAACAAACTCCCCAGCAGCACACAATTAACAGCAACAGTGCCATTGACCTTGACAGTTGTTATGGATCGTCAGAAGCCCGAAAGTCTGACAACCAGTCTTACCAAGGGGTATCGTACCCCGTAACTGCGTTGTGGAGTCAGATATCGCTCCATGTAACTTACTAATATTCAGCTGCTGCCGGTTACCGGCACTATTTCAACAAAGGTTTCATATAAAAAAACCAGCCTCAGATAGAGTAAAGTCATCTCTCTACTTTGACTTTTCCCAAATATATTGCGGTCAGCTTAGATTAAAGAGTTTAGTCATCTGATGATTGAAAATGAACACCTTTATCAATATTCGCCCGTACGGAAATTTTGAAGGACATGTCCAGTTTTTGCCCTCTGGTTACGGGTAATGTTCAGGATTGTAGGTTTCACAGTATGATTTAAATTCATCCTCATCATTTCAGCCGAAAGACGTCCACTGCTGAACAAAGGCCTCCCCCAAGGGGGGGGGGGGGGGGTTGGGGGGGTTGCCATAATCTCCCTAAAATGCTTAGAGAACGCTGCTGCCCATTCTCTAGTAAGTCCCTTAGTCAGTCGCGTTAGTTAGATTTAAATTACTATGGATTTATTAATCCCGTTAAACTTGCGGAATAATATTCTCAAAAAAACAACACTTAAAAATGGCTTCCGATGTTTTTGACGTTCCATTTTAACCCGTAATTGCCTTGAAAGTGTGTGAGCAATAACTACAAGCCGTTTATTTTAGATAAAATAAAGTTATTTATTTTTAAGCGCATTGGATCCTAATTCACTGCTAAAAAAGATAAGCAAAAACGTAACATACAAGGCAACTTACAACCAATTTTATTTCATAACTAGTTGATCCGATAAACGTTGTCTTGTAGAAACAATAATTCATACAAAACCCCCATAGAAAATGTACTTCCAGTTTTCCAAAATTTTCCAATATAGGCAACTTTTAATTTTTTTAATTTCCTTAAGCTTAAGAACCAGGGGGTCTACTCCGAACATAAATCCGAAGTATCGGCCGAATGTTCGGTCGTTTCTTTACTACGGCTAACTAATGCTGACTACGGCGAAAAAAAAAGACAGTCGAAGAGATAAACCAAAGTCAAAACTGTGACTTGAAGTCGTAAGGACTCAAAGTCAAAAAAGGAAACTGTGGAAGTTATAAAACGGCCGAACGTTCGGCCGATACTTCGGTTTAGCGCTTCGGAGTAGACCCGGAACCGGACTTTTTCAAAAAATTTTCTCTATCTGGCAAATTTATGTTTGCCAGATTGGTCCAACCGTTGTCAAGTGATGCGCTCACCAACGACCTGCATTTCATTTCTGTTATATTATAGCAAAGCACTTTCCTAATCACACTTCTCTTGCCAACAAAACAGAAAGAATCATTCTAAATATTTAATCGCTCACACACGAACCGTTTCCCCAGCAACAAAGAATGACGTAAAGGGGAAATATAAATAAATGTAATAGAAGACGTGTTTCTTTTTTACCACTGCATTTTATTAAGGGAACGAAAAAAGATAAATGGGAAACAATGGGACGGTATTCCAAACGAAATGTGTTTGTCAATCAAAGTTGCTGTGTGTCTGGGAATGAAGGGAAACGTGAAAATTATGTTATGCGAGAATTACGGCTTGTTTCTGTAAAGGGTTTAGGCGATATGTTTTATTGTAATAATAATATTAATCCTCCAGACCGAATTTCCAGCTTTCGGTGCGGGATATACTATAGTGCACAAGTGTGTGCACAGAATCATAGTCCGATGGGACGGCAATCTGACACTACCAGAGAAAGATCAGGCACAGGGCCAACTGCTTAACGTGCTTTCCGAGGCACGGGGGTACCTACCATATCGCCAACTTCCAAACTCCGGGCTGTTGCTAAGAAATTCCTAATGGAAAAACTCAATAACACTTTGCCCGACCCGGAAAACGAACCTACCACGCTTAACAGTCACGTTTGCGACCACGAGACCAACGGGGCAGTCATATTTAATAAAATTTTATTATAATAGGAACATAGAAATCATGCTTACTAGAGAATGGGCAGCAGCGTTCTCTATGAATTTTAACACCATGCCGCACCAATCCGCCTGCCAAGCGTGGCGATTATGGCAACCCCCCTCCTATTGGGGGAAGCCTATGTCCAGCAGTGGACTTTTTTCGGCTTGAATCATGCATTGAGTCATCATCTACCCAGCCTTTTCGCAAATATGTGTTGGGTTGGCTTCCAGTTTTACCGGATGCAGCTAAATACCAGTACTTTCCATGGAATGACTGCCTATCTGACCTCCACAATCCACTAAAACTTACTGGGTAACACGATACCCCGTGATAAGACTGGTTTGGAGTTCTGACTACTCCTAACAACTGTCAAAGATCTACGAATGACCGACAGGACCAACGGCTTTACCTGCTCTCCGAGGTACTCGGTACTCGGGTTCGATATGCAAAGATGGTCACCCATCCATGGACCAACCGCAGCAACCGTAGCTTGATCTGTGCTGTTGTTATTACATCGCCACAAGCCCCTCATAAGCATGCATTGAGTCTTTGGTAAAAAAACAAAAGAATCAACCAACCAATCTATAGATGAACCAAATTATATGTATTGAGATGTTTGATTATTAATCTTGTATCAATTATTAATTAAACGTCAACGTCATTCAGCACACTAATAGTTGATATTGACTACATTACTATAATCAAATCGTATTTGCACAGTCAGGGTATTTTTCTACTCAGTAAGAAAAATACCCTGACTGTGCAAATACAATTTAACTTTTGACGATTTTTGATTTTTAATGTGTGTGCAATTCAAATAACAAAATCACAACAATTCGTAATGAATTTTAATCAACCAATCTTGTATACAATATGTAACAAAAACACTGTTGTTCCTTCTACCTACGTTTTAACAATCGGTATACATACGTAATAAAGCAAGTCATTAATAAAAACTGTTCAACAAAAATAATTAAAATAAATATTAAATTATTAATATTTGTAATGTTTAGCTGTTTTCTAACCTCTTTCATTCTTTAATTTTGACTTTTCGACTAGCCAATACTTTTTTTTTAAATTATAATTTCACCAATGTTGTGCTTGTAGGGAAATGTATACGTCCCTAAAAGGAACAACAGGGTTTTTGTTACATACTGTTTAGTGTTATAATTTTAAGACTATTAGCTTTAAGCTATGTAAATATTAGGCTTATTGGTTGATTCGCACCGATTTACTCGCCCAAAACGGGCTAATCAACACTTTTAAATAATATGATTTTTTTTATGTAGGCGATTCACATGTTGTTAATTTACGAGTATTAGCGGGTAAGTCGACAAATCTAGAGATACCTATTAGGCAATCGGCACATTTTTAATCGCCTACAGAAAAACACATTTATTATTTTAAACTGTATTACCCAGTTAGCGACTCCTTATTTGACCTTCTCAACCCAGCAAGGTTGTGAAGGTCAAGTAAGGAGTCGCTCCATGTAAAATACTGGTATTCAGCTGCATCCAGTTAGACTGGAAGCCGACCCCAACATAGTTGGGAAAACGCTAGGCAGATTGATTGACCTCGGAAACGCTTCTGTGAACCACTGGATGTTGCAAATAAAATAAATATGAATTTCCAGCAAAATAACGTAATATTTTCATTATGATATTGCATTTCGGAATGGTTCCTAAAGTATTATTAAATGCTGAAATGTGATTGCGCACATATGTCGGTAATATTTTAACATACAAAATAAAATAATATTTAAATGCGGATGCTTTTAGCGATAACTACCTTCAAAATATTATAATTTTGTTACCTATTATAATTTATTGTTTTAATTTCGCTGGTGTTAATTTAAAACCACTGCAAGTTATCCATTACAATTTATTTTACTGCCCTCTAAAAGTGCCCATTTTAACGGGCAAAAATTACATGTATTTGGAAAAATATTTATTTTACAATGAAATATTTATGTTTTTTGTGAATTTACCTTCTTAAGCTGATATATAATTGTTTCATTCCATTCGAAGAAGTAGGTGTACCTGAAATAAAAAATAATAATACATTAAGAAAATAATACTAACGTGTTTTCAAAAGCGCACTTTATAAAATGTTTGACAATTAAATTAGAAACTAAAATATTAATAATATTATAAAGGGTGACTGGTAATTAGTGACCGATATTAAATACACATGATTGTACTCATAACAAACAACTTTCCCAAAGAACCGATTTTATTAGTAATACAATTCAAAAAAATCGGTTCTTTGGGAAAGTTGTTTGTTATCATGAGTACATTCATGTGTATAAATATCGGTGACTAATTACTAGTGACCCTATATAATTATTTATAGATATTAATTTATATTTTACGAATTTTTTGATGCCCTATGATTCTGTCCCCTCGTTTTTTTTATATACATGTACATATTAGTATTATTATTATTTTAAGTCTGTTAGCGTATATAAGTAAATATTATTATTAAAAATAGTTAAATAAAAGTATCAAATTGGGTTGAAAACTAAAATATTAATAATAATTATCCAAAGAATCTTAAAAAAAAAAATTGTTGAAGTTTGTCACATAGAGTATAAAAAGCAACCAAGGACGAAAAACATACGTAACACACAAAATCCTTGCTAACGTTAAATATTTTTACGCCGTAACAATATTACCCATTTCTTTTTCATACCATCTCATACCCGTAACTCATAAATTTATTATAAAATCTAAACAGTTTCATTTTATTTACCTGCGCTTTAATAAAAGCGGCCGCGGTTTAAAAAAACAAAGGAGGCACGAAATATTGCTAGAAGTTTATGGAAGGTTACCAAACTGAACGCGTCTACGTACACACGAGAGGACATAGATTCTAACTCAACAGACAGCTGTGCTGCTGGGGTGTTTGTTGCGCCATTTCTCCTTCACAGCGAAATCACTAAGAAGTGGTTAGCGCTAAGGTAGCCCGCAAAATTCAAATTTACTTAGGTTTTTTATAATTATGTAAAGCCATATTCGTTACGGCCGCGAATCATATTTAGATCAACAGACAACCTCTTACTGACCTGCAAATTGCAAAAAAAGTAATAAAATTTGAATTTTGCGGGCTACCTTAGCGCATCCCCCTTAAGGACGGGCGTTTTGGGGGAATGTGGTATGTAACATTGACGGTCAATAAGTGCTAATTCTCAGCCTAGTTTGAAAGGTTGAAATGAAAGGTTCCACAATGAAAGGTTCCGTACTTGAGATAAATTTATCCTAAGAGCAAACTTAACATTGTAGTGGAAAAACATGTGCCCTCATAGATTCAAACTGCAAAACGTAAGTTTGTACGAACAATATTGAGTGAATAACTATGTTGTTTAGGACCATAGACTTCTTATAGATATTCCTGTGGTACAAGTATAGTAGTATTCTCTGTATTTTTTCAAAATTTTAGGCTCAACAGTTTCGGTGATTAGGCGGAATGGTAAATTTGCATTTATTTTCTTTAAAAACTTTAAAACGAAATATTTTAAAATTATATTTGAGATCCTCATGATAAGTCTATTCAGTTAATACGAGTACGTCACACGGTACAGTTAGTGCAAAACTTTTTTTAAATAATTTTCTTATTTTCGCCCCAAAAATAACCCCATATTCAAAGTTCATTTATTTACGTTTATTTTAAGAAAAAATATACCTAATTTTAACTAAATCGGTTCAGCAGATTCGGAGCAAAAGTGATCATTACGAGTATAAATATTACGTCTTTTCCATCTGAAGGTACGAAACCCTAAAAATTACACGTATGCACGGCGCTTTTTTAACGCAATGAAATTCGAAAAAAAAACGCGTGGTAAAAAAACGTCGCGTTTTAAAATCGCCCACGTTTACTTGGGCTTACAGTTATACCGTAACCTTATTACTATTTACCTACTTACATACGAGAAAAATCTAAGTGATTACCTTTTATTTATTTAAAATTATATTTCTTATTTAACATTTCGCCCTCGTGGATGTCTGGCAAACTAACGTGTAGCGTAAAAGGAGTAGGAACGTAGAACGTGGAATTCCCTAGTTTTCCCAAACTCAAACCATTTATAAATTGCAATTAAACCAATTACAGGGACTTTTGAATTGTCAAGGAGTCAATCAATCAATCAATCAACCCAGCCTATAGCAGTCCACTGCTGGACATAGGCCTCTCCCAGGCTGCGCCACAACACCCTGTCCTCCGCTTTCCGCATCCAGTCTGTCCCAGCCACCTTTTTAAGGTCGTCGGTCCATTTAGCTGCGGGGCGCCCCACACTATGCTTGCCGATACGCGGTCTCCACTCCAGGACTCATCTGCTCCACCGGCCATCAAGGCCGACCAGCCGGTCAAGGAGGCGGTCAGTCAGAAATATGAAGCTTGTTGTCCATTCCAAAGCGTATTGGTTACCTATGGAGAAGAATGGGCAACAAATTCTATGGACACTCTTTTAAATTATATTATTCTCTTTTTCTTTTAAATTCTGGTAAAAAAACACTTTCTCTGTTCTTAAACAGCATCATTACAGAATACAGTTCCTTGATCTTGTTTCATGTTTATTATTGTATATATATATTATGGATAAGTTATGCTTAGTGTATGTATGTATTTATTGTACATGTAAATAGTTCACCACCGACTACCTGCAGTACTGTCTCTCCTTCTCTTTTTAATCCATCCAAAGGTTGTCTGTAAAAGATCGCTTTTAGCGATAAGACCGCCCATTTTGTCACCCTGTGTAAAATTTCAACATTTATATCTGTAACTTTTATGGTGTACATAATAAAGAGTATTCTATTCTATTCTATTCTATTGTTATCTACAAAAATATTAGTATCAATATAATGTTGAATTTGTAACTAAATGTGAGGACAATGTAAAAAAAAACGCGTCTATGGTACAATTGGAACAGCAAAATAGAAACAATAAAATAAATAATTAAAAAATAAAATAATTAAAAACTAAGAGATGACCAGCCATGATATATGATGGCTTGCCTTTATGAAAAAAATGCGTTAAATAAATAAAATTGCATACTGATTTAAAGGTACTGCAAGCATCCTCCATCATCATCATCATCATTCTCCTCCCTATCTCAATTTATTTGGGGTCGGCGCAACCTGGGGTTCTACTCCGAAGTATCGGCCGAATGTTCGGCCGTTTTATAACTTCAATAGTTTCCTTTTTTGACTTTGAGTCCTTACCCGACCTCAAGTCACAGTTTTGACTTTGGCTTAACTCTTCGACTGCCCTTTTTTTTTCGCCGTAGTCAGCGATTATGTCATTTTCTTCCATACTTTTAGTCGTCATCTCGGTAGTCACTCCCTTAATAGTAATATCATCTTTCACACAGTCCATCGTTCCCACATTCCACATTCATACTCAAAAATTTCCTGGCGACATCCTTAAGGACCACTTTTTAGATAGCTACAATTTACGGCTGACAGATTTAGGGATGTTCTCCACAAATTTGGCTTAGTTCCGTGGTCCTTTTTTACGAGTTAAGGGACAGCCGACCAGAATGGGTAGCTGTCACGAGATCTTAAAGAACACGATTATAATGGGAACCGGACTTTCTGGGGGTTCCGTTTAGTGATAAAGAAAGGGCTTGCTCATGTAAATGTTTTTTTTTTATGTTTGTGGCTCGAAGTCCATGCATAATACACTCCTAGACGTACATAAAAAGGGGAGGAGCTCGTGGATAAGTACAGCCGCATGGGTCAATCCATCAGGTTAAGCTACGCTTGCCAGGGTTGGTCCGTGGATGGGTGACCACCTTTACATACCGAGACTCCTCCGTGCCTCGGAAAGCACATTAAACCGTTAGTCCCAGCTGTCATTCATAACAATGAAGAGGAGAATCAATGCACTTTCCATTAAGTATGTTAATGGCACTGTTGCTGTTATTTTTAGATCTTTGACAGTCGTCAGGGGTCGTCAGAAGCCTGAAAGTCTGACAACCAGTCTTACCAAGGGGTGTCGTATTAGCCAGTAACTGAGTTGTGGTGGTCAGATGCATCCGGTTAGACTGGAAACCAACCCCAACGTAGTTGGGAAAGGGCTAGGCAGCTTGATTGACATACATATTGTATAAAGGGGCTACGATAATTATATTTAAAAACCAGTAAATTAATACTAAATTTATAAATAAGAAAAATAAAGAAGCACGCTTTGCCCAAAGGTTTGGTAACCTCAAACAACCTTCTTGCAGCTGTTACTTGCTCACTGGACTATCTCGCCACATTTTATACTAAACCAAAAGTAAAATTTCCATACCACAGTGTACCCTAACCTCATGTATACCGAACGTTGCAGTGGGCTATAAAATACAGGATTAAGGGTGTTGTCACCGAAACCGAGCTAGGGCTCATAATTCTGTCGTACCAACCCACAGTGCTTCGAGCTTAAAAAAACTCTTGGACAAAAATAATATCACGTACTTTGGGCTAAAACAAATTTGTTTTTGTCTTTCCTCCAGCCCGATTATGAAATCGTTTGTTTTTTTTTTTTTGTAGATTTTATTTTGTTTTTTAATATTGTTTACGCTCGCTCTGTTTGTTTTGGGGGAAGCTGCTTTTGAAGGCATTTTTAAATAACGCGTTGACTCAGTTTTATGTTATGTTTTTGGATTATCTTTTGATGTTGATTCTCGTCTTGTAGGTAACTGTTATTACATATTTTCGTTAGAAAGGAAAGGTTGTTTGGTAACACATTCCTGTCATTTTCAGTTTACGTGTAAAACAAGACATGTTGAAATATGAATGATCTGTACCAAAGATTATGTACGGATTTTTATATATAAGTACATACATACACGAATATTTACTTTTCAATACAGTTGTTAAACATGGCGTACTTTCAGAGGCTATAATTATTATTCAAAAATTAAATCTTTTGCATAGGCATCTTTTTTTTTTTTTTTTTCTTTTTGGCTTCGCACGGTTTGTGCATTTAGCCAGTGTCATGTAAAATTAGGTAACAAGTACAAAGTTATTTGAATAATTATGAAATGAACTCCACTCAATGCATGATAAAGATGATTGATGATATCCCGCCCCGCTCCCCTTGAGTTTAAGTAAAGACGCGGCACTTTACTGAAACCTCGGGCGGACTTCTTGAGAGAACTTAAAGTGATGTTGCACTGTTTTGTTTCATTTGCCTACATTAATGCAGGTTCACGAACACTTAATGGTTAATAATCCACCACTATTACACATTAAATTCGGCTAAACACAAATTTTAGAAAATAAAACAAAACTGCTAACATGACGCTTCACTTTCCCGCCAAGAAGTCCCATAGGCATCTTTCTGTTACGCGGTCGTGACTTTTGTTTACGAGCTCTATCATTAGTTTTGCGTTTGAGTTTTAAATTTATAAGTCAATTTAAAAAGTTTAGTAGCGAGGAGTTTTCATACATAGAATAAAATGGGATAGATTTTATACAAGGAAAAATGAATGTGTCCGTACGTCTTAGCATTGAATTCTCAAAAGTCTTTTAAATGGTTCTAAAATTAAAACTAGTAATTAAATATATTATTTATTTTCACATCAACATTTGTCAAAAATCGAATAGGCTGTATAGGCTGTTTAAGTTGTAAAAAAAACCAGTTGCGCCATTTTTAAAAATATTAATTAATTCTTTGTTTTGTTTTTTACTATTTCCCACAAGTGTATTGAAAAACGTCGTGTGATACTCGGTTGTGTGGCCTATTGCAAACTCGTGTCATGTCCGTAAACTAGACCACGAACGCTGTTCGCGACGCGACGATACGTCACATTAACTTAAATTCCAGTTAAAATACTTATAGTTAACGTATAGAAATAACATGTAGAATGTTTTATACGAGTATGTAGAACGATAAATGCGACCCTTTCAACCTCAATTAAGTGGGCTATATATTTATAGTTTTTTAGCACGCCCAGGTAGCCTAGGTCAAGACCTACCCCTGGACATAACTTTGAGTTTCATGTGCTATTATGCAACAATGTACTTACTAATTAGTGAAAACTTCATTAAAATAAACTTTAAACCAGGAAGTAATTAGCGGCTCTCGTTACGGTAAAGTAGGCTTGTACTTAAGCAAACATAGGAAAATTGAAATTTGTAGTCATCGGCAAGGTGTTTTTTGCACTTTTAAATAGCTTCAATGTAGTTTCATAGTGTTCCCACGAGTCCCGAAATTGCTTCCTGGGTGTTCTTCAAGACTTGTGTTTTAATCAGGTAGTATACTCCTTTGGCTGAGTCATTAAAAACGTTATCACTGAATCGTCAAAAACGCTATAGCTAGGAACGTCAAAACGTAATCCTTCGTCAGGGGTCAGTCAAAACTCTTCCCGTCTAACTGGTACACAGAAGTTGAAGATCGCAGGCTGCCCGAAGATACCTGGAACTATAGGTGCAGGACGTCAGCGCCGCATGGACTGGGAGACCTACACATACACCGGGAATAAAACCCTGGATATGCATACACCCTCCCCGCACACATACCGCGTCCAGCGATCACGCCCGTCCGGCACATCTGCAGTATAGATAGGAAGAGAGTCTTAGTAATAGTCTGTATATACCGTTAAGCGGTATACACCCTTAACCTATTCCTAAACGGTTATCGAATACACAGCCGTGTCTCAGACTATCGTCTTGAGTTCCCAAATTGCTCACACTAACACAGTGGGCACTGATTGCTACCTGTAGCCCGGCAAAATTGCCCTATTGTACTGAACGGTGTCCGTTAAATTCAACGCTTCATCTCCAGTAGTTTACCTAGATAGACTAAGGCCTCATCGAGGGTGAGGAGCTTGCGCGACGTATCAAGTACTAGCTAAATTATTTAAGAGAAATTTCAACTGCATGTCTATTATAATAATTATGTAAGCATTTACCAAATTTCCTTCAAGTATTACCATTGACATTGTTCAAAAAAATACTGTTTAAACTTTTACTTTATAAAAAATATTATAATACTAGGCAATATTTAGAGGATGAGTCGATAGAACTTATTTCTAATGTAAATTCGTAATCGTAGGTGTGAGTACTATGCAAAACAGAGGCCTGGTGGCTGAGAGTATGCCATGCTCAATCAAATGTCTCGCTGATGGTGGCGCGTGTTGGATCATTTAGTTCTCTTCAAAATGGTTCAGCTGAATGGCGCTGATCCATGCGTCATGTTCGTGAACGGGCGCTGTCAGTTGGGTATATGGTCATCTCTTGGCTGCTACGGCTTATTTTAATTCAGTTGTTTTTTTTTATCGTCCTCACATTTAGTTATAAATTCAACATTAAAGATGTAGCAATATTTTTGTAACATTATAATTTAAAAGAGTGTTCATGGAGTTTCTTGCCCGTTCTTCTCCATATGTAGGTACCTACTACGCTTTGGAATGAGCAACTAGTTTCATATTTCTAACTGACCGATTCCTTGACAGTTCAAAAGTGCCTGTAAATAGTTTAATTGAAATAAATAGCTTTGAGTTTGAGTTTGTAGCGGCTATGGCGGACGCATAGCGCGATGGAAACTGATCGTTGATCGAGCGATCGTCTTTTGTTTTACCCCGTGGATACATGTCTAGCCTCTTCAGTACTGCCCGGTACAACAACTCGCGATGCACTGTGGTCACACAATCATGCCCGCCACCGCGACCGCTACCGCACTTTCACCCTGGACGAGTCCTATTCGTTTGTGACGGTCTGTTCACTTGTGAAATCGATTATCAATTCCTTTAATATACAATAATCGTACCTTGTTGCGATTTCAATTCCGTGTTAGGCGATTAACACACGTCACCGCGCACCGCCGCGGTCGGAGAGGGTGAGAGCATCGCTCGACCGCGCGGTCGGGCGGTATACGTGTGTTAGGCATCAACAGATTTATAAGAGGCCAATGCGACATGAGATCCGCTTTACCGCCTACCGCGGCGGTGCGCGGTGCCGTGTGTTAATGGCCTTACACTTTTTAGATATTTTTTTTCCTGTTTACTTGTTAGTATTAATAGCCCGAATCCTAATTAATACCTTAGGCACGTGTAGCAGATGAGCCTATTTTCGTAAATTCTAACATCCATTATTCTCAAAAGTATTTGAGAAAATTGTATGAGGAATTATAATACCTTATAATACCTACTTATAATGTCAAGTACTCATTCGATGTATAAGCAAGTTGAAATTTTTATCCATAGGTATGTCATCGTATTATTAGGAACATCGTTAGTTTGTCTAGCGAGATTAGAGACTATCGAAAAATTGTGAACTGTAACAAACCATATACAATTTAACGCATTATTTTTAGATAGTTTATAATCTATCCATGGAAAACTGATAAATTGTGAACTGGTATCAAACTTGCATGCGACGAACGCATGTTGCGCTAATAGGTACTAAATAGCCAAGTAACAGCGACATACTTGGAAGCAGCGCTCACCGCCCGCTACTGTGGCATCACTTGCTTCGCTCGCTCGGCTCGCGCGCGGTTGGTCACAGTTCTAACCTTACCTAGCCCATTTAGTCGTTATCCGACATCCACACGGCTAAACCCGCGGGCTGAAGCTAGTTGTATGTATACAACTGGTTTTGAATAAGAACACGTGGATAATTCTTATTTCAAAGTAATAGGTATCATAAGGACCAATTATTTTTAATTTCAATGCTATGCTATACGCGTAACTCAGGAACTTAAGACCAGTTGTTCCTAGAAGCCATTATCCTGGTTTTGTATACCTTGGATGCTGCTTTTTTTAAAATCAATCAAGGTTTTTAATATACTAATCTTTAAGTTAATCCGTCCACATGTTGCTTTTATATTTTGTTAATACATTTGAATCACAATAAAGTTCAGAAATCAAGTACATTTTTGAGAAATTACGGAATCACATAAGCTTGGCAAAATTAATTCCAGCACCAAGAAAATAACGTGCATAACCGGTTGATGAATGTCGTACACTTATGACGTCAAACATCTGTCAGGTACCGGCCCCCTCTCCGCGACACATCCCGCTCACAAAAATGGACCACTGCAATTTTGCAATGTTGCCAGGCGATATTTTTGGTTGTGAACGATGTATTTCGTCGGATCATAGAGTGAAACACACGATATTAGCCCTTATTTATGAGTAATAATAGAGATTACCGTGATGGATCAACCCATGCGGCTGATAAAACTAAGCCACGAGCACTTCTAATTTCTAACTGCACCATGAATAATAAACTAATAATATTATTCACTCCTCAAAACCACAATGGTTTACCACAGACACTGACTTATTTTTTTTAATTTTTTTAAGAAAACGTATACTTTTACGATGTTTCTAAATATGTGAGCACCATGTATCTATCACATAATTAAATTATCTGATATTGCTTCATTTTCAATTTTTTTTACCTATTGTGATATAGTAATTTTATTCTATATTCCGTTGGATTAGATAGTTAAATAAAGGTAAACAAAAAACACCACGTGACGAGAGAGCTGTCAAGTAAGCGACTAAACGTAATACCTGTCACTTCAGTTGTCATGCAACGTCACAGTTGTACTCTTCAATTTAGCAACGTTATAATTCGTTGACGGTTAGAGAACCTGCCTTTTTGGGTTCTTTACAATAGACAGATTACAAAATATTATACATAGTATTATTATAATTCGAACAAACAAATTGTGCTCAATCAGTTACATCTACGACGAGTAGTTTAAGAACAAATTCATTCATTAAAAGTTAAAACTAACGTAAAAATTAAAAATACATTTATTTTAGTAAAGTTAAGTTAACGTATTTTTAAACAAAAAAGTGTCATGTATAAAAACCCTTTTTATGATTTGTTTATCTTTATTTAATTACCTAAACCAATGGAGTATACTCGTAGGTGCATCGTCTTCACATAATAATTTAATTAATGTACTGACACAAAATACGTGAAATCAATTTTAAAAAGAGTAACTGAGTTTCTTGCCCATTCTTCTCCATACGAAACTACCTTTTGGAAGGGGCAGCTAGAATAAATTCAATTTTTTTTGTAAATTTTGACGTTCAAAAGTGCCTCTTATGTGCCTATTTGAAATAAATGGTTTGACTTTGACTTACCTATAACATAAATCCCTCAAAAGTTTATTCACATAATTACAGTCTTCAACCTTTATCATGGCTTCAAACGCCCTGAAACTCCCTTCTAGAGTGCTTATTTGTTTTATGAACCAGCTCGGTTACAATGTATGTAATTACCGCAGTTCATTAAAATAATTCCGCTATAAAACTTCAAGTTTTCGCCCGAATCTTAATGTCTCCTCGTATTTGTACACGTCTTTGGGGTTAGGATACACTGGGAGCATTTTGGAAGTTTAGATTAAGATTTGTAAAAGGAAAAAACACTCATTCTTTGGTTGCTTGTAAAGTGTCTAAGTACAGTAGAAACTTTTTTTAAATCAAATTGACATACTACGATTTCAATTTGCCATTTCATACAACTATCTAAGAATAACAGTAGTGAGTTGAATAAACAATTTGATAATCAATTTATTTGCTAACTTTACCTAGTAAGTAAAATTAGAGAGGTCCTGTTAAGATCCTCATTTCCTACCCTGAAAATCGTAGAAAAGTTATATTAAGCTACTCAGTGGGTGTTGAGGATAAAAAAGAAGGAGAAGAAGCCTGCTTGTCGTAATCAGTGCGGTACCGCATTGACTGGTCCCGACATGTTGCTCCGTCCCGGTATTCCAACGACTCAGCTTTACGTGTCACGTTTACATCACACCACGAAGGTAGACGATGTCGTGGAGAACATCAGGATGAAGACCAAGTTCAGCTTGAGAGTCGAGAAGTTGGAGTCGCGCCATAAGATTAACTTCTAATCTTTTGAGGTGCGGGTACCGACCCATCACCTGTACACTTTCATGAAGGAGGAATTTTGGCCGCGAGTGTCGTGTATCGGCGTTTTCGCGGAAGGCTACATGACACCACGACTCAGCGCAATACGTCGCCGACCCAACGTAGTAACAAAATTTTGTAGTGATGTTTTTTTCATGTATTATTATTATTAGTTTATTATTTTGTAAGATTATTTGTGTATTTTGTCTATGGGCCTTACGTTGCCTGAAAATAAAGCAATTATTATTATAAAGAGTTACCATAACCATGCTAGATTACCGTGAACAGCATTGTATGCCCGTCTTTAATAGTCTTACGATATTCTCATTAATATTGCTGTTTCGTGAACACCTGAAGCAGAGTTCCAGCACAATAGCAAAACATAGTCACCCAATAACGCTTCCATTGCTGGGGCATAGGCCACCTCGCTATGAGAGGTAGTGGACCGTAATCCACCACGCGGGCCCAGTGTGGGTTGGTGGATGTCACATGTCTTCGAATTTTCGGTTCAACAGCATGCAGGTTTTGAGGTTGACACAAATTAAACCACAACACGTAAGTCCTCTTTAACTCTGGGCCACCATTTCTCTTTAAGTAAATATTAAATGTTAAAATGAAGATACAAAATGAATTTAACATACATTCATTCATAAAATTATTATGTTTATAACTTGGCTTACAATAAGTACTCGAATGTAATAATTGGGCAGCTACCTCCTTTACTGATGCCAAGTTTCCACATTCTACATCAAATGGGCCATGGTACATTAATGTGTGTAACTCAGACAGTTATAAAGCGAGGTAGATAGAACACATTCTTAGGTTTTATTTGTTTCAATTTAGTTTGGTATGGTAAAAAGTCTTTATGACTTCTTTTGTTATTAAGGTCCATTTTCTTATGTTCCTCACTTTATTATGATTAATTTAACCTATCATTTTTACTTATTTTGGCCTTACGAAAATCGATTGGCTAAGTCTATCATAGTCTTTAGTAGCTGGAAATAGACAATTCCCCGCCAATTGCAACCATATTTTCAGATCGTTGGTCTATCTAAATAAGAACATAATATGTTTCTATGTATCTAACCAAGAATCTTACTCTTCATTTGCCAATTTGCGGTCTACGCTCAAGAACTCATTTTTGATACAGAAAATCATCTGTAACACGTAATTTTATTCCCTGCGGGTGGAAAAATAGTGTACGTATCTAAGAACAGAATAGAAAATCATTACTACGAGTATCAGACTATTAGTAGTAACAATTTACTGAAATAACAAGAAACTTTATCTATCTTCAACAAAAAAAAAAAAACTGTTGAACATCAGACTAAGTATATTTTTTCATGCTTAACCCGCGCTCACTACGCCACGACCTTAACGATCAAGATTTTAACCCGTCGGCAGCCATTAAAAGCCAAGTGCATAAAGTCAGGAAGTTGGACAATTAAATCGGGGGGGCGGTCGTTTGGACCCGAAGACAGTGTGTAGTTATATGTATGTGAGTAGCACGATGAGGGTTGAGCCGTGTTTTTTGTCTCCCACTTGAGGTTTGGTAGTCATGCTTAAGCAATAAGTTTGAGGAATATGTGAGTTGGTGGAAGCTGTTGCCTGTCAAATTAGTAGGTAGATGTGCTTGTTTTAGAGCTGATTATCCAATTAACCCGTTTTGAAACAGGCTGGTATTCCTTTAACTGTTTCATCATCATCATCATTCTCCTGCCCTTGTCCCAATTGATTTGGGGTCGGCGCAACATGTCCCTTTCTTCCATACTTCTCTATTAGTCGTCATCTCGGTGGTCACTCCCTTTCTTGCCATATCATCTTTCACACAGTCCATCCATCGTTTCTTTGGTCTTCCCCTACTCTTATAGCCATCGACATGCATACTCAAAACTTTCCTCACGACATTTTCCTCATTCCTCCGCATCACATGCCCATACCATGACAACCGATTTCCGCACAACTTTTCAGTCACCGGTGCCACTTTCAGACCCACAGACCCTTCAGATTCCTTTAACTGTTTACTACCTTCAATTGTTTTTTTTTTGTTGAATTTTTGTGAGCAATAAGTCTGAATTCCTGAAGTATAATACTTTAGGTTCAAAAAATATATTTGACGCAAGTTCGAGCGCCTGAGACAGCACGTGTCGCTGTTGAATCGTCATCTATTGGTCCTCCATCATGGGCGTGTACGTGCAGGTATTTGAAAAATAATACTCGCAAAATAACGCACTTAATTTACTCACAAATGTCGCAACAAAAATTGATAATAAAAAATAAGGATTACAATGATTGTCACTGATTAAGTCAATTCACAATATTTTTTTAAGCTTGCATTTGGAGCCAATGGATTTATGCGTATGCACCGCGTAACGATTGCACCAAAAGAGCGATCCTTCCGCCGCCATGACACTCGCAACCCCATTCGGTGTTACCCGGTCTAAATAAAAATACCACCAAAGAAATAAGTTCTAAACCACAGAGTAAAAATATACGGTTACAATTTTAAAAAAAGTGTTAAAATAAATCGACTAAATCATCGCGCGCCGTCATATATTTTATACCTATAGTTTTTATACCATAATATGAGTAAAAAAACCGGCCAAGTGCAAGTCGAACTCGCGCACGAAGGTTTCCGTACCATTATCTATAAAAATGGCAAAAAAAATCACATTTGTTGTATGGGAGCCCCCCTTAAATATTTGTTTTATTTTAATTTATTTGTTTATTTTTAAAGTGAATATAAAACTAAATATTCTGTGAACATTTCAAGCGTCTACCTGTTACCGTTATCAATGACGAGCAAAAACGAGCAAAAAAATCACGTTTGTTGTATGGGAGCCCCCTTAAATATTTATTTTATTCTGTTTTTTAGTATTCGTTGTTATAGCGGCAACAGAAATACATCATCTGTGAAAATTTCAACTGTCTAACTATCACGGTTCATGAGATACAGCCTGGTGACAGACGGACAGACAGACAGACAGACGGCGGAGCCTTAGTAATAGGGTTCCCGTTTTACCCTTTGGGGACGGAACCTTAAAAAGAAGTAAATTTAGACTATAATCTATACCTACTTGTATGTATACTGTGTAAACAATATTTTTACGCCTTGCAAGGCTTTGTAACACCATGCACCACGACTTTATAGCTTTACGTCACAAATAAATAAATCACGTATAATATATACGTTTATTTTACAAAAAGTAAGTACTATTTTGTATTGATACGTGATCGTAAAGTAACAACATTTTTAAACAGCCTGTGTTAAACCGGGCAATACATTTTTTTAGCTTTTAAAGAAAAAAAAATACCGGTTGGTTTATTAATACAATTATAATAATTATTTCATAGATAGCATCTCACTACAAACTGTTATTAAGTAAATATCTGATTACCACATTAATTTATTCTCAAGATATCGGTTGTAAAACTTAGGTTACATTAATTTGTGGTACATTATTATGCACAAATTAATGAGGACCTTAATTTATTTACGAGAGAAGGGATCTCTGTGGTTATGGGTGGGTACGTACAAGGTATAATTTTGATGGGGATAACCTCTTATAACAATAGCAAGTTTCATTCATGATAATTAAGGAAGAATACAAATAAATCTCAGCGAGAAGAAAAACATAATGTTTACAATAATTAGAGCAACTTGCAAGTTTATTCCATATTCTATATTTTCAATATTATAAACACAAAAGTAACTCTGTTTGTCTGTCTGTCTTTTGCCTTTTCACGTCTAAAACACAGAACAGATCGTTATGAAGTTTGACACTTTAGTACTTTTTACCACGGATGTGAAAAAATATTAACATTACTTAACATCATCACGCCTGTATTCCCCGAAGGGTTAGGCAGAGATGAACCTATAGTACACCCTTTCACCAGTTATGTTTAAGTCCTGTATAATAAGGGGCGAGCCTATTGCCATCAACCGGGCACAAATCCAGATTACGGGCTGCTATTGATAAATTCCAGCTGGAAAAATCCAATAACACTTTTGCCCGACCCGGGAATTGAACCCAGGAGCTCATGCTCAAGAGTAGCGCTAGCGACAACTTAACCAACAAGGCAGTCGAAAAAAATATGAAACACAAAATACAATTACTATAAATATCATCATCTGCCTAGCCGGGTCGGGCAACCAATTGGGGTCGGCTTCCAGTCTAACCAGATGCAGCTGAATACCAGTATTTTATATGAAGCCGACTGCCTATCTGACCTCCACAACCCAGCTATTGGCTAATACGATACCCGTTGGTAAGACTGGTTGTCAGACTTTCGGGCTTCTGACGACCCGTAACGACTGTCAAAGATCCATGAATGACTGCTGCTTAACGTGCTTTCAGAGACACGGTGGGGTCTTGGTATCCAAAGATAGTCCCATCCACAGACCAACCGAAGCAAGCGTAGCTTAACCTGATCAATCGACCCCTGCGGCTGTTATTACTTAGCCACAAGCTACTACAACGCTACTATCAATATGAAAAAGTAAATAAATAAAGAACAGAATAAATAGTGAAAAAATAAAAAACTAGCCAGTATGTTTCTAGTAATTGTATATCTACTTTTTCGTCTAGGATGTGCACCCCAGGTAACGGTCTAAATCGAATTTCGAACGCAAGCTCCGCCCCTCGCTCCCCGCCACTCCGCTATGTGCTAAACGCTAATGCATCAGTAACAAAGTTGAATATCGCGTGCGCTCTTTGATCGTGTTCGAGCACGAAACGAAATAGCGTAAGTCTCAATTCTTATTTCGTATATAACTAAAGTAATAATTGATCTAGATGAAAATTTCTTGTGTCAGGATAATAAACTATATTTTAGACAAAAAAGCAAAACAATCTTGTTTGTTTTTTATAATTATCCTTAAAAAATACATGATTTTCGAATAAAAAATTTATTGAGAGAAAGTATTACAATTACGTCACTGTCTTCAATATGGAAAGAAAAAGATCCAATAAATCATATACTAAAGTTTCATTTTGCTTGTATGTGGGACTGTTTTAGAATATTCATGCAAATTAATATAAAAATAGGGAGCCTCCTCTTAAGGCGTCTGCCTAAAGTGCAATTTCCAAATATGGTTCGATTCATAGGACGGACGTAAGTTATTAGGTTTTCCTCTTAGAAAATTACTAGGTATTTGGAAACCGACCTGTTTGGAAATTGCCATGATTTTCAGTTACTGCAGGCTTAGTATGACGCTTTCCATTTCTATTGTACTGTACCTGTCTACCGAAAATGTTCTACTGTGTACAAGGAAACGTAATTTTTGTCTACTCTTCCGTTCGACAAAACGCTTCTCTACTAACGGTTCTCATGCTAAGCCTGCTGGAGAATACTAATGGGTTGTCTGCTTAATGCATAGTTTTTATGACACAAGATTTATTTTTTAGTCAAAACTATCACAGGAATTACAAGTTAACGAGTAATAGTCGACCAACTTACATTTGCAGTTGGAATGTATGGGAGAACATGTTTTTCAACTGCAAAGTTGAGTTTGTTCTTGGGAATACATTCATCCAATCTACGGAAACCTTAATTGTGCGTGGTCCTACACGCATTTGGACGGTTTTTTTTAATAATAATTATGGGTGATTCACAATTAATCGGGCTTTCCTTTTAATTCTGAAATTTGATTTGACACGAAGAAGTTGAGAACTTGCCAAGCTCTACTTTGGCATTAGTTAAGGTGACGCCCGCGAAATTCAAAACTTTTTTGCAAAAACGTAAGAAATCTTAAATTTCGCAGGGTACGTTGAAGAAATCACCTTAAGTAATGCTTGAATTTGACAAGTTCACAATGCAGAAACAGAGCAGTACATTAGAGTAAATGTACTCTAAAAGGATTTAATTTCAGATCCACAATAAAATATGAATACTAATAAAACAGGGATGTAGAAACTGAAATAATTACACTTTAAATTAATTAGTACGGGTAATCTAAAACGGAGCGGCTCATTAAATGGGCTAATTGCGAGATTAGTTCAGTCATACCGCGGTGGCCGCCATTTCGTTTTTAGTCATCTAATATGATTGTTTATTTTATTTTCTGTATACCTAGTTATACATATAAAAACTTGACAGTTACAATATACAGATCAATGTTTGTTTTGTTCTATTAAACCAATTAATGGTTTGTATTGGTACTCACATTCGCTACACTTCACACACGCATAATCACTTCTAATAAATTCACACACGTAGGTACATAAGTAATATTTTGCACGAATAGAGGTATGAGGAACAGGGTGTAAAGTTCACTCATCCTCTATAGAAAAGAGCGGATCCTCTGATTGGACGGGTGTTGTTTTCTGGTGTTCAACTGCCCGACGATTGATGTCGGGAGCTCAGGATGATGTATATTATATGCTAGTCGCGCGGTAAACTCTGCTTGCGCGATGCAGGATTTTACGTGACGTCAGTGTGATTTGGTCAATATCTAACAAATTGTTGTTATACAAACAAGTTTTAAAGCCTGTATGGACCTACGGTATTCAGCTGTGGGGTTGCACCAGCCAAAGCAATCGTCAAATTATACAACGATTCCAAAACAAAGTACTCAGGGATATAGTCAACGCGCCCTGGTACATTAGAAACAGCGACCTCCACCGGGACTTCAAGATGGATGTCGTAAACATAGTAATAAAAAAATATGCAGAAGCTCACGAACACAGACTTCATCATCACGTGAATGTCGAGGCGACCCAGCTCCTTGACATCACTGAATTAGTGCGAAGACTAAAAAGGGTAAAACCTTTTGAGTTAGTTTAGTGCAGTGTGAGTGAACATAAACTGTAGTGCAAGTGCTGACTAAAGAACACGAGAACTAAGTGTCTTCCCCTTAACATAAAGTGAATAAGAAAGACGTTATTGGACGATTTCTTAATTTTATATTTACTTAGCAGTTTAGGTTATATTTAAATTACTTATTAGCGAATAGGCTAGATCGTAATGTGAATAAAGTATCACCAGAAGTAATACACTATAAAAAAAAAAAAGTGTGATTTGTAGTTTGCATGTGGCGATGTAGATGCCACCACACATAGCTATAATTATTATATATTTTGTTGTTGCATTTAAAAAATAATACGAAATGAGAAATTGTTCTGTTGTGATACAGAAATCCATCGTTAGACATGAACTGTCAAACTGCATACAAAATAAAGAGAAACGCGATGAAAGAATGCTATTAATTTATTGCAAAATATGAAGCAATTATCTATTTACTCAAAAATGAGTTGAGTAATCGAAAATAAAAAAACAACCAAGTTCCCCATACAAATAAGACGTTCTTGTTATTAAATACCAACCGTACATTGATATTTAATACATATTTTGGATTTAAACTCAAAGTAAAGGGTTAGTTTACCGTTAATTTGTATAGAGATTTTATTTTCTAAACGTGTTTTTGTAACAAACAAGTTCTGAGAAATATGTACAAGAATAACATTTATATTTTTTCCGCTACCACAAACTATATAGATTTGGCATTTTTTGTTGTTTAAGACAAGCCTACTTATCATTTGCCTCTTGTCAGCGCCTTAAACCTGATTTGGTTTCCGTACGTATTATTCGGGTGACCACTGAAAATCAGCGCTGTGCTGTGGGTCCCCCATAGCACAGTATCATGCTGAGTGCAAGCCTTCCTGTCACAGTTATGACGTGGAGCTGCCGACTATTTGTTTTGAGTGCTCGTAATTATCTATGTAGATCTGTTTTGTTTAATTTTATTGTTTACCTACTTGTTACGTACCCTGCCTACATCAAATAACCTGAATAGCGACATGATAAACTAATTACGTCAATCAGATGATTCCACATAAAATCGCAATACACCATTTTGCTGAATCGACGCCTCGTGTCCCCGAACGCGCACCTACTTCCAAATCTGCTGATGCCGCATCGACGTCTAGCAATCGTTATAGCTAATTATAATGGGTAGAGATAACTAATTTTCGGCACATCGGTACTACCATCCTCTGAATCTAGACTTAGGAATTAGCTTAAGTTTATACTATTGTAATTTTGACATAATTAAAAACCTTTATTTAAATAACTTTTCCGGTTTACGGTTTCCTTTAAGTCTTCCTGCTGCCACCTTCCTGATTTACTGGAGTTAATTATGTTTTCGTATGCACGTATTTATTACCGACTGCGTAAGCTGCAGGTTGGATTTCTTAATAATTAAATATGAAATTATGAAATAATATTTCTAAAAAGTTCACATTATATCGTGAACATATTTCTGTGACAAATATTTTTTTCTTTCTTTCTTAATACAATGATATGTTGTTGAAGAATAATGTTATTTATTACTAACCAATTTTCTTCTTATACCTTGGTAAAACCGAGGCTTAGGTACATGCTAATGCAGACTGATTGTCTTTTAAATAGTCCTGATTATTTTCGTTCCGTTTGGTGCCGGACGTAAAAAACAGCACCATCCTATTTCTTCCCGTGGGTGTTGTAAAAGGCGACTAAGGGACTTACTAGACAATGGGCAGCAGCGTTCGAACACCAATCTGCGATCGCCAACCCGCTTGCCAGGCGTGGCGATTATGGCAACCTCCTTCTTTTGGGGGAGGCCTATGTCCAGCAGTGGACGTCTTTCGGCCGAAATGATGATGATGATGAATATTTAAGAAGGTACAAATAATTTTACTATTTTCCAGACTAAAGACCTGGGGGCCAAGTCTGCTATTTTCAATGATTGTTCATTATGACGACCATACCAAGGCAACGCCATGACCATTGTGCCAATAGTTTGTAACCTCCTAAATTCATAATGGCGTGACAGTGGTCCATAGGGAAGTCAAAATAATAGAAGCTTGTCAGTACGAGATTACCAAATACAGACAATTTTTCCAATGGAGTATAGGTGGCACGTTATTGGAAACTCATAAAGACGCCTTTCAAAGGGTTGTTCCCGTTCGTCCACACCCCGTCGTCCACACTGCGGACGACTGGGAAAGATGCGTTCTGTTCGTTCACAGTGTAGACGAACAGAACGCAACATTCCCAGCCGTCCGCACCTCGTTTCATGTCTAGTTTAAGAGTCAGTGTAAAGAAATTTTAAATTAAATAAATGATTGTAACTTTAAAACTTTTTACATATTAATTGCATTTAAACTGATATTGATACAATACAATTCTTATGCCTATACATTTAGTATAAAATACGCAAAAAAAGCTTTAGATTTACTAGGTATGTACTTTTAAAGTATTTGCCTTATTAAAGTAATAAAGCTAAGTACATAATATTTTAAAAGTATGTTTATTATATAAGGAAATACTATCATCATATTTTCTTTATTAACTCTTAGACTAGACGTGAGATGACGGGATGTGGACGAGCGGGAATGACTCCTTTCAATTAGGAGATTAGCAAAACTGTCAAACTCTACAATTACGGTGCCAATGATCGGCCATTCGGACACAACTGCGTTAGCAGAGTTGGCCCCCAGATCGCTTTACGAAACAAACTTTGGCCTATATTTACCTGCCACTTTTTCACACATAATAATTATTCTCATGCCCTTATAATTCATTTGGGATCGGCACAACATGTCCGTTTCTTCCATACTTCTCTATTAGTCGTCATCTCGGTAGTCACTCCCTTTCTAGCCATATCATCTTTCACACGGTCCATCCCGGCCGGTCGGTCGGTCGGTCTCATCTGTCTAGCATAGGGTCGCAGCATTATGCTGAGCGATGGCCGTTTTGCGTGAATGTGACGCTTATTTTCCCTCAACTTGTTCTTTCGTGTTTGTGTTTTTATTTCTTTGCGTTATGTTTACCGCAAATAAACGTATTTTCTTTCTTTTCTTTCCCTCGGTTCTTTGGTCTTCCTCTACTCCATAGCCATCCAAATTCATACTCAAAACTTTCCTCACGGTATCTTCCTCACATATACCTAAAGTTACCCGATATTCAGCATCGCATCACTCTGCACATCTCAATGAAACTGCAGCATTTTATTATCCCGGCATTTCAAACCAGATTGCATCACTATTGCACTATAGGGTCGGTTCATACAAAAGGAACCACGACATCTATCGAATCGACTGATCGCTCCGTCAATTTTTTGCCTTATTTCGTTCTATTGTCCAAGTCTCTTCAATTTTCCGAAGGGATTCCTTCGAAGTATCTTAGTGTCTGTGGCTGTATAACTCCTTTTTATAGTGTGCTGTATTATTTGTGAGGCCTTCGGAAGTATAGATTTTTAACACTTATTATGATTAACCTAAAATATGTGACTTTTTGATGTGTAATTTCTTTCCTTTCGCTGGAGTGATTTCGTGAAAAGTGACAGCTTGAGCATGGAATAAGTAAGTACTTTTTATAGCATGGAATTAGTGTATTCATGGAATTAGTAAATACTATATAGATTCTAAGTAGTCGAATTTCGACCAGTGGGTGACCACTAGTAATGAATATAAATATTTCAGTATTTAGCTTTTTTTAATTTTGAGTTTAATTTTAGTCGCTGCTCAGTTTCTTATTACCAAGGTGAGATGTCAGATGTTACACATCGTATGCGACTACTGTAAGGCTCGCTCGTTTTTTTAATATTCATATGTAGTTACTGAGTTCAGCAATACTGTCATCGGTGCATGCAAACATCGTGAGGAAACCTGAACTTATAGTCAATATGAGGCCATTTGCACCGCAATTCACTAAATATACGTTTAGCGCTAAACGTATTTAGTGATTTGTGGTGCAAACGGGCCTTAGTCTGATGTCAACAACCCATCTTACGCAAGCGTGGTTATCAATGCTCGTGCCTTCTCTGTATAAGAAGAGGGCAAAGGAGTCTTCTTATACAGAGACCTTTTCCCTGCAGTGGGTCAATAATAGGCTGGTATTATTATTTTATTCTATTAATAACTACCTGGGCACTGAATATTTACAGATAAGGTGTTTTTTTTTTGTTGGGTGGGAAATTAACTAATAAAGGAATTAATAAAATAACTGGTGAGGGCGTGTCAGACTTTTAGTAACTAAAACCCACCCGTGTTCCTTCAGTTGCCTGTGTGCCAGGGCCACGATATCCCTTTCAGAGAAACCCGCAACCCTGGCAGGACAGAAAAGGTGCTAAGGTTGTATTTATAATATCATTCTATATTTCTCAATCTTATAAAGATGACAAAGACAGAACGATGTTTTAATTACGTTTAGCTCAAAATTGATTTAGTGATTAGTGGTGCAAACTTGCCTAAATGTAATTTTTTGCAAATTCACTTTAAAAATATGTGGGCGTCCAAACAAAAAGGGTCCAGCAGTGGGGTATTGTATTAAGACTAGATTCGGTATCTAGAATATTCAATTGGTAATAAGGATTAAAAAAATATTCAATAACTGGCAAAAAAAATATCAGACCTTTGATGTTGGTACTCTGAAAAAGCTTTATTTGAGAAAAACTATATGATCTTGTAGATAATTGAGCATTAATTAAGGATCAATTATTTCCCCCTACTTCACAAAACTGCGTAGGTATTATATATATCTCGGAAACTGAATGCCGAGAACAGGGCCACAAGTCTGCTATTACAATAGTGTCAGAATGGTCGATCATTGATTTCAAAATTGTTGATTTTGACAAGTTTGGTAATCTACTATTATAATGGCGTCATTATGACTTTCCAATGGTCGGCAACTGACACTACATTGAAAGAAATTGCAAAGAAAATGATCGACCATTATGAATTTACCAGATTACGAACTTTTAGCAAAATGACAATGGCATGACAATGTGATCGTGTTGGAATGACTGAATTTATAAAAATAGCAGACTTGGGCCCCTGGACTCTTTTTGCTTGAACTCCCAAGCTCATTTGAAAGCTTTTTTGCCGTGACATGGACGCAAATGTTTATAAAAATTCAGTTTCAGAAAACAATAGGTAAGTAGACAGCCGTTATTTTTATTCGTAAAATACAAAATCGACACTCCGAATATCTTTTCACACCTTTACAGACCATTTGCGAACCCACACATTTTATATAACACAACACAAACAATTAAAATAAGACCCAAACTTCCGCGAAACTGATTTTGTTGAAAAAAGCGACCGACAACTAAGAGTTTTCAAACGAAACCACGACCAAAAGCTTGTTTTGCAATACCGTTTAAAAATCGAATACTGCACCTCAAAACATTTTGATGGCTCACATAAAAGCTCTCTGGTATAAATTATGTTCTGTGTTTCTAATTTTAAAACTCTCTTTTCTAATCGTGCGACCAAACGATTCCTGACTTTTGTAGGGTTAAAAGTATTTTATTGTATTTACTGAATAGGTTGAAATTTTGAGGTAAGTATTTTATTTAAGGTTGTTTAAAAATGGAATCGTTGCGATAGAAATATTTATTTATGTGTTTTATCTCGTGTCCATTTTGTATTTCCATTCATTGTATATTTTAATTCTGCTACTGCTTTCTTAAAATAATAATAATATTCATTTTGTAAGCAAATTGCGAAAATCATATCTATCGTAATCCTGTCAATGTACCTACCTAAACCGTTAACTGGTTATTGGAACCGGTTAATTGAATTTTCAATTAAATTTAAAACGGTTTATTGGAAATTCTCATTTTGCCTGTAAACAAGGAGGGTGATAAGTTTAAGTGTAATAAGAATTATAATCACGTAGATTCTAATTATTTTTAATGTAGATAATAATTATAAGGACATAATTAGTAAGCATAATTAATATTTATTTAAAAATAAAATATAATGTCTAAAGATCGCAAAAAAAAATAAGGAAATCGTAAGAATTATCTATAATGAACGAATGCTTACATCATAGTCCTTAAACTAAGCCCCATAAAATCATGTAGAAGAAACTTCCCAAAGAACAAGTCTCCCAGCAGACTCCCAAAAATTACAACCAACAAAAACGCACCAATTTTGCCTACAAACCTGACATTCCCTACGTTTAATAGGTGATTATTTCACAATTTTCCCTTCATCGCAGAGGCACGTTATCAACGTCATTATTTCAATGAATGGGTCTTAGCTTCTCGCTCGGCTTGTTTTATAGGGACGGACCGAATCTATCGTATTTAAGCTCTTAAACGGGAAAGATTTCCGACAAAATTTATTGAACATTTCTGACGGGTATAATCAGTCTATAATTTTCCCACTGCTGGGACACAGGCCTCCTCCCTGTGAGAGGGAGTGGGCCGTAATCCACCACGCGGGCCCAGTGCGGGTTGATAGTTGTAACATGTCTTCAAATGTTTGGTTCGAGGACACGGCATGTCCGTGTCTTCGAATTTTTAGTTCTAGGACATGCCAGTTTCCTCGTGATGTTTTCCTTCACCGTTTTAAGAGCTGTGGTGATGAAATAATTTGGAAAAAGTAAAGCGCTTGTCAGGGTTCAAACCTACGACCTACAACTCGTAAATCTCGGTCAGTACCATTGAGCCACCACTGCTGTCTTTCTGACGGGTATATTTGGTAACTTTTTATTGGGTGATCATTTGATAAGAATGGTATTGTGAAGTAGTTGCTAACAACGACATTATAAAAGATTTAAATCCAATGGTTCTAGTTTCCATAGTGCTTGGAGGTGCCTCTTATCCTGCAGGGAAAAGCATTCACTGATCATCGGCACCGCGGTTCCTCTTTAAATTTCTTGTTAATTCGGGTATCCTTACATATTATTTTAAATAAATAAAATAAAATAAGTTTATTGACACAAAATACCTTTATATACAATTCCAATACATTTCAAAATAGGTACAATAGGTATTTTAAAGGTCCCAGAGTTAAAGGGTCCCAGGTCCCGAAGGTAAAAGGTCAGCTATCTCTAAAGAAAATAACACTGGTACAGTCACCCGTCTAAACTAACCCTTGATCAACCTTGTTACGACATAAAAACACACACATATTACATTTTTATTGAAAAATATTATTAGCTTGAATAATAAAACCGTCAAACGACCTATCTAGAAGAGATAATTTTTATACTACTCGAAACTTTGATAGCCTATTCCAGAATCCTGATCAAAAGGTTACTGAGTTACTTCTTCAAGAGGGCTTTCAACGTATCAAGCCTGTACAAACAACACTCCCCAGTCTTGAAACTTTCCGACCGTACAAGCAAACTGGGTCACGGTCAAAGCACCTAATTATTCCTTTCATATTAATATCGGCTAATCAAAAAAACTTGAGCCCCGCAATAATCGCAAAAACCGACCAAGTGCAAGTTCGACTCACGCACTAAGGATTTTGTACCACCAAAACAGCTTTTCACAAAAAAACCGGCCAAGTGCGTGTCGGACCACGCACAATGACGAGTTCCGTAGTTGGATGAATTTATCCCTAAAACAAACTTAACATTGTAGTTGAAAAACATGTTCTCCCATACATCGATTGACGCCACGGTCAGACTTTTTCCTTTACTTGTGCTATGAGACCTTGCTTGTTGCCAAAGGTGAACGGCAGGCTTGTATGGGAACTTCGTACCGCTAATAAAATTTCGTGTTTTGGGATATTTTTTGTTTTAATTGGTAGTTAATAAGATAGACAAGCCCTTTTTAAATTCTTAGATTTTTAGAAGTTGGGACGTAAAAGTTATAACGAGTTTATAAAGTAGTGTACCAATGTAGATTGTTACTTAAAGGTACATAAACATTGTTTTGGTGATAAAGTAAATATTCTAGATTGCTTGTCGCTAGCTTTGTAGTGTTCTACTTACTATTAAATAGGTAGATTGAGATGAGAATCGTACCTGCTCAGTGAGGGGTGTATTAGGAGATATCTATGTTCAGCTGCGTACGTACTGCAACAGTTTGATAATGGTGCAGTCACAAACAACAATCCAAAACAACAGCAAAGAACTGAACCACAGAACTGAACTGAAAGACAGTAATACAGATTTTCTTTACCTGTCAATAAATAATTGCCATATGAACAAAAATAATATTGATGACGAAAATCATTCCTATCATTATATTGTTAACTATTATGATTTTATGTAACAATCACGCATAAGTATGCGTGATTGTTACATAAAATCATAATAGGTATAATATATTAGTGTTTAATTATATTTAATGTTATTTCTATTTCTAAATAATTAATCTATCATTTCGTTATTAGTGTTATTTTACTTATGACAACTTTAAAAAACATAACTGCGTTTAGTTTACGATTTTATCACGTTTAATTATTAAAATCTTTCTATTGACATTATTCATTAATCCGAACTTCTAAAAATAGTACACTTACATGAAAATAAATGTCTTAGTTGCCTTAATAAGTGGTATAAATTCTATAACAAAACAACAACAAAAATATGCGGTACGAAATCTGCCGTTCGCCTTTCTTGATTCTAGGTCAACGGGAAGTACCCTATAGGTTTTGATTTATTTGCTAGTCTCGAAATATATCGCAATAATGTCGCATATATCGCCGTATTTTTTTATTGCGTTGACTTGGAACCTTGATTTTTTTAGAGCTTTAAGGGACCATAGACTTACGTTTTTGATATTAATTTCAACTTGGTCTTAACAGACTGACAGACAGACAGACGGACAACGAAGTGATCCTATAAGGGTTCCGTTTTTTCCTTTTGAGGTACGGAACCCTAAAAAACAACCGACTTGCAAAAAAACTCTACAAACTGAAAAATAACTTTGATTTCGGAAGTCGGTGTCTTTGGATCTGTATTTTAGTTTTTTGCCACCGACTTCCAAAACTAAAGTAATTTATCACTTTGTTGTGTTTTTTTTTAAATCGGTTGTTTTCTTTTTTTTGTGTTTAGATTTTTATTGTTTACTATTTAGTATGTCAATTTGTAATTTATCCAAGTTAAATAGCCTCATATCAACTGTCCATCATCTTTTACAAAATATTGCTTTTCCCAATGCAAGAACGTTAAATTTTAAGGAGTTCTCCTGGTGAGAACCAGGAGAACTGCCACTCACCATATGCATAGTAACGAGCATAAATCACTAGGCAACCATATCAAAGTACCTAATCGAATCGCAACCCGTTAATACTTATTATTAAGTAGTTCCGGTGGCCATCTGTGGTCTTCGTCATCAGTTCCACTTCACCAAATAGTACCCAAATCGCTATAGGTGTGCCTATAATATTTGAGGATTTCCCTCGATTTACATGGGATTCCCTTATCAGATTCTGACTTCCTGACAATGAGACCACCTAGGTAGCATATCTACTCTTTCAAACAAAAAATAATTTTCAAAATCGGTCCACAATAAAATTGACGGAGAAATCGAGGAACATACATTAAAAAAAAAAATATAGACGAAAATTATTATAACCTCCTCCTATTTGGAAGTCGGTTAAAAACTATGATGGATCTTTTTGATGAGTAACATCTTTCCTCTTGCTTTCTGCGGTAGTGATGTCGTGAAAAGGGACGGAAGTGTGTAACATGAAGTGTCAGCTTGAGCACGGAATAAGTAAGTACTTATTTTTAATAACACGGAATTAGTAACTACATTATAGTAGCATGGAATTAGTGTACTCATGGAATTAGTACGTGCTATAATTATACATTGTAAGTAGAGGGGGTAGTTTCTGTCGCTGCTCAGTTGCTTCTTACCAAGGTGAGATGTCAGATGTAACACATCATTTATGCGACTACACTGTAAGTCTTGCTCGTATTTTTTTTTTTTGCCATGGTAATAGCCATCAATCTACTTAATCTTTTCCATACTATGTTGAGGTCGGTTTCCAGTATAATCAGATGCAGCTGAATACGACAATTTTACATGGAGCTGCATGGAGGATAAATTTTACTGCCTATCTGATCTCCACAACCACTCCAGTTCAGTTACTGGGTATCACGATACCCCTTGGCAAGACTGGTTATCAGAGAAAAGTCTGCCAACCAGTCTGTCATTCGGTTTTTCTTCTTTGGAATTTCTCAGTAACAGCCCGGAGTCTGGATTTGTACCCGGTTAATGGCAATAGGCTCGCCCCTTATCTTATTGCATGGGACTTAACATAATTGGTGAAATGGCTGTACTACAGGTACACCCCTGCCCAGCCCTTCGAGGAAGCAATGCGTGATGTTACGTTATGTGTGTATATACACACCTTCCGGAATAAAATTTTAAAATTTAACAGACTGGTTGTCAGACTTTTAGGCTACTGAGTACCTACTCAGTAGCCTAAAAGTCTGCCAACCAGTATTTCATTCGGTTTTTCTATCTGGAATTTCTCAGTAACAGCCCGGAGTCTGGATTTGTACCCGGTTAATGGCAATAGGCTCGCCCCTTATTGCATGGGACTTAACATAATTGGTGAAATGGCTGTACTACAGGTACACCTCTGCCCAACCCTTCGAGGAAACAATACGTGATGTTATGTGTGTACACACACCATCCGGAATAAAATCTTAAAATTATTTTTATAGTTTTAAAAGAGCTAAGCGGTCACACAGATAGACACGACAATTTACAATACATTACAACATTTATACAACACATTGGTTACAATTTTGGGGTACAAATAAGTAGAATTTACTTACTATCTATCTATCTTGTCAAAATTACCACTTTTGGTAGTCCTATTGGTAATATTCGCGGTCATATTATTATGAGTAGAAAAGCGACGCTACTAGTACTACCCCTTAATAGGTATAATGCTTTAGACCCTTTTAAGACCGTGACATGTGATCTACTCCTTCTCAGGAATAATAAAACGCTCCTTCATTTGACTAGAATACTAAGTGCAGATTTCACCAATTAAAGTGAACGCGATCAGCACATCTAGATAGTGCACGCGTGTGAGCTAATAAAATATAAACGCATTGGTGTGTGCCGCAGATTTCTTCAAACAAAAATAATTTCATCATCACTGCTCTCAAAACGGTGAAGAAAAACATCGTGAGGAAACCGAAATGTGACCTAGAACCAAAAATTCGAAGACATATTATTATGATATCTACCCGCACTGGGCCAGCGTGGTATGTTTCAGCCCACTCCCTCTCACAGAGAGGAGGCCTGTGTCTCAGAGTGGGACCATCATAGGCTGATTATGCTGTTCAGAAAACAAAATTATGTCCCATACTTACAAAATTATGTCCCATAGTTACAAAAACAATGACATTAACTCATACGAAAACTTTGCATTTCATAAACTCATCGAGAAACGTAGTCTGGCTTTTTGTTGAACCAAAAGTCGGAAGCCTTCTTTGTTGAGCCGCATCAGTTGAAAAGCTGTATCCCATTTTTGATGTTAGCTGAACACTGCATGGTTACATTTGTGTTTATTGAGCTAATGAGCTAAATGGTGTTTGTTTTGTGTTATCTCGCCTTTTCAGAAAGGGTAGGTTGAGAAGTTGGTAGGTACGTATTTGGTTTAACAAGATTTTCGTTGACAATGTACTAAAGCTTATGAAAAATTGACGAGCTCCTGCGAAGGACATAAAGGTAATTCTGTACTATTATTATTTAATAACAGAAAATATAATTCCATTTTCGGTAGCAAATGTATTTTTGTTTTTTTTTTGGAACGAAGTTCCTTATCGCGCGTTGTGAAAAAATTCGCTAGACGGAAAAAATTCTTACGAAAAGTTGTCACGACACTTTTTGCTATAGTAAGCTATTGTAAGCTGTGCGGCGTCGCAACTTTCTCTGTCTGTCTGTCTGTCTCAATAAATTAATAATATTTGAAAATAATTAATTATTTTGTTATTATTTTTCTTATTTTATTACTAATATTTCCTTTTTTTTTTGTTTACTAATGTTTTTTTCTTTTATTATATTTTTATTTTTTTATTAATGTTAATTAATAAATTTTTCAATTCTATTGTTTTTTATTAAAATTAATTATATTATTTATTATTTTTATTTATTATTAATTCTAATTTTTTTTTTTTTTTTATTCAAAAGTCATTTATTCAAACTAGGCTGAGAATCAGCACTTTTCGAACGTCAAAAATTACATAAGACAGTCCCCCAAAAACGCCCACCCTTCACTACTTCCTAGTGCTTTAGCTGGGAAGAAGAAGTGGCGCAACAAACTCCCCAGCAGCACAGCTGTCTGTTCAGATATAAAACTTGAATCTATACAATAAAATGTAAAAGAATTTGCATTACGCAACACAACATTAGATTATTTGCCTTATGTTAGCTAGCACACGCCACTATACCAAAAAAAAAACATAAAAATCGTCGAAAACTATACTCAAGCAGAAATAACGTAAACAGAACGTACCTAAATAAAAGCCTCCAGGCATAATGGGCGTGCCCGCCCACACAAAGCTATAGCTGCAACTCGAAGTCAAAAATGATAAACTAGCACCATCGTAGTAAAATAAAAAACAGTTAATCATTAATAACAATAATAAAACCATGGTCAGCAAGACGACCAGTCACCACAAGCAGCACCCGTTCACGAGCATAACGCAAAGATCAGCCATCACCCCCCTCGCCATATTTGAGGGAAGGAGGCAACCCGACCCCCGACGCTACCGCAAGCAGTGACATCTAAGGGAGCACGACGAACTTGCTGCCGGTTGCTCAGGCAAGAATAATATAATCAATTGTCGAGGTCGCTAGCTAACCACTTATTGCAATACAACTCATAAAAAAAAACATTTTCATGAGTATATTATGTCACTAATAAATAAAAATAAATTGACTTAGACAGTCAAATAAAAATAAACAATTATATGAACTCATATAACCTGTCAGTAGGTACGCTAATTCTTGAGAAAGAACATGAACATTGTCTTGAGTTAATCACAGCGACCAACTATTCTTATCGTATTATTATTATTATGAGTATAGTAATGTTCAAAATTGTCGTAATCAAAATTTTCTAAATTAGTTTTAAGTAACTGGTAATGTCTTTTATACTCTTTAAACTGATCTGCAGAATAACCAGAATCTGTGTCTTTCATTGGCATTAATGTTATTGTGTTACGTGACGGTAAAAAAGGCGCTCCAAATCTACAGTTATCTTTTTTATTAGGAAAATATTATTAAGGAACTTCGTTCCATCCGGGTGTCCCTTGACACCTCTCAAGTTTTTTAATTCTATTTTTGCGATTTTATTTTATTTAGTATGATGACATGACAATTTTACCTATGGATATTAATTTGAAGTAAATGATTTGATTTTGATTTGAAATGTCCTCCAGGGTTTTGAAAATGCGCATCAAAATGTTTATATTAATTTGGTAACCACCTGGTTTGGTTGGTTTGGTAACCTACATGCAAACTATTGGTAGTTTTTCGACAGCTCTATATGGAGATTGAATAGTGTGTTTACCGCCATCTGTTAACATCAGTGGCAAACAATCGGATGGTTGCTGGAAAAAATGCCAATAGTTTGACCCCATCAACAAAACAATGGAATCGGTACTGCCATATTATTTTCCTGAAGAAACTCTTCCACAATAATTCTACTAACCACCTTCATTTAATATCACATTTACTTCAGCTAAGTTGAATTACAACGAAATAAACAATTACTCTGGCAGTACGTACAAACAGTTAATTTATCTTCATTCAGTCCTTGTTAAACGATAAATCGCTTTTTGCAAGATTGATGCCTAGCCTGGATTTTGGGCTACAATTTAGGGTAAAGCTAAAAAGTTGCCGACGCGTCTCTATAGGGAATATTGTGTTTCGGCGAGGAATTTAATAGGAAAATTGTTTTAATCTCAGTAAGGTCAATGTTTTCCGGAGATATTATTTTATATACGAAAGAAAGAAAACAAAGAAAAATGCGTTTATTGGCATTACAGCCAAAAATACACATTTTAATTATAAAAACAGAAAACAATTATTATAATGCCAAAAGGGCCTCAGCTCAGCATAATGTCAGATGACAACACAAGATGTACCACTTAACGCTGATTTTCAGCTGCAACCCACGAGTGTCATACGCTAGAATAATAAACACATAGCGAAATGTGTGTCCGTGTTTAATTAATTATGAGAAGAAATTAAAGGTGATAATATAAAAAATTTCATACAAATTAAAATAAAACGTTGAGACATACATGCGTATGTGTGATGATGTCGGCTGGTGTTATTTTTGACCATTTGCTGGCCGCGGCTTTGCCTGCGTGGCTTTTTCTAAATACAGGTATAAAATCACCTATCTGCTAGTGAAAGTCCCGTCTAAATCAGTCCAGCCGTTTCGGAGATTAGCCGGAACAATCAGACGGACACAACACATTAAAAAAATCTTATAAGTGCCATAAATTATATCAGTACCATAGTAGTACCTATAGTAGTGTAGTGTATAATGTAGTTACTACCATAAGCATTTATTAAAAAGCTGTTATTTTGACATTACAAACAGATATTTCAATGTTATTTCTTGTATAGATGGATTTTGACTAATACAAGAAGAAGAAGAAAAATAATTTTATTTGTCACAGAAAAAACGTGCATACAAAAACATATCTAATAAACTAGAAGGTAAAAATTACACAAATTAAACAGATAATCTACACATAATCACGAGCACAAAAAAACAAATAGTCGGCAGCTGCCGTACATTACAGTATGAATGTGAATGGGCTTAGGAGTAGGAGACCAAAGAAAGGATGGAGATGACGAGTTATAGGGATGTATATAAGAAGAAGCTAGTGCTCACTTAAATGTCTCGACTGTCGCGCCACCATCAGGCGGCGCGTGTGTTGGATCATTCGGTTCCCTACAAAATGGTTAAGCTGGATCGTGCTGATCCACGCGTCATGCTCGTGAACGGGCGCCGTCAGTTGAGACTGGTCATCTCTTAACTGCCAGGGCTTAATTGTAATCTTTTAATCTTATATTTGGAATTGTTGTTAAATAGTTTATTTTTTTACATTGTTCTCACATAATTATAGAAGCGACAAGAAAAATGTACCCAGGATTTTGTAATATCTTGATTTAAAAGAGTGTCCTTGGAGTTTCTTGCCTGTTCTTCTCCATAGAGATCTACGTTTTGGAATGGGCAAATAGCTTCAACTTTCCGACGAACTGATCGACTCTTTGACAATTCAAAAGTGCCTGTAATTGGTTTAATTGAAATAACTGCTTTGAGTTTGAGTTTGAGACTTCAACTATATCGTACTAAGGACAAGAGGATGGTGATAACTTTAACTAGCCTTTTCCCAAGTATGTTGGGGTCGGCTTCCAGTCTAACCAGGTGCAGCTGAATACCAGTATTTTACATGGAGCGACTAGAAAGAAAAAAGAAAAGAAAGAAAATACGTTTATTTGCGGTAAAAGAAATAAAAACACATACACGAAAGAACAAGTTGAGGGAAAATATGCGTCACATTCATGCAAAACGGCCATCGCTCAGCATAATGCTGTGACCCTATGCGAGACAGAGCCCCAGCGCTGGTTTTCAGCGACAGCCGGCGTTGAAATGATGACGTCAACCGGTGCAGCCACCTACTACCCAGCGCCATCTACGCGCGCTACCAACGGCGGCGCGGGGCTACCTACCTGACCTCCAGAACCCAATTATCGGGTAATACGATACCCCTTGATACGACTGGTTGTCAGACTTTTGGGTTTCTGACGATCCCTAACGACTGTTAAAGCTGACACGAATGACAGTCGGGACCAATGGCTTAACGTCCTTAGTATGATTTAAAAATTAAGATTTAAATAACTATGGATTTATTAATCGTTATAAATTCTTGTGGATAAATATAAAAAAAAAAAACAATACATAAGACGCTGACAACAGGTAAACCGCGGTCACTGTCAGACTGCATAGAAAAGAAAGAGAAGCGCGATGACACAACGCTTGTAATTTATTGCAAAATAGGAAGCAATTATCTATTTACTCAAAAATGAGTTGAGTAATCGAAAATAAAAAACAACCTAATTCTGCATACAAATAAAACGTTCTTGATATTAATCAAATACCAACCGTACGTTGGTATTTAATACAGATATTTTGGATCAAAAGTCAAAGTAAAAGGTTAGTTTACCGTTAAGTTGTATCGAGATTTTATTTTCTAAACGTGTTTTGGTAACAGCTAGGTTTTGAGAAATATGTTCAAGAATAACATATATTTTCTCCGCTACCACAAACTATATAGAATTGGCAATTTTTTTGTTTAGGACAAGCCTTCTTTTATCATTTGCCTTTTGTCAGCGCCTTAATAATAACTTGCGATGTTTTTGACGTTCTATTTTTATCCCGTAATAGCTTTTTAAGTGCGTGAACAATAACTTTAGGCCGTTTATTTTAGATCAAAAGGAATATATTAACGTAATTACGTGTAAAATACGCCAAAATTAGGTACTAAAACATTTTTGTGTACCACATGAAACATATTTTAAGGGTTCCGTACTTCAAAGGGAAAAAACGGAGCCCTTATAGGATCACTTCGTTGTCTGTCTGTCTGTCCGTCTGTCTGTCAGTCTGCCGAGACCCTTTTTCTCAGGAACGCGTGGATGTATCAAGTTGAAATTACATAATAACTATAACTAGGGTACACCCCGTTGACCTAGAATCATGAAATCATGAATTTTCGAGTCCTAAACCTTATTTATTGAGAAACTAGAAAATAAAGCGGTTATAAAAATATAACAATATTTACTGCCCATTGATTTTTGACTACCTAGGCAATCGTCATAGACCTACTGGACATGTTCTGTTCATACGCAGTGGTAACCACTTACTATCAGGTGGGTTGCTTGCTTACCTGATATCCAGTTAACATAAAAAACCGGCCAAGTGCGAGTCGGAATCGCGCACGAAGGGTTCCGTACCATCATCTATAAAAACGGCAAAAAAATCACGTTTGTTGTATGGGAGTCCCCCTTAAATATTTTTTTTATTTTAATTATTTATTTTTAAAGTGAATATATATCTAAATATTCTGTGAATATTTCAAGCGTCTATCTGTTGCCGTTATCAATATCGAGCAAAAACGAGCAAAGAAATCACGTTTGTTGTATGGGAGCCCCCTTAAATATTTATTTTATTCTGTTTTTTAGTATTTGTTGTTATAGCGGCAACAGAAATACATCATCTGTGAAAATTTTAACTGTCTAACTATCACGGTTCATGACATGTGCCTGGTGACAGACGGACAGACAGACAGACGGCGGAGCCTTAGTAATAGGGTTCCCGTTTTACCCTTTGGGTACGGAACCCTAAAGATGAACATACTCTGGCAAGCTTCCGAAACATTTTGTTTTAGTTTAGTAGTGACCACAAAAAGGCATTATCTTGTCCTACGTTCTACCTAGGTAAACCCTTGATACTGCGTCTAGATCAGATGATCCCAATTACACGCTGTCGCACACGCATTGTTGGCTAACACCACGCTTACTGATAATAGGACTAGCAGAGGTCGTGAGACGAAATAGGGCAAAAGTTGTCGTGGGCCGAGATAAGACAAAAAAAATTGGACAAAAGTTGTGACCTTTTGCCCAATTTTTGTGACAGCAGATAATAAAGCCCCTGGGACAGTTACTGGCTATTATTGTTTTATTTTATTTTGGTTATTAAATTGAAGTGCAAATACCTCCTCATCTTGAATAGAGAAATCATGAGGATTGATCAATATGCTTGCTTGTTGACAATTATAGACTTCAACACCAGAAGCCTATCCAACCTACCAACGTGATTTAAAAAAAGTGAGTGGTATTCTAGATAAAATTAAAAATACCATAAGGCCGTTTCTCCACCGTCAACGAGAACGAGAGGACGACGCCGAAGTAGCGATACAAACAATTACTATGGCCTCGTGTCCACCGCCCACCACCGTTTGGACGTCACGATCGGTTCGAATGATCTCGTTTATACATCACAGCGGGCCTTATAGCACTGCGGCACCTATTTTTAATAGTCGCAGCATCATGCTGAGATGATGCCTTTTGGCCTCTTACAGGACATTATTTTATTTAGTTACCTTTGTGTGTTTTTTGTTTTTGTTTTTTATGTTTTTAAGAGTGTGTTTTAGTTTAATTTGTGATCTTCTGTGTGAGTCGCAATAAATATGTTTTCTTTCTTTCTTTTCTTTTTCTCGTTGACGTCCCGTTGACGGTGGTCGTGGACAATTGACTTTAGTTATAATTTTAAAATTACCACAAAAGTAGGTACTTGCCCTGTTTCGAACCGATGTCCTTGTGCTTGAGAAACGGGCACGTGAATTCTAGGTCCATTACTCGAAATTAAATCGTTAAATTTATTTAGTAAAATAAGTAATCATACTTTATTTTTCAACACATTCTCAAACACATGGACAGCTAATCTCATAACGAAAAAGTGTTACCAATACAAAAAAAAATATGAAGCTCGGGTAACTCTTGATGATTTATGTTGCCATAAATAAAAATATACCATTATCCTTGTACCGAGGGTTAAAAGTGAAAAATGCCTACACATATACATGTTGATTTGGAAAAGAAAAACGTCGCCGGTTTGAGTGTGTAGTTGGGGACAAAGGGTGTGGGGCGTGTACATAATGGACGACGCTGGTGATACTTTCTTATATGGATAGTTTGCTGCAGGGAATGGTCTTTAGAGACGTGCACTTAAATAAGCAGTGTGACAATACCAATTATTATAAACAAAACAGAATAAGGTCTATTTTCTATTCCTTATTACTTTATAATAAAGAATAGAATAAATCATATTTCCTAATTAGAATGTACACGAAGGCGATAGGTTAGTACTATGACAATATTGTTTTTTTTTATTGCATAAAAGCTCGTGCAGACTTGCGCGATATCGCGACCCTTGTCGTGCCGGCAATTTTGCCCCAATCTGCACAAGCCTTTAATCACTGATTATTACAGCGATGATTAAACTTGTGTCATGGGTGGCAGGGCCTATTAATAAAATCCGGCCAAGTGCGAGTCGGTTTCGCGCACGAAGGGTTCCGTACCATTATCTATAAAAATGGCAAAAAAATCACGTTTGTTGTATGGGAGCCCCTCTTAAATATATGTTTTATTTTAATTTAATTATTTATTTTTAAAGTGAATGTATAACTAAATATTCTGTGAATATTTCAAGCGTCCAGCTTTTGCCGTTATCAATATCGAGCAAATATGAGCAAAAAAATCACATTTGTTGTATGGAAGCCCCCTTAAATATTTATTTTATTCTGTTTTTTAGTATTTTTTGTTATAGCGGCAACAGAAATACATCATCTTTGAAAATTTCAACTGTCTAACTATCACGGTTCATAAGATACAGCCTAGTGACAGACGGACAGACAGACGGCGGAACCTTACTAATAGGGTTCCCGTTTTACCCTTTGGGTACGGAACCCTAAAAATGTTTAATTTATTTAAATTAGTACGGAGTTGCATTGGGTTAGTAGCTGTCATTTAGTACAAAAAGAAAAAAATCATAAAAAAAATAAAAAAAAGTATAGCCTCTCTCAGTGTGAATTGGGTGTGTGTCATGTCGTTGTGTATAAGGCGTGTGTGTGTTCTGTATGTTTGAGTTGTTAAAATATAATCCAATGGCTTGTATTCTTAAATTATGTTCACTTCATTATTTAATCTCAATTGAAATAATCTTAGTTCACATCTATTAAAAGAATTTAAATTGAAGCTTAAAAAATGTTACTTTTTGTATCTTTGCCAATACTAAAGCTTAGCCAACATCGCTTAGCATAAAAGCGTTTTAAAATCCTTTACAAATAAAAAAATCTCTCTAAAATCGGAAAGGGCGAGTCAATGACGGACACTTCAAAAGGTTACTATTGGAAATGAAAACGAACCCTTATTGAATTTAGGAATCCGACTAAACGTATCCATAATTTATGTAAAGACTAGCTTTTGCCCGCGGCTTCGGCCGCGTGGATGTCGGAAAATATCCCATGGGAACGTACTACCGGGATTTTAAAAGAACCTACATTCAAGCACGTAACTTAGCAAGATTCGTTAGATCTTACTTTCCTTTCTTTAACTTTCTTTTAAAGAGACAGGTTTAAAAATAAATTATTAAATTAGTACAACAACAACAAGTAACCATTGAATAATGACAAACAGTAAAAGTGTCAATTTTTAGGGTTCCGTATCCAAAGGGTAAAACGGGAACCCTATTACTAAGGCTCCGCCATCTGTCTGTCTGTCTGTCTGTCCGTCTGTCACCAGACTGTATCTCATGAACCGTAATAGTTAGACATTTGAAATTTTCACAGATGATGTATTTCTATTGCCGCTATAACAACAAATACTAAAAAACAAAATAATAAATATTTAAGGGGGCTCCCATACAGCAAACGTGATTTTTTTGCTCTTTTTTGCTCGATATTAATAACGGCAACATTTAGACGCTTGAAATATTCACAGAATATTTGGTTATATATTCACTTTAAAAATAGATAATTCAATTAAAATAAAACAAATATTTAAGGGAACCCCCCTTAAATATTTGTTTTATTTTTTTCCTATACAACAAACGTAATTTTTTTGCCATATTTATAGATAATGGTACGGAACCCTTCGTGCGCGAGTCTAACTCGCACTTGTTTTTGGTTGCACTAAGTGCACTATGGTTGTGTGAACTTACTCCCACTACGCCAAAACCATGCCACGATACGTGCCGTCGACTATACCCTATGTGTTAATTCAAGTTATAAACTATACGTGCGCCAAATTTCATCCGTTCACCCGTTTTTGCCCCAATTCGGAACATACAACCAGACAAACGGACCAATGCCTGCCAGGGGTGAGTTCGTCCGAATAAAGGGATATCGTGGCTCTGGCACACAGTCTGAAGGAGCACGGGTGGGCTTTTTAGTCAGTAAAAGTCTTACACGCCTTCCCGATAAGCGGGAGAAGTTATCACCCGAAAATAAAGAAGATAAACGGACAAAAAGCTTCGTTTCTATTTTATTATGCATACTATACTACACTGTTATTATATTGTGCAGTACTGCCTTGTTGGTGTAGTGCTCGCAAGCCCGACTGCTGAGCATGAGGTCCTGGGTTCGATCCCCAGGTCGGGCAAAGTGTTATTGGGATTTTCCATTAGGAATTCCTCAGTAGCAGCCTGGAGTCTGGATTTGTGCCCTGTTGCTGGCAGTAGGCTCGCCCCCTATTACATGGGACTTAAACATAATTGTCGAAATGTGGGTGTACTTTAGGTAGGTACACCTCTGCCTAACCCTTCGGGGATGACAGGCGTGATGTTATGTTATGTGTGTATAGATATTTATTTATTTATTTAAACTTCTCACACACAATTAGGTACAAAGGCGGACTTAATGCCTTAGGCATTCTCTACCAGTCAACCAAGGATGGTGAAGAGATAAGATGGCGGGTGCTCTGATTGAGAGAAAATAATAATATTAAAAAATATTAAATTATAACATAATTAATTATAAATAAAACGGGTGCACAAGTACATAAATAGGTTAAAGACTTATAATACACATACATACATAATTATTTACTATAATATTAATATACCTACATTATATATATAAATATACATACAAATTCAAGGAAAAGAAGTAATTGAGATGACTCTACGCTATTTGTTTTGTAAATAACTCTGCAATTTCCGCTTAAATGCATACCGACTGGTGGCCGTCCTGACATCAAGAGGAAGCGCATTCCAGAGAAGAATGGCCTGAATATGAAAGGAAGAATGAACAAAGTCAGAAGTATGAGAAGGACAGAGTAGAAGAAGATTGTTGGAAGAACGCAGATTCTTAGCGTGTGAAGAACATAGATACTGGAAGTGAGACATAAGATAAGAAGGAGGGCTGGGAGAGTTGAGAAGGGAGAAAAGTGTAGTCAAAGCGCGCAAACTTCTTCTCTGGCGAATGGACATCCATTTGAGCTCAGTCCTATAACTCGAGACATGGTCATGGTTATAGATATAGGAGAATAATAAGCCTAATTCCAGAGAGCATAAGAAGCACTATTTAATAACACCACTGTATAATTCATAAGCCGCTAAGTTGAACTCCGAGCTATTTGATCATCACCTGAGTATCACTAAATCAGTACTAATGCCACAACGTAAGGCACCTTTGAACATAAATATTGTCAACATAAGCGGTGTGTGAAGAATAATTATGATATATGGGAGAACGAATATTTCATGAAGTCTTTAAGTGTTTTTTGTTTGTGGAGAAATAAGCAATCGCAGACACGTCAACTTTGGGATTTTTTAAATTGGTTTCAATGACAGTAATAACATTTTGAGATACGCCTTTTGTGAACAAGAGTCTTAATAAAAGTTAGTAAAAAGTTTGATCGATAAAGGTCACCGCGCCATCTTTTTTAGGGTTCCGTACCGCAAAAGAAAAAAACACAACCATTATAGGATTGCAACCGTTGTCTGTCTGTCCGTCTGTCACAGCCGATTTGCTCCGAATCTACAGGACCGATTAAGTTGAAATTTGGTACACATATGGACGCCTGTGACCCAAACACGGATGTGTAACGTAAATAAATGAATTTTGAATATGGGGGTCACTTTTGGGGGGCATTTTTATTTTTATGTTTTTCAAACTGTACCGTGCGACACATCATAATTATGAAAGGACTTATTTTAAGGATTTCAGATATACTTTTTATACAACTTTAAAATAAATACTTTTAAAATTATTAACGAAAATAGATGAAAATGTACCATTCCCCCCTCCGAAACAACTGAGCTTATTATTTTTTAAATTACAGAAAACAGTTCTTTACTTATTACAGGAGAACCTATGAGAAGTCTATGATCTTAAAAACACATAGTAAATCTCTCAATATTGTGCATACAAACTTACATTTGCAGTTGGAATGTATGAGGGAACATGTTTTTCAACTGCAATATTAAGTTTGTTCGTAGGATAATTAATCCCCACTACGGAACTCTTGATTGTGCGTGGTCCGACACGCACTTGACCGGGTTTTTATAGTATTCTTCGGTCACTTATATAATAATTATACCAGCCTATTCTTGTTCCACTGCGGTCATAGTCCTTTTCTAATACAGAGAAGGCACGATCATTGATCACCACGCTTGCTCACTCAGGCACTTAGTTATGAAATACCTTCTACGGTAGGTACTGTTGATTTGAATTATACAAAGGGTTTATTGACCGAGCGAGCAAAGCATCTCTGCTTCAAGTGCGCGCGCTCGGACCAACCTTGTAAGGGAGGCGCCGCTGACGCGTGTACTCCGCACGCTCAACCTCATAGCCATTGAGACGGACTTATTCTGTTATTCTCTGAGTGAATTCACAAGGAATGCATTGTTTGTAATTTTTTATAATATAGGTATATGAATGTTAATATTTAGGATAATTAAGTTAGGATAAGCGCATTTATCGCATTGGGTTACCTTGTAATGGTAGATGTAAGAAGGAAAATAAATAAATAAATATGTCTATCAATATTTGCTTTCCTCTGTCAGTTTGTTGGAACTTCTATAAAAGTCGTATTTTACAACCGATCAGGACGAAACTTGGTATACAGGTTTTACGACTTTATAGAATTTTTATGTCGTTGGGAATTTTTGATTGGAGGTGTACTTCTTCCAAAACGGGGCCTACTGGATATCTCCGCCTTATAAGATCAGATTGCAACGGTTCTTTTTTTATTTGAAAAGTAGTAATTTTATGTTGGTCACATATAAATTTGGTGAAGATCTGATGTGGGTTTTCGGCGTGATGAGCAGAATAGCTCCTCAAAATGCAGTAAATTGCTCAATGGAGACGTTCACGAAATGTATGGGGCTCGGTACTAAAATAATTGAAAATTTAAACAGCCTTCTGACCTATATAGGCTGAAAGAGGGTAATTATTTTGTTGTCTTTGGGCATTTAATTTTTTAATACAGCCACCCGTTTTTTTTTAAACAAGTGTTGAAAAATAAAATATTCTACAAGCATTATTTATATTTTAGGGATGGCAGCCCTGTGGCAAATGACGTGACAATGACAACGTCAGTCAGCAGGACTCGGCTTGACATTTACAGCGGATATTTAGTCCGAGTTTACAGCTTTAACTTTTTTCGATACGTTTTGTTATTGCATTGTCATGATAATGAATATTTTTTGCCTTAATTTCATGGAGCTGCAGCTAAAATTATAATAAAATCTCAAAGTATTTAATAGAAACGAAAAAAATAGCCACATAAAATAATTATATTGCGTAGAAATTAATAAATAAAGATTATGTGCGTTTTATTTGTATTGAAACATTTTTCAGTTTTTCACAAAAACGGGCGCCTGAAAAAATCAGGTTTAACTGTAATCGAGTAGCATAATAAATAAGCTTTCTAATAAGGTACATCACATTAGCGTTTAAAAATCGTCGGAATATTATACTAATTTTGACCTCTCCTTTAGATTTCCACCAGTGGAATCGGCTGGTACGTTAATTTTTGCAAAAAAGATTGTGCTGGCGAGATCTATTGGTCCCAGAACTACTAGTTTTAAACTAATAATAAAATGATTTGGAACTTATGGTAGTCCAAGAACAGCTGTAGAATTGGTAATAAGCAAACTTTTTTAGTTACAGTTTATAAAATCATCAGGAAAGTCAAAAATCAATCTGCCTAGCCTTTTCCCAACTATGTTGGGGTCGGCTTCCAGTCTAACCGGATGCAGCTAAAAACCAGTATTTTACATGGAACGACTGCCTAACTGACCTCCACAACCCAGTTACTGGGTAGGACGATATCCCTTGGTAAGACTGATGGTTGTCAGACTTTTGGGCTTTTGACCATCCATAACGACTGTCAAAGATCTATGATTGACAGCCGGGACCAACGGCTTAACGTGCGTTAAATAGTCTTCCATCCACAAACCGACCGCGACAAGAGTAGCTTGACCTTCGATAAACCTGTTAGCCACGAGACCCTTTAAAAAAAAACATCTTTCTATCTACCCCAATATCAGTAACTAAACAATAGAAACACGATACATTTCTCTCTAACAACATCTGTTTCTACCGTAAATGACGTGTCATTTGAAGGAAATGAGTTACCATTGTAAACGTAGAAGAACAACCTGTTACAGAGTCTTATATTATTTCAATTGGATTTTTATACAACTTATAACTCGGACTTGAACGGGTTTGAAAGGGTGTATTGTGTGAAACTGGACCTGAGGTGTAGACGGTCAGACGGTGGATGTGTGAAATGAGCCGTTCGGACCCGAGTTTTGTAAGTGTTCTGTTAAAGTATAATCCTAAAATAGGCACCTTTTGCTGGGGTCCCTATGTTGTTTCGAACGCCGCTGTTGCGACACACGCCGTTGCGAATTATTTTTCCACTGCCTCAAAGGTTCGAAAGCTCACGGACTCGAATGAAGTAGTCGCGAAAGACGCTGTTTCGAAAAACATTTTCACTGCCTCATACGCTCGAATGCTTGTGATTTCGATTTATTTAGTCATAAAGTGTACAGAAAAGTATTTAATTTGGGTTAGGTTAGGTTAGAACAGTGACCATTAACGCGCGAAGGCGAGCGAGCGAAGCGAGCGTGCCGCGGCAGCGGCCGCCGAGCGCCAGGTCCCTTCTATTGTTGGTAAATTCAGTTACCAAAACAAAAACTCTTCATCAATATCCAATTTAACTAAATTACTATCACAAGCATTCGAGCGTATGAGGCAGTGAAAATGTTTTTCGAAACAGCGTCTTTCGCGACTACTTCATTCGAGTCCATGAGCTTTCGAACCTGTGAGGCAGTGGAAAAATAATTCGCAACAGCGGCGTTCGAAACAACATAGGGGACCCCCTTTTGCTTACCTTTTCTAAAGGTAAGCCAAAAGCAAGTTAGCCAAGTGTAGCCAACCCTGAACCGGTTAAAATATCAAAACAAAAAAAATGTTTTTTTTATATTCATACTTCAAGTAGATAACTAAATTAAGTGCATACCTAAAAAGAAACATATTTTTTTCATGTGGAACATCTTTTCTCTTGCTTTCTATGGGAGTGATTTCGTGAAAAGGGACGGAAGTGTGTAACAGGAAGTGACAGCTTAAGCATGGAATGAGTAAGTACTTCATGGAATTAGTAAGTTCTTTATATATTTTAAGTAAATAGTGTCGGGGGCGACCACTAGTAATGAATAATTATTCGAATTTCAGTATTTAGCTTTTTTAAATTTTGAGGTTAATTTCTCTCGCTGCTCAGTTGCTTATATTACCAAGGTGAGATGTCAGATGTTTACAAATCTTATGCAGCTACTGTGAGGCTCGCTCTTTTATTTTGTTTAATCACATTGATAGCCATCCCGTCTGCGGAGTTTCGTTAAAATTGCTAGCCAATTTAATTGAACGCCGTTGAATGATCACACTCACAAATTGACCAAAGCAACCCAAACACAGCTTTCTCTTTTCACACACATACCTAAATCGATCAAAGTTACGGCCGCGACTTACGAGTGGTTGTGGGATCGAACCCAAGTAGACACGATACTTTGTATAAATTACTTCATCCCCACTCCTCTCAAAAACGGTGAAGGAAAACACCGTGAGGAAACCGGCATGTCCTAGAACCAAAAATTCGAAGATATGTGACATCCACCAACCCGCTGCACTGGGTCCGCCTGTTGGATACTCCCCACTCCCTCTCACAGAGAGGAGGCCTGTGTCCCAGCAGTGGGAACATTATAGGCAAATCGGTCCACACGGTCCGTATTAAGACGCTGACAACAGGTAAACTGCTGTGCTATGCTGCTGTGTGTGTGCTGGTGTTGTTCAGACTGCATACAAAAGAAAGAGAAGCGCGATAACACAACGCTTGTAATTTATTGCAAAATATGAAGCAATTATTTATTTACTAAAAAATGAGTTGAGTAATCTAAAATAAAAAAAAAAACTAAGTTCTTCATACAAATAAGACGTTTTTGTTATTAATACCAACCGCACGTTGATATTTAGTACAGATATTTTGGATTGATACTCAAAGTAAAGATTTACTGTTAATTTGTGTCGAGATTTTTTTTCCAAACGTTTTTTTGGTAACAACCAAGTTCTGAGAAATATTTATTTATTTAACAGTTTATGTACACACATATAAACAGACAAGAAGAAAGGAACAGAAAACTACGTACAAAGGTGATGCTTATTTCTAAAGAAATCTCTTCCAGCATACCTGCGACAGGAAAGTAGACAAAGAGATGTAGACAACGTGTGTAAAAGTAGAAGAGAAAACATAATACATAAAATCAAAATAAAAACTTACCAATATTATTACTATACTGATCACTAATTTAAATATAAACATACAATAAAAGAATATACTTACATACATACTTCTTAAATAAATATCACTAAAATATATTTAAGTATAAAATAATAAATCACCCATCATGGGTGGGGTCATCATGGTCTTATTAAGCAACTATGATGAAGTGGAAAGATAGTGTTCTTTCACTCTTTTTTTAAAAACTGCAACGGTTTAGCAGTCCCTAATGTCAGGCGGAAGTGAATTCCACAACCGAACCGCGTGCACAGAGAAGGAGTAGGAGTAAAAGTCGGTAGAGTGGGGATGTTCAAGAATAACATATATTTTTTCCGCTACCACAAACTATATAGATTTGGCAATTTTTTTGTTTAAGACAAGTCTACTTTTATCATTTGCCTCTTGTCAGCGCCTTAATAAAAATTGGTCCTTCCGCCCTAATTTTTTTAAATATTTCATTCCTAACATTAATAAGACTAACTTCCTGCCACAGTATAACCAGCCAGATACCCACATCAAACTAATGAATGATGATAAAGAAAAGCCTGCAGTCATTGTACCTGTAAGCGTGTTACATAATTCATGAACGTTAGGGCACGCTCAGGTAATGTTAGGAACAAAGGGAACGCTCTCACAGAAAATGAGATGTTTTTGTTGATTTCTCATGTTTGTATTAGGCTCGATTTTAGTAAACAGTAGTAGGGAACTGTTCTTTGTAAGTGGTCTTTGCAAAGAAAACGAGTGGGTGCAGAGAACCTGACCATGCTCTGAAATAATATAGTTCAAAATTCAAACACGGTAGTTGAGTAAAGAATATCATTATGCTTCTGTATCTGTATTTATGTACCTATGCGGCAACTGGTGCGGTTAAATAATAACGAACAACGTCGATTGAAGGTTCCTGCTTGGGCTGCGGGTATTTCTGAAAGGGATATCGTGGCCCTGGCACACAGGCAACTGAAGGAACACGGGAGGATTTTAGTCAGTAAAAGCCTGACACTTCTCCCGCTCCGCCCAGAGCGGGAGAAGCTATTTGATAATTTCACAGCCAAAAAAATTTACGGGTAGATCGAAGGTTAAGCTGGCCACTGGCCATGGTTGGTTCGTGGATGGGTGACCATCAATTACATATTGAGACCCCTTCGTGCCTCGGGAAGTACATTAAGCCGTTGGTCCTGGCTGTTATTCTTAGATCTTTGATAGTCGTTACGGGTAGTCAGAAGCCCAAAACTTTGACAACCAGTTCTACCAAGGAGTATCGTGTTAATCAGTAACTGGATTGTGGCCGTAAGATAGGCAGTCGCTCCATGTAAAATACTGGTTAGCTGTATCCGGTTAGACTGGAAGCCGACCCCAACATAGTTATTATTCCTTCAACGAATCTGTGAACAGCGTTATACAATATGGTAGCGGACTACAAAACAACGTGCTCTGTTTGATATCCCACAGCTATAAGGTTATAGAATCGAATAGAATATACATTTATTTTGCGAATATGGGTAATACATAATAGCTGATGGGATACATTAGAGCTCAGCCATATTTCACCATTCGGCATGCAAACATCTATATTATTATGCATTTAAGTCTAACCAAAGGGAAAAACCATTAAGGACGCTATCACAAAATCTGTCAAAAATTTGCGATACGAGGTACATTTTGCGGCAAAATTTAACTAAACCAAATGTAACTAATAATTGGCACAGATAGATTACTCCTTCATCTCAATTAGTAGCATTTTTTAATTTGAAAATGTTGGTTTATAATATTGTAAAAAATAATTTCCGTTGCCTTTTCACACACAATTGACGATATCGTGTTGAATTTAGGAACATTTTACTTCAATATAGTAACATAAATTCAGTTAATAAAAATATTTTATGTAAGCAGACATGTTCAACTCATACAGGTAGCAAAAATAACTATCAACATGTTAATGTTAAATAGTCTCAGCAAATAATGTTGAAAAAACCTAATTTTTATTAAAAACACTGTCGGTAATGTTTTTTTTCATATTATTTAACAAACCATATCAAGAAATTTAAAAATTTAATAAATTTTATTTTATGATTATACAATATCTTCGTTAAGTAAATGAACAGCGAAATAAGGTATATTTTCGAGAGCGCAAAAGTGATGAAACTATTAACAGGTGCTGAGACTGACACGAATGGTTTATCATCACGAAAACTGTACTTTTATAGTAACACAGACTTAATGTTTCAATTATTTCAAGCTTTCTCACAATTAGATAAGAAATTGATGAAAAATGTTTTTTTTTTTGTGATAGCAGCCTTCAATTCAGCAAAAAAAAAATTCGACAAAAACTCAGTCACATTTACAGTACGTCTTGTCATTTATAATATGCTATAAGTTATAATAATACAAAAAGTCTTAAAAAAAGTGTTCCAAAAATACGTAGTTTCATAGATAAATACTATCAATAGACTCTCGACGTGTCATCGATATGTACCAGTAAATCATTTTGATTCAAACCTTTATTTTAACCATTATTTACCATCATTTTCATTTATATTTGACAGCTCAAGGAATAACTCAACAAGACACGATAGAAGTTTTTATTGATACGACGCCTTTTTTTTTTTTTTTTTTTGGGATGGGAAATTATCAAATAACTTCTCCCGCTCTGCGTGTCAGACTTTTGCTGACTAAAACTCACCCGTGTTCCTTCATTTGCCTGTGTGCCAGGGCCACGATACAGGGCCTTTCGGACAAACTCGCAACCCTGGCAGGCATTGGCCCTAATGGACCCCGTCAATTTGTGCTGACGTCTCGTTGAGGCGCGCGTGGAACACAACGCGCCGTCGACCGCTACCCATCGCTCACCGACCGCAAGCCCGCGCCTACGGTGGCCGGAAATCGGCTTGCGACTCCCGACGCCCACGGCGCCTCCTGCGGCGACTAGGGGCGTGAGGGCGCGAACCCTGCCTCTCACGTGCTCCGCCTCCTCCTTCGCGAGCATTACTGCTTCACAGAAGGAGGTGACGGCCTCCCATGCACTCTCGCTCCGAACCATGCACTCGCCGGACGCGAGAGATCGCCGCCGCCGATCGCCTCCGTTAGGACAGGGCGGTGCTCCGCCCAAGCTGGGCAGACCTCCACCGTATGCTCCACCGTCTCCTCCGGGCGATCCACACAGTGGTGACACCCGGGCGTTTCCTCCCGCTTTATCCTGAACAGGAACCTCCCGAAATAACCGTGTCCGGTGAGGACCTGCGTCAGGCGGAAGGTGAGGACGCCGTGGCGCCTCTCTAGCCACTCCTCAAAGAGGGGACTTATCGCCACAATTGTGGCGTGCCCAGCGCTGGGTTGCGACAATCGCACTCTCCATGTCGCCATCAGATCCCGCCGGAGCTCTGTCCGCTGTGCCGTGATTTCTCGCGGCAGCGGAGTTTCACCCCGGCGTTTCGCCTCCTCGCGCCACTCCCAGATGTGTGCGAGGACTTTTGCCTCCAGATACCATGGCGGCAGTCTGGCAAGGAGGCCGCCGCCTCACGGGAGACCGTGCGGTAACCCCGTACCAGCCTGATGGCCATGACCCTTTGGGACGCGTTCAACCGCTGGGCTGGTCGCAGCCTTAAAGAACGCGCCCACACCAGTGCCCCGTAAACGGCCATGGACCGCACGATCCCCGCGTAGAGCCTCCGGCAGGAGGCGTTTGGACCCCCTAGATTGGGCAGGAGCCGCTTCAAAGCAGCCCCGGCCCGCTCCAGTCTGGAAATTGATATGACGCCTAAGATTGCTTAGCAAAAATAATTCATATGCCAGTTGATTCTATGACATAGTCTGATTAATATCCTAGAGTTATGGGATATCTAAAGGAATACGTTGTATAGTTTATACATTTTGTGTATTCTTTTGTATGGTTCCGTAGTCACAAAGTACCCTTATAGTTTCGCCATGTCCGTCCTTCTGTCCGCGGCTTAGCTCAGAGACTTTTAGTACTAGAACTGTAATTTGCCGTAGGTATATATAATCACGTTATATATTAATATATAACGTGATTATATATATATTAATCACGTTGACAAAGTGGTAAAATAAAATCTTGGAAAAAATATTTATTTATTATTTAAATCACAATTATAACACCTTCACAGACTCATCCAAGGCGATGTTATCAGTCAAAATGTCTACTTACACAGATTTATTCAAACATTTTAAAAACATGACAACGGTTATAGGTTTTTCTGTTTTTTAGGGTTCCGTACCCAAAGGGTAAAACGGGAACCCTATTACTAAGGCTCCACCGTCTGTCTATGTATGTCTGTCACCAGGCTGTATCTCATGAACCGTGATGGTTAGACAGTTGAAATTTTCACAAATGATGTATTTCAGTTGCCACTATAACAAAAAATACAAAAAAATAGAATAAATATCTAGGGCATCCCATACAACAAACGTGATTTTTTTGCTCATTTTTGCTCGATATTAATAACGGCAACAGGTAGACGCTTGAAATATTTACAGAATATTTAGTTATATATCCACTTTAAAAATAAATAATTAAATTAAAATAAAACAAATATTTAAGGGGGGCTCCCATACAACAAACGTGTTTTTTTGCCATTTTTATACATAATGGTACGGAACCCTTCATGTGCGAGCCTGACTCGCACTTGGCCGGTTTTTTTAAAGGCCGTTCAAAAATATTAAGGATCTCTGCGTAAATTATTTAGCTTTAAAGTGATTTTTTTTTGTTAGAGTCAAGTGTCCCCCTGCCAGCTACATGGTTATTTTTGAATATGTGAAAACATTAATGGAAGCAGTATACGAGTTTATAACGAAATTAAAAGGAAAACTATCACAGCCAAGTTGGCTTTACAAGATAACGAGTATAGTCGACCAATTTACATTTGCAGTTGGTGAATTGACTGTGACATATATCGATGTATGGGACAACATGTTTTTCAACTACAATGTGAAGTTTGTTTTGGGATAATTTCACCCCAACTACGGAATCCTTCATCATGCGTGGCTTAACACGCACTTGGCCGGTTTTTTTTCTTATTTTATGTTGTAGCTGTTTGTTTTTTTTAAGGTATATACTCTATACTAACAATAAGTTCAAATAGCTATGAACAATATCATCTTGAACTATAACCTCAATTTAGCTATTATTTTTATTTATTTTTTATTTACCTAACCCCTTAATAGGGGTTGGAATCTGCTATAGAATTCTAGGCTCAAATCTTAACACCTACTTAATTATTAATATGATCAATTGATCACAATGGCATCGCAGTTTACTATAGACTAGCCTTTGCTCGCGGCTTCGCCCACATAGGTATTGGAAAATATCGCACGGTAACGTACTACCGAGATTGAAAGTACCTTATGTGTTAAACATATATTTTTTTTATTTTAATATGTCTTAATAAAAAATAAAGTTATCGTTAACGAAAGTGTTTACTTTCAAACTGGTTTTATGGTGACTTGCCGGCCGGCATGTATGCGCGGTGTAGCGGAACACGTGACGGTACCGAAACATCTGTGCGCTCGCTCGATTTGCGATTGTTTTTTTTTGATATTTTATTAGTATTTCAAGTCGAGATTTTTTTTTTTTTAGAAATAATGGCAATTTGTTATGTTACTGATACTGGGCCACCAAAAAAAACTTTTGCACACTGGTTAAATTTATGTTTATACAGTTCTCAAAACATTATTTTTCCATTTCAAAGGAAGAACACCAAAGGACCAAAAAACGAAGCGAAAGACCAGAACAGATATTCGGTAAAAGTTTCACTGTACATTGTTCTGTTTTTTAAGGTACCTACTCTATACTAACAATAAGTTCAAACAGCTATGAACAATATCATCTTGAACTATAACCTCAATTTAGGCCCTTAATAGGGGTTGGAATCTGCTATAGAATTCTAGGCTCAAATCTTAACACCTACTTAATTATTAATATGACCACAATGGCATCGCAGTTTACTATAGACTAGCCTTTGCTCGCGGCTTCGCCCACGTAGGTATTGGAAAATATCGCACGGTAACGTACTACCGAGATTGAAAGTACCTTATGTGTTAAACATATATTTTTTTTATTTTAATATGTCTTAATAAAAAATAAAGTTATCGTTAAAGAAAGTGTTTACTTTCAAACTGGTTTTATGGTGACTTGCCGGCCGGCATGTATGCGCGGTGTAGCGGAACACGCGACGGTACCGAAACATCTGTGCGCTCGCTCGATTTGCGATTGTTTTTTTTAGATATTTTATTAGTATTTTTAGTCGAGATTTTTTTTTTTTTACAAATAATGGCAATTTGTTATGTTACTGATACTGGGCCACCAAAAAAACTTTTGCACACTGGTTAAATTTATGTTTATACAGTTCTCAAAACATTATTTTTCCATTTCAAAGGAAGAACACCAAAGGACCAAAAAACGAAGCGAAAGACCAGAGCAGACACAAAAGAAAACGCATTGCTTAAAATCCATACACATGTAGACATATTCGGTAAAAGTTTCACTGTACATTGTTCTGTACGTGCCGCCGTCCCCTTCGGCAAAAAAGAGTGAAATCTCAGCAAAATAAAAGTTTAGAGAACCAGACCGGGTCGGACTGAGATCGTTCGCGACACGTCCGAATATGCATCGAACCTTTACGATTGATGTTTTCTGTTTAAATGGATGGCTGCCTTGGACGTATATGTATGAATTGCGTTGTGTTCTTTTTCTTTTTGAACTAGTTGCTAGTTGCTTTTCAGCTTGTTTTGGAGAATTGTTTAGCTTCATCCAACAGGGAATTTGTAATAATATCTTTATAAGCTAGCTGTATTTGACCAACCAATTAAATCAAACCAAAATCAATAATTTATAATAAGAATAAAATTAAAATAATAATAATTATGTATTATGTAGGTATGTAATTTATATAAAAATGTTTGCCTTACTTGGGACGAGACTGGACCCCACAACACAGGGAATCCTAGTGTGGGTTTCAGTGAATTTGTAAAAATCTAGGACTTATGGCTCCTATGTATCCTATTACTATTGTTTTTTTTTTTTTTTATGATGTACCGTGTTTTTGAACTGAATAAAGTTTTTATTATTTTTCATTTACTTATTTTTCCTTGTTGGCCGAAATAAACGTATTTATTTATTTATTTTTATGTTCCGATGGAAGATTTAATAAAATAAATAAATAAAAAAGTTTTATTTCGGACCCATAGAAGTCCATTTGATTAGTATACACAAGACTTAGAAACTAGTGTTAGTACTTAAATCTACCAGAAAAACAACACAAATAATACTGGTCCCTCTCCCTATAATTATTTTTGTCTAAAAAGGTGACGTTCGTGTTATTATAACAATCTGAATGATTTTGGAATATATTGCTAATCCATTGCTTCATATGTTCAAAAAATTTGTCTACACAACATAACACATAACACAAACTGTCAAAATAAACCCATTGCTAGAGATAAACTACGATAACATGGCTCGCCCCTCCAAATTACTGTTTCAATGTGTTTAGTCACATCCTTACGAAAGAGTTAGTATGTAGTTGTACTCGTATTATCTCACTTATTACCAGATTTGTTGGTCAACTAATCATAACTAGCCGATCGCGCAAGACAACGCACGTGTCGTTTTCATAGAGCACGTCAGTGCAGCGCTATACTAATAATAATGAGCGATTAATGACGCCACTAGTCGAGCAACAAATCCGTGATTTGTTTTTGTTTTACGGCCGTCTCATTACGCACACATGCGTACAAATACTTTCAAACGTTTTGAATTTTGCAGGGGCAGGCCATATTATCGTAGTTAATCTCTACTGATAGTATATTACGCAATTACCCCTCCGATATTAACACGTCAATCATATTTCTAAAACTAGATGAGGTCGGCGTTTCCTATCTGACTACTCTGAGAAGAAAGGCCGAAACAAACTCAGAGTGTGACCTCTGTCTCTTTTAAAGTCCAGACATAATCTTGGTCAGATCATGTGAATGCCATGTAGATTGGTGTCTGAAATGGTCTTTTGAGGAAAGAACCACACAGATTGAGTGGACCTGACTAGTCAGTGCACGCATTTGTCAGTAATCGTGCAGCTCTACTCAGAACTTAAGGAGCTCAACGATGCGACGATCAATACCAAAGAAAGGACATTTGGGTAGGCCGCATAAATGACTCAAACTGCCAGACCATGATTAACACTAACTGAGAATAAAAGACAAAGGGAAAATAAAAAAAGCAATAACCCACATAGTCTTCACATTCACAATAATTAAAATAATATAATACTTTACAAGTAAATATTAACATAACATCACTCTTGTTGTTTCCGAAGGCTTAGGCAGAGGTGCACCTAATAGTACCCCATGTAATAGGGGGCGAGCCTATGCCATCAACCGGGCAAAAATCCAGACTCCGGGCTGCTACTTTGAAATTCCAGATAGATGAACCCATTCCATCTTTATTACGAAAACAGCTTAACTAAGACTAAATTAAATCCTGTATGTGTAAATTAAACTTCGTAGCTAAGTAATAACAGTCGCTTGGGTCGATCCATCAGGTTAAGCTACGCTTGCCGGGGTTGCTCCATCGATGGGTGACCATCTTAACATACCGAGATTCCTCCGTGCCTCGGAAAGCACGTTAAACCGTTGATCCCGGCTGTCAAACGTGGATCTTTGACAGTCGTTACGGGTCGTCAGAAGTCCGAAAGTCTGACAACCAGTCTTACCAAGGGGTTTCGTATTACCCAGTTACTGGGTTGTGGAGGTCAGATAGGCAGTCACTCCATGTAAAATACTGGTATTCAGCTGCATCCGGTTAAACTGGAAGCTGACTCTAACTAATCTGCTGCGGCGCGCACCGGTGACTCGTGCGCTGCGCACTCTCAACACGGTGGCGGATGCTATAGACGTATTCACCTGTACACTGGGCGAGTTCACAAGAGCCACGTACTGTATATAAAAAAAGGAGAAATTACGTTTATTTGCGGTAAACACAACGCAAAGAAATAAAAACACAAACACGAAAGAACAAGTTGAGGGAAAATATGCGTCCCTATGCGAGACAGAGCCCCAGCGCTGGTTTTCAGCGACAGCCGAAATAGCCGTATAGCATGTAAGGTATAGTTTATATTTAAGTTACCGTGTCGTATTAGATTTATTATCTGTACTGGCAAAGGAAACATGTCATGTGATAAATAAATAAATAGTTGGGAAAAGGCTGGCCAGATTGATTGATGTGTAAATTCAACCTAAATGATACTGTACTTTCTCATAAACAATTTATTTATCACACCATCGATATACATCACCGTTTCTAAACCAAAGGAACTTGGCCAACTTGGGCCCAGTTCGGTAAACAAAAACTTTTTGGGACATGAGACCGAACTAGGATCGTCAATCAATCAGTTGGACAGCTATTTGTACCTACAGACTCAGCTGTGCTATTGGCTGATAGAGATGTACGAGTAACTTACTATGGTCGGAGTAGGGATGGAAATTGTCCCTGCAAAGATTTTTGTAAAAATCTTGGTATGAAAATTAAAGAAATAAAGATTGAAATGTTATATTAGATTCAAAATCAAATTATTTTTAACCCAGTGCCAAAAAGGAGGAAGTTATTATGTTCGTCATAATCTGATGCGAGGTTGCCATGGAAATCAAGGGAAATCCTCAAATTTTATAGGCACACCTATAGCGATTTGGGTATTATTTGCTGTAACTCGTGCATTTGCTCTCGGAATGCACCATTTGGTGAAGTGGAACTGTTGATGAAGACCACAGATGGCAAGAGGAACTACTTAATAACAAGTATTTAACGGGTTGCGATTCGATTAGGTCTTTAATATGGTTGCTAAGAATTTATGCTCGTCGCAATGCATATGATGCATTTCTTCTTGTTCTTACTAGGAGAACTCCTAAATAATTAACGTCCCCGCATAGGGAAAAGCAATATTTTGTAAATGTGTAATGAACAGTTGACATTGGGCAATTGTAACTTAGATAAATTACAAACTGACCCACTTTTATAGTAAAAAATAAAAAAAACTTTTTACTAAAACAACAACCGACTTCCAAAAAAAATACTACAAAGTGAAAAAACAACTTTAATTTCGGAAATCGGTGGCAAAAACTAAAATACAGATCCAAAAACACCGACTTCCTAAATTAAAGTTAATTTCCAAAAATACATGACTAGTTAGACGATGTCAACGAATTTGGACATGACCCTTACACACGTAGTGTCAAAATATCTAAGGAGAAAGTCAAGAATTAAATTGCAGTCCTAATTTTTTCCCAAACTCGTTAACCTACGAATAAAAAGATAGATCAGATAAGATCGGCACGGTTCATCAAGACATAATCATTTCAGCTGACAGAAAGAAAGAAAGAAAATACCTTTATTTAGCACAGACTAAAAGGCACACTAATATACACCAGATAAAATAAAAAAGAAACAAGAAAAAAGTGTAAAGTACGATGAAAGAAATTAGCGGGAAAGTGTGCCTCACGGCTGCGCCAAAAGGCCCAGTTCAGCAAAAATGCCAGACAACTAGTGCCTGACGCTGGTTATCAACTGAACGTGAAGTGTGAGGTGACGGATGTAAATCAATTTTATACTGCAATGTCTGTATGCATACATAAATAAATAAAATAAATTTGTGTCAGATAAAAATAATAACGAATGTACATACATAGTGTGATTTTTAGTAAAATTGCAAAATACAAAACTAGAATAGACGTCCACTGCTGGACATAGGCCTCCCCCAAGCACCGCCACTTCAAACGGTTCTGTGATTCGCGCATTCAGCAAGACTTAGAAGGTATTAGTAAAAAGTATGAGATGAAAATAGCGTCAAAATGTTACAAACAATTACAATATTCTGATTTGACTAGACAGCATATAAAATTAAGCTTCAAGACTGATGAAAAAATAGTGAAATAAATAAAATATGTAATGAAACTTGTATGAGAACATTTTTCCTTTGAACTCTGATAAAAATATAAGATGAAACCTTATTAGAAATTCAGATTTGATCTAGTATCAGTATTATAACTTACTAAGCAGGTTGGTTCCAAACCCAAATGTATTATTCAGTTAAGCTAAGAATTTTACGACTTGAATTAGTTAAAGTTTTTAAATACATGAATCTCATTTATTGTGACAACCGACAAAATTAAAAAAATCAGCCTTGAGTCACATGAAATATCGACAAGCCGGCGAAAATTTTCCTTAATAAAAAGGAAGCACTCAGTTCCCTTATGTAAATGTAGGTACCTATAGCATAATCAGCCTGTAATGTTCCCACTGCTGGGATGCAGGCCTCCTCTCTTCGAGAGGGAGTGGGCCGTAATCTACCACGCGGGCCCAGTGCGGGTTCGTGGATGTCACATGTCTTCGAATTGTTGGTTCTAGGACATGCCGGTTTCCTCATGATGTTTTCCTTCACCGTTTTGAGAGCAGTGGTGATAAAATTATTTACACAAAGTAAAACGCCTGCTTGGGTTCGAACCCACGACCTAACTCGTAATCCACCACTGCCATCACTGCTCTAAATGTAGATATGTATTTGTGAAAATAAACTATAAACTGATAATAATTATAAATTAAGTAAATTAGTTTGGATCCGATTGAAAAATATTTAGCTGATAGAAAGCTATTGCCGTATACTGCCCCGTAAGTCTCGTGGTTGCAAGCGCCACTGCTGAGCCTTGGGTTCGATTCCCAAGTCAGCCAAAGTGTTATTAGGTTTTTCCATTCGCAATTTCTTAGTAACAGCCCGGAGTTTGGAAGTTGGCGGTGTGATGACCCTGTGCCTCGGAAAGGACGTTAAGCCGTTGGCCCTGCGCCAGATCTCTCTCTGATCGTGTCTGGTTGCCGTCCCATCGAACTATGAGAGTGAAGGAAGAGAGAGAGCACCTGTGTGTGCGCACACACTTGTGCACTATAATATCTGCCGCGCCGAAGGCTGGTCTCCATGGCCAAAATTCGGTCTGGAGGAGTATTATTTTTGCCGTGTACCATCGGATATGTCTTATGGTATAGTGGCTTCCACGAGAACAGAAGTCGTTATTGGTAAACATACAACTTGTCAAATTACAAGTCTCGCGTAAATAGGTTACTTCTAGGCAAGAATTCAGTATTGTCGACCGCATCATTACTTACGGTCTGGGTCAACTGAGACAGTGGTCAGACACGAGCATATCAAATGTAAACAAGTGCGTGTCTGACCACGCAAAATGGTTCCGTAATTTATCCCAAGAACAAACTTGACATTGTAGTTGAAAAACATGTTGATTATTATTTATCATTTCTGGTGTTAATAATATCCTGTTGAATAATGTGTTTCAGTTTCCAATAAATACTTGTGAGATTATTCAAACTTTAATTTTCATAGACTAGCTTACATAACCTAAAGGTAATTAATAGTGCAGTGCTTACAACTGCAAATGTAAGATTGTACGCACAATATTCAGTGATTTATCATGATATTTTAAGACCATATACTTCTTATAGGTTTTTTGTAATAAATAGGTATAGAACTATTCTATGTATTTTTTTTCAAAATTTTATGCTCAGCAGTTTCGGAGATAACTTTAAACTATTTATTTTAAATTTACAAAAAAAAAATAAGATCCTCACATTATGACCTTTAATTTTATATGTCACGCGGTAAAGGTGGTATTTTTTTTTTTTTGTTGCCTCCCAAAAGCGACCACCACATTCAAAGTTCATCTAGGTATTTACGTAACACGTTCGTGTTTGTGTCACAGAAATTCAAATGTTTAACAAATCAGCTGTTACAGAAGGCCAAACAGACAGATTTTTCTTTTTGAGTTACGGAACCCTAAAAATTAAAAATTATTATGACAGGTTGGCAGAATCTCAACAGTATGTAGGTAAGTATGAAAACTAAATTTTCTGTCATCAATTTGGTGAGCCAGTGGTATCTATATCTTTTCATCGCACATTCAGCCTCCAGACACTTTCTTAAATACCGTAGGAAAAATTTAATGGACTTTATTTTTATTTTCTGTTGTATTAGTTTCACTTCATAGTATATTTATTTTACCTATCTCAAACTTAATACAACCCAGATTCTTGTTTACATAACTTTAAATATTCACCTCTGATAATATTCCAGAGCAATAATATTTCAAAGGATAAAAAATGATGCCTGTTTCAAATTTAATCTGGGATGAAAAAGATGAATTACTTATTTATCATTCAGGGAGTTGGAGGAATGATTTATTGATACTGTGAAAATTAGGCTTTGAATACAATGAAGCGGGCAATTGTAGATGAGAGGCGAGAAGCAGGTAAGATCGTTACAAAATGTAATAATAATAATTTTTATAATGGCTTAAATAATTTTTAACAAAAATAGTGAGGTCCTGACTCTTGCACTATAGTACCTGTGTTACCAGCAGACTAATTGCGTAACACACTATCAGTAGGAATTGGGTTTCAATTTGACAGTTCAACAACATTTATTGCGTTATTTACGTTGTTGAGCAATCAATTTTTTCTAACAATGTGAAGCAATGGATTAGGAATTGGTACATATTTGAACGTCGAAAATTAAAATACCAAGGGTAAAATATCACTGTTCAAAACATCGAAAATTTAAATATCGATTGTATTGATATATCGAAAAGTTTGTCCCTACTCGCCACAACTACACATGCAGTTCAGTAAAAACCGGCCAAGTGCGAGTCGGACTCGCGCACGAAGGGTTCCGTACCATTATCTATAAAAACGGCAAAAAAATCATGTTTTTTGTATGGGAACCAAAAATAAATATACAAATAAAAATCTCCTTACACCTACGTATACTTTTCCAGATTTATTTTCCAAAACCTCGTTAACTGCAACGCTCTGTTAATTTCGCTGGACCATTAATTTCTTTGCACACAATTAATATGTCATTTTGTGTGTCACCATTTTGTAATTACGTTTTTGTTTCATGTTTGCTGTTTCTGTTTAATCAGCTACATTGAAACGGTTCTAATTTGCATATTTAATGATATATTACTTTTTTAGCTTTTCGATGTAACTTATGATTTTTACAGGTTTTTACCTGTTTCCGAACTACAAATGTCTAAGGACTGCTTCATTGGTCTAGTAGTCACAAACGCTACTGCAGAGATTGAGGCCCTGAATTCGGTCGGGCAAAGTGTTATTTGGTTTTTCGAATTTCTCAATAGGATTTGTGCCCGGTTGATAGCAATAAGCTCGCCCCCTATTAGTCATGAGACTTGAAACATAACTGGCAAAATATGAGTGTACTATAGTTACACCTCTGCCTAACACTTTGCGGGATTACAGGCGTGATGATAAATGTTATCTGTAAAAGTATCTAACGGATTACATCAAAAGTATGGGTTGAAGTGTATTATCTTATCCTATAACAAACAGCATTATATTTAAGTGAGCAATCAGTCAACCTCCCAAGTGTTTTGACAGATTATATTCTTTCATTGAAGCGGCCAGTATTTTATGGAAACTCATTTATCTTCAAATTCAAATTTAAATTCTTTATTGCATTCATGTGTACATTTAGTTGTTACAATTAGGAAGTTCCAACATGAAACCCAGTTAGGACACGGCAACATATTAATAATAAAAATAACAATAATAATTATTATAAGTATATATTATAATAATTATTGCAATTATTATAGCACAATAATTTTAACATAATAATAATAAAAGTATGTATATGTGCTTTTTTATGACTATATTATAATAAGTTATTATTTATCTAGCTATCTTATTGTATTCATTTATTTGTTCTAGGTATTCAGCGACCGAGTAAAAGCATTTTTGTGTCAGATATTATATCTATATATATATCTTTTAATTTTTTGTTAAATATATTGAATTTGGTTTCTTCTTTTATTTGTTCCGGTTCTTATTCATTATTGTGTGCAAAATAATAATTATTGACACTGACATTCCTTGTAGATATAGCCAACCTCTTAATCCTTTATCGCTTTTAAACCTTTAGGTAGTCAAGCAATTTCGAGGTCCACTGTAACTCCTGCTAGCATAACTTACATTTAATTTTCCCTTACCATAAAGCGATTGAGAACTAGTACTTATGAACCTCGTGGTCAGCATTCTAACAAAGGACTTACCTTACTCAATTCTGCAGAGTAATTGCGTACCACACATTAAATGGCAGTCGGTCGTAATGCCTTTCATTTTGACAGCTGAACCACGTTGATTAAAAAAAAAAACACGTACAATTAGTCATACACTAAACATGATTGTACAAGTTGTGGTCAAAAACCAGGATGAACAGCTTTTATTTTTTGGGTGGGAAATTATCAAATAACTTTCTCCGCTCTGGGCGGAGCGGGAGGGCGTGTCAGAATTTTACTGACTAAAACCCACCCGTGTTCCTTCCGTTGCCTGTGTGCCAGGGTCACGATATCCCTTTTGGTCAAACTCGCAACCCTGGCAGGCATTGGTCCTAACGGACCCCGTCAGTTGGTGCTGACATCTCTTTGAGGCGCGCGTGGGACACAACGCGCCGTCTACCCGGGCCTGGTCCTTATCGGACGCCGAGCTACCCAAGGTTGAACAGCTGGCTCCTGAACTAAGTAAAAAGATACTTGTATCTCAAGAGCTAAAGTTCCTCATAAACAGATTAGTATATCTTAACTTAAATGCAATCAGGTTAAAAGTGATTCAGTAATTCCAGGTATCAGTATTGAGAAAGGTATTCATAAGATGATCGTCAGTAAATCTTCTGAATCGTTGTAAGACACATTCTGCAACCAATTAATTAGCTTTGCTTTTAACGCAACCTTGGTCAACGTGTAAATATCAATTAACCGATTTATTCTATTATAAAGACGAGCGCTTAGGACTGAGTAATGGCGGCTAGCAAATGCGGATCGGCATTGGACGGAGTCACATACCGGACGACCTCGACGTCTTAGAAGGATGTTTGAGTCGCACATTACATGCAAAATGAAGAGTTGTCGCACAGTGAGGACTTGGGTTTCAGAGTACAGCAGGGCGGTTGGGCATTGCCTTATTGACGTTGTTGAGGAGACGAATTTTTCAAACCTATGAAGCAATGGATGTCAAAATTAAAAGTCATTACGATCGATTGCCATTTTATCTCTACAAATATTTCCTTTGTAGGACCTAATTCCTCGGCAAAGTCTGAAGACATCAACGATTAATCCTATAAGTTTCAAAGTGTTGAAGTGGCCATCTCTCAACTATTTACTGAAGCAAGATGGATCCCCCTCCATTATCCTATGTGCTTAATCAATTTGATGGTGAATGGATCGCCGAAGTTTCTTGCCGCAGACATATTAGTATATTGATCCCAAATGGCCTGCTTTGATGTTAGGGTGCTTTAGTTTTTCGCTACGTTGGTGAGAGGGGAATGTGTTGATAGGTTGTAAGTAATTCTAGTTGTTTCGTTTTTGCATCCCTCGTATGTTTTGTTTCTTTTTCAACTTTCATTGATAAATGATTGTAAAGATAAAGATAGATATCATTTTATTTGTAAAAACATGCGTATACATGCAAATTCAGCATGCAGGATGTCACAATATTAATATTTAAATACGTACATGTTTCACCCGTAAGGCGTGCAAATTTATAAAATTTACAAAAAAAAATACAAAGTTAAATTACAAAATAAAAACTAAATTACTAAAGGCGCTTTTCAATCCAAGTGCACAATAGTCAGTAATAAATGTTGATAAGTCAGGAAAATAAATAAATTATAAAATGTCACAAAAAATAAAGATTAACTTTTAAGGCCCAAAAGAGATGCATTCGTGCTATGTTCAATTTTAAGTCGACCGACAGCTGTATGCCATTATTTAAAAAAACATAAATTATTAACTCTACCATCTCTGTATATTTTTGAAATTGCGGTATTTGTTAGGGGCAATCAATCTCTATTTCCACGATTAGCTGACACCTAGCCCCGAAACAGACGTGATAATAATCAACTGTGTTCGCATGCGTCAAGGACTGCATTAATGGGGAAAAGCGTTTTCTGTATGGCTCCTAAAATTTATAATAGAATACCAGTCTTATAAAGCATTGCCAGTAAATTTGTTTAAAAAAATATTCGAGATCTATTAACAGACAAGTGTTATTATGATATAAATGACTTTTTGCATGACACTATTTGACATGTTTTATATTTTATTTTATTAAGTACAGTGTCCTTGTATATTTATTTTATTTCTGTAAGTAGGTTTGTACAAACACTTTTGCACGTCAATCATATTTGTAATAAAAACTAGATGAGGATTCTATCTGACTACTTTGAGAAGAAAGGCCGAAACAAACTCAGAGGTCACAGTCTCTTTTTAAGCCCCGACATAATCTTGGTCACATCATGTGAAGACTAGATTGGTTTCTGAAATGGTCTTTTAAGGAAAGAACCATACAGATTGAGTGAACCTATCCAGTCAGTGCACGCATTTGCCAATAATTTATGCCTTTTTGAGGTTGTTTGTTTTGTTATTGTTTCATTGGACTTAGAAACCCTTAGGCGTTAGAAAGGAATACAATTACCTACGTTAGGCACTGATTTAGAAACAATAAAAAAAAACCTCATGAATTCCTGCATAAAACAGTTATAGGCTACACTATAAAGTTTCTCAGCATAAATATCACTACAAAACTGCCAAAGTAGTTCAAAGGAGGAGTCTGCTAATACCCCTAAGCGCCTCAAAGGACCAACCCAATAATACTAAACTGAAACCGACCGGATACCAAACGACGCGAAAATTTAATTTCAGCAAACTTTAGTCTTTTATTGGTCGAATAATTCGAGAAATAGAAACATTATAACAATTCAGTCAACTGTCTTATTAAAGCGGGTCTTAATTAATATAACTCATTACCAGTTAATGTTACAGCCTTAACTATTTTATACCCTTTATACCGAGTGATGGCGAGTTGAAAAGTTGGTGGTTATACAGGGTCAAATTAAATGAGCTAGCGAAACTCCGCAGAACGTGATGGGTGTATCGATATCCAAACATGATAAAACAAAAAATAAAATATATTAATTAATATATCATATTATATATATTATTTATATTCTTTATTAATTTAGATACATACAAATTATATTTTTAAATATCAGAATATAAAAAATATATAAAAACATTTAAAAATATAAAAAATAGTTGTCCACCGGTACCGGGAGCAGGGTCCAAGCTACCGGTGGCTAGGGCTGCAGAGATAGGAACCTCCTCACGATGCGAGCCGTATCGAGGAGTACTGCCTTCTGAATCAGGCCCTTGATCCAACCACCTAACGAGAGCCTCGAAAGATGTTGCTCGAGACTTTCGGCCATCAGGCCATTGGCCGATACGACAATCGGCACAATGATAGCCGAGCTCACATTCCACATGTCAACAACCTCGTGTGCTAAGTCAAGATATTTTATTTGTTTCTCTTTCTCAGCTTTCACGAGGTTCTCGTCATGCGGAATGGTAACATCGATAATCATTGCGCGGCGCGCTAATCGATCTATCACTACTATGTCGGGCTTATTGGTGACAATAGTCCTGTCAGTAATGATAGACCGATCCCAGTACAACGTGACATGGTCATTTTCAAGAACTGGGTCGGGCACATACTTGTAATACGGTACCCCAGAATCCACAAGTTTATATTTCAAAGCAAGTTGCTGGTGAATAATCCTGGCTACTTGGTTATGCCTGTGCAAGTACTCGCCATTAGCAAGACGAGAACAGCCAGAGATAATATGTCTGATGGACTCACCCGGACGGTGGCATGCCCGACACACGTCAACCGTCCCGTCCTTCATAATATGTCTCCGGTAGTTATTCGTCAAGATAACTTCGTCCATAATTTCACAGACAAAACCTTCGGCTTCCCCGAAAAGGTCACCAAAACGTAGCCAGGATACGGACGCTAAGAAATCTACACCGGGTTCATGAAGAGCCCGATAGAAGCGTCCGTGAAGCTCCTTGCTTTGCCATACCTGCTTGCGGTCATCGGTAGTAAGTATTACAGGTTTGCGCCAGTTCTCTTTAGCCATGGAGAGCGGGGTGAGTCCCTTGTCCACTGCGACCACATCACGGTGCATACCCAGTTCGGTTTTTAAAAAATATTCCCTGAGACTGCACACCTCGCGGTTATGGAGGGTCTTTGCATTTAAAAAGCCTCGACCCCCGCACTTCCGCGGGATGTACAGTCTCATCACCGATGATCGTGGCTGATGCATCCGGTTTGCGGTCAGCAGTGTACGGACCCTCCTATCCAGGGCGTCTAGTTCGGTCTGAGTCCATTTGAGTATGCCAAAAGAGTACATCAAAACCGGCATGACCCAACCGTCATGCCAACTCAACCTTGTTTCCGCCTGAAAGAAGACTAATAAATACCTTCTTCATTATTAATATATTAATTTGATGATGTTTTTTTTTTGAGGTCATCAACCGCCAGCAGGCTTAGCACGAGCACCGTTTTATCGACGGAAAGAGAAGACAAATGTAAGTCTATATGAAAGTCCGTCAGTTTTGAAGTTAGGATCTTTTAATTTTGTGTTTAGGCTGACGATTAAATGACATTCCGTGTAAATAGTACGACGGCAGCAAAGTAGAAAGACTCAACTGCACTTTTTATAAAATTCACTCTTTTATATAATTCGACCCAGAATTCTTTGTTCTGTCATAGGATTTTTTTAAATGTTTGATTCTCATTTTTTTTCTGATACAATAGTCACGTATACAATATTAGTTTTGGTATATATGCGAAACACGAAACACGTGTCCTAGTATTTTTATATGTAAAGAATCTATGTACAAAATTTCAAAACTGTATCATGAAAAGTCACGAAGTTATAAGGTTGTTATGTTACCGGGTTGTCCGTACAAAAACAGCGGCGCGGCGCCCCCGCGCCTCCAGAGTAGTCTTGCGTTCATTGATAATAATTTGGCAGTAGGTAGCTAACCGTACGGCGATTGTACTCGTATTGTAAGTAATTAAATGTTGATAACATTTCCATCACACTTAAATATTTTTGGGATAAAATATAACATGGTGTAAAAATGATTGAAATCGATTCAGTTCCTTATTCTGAACAAACTGTATTCAGGTTTCGCATATACTAAAATATTTTTTTTTATAAAGACGACTACAACAATTTTTCTCTTAGTGTCGAAGTAGTTACCGTATTTTGGAACAAAATAGATTACAGTAATATTGGCCTTAACTATTTCCTTGGTAATGCCCTATTAACTAAATGATGTAAAATAGGACAAGATAGCTTTGTTCTTCTATTAATTATCACAGTTTTGCGTTCAAAACGCTATCCTGTAAAATCATGATTTTGTACATATACTTTGTGGCCGTCGATAGAAAGTTTTCTACTGTCTTTAGCATGGTAATTATAAAATAAAATTGTCTTCATTAGCTTAGACAACTATCAGTTGTCAGTGTGATTTTGAGAGTTTGGGATAGAAAATTTCTTCTAAAATAGACTACATAAAAAAGAACCTAGACAAAGATCGTTAGAAACGAAATACAAAATTACAGATTATAGAAGGATTTCTACGGTGCGATGTCAAAAATGAAGAAATGAAATGTCACTTTGTATAGTTTATACAATGTGTATATTCTTCGTAGAAATAGAAAGCGTCATTCTAAGCCTGCAGTAGCGTAGTCACTAAAAATCAGTTTTTTTTTTGTGAAAACTTAACATGCTTGATGGATCCATATCTCAATACGATAAAACCTATTTTATCAACTCTAACTTCAAGTGACAACACTACTAGCGGTCATTGACCCAAAAAAAAAAAACGACAAATCTTTTTATTTTGTCTTGTTTAGTAATCGATGCTCATCCCATCTGCAGAGTTTCGATAGCTAATTCAAAATTACCCTGTATAATGGATCCTCAAATAATTCCTATTTTGGGTACCTTAAAATATTAGGTATACCTATAGCCAAGTAACTGTGACTAACTTAGATTTAAAACACGTTCTCCTAGCTTAGTTATTACGACCAATCGTGTGAAAAGGCCAGAAATTTAAAAAGAGGCTCATTTATTGAAACAAAATTGTGCATCATTAGAAGCTCAAAAAGTACTTAGAGGTTTATTAATTTAAAAAAAAGTGTTCATCGTTAGAAATCAATATTTTTTAAGAGAATAATAATTGCATCAATATGTGCCAATAGCAATGATTAATATAACAATTTGATAATTGTCCTAATAATACCATTTTGACTGGTTTTATTTGAAAAGATGCTCTGTTAAAGATAATAATCTTTTACTTGTACAGTAGAGTTCGCATAATCTTTGAAGTAAAGGATATCTGCGTACTACGGAAAGAAGCTTGTCAGTGGTTTAGCTAGTAGCTAAGCACACAGTAGACCAAGTACCTACTTAGATATAACTTAAATTTTAGGTACATTTTGTTTTTCATAAATATTTATATTGTTTGCTATTGTTTATTATCACCGCAGAGGAGACCTACCTAAATTATTCATCACAAAATTGGTTTCGGCATAGTAATTATTATTATTTTATGCCAGAAGAACCAACGATAAAATTTAGAACGACAAAATTCTGTCATGAAACAAGATTAAAGCAACCTACCAATATTTGACAAACTCCACAATTTCCCAATAAAAAATGACCGAAAGAAGCCCACACGAATTACAGCGAGCGTTAAATTGATCGAGCACCTAACTGCCTTTAAACAATTCAGACCAGTTAAGCCTTAAATTTTCGCTGGGCCTATTTTTATTTTCAAATTTCATCACAATTTATATGTTTCCCGAGATCCCGACCCGCAATGAGGGGTTCCAACTTTGTTAATTTCGCTAAAAGTTGTACACTCAGGGGAGTTATTACGTAGACGCGAGCTAGGAAACCGTCAGGGGATTATTCTAAACGGGAATGGCAATCGACTCTGATTATATATTGAACTGATGGAATCGTAGATGCCTTCGAGATATGTTCACGTCTGAGAAGGCCTAACGCGAGGAAGCGAGATGAAGCTCATATGTATGTTTCAGAGCTTCCTAAGTTTCACGCATGATATCGTCTGAGCCAATTAGCATTGCATGTGTGTTACTAATACCTTCGAACATTGCATTTCAGATCAATTAGTGGCTGAATCCCAGTCCGTGTATCTATGTATTTAGCCGTCTTTAGATTCTCCTAGTCTTATTAGAGTAAGGAACTGATACACTCTGTGTTTTTCTTCCATTCACAAAGTTAGTTTCCCCGAGTTTCAATTAAAATGGACGTGAAACTTCGTTTTAACTCTTTAGATTTACTTGAAGCAATTTCGCTACTATTAAGTCCTTGTGTAGTAGAGTTACTTTATGTTAAATAATTAAATAAAATGGATATTATTTTTTGTTCTATTATTCGTTACGCTTGTATTCGTTCCAAAGCCAATAAAAGTAAGATTTTGTATGCTCCATACCTTTTTAACCGACTTCCAAAAAGAAGGAGGTTCTCAATTCGGCGGTATGTTTTTTTTTTTTTTTTTGTATGTTTGTTACGCGATTACTCCGTTAATTATGGACCGATTTTGAAAATTCTTTTTTTGTTTGAAAGGGTATACTCCCGAGGTGGTCTCATTGCCACCAAATCAGAATCAAATGATGGAAATCGAGGGAAACCCTCAAATTTTATGGGCAAACCTATAGCGATTTAGGTATTTTTTATAGTAACTCATGCATTTGCTCTCGGAAAGCACCATTTGGTGAAGTGGAACTGATGATGGAGACCACATATGGCCACCGGAACAATATAATAATGAGTACCTCTATTTAACGAGTTGCGATTAAGCAATTTATGCTCGTCACTATACATATGGTGAGTTCTCCTGGTTCTTACCAGGAGAACTCCTCAACAATCAACGTCCCAACATCGGGAAAAGCAATATTTTGTAAAAGGTGATGAGCAGTTAACATTAGGCTATTGTAACTTAGAACTCCGAAATTAAAGTTATTTTTCACTTTGTAGTGTTATTTTTGGTAGTCGGTTCTTATTTTTTTTTGGTACATTATCATGTCAAACTACTATTAAATCATCTAGGTAAAAACCAAATTAAAATATTTGTGAATGTCAAATGTCTGTCTGATTATAAAAAAAACATTTCTAACTTAAGAAAACGTAGATTCTTGAGATATTACAATATCAACATTTTTACACGCACTCACAATACTTCCAACATTTAAATTTTCACAAAACTTCTTGCTGTTATCCTTGTTCTAGATCCAATATCCAAAGAATGTTCCATACTCAGTTTGTACTGAGTAAACGTCGTAGTAATACCGTCGTATTTTTTATTTTATTAGAAATTCCACAACGAATTGAATAACCAGCAAATAGAATAGTTTTCTTCAAACAAAATTCTGACTTTTAAAGTCGAACATCGTAGTCGACACTTTTTGCGGTATCTCCGATAGTTTCCTGACGATAACGTTAATATTAACATACAAAGTGTAGTTTCAATGCTTTGAAATGCGCGTAACTATATCCATTTTATCAGCCCCGGTTTTTATTTTGGAGTTAATAATAGTTTCTGATTCTTGATTGCCAACGTTAACGTTATTTAGTGTTTTGTTTGTTACTTCAAACTGTGATGATGTAGAATTGTTTATTTCTGCCGGGGTTTTGTTACCAGTTCCGTTCTTTGTACAAAGATAGTGAAATGTTCGATGTTTTATAAAGCGTTTCTCGTTTTCGAGTACGGAAAGTTTTTTGAGTTTACGCTTACAAATCATCGGAATTTTTCATAGTATTCTGTCTGCGTTTTAATATCCCCTCATAAGTGGATCTTATTAAATACCATCATTCCATTTAATTTAGTCATCATCATTTCAGCTGAAAGACGTCGACTGTTGGTCATAGGCCTCCTCCAATAAGGGGGGGGGGGGGGTGCCATAATCGCCACGCTTGGCAGGTGGGTTGGCGATCGGTGTTAAAATGCATAGAGAACGCTGCTGCCCCCCAGAGTGTTGTGCTAAATATTTACCCAACAAAACAACACCTAAATCTATTTACCCAATCCTCAAGTTACATCAGTTCTGGCAAAGTGTAATTAACTCCAGAATTACTCTATATTATCACGAACACTCACCAAACTTGGTTTAGTTTTAATCCCATTAAATCTTGTCCCTCAATCATAAGGGTAGTAGAAAAGGTCGGAATCTTCGTTGGCTGTACGTGGTGTCATCGACATGTGTGAGGAATTGTGCACGTGACTGTACCAAAGCATGGGCATGGGGTAGATTAATGAGACGTGGGGGCATTAAGTGTGGTCCGTTGTTAGTTTGGTCAGTTGTGGTCGGGGGTTAGGTTGTTAGATAGTATCTAGGATCACGTTTTTTATAGATAATATGTTTGCATTGTGTAGGTTATTTTTGCTTCGTGGCTTTATGTGAATTAGACGTAGCATAATCACAGAAAAATCATTATTCTGTCACATATTTTTTTGTGTGATTCAAAGCTTACCCAGTCTTCGTAAATTATTGAGAGAATCCAAGCTTCCACTAGAATTTTTACGGTACTTATTTTATGATCTTAAAATCACCTCAACCAATAATAACGTGGGTCCTTTGCCTATTATTCGTAGATCAACATGAAAGGCAAACCCATAGTTTTTTAGAAATAGTTGATCCCGTATCTCACCCAAAATATCAACCCTAACTACCCCAAAAAACTCCACACCTGAAATTACCCCATCAATTTAAATCAAAATTATCCCTATGATCCTCGCTGCATAACATGGTGACCTATTTACCGTAAAATGATTTAGTTTCCAGTCATGACCGAGGGTCAAAGTGAGGCAAGTGACTATTCAAAGTGTTGCTCTAACTATTTCCTACACATTAGTATGCCAGCTCCGTACCTTTGCGGCCGGATAAGCGCCGTACATCTAATATCTCGTCCGAGATAGATTTTATAATTTTGGTGGATTTGACACCTGGATTTTGTATGATTTATTGTATTGTTGAACGAGCACGAGCAAATCTATCCTCGAAGAACTACGCAAAAGAAATAGACTGGCCACGATCTATTACCAAATGGTTAACGGTTTGTTTGGTCATATTGCCTGTCGGGAACCAGATAGCCTTGAAAATTTCGTGGTGATGGGCAAGATAGAAGGGAAAATACCAAATCGCGGGTCAGACCAAGTAATCACTGAACTCTTTGTTACGACCGCCCTGAGAGAACCCAAGAACCAAGAACGAAGTAAAGAAACATCGTACGTAAAGCCATGAAGACCTTTCAGGGACACGACCGACTGAAGTACGCGACTAAGAAAAAGATTGTATTGTAGGTTTTAGATTGAATCTTCACGTTATTTCTTACTTAAGAGACGACCAGCGTGTTTATTTACATCCTGGCTGGTAACACTAACTTAATGATGTCCAGCGTGTCTGCACGTTAGAGAAACTGAAGGTGCCAAACTCGTACCCAAATTCTGGGCCAAATCTACTTAGATTGCCATTGACACGCTAAGAACCTAAGGTAACATTAATTACATCTATGTAAATTCCTGTTTTTTCAAGAGCCTTAATATTATTAACTAGCTTTTGCCCGTGGCTTCCCCCGCGTGGATGTCGAAACATATCCCACTGGATCTTACTACCGGGATTAAGAGTAGTAAACCATATTATGTGTTAACCCAGGATTTTAAACTATAAATTAGTACTTTTGACTAATTTGAACAAAAACGGTTATTTTGACTTAACTATAATAGTTAGACATATAGTCTTGCAGACTATTTTCTGGGTAATAATGGGTATTATAAACGTGTGGTACATTATTATAAGTATCATTAATAGTTTACGAAGCGCACGCCATATAAGACCTCCTAAAAGGTAGACCGATGACCTTGTGAAGGCTGCAGGTATCCGCTAGATGCGGGAAGCACAGAACCGATCGAAGTGGCGGTGCTTGGGGGAGGACAATGTCCAGCAGTAAGCGTCTTTCGGCTAGAATGATGATGATGATGATAACGCCATATAATAACTTTTATAGGCAAATTTTTGATACCTTGGGTTACATTATTATAATTATTTTCGTAGAGATTTCAATTTTTTGTTTAAGTAAAATACAGTCGATGTTACGTGCTGATAATGTAGCTTTCTATAGGTGAATGAATTTTTAAAATCAGTGCAGTGTGTGTATGTTGGTGAGTTAATCCATTACAAACAAACAAAAAATCAAATATTTTCTCTCTATAATATTACTATAGATATCTCACTAAATTCCTAAATGTTTATTTATCTACAGTTTTATATTTATTTAGAAAAGTCTTGGAAAAAATTCTCATAAATATTTTGTACTGCCAAAACTTTTACTTAAAAACTGATATAATATAATTATGAGAAGTTAATTAATGTGACTTGACTTAGACGCAAAGATGATACAGATAAAGCTGTAATTAAAAATGAATAGAACACGAATATTTAATGCATGAAATGTGCATTATTGTAAATATATTCTGGGGAATGCTAATGAGAGTGCGTGGGAGGCCGTCACCTCCTTCTGCGAAACAGTAATGCTCGCAAAGGAGGAGGCGGAACGCGTGATAGAAAGGCAAAATCCACGCCCTCGCGCCTCTAGTCGCCGCAGGAGACGCCCCGGGCGTCGGGAATCGCAGGCCGATTCTCGACCCCCATAGGAGCGGGCTTGCGGACGGTGAGCGATGGGTAGCTCGCCGTCCGATAAGGACCAGGCCCGGGTCGACGGCGCGTTTTGTTTCACGCACGCCTCAAAGAGATGTCAGCACCAATTGATGGGGTCCGAAAGGGCCAATGCCTGCCAGGGTTACGAGCCTGTCCGAAAGGGATATCGAGGCCCTGGCACACAGGCATCGGAAGGAACACGGGTGGGTTTTAGTCAGTAAAAGTCTGACACGCCCTCCCGCTCCGCCCAGAGCGGGAGAAGTTATTTGATAATTTCCCACCCATAAAAAAAGGTAACTACAGTTGAGCCGTTTGGGGTCAAAACGATCGGATCATGGAGCCTTTTTATGGAAATTTTTCGCCGACTGATCGACACTGCATGTGACCAGAGTGCTGGCTCATTCTTTGGCCAAAGAATTAGCATTGCTAATAAACGTGGTAATGCTGCTAGTCTTCTGTTTCCGAATGATAGCGATGCGCACGAGTACTTCGAATGCTTTTGGGCATGGTTCTTAGATAGCTGTAAAAAACTGAAAATTCTTCTACTGCCCTGTATGTATATTAGAGATATCGCCATTTTCACAAAGACATGATTATTATATTATTATAATTTATTTATGCATTATTTTAAGCAACATACCGAGGTTATACCAAGACAGAAAAGGGGTAAGTTTCGGAACCCCTTATATCACTAGCTGGTCATAAAGATATTTATAAGAAAAATGTGTCCAATATGTGTATATTAATTTAATATAATACCCTACCAGACGAATTTAAGTGTTTTTTAAACAAAATTGTCAGAGTGGTTACAAAAAAAGTATTTCTACTGCATAAATAATTTTTGGAATATATAAATATTTGTTAGTGAATTTATATTAGTTTAAAGAACATTTGTATATAATAATAATGTAAAGTTTTGTTATAATACTACTATTAGAATCTGCATAATAATTGTGACATATAAACAAAAATAATTTTCACGCTCGCAAGCAGAATACAATGACTTCCAGGCTGTAAGATGTTCTCTTGTAAACCATGTATTTTCTTGCAAATAAATAATTAGAATTAGAATTTTGTTTTTGTATTTATGTATTTACCTATATGGTTAGTTATTATGTCATTTAATTTAGTGCCTAGTGTAAATTGTTGGTTGTGTTATACACCGTGGAATATCAATCGTCTTACAACGGCAGCCCACTTCATGTATCGAATGGCAAGGCTTGCACCGCGCTCATAAGAGGGTGTTTCAAACTTCATCATGCGTCATAATGAATAATATATATATTTTTTAATTATTTAAATGTTATTAAATATTTTTTTTTACTATCATGAATGATAAGTAGTCATTGGATACATGAAGTGGGCTGCCGTTATAAGACGATTAAAAATTCCACGGTGTATATTGTTTATAAGCTTTTCAATGTATATTGAATAAATATTCTAGGCGAAGAAATTAATGTACTGAGAGTGTCTTAGATGATTTATGACTACTATGAATAAGATTAATTCGTTTATTCAGAGAGCATCGAACTTCTAAACAATGATCTTACTGGTTTTCATTATTTATTCCACTTATATTTTTGGCACTTATCTCTGAAACTTTATGTATGCTTGGATTGATGTGTTCTTATTTTCAGAGTTTTATTTTCATAATAATGTATAAAGGTAGGTATTTATTTGTTTGATGGAAGGCAAATATTTTTTCGAATGTTTGTATGGTCAGCAACAAAAGTCCATCACTGTCACGTTTACTCATCATTAAAATTGACTCAAAATGATTCGATATTTCGATTAACTGCTTTTCAGCATTTCATTATTATAATAAGCTAATTTATTTAATTTGAACTAAACACCTCTGTCTACTCCCTCGGGGATTTACTGTACTTGGATATACAAGATGTTATGTTATATTTTAAGATGGATATTTTTGTCTTATAAAAGACTAGCTTTTGCTCGTGGCTCCGCCCGCGTGGATGTCGGAAATATCCCACGGGAACGTACTACTGGGTTATAAAACTATAAATTGTACTTTTGACTAATTTGAACAAAAAGAGGTTATTGTGACTTAACTACAGCGTGTTATGGAAAGGGTGTATACATAACAAAGTCACGGATTCTATTGGTGATAACAAACTACATTGCAACATATTTTTAATAATACCTACATTATTATAAAGTTAAGAAACATTTAACTAATGAAAATCAAATGTTTCCGATTGAATTCTACACATCACTAGACCAAGTCAGCTGATCGGTACATATTTTAATCTATTCTTTTGATCCCGCCGCCAATCGTGCCGCTCGCACCGCCGCGTGTCGGTGTGGGGCCGTGTCGCAGAGCTGTAGTAGGTGTGTGTGTGTACTAGGCGTACAAACACAGATAATGGATAATGACCCTAGTAGTGCGGTGACACGTTTGTTATGATTTAAATTTAATCAAGTATAGGATTAAAAATAAATATCAAACATTTTCAAAGTTAATTTTTGAGCTGAAATTTTGTGCAAAGATTCTGAACCACATGCACTTTTTACCCTGTTTGTATGGATATACCCTTTCCGTACACGCTGTATAATAGTTATACATATAGCCCCGCGGACTTTGTGAGTACAGAGGAGTACTTTATACATGCAGTACATTATTTTATGTAGCATCAATAGTTTTTGCAGGCACTCCAAATAATGAGTTTTATAGGCAAATTTTTGATACTTTGGGTTACATTATTGAAATTTTCATAGGGATCTCTATGTTTTTTGAAAATTAAATATAATAATAATAAAAACTTTATTATCAGACAAATAAAGTTACAAAAATAACATGCACCATAAATAAAATAAATATAAATATATATACAATTATTTAAGGCATTGGAATGAGTTGTCATCCAATGCCACATTATGGGGCTGTCCATCCTGCTGGCCACAGTAGCCAAAAGACTGTTGGAACTATCGCGCACTCGCCGCATCAGGGACGCTATACGCAAACGAATCAGCGCGTAAAAATCCGGCACAACGGTTTCCGCGAACATCCCCGACGCACTGCAAAAGCGCGGTAGTCCCAACATCACAATGAAGGCATTGTTATATTGGACTCGCAGAGCACCGTACGAGTTTTTTGTATAACTGACTCATAGGGCGCACGTGTCCAGAGACTGGAAATATGACCTAAAGAGTGTAATATGGCCTTGTTACTCGCTGATAATGTAGCTTTTTTAAGTGAAAGAATTTTTTAAATCAGTTACTCAATCTATCCATCCAAGTTACCTATGTGGTATTCACTGCTGACCACAATTTGTTATGCAAAACCACTTACAATCTGTAGTGCGAGACTGAATGCATACCGATAATTGAATGTACCGCAAGTATCTACTTCATATACCCGTTATTAACAGTACTGGTTTCATTGGGTACTTGGCCAGGCTTTGAGGTTAGAGCTGGTAACCTCCTGTATATTAAATTACTAGCTTTTGTCAGCGGCTTCGCCCACGTGGATGTCGGAAATCATCCCACGGTAAAATACTACCGAGATAAAAAGTATCCTACGTGGTTATCGAGGTTATAAACTATTCGTGTTACCATCTAATCTGTTCAGCCGTTTTTGCGTGATTGAGTAACAAAAATAAAAAAACCGGCCAAGTGCGAGTCGGGCTCGCGCACGAAGGGTTCCGTACCACTATCTATAAAAACGGCAAAAAAATCACGTATGTTGTATGGGCTTTAAATATTCGTTTTACTTTATTTTAATTATTTATTTTTAAAGTGAATATATAACTAAATGTTCTGTGAATATTTCAAGCTTCTAACTGTTGCCGTTATCAATATCGAGCAAAAACGTGTAAAACAATCACGTTTGTTGTATCGGAGCCCCTTAAATATTTATTTTATTCTGTTTTTTAGTATTTTTTGTTATAGCGCCAACAGAAATACATTATCTGAGAAAATTTCAACTGTCTAACTATCACGGTTCATGAGATACAGCCTGGTGACAGACGGACAGACAGACAGACAGACGGCGGAGACTTAGTAATAGGGTTCCCGTTTTACCCTTAAGGGTACGGAACCCTAAAAAGGAGGAGGACAGAACCATACAGCATCAAAAAATTCGTCCGCATCGCTGTCAACAGGAAAAGTGCCCAAAAGGCTGGCAGCATTGCCACGTTGTATGGCGATGCTGATTCTTTGCCCGAAAAATAGACCAGACCTCTGGTCACGTGAAGAGTCACCCAACCGTTTGACGATATCTTGAAAAACCATGTGGACACTTGGACCCCATGGCCCTAGTGTTTCAACCCCAAACGGCTCGGACATATAACTCCCAATAAGATTGGAATATTTTCGCTGTTTGAGGTTGTCCGCACCTGCAGAAGCCGCTCCAGCACAGCTCGCCGTGCTAGGAAGATGGGATGGCGCAAGGGTGTCGACACAATTTGCATCCCACACTAAAGGCCGCCCTATCTTCCAAGGCAATGAATGTTGTTGAACTGTCAAATTGAAACCGATTCATACTGATAGCGTGTAACGCAATTAGCCCGCAGTTGGCGTAAGTCTCTTCTGCAGAATCCTGAAAACAGAACAGAATCCAAAAAAAAAAACTGCTAACAAAAGAACAATGGAGTCCCATTGTTCTTTTGTTAGCAGTTTTTTTTTTTTGCTTTTACAAAATGAAAGAAAAATTGTTTATTCTGCACAAACAACACAAACTTTAAAAAAAAAAATGTTTAAATACACACTAATGCAAAGTGGCCAAAAAATACTCGTACTTATATTTTTTTTTAATGTAAATATTATTCAGAAAAAGTAGCCAAAAGCCAGTATTCAAAACTTCAAAGGTTGACTATGTTGTTCATTGCTCGATGTCAGGGCAGGTCAAAGACAATACACATTACGAGTTACTACTTTCTTCCTTTTCGTTCAGTTTTAAAATTACTGACGATATTGATTTGATAGGAGCTCGTGGCTGAGTAAGAAATGATCCCGGCTTTGACAGTTGTTACGGGTCGTAAGTCCAAAAGTCTGACAAACTAATCTTACCAAGGGGTATCGTATTACCCTGTAACATGTTTGTGGAGGTCAGATAGGCAGTCGCACCATCTAAAATACTGGTATTCAGCTGCATCCGGTTAGACTGGAAGCCGACCGCAACATAGTTGGGAAAAAGCTGAGCAGACTTTTACAATAAAATCTTTTAAAGAGCAAAATGCACACATTAAACCCAGAAAACATTAACATAATACACAAAGCAAAAAGCTACCACATCATTTCCAAAAAGCCAACATTAATGCACTATAAAAATTTACATTAATCCCGAGAGTATAAAACAATCCAATTCCGCCTTCGAATACCAATCCCGTTCGAAAACCGAATAAAACCAACCACACACAGGTACAATGAGATCTGAACAACCAATTAACGTGTCCCCACAATCTTGACTCCCATGGGACAGTCGCGCTCAATTGAAACATGTATCAATTACTGCGAAACACTTGTATGTTGACGTATACTTCGATGTACGGGAGTGTTGAGATGTTTTAGAGCATGATTTTTTAGTTGTGATTCTTTACTGTTTTTCCTATCTGTAAGGTTTTCGTGTTGAAATCAAAGCAATTTCTGCAAGTGAAAAAATCTTAAAGTGGATCCGCAGCTATATAGCCCATGAAATTCAAATTTTCTTACGTTTTTTGCTTTTTGCAGGTCAGTGTCAGGTTTTATCTTGATCAAAATATGATTCAGGACTAAAACAGATATGTATTTACAGAATTATAATCATTAATACATCTCCCTAAGTTAGATTTCTTCCCAAATGTCATGATTTCAGGAAAATGTAATTAAATGGGACAAATCTAACTTAGAAGGACGTATTGATGATTCTAATGCTATTCTACAGCTGCAGATTCACCTTAAAGAGCGTTGAGTGATTTTTGGTAGGGGAAAATCATAAGGATTAGCATTACCGACACGCAAATATTAACAGTACATCTGCAGCTATGTATTTTAAGTTTTCACTTCTGGCGGCAGTCCCCAACACGACTGCCTATGTTTTTTTTTGTTGCCCACCCCTTTTATTTACTTCCATTATTCCTGCATACGTTTTAAAAACGTGTGAGGTTTTTAAAGTGAATACTTCTTTAAACGCGCTGGGCAATTTTTGGCAGGGGAAAAACTTATGGGTTCGCGTCATCGACATTCTAATCGCAACATGCTAATGCACGTGTTGCGCCAGACTGACAATGAGCAGAGGCTTGTGTACATGTATACGCATCATCATCATTTCAGCCGAAAGACGTCCACTGGTGCATATAGCCCCCCTAGATATATACCCCCTAGATAGGTTGCCATAATCACCACGCTTGGCAGGCGGGTTGGCGATTGCAGTATGGTGTTAAAATGCATAGAGAACGCTGCTGCCCATTCTCTAGTAAGTCCCTTCGTCGCCTTTTACGACACCCATGGGAAGAAATAGGATGGTGCTATTCTTTACGTCCGGCACCACACGGAACGTATACATGTATACGTATATATTTATATTATTCCAAAGTTTCAAGTTTTCACTTCTGTGTATGTCGACGTTCTGTCCCCATGACTGCCAATTTTTTTTTCTTAACTGCTGGTCTGTCGGTCTCTTAGGTAAAAGTCTCCCCCTATTCCTTCCATTCCTCTTAGTATTGCTTCCTCTTACAAATTGATTGATTGTCCAGAAGAGAGTGTTTAACTGATGTTGTCCAGAAAGTGCTTATGATAGTCTATTCAGATAAATATTTTATAATAGGGAGTTAGCTGAAGTGGCAGTGGGCTGGCCATGTTTATCGTAGGACTGATGGCCAGTGGAGCAGATGAGTCCCAGTGTGGAGATCGTATATCGGCAAACGTAGTGTGGGACGCCCCCCAGCTAGGTGGACCGATGACCTTAAAAAGGTGGCTGGGACAGACTGGACGCAGAATTGAAGCTGGACAGGGTGTTGTGGCATAGTCTGGGTGAGCCTTATGTCCAGAAGTGGACTGTGATAGGCTGAGCTGATTGATTGATTGAAAAGGGGTTATCCGTCTATGCATTTATTAACAAAAACATCTGCTTTACTCTTCGATATTATGATTAAAACTCATTTTATGGCTGTGCAAAGATCAAAGTGCTATGAACGACAAACGGACAAACACCACTCAAATACTCATCAAACTCAAACATCACAATTACAATCAATAAAACCCTCAAAATGAAAATCGTTTTGTAACCAATTAATTGAATTACTTCCCATTACGGAGGTGCAATAACTTTTGGGTTTCAATTAATATCGTTTTCGAAATTCGAACAATTTCGAATCGATCAAAAGGGGTTCGAACGTATTGGAGTATTCAAATTAACTTTTGTGCCGGTTCTATACGATCGAATGATGCCACAAAAGCTTGACTGTGAAAAACTGGAGTCAGGTAACCCTGTTGGTAGCTCACTATTATCGAAAAAAAAAGATTATTTTTTGTTATTTTTAATTTTGGAAGACTGACGCTCATATTGACGTTTTAATAGGGACGAAAACTCGTATTTTTAGTTTAAATAAAATATTTATTTGTGTATACTTTTTTGTTTTTTCATGTTACGCCTTAAATCAAATCAAATCAAATCAAAAATCATTTAATCAAACTAGGCTGAGAATCAGCACTTTTCGAACGTCAAAATTACATAAGACAGTCCCCCAAAAACGCCCACCCTTCACCACTTCCTAGTACTTTAGCTGGGAAGAAGAAGTGGCGCAACAAACTCCCCAGAAGCACAGCTGTCTGTTCAGATATAAAACTTGAATTGAATCTATACAATAAAATGTAAAATAATTTGCATTACGCAACACAGAACATTAAAGATATTTATATTATTTGCCTTATGATAGCTAGCACACGCCAATTTACAAAAAAAAAAGAAAACATAAAAATCGTCAAAAAACTATACTCAAGCAGAAATAACGTAAACAGAACGTACTTAAATATAAAGCCTCTAGGCATAATGGGCATGCCCGCTTACATAAAGCTATAGCTGTAACTCGAAGTCACAAATGATAAACTAGCACCATCGAAGTAAAATAAAAAACAGTTAATCATTAATAACAATAACAAAACCATGGTCAGCAAGTCACCACAAGCAGCACCCGTTCACGAGCATAATGCAAAGATCAGCCATCACCCCCCTCGCCATATTTGAGGGAAGGAGGCAACCCGACCCCCGACGCTACCGCAAGCAGTGACATCTAAGGGAGCACGACGAACTTGCTGCCGGTTGCTCAGGCAAGAATAATATAATCAATTGTCGAGGTCGCTAGCTAACCACTTATTGCAATACAACTCATAAAAAACATTTTCATGAGTATATTATGTCACTAATAATAAATTAAAAAAAAAAAAAATTGACTAACACAGTCAATAAAATAAACAATTATGAACTCATATAACCTGTCAGTAGGTACGCTAATTCTGGAGAAAGAACATGAACATTGTCTTGAGTTAATCACAGCGACCAACAGACTATTCTTATCGTTTAAGTAGTCATTGATAGAATAGTATGCCTTTGAACAAAGATTGGATTTAACTTTAAATTTAAACGCATTAAAAGGCAAATCTAGCAAAGAAGAGGGTAGCTTGTTATAAAAAGTTATACCAAGTCCAACAAATGAGTTATGAACCTTATGAAGCCGGTGAAATGGAGCACGTAATTTATCCTTATTTCTGGTGTTAATATTGTGAATATCACTGTTTTCAGTGTATAAGTGTATATTTTGCCTAACATATAAGATGTTGGCGAAGATGAATTGTGATGCCACCGTGAGAATACCAATATCTTTAAAAAAATCTCTTAGAGAAACTCTGGCACCCAGCTGGTAAATTGCTCGAACAGCTCGTTTTTGTAGTACAAATATATTTTGAATGTCAACTGCTTTACCCCACAGCAGAATACAGTAGGACATAACGCTATGAAAATAACTAAAATAGACTAATCGGGCTGTATCAACGTCAGTGTATTGTCTTACTTTCCTGATGGCGTATGCGGCCGAACTGAGCCTTCCCGCTAGGCTTGATATATGAGGTCCCCACTGAAGTTTGGCATCTACTGTTATACCCAGAAACACTGCCGAGCCTACAGTTTCAAGCACCTCTTTATCTAAAACGATGTTGGGACCTAAATTTCTAACATTCGGTAAGGCAAACTTTATACATTTCGTTTTCTTGGCATTGAGAACTAAGTTATTTGTCGTAAACCAATCCGTAACCATTGAGAGTGCAATTTTTACGGTATTAAAATCTTGTCTATTCCTGTCTACTTTAAAAATAAGAGAGGTATCATCTGCAAACAGTATAACGTCACAGATACCCTTTATATAGAATGGTAAGTCGTTGATATATACTAAGAATAAGAATGGGCCCAGTATTGACCCTTGAGGTACACCTAACTGAACTGGTAGCTTGGAAGACTTCACACCATCAACATCTACACATTGGAAACATTTACATAAACTGACGCCTTCTTCTCATGGGGTTAGGAAGAAACTATAGAACGCCACCTGCTACGCTCCTTCTATACTCTTTTAGGTTCTTCTACGTTCATACATCTGGTCATACACGCACGCCTGTTGCTAGTACTACGCACCTGACCCTTCTGAAGAACATCACCAATTAGGGCACTATAATGTCCTCCTAGGGCGTCGTCCCAGCCTTTGCACTCACATCGGCCTTGTAAATAAATACCTTTTGTTGGTCACCTTTCATTCTTCCTCTCAGCTAATTATATCAGTTTTATTAAAAATAATTTTTAATCATACCTTTAAAAGAGAACGACACGCGTCTTAAAATCAATATAAATCATTGACAACTTATTAAGTAAAAAATATGCATTTAAATTGTAAAATGTATATGAGTCATGTAACTTGAATGAAATGAATAATACTAATAATAAATTAAACAAAAACAAAAATGTCTTTCCTGTAATAATGTATACAAAAAACCGGCCAAGTGCGTGTCGGACCACGCACAATGAAAGGTTCCGTAGTTAGGATGAATTTATCCCAAAAACAAACTTAACGAGTAACGTATATCGATGTATGGGAGAGCATGTTTTTCAACTACGATGGTAGTTGAAAAACATGCTCTCCCATACATCGATATACGTTACGGTCAATTCTTCAACTGCAAATTTAAGTTGGTGGACTATTACTCGTTAACTAGTAAACCCAGTTATGATAGTTAGTAGTTGTGATAGTTTTCCTTTTAATTTCGTTATAATTATATACTACTGCCATGAATTTTTTCACATATCCAAAACCAACCATTTAGCTGGTAGGTGGGGGGGGGGGGGCACTTGACTCTAACAAAAAATAGCACTTTAAAGCTTAATATTACGCAAACAGATCTCAGAATTGAAAAATGGCGATCACAGACCCACAATATTTTTAAACGGCCTATCCAACGATACCCCACACCATGTATTAGATGAGAAAAAAAAATATCATCCCCGTTTTACGTGCAAGGGAGGTACCCTAAAAAAAAATGTTTTTCATGGTTTTATTTTACGACTTTTTCGGCGTGATGAATATTATGTACACCCTTGCCAAATTACAGCTTTCTAGGACTAAGCGTCTCCGAGCTAAGCCGGGGACAGACGGACGGACGGACAGACAGACAGACGGACATGGCGAAACTATAACGGTTCCTTGTGTAAACAAGGAACCCTAAAAATCTGTTACTTGTTCTAACCCACGACAGCCGAGCTGTTTCGTTTTACGTTTTGTGATATTCGATAGTCGCATGGTTGCATGGTCGGTGAGCACATAGAATATGCAGCGGGTTAGGAATATCAATTGACCTGCCATGGGGTTTAAATAGAGCGAGGAACAATGGCGAACTAAACTACAGCCAAGTTTCAATGAGGTTTTATTGAAATGGAACTGTATAGGTTCAAACTCGCAAGCTTTTTGATTTACAGCGTGCCGCTTTAATGGTGACATTAATTTAATACACATACACGATTTCGCGTTTTCTTTTTATGAAGATACTTTAGTTTCATTAAACGTTCATCGTTCATCATTTCAGCCGAAAAACGTCCACTGCTGGACATGGGCCTCCCCAAACATTTGAGGGGGGTTGCCATAATCGCCACGCTTGGCGGTATGGTGTTAAAATGCATAGAGAACGCTGCTGCCCATTCTATAGTAAGTTCCTTAGTCGCCTTTTACGACACCCACGGGAAGAAATAGGGTGGTGCTATTCTTTACGTCCGGCATCATACGGAACCTTAAACGTTATTATTTATTACAATTTACTAATATAGCATTTTGGAGCAACCTGAACTATAACGCAGAGGTCATTTGCCGGGGTCACAAATCATAACATCGCATCAATTAAATTCAAACGAATAACGTGCAAAGAATATGTGAATTATTGAAGGAAAAAGAGACCTGTACGAGTATTATTTAGTTTGTTTGAAAATTTAAATTTTTCAATGTAAGAATTATTTTTATGATTACTGGTCACTAGCCCTACCTGTTTGTTAAATTAATGTCGCCATTGTAGCGGCACGTTAGGTAGATATCAGATCCTGCCAGGGTTGCGAGTTTGTCCGAAAGGGATATCGTGGCCCTGGCACACAGGCAACGGAAGGAACACGGGTGGGTTTTAGTCAGTAAAAGTCTGACACGAAGAGCGGGAGAAGTTATTTGATAATTTCCGACCCAAAAAAAAAAAGGTAGATATCAGACGCTATGCTTTTTGAAAGTGAACACTTCTTTAGGCACACTTGGTTTCTGAACAGTAAATTTAACTGAACTGTCTCGCTCGGGTCGGTGATGTCAAATCGGGTATACTCGGCTCCAGTCGTAAGCTTTCAGTTATATCGCGTGGTCATTATGTACACACTGATTTTGTTAATTATTATCTCTCATTCGCTATTCGCATCTTTCACTGGAATTGAAACGTCTAAACACAAAATGAGTCGACATTACCAAATAGATACTTTTTTATTGTGTTTGGATGATAATGAGGTAATTCACGACAAGCCATTTTACTAGCCTCCACAGTTAGTAGAGTTTTGTTGTACAAATTGAAAAACTATTCATTAAGCATAACACTGACTGTTGGTTGTTCAGTGATCTCCAATGAAACTCCCGTATCGAGGTATGGTTGTATAATTAGGTATAAACTATGTTTTACATTAAAATATGTGGAGCGTACAAGTTCGTGACACTGATGAAAATTTGAAATGACAATTAGAATTATAAGAAGGTATGAGCAAAATAAAAACACTGCAGGCGCCTGGCCCTTTATATTAGCAACGCGACGCAGTGAACATCTTGACAATTAACACAGGCGTAAACACTGACTAAGTATAACATTAAATTAACTATTAATTCCCTGCATAAGCAAAAATGCATGTGCAACCACTATTAGAATATAATTATCAGGTCAGGTACTCGCAACCGGCGTGCGTGTATGACCAGATGTATGAACGTAGGTGAAGCAAAAGGAGTATGTAAGGAGCGTAGCAGGTGGCGTTCTATAGTTTCTGCCTACCCCCATGGGAAGAAGGCGTGAGTATATGTATGTATCAGAAACAATATAGTATTTCGATAAAACAGTAGTAATGGACGCTAAGCTGCTTGCAAACAAATCGATTGCGGGATGTTCATTCTTAACAATTTGATCAAATGGTTTAATTATAACCTGCGAGTCCTCAAGTCTAAATTAAATAGGTTGCATACTTCTAGGCAAGCGTACAAAACACATCAAGAGGAAACCAGCATGTCTTAGAACCAAAAATTCAAAGACATGTGCCAACCCGCACTAGGCTTGCTTGGTAGTTTACAGCCCACTCCCTCTCGAAGAGAGGAGGCCTATGTCCCAGCAGTGGGAACGTTATAGGCTGAGTATAAAGCTTACACCACTGTCAACCACATCATTCATCACTATCAGATGAGATAGTAATCAAACGCGCCTTTCAAATATCTAAAAGATACACTACGAAAGGATCATCGAAACTCAACTGCTCAGCGGATGAGGGGTTAACTTGTGTTTAAGTAGTAGGCAACAGCTAGTTACAAATATTTTAAAAAAACCGGCCAAGTGCGAGTCGGACTCGCGCACGAAGGGTTCCGTACCATTATCTATAAAAACGGCAAAAAAATCACGTTTGTTGTATGGGAGCCCCCTTTAAATATTTGTTTTATTTTAATTTAATTATTTATTTTTAAAGAGAATATATAACTAAATATTCTGTAAATATTTCAAGCGTCTACCTGTTGCCGTTATCAATATCGAGCTAAAATGAGCAAAAAAAACACGTTTGTTGTATGGGAGCCCCCTTAAATATTAATTTTATTCTGTTGTTTAGTATTTGTTATTATAGCGGCAACAGAAATACATAATCGTGAAAATTTCAACTGTCTAACTATCACGGTTCATGAGATACAGCCTGGTGACAGACGGACAGATAGACAGACAGACAGACAGACAGACGGACAGACAGACGGACAGAGAGACAGATGGCGGAGCCTTAGTAATAGGGTTCCCGTTTTACCCTTTGGGTACGGAACCCTAAAAAGAACACAAAATGGCCATAGAGTCTGGCATTTATAATTAGTAGGTATAAACAAAAATAAAAAAGGGGATTGCCCAAATATGACTTAATAATGACTTTTATGTGCAGGGTATGTGCATAAATGGTAGAATATCAAATGTGAAATTAGTTTCTCTCAAAATAATCACTTTAAGCGCCACAGCGTGCACAAAGCGGCAACATTGCAACCGTCAAATAAAGAGTTTCCTGTGGTCAAAAAGAGATATTGAGAAACCAGATATTGATAGTGTACCAAACGCGTAGTACCCGCGTGTAGTTACCGCGTCATCAAAAAAATAAAGACGGTAAATTTCCAGCTATCACACAACCACAACTGGTCTATCCATAAATTATTTATTTAAAAAAGCGTCTCAAACTTTCAAACCGAACCAATACACACACAAATCAATACCTCTCAACACAATACGTGCACAAACCAATACAATACATAAAACATAGCATATAATTGCAACTGTTTCATTTTGCACAGTTGCAAACATGAGCGCTTTGTTTGTGGTCGCTTCGGGTTAAATATGTATTGATAAAGGACTGTTCATATTAGTACGGACGGTTTTCGACGAAGTTGTGCGGATTGGAAATGTGTTTTTACTGAGATGACAATGTTATGGGTAAATATCGTGTTTTTAGTATCAGAAGCTATTTAAAATACAATAGTGTTTGGCCAGTTTAAATATCTCTGTATAATTAAGTTCTCGTTGAGTTATTTGCGTATATTTTCATCTAAATTATATTCTTTGTCTATTTTATTTTATTTGTTGTATTACCAGTTTAGATGTGTATCAGGCCCTTATTTTATAAATAATACTTCGAAATTCAATAAGGTATCTTGTAAAAGCGTTTTGATTTACTTAAGATTTGCGTGATTTGACGTGTAGTCACTTAAGTTAAGTTTTCGAAGTGAATCTTACTCGGTAAGAAAGAAGAGAAAAATATTTTATTTGGTAATCAAAGCTTGTCATCTCTGTACAAGTGTGGCTATTTACCGGCAGATATATTATATTTGATGGTAATTAAACATGGCTTATTAATTCTATACCTGAGTCGCTAAAGCGAGCGCTCAAAGCGTGGCAATAGCGGTCTTTGACCCACCTACATTTTCTAGAATTATTTATTTAGAAAACTGAAATAAAGTCCGTTAACGTCCTGAATAATATATATATATGTTACGGCTAATACCCGAAGTGCGGCTACACCTAGTTTTAGCCGGTTAGAATTATAGGTCCAGACAATCCCTGTTGGATAAAACCAATTTACCAACAATAGAGGGGATCTGGCGCTCGGCGGCCGCTACCGCGGCACGCTCGCTTCGCTCGCTCGCATTCGCTTGTTAATAGTTACTGTTCTAACCTAACCTAACCCAAATTGATTTTGATTTTGATTTTACCCGAAAACAATCGGCTCGTACTAGGTTTAACCAAGAGTAAGTGGCTACACCTAGTTCTAACCGGCTAAAACTAGGTGTAGCCGCACTTCGGGTATTAGCCGTAACATATAATTATATCCAATATCTATCGTGATCTTCAACATGTTCCAATAACGAAAAACCAAACATAGTTCATTGTTTGGGTTCCTACGGAGAGATATTAGGGAAAGGGCATTGACCGCTATTGCCATGCTAAAGCGACTCGGGTATATCAATTAAATGCAATCCGAATGTTAATTCCTTCTCGCATCCCTCTATTTCTCAGTGCACAACCTCATTCTCTCTCCTCAAGTAGACTATTACGTAATGGAACTTGTGACTACTTATGTACGCTGATCTTTAAACTTAACACCTGAATGTCTGCAAGTAGTGCCTTGCACCTGCTGTGAAGTGCTTTAGTTTTGTTTAAGTTAGAACTTGAATGAATGAGTGTATGAACTAGGGAAGCTGGGGTAGAAATAGACGAGTATATTATGTAAGTTAATAAATATTAAATTAGAATAAATGAACCTGTTAGTTATTTAAAATTACATGTTAAGGGTTTGTGTGGTGTGACACTAATGGACAGAATAAGAAATGAGTACATAAGAGGAAGTCTGAAAGGGCACCGGTGACTGTAAAGTTGTGCGGAAATCGGTTGTCATGGTATGGGCATGTTCACACGTAACCACTGCCTGCCTACATTTTGTTGCTGCCATGTAGTGTGTTCGTGTTACGTGTGAACGGGCCCTAAGTAAGCTTTTTCTGTCAGAAAATTATTTATTTTTATCATAAGAACTTGTGGCGGCATCAACATCGCCACATGCAAACTACGCGTCACACTGACGTCACGCAAAATCCTGCATCGCGCAAGCAAAGTTTACCGCGCGACTGGTATATTATTCAGCCTCCCGACATCAATCGTCGGGCAGTTGCCCACCAGACACGACACCCGTCTGGTCGGAGGATCCTCGCTTTTCAATGGAGGATGAGTGAATTTTACACCCTGTTCCTCATACCTCTATAAACTCCTCTAAATTCAGTGCGGTTTAGTCAAGTGCTGTTGAAATTTGTGGTCTGAGTAGAATACGTCCTATATTAGCTAGTTGTTCGATTTGAAACATCAATTAATTTGTAATTTGTGTGTGCAATTGTAGTTATTGTGTATTCCGTGTGGTGCCGGACGTAAAGAATAGCACCACCCTATTTATTCCCGTGGGTGTCGTAAAAGGCGACTAAGGGACTCACTAGAGAATGGGCAGCAGCGTTCTTTATGCATTTTAACACCATACTACTACCCCTTGGGCCTATGTCCAGCAGTGGACTTCTTCCAGCTGAAATGATGATGATGAATTGTAGTTAAAAATACATACATACATAAACTCACGCCTTCTTCCCATGGGGGTAGGCAGAAACTATAGAAAAAATAAATAGCTAGCATATTTTATAAACTCTTTCAATTCGTGGAATAACGTAACTTTGGGCGCCTCAATTTCAGTGAAAACAATATTGACTAACTTTTACAACAGCTTTGTTCAGTCATGAAATTTTTATTTCTACAAGCAAACAAATTTCATATTTATCTAGGTTAGATACTTTAATTACAATATTTTGGCAACTTTATTAACCTTCTTTCCCTTCCATAATTAATTGGCTAAACCGATCATTTTTAACCTAACGAGCCAAGTTTTTCCCCTTAACTCATCTTGATAACACTTTAAAAAATTCCGCTTTTGTGCAAGAATTATGAGGAGATATTTACTATGCATGATGCTGTCATTTATTTTATGAAACTTGCCTTGGCCTCAGTTGCCAAGTTTTTACAGGATTAATTTTGGACTTGGCCGGCTGGAATTGGGGCAAGTATTAAGGCTGAGATATCGTGCTATAGAGGGGGATGTTTTTACGAAGCGATGTAAAAAGTGACGGTGGACATCTGGCGAGTTGTCAAAGTTAGTGATGTTAGCTTTTCTTATTGTCGGTTTTGGGCGGCTTTCTTAAAACTCAGGTTCTCTTTAATGAGATTTTGTTCGTTAATTTTTGATGATTCTTGTTGGAATTGTGTAAGAAAGGAGAATGCCCAAAAATGTATCGACACTAAACGCAGGCGATAAAAAATTACTTATGTAGGTAAAAGGGCATTAATTGTAGATAACAAATATTAAATAACTTTCTCTTAAAATTATCCCTATTGGCTATGTATTTTTTTTATTTGTAATAATATGTAACGATTTTCTTGCTTTCTTCATTTAAATAGAGTTGGTAAGGAGTAAAAACACATAATACACATAATCATGTAAAAGACGAAAGTAGATATTTATTACCAAAAATACATCGCTGTTACATATTGTGCGCCAAATGGTAAAACATAGATAATAATTACAATTGTAACATAATTGCACACTGTTGTAACCTTGTTTAAAAATAAAGAGTGATGAGAGATTTTTGATTGATATTATCAACTAATAAAGAATCTAGAAAACTAGCTGGTTGTTGCATAGTGTGTTCATGCCTAGGCGAGATAATACATGCTGATAACATGCGTACTATTTCCCAACGTACGATGACCATGCCCTTTTTTGTTTTGTGTTATTTTTAGTTAAATAAATTATATATATTTTATTTTTATTGGAAGGAACAGCACAAAGGTATATTATGAGAACTTACAACTAATTTAACATAAACAATTTTAATAATAATTATAAACCCACAACGCTGTCCACTGGTAGACATAAAAGTAAAGATTTATTAGCAATCTCAATGATTCGCTGACTTTCGTTATGTTGTTTGAATGTTGAAATATGTACAACATAACTGCACTATTATCTCTTTTTGACCACAGGGAACTCTTTATTCGACGCTTGCAATGATGCCGCTTTGTGCACGCTGTGGCGCATAAGGTGATTATTTTGAGAGAAACTAATTTCACATTTCATTTTTTCATTTTTATAATCGACGCTGAGTTTTATTTGGGCAATCTCCTTTTGCTTATTTATAATATTTTATTATACCTACTAATTATAAATACCAGACTGTATGTCCATTTTGTGTTTTTTTTCAACTTTATTCTTGGCATTTATGATAATATGAATTAAAAAAACGTGATTTAATTAAAAACACGGTAGGTACAGGAGCATAATTATCTTGTAACCAAAACCAGGACCCGATTTTCAACCTTCAAGATCTACAATTAAAACAAAAAAAATGGCTTCACGAAGTTGAGTTGACCCAATAAAGCAACCAAGCATTAATCAGCAAGGTTCACTACCCTCCGTTACAACATAAATAAAAAGAAGAAATCCAACTTTTTTTACTTTCCTCATGAATATAAATCGCTTCTTATTTAATAAGGAACTAGTCTGAACAGGTTCATCATATTAATTGCTAAGTTAATTAGCAAGGAAGTTTAAGTCTTAAGCTTTTAGAAAAATATACCTTCTAATAGTCTGACATAGTATGACGATATTTTACTGTAAGGTTAGCAAAAGGGGTAAGCACAGAACTGCATTTTGTGGGTTTTAAGAACCACGTAGCTATGACAAATGACAAATTCAAGGGAAGGCAGAAACTATAGAACGCCACCTGCTACGATCCATCCTTTACATTATCCTTTTGTAAATCTACATTTATTTACTTCTACGTGAAAATAAGAAAAACAAGCCAAGTGCAAGTCGAACTCGCCTATTAAGGGTTCTGTATCTTAAAAACTATTATAGCGAGCCCAGCGCTAACAGTACCGGAATTTATATCGGATAGGCGCTACACGTGCGCCGTAAAATTGTATAGTGTATTTTCTTATGAAAAAAAAAGAAGCAAAATTACATTTTCGCTGTTTATTTCAAGAGGATGTGCTCACTTTTATGCACGTAACTGATGTTTATAGGGTTCCGTACCAAAATGGTAAAAAGGAACCCTTATGGTGAGAATAAGTATGTCTGTCTGTCACAGCTGGATATCTCAAGAACTACTAATGCTATCAACTTGAAATTTGGAATAGTTTTAGATGACGTTTACCCAACTATTTTGCAAACAAGAAAGAAATTTAAAAAAATATACCTTTTTTGCAACAGGGCCTGAAACGGGGTCTTAAAAATTCGAATGGAGTCTACTATGTGGGATATCATATGAAAGAGCGCTGTTTGGACATTCCCAAAAAAAGGTTTGGCAGAGGTGTAATGAAATTAAATATAATGAAATTGTGGCGAAATATGAGTTTACCTATTAGTAAACCTACATTTCCCCAGTTATGTTTAAGTCCCATATATTAGGGGGCGAGCCTATTGCCATCAGCTGGGAACAAATTAGAGCAGTGGTGGCTCAGTGGTAACGGTCGCAACTTACGAGTAGCAGGTCGTAGTTTCGAACCCAGACAGGCGCTATACTTTTTGTAAATTATTTCATCACCACTGCTCTCAATACCATGAAGGGAAACATCATGAGGAAACCGGCATGTCTTAGAACCAAAAAAATCGAATCCATGTGACATCTACCAACCCGCACCGGGTCCGCGTGCTGGATTACGGCCCACTCCCTCTCACTGAGAGGAGGCCTGTGTCCCAGCAGTGGGAACATTATAGGCTGATTATGCTATGAGCACAAATTCACATTGCGGGCTGCTACTGAGAAATTCCTGATAGAAAAGCCCAATAACACTTGGTGGATGGTGTACATAATAAAGAGTATTCTATTCTATTCTATTGTAACACTTTGCCCGACCTGGGGAATCGAACCCAGAACCTCATGCTCACCAGTAGCGCTTGCAACCACTAGACCAACGAAGCAGTCCCCTAAAACCATGAAACCCATTTATACAAAACTAGCTGCGCCCCGCGGTTTCAGCCGCGTAAGTCTCGATCCCGTGAGTATATTGGGATAAAAAGTATGTCTTAATTCAGGGTGTCAACTAACTCCATACAAATTTTTATCAAAATTGGTCCAGCAGTTTGAGCGTGAAGAAGTAATTAACACACACACACACTCACAAAGTTTCGCCTTTATAATTATAATATTAGTGTGATGATTAAATAATGTATTTATTAAAACTTTATGCACAAGTAAAAAATAGTACATACCGTACAAAGGCGGCCTTAATGCCTGAGCATTTTCTACCAGTCAACCTTAGGGTGATGCACGGAATAAACAGGCCAGGTACAACATAAGGGATAGGTAATACGAAAATAACTATACAATACAATAATAAATACATAGATATACGTACAACAAAGTCATTTTCATTTCAGCCGATCGACGTCCACTGCTGGACATAGGTCACCTCCAAAATTTGGGGAGGAGGGGTTGCCATAATCGCCACGCTTGGCAGGAAGGTTGGCAATCGCAGTACCTATAGTGTAAACATGCATAGAGAACGCTGCTGACCATGCATATAAGTCAACAGAATAAACTTTGTCTGGAGATTTAACGATCGGTAGAGGAGAAAACGAATCCAGCATATCAGCGCTGGGATGCTTCTGCCAACTTTTTACGTACGTATATGTTCACGTGTTATAATTTACTGGCTGCGCCCCGCGGTTTCACCCGCGTAAGTCTCGATCCCGTGGGAATATCGGGATAAAAAGTAGCCTATGTCTTATTCCAGGGTGTCAACTACCTCCATACCAAAATTTTATCAAAATTGGTCCAGCCGTTTGAGCGTGAAGAAGTAACAAACATACACACACACACACTCACAAACTTTCGTCGTTATAATATTAGTGTAATGATGATGTGATGATTAATTTAAGCTCCTCGCACATAATAAGGTGCAAAGGCGGATTTTACTATTCAACTAGTTCTTCAAAACTTGTAAGCTGTACCTTACCTATTTCTCTCTTTTCGAATTTGTTAAGAATTGGACCCGTGTCGCTAAGTTGAAACACCATTTCCTACTATTTTAGAGAGCACGGATAAAGTCTGGATTTAAGTTGCAGCTGCAGCGAAATAAGTTCGTTTTAAGCAATACCTTACAATCTTAGTTCAGCCACTGCTAACTATGATTTGAGAATTGAGAAGAAAGTACAGCGGACGAAATAAATAAGAAATCGGAAATTATTTATTTTGCAATGAATGTGGGTGCTAAATAAGATGTAAACATTGTAAAAGCAGTTCAAACACACCCTACTTTACATGCAAAAGTAAAAAATATCTAGATATATCTACTCAATTAAACGACCAAGAAAAAATTTAAAAAAAAACAAAAGTACAGGTGGATCTACAGCCTTCTTACATAAACTAAACATAAAAAAAACAACAATCTGAATTCAATATTTTACAAATTATTGATTATTTTACCATGGATCAACAAAAACAAAAATAATAAAATTTGAAATAAAAATACTAAATTAATGTAACATTATAAGCCAAGATATGTAGGTAAGTATATAGAATTAGAGACCTACTATGCTATTTATAATTATCAATTTGGATTTCAGTCGATTGATCATGAAATAATATAAGGGCTCAAGTCAAAATTTTTGAAAAATTTGATTTTGAATTCTAAGGGCACAAAACGAAATTATCTACCGGCTACCGCTGACAGAGAGAGAAAAAAAACGTTAACGACTCTGTAACTATAACTGTGTCTCTCTCACACTCCCCCCGCTCGTCTCCCGTTCTTACTGCTATAAGGTCGCAACCAGTAACGTGTCCATACCTTTTTTGTTTTAAGCCTTTATATTACTAAGGGTGCGATGTCTTGACCATGTCTTCGTCTGTTAAAGATGGTTTGACATCTTTCCATTCGCTTTCTGTGGGAATGATTTTGTGGAAAGGGACGAAAGTTTGTAACAGGAAGTGACAGCTTGAGCATGGAATAAGTACTTACTTTATAATAGCATGGAATTAGTAAGTACTTTATAATAGCATTGAATTAGTGTACTCACGGAATTACTAAGTATTATACATATAGATTGTAAGTAGAGGGGGTCGAATTTCGACCAGTGTGCGACCACTATCATCTGCCTAGCCGGGGTCGGCTTCCAGTCTGACCGGATACTGCTGAATACCAGTATTTTACATGGAGTGACTGGCTATCCGACCTTTACAACCCAGTTACTGGGTAACATGATACCCCTTGGTGAGACTGGTTGTCAGACTTTCGGGCTTCTGACGACCCGTGTGCGACCACTAGTAATGAATAATTTATTCGAATAAATATTTCAGTTAACTTTTAGTAATTTTGAGGTTAATTTCGCTGATTAGTTACTTATTACCAAGGTGAGATGTCAGATGTTACATATCATAATGCGAATACTGTAAAGGTCGTTCCTTTTTTGTGTGGAGTTTAAAGATTTCAAAAAACAAAATCTTTAAACTCCACACAAAAATCCTTTTTGAACATTATTTCATACAAAAATCCTTTAATTTGTCTAAAATCCAAGATAATTGGAACTATAATAAACTGTACAAAAACAATGTTAGTGAGTCTTACATCCTAGTTTTCAAGATTATTTTTATTCATAATATAGGTACCTACTGTGGGCTGTGGGCACATTAATTTGTTTGTCAAATTAGTCAAGGCAGCTTAACTTAGATATTTAGAAGTAAACAAGCACGTATGACAAACGCTATAGTAATGAATCCAAGTCAGGCGGAAAATAATTTGACAAAATCATGGATGTGTCAACTTGCTCAACGATACAACAACTTAACGTATAATCCCTACGTTCGCAGCTCAGTACGTGTCTTCAATTGAAACAACAGTATTACTCGTATTTAATTTCGGTTAAATATATAACAATAAAATCCGCTCAAGTATTGGTTTCCAATATCGTTGCAGTCTCATTTAACCACGATTTGTGTACAATGCAGTTTTATGTGGTGCACGGGGAGTGAGGCAAATTAAAGAACAGAATACTGCTTCCTTTTGTTTTAATTGGTTTCCTAGATTTGTATCCTATTTGTGTATCAATTAAATCAAATCAAATCAAAAATATTTATTTGCTAGAATATGGTACATAATGGTGTTACAATAATTTTGTTTCTGCATATCCTGCCAAAACGATGGCGTGCAAATTTATACATACTTATAATGTCAATTATTTTAACTTACAAACTACAGATTCTATTGACTTATCTTCTAAATAGTCCTTAATCGTATAATAACTTTTCAGTAGAAGCAGTTTGAAAATATATTTTTTAAACATTGTCAGCGGTAGGTCTTGCACACTATTTGGTAAATAGTTGTATATTATAATGGCCATGAAGTATGTATTTTTCTTAAATAATGTTAGTTTTATTGGTGGTAGCTGAAGTCTATCTTTATGGCGTGATGATCGGCAATTTGGTCTGGTAATGGTAGTTTCGAATAAATTATAGTTCCTATTAACAAAAATACACATTTCAAAGATATACAAGCATGGCAAAGGTAAAATTTTTAGTTTTTGAAATAGTGGCTTACAGCTGTCTAGAAAATGAGCTCAACAAATTGCTCTGACAAATTTTTTCTGAGCTTTGAAAACTCTGTCAAACTCTACTGAATGACCCCATATTATAATACCGTATCTAAGTATGGATGACACGTATCCATGATACGCTAACATTGCACTATCATAGTTAACTGTTTGTCTAATTCTTTTCAAGACATATATAAATCGATCTATTTTAACAATAATTTTATTTGTGTGTGTTTCCAGTTACAATTTTTATCGACTGTTATACCCAAAAATACACAATTTTCGACAGTGGTTAAGTGAGAATCTTTATAAAGAATGTTTAGTTTATTTATGTTTGCATTGTATGTCTGAAATTGTATTATATTTGTTTTAGTCATATTTATTTTTAAGTTATTCTTGTTTAGCCAGCCGATTGCGTTATCCATAGCTTCGACGATTTCGTTTTCTAAATCCTTGTAATTATCACTCTTAATAATTATTGTAGTGTCATCAGCGAATAGTATGCACTCCTTCCCTATCGCTTCGGGAAAGTCGTTGATGTATACTTTAAAGAGATCTGGGGATAAGATACTACCCTGGGGCGTGCCATAATTATTTTGTTTATATTCTGACCTAAAGGTGTTTTGTTGATTTTTAAGTTTTTGTTATTTCCACACATTGTACTCTATCCGAAAGATAACTTTTGATCCAGTCATTGGCTTTACTTCGTATTCCATAGTGCTCAAGCTTTGAAAGTAGTGTTTTATGGCAGACAAAATCAAAGGCTTTCGTCATGTCGAGGAATACACAACATATTATTTTAGAATTTTTATTTAAGCTTTCAGTTATATGTTTTATTAGCGCAAAGCATGCCAGAGCAGTTGAACTCCCTTTTCTGAAACCATGTTGTTCTTTTTTAATTATATCACATGCTGTTAAAAAGTTCTCTATTTTGATGCACATTACTTCTCAAAGATTTTGGATAGGATTGGAATTAAAGTTATTGGGCGGTAATTACCCATGTCCGTTTTTACACCTTTCTTATACAGTGGTTTAACAATCGACCTTTTTAAACGCGTTGGGAATACTCCTTCTGTCAGAGACATATTTATAATGTGGGTTAAGGGGGGGGGATACTAAACTCGGCGCACACATTTTTAACATTTTAGTGCTCAGGTCGTCATACCCAGTCGAGTTGGTATTTCTAAGACTATGAATTATTTTATATACGTCTGATTCATCTATCGGAGTAAGGAAAATGCTTATAGGATTTTGAGGAGTGGGATGTCATATTGCATGTTTTTATGAGTATTGTTGGTCGGTTTTGTTTGAGATATATAGTAGTCATTAAATAAGTCGCATATTTGGTTCGGATTGTCATAAATTTTACTATTAGCATTAATTTTGTCAATTTCAGAGTTATTTAAACTGATGCTTCACTAGTAAATGGATCACCCCAGTGAAGGGTAATTTTTGTGTCATTGCATTTTCACAACGACACCGAAAATATAACATAGAAATGGACTTTCATTTGCTTATTTTATTTTTTCGACCATTTGAAGCTTGAGTAAAAGACATCGAATGCTGATAACCAACATCGTGGTTCGGTTCACTAAAGGAATGAATGATTTTCACTTTAAATTCATTATGTGCTCAGGGGAGACCCTCCGAACACAACATGAATTCTCCGAAATCTCCGAAAATAAATCCGAAGTATCGGCAGAAAGTTCGGCCGTTTCCTGACTACGGCTGACTATGGCTGAATACGGCGAAAGAAAAAAAAACCACAATCAAAGTGATAAGTCGAAGTCAAAAATGTGACTTGAGGTCGGGTAAGGATTCAAAGTCAAAAAAGGAAACTTTGGAAGTCAAGAAACGGCCGAACATTCGGCTGATACTTTGGATTATCGCTTCGGAGTAGACCTCCAGCATTTTCACTTCGGGTATAAGACTCCCAACTGTAGACATAAATGAACAAAATGTGAAGCATTTGATATAAGCTTTTCTAATCAAATTATTCAGTAGCTATTAGCCTTAATTGTTAGTGTTAACCACAATTTTATTCCAATTTAACCGCTCAGTATTTGGAACACTATGAGTATTTCAACACACTATCATTTTTTAAACCGTCCGTTTCAAGACTAAAGACATTTTGGTCGCAGCAGGTTACCTACAAACTTAACTACAAAAGTGTGAATTACTGGCATGAGGAATAGTTTTTTAAGCTTGTTCGGTTCGGCATGATTGAGCACAATTCGGCCGGGTTAGTCGGGCGGCAAAATATGTATTTGATTTTGCTGCCAGGCCCCAGCAAATCATCATCCCTTTTGCTTAAATAGGTACAGTATTTTTACCTCACGAAGGGACGCGCTCTTTAATTGTGATAACCAAGTGTACAAACACAATATGAATATGTTCGTGAAGATGAGAAGCGTTAGCATATAAGACACACACATCAGACCTTTTTCCGAGAACTTCTGTGCTTACATACACTTTCACAGCGTGTTCGTACACTTGGTAACCACAAGTAAAGCACGCGACGCTTGGTCAGGTCAAAATATTATATACTGGTTAAATGACAAATCCGTGTTTAATAACTAAGTACCTAATTGAAATGCGATTTAATCATCGCATCTAATATCTGTTGGTAGTCTATTTTAATGTACGAAAATTAATCGATTCTTACTTTCTGATATTGGCAACACTGTCAGTATTGTCACTCAATATTTAATATAAAACCGACAACCGAAATTGAAGGATCTTATTTCGGTTCAGCCGTGTTTATAAGTTTAATGTTGTTTTAAGTTTTAAGAGCCCGTCTGAGTGTTCTACTTTTACAGGAGAATCCCTAGCAATATTAGAGGCAGTGAAATACGTTGGTGCCAATCAACAACATTTTGATAAATCCTTGATTTTCACAGATCCTTGATTTCGCAGCAAAGATAACTCTATATCTTAGAATTAAAGTAATTCTCTAAGTTAAATAAATCTGGCCTGGAAACTGTCTTGGCATGGATTCCGGGATATATTGGCATATTGGGTAACGAGGCAGCTGATTTCTATGCTAAGCAGTCTATCCAGATAGGCTGTACGTCTTTTTCCAACATACCGGCTCGGGACGTCCGTTGCCTGGCTAAACCACGTCTCATGAGGTCTTGGGCTGATCTATGGCAAAAATCAAGGGCAATTAAGGGCAAATGTTATGGCAGTATCCAACCCAACATCCCAACTAAGCCCTGGTTTGTCAAAAATAATAAATTGAATAAATTAATCACATCTATTATTATATTCTCAAACTGGAACATGTTTGCACTCTAGTTTTTTTGGCTAAACTACGCATTCGGGATCATTCCCTTTGCTTTGGAAGAGGGTACTCTTAAGCACATATTTTTCTCTTGTCGTAATCTTTTGGTACCTCTGTATGATATGCTCCCTTCTAATTTTCCCAGACCTATTAATATACCATTCCTCTTGACACTCGTTGATTCCCCATTAGTTAAAACACTACAAAAATTATTTTAAAGCTTTAATTTACCAATTCATAATGGTGATTCGTCTAATAATAAAGTTAATTTGTGTTGTCTGCTTACTAACTTTGATGAAAAACACTCTTTCCTTGCTAACCTTTCACAACTAAACGACGACTGGTTCTGTACTACATTTTACTATTTTGAAATGACTTTTCCCCCACTCAGAAATAACCGTTATTTCTGTGTTGCCAAAGTAAAATAATCCATTCAGTTGCCATAATGAAAATACATTTAAAAGTTTGTTACAACGTTAATAATTTGTACTTTGACAGTGTTGCCACAGTGAATATCATAATTCGGTACTAAATTAATACATTGTTTTAAATTAAATCAAATAAATCACGACATAACAATATGTACTAACAAATATTTTGTGTTGTCCTTACAGGCTACTCAAACGGATCCAGTTTTAATTAAGTAAATCATACTAAAAACAATACAACCGGTCAACTTTAGCGAATACACTTATTTACCTTCAACCTTGACATTGGCAGAATCATCGGTAAAACGATGGAGCCATTAATATAAAATTGGAATTGGAATTGGACAACTGTCCTCAGTTAGTTCCTCTTTTTATATTTGCTATGATAGGAGACAGATATAATTCCTTCCCGGTGAAACGTCAAATATAATTAACGTTATTCAAATCTAATTACTGCTTTCACCAATATAACCATGTCCTAAAATACTGATCAACATCGAATCAAAACCACGTTAACGTTCGTAATTTGAATCCACTGCTATTTTGCAAATGAATTAGTGATGCTAGTTGACTGGTCCAGCGGATACAGGAGCATTTATGCCTCTTGAGGTCACTCCGATTCAAACCAAACTATTCGTCTTCATAGCAGTTCGTTCGGAAAGTATTGGTATATCTTTTACTGCCGTCATAATGGCCTTTTAAGCACATGGGATAATACTGTCTGTAGTCACATCACCTTAAGGGATATTTTTGTCTGCTCATTGAACGATAGAATCTGCTTTACCGACTCAGCGTTATTTAGTTCGCCATAATTTCAATACTCTCGAAGATTCCTTCTAGATATCTTGAATATGTGCCGACATCCCATCCGACATCCGCATCATTACTTAGTATTATAGTGTGATATTGTGGTTTAATGCAAGCCCATATACGATTTTTAGGGTTCCGTACCTCAAAAGGGGAAAAAAAACGGAACCCATATAGGATCACTCGTGTGTCTGTCCGTCTGTCACAGCCAATTTGCGCCGAATCTACTGGACAGATTAAGTTGGATTTTGGTACACATTTGAATTTCTGTGACCCAAACACAGACGTGTAACGTAAACAAATGTATTTTGAATATGAGGGTCACTTTTAAGGGGCAAATTAGAAAAAATATAAGTTTTGCAACATGTACCGTGTCACATATCAAATGAAAAGGCTTATTGTAAGGATTTCAGATATATTTTTTAAAATTTTATAATAAACATTTTTAATGCTATTTAAGAAAATAGCTGAAAATTTACCTGGCCCCCATAATCTCCGAAACTGCTTAGCTTAAAATTATGAAAAAAATACAGAAGAGTAATTTTTTTTATATTACAAAAAAACGCATAAAAAGTCGTTGGTCTTAAAATAACATGGTGAATCTCTCTATATTGTACGTGTATTTTTCAACTACAATGTTAAGTTTGTTCTTGGAAGAAATCCCAAGTACGGAATCCTTCATTATGCGTGGTCCGACACACCCTTTCCCAGTTTTAAATCATCTATTTATAAACCTAGGTGCCACAAAATCAAAGCATGTATTTCAGTTAAACCATTACAGGCAATTTTGAACTATCAAAAAATCGATGAGTTAGCCAGAAATTGAGTCATACGTTCAAAGGCGTAGATTACAATAAAAACCTACCTACAGGCAATCAACAAATAGGTACCTACATAAACAAAAAAATTATATCAAATCAAACCAATCATTTCAAAACATAAAAATGCAGAACGTAATTACTTCCACATTTTCCTATAAAACTTCTTTGTACCTTATACTATCGCCGTCATTTCAGACTTGAGAAGTTTTCCATACTTCTGATTCCTGGCGTCGAAGCACCTGAAATGAATCCAACTTTCCTAATTTTCTGCAACTTATAAATTCCAATTGCGAGACGGAATGTGTCGATAATTAAATCTAGAGGTTTAAGTTTGGATAGCTGAAATGTGTTATTAAGTGGCGTTTAAGTGACTAGTGTTTTTGAGTTTGAAGTTTTAGAAATACATAATGAAGATAAAAAAAACAGCGGTAAGTTTTCTGGGCAAGCATTGTATTGTGAGGTTGTAACGGTAAAGGAAAACATCATGAGGATATCCTTAAACCAAAATTTCGAAGACATGTGACATCCACCAACCCGCACCTGATTTGCGTGGTTTACGACCTACTTCTCTTTCACAGAACAAGGTTGATTGCCAATAGTGAGAATTTGTTTTTACCAGTTTATGTTTTCATATATGTTTTGCACGTGTTTCTGTGACAAATAAAATTATTTTTCTTTCTTTCTAAAAAGAATAAGTAATTTCCACTGCCAAGCAGTAGGAAACAAAAACATAAGAAAAGAAAATAAAACTTCCAGTGCCAACAAAACCGAGCTAATAATTACGAACTACACATCTAAGCAAGACACATTAAACAAAATTAAAAGCGCAACGTAACACCTCACTACCTCCGTATTCTCTACGTCTCCCATTTTAGCGGAAAACTAGTTTAATTGGTTAATCCCATTTAGGTGTATCGCATTAGATACCGTCTGAGGTTTCAATTAGACAGACGTGTACACCACTGTACTGACACAGAATAGATAAGTACAGAAGGCCGGCTCCATACAACAAGTGAAATCAGGCGCACATACAATTTTGTGTGAAAATGGATAAAATATGAAGTATACGTATAACAGATAGAACTTGTAGGCATTTTTTTAATATAATTATATCTAATATTTTCTTGTGTGTTTTATATATTCTATTTTATAAGAATTTTACTAGCTTCTCCCTGCCATTTTAACACGAGTTTTAAATAGCCTGCCTTTCTCAATAATTGGGCTATACGATGCAAAAAGTATTTTTCCAATCCAACTGGCATTTCCAGCGATTAGCGCGATCAAAAGAAAATACAATATCTTCAGCTTTGTTATTAATATAGATTTAGAATAGATAAGTCGTGTATCCGTTGGGATTTCCCCTCGAAAAAAAATACGAACTTCCATACAAAATTTTATCCCCTAGTTAACCCCTCCGTAGTGCTCGTTATTTATGACACTCCAGTGCCAAATTTCATGCTTCTAAATCCAGTTGTGGTTTAAGCTGTGCGTCAGAAATGAATGAGTGAATTAGCGTTTATTTTATATTTTTTATGAGTTCACCATGTAGCATGTTGGATTTTTTTTGTTTTTAATGTAACCTAGTTTGGAAGGCGCTGGGGTTTGTGATACAAAAATTTATTTCTGAAATTATCAATTTTTACTTTGAAAATTGTTTTGTAAGCCGTAAATGTGTTTTTTCTGAAATAATTTAAGATTTTAATTAAGTAGATAAATTACCATAATCTGCTTATATGTAGGTATGTTGCATTTGTGATACATTTAAGTTTGTAAAATTGTACCGAAAAACCTCTTCGATTTCTTTATACTATAATTATAAATATAGTAATTTATATAATATTTAAAATAATTTTATTAATAAGTTAATAAGGTAGTCTATTTGTGCATGCGTTTTCAGCCAGACTTCTGCACCTATCTCTTCTGTGTTACTAGTATGTGGAATTCAGACCTTAATTATTACTAGGTTTCTGTGTGTCGTGTCATCGAGTTTGGTTGTGTGGTTAAAGTTTACCGATATGTTCAATGTATGGTACAGTCAGTGACCTGCATAACCTGACCCCTCTTCCATTCTTGTTCTTTGTAAGAGAGATTGAGCTCCTTAAGGTCTGAGTTGAGCTACACGATTACTGACAAATGGGTGCACTGACTGGACAGGTACACTCAAATCCGTATGGTTCATTCCTCAAAAGATCTTTTCAGATACCAATCTACATGGTCCTCAAATTATCTGACCGAGATTATTACTGGATTTTTATATAATCATTGACATTGATGAATTTTGATATACATATACAATGACATGAATATTTACTTTGTAAAGTATTATATTTTTTTTAATATTGTGAATGTGAAGACTATGGGAGCCATTTTTTTTTTAATCTCTTTCCGGTAGTTCTAATCTTGGTCTGGCAGTTTTAGTTATTTATGCGGCCTACCCAAATGTCCTTTCTTTGGTATTGTTCATCGAATCTTTGAACGTCTTAAGTTCTGAGTTGAGCTGCACGATTACTGACAAATGCGTGCACTGACTGGATAGGTCCACTCAATCTGTGTGGATATTTCCTTGAAATACCATTTCAAACACCAATCTACAAGGTCTTCTCATGATCTGACCAAGATTAAAAGAGACTGTGACCTCTGAGTTTGTTACGGCCTTTCTTCTCAGAGTAGTCGGATAGGAAACGCCGACCTCATCTAGTTTTTGTTGAAATATGATTGACGTGTAAAAATGTCTGTACAAACCTAGTTACAGAAATTAAATCATTTATCATTTATTTATGGGTCAGATAATGCAGAGTACTGACCACACCTGAGGTTATACAAAGTACAAATATTATCGGATTTCAACATTGATACTTTGTGTCAGTTTGTATCTTCCTTATTCAGACGTAAGAATATTACAAGACTTTACAAACCCTGTCAATATGACCGCCTAACAGGCACTGCTATCGCTTTCTTACTTTTCAAACGTAAAATTCACAAGTTGTGTTTATGGAGAACTTCCGCAAGAATCGATTTTTTTTTTCAAAGTGATGACGATGTTATAGACACACATTATTGCTTAATGGGGAAACCGAGTGAGAACAACGGAATACAGTTTTATGAGCGGTTTCCACCTTTCGTCAAAGGTTAAATCTAAGTAATTTATTTGCCAAACAGTAAACGGTAAGGAACGGGTAAAGGCTCGTAGAGACTGGCGCGACAGGCAGCGAGACCCTTGTCGTGCCCGCGATATCGCACCAGCACCCAGCCCTGTAAACTACTGTAAATACTGAAAAAATACTTAAGTTTCAGAACCATTTTAACTAAAACATCTATGATGAATACCTGTCATCATACGATTGTATGTTTTGTGGTCAAAAACTTATTGAAGTGACTCTTCATTCGAATATTGCACTAAACAAACCTACATACAGCAATTCCGTCCTTCATTTACGTACAACATTCTCGATGTCACCGCACTTCGCCACTAAACTTAATTCATTAGTTAATTTTCCATTCCATTTAGCACTTACGCTGCTTTTAATGTAAACGCACTTAATGTTTCCAGCGGTAAAATTACTCCACCCTCAAGAAAATTATAAGATGGGTGATGTCGGTCGTGGGAATTAATTGAGGTTATTTTTGTCACGAAACCGAAAACGAACGAAAATGATTAAAACAATTTCCTGATTTTTTAAATTCAGGCGCAGATTGTATGATATAAGTGACTTTAAATGTGTTATTGTGCCTTCATATAATGCAAGTAAGTTATACGGCGTTTCGTATTGTTAAACTAGAACGCATAAAAATCAACTCTATATTATTATGTGAATATTATATAAATATTGTAGTAAAATACTATTATAAAACAAATTAAGGAAGGAATGTCTACCCAAAGCATAAAAACGATATTACTTTCTAACTACTTTCATACAAAAAAAAAACATGAAAATATGTTATTATTTTATGTTTTTTTTTGTATGAATATACTAAATAAATGATAAATGATAAATGATTTATTTCTGTAAGTAGGTTTGTACAAACACTTTTACACGTCAATCATATTTAAAAAAACTAGATGAGGTCGGCGTTTCGTATCCGACTACTCTGAGAAGAAAGGCCGAAACAAACTCAGAGGTCACAGTCTCTTTTTAAAGTCCAGACATAATCTTGGTCAGATCATGTGAAGACCATGTAGATTGGTGCCTGAAATGATCTTTTGACGAAAGAACCACACAGGTTGAGGGGACCTGTCCAGTCAGTGCACGCATTTGTCAGTAATCGTGCAGCTCAACTAAGAACTTAAGGAGCTCAACGATTCAACGAACAATACCAAAGAAAGGACATTTGGGTAGGCCGCATAAAATCACTCAAACTGCCAGACTATGATAAAAACTAAATGAGAAAAAAAAAGGAAAATGAACAATAACCCACATAGTCTTCACATTTACAATACTTAAAACAATATAATACTTAACAAAGTAAATATTCATGTCATTGTATATATAAAATTAATCACTGTCAATGTGTATATAAAATACGGATATAATCTTGGTCAGATCATTTGAGAACCATGTAGATTGGTGTCTGACATGGTCTTTTGACGAAAGAACCACACAGATTTGAGTGGACCTGTCCAGTCAGTGCACGCATTTGTCAGTTATCGTGCAGCTCAACTCAAAACTTAAGGAGCTCAGCGATTCGACGAACAATACCAAAGAAAGGACAATTGGTTAGGCCGCATAAAGTACTCAAACTGCCAGACCTGCATTAAAAATTTTTTTGATTGAGAATAAAAATAAAAAAACAATTCACATAGTCCTCACATTCATAATAATTAAAATAATATAATACTTTACAAAGTAAATTACTACAAAAACTATTTTATTATCTATCATTATATATGTGATTTTTTTCATATATTCATATTTTTGTTACTAAAAATAAATATTCCCTATGAAACTGAACGGCGGCGGAGCGCGAGCGCGACGCATATTTGTAAATAAAGTTAAAAATTAAAAGGGGTCCCCATACAACATAGGAGTTTTTTTTTATATTTTTAAATTTTGTGTTAAATATATTGTACTATGGTACGGACACCTTCGTGTACGAGTTCGACTCGCACTTGGTCGTTTTTTTCCTTGGTTGCAAAAATGTTTTTGTCACAGGACGAAAATGAATTGGCCTATTGAAACTCTGCAATTTGGGCCTTTTATCGGGTCATTAGGTCCTTACACCAGCCAAAAACACTTAAACAAAGAAAGGTGTTCCGAAAACCTAAATACACAACGAGATAAGATCCAAACAAACTTTGTTTCAAAAGTTTTACATTAAACATAACAATTAAAGTGATAACATTCATTTGTACGTACATTGGGTGTAATTGAAACCTTAATTACTTACATTTAACTTGGTATTTAGGTACTTGTATAGTTATAAGTAGGGGGGGCTAAATAATAACAGCCACACGGATCGTTGGAAGGTTAAGTTACGCTTGCCGCGGTCGGTTCGTGGATGGGTCATCCATTACATATAGATACCCCTACGTGCCTCGTTGGTCCCGGCTGTCCTTCGCAGTTCTTTAAAATTCGTTACGGGTAGTCAGAAGCCCAAAAGTCTGACAACCGTTATTATAAAGGTTTCGAACTTATTTAATATTTTGTTACAAAATCAATGCTGAACTTAATGTGTGTGTATCTTTAAAGCTAATATCAATTGTATCAAAAATAATTTGTATCTTCTGAAATAAAAAATTACCGGTTTCAAGCCCTGGTTCCTTGTAACTGGGTAGTGGAGGTCAGATAGACCGTTGCTCCATGTAAAATACTGGTATTCTGCTGCATCCAGTTAGACTGGAATCCGATCCTAACAAAGTTGGGTACAGGTAAGGTAAGTAGGTATGTTAAGTTCCATCTCTTGTTACCAGTCTGGGAGTCGTAAAAGACGACTACCGAATTTTATCAAGAAACTAAGCTAATTAGAATGATCTTAGACCAACAATTGGTATGCAAGGAGAGATAATTATGGCAGTAGTTCAGCCTAGGGATCTTGACCGTACTTCCAGGGTTGTCCTGATAGACGTGGTCTATCTAGACGTCCTCTCTATTGGTCAAGCACCTCAGGATATATTGCGCCCTTGTCGCTACGTCACAATGTACTAGTCTTTTTGGGGGTCCATTTTTGAGTGTTCAAGAGACCCCATCACCCCAGCCATTTTATTCGTGTATACGAGTATATACAAAACATTGATCAGGCAGGGGCTAGTCCTTCCATATTCTCGTACCTAACCAGTCCACTTTAGCCACCCAAACAATCTTTGTTTCCATATCGTATTGCATAGTGCGTGCAGTGCCTCTGGCATGTTCGCCGACTACAGTACGGCCGGCTTCCAGGCGGTGCTTCGCAATAGAACGGCCTCCCTGTGGTCTCGGGTAAATGGTAGCTCTTACACGCTCCTGAGCGTGGTGTCGGATAGAGTGGACAGCCAAATCCTGTGGCATTGGTCGCTCACGCATGTCCAAAATAATAAATATTTTACATTTTACTAACATAGCTATAAGTATCTACCTACTAAAATAATATGGTCCTGTATGATTTACTGTGTGCTTGGTCTGAAATAAACATTTTCATTTCATTTCATTTATAATCGTCGGTTAATGCCTCATTTAATTAAAAAGTCTAACGCGCCTCTGCGAGTTGGCTTCGGCCCCTCGTACGCTTTCCAAAGGTCTGAGACCCCAGGGTCACGAGATATGTCAATGACATTGTAAATAATAATACCAGCCTATTTTATTCTCCCAGAGCAGGGCAAAGGCCTCTTGTCGCTCAGAAAAGGCTTGATGGCAATTGATACAGAGCGTTCATTATAACTAGACGCGTAACACGATCACTGAATTTCGCAGTGATGTGATTGGTAGTTCTGTTCTGTCAGTCGCCATTTTGAACTATATTTGTATTGAAAATAAGACAGCAAAATTCAGTGCTACCAATCACATAGTGAATATAATTAGGTACATGGAACTACTCTGTATAGCTGTTTGAGAAACAGCTGTTCCATAGCCTATGATCCTTAAAAAAGTGACATATGGGGTTGCTAACACAGAAGATACGGTGAAATAGTGTAGCTATTTAAAAAATATTTTGTTATTTTATTTCTAAAAAATCGCGATGTTATAAGTGTGTGTAGGAAATACTCAAATTATAATGAACGCACTGTAGATAGATTATTCTTTATTACAAGCCGTGTGCCAGATGGGATTTACCATCAGAAAAAATTACGAACTTCAAGATCTGCGTTATTTGACAGTGAATGAATGAATGAATGATTGTAAAGGCGCTCCCTCACCGGGAGCATTTGCCTGCAGTATAACAATCCAAGATTCGATTTGGAGCATTACTATATTCCCTTGGTTCTCCTCACTCACTGATCTAATGCTCGAATTTGCACTGTTTCAATACAGGCGAATGCTGCCAGCGAGGGATTGCCTTAAGATTTTTATTGAGTACCTGCATGTACGACATTAATCCGGCAATAGGCCCGCGTGGTGGATTACGGCCCATTCCCTCTCACAGATAGGAGACCTGTTTCCCAGAGGTGGGAATATTTTAGGCTGATTATGTTATGCTTATGTACAGACGCCAGCACATCAAGACTGATCATCAGAAAATTTGACTTTGATTTTCGGGTAGCATGACCTGCTGGCGTCTGTACATTTATCATGTGATCAAGGCTCATGTCATCTCTGTCTTCCTTATCATTTGTGCCTTGCACCCAGAGATCAGCTCACGCATCACTTAAATTATCTCAAATTATGACTGTAATTTCAAAGACACCACATCAAATGGGAAAAAGATAAACAGAACTTTACAGCAAAAAAAACGTATAGTAGTTGGCTACTTTGCCTGACAAAGTCTTTGTCAAGGAGCTCTATTACAACTAAGCTCAAATAAACGTGATTTTTACTACATTATAACTATACAAAAACGTTCTTAAAGTACTGCCTCAAGCTCCGGTTTCACTTAAATGGAAAAAAACCTAAGCGATGGAATACGCTTATACTTTTTTCCTTCTAAAGTATTTTTTTTTCTTTCCCGTTTTTCCTTTTTCTAACCTGTTTACTTATCGTGTTAACTCAGATTGTGAATCCGATATTTTTCGCGATTCTACTTTGTTTTTTTTTAAATGTTTTTAAGGGGTACTTATATAGAAGCTGTTTATCTACGCTTGAAGGGCCTGAGGCTAAAAGCTGGTGGGCAGATTTTTTTTAAAATAATGTAGAGGTTATACATTCGGGTAGTGCACTGAAGAAAATGTTATGATTGGTTTTTGCATAATTTTCTACCTGAAAGTTATGCTGAGAGTTTCAATGAATATGTTTATTTATTACAGATATCTGCAAGATTCATAGACTGCTTCTAGTGGTGGACCCAACATTGGCCCTAACGCCACTCATCCAGCATCCACACGTTGGTCCCAACGGTGGCCATAATGCCATCGAGAAAATAGCTTTGGAGAACCTAGTCAAAAAGAAGCGGTAAAGACTGAAAATTACACGCTATAATTAAGAAGCTAAGTATTATTACATTTGTTCTACATAATTACACCTCCTGAAAATGTTCTGACATTAATGTAAGCTATATTTGACTCCTAATAAAATATTCTCGTTGCGACCTCGTTTTTGCTAGAACAGTTGGCAACAGCTGCCATTTTTAAATGCCTTGTAGAAGCTTGTAGAGGCTACAAAGTCTTGTAATTTAATCTTTCTTCCTTCATTCAGTTTTTTAATTATTTTACTTTTTCAGTATCGCTGTTGGATTAAGTCGGTGAGGCGCACTAATAGGAGTCTGAGAATTGCATTTAAGTTCTTTTTTTTTCGAATTCTTCGCATAGCTGGGACAAAACCTCTTTTATTTGAGCTGCTTTTAGAAAAATAATTCTAGATTTTTGGTCTCTTTTACATTCTATCAAATTGCATTGTTGTCCGAGCTTCTGCGAGTCTCTGCTTCAAGTCGCAAAATTTGTTTTCGTCTGTCAGTTTGTTGCTACTCCTCTACAGGTCGTATTTTACTACCGATCTGGACAAAACTTGGTATACAGGTTTTACGACTTTATAGATTTTTTTGTAGTCGGGGATTTTTAATTATAATCATAATCATTTATTAATTTGCGAATATGGGTATAAAAAAAGGTCTTAAAACAAACAATAGTGTCCATTAGCCATATCCTACTGTAAGGCATGCAAATTTTCACACATTATATAATATTTTTATCCTGTAAATATTCAGTGACAGAGTAATACGCTTTTATTAGTAACAGTGTTTTGATATTATTTTTAAATAAACTTGTATCACTTATCTCCAGGAATGAGTTTGGTAAATGGTTATATATGCGTGGAGCCATACATATATACTTTTATCTAATAACGCTGTTTTTTTTATTAGGGGTACTTCCTTTAAAAAGAGGCAAAAGGATCAGATTTCAATGGTTCTTTTTTATTTAAAAGGTAGTAACTTTAAATTAGTCTCATAGAAATTTGGTGAAGATGTGATGAAGATCCTCAAAATGCAGTAAATTGCTTACTTTTAGATTTTTACCAGTGGATTGATAGAGCACCTAGGACCACCTTCGCATCACAAAACTAGGCTGCAGCGTTACCTCTGCCAATCAAAACCTATAAGTTATTTTTTTAGATGGCTTACAAATTTTTCTTTACCATGTTTTTAAAATCAAAAAAAAAGTAAATTCATTTGTTGCAAAACGTTTGTGTTCGCTAGGTCTACTGTTCACAGAACTGCTAGTGGTATTGATACACTACAGTGCGGTGCGTTGCAACGCAGAAACATTGTGGTGCTTCATAACGCAAATCCAAGGTATCATTATGGCTAACAGTTTAAAAGTGGTAGTTCCACGTAAAAGATTTATTTATTACCATATACATTAGTGTACACCTCAAAAATACATAACAAAAAATAAATTTAACACTAGAAAATGTACAATTGGCGGCCTTATCGCTATCTACGACCTCTTCCAGGCAACTTTGGAATGGACAGTGATTTGCCTGGACATAGAATGGTGTGTCGTTGGTGCAAATAATTAATAATCAAACTAATCACATCACATTAATATTATAAAGGCGAAACATTGTGAGTGTGTGTGTGTGTTTGTTACTTCTTCACGCTCAAACGGCTGGACCAATTTTGATAAAATATTGTATGGAGGTAGCTGACACCCTGGATTAACATTTAGGCCCCCGATATTCCTACGGGATCGAGACATACGCGGGTGAATACATACGCGGGTGTATAACTAGCTTTTGCCCGCGGCTTCGCCCGCGTGGATGTCGGAACAAATGTCACGAGAACGTACTACCGGAATTAAAAGTACGCTATGTGTTAATGCAGATTATAAACTATAAACTATGTTACCAAATTTCATCTACATCCGTTCAGCCATTTTTGCGCCAATCCGAAACATAAAATCATCCCCTTTAAAACTGACTACCCCTTTCCACCCAGATAGGGGTAGATTTTTTGACACATTTTCCTTTATTTCCGATCTTAAATATAAAGGCATGTATTTAATGCGGCAACTAAGTAAAATGAATATAGGTTTTAAAAAAAAATAGAGTGGGCACCATATATAATGGGTTGGCAGCTAATAAGGAGTATCGTAACAAGTAATAGGTAGCATATTATATATCAGTTTTTAGCTTTATTTTAATTTAAACTGGCATCGAATTTTTGTTTTGGTAACTGAATTTACCAACAATAGAGGGGATCTGGCGCTCGGCGGCCGCTGCCGTGGCACGTTCGCTTCGCTCGCTCGCCTTCGCTTGTTAATGGTTACTGTTCTAACCTAACCTAACCCAAATGATTCAATAACAGTAGATGACTTTGCAGCGATTAAGAAATAATATTTAATCGCTGCCATGTTATTTTTTTTTGCAGCAAATAATTAGTCGCCCTTTAAGTTGTAAGTCGCCTCGAAAATTATATTCCAAATATAAATACCGAGTTTCAAGTTAATCGAACCGCTCGATATATCTTTCCATACAATTATTTTCCTCTACAAAATTCAACACCCCCTTTAAAAGGTAATTTTCGAAAATGTATGTTTATGGTCGTTTTATTTATTAAGAAAATATACAGGTCAATTTTCAAGTTTATTGATCAAAGGTAACATAATTTTGATATAAACTGTGTCTCAAAAGGAGTTTATTTTTGAAAAATATTCATTCATGTGTTATTCAATTACTTTGGAGTTTATCAAGACGCACAGTAAAATCCTTCCCTAAAACTTAAAAACCCCCTTTTGCCCCGCAAGGGTTACATTTGAATAAACCCAAAAACATGTAAGGCTTTATATTCTGTGAGCATTAGATATAGGTATATAAAGTACCGAGTTTCGAGTAAATCTGACCGCGCGTTAAAATTATTCCATACAAATTTTAACATCCACCCAAACCCCTTTAAAAAAACCAAAAATTATTAACTTTATAATTTACTTAGGTAAGTATTCGTGCCAAGTTTCAGGTTTATTAACTCAACGAATAAGATTTTTCATACAAACGAAATCCTTTCAATTTTCACCCCTTTAAAGGTCAAATTCCTAAAAACCCATTCTTAGCAGATGCCTACGTCATAATTTAGAGTTAATCAAGCCACGCAGTAAAATCCTTCCTTGTCAAATTGACTACCCCTTTTCACCCCGTCAGGTATCAATTTTCGAAAAACTCTGATACATGTTATTCTTAATTTTTGTTGCTAAGTATTAATACCAATTTTCAAGTTAAGCAAGCCACGCAGTAAATCCTCCCTTGTAAAATTGACAACCCCTTTTCATCCCGTTAGGGAAAGATTTAAAAAAAGCTGATACATTTTATTATTTATTTTTGGTTTTAAGTATAAATACTGAGTTTCGAGTTAATCGGAAACCGCGTTAAAATTCTTCTATACAAACTTTGACATCTTCCCCCTAGGGGGTAGTTATCCCCAATCCTCCTTTAGGGGGTAGTTTAAAAAAACAAAAATGACAACTTTATAATTTACTTCGGTAAGTATTCGTGCCAAGTTTGAGGTTTATCAATAATTAAAAACAAAATTTCATCCCCCTTTTCACCCCTTAAGGGTTGAAATTCTAACAACACCGTTGCGTTAGCTTCCGACCATAAGCCTAGATAGTAAATTTAGTGATTTTTACATTCTAAAATAAAGAACTTTCCATACACAACTTCATCCCTCTTTTAAAACCCTTCAGGGGTGGAATAATCAAAAATACTGAAACACGTATAAATTAATTTTCAATCGTCAGCCTAAACACAAAATTTGAAGATCCTAACTTCAAAACTGACGGACTTTCATATAAACTTCCATCCCCTATTTTACCCCTTTAAGGGTGGAATTCCCAAAAATCCTTTCTTATTCCTTGTCTACACTATAAAGAGAACCTCTGTACAAAATTTCAGCTTTCTAGGTCCAAGGGTTTGGGCTGGGCGTTGATGAGTCAGTCAGTCAGTCAGGACTTGTCTTTTTATTAATATAGATTTTATATACATATTGTCATTGGTGAATATTAAATACCAAATTACATGAACATTTACTTTGAAAAGTATTATATTTATTACTTTAATTATTGTGAATGTGAGGAACATGTCGGTCATACTTTTTTTTTTCTTTCTCAGTTAGTTTGAATGATGGGTGGGATTTTGAGCACTTTATGCGGCCTACCCAAATGTCCTTTCTTTGGTATTGTTCATCGAATCGTTGAGCTCCTTAAATCTTGAAGGTTGACACTGATTGAACAGGTCCACTCAAATTTGTGTAGTTATTTCCTCAAAAGACCATTTCAGACAAAGATCTACATGGACCTCACATGATCTGATCAAGATTAAAACTGTCTTGACTATAAATGAGACTTTGACCGGTGAGTTAGTTCCGCCATTTCTTCTCAGGGGGGTCAGATAGGAAATGTCGACTCCATCTAGCTAATTGCTGAGCTGTTAACTTCCTATTTTCATTAGCCTTCCCCCGACGCGACGACGCTTGGATCAAAATATACCTACAACTTAAGGATTCTACGAGTATCACAAAAAAAAACGCGTTTCGTCAATGTCTTATCTAATTGTGAGAAAGCTTGAAATAATTGAAACCTTTATGTCTGTGTAACTGTATAAGTACAAATTTCGTGTCAGTCACAGCACCTGTTAAAAGTTTCATCACTTTTGCGGACTCGAAAATATAGCTTAGTTCACCGTTCATTTACTGAAGATATTGTATAATCATAGAAAAAAAAATATATATTTTATCACACGGATAGCTGAAGCCCAGTGTGTGATTTTTATATTTCTTGATATGGTTTGTTAAATAATAGGAAAAAAAACATTACCGACAGTGTTTTTAAAAAAATATAGGTTTTTACAAACATTATTTTCTGAGACTATTTGTAACATTTTGATAGTTCTTTTTGCTACCTTTTTGAGTTGAACATGTCTGCTTACAAAAAATATTTTTAATAACTAAATTTATGTTACCATATTGAAAAAAACTGTTCCTAAACTCAACACGATATCGTCAATTTTGTGTGAAGAGGCAACGGAAATTATTTTTTACAATACTATAGACCAACATTTTCGAATAAAAAAAGAGTAATCTATCTGTGGCAATATTATTAGTTACATTTGCTTTAGTTAAATTTTGCCGCAAAATGTGACGAATTTTATTTGTCAGATTTTGTCATAGCGTCTTTAAAGGGCCAATACTTATATATTTTTTTCTTTTTAGAGGTTTTTGGTTGTGTCGGGTGTTTTTAAATTTTTAAATTTATCTAAATTTACAATACATTCCACAAACAAGCGGCGGGGGGTTTATTCTGGCGTAGTTTTACCACCTTCTGCTGCCAATTTACAGTGCTGTATTACTGGTCTCAAGGGTATGAGCGTCGAGATGGAGAAATTATTGCCATATATGCGCCTTTTCCTCTAAGAAACGGCCGCTTGGGAAACACCTATTTCCATTGTCCAGCCGTGGACTACTTAGGGTAAGTTGATTAATTGATTGGACAATCAATCAATCAACTGCGATTGGCAAATCGGTTGCAAGGACACTTGTGACACATCCCGAATAAGACGATTTTCATTTATTTAATCTTGGACTGTCTCATTGATCACAAGCTCTACAGCTGAGCATGAGGTCCTGGGTTCTATTCCCAAATACGGGTCGGGCAAATTGTTATTGGGTTTTTCTATCTGGAATTTCTCAGAAGCAGCCCGGAGTCCGGATTTGTGCCCGGTTGATGGCAATAGGCTTGCCCTCTATTACATGGGTGCAAACATAACTGGCGAAATGTGGCTGTACTATAGGGACACCTCTGTCCAACCCGTCATGTCCTAGAACCAACAATTCGAAGATATGTGACATCTTACAACCCGCACTGGCCCGCATGGTGGATTACAGCCCACTCCCTCTCGAAGACATGAGGCTGGTGTCCCAGCAGTCGGGATATTATAGATTGATTATGTTATGTATTTTAAATATTGATGTATTTAATTACACATAAATCTTTCGGCTTAAATTCTCTATACAAGACTACCTACAAAAACTTTCTTATGATGAAACTGAAGCGATTCTGAACATTCCTAAATACACAACCTACTACTTTAATCACTCATATTGAACAATCATCCCATTCTCATCACACTCATACACACAAACACACACACACACTCACTCACTCAACACTTACATTTTTGCATATATTATGCATACTTTCCACATACATTCTTACAAGGCAATCATAATGTATTATATACAAACTTAAACATGGCTACTAATTGTTCACAATTTATTTATGGGAATCAAATGTAATCCGAGATACAGGTTTACCACCTAGTTCGGATGCAGAGAGTCCCAAACTTTGTATATACCTACCTTGTGTATAACTTTAAGCCATTATTTAGTCTATATTGTTATTATTAAATTCTGTAATACGTGTTCTTATTTTGGTGAATAAATTAAATTATAGGTATTTATTATAATTATATATGATGGTGAAAACCGCATCAAAATCCGTAGCGTAGTTTAGAAGTACAACAAACAAAGACAGACACGAAAAGTGCCTTAATTTATAACTTTACCCCTTAATCTTTTTTTTTTTCTGTAGAAGTTTCCGTTTAAAATCGGTCACGTGCCAATTAGACCAAATATTCTAGATCAAAAAAAAAAAGTTACAGCGTTTCCGTAGGCACCACTTATCTAAATGAATACCAAAACAATTACCACTAAGATACCTCAAGAAAGAATGTAAGTACTACTTAATAGAACATTCACTGACCCAAGATAATGAACGAAAACAATATTGGCCCAAACCACTAGGTAGGTACACTTACATAATGTATTTAAAAGGTTAATATACTTAATCGTATTAGATGGCCTTTATTTTGGCACACAAGTGTTAAATGCCTAACGTTGGCTCACCTTTATAGTTGCAACGTTTAGGTAATCATGGTAAATTGAATTGTTCGCGAAAATAAAATTATGTTTTTTTATTACCTACAGCGTTTTTTTATAACATAATAACATCACTCCTGTATTCTAGAAGGGTTATGCAGAAGTGTATCTAGTGTGTGTGTGTGTGTGGGGGTGTGTGGGTGTGTGTGGCGATTAGGTTCTCTCATTAATTGAAACCACGTATTCTACATTACGTATTTTAAACATACACAATTAAAATCATTAAAACAATTAACACTCTAGCCGTGGGGTCTTTTTTTCATTTTAGTATTTATTTAGCAACATTAAACTTAATTTGTGATTCATCATATCAGCCGAAAGACGTCCACTGCTGGACATAGGCCTCCCCAAAGGGGGGGTTTTTAATTTGTGATTATTAGGTAACAATACCATAAAGTTTGTAATGAATTGTTGATACCATCGCCCCGCGCGTGTCTAGTGCCGTATTGTTTATTAAAGGTGTTGTATTTCGTGCTAATGTTTACAATATTTATTTTGTTTAAAACAAATATTTTTCTATTTTTAATTAAAAAAAAATATTTTATTCGCTAGTTATGTTTAAGTCCCATGTAATAGGGGGCGAGCTTATTGCCATCAGCTGGTGACAAGTCCAGACTCCAGGCTGCTACTGAGAAATTCCAGATTTAAAAACCCAATCACACTTTTTGCCTGACTCGGGAATCGAACTCGGGACCTCAGCTCAGCAGTAGCGCTTGCAACCACTAGACGAGGCAGGTTCATTATTTTTATTATTTTCATGTTCTAAGCTAAGCAATTGGCAAACACTCCTTATTCGTTGGTACTTCTTGGGAGAGTTATAAACTCCAACAGTAGTTCATACGTTAATATAACTGGACTGAATTACTCTATAATATTATTTTTTATTAGATTGGCTGAGTCAGCAGTGCAGCCCGGAGTTTGGATTAGTGCCCGATTGATAGCAATTACACGGGACTCAAACATAACGAACAACAGTCAATAACAGAACAATTAACATTTAGGTCTTTACGAAAACATAATGTAAGAAAAAAGAAAAGAAAGAAAGAAAAGAAAATTCATGGTCTTCCTTTTATTTGTGACACTATTTTATTTAGCAAAAAATAATCCTTATTATAAAGCCTTTCGATCGGTATGATAAAGCTACAGAATCATTATTTTTCTCGTGTAACGGGTTCGATTTCCGCTCCAACCATGTAATTATTTAAATATCTATGAATGCAGTTTAATTTTTTTTTTTAAATTCAAATAATGTCTGCTTTCAGTAAAATGTTTCATCTACAATATTCAAGGTACTTTCCCTCCATGTGGCATATCCGTGGGACGCCCTGTATAGTACTTTACTCAAACAATGCGAGTAATTTAAATAAAACCAGCTTTATTTTAAACATAACGAAAATTGATGGAAAACAATATGGAGAATTGCAAACATTTTCACCGCACCGCGCTATTGTTTCTTCCCCGTACTTTTGTTCTTTTTTTTTATCGGGCAATGATGATTGTATTGCCTGTACATATACAGCCAAATTCAGAGTAAAATATTTCTGCACCTCACTATTTTTGAAACAAAACTCGACATTAATGGATTTTCAAAGGAAATTGCTGGTGGCTGTTCAAGTAACGCGGAAAGGTCGACGTTAGTAAAGGAAGGTTTTCAAAATAATTACCACATTACAAGCATTTTTGAGTCAATGAACTAAACTTACCGTCAAAACTAAGTACGCAGAATAACTTTTCATACAATCGAGGCAATTTCGAAGCGTCGCCGTCAGTTTTCCGTCAGGTAACGATTCGGATGGGATCTGATAGCAGCTTTCCAGAGTACGGATGGAGGAGGTCTAGAGCGCTAAGGCACCCAACTGATCAAACCGACATTTCATACCGGAGTTGTCCATGAAACAAACAAACCTGAAAAATAGCATCAAAATGTATAAAAATCCGAACACTCAGAACTCTACACACTCTCTGTGTAAATGGCTTGTCTGACCAGTGCCTTAGGCACTCTACATCTCCTCCATCCGTACTCTGGAGAACTGCATCAGATCTCATCCGAATCGTTCCCTGACGGAGACCGACGCTTCGAAATGACCTCGTTTGTATGAAAATATTGCTCTGAGTACGCAGTTTTAACGGTCAGTGTAGAATGACTAAGATACGATATATAATGTGTCTTAATTTCTCTAGAGTTAACAAAAGATACAAAAAAAACATGATTTTTTTGTGCTAAAAAACTTTTTGCAAAAAAGTAAGAACCGGCCGGTACCCGCAATCGGCGTGCGTGTATGACCAGATGTATGAACGTAGGCGAAGCAAAAGGAGTATGTAAGGAGCGTAGCAGGTGGCATTCTATAGTTTCTGCCTACCCCCATGGGAGGAAGGCGTGAGTTTATGTCTGTGTATGTATGTAAGAACCAACTACCAAAAATAACACTACAAAGTGAAAAATAACTTTAATTTCGAAAGTCGGTGTCTTTGGATCTGTATTTAAGTTTCTTGCTTGACTTCCGAAATTAAAGTTATTTTTCACGTTGTGGTGTTATTTTTGGTAGTCGGCTCTTATTTTTTTGTAAAAAGTTTTTATTTTTCACTTTTTAGTGGGGCAGTTTTGAATTTATCTAAGTTACAATAGCCTAATGTTAACTGCTCAACACCTGTTACCAAATGTTGCTTTTCCCGATGCTGGGACGTTGATTGTTGAGGAGTTCTCCTGGTAAGACCCAGGAAAACTGCCACTCACCATATGCATAGTGACGAGCATAAATTGCTTAATTGCAACCCGTTAAATAGGGGTACTCATTATTATATTGTTCCGGTGGCCATATGTGGTCTCCATCATCAGTTCCACTTCACCAAATGGTGCTTTCCGAGAGCAACTGCACGAGTTACTATAAAAAGTACCCAAATCGCTATAGGTTTGCCTATAAAGTTGAGGGTTTCCCTCGATTTCCATGAGATCATTTGATTCTGATTTGGTGGCAATGGAACCACCTCGGGAGTATACCCTTTCGAACATTTTTTTTTTTTTTAAATCTGTCCATAATTAACGGACAAAAAACATACCGCCGAATTGAGGACCTCCTCCTTTTTGGAAGTCGGTTAATAAAACATGCATATCATCATGATCATTCAGCCAACCGTGCAGTTCATTCAAGTTGTGGTGAAAAGATTACCCGTTCAGCAAGACTGCTGACTCCCCAAGGTACACCGGCCATACTTAAGTGCTCGATGGTTTTATTACCGGCTCTCATTCGTGGATCTTTGACAGTCGTTAGAAGCCCGAAAGTCTGACAACCAGTGTTTCCCGGTTCCTGGGTTGTGGAGATCAGATAAGCAGTCACTCCATGTAAAATACTGGTATTCAGCTGAATCCGGTTAGACTGTAAGCCGGCCCTAACGTATTTGGGAAAAGGCTAGGCTGATTAATTCGTTTTATTACCCCATAAGACGTATAGTTTAAGCTGGTGCAAACTGCAAACATGCACTTAATCTAATTTAACGTTAGAACTGAACAACATCCTGGAAGCTGTGAATTATTAATGCTGGAACGTATTGCTCGGAGGTTTAGTATCGGATTGGGCAATATAGTGTCGGCACCTTATTGTGGAAGTAAATTGTTGGACTGGGAGCTGGTGGTAACTAATTTAGGCATTGGGGTTGGTTGTTAATGAGCGCTTAGGTGAGATACTCTTGTTAGTCAGAAATTTTGTGTTTTTTGCATTAATTAATACTAGTGGTCGCCCAATGGTCGAAATTCGACCCCCTCTCCCATCTATATAGTAAATAAATAAATTCTTTATTTCACGAGATGTAACCAGTACACATCCGTTTATGGTTAGATTGAGAATTATATAGTTCATTATCATTGTGAATTCCCCAGCAGAAGATCCTCAGTGTTATCATAACTTAGTGTTTGGAGATAGTCTCTAAGTAGGTTTTTGCATTGATATTTAGGGCAAGAATAAATTTTTATCTTTTTATTCAGGAAATTGTACATTTTAATGCTACTGACGTAGAATTGGCGTTTGGCACAGGCAGTTCTATGGCGTTCGTGGGGAAAACACGTAGTAGTACATAGTACTTACTAATTCCATGAGTAGTACTTACTCATTCCATGTTCAAGCTGTCACTTCTGTCACCTATCTATCTTCAAGTCATGAGACCCTGGTACTATGAGTGTGTGAGTCAAACGCATGGTAGTGTGTTTAATGGATATTTTTGGCTACTTTGTATTATACAGTGTATTTAAAAAAAAAAAAAAGTGTGTATGTTATTTGTGCAGAATAAACAAATTTTCTTTATGTTTTTTTTTTTTGTTAATTTATTTTATTTCTTTTGCATATTACCTTTATAAAAATTTTAGCTTTCTGCACTCCTCCTCCATATAAACTTTAACTGTGCTAAACTTCATACTCCTCCGTTCGCGTAATTTTCGTAAAAAGGGATACAAAGTTTTCGCTTCACGAATTTATATAATGACTAGCTGCGCCCCGCGGTTTCACCCGCGTAAGACTCGATCCCGTGGGAATATCGGGATAAAAAGTAGCCTATGTCTTAATCCAGGGTGTCAGCTAACTCCATGCATAATTGTATCGAAATTGGTCTAGCCGTTTGAGCGTGAAGAAGTAACAAACATACGCACACACACATTCAGAAACTTTCGCTTTTATAATATTAATGTGATAATGCCATGATAAAAATCTTAGGCATGATGCAGCGAGGGTAAATACCGAAGGGAGTTTGCCAAACAGCACGAGCCGAATGAAAGCCGAATATGTGCAGTAATTGCTTCGGGTCGGCTTTGTTGTTCAACAAATACTGCTGAATGGAATTAGTGTGTATCACCCACTTACCCAATCAGCAAGGTGGCGGAGTTACCTCCTGAGATAACGGATATGTTTTTCTAAATAGATTTATTCACTTTGTTTTAAAATAGCTGCTGTGTTTTCTAAAATAAAAGGAGCATAAGTTACTCCTTATAACCTCAGCTATCTGACAGTGAAAGTTCTGTCAAAATCGGCCAAGCAGTTTCGGAGATTAGCCGGAACAAAAAGACAGACAAAAAAAAATTTAATTGTTTTTTTTTATAAGTAATGTATATACTCATATGCATTTAATAAATAGCTGTTTTTTCGACATTACAAACAGACACTAAAATTTTATTTATTTTTATAGATTCTTGTAAGCTACGACCACAAATCAATGAATTTCATTGGTTTTTGTTGTTAAGTTAATAGTATTCATTGATAGGGTGTATCACTATTTATTACATATAAATAAAAATAAATAAAGAAATCGTTCCGTCTGGTGCCGGACGTTAAGAATAGCACCATACTATTTCTTCCCGTGGGTGTCGTAAAAAGCGACTACGGGTAAGTCCCTTAGTCGCTTTTTACGAGAATGGGCAGCAGCGTTCTCTATGCATCTTATCACCATACTGCGATCGCCAACCCGCCTGCCAAGCGTGGCGATTATGGCAAACCCCTCCCTTGGGGGGAAGCCTATGTCCAGCAGTGGACGTCTTTCGACTGAAATTATGAAATAAATAATCTTTTTTAAGCGGCCATTCGTTTTGTTATAGCCATTTCAAGGTCATCCGTTAATTTATTTTTTATTATTCATTACATTCACTCTATACTAAGTATGTGACATCTGAAAAACAAATTCAGGAGCACATACTCGCTGCAAATGAGTTAATGGCTATGTGCAACTGTAATGCAGATCAAGTGGACCCGCTGACTCTTAGCAGCTCTCAATCTTCATTGCATAGGAATTTCAGTCTTGGCACTCTCCAACCTGAGGCAACGGAGGATTCGTACCAGTTGGGAAGTACTCAAGTCTCTATTCCCAATCAAGATACACCAGATAATGTACAAGTTCCATTGCAAGTAGTTCAGATGGAAGCTAGTCCATTATGTAGCTCCATTATGTTTTCTGATAGTTTTGGAAAAGGGTTAGGAAAATTACTTAGCAACAACCTGAGTCATTCTTCTCTAAACTATTGCATGCCTCAGACTTCCTACAAACAAATAATGTATTCAATAACTAGGAATGAATATGATCCTAACGCCATTATTACTGTACTAATAGGTAATAGTTGTAATGTTAAAAAAGATGATATCACTGATAGTGTGACCGAACTTTTGAAGGTAAATTGTAAGAAAATAATTTTGTGTGCTTTTCCGTACTTTGAGCACTTGTCAAACAGGCAAAACTGCTACATTCATATGTTAAATAATTACATGCATTTCTTAGTTAGTCACCATAATGACAAGTTTATATTTTTTGACACCAACATTTTTGTTGATAAGCTAAGGTCGACTAGGGATACTGTGTATCTGCCTATTAGTTTTAGACGTCAAATAGCTAGGCTATTAGCTTTTAATATTAACCCAGACATAACTAATATGTCGAAGTCTTTATTTAGCACCACAATTAGTAATAGTACTAATGTTAAGGTGGTTAGTTCAAATAATTTAAACTAGTTTGTAAGACAACAGAAGGTACCACTAACAGTTTAGTTACACTTAATAACAAAATGGTATTTTCTAGCAAAAACATTGTTAACTGTAGAAAAGGGGCTAAGCAGAAATCCTTGAAATTATTTCATCAAAATATTCAAGGTTTTTCTTCCAAACAATTGGAAATCGAATTGTTTTTAGAAAAAACAATGTTTGACATTATTTGTTTAACTGAGCATTGGTTAAAAGATTATGAAATGTTAATTAATTATGAGAATTATAGTGTGGCCAGTTGTTTTAACCGGAAATCAATGCTGCGTGGTGGTTCACTGATCTTAATTAGAAGTTGTATTAAATCTAAAACTCGTAAAGACATAGTTGCTTTGTCGGTTGAACATAGCATTGAACTGTCTTGTGTTGAGCTAGATAGGCATGTTATAGTGTGCGTTTACAGACCCCCAAACTATCAAAACTACTCTATATTTGAGTCTGTTATGGAAGATGTTTTGGCAAAACTTGTAACTGGGAATAAATCAGTAATTATCTGTGGTGACTTTAACATTAATATTTTAGAAAATAATTCAAATACCAGTAGACTGTTAAATTTGTTTGAATCATTTAATTTGTCAAATGTGTTTGTAGAACCAACCCGAATAACTACGACTACTGCTACATGTATTGATAATGTTTTTTGTTGCTGCGACTATTTAGATAAAGCTATAATTAATTATCTCCTTTCTGATCACAGCGGTCAAACCGTAACTTTTGAGTCCAACATACCAATACAGAAGGTGCAGATATAATTCAGGCCAATAACATCTGTTAATTTAAATAAATTTAACAGCACTTTAATTTGTAAGTTAAGTGTTATGAACCTTACAATGAACAATGTTGACATTTTGTATAAAGAATTCTTTTCGGTAGTCCAAAGCGAGTTCAATATTTATTTTAAGAAGAACACTAAAACTATCAGCCCTAGGTTTTTATTTAGTGACTGGGCAACTAAAGGACTCAGGAAAAGTAGGGAAAGACTTTTCGAGCTGTATGGCCTTAAGCCTTATATAAACACGGAAACTTTTAATAAGTTTGTTGCTACTTACTCTATAACTTTTAAAAACACTTGCAAGGCCGCTAAAGCCTTATACATTAGCAACAAGGTTAAATCAGCAGACAATAAAATAAAGACGGTTTGGAAAATTATCAATAATGAAACGAATAGGAACAAAAAGCATGATTCTGATTACGCACTGGAGACGTCATGTGGACTCATTTGCGATAGCAAACAAGTTGCTCAAGAGTTTGTAAATTTCTTTACCAGTATCCCACTTAAAACTACTGAAACCTTAAATTCCTCGCCCTTGCTCGCTTTTGACTCTGTAAGGGCGAACGTTGCAGCCTGCCCGATTGAATTTAACTTTAAGCATATTAACCCCATAATAGTATTAAAAGCTTTTAAGCAAATCAAGATCAAATTGTCCGAAGATCTTTGGGGAATGTCCATTAAAGTCTGTACCTCAATAATTGAGACTATAGCGCCTTACTTAGCCTTAATATTTAATTTGTGTGTGGATCAAGGAGTCTTCTCCGATTTAATGAAATACAGTAAGGTAATACCACTTTTCAAATCCGGAGACAGTAAAGACACAAATAATTATAGACCCGTATCCGTTTTGCCGGTTTTCAGCAAGGTGTTTGAAAAGGTAATGCTTAATCAAATGCTCAATCATTTCAACGCAAATAAAATCCTTCACGATCAACAGTATGGTTTCACCAAAGGACGTTGTACGACCGACGCCGGTGTAACCTTATTAAGACACATTTTTAACGCGTGGGAAGAGGCCCAAGACGCCATAGGAATCTTTTGTGACCTTTCCAAGGCATTTGATTGCGTCGATCACGAAACCTTACTCTTGAAGCTTGAGCATTACGGACTTGGAAAACTTGCGCTTAGTTTAGTAAAATCTTATTTAAACGATAGACAACAGCTAGTTCAAATAAATGGTATCAAATCACTCGGTTTAAAAGTAAAAATGGGTGTTCCTCAAGGCTCGATATTGGGTCCTTTCCTCTTTTTAGTGTATATTAATGATCTTCTCCATTTATTAAAAAATCAACCACAAATGGTGTTATTTGCTGACGATACTTCCTTGATTTTTAAGGTAGATAGACGTGCTACAAATTTTGACGACGTAAATAACGCCCTACTGCAGGTCCAAAATTGGTTCACTGCCAATAATTTAGTATTAAATGGAAAGAAAACTAAGTGCATACGATTTTCTTTACCAAATGTAAAAAGTAGTGATTATGAGATAGTATTGAATCAAGAGAAACTAGAATTCGTCGATAAAACTGTTTTCCTGGGGATCACGCTCGACTCTAGGCTTCAATGGGGTCCTCATTTAACATCTCTTGCAGGACGGCTAAGTTCAGCAGCATATGCTGTCAGAAAAATCCGTCAATTTACTGATGTAGATACCGCGAGGCTAGTCTATTTTAGTTACTTTCATAGTATCATGTCTTACGGTATTTTACTTTGGGGACGGGCTGCAGACATCGAGTCTATTTTTATTCTGCAGAAAAGAGCCATCAGAGCCATATATAATCTCCGCAGGCGCGATTCTCTTAGGGAACTGTTTAAGAATATTAACATCATGACGGTGTCTTGTCAATATATCTATGAAAACATCATGTACGTAAGAAACAATTTACATCTTTTTAGTAAAAGAGGCGAAAGACATAATTATAGTACTAGAAGTAGGGATCTATTAGCTCAACCAGGTTTCAGACTGGCTAAAGTAGACTCATCTTTCATGGGGTACTGTTTAAAATGTTATAATAAAATTCCTCCCCACATACTTCAACTGAATGAGACGAAATTCAAATCTTGTATAAAACGCACACTATGCAAGCAGGCATATTATAGGCTGGGGGATTACATCGCTGATAGAAATGCTTGGCTCAATGCTGGTCCTGCTCCACAACGTCAACTAATTGATTAACATTTGAAAATACTGTTGGAGCTGCTGAAGATTGTAAGACTATCTTTTCATTGTATAAACTCAATCACCTTTGTATTATATAATTGCATAACACAGGTGTGAGTACTATGTACAATAGAGCTACCATTTACCGGGTAATATGTCTCATTGACTTGAATATGTCCTGGCAGCTGAGAGTATGTCATGCTCACTCAGATGTCTCGCTGATGGTGGCGTGTGTGTTGGATCATTTAGCTCCCTTCAAAATGGTTGAGCTGAATGGTGCTGATCCATGCGTCATGTTCGTGAACGGGCGCTGTCAGTTGGGACTGGTCATCTCTTAGCTGCCACGGCTTATTTGTAATTATTTTAGTTTTGAATTGTTTTTTTTTTATCACGGTCGCTTCTGACGTTTTGCATCGTTCTCACATGTATATTTTCAATAAGAATGATGTAACCAATACTTTGTATCAAATATTTTATTTTAAAAGAGTGTCTGTGGAGTTTCTTGCCCGTTCTTCTCCATAGGAACCTACTATTTGGAATGGGCAACTAGCTTCATATTTGTAACTGACCGACTTGTTGACAATTCAAAAGTGCCTGTAAATGGTTTAATTGAAATAAATGCTTTGAGTTTGAGTTTGAGTTTGAATTACCGGGCACTCTGCACCCTAATTGCGTAACACGGCTCATCATCATCTGCCTAGCCTTTTCCCATCTATGTTGGGGTCGGCTTGTAGTCTAACCGGATGCAGCTGAATACCAGTATTTTACATGGAGCGACTGCCTATCTGACCTCCACAACCCAGTTACTGGGAAACACGATATCCCTTGGTAAGACTGGTTGTCAGACTTTTGGGCTTCTGAAGACACGTAATAACTGTCAAAGATCTACAAATGACGGCCGGGACCACGGTTCAACGTGCTCTCCGAGGCATGGAGGAATCTTGGTATGACCAGGTGGTCACCCATCCACAGACCAATCGCGGCAAGCGTAGCTTAACCTGATTGATCGACCCGTGCGGCAGTTATTATTTAGCCACAAGCTCCTCTGTGTAACACGGCAATCAATCACAATCTAAATGATTTTGAAGTATACTGCTAATCCATTGCTTCATATGTTCGAACAATTTTCTACTCAACCACGTAAATAACGCAATGAATTTTATTGAACTGTCAAAACGATAGCCATTACTAATGTAAGTTTGAAGCAATTTCCCCGCTTTATACACTAATCGGATATCAACATAATTTCAGCGAAAAGCCGTCCACTGCTGGACATAGGCCTCCCCCAAGGAAGGTGTTTGCCATAATCGCCACGCTTGGCAGGCGGATTGGCGATCGTACTATGGTGTTAAAATGCATAGAGAATGCTGTTGTCCATTCTCTTGTAAGTCCCTTAGTCGCCTTTTACGACACCAATGGCGGGAAGAATTAGGATGGTACTATTATTTACGTCGTCGTTAAATCGGATATAATAATATTCATATAATATAATATTTATCATCATCGAACTAAAAATTCGAAGACATGTGACATCTACCAACCCGCACTGAGTCCGCATGGTGGATGACGGCCCACTCCCTCTCACGGACAGGAGGCCTGTGTCTCAGCAGTGGGAACGTTGAAGGCCGATTACGCTACGAGTATTAACATTCAACAACTCTAGTATTGAGAAGACCTTATCAAATAAAAATTAACAAACATAAACTAATCAGAGAGCATTTCTATTTAATTGATCTCCGAACACCAATTTACTAAAAACACTTAAAACCATACTCCTATTTCAACTCACCTCACACCCAAATGTACTCATAAATTCCGTAGTACAGTGATAAAGTCGGTCACTTATTAAACGTACAGCTTTGGCCCCTCGCCAATGTACCTGTAACAAGTAAATATTGGCTCAATAAAGAGTTCCTCTGCTAAGTTTCATATTTAAACAGTAAAGGCCATTCAATACGGGAATGTATTTTCCTTCGCCAATTTTCTGTAGTTTGTTTTTAAATGTTATTCAGTACTAGCTTTTGCCCGCGGCTTCGCTTGTGTGGATGTCGGACCCTACTACTGGGATTAAAAGTACCCTATGTGTTAATCCAGATTTTAAACTATATTTATGCCAAAGATGTTTAAAAATGGGCCAGGTCAAGCTGCTACAATCTGTTAAATTTCTTTAAAAATTTTTTAACTTTATCGTTGAAGTATAAGGTTCAAGGTTGATTGCGAAAATTTGACTATTTCGGGTAGCCTGACCTGCTGGCGTCTGTACACTACCTCAAAAAAAAGAGAAAAATCCGTAGAATTCAGGAAAAATACAAATAATTAATTTAATTATATACTGTTGTGGTACTGAATTGATATTTATTAATTAGTTTTATCGACTTTCAACATGGCGTCTCACCGATTTAGTTACTCTGTGCTTGAAAACTGACAGAAGAGAACTGTCACGCGAACTGTTGTTGTGTTTGTCACTTCAGTCAAACAACCTTCAACATGTTTCACCTTCATTATTCAATCAAAATGACAGCTTACCGCCATGACAGGTTTTTGTTGTGTGTTGCAATTTAAAATATAATTTCTTGCGTTTCTCTCGTGTCTCAGCAAACCAAGCCATTTTAAAGTAATTTGATAGTTATGAACTGTTTTAAATGTATTTCCCTATTTATTAGTAAAGTGCACAGGGACCTGGCCCAGGCTCCACACATTTTAGATCATCTCCTTTCATCGTTATCCGTTCCGCCATTTTTGCGCCAATCCGGAAAATACATCCAGACAAACATTCTAAAAACTATATTTTCGGTATCAGAATCGATCCCAGAAAAAAAAGAAAAAAAGTTATTTCTACAAAGCAATAACTTTTTTTTTTAATATTCAATGTACAGTTTTGACTTCGTTACTATTTTATTACATGTATCATTACACTTATCACACTTCACACTAATATTATAAAGGTGAAAGTTTGTGAGTGTGTGTGTGTGTATGTTTGTTACTTCTTCACGCTCAAACGGCTGGACCAATTTTGATAAAATTTTGTATGGAGGTAGCTGACACCCTGGAATAAGACATAGGCTACTTTTTATCCCGATATTCCCACGGGATCGAGACATACGCGGGTGAAACCGCGGGGCGCAGCTAGTTTATCTTAAATAGAATAACTAAAACTATGAAAACAACAAAGTTAGCTTCCATTAAAATCCGTAACAATGCTACAGAATATGATCCATACAGCAGAGCACCGTTGAAGCCCCCAGCTTTAAACCATCGTACGAGAACCATAACAATAAATTCCACGTCGCACACAGGGAGATTCGGCCAAAAACAACAGTACAGTGCACTAAAAACGAAAACGAAACATTTACAAAGTAAAATACGAGAGATATATATAAGTTGGAACATCGAGCCATTGTCACGCGCCCAATTCCCAAGTTCCAGCCAAGATCTCGAACAGCGTGGCCCATTTTGTGTGGTTCTATGTGTAATTGTGTATGTGGGTTGTTTTGGCAGGCGAGTTTGCTTGTCGAAATATTATTTGAGGTACTGTAGTTAGATACTAATTGATTTAATTCTGTAAATGAAATAGTTTTGTTGTAAGTAGAAGTTATAGTTTTTTTATTTGTTTTTCAATCAGTCTTTTTTGTAGCGGCCAGTTTATCGATGGTAAAAAATGTAAGTTGGAACTTCTCATTTCCTACGAAATGTATGGGAAAAGTTTTTTGCGTTTTATGACTTTTCTAGTACTCAAACTTCAATTGGTCCAATAGAGGTTTTTGATCCTTATAAGAAAGAGGATCGATTGGCATAAAAATTTTTTTTTGTGAAAATTGCCCATTTTCCTGCTGACTGTACATTTTTTTCAAAATCTGTGAATGGGGATCAAAATTCCATAAAAAATTATGGATAGTCTCTTAAGACCATTTTCGCGTAGCTGCAACGGATAAGGTACTTCCCCTTACTGCCCCGCTGAAAGTTTCCACCCTGTATATGACGGAGTTATTAAAAAAAAACATAAAAAAAAAAAATATAAGCATCCGAATTGATAACCTCCTCCTTTTAGAAGTCGGTTAAAAAATGGAATTGATTCTAGTCGTCCCTTCCAAAAGGTAGTTTCATATAGAGAAGAAGGGCAAGAAACTCCACTGTTACTCTTTTAAAATGTTTTACTATATTTTGTCTATGTACATTAATTATATTATGTGAAGACGATGCACCTAGAATAAAATTACTATACCACAATAGGTAAAAATAATAAAAAAAGCCAAGTGCGAGTCCGACTTGCGCACGAAGGGTTCCGTAACATTATCTATAAAAACTTGTTTGAAAAGTTTGTTGTATGGGAGCCCCCTTAAATATTTGTTTTATTTTAATTTAATTATTTATTTTTAAAGTTAATATGTAACTAAATATTCTGTGAATATTTTAAGCGTCTACCTGTTGCCGTTCTCAATATCGAGCAAAAAAAAAACATCGTTTGTTGTATGGGAGCCCCCTTAAATAGTAATTTTATTCTGTTTTTTAGTATTAGTCGTTATAGCGGCAACAGAAATACATCATCTGTGAAAATTTCAACTGTCTACCATTCACGGTTCATGAGATACAGCCTGGTGACAGACGGACGGACGGACAGACAGACAGACAGACAGACGGCGGAGCCTTAGTAATAGGGTTCCCGTTTTACCCTTTGGGTACGGAACCCTAAAAATGAAGCAAATGACAGATACATTTATTATGTGATAGCTACATCGTGCTCACATAATTATTTACAAACATTGTAAAAGTATACGTTTTCGTATTTTAGTGCCAAACGTACGCATTTTAGTACAGCACATTTATACACTCGAATGGCTAACTATTTTTTTACCAAGCAAACAATAACCTACGTAGCTTCTATCTTCAACCAGTGAATACAAAGTTTCAAGAAAGTACATTCAACTTTTTCAATACGAATTGTAAACAGACAAAAAGCTTTGGCAGCGTTGCTTTTTCATATAAGTTTTAGAAACTTCACAGTTACGTGGTGTACAATGTGAGAGAGCACTGAACTCGTTGCCAAAATGTCCAATTGTCTATTTAGATATCGTACATTGTTTTCTAATGACCCATTTCTGTAATTAATCGACCTTTTATGGGTAAAATTATATCTGGTGGATTATTTAATAATGAAGCAGGGATAACATAGTTGACCCTCACGTAGTAGCTTTTGGGGGTAAAATCAAACTATTGTTTTAACTAACTTATGAATGTGATTCAAGGCTTAGTTTTCCAATTAAATCGTTTAGCATAATCATCGGTTAATTAACAACTATTCCTACCCTCAAATAGGTTCACAATTCGGGCTGTGTTATTGTTCGAACAGTCAGGGCCAAAGAGGTGGCATGCAGTGTTCCATGCGCGCCTCTAAGGGAGGACATGCGGTCGTGGGACCGGCCGCTCTTGGTGATGGGGCCTGCTAGGCATGGCGGGCTGATACCAGGCGGGGGTGCGGCGAATGTACAAGTATCTTCTGGGCCCCAACACATGGTAATAGAAGCAACAATGGGATTATAGTCGGTAGGAGTTCGACATAACCCCTCCGTTCACATCTCTAACGAAAAAATAAAAAATTGTTTCGAAAATACTCCGTTAATCTCCACCGAGTCTTTCTGTGTCAACTTTAACGCTCCGTAAAAAGTACGATGCACGACCCCTCATCGCTTCCCCAGCAATAAAAGCTAAACGCCTTAGACTAGAAAAAAAAAAAACAAAAGACAACGAAAGCGATTATGACAACGGACATCTACGATTAGATAAAACCCAACAAAAAGATTCCGATAAATTTAAAAAACCGGCCAAGTGCAAGTCGGACTCGTGCACGAAGGGTTCCGATCTATAAAAATGGCAAAAAAATCACATTTGTTGTATGGGAGCCCCCCGTAAATATTTGTTTTATTTTAATTTAATTATTTATTATTAAAGAGAATATATAACTAAATATTCTGTGAATATTTCAAGCGTCTACCTGTTGCCGTTATCAATATCCAGCAAAAACTAGCAAACAAATCACGTTTTTTGTATTGGAGCCACCTTAAATATTTATTTTATTCTATTTTTTAGTATTTGTTGTTATAGCGACAACAGAAATACATCATCTGTGAAAATTTCAACTGTCTAACTATCACGGTTCATGAGATACAGCCTGGTGACAGACGGACGGACGGACAGACAGACAGACGGCGGAGCCTTAGGGTAAAACAGGAACCCTCTTAGGGTTCCCCTTTTTCCCTTTGGGTACGGAACCCTAAAAAGAACATCGCCTCGGGTGACTCTGTTAGCTCCGCTTACCGAACTGACAAAACACTATCTATCTCGTTCGCTCTCATGGAAAATTGTCAAAGAGAAAAAGAGATGGAAGTAGTATTTTTGCAAAAATCACAGCACAAAGGTCATTAAGTAGCATCAGATAGATGCGTCTACTTTGTCATGTTATGATTGATGGCCGCTGGTAACGGCTGACGTCACTTCCTTTCTCACGTTCGGATATGTCAAATTGATTTTAGTCGGGGTAAATTGTGATGTGTTTGGGGTCCGAGAAATTATGCTAGGGTGCATGAAAAATGTTATGACATCATTTATTTTCGGTCCGGAAAACGTCGTTAAATGGACGGGAGGTTAATAAGTGTGCTTTTGTATTTATCTTCTTGCATAATATAATATTTCTGTATTTATCTTCTTGCACACATACAAACTTGGATATAGCAATATTTAACGAAGTATTCAAGAGGAGGCTTCCTATTTTAATGTTAATTTGCATGAATATTCTGAAACAATCACAAATATTATACACGCAAAATGAAACTTTAGTATAATTATGATTTATTGGTCTTTTTCTTTCCATGTTGAAGACAGTGAGGTAATTTTAATAGTATTTTTTTTATTCGAAAAACATTTCTTTTTAAGGGTAGTTGTTAAAAAAAAAACCAACAAGATTGTTTGGCTTTTATGTCTAAAATAAATATTCACAGCAAGAAAATCTATTTTATTATTCAGCCACTAGATATTTTTTCTATAGATCAATTATTACTTTAGTTATAACGAAATAAGTATTCAGACTTACGCTATTTAGTTTCGTGCTCGAACACGATCAAAAGCGCACGCGATGTACAACTTTATTACTGATGTATTAGCGTTTAGCACATAACGGAGTGGCGGGGAGCGAGGGGCGGAGCTTGCATTCGAAATTTGATTTACACTGCCTGCTCTTAATTAGGTACTCAATATAATATCAGTATAGACTTTAGACTTCTTAAAGATAACCTTTAGGTTCCGAGGCTCGAGAAGAGAATTTATTGATCAACTACGTGACGCCCCAAATATCATGTCTTCCATTAAATTCTATTAAAAAACTATTACTTTTACCGTAACTGTCAAATGAGATACTTTTAAACTTCATGACTAGACCCTGATATAAAAATCATTTGAGGTCAAATCACATACTTTCAATTCTATATTTAGTATTTAAAATCACTACAAATCTTATTAATACTTAGAAATCATGACATTCTTATAGTCTGGTATTGAACATAAAATAATGATAATTTTGCTATCCTCAAATTGGTATAGTGATAATTTTGGCATAATCGAGAATCTCTGAGCGAACTAACGTCATAAGCAAGGGTTTCTATTTGGAGTACCTACTAGATATCTACTGAAAGACGGAAGCTGGATGCGAAATGTAGAATGTGGTGTGTGTGTGTAGTGGGGTGTGTGTGTGTGCGATGTGTGATTGTGGGCCGCTAAGTTGTAAGTGCTTACATTATAAAATAACACCAAAATGTACACTTAGTTTGCAAATAAATCTTTGACTTTGAGTATTGTGGAGATTCTGCCATAAGGCTGTGTCCTAACCAAAGCGATTGTCGCGCGAACATGCGACCATCGCAATCATTTTGTTTAGCGAACGCGAACGCGCCGTCTTTCGTCTTGCCGACACAGCGCGCCTTCCGGTTTTCCGAACAAATGGGATATTATAATCATGAACGCGATGATCACGTATACACGCGACAGTTCGCTTTGATTAGGAAATGGGGATAAAACCCAACTACCTCCTAATACCAAAAAAACAAATTTATTCATTCTCTCTTTATTCAGCGTTGTTCATCCAGTTATAAAAATCTTTGCCCTTAAATTATTTACTTTATTTTCCTTATTTCTGTTTTCATCCTTAATTTGTATTTGGTGACTGTAATTCGTGTGTCAATATCCTTATTACCAAAATAAATAAGAAAACAAATTATGTTATAAGATTGCAACGTATCACATATCATAACATCACAGCTGTTATCTCGAAAGGTAATCACAGGTACAGCCACATTTCGCCAGTTTATTTAAGGCCCATGTAAAAAGAAGTCTGTATAATATATCGGAATTAATGTCACTCAATAATAAATCATTTCCTTGATGTTATATAATTTTAGAATCTTTTGACATTATTTTTAAAACTGTTTGACATTTTATTTTAAACCTGTTTGACATTATATTTAAAATTACTTGCACTCTTGGTATGTTATTAATAATTCGTAGTATTTGTTATTGTATTATGTTATTATATTAGAAAGACATCCACTGCTGGACATAGGGGGGAGGGGGGGGGGGGGGTGTTTGCCATAATCGCTACGCTTAGCAGGCTTGGGTTGGCGATCGCAGTACGGTGTTATTCTCAAGTAAGTCCCTTAGTCGCCTTTTACGACACCCACGGGAAGAAATAGGATGGTGCTATTCTTTACTTCCGGTACCACATGAAAAACGACGTATACGTAATAAGATTAAAGGGTAGTAAAATTACTACATTAACTGGCCATATTTAAACACTTTTGCACACAATTTTAGGCTCAGTAGTTTCGGAGGTGAACGGGGGAATGGTCAATTTTCGTCTATTTTCTTAAATAATTTTAACAGTATTTATTTAAAAATTATAAAAAAAATATATCTGAATTCCACGCGGTACAGTTTGCAAATTTTTTTTTTGTTTGTCTAATTTGCTCCCCAAAAGTGACCCCCATATTCATTATTTATTTATTTACGTTACACGGGTTTTTCCGGGTTTGGGTCACAGAAGTTCATATTTATTATGACTACCAAATTTCAACTTAATCGGTCCAGTAGATTCGGAGCAAACCGGCTGTGACAGATGGACAGACAGACAGACACACGGGTGATCCTATAAGGGTTCCGTTATTTCTTTTTGAGGCCCTAAAAACATATCATCCACATCAAAATCCCTTAAAAAATATTTAGAGAGAAACAATTTGCACAACACCTCAGAGATGTGCCAGCAAAATCCTAATTGGTTCATAATTAACAAGGGCATTGGGCGTCTCGGGAGGGAAACAATTGCTGGTATCAGCCCTAATATTCGTCAGACTCACCCTGGACATAATATGGATGGATCGAGGTACCATGTCCCTTGGTAGGCTTTTGAGGAAGAGTGTTCTTGACTTGTTTATTGGCTGATACATTATTGTTACTACCTATTTATAGCTTTTGAAACTTGTTTCGTGTCAACTCAGAATGGCACAAGTTGTTTTAGTATTTTTTTGTAGAAAAGCTGATTGCTAAGGGTCAGGGCCTGACGTATTTATACATCGACAAATTCGATAATCGTAGAGGTAACATAACATCACGTTTGTAATCCCCGAAGGGATAGGCAGAAGGTGTACAAGTACACCCACATTTCGCCGTCGTAGATGTTCTTTTTATTAATATGCAGAAACGTAGTTAGATGCCGTCGCGTCGTCATAATCTTGTTTTCGTAACAAAAATTTACCCGTGTAATCAACTGGGTAGGTAGGGCTGTCTTCAAAATAATTTTAATTATTTTTAGATTAAATAATTTTAACATCAGCCTATAATGTTCCCACTGCTGGGACACAGGCCTCCTCTTGATGAGAGGAAATCGGTCGTAATCCACCACACGGGCACTATGCAGATTGGATGATGTCACAATGTTTTCGAATTTTTAGTTCTAGGACATGCCAGTTTCCTCGCGATGTTATCCATCACCGTTTTGAGAGCAGTGGTGATGAAATAATTTACACTAAGTAAAGCGCCTGTCAGGGTTCGAACTTACGACCTACAACTCGTAAGTTGCCACCGTTACCACTGGGCCACCACTGCTCTTACATGGTAAATTTAAAAACTTTATACGTAATGGACGATAATTAATATGGTTAAGTCTCAATTTTTTTTTTTTTTTAAACGATGTCCCACACTAGTAATTTCTCCTGTATCGTGGGTGCGTTTACAAATATTTAAACTGACATACACAAACAGCCAGACCCGGAACAACTACTTATAGGTCATACAAATATTTGTTCCGTGCGGTAATCGAACCCGCGATACGCAGCGCAGCAGTCAATCGCTTAACCACTGCGCCAACCGTGCCGTCCAAATAGATTCACATAAGAGAATTCATTCTAATCGCTAATCTTCCCACCGTCATGCATCTGTATAATATATGACGTCATGCACCTTAAAAAAAGGCAAAAGGAAAAAAAAGCGTCCTTATCGGCCATAAACATTCGCGACATGACGAATGATGAATGCGTATGAATTTCCTTTGCAAATAAAAAAACCGTTGATTGATACCTGTGTTGGAACCCGTCTGTTGGAAATGTGTCACGAATGTCGGATTTTTGTACGTGTTCCAAAAATGCTTCGGGATGTTCGTATGTTTTTAATTTTGTTCCATTACTGGTACTCTTTAAAAAAAAGATAACCCTTTTTTATTTTCCAATTAACACATGATTGGAAGATAAAAAGGGTTGTCTTTTTTTTGTGTATGAGAAAGGTTAGGAAAAGCAACAAAATGTGAACGAATGTATTATATTTATTTTGTTTTTCATTTTGTTTTTTTATTATCTCATTAAATGCTGCACCGGTTGACGTCATCACGTCAACGCCGGCTGTCGCTGTAAACCAGCGCTGGGGCTCTGTCTGTGTGAGTAATAAACGGCGGAGCGATGGCCGTTTTGCGTGGATGTGACGCATATTTTCCCCCAACTTGTTCTTTTGTATTTGTGTTTATTTTTTCTTTGCGATATGTTTACCGCAAATAAACGAATTTTCTTTCTTTATTTTTTTTCTTAACGCTGACAGAAAAACTTATCGAAGAAATATTAACAAAAAAGTACGAAAAAAATTGCTATATAACTATTAGAACATAATTTTTTAAATGTATATAAATAATCAATTTTACATTATACCCTATACTAAAAAAATAATCTTTAACTACTCGAACTCACCCTGTACACAGTTTTAACTCTTCTGTCTACCTTTTTACCGACATTGTTCATTGTTCTACCTATCTTCAATAAATTGTTCACAAATAACTAACTCCATTAGAACTCGTTAGGTACCACTTCATCTTTAACAATATTTCTATAACAAAATGTATAAATTCTGGCTCCTATTCAACGCCGACTTTCAAAACTAACAATCGCATTACCAACGAAGTTTTAAACGACTTCTGAACTTCAGTATTGTTTCAGGAACTAACGATATTGTGTTAAACGTGTTTAATCGGTATCTAATAATAATGGTAGCTTCCCGTTTGATTGTATGGACAATAGGCAGTAGTTCTAACAGGAATGTTGGGATGCCTGATTTATATGCTTCGGTAGACATAGCTGTTTGAATTCGGTCAATACTTAGGGTCGATAAAGGAGTATGGGTATTTTTGTACGGGATCTGTACAAAATAACAGTTGAATCATAATAATATGTAAAAACCACACATAACATAACATCACGCCTGTAATCCCTCAAGGGTTAGGCAGAGGTGTTATAGTACACCCACATTTCGCCGGTTATGTTTAAGTCCCATGTAATAGGGGGCAAGCCTATTGCTATCAACCGGGCACAAATCTAGACTCCAGGCTGCTACTGAGGAATTCACACACTTTGCCCGACCTGGGAATCAAACCCAGGATCACATGCTCAGCAGTCGCGCTTGCCACCACTAGACCACCGAGGCAGTAATATGTAAATATCACATATTATTATCAAACCTGTATTCCATTTAAGATAGGCAGAAATGTTTAGTACATCAATTTTCGCCATCAATAATTATTATAAGTCCTAAGTAATAAAGAAATGAGTTTATAGCCATTATTATAATGTGGAAAGCTTGTAATTACCAATTTTCCTACCTACGAATGATTTTTGATCGTGTTATTAGTCTGTAAGCATTCTGAAAAATAACAAAAAAAAAACACTCGGGCATAATTCCAGACTATTGCCTGCGAAGAATATTGAAACAAAAAACTCAATAATATTGCCTGATCCGGGAATCGAACTTAGGACCACAAGATCCGCAGTCGTGCTTTCCACCACTACGACGCGGTCATTTGTGTCTATACACAACAAACTTTCAGCGGGGCAGTAAGGGTAAGTACCTTATCCTCTGCAGCTACGCGTAAATGGTCTCAAGAGACTATCCATATTTTTTTATGGAATTTTGATCCCCATTCACAGATTTAAAAAAAAGTACAGTCAGCAGAAAAATGGGCAATTTTCACAAAAACTTTTTTTTATGCCAATCGATCCTCTTTCTTATAAGGATCAAAAACCTCTATTGGACCAATTGAGGTTTGAGTACTAGAAAAGTCATAAAACGCAAAAAACTTTTCCCATACTTTTCATAAGAAATGATACTCCAACTTAGTTTTTTATGATCGATAGATGGACCGCTACAACGAAGACTGGCCAAAAATAAATAAACTTCGTATTTCGAAATCGAATTCCGGCAATTCGCAAGGCAGTGGATACAAACATAATGATGGTCCTATAACGGGACCACCTTGTAGTCCTGATCTCACGCCTCTACACTTTTTTATGTGGCGCTATTTAAAAATTGAACTTTATAAAAAGAAATGCATCAGTATTCAGGAACTCAAAGATTTACTTACACGATTCTCTATGGAATTAATCCTAGCACATTATCAGCTGCTACCCAGTCTGTAGTAAAGAGAATAAACCTATGCATACGTAAAAACGGCTACCATTCTGAACACCTCATAAATTAAAGCACAAAAGTAAAATTTCTAGGTGAGTCCAAATGTAAAGTTTCAAGTTTTTAATTTTAAGGTGAAATAATACCCAAAGTAGAAGTTATAGTTTTTTATTTGTTTTTCGGTCAGTCTTTTTTGTAGCGGCCAGTTTATCGATGGTAAAAAATGTAAGTTGGAACTTCTCATTTCCTACGAAATGTATGGGAAAAGTTTTTTTGCGATTTATGACTTTTCTAGTACTGAAACCTCAATTGGTCCAATAGAGGTTTTTGATCCTTATAAGAAAGAGGATCGATTGGCATAAAAAAAAGTTTTTGTGAAAATGGCCCATTTTCCTGCTGACTATACATTTTTTTCAAAATCTGTGAATGGGGATCAAAATTCTATAAAAAATTATGGATAGTCTCTTAAGACCATTTTCGCGTAGCTGCAACGAATAAGGTACTTCCCCTTACTGCCCCGCTGAAAGTTTCCACCCTGTATACTGTCATCACACCTTCCAAAATTTATTAAAACCAGAAAATAATGATTCAATAAGAGGGCAAGTAACCACCAAAACCCCGAAAATTGTTTACGTTAGAGTCAATCATTTATAAGTTCCCCCACATTTTATAACAACATTACTCTCTAAAGTCCCTGTACGTTGGTTCGTTAGTACATCCTGCGATGGGGAACCACTTCAAAGGGGGACATTAGTATGAAAATTGAATTACGTCCACCGTCTATATACATTTACTTGGTACACAATATTATATTGTAGGGGAACGCTAGTGACCATGGCCAGTGTTGAGTGTTATTACATAACTTTAAATATTGTATAGAGGTATGAGGAACTTAACCGCGCGACTTGTATATACAAAATGGTAGTCGCGCGGTAAACTCTGCTTGCGCGATGCTGGATTTTTGTGTGACGTCAGTGCGATGCGTAGTTCGCATGTTGCTGCCGCCACATCACTACCCTCGGGAGACCGCAGGTCAATAATGGGCTGAGTCACTTATCTCGCCACTCGAAAGCTTGAGGAAGCGAAGATGATGACGTCACGCTGAAGTAGTTGCATGAAGGCTGTGCTGATGTTCATACTCGGGGTCACTAGTATACCACCACAGTTGTATTAAAAACCTTGTTTACAAAATAGTGGTATGGCACTAATTTTCTATATATCAAAATATTAAATTCACAGACAAACAACGCACAGCCTAAACCGCTGAATCAAGCAGCTTGAAAAATTTCGCACAAGAGTTCCTTATATAAGGAAGATAAGCAAAAAGGAAGGATTTTGAAAATTCATCATAAAGGGGAAGAAAGTTTGCATGGAACTTCGTCATTTTTGCCAATTCGAAACCCCATCGGGCACACGGCTTGTTCATATAAAAAAAGCGTTTGGGATGCAAAAGTAATCTTGAAACTAGTAGCTCAATGTGATGCGTAGCAAAAGTGCTACGAGAGCGTAGCCGCGTAGATATCTCTGGGCTACGCCGTAGCATTAATGTCATCTCTGAAACCTCACAAGTATATACTCGTAAGTACATCTAGTTCTACAGTGACGAGGTAATTATTGAGGTAGTCTTTGATCAAAAATAACTCATACTTTATTTAAATATAAAATATTACATTTAAAATTGCCCCATCTTACTTCAATATTAATCGAATCTGCTTTCAAATCAAACTTTATAAATAACACTTCTCTAAACATCGAAAGTAATCCTTAACTCCTGACATAAACTGATATCTGATGATAAACCCGGATCCCGGAACTCGGAAACTCGACAATAATCAAAATAACCAAAAATAAGTTTAAATTAACTTTATTAATCGGTAATTTTACAGTCGTTTGAAGTTTTAACGGTACATTCAGCGGTTGATCCCATCGGTATACTGCGGAATATTGCAAAACCAACTCGACTACTTGCGATAGGGTTGCTGGATTATTTTTCCTTTTAAACGTAAATTTATAGTGGTTTTCAACGCGTTTTTTATAGAAAAACATATTTTTAAGTGTTTCGGCCAGGGCGTCAGGCATCCGGGCCCCAGTCACCGTGACCTTCATCCCGAAGCCCTCGGTGACGCCGATCTCCTCCAGGTTAACAGCCTTCCACGCTTCCACGCCTTGGTGAGCACTTCGCGGTACGACACGCCCTTCTTTTCCGCATCCGGCACAATTAGGCAAAGTGTGGGACATTAATTGTTAAGCAAATTGACTAGCTACTTAGATTGTCCGTATCAATCCGTTAATCATAACTGCCATTCTTTGACAGTAGTATGAAATGGTTATACCGTGGCAAATCGACGTAGTGTGTCAATTGAAAAGAGTTAGTGGAGTTTCTTCCCCAATGCTTCTCCATACGTAACTACCTTTTGGAAAGGGCAACTAGAATCTTTTTTTTTAAATAAGTTTTCAAAAGTGCCTTTTATGTGCCTATTTGAAATAAATATTTTGACTTTGACTTTGAACATTTAATTTCCCTGACTTTACGTGTACCTACAACCTTGATATTAGAATTTATTTATTTTGCTAGACTTCATGCATTTTGCGTGAGTACTTACTGGACACAAAAATAATTTGGAAAACTACCTTCTTCAACATTTTATGAAAATTTTATTTGAAGAAAACTCTTCCGTTGATAGTTAACCCAACTAGGTTGAGGTTGGGTTTCATTCTTATCAGGTGCGGCTAAATTTCAATATTATACTTGGAACGACTAGTTTCCTCACCTCCATGAAGGGTTCCGTAGTGGGGATTAATTTATCCTAGGAACAAACTTAGCACTGTAGTTGAAAAACATGTTCCGTAATACATTCCAACTGCAAATTGGTATGCACAATATTGAGAGATTTACCATGTTATTTTAAGACTGCTTATAAGTTTTCCTGTAATCTATAAGTAAAGGACTATTTTCTGTATTTTTTTTCAAAATGTTAGGTTCATTTCTATCTAGTTTCGGAGATAAGGGGGGGGGAATGATCAATTTTCATCTATTTTCTTAAATAATTTTAAAAGTATTTATTGTAAGATTATAAAAAAATATCTGAAATTGTTACAATAAACCCTTTCATTTGTTAAGGCACATGGTACAGTTTGAAAAACTAAAAAAAAAAATCTAATTTGCCCCCCAAAAGTGACCCCCCCCATATTCAAATCCATTTATTTACGTTACAAGTCCGTGTTTGAGACACAGAAGTTCATATGTGTACCTTTCAACTTAATCGGTCTAGTATATTCGGAGCAAATCTGTGACAGATGGTCAGACAAACACACGAGTGATCCTATAAGGATACCGTTTTTTTTTTCCATATGAGGTACGGAACCCTAAAAATAGTAGAATGGCTTAGTATTAAAATTAATATCTTTATATGAGGCTCGCGTCCTCTCATTTTATTCAAACATAAATGACAAAATGTAGGTACACCTCTGCCTGCACCTCCGCGGAATTGCGGCGCGATGTTATATTTTGTTTGCAAACGTGAGTTTACAGGAAAATTTCCACAAATTTATTACTTACGTCAAATTTTAATTAACCTCATTTTAATATGTGTCTATCCAAAGTTGGCAACCCTATCCCTTCAAACAAGCGTATAATAACAGATGTAGAGATAATGTACCAGGGCTGTCATGCGGCTAGAAAAATACGGAAGGGACGCACCAATGACGCAGAAATGTGTCGGACATTCACATACATGTGCTATTGTACATACAGCTTTATGTTGCTGACCCCTGGCTGATTAGGGTGCGTACACATCTAGACAACGAATGAAACGTGGCGTGCGTACGGACGGGAAACGTCAACAAATGCATATATAGCGCTACAAAGTTCTAACTGCCGCCATCTTGTTTTTCAATACAATTTGACAAAAATGTTACCATCAGCACCTTCCTATCAACGTCTTACGAGCGCCGAAAGAGCCTTGAAGCACCGTAGACAGTCGGCGGCGATCTCTCACGTCCGGCCCTGGTTCAGGCCTGGTTCGGAGCGAGAGTGCATGGGAGGCTGCACCTCCTTCGGCGAAGCAGTAATGCTCGCGAAGGAGGAGGCGGATCGCGTGAGGGAGAGGCAAAATTCGCGCCCTCACGCCTTTTGTCGCCGCGGGAGGCGCTCCGGGCGTCGGGAGTCGCAGGCCGATTCCCAGCCACCGTAGGCGTGGGCTTGCGGACGGTGAGCGATGGGTAGCTCGCCGTCCGATAAAGACCGGACCCGGGTCGACGGCGCGTTGTGTTCCACGCTCGCCTAGAGACGTCAGCACCAACTGACGGGGTCCGATAGGGCCAATGCCTGCCAGGGTTGCGAGTTTGTCCGAAAGGGATATCGTGCACACAGGCATCTGAAGGAACACGTGTGGGTTTTAGTCAGTAAAACTCTGACACGCCCTCCCACTCCGGCCAGAGCGGGAGAAGTTATTTGATAATTTACCACCCCCAAAAAAAAAAGCGTAGACAGTGAACGCAACATGTCGTTCGCAAACGCGCGGGTGGGAAACGTCAACAAATGCATGATCGTTCTCTGTTGCAAAAGGTGTTTGTCAGAGAATATATAGAAATATTTACTGACACGGATTGGTGACGGATGCCACCGGTTGGCGCAATGGATTTGTGACGTCAGTGTGTCAATCAGTAGAAAACTGCTGCTATTCTATTCGAAAGCAGAATAGATGTGAGCGTACCCTTAGATAGGACATCGCTTCTACTAATAACGAACATCGCGCATTGTATACATTTTTAGGCTTCGCTGGGTCCAAAAAACGGTTGGGTTGAATTAATTCTCGTTACCCAGGTATGAAGGCAATATAAATGGATTAATATAGGTCGACGCGTGGATATAGCTGTTCATGGCATTGCCTTGGGCAGTCAGTCAAATACCAACATTGATGGCTGCATTTTCCTTTTGACACTTTTAAACAAACAATAGGCAATTGCATGTAGCTGAGATGATAATGCTAAGAGGAATGTGTGGTGTGACACGAATGGATAGAATAAGAAATGAGTATATAAGAGGAAGTCTGAAAGTGGCACCGGTGACTGAAAAGTTTTGCGGATATGGGTTGTCATGGTATGGGCATGTGATGCGGAGGAATGAGGGAAATGTCGTGAGGAAAGTTTTGAGTATGCATGTCGATGGCTATAAGAGTAGGGGAAGACCAAAAAAACGATGGATGGACTGTGTGAACGATGATATGGCTAGAAAGGGAGTGACCACTGAGATGACGACTAATAGAGAAGTATGGAAGAAAGGGACATGTTGCGCCGACCCCAAATCAATTGGGATAAGGGCAGGAGAATGATGATGATGACTTTTAAATATATCACAAGTTTTTCTACCAATGAGCTGTACTTAGATTCTAAAATTCCGTCAGGTCATCCATAATTCAATAAAGTCATTGTATATAATTTAGCTTATAATCGGCTTAGTATTACTGAGAGCCTAAAGTTAATGAGTACTACAATGGACGAAGTTGGAGATACATTAGCATATTTACCCAACGTATTGTAGACCAGTGTTCGTTGTTGTTTTTTTTTAAATACATGGAAGTTACACTCACAGTGTTTATAAAATAAGTATCAATGCAAAACTTAGGTCACAGTCGAGTCATTAAATCTTCAAGCAATACACTCTCGACCATAGTAAAATACATCTTCAAAAACACGAAACAAAATCTCTTCCTTCAAAACAGACCAAGATACTTCTAACTCGATTGGTCAAACCGCTAGTTTAGCCTCCCGTGTCTGTTTGTTTTACCCCCAATATCGAGTAGAGCTTGAACAAACATCGTTACAAAAATGAAGGAAACCGAAAACACATACAGCCCGGTCAATCTGCAAATAGTCCAGCTATCTTGACCTCCCTGTCGCCTCTCATTGCCCGTTCTCCTTTACGAAAGAGGGGACTTTAGTAAGGATCTCAGAGGTCTATGTTAGTTGGTTGCCTGTCGAGGACAGAGTAGCCAAATTGATTACACAAGATGGTTACGGATGACCAGATCTGTCACTGGGAACAAACAAATGCTAGGAGCCCGCAGCTGCGACTAATCCTGATATTAACTACACTTATTTTTCGAAAGATGTGGGTAGTTATTGGAACGATAGTGTATCAAATATTAGGGCTGCTTTTCCTCGATTCCAAGTTAATAGTCTAAGTGTTCGAGAGCGTCGAAAACTAATGTGTACTGGACTTTTACTGAATTTATAAACAGATTTTTTTAATAAGATTGTTCGAAACCTACAAAAAAATTAAGCCATGTTAAAAAAAATTGTTTCAATATCTCAAAAACTGCCGAAGTTATTTGCGTTTCAAGTCTATTGTAGCCAGAGACAGCTGAGCACAGCTCAGCTGTGATCTGACGTCACAACACAGGAACGCCATAGTAACTTCTCGCCATTCAGTACAGTGATCGTCTTGCGTGACAAGGATAGTAGAATAATTTCAAAAGCATGTAACTTCTTCATTTCTCCTCCGATTTTTTTTTTCACAAATTAGCTTTTTAGTAACACTTTTAAAAATAAGTATTAATTGAATTAGGGTTTTTGACTGATATCAAAAATATTATGTAGGTATATTTTTGATACCCTAATTTTGCAGAGTGAGTGCTGACAAAACTGATGTAGTTGCATCCTGTAACTTTTGCTGGATGTTTTAAAACTACGGTTTTAACGAGATAACTATCACGAAGCTTATTATGCTACTAACTATTCACTTACTTGTTTGTTCGTATGTTTATTCATTCAAATACGCTGACATAGTTAATCTGACTTTGATGAAATTTCTTAAACAGTTCAAGTAGCCCTAAGAATAACACATAACCACAGCCTCCTGATGGTGATAGCTGACAGGCCTGATGAGAGCCCCATAATAGGACATCTCATCAAAAAAAACTGTCTGTCGCAGTGCATATGTACAAACATAGATCAAAAGCCACATTGTTACTAAGATCCTAGTTTATAAGTACTAACATAGGTTATAAGATATATTGTTGCTAATATCTTTTAAGTGTTTTATTTGTCAGTGTGGACCTTTAGCTGTCTGTTAAATAAATAAATAATAATAAACCTACATTCCACATCCATCCATCCATCCATTGTTCTATTTCCATTTGTCGACACGGTTGGCGCAGTGGTTAAGCGATTGACTGCTGCGCTGCGTGTCGCGGGTTCGAATCCCGCTCGGAGCAAATATTTGTATGACCTACAAGTAGTTGTTCCGGGCCTGGCTGCTTGATATGTGAGTTTAAATGTTTGTAAAACACCACGATACAAGAGAAATTTCTAGCGTGGAGCAACGTTTTTAAAAAACAAATAAAGATTTATAAACTTTATAATATCCACGCAAACGAAGTCACACACAAAAAAGCCACTTAACACACAACCACAAGATAAAATTCACATTAAATTAAACTTATTTTCGCTTCTCACGAAAGCTTTTATATATATTACATACTTGCCACAGGCTTTCGTTTCGCCATGAAAGCGGGTAGGCTTCCGAGGTACCGCAGACCACACTGCTAACAGGCTTTTTCACTTCATTGGGCATACGTGACAAACGCCACTCAATTCCATGCTACCAATCTTAATATTGAACACGTTTGGACGTTTTCAGTATTTCGTAATGTATTTTAGGCATTCCTTTTGGGGATGGTTATTTTTTTATAGTGTTATTTATGTTTTTTTTTTGCGGCAAGTGGCGTTCTGTAGTTTCTGCCTACCCCCATGGGAAGAAGGCGTGAGTTCATGTATATGTATTTTTTTACCAACGAAAAAAGAGGAGGATTCTCAAGTCGACGCATAAGTTTTTTTTTTTTAAATAATTTTGATTTATCAAGTAGCATAACTTTTTACAAAGTGGTCTGATTTTGACGATTATTTATTTATTTATTTATTTATTTATTTTATTATTTATGTACACACAGTAAAATACAGAGAGATACGACATAATTATAATACTAGTACAAAGGTACTGCTTATTTCTTAAGAAATTTCTTCCAGCAGACCTGCGAAAGGAGAAATGAAAAAGAAATGTAGACAATAGTGTGTGAGAACAAGAAGAGAAAAATATGAATATGCGAAGTCTTAAACTAAAATGATAAATATACCTATACTATACCATATACATATAAAATTTACACACGAATACGTACACGTACACACGTGCAAAAAAACTTACATATACCTAAAGAAATACATAAAGCATATATATACAAACATATATATAAAAATATTCACAGTTGAGAGGAAAGGTAGTGCTCTTTTAATTGATATTTAAATGAGGAAATTGTTTTTAAATCACGATTAATTATTTTTGGCTGGTTTGAAATGATGATACTTGGTATATGGTGCATGTTTGCTGACTGGATTAAGACCCGCGGCAGTGGGTTAGACAAAATTAAAAGAACAAGAATAAATAAATTAAATACAAAAGGCTGACACGCCGTATTATATTATATTATAAGATATCATTTTCAGATTCATCACAGACATTTTTCAGATTTATTATATTACTTAATTGCTATTACAAAACCTTTTCTGATTCACATAGCTGTTAGTATTACAACAAGAAATATCTAATATTTCTTTCATTCCATTAAAAACAGTGCGTTTTCCTGCACTAAGCAGAAAAATCAGCAATCTCTTTTTAAAAGCATTCATTTCTCTCAAGAACTTAAGTAATTTCGTACAATGTTACCTCCAGCAGTGAGTAAATAAATACTTCGATACCTAGAAAAACTCTGAATAGACTTAGCGAAATTCCTTCAATATTCCTACTTAAGGGCAGATACAATCAGCAGATGCAACGCAAACACGCTGATGTAAAATTAACGCAAATATCGACTGTTTTCGACCAATGTTCCATGTGGTGCCGGACGTAAAGAATAGCAACATCCTATTTCTTCCCGTGGGTGTCGTAAAAGGTGACTAAGGGACTTACTAGAGAATGGGCATCAGCAGCGTTCTCTATGCATTTTAACACCATACTGCAATCGCCAACCCGCCTGCCAAGCGTGGTGATTATGGCAACCCCCTATTGGAAGAGGCTTATGTCCAGCAGTGGACGTCTTTTGGCTGAAATGTTGATCGACTGTTTCGGCCTTTGGTGTCACAACAACGAAGGGTTTATTAAACCCTAAAGGCACACGAAAGAAGTGTTACTGGGCATCAATTTTAGTGCTAGGCAAAATCCTACAGCATCTCGTGACAAGGTATAATAATAATTATGGTACATACTCGTAAAGGGGTGCTTTAATTATAAATTAATTATTTGAAAGAAAGACGAAAACGCATTCTTCATTTTTTTTGCTTATAATGTGACAAAAGCGGTGGCAAGATGAGGTTCACCACCTCTTATACGCGTCCGGATGGACGCGTACCATGGGGGCTGGTTCGAGATGGCGAGGAAAAAGAGTTCCTAGAAGGACTTGGGAATAGGCTAAAAAAAAAAAGTAACAAATGTTTCGAAATTTAAATTGCGAAATCTCGAACTAACGTACACAATACTTTTAGGTAGATACTAAATCGGTATTAAATAAAATAAAAAACATTTATTTTCAGGCAACACATACATATTTTTATTGTAATTAAAACAAAACTTGTGTTAATAAAAATACTTATTAGTAGAACTTCACTTTGCACTAGCTTGACTATATGCTAACCTATGGTACTGTTCCGTGAAAGTGATGGAACACCACAGTTGCGGCCAAAAGTCTTCTTCCATGACGAGAAGCAGATAACAATTAGGTACACGCACCACATATGCCTTAAAGTTGACGTTGTGGCGCGACTCCAGTAACTGCGCCCTTGGCGTGTACCTTGTCTTCTGGCGCATGAGATGTACATCGGTGTGTTCGGCTTTGCGGCACGCAGGCTCACTTCGGGCCCCGTAGGAGCTTTGCCGCATCGGCTCCTGTTAGTTTGCGATCGGCGCTTCCTCAAAAAGTCACGAAACCCTCATCATTATCAGCCCTGTTCGGCGCCTTTTCTGGCACAGGCTGTTTACATGGAGCCCCAGGGGCACTCGCGGTGACGCTAGCGAAATCCTTTTGTACGGGTTTCGCCACGGTTGCAGACAGTGCAGACTCAGGCAGTGGGGCAGGATGAAGGGCTCGGGCGGCGCTGCGCGGTAGAGCTGTGGTGACGGATGCGGGGCTGCGAGGCACGGGGTTGCAGGGCGCGCGGTTGGGGCGCACTGCAGGCTCAGAAATCAACGGATGCGCAGGCGACGAAACTGCTAACGCGGAATTCGACGACGCAACATCGAGGCCGGCTACGCGACTCGTGTTTACATTAGACGCATCGACTGATGACCTAATTACCGCCACACTTTTGCGCAACTCGCTAACTTCTTTGTGCAAATCTGTGGCGGTGTTTTGAGATGCATCTAATTTCGTTAGCAAATCCGCGAGACTGGCCTTCAGAAAGACAATGTCCTTCAAAAGGCTCGTTACATTGACGTGATCGAAGGTGACGGGAGGAAGCTTTTGTAGCTCTTTCGCCACAAACGTCGGCACTTTGTGAGGGTCGGTCTCCTTGAACAGTGATTATGTCTTGCAGGCTTCACTTAGTACCGTCACGCCGGCGGGACACCATCTGATCGCGCTTGTGCAGCACACTGAACAACAACAGCTTGGTAGCAGTCATGTCATCCTCACTGAAGTTCGTTGCGCAGATCTGGACAGCAGCCACCTCATCCAGCTTCCGCTGCAGGAACGCCAGCAGCTCATTCACTCATGGCGAGTAAATTACGAGCGACAGCTTGCGCCACGCTATTCGATATAAAAAATATGCAAAACGCGTCCGCATAGGAACGTGGCACAAGCGATACTCAAAGATTAAGAAATACCTACATAAGTTGCACTTGCAACACTGCAGGAAACTCTCATGGAACAGCGGAAAAGCATACTATTCGACATTTCAACTAATAGTATACCGAGACTCGTTTCCACTTGCCTGCATTTCAAACCTATTAGCCCAAGTCACTAGCGCTAGTGCGGTTTTTGTTGCAGCCCGCATGTGGATGCTCATCCTAAAGTTATCTATTCAAATAACGTTATTAAAAGTAGGGCAAAGCTTAAAATTAAATCTAATATCCTTGTTAGATTTTTGTAAGGAATGTAAATAAGATATCTACATTTTTTTGGGCGCACCTTCAGCTTCGACGTAGTTTACGAGGTTGTAGTTAAGTAAATACATCTTCCCACTTGGAAAGAAAAGAAAGAAAGTTTATTAAAATTGTTTATTCTGCTCAAACAAAACGCACATTACAATTAAATAACATTTTCACACAAACAAAGAAGCCAAAAGCCTCGTATTCTAACATAAAAGTTTTACAATCTTGTCTAATGCTTGATTTCCAGGGCCAGGGACCAAAGACAATTTACATTGTGTAATTATTACTCTGTGTTACTACCATGTTATTACGACACTGGCAAATGACAACAAACAATCAAAACAAAAAGAAAATGTTGAAAATTGCCGAGTGGAAAAATTACTACTTTTGTAACAAACAAACAACTATATCACGAACAATTAAACCGTGCGTCGTATCTGTGCAAGAACAGGTCATTGCTCAACAAAATACTGTGACTTCAGACAAACCTATCGTCAACAGTGTTGATTTTCAGCAATTACCACTCGAATGACGTAATGACGTCCGCCTGTGTGAAATAACAAATCGGGTATGAAGATTTTACACAGAATTAAGTGTTTTTATTTTTTAATTTAAGCTGATTTTATGTATGCAGTATGTATTTTAAAATATAAATAAATATCTGTAAAAATGCGTAACTTTTAAAATATATGAAAATAGAAAAATACTAAGTATTTACCCTAGGCGTTGTGTAAAGTGGGTTGGGTTACTTGGGTTGAGAGAGCAGTAGGCCATCACTGCTCTCCCAACCGTATCCCAACAGTGGTAACGGCCCCGACTAACAAGTTGTAGGTCGTGGGTAAAGCAAAACATCGTGAGGAAACCGGCATTTCTTAGAACCAAAAATTCGAAGATATGTGACATCTACCAACCCGCACTGGGCCCGTGTGGCAGCCCACCCCCTGTCGAAGAGAGGAGTCCTGTGTCCTAGAACACAAACATTCATCGTCATCATCATTTCTGCCAAAAGACGTCCACTACTGGACATAGGTCTCCCCCAAAAGGAGGGGGGAGGGGGGTTGCCATAATCGCCACGCTCAGCCGGCGGGTTGGAGATCACAGTATGGTGTTCAAATGCATAGAGATCGCTGCTGTCCATTCACTAGTAAGTCCCTTTTACGACACCCACGGGAAGAATTAGGATGGTGCTATTCTTTACGCCCGGCACCACCCGGAACATTATAGGCTGATTATACTTTAGTTGGAAGTGGCACAGTTTTGGGCCAACAAAATATAATTCATTGTCGTTATTGTGAAAAGAAAGGGCAAAGCCTGATTTTTAGGAACATTAGTTAAATCATATCTATTCATAAATTCCAGTTTTTGAACCCGAAAAGAAGCGGCCATAAACAAAAAGAGGAAAAATATAAAAGATAAATGATAAAATGGATAATGGCAGAATCTGGTTATTTAAGTTTAATTTTACGAGTTGTCGTTGGACATTAATTTTTTTTTTTTTATATACCTGTCATTTAATTTTTTCCACGGCTGTTGGTAGTATTTTAATTTTAATAAATAGCAGAAATGATAGTAGAATGTTTATCATAAACCTAAAATCTTTTTGGCACATTATTTTTATGTACATACATCATTTTTAAATGCAAATGCCATTATAAAGATAATAGTGCTTTTAAAATTATGTGGTATACATACATCCACGGACACACACGTCGACATTAATATTCTTTTTTTTTTGTGTTTTGTACATACACGTAGGTATACATCTTTTGTTGCAGGTTCTCAATAAATAAACCCTATGATTACCATAATATATTACATAAATACGGGATATTTACCAAGTTTTACCTTTTTTATGCTATGGTATGAAAAATCAACTGTTCGACATTTAAATAATAATTCCTTTAATAAACGGATTTTCCGTGTCTCTCTCTATAAAATTGACAAAAAAAGCAAAAGCCCCATTTACACGATACGAGTTTCTTGCCTGTGGCATACAATAAAATTGAAAAAACAAGTGACTTGTATCGTTTACTGTTCAGACGCAATTAATTCGCACCAGGTAAAATAGGCTTAATATATTGTTTTTAAATAATTTAATTATTTTATTCAAGCAACAAGACTCAACGTGTTAATAACAAAATATGTTAGTAAACAATCAAATCGCTGTCGAGTCCACCATGAAGTACCTAGGATTGGTGCTCGACAGCCGGTGGGATTTTGGCCCCCACTTCCGGCGGCTGGCGCCCAAGTTGTTGGGCGCGGCTGGGGCGTTGTCAACGCTGCTTCCCAATCTGGGAGGCCCGAGCGCCGCCTGTAGGCGGCTCTACGTGGGGATCGTGCGATCGATGGCCCTTTATGGGGCCCCGATTTGCACAGACACAATTTGTGACATCACTGCTGTAAGGCAACAGGCCCAGCCGATACCTTGCAGCAGTGGCTCATAAACGCACAATCTTGCCTGCTTGCTACCATAGACAGGATGCTGTTGGTGCTGCCCCGCACGCTACTAAACAGGGATGCGCACCGCTTCCGCATCACAGTGTAGAAGCAGTCAACGCGAGGTTCAGCAAACATCCCTGATGCGCTGCAGTATCGAGGCAACCCCATCAGCACCCTGAATGCGTTATTGTATTGAACGGGTGCCGTAAGATTTCTGAGTACACACATCAAAAGTGTCTAGGGATCAAGTACATTTTAACTATAAAAAAATATCCAATTAATATTTAACAAATCTAGTCTTCCAGACTGGCTTCTTACTTAAATCCCTATGTTTAAGTTAACAAATTATCCCTATATTTCGTAAAAATTAAGAAAAAAATGCAATTTTTGCAATGTGGGAAATTAAACTAAGTTAATGTCGTCAATTAAATCTAAAAAAAGGCTAACATATTGATTTTTTAATTTTTTAATGTATAGATGAAATAATAATTATCTGTATGGTGGAAAGCATTGACACAGATCACACAATCCCAGCGATTTCGCATGCTTAAAATCAGTTCATCAAAATCACTTTGAGGAATGGTCGCCCACGTTCGTTGTAGCAACTCAAAAAGTTGTTGTAGGGTATGCACGGCTGAGCAGGGCCAGTTTCCCACTTTGTGGAAATCTGGTCATCTGGTCCTGGAAGGTGGGGCGCCCTGCGGACTCACCGTCCGGGTACAGGCCCATAGTGTTGCTAAACGAGGTGGGTAAGATGTTTGAGCGAATAATCGCTGCCCGCCTCGTCGGCCACTTGTGCGGAGAGGGGCCAGACCTGGCCGAGAGCCAGTTCGGCTTTCGGCACGGGCGCTCCACCATCCACGCTATATCGCGGGTGAGAGTCCTGGCGGAGGAAGCAGTGTCCCGGGGCGGGGTGATGTTGGCGGTGTCCTTGGACATCTCCAACGCCTTCAACACCCTGCCCTGGAGCTGTATTCGGGAGGCACTGCGTTACCATCGGGTGCCTTCCTACCTCCGCCGCATCGTCGGGGCTTATTTGGCGGCGAGGTGTGTCACCTACACGGGACGTGATGGCGAAAACCAGCGCCGCATGTCGTGCGGTGTTCCACAGGGCTCGGTCGTGGGACCGCTCCTGTGGAACATCGGGTACGACTGGGTGCTGCGGGGCGAGCTCTAGCCGGGCGTGGACCTGACGTGTTATGCAGACGACACACTGGTCACGGCCCGGGGGAGCTCGTACAGGAAGGCAGCGTTGCTGGCGACGGCTGCGGTCTCACAGGTGGTGAGCCGCATACGTCGCCTAGGGCTGGAGGTTGCCCTCAACAAGTCGGAGGCCTTTCATGGCCCCCGGCGGGCGCCGCCGCCGGGATCACACATCGTGGTCGGGGGGGCTCAAATCGCTGTCGAGTCCACCATGAAGTACCTAGGATTGGTGATCGACAGCCGGTGGGATTTTGGCCCCCACTTCCGGCGGCTGGCGCCCAAGTTGTTGGGCGCGGCTGGGGCGTTGTCAACGCTGCTTCCCAATCTGGGAGGCCCGAGCGCCGCCTGTAGGCGGCTCTACGTGGGGATCGTGCGATCGATGGCCCTTTATGGGGCCCCGATCTGGGCGGCTGACCTGACGGCCGGAAGCATCGCAGTCCTGCGGAAGCCGCAGAGAGCGATGGCCGTCAGAGTCATCAGGGGATATCGCACGATCTCCTACGAGGCAGCTTGCGTACTGGCCGGATCCCCGCCCTGGGACCTCGAGGCGAGAGTACTCGCGTCACTGTATCGGTGGCGCGAGGAAGCGAGGGCGCGGGGTGAGTGGCCGATGCAGCCACATGCGGAGTTGCGTCGGTCACAGCTTCGCGCAGCTCTGGTGGCGGAATTGCGGGACAGGCTTTCACGCCCTACCGCCGGCCTCGCCACCATCGAGGCGGTCCGGCCGGTACTCGAGCCCTGGCTCGGGAGGAGGCACGGCTCCCTGTCGTTTCGGGTGACGCAGGTGCTCTCGGGGCATGGTTGCTTCGGGAAGTACCTGTGTCGCATAAACAGGGAGCCGGACGCCCGGTGTCACCACTGCGTCGATTGCCGGGAGGACACGGCGCGGCATACGCTGGCAGAGTGTGCCGCTTGGGAGGAGCCACGCCGTGCCCTCATCTCAGAAGTAGGCAGTGACATGTCGCTGCCGGCCGTGGTCAAGTCGATGGCCGGCAGCGAGGAGTCCTGGGACGCGGCGGTATCCTTCTGCGAAACAGTCGTGTCGCAGAAGGAGGCTGCGGAAAGGGAGCGGGAGATCTCGTCCGCTCACCCGGCCCGCAGCAGGCGCACCGGGCGTCGGCAGAGGGCAGATAATGCCCTCTTCCGGCCCCCCTAAATGGGTCCAGGGATGGCGGACTCGGGGACGTCCGCCGCCCCCCATCACACTGGACCCGAGGTGGCGGCGCGTAGTGTTCCACGCGCGCCCCTTTCAGACGTCACGGCTGGGTCCAACACCTCACCCCCCCGCAGACTTGAGATGGCCCGCAGAGGCGGGCCGGGGATCACGGAAGTAATACTAGCTCCCAAGATCCCCGGTGCAAGTGTGGGAAGGGAACACCGGGGTGGTGTTTTTAGTTAGTAAGAGTCTGACAGACCCCTCCGCCCACCCCAGGGCGGAGCACATCCATGAGGAATTTCCAATCCGACAAAAAAAAAAAAAAAAGGGTATGCACGGCAGAGCTGTTCTTTGGAACATATCCCATGCGTGCTTAATTGGGTTGAGGTCTAGCGAGTGAGCAACCCACGGTAGAACGTTGATGCGCGCATCGGAAGGAGTGCGTGTTTCAACTCTAGCCGTGTGTGGACGTGCATTGTCATGCATTAGTCGAAACGAATCACCCAACCGGCTTCGCAAAGGGATGATCACATCTGAAACAATCTTCTCCGCATAAATTTGAGCATTGAGGTTGCCCCTGATCCAAATGAGGTTCTCTCGGTTCTTCCACCAATCCAAATACCAGCCCAAACCATTATTGTTCTCCCTCCATATGAATGAACTTCCTGACAAAATTTCAAACGTTCTTGACGTCCAGAGGTCCTCTAAACTCGAGTATGTCTCGTATCCGGCCTCATACTGAAACAAAATTCATCGGAAAAGCAAACACAACGTCAATCTTCTTCCTCCCAATTTCTAAGTTCGAAGCCCATTTTAAACGGGACCTACAATTGTGAAGCCTCGTAGTCAACATCATGGCGGTCATGGTACGATTCCGTTGAGCAGTATTTTGGATGGACAGGTCCTGTCTGCGAGTGGTGATGCGAGATCGTCCTCCATGTCACTCGGCCACGTTGCCCGTGATAAGATATCAAAAATTAATCAATAACGATCCGAAAAAGTTAAAATAATAATCCTGAATTGTGCCGATGCTCTAAAACGTACTTGATGATAATGAGCCCACAGATTGCGAGAGTAAATAGACGTGCAGTAAGTACTAAATATAGTGCGCTTGACCTCCTTAGAGGCACGCCTGAAGCGCCTGAATCATGTTAGCTCTCACACACAGCGCCCTCCGCTCCCTGTCAATATTCTCATCATCCTTGAGGCCAGTGGTCAATAAGTCTTGTTTTTATCAAAACAAAAAAGAAAAAAAAGTTTATTTCAATAACTTAAAAATACGTTTACATTAGGGAATTTCCATTTAAGTAAGAAATATACTTGTGTTAGGAAGTTCCCCTCTTCCACTAGTTACAAAAACAAACATCACAAACCCAAAACTGTTACTTACAAACACATTCCTCTTAAACACTGCTACTAGTCCGTTCAACATAAACACCACTAGTCATCTCACCAAACACATTTTAACATACCCCCTACAATTTCACCTACCCTTTACCCCGTAAAGGCTCTCGAAAGTCATTACCAGGATAACTTACCGGTAACCGTAACTACATTTACCGTTATACTCGTACCAAGTAAATTAAATTTCTGTTCCTTGCTTATATTACAAGTTGGATTATATATCTTCGCTTGAAGTTATGGAGTACGTAATCTTGTTGGTTGAATTGTGGAATAATCTTGGTGAGGATTTAAATTTGTGATGGTTGATGGGTTATTTTGAGTAGGATTTATAAATTAATTTAGTGTTTAGTGTCATTTTTGCTCTTCACATCATCACATCACACTAATTTGTTATAGGTAGGTACCATGAATGTTAGTACTTACCTATTTAGAATAATTAAGTTAGGATAAGCGCATTTACCGCATTGGGTTACTCTGTAATGGTAGATGTAAAAAGAAAAATAAATAAATAAATATTATAAAGGCGAAAGTTTGTGAGTGTGTGTGTGTATGTTTGTTACTTCTTCACGCTCAAACGGCTGGACCAATTTTGATAAAATTTTGTATGGAGGTAGCTGACAAACTGGATTAAGATATAGGCTACTTGTATCCCGATATTCCCACGGGATTGAGATTTACGCGGGTGAAACCGTGGGGCGCAGCTAGTCTTTTCATAAATCTAATAAGTATTCTTCATTCGTAATGGGATGCAATAAATAATATAATAAAATAATAATAAATAATAAAAATAAAAAAAAATTAATAGGCTCATGTTAATATGCTTATTTGTAATCTTTTAATCTTATATTTTAAAATGGTTTTTTAAAAAATAATTTTTTTTATTGTTTTCGGATAAATATAGGAGCGACAAGAATAATATACCCAGGATTTTGCAATATCTTGATTTAAAAGAGTTTCCTTGGAGTTTCTTGCTTGTTCTTCTCCATAGAGATCTACGTTTTGGAATGGGCAAATAGCTTCAACTTTCTGACTAACTGACCGACTCTTTGACAATTCAAAAGTGCCTGTAATTGGTTTAATTGAAATGAGTGCTTTGAGTTTGAGTTATGTAATACTAGTGACCCGCCCCTGCTCCGCACGGTTTTCCCGACTTGACAAAACATCAAGATTTAATTGTTATATTATACGCACGCACCTTCCGGCATAAATTCTCGAAATTATGTTAAAAAGCGCATCAAAATTAACTGATTTCGATGCGGTGGGTTTTCTAGACTACGCAACTTCGTAATTCAAAAGACAGACCCGAAAAGCAACTTTAATTCACCTTCTCCTTTCCATTCAAAGCTTATTTGTAAACGATCGCTTTTTAGCGATAAGACCGTCCATTGTATCACCCTATGTAAAATTTCTACATTTATATCTATAATTCTTATGGTGTACCTATATAATAAAGAGTATTCTTTTCCATTCTATTAATTTATAATGTAGATAGATTTAGATGTTGGGTGATATATCGTCGCTTACTACGTAGAACATAATCTTGTTGGTTTTGAAGTGTGGAATAATCTTATAAGATTAGTGTGATGATTGGTGGATTATTTTGATTTGAATCGAATTCTTTGATTTATAGGTGTTTTTTTTGGCACCTATATATTTGTAAATCTTTATTCGAAATGGTTACCAATAAACAATCAACTCAGCCTATAGCAGTCCACTGCTGGACATAGACCTCGCCCAGTCTGCGCCACAACACCCTGTCGTCCGCATCCAATCTCCAGAAACGGGTATACCTGTTAGAACCTTTAAATATTTTAAAGGAGATACCTAAGTCTATACTTATCCACTTAAAAAGCTGTCACTCAAAGTCAAAGTCAAACCATTTATTTCAAATAGGCACATAAGAGGCACTTTTGAAAGTCAAAATTTACAAAAAAATAGAATTGATTCTAGTTGCCCCTTCCAAAAGGTAGTTTCGTATGGAGAATAATGCGCAAGAAACTCCACCGTTTCTCTTTTAAAAATGTTTTACAATATTTTGTTTAAGTACATTAATTATATGATTATATGTGAAGACACTACGCTTGGCATACGCAATTTTGATAATAGATTTTTTGGTATGACAAAAATACGAGTACACCTGCCTCTTTGACTTTATTCCATAATAAAACTAAGTACACGGATAAAGCCTTACCATCAAAGGTTAACGGTAATAAAAGAAAAGAGGATAAATTAATTCCATCGCTCGGTAAGAGTTCCAATAATTTCATAGAGCTATTAAGTATGCCCGCGGCTACATCCGCGACCTTCCGCGACTTAAGTTCTTCACCTTCTGAGATAGTAAATACCTACCCTATATTTTTTTCCAGCAATAAACTTACTTTATAATTTAAAAAAAAATGTTTTCATGGATGTCGGAAATTAGGTTACGGGCCTAAATCAAAAAGCTTTGAATTTAAAGAATGTTCATTATAAACGTATTTTTTGACGTTTCTCAGTGAAGGTTTTGTGTCTGTCGCCTATCGCTGCAAATATAAAAAGAGGAAGTAACTGAGGGCAGTTGTCAGTTTTATATTAAACATTGAGTGACAGTGTTGCCATTATCAGAAAGTAAGAATCGATTTATTTTTGCGCATTCAAATTGACTAAATACCAACAGTGGAAAAGCAGTAAATTTGATAAAAGGACATGCTAGCACCTTTTTTATCATTTTGATGCCATTAAACTCAGTTTTACATTTAGGCCTCGCTCAGCTCGACGCAGGTACCAATGGATGGTTTGCACTAAACAAAAGACACACTAAGTTAAAAAACTACTAGCTGCGCCCCACGGTTTCACACACTTATGTCTCGATCCCGTGGGAATAGCGGGATAAAAAGTATTATATTATTATGTCCTAATTCCAATCATAGTCTACTGATGTGCTAAATTTCATCCAAATACTTTCAGCCATTTTAGCGTGAAAGCATAACAAACAAACAAATAAACAAACAAACTCACTTTCGCATTTATATTATTAGTTAGGGTACTATTTTGCTTCAAGACCATTAAGAATTCGATACCGTAGTCAATATCAAATATCTTCCCGAGGCTTTGCAACGTAGCTCGTAGCTAAAGAGACTTGAAAAACAAGCCAGGACAGTAAACAAACTCCGCTGCCGCGAGAGATCACGGCACAGCGGACAGAGCTCCTGCGGGATCTCATGACGTCATACGTCATGGAGAGTGCGATTGTCGCAACCCAGCGCTGGGCACGCCACGATTGTGGCGATAAGTCCCCTCTTTGAGGAGTGAGTAGAGAGGCGCCACGGCGTCCTCACCGGACACGATTGTTTCAGGAGGTTTCTGTTCAGGAGACGCCCCGGGCGTCGGGAGTCGCAGGCCGATTCCCGGCCACCGTAGGAGCGGGCTTGCGGACGGTGAGCGATGGGTAGCTTGCCGTCCGATAAGGACCAGGCCCGGGTTGACGGTGCGTTATTTCCACGCGCGCCTCAAAGAGATGTCAGCACCAACTGACGGGGTCCGTTAGGGCCAATGCCTGCCAGGGTTGCGAGTTTGTCCGAAAGGGATATCGTGGCCCTGGCACACAGGCAACGGAAGGAACACGGGTGGGTTTTAGTCAGTAAAAGTCTGACACGCCCTCCCGCTCCGTGCAGAGCGGGAGAAGTTAATTCATGATTCCCCACCCAAAAAAAGCAGACAGTAAACAAAATAATGCTTTTCGGTTTTATGTATAAGTAGAGATGAAGCGATAGTTCTCATTAGTGACGGATCTGCAAGATTAAGAAAACTACAAATAAAATATCTTGCAGTCAGTATAATTATATGATGGCACAGCAAGTGGCGCCATCTAGTTTTATGCCGAAGTTACTGGAATCACCGAAAAGGTCGGCTATGTGAGACACTGGCTGCGGACAGACACTTTAGCAGAGCGTCGCATCGATGATTGCGTGGTGGCTGTCTTCTGATGACAGCAGATGTCAGGTTGCTGTATTTCGGCACAATCCTGATGATATTGAACCTGCTGAACCACTAGTATGATGATTACTTCTGGTAAAGGCTATCCTGCGTCTTTATATATATAAAAAAAGTCACGAGAGGAATGGGAATGGTCTTCTGAACGAATAATGTGTAAATCATCGACCATCAAGAACTACAGAAAGAAGAATCTAAGAATTTCCTGTGTTATTGCTTATGACCCATCATTCGAGGATTAAAATGCGTTTACTCAAACATGCTTGGAAGTTTGAGTATTATTTTGACTACCTTCTTCGAGATAAATCGAAATTGCTGTACTGGCCAAATACATGCGAGCAGCAACAACCAATAGTTGTATGAAAATCCATGTGACGTGGTATAGCGGCCAAATAAATTACATAGTAAACTCATATCTACCGTGTAATTTAAAAACTGAACGATATTTTTCTCCGAAACATGGCAACCAGGGACCGTACAACCCCGGTTAAGGGTTAAGCCTTTCGAAAGGGTAACCCATTCAATGGGTTACCTTTATCATGATGTAACCCATTGAATGGGTTTTATAGTAAAAACCCAGTGAAAGAGTTACATGATAACCCATTCAATGGGTTTTATACATGAAACCCAGTGAAAGGGTTACATGATAACCCATTCAATGGGTTCTATACCTACTTGAAACCCAGTGACATGAAAAAAACATAATATTATGTAATTTCGATATCCGCCTAGCACGCGTAGCATGACCAATTCTATCTCTGTTCTACCAAGAGTAGACAAAGTTTTTGATGTGAAACATAAAAACATTCAACGGCCGCACGTAAAACCAACTGCTGGCGGGGCGACGCATGCCACGTGGCAACGCATTGCTACTATATACAGTCATCTGTTGCAAGTTTTTTGATGTGAAACATTCAACAGCCGCACGTAAAACCGACTGCTGGCGGGGCGACGCATGCCACGTGGCGACGCATCGCTACTATATACAGTCATCTGTAGTAAGTTTTTTGGTTACTATTTTAGAAAAACCCTATCAAAACCCCTTTAAATGGAAAGGGTTTTCGATAGGGTTTATCAAAAACCCATACGGTGTGGGTAATTTTGAATGGCTTAAACTAAGCCGTTCAAAAGGGTTACCCACACCGTATGGGTTTTTATCGAAAACCCTTTCAACGGGTTACCAAAATTTAATTTAAGCCATTCAAAAGGGTTACCCATATCGTATGGGTTTTTGATTTACCGCTTAGAAAAACCCTATCGAAAACCCTTTCAATGGGTTACCAAAATGGTTCCTGATGGCAACCAAGGAGGTAACTTATCAAAGGTTTGATTTAAATTTCGAACTGGCTTGCAAATAGAAAGCTGTTTATTGAAAAAAAAAACAAATGAGCACATTGGCGCCTGAAAAATTATTGTTGTTCGTCATCAATCTGGAATATACAATTAATTTACTTTGTTTGAATTTCCGCGTATTATTTGAGAAAAGCACTATACAAGCCTTGGCCGCAACCAGGCATTGATGGACTCACGTATGAGTGCCTCGGCTTTTATGTGTAATTGAAACAGTCCACATAATTTTATCCGTCAAATATAACAACCAAATTCAATGCTGCTTCATCATCCTCCTGCCTTCATCCCAATGTATTTGGTATCGGCGTTTTTCGTCTTCTTTCCATCCACACATATCTATCAGCCCTCATCATCATGACGTACACTTTCCTTCCTATCCATTTATCATGTTTCACAGGTCTTTGCATATAAATAACCACACTTAAACTTAAAACTTTTCTTGTCACAGCAATTCTGCACAGCAAAAAATAGTGATGGTGGTAATACCGAACCGGATTAACTATTTCACAAGGAATTTCACTACCACTAAAATGTTTATGTTTTCAAACTAAAAAAAAACGTTTATTGCCTACTTGACTTGCGATGCAGGTCCCGTAAGAAATACTTAACGTAAGCTTCTGATGTTTAACTTTTAACGTCGTCAAAAAGAAAAAGTGTACCGTATGGTGCCGGACGTATAGAATAGCACCGTCCTATTTCTTCCCATGGGCGTCGTAAAAGGCGACTAAGGGACTTATTAGAGAATGGGCAGCGCGTTCTCTATGCATTTTAACGCGATACTGCGATCGCCAACCCGCCTGCCAAGCGTGGCGATTATGCCATTTTGATTATAAATATTCCCTTTGGGGGAGGCCTATGTCCAGCAGTGGACGACTTTCGGCTGAATGACGTGGGCTATGTGCCCAATTCAGTCATTTTTTTCTGAAAAGACTGATCAAAATTCTGGTTAGTAAATCTGTTGTCAGTTGTGAGCTGTTCTGGTTGATATTCTTCTACTTAATAAAAATCTTAAATTCATTCACTTACTGACATTGGGACATTGCTTGCAGAACAAATGGCCGATGGGGCCGAAAGGTTCTGGATTAGCGACCGCGTACCGGAAGAAATAGCGTTAGAAGGCCTACCAGAAGATGGAGGCCGCATGAATCCGCTGGATACGGGAAAGACAGAACCTGTCGATGCCTATGTCCAGCAGTGGACGTCTTTCGGCTGAAATGATGCTGATGATGATGACTGACAGACAACGCACAGCCTAAGTCTGGAACCATGAAATCTTGAAAAAGCGTTGTGTAATTCACTACATAGTTAGGGCTTTCATGCAAGCATTCATCCCCTATTTTACAATAGGGGATGAATGCTTGCATGAAAGCCCGTCATTTAGGCAGATGGGAAAACCCATCTGATGGCATAAGGTAATCTGGCTTTTAAATTATAACGACTAATCACAAAAGTTGACATTCATTCGACACCAAATTAAAATGTATACGCTTTCATCTCTGAAAGAGTATACAATTTACTTGACGGTAAAGTAAATAATAAACAATCTCATTATAATTTGAACAAAATTAAATCTTTACATACTTAGCAATTAAATATAAACAAACGCCCGTAATGATTCTGTATTCTAAATAACTCGCTTAATGGTCTTCAAAGAGAACATGAGTGTAATATTTCAAATATTCCACAGGTTATCAAAAGTTTCACCAAACTTGATAATTCATTCTATTTAGAATTTTTTAGACGAAAATTATATCAAGAATTATTCTTATTCTTTATAGATAACTAGAAGTGCCACGCCCCTCCCATATATTTTTTGACAAATAGCTTTAGGTTTATTCTATTGTACAAGTCATCCCAGGCCAAAAGAAAGATGGAAAATTGAGGATTTGATTTATAATATTAAGAGGAGGCTCCCTATTTTTATGTTAATTTGCATGAATATTCTGAAACAGTCACATATACAAGCAAAATGACACTTTCGTATAATATGATTTATTAGATCTTTTTCTTTCCATGTTGAAGACATTTACGTAATTGTAATATTTTCTCTCAATACATTTTTTATTCGAAAATCATGTCTGTTTTAAGGATAATTATAAAAACAAACAAGATTGTTTAGCTTTTATGTCTAAAATAAATATTCACAGCAAGAAAATTTAGTTACAAGTCAGTTACAAGATCTGTTTTCTCTAGATCAATTATTACTTTAGTTAGAAACGAAATATGAATCGAGACTTACGCTATTTAGTTTCGTGCTCGAACACGATCAAAGAGCGCACGCGATATTCAACTTTGTTACTGAAGTATTAGTGTTTAGCACATAACGGATTGACGGGGAGCGAGGGGCAGAGCTTGCGTTCGAAATTTGATTTAGACTGCCTGGTCTTAAAACTCGCCTATTTAAATATATCGCACATTGAATATTGGAGACAATCAGGAAGCTATAGGGTCAAAATAAAAAATATTTTTACTCAAATGTAGTTTTACAAACAATTGAAAACGGTTGGTAAGACTGACCATGACGACTGCCTCGTTGGTTCAGCGGTCGCAAGCGCTACTTTAGCGTTATTTTTCCACTCGGCAATCGGCATTTTGTTTTTGTTTTCATTGTTTGTTTGTCGACTTTGTTGTCATCACATAGACCATAGACTAATATATATAGAATCACAGATAACTATAAACTAGTCAGAGTATAGAATGAGATTATAAACTATTTAGTAAACACTTTGTAAATTGTCTTTGGTCCCTGACATCAACCAGTGGACAAGATTGTCAGAATGCTTAAAGTATTGGATGCGAGGCTTTTGGCTACTTAGTATGTTTTTTTTTTTTTTGGACTTTTTTTGTTGTACTGTGCGTTTTGTTTGTGCAGAATAAATAAGTTTTCTTTCTTTCTTTTTCTACTGTTGAGCCTGAGATCTTGGGTTCGATTCCCGGGTCGGGCAAAGTGTTATCAGGTTTTTCCATCTGGAATATCTCAGTAGCAGCCCGGAGTCTGGATTTGTGCCCGGTTGATGGCAATAAGCTCGCCCCCCATTACATGGGACTTACTCATAACTGGCGAAATGTGGGTGCACTATAATTATGTACACCACTGTCTAACCCCTTGGAAAAATACAGGCGTGATGTTATAACAATGCATAAGCGTGTGAATAACACAAACCTTTTGAGCAAAGTACGCGAGTTATCTTCTAACATTAAGTATTTCTCATACAATATACAGAAAATCAGATTAAAGATGAAAAAAACAGAAAAAATAACATAAACCATTTAATACAAAAAACACCCACACAACTTATTGCGTGTGTGCAGAACACACACTAACACCCATTGTAGTTCTAACACATGCGAGTAATGTGTGTTCAACCTAGGGTTACCGTAAGCATTATTTAATTTATTTTTATATCAAATCCCGCCGAGTCTTTTCTGTAGTTGGGATAGACCAAGTAAGTGTAAGTTGTCTAAACAGGGGTGGCAGGGATTTTTCGCGGAAATATTTCATCGGTTATAAAAAAAAATCAAATCCGGGCCAGTACCAATGTGACTTTTTCAATTCATATGTAATTTCTGAGTTAATCTTGGATATTACTGACATTGGTGAAGGGAAACATCGTGAGGAAACCTGGACCTATAGTTATTAAAAGTCTGAAATCGCTAACCCGTCTTGAGCAAGCCTGGTGACCAATGCTCGTGCCTTCTCTATGGGAGAAGAGGCCTTTGGTCTACAGTGGGACAATAATTGGCTGATATTATTATTATGTTAGTAAAGGCGTGGACAATTCATGTCTACAGTACGGCACCGGCCACCGTGGAACGGCACGACGCTGCTACCGGGAAACGGCACAGCGTCTTGCCGCAGCACGGTGCCGTGTACGGTGCACCGTGGAGGCATAACAGCGTTCTTCAACATCTATATAAATCTTCTACGGTTCTTCAAAACTTGTTACAGACATTCTAAAATACCATTACCACCATTTATTTTCAGCGCTTCATATTTCCTCTCTAAATGAACTTCTATCGTGGTTCATTATAGAAAGATATGGATTCACCCAATATTTTCTTTGATTGTTTTTTCTTAATTCGTCGCCTTAGTAACAGGAGCAGAATAATACGTCTTTCGCGGTCCATATCAAGACAAGAACTGAACGATGGTTGCTGCCTTGAGCCTGCGGTGCACCGAACACGGCACCGTGCCGCGGCACGACGCCGCCGCCGTACCGTCTCCCGGCAGTGGCGTCGTGCCGTTACACAGTGGCCGGTGCCGTACGGTAGACATATATCCACTCCCTAAGGCATTATTTTTTACTTCTGAAAATAAAGTATCTATTGTACATAAACTCACGCCTTCTTCCCATGGGCAGAAACTATAGAACGCCATCTGTTACGCACCTTACATACTCCTTTTGCTTCGTTTACGTTCATACATCTGGTCATACACGTACGCCAGTTGCGAGTACTACGCACCTGACCTTTCTGAACAACATCGCCAATTAGGTCACTATATGTCCTCCTAGGGCGTCCCCTCCCGGCGTTTCCACTCACATCTGCCTTGTAAATACCTTTTGTTAGTCGCCTTTCATTCATCCTCTCAACATGACAAAACCATCTAAGCATACTCTTTTAAATTTTTGTCACTACATCTTCTTTTAAACCACACGTTGCCTTATCACATCATTTTTCAGCCTATCATTATTTTATACCAGCGCTGCAACACTTATTTTTTAAGTGCCGCAGCATCATGCTGAGAGATTTTTTGGCCTCGTACAGGACTTTCGGTTTTTATTTTCATTTTTACGTTGTTTTTATTCTGTATGTTTCCATGAGTGTGTTTTAGTTTAGTTTAATGTGTGATCTATGCGAGTCCCAATAAATGCTTTTTCTTTCTTTATTTGCTTCGCAAAGAACACATTTCTAGCATTTATTCTAGTTGCATCCTTCTTTTACCCAGTATCTATTTCAAACCGAGTTTAAATCTGTCACAACCGATCAATATTGTTTTGTACGAGTATATAAGGCTGACAATTTTTTATATTATATTACCATAATAGTTGTACCATTGTAGTGTGAATTATTTTAAAAAAAAATACCATTTCTTTTAAATGAAACCCCCATAGCACCATTTGACGTCTACATCTCAACAAAGCAACCTTTAAATCACAAGGGCTATAAAGATCACAACACCAAAATACGATTCCTCTCAACATAAATTACAAAATTCCACCTACTACGTCGACGTCGTTCACCTATGCGCTTTAATTCCCGACCCTCCAGCCATTCCTTCTAATTATACCCACCTTTAATTAAATCGGGGTAGATAAATTCCCGGCTCACTAACTGTAAGGCAGTGTGGTTAGTGCACGCTTATGGTATAATTTGATGTCGCGAGTGTTAGATTGTCTTAACGTTCCTTGGGACTGTTGGAGTGTTTTGTGTTGTCTGGTCTGTCTTGTTGTTGAAGATCTGTTTAGAAAATAATACCAGTTGTATGCCATTATATCTGGAGGAACATTGGGTCTTATAACACAGGCTTTTAGCTTAGTTTAGGAGGCATCAGTTCGCCCTTTAATGTGACTCTATTGTACAACATTTCTTCAGTACTTGTGTATGTTTTTCAAAGTATACAATTAACATTTTATACTCGTATTATACTAGCTGCGCCCTGCGGTTTCACCCGCGTTACTCTCGATCCCGTGGGAATATCGGGATAAAAAGTAGCCTATGTCTTAATCCAGGGTGTCAGCTACCTCCATACAAAATTTTATCAAAATTGGTTCAGCTGTTTGAGCGTGAAGAAGTAACAAACATACACACACACACACTCACAAACTTTCACCTTTATAATATTAGTGTAATTATAATAATGATAATACTGTCTGGGTATGAACTAGGACTTGAATTGGATTTCTGTCTGATTAAAAAAGAATAGTAAAGTACCTACAAAAAAATTTACTCCCAATTTTTGAGAGCCAATTGAATTAAATCTATTGAATGAATCGCAGGTAAGAATGCATGTTGTTTGATAAGTTGAAATTTTATGTTTTAAGCTATCACAACCACCAACGTAATGTTGAACAGCAGATTTAAAAATCTGTGGCTAATAGAAATAATATGTCGTTTAAGACAGATAATTATAAATTAAAATAACACCATCCGAAACCACAACCCACCTGTAATTTAATCGGGGTAAATACATTCGCGGCTGACTACCCGTAAGGCCCTTTGTACACACACGTTTCTTGCCGTGAAAAAGTACGGTTTATTCGTCATGTAGGTACGGTCGTCAGTGTCGTATGGATCACTCTGGAAGCTTGTTGTCAGAGACGTTAATAATAATCATTATCACACTAATATTAATTATAAAGGTGAAAGTTTGTGAGTGTGTGTGTGTGTGTGCGTGTGTATGTTTGTTACTTCTTCACGCTCAAACGACTGGACCAATTTTGATAAAATTTTGTATGGGGTTAGCTGACACCCTGGATTAAGACATAGACTTTTTATCCCGATATTCCCTCGGGATCGAGACTTATGCGGGTGAAACCGCGGGGCGCAGCTAGTAGTTTAATAATAATAATAATAGTTTATTGTCACAAAGAAACATACATTAGTATACACTGATTAACAAGATGCTACCTACGCTGCATAATTCTGTATACAGATATTGTGAGCCCTACCTCTCAAACGGGATAACCTGTATCTTAAGAGGAGCCTTCCCGGTCCGTCTATCGTCAACGCGAGCATGGTCGAAAAGTTTGTTGTTTCATCCAGCGCAAGTGAAAACTATTAACAAACGAGTGAGAACGCGATAACATTGAACGAAAAATAATGTGCGGAAATTTCATAAAACTTGTTCCAGGAAATACGTGTTTTTGAGTAAGCCTTACCAATTTGTGAAATAAATGTTAGTCATTTAGAGCCTCCATTACATTTGCAAGGTTTCTATCGTAATGTTTTCTTAACATTTACAATTTATGAGTACATTATGAATGGCCAAAGTTCAGGTAAAATTTGTGCAAAAAGCAGATTTTTGCAGGCTTATATTGTATTTGTTTTTCAATTTTTTTATTTTCTGCTTGCATAGAAACCTAGATATAGTGCACAAGATACCTATTAGTTCAAAAAATTCAATGAAAGATGTGTTACAACGCCATAATCACGTACGAGCGTTTGTATGAAAAGTATGTCGGGTTGGCCGCTCTTAAGAGACAGTGTTCAGCTGTGAGGTTACTTAAAACTAGGAATTATACAATACGTTTCTTCTACGGTGCAGTTTATAAGCCGTACCGTAGAGAAATCGTGCCGTTTACAGAGGGTCTAAGACAATGTGGTTAGTGCACACTAATGGTACAATTTGATGTCGCGAGTGCTAGATTGTTATGTCGTATGTTAGGACTCTTGGAGTGTTTTATGTTGTCTGGTTTGGGTGTCTTATTAATATTCTTGTGTCTTCTTCTGTTCGTGGCTAAATGATAAACAGCCGCACGGGTTGATCGTAGATTAAGCTACGCGTGGCACGGTCAGTTCGTAGATGGGTGATCCAGTACATATCCAGACTGCTCCGTGCCTCGGAAAGCACGTTAAGCCCTTGGTTCCGCCTGTCTTTTTTGTTCTCTTCTTTTTTTGTTCTGTTCTTTTTTTTTTCGTTTTCTATTTTGTCGTTAACTAATGTATGTTCCTGAATTTCAATATTTTTTTTTTCGCATTGTGTCAATCACCTTTTATTAATAAATTGAATGTTAATATGACATATTTGCACACCATATGTAATGGTAGAATGTAACTGGGCCACGATATTCTTAAGTTCTTGATTTGTACCTACATTCTAGCAAATAAATGAATTTGAATTTGAATTCGTCATTCGTTGATATCTGACAGTAGTTACGGATAGTCAGAAGTAAAATACTGGTTTTCCGCTGCATCCGGTTAGACTGGAAGCCAACCCCAACATAGTTGGGAAAAGGCTAGGCAGATTGATTTGTGTCTTCTGCACGCGTAGCATGATCATTTTTATCTCTTTTCTATGAAGAATTGAGTAGATATATTTCTTTATTTTCAAAGTAAGTGTACTTTTGTAATGACATCGTGCTGGTAGATAAAAGATCTTTGTATAAAATAATATTAATGTGGAATATAACACATACACAAACTCACGCCTTAATCCCATGGGTGTAGGCAGAAACTATAGAACGTCACTTACATACTCCTTTTGCTTCGTTTACGTTCATACATCAGGGCTTCAAGTCTGCTGTTACAATAGTGTCACAATGGTCGATCATTGATTTCATAATTGTTGATTTTGACAAGTTTGGTAATCTACTATTATAATGGCGTCATTATTACTTTCCAATGGTCGGCCACTGATGCTACATTGAAAGAAATTGCATATATTGGTAATCTCGTACATAATGATAAATGAATGACATTTCTACTAATGGGTTTTATAATAATGGCAATACGACAATGCCATTATAATAACACAATTGTATTACGAGAACAGTGACCGACCAATGATCGACCATTATGAATTTACCAGATTACGAACTTTTAGCAAAATGACAATGGCATGACAATGGGATCGTGTTGGAATTACTGAATTTATAAAAATAGCAGACTTGGGCCCCTGGTCATCTGGTGGATTTGCGGAATATTCAATAAATAAATAAATATCAAGTCTGTTAAAGTCAACTTTCAGTCTGACTAGAGTAGAATACTGAAGACTAAGCTCTGATTTCTAAAAGCTTATTGAGTTAAATCTGTTGTTGAAAGAGATCCCTAGAATCATGACTTTTGTAATTTTGTACCAGCCATCATAACAGCTAACATGAAATTTGATTATGATAGCAGATCCATTAACCAAAATTTTTGCAGAAGTGTGATTATAATAAAATTACGAAAAAAGTAACAATGACAAAAAATGCGAATTCTATATGAAACAATTTTAGGGTTCCGTAGTCACCCAGGAACCCTTATAGTTTCGCCATGTCTGTCCCCGGCTTGGCTCAGAGACTCTTAGTACTAGAAAGCTGTAATTTGGCATGGGTATATACATATTAATTGTTCCCCACTACGGAACCCTTCATTGTGCGTGGTCCGACACGCACTTGGGCGGTTTTTTGAAGTGGGATACAAATAATATAATGCTGTGTAAAGTCTGGAGCCGAACTTCACAAAGTACGTACTCGTAGACGTATGAAATCCGACCCAGAGACGCCACATTTGGCCGGTATTTATTAAAATATCTCTTTCGCTTTAAAAATAACCTTGCTAAACTACTCTTAAAACCCCAGTAAAATATATACCACATAATATTCTCAAACAGACTAAAACATAGCCACTTAAAACTATAAAACCGCTTCCTTAAAAAGTCACGTCCTCAAATAAAAGGTTCCGTATGTCTAACGGCAATGTTACATTAACATGCACACGGCGAAACTTGTCTAAGATAAGCTTTAACTAATTAAGTTGAGGGCGGTCCCTTTTAAAGCTCATTAAAATATTATGTTGGCTGGCAGCACTGATGCTTGATTCTTGGCAACATTGCGAGGTGTATGTGTGAGTATGGTTATTTTGAGAATGATAATTATTAATGTCACGTATGCACCTGGGACATGTAGGCTGATGTAATTGACTTTTTATCTCATCAGCTCAAAAATGGTGAATAAGTTACCTAGTTACCTGCCCGTTTTAACTAACACTAGGCAACACCTAAATTAATTACTAAATATTATTGCACTGTTGGATTTTGAACTGTCTCCGCTCAGCTGAGCGTTTAAAATCCAACAGTGCGGTTTTATTTAGGCATTCATTTAGATGTCGCCTAGAGTTAGTGAAAAAGGGCACAAGGGTCGGATTGCCTAGGTTCAGGATTGGACTTACTTAAGCATCGTCACTTGTCTTGTAGAATATTTTTGTGAGTTGACTGTATTGGTTTCATGCTATTAACGCTCTAGTTCTTCTCCTTACCCTTTCCCCATGTTATGTCCCTTGTCCCAATACTTTGTAACAATATTTAAATTTAAAAGAGTGTCCGTGGAGTGTCTTGCCCGTTCCTCTTCATAGGAACCTACTACGCTTTGGAATGGGCAACTAGCTTCATCTCTGACTAACCGACCCCTTGACAATTCAAAAGTGCATGTAATTGGTTTATTTGAAATAAATGCTTTGAGTTTGAGTTACTTGGGGTCAGCGAAAAACGTTTTCTCTTCCTCTGTCGTCCGTCACATCATCTTTTCCGACTCTCTTTTTATTCATAATATCATCCCTCGCACAATCCATTGAAATTAAATTGTTTATTCTGAAATCAATTCACACGTCATATTAAAAATTAAACAATAAACTAGATGGACTCGACATTTCATATCCTAAGGCAAAACAAAGTCATATAGTCTCTTTTAAAGTCCAGATAAAATCTTGGTCAGATCATGTGAGGAAAATGTAGGTTCATGTCAGGTCATGTCATGTCGAAATGGTGTTTTGGGAAATAACCACACAAATTTGAATGGATCTGACCAATCAGTGCAAGCATTTGTCAATAATAGTTCAGCTCAACTCAAAACTTAAACAGCTCAACGACTCGATGAACAATACCAAAGAAAAGATATTTGGGTAGGCCGCATACAATGCTCAAAATGTCAGACCATCGTTAAACTGAGAAAAAGGAAAAATAAAAAACCGGCCAAGTGCGAGTCGGACTCGCGCACGAAGGGTTCCGTGCCATAAATTGTAGGGAGCCCCCTTAAGTATTTGTTTTATTCTGTCTTTTAGTATTTGTTCTGTGTATATAAAATTATAATTATGTTATAGCTTTTTTGTCTTCTAAGTACTCAGAAATGTTATTGAATCAATCATGATATAAACGCTAATCCGTTTTTAACAAACCGCTGATTCTAAATTCCCACCTACTATTAAGAAGTTGTTTTTTTATTAAACCTCTGTATCTTTACTAACCCTTCATTAGCTCATAAAAGCGGTATCTTCTAAGTACAAGAATGTTCTATAATAATATTATATAAACATACGTCTAAGGAACATTTTAATGGGTGCTTAAACCAAAGATTTGAATGAAAACAACATTGTGTGGCATATAACGGCTCATTAACACTTGTAGGTGGTGAAATCCTTGATTTTAATTACAAAATTGTGACGTTAAGGATATGGGAAATAGTCGTATCTTCATTTGTATGAGTTTTTGGTTAAGATGAAGTACTTCGATTTTCAGAATTTCCTTGTTTGTATATAAAGAGTACTTTGATTGTGTGTTTTAGTCTTTTTTTTTTGTGGATAACTTTGTATTATGAAAAATCAATATTGTTTTTCTTCTTTTGTGATTTAAAGAGACTTGGAAACTATAGAACGTTCTTGAGATTTAGATTCTCGTTTATTTTAACATACAGTTCATATTAGGTAGTAATAATACAGAATAATGCCATAGTGCAGTTTCAAATCAATCAAAGGCTCTTTTAACGCCTCAAAAATGTCACTTATTGACCTATGAATCGTGTTCACATTACGAAATGTGAGCCTTCCTTAAGCTCACATGATGCATCAGCAAAAGCACATGTACTGTATTATGAAGAATACATGCATTGTAACTGAAGAAGAATAACGACAAGTTATCTATTTAGGATCAATTATTTTTCTTACAGGTGAAAACTACTGCTATTCATCTACATAATATATATAGCACCAAATTACTATAAAAGATGCCCATCATCGTTCAGTGGGTGGTTCAATTCTTCTTTTTCTTTTCTTCTTCGTTTTTATTGATAAACAGTCAGTCGTGTCCACAAACTGTTAAAAAAACGCTTTCTTTTTCATTTAATTCAATAATATTAATGTATGAACATCATAAATTATAATTATCTTTTGGTACGTTGTTGTTAAATGTAGCTCTTTTTATGGTTCCGTACCCAAAGGGAAAAACGGGAACCCTATTACTAAGACTCTGCCGTCTGTCTGTCTGTCTGTCTGTTCATCTGTCACCAGGCTGTACCTCATGAACCGTAATAGTTAGACAGTTGAAATTATCACAGATTATGTATTTATGTTGCCGCTATAACAACAAATACAAAAAACAGAATAAAATAATTATTAAACATACAATAAACGTGATTTTTTTGCTCGATATTGATAACAGATAGACGCTTCAAATATTCACAGAATATTTAGTTATATATTCATTTTAAAATAAATAATTAAATTAAAATAAAACAAAAATTTAAGGGCGGCTCCCATACATGAAACGTGATTTTGTTGCCGTTTTTATAGATAATGGTACGGAACCCTTCGTGCGCGAGTCCGACACGCACTTGGCCGGTTTTTTTAATTGTAAACAGGAGTCAAGGGTTTAAGCTAAAAATCAGCGCTTAGCAACCCGCTAGGGGACCTAAGCATAATGCTGACACTGAAACCATTTGCTTCCAGGAATAAAGTTTTTTTGTATGTACCACTACTACTAGCTGTAATACTGGAGACAATAAACGTTATTCTATTCTGTGCTTTATCTCGATAGGCACTGGCCTTCCTATCCTATTTATTATAAGTAAAATTCTTTCCTATTCTGGATTTGTATCGGGAATTCAAATAAGTACAACGTTTTTATATTGTAAAAGGTTCTTACAAAAAAAAAAAATAGGTTACTGTGAATTAAATATTGAAATTCATAATTCTTTTGCATTTATTAGTAACACGTAAAACGTAACCTTTGCAGTTTTGCAATTCAATTTCCCATCCAATATTATCAATGTGCAATTTTTTCAAAACAATTTTTTTATTATAATAATCACATTAATCTGCCTAAAGTATTATAAACTGGTTACTGAACCAATTCCTACCTTTATAATACTTTAGGCAGATTAATGTGATTATTATAATAAAAAAATTGTTTTGAAAAAATTGCACATTGATAATATTGGATGGGAAATCGAATTGCAAAACTGCAAAGGTTACGTTTTACGTGTTACTAATAAATGCAAAAGAATTATGAATTTCAATATTTAATTCACAGTAACCTATTTTTTTTTTTTGTAAGAACCTTTTACAATATAAAAACGTTGTACTTATTTGAATTCCCGATACAAATCCAGAATAGGAAAGAATTTTACTTATAATAAATAGGATAGGAAGGCCAGTGCCTATCGAGATAAAGCACAGAATAGAATAACGTTTATTGTCTCCAGTATTACAGCTAGTAGTAGTGGTACATACAAAAAAACTTTATTCCTGGAAGCAAATGGTTTCAGTGTCAGCATTATGCTTAGGTCCCCTAGCGGGTTGCTAAGCGCTGATTTTTAGCTTAAACCCTTGACTCCTGTTTACAATTAAAAAAACCGGCCAAGTGCGTGTCGGACTCGCGCACGAAGGGTTCCGTACCATTATCTATAAAAACGGCAACAAAATCACGTTTCATGTATGGGAGCCGCCCTTAAATTTTTGTTTTATTTTAATTTAATTATTTATTTTAAAATGAATATATAACTAAATATTCTGTGAATATTTGAAGCGTCTATCTGTTATCAATATCGAGCAAAAAAATCACGTTTATTGTATGTTTAATAATTATTTTATTCTGTTTTTTGTATTTGTTGTTATAGCGGCAACATAAATACATAATCTGTGATAATTTCAACTGTCTAACTATTACGGTTCATGAGGTACAGCCTGGTGACAGATGAACAGACAGACAGACAGACAGACGGCAGAGTCTTAGTAATAGGGTTCCCGTTTTTCCCTTTGGGTACGGAACCATAAAAAGAGCTACATTTAACAACAACGTACCAAAAGATAATTATAATTTATGATGTTCATACATTAATATTATTGAATTAAATGAAAAAGAAAGCGTTTTTTTAACAGTTTGTGGACACGACTGACTGTTTATCAATAAAAACGAAGAAGAAAAGAAAAAGAAGAATTGAACCACCCACTGAACGATGATGGGCATCTTTTATAGTAATTTGGTGCTATATATATTATGTAGATGAATAGCAGTAGTTTTCACGTGTAAGAAAAATAATTGATCCTAAATAGATAACTTGTCGTTATTCTTCTTCAGTTACAATGCATGTATTCTTCATAATACAGTACATGTGCTTTTGCTGATGCATCATGTGAGCTTAAGGAAGGCTCACATTTCGTAATGTGAACACGATTCATAGGTCAATAAGTGACATTTTTGAGGCGTTAAAAGAGCCTTTGATTGATTTGAAACTGCACTATGGCATTATTCTGTATTATTACTACCTAATATGAACTGTATGTTAAAATAAACGAGAATCTAAATCTCAAGAACGTTCTATAGTTTCCAAGTCTCTTTAAATCACAAAAGAAGAAAAACAATATTGATTTTTCATAATACAAAGTTATCCACAAAAAAAAAAGACTAAAACACACAATCAAAGTACTCTTTATATACAAACAAGGAAATTCTGAAAATCGAAGTACTTCATCTTAACCAAAAACTCATACAAATGAAGATACGACTATTTCCCATATCCTTAACGTCACAATTTTGTAATTAAAATCAAGGATTTCACCACCTACAAGTGTTAATGAGCCGTTATATGCCACACAATGTTGTTTTCATTCAAATCTTTGGTTTAAGCACCCATTAAAATGTTCCTTAGACGTATGTTTATATAATATTATTATAGAACATTCTTGTACTTAAAAGATACCGCTTTTATGAGCTAATGAAGGGTTAGTAAAGATACAGAGGTTTAATAAAAAAACAACTTCTTAATAGTAGCTGGGAATTTAGAATCAGCGGTTTGTTAAAAACGGATTAGCGTTTATATCATGATTGATTCAATAACATTTCTGAGTACTTAGAAGACAAAAAAGCTATAACATAATTATAATTTTATATACACAGAACAAATACTAAAAGACAGAATAAAACAAATACTTAAGGGGGCTCCCTACAACAAACGTGATTTTTTTGCCGTTTTTATAGATTATGGTACGGAACCCTTCGTGCGCGAGTCCGACTCGCACTTGGCCGGTTTTTTATTTTTCCTTTTTCTCAGTTTAACGATGGTCTGACATTTTGAGCATTGTATGCGGCCTACCCAAATATCTTTTCTTTGGTATTGTTCATCGAGTCGTTGAGCTGTTTAAGTTTTGAGTTGAGCTGAACTATTATTGACAAATGCTTGCACTGATTGGTCAGATCCATTCAAATTTGTGTGGGTATTTCCCAAAACACCATTTCGACATGACATGACCTGACATGGACCTACATTTTCCTCACATGATCTGACCAAGATTTTATCTGGGCTTTAAAAGAGACTATGTCCCCTGACTTTGTTTCGCCTTAGGATATGAAATGTCGAGTCCATCTAGTTTATTGTTTAATTTTTAATATGACGTGTGAATTGATTTCAATATCCTATTTACAGAATAAACAATTTAATTTCAATGGATTGTGCGAGGGATGATATTCATAACAGATAGACGCTTCAAATATTCACAGAATATTTAGTTATATATTCATTTTAAAATAAATAATTAAATTAAAATAAAACAAAAATTTAAGGGCGGCTCCCATACATGAAACGTGATTTTGTTGCCGTTTTTATAGATAATGGTACGGAACCCTTCGTGCGCGAGTCCGACACGCACTTGGCCGGTTTTTTTAATTGTAAACAGGAGTCAAGGGTTTAAGCTAAAAATCAGCGCTTAGCAACCCGCTAGGGGACCTAAGCATAATGCTGACACTGAAACCATTTGCTTCCAGGAATAAAGTTTTTTTGTATGTACCACTACTACTAGCTGTAATACTGGAGACAATAAACGTTATTCTATTCTGTGCTTTATCTCGATAGGCACTGGCCTTCCTATCCTATTTATTATAAGTAAACTTCTTTCCTATTCTGGATTTGTATCGGGAATTCAAATAAGTACAACGTTTTTATATTGTAAAATGTTCTTACAAAAAAAAAAAATAGGTTACTGTGAATTAAATATTGAAATTCATAATTCTTTTGCATTTATTAGTAACACGTAAAACGTAACCTTTGCAGTTTTGCAATTCGATTTCCCATCCAATATTATCAATGTGCAATTTTTTCAAAACAATTTTTTTATTATAATAATCACATTAATCTGCCTAAAGTATTATAAACTGGTTACTGAACCAATTCCTACCTTTATAATACTTTAGGCAGTTTACGTAGATTTATTACAAAATAAGCAGCTCATATTATTAATTCTATCCCCTGTCTATTTGCAGATCATCAAAAGAGTCTACCTCGGATTAACTAAAACTTTTATACCTTTCAACTTACTTTACCAAATCAACATGAGAATAGGGACGAGCTAGGATAATCCAATAAGTAGATCTGAATATACCTACCTATGTACACAAGTTACCACATCAAAAAATATTTTCGTCTCCAGGTGAAATAAATTCATGAAAAACATTGAACAAATCTGACAAAAACAGGTGGATCAAACTGAGCGAGAAAATATTCTGAAATACTTTGTGTTACTTGGTATGTAAGTAAGTTGTCTGAAATCAGAGTTTTCATGATTTCAGAGGTTATTTTTTGACTCAGGTGTTATAATAATTATAATAGCTCTAAAAATTTCTTGTTCCCCGACCCACCGCCTCGAATTGCATCGCCCGCTCGCGCTTCGTTTTCTTGTTGTGTGTTTGACTTTTTTTTTGTTTTGCTGAGCTTCTAAGGGTCGTAGCGTGATATTAAATAGCTTATAGCCTTTAGCCCAGTGCCAATAATTTTTGAGGAAAAAAAATTCTTAGCATTATAGAGGGATAGCGGGAAAATTTAGGATAAATTATACATAAACGGCGAAAAATCGATTGAACCGCTATAGATGACCGGAACGGAGGTGGGAGGGGGGGGGGGGGGCGAAAATGTGTGTAGTAGACCTATCGAAAAAATTTAAATGTAAAAGTTGTAGGAACTTAAACAATCTACCCGGCAAAATCTACTTCCGGTCATCTTTTTCTTATTTTATTTATTTATTTATAAATTACAAGTTCTTTGCACAAAGAACACAATTAGACCTCTGGGGTCTGTCTTAGCATGCCATGACCTGAGATTTGATCAACGCGCTGTTAACAGTTAAGTTATAATAGAGTTGATGTAATGTTCTTTCAGCTTATGCTTTATGTTTTTACTATTCATTGAGTCTCTAATGTCTACAGGTATTTGGTTTAGTAAATTGGGTATTGTGAATGAAGCGGTACGCCTGCCATAAAAGTTATTTTTGCGTGGCACTTGCAATGATTTTGATTTGGCTTGTCGTGTATACATCATATTTTACTGGAATTTGAATATCACTGTTATCAAAATGCTCTATGAGCAACATATTATACAATCAGCGCGCGCTAGAACAGGTTATATTTTGCAATGTATAAATAACCCTGTGTAATTGTATTGGTATTTATATTTTACATATTTTGGTACTACAAGTTTCAACAAGCGTGTTTGCAAAATATGAATTTCATCTAGGTAAGTTTTAAATGTGCGTCCATAACTGGTGAGTCCATAGGAGATTATCGACTCAGCAAGAACTGTGTACATTTGAAGGAGGGTTCTGTACGGTATATTGCGCTTTATAAAAAAAAAAGGTGAGTATCGCACGTAACTTGCCGCAAACTGATTCCACCTGGTAACTCCAGTTGCACCTGTTATCCATTATTAGTCCCAGATATGTATGATGGACTTGCGCTATAGGCAGTGGCAGTCTGGCACGTTTTTATGCAGACAATCATGACTATGAGCTATGATTTGAAAGGGATGAGAGGAACTTATGTGACTTGAATGTACGTGTATAACTTTAGTGTTTTGTGGATTCAGAACAAGTCCCATATCAAGGGCCCACTTAGTCTTAGAAGTAATATCTTTTTGCAAACATTCTGCGGCCAAATTAAGGTTTTTGTTAGCAGAGAGTATACAGGTGTCATCAGCATATTGTTGCGGTCCAATCGATTTTTTCCCGTTTATGTACAATTTATCCAAAATTTTTGCGCCATCCCTATACTCCTAATAATTTTTCCGATTTTCGAACTCTCAAAAGCAAGCGCTTTGGCACTGGTCTACTTCCTCTAGAACTGGGCTATCAAATGCAATAAGAATTGGCCGACTTACCGACTGGTAGTTCCAGGGACTTAGCTTAATTATATTAGAAACATTAGAAGACATAATTATAATAATTTGTTACTTATAAATCGTTTGAAAAGAATTCGCAATAAATTGATACTTCATCATTCATCATTATTTCAGCCGAAAGACGGCCACTGCTGGACATAGGCCTCCCCCAAGCATCGCCACTTCGACCGGTTCTGTGCTTCCCGCTTCCAGCGGATTCCTGCGGCCTTCACAAGGTCATCGGTCCACGCTACGTCTTCCGGTACGCTTTGAAATTGAAACTTCACTAAGGTAGAAATTATCTTATATCTGACTTTGTCCTTTTATGACGTGCTAGTGACATTCAACCTTATTGTGATAAAGCAATTAAATCGACAATACCATTATCACGGTCACCGTAGATTTCAAAATGAAACCAGCCAGAATGCCAGAATAATATAAAATGGTAACTGAAGAATGATTTAATTGCAAAGATTGCAGAAGCTATAAGGAACATCTAGGTCGCTTACGTCATTCATGTAAAAGATATTTTAGCGAAGACCACAAAGCTGTCAGATATTTAACTTGATATTCTAGAAAATTATTATGTCTGAGAAAATGACTCGGGGTTTCATTAAATTAGTCTGAAACTGCATTAGACATTAATTTTACTGTAAAAACTGTCAGATATATTTCTAATTTATCATCTTAAGTAACGAAGACAACATTATTTTATTTGCAAGTTTATTGAACAGGTGGTCGGTAAAATGTCGGTAAAATGACATAAGACCGTATACGACGTACGGCATTTCATACAAACTTTCAAGCCCTTATTTTTCGAAATGACTAAACCGATTTCAATGAAACTTCATACGCATAAGAAAGATACAAAGGTCTAAAAGTTAGTTAAGAACATTTCCGAAAAATTGTGTTGCAGCCAAATTAAACCGATTTTAAATTTTCCATAGAAACAGATATTTCCAGTTATCTGTTTTTAAATAAAACATTACGAAAATGTTCTTAACTAACTTTTTAGACCTTTGTATCATGCTTATGCGTATGAAGTTTCATTAAAATCGGTTCAGTCGTTTCGAAAAACAAGGGTTTGAATGTTTGTATGAAATGCCGAACGTCGTATACGCTCTTAAGTTAACCAATAAATTACTAACACATTACTCTTTAATCCCACGATCAATATGCCATAATAAGGTCTGTCTATAAATCCAAATTATATCAAATACCTTGATCCCCTCCCCTTTTGGACAATATCCAGGACTGTATTAACGTATGCAAATGGCAGCAGTAATTCCACCCGTGTGTCTGCCATCTACCAGGTTATTATCATGAGGAACAGTTCCCCTTTTTATGGGACCATCAAAATCTCAAATTTAATCAAGTTCGGATGGCTCAGTCGTTCTACGGGTGAGGATCTCGCTGAAGAAAAATTTTGAAGGAACTCGGGTCGGGAAAATTATTTTTTGCTATCTGTGGCCCTAGTTGGGTGGGCATAGAATTCAATTCAATTTATTTATGTCTACAGTCAGTCAGTACAGTTTACCGCTTATACGTAGTATCAATAACACCTGTATGTCGTAGCAGTAAGGGCAATGATCGTAGTGCAAATGTGTACCTCAAAAACTCAAACATAAAGCATTTATCTCAAATAAACCAATTACAGGTACTTTTGAACTGTCAAGGTACTAACATAACAGTAAAACATCGGTCCTAACATTTGATGATGTACACAATATTTTATGAAATAAGAAATACAATGCACGAATTCATTATTCTAGTCTTGAAATAATTATGTAGCCTAGAGTGTAATCTAGCGTAGTCTCCTCAAGACATTAAAACACATTAGACCCACAAAGTAATTACGAACACGTTTAGGCAACAACTTATTTTGAAGATTACATTTTGATTAAACACAACTTTACCGTAAATTCTCCTGGTACAATCCCTCAGTCATCTCTTAAGACACCCATGAGGATAGATGAGAATATTTCATAAAAACGGTGGAGAAAAGAAATGTGGAATACTGACACTGTTTTTCCCAGAGGTTTTTACTCTAGGGAGGCGAAAGACAAGCTTAATAATAATTTGATTAGTCTCGTTGGTGATGTGCATGTTATAATGATAGCAGCTAGAAACTTCGTTACAATATACTTATATCAGAAATTTCTCGTGAATGTTCAATCTATTTCGATCAAAATATTTTATAAGCGTTCAGAATTTCTTGTGACTTGATTTGTTATAAGTAAATTCTTTAATATTCGGGATTCCTATTAGGAATTCAAATAAGTACAACGTTTTTATATTGTACTAGCTGCGCCCCGCGGTTTCACCGGCGTAAGTCTCGATTCCATGGGAATATCGGGATAAAAAGTAGCCTATGTCTTATTCCAGGGTGTCAGCTACCTCCATACATAATTTTATCAAAACTGGTCCAGCCGTTTGTGCGTGAAGAAGTAACATACATACACACACACACTCACAAACTTTCGCCTTTATAATATTAGTGTGAAGAGGTTCTTACAAAAAAAAAATAGTTTTCTGTGAATTCAATATTTAAAGTCATCATTATTTTGCATTTATTAGCAACACATAAAACGTAACCCTTGCAGTTTTTCAATTCGATATCCCATCCAATGTTATTAGTGTGCAATTTTCTCAGAATACTAATTTTGTATTATTATCATATTCAAATGCCCATTGTAAGCCGAAGAGCCCACCAAATTAAGGCTCACCCCGCGATATCTCGCCAGTCTGTACGAGCCTTCAAAAAACTTTGATATTCAACTTGTGTTAAGTCATTTGAAAATGGATGGATGGTGGTTTTTTTTTGGAAATCTGTCACACAAAAAAAATACAAGGAGCCATAAAAAAATGATTTACAAATCTAGACAACCAGAACCCATTATTTAATTAACAAATCTTACTAAGCTTAGAAACGACATGTTACCGACGTACAAGAGGATATAAATACGGAGGTAATCTGCCTGCAAAACGTTTTCAATGAGTAAATTTGTATTTTAATCTGGGGCGAGATGGGGAAGTGGAAACGGTTTTAGGCCTCGATTCCGTAGATTTGGAGAGCGATTCTCCATCTTTCTCTAGCAGACATCAAAATGGTAGTAAAGACAGAGATAGCAGATGTGTATTTCAAGATTAGGAGTTAAATTTGTTGCTTTGTGTACGCTCCTCATGTATTTATATTATTCAGTTTGACAGGCTGGTTTAATGATCGAGTTTATTGTAGTGTTACAAATTACGATTCGATGTTTCTGGTTTCAAATTATTAAGTGGGAATGTTATCTGGGTCATTGACTGCTAATTAATGGAGCTGATTTATCGTTCTTTTGCTATAAATACTGAATATAATATTCTGCTCGAATCTCGATACTAGCACTAATATATAATCGTCGTATAATATATACTCGTATATAAAAGAGACAGAGAGAGAGAGAAAGAAACTCGCATGGAGGGGTCATAGTTCTTTTTCCTTACGTTACGATTTCTACCAATCAACTCCTACAACAGAGTACTTTATACTAAACTACTATTACGGCAAGCGGCGGTAAGGAAGTTCGTCCCAAAAACCATATTGTTATGTGAACATAAATAGGACTATTAAAAACAATGGTAATTTAGCTTTACCTGTAGATGTTAAACATGTTGAGTAATATTGAAATGAGGTGATTGCTAAAGATGACCAAAATCACTTCACCTAGCTACAAGATTGACCAGACAGATGACCTGAAAAAAGACCTTAAAATCTCTGCAAAATGTCAGAGCCACTCTTATGAGGTCATCAATTTTACTTTAGACCCACTTGAGATACGTGTTGGATAGAATATTTGATATTGTCTATTAGAATTTCACAAACGTACGTGAAATTCTGTGGAGAATAAGCAAGGGTTGCATGCGAGACTATTTGGATTACACAACCACTTTCTATCAGGTGGTAATGACCATATTTTGATTAGACAGCTATTTAATTTCTTGTCTGAATATATAGAAGAACGTGATATACATATTTTACTATTTTTAAGTAACTATAAACTAGAATTTGGTCGTGTATTTTAAAATTTTCCCAAAAATAAAACGTATCAGAATCTGTAAATATCGTTTATCTGGATGATTTATTTTGCAATGAATGTTGCACCCAACAAAAATACTGCCGTATGATGAAACACTGTTATCGTACAGTGGTCTATAAAATGCCGCCCACAATAAACAAATATTATTCTGAACATCAAATTTTCCCGTTTCATTTGACTCAGTGCACACCATTAAGCCGAAGATAATCAAAACATCTCTGTAAATAGAATTTTCCTTTTGTACGAAAATCTAAACAAAATCAAATAGCCTCCTCGCTTCGTTCTCCAATGAAATCACACCCTTGCCCAGTTTTCCTGGCACCGGTTTAAAGCCTTTTGAATATTTTAATTTAGCCGCTTTAACTGAGGCAATATTTCGTATGAAGGCATCCTTAATTATCTTTGAATCTATTCATACGTCGAATGGGTTTATATTGACGATATAGCATTATGTAATGCTCATTATTGCAAAGATAGCAAATGGGGCCCGATTTGAATGATATTTTATTTTAGCTATATCTTTCGGTTAATTTCAGGTTTTATCGGGCCAATTCAGAGAAGAATTTGAGGCATTATATTCATATATTGGCTGGGATTACGTTTTTATGACAGTTTCATAGAATTTGGAAAAGGAACGTGTTCGGTTATTGAAAATATCCTTATAATGTTTTCCATTATCAATAATGGACACGGTTTTCTCCCATGGGTGTCGTTATAGGTTTTAATATGACAGTGATGAGAACCACGCTATGTATAAGCCCATGAGATGTTCACTTTCAGTAGTTAACATTTCTTATCGAATACCAAACAAGTTATTAATTTATGCGAAAATTAATACCGTGTTATTGTTGTACAGGATTTTAATATTGCTTGTTTACCTCCCATAATTATTTCTGGTGTTTATGTTTCTCAAGTCAGTACTGCTTAAAAATTACTGTTCGTTTTTATTTTCAATACTCAACCCTATCTTAAGAGATTCTAAACCAGGAGAGATTTATTATTCCTCATAGAAGCAACCACAGCTTCCTTAATACGTATTAGCAGATTTATTATCACGAACAATGCTGATCTAACCCTCTGGCTTCGCCATGAATATTAATGAATCAATTCGCACACATCTGAATGGAATCAATTTCAATCATAAAGACGTTAATAAGATTCCTTACACATTCACCGAATTATCCTAAATCCTACCTTTAGATAGCATAAATATTTAGGAAAATTGCTTCTGATGTGAAAATTTTCATGAGTTTGAACAACATTATTAAGTATTCGAAATTTAAAAGATTTTACATTTTATCATTTTCGTAACTTAATAAAATCGGTGATAACAATTTTAACACAGAAACAGACACGTGAGAAAAAGAAGAAGTATTAGGCCAAGATATATGTATAAACACGAACTTAGCACGAACGTTGGCCTTAGTTCCTGTCAATGTCGCACAACTGTCAAACTACAAGTGTAAGACAGAGACTAAGGCCCGTATTTATAGAGCGTTACTCAGTACTCAAGCATTACTTAAGACAAGATTCAAGCCATTGGATTGGTTGAAACTAGTCATAAGTTATGCTTGAGTACTGAGTAACGCTCTATAAATACGGGCCTTAAACATAACTAACCCAAAACACGTGCTAAGTAATGTTTATCGATCGCGGCCCAAGTTTCATTATTTTCTATTGATACGTAAATTGTGAGTAGAAAATAATTATCAATTTGAATAAGTGTGTTGAAAGGTTTATGTATTAACTCGATTCACTGCACATCATCAGTTTTGACTAGAAAAATATTTAGCTGGATAAAATCCGTAAACACAGCCAAAGGAATATTAAAATTCAATTTAAATAAATGAATACAAAGACCACTCACTCACATGATCTCTTGTAAAGCACATATTTAATTGTAATGAAAATATTTCGAACAACCTTTGGTTTAATAATTGAAGTAATTTCACGTACACAGCGTACACAAACAAATAATATTTATGGAAATTGAGTAGCACAGACGTCCTTACTTTATTGATATTGAACTCTGTAAGTTGTATCGCACGCTCTCAATTATTATAATTATTTTTTTGTCCTGATATTGATAAACGTTACTTAGAATAAGCTTTAGCTTGTTATATTCCTGCCTTTATATATTTACTAGGTTTTGCTAACGGCTTCGCTCGCGTTAATTTAGTATTTGACAATCAATTCAGGTTGTACACTGCTTGTTGTTTGGCGTTTGGCGGCAAAAAACTCTTAACACACTATTAAAGTTTATTTATTAGTATAATTCAATCATGATTCGAAAGACACGTGGCGCCATCTATCATCATAAGAACGTTATTGTTGTTTTCCTCGGGAACAGTACTTTTTTTCAGGATAAAAGATACCCTATGTCCGTTTCTGTACACCTGACAACATATATGCAAAATTTCAGGATGATCGGTTCAGTGGTTTAGGCGTGAAAAGGTAACAAACAAACATACTTTCGCATTTATAATATTAGTTAGGAATAGGATTACTCACTTGTAGTTTGACAGTGACATGGATGTTTTTGTCAATTTTTATTTTGTTTTTGTGTGTGTGTGTCTTGTTTGTGCAGAATATTTTTTTTTTCTTTCTTTTCTTTTTTTTTGATGGTTAGCCAAAGTACGTCTTAAGTCAGGTTTATCAATCTCCACCCAAATCTAGGGTTTTCATTTTTGAAGTTTCAATGGCAACCCAATATACAAAACTGGGTCCCGTGTGATTAAAATACTCTCGTCATTATTGATGTGTTTAGTGACAAGCGGATACTGTTGTCCAATAATTATAGGAGTTCCAAATACTTCAATCACTCTGCCTAGCCTTTTTCCAACTATGTTAGGGCCGGCTTCCAGTCTAACCGGATGCAGCTAAATACCAGTAATTTACATGAATCGACTGCCTATCTGACCTCTACAACCCAGCAACTGGGAAACATGATACCCCTTGGTAAGACTGTTGTCAGAATTTCGGGCTTCTGACAACCCGTAACGACTGTCAAAGATCCACGAATCATAGCCAGGACCAACGTCTTTACGTGCTTTCCGAGGCACGGAGGAATCTCGGTATGTAAAGGCGGTCACCCAACCACGGACCAACCCCGGCAAGCGTAGCTTAACCTGGTGGATCAACCCGTGTGGTCGACCACGAGGTCCAAATACTTATTATATCTAAAACGAGCGATCCACCCCTGTCTCGCATGGTTTTTACGACTTGACAAAACATCGAGATTTATTTATTATTATATAAGTTTGATAAAGTATTATGCATAAATATTAAAATAAATTAAATACATTTTCTAAATGATGATAAAAATTGCATCAAAATCTGTTGCGTAGTTTAGAAAAACAACGCGGTAACACAAATAAACACGAAAAGCAACATTAATGAATAATATCGAGGTATGAGGACTTGACTTCAAATCAAGTCAAAAGTCATTTATTAAAACTAGGCTAAGAATCAGAACTTTTCAGACAGTCCCCCAAAAACGCCCACTCTTCACCACTTCCTAGTGCTTTAGCTGGGAAGAAGTGCCGCAAAAAACTCCACAGCAGCACAGCTGTTTGTCAAGTTAGAAAAACTTGATTCTATACAATAATTAATTATGTAAAATAGTTTACATTACGCAACAAAACATTAAATTAAAGTATTTAGAATTATCATTTAGTTATTTATAATTTCTAATCTCATCCAGTATCTATTGTTTCCTTTACTCCCCTGCCTTTTAAGTCTAGTGGTCCCTCGTCAGCTCCGGGTTTAGCAAAATATAATTAAGTTTCTTCATCGCGAAATTCGCACTACCTAGATTATAATTAAAGGTGTGTTTTCCTATTATATTTAATCTTCTACATAATTGGACATTATCATACCTGTGTACATCAACACATCTGTACTTACCCCTCTGGGAGCTACGAACGTGCTAACATAATAACAAATGTCATACATTGGTGTAACTACAAGCCTCCCGGGTATAATCCTGTGAACATGACTACCAATATTAATGAATTGCGTATTTGTAAAACATGTTCAAAGTTTGTCACAGAACTGTTTGTGATTCAAACTTAGGTGAATTGTTTGTTTAGAGGAATTACAGTTCCCAAGTCTGTATGACTGTGTGTCATTTATTAACATTTGGTTTAACCGTTTAGATCACCAATCTTGTTTTCAGTATGTATCAGTGTATTTTTGCGTTATTGCGGAGAAAGTCGATTCTCCAATTATGAAGGCGTTCGTCCAAGTTTTGATCGAATAACCTCTTAGTAGGATATTCCAAAATGGATCGTCCTAAATGTATTTTTCAATTTATATTTTTTTCTATTTATGCTGTTCTTACTAACATAGTCTATAAGTCAGTGTTACTAACAAAGTGGACTAAATGTCTCAAAATAAATAATTTGATTTGATTTAACCATCCGCTTCTACTTAATGGCGCAGAATAGCCTTATCAGAAGTGATCATCGTATTAGTGGTTCAGCAGCTTCAATATCATCAGGATTGTGCCGGAATATAGCAGTTCATTGTGGACGTGGTACGACAGCGGCTTCCCTGATATCCCCTTCTGTCATCAGAAGACAGCAGCCATGCTACCACTGATACGACACTCTGCTAGAGTGACTGTCACCAGCCAGTGTCACTCTTATCTGACCTTTTCGGTGATTCCAGTAACTTCGTAACAAAATAGACGGTGCCACTTGCTGCGCCGTCAGACTAATAATAATATAGGAATTTTAGGTTGCCATTGTTTTCTATCTGGCGTTTTATGATAATTTTCATTATTATAGCTAGAGATAAACTACGATAACATGGCTCACCCCTCCACATAACTGTTTCAATGTGTGTAGTCACATCCTTACGAAAGAGTTTGTATGTAGTTGTAAGTACTCATAATTTCTCACTTATTACCAGATATGTGGTCAACTAATCATAACTAGCCGATCGTGCAAGACAACGCACGTGTCGTTTTCATAGAGCACGTCAGTGCAGCGCTATACTAATAATAATGAGCGATTAATGACGCCACTAGTCGAGCAACAAATCCGTGATTAGTTTTTGTTTGGCGGCCGTCTCATTATGCACACATGCGTACAAATACTTCCACAAATACTTTCAAACGTTTTGAATTTTGGAGGGGCGGGCCATAATATCGTAGTTAATCTCTAAGTTCATGTTATAATAGATGGATAAATATAACTAGCCTTTAAGAAACTGGATCTGTCAGTTGTATTTCAATTTGATTTGACGTTATTTTTTTCTACTAATATTTATTTATTTATACACAAGAGGAATACCAATAGAAGAATTAATAAATATTTATTCCTCAAGTTTTCGGAATTGCACCTAACCCTGTTGGTATGTGCATCACCCAAAGTTTGACTAGGACAAAATGCCTTTTGCATTAATGCCTCTGTACATTTGTGTGCAAATCCTAACTTAATATGACAAATGCGAAAGTGAGTTTGTTTGTTTGTTACGCTTTCAAGCTGCAACGGCTGAACGGATTTCGATAAAATTTAACACATGGGTAGACCATAACCTGGTTTAGGATAGAGAATACTTTTATCCCTAAGTCGTGAGGAAAGTTTTGAGTATGAATGTCGATGGCTATAAAAGTAGGGGAAGACCAAAGAAACAATGGATGGACTGTGTGAAAGATGATATGGCTAGAAAGGGGGTGACTACCGAGATGATGACTAATAGAGAAGTATGGAAGAAAGGAACATGTTGCGCCGACCACAAATAAATTGGGATAAGGGCAGGAGAAAGACGATGACGATTCCCACGGGATCGAGACTTATGCCGGTGAATCCGCGGGGCGCAGGTAGATATTAAATGAATATAAACAATTAAAATAAAATAATATATGAAAATTTAGTTCTCGGAGGCAGTATGATTTCTCTATCACATCTAGATTCAATGTCGATCAACCCTTATTCACATCACTAAAAAAGAAATACTTCCCCAATCAACAGTAAAACGAGAAAATAAAACAAACTTCAATAAACTTTATTACATGAAACAAATTAAAGGCCTCGAACGCGGGGGTTCCGTAACCCTTGGGGTCCCACTTATCTTGATTACGCAGCGTTTTGTGAACCCCACAACACGTATAGGCAGTCAAACGGGCTTTGCAAACCTTTGAAAAGAGGTTAAAAGCAATTATGCTTAAATCCGCGGATATTCCTATGTATTGATCAGCATAATGTTTTCCTTAGGTTACCTCTTTGAATATCCTTCCAAATGGCAGTTTTTATTCGTTGTCGCCGTGTGAGTGTACTGTACCGAAACTCGATTTATAGTATTGTTAGCTCATGAAGCGACACACGTTTTGGCCCGCCCCAGCCAAAATTCAAAACGTTTGGAAGTATTTGTTTGCATGTGTGCGTAATGAGACGGCCGTCAAACAAAAACAAACCATGGATTTGTTGCTCGACTAGTGGCGTCATTAATCGCTCATTATTATTAGTATGGCGCTGCACTGACGTACTCTATGAAAACGACACGTGCGTTGTCTTGCGCGATCGGCTAGTTATGATTTGTTGACCAACAAATCTGGTAATAAGTGAGATATTACGAGTACTTACAACTATATTCCGTTGGTTTAGGTAGTTAAATAAAGGTAAACATAAGAACCCACGTGACGAGAGAGCTGTCAAGTAACCGACTAAACGTAATACCTGGCACTTCAGTTGGCATGCTACGTCACAGTTGTACTCTTCAATTTAGAGACGTTTTACTTCGTTGACGTTTAGAGAACATGTATTTTTGGGCTCTTTACAATAGACAGATTAGAAAATAATATAGTAGTATGTAAATCTAACTAAATAATGTGCTCAAGCAATTACATCTACGAAGAGAAGTGTATGAATAAATGATAAAGTTTAACATACAGTAATAAAAGAGGAAACTATCGTAATAATAATAATAAAAAAAAGATTATAAGTTACAACGTATTTTTAAACAAAAAAGTGTCATCTATAAAAACCCTTTTTATGAGTTGTTTACCTTTATTTAACTACCTAAACCTATGGAGTATAGATAGAAACTCTTTCGTAAGGATGTGACTACACACATTGAAACAGTAATTTGGAGGGGCGAGCCATGTTATCGTAGTTTATCTCTAAAACACGCTGTTTGTGTAAGCGCAGGAACTGTCGTTACCGTCCGAGACAATGGTGAAGTCGGAAGTGTGTGTGTGTGTGGACGTGTATGTATTATGTGCTGACGCTACTCGTCTTCACGCACACATTCACAGCGCCTTTGTACACGTATTTACCACAAGTAAAGCGGGCAACTCTTCGTGAGATAAAAATACTATACACCATACATGGCAGCTAGCTTGAATAGACAAGGTCAAATTAAATTAGCTAGCGAAACTCCGCAGTGATGGGTACCGATATCTAAACACGACATAATAAAAAGTTTTGATGATTTTTTTGGGTTCACCGACCTCTATTAGTGTTTTTGCTTGAAGTATGAGTTGCGAAAATGTGTTTTTTTTTTTTTTTTTATCATTTTTTGATATCGACTACGTCTGCGGAGTTTCGCCGGCTGATTTAATTTGACCTTATATAATTACACTTATTGATGATGATGATGATTTATTTATTGAACAAAAAATAGTTGAACAATCAAACACTATAGTATTGATACTGCTAGGTACTATCAGTAATGTTATATATTATAATTAACAAATGCTTCCTCTCTCCTAATTACTTATTTGCTGTGCCCGACAGGGTCTATAAATGATCTAATTATAAGTTTACCACCTAAGAATACCTACATGTAGAATGCAATAAAATATTGAGTGTTGAGCACTACTTAATTGCTTCACTATGGTTGAAACTATCTGTCACAGAGACAAACAGACCTTGTCTTTTATGACCTGTAAGTGTCATTCAACCTTAAATAATTGCCTTATCACCCATAAGGCAATTATGAGGTCAACTATATATTTCTTAATTTAACAGTTAATGTACACACATATTAACAGACATGTAGAAAGGAACAGAAAAATACATACAAAGGTGATGCTTATTTCTAAAGAAATCTCTTCCAGTATACCTGCGATAGGAAAGTAGACAGAGATGTAGACAACGTGTGTAAGATTAGAAGAGAAAACAAAATACATAAAATCAAGAAAAAAATACTAGCCACTAATTTAAATATAAACATCAATAAGAGGATATACTTACATACATACTTCTAAAATAAATATCACTAAAATATATTTAAGTATAAAATAATAAATAAGACGAAGTATTTCATATTTCATTTAGATGTGGTTTTGATTTTAACAAATGACTATCCTTTGGCTATTCTGAAAATCCCTAATCGTTGTTTAGTAGCCGGATAACCTTTCCTCGGTCATACATGACATAGACCTGAAATTAAACATGGTTGCCACTATCACATGGTGTCGTTTTTCACAGTTTCATATTAAACATCACCAAAAACAATGCTGGTATCCTCTTTTATAACACTTAACATAAACATAATATCGCGTATAATCCCCGAAGGGCTTAGAAGATGTGGATCTATTGTATACCCACATTTCGCCAGTTATGTTTAAGTCCCATGTAATAGGGGCGAGCTGATTGCCATCATCCGGGTACAACTCCACACCACGGGCTGTGCATGTCTGCGGAGTTCCGCTAGCTAGAACGAACCAATAATTAATTCTTAAAAAATCTTTAATAATTTCTGTGGCAAAATATTCTAACACACTAACAATGATCTGTCAACAACATAGTAAAAACAAATTGAGTTTTCTATAATGTCGTGGTTTCTTTGATTTAATTTAAAGAAAAATATTATTTGAATACCGAATTATAATATTCACTGTGGATGTGTTAAACGATTCATGATTTTAAAGCATGCTACTTTTCATATTGTGTCAAATTGTTGTGTCCTACGGGTCCATGTGAACCTTGTAACTATTTTTAAGATCTTGTACGTACATGAGATTATGCAATAAAGTTTTGAATTGAATCGAATATAATGGTCGCCCTTATTCTTACATGCTCATACTGGCAAAATTCTCATCTTTTCTTTAATCCATTTTACATTAATTTCTTCGATTGATCTTTGGCCTTTGCGATCGTTAGACGCACCAGGATTTCAGAAAAGATTATTATGTCACAACAATCTAGTTGAGCCTTTGATCTTGATGCTTTTGTAAGCCTTCAATTCTCAAGACAGGCCGTTTGGTCCTGAAACTCCATAATAGAAATTTGATTGGACGGTTTTTATCTTATAAAATTGAAGGAATGGTTGGATTGGTTTCTGCGACACGTGCAGAGTAATACAAAAAAAAAAAACTTGTTAAGTCCATGGACAGCTGTTTTGGGGTTTGTGAATGTTATCTGATATTCGTCAGGAATAAATCCTAGAAATAAAGAGATTTTAAAAATGAGAAAGTGAGGTCCTGGGTTCGATTACCAAGTCGGGCGTAATGGCATTGAGTTTTTCATCAGGAATTTCTCAGAAGCAGCCCATAGTCTGGATTTGAGTCCGGTTGATGTCTTAGGCAGCTCGCTTCCTATTCCATGGGACTTAAACAAAACTGGCAAAATGTGGGTGTACTATGAAGGTAAACCTCTACTTAACCTTTCGGGGAAAATGGGCGTGCAGTTATGTTATGCTTTGATTTGAAATTTAGGGTTTTTTAAGTTAAAAATAGCCCCTGTAATTCTGAGGACTTTTAAACACGATCATCGTAATCCTTAAGTCATAAAGGGTTGCCATAATCACCTCGCTTTGAAAACAAATTGGTAGCATATCCATCTCCATACTAATCCTAATTTCTATATAATATTATTAATATGCGAAAGTGAGTTTGTTTGTTTGTTTATCTACTCATGCTATAAATCCTCTATAAAAGTTTTTGATACAGCTTATTGCCAACATTAAAACAACCAGTGCCATAGTAACCATTATATCATCCAAACGAGTGTTATAATATTCTACTAAATTTCATTATGCAACTCCTTTTCTCACTACTCAATTCGTGGCATCTTTAAGAATTTCAAAAAAAGAACATTGTCATGCACGCGCGTTTCACTACCACAGCGCCGTAATTAAAAAAAAAACAGAGTTTATTCGAATTAACGTCGTATCCCGCCATTTTTGTTCGATATTAGTATTGCAAAATGTATTATAGGATTCATATCATGAGTGTAGATAAAGTTTTGTATGCAACTGTACTTATTTAGGTATTAAAAGACTCATGTGATACTATTATCTCACTCGGCGTCGTTGCCTATGGTGTAAAAATGGAGTCGGAGACAAATTATTACTCCCCCTGTCTTTATTGATTCGCAGATCACATATTAAAATTTTATACCCTACGTCACTCCCGCAATTAAAACAAATCTAACGATACATCATAATGTTAAAATCCATCAAGCCCTTTAAACTGCAGAGCGCCTACAATTTAAACAAATCTAACGACACCATAATTATGTTAAAATCCATCAAGCGGTTTAGGCTACAGAGCGTGCCAAAGAAATAGACACTCATACATACATACATACCTTCCTTCTGGGGCAGTCGGGTTAAAATTATAAACTACACTAAACCACAGACAGACAGGTAGCAAGGTAGAAAACCATATACATATAATAACTACCAGTAGAGCCATCAATCGTTTTGGAACAAGTTTTATTTTCTATAAAATAAATAATAATAAATAAATAAATAATGTTTATTTATCCAAAATAATACACAGACACAGGTTGAGCACAGTGGTAGATATACTAAAAATATACATAATTGTTTGTACAAAAGTTAAAAGGCTACAAAAAATCTATAATATAAACAAAACATAAACTCTGTCTCTTAAACTAGGAGGCCTGTATCTTAAGGGACAAAAAAATCTATGTAATATTAAAAGACTCACGTTGAAGCTTCCAGTCGTTTTTCAACTAAGTTATATGATAAATTTCATGTAAAGTGATATTACACTTTTAAAGAAAATTTCCGTTTGAAAGTTGAGCTTTTCTACTATAAAGTTAGGAGTAGATAGTTTTCACATTGATCTAGGTATAGGATAGGAACTTAGTGTATGAAGTCCTTGTCATACCGTGAAAGTGGTGCATGTATTGTTGTGAAATTTCTTACACTGTGGCTTGAAGTTAAGGGTGTGATCTATCATTTAATCGTCTTTTCTACACGCTTGTATTTGCTTCATTCGTTGGTATGTATGTAACGGAAACTTTGAACTTGATTTTCGACCACTTCAAAACGTCGGATTAATTTAAAAATGTTCACACTAATCGAGGACCGATGACAATACAATAATTAAATAAGTTTGTCCCATTATCCTTAACAAGATCTTCAGGATTATCTATTTTTTCCATATTCAGAGACACGGTAGTGATTAGTGCCAAGTACTAAGGCATACATGACTTAAACTTTGAGACAAGCACGTGACTATTGGCAAGATCAACTGGAGAGTTTTGCACACTAGACAAAAAAATTAATTGTTAAATTTTTTTTAACATAAAAAACACGCTTTAATAGAAAAGCAAACTAAAAAGTAGAAAATAAATAATAGTTGTAAAAAACTAAAAAACATGCTTTAATATAAAACTAAACTAAAAAGTAGAAAATAAGTTTGAAATAATAATAGTGATTAATTAACAAGAAATTTATTTTATCGTAAAAAAGCGTGGGGTTATATATTATTGACAGATATTGGTTAAAATAGAATCATTATTAAAATATCTTAAAAAGCACCCGACGATTTTTATTTTTATTTCCTAGTTTTAAACAAGCAACTATTGTAGAAAAGAATGATTTTTTTTCTGCTCCAGTAAAACACATTAATTAACATAAAATCATAATATCACGCCGGTTTTTCCCAAAGGGTTTGGCAGAGATGTACCTATAGTACACCCACATTTCGCCAGTTACGTTTAAGTCCCATGTAATAGGGGCCGAGCCTATTGGCTTCAACCGGACACAAATCCAGACTCCGGGCTGCTACTGAGAAATCCCCACGGAAAAAACCCAATAACACTTTGTCCGACCCGGTAATCGAACCCAGGCCCTCATGCTCAGCAGTAGCGCTGGCGACCACTGGACCAACAAGGTAGTCACCATATTCACAAAATTCTCTTGTTAAAAAAGCACAGACAGGGAAGGAGTGCCATTATTAACCAATAGAAACTGAACTCCGCTCCGGAGTTTAGATTCCATTGGTGAATACTCTCCTGACTTCTCCACTCCAGTGGACAGGCAGCCTTAAGAGGAGGCTCCCTATTTTTATGTTAATTTTCATGAATATTCTGAAACAGTCACACATACAAGCAAAATTAAACTTTAGTATATATTGGATCTTTTTCTTTCCATGTTGAAGACAGTTACGTAATTGTAATATTTTCTCTCAATACATTTTTATTAAAAAACCATGTCTTTTTTAAGGATAATTATAAAAAACAAACAAGATTGTTTGGCTTTTATGTCTAAAATAAAAATTCCCAGCAAGGAAATATAGTTGATTATTCAACCACAAGATAAGTTTTCTCTAGATCAATTATTACTTTAGTTATAAACGAAATAAGAATTGAGACTTACGCTATTTAGTTTCGTGCTCGAACATGATCAAAGAGCGCACGCGATATTCAACTTTATTACTGATGTGTTAGCGTTTAGCACATAACGGAGTGGCGGGGAGCGAGGGGCGGAGCTTGCGTTCGAAATTTGATTTAGACTGCCTGCTCTTAATCCGTCATTCCACTGCACACTGCACTCTTCCCATCCCCTACACAATAGGACTCAGACACTTTTTATTACCACACTTAATTCGACCCTCCATGAAATGGTTAAAGTAAAGCCACGTACACACAATACAGACAGACGTAACACAACGAGACACGCGTCATGTTGAAGGTCATGACGGTAATAAATCTTTGGATAATAGCTTTTCTTATGACGTGCATGGAGTAGGATACGTGTGGGTTTTGATTGTTATATTTAGAATGTTGGAAAGAAGAATGTTAATGTTAATGTTTAATATGTTTTTTTCTTATCATTGGCTGTAAACTGAGATCAGGCGTAAGTCAGTACTTGAGCCAATGTAAAGGTGATAAAATGTTATTTTTAGGGTGTATGAAAAATGAACTACAATTAAAAAAAACCGGCCAAATGCGTGTTGGACTACGCACAATGACCCTTCATTGTGCGTAGTCCGACACGCACTTGGCCGGTTTTTTTTATTTTGTTAATTTTTCCGTAGTTAGGATGAATTTATCCCTAAAACAAACTTAACATTGTAGTTGAAAAACATGTTCTCCCATACATCGATATACGCCACGGTAAATCATCCAATCCCAATCCAACTGAAAATTTAAGTTTGTAACCGCAAAATAAAACTACAAATTAACAATTTTCTGACTTTTTCCTTTACTTGTGCTGTGGCACCTTGCTTCTGCCCAAATTTCATGATTCTAGGTCAACGGGCAGTACCCTATAGGTTTTGATTTATGTGCGAGATATTCGCAATTTTTTTTATGTGATAAAACTATAAATTTTCAATTTTAGGACTTTTTCCTTTACTTGTGCTGTAAGACCTTGCTTGTTCTCAAATTTGATGATTCTAGGTCAACGGGAAGTACCCTATAGGTTTTGATTTATGTGCAAGATATTCGCAATTTTTTTTTAATGTGATGAAACTTCAAATTTACTTTTTTCGGACTTTTTCCTATACTTGTGTTGTAAGACCTTGCTTCTTGCCAAATTTCATGATTCTAGGTCAACGGGAAGTACCCTATAGGTTTTGATTTATTATATTTCGAGTATCGAAATATGTCGCAATAATGTCGCTTATATCGCCGTATTTTTTTATTGCGTTGACTTGGAAGCTTGATTTTTTTAGAGCTTCAAGGGACTATAGACTTACGTATTTGCTAATAATTTCAACTTGATACCTTTACGCGTTCCTGAGAAAAATGGTCTTGGTAGACTGACAGACAGACGGACAACGAAGTGATCCTATAAGGGTTCCGTTTTTTCTTTTTGAGGTACAGAACCCTAAAAAAAACAAATTCATGCTACAACAATGAACAACCTGTGATTTAAAGTCACAGATTCAATCTAGTAGATTCCAAGTTATGAGCCAATGACAGACATAGCTCAATCGTAGACTCAGAAAGGGATTATCCCTTGTGTTTATCTTCTTAACCCCGCCAAAAGATTCACCATTCAAGATTCGGCGAAGCTGGACCTGAACATAATCTGGCGACGACGTCATTAAAAGATAAATATCACCCGTCTCTCCACTATTCCAATGCTTACTCAAGGATGCATATCCGGTATGGCTCTAATAATCCTTCCATATCCCAAAGGGCACGTCTTCCCAGCTATTACCGCGCCCCCTGGTCTACTTTTTGATATGCAATGGTCTCTGTAGCCCCATGGAACATGAGGCTCCACGGGCTAGTGCAAATCTTTAGATTCATTCGAGTAATCAAGTCTGGTCGGACCACGCTGGGGTTGGTGCATTTCATTAATTCGTAATATTTATACACTAAAAGCAAAAGTTAGAACATTGTTATATGCAATCAAAAATAAAAATAATACTAAACCGTAAGAAAGTTATATCTAATCAGTAAAAGTAAACCCGAGTACACACAGAGGTGTTTGAGACGTGACAGTGTTACGGGCGTCATTTGTCATCCTAATATGAAGTGTAATAATTTATCACGCCACTTAAGTAAATGCCATGCTTACCTTCGTGTTTTGTTACAATTGTGTACTCATACCTTTATAGCTGTGATGAAAAATATGACCGTGTCAGAGTGGATATTAGTCTATCTAATAGAATTTGTTTATAAACATCCAATTACACGCTAAGAATCTGCGTTCTTCGAACAATCTTCTTCTACTCTGTCCTTCTCATACTTCTGACTTTGTTCATTCTTCCTTTCATATTCAGTCCATTCTTCTCTGGAATGCGCTTCCTCTTGATATCAGGATAGCCACCAGTCGGTATGCATTTAAGTGGAAATTGCAGAGTTATTTACAAAACAAATACCGTAGAGTCATCTCAATTACCTCTGTTCCTTGAATTTGTATGTATATTTATATATAATAATATATATATATATATAATTTAGGGATATAAATATTATAGTAAATAATTATGTATTTATGTGTATTATAAGTTTATAACCTATTTATGTACTTGTGCACCTGTTTTATTTACTTATAAATAATTATGTAATAATAAAAATAAAAAATATTTTCTCTCAATCAGAGCACCCGCCATCTTATCTCTTCACCACCCTTGGATGACTGGTAGAGAATGCCTAAGGCATTAAGTCCGCCTTTGTACCTATTTGTGTGCGATAAGTTTAAATAAATAAATTGCAGATGAGAAATACACGACCAATGGGCGACCACTAGTTATTTGAATTGCGAAAGTAACTGTCTGTCTGTTTGTCTGTTACCTTTTCGAACCCAAAACACTGAACCGATCGTTACGAAATGACATAGAGGTAGAAGGATATACGCTACTTTTCGTCCTGGATATTTGTGCTAAAGGTACACCTCTGCATAACCCTTCGGGGATTACGGGCGTGATGTTATGTTATGTTATATTTGTAGTAGAAAATGGGGAATCTATACTATAATATAAAGAGGTCAAATTTGTACTACTGATCCGATTCCAAAAATTCTTTGAGTTGGGAAGCTAAATTATGCCTGAGTGTCTTAAGCTAGGGCAGAAGTTAAATACTCAATACTCAATTCTTTATTGCATTCCATTTGTATTACATGGATGGTATTTAAAAGTAAAAGATAAATATGGACCCTGGCGGGTACAGCAAAATTAGGAGAGAGGAAGAGGGCTAAGTAGCAATTCAAGCAATTAAATATTATTATATATTACTAACTGCGCCCCGCGGTTTCACCCGCGTAAGTCTCGATCCCGTGGGAAAATCGGGATAAAAAGTAGCCTATGTCTTTATCCAGGGTTTCAGCTACCTCCATACAAAATTTTATCAAAATTGGTCCCGCCGTTTGAGCGTGAAGAAGTAACAAACATGCACACACACAAACTTTCGCCATTATAATATTAGGGTGATCTGATTGGATCTAATAAAGTATTTTATTTCCACCACGTCGCGTATACAACGTGCGCTATTAATTCAACATATGGGTAGGGCTAGTGGCCAGTAATCATAAAAAATATAATAAGATAAAATAATTCGTACATACAACTTTCGCTTATTCTTTGCACGTTATTCGTTTTAAATTAATTGATGCAATGTTATGATCCGTGACCCCAGCAAATTACCTCTGCGCTACAGTTCTTTATGTACAGGTTGCTCTAAATAGCTATTTTTTTTAGAAAATTGTTAATAAATCAATATGTAATAATGTTTAATGAAATTTAAATATCTTCGTATATAGAAAACGCGGAACCGTATAGGGTATTAAATTAATGTCGCCACTAAAACTGCACGCTATATACAACATTATTTTTAGTATACGAGTATGCGAAACCTGAATATAGTTTGTTCAGAATAAGGAACTGAATCGATTGCAATAATTTTTACACCATGTTATATTTTGTCCCAAAAATATTTAAGTGTGATGGAAATTGTTATCACCATTTAATTACTTACAATACAATCGCCGTACGGTTAGGTACCTACTGCCAAATTATTATCAATGAGCGCAAGACGACCCTGGAGGAGCGGTGGCGCCGCGCCGCTTTTTTTGTACGGACAACCCGGTAACATAACAACCTTATAACTTTGTGATTTTTCATGATATAGTTTTGAAATTTTGTACTTAGATTCTTTACATAAAAATACTGGACACATGTTTCGGGTTTTGCATATACTATAACTAATATTGTATATAAAGGTATAGGTAAATTATTAGGTTTGTATACATCTCTAAACATAGGTATAGTGTATTATTTATTTTATCTATTGCATAAGAATCATCATCATCTGCCTAGCCTTTTCCCAACTATGTTGGGGTCGGCTTCCAGTCTAACTGGATGCAGCTGAATACCAGTATTTTACATGGAGCGACTGCCTATCTGATCTCCACAACCCAGTTACTGGGTAACACGATATCCCTTGGTAAGACTGGTTGTCAGACTTTTGGGCTTCTGACGACCATTAACAACTGTCAAAGGTCTACAAATGACAGCCGGGGCCAACGGCTTAACGTGCTTTCCGAGGCACGGAGGAATCTTGGTATGAAAAGATGGTCACCCATCCACGGACAAACAGCGACAAGCGTAGCTTAACCTGAACGATTGACCTTCGATTGCATAAGAATAATGTAGGTATTTATTTTGAAAAATTCTTAGAAGTATTTTCATTATTATTAAATTTTGATTATTTATTTATTTATTTTATTATTTATGTACACACGGTAAAATACAGAGAGATACGACATAATTATAATATTAGTACAAAGGTACTGCTTATTTCTTAAGAAATTTCTTCCAGCAGACCTGCGAAAGGAGAAATGAAAAAGAAATGTAGACAATAGTGTGTGAGAACAAGAAGAGAAAAATATGAATATGCGAAGTCTTAAACTAAAATGTTAAATATACCTATACTATACCATATCTATATATATATATATATATATAAAAATACACACGTATACGTAATTATTATTGTTTTCATTATGAATAGTAATAGCTAGTACAAAATACACGCAGACTTAATCGCGGGCAAGAACCATTTTGTAATACCTCTCATATTCGAGCATGTATAACGTTCTCACCAACCAATCTCAAAACCAATTTAGTTATTTACATTACAAGAGAATAATATCAACAAATTATCACAACGTCTTAACAACGAAAGGGTAGACAGGTAGGTAAGTAAATATTAATTACCTTCTCCGTTTGATGTCATTCGTTTGGGAAAGTGATATTCTTGTGGAAGGGAAGGCGAGGAAATTATTATTAAAACTACTGTAAGGTTGTGATGAAAAGGAATGTTACTATTGTGTGGAGATCTTATCATTTTGGTAAAGCTCGAATTTCTTTGTGTAAATAATTTCAGCAAGGAATACATCGTGATGACGCCGGCATGTCCTAGAATCAAAAATTCGAAGACATGTGACGTTTACCAACCCGCTTTGGGCCTGCGTGGTTGATAACAGTCCACTCCCTCTCGAAGAGAGGAGGCTTGTGTCCCAGCCAGGGACCATTTTGGTTACCCATTGAAAGGGTTTTCGATAGGGTTTTTCTAAGCGGTTAATCAAAACCCCATACGATATGGGTAACCCAAATGGGTTACCCATATCGTATAGCGCACGGCTTAAATTAAATTTTGGTTACCCGTTGAAAGGGTTTTCGATAAAAACCCACACGGTGTGGGTAACCCTTTTGAATGGCTTAATTTAAGCCATTCAAAATTACTCACACCGTATGGGTTTTTGATTAACTGCTTTGAAAAACCCTATCGAAAATCCTTTCCATCGAGAGGTTTTTCGATAGGGGTTTTCTAAAATGGTAACCAAAATGGTCCCTGGGTAGAATAGAAATAGAATTAGTCATGCTACGCGTTCTGGGCGGATATCGAAATAACATAATATTATGATTTTTTCATGTCACTGGGATTCAAGTAGGTATAGAACCCATTGAATGGGTTATCATGTAACCGTTTCACTGGGTTTTTAGTATAAAACCCATTCAATGGGTTACATCATGATAAAGGTAACCCATTGAATGGGTTACCCCTTCGAAAGGCTTAACTCTTAACCGGGGTTGTACGGTCCCTGGTCCCAGCAGAGATTTTAATTGATTGACAAACAAGCCAAGGTGACCTGATGGAAAGTAGCTTTGGTGGCTATAAACAAATGCAATACCAGGTACTATAAAGGATCAATGCCCTTATCAATTAAATGAAAAACGTATATTTATAACAAACTAGCTTTTGCCTGAGGCTTCGCCCGTGTAGATGTCGAAAATTATACTTTGGGAACGTAGGTACTACCGGGATAAAAGTATCTTATGTCCCAATCCAGGTCATGGTCTACCTATGTGCCAAATTTCACCTAAATCCGTTTAGCCGTTTTAGCGTGACCCATCCACGGACTAGCCGTAGCATGTGTAGCTAGGAGGCTCCCTATTTTTATATTAATTTGCATGAATATTCTGAAACAGTCACACATACAAGCAAAATGAAACTTTAGTATATGATTTATTGGATCTTTTTCTTTTTATGTTGAAGACAGTTACGTAATTGTAATATTTTCTCTCAATACATTTTTTCTTCAAAAATCATGTCTTTTTAAGGATATTATAAAAACAAACAAGATTTTTATGTCTAACATAAAATGTCGAAATTTGATTTAGACTGCCTGCTCTTAACCTAATCGATCGATCCGTATGACTATTATTACTTAGCCACGAGCACTTCCTCTCGATGGCCGCCACATAGCGTATGCAATTTACCGGTGAATGACGTCACTAAAACGTTATTTATGACAGTAAGTTGGTGTGTTTTCCTAGAGAGCATTTTTCGACACCATACAGTAAAATCCCGCTGCCATCATTTTCATCACAGCCATGCAGCCGTTATGTAGCGGCCACCGCTTTACTAGGAACCCACAGCTTTTGACCCGGCTATTTCTAGCAAAAATAATTCCTGATACTTTAATTTTCCTTTATGCATGTTGTCGGCTGTCGCAGAAAACCAGCGCTGGAGCTCTGTCTCGCATAGGCAGCAATATACTGAGCGGTGGCCGTTTTGCGTGGATGTGACGCATATTTTCCCCAACTCGTTCTTTTGTATTTGTGTTGTTTTCTTCGCGTTATGTTTACCGCAAGTATACGTATTTTTTTTCTTTCTTTCTATTCTTTGTATGTTACATCCTATTTATATCCTAAAGGTTAAAAACCTACTCAGAAACAGGTGCAAATAGAAACACTTCATTTTACAAGTGAACAATTACTGTCACACGTCAAATTCGTTCCACCTTTCAAGATTTATCTCAATACAATCTCCATACAAGCACATTCGACATTAAATTCTCCGTAAAAGCCTTTCAACGTATATTAGCGGATTTAAAGGCATGTAATTTTCTCATTGAAACGTCAAATAAATGGTAATAGGACTTCAAAGATTTACTCTTATTAGGGAAATTATGCAGAAGGCGTAGAATTAAAATCAAATAGAAGGGAAATTCCATCTCTGAATGCTTCTACATGCTTACAGTCTCAGCCCGGTAGGACCAACCAAGGTAACAGACATATCCCGAAAAATTGCCAAACTTAAGTGGCAGTGGGCAGGGAGAGGGGAACGATGACCTTAAAAAGGCCGCTAGGATCCGCTGGATGCGAGAAGCACAGTACCGGTCAAAGTGACAATGCTTAGGGAGGCCTATGTCCAGTAGAGGACGTCTTTGGCTGAAAAGATGAGGACCAACCAAAGCAGTCAGCTGATATGCTCGATGACCGAGCGTGTCAGCTGACTGGATTGGTGCGACAATTTATTGAACACGTTTTTTAGTTTAAAATTCAAAGACATGTGCCATCCACCAACTCGCACTGGGGTCTCGTGGTAGATTACGGCCCACTCCCACTCAAAGTGAGGAGGCTTGTGTGCCAACAGTGTGAACATTATAGCCTGATTAAGTGAGCGCAGGTTGGCAGCCTCGCCATACGTAGAAAAGAAACCACATGAGTATCGCTTCTATACGGTTTTATTATTCTAGGGCTGTAGGCAACAGTAATTTTCGGAATATAATGACAGAGCAAATTATTACTCGTTTTGTAATAAAATCGTAGGTAGTTAATTATATTGTTTCGTCTTTGAGACAAAGCATTCAAGTACCTTCTAAATTACATAGGTACAGAAAGCTTTGTCTACTAGTTATGATCACAGAGTAGACTTACATAATCTCAGATTGTCGATTTAATTTTAGCACTAAGATTTTAGTTTGTTTTCCGTTAAAATTATTTGGTCTTCATTATATAATCGCATGCTTTGCATATGGCCTATTCTGGCCTAATACTGTACTTCAAAAGAGTTAATTACTAGTATCTACTTATGTCAGCAATGTAGTCTTATCATAGCATACCATAGAATAATTAGCCTATAATGTCCCCACTCTAGGGTTGCGAGTTTGTCTGAAAGGGATATCGTGGCCCTGGCACACAGGCAACGGAAGGAACACGGGTGAGTTTTAGTCAGTAAAAGTCTGACACTCCCTCCCGCTACGCCCAGGGCGGGAGAAGTTATTTGATAATTTCCCACCCAAAAAAAAATTAAAAAAAAGGGACATGTCTCCAATCTGTGTCAGGGAGTGGGCGAAATCAAGAATTATCAAACAGTTTATTGTTTATAGTAAAGATAAAAAACCGGCCAAGTGCGACTCGCGCACAAAGGGATCCGTACCATTATGTATAAAAATGGCAAAAAAATCACGTTTGTTGTATGGGAGCCCCCCTTAAATATTTGTTTTATTTTAATTTAATTATTGATTTTTAAAGTGAATATATAACTAAATATTCTGTGAATATTTCAAGTGTCTACCTGTTACCGTTATCAATATCGAGCAAAAACGAGCAAAAAAATCACGTTTGTTGTATGGGAGCCCCCTTAAATATTTATGTTATTCTGGTTTTTAGTATTTGTTGCTATAACGGCAACAGAAATACATCATCTGTGAAAATTTCAACTGTCTAGCTATCACGGATCATGAGATACAGCCTGGTGACAGACAGACAGACAGACAGACGGCGGAGCCTTAGTAATAGGGTTCCCGTTTTACCCTTTGGGTACGGAACCCTAAAAACAGCTACCACATTTTTGTAGGTATTTTGTTTTCTTTCTCTATTATTTTTATTGATGGTCTGGTTGAGCACTTTATGCAGCCTACCCAAATGGTCCTTATTTGGCACAGTTTGTCGAGTCGTTGAGCTCCATAAGACTTGCATTGAGCTACACGATTACTTACCAATGCTTACACTGACTGGACAGGTCCACTCACATTTGTGTGGTTCTTTCCTCAAAAGACCATTTCAGACACGGATCTAGTTGGTCCTCACATGATCTGACCAAGATTATGCCTGGACCCCTGAGTTTATTTCGCCATTTCTTCTCAGGGGTCGATAGGAAATGTCGACTCCATCTAGCTTATATTTTAATATATTTTTTTAATATGTAGAAAGTGATTCCAATATCCTATTTACACAATAAACAATTTCATGTCATTGAAACTATTCCCGTCATTTTTAAACACATCTTTGTGATAAAAGTTGTGTTTCGTCTATGTTACATCCGTTCAACAGTAATTGTTGAGCGGATGTCCCATAGAAGTGTAACTTACATCACCTACCTATAAACACCACTATACACATGTCCCCTGAGCGGCAGTTCCGACACTTAATTGAATCGTTCCGAAGCCGTACCGGTTTCAGCAGCTTAAAGAATTCCCGTACCGACTCGGAACGGTTTATTAGATAGCGCCGCAGACGAAGTCCTGGCATTTATTGATGCGATCTGTCGGGGATTCAATGATCAATTGATTGGAAATGCAATGGAGCTTTTTAGTATTTTGATGTACGTATTATGATAGCGTAGAAATGTATAAACCTGGTGTCAGAATGATCTTTGTTACTGGGCCTCAAGTCTGCTATTACAATAGTGTCAGAATGGTCGATCATTGATTTCATAATTGTTGATTTTGACAAGTTTGGTAATCTACTATTATAATGGCGTCATTATGACTTTCCAATGGTCGGCCACTGACACTACATTGAAAGAAATTGCATATATTGGTAATCTCGTACATAATGACAAATGAATGACATTTCTACTAATAGGTTTTATGATAATGACAATACGACAATGCCATTATAATAACACAATTATATTACGAGAACATTGACCGACCAATGATCGACCATTATGAATTTACCAGATTACGAACTTTTAGCAAAATGACAATTGCATGACAATGGGATCGTGTTGGAATGACTGAATTTATAAAAAGAGCAGACTTGGGCCCCTGGTCGAAACTAGTTGGTCGAACCAGAAGAATAGTAAGCTTTTTCCGTTTTTCTATTTTCTCTGATATAAGCATTTAGAATATAGGTTTTTGAATTATAATATTTTAAAATGATAAAGAATCTAGTGTCTTGTATGGATCAGAATGTTTGGCCAAAATAGGAATGAATGCAAGGAATTGCATGTAGCTGAGATGAGAATGCTAAGGTGTGATAAATATGTGTGGTGTGACTCGAATGGATAGAATAAAAAATGAGTACATAAGAGGAAGTCTGAAAGTGGCACCGGTGACTGGAAAGTTGTGCGGAAATCGGTTGTCATGCTATGGGCATGTGCTGATGGGAGGAATGAGGACAGTGCCGTGAGGAAAGTTTTCAGTATGCATGTCGATGGCTATAAAAGAAGGGGGAGACCAAAGATGAAAACGATGTATGGATGGTGTGAAAGATGATATGGCTAGGAAGGGAGTGACTACCGAGATAACGACTAATAGAGAAGTATGGAAGTAAGGGACATGTTGCCCTGACCACAATGAAATTGGGATAAGGGCAGGAGAAAGATGATGATAAAGAACCTAGTGTGCTGATTTTGACTGTTTTCTAGATAAAAAGAGAAAGATATCAAATTATGCACGAATAACCAGATGTATGAACGTAAACGAATCAAAAGGAGAATGTAAGAATAGGAAACGTAGCAGGTGGCGTTCTGTACTTACTGCCTACCCCCATGAAAGATGGCGTGAGTTTATGTATGTATATGTACAACATCAAATTAACTAAAATAAATAGGCTGCTAAGTACAGTAGCAACCGTATGAAATTACGTTATTTTCGTACCTCAAAAGAGAAAAGCGGAACTCTTATAGGATCAGTATGTCTGTCCGTCTGTCACAGCCCCGAATTTTCTCCGAATCTACTGGCCCGTTTAAGTTGAAACTTGGTAGATACACATATGAATTTCTGTGACCGAAACACGGACATGTAATATAAATAAATGAATTTTAAATAGTGGTCCCTTTTTGGGGTAAAATAAAAAAAAATCTTTTGCGAATGGTGCTCTGTAAAATATCAAATGAAAGGGCTTGTTGTAAGGATTTTAGATATATTTTTTAATAATCTTTTAATACATAGTTTTAAAGCCCGTATCTCCGAAACTACTGAGCCTAAAATTTAAAAAAAAAAACAGAAAATAGTTCTTTACTTATAGATTACAGGAACTTGTATAAGAAGTCTATGGTTTTTTTTTTCTTCTTTTTAAAAACGTTGCCCCACACTAGGAATTTCTCCTGAATCGTGGGTGCGTTTACAAACATTTAAACTCATATACACAAACAGCCAGACCCGGAACAACTACTTATAGGTCATACAAATATTTGTTCCGTGCGGGAATCGAACCCGCGACACGCAGCGCAGCAGTCAATCGCTTAACCATTGCGCCAACCGTGCCGTCGCGGTTTTAAAATAACATGGTAAATCACTCAATATTGTGCGTACAATCTTACATTTGCAGTTGGTATGTATGAAGGAACATGTATTTCAGCTACAATCTAAAGTTTGTTCTTGGGATAAATTCATCCCTTCACGCTTAAAAAATATGATTACTTTAGATTGCATTTTATCGAGCACTAATAACTTACGAAACGAAAATGGACTAAAAATACTGAGCGAAAATAAAGAACTAATTCCTATGAAGATAAATACTCGCGGCACGTTCCAAAATCGTAAGAATTCCATTGGCCATTAAATAAAAGTGCCTAATAAAACATACATAAAAGAGGAAATCTTCTTAACGGTACTAAAAAATATCGAAGACATTCTAACAGGAATCTGGTGAAATAGGTCTCTATTGAATGAGCTGGAAACTGAACGGCCATCATTATTTTTCTTTTGCACCTGTAAAACAGAATGTAAGTGTTCAATCTGTCTTTAAACCGACTTCAAAAAAGAGAAGCTTCTATGTTCGTCAGTGTGTATTTAAAAAAAAATTATGTTCATCGATATTTTCATCAAATTGCGCGGTGGTCCCTTATACATTTTATTAACTTTACTTGGGTAGTTTTTAGTCCGCTTCATTAATACGTATTTAATCCAATTGGTGTATGTTAATCACATTAATATTATAAAGGCGAAAGTTTGTAAGTGTGTGTGTGTGTATGTTTGTTACTTCTTCACGGCTGGACCAATTTTGATAAAATTTTGTATGGAGGTAGCTGACAGTAGACATAGGCTACTTTTTATCCCGATATTCCCACAGGATCGAGACTTGCACGGGTGAAACCGCGGGGTGCAGCTAGTGATTTCATAAAACTTCATGTCACTCTTGTTTACTTAGGAAGTAGTGGTATACGAATTGGTGTGGGGTAGAGATTAACTACGACTGTATGGCCAGCCCCTCCAAAATTCAAAACATTTGAAAGTATTTGTACGCACGTGTGCGTAATGAGACGGCCGTCAAACAAAAACAAATCACGGATTTGTTGCTCGACTAGTGGCGTCATTAATCGCTCATTATTATTAGTATGGCTCTGCACTGACGTGCTCCATGAAAACGATACGTGCGTTGTCTTGTGCGATCGGCTACTTATGATTAGTTGACCAACAAATCTGGTAATAAGTGACTCATTACGAGTACTTACAACGACATACTAACTCTTTTGTAAGGATGTGACTAAACACATTGAAACAGTAATTTGGAGGGGCGAGCCATGTTATCGTAGTTTAAGGTACACAACCAAAAAGATTATTATTGATCACATTTATTTGGTCTGGACGGAGACAGTAGTATTCTTGAACTGTCCATAATCTTATAATCATTGCTTGGGAATTCTTCTAGCACATTTTGACATATTTCATTTTAATGTCGCAACGCACCTCTCAATACTTCAAGTATCACCTAGTTCTCTTATGATTTCTAAGGGAATTACTCTAACACATTTTGTCATATTTCATGTTATTGTGACGTCACGAACTTCACGTAATATTTGAAGTATCAGTGTGTCCTAGAGCTTTAAGAGCGGCCAACCCGACATACTTTTCATACAAACGCTCGTACGTGATTATGACGTTGTAACATCTTTCTTTGAAATTTTTGAACCAATAGGTATTTTGTGTACTATATCTAGGTTTATATGCAAGCAAACAATAAAAATTTGGAGAAACAAATTCAGTATAAGCCTGCAAAAATCTGCTTTTTTGCACAAATTTTACCTGAACTTTAGCCATTCATAATGTACTCATAAATTGTAAATGTTAATAAAACATTCACACAAATCTTGCAAATGTAATAGAGATTCTAAATGACCAACATTTATTTCACAAACTGTTAAGGCTTACTCAAAATCATGTATTTCCTGGAACAAGTTTTATGAAATTCCCGCACATTATTTTTCGTTCAATGTTATCGCGTTCTCACTCGCTTGTTAATAGTTTTCACTTGCGCTGGATGAAACAACAAGCTTTTCAACCATGCTCGCATTGACGATAGACGGACAGGGCCCACTCTTAAATAAATATTCTTCGAGTATCCTAAACTTTTATGTGAAGTAGCACGCTAATTCGATCCATGGATCTCATAATTGTTTTTGAACTCGACATTCTTATAGGTTGCCTCATTGGTCTAGCGCTACTGGTGAGTATGAGGTCCTAGGTTCGATTCCCGGGTCGAGCTAAGTGTTATTGGGTTTTCCATCTGAAATTTCTCAGTAGCAGCTTGGAGTCTGGATTTGTGCCCGGTTGATGGCAATAGGCTCGCCCCCTGTGACACGAGACTCAAACATAACAGGTGAAATGTGGGTGTACTATAGATACACCTCTGCCCAACCCTTCGGGGATTAGAGGCATGATGGTATGTTACTTTCTATATTCCGTAAATGCTGAATAGAAGAACCTGTGACAATTTAAAATGACTGTTAAATAATGGGACTACGCACTTTTTGTAAGTTTCGTATCAACACTAGGCTTACGCTCTTCATTATTATCTGCAATATGTCTCTTTGGTTACTAGACGTAATACAGGGTGTAAGGGACAGCCCTCCACAAATTAACAGGGTGCATTCAGCTCCTTATTTGGAATTATATTCCACTGAAAATTTTCTCAGGGAAATTTTCATTTTTTTTTATAGTTTTTTCAGTTACTGTTCCTTGATTTCAATGTAAAATTACAATCTCTGTACGCAGTACTCCATTAATGTAAATAACACAGCTAAAACAAAAAAAACAGCAATGGATGTTGAAATTCTCTAACGAACGACGCCGGAAATCAGCTGTTCAATTTCCGCGGGGTGGCGGGGAGGGCGTCCGAAAGCTCGCTGCGCTACCGCTCGCTGCGTGCGTTTGCCACGGTAGCGATACATTGCATGTAAGGTAATAAAACAAAATCAGGTTCATTGTATTCCCATAACGTTCCTGAAATAATTTAATGTACTGGTCCTCTTAGTACGATATACTGAACTAAGAAAGAAAGAAAGAAAAAAAAAAATATTTGTCACAGAAACACGTGCAAGATATATGAAAACATAAACTGGTAAAACAAATAGTCGGCAGCTGCACGTCATGACTGTGACAAGAAGGCTCAGCATGATACTGTGCTATGGAGGACCCACAGCACAGCGCTGCTTTTCAGTGGTCACCCGAAAAATACGTACGGAACCCAAGTCAGGTTTAATGAGTTGTACATAACAGCACAACCCCACCCCAACAGTCTGCGGAGGGCTGTCCTTTACACCCTGTATATTATTGGAAGTAAAATTCTTCTTATGTGACCTCATTCAACCTATCACTTGAGACCTATCATTATTTACGAGCTGTGAAACTAAAAGCGTAAATAAGAAAGTACTTCGGACCCTTAGGGCAAGACGTGACAAACCCATGACATTCGAAAACGAATTCGTTGAATTAAACAGTGTTCGATCTCAAAAACCTAGAACGGCATCCATTAATCTTTGAGCATAAAATACACTTTTAGATTCCGAATCGATGTCACTTGTCAAAACGGGTCTTTTCTTTCCAAATCGTGCCCACAAACAAAAAAGTACTTTAATATTAGATTCCCAGGGTATCAATTCGTTTGAGAGGGTAGATGACGTCACAGGCTCTCGAGGTAATATATCGGAGTTAGGTAGCACTTCTGTTAGTGTTTATACGACCTTTTGTCAACTATTCAGTTGGTTATTGTGCGTCTGTCCGTCTATTTAATTCAAGTACTTTATTTATTGGTAGGTTTACGGCTTTCTTGGTAATTCGAGAATGGAAAAACGAGTGTACCTTACATGGGACGAGTCTCCAATGGAATTATCAGTGATCTAATACGTAGTAAAAGTCAAAATATTGACGTGAGTTATTAAGGAATTCGGTCATTGACTAACCTTTTTAGGATTCCGTACCTCAAAAAGAAAAACAAAACCCTTATAGGATCACTCGTGTGTCTGTCTGTTTGTCTGTCACAGTCAATTTTCTCCTAATCCACAGGCACGATACGTTAAAATATGGTATACATGCGAATTTCGGTGACCTGAACACGGACAAGTAACGTAAATAACTGAATTTGAAAATACCACTTTTACTTTTAATACCACTTTTGGGGGACAAATAAAAAAATAAAGTTTGATAACTGTACCGTACATATCAAATGAAAGGCGTTGTTGTAAGGATTTCAGAAATATTTTTTTTTTTAATTTTAAAACTAATGGTTTTAAAATTCTTAAGCAAAAAGATGAAAATTGAACATTCTCTGTCTTGTTCTCTGAAACTACTGAGCCCAAATTTAAAAAAAATACAGAAAATTGTTCTTTACTAATAGATTACAGGAGAACCTACAAATAGTAGTCTTAAAATAACATGGTAAATCACTCAATATTGTGCGTACAAACTTACATTTGCAGTTGGAATGTATGAGGGAACATGTTTAACAACTTCAATGTTTTGTTTGTTATTAGGATAAATTCATCCCAACTACGAAACCCTTCATTATGCGTGTTTTTAGGGTTCCGTACACAAAGGGTTACTAAGGCTCCGCCGTCTGTCTGTCTGTCCGTCTGTCACCAGGCTGTATCTCATGAACCGTGATATTTAGGCAGTTGAAATTTTCACAGATGATGTATTTCTGTTGCCGATAAAACAACAAATACTAAAAAACAAATATATAAAATAAATATTTAAGGGGGCTCCCCATACAACAAACTTGATTTTTATGCTCGGTTTTGCTCAATATTGATAACGGCAACAGGTAGATGTTTGAAATATTCACAGAATATTTAGTTATATATTCACTTTAAAAATAAACAATTAAATTGAAATAAAACAAATATTTAGGGGGGCTCCCATACAACAAACGTTATTTTTTTGCCATTTTTATAGATAATGGTAACGGAACCCTTCGTGCGCGGGTCCAACTCGCACTTGGCCAGTTTTTTCGTATCCCTTAAGTTTCGAGAAAAATTAAGAAATAAAATGTTTTTCGGAGAATGATAGTCATTACATATAGAATAAGACATGGAATCAATACAAACTAATGATTATAAACTGACATGAAGGGTGTTTATAGAGACTAGTATACTTAAGCACATAACACATTTCAAAAACATCGTTAAAGTTTGCAATGCACTGGCAAACCCCTTCGTATTGCTGGGGGTCTACTCCGAAACGCTAAACCGAAGTATCGGCCGAATGGTCGGCTGTTTTATAACTTCCATAGTTTCCTTTTTTGACTTTGATTCCTTACCCGACTTCAAGTCACTATTTTCATAGGACTTCTATGATCCAAACATCCCGAGGTTTAACGTAAATGAATGAATTTTGAGGGACTTTTGGGGGACAAATTAGAAAAAAAAAGTTTTGCTAACTGTACCGTGCGACATATCAAATAAAAGGACTTTTAAGGATCTCAGATACATTTTTTTATAATTTTAAAATTATGAACGAAAATAGATGAAAATTGACCTTACCCTTATCTCCGAAACTGCTGAGCCTAAAATTTTGAAAAAATTACAGAAAATAGTTCTTTAGTTATAGACTACAGGAAAACCTATAAAAACTCCATGATCTTAAAATAACACGGTAAATCTCTCAATATTGTGCGTATAAACTTAGCTTAACATTAGTAGTTGGAATGTATAAGGGAACATGTTTTTCAACTACAATGTTAAGTTTATTCTTAGGATAATTAATCCCCACTACCGAACCCTTCATTGTGCGTGGTCCGACACGCACTTGGCCGGTTTTTTTTTTACCTATGTTCACCGATTTCTCCGGCAATTTTGGACCGATTTGATGGCTATTTAACATTATGTACTGCATGATAACAGACAGAACATAGGAGGAAATATTTTCAATCAAAGGGGCTCATGGCTAAATAGTAACAGTCACACGGATCAATAGAAGGTTAAGCAACGCTTGCCGCGTATGGTCGTGGATGGGTGACCATCCATTACGTATCGAGACCTCTCCGTGCCTCGGAAAACGAGTTAAGCGGCTGTCATTTGTAGATCTTTAACAGTCGTCACGAGTATTCAGAAGGCCAGAAGTCTGACAACCAGTCTTACCAAGGGGTTTCGTGTTACCCGGTAACTGGGTTGTGGAGCATATCAAAATCAAATCAAATCAAAATCATTTATTTGCCTAAATAAGGTACAGAAGGTTGGTATAACGTATAAAATGTTCTCTTATTCTGCCTTTAAGTTCGGCGTGCAAATACAAAATAAAGCTACATATTTTATTTAAATTAATAGATCATAATCATGCAGTCATTAAACAGATAATCCCCTTAAAATTGTATTACTGAATTAAATAAATGTCAATTTATCAATGAAAAAATAATAAATGTTAAATGGTAATGTTGCATACAGTTAGACTGGAACCCGAATCCAACATAGTTGGGAATAGTCTAGGCAGATTGATTGGTTTTGAGTTTTTTATCAATCTTTCGATTAAGTGTGTTCATAAATAATAAGATTCCCTAATTATTACAATAGAATATAATACTCTTTAATAAGTACACCATAAAAATTACAGATATAAATGTTGAAGTTTTACATAGGGTTTTAGGGGTTTTTCATTATTATGTTTTGACTGCGAATTATTATTTCTTATACAGTCATCTTAATTATTACCTACATGGTCTGAGTGATGTGGCAAAATGGATATCGTAATAAGCATATTTTTTTTTAAGTATTAATTAAAAACCTTTTTAGGTAATTTAACTTGCATAAACCGTTCCTACCAAAAATGTAATGTGTGTAACTCAACATTTCTATTGAACATTTTCATAATTAATATTGCTCATAATGTTTATCCCAAATATCAGCTTACGTAAGTAAATTGGCTTACCACGTGTTTACACCAACCCAACTACACACTCACGTCAGGGGTACGTCATCCAATCAGCAGCTGTACCCACGTTACTTCCACTTGAACCACTCACCAAAGATCGGCGGCGTATAACCCTTGAGGTGTGGGCACACGAGCAATTTTTGGGGAATTATTGCCCGGCAACTGTTGCTGGAGGTAGTGAATCAATCAGTAGGGGGAAACTGGTTGAATTTTTAAATCCTGCTTCTTCAACTATTGTCCGACAACTTTTGCCCGAGGCAGTGGAGAAATCTAGTTTAAATAAGTTTTAATTTATAAAATTCCATAGATTTTTTTTCGGCAACCTAGAATTATTATTTATTTAATACTTGAAGCACACAAATGTACAGAGGCGGACTTAATGCCTTAGGCATTTTTTACCAGTCAACCTTTGGGCGATGCAGAGACGAAGAGTGGTAGATGCAATAGCGAGAATTGAGGAATAAATATTATTTAAATATAAAGATATTTATATATTCATATACCTATCAAAACTATAAATATAATATACAGGGTTACTGGTAACACGACGTCATAGTAAGGTTAAAATGCAACAAATTAAGCCACCAAATGTTCTACCGAAATTCAGTAGTTTTTGAGTTAATTAGGTTTTTACTTGTTTTATGAAAAATACAATTTAAAAATGATTTACGGTGCGACTATACTGGAATTAAATTTATTACCATAGCTAATGCCGTAGCAGATTTTTGTTAATAATTAAAAAATCCAAAATGCCGAAAACTTTGGCAGAGATCACTAATTAAACATTTTATTTTTCGTAATTTTTGTCATTACTTTATTTAAAAAAAAACTCAAAAACTACTGAATTTCGGTAGATTTGGTGGCTTAATTTGTAGCATTTTAACCTTACTATGATGTCGTGCAAGGAATACGTCGAGTTACCGGTAACCCTGTATACACCTAATTATAATAAATATAGGAACAAATAAATATATTAAAACAAATAAGAAAACATTGCCGTTGTGATGTTACTGCCAGCTTCTTGTGAATGTACTCGCGAACTTTAACTTTATAGGATAATCGGTTGGTTGCCATACATTAGATTTCATTAGTTCATATAATATACTGTGTTGCTCCAGAAGGTATTGCCTGGTTTATTAAGTTGCTCAATGTGGTGTGGCAGTGGCGGTGTTTGTTTCAACATTGTTACATGTTGGCATATAGTTTGACCGAAATTGCCTTAGGAATGCATGGCAAGGCGGTGGGGGGAGCCGTGAGCTTTGATGGCGGACTGACAGGAGCGGAGCGGCTTGCCCTGCCCCCTTGTCTCCCTACGCAAATACCTAAGGTAAGGTACACTGGTTTCAGAATCAGAACTTTATTTGCTATGAATAGGTATTAAGATGCTGTACATACACTAATGAGATTGGCTACAGTCTACATTACGGCGTGCAAACTATCACATAAATTAAAATATTCATCATCATCCTTATTTCAGCCGAAAGACGTCCACTGCTGGACATAGGCCTCCCCCAACATTTGGGAAGAGGGTTGCCATAGTCGCCACGCTTCGCAGGTGGGTTGGCGATCGCAGTATGGTGTTAAATGCATAGAGAACGCTGCTGCCCATTCTCTAGTAAGTCCCTTAGTCGCCTTTTATGACACCCACGGGAAGAAATAGGGTGGTGCTGTTCTTTACGTCCGGTACCACACGGAGCCCGGCATCACGCGGAGCAGCAAATTAAAATATTAATACAAACAAAATAATTTCAAAAAAACAAAACAGAAATTAAATAGTGAAGTCAATTAATAATATTATAGTCAGGTAGATACATAAGTCGTACATGATCTAATTTAGAATTAATTTTCACAATCATAATCTGGATAAACTCATATGATTTAGAAAGTCTTTCACATTTGCCTAAAACTACTGCAGTTACCTTAGATCAGAAATCTTTTCGGTCAAATTATAAAGCTCAACACACACAGGCAGCGGGTGCGGTACTTATTTATATGAATGACACCCCACGAAACGCGTGCGTGGGTCGGGCGCGAAGCGGGTCGGTGGCGAAAGCCGCGCACGTGTTTCGTGTGAAAGAAAGAAAAGAAAAGAAAGAAAAATAATTTTATTTGTCACAGAAACACGTGCAAGATGTATAAAAACAAAAACTGGTAAAACAAATAGTCGGCAGCTGCACGTCATGACTGTGACAAGAAGGCTTGCACTCAGCATGATGCTGTGCTGTAGTGGGGACCCACAGCACAGCGCTGATTTTCAGTGGTCACCCGAAAAATACGTACGGAACCCAAGTCAGGTTTAATGAGTTGTACATAATAGCTAACAAAATAAAATAAAACAAACAGTACTTAGAATATAATGGCTATACAACCAAATATATAAGAATAAATATGATTAAAAAACATACAAATTAATCCGCTGGCATCACCATGCACAAATAAAGTAGGTACCTACCTGTGGTGTCATTCATATAAATAAGTACCGCACCCGCTGCCTGTTCGTGTTGAGCTTAACAGTAAATTGCTTGAAATTGTTATGACTTCATATTTGAACAATTGCCCAGAATTTATCAATGCAAGTTGTCCTTGTAAACGTGCCCTTATCAAAAGCGGCAACGTCGCAGCTCGCGTTCTATAACTGACCTAAATTGGCATTGTCACTTTTTCAATTCACTAATGCGGTGTTGCCAATTTTCTATTTCTGGTGTACTGCTTTGTGTGTTCGAATGCTTTTGTGTGCGTTAAGGGCTAGAAAATTCGCAATTTATTCGTCTTTTGAATATCATCAACATCTGCCTAGCCTTTTCCCAACTATGTTGGGGTCGGCTTCCAGTCTAACCGGATGCAGCTGAATACCAGTATTTTACATGGAGCCACTGCGTTCGACCTCCACAACCCAGTAACTGGGTAACACGATATCTCTTGGTAAGACTGGTTGTCAAATTTTCGGCCTTCTGATGACCCATAACAACTGTCAAAGATCTACAAATGACAACTAGGACCAACGGTTTAACGTGCTTTACGAGGCACGGAAGAATCTTGGTATGTAAAGATGGCCACCCATCCACGGACCAACCTTGGCAAGTTATTACTTAGCCACAAGCCTTTTGTATATATATTATCCTAAATTCTGATCACTGAGGGAATCATTTTGAGAAAACCTATTTTTTCCGAGGGAAAATCTTCATGGAGGGTGTATCCCTATGTATTTTATTCGATTTTTCCCGTCTGAAGACAACGGAGAGTTATGTCGAGTCCTTTTGACTAAAATCTCACTGTTTTCCTCTTTTCTTAGACAATAGTGACAGAATATTTTTGCTTAAGGTGAATCCGCAGCTGTAGGCCGAAAAATTCAAACTTTCTTATGTGTTTTGCAATTTGCAGGTCAGTGTCAGGTTGTATCTTGATCGAAATATGATTCGCGACTTTATCAGATATGTATTTACAGAATTAAAATCATTAGGGTCATTAATACATCTCTCTAAGTTAGATATTTTGTTCTCTAATGTCATAATTTCATGAAAAACTTGGAGACATGTATTTAATGATTCTAATGATCATAATTCTGTCAATACATAATATCTGTTATAGTCGCAAATCTTATTTTGATCAAGATACAACCTGACACTGACCTGCAAATAGCAAAAAACTTGAACTTCGCGGGCTACACCTGCGGAACGACCTTAACGCTGGTAGCACATCTCCGCCACGAAACGGAAAATGACACGAACCAGTAAAATAGAACTACTGCGCTTTGTGGCGGAGGTGTGCTATCAGCGTTAGGCTTTTGTTTCCAACGTCTGACTTCAGCATCAACGTTCCGATCGACCTTTGAACGCAACGCGCAGCGTCGGCGGTCAATACGTTCGCAGTGGACGACGACGCTTCAGTTGTTGCTGGCGAGTATCAAACCATGAACACATCGAACGAGGGATGTTATGGAGCTCCGTAACCGTAACCGAAACTATCGGATATCCGAAATAAAAATATATCCGTAACCGTAACCGTTTTGCAAGTTTCATATAAGGGCGGAGTCTAAATAAAACGACATATTACATCTCTAAATAATTACTTACCTATATAATTAAGATTTAAGATTATAATACCAAATGATAACCTCGACTAGATAAAACCTATAAATAAAACCAAATTATTACAATTATTGATATAATTTTATTACCTTTATTAATGAATTAAGTAGGTTATTTATGTACATATTATTTTATAAACTGGTGTAATATTATACATACATAAAAAAATACATTTCAATTTACTTATAATAAAATTTCAACTTGATATTAAAAAATTATTACATACTATTTGTGTTTATATTTTACTTCAATCCAATATCCGTAACCGAAACTAACAGATGTTCCGAAATAATTACATATCCGTAACCGTATCCGAAACCGATATAATTTTATCCCTATATCCATATCCGTATCCAGACCCGAAATATCGTATCCATAACATCTCTGCATCGAACCATTGCAGCGTCAGGCCGTGGATCTGATGCTGCAAATGGTTCGAAATAGCTGGAGATGCGACGCAAAGCGTTTGAAGACCGCGTACGACGTCAAAACGCTGACGTCGACGTGTAAAAGAGACCGCAGCAGTACGTTTCTATAGCAAGCATCGTGGTGTGACGTACGGCGTGACGCTGTTAGCGGATGACGGCTTTTATAGAAGGCCATAGACTAAGTTTTAAAGCACAACTGCTTCTTAAACAAAACAGAACCTTATTGTAAACTCTTTGTTGTATAATAAGATATTCTACTAAAACACATTTTACAAAAACCATGCCATAGCAAAGCAAATGCAACACTTTGAGTTAAACAAAACAGATTCCAGACAACACATTGTTTCCTATTCAATTTAATAAAAAGAATAAGACAAAACACTAAAAGTACCGCCAGCACAAAGTACCAACTTCACAGCAGCTCAGGAACAATTAGGTGAATGAAAAAGTTTCAGCAAATCTAGAGGCATCTTGTTTTAATTAGAACATTTATTATGAAAACCGGTTAGGATTTTTTGGTAAAAATAAGAAAATGTTGGTCTAAAACGGGTTTTTGAAGGGTTTAATGTATTTTGAACTGTAAGAACAACAGTATAAGGATATTATTCTTGTGACAAAAGAAGAATAAACTAGTCTTATAATGAATTAAGATTATAAAATTATCACTTTAAAATGTAGCTCTATAGAATAAACTCGTCTACGCCTTTGCTACGAGTGGCTACGCCGTAGCAACGCCAGTCCTACGAATGCTACGCGCGTAGCTAAGCACGAAAGAGTAATATATTTTGTAGTCTGATGAATACTTTGTAATCTGTGTTTTATGATCTGAGTTTTTAATATATATATATATTTTTTTTGTTTAAAAGTTGCCTCCACACTAGGAATTTCTCCTGTATCGTGGGTGCGTTTACAAACATTTAAACTCACATACACAAACAGCCAGACCCGGAACAACTACTTGTAGGTCATACAAATATTTGTTCCGTGCGGGAATCGAACTCGCGACACGCAGCGCAGCAGTCAATCGCTATAATTATATAATTATTGTCAAATTACTTTTACTAGAATAGAATAGAATACTCTTTACTATGTATACCATATAAATTACACATAAAAATGTGTAAACACACACACACTAGATAACGGAAAAGGATGAAGTGGGATTTAGTTTTTTTTTTTTTTTTTCATTTAACCTATTTTGTCCCACTGCTGGGCAAAGGTGTCCCCCATAATTTTCCAATTTTCTTTATGCTGTGCCTTCTCCGTCCAATCGTTTAGGATTTAGTTTAACACAAAAAATATAATAAGGTGTAATATTAATCCGAAAACCATAAATCTGCCTAACGTTTTCCCAACTATGTTGGGGTCAGCTTCCAGTCTAACCGGATGCAGCTGAATACCAGTATTTTACATGGAGCGGCTGCCTATCTAACCTCTCAACCCAGTTACTGGGTAATACGATACTCCTTGGTAAGACTGGTTGTCACACTATTGGGCTTCTGACGACCCTTAACGACTGCCAAAGATTGAAGACTTTCACAATCAGTTTTTTTTTGTGAGTTTTACCATTCGTTTCAGGATTACTAAAATAAACATAATTGTATAATCGTTTAACAAAATATTCAAAAGAATAACAAAACATTATTTCCATATTCCACGACAACATGGTCAGAGGAATACGATTACATAAATAAATTAACGAAATATATACAACATTATTTTTACATACATAACATCACGCCTGTAATCCCCGAAGGGTTAGGCAGAGGTGTACCTATAATAGACACACATTACACACAGTACATTATTATTAGTACATTATTTTAAGTATATGCGAAACCTGAATATAGTTTGTTCAGAATAAGGAACTGAATCGAATTCAATAATTTTTAAACCATGTTATATTTTGTTCCAAAAATATTTAAGTGTGATGGAAAATGTTATCATCATTTAATTACTTACAAAACTTTGTGATTTTTCATGATACATTTTTGAAATTTTGTACATAGATTCTTTACATAAAAATACTAGACACGTGTTTCGGGTTTCGCTTATACTAAAACTAATATTTTATAAATGAGCTCATATCTGACCCTCATTCACAACCATTGAGTTAATGTGCTACATTATAACTCGCATGTTTTCACCATTTACTATCGGCATGTATTTAATGCGGCAACTAAGTAAAATGAATATAGGTTTTTAAAAAAAATAGAGTGGGTACCATATAAATATAATGGGTTGGCAGCTAATAAGGAGTATCGTAACAAGTAATAGGTAGCATATTAATATATCAGTTTTAGATTTATTTTAATTTAAACTGGCATCGAATTTTTGTTTTGGTAACTGAATTTACCAACAATAGAGGGGATCTGGCGCTCGGCGGCCGCTGCCGCGGCACGCTCGCTTCGCTCGCTCGCCTTCGCTTGTTAATGGTTACTGTTCTAACCTAACCTAACCCAAATGATTCAATAACAGTAGATGACTTTGCAGCAATTAAGAAATAATATTTAATCGCTGCCATGTTATTTTTTTTTTGCAGCAAATAATTAGTCGCCCTTTAAGTTGTAAGTCGCCTCGAAAATTATATTCCTTTACTATCTTAAAAACAAAACACACACAATAATATCTCGCTCAGATCCAAACACAGGAACAAACAAATGAGTTAATGCGGACAAATCGCTCCCAACTTTGTACTGAGAGGAACAGGAATTGCGTTGTTGTGAACTTCGGTGAACGAGGTACACGGTACGAGGCGGAGTTAGCAGATGGTGAACTGGTGAACTATTGTATATTTGTGTGGTGAAGTATTAGAAATTGTGGTAATGTGTCATGGTGGCATGTACATCAAAGAACTATGTATGTTAGTAAACCAATATCCGCACTATTTTCGTATGCAATCAGAAGTGAGCCACAAAAAGGATTCTGCTAGAAAAAAATATAAATATGAATTAAATGTACCTCAATTTAGATTGCAAATATTTAGGAGGAATGTATAAGTTAATGCCATTCAGGTGTATAACAAATTACCGAACTCATTGAAGGAACTTCCCATCCTCATGTTCAAGAAAAAGCTGACAAGTTGGTTATTGGATAATTGGTTCTAAGATATTGCTGAATATACAACATTATTTTTAGTATATGCGAAACCTGAATATAGTGTGTTCAGAATAAGGAACTGAAGCTATTTCAATAATTTTTACACCATTTTATATTTTGGCCCAAAAATATTTAAGTGTGATGGAAAATGTTATCACTATTTAATTACTTACAATACAATAGCCGTACGGTTAGGTACCTACTGCCAAATTATTATCAATGAGCGCAAGACGCGGGGACCCAGGAGAGCGCGGACAGACCCTGGAGGCGCGGGGGCGCCGAGCATGTTTTTGTACGGACAACCCGGTAACATAACAACCGTATAACTTTGTGAGTTTTCATGATACAGTTTTAAAGTTTGTACATAGATTCTTTACATAAAAATACTAGACACGTGTTTCGGGTTTCGCATATACTAAAACTATTATTGTAAGTATATGGAATATTGTAAAAATCCAAGATGACATGTTGTACTCAACTTTAAATTAACTATTACCTAATTCTAATAATATTAATTCTTATTGGACATAATGTAAATCACAAATCTTAAAATTAATTGTTCTTAGATAAGAATGACATTTGAATATTTGTACACTTGTTGTGGTAGAATGTAAGGAACTTAAAAAAATAAAAACCTACAAAATTTAAACCATACTATGTAAAACTTAAAAAAATATTAATACCATACTACATAAAACTACATTCTTACAAATAAATACATCTAATTCTATAAACAGCTTGGGGTTATTTAAATTCCTGACTGCTAAAAACTATCTCCCCCATATTAAGTGAAATTAAGACAAAAAATTATTTAAATCACAATTATACACATTATCTTTACATCATCATCATTATCTTTACAGACTTATCCAAGGCAATGTTATAAGTCACAATGTCTACTTATACAGATTTATACAAAATAAATAATTGGTAAGGAAAATTACACACAATTAAATTATATTTTATTATAAACATGACAACGTTTATAATATACCTCGTTCAATAATTATTTGTGCCATTTTAATGAATCTCGGCAGGTTTTGCCCAAATATATCCTCTGAAACTGTAATACTGTTAATAATACGTGCAGCTCTGGCAAACTTGAGTAGGTTAGTCCTAGCCGCTGGCACGTCTAACAGAGCGGGGCGGCGGCGCGCACCTACGCACCCGTCCGGTGCGCGCAGCCGCAGCGCTGCCAGCACCTCCGGGTGGTGCAGCAACCCTAGCAGTACGCGACCCACGTACTTGACCAGTGCCACGTCCCTTCTCACTGCCAGCCTGGTGTACCCAACCATGCCCAGTAGTCCTTGTTAAAGCAGTCTTTGGTTACCCGGCATGGGATCTGGATGTAAATAAGCTTAGAAAGAAGATGAACGAAAGTGTATTTAGATTTTTTTACAGCCTCGATATTGTATTCACAGTACAGAAACAAAAAAAAATTGACAAAACTTAATTTGCTTGCTAACTTGACTTGCTTGTTCTTTGGGTTGTCTTTAAAAGATTGCTTTTAGCGATAAGACCGCCCATTGTGTCTATGTGTGTCAATGGCCGATCATTGGCACCGTAATTGTAGAGTTTGACAGTTTTCCTAACCTCCTAATTGAAAGGCGTCTTTATGATTTTCCAATGACGTGCCACTGATACTCAATTGGAAAAATTGTCTGTATTTAGTAATCTCGTACTGACAAGCTCCTATTATTTTGACTTCTCTATGGACCACTGTCACGCCATTATGAATTAAGGAGGTTACAAACTATTGTCACAATGGTCATGGTGTTAAATATTATTATAACTCTCAACAAATTAGCATGTTTGGCTGTACTTATGAGTGGTAAGTAATCCCGTGTGACTTATTTTTTTCCTTGTATTATTAAAACACTGTTTAGCTGCACAAAAAGTCATTTTGTTGCGTATTTATCACAAAAAAAAACTGTGATTATGGAGCTGTTTGATCAACGATAGCCCGTGCGCGACTGAATTCCAACTACGGGCCATCACTTAGTTTGATAGGACCAGAGGGCTGATTGCGTAACACACTATCAGTAGGAATCGGTTTCAATTTGACAGTTCAACAACATTCATTGCGTTATTTACGTTGTTGAGCAGACAATTTTTCTAAAATATAAACCAATGGATTAGCAATATACTTCAAAATCATTCCGATTCCGATTCAAACTGCGTTACGCAATTAGGGTACGGGCGTTGTTACTAAGTCCCATTTCTACCGCTTCTAATACATCAATGGGTGTAAATAATAAAGAGTATTTTAATCTATTCTAATCTAAACATAATAAAGAAGTGTTTTCTTGTTATTAACTATTGACTATCTGTAATGTCAACAACATTCAATTTTACGGTACCTATACGATATAGACGACTATCCTAAAAAGCAAACGTATGCAAAAAAAAACATTCCAGTACTGGTAAATAATATTCAATTGCCAATAACAGTATATAAGCGCCATCCTGATCGCAAAAGTAATATGTTTTCCCCATCTTTTTGACATTACATACAGCCATTGAACGGTTAAAAACCTCTCTTTCCCACAAACGTGAATTTCATATGCTAGAAACAGACCGAGCTATGTTTGCGTCGTTTGATTCGTATTTTATTCACGAACACATTTTGAATTTGGAGCAGTGGTAATCGAATGATATATTGGCTGCCGGATTTATGCAGTTCTTTTGTTCCTATTTTGAATTTAAAATAAAGTCACGAAAAGTCAGAGTTACACAATGCAACCATTAATTGTTTCAAAGAAAAATATAGCGTGACTATTTTTTTTTTACTGTGAACACAAGCCATGTGCCGAATGGGATTTCCCATTGGCAAAAATTACGAATGTTAGGAATCGAACCAAACAGAACACCCTGCGCGCGGTCTGCTACCCGTGCAGGCGGCTAGTTCAACGCGTCATCGGCACGATGTGGCGGGGCGACAACACTGCTCGGCCCAACGACCACTCGCTTCCTCGGACTCCACCGTGACTGACGATTCTCTAATAAAACCTTTAATTGTTTATCCGCGACAGTTAATAATTTAAAAGAAAGAAAGAAAAATATTTTACTTTGGACACGCTCAAGAAATACAAAAATAGCATTTTAAACTAACAATATAAAAAAAAACAATCAAGACTTGTGCGATGCCAAAAAGGCTCCTTCTCAGCATAATGCTGCGATATTTAAATATAAATACTGCCACGCTGTTATTAAAAAAAAAAAAAACAAACATACAGCCGAACATATAACCTCCTCCTTTTTGGAAGTCGGTTAAAAATAATTGAAATGTCTGTTTGTAATGTCAAAATATTATCAGCTTTTTATTTTATTGTTATACTTTTTATTTCTTTAATACACAATGTACACATCCATAGTTACACGCTAGGCTTAAACTAGTGAGTACATGACCCTGGTAGGTTAGGTTAGGTTCTCCTTCTGCGAAGCAGTTATGCTCGCAAAGGAGGAGGCGGAACGCGTGAGGGAGAGGCAGGGTTCGCGCCCTCACGCCCCTAGTCACCGCAGGAGACGCCCTGGGCGTCGGGAGTCGCAAGCCGATTTCCGGCTACCGTAGGCGCGGGCCGACGAGACGGTGAGCGATGGGCAGCTCGCCGTCCGATAAGGACCAGGCCCGGGTCGACGGCGCGTTGTGTTCCACGCGCGCCTCAAAGAGACGTCAGCACAAATTGACGGGGTCCATTACGGCCAATGCCTGCCAGGGTTGCGAGTTTGTCTTAATAGACTGTTAGGCTTAATAGACTGTAGCTTTGTAAACTATCTTTTATTTTGTTAAGTACTTGGTACTTGTTGACGGGCCTACACTGTCCTCCCATACCTATTAACACTGTAACTTATAACATTGTTAAAGCCCACTTTTTTTAAAACAGTAACCGTGGAGTTTCTTGCCGGCTCTTCTCCATAGGACCCATTGGAACCGTGCACCTAGCTTCTGACGTTTCATAAGTGCCCATGTAGGTTTATGTGAAATAAAAAAAAAATGATTTTGATTTTTTTGATTTTGTCCGAAAGGGATATCGTGGCCCTGGCACACAGGCAAATGAAGGAACAAGGGTGGGTTTTAGTCAGTAAAAGTCTGACATGCCCTCCGGCTCCGCCCAGAGCGGGAGAAGTTATTTGATAATTTCCCACCAAAAAAAAAGGTTAGGGTACTAGTTAGAACTAGTACCCTAACCTTTTAAGGAGTAGAACCTAGTAAGGGAGCGGGAGATCTCGTCCGCTCACCCGGCCCGCGGCAGGCGCACCGGGCGTCGGCAGAGGACAGATAATGCCCTATTCCGGCCCCCCTAAATGGGTCCAGGGACGGCGGACTCGGGGACGTCCGCCGCCCCCTATCACACTGGACCCGAGGTGGCGGCGCGTAGTGTTCCACGCGCGCCCCTTTGAGACGTCGCGGGGGGGTCTAACACCTCACCCCCCCGCAGACTTGAGGTGGCCCGCAAAGGCGGGCCGGCACTAGCCGGGGATCACGGAAGTAATACTAGCTCCCAAGATCCCCGGTGCAAGTGTGGGAAGGGAACACCGGGGTGGTTTTTAGTCAGTAAGAGTCTGACAGACCCCTCCGCCCACCCTAGGGCGGAGGACATCCATGAGGATTTTCCACCCCAGCAACAAAAAAAAAAAAAAAAGGTTAGAACTAGTAGTAAATATCACGTAGATCAAGAACTTTTAATCATAATATATTATAATTAATTAACTCACAGATATATATTTGAACTCTATTTTAACATTTTATCTTCCATAAATTCTTAGATACATTTTTTTAAGAACAATGCCTTTGACCTAGCTTTAAATACACATGTTGTTTTCGTGGACCGTATATTTTCACGTAATTTGTTGTAAATTTGTATACTTCGGTATTCTGGGCTTTATTTATGTACATTTGAAGTCTAGGTGCTAGTAGAATTAAATTGTTTTTGCGGCGCTCGTTCTTGTCAAAATTAAACAGTTTTATATTATTTTTAACAAAAGTTGCTATTTCTAATATGCATAATTATGAAAGTATCTACGGTACCAATAACAATTTTATTTTCTATTGTCTGTTTGTTTCGGCTAATCTCCGAAATAGATGGACCGATTTTGACAAGATTTTCACTGGCAGATAGCTGATGTCATAATAAGCAATTTAGGCTACTTTTATTTTAGAAAAAGTCACTCAAACTCAAAGCATTTGCAATAAACCATTTAAAGGCACTTTTGAATTTTTAAGGAGTCGGTCAGTTAGAAATATGAAACTACTTGTCCATTCCAAAGTATAGTGGGTACATATAGAGAAGAACGGGCAAGAAACTCCATCAACAATCTTTAAAATTATAATGGTAGGTTACGCGGGCGATGCAGCGGGCAGCAGCTAGTTTATATTATGTATACGAGTACGTATGATTACAGCAAATGACTAATAATAATTTTATTAAGTACGATTATATACTAATACATAAATAGCCTGTTTTTCAAAAATTATAAATCTAAATCATCAGCTGCAAAACACCTCACTTTTCCAAGCTTCCAGCCTCAAGGTTCCTCCAACACGAGTGATAAATTATTTCCTTCCAAAAACACATTAGTCTATCCATGATCAACCATTCTGGTGTCATTTCTGTCCCATCCATTCATAAATCAATTCTTTGCAAAAAGCATTTTGGCAAAACCGCAAAACCGTAAAGTGAAACGAGTGTAAATAAAATGAATTATTCGATAAATAATCGATTCTCGGTAAAGAGCATTCGGTATCGAAAATCGTATAGCTTATACCGCAAATGCATGATTAAGTATTAACTTTAAAGCTTTTTATTTGCAATGTTTTATTTATAATATCTGAGTGGCCAGTGGTTTGGTGTCTTTTCAATGGGTCAATAAATCAATCAACTCAGCCTATTGCAGTCCACTGCTGGACATAGGCCTCTCCCAGGCTGCGCCACAGCACCCTGTCCTCCGTTTTCCGCATCCAGTCTGTCCCAGCCACCTTTTTAAGGTCGTCAGTCTATCTAGCTGGGGGCGTCCCACACTACGCTTGCAATTTCAATGGGTGGCCAGTTATAATTAAGATCTCTTTAAGTCATGGTTGTACAGTCAGGAAAATTAATTGTCAAGCAAATTGTCAGCCTACGTCAATTTGCCATTTCATAATAATCTGCCTATATATTTTTTTCATATGTAAAATTTCAGTCACTACCTATTTAAAAACCCTAGATTATCAGGGAACCCAGAACATGTTGATCCCCCTCAGATAAACTATCATTATACTAATTACTCATCCCCTCTACCATACTTCTACATACCCTCAACCATACTTCCACCACACTCACTCAAGGAACCTCTCACATACACTCTTACATCTCTCTCATACACTTTCTCCGGTTACTCATACACTCTCTGGTATTTCTGCAAACCATTTGTTTTTTTTTTGTATTTCATTTTTTTTATATTAGGTACAAAATTTTACATTATGTTTCTTAATTTATTTTTGTTAAGTGTCCTGCATTCTTATTATGTCGTGTATCCAAACAACCGGTATCTTTTACAGAGGCTTCCCTGGTGACCTGTAATACAGGTTTTTATATAAACCTACCTCAGGGTCCAGTCTCTCACAAAGTTAGCTCCTGGACATAGGCCTCCCCCAAGGGAGGTTTGCCATAATCGCCACGCTTGGCAGGCGGGTTGGCGATCGCAGTATGGTGTTATAATGCATAAAGAACGCTGCTGCCCATTCTCTAGTAAGTCCCTTAGTCGACTTTTACGACATCCACGGGAAGAAATAGGATGGTGCTATTCATTACGTCCGGCACCACACGGGACCCAAAGGACTGTAAAAATTTAGCATTAAGTTTATAAATTGTGTAGAAAAAATAAACGTTTTATATTATTACGTATTATTAACGTATTATTATTTATATTATTTTACTGCTGGGACACAGGCCTACTCTCTTCGAGAGTGAGTGGGCTGTAATATTACATACCACGTGGGCCCAGTGCGGGTTGGTAGATGTCACATGTCTTCGATTTTTTGGTTTTAGGACATGCTGGCTTCCTCACGATGTTTTCCTACACCTCCGTTTCATTCAACTGTCTAAACAACAAATGACAGTTGTGATTTGAATATACAGACAATTTAAATTGGAAGTCAATTTGCTTAACAATTAATTTCCCCGACTTTACCTGAACGGTCATAAAAATAATTACTTTATTTCGCGCGTGGACAAAATACTGAAACTTTGAACGACATCTTTGGTCTAACGTTAAGTCCCCCCAAACTGTAAAAATACTAGCCAGTAAGTGTCTCCCCCGCTGGGCAATTTCCAGTTTAGCGCAATACAAATCAACAATTTTTCTATACAGCGTGTTTCAAAAATGTGTGGTCATATGGTTGTAGTATAGAGCATCAAACTGAACAACTATCTCACGGGACCAACATTGTAATCTCGAAAAATAATCAACTGTTTCCATACATTTGAGCTACACACACATTTCTAATTCACGCTGTAAGTATACAAAACATTAAAAATTTATCATGAGTAGTAAACATGCGACTTTTTGCCACACCTTGTACTAAGAAGTTGGTTCGTGAACCTCCGAACAACTTCAACATCCTGAATAAAATATATTCCTTAATAAAAATTTCATCCACTAAATTCAGATAGAGGGAATATAAATGTATATACACATACATATGTATAGGATGGTTGCATCTCGCATTGGAGTAAAAATGTAAGATTTTATTTTTATGTCCCTCTCTCATTCCTCTCAGTAGATAAAGGCGTAAGTGGTCCAATTTATAAGGTTTTTTTCTCCTTCATTCCTTTACGCCCTTTTTCCCTTATCCGATGAGTGCGTACTTACTATTGTTATAGGCACTACCGTAATTTATTGGGTTCATAAATTGCAATTATGTGATAGTACAATTTTTTTTTAACTGGTAAAAAAAACTATCCTCATCTTCCCAGCTAAAGCACTAGGAAGTGGTGAAGGGTGGGCCGGTTTGGGGGACTGTCTTAGGTAATTTTGACGTTGACGAAATGACTTTTGATTTAGTTTTTCTTTTTTGCTCCTCGTAGCTACTTTCAATATTCTCTTATACAAATTCAATTCTCTTAACAATATGAATTTTAGATAAAATCATGATAAAATGATAAAGTAACTGACACAAAAACGTTATTTTCAGGGTTCCGTAGTCAACTCAAGGAACCCTTATAGTTTGTCCATGTCCGTCTGTCTGTCTGTCCGCAGCTTAGCTCAGTGACTCTTAGTACTAGAAAGCTGTAATTTGACATGGGTATACATTTTAATCACGCCGACAAACTGGTAATATTATATCTTGAAAAAAAGGTACGATAAAAAGGCTGTAGCGTAAAGTGGGGATGATATTTTTTTCTTGTCTATCCCGTTTTGTGGAGTATCGTTGGATAGGCCGTTCAAAAATATTGCGGGTCTATGACAGCCATATTCCGAGTCAGGGATCCGTTTGTGTAATAAGCTTTCAAGTGCTAATTATTGTTAGAATCCACTTGGTAGTCTGTTGACTACGGATAAAAATAACCATAATAGTGTATGTTTACCCATCAACAATTAATTACACACAGAAAAGTAGGGTCACATCACTAGCCCAACGGACAAAATCAAAAAATCAGAATCAAAATATTTTATTTCACATATCCCTATATGGGCACTTATAAAACGTCAGAAGCTAGGTGCACGGTTTCAATTGGTCGTTTCCTATGGAGAAGAGCCGGCAAGAAACTCCACGGTTACTCTTTTAAAAATAATGACAGACTGTCTTTGAAAGCGCGACTTTTTTCGTTCAAAGTTAAAGTCAAATTATTTATTTCAATTAGGCACATAAGAGGCACTTTTGAACGTCAAAAATTATATTTTATGTAAAGTAATTACTACCCTTGAATGTATAGAACTGTTACCCAAAAACTTTACTAAAGTCTCTTACTACATTAGCCCCATAATCCCACCACCACATAACTTGCTGAACCACCTAATTATCTCCTAAAGCACCGAAACTTTGTCATCTAACTTCGTATCCTGGCCATTTGAGAGCAAATCTCAAAGTACAGTCAACCAAGCGAATATGTATGCAGGCAGGAGTATTATACTCGTAGCTAGGTAGATAAATAGTTAGAATACACTTTATTCAATCAATCTACCGAGCCTTTTCCCAACTATGTTGGGGTCGGTTTCGAGTCTAACCCGATGCAGCTGAATTCCAGAATTTTACATGGACCGACTATAATATAATAGTTCCGTGTGGTGCCGGACGTAAAGAATAGCACCATCCTATTTCTTCCCGTGGGTGTCGTAAAAGGCGACTAAGGGACTTACTAGAGAATGGGCAGCAGCGTTCTCTATGCATTTTAACACCATGCTGCGATCGCCAACCCGCCTGCCAAGCGTGGCGATTGTGGCAACCCGCCCCGTTTTAGGGGAAGCCTATGTCCAGCAGTGGACGTCTTTCGGCTGAAATGACATAGAGTGACTGCCTATCTGACATCCACAACCCAGTAAAAGGGTAATACTATACCCTTGGTAAGCCTGGCTGTGAGACTTTCGGGCATCTGAATACAATTTATTGCATACCAAATAAAGAAAAAGCAACCTCAAATATTGTAAATTATAGGGAGATACAATACAATTATAGCAATACATTAGGCCTGAAGGACGTCTTTGAGTGTGCTGAATAGTCAAGTTTTTGACATCGCTTGTTTTGGAGAATTCGTAAAATTCAAGTCAATTTTAAGCCGTCAAGTATCATGCTGTCATTGTCTCTTTAAAATGTGTAGTTTAAGTTAAAAAAAGTTAAGTGTCGTTAAAAAATAAGGGGTGAGTGTATGTTTCCAAATATTTTGGTATGCAGCACTATAGAATATAAATTCGCTGTAATTGCGTGCATTCTGTGTAGTTACTTTTAAACATAAATAAGGTACAATATATACTTATATCTACAGTATCAGTTTTGTGTCTTCAGTATCTATTTTTTTTTTTAATTTATATCTGTAACTTTTATGGTGTACATCAGTGGCGAAGGGTGAGTTTATGAGAAAGGTAAGCCGGAGCAAAAAAAATGCTTACCTAGCCCGGACGTGGCGCACGTAGTCCAGTTACCTAAAATCTGTGACTGACTTCCTGGCTTCAGTCTTCTATAAGCAGATGTCTTCAGTCCACCTTTACCATACGTGTAAGCATTGATAGATTGAAACAGTGTCTTGCAAGTATAATAGTTAGATAATCGTTCTTGTTTTTGAGAATTACGCAAGTACGTATGAATTCACTTCAAAACCGAAAACGACCTCTCCGCGGATGCCACTGTAACGGGAAGTGTCAAAAATATACTACATAATTTTGTAATTTGTGGAAAAGTGTCACACAATAATGAATTTTGAAAATTGAGATAAAGCTCGTAAACATCTAGTTTGTTCAAAGACGGAGTTGTGTATAAGACTTTCAACTCGTTCTTTAAATTAGTGAACTCAAATATTTGCGGAAATTTTAATAGCAAAGAAGATATTATTTCATCAGGAAATGATCTACTATAAAAACTATACTTAGATTTATTAAGTAAATTAAGAAAACTCATTTGAGAAAGTGATTGGTACCTGTGTTGTATTTGCGTCTTAAAATTGTCTATTATTCCAATGAAAAGACGCCGATTCATAGTTCTAGTGTCTACTTCTGTATTTAGTCATCTACGCTGACGCGGCGGCTCATGGAATTCCTGGACGCTGTCATAAATAAAATCAAAATTATTTATAAAATCATTCGCAAGCCAACTATTGAATGAATCTATTTCGCGGTTTGCCACTTCGATATCAATCTGTTTTGACTGCAATAAATTAAAAAGAACGTCGGTTTTTTTTAAAAATGTCTGATAAAACATGCAAAAAAAAACAAAACTGCCTGTTTTCTAACTTACTGAGGAAACATTCTGCCAAGGAAAGAGATTCACTATCCCAAGATTGCGGGTTATCTAACATCGAATTAAAAGTATTAATCATGTCTAATCTACTGTTAAAAATTACATTAATAATACGTGAGTGATAGTGCCAACGGGTTTCTGATACTCCAGGCATACGGCGGTCAGCTATATCCTTCAAAAGGTTGGACCGTTTAGTTGATTTGTTGAAAAACCGAACAATACTATTTACGTGTCCAAAAAAAGTTTTCAGTTCCTGAATATTTTCAAGGGAACGGCTAAGTACTAAATTTAATATATGAGCGTAACATGGGACAAACATTGCCATGCATCGCGAATTTTTGCTTGTACTCCACCGTGCTCGCCAGACATTACTGCCGCGCCGTCGTAAGACTGACCAACTAACTTATTCCTACAACAATACTGGTCAAGTATTTCTAACAACTGTTTGTATAAAACTTCAGCAGTTCGACTTTCTCTAACATCGTAAAAACCTAGGAATCGTTCTTCGATTCCAGTTTCAGATAAATATCGAAAAATTACAGTCAATTGCTCCCTATGACTGACATCGGGAGTTTCGTCAATCATTACAGACAGAAATGGAGCTTTATCTATCTCGATTCTAATGTAGTCTCGTAAAACGGATGCAATACTATGTATTAAATCATTTTGAATATCACTTGAGAGACCAGAACTGATCTGACCTGAGCTGACTGATATGTTCTGAACTAAAGAACATAGTTCCAAATGAGAGTCCATTACGGTGACATACTTGCTCAGATATAACAAGGTTTCAATATAGTTACCGCGGTTATCAGAATTCGGACGTTCATCGTGGCCGCGAAAAGCTACTTCTTGTTTACCTAACAAAATAACGGTGTCTATAAACTGTTTCATTAAATTCCTATTTCGAGCTAAATGCGCGAAAAATGGTAAAATCTAAACAGCTGCGAATATGCTTTTCAGTCTGCACATGTTTCTTTTGATGAATTCCTTAGACTATTAATATCTGTAAACCCCCCTTTATTCCATAAACTACTAGAATCTGAGAAAAGTAAACATCTTATTTAACTGGTCGAGCACGACCTAGCCTAATTATGTGTTTCTTATTTTCAAAACTTAACCTTGAAAAGCATGTTTCCTCACGAAGCAAATAATCTGTCACACAACAATCTAAAACTATTAATGCCGCCATCCTACTAATAACTTTTCAAATCTACTCTTAAAAAGTAATTTCAACTTGCTAATCTATCGACTTACCACAAATTCCTAATAACAACGACGGCGAAAGCACAATTTCACAGCAAACTCACGATTATCAAATTCTAATTGTTACACTAATACTACACTAATAACTCATATGAATACAACGAAAAAAATGCTAATTAACTACAAGTATCAACAAAATTAAAGGTTATAATTCTATTAACTATTTACGCAATCGTCAACAAACATTTAAAATTATTGTCTGTATTGTATTGAGAGCGTGGAGCGAACTTTGTCCCTCCCCCCGTCCCGAACCATACCGAACGCTTACGAAATTCAGCGAATGGATGGACCTATATTCCTACACTGTTCCTATCATAACTCGACTCATTCCGGCTTACTATTGCCTCAAAAAACAGCGTGTCACGTGACCTGAAGTGACGTCATGACGAGATTATTTTGTATAGAAATTTATGTTTTCATAACCCGGGCGGACAACGAGTTATACTGGAGGCACTAGAGCAAAATTGGCGCGCACTTTAAATGTTTTCTTTTCGTTGGAATATAAAGACATTTTTTTTAATGTAGGTTGGGGTTTTGTAATACTTTAATTTTATGGTGTAAGTATTAAATACATTCAGTGTGATTATTAAACACTGCTGAGAACTACTGACTGTCATAATTTCCTAAGGGAAGCCGACAGGAATCGGGTTATTCGTTAGCTACGCCCCTGGTGTACATAATAAAGAGTATTCTATTCTATTTAGCTACATACACACAAAATTATTTAATTACCCTCCTTTTGGGCTTCGCCGCAGTTTGATAAAAAGAGATGTAAGTATTTACTCGTGCTGCCTGCATACTTATCTCGTTCGTCGTCAGTACAAGGATCACAACAGTAATCCTCTTATAAATACAGCCGGCGGCGCCTAAAGAGTGGAAAATCCAAGATAATCTTTTGATGACATGATTTCCAAATTAGGAGCCCAAGTTTTTACATTTAAATGAGTTTTTGTTGGGTCGTGATATTATTGTTGTAAGGCAGAAATCGGCAGCCTTATAATAGGGTAGCTGTTTTGTATGTCGTGTCGTGTTTTCTGTTTCTGTCAGTTAGATGATTTTTCACGGCTTTGAAACAGAGGGAAGTTATTAGTTTATAGTTTTTGTCAGCGTTTGAGCTAGTATATCTATGGCATTGTAACTTGTGATTGTTTAAACAGATTTTGATGTGCATTTTAGTTTATTAATAGCTTACTAATAGCTTATTAATATCTTAGGATTCCCAATTGTAAAGAATTACATAAATAATTGCCAATTTATTTATGTAAATGCGGTAATAATTATAATATGATAATCTTATTCGTTCCTTGTGAAGCATGCCTGGCGTGACTATGAATGATTCGTGATTAAAAAACTGTTTTCTTATTCAAATATCGAGTTAAAGAGCATTCATTGCCTTTTCTCTCAACTGTGAGTATTTATATATATATGTTTATATAAGCTTTATGTATTTATGTAAGTTTTTACACGTTTGTACGTGTACGTAATACGTGTGTATATTTTATATATAAATATAGTTCTGGTATTATAGTGATTAATTAACATTTTAGTTTAAGACACACACACTATTGGCTACATTTCTTTTTCATTTCTCCTTTCGCATTCTGCTGGAAGAAATTTCTTAAGAAATAAGCAGAGTACTATAATTATAATTATGTCGTATCTCTCTGTATTTTACTGTGTGTAGGTACATAAATAATAAAATGAATAAATGATAGGCTGAAAAAATATGTTTTATGGCAACGGTGCAGTTTAAAAGAAGATGGAGTGACCAAAATTGAAAAGAGTATGCTTAGATGGTTTGGTCATGTTGAGAGGATGAATGAAAGGCGACTTACAAAAGGACTAGGAAAAATTGACAAAACAGAGGTGAGTGGAAACGCCGGGAGGGGACTCCCTACGAGGACATAATAGTAACCTAATTTGTGATGTTTTTCAGAAAGGTTAAGTCCACCGTAGTACTCGCAACCGGCGTGCGTGTATGACCAGATGTATGAACGTAGGTGATGCAAAAGGAGTATGTAACGAGCGTAGAAGGTGGCGTTCTAGAGTTTCTCCCTATCCCCATAGAAAGAAAGCATGAGTTTACGTAAATAATCGTAACAGACCACACTCATAATTTCCATAATCTACTCCCCGAAATTCAACATTAAAATGAACCTACACCTTTTCAAAATTTAAATCACGTGTAACATCCTTACGCCCATGATAATTCTATGCAAAGAAGACATATCCCCGGCTTAGAAAAACTTTCGAACATTTTGCGGCACACGTTGGCACCTTAAGCTCGTAATAACTTACTTGTTGTGGGGTAAACGACCGGAATAGTTATTTAAGGGCCAGCCTGCGCCGAGACCGCACTCAAAAGGGTCAAAATCTATTTGTAAAGTAATTTTTGAAGCTTTTGATGTTTAAAGTGGAATAGACTTTTTATTTTATGTTTAATTGAAATGTTAACGTGTTTACTTCAAAAAAAAAAAAGATAAGTGAAGTAAACACGTTAACATTTCAACGTGTTTACTTGACTTATCTTTTTTTTTTTGATTCGCTATCGAATCAAAAAAAAAAAAGATAAGTGAAGTAAACACGTTAAAATTTCAATTAAATGGACCGTTCATGTCTGAACATGTCTGAAATAAAGATATTTAGTGTGATGTGATGATGTGATAAGTACTTTCTGTTACTAACCCATCACTAAACAACCTATGGACTGTTCACATAGGTATAAAATAAATAAATATCTTTATTTCAGACATGTTCAGACATGAACCAGTCCATAGGTTGTTTAGTGATGGGTTAGTAACAGAAAGTACTTATCACATCATCACATCACACTAATATTATGAAGGCGAAAGTTTGTGAGTGTGTGTGTGTGTATGTTTGTTACTTCTTCACGCTCAAACGGCCGGACCAATTTTGATAATATTTTGTATGCAGGTAACTGACACCCTGGATTGAGACATAGGCTATTTTTATCCCGATATTCCCATGGGATCGAGACTAACGCGAGTGAAGCCGCGGGGCGCAGCTAGTAGTCTATATTAGTATTGTTAGTAAGGCCACAAACACAGTTAAATTACCTAAGCCCGCCCTCGAGGCTCAGTGTGCACCATAGGTAACTTACCATACCTATTTCCACCCAGTGCCGTTGTATAACAGTCAGGCCTGTTAACAATAATTTTGAGGATGCCGTTCCGAGTGTTACGCAAGCGCTTTAGCAAGGAAGCTTTTTTACGCATGATTATCAGCCTATAATGTCCCCACTGCTGGGACACAGGCCTCCTCTCTTCGAGAGGGAGTGGGCTGTAATCCACCACGCGGGCCCAGTGCGACTTGGTAGATGTCACATGTCTTCAAATTTTTGGTTCTAGAACATGTCGGTTTTCGATGTTTTCCTTAACCGTTTTTGAGAGCAGTGGTGTTAAAATTATTTACATAAAGTAAAGCGCATGGGTTCGAACGCATGATCTACAACTCGTAGGCCGGGGGCATCACCACAGCACTACCACTGCTCAAGATATAATGGCTACATAATTTAACAATAATTAAAGGTAATCTTCAAAACGGTGGTGGAAAACATGGTGAGGAAACCATACGAAGACATGTGACATCCACGAACTGGAACTCGGTCCGCTGGTGATTTATGGACCCCCTCTAACAGAGAAGACCAGCAGTCCTACAGATGCAATATTATAGGCTGGTTACGCTTATAGATAAACTAGCTTTTGCCCGCGGCTTCCCTTGCGTTAATTTAGAATTTGACAATTATTTCGGGTTGTACTCTGCTTTTTGAAATTTAAAGTGCTATTAAATACATCCCATAACATAATTCAATCATGATTCGAATAACACGTGGCGCCATCTATTATCATAAGAACGTTATTGTTGTTTTCCTCGGGAACAGTACTTTTTTTCGGGATAAAAGATACCCTATGTCCGTTTCTGTATACCTGACCACGTAAATGAAAAATTTCAGGATGATCGGTTCAGTGGTTTAGGCGTGAAAAGGTAAAGAACAATCACACAAACTTACTTTCGCATTTATAATATTAGGTAAACAGCAGATTAAAAAATACTAGTGGTCGCTCTCTGGTAGAAATTCGACTCCCTACTTAGAATCTATACAGTTCTTACTAATTCCATGAGGTCACTAATCACTAATCGCTAGGTCACTTCTGTCACCTATCTATCGTCAAGTCATGAGGCCCTGGTACTGTGTGTGTGTGTGTGTGTCAAACGCATGGTAGTTGTGTGTAATGTTTTTTTTCAATACATTTCCTCGAAAACTGGTTCATATCGCACTACGATTAGGTTCACAATGCAATGTATTTCACACGCGTGTGATTTTTATTTTCCAACACGTGTGCGGTAATAAAAGTTTCCACAGATAACTTATACCTATACTTAGTCTACATTGGTTCAATCTCTCTATTCACACCGTTTCGCGCCAGAGACGGTCCTCTGTATTCGGAGGTGATTTTTTAAATCTCGGCAAAGATGCGTCTTTACAGCGTTAATATTTTTGTAATATTTAAATAATGTTTTTAAATATAATACCATGATTATTACAATAAAAAAAACGTTTACGAACAAATTAAAATTTATTTGTAATCTAAAACCAAAAATATTAGAATTTTCTATTTTCATATTAGGATGTTTATCGGCTTTATACCTTTGCTTCTAAAAAAGAAAATTAAATCATAGTTTCCTAATAATTCATGACAAAAATATTTTTAATTATTTTATTTTATTTCTTCAAAAGTGTATTGAAAAACGTCGTTTCGACGTCGTCGTCGTTTTAACGTCGTCGTCGTTTTAACGTCGTCGTCATTTGTTATTGGAGTTCTCGGCTCAGAAACAACCTCGCCTACGGCTCGAGTGTTAATTCCGCCTCAAATGCCATAATAAACATTCTCCACTTGTATCAAAATGTACAATTTTTTATTAATTCAATTTATTTCTAATGCATATTATATAAAAATATTAGCTTTCTGCACTCCTTCTCCTGTGTAACTTAACTTTTATGCTACTCCTCCGTCCGCGTCACTCTTTGTTCATTTTTGTCTTTAATTCGGCATTTTTCACTCGAAGTGCTCTAAACACAAAATTAATCAACTTTCTGTTTTGTTCTTAATATAATATATATGTTACGGCTAATACCCGAAGTGCGGCTGCACCTAGTTTTAGCCGGTTAGAACTAGGTGTAGCCACTTACTCTTGGTTAAACCTAGTACGAGCCGATTGTTTTCGGGTAAAATCATTTGGGTTAGGTTAGGTTAGAACAGTAACCATTAACAAGCGAAGGCGAGCGAGCGAAGCGAGCGTGCCGCGGCAGCGGCCGCCGAGCGCCAGATCCCCTCTATTGTTGGTAAATTGGTTTTATCCAACAGGGATTGTCTGGACCTATAATTCTAACCGGCTAAAACTAGGTGTAGCCGCACTTCGGGTATTAGCCCTAACATATATATTGTTTGTGGAATTTTGTAATTGGCCATATTTTGTGTAAACTATTACTTACTGTATCTGTTTAACTGTAAGTTTTCCTAAAAATAAAAGTGAAAAATTAATTCATTAGTGAAACCCGGAAAAAAAATTAGTGTTTATTCAGATAAATATTTTAAGGACATATAATATTTACTTCTGCCAAACTGCATAGCAGTTTGTTGGCAGACGTAGCTCCTTTTTTTTGTAAGTAAAGTATATAATTTGGTTTTTATAATGACACATTTTCACATACATATAGGTTAAAACTATCTTGCATTATAATTTATAAACATACAAACAATTTTATTTGTATTCTCTGCGAAGCTTTCACAAAACATATGAAAGAGGTACTTATGTACTTTATTTTTAAAGGAAGTTTTTGTGATACAGCTATTTATATCTACTGGAAGGTTATTAAAAATAGTTGAGACTAAAAAAATTATACACCTTCGACCATAATAATTATTACAAGTGGGCACTATAAATCTTACCTATCCAACAATGTTGGATTTCAGCACTCGTCATCTTTCACTCGACTCGAGTGATCGAAAATTTAAATGAAAGAAATAGAAGAACGTTAAATTCCTGTGTTATTTTGTCGCTGTCGTGTGAATGACGAATGAAACAAAACTGAACATTCACACGAGTGAACCATTCACTTGAGTAAAACGTCTGATAATAGTTTTAGTTAATTCCTGCATAGCCAATTTATTTGTTACAAAAATACACGGCATTTTTATCACTCAATCCCTAGATTGACACTTTTTAAATTGCTCTCTAAACTTTCAACTGAAAAAGTATAAAAAAGTTCAGTTGGTCGCAATGCTTGAACAAACGGCCAGACAAAACAGAACTATTTGTTTTTATTCCCAGTGCAAATAGACCGAACCGTTTAAAAAAATTGTCATCGCTGTTTATACGGGAACTTTGCTATCGATTCTGTGCACGAACAAAAAATATAACGTTTTTAGCCATCCCTAATATTATTATTATAAACGCAAAACTAACTCCAGAGGGCCTATACAAAGTAACATTCGATTAGCGATAACGCTAGTAGGAAGGCCACAAAATGTATGGGGTTGACATAAGCTATCGAAATGTCACGTGATCATAGGTTAACGAATAAACATTAGCTAGACAATGTTATCATCATTCGATTCCATGAAACGAATCGACAGCGTCGAACGATAACTTCCATAGAGATGCGTAGTCAAGTGGCACTTTTTGACAAGCGTTATCGCTAGTTTTCGATTGGTATGAAGGAATTCGAATCGAAAACTAGCGATAACGCTTGCCAAAAAGTGAAATAACGATAGCGATTGTAGAAATACTCGTATATGTCCCTTAGTCGTCTTTTACGACATCCACGGGAAGAAATATGGTGGTGTTATTCTTTACGTCCGGCACCACACAGACACAGATACGAAATGTATGCTGCATTTAATACACTTAAACATTACGTCTGTAATCACCCACAACATCCACGGCAACGTTACATTGCATTTAATAATACCCGACTAATCACAGATTTAGACTATGTTAATATGCTATTTGACAGTTAACATGCATGTCAATAACATGTGAATTCAACTACATAACCAGCATGTTATAATGTTCAGTGTGCGTCACACTCTTAAAACTTTTGGTTCGGTGTCGGTCTTACGATGGTTTCCTTCACCGTTTTCAGAGAATTTGTGATGAAATAAATTGCACAAAGCGAATCGACTGCCCAGAGGGCTTAGCCCAATTGACTGACTTTCATTGATAAAATCATGAAAAGTCAAAAATATATGTATATGACATAAGCTACTCAAAATATTGTGTTAATCCTGTTGAATTTGTTGTAGAATCGTTTTGAAAGCGATTGCCATTGGTCAATTTATTCTTAGCATAATCACCCTATAATGTTCCCAAAGCTGGGACACAGGCCTCCTCTCGGTGAGAGGGAGTGGGCCGTAATCCACCACGCGGGCCCAGTGCGGGTTGGTGGATGTCACGCCATGTCTTCGAATGTTTGGTACTAGGACAAGCCGGTTTCCTCACGATGTTTTCCATCACCGTTTCGAGAGCAGTGGTAACGGAATTGTTTACACAAAGTAAAGCTTTTAATATTAACCCAGACATAACTAATATGTCGAAGTCTTTATTTAGCACCACAATTAGTAATAGTACTAATGTTAAGGTGGTTAGTTCAAATAATTTAAACTAGTTTGTAAGACAACAGAAGGTACCACTAACAGTTTAGTTACACTTAATAACAAAATGGTATTTTCTAGCAAAAACATTGTTAACTGTAGAAAAGGGGCTAAGCAGAAATCATTGAAATTATTTCATCAAAATATTCAAGGTTTTTCTTCCAAACAATTGGAAATCGAATTGTTTTTAGAAAAAACAATGTTTGACATTATTTGTTTAACTCAGCATTGGTTAAAAGATTATGAAATGTTAATTAATTATGAGAATTATAGTGTGGCCAGTTGTTTTAACCGGAAATCAATGCTGCGTGGTGGTCCACTGATCTTAATTAGAAGTTGTATTAAATCAAAAACTCGTAAAGACATAGTTGCTTTGTCGGTTGAACATAATATTGAACTGTCTTGTGTTGAGCTAGATAGGCATGTTATAGTGTGCGTTTCAGACCCCCAAACTATCAAAACTACTCTATATTTGAGTCTGTTATGGAAGATGTTTTGGCAAAACTTGTAACTGGGAATAAATCAGTAATTATCTGTGGTGACTTTAACATTTATATTTTAGAAAATAATTCAAATACCAGTAGATTGTTAAATTTGTTTGAATCATTTAATTTGTCAAATGTGTTTGTAGAACCAACCCGAATAACTACGACTACTGCTACATGTATTGATAAAGTTTTTTGTTGCTGCGACTATTTAGATAAAGCTATAATTAATTATCTCCCTTCTGATCACAGCGGTCAAACCGTAACTTTTGAGTCCAACATACCAATACAGAAGGTGCAGATACAATTCAGACCAATAACATCTGTTAATTTAAATAAATTTAACAGCACTTTAATTTGTAATTAAGTGTTATGAACCTTACAATGAACAATGCTGACATTTTGTATAAAGAATTCTTTTCGGTAGTCCAAAGCGAGTTCAATAATTATTTTAAGAAGAACACTAAAACTATCAGCCCTAGGTTTTTATTTAGTGACTGGGCAACTAAAGGACTCAGGAAAAGTAGGGAAAGACTTTTCGAGCTGTATGGCCTTAAGCCTTATATAAACACGGAAACTTTTAATAAGTTTGTTGCTACTTACTCTAGAACTTTTAAAAACACTTTCAAGGCCGCTAAAGCCTTATACATTAGCAACAAGGTTAAATCAGCAGACAATAAAATAAAGACGGTTTGGAAAATTATCAATAATGAAACGAATAGGAACAAAAAGCATGATTCTGATTACGCACTGGAGACGTCATGTGGACTCATTTGCGATAGCAAACAAGTTAGTTGCTCAAGAGTTTGTAAATTTCTTTACAAGTATCCCACTTAAAACTACTGAAACCTTAAATTCCTCGCCCTTGCTCGCTTTTGACTCTGTAAGGGCGAACGTTGCAGCCTGCCCGATTGAATTTAACTTTAAGCATATTAACCCCATAATAGTATTAAAAGCTTTTAAGCAAATCAAGATCAAATTGTCCGAAGATCTTTGGGGAATGTCCATTAAAGTCTGTACCTCAATAATTGAGACTATAGCGCCTTACTTAGCCTTAATATTTAATTTGTGTGTGGATCAAGGAGTCGTCCCGGATTTAATGAAATACAGTAAGGTAATACCACTTTTCAAATCCGGAGACAGTAAAGACACAAATAATTATAGACCCGTATCCGTTTTGCCGGTTTTCAGCAAGGTGTTTGAAAAGGTAATGCTTAATCAAATGCTCAATCATTTCAACGCGAATAAAATCCTTCACGATCAACAGTATGGTTTCACCAAAGGACGTTGTACGACCGACGCCGGTGTAACCTTATTAAGACACATTTTTAACGCGTGGGAAGAGGCCCAAGACGCCATAGGAATCTTTTGTGACATTTCCAAGGCATTTGATTGCGTCGATCACGAAACCTTACTCTTGAAGCTTGAGCATTACGGACTTGGAAAACTTGCGCTTAGTTTAGTAAAATCTTATTTAAACGATAGACAACAGCTAGTTCAAATAAATGGTATCAATTCACTCGGTTTAAAAGAAAAATGGGTGTTCCTCAAGGCTCGATATTGGGTCCTTTCCTCTTTTTAGTGTATATTAATGATCTTCTCCATTTATTAAAAAATCAACCACAAATGGTGTTATTTGCTGACGATACTTCCTTGATTTTTAAGGTAGATAGACGTGCTACAAATTTTGACGACGTAAATAACGCCCTACTGCAGGTCCAAAATTGGTTCACTGTCAATAATTTAGTATTAAATGGAAAAAAAAACTAAGTGCATACGATTTTCTTTACCAAATGTAAAAAGTAGTGATTATGAGATAGTATTGAATAAAGAGAACCTAGAATTCGTCGATAAAACTGTTTTCCTGGGGATCACGCTCGACTCTAGGCTTCAATGGGGTCCTCATTTAACATCTCTTGCAGGACGGCTAAGTTCAGCAGCATATGCTGTCAGAAAAATCCGTCAATTTACTGATTTAGATACCGCGAAGCTAGTCTATTTTAGTTACTTTCATAGTATCATGTCTTACGGTATTTTACTTTGGGGACGGGCTGCAGACATCGAGTCTATTTATATTCTGCAGAAAAGAGCCATCAGAGACATATATAATCTCCACAGGCGCGATTCTCTTAGGGTTCCCTAATATATAGTTTAAGAATATTAACATCATGACGGTGTCTTGTCAATATATCTATGAAAACATCATGTACGTAAGAAAAAAATTACATCTTTTTAGTAAAAGAGGCGAAAGACATAATTATAGTACTAGAAGTAGGGATCTATTAGCTCAACCAGGTTTCAGACTGGCTAAAGTAGACTCATCTTTCATGGGGTACTGTTTAAAATGTTATAATAAAATTCCTCCCCACATACTTCAACTGAATGAGACGAACTTCAAATCTTGTATAAAACGCACACTATGCAAGCAGGCATATTATAGGCTGGGGGATTACATCGCTGATAGAAATGCTTGGCTCAATGCTGGTCCTGCTCCACAACGTCAACTAATTGATTAACTTTTGAAAATACTGTTGGAGCTGCTGAAGATTGTAAGACTATCTTTTCATTGTATAAACTCAATCACCTTTGTATTATATAATTGCATAACACAGGTGTGAGTACTATATACAATAGAGCTACCATTTACCGGGTAATATGTCTTTCATTGATTTGAATATGTTCTGGCAGCTGAGAGTATGTCATGCTCACTCAGATGTCTCGCTGATAGTGGCGTGTGTGTTGGATCATTTAGCTCCCTTCAAAATGGTTGAGCTGAATGGTGCTGATCCATGCGTCATGTTCGTGAACGGGCGCTGTCGTTTGGGACTAGTCATCTCTTAGCTGCATATTTGTAACTGACCGACTTGTTGACAATTCAAAAGTGCCTGTAAATGGTTTAATTGAAATAAATGCTTTGAGTTTAAGTTTGAGTTTGAAAGCGCCAGCCTGGGTCGAACCCACGACCTACAAAACGGGGCTGTTACCACGGAGCCACCACTGTTGTCATTTTATGATTACCAGCGCTGGGGCTCTGTCTCGCATAGGGTCGCAGCATTATGCTGAGCGATGGCCGTTTTGCGTGAATGTGACGCATATTTTCCCTCAACTTGTTCTTTGGTGCTTGTGTTTTTATTTGTTTGCGTTATGTTTACCGCAAATAAACGTATTTTCTTTCTTTCTTTTTTTTTTCTTTTCTGATAGCCATTTCAGCCTAGTTTTGCTTACAATAAAAGTAAGGAAAGCTTTGTGGATTTGCTTGTTTGTCAGCAAACCGATGGCGGTCCTCAAAGGGTTCCCAGAAGAGGTTATATTGAGAGATGATGTTCCGGGTAGTGAGGATTGATTGTATGCAAACAACATGGATTGCTATTCCTTTGACTTACTTAGAGCGTACGTTTTTGGTCGTTTATTAACTTACTAGCTGCGCCCCACGGTTTCACCCGCATAAGTGTTGATCCCGTGGGAATATCAGGATAAAAGTATACTTTGGTCTAATCCAGGTCATGGTCCTACCCATATGTCAAATTACATCCCAATCCATTCAGCCGTTTTAGCGTGAAAGCGTAACAAACAAACAAAGAAACTCACTTTGGCTTTTATAATATTACTTAGGATATACAGGGTGGATTTTTGAGATGGTGCAGTTAGGGCTGCTACCCTAACCGTTGTATCTATAGGGAAACGGTCTTAATAGACTGTCCTTAACTTTTTGAGAAATTTTGATCTGCATTCACAGATTTTGAAAAAAATGTACAGACAGCAGGAAAATGGGCAATTTTTTTATGCCATTCGATCTTGTTTCTTATAAGGATCAAAAACCTTGTTTGTCGATCAGTCTTTTTTGTAGCGGCCAGTTTATCGATGGTAAAAAATGTAAGTTCGAGTCTCATTTCCTAAGAAATGTATGGGAAAAGTTTTTTGCGATTTATGACTTTTCTAGTACTCAAATAGAGGTTTTTGATCCTTACAATAATATTATATTATAATTGCCTCTTTTTCCGCTGTCTGTATTTTTTTTTTCAAAATCTGTGAATGCAGATCAAAATTTCTCAAAAAGATAGACAGTCTTGTAAGACCGTTTTCCTGTAGCTACAACGGTTAAGGTAGCTGCCCTTACTGCCCCATCTCAAAAATCCAACCTGTATACAAATAAATAAAATTGAAGTGTCTGTGTGTAATGTCAAAATAACGGCTTTTTACTAAATGCATATGAAAGTATATACGGTACATTTTTTTTTTATGTCTTTCTCTCTGTCTGTCTGTTTGTTCCGGCTAATCTCCGAAATGGCTGGGTCCATTTTCACTGGCAGATAGCTGATTTTATGAAGTAATTACTTTCTTCTTCTTCTTCCTTGTTCTTCTTTTTTTGCCTATTGGTTTTATATAAATTATTATTATTTTATTGTGCTATTGTGTGTGTCTATGTCTTTTGTGTGCACTGAATAAATGTTTTATCTATTTATCTACTACTTTTATTTTAGAAAAAGCCACGTGAGCGCATCCACGGGCAGCAGCTAGTAGTAACTATGAGTGGAGGTTTCCTTACGATGTTTTATTTATTTGGTTTAAGCATCCGAAAAATTCAATTCAATTAAAATTCATCAACTGTTAAGTGTTAACCCTAAAAATTCAACATCACTATCAGCCTTCCAGACTGGCGAATCATTGTCACCATAGCTTGAACTATTTTTGTGCAGCTTGTTTCGAGAGAAAACTGCAATTTTGCATAGCATTCCAAGTATTTATTTAAGCTTTACAAATTAAAATTATCATGTCAAATAGAAAAATCTTGGCCAGTCTCTATTTTCAGTACTTTCATTTCTACGCGAACCAACCTAAGTAAATGGTTAGTATTTTTTTAAGCAAAACGAGCAAAAAAAGCGAGCGTTAAGATAAATGACTGGTGTCTAGTGAACGTGTACTACGCGCGAATTGTGTTTAGCAGTTCAGTTACTGTCTTACTGTTCAAAGGAGTTCATTTGATAAAGACTGTTTTGAATGAAGTTGTAGAGGGTGCGTTCAAAATAGTTATTTCTACTGACAGGACCTACTTGCACAAAATAGCGGGTTTTCCCGTACAAACCAAGCTACGGAATGAAACGGTTACAATGTTTTACCTGTTTTTAGGGTTCCGTACCTCAAAAGGAAAAAACGGAACCCTTATAGGATCACTTCGTAGTCCGTCTGTCAGTCTGTCAAGACCATTTTTCTCAGGAACGTGTAGAGGTATCAAGTTGAAATTAATATCAAATACGTAAGTCTATGGTCCCTTGAAGCTCTAAAAAAATCAAGCTTCCAAGTCAACGCAATAAAAAAATACGGCGATATAAGCGACATTACACACACACTCACATACTTACACATACACACACACGCACACACACACATACTTTTTTTATTCTGTTTGTCTTTAGCTGTAAGTCTTCCATAATTAATAAATAAATAAATTATTGCGACATATTTCGATACTCGCAAATAAATCAATACCTATACTTCCCGTTGACCTAGAATCATGAAATTTGGCAAGAAGCAAGTTTTTACAGCACAAGTATATGAAAAAGTCCTAAAATTGTAAATTTGTTGTCTTATCACAAAAAAAAAATTGCGAATATCTCGCACAAAAATCAAAACATATAGGGTACTTCCCGTTGACCTAGAATCATGAAATTTGGGCAGAAGTCTCACAGCAAAAGTAAAGAAAAAAATCATTTTTGCGATTACTAACTTAAATTTTCAGTTGGAAAATTGACCGTGGCGTATATCGATGTATGGGAGAACATGTTTTTCAACTGCAATATTAAGTTTTTTTTGGGGATAAATCCTAACTACGGAACCCTTCATTGTGCGTGGTCCGACACGCACTTGGCCGGTTTTTTTATGTGTGAGCGCGTAACCGTGCCTCATAAAGCACGTTAAGCGGTAGGTCCCTGCTGTCATTCGTAGTTCTTCGACAGTCCTGACGGATAGTCAGAAGCCCAAAAGTCTGACAACCAGTCTCACCAAGATGCATCGTAATACTTAGTAACTAGGTTGTGGAGGTCAGATAGGCAGTCATCTTCATTTCAGCTGAAAGACGTCCACTGCTGGACATAAGCCTCCCCCAAGCACCACCACGTCGACCGGTTCTGTGCTTCCCCCATCTAGCGGATACCTGCGGCCTTCCCAGGTCATCGGTCAACGCTACGTCTTTCGGTACGTGGTCGCCACCCACAGCCTTTCAGCCCCATTGGCCATCGGTTCTGCGAGCAATGCGCCCTGCCCACTGCCACTTAAATTAGTCAGTTGCTCAATGTGAAATACTGGCATTTAGCTGCATCCGGTTAGACTGGAAACCGACCTCAGCATAGTTGGGAAAAGGCTAGGCAGATAGATTGCATGGGTTAATACGTAGCTATTTTACCCGACCCGATCGGTACCGACTTGTCTTTACGGGAAGCCCCTTTTGTATGTTTGATGGTATGAGGACCAGGGTGTAAAGTTCACTCATCCACCGTAGAAAAGGGCGGATCCTCCGACCAGACGGGTGTTGTGTCTGATTGGCAACTGTCGACGGTTGATGTCGGGTCGTTGTATGTATGCTAGTTGCGCGGTAAACTCTGCTTGCGCGATGCAGGATTTGCGTGACGTCAGTGTGACGCGTAGTTCGCATGTACCCTTAGAATTAAAGGTTTCCACAATCTTGATAATTTAATTAGTATCGGATGTTTTTCCGTAGAACGTACGCACGTTGTTATTTTCATGAAGGAACAAATTCTTACTTATTTCCACTGTGGTTTTTTTGAAGAACCTTCTGCAGAACGCTTCAAAAATGATGCAAGAGATGTTTACCTGGAACAAGGAAATTAAAACGTTAATATTGTTTAATAAACACCGCGAGTAGTGTAAGTCGTTTTTAAACATTGTATAGACAGCGAAATTAATTGTTAAGCAAATTGACACCCTACGACAATTTGCCTTGTTATAGCTATTTCATCCATCTGTCAAAAGATGACGGATGTGATATGAATATTATTTAAGTTGGTAAATTTATTTAACAATAAATTTCCTTTTCTTTGACTGCCTCATTGGTCCAGTGGTCGCTAGCGCTACTGCTAAGCGTGAGGTCCTGGGTTCGATTCCCAGGTCGGGCAAAGTGTTATTGGGACTGTCCATTAGGAATTTCTCAGTAGCAGCCCGGAGTCTGGATTTGTGCCCGGTTGATGGCAATATGCTCGCCCCCTATTACATGGGACTTAAACATAACTGGCGAAATATGGGTGTACTATAATTATACCTCTGCCTAACCCTTCGGGGATTACAGGCGTGATGTTATATTTCCTTTTCGATCGGAGTTTAATATACATTGTTAACCTCTAAACAAACATGAAACCAACAGCTTTTATCAAATTAAATAAAACACTACCACACTCCCAAAAGGGTCCCTAACCAACCCCCCCTATCTAATAGGGATAAAGCTAGTTCCCTTAACGGCAACCATTTTAATTATACGTGAGAAGGACTCAGAGCTTTAACCTTTTTAGGATTCCGTACGTCCAAATGAAAAAAGGGACCCATAAAGGATCACTCGTTTGTCTGTCTGTCTGTCCGGCTGTCACAACCAATTTGCTCCGAATCTACTGGACCGATTAAGTTGTTTGGTGTACATATGCATTTCTGTGACCCAAATACAGACGTGTGACGTAAATAGATTAATTTTAAATATGGTGGTCACTTTTGGGGGGTAAATTTGAAAAAAAAAATGCAAACTGTAGGTACCGTATTGCATATAAAATGAAAGTGCTTGTTGAAAAGGACTTCAGAAATATTATTTTTATAATTTTATGTTTTTTTTTTGTACTTACGACATTGAAATTTTAACTTTATTTCCATACTATTAAGTTATATTTTTATTCGTCGCGCGTCGCCTAAAAATACCGTCGTGAGTCGTGGGCCGACTCTCTCTTTCTGAATACATACATAAGATAAAGAAAACAAATATCACTGTCTCGTTCTTATGTATGTATTCAGAAAGAGAGAGGCGGCCCACAGTCGTCTTCACTTAGGTATTTAGACTGTAGCCTCCACATTTATCTATACGTTCATGATTTGTTCTGACGAGTTAGGTTTCAATATCAAATCCGCCACTTAAATTAATTCTTTTAAAATTACTAAGAACTTAGATGAAAATTTACCATTCATGTATAAATACGAGCAAAAACATATTCACTAGCGGCTCGGATACACCAAATCAGTCATCGGCCACATGGCTACACATCAAGCTATACATTTCCAATATACGCTGAACTCTCATTGTACGGGAATCCTATATTATGAGAGATCAGCTTATACTAGAAATGTATAGCTTGATGTGTAGCCGTCTGTACGTCGTCGGCCAAACTTTATCTCCGAAACTACTGAGCCTATTTTTTTTTATGGTTCATTAATAGTACTTACTTTTAATAGTACTTTACTAACTATCTTGAGCTTGAGCTTTAACTTTAATTATAGATTACAAGAAAACCTATATAAAGTCTATGATCTTAAAATAACATGGTACATCTCTCAATATTGTGCGTACAAACTTACATTACATTTGCAGTTAGAATGTATAAGGGAACACGTTTTTAAACTACAATGTTAAGTTTGTTCTTAGGATAAATTCATCCCAACTACGGAACCTTTCACTGTGCGTGGTCTGACTCGTTCTTGGCTGGTTTTTTTCAGTCTAGCTCTCATCCGCCAAGTGTACAGAGTAAATAACGTGCGATAATGGACTTCGTTCCAAAAATAAATAAACAAAATTGACACAAGCTTTTGCATTTGTTCATATTACATCTAAGACGGATCGTTAGTGGCGAGGACACAGAGAATCCTAGATGAGGCTTGTTGAATCTACAAGTCTTATCGTATTTGAATTTGTAAGGACAATCTGTCGCCTAGATTTGGGTGGATTCCGAAGTCAACAGATATATATCCATGTGTGTCAAAATTACCCTTCGTTGCCACTAGTACCAATAACAGTTCCATGATGGAACTACTGATGTTTTTAGGGTTCCGTACCCAAAGGGTAAAACGGGAACCCTATTACTAAGGCTCCGCCGTCTGTCTGTCTGTCCGTCTGTCACCAGGCTGTATCTCATGAACCGTGATAGCTAGACAGTTGAAATTTTTCACAGATGATGTATTTCTGTTGCCGCTATAACAAAAAATATTTAAGGGGGCTCCCATACAACAAACGTGATTTTTTTGCTCGTTTTTGCTCGATATTGATAACGGCAACACGTAGACGCTTGAAATATTCACAGAATATTTAGTTATATTATATTCACTTTAAAAATAAATATATTAATTAAATTAAAATAAAACCAATCTTTAAGGGGGCTCCCATACAACAAACGTGATTTTTTTGCCATTTTTATAGACAATGATGCGGAACCATTCGTGCGCGAATCCGACTCGCACTTGGCCAGTTTTTTTTAAATCACTAGTTCCATTATAAAATAATCTAAAAATAATGGAACTAATGTTGAATTTTTTATCACTATTTCCACATTATTATTTTAGTCGCAGCGGAAATTTATGAATAGGTACTAAAATTATATAACGGAAACGGAATCCTGTGCCTTCTTACCAAGGGGGTAGGCAGAAATTATAGAACGCTACGATCCCTAGATAACCCTTTTGCTTTGTTTACGTTCATGCATCTATATTCCGTTGGTTTAGGTAGTTAAATAAAGGTAAACAAAAAACCCACGTGACGAGAGAGCTGTCAAGTAACCGACTAAACGTAATACCTGGCACTTCAGTTGGCATGCTACGTCACAGTTGTACTCTTCAATTTAGCAACGTTTTATTTCATTGAAGTTTAGAGAACATGTCTTTTTGGGATCTTTACAATAGACAGATTACCAAAATAATATAGTAATATATAAATCTAACTAAATAATTGTGCTCAAGCAATTACTTCTACGAAGAGTAGTATAAGAATAAATGATAAAGTTTAACATAAAGTAATAACAGAGGAAACTATCGTAATAATAATAAAATAAAATAAAATTGTAACTTATAGTTACAATGTATTTTTAAACAAGAAAGTGTCATCTATAAAAACCCTTTTTATGATTTGTTTACCTTTATTTAACTACCTAAACCTATGGAGTATAGTTATACATGAATGCCGGTTGCGCCCGCAAACGGAATACTCATATTAGGAATACTTTTTAATCAGTCAAAATATTTTTTTCTCAGAAACCATTAGAGAAGTAATTAACTTTCTCTCCATCTTAACTTTCCACTAATTCCTAACATTCACAAACAAACAGAGCAATCAAACTGCCGCTAATCAATGTTTTTATCTATAAACTGCAACACAAATCTCCAACAATCAACAGCACAATCTCAGAAATCCTATAAAAATTCTACCCGTGACCTGTAAGAGAACTACAGAATCCGTACTAACATAATCGGAGAGCCAGTAGATAATCTTGTTACCACAGTCTGGAGGAAGTTTTAAGAGCTGCACGCACCATCACTTAACTTGTAAGCTTAGCTCCTGTACTATAAATTTCACTACACCTAACTTAATTTAGTGGCACTGGGACGCTGGCTGATGCTGAGCTCGAAACTTCTGGAACTTCGAGGTCGTTTTATTTATGGATTTGAAGTTGGATATGTGGGTGGTTAAAGGGTTGTCCTGATGAAGTAATAGGGAATCGCAATAGCATTGATTTTTCAACTAATTGTGGCAATATTATTTTACATTGATATTTAAAGAGAAATCTGGCTAAGAATGTGAGTACCATGTAGACTACAACATACATGTCTGGCGGTTTTGAATTATTTTTATGTGGCCTATGCAAATGTCATGCAGATCTGGTAGCTTCGTGTGACGGGACGTTGAGCTCTCTAAAATAGAGTTGAGCTACACGATGACTTATGCATGCGTTTTTTTTTTGTGGGTGGGAAATTATCAATAACTTCTCCCGCTTTGGGCGGAGTGGGTGTTAGACTTTTACTGACTAAAACCCGTCCGTGTTCCTTCAGTTGCCTGTGTGCCAGGGTCACGATATCCCTTTTGGACAAATGCATGCGTGCTGTCTGTCGAAAGAGGTAAACTCAAAGATGCAATGGCGCTTTCTTCAAAAGGCCCTTACAGACGTGACCCTGCATTGTCTGATTCACACATTTTTCACACCTAATAATATATAAATAATGCTCAACATTATACAATATTAGTTTTAGTATATGCAAAACCCGAAACACGTGTCTAGTTTTTTTTTTGTATAGAATCTATGTACAAAATATCAAAACTGTATCATGAAAAATCACAAAGTTATAAGGTTGTTATGTTACCGGGTTGTCCGTACAAAAGCATGCTCGGCGTCCCCGCGCCTTCAGGGTCGTCTTGCGCTCATTGATAATAATTTAGCAGTAGGTACCTAACCGTAAAGCGATTGTATTGTAAGTAATTAAATGGTGATAACATTTTCCATCACACTTAAATATTTTTGGGACAAAATATAACATGGTGTAAAAATGATTGAAATCGATTCAGTTCCTTATTCTGAACAAACTATATTCAGGTTTCGCATATACTAAAAATAATGTTGTATGTATTATTAAGATGACTTTAAAAGAGACCTCTAAGTTTGTTTCCGAATTTCTTATCAGAGATCCTTAGGCCAGGCCAGCGCCATGTAGTTTTTTTATTTTTATTAAATTGACTTATAAAACTGTCACAGATCGTTTCAAATAAGGTAGGCCCACGTGTTGTATTGATCACCACGATCTGTAAAACGATCGTGGTGATCAATACAACAAGCATTAATCTCCACCCTGGCTTCTGAAGAAGATCGAAGAACGGTTTTGTTTTTTTAATTACAGCCCAGGTACTTATTAAGTCTATTATTATGAAGTCCAGTGGTCGCAAGCGCTACTACTGAAAATGGTTCGATTCTCAGGTCGGGCAAAGTTTTATTGGGTTTTTCCATCAGGAATTTCTCAGTAGCAGCCCAGAGTCTGGATTTGTGCCCGGTTGATGACAATAGGCTTCCCCTCTATTACATGAGACTCAAATATAACTGGCGAAATGTGGGTACACCACTGCCTAACTCTTCGGGGAAACAAGGCGTGATGTTATGGTTATGTTAATTACTTACCACAATGGCCAGAAGGCAGTAAAGTCCTCCATACTACCTTACGGTTTACAACATATACAACGTGTTCCTTTTGATATCCTATTACTCAAGGGACCATGGGGATGAATGAGACCATGTCAAAGAATCAACTGGCGTATGAATTATGTTTCAATTACAGTCACGATTAATTATGTACAACCATTTTACTTGAAATATGATAACGTCGCATTTTCTTAGCTTTAAATATGAATGATTGGTTTGAATGAAAATAATTTACTCGTACTTATGAATGAAACTTAGATACACACGTCGAGAGTCTAGTAATAGTATTCATGATGTTATCCTCGAAACTATACAGGGTTACTGGTAACTCGACGTATTCCTTGCAGGACGTCATAGTATGGTTAAAATGCAACAAATTAAGCCACCAAATGTTCTACCGAAATTCAGTAGTTTTTGAGTTAAATAGGTTTTTAGTTGTTTTATGAAAAATACAATTTAAAAATGATTTACGGTGCGACTATACTAGAATTTAATTTATTATCATAGCTGATGCCGTAGCAAATCTTTGTTAATAATTAAAAAATCCAAAATGCCGAAAACTTGGCCGAGATCTCTAATTAAACATTTTATTTTTCGTATTTTTTGTCATTACTTTATTTAAAAAAACTCAAAAACTACTGAATTTCGGTAGAACATTTGGTGGCTTAATTTGTTGCATTTAACCTTACTATGACGTCGTGCAAGGAATACGTGGAGTTACTAGTAACCCTGTATATTTTTAGAAGACTTGTTGTAGGACTTTTTGTATTCTAGGACTTATAATCTCAGAGTTATGTAATGGGACATCAAAAGGAGCACATTGTATACCACAGTCCTGTCGACCCAGTAAAGCTTATCACATAGTTAACAAACAACTATTTGCCACAACATTCTAACAACTTGTGAACGTACAAATAAGATGGCTGCTTGCTGGCCTACTTCGGAATTCCTACGTTGGTAACTATAAATTATACATTATGGAATCACGATTGCCTACACCCATGCTATAAATCCTCCATAAAAGTTTTTGAAACAGTTAGCTTATTGCCAACATTAAAACAAACAGTGTCATAGTAACCATAATATCATCCAAACGAGTGTTATAATGTTGTACTAAATTTAATTATGCAACTCCTTTGCTTTTTCGATCCCTTCGATCCTTACTCATCAAATAGCCACATTCTCACTACTCTATTCGTGGTATCTTTATGAATTTCAAAATAAGAACATTGTCATGCACGCGTGTTTCACTAATACAGCGCCGTAATAAAAAATAAAAAATATATATTGTTACATATACATGAACTCTGAAACGGATAGCGAGACTTCCGACGAAGACTCTGGAATCAGCAACGCGTAATACAGCATAGCAGTGACACAGTCAAGAACAGAGCAGACCTGAGCCAACCTGGCGGTAACGCTATTAAAAGACGATCCCATAGATAAATATCACCCGTCTCTCCACTATTCCAATGCTTGCTCAAGGATGCATATCTGGTAGGCTCTAAAAATCCTTCCATATCCCAAGAGCCCGTCTTTCCTACCATTATCACACCCCCGGTCTACTCTTTGATACACAATCGTCTTTGTAGTCTCATGAAACATGAGGCTTCAGGGACTAGGGTGAATCTCTGGGTTCATTCGAGCAATCGAGTCTGGTTAAACCATGCTGGGGTCGGTGCATTTCATTCATGCATATCATAAGATACGCAGCAATTCATCTTTCCGTGAATTTACATTGAGTTCTTACAACACTGTTCAACACCCTATGGTTTCAGAACCTTTTATAGAGGATTAATATCATGGGTGTCGATAAAGTCATGTATGCAACTGTACTTAATTAGGTATTAAAACACTCATCTGATACTATTATCACCTATTGTATTGTATTAAACGAGCCTCAGAGCCTTACTTATGTTAGACACTCATCATCTGCCTAACGTTTTCCCAACTATGTTGGGCTCACCTTCCAGTCTAACCGGAAGCAGCTGAAGACCACTATTTTACATGGAGCGACTGCCTATCTGGCCTCCGCAACCCAATTACTGGGTAATACGATACCCCTTGGTAAGATTGGTATATTAGACACAGCCTGTGCTAATATAATATATTTTATTTATTGACACAAGCTTTTACAATATTTATCTTTTCAGTCTTGAGAAACAATAGAAAAAGATTTACACAAAAGTATTGTATAGGATTCAGGACAGTAGTTGGACAGTGGTCATTATGTCCGTGTAAAATAATAATTTGCAACCACTAACTCTGTCTGCTATATGTGGCAAAAGGTTATTCAATACTCAATATATTTATTGCTTCCACATGTGAAATTAGGTGGTAGGTTTTACAGAATTATGATCATTGTGGACCCTGTCGGGCACAGCAAATGAAATCATCCCCCTCGGACCGTTTATTGTGACCTATGATAAGCAGAGATAGATTGCAGGCTTAGGACAATTAAAGTTATTTATTTATTCCTAGATTGTTTTACAAATTAAACCTAGGCTAGTTTGAGTACAAATGAGTTAAGCATCTGCAGCCGAACTAGGCAAAACCCGTATTTCGGCGCACAGAGCCAATCTCCTCGGACAATTTTACATTTATCATAGCCATTATTTTTTTCAAAATAATTTAACAGTAGTGTTATTTTATTATGATAATAACAAACCCGTATTCAAAATGTTTCTTCAGGCAGCGCTGACGGAGCAGCACAATCCTCGAGCGCGTTCTTTGCGTTGTGAATATACGCCTCAGAATATCATCTCTCGCCCCCTATTTTATTTCCTGTTTTAGTAGTGGTTTATTTCATTTTCTATGAAAAATTACTCGAGCATTTTGCCTCTGTTTCCGCTGACCCTTATACATAACGCACAGACTCAAAATGAATCTGCCTAGCCTTTTCCCAACTATGTTGGGGTCGGCTTCCAGTCTAACTGGATGCAGCTGAATACCAGTATTTTACATCGACTGGACCGACTGCCTATCTGACCTCCACAGCCTAGTAACTGGGTAATACGATAATACTGACTGAAGACTGGTTGTCAGACTTTCGGGCTTTTGACGACCCGTAACGACTGTCAAAGATCCATGAATGACAGCCGGGACCAAAAGGTTGACGTGCTTTCCGAGGCACGAAGGAGTCTCGATAAGTAAAGACGATCATCCATCTACGCACCAACCCCGGCAAGCGTAGCTTAACCTGGTCGATCGACCCGTTCGGCTGATATTACTTAGCCCCAAGCTCCTCGCATAACGCACAGACTACACCATCATTATTCTAATCTTTTGTCTTATGTACATATAATCCAAAACCCATAGGTATTCGTATACTTACGTTCGTGAATGATCGGAATGGCGACCGAGACCCGAAAGGGATTGAAATTCGGCATTTTCCGCAAACCCCACATCGCGATGTACCTGTGATTCATTTAGGAAAATATGTGGTGTATAAATTTAAGCAGCGTTTTATGTATTTCAGCTATTTAGGGTTGCATTAATTTTAAACTGAAAAGGGATGAGATTAAAAACAAAGTGGAAACTTTTTAACCGCGAGTGCCTTTATATAAGAGGAATGTTTTTAAGCACACGTAAAGACCGCAGTGATAATCTTAAGTATTTTTAAATATCTCACAGAATTCCATGATGCTCTTTCATCAGAAAAAAAAATCTTATCTTCTTTTTTTCCTATTCTTTTTCTCTTTTTTGTACATAGGTCAATTGCAGTTCTTTTTCATTGCTTTTGTGTTACGTAATCACTGTTTTATTGGGGCATACACGAGAAGGAATAGTTACCTTTTCCTTCTCCTGTAATCCCGAATTAAACCGTGCCATAATCATAAATCTTTATTCATCTCGATATCATAAATTACAGGCACTGGTTAATAAAATACAAAATCTTAAATAGAGAAAGGTGTCTGAGGTAGGAGGGTCCTGAGATTTTTCAACCGAAATATGAGAGGAGAAAGACTGTAGACAGATGCTGACTATACCACGACTAGTCTCAGCATGACACAGTAAGTCAGCCGCCCTACTAACTTGTTGCTGAATGACTAGTATTTTTGTCCACATATATGTAATTCTATAGTTCAATAATTGTAGTTCTATAGTTTCTGCCTATCCCCATGGAAAGAAGGCGTATGTTTATGTATGTGTATTTATATATAATTATTTTATAAAATATTATGTAATTTATGGCATAAGCTGCAAAATTTTATGAAGTTTGTGCCGATACGAGAGAAGAAATTTAAAGTAATAATAACATAACATCACGCCATGTTTCCCTGAAGGGTTAGGCAGAGGTGTACCTATAGTACACCCACATTTCGCCAGTTATGTTTAAGTCCCATGTAATGGCGAGCCTATTGGCATCAACCGGGCACAAATCCAAACTCAGGGCTGCTACTGAGAAATTCAAATTATTCTAGGTGCGTCTTCACATAATAATCATATAATTATTGTACTCAAACAAAATATTATAAAACATTTTTAAAACAGTAACGGTGGAGTTTCTTTCCCATTCTTCTCCATACGAAACTACCTTTTGGAAGGGGCAACTAGAATCAATTCTATTTTTTGTAAATTTTGACGTTCAAAAGTACCTCTTATGTGCCTATTTGAAATAAATGGTTTGACTTTGCCTTTGACTTTTATTATTTATTTATAAATCAGATAACATAATCCATTATGGTTAGTAACAACAGGAGCTTATAAAGTAAATAATATAAATATAAAAAACAAATAAAACATTCTATTTTACCGTCCCAACCACGATGCTTACCCAGAGCGAGTTTGTCGGACACTGATAATTACCCGAAACAATCTTCAGAATGTCGTTGCTGCTGCCGCGTACTCTGCCCAAAAGTGACGCTATACGCTTGCGTCTTATTGCGTAAAAGTCATCCGTACGCGCTTCGGCAAACATAGCTGACGCACTGCAGAACCGCGGCAACCGCAACAACATCCTGAAGACGTTATTGTATTGTACCCGCAGAGCACTGTAAGCCTTTTAAGTATAATTACCCCACAGGCTGCTCGTGTACTCGGGTGTCACCACTGTGTGGATCGCCCGGAGGACACGGTGGAGCATACGGTGGAGGCGATCGGCGGCGGCGATCTCTCGCGTCCGGCCCTGGTTCAGGCCATGGTTTGGAGCGAGAGTCCATGGGAGGCCGTCACCTCCTTCTGCGAAGCAGTAATGCTAGCGAAGGATGAGGCGGAACGCGTGAGGGTGAGGCAAGGATCGTGCCCCCGCGCCCTTAGTCACCGCAGGAGACGCCCCGGGCGACGGGAGTCGCAAGCCGATTTCCGGCCTCCGCAGGCGCGGGCCTGCGGACGTTGAGCGATGGGTAGCTCGCCGTCCGATAAGGACCAGGCCCGAGTCGACAACGCGTTGTGTTCCACGCGCACCTTAAAGAGATGTCAGCACCAACTAACGAATCCGTTAGGACCAATGCCTGCCAGGGTTGCGAGCTTGTCCGAAAGCGATATCGTGGCCCTGGCACACAGGCAACGGAAGGAACACGAGTGGGTTTTAGTCAGTAAAAGTCTGACACGCCCTCCCGCTCCGCCTAGAGCGGGAGAAGTTATTTGATAATTTCCAACCCAAAAACAAAAAAAAAAGGCTGCTTGTGTAAAAAGATTGGCAATATGCTTTGAATAGCGCTAACTTGACTTCAGCTGAGCAACGAGCAAACCTGCGAGCCAACATATTACCCCATATATATATTAAGTTGTGACCACGGTACCTATTTAATTAACACTCAAATAGCTTTTGTCTAGCTGAGCTTTCAAGTTCTAATTCCATCCGTAAGGCTGGTGTCACACGAAATTTGCATTACATTACTATCGTGGCCTAATTCTAAATGAAGCTGAAGTGTTATTAGTTAAAAGTGTGGTAAGCCTAACTAAAAGTCGTGGAGAGCATTAAGCGCTAGACCGCAGAACTTAACAGAAGGAGTAACTAGGGAATTAGTAGTATGTAGTTCTAGTTAAGGAAAACTGTAATGTGTAAACATTACGCTTATATTCACCGAATGGGTAGGCAAAGATAAATTTCTATCTACTTAATAAAAATTTCAATTAAAAATCCCAATCGCAGGCTGTGCTGGCGCCGCTGCTGAGACCCTCAAGCGGCGCAAATACTGTAACGTTATGGATAACTATAGTTTTGAGCAGTTTAGGGTCAAATCAACCCTAACTACCCATGTGACGCCCATGTTATGTTAGTAATAATTACCCATGTTTGCAAACCAATAAATGATATATGTTTAATCCGTATTCATAGGTCGAAGCGCTAGTTCGTCAAAACGGTCATGGGGCCCGAGTGCGCGTCCCTTTTTAAATTTCTCGCCGATTGATTGACACTTCACGTGACCAGTGGGTTAGCTCGTTCTTGGGCCAAAGAATTAGCATTGCCATTCAACGTGGCAATTCTGCCAGTCTCTGGGCACGTTTCCGGATGACAGCGATGCGGACGAGAACTTCGACGCCTAACTGTCCTTTTGTTTTTTGTAGTTAGTTAGTTATTTAAATTAGTACCTAGTCACTAATGGAAATAGTTAGTTGCGTGATATATTGTTTATAATGATTTATTAAATATTGAAATACTTTATAGTTAATAAAAATTAAAGGATAATACACTTATCCTCCATAGAAAAGGGAGGATCCTCCGACCAGACGGGTGTTGTGGGCTACTGCCCGACGATTAATTTCGGGACGTTGTATATAATTATGCTAGTCACGTGGTAAACTGAGCTTACGCGATGCAGGATTTTGCGTGACGTCAAAGCGATGCGTAGTTTTGCATGTGGCGATGTAAATGCGGCCACATCACTCCGCTCCGGAGACGGAGGTCGGTAGTGGGCTGAGTCATGTATCTTGCGATGCTTGCCAGTGCCAGTTGAGGTTCCAGGAGTTGGATTCGGTTGCTGCATAGTTCGTGGTGAGGCGGAACTGTCTGCGGAGATTCCCCAGTAAGTCGGGGTAGCGCTGCATTATGCTCCAGTGCGTCGGGTATGGTACAGTACCGGGTTGAGGCTGACTGCTGGCTTCCGTCAATCAGTATAGGTTTTGTTAGCTCTGTTTGTGGACCGGCCAAAAGTGCAGTATGCTGTGCCAAGGTTTCTGATGAGGCTGAGGGTGATGACCAGGAATGAGAGTCCACTGCATGCAGGTGGTCAGGATACCCGTTGAAGCCATGGATGGAGGCTGGCTGTGTGACTCGCCGCTCGAAAGCTTGAGGAAGTGATGATGATGACGTCACGCTGAAGTAAGTGCACGAAGGCTGCGCTGATGTTCATGTTCGGGATCACCAGTATAGAGGCATGAGGAACAAGGTGTAAAGTTCACTCATCCTTCATAGAAAAGGGAGGATCCTCCGACCAAACGGGTGTTGTGTCTGGTGGGCTACTGCCCGACGATTAATGTCGCAACGTTTTATATATAGGAGTAGTCGCGCATTTGACTCTGCATTTCACTTCACAGGCGATCAAGTACAGTGTCATCCAACATATGATTACGCTGGATGACCCGCACCTGATCCGACAGTCGTTGTGCCGAAACGTTGACAGCTGGCTCAAGTACCTGAAAAAGAGAGAGCATCCGAACACGGTACGCGGTCTGATTGTTTCCCCCCTCTGTAGCCCCATAGTATGAGCGCATGACGTTCTCATTGATGGTTCGTGTCCATCTCATGCGCTGCACACTTCCGCCGGGAGCTATCCTACTAGTCGCGCGGTAAACTCTGCTTGCGCGATGCAGGATTTGGCGTGACGTCAGTGCGATGCGTAGTTTCGCATATGGCGATGTAAATGCGCCCACAAACTCATTCATTCATTCGCTCATTGACAGACAACGCACAGCTTAAAAGCACCATTTCACGTTTTTGTCTTTTAACGAACCCCTATAGATATAAAGAAGGGTATAATAAGGTGCAAAATAACTATAAAAAGAAAATCTCACTATAGTGTTAAGGTCGTAAAAAGAGTAGAAATAAAATGTATAAGGACCCGCAATTTACCTAGTATAACTCGGGACATATTAATTTTATGGCGGGCAATAACAGAAGCTTTTATGTGCTATAATATGATCTACTGAGTTTTATTGAGAACCTTTGTGGTTTTCTAGGACGCGAGGAAATGGAGTAAAATGATTTCCCGTTATTCATATGTGATATGTTTGACAACAGGTCGAAAATTCATGATGATAGAGAGTGATTACCTCCGCCTGCTGTAAAACTACAACAAGAAGAAGATCGATGTACAGGCCTCCTCTCTGTGAGAGGGAGTGAGCCGTAATCCAACACGCGGGCTCAGTGCGGGTTGGTAGATGTCACATGTCTTTGCATTTTGAGTTCTAGGACATGCCGGTTTCCTCACGATGTTTTCCTTCACCGTTTTGAGAGCAGTGGTGATGAAATAATTTACACAAAGTAAAGCGCCTGTCTGGGTTCGAACCTACGACCTACAACTAGTCGTCGTCGTCGATAAATATGGAGCGTCCAATAAATAACTTACCCTAGGGATAATAAATATTAATTAAATAATTTAATAATGATTAATTTAAATTAAATAAATAAATAAATGTACATATTTATAAAACAATAATAAATAAATATAAAAAAAATAATTACAATTATTTATTATAACAACTAAATAGTCAAATAAAAGCCCTCATCCTCACTCCTACTTTTGCTGTACCCGACAGGGTCCACAATGATCATACGAGTAGTTCTGTAAAACCTACCACCTAAGTTCACATGTGGAAATAATAAATATATTGAGTATTGAACTTGTAAGTCGCGGTCGCTACCACAGGGTCACTACAGTACCCGAAGTGTAAGTTTGCAAGAGAGTAGACGTAACTATTTCGTTTGCGTTAAAATTTCATCATAATACTAACACTATAAAAAAAGGAATGAGAAGCCACCAAAGTCAACTTTTTACCTATTTTTTTTTTTTAAGAATTTTTAAACTTTTCTTTGACCTATGAACTTGAAATTTGATGATAATGTTTATTATTACGTATATTTTACTATTTTACTTTTGCGTAACATGCGCGCGGCGCTTGAGTCGTTGCCGACGTTACTGAATGTTGCCATTCTAGATATTATATTTATATAAACATAGATAACGAAGTGTTGCATTTATTTTATTTTGTTTATTTTTATCTCATTATGCTGCACCGGTTGACGTCATCACGTCAACGCCGGCTGTCGCTGAAAACCAGCGCTGGGGCTCTGTCTCACATAGGGTCGCAGCATTATGCTGAGCGATGGCCGTTTTGCGTGAATGTGACGCATATTTTCCCTCAACTTGATAAATGATAAATGATTTATTTCTGTAAGTAGGTTTGTACAAACACTTTTACACGTCAATCATATTAAAAAAAAACTAGATGAGGTCGGCGTTTCGTATCCGACTACTCTGAGAAGAAATGCCGAAACAAACTCAGAGGTCACAGTCTCTTTTAAAGTCCAGACATAATCTTGGTCTGATCATGTGAAGACCATGTAGATTGGTGCCTAAAATGATCTTTTGACGAAAGAACCACACAGATTTGAGTGGACCTGTCCAGTCAGTGCACGCATTTGTCAGTTATCGTGCAGCTCAACTCAAAACTTAAGGAGCTCAGCGATTCGACGAACAATACCAAAGAAAGGATAATTGGTTAGGCCGCATAAAGTACTCAAACTGCCAGACCTGCATTAATTTTTTTTTGATTGAGAATAAAAATAAAAAAACAATTCACTTATTCCTCACATTCATAATAATTAAAATAATATAATACTTTACAAAGTAAATATTCATGTCATAGTTTAGGTATTTAAAAATTTAAATCAAAAGAAAAATATAAATAGTTTGCAAAAAAATCAAATCAAGATTCACTGTAAATTGGAGCAGCTCAATCCCAAGTCTTGTTCTTTCGTGTTTTTGTTTTTATTTCTTTGCGTTATGTTTACCGCAAATAAACTTATTTTCTTTCTTTCTTTCTTTTTTTCTAAATACTACTATATTGATAAATCGGATTTTTTCTTTGAATTTCCATAATTTTTCCTATTACAACCAACTTGATTTTGCGGTCAAATGCGTAGCATAAAATCTCAATGATTTGGTACGGAACCCTAAATATGGGAAGTCCGACACGCGTCTGGCCGAAGACTTCAATTTTCCACTAAGTACGGTTAATAACATCTCTTGAACTATGTATGTATAACATACCCCTTACTACTATTCAACTTCAAAAAGTCTTCTTTTCCATAAGAGCCATACAAAAGCTTGCCATGACACTCAACAACTTTCTAACACTATCGCTTTCAAACAGACGTAAAAACTTGTTCTTCGGATACGAGGTTATATATAGGTACCACCCTGAAAACTTTATCACTCTATGGGCCATAAAATGGAGCCTATATAATTTATAACTATATTAGTATAACGTTCGCGTTGAGAATTGTGTGAAGGATTTAGGAGAGAAGGATTCAATATGTTTAGGTCTCTTCGAGTTATACTTTTTGGTGGGCACTATTGGTCTTTTTGATTTGATTTACTGACTGAAAGTGAATGGATACTTAGATACATACATTCATATGTAAACTCACGCCTTTTTCCCATGGGGTTAGGCAGAAACTATAGAACGCCACCTGCTACGCTCCTTACATACTCCTTTGGTTCGTTTACGTTCATACATCTGGTCATACACGCATGCCGGTTGCTAGTACTACGCACCTGACCTTTCTGAATACCAACTAGGTCACAACCACCCCATTAACCACCAATTAGGTCACTATATGTCTTCCTAGGGCGTCCTCTCCCGGCGTTTCCACTCACATCTGCCTTGTAAATACCTTTTTAGGGTTCCGTAGTAAACAAGGAACCCTTATAGTTTCGCCATATCCGTCTGTCTGTCTGTCTGTCTATCCGTCCGTCCGTCTGTCCCCGGCTAAGCTCGGAGACGCTTAGTCCTAGAAAGCTGTAATTTGGCAAGGGTGTACATATTTATCACACCGAAAAAGTCGTAAAATAAAACCATGAAAAACATTTTTTTAGAGTACCTCCCTTACACGTGAAACGGGGATATTTTTTTTTTTCTCATCTAGTACATGGTGTGGGGTATCGTTGGATAGGCCGTTTAAAAATATTGTGGGTCTGTGAAAGCCATTTTTCAATTCTGAGATCCGTTTGCGTAATATTAAGCTTTAAAGTGCTATTTTTTGTTAGAGTCAAGTGTCCCACCTCCCTGCCAGCTAAATGGTTGGTTTTGGATATGTGAAAAAATTCATGGCAGTAGTATATATGTTACGGCTAATACCCGAAGTGCGGCTACACCTAGTTTTAGCCGATTAGAACTAGGTGTTGCCACTTACTCTTGGTTAAACCTAGTACGAGCCGATTGTTTTCGATCAACAATAGAGGGGATCTGGCGCTCGGCGGCCGCTAGCGCGGCACGCTCGCTTCGCTCGCTCGCTTTCGCTTGTTAATGGTTACTGTTCTAACCTAACCTAACCCAAATGATTCAATAACAGTAGATGACTTTGCAGCGAACACCTAGTTCTAACCGGCTAAAACTAGGTGTAGCCGCACTTCGGGTATTAGCCGTAACATATATATAACGAAATTAAAAGGAAAACTATCACAGCTATGTAGGGTTTACTAGTTAACGAGTAAGTCTACCAACTTAAATTTGCAGTTGAAGAATACTGTAACGTATATCGATGCATGGGAGAGAATGTTTTTCAACTACAATGTTAAGTTTGTTTTTGGGATAAATTCATCCTTACTACGGAACCCGTCATTGTGCGTGGTCCGACACGCACTTGGCCGGTGTTTTAAATACGTATTTGTGGTAATCCTCGTAGGTGCGCTCTATCCTGGTATAAGAAGAAGTCAGTTAGATTCCCATAACTAAAACCAAACGGTGTTTTAAAACTACTTTTTTACGAAGAAAGCTGTAAAAACCAGGGACCATTTTGGTTACCCATTGAAAGGGTTTTCGATAGGGTTTTTCTAAGCGGTAAATCAAAAACCCATACGATATGGGTAACCCTTTTGAATGGCTTAAATTAAATTTTGGTAACCCATTGAAAGGGTTTTCGATAAAAACCCATACGGTGTGGGTAACCCTTTTGAACGGCTTAGTTTAAGCCATTCAAAATTACCCACACCGTATGGGTTTTTGATTAACTGCTTTGATAAACCCTATCGAAAACCCCTTCCATTGAAAGGGTTTTTGATAGGGTTTTTCTAAAATGGTAACCAAAAAACTTACTACAGATGACTGTATATAGTAGCGATGCGTCGCCACGTGGCATGCGTCGCCCCGCCAGCAGTCGGTTTTACGTGCGGCTGTTGAATGTTTCACATCAAAAACTTTGTCTATTCTTGGTAGAACAGAGATAGAATTGGTCATGCTACGCGTGCTAGGCGGATATCGAAATTACATAATATTATGGTTTTTTCATGTCACTGGGTTTCAAGTAGGTATAGAACCCATTGAATGGGTTATCATGTAACCCTTTCACTGGGTTTCAAGTATAAAACCCATTGAATGGGTTATCATGTAACCCTTTCACTGGGTTTCTACTATAAAACCCATTCAATGGGTTATCATGTAACCCTTTCACTGGGTTTTTACTATAAAACCCATTCAATGGGTTACATCATGATAAATTGAACCCATTGAATGGGTTACCCTTTCGAAAGGCTTAACCCTTAACCGGTGTTGTACGGTCCCTGGTAAAAACCAGTCTTCATTATACCGCCTCGATTCAGAACTGTTTGATAACGGACCGAGCCGATTGCGATCATAGTAAAATACCCATACATTCTGATGGCAATTACTTATAATTGAGTATTACGCCAATTTTGATTCAACGTCAATAAAATAGCCACTACTTTAGACCACTGATTCAACAATTGTGGTTTAATTAAAATAAATTACAAAATACGATGTTTAATGGAATGGAACGTCAAATGCGTTACCATAAAGTGTTGCAATCAGATGACTATTTTATAGAATTACACTAGCTGCGCCCCGCGGTCTTACCCGCGTAAGTCTCGATCCCTTGGGAATATCGGGATAAAAAGTAGCCTATGTCTCAATCCAGGGTGTCAGTTACCTCCACACAGAATTTTATCAAAATTGGTCCAGCCGTTTGAGCGTGAAGAAGTAACAAACATACACAAACACACACACACACACACAAACTTTCGTCTTTATAATATTAGTGTGATTAATATTATTGACTGCCTCTTTGGTCTAGTGGTCGCACGCGCTACTGCTGAGCACGAGGTCCGGGGTTCGATTCCCAGGTCGGACAAAGTGTTATTGGGTTTTTCCATCAGGAACTTCTCAGTAGCAGCCTGCAATGGAGTCTGGATTTATGCTCCGCTGATGGCAATAGGCTCGCCCCTTATTAGATGGGACTTAAACATAACTGGCGAATTAAGGGTGTACTATATATATACCTGCCTAACCCTTCGGGGATTACAGGCGTTATGTTATGTTACATTAATTTTAAAACATAGCTATATATTTTATAATTGTTTTAGTTTATCCTGTGCATAGTTAGTTAGGACGAGCTTGTGGCTAAATAATAACAGCCACACGGGTCGATCGATCAGGTTAAGCTACGCTTGCCGCGGTTGGTCCATGGATGGGTGACCATCTGTTCATACCAAGATTCCTCCGTGCCTCGGAAAGCACGTTAAGCCGTTGGTCCCGGCTGTCATTTGTAGATCTTTTACAGTTGTTACGGGTCGTCAGAAGCCCAAAAGTCTGACAACCAGTCTTTCCAAGGGATATCGTGTTACCCAGTAACTGGGTTGTGGAGGTCAGATAGGCAGTCGCTCCATGTAAAATACTGGTATTCAGCTGCATCCGGTTAGACTGGAAGCCGACCCCAACATAGTTGGGAAAAGGCTAGGCAGATGATGATGTGCAAAGTTAGTTAAAGTTAATTTGGTATAAGTAGTATGCACAATGTGCATATTTTTGTTTAAACCAAATAAATTCATTTTACTTCTTCCTCCTTTTCGTGTGGTTAGTGACTAACCTGGTTTCAGAGTTTTTATGCCGCCCATGGGCCTCTGACTTGGCTTCATCACATGCCGTCGAGAAATACCTCTCAGACATACCGGTTTCCTCACGGTGTTTTCCTTCAGCGTTTTTTCAATCAATCAATCAACTCAGCCTATCGCAGTCCACTGCTGGACATAGGCCTATGCCAGGCTGCGCCACAACACCCTGTGCTCCGCCTTCCGTATCCAGTCTGACCCAGCCACCTTCTTAAGATCGTCGGTCGATCTAGCTGGGGGGCGTCCCACACAGCGTTTTTTAAGCGAGTGATAGAGAGAGATATTATATAAAAAAACGCACATGAATCCAAAAAGTCAGAGGTGTACGAGCCTTGGGTTCGAACTCAAGACCTATGACTTAGCAGTCCGACGGTCGCTCCACTAGTCTATCACTGCTTTTACTTAACATTTTATTGTACAGATTCAAGTTTTATATCTGAACAGACAGCTGTGCTGCTGGGGAGTTTGTTGCGCCACTTCTTCTGCCCAGCTAAAGCACCAGGAAGTGGTGAAGGGTGGGCGTTTTTGGAGGACTGTCTTATGTAATTTTTGACGTTCGAAAAGTGCTGATTCTCAGCCTAGTTTGAATAAATGACTTTTGATTTTTGATTTTACTAATAACATTTAAGTATTCGATACAGGACAATAACACAAGACAATAAAAAGTAAAGAGAAACATAGAACGTATTATGGTATCCAGTACCAATATTATTATACCTACAAGAATCTCGAATCGAGAGCATAGATTAATCGAATGTCAATCATCGTGTACGGCACTCGACTACATAACCGATCTAGGAGTTATTGCATGAATGTAAACCTGAGGCGTCGGGCCAGACGCTAGCTCGAATTATTGGTAACCACTAATACCTGATATATATATATACAGGGTGGAATTTTGTAATGCCACCTGGAGGGAAAGTACTCTTAATACTGCAGATAGAAAGTTTTACTCAAAGGAAACATTCCTTTATTTTTGAATAGAAAGAGTTAAGAATTTTCGAAAATCTTTGAATGCAAACTGCATTCAAAGATTTTCGAAAATTCTCTTCTCCCACACCCGGGAATCGAACCGGCTATAATTTGAAAAAAATATACCCTGTACTTTTATTGCATCGATCGTTAGGGTCAATTATAAGGATGAAATCTCTCTAACAAACATGATAAATTAAATGAAAGGAAAACCAGGAAATCTTAAATTAATTTAATTATTTACAAAAAATGGTAAACTAACTAATTAGTTGCTCGAAATGGGCTCCATTCTCTTGGATACACAAATTTATTCTTTTAACGAATTCATTTCTAGTAACCTTTAATAAAGTGTTGTGGTGAATATTATAAATCGTATTCTGAACTTCAACTCTCAACTCGTTGTCATTCACATAAGATTTCATGTAAATTAGATTTTTTACATAATAATATCCCCACAAAAAAAAATCTAATGGGGTGAGATCTGGCGATCTCGCAGGCCATCTGATTGTGTCGTTTGTACCAATCCAGGTATTAAAATGGTTATTAATGTAGGCAGTAGTGATTCTGCTGTTATGTGCTGGAGCACCATCTTGCTGTAGAATTATTTGGTTTCGCTCTTCCTCGGGGAAACCATTTAACTCGTTTCTTAAAAAAATAAGCTTCCATTAAATCAAACTGTTCTTGATAAGCCATTTTCACCGTGAGACAAAATGTGAAATGAGTTGTAAAAACAATCAAATGTGAATAACAACTATGACAATCTAATTTTCAAATTTTAATTTAACATTCCATATTTAAATTACCTCATACACGCTACGAGTATGTCGCAAAGGGTCTGCATTACAAAAGATGGATGTTAGTTAAAGAGCTTTAACTTGACTCATTGAATTTGTAACTTCGGATTTCCTGGTTTTCCTTTCATTTAATTTATCATGTTTGTTAGAGAGATTTCATCCTTATAATTGACTCTAACGATCGATGCAATAAAAGTACAGGGTATAATTTTTTCAGATTTTAGCCGGTTCGATTCCCGGGTGTGGGAGAAGAGAATTTTCGAAAATCTTTGAATGCAGTTTGCTTTCTATTCAAAAATAAAGGAATGTTTCCTTTGAGTAAAATTTTCTATCTGCAGTATTAAGAGTACTTTCCCTCCAGGTGGCATTACAAAATTCCACCCTGTACCTATATGTAGATACTGGTCATTATTGATGTAATTACTTATAAGAATAAACATTGTATTCTTTTTAGGGACGGAAGTGACTTTTTAGGGAGACAACTTGAGCATGGAATAAGCAAATACTTTTTAATACCATTGTATGTTTACACACGCTCGCTCGTTTTTAGGCCGTAGTCGACAAGGAACCCTCATAGTTTCACCATGTCTGTCTGTCTGTCCCCGGCTTAGCTCAGAGACTATTAGTACTCATATCATAATCAGCCTATAATGTTCCCACTGCTGGGACCCAGGCCATTTCTTTCTGTGAGAGGGAGTGGGCTGTAATCCACCACGCGGGCCCAGTGCGGGTTGGTAGATGTCACATGACTTCGAATTTTTAGTTCTAGGACATGCCGGTTTCCTCATGATGTTTTCCTTCACCGTTTTGAGAGCAGTGGTGATGAAATAATTTACACAAAGTAAAGCGCCTGTCTGAGTTCGAACCTACGACCTACAATTCTTAAGCCGCGGCAGTTACCACTCGGCTACCACTGCTCCTGCTATTAGTACTAAAAAGCTGTAATTTGGCATGGTTATATTAATATTAATCACGCCAATAAATATTATATATTATTTTCGCAGTTATGCATGTTATAGTGATTTTCTGAATAGGTATAAGCTACATACTCTTAAAGCCAGACGTATTATTTTAGAGACAATGTTTTTATTTGATATATGTAACAACGCAAGTGATTGTATGGATATCGCTAATAAGATTAGCTACGTAGTACCTAGAACAACCATAAGCCGTGGGGTGCGCGCACGACCAGTATTTGCAGTATCTTCTAGTCGTACGAACGCAGGCTTGCGAGCACCCCTACGTCGTCTTACTGGCCAATATAATAATCTCTTCCAGACTATTGATATCTTCGCTTTTCCAGCTGATAAATTTAGAGGCCTTGTTCGTGGAACTGTTTTGGATATTGCTCCATAATATTTTTTAGCTCTTAGTCTATATTTTTATAATGTCTTGTTTTTATTTTTTATTTTACATGCCTTTTTAGTGTTTAGTTTTAACAATAACATAATAATATAGTTTAATTGAACTTACCTAATTGTAAGCGACCATCGCATCAGTTTATAAGTTGTTTTTATATTATGTGGAAAATGTCGTGGGTTATACATTTACTCACTCTAAAGCTCAAATTTTATGTATTATTGTAATGTGTAACTGTTTATTTTCCCAAATAAATAAAATAAAATAAAATAAATAAAGTGGTAAAGTAAAATCTTGAAAAAAAAAATTTTTATGGTGACCCCACACGTGATGTGGGGATAATATTTTTTTTCTCGTCTATCAAATGAAGTAGGATATCGGCGAATAGGCCATTTAAAAATATTGAGGGTCTGTGAAGACTAGTTTTCGAGTCAGGAATCCTTTTGCGTAATATTAAACTTTAACGTACTAATTTTTGTTAGAGTTAAGTGTCTCCCCCCTCCCAGCTAAATGGTTGTTTTTGGATATCTGAAAAAAATCATGGCAGTATACACAACATAAACTAGCACAGCTAAGTAGGCTTTAGAAGTTAACGAGTAATAGTTGACCAACTTACATTTGCAGTAGGAGAATCAATCGTTACAAATATCGATGTATAGGAGAATATGTTTTTGAACTACAATGTTAAGTTTGTTTTTGGGAAAAATTCATCCCAACTACGGAACCCTTCATTAACCGTAGGCCGACCTACACTTATCCGGTTTTTTCTGTTCTATTAATGACCTGTCATTGTTTAGTTGTTATCAACGCACAACTATTCCATAATTGATATCTAAGGTGAAACCAGTTATCAGGCTTCAGGTTTTTGAACACCTTTAAGAACTATCAGTTTGATGAAAATGAGTCTAATGTGCCCAATTAAAAACAGAGGAGACTGATAAATGATTTTATTTCTGTAAGTATGTTTGTACAAACAATTTTACACCACGTCCATCATATTAAAAAAAACTAGATGAGGTCTGAGTTTCCTATCTGACTACTCTGAGAAGAAAGGCCGAAACGAACTCAGAGGTCACAGTCTCTTTTAAAGTCCAGACATAATTTTGGTCAGATCATGACGTGAAGACCATGTAAAGTGGTGTCTGAAAGGGTCTTTTGAAGAAAGAATCATACAGATTGAGTGGACCTATCCAGTCAGTGCACGCATTTGTCAGTAATCGTGTTCTGAGTTGAGCAACTCAGAACTTAAGGAGCTCAAAAAAGAGCATGAAAGGATCATGCTTACTAAGTCCATGGTATGACCGCGGAAAACACTGGTAAACTTCATAGGTTGATCAGTTCAAATAGTTATGACATTGTGATCAGTGGCGTAGCTAGCGTTTGTGACACCTGATGCGCATAATTTGAAGTCACCCAAGAATAAAAACCGACCAAGTGCGTGTCGGACCACGCACAATGAAAGGTTTCGTAGTTGGGAAGAACTTGTCCCAAGAAAAAACTTAACATTGTAGTTGAAAAACATGTTCTCCCTTAGAATCCTACTGCAAAAGTTGGTCGACTATTACTAGTTTTCCTTTTAACTTCGATACATAATACCTACTACTGCCGTGATTTTTACCTTCCCTTTTTAGGGTTCCGTACCTAAAGGGTAAAACGGGAACCCTATTACTAAGGCTCCGCCGTCTGTCTGTCTGTCCGTCAGTCACCAGGCTGTATCTCATGATCCGCGATAGCTAGACAGTTGAAATTTTCACAGATGATGTATTTCTGTTGCCGCTATAACAACAAATATTAAAAACTAGAATAACATAAATATTTAAGGCTCCCATACAACAAACGTGATTGTTTTGCTCGTTTTTGCTCGATATTGATAACGGTAACAGATAGACACTTGAAATATTCACAGAATATTTAGTTATATATTCACTTTAAAAATAAATAACTAAATTAAAATAAAACAAATATTTAAGGGGGGCTCCCATACAACAAACGTGATTTTTTTGCCGTTTTTATAGATAATGGTACGGAACCCTTCGTGCGCGACTCCGACGCGCACTTGGCCGGTTTTTTTTTCCTTAATTCCACAAAACATAAATCTTCTCCCATCATATTTTATTCTGAATCTCACTGACGGTTTTAAAGAACACTTGTAGTTTAATCCGCCTGACAGCCAGCAGTACAGTAGTGGGGATTAACCGTCTTTCCGACACGTTTCCCAGTCGGCCCGGATTAGTTACTGTGGGGATTCTTCATTCCGGTTTGGTACTTTTATTGCGAGCGCTGACTTGAACAAAATCTTGGACAAGGATGGCGTATGGTAGGAAGGTCGTATGGAAGGTTGTCTGTAAAAGATCGCTTTAGCGATAAGACCGCCCATTGTGTCACCCTATGAAAAATTTCAACATCTGTATCTGTAACTTTTATGGTGTACATAATAAAGAGTATTCTATTCTATTCTATGGTAGGAGGTAGGGAGAAGGTTCAGTTTGTGTGCTGTCACAGTTTACGAGCATTGAAACGCTGTCAACCGTAGCGTGGGTAGGCCCTCAAGGTGGAAGACCTATGTATGCCAGTGTAGGTCGCGGAAATCGTTTGATGCCCAAGTGGATGTCTTTCACCTTTGCCTGCACAATCACACTGCTGTTCATCATAAGTGTCATATTTTATATGGCATCCACATTTTAGAGACACACGTTTCTGTTATAGCTTTATGTAAGCGGGCACGCCCTTTATGCCTGGAGGCTTTTATTTGGGTATTAAGTTCTGTTTATGTTTTTAGTTTTAAATATTTCTGCTTGAGTATAGTTTTCGATGTTGTTTTGTTGGTATAGTGGCGTGTGCTAGCTAATTTATGGCAAATAATTTAATTTAATTTTTTTTTTAATTTTAATTAATTAAAAAAAAAATTAAAACTGTATCCCTGATCTGCAGAATGCGTGGCGGCTGCAACGGAAGACTGAGCGGATAGGATCTCTTCTCCGCTATGGAGATTCTTTATTAAGCGGGTAATTTGAATGTTTTGTGTTGTATTTAAATTTAAATTTGATTGATGTATAGATCAAGTTATCTGAATTAAATGAATTTTATTTTATCATTTATTTATTGTTTAGAATCAAGTAACAAACTCCCCAGCAGCACAGCTGTCTGTTCCGTTAGAAAATAACTGAACAGACAGCTGTGCTGCTGGGGAGTTTGTTACGCCACTTCTTCTTCCCAGCTAAAGCACTAGGAAGTGGTGACGGGCGGGCGTTTTGGGGGACTTTCTTATGTAATTTTGACGTTCGAAAAGTGCTGATTCTCAGCCTAGTTTTATTATACGAATTTTGATATTTCTTGTTTTTTTTTTTAAATGACTTTTGATTTTGTGTGTCTGTAAAATATAGAAGTCATGTAAAATATATAAATATAAATACTTACACAAATATTGGAGATTTAGAAATTAGATTATGCGGCAATTCATTTTTGTTTCCTCTCTGTATGAAAAGAGGCATTTGCTATGCAGGGGGAAAAATAAGACCACACATTAAAAATGCGATCACAAACACTACTGCGTTTCCTCCATCTTAGCCTTGACCCCCAACACATTACCAGCTAAGCAGAATTTCGGACCTCAAAGCATAAGCAACCGCATAAATCTTAGTTACGTGACCTCTCGCAGCCTCCCGGAGGTACGTCGGAGGTAACGGAGGCAATTACACTGTGTAGCAGTCTCAGAGGAGTGAGATATGAGAGTTTAAGACTAACTTGTACGGAGCGCTACACGTTCGCCTCACTCCTTAACATTTACAAAATGTTAAGGAGTGAGGCGACTTTTTCATGGGAAGTGTAATGAATGTTAGTGGTGTTCGAAGGAAGGGTTGTGGATCAAGAATAATAAAACATAACATCACGCCTGTAATCCCCGAAGGATTAGGCAGAGCTGTACTTATAGGACATCCACATTTTGTCATTATATTTATGTTTTAAGTCCCATGTAATAGGGGGCGAGCCTATTGCCATCAACCGGGCACTAATCCAGACTCCGGGCTGCTACTGAGAAATTTCTAATGGACAATCAAAGTTGGTGAAAAAAGTTCTTATACTATTAAAATCTTTTTTATTTAGGTAGGTACGATTGTCAGATTTGATCTCTAAAAGTGTTGTGTGTTTGTAAACTGTAACTACTTCTAGTATTACACTAATATTATAAAGGCGAAAGTTTGTGTGTGTGTGTGTGTGTTTGTTACTTCTTCACGCTCAAACGGCTGAACCAATTATGATAAAATTTTGTATGGAGGGAGCTGACACCCTGGATTAACATACAGGCTACTTTTTATCCCGATATTCCCACGGGATCGAGGCTTACGTGAGTGAAACCGCGAGGCGCAGCTAGTTTTGCTATAAGTTTAATTTTGAATTCATAGACGCCTATGAATTTTTGTCGATTATTTTTGATACCCACTAATTAATAACCTTTTTTTTTTTTTGAGGAACCTTCAAAAGGCGCCCGGATTTTGGGGATAAGACCGGGGGTGGTCAGTGAGGGGAGTGTGGGATTTTCATCTCACTAAAACCACCCCCCCCCCCCCCCCCCCGGTGGTCACCATCTGCAGCAGCGTTCTCTTTGCATTTTAACACCATACTGCGATCGCCAACTCGCCTGACAAGTGTGACGATTATGGCAACCCCACCCTATTATTGGAGGAGGCCTCTGTCCAGCAGTGGACGTCTTTCGGCTTAAATGATGATGATGATGATTACAACCTGATACAGACATGCAAATTGCAAAAAAACGTAAGAAAATTTGAGTTTCGTTGGCAACCGATGCTTGCCTGATGCATAAGGAAAAACTAAAAAATACCCATTAGGTTATTTTCCCTCACAACCATCGCACTCCATACCATGCATCCATTGCACATTAAAAATGTAACTGTACTACTGAATAAATGAATAAAAAAAAAAATATATATACGTGCTACAGTTATAATTTAATATTTAATACATCCATCGCCGAAATACGTAACATTTGATTCCAATTGCCATATGAAACATATCTATTATGTTGATTATCTCAGCCCTCGATAATATCTGATTGAATATGCATGAGATTGCAATAAATTATTCAGAAGCAATGACATTTAAAATGAATATTCGTACCGACTGCATTTTTAATATTGAATTATTCTTTTCAATTTGAGAGTAAGATTCGGATGTTAAGTGTTTATCGTGCATTGTAAGTAGATCACTTGGAAAAAGATAAAAACACCTTCAACTATGAAAAAAAACATTTTCAGGTATGGATTATGATTATTAAAATATTTTCAATTCAATTTCAATTTATTTATACATACATAACATAACATCACGCCTGTAATCCCCGAAGGATTAGGCAGAGGTGTACTATAGTACACCCACATTTCGCCAGTTATGTTAAAGTCCCATGTAATAGGGGGCGAGCCTATTGCCATCAACCAGGTACAAATCTAGACTCCGGGCTGCTACTGAGAAATTCCTAATGGAAAATCCCAATAACACTTTGCCCGACCTGGGAATCGAACCCAGGACCTCATGCTCAACAGTAGCGCTAGCGACCACTAGACCAATGCGGCAGCCCTTTATTTATATACAGTAACTTAATAATAATAATAAAAGTCCTCCAGACAGAATTTCGGCCATGGCGACCAATTTCAGCGGAGACCAGCCTTCGGCGCGGCAGATATTATAGTGCACAAGTGTGTGCGCAGACGCAGATGCACTCTCTCTTCCCTCACTCTCATAGTCCGATAGAACGGCAATCCAGCACGACCGAAGAGAGATCAGGTGCAGAGCCAATGGCTTAACGTGCTTGCCGAGGCACGGTGGTATCACACCGCCAATTTCCAAACTTCGGGCTGTGAAAAAAAAAAACCCAAGAACACTTTTCCCGACCCGGGAATCGAACCCAGGACCGCACGCTCAGCAGTCGCACTTGCGACCACGGGACCAACGGGACAGTCATTCAGTAACCTAGATTGCGTTCGAATATGATACAATTTGTAACAGTATATGATCTTCCATAATATAATTATGGGTAACACCACATAACTCAAAAAAACAAAATTTAACGCCAAAAACAAAAGAAACAAAACTTGTGAAGAAAATCGGAGAAAGTGAGTCAGTATACATTCCCTGCCCTGACAATCGAACTTAGCCTCACTACCTAGTCTTATGTTACCAATACCGGACTTGCGATAACGAAATAAAAAAACCCAGCCAAGTGCGTTCACGCACAATGAAGGGTTCCTTAGTTGGGATGAATTTATCCTAAAAACAAACTTAGTCTCATAGACATCAATATAGGTACGTCCCGTTCAATTCTCCAACTGCAAATGTAACTTAGTCGACTATTACTCATTAATTTGAAAAGCCTACTTAGCTGTGATAGTTTTCCTTTTAATTTCCATATACTATTGCCATGCGTTTTTTCACATGTCCATTAACAACCATTTAGCTAGCAGGGGGTGACTCTAACAAAAAAACGCACTTTAAAGCTTAATATTACACAAACGGATTGCTGAATCGAAAAAAGGTTTTCACAGCCACACATACACATGTGCACTTGTACATGGTCTTGGTCATGGTGCATAGATATGCACCTAATCTTACCCTAAATGGCTTGAACATAAAAAAGTGAATACATTTAAATATCTGGGCCACATACTTACCGATGACCTTAAAGATAATGTAGATATTGAGAGGGAGCGTAGGGCATTGGCGGTCCGAGGTAATATGTTGGCACGTAGATTCTCCCGCTGTACCGACCAAGTTAAGATAACGCTATTCAAGGCTTATTGTCAGGGTCTGTACACGGGAGGTCTATGGACCGGCTACAGCAACAGGTCGCTGGATGTCTTGCGCGTCCGATATAATAATATTTTCAGAATGCTCTTGAGGCTGCCCCGTTTCAGTAGTGAGTCGGAAATGTTTGCGCAGAATCGAACTGATTTCGGCTTTTATGCGATCATTCGAAAAAAAAATGCATCGTTAGTAACTAGAACACGGGCCAGTAGCAACACCATTCTGAAAACAGTGTCAAAGAGTTTCTGTTATCCCATTTTTAGGCATTTTGTGGAGAGGATGGCCAGGTGAGAAACTCGTACCCTGCTTGGTCATATTCTGCGCAAACTGCTTCAAACTCTTATAATAATAATATTATTTTGCTTACTAACACTAGCTATAAGGTATTACTAACAATATGGATCTTTTTGTCTTTATAAATAAATATTGATTTGATTTTTTTGATTTTGATTTGAGCCGGGGACGGACAGACAGACAGACCGTCAGACAGACATCACAAAACTATAAGGATTCCTTGTTGACTACGGAACCCTAAAACAGGCTTTATTAAAGCCCCAAACTTTATCCCATCAACTTTTAACAATGCTCTCAAAAACTCCCAAACAATAGCATACAATTTGTCAATCAGAATTCCACAAAAACATGTGATGGAGTCACATTCGTTGAGTTGAAATCAAAATAACTTTTGTTGTAGTTAGTGCACACGCCGTACTCTAGAGGCCTCTCGGTTTTTGAAAATACATTTATATTCGTATAGCATTGTGCAATACTTGATGAGCTTTTGGTCATGGAGAAGTAAACAAATGGAGTACTCAACTTTTGTAGTTAGGAAACAGTTTCATGACTGATTGACAGAGGACTTACTATCTAAACTACTGAAGATGGATTATATGAAACGATGGCATGATCTTTAGAGGGCAAATAGTTGCACTACAAAAGTATCTGCTATAGCCAAAAATGAAAATATTTTTACGTGATTGTGTAGAAAGAAAAATTGTTTATTTGATACACAAACACCTGCATATGAACGATAAGTATTAGTACAAAAAACACCTGCATAATGGTATTAGTAGTTATCCTACCTAATATAGTTTACTTGGCTAAGAACATAAGTGTAGTTAGTGATCATCCTTGCCTAGATATAATGATCTAAAAAAAAATAAACCTAAAAAAGAGATCTAATAAAGAGTATTCTATTCTATTCTATTCTAAAATACCCTCTGATATATATTACCATCCCAGAGACCAAACTAAAAGATCTCATGCACATTTAAATTAAATAAAAAATACAGGAGTAATATTGTGTGTCGCTCATCAACTCGCACATTATCACTTCATTTACTCAACAATTTCTGTCAACAAATTACCAATTTAATTTACACTCAATAGGGTTTACATCAACGGCTGACTGTTTAAAAAGAGAACGCTGATTAAAAATACGCTATATCGATTTCTGCTTCATTGGTCTAGTGGACGCAAGCGGTACTGTTGTGCATGAGCTCCTGGGTTTGATTCCCAAGCCGGGAAACTTGTTATTGGGCTTATTACTTAAAGAATTTCTCAGTAGCAGCCCGAGTTTAGATTTTTGCCTGGTTGATGACAATAGACTACCCCCATTACTTGGGTCTAAAACATAACTGTACCAAGGTACACCTCTGCCTAACCATTCGGGGATCACAGGCGTCATGTTATATCGATTTAAGACGCAAATATATGCCAGTGACCTTGTTAGCTTGCGTTTTCTATACTGAGCTCACGCAACGCGTTGTACGTTCAGCCAGTAATAGGACTCGCCCATCAAAAAGCGCTGTCCCCAATTTGACGCATTATTAATTTATTATATACAAAACAAAAGGTATTTTAACAAAACGCGTATACTAAAAGGCAATAATTAAATTATCTTTAAATTGGTGAAGGTTTAAGAAAAATACGCTTGGTAGATTTTGCGCCATTCTCAGTTTTTTCATCCGCGTTAGAGATAACTTTACAAATTAATTTCACTATGTAATATAAACATAATCTAAAATATTCGTATATTAAGTTATTGAGAAAATGCTTGAATTTAACATATATTTTTTTCAAATCATTAACACTACTCGTTTAGACGTGATCTTCAGTATAAAATCATTAAAAGTCGGTTATCGTCGCCTTAAGGATCCGCTAAGGTAGCCCGCGAAATTCATTTTTTTTTCGTTTTTTTGCAATTTGCAGTTCACTGGCAGGTTCTATGCTGATTGAAATATGATTTGGGACCGTAACAAATATGGCTTTACAGAAATAATAATCATTCGAATAAGAAGTACAACTCGTTAAGTTAGAATTGGCCCCAAATGACATAATTTCATGAAATAGTCATTCAATAGGGTTATATGAACTTAGAGAGTTGTATCAATGATTTTTATGATGATAAGTCTGGAAATAAATATTTTTATACGGCTGCGAATCATATTTTATCAACATACAACCTGGAACTGACCCGCAAATTGTAAAAAACTTAAGAAAATTTAAATTCCGCGGGCTACCCTTACGCTTTCGCCTTAAATTATATGAGTTATTAAAGTTTTCTACTACAATGCACTGTATATATAAGCCACATTGACGCTCGGAATGTTTATAGGATCATCTTAAACTGTTTAAAAGCCGGTTGATTATCTATTACTGCACAGAGTGGACTAAGCTTATGGGCTGCTGAAACAATTGAAGTTCATAAGCAGATTAATTTAATTGCAGTTTGTGCATTGGTGTTGAAATGCCATTTTTAACCGACTTCCAAAAAGGAGGAGGGTATATGTTCGTCTGTATGTTTTTAGGGTTCCGTACCCAAAGGGTAAAACGGGAACCCTATTATTAAGGCTCTGCCGTCTCTGTCTGTCTGTGTCTGTCTGTCCGTCGGTCACCAAGCTGTATCTCATGAACCGTGATAGTCAGACAGTTTAAATTTTCATAGATAATGTATTTCTGTTGCAGCTATAACAAAAAATACTAAAAGACAGAATAAAATAAATATTTAAGGGGGCTCCCATACAACAGACGTGATTTTTTTGCTCATTTTTGCTCGATATTGATAACGGCAACAGGTAGACGCTTGAAATATTCACAAAATATTTAGCTATATATTCACTTTAAAAATAAATAATTAAGTTAAAATAAAACAAATATTTAAGGGGGCTCCCATACAACAAACGTGATTTTTTTGCCGTTTTTATAGATAATAGTACGGAACCCTTCGTGCGCGAGTCCGACTCGCAATTGGCCGGTTTTATTTTATTTAATTTATGTTCACCTATTTCTCCGTCAATTCTGGACCGATTTCGTGGTAGTCCCATTGTCACCAAGTCAGAATCTGATCAGGGAATTTCACGAAAATCGAGGAAAATCCTCAAATTTTATAGACACACCTATAGCGATTTGGGTAATTTTTACCCCTGTATTATTCGACCCCTCTCATACAGGATGTCCTAGTTCAGGGGTCGAGACCTCATTGATGTAACGTGTACCGAAGTTTGGAAATAAAAAAATATACTATTAGGTACTATAAAATTACATTTACTATTACATAACATCACGCCTATAATCGCCGAAGGGATAGGCAGAGGTGTACCTATGCCTGCCAGGGTTACGAGTCTGTCCGAAAGGGATATCGTGGCCCTGGCACACAAGCATCTGAAGGAACACGGGTGGGTTTTAGTCAGTAAATGTCTGACACGCCCTCCCGCTCCGCTCAGAGCGGGAGATGTTATTTGATAATTTCTCACCCAAAAAAAAAAAAGAAGTGTACCTATAGTACACCCACATTTCGCCAATTATGTTATGTGTTCTTTTATTATTAAAATAATTAAAGTAAAAACCTATTTAAACCAAATGACATAATCCCGTTGGCTACTATTTCCGGTCTACTTTACTAAGTCCAATGTCTCATGCTTCTCGTGATTGGTGTGAACACGTTCAGTACTTTTCCTCTCCGCGTCAATATATAACATAAACGCTTCACCACCAATAACATTTTGTCTGACCTAGGAATCGAGCCCAAGACCGCTAACTTCATACTCGCAACCATTAGACCTATGAAACCAGCAATTGGACAATGGTCATGAAATTTTCCACCATGATAGGCACAACAACAAAGCCATGTCTCACAGTACAATTACATAACATAAACATAGCCTCGTTCCTAACATGTCTTAAACTACACAAGCTATTAGCCGTTGATTACCAACCTAATTGATCTCGAGGGGTTTCATCAAAGGGCCATTGTATTGCCACCTTCAAACTAATGTTCGGATGTACTGACAACAAAATAGATAAGTAACTGGGTAAGAAATTAATATATTTATACTGAATGACACACCTATCCCACCAAGCATATTAATTATAGGATGGTTGATTTTTTTGAACGAAGTTCCTTAAGAGGGCCCTTCCCGGTCCATCTATCGTCAACGCGAGCATGATCGAAAAGCTTGTTGTTTGATCCATCGCAAGTGAAAACTATTAACAAACGAGTGAGAACGCGATAACATTGAACGAAAAATAATGTGCGGAATTTTCATAAAACTTGTTCCAGGAAATACGTGTTTTTGAGTAAGCCTTTACCAGTTTGTGAAATAAATGTTAGTCATTTAGAATCTCTATTAAAGACAAGGTTTCTATCGTAATGTTTTCTTAACATTTACAATTTATGAGTACATTATGAATGGCCAAAGTTCAGGTAAAATTTGTGCAAAAAAGCACATTATTGGAGGCATATACTGAATTTGTTTTACAAAAATTTTATTTTTTGCTTGCATAGAAACCTAGATATAGTGCACAATATACCTATTAATTCAAAAATTTCAAAGAAAGATGTGTTACAACGCCATAATCACGTACGAGCGTTTGTATGAAAAGTATGTCGGGTTGGCCGCTCTTGTGGTAGGAGTTGACTGGTAGAAATCGTCACGTAAGGATAAAGCGTTATGCCCCCTCCATGCAACTTTCTCTCTTCATACTTTTTTTTAAATAAAAACTTCCTCTTACGAGAGCTTCTAAAAACTTGTGGCTCTGTATTAGAAACACGTCTGTAGGTGGGTAAAATAGTCTATCAAGCTAAAAGGAACTTCGAAAAAAAGTCAGTTTCAAGGTCTCAAGTTTCAAGTATTAAAAGTTTTTGTTTTAAATTATACGTGAGAAGGAACTTCGTCCTCTCCCTGTCCCCGACCGCACACGTCTTTATAAGGTACCTCCCTTACATGTTAAGTGGAGATGATATTTTTTTTCTCGTCAATCCTATTATGTGGGCCGTTCAAAAATATTGTGGGACTGTCAAGACCAATTTTTCAATTCAAGAATTCGTTTGCATAATATTAAGCTTTAAAGTGCTAGTTTTTGATAGAGTCAAGTGTCCCCCCCCCCCCTGCCAGCCAAATTGTTGTTTTTGGATTATCATCATCTGCCTAGTCTTTTCCCAACTATGTTGGGGTCGGCTTCCAGTCTAACCGGATGCAGCTGAATACCAGTATTTTACATGGAGCGACTGCCTCTCTGACCTCCATAACCCAGTTACTGGGTAACACGATATCCCTTGGTAAGACTGGTTGTCAGACTTTTGGGCTTCTGACGACCCGTAACACCCTTTTTTCAAAAGCGGGGTATACTTTGTCAGAAGAACAAGACTTTCTGTAAAAAAAAACGAACAGCTGGTATTTTTACATGCCAATTTGAAAAACTGTGATTACAAAAAAGTCAAAAAACTAATTATAAAAAAAATTATGTAAATTTGTAAATAATGTATATAATGTAAAATACAAGACTAATTCATGTAAATACGATCACATGAACATAAATATACGCCAGTTTATAACATTTTACCGCCAGTCCTAAGCCTGGATAAAGTATGTTGGAAAGTTCATAAAATCTTAAACAATGAAAGGTTTTAAGATGTTAAGTATATTTAATTATCGGCGAGTAAACTAAACGCACGCTAGGAAACGTCCTAAGGCTAACGCGATTTTTAATTCGCTTAATTCAGATACTTCATTATTATCAATTATCGTCTTTAGCAAATAGCATAGCAATAGCAACTAACACGCTAAGACTCAAGAATTCACATGCTAATGAAATTAATGCAAAATCGCATTCATTGGCATTACTAGTAACCAGCCATATTTCCTAATAAATGTAATCCTTATAATTGTTTAATCGTTATAATAAAGACATTATTGATTCAGCTCTCGTTGTTCAATATCTCCTCGAGATCCCGCCTTACAGTACATTCCTGCACATATCAACATACTTATTAACATAAAAGTACAATAAAAAAAACAAATTCAAATACTTTCTTGTCAGACTTTAATTCATGTTGCCAAATAAAGATTTTTAAATTCACCGCCATTTTCTTGTGCCACGACCCGCTGGCCAAACTCTATCGATAACTAAAGACAATAAAACAAAAAAAAACAAAGTCACTACACTACCAGCGGCCATGGACCCTAGAATCAGTTGTAATTACTCAAAATTATGAGTCTAGAAAACCTTTTTTTTGTTTATCGTTAATATTATACAATACCCACCACTTCTGTGAAATTTTGCTAGCTTATTTAATTTGGCCCTGTATTAATTGTTCCTGGTTAATTGGAATTCTTTTGTTGACCGTACTTACATAATATGTTGGCACTTGATGTGGACTAATTGTACAGAATTGTGTCATGAAGCTGTAGGGGGTTGATTAGGCTTCATTTTCGCGATAATTATTAAACTTTTTGACGTGACAATTTCTCTTTACGCTGCCTACCCTTTTCCCAACTATGTTGGGGTCGGCTTCCAGTCTAACAGGATGCAGCTGAATACCAGTATTTTACATGGAGCGACTGCCTATCTGACCTCCACAACCCAGTAACTGGGTAACACAATACCCCTTGCTAAGACTGGTAGTCAGACTTTCGGGCTTCTGACGACCCGTAACGACTGGCAAAATTCCACGAATGACAGCCGGGACCAACGGCTTAACGTGCTATCCGAGGCACGGAGGGATCTTGGTATGTTATGATGGTCACCCATCCAAGGACCAACCGCGGCAAGCGTAGCTTAATCTGATCGATCGACCCGTGTGGCTGTTATATTTAATTATTTATTTTTATATTAGAGGATTTACTCATGCGCTCATCTCAGGAGTAGGCAGTGACCTGTCGCTGCCGGCCGTGGTCGAGTCGATGGTTGGCAGCGAGGAGTCCTAGGACGTGGTGGTATCCTTCTGCGAAACAGTCGTGTCGCAGAAGGAGACTGCGGAAAGGGAGCGGGAGATCTCGTCCGCTCACCCGGCCCGCAGCAGGCGCACTGGGCGTTGGCAGCGGGCAGATAATGCCCTCTTCCGGCCCTCCTAAATGGGTCCAGGGACGGCGGACTCGGGGACATCCCGTTTTATGTAGTGTACCATTAAGTCTTTAATAAATAAAAATTGAGACGTCACGGGATGCCTCGCAGATGTGAAACATCGAAATTATTTACACACTACTACATGTACACTGTATTGTAGTGACGCATCGCCACGCGGCATGCGACGCCCCGCCAGCAATCAGTTTTACGTGCGCCTATAGATGTTTCACATAATACATTTCGACGGAGACATCGACACAGCGGTATGCAAAATTAACGAGTCGCCCAAACATTTTATCGGAAAACTAACATCGTCATAAACCTATAGCAGACTACTGCTGGAAATAGGCCTGTACAATAACTTGCCAATATCTTCATAAGTAAATAAAATATCCACTACAAAAGCGGTGCCAAATATTCGCAATAAATATCGTCCCGCATAGCGTAGTTCATCCTAAAAATCAACGCTAAATACAAAGCGAACGGCGCGGTTCGATGACGCGCGACGATTGTGGATTCAACTCACGCTCGGAGTTCAAACGTCAATTTCAGTGATACCCGCATTAGCCCGATCCATGACTTAGTTGCAATCGTATTTCATTTTGTAAGTTACCTATTGTTTTACGAATGGAGTCGGAATTTATGGAGTTTTAAGTCCTGGATTTTGAATGTAAATTATATCACGTTTTTATTTGATAAGGATTAATAATATACCGGTCAAAATAGCTTCGGAAATAACTATGAATTTTTTATCAAGTTTTTAAAGATTAAAATGGTTGACAAAAGGTATTTTAAAGGTACAAAGCACAGGTGAGTGGAAACGCTGGGAGGGGACGCCCAGTGACCTAATTGGTGATTTTCATCAGAAAGGTCACGTGCGTAGTACTCGCAATCGGCGTGCGTGTATGACCAGATGTATGAACGTAGGCGAAGCAAAAGGAGTATGTAAGGAGCGTAGCAGGTGGCGTTCTATAGTTTCTGCCTACCCCCATGGGAAGAAGGCGTGAGTTTATCTATGTATGTGTAAAATGGTTGATGTGGGTCATCCTTAGAAGCTAGACAACAACAACTATTGCGGACTTTTTTGTTGAGCTTATTAAGATGTACAATCCTGTAGAACATTAATTTTATGTAGGTATCTCTTACGGTTTACGCGGCTCACGCCAGTAAATTTCCCAAGTCGGCATGATTTTTTCCGCGACATCTTCAACAATAATCGTCATATTACAGCCAATTTACACAAAACCTTAATGAATTGTACACATAAACCTACCTCATGATTCTCTCCGTCCATTGGTGAAAACCGTTTGAAAATCCGTTTGGTGCTTTTTGAATTTATTGCGTTCAGACAGACAGACGCGACGGGGGACTTTGTTTTATAATATGTAAGCATGGACAGAGGTATTTAGTACACTCGAATTTCGCCAGATTTTAAATCTCATGAAATAGAAAGACCCCTTTTTTGGGTTGTAAATGATCAAATAACTTCTCCCGCTCTGGGCGGAGCGGGAGGGCGTGTCAGACTTTTACTGACTAAAACCCACCCGTGTTCCTTCCGTTGCCTGTGTGCCAGGGCCACGATATCCGTTTCAGACAAACTCGCAACCCCGGCAGGCGCAAGCGCGCGAAACACGACGCGCCGTCGACCCGGACCTGGTCCTTATCGGACGGTGAGTGTGGCCGGGAAATTGCCTCTCCCTCACGCGGTCCGTTTCCTCCTTCGCGAGCATTGACGGCCTGCCATGAACTCTCGCTCCGAACCATGGCCTGAACCTAGGCCGGACCTCTATGGAGAAGATCAGGCAAGAAACTCCAAGGACACTCTTTTAAATCAAGATATTACAAAATCCTGGGTACATTATTCTTGTCGCTTCTATATGATGTGAGAACAATGTAAAACACAAAAAAAAAAAAAAAAAAAACCCACTCTTCAAAGATGGGACTTATCCCAGCACCCTTATGCTTAGCGCTAGTTTGCGACAATCACACTCTCCATTTCGCCATGAGATTCCGCGAGAGCTCTGTCCGCTGTGCCTGAATTCTCGCGGCAGCGGAGTTACGCCCCGGCGTTTTGCCTCCTCGCGCCACTCCCATGTATGCGCGAGGACTTTTGCTTCCAGATCCGCTGGCGGCAATCCGGCAAGGAGACTCGGCGCCTCACCGGAGACCGTGCAAAATAGAGCGACCACTTTTTTTTGGGTGGGAAATTATTAAATAACTTCTCCCGCTCTGGGCGGAGCATCAGCGGAGTGTCAGACTTTTACTGACTAAAACCCACCCGTATTCCTTCATTTGCCTGTGTTACAGGGCCACGATATCCCTTTCAGACAAACTCGCAACAAGACCCTATTAAGTGCATGTGATTCAAACTTAACTAGGTATAGCTTATAAACCAAGCACTAATCCAGAACCCAAGAAGCTACTGAGAATGATTTAAGGTGGATTTGGTGGTTATTACGTTTTTTTACAATTTGCAGGTCAGTTTCCGGTTGTATCCTGATCGTTATTTATTTGTTAATAATAATAAAACTAATTATTAAAACTAATCTTCGTATACGATAATACACATTTCTCAAAAAATCGCACGCATTTTCAAGCTTCAAAGTTATCCCGATCACGAATAGCTAAATCCTATACCTATATAAATCATACAGATATTTCTGACGCCTGAACGGATAATCGCATTCAGAATAAGAATTCTTTGCACGGAATAGGTACGTAAGTTAGTACTTATTGTAAGTATTGAACACGCATAATAATCGCTTGCTTTGTGAAGGCAATCGCTCAATATTCCTGATGTTCCGACGATGTACTTGTGTGGTATTATTTCCGGGCTAAATGGTACTTCAGGCAATGTCAATGGGGTATGATATTAAAGAAGATTGATGCTATCATAAATTATTGTCGATCGGATGGTTTACATAATATTGCTGGATTAGTTATTCTTAGAACACTTGTATTGGCAATCTTTACATGGCATTGAATCAATGCCGTTGCCTCTGTAGGGGATGTGGATGTGCACATTAAAAATGCCAGATTTACGATAGGGCGAAGGGTGGGGAGACGCACTGACAAAATACGTCCACGCGCAATCATGCGTTAAGATTACTAAATAAATGTTTTGCAAATCGCAGCGTCGCTAAGCGCGCGCCCCCCTCCCGTTCGCATGCGTCTCCCGCGCCTTTATGAGCCCTGGGATTTATTAAATATCAACAAGAAATCTAGGTAGGTAGGTGCATACATATTGAAAACGTTAAAATACAAATATAAAATATCAATACGATTACGCGTCGCCTACATTCCCCTCCCTAGTGCTGCTACAGCACTCATCACCCATAGAGATAGGCGCGACGCGTGTCGCATTCCGCCGCAGAAGGCCGGATTTTGTCTTGACATCGACCACTCGAACGCGGCCATCTTTGCCAGCTATTACGGCCTGTATCAAACCTTTCGGCCATACGTTTCTGGGGGAGTTAGGGTCCACGATCAGAACCAAATCTCCCACTTGTAATGGTCTTTGTTCATCGTACCACTTCTTTCTTGGGCGCATATCAGGCAGGACTTCACGTACCCAGCGCTTCCAAAACATATCGGCTAGTCTTTGTGACAACCGCCATTGCTTTCTGAGGTAGGTGTCAGACTCATCAAAAACGCCTAAAGTAGGTAGGTTGGACGATGTTCCCAACAGAAAATGGTTGGGGGTTAAAGTCTCATGACTGTTCGGTTCCACTGCGACATGGGTAAGGGGACGGCTGTTTATCATCTGTTCTACTTCGGCTAATAATGTTTGAAGTGTCTCATCACGTGGCGCTCGTTATTTCAATATAACCTTAAGTGCGCCTTTTATACTTCTGATCAGCCGTTCCCAAGCCCCACCCCAGTGAGGGCTGGCAGGTGGAATGAAAACCCAAGTTGTCGCCGTACTGTAGGTCGTTACTCCTTCTTTGAGTTTCTCCGTGTCCAGCTCTAGAACACATTTCTTTAGCTCAGTATCAGATCCTCTCAAGTTCGTACGATTGTCTGAGTACAAGTACCGTGGCCAGCCTCGTCTGGCCGCCATTCGTCTAAGAGCCATTATTAGTGCGTCTGTGGTCAGCTGGTTCACTAACTCAATGTGAATGGCTCTTACGGTAAGGCAAGTGAAGATAACACCGTACCTCTTCTCATGACGTCGGCCAACGGTTACTCCTAGGGGTCCAAATAGGTCAACTCCGGTGAACGTGAAGGGGCGATGGTGATGAGCGAGCCGCGCTTCAGGTAAATCACCCATTTTGGGTGGAAGGGGACGAGCCCTCTTAATTCTGCATAACATGCATTTTGAACTAATATACTTCACAGTAGGTCGTAGCCGTATAATCCAGTATCGTTGTTTCAGTTCGTTAACTACCATTTCCTGATTTCCGTGGCATGCTTTTACGTGGTAGTACTTCACAATAAAGTGAGTGACATGACAGCGGCCGTGCAGTATCACAGGACGTTTTACGTTGGTAGATATCTCGGGTGCGGCATCAATGCGGCCAGAGAGTCTCAACAAGCCACCATCGCTAATAATTGGGGTCAAAGTAAGTAATTTACTTTTTGTTTCTAATATTTTGTTTTGTTTCAGGTTGTGCAGGTCATCTGGGAAAGCTTTCATCTGGGAGTACTTCAACAACATGTTCTCAGCGCGTTCCATCATCGTGCCATCTAATTCAACACTAGAAACTTTCTTGCATTTGTTTATAAAAGATAAAACCACACACATGGATCTTACGAGTCGAAGCCATGAAGAAAACCTTTCAGGTTTAGGAACAACAGGCAAACACACAGGTGCAACGTGAATATTATTTATGCATTCTAGGTCCACATCGCAAACATCAGGTAGCTGTATCTTTGATTCTACAGGCCACGATCGTTCTTCTTCATATAGAAATGACGGCCCATATAACCACTCATTTTTCAATGTTTTTATTTCACAGGTTTCTTGTGTGGCAATATCGGCGATATTCAACTTCGTAGGTATGTATCTCCATTCTTCAATGTTCGTCAGTTGGTCTAATTCGCCAAGGCGGTGAGCTATGTAGGCTTTATAATTTCGCGAATTATTGCGTATCCAGTGTAAAACTGTAGATGAGTCACACCATAATATTTTTCTTTCAGCCTTTATTCTATGCTCATTTATTATATTATAGGACAATCTTCCTGCCAAAACGGCTGCTTGTAGCTCTAAACGTGGCATAGATACATACTTTACAGGCGCAACTCTGCATTTACTGGACACAAAAGCAACTTGTATATTTTGTTTACAATCGATCCAGCGCCAGTACGCGACAGCGCACATCGCTTGAGTTGATGCGTCACAGAACACATGTAGCTGTAGGTTCGTATAGCGCTCGGTGATCCGCGCCGGCGACGGCGACGCGCTATTCGGTGCGTCTGCACTGAGGTCGTGCGTCTCGCTCTCGCACGTAGGTATTGAGTGGCGAGTGTTTCTAGATGCCGACTCGTAATGTCGAGGTAGGCGAATTTGATCGATGTTTTTCATTATGCTCAGCCATTCGGTCCATCTTATAAATATTTGGTCTGATAATTCGTCGTCCCAACTTATTCCAGACCTCCAGGTGTCTTGTAAAAGGATCTTGCCTTTGATCGTAATAGGCGAAAGGAACCCATAGACATCGAAGATGGACATTAATACTCGTAGCATTTCCCGTTTAGTGGGTTTCTTTTGACCAAGTAATATTGGCGTGGGAATTCTTTTGAATGACACATCAAATCCGAGGTTATCATTAGTCGGAAACCAAATTAAGCCGAGTGTACGTTCTCCGTCATATACTTGTCCATTTTTGAATTTCACAGACGTAGATTTCAGGTTTTCCTTAGATAAATCTTTAAGTACAGACTGCATATTAGACGTCCAATTTCTAATCTCGAATCCACCCTGTCTGTGGACGAATTTGACGTCATTCACTAGTTGATTAGCCGTTTGTTCATCGGGTAAGGAGTCTATATAGTCGTCGGCGTAGTGTTGTGTAAGTACAGCTTGCACAGCGGCCGGCATTGTCGGCCGGAATCTTTCGGCGTTTTTGTTCTTTATGAACTGGGCAATAAATGGGGAACAGTTCGCGCCAAATATTAGGCTAGTCATGACCCAAGTTTGTACGGGTTCATCTGGTGATTCTCGCCATAAAAATCGTAAGGCATCTCGATCAAGATCTCGTATTTTGATCCTTAAAAACATGTCTTTTATATCACCCGTGACTGCCACTTTATTTTCTCGAAATCTCAACATTATCCCGTACAGAGAGGTAAGTAGGTCGGGACCTTGCAGTAGGTAGTCATTTAAACACATACCTTTGGTCCTAGCCGCGGCATCAAACACCAGTCGTAATTTTTGTTTATTAGGGTTGTCGACTCCAAAATGCGGCAAGTACCATATTCTATTCGGATTTTTAGTTTCAGTGAATCGAGATGCAAAATCGTTACTGAACAGGTGGTCAATTCTTTCTTTGTATCGCTCTGCGAAGCTTGAGTTCGCTTTCATTTTCTTTTCAACACCTTTCAGTCTTGTGAGTGCATTATCGTATGAGTTAGGCATCTCACCAAACATACCTTTCCATGGGAGACCCACGTACCACCTACCATTTTTCAAAGTGGCCGTTTGTTGTAGGTATTCCGTGGCTTTTACATCTAGTAGGTTTTGGCGGGGCTTACTAGTAACTCCAACAGATTCCATTTCAAATGACTGGCGCATAGAGAATACAAACCGAGATCCCGACCGTTTTCTGGCCCCGAAAATCCCGGGACTGTACTTGGCTAATCTCGGGATTTTCGGGATTGCCACAAACAAGTCTAGTTTGTATTCCGTAGTCCGTTGCACCTTGAAAATAACCTTGCCTAGATTATTTTAATACATTACGACAAAAAGCAACTCGTACAATACGTAGGTACCCACTATTTACTACACAAGTACAGTCCTAATAATATGTTTGTCGTAGAACTTAGAAGGGACTTCCCCACTCGGAATACTTTAATACAATACTCTTAAGGTAATTCCACAACGAACCCGATCATCTCATATCATAATATTGTTGCGGGTATTTCCCGTCGGTCGGGGATTCCCTGTACGAAAGTAAAAATATGCAAATCAGGTTTTATTTTTTTCATTTATTGTTCTGTCAGTTACGTAGTTGGTAGTACGGGTTACGTAGGCTACGTCAGTGACGACGGGTTACGTAGGCTACGTCATTAAAATTTAAAAGTCAATTATCTGAAATTAAGTATTTCAAATGGCGGGAGACTTTGTTAGACCTACTTTGACCTTATCTTTGTCATCGCCACCTGATATTGCAAAATCTTATACATGTATAAAAAACTGCTTATTCATATCTCCACATTGCTTATTAGGTTAGTACTAAAAGAAACTTAACCAACCATTCCTGGTTCCATAGGCTTAGCATGAGAACCGTAGAGAAGTGTTTTAAAGTAGATAAAAATTACGCTTCTGTGTAGACAGCTGACAGTTTTCTACGAAGAAAGATAGACAAGCGATTTATATTCTACAATAGAGTAGAAATAGAAAGCATCATGCTAAGCCTGCTTTTAGATTAATTTTGTGTAATAAATGAAAATCACCAGTCTTTCAAAGAGCATGGGAGATGGGCTTCAAGTTAATCTTTGAGGATAATTGATGAAATTATTGTTGCTCTGCTATTATTACTAATATTCAGTTTGAAAAGCCTTATCAAATCCCCCTTAAAGTTTAAACTTTAAGTTAGCAATTACCCATATTTATGGGTCTTGAGATACTTAGCTCAAGATACCATCTTGAGATACTTAGCTCAAGATGTCGCGAAGCTTCTTCCTCAATATATTATTTTATTCAAATTAAAATGAACATGTACCTAAAGTAAGTATAAGAAGAGGAAAATGTACTAAATTAAGTATAAGAATAGGGAAATGTACTAAAATATAAGAAATATAAACAAACAAAATAAGTAGTATTTACACTAAATTCATACATTATATAACTATAAAATATACACACCTAAATCTAATATATTAAACTAAAAATGTAAGTTGTACAAATTAATTATTAAGACAACCGCACAATCAGATACATTTCATATTAGATATTTTTTATGTGGTTTTGTGGAATGCGGACCGGTTACCTGAGCGAGCGCCCGCGCCTTGTCTACCTGCCTCTTTCACTCTCGCGGCGCACGCAGCAGTCGAGAATATTTACCGGTCGCTAGCGCACGTCGCTCTCGCTCATACCGCTTATCATTTGATGTTTGATGCATGTTTAATCTAGTGCTTTTAGGACTTGTACCTAGTGCTATTCAGTATAATTGTGCCTATCGTTTCTTTCTGTGCTCTTCATTTCGCCTTCTAATTTTACTATCTGTGTCCTGCGAACTCTTTTCTATCTGTGAACTTTCTTGGACAATACAATACTTCTAAAACGTAAGCTTTTGTGTTTGCTTTATTTATTGCAACCTATTACCGCTTCATTGGTGACCCCGACGTAGCGGCATCAACATCGCCACATGCGAACTACGCGTCACACTGACGTCACGCAAATCCTGCATCGCGCAAGCAGAGTTTACCGCTCAACTAGCATATATACAACGTCCCGACATCAACCGTCGGGCAGTTGCCCACCAGACACAACACCGTCTGGTCGGAGGATCCTCCCTTTTCTATGGTGGTTGAGTGAACTTTACACCCTGTTCCTCATACCACCCAAAATTGGTGACCCCGACGAACACGAATGATGACCGAGCCGAAAGACACACAAAATGGCGACGACAACGTGCCACCTAGCACCTCGCATGATATCCAGCGAGTTGGCATACGAGTACCTCCATTTTACCCGGAGAAACCGGCATTGTGGTTTTACCAGCTTGAAAGCCAATTTTTCCTGGCTAACATAACAGCTGACACCACCAAATTCCATCATGCTATGGGGCAGCTGGATCCCATTTACGCATCGGAGGTGGAGGATATCATAGGTGGTCCCCCAGCACCCAATAAGTACGAGCGACTGAAGTCGGAACTCATAAGGCGACTTTCAGCATCCAAGGAGAAAAAGATCCTGCAGCTGGTAACGCGTCAGGAACTGGGCGATCGGAAGCCCTCCCAATTCCTGCGCCATATCCAGCATCTTGCAGGACCCGACGTCCCAGAGGACTTTCTGCGCACCATGTGGTCCAGCCGCCTGCCGAATAATATCCAGACCATTGTAGCCTCGCAGTCGAAGGCTACTCTGGACGAGGTCGCAGAGCTGGCTGACCGCATCCACGACATCACAGCCCCCAGCCCGCACGTAGCAGCAGCTACAGCACCAGGCACTTCTCCAGAATTAAGCCATCAAGTAGCGGAACTCACACGCCAGGTGCAGAAGCTGACGACCAAGTTGGACAGGATGTCAAGGCCGAAGTCACGGAGATCCAAATCAGGAAGTCCGGATCGTAGCAACTCCCGTTCAAGCCGTTCCCAGTCCAACTACCGGAAATATCCTTTGTGTTGGTACCACGCAAAGTTCGGTGAGAGGGCAAGTAGGTGTACAAAACCGTGCGATTACAAGCCAAAGGGAAAAGAATAGGGCAGTCCGTCATGGCAACTGACGCCTGCCCAAAACCAGGTCGCTTGTTTATAACCGACCAGCGGACAAAAGTGCAGTTTTTAATAGATACAGGCAGTGATATATGTGTGTTTCCTCGAACATTAGCGAAAGGTAAACAAAGCCAAACGAACTATCAACTGTTTGCCGCTAATGGGTCTGTTATAAATACGTATGGATATGCTCATTTAGTTATTAATATAAACTTGCGCCGCGACTTCGCTTGGCGATTTATTGTAGCAGACGTAACGCGGGCCATAATAGGTGTAGATTTTTTAGCATTTCATAATTTAATAGTAGATGTACGTAACAAATGTTTAATAGATAATAATACTATGCTCACCACCGCGGCTTCGGTCGCGAGTTTTTCTGACGATGTTTCTTCGGTGAAGGTAACAAAGGGTGATAAAAATGATTCCGTGTACCATGCAATACTATCAAAGTACCCTAACATCACACGCCCCTCAGGTATGCACCGTACACCAAAACATAACATAACGCACCACATACGTACTACACCTGGTCCACCAGTATCTAGCACACCACGCAGATTAGCGCCAGATAGGTTAAAGGTTGCTAAAGCCGAATTTGAGGCCATGTTACAGATAGGTACGTGCCGGCCGTCAGAATCACCATGGGCTGCTCCACTTCACCTCGCGCTTAAGCGGGACAACAGCTGGCGCCCATGTGGTGATTACCGGATGCTTAACGCCAGAACGGTCCCAGACAGGTACCCCATACGCCATATCCAAGACTTTTCCCACAACCTTGCAGGATGCTCCGTCTTCTCGACAATAGACCTCGTAAAGGCATATAATCAGATTCGTGTCAATCCCAGTGACATTGAGAAGACTGCCATCACAACGCCGTTCGGCTTATACGAATTTCCATTCATGACGTTTGGACTTCGTAATGCCGGACAGATGTTTCAACGTTTCGTCGATGAAATGCTGCGTGGCCTAGATTTTGCCTATCCGTACATCGATGACATTTTGGTCTTCTCAAAAGACCAGGCAACCCACACAGCCCACCTGCACCAAATATTCAGCAGGTTGGCGGAATATGGCATGGTCATTAATACGGCAAAGTGCGTGTTTGGAGCCTCGGAGGTAACATTCCTGGGTTACAACGTTTCGGTGAACGGTACCAAGCCCCTGCCAGACAAAGTAGTGGCCATTAACAATTTTCCCGTCCCGAAAACGGTGAGAGAGTTGCGCAGGTTCCTCGGAATGATAAATTTTTACCGTAGGTTCATTCCTGACGCTGCCACACACCAAACACCGCTGAATGCTCTTCTAACAGGTTCCGTGAAGGGTTCCCATTCCGTACATTTCACGCCTCGAGAACAGGAAGCCTTCGAAGCGTGCAAACGTGGACTGTGTCAAGCTGCCATGCTAGCTCACCCAGACTGCGATGCAAAACTTGCTTTGGTTACCGACGCTTCGGACATAGCTATAGGTGGCGTGCTCCAGCAGTTAAAGGATAACACGTGGCAACCTCTAGCGTTTTTCTCCCGCAAGCTGAGTCCCTCGCAAACCAAATATTCCCCATATGATCGCGAGCTCTTGGCGATCTATGAGGCGGTCAAGCACTTCCGTCATATGATCGAGGGACGTGACTTTGTGATATATACTGACCACAAGCCACTTACATTCGCATTTCATTCCAGGAAAAAGAACTGCTCTCCCAGGCAATTTCGTAACTTGGACTATATTTCGCAGTTTTGTACTGACATTCGGCATATTTATTTATTTATTTATTTATTTAAACTTCTCACACACAATAATGTACAAAGGCGGACTTAATGCCTTAGGCATTCTCTACCAGTCAACCAAAGGTGGTGAAGAGATAAGATGGCGGGTGCTCTGATTGAGAGAAAATAATAATATTATAAAATATTAAAATATAACATAATTAAATATAAATATAATAGGTACAAAATTACATAAATAGGTTATAAACTTAGTTATAATACACATATATTTACTATAATATATTTCCTACATTATATATATATACATAAATATACATACAAGTTCAATGAAAAGACATTAAATTGAGATGACTCTACACTATTTGTTTTGACAAATAACTCTGCAATTTTCGCTTAAATGCAAACCGACTGGTGGCCGTCCTGATATCGAGAGGAAGCGCATTCCAGAGAAGAATGGACTGAATATGAAAGGAAGAATGAACAAAGTCAGAAGTATGAGAAGGACAGAGTAGAAGAAGATTGTTGGAAGAACGCAGGTTCTTAGCATGTGAAGAACATAGATATTGGAAGTGAGACATAAGATAAGAAGGAGGGCTCGGAGAGTTGAGAAGGGAAAAAAGTGTGGTCAAAGCGCGCAAACTTCTTCTCTGGCGAATGGACATCCATTTGAGCTCAGACCTATAACTTGACACATGGTCATATTTTCTTAAATTAAATATGAACCGGATACCATTGTTGAGTAGTCTATCGAGCTTATCTAGCAAAACCGCATTTAAATCAAAGTAGCACACGTCAGCATAGTCGATGATAGGAAAAATCAAAGTCTGCACAAGCATAGTCTTCGTCTTAGCGGGCAAAAAGTTTCTCAGACGATACAGGGATCGTAGAGTACCGTTGACCCTTTGACTAACACTAGAAACCTGGCGTTGCCAGCCCAGCGTTGAGTCAAGATGCAAACCGAGATCTTTCACCGTAGGGGTAATGGGTATGACAGTACCATTAAAAATAAGAGAAGGAAGAGATGTAAGAGCCACCCTACCCATCATGCGCGGGCTACCAATTACAATGGCCTGACACTTTGAGGGGTTTACTGACACCCCAAAACTATCTGACCACTGTTTGATAGAGTCTAAGTCTCGGTTTACATCTGCTATAGCGTCCGATAAACCCTCCACCCGCCCAGCTGCATACAACTGAAGATCATCAGCATAAAGATGATACGAACATCGAAGACAAAGAGTTATAAAATTAATGAAGATGGAGAATAACAATGGAGAAAGAATACCGCCTTGTGGAACGCCAGCATCCAGGTCACGCCAACTCGATGAGCTCTCATCAACGCGAACCGACTGCTGACGTCCTCGAAGATAAGAAGAGAACCATTCCAGGGCCTCGGGCGAAACCATAAGATGAGAGAGGATAGAAAGGAGAATATCATGGCTGACGGCATTAAAGGCATTGGAGAAGTCAATTAATACCAAAACGGTAACCTTGGTATCCTCCATTGCTTCTCTAATGTCACCAGTCACTTTAAGGAGAGCGGAGGCTGTACTGTGCCCAGGCCTGAATCCAGACTGAAAAGAACTAACAAGGTTGTTCTGGTGAACAAACCCCGTAAACTGCTTGTGTACACAGGCCTCAAGCACTTTAGACAGGAATGGGAGAATGGAAATAGGTCGGAAGTGGCTAAGTAGGGAGGGATTTGAAATCTTAGGGAGTGGGCGGACATAGGCCATACGCCACAGGGATGGGAATTGTCCGGAATCAAGAGAAAAGTTGATGATGTGAGTAATCGGAGGGAGAAGGATATCAAGGATCCAAACGACCATACTACGACTGATGCCGTCATAGCCCACAGCCTTGGATTTTATGGAAAGGATAATCTTTTTAATCTCGTCCAAGGTGACCGGAGAGAAGTGAAATGGTTCTATGATGGGACTAGCTAGGCCAGTAATGAAATCGACCGTCTGGGACAACACTTGGGAATCCAAATGACAAGTGGTTGTAAAGTGACGGTTGATATCATCAAGGCCAAACGTATTAGGAAAATCCACATGACGTGGTCTACCGATACCAAGAGTGCCAAGGAACTTCCAGATATCAGCAGGTGAAGAAGAAGATATGTTCTCTAGAATATGGCGGCGTTTAGCGTTGCGTATCATCTGATTACACCGATTTCTAGCAGTTTTGAAAAAGCTGCGATTTTCTTCACTGCGATCCCTTTTAAATTTGCGAAAGGCCCGATCCCTGCGCCTCATCGCCATCCGAACCCCTGTTGTCATCCAAGGAGCAGGATAACGCCGAAGTTTAACCTTCTTAACAGGAGCGTGTTTGTCGTAGAGAGCAAGGACCGTCCGATCGAAAATACGCAGCTTCTCGTCCACAGCTGTCGCCGCTGCCAGGTGTTCCCAACTGAGGTCTGACGCATCCTGACGAAGCTTCTCAATGTCCATGCGCGCAAAACACCGCATGTGCAGAACTTTTGGGACAGGTTTAGGCGGTTTTAGGACATACGAGAGGAAAATGAGGTCATGATGGGAAAAACCAGGAGCAGGACACTGACCATGAGAGGAAACAAGGGAGGGAGTGGATGTAAGGATTAGGTCGAGCCAAGTGTCATCGCCTGAGATATTAAAATGGGTAGGTTGCAGTGAAAGTATATGGAGACTAACAGACTCGATGATGCTAAGGAGTTTACGGGAACGAGGGGTGTGGTGAGCAAGGTCGGTGTTAAAATCGCCCATGATGACGCAATGTGCAAACTCTGACCCTACGGATTCCAGTGCCAATTCGAGATTGGAGAAGTAGTCAACAGCGGGTGGACAATACACAACACCAAGTAGGGTCTTCAAGCCTTTGATGTAGACCTCTAAAAAGAGGTACTCAGCGGAAGCATGATAGATTGAGGGAGATGAGGCAATGATTTTGAAAGGGAAATCGCTACGAAGATAGATGGCAACACCACCTCCTCCCTTACCAATTCTATCGTTGCGGATAAGAATGAAACCTGGGAGAGAGTAGGCGGTGGAGAGAAGATGAGGTTTGAGCCAACTCTCGGAAACCAAAACGGCATGAACATTAGCGTCGGAAAAGGTGTCCAAAAGATCACTGTAGTGACTTGGCACACTTTGCGCATTTATATGGCAGATATTGAATAAGTGACCTTTCTGTTGACTGAAACTTCGACGCACAAAGTCACCAATGGTGTCAGTCAAGGAACTAAAACTTGCATTAGCGGATGAGCTAGAGGAATCAATAGCAGAGTAAAAAGAATCATCGACAGTTAACATAAAATACAAATAAAAATAATAAAAATAAGTGATAAATATACAAATAAACTATGGCTAAGATAGCTTACGCTTTAGGTGCAACACCACTTTCTTTGCACCACCCACCAGCAGCACCAGTATGGTTGTACATGGATCCTTTGGCGCGTGGTCAATATCAGAACTACGCTACCAATCGCAAATAAGCGTTTTGTTTTCCAAAACACGAAATAACACTGCAGAGTTATCAAGCGCCAAAAGATCCCTGTAACACTGTACAGTAGTATAATACAAAAACAAAATAAAGTAAAATAGAAAAATTTGAAGAGAAAACAGTATCACAAACATACATAAAATATTATGAACAAACCTAGAACAAAACGTTACATGATAAAGTTACGTGAGCAAAACGGAACGCAATTAACGAAACATCACAAACGTGGGACAAGGAACATGGGACGTCAAAAAAAAAAAAAAAAGTAAACAAACAAAAATTCAAGGCTGACAGGTGACAGTGACAATTATTGACCAAACAAAACAAATTATTTTTTACTAACAACTGAGCTTATTGCCGGTAGAATGTGATTTACGTAGTTTTGATGTGGAAATAAGAAATTGTAAGCAGGTAGACGTGTACGATAACTATAATAATAACGTGAACTGACGTCCCAAGCACATAAAACTGATAAGACGGAGAAACAAACTAGGTTGCAAACATTTAGATTTTACGCACTGCACTATCAAGCTGGCCTCCTGTGACAGCAGATGATTCCCCGGTTTTCTTCGGGTACTTAGCCAACAAAGGATTGAGTTCCTCTAAAGAACAAATCTTATACCGTGCTCCATCGGGGGATCTGATGACAATGACTCCGTCCTGAGTCCAGCATGCCGGCATTCCGAAATGCAGGCGCGCCCTGCCGAATACGGTTTGCCTAGACCTGGTCAAGAATTCCTTGACAGTGACAGCGGAGCCCTTCAATGCAGACTTAGCCTTCCAAACAGTGGATTTCTGGTCAACATTGGAGAACCTTACCAATATAGGTCTGCTGATTGTTGGCCCCTTGCTTGATGCTCCAAGTCTGTGACACACTTTGATGGACGATGCAGTGATGTCAGGCAGTGCCAATTTATTCTTCAGAACGTCTAACACAAGAGCCTTACAATCCTCTTTGTCCGCTTCAGCAAACCCAGTGAAAATGAGAGCTTTCCGACGAGATCTTGTCTCCAACCCATCAACTAATCTAGAGCACTCCATGATCTGCTTCCTAAGAAGTCCCAGTACGCCGAACATAAGCTCACGAAATGACCGGAACTCTTCAGCAATCTTTGCTACAGTGTCCTTTGCGGGTCCAGCACAATGGATCTGTGCCTCAAGCTCGCCTTTTTGCATCTTTTTGAGGAAGCAGTCCTCGAGGTTCTTCTGGGCCGATTGGATATCATCCAGTTGAGATGACATGGTGAACTAGTCAGAACTTGTAGTGACTATAACAGTGAACTAGTGAGAAGCTGGCAGGTGGTGTAGTTTTAAGTGCTTATGTGCATGGAATGTTTCACCAATGTAAGTACAGCCTATTTAGCAGAATATGCAACAAATATTGTACTCGAAAATAAGTTAAAATACTTAATAATATTTTTAATTACAATAGATATATGAAATTACGTGTTAACTTTTTTACACCTACCCCCGACCCTCAATATATTTCAGGGAAGGATAATGTGGTAGCTGATACTTTATCTCGAATCGATGAGATTGTTTTACCTCTCGATCTGCAAAAGCTAGCTACCGCACAAAACACCGACCCTGAACTGAAACAACTCTTGAATGGCATTAACTCCCTACACTTGGAGAAGGTAAAACTACCTGGCACACCTTCAGAGCTGCTTTGCGATGTAAGTGGTACTACACCTCGACCATATGTGACGAAGGAATTACGTCGACAGGTTTTTGAGAGCCTACACTCTCTCAGCCATCCCGGTGCTAACGCCAGTATCCGACTGATCACCGACCGCTATGTATGGCCTGGTATCAGGAAGGATTGTAGGGAATGGGCGCGTTCATGCCTAGCGTGTCAACGCGCAAAGGTACATAGACATGTATCGGCACCGTTGGGCACGTACAAGCTTCCACGCGCTAGGTTCAGGAACCTACATATTGACCTCGTCGGACCCCTACCACTATCGCACGGATACCGGTATTGCCTCACAGCAATCGATCGTTTTACTCGATGGCCTGAGGCAATACCCTTACAGGATATTACAGCCGAGACAGTAGCAAACGCCCTCCTCAGCGGATGGATATCCCGTTTTGGCTGTCCCGCAAACGTCGTTACAGACCGTGGCGGGCAATTTGAATCGACCTTGTTTCGCCACTTATCACAAATAGCTGGTTTCCAACATAAAAGGACGACGGCCTATCATCTAGCCTCCAATGGGCTCGTGGAGAGGTTTCATCGCCAGCTCAAAGCTGCCATAACCTGTCACGCTGATAGCAGCTGGGTTGAGTCCCTTCCCCTTGTACTATTAGGTGTACGTAGTACCTTCAAAGAGGACCTTAAGTCAACGCCAGCCGAACTGGTGTATGGTGAATCACTACGTTTACCAGGAGATCTTCTCAGCCCAGAGGACCACGACGATCCAGACGTCACCAGTTACATCGCGCACCTACGGAGCTTTGCAAATAAATTGCAACCTACTCCAGCGTCACGTCATAGCGGACGCCGCTCACCCTTCATTTTTAAGGATTTGGCCACATCAACACACGTCTTCCTTCGTGATGACACTGTGGCCGGATCGTTGAAACCTGCCTACACTGGCCCTTACGAGGTCATACAACGAGGAGACAAAGCATTCAAGCTAATGGTGAAAGGTAAGACGGTCACCGTATCGATCGACAGAATAAAACCTGCCTACATACTGCGTGATCCAGACACCACAACACACCTCAGTCAACCCCCACTACCTCATACTACTACCCACACACATATCCCAACCACACACTCACCACAAAATTCCACTCACACTCCCACTCAGAATACATGTCATGAAGACATACCTGACGCCGGAGAAAGCACGGTCAGAAAGACTCGTTCGGGCCGCAGAGTGAGATTCCCAGACTATTATCGCCCGTAGGACGGTCTCTGGAGGGGGGTGGTGTAGCGAAGCTTCTTCCTCAATATATTATTTTATTCAAATTAAAATGAACATGTACCTAAAGTAAGTATAAGAAGAGGAAAATGTACTAAATTAAGTATAAGAATAGGGAAATGTACTAAAATATAAGAAATATAAACAAACAAAATAAGTAGTATTTACACTAAATTCATACATTATATAACTATAAAATATACACACCTAAATCTAATATATTAAACTAAAAATGTAAGTTGTACAAATTAATTATTAAGACAACCGCACAATCAGATACATTTCATATTAGATATTTTTTATGTGGTTTTGTGGAATGCGGACCGGTTACCTGAGCGAGCGCCCGCGCCTTGTCTACCTGCCTCTTTCACTCTCGCGGCGCACGCAGCAGTCGAGAATATTTACCGGTCGCTAGCGCAAGTCGCTCTCGCTCATACCGCTTATCATTTGATGTTTGATGCATGTTTAATCTAGTGCTTTTAGGACTTGTACCTAGTGCTATTCAGTATAATTGTGCCTATCGTTTCTTTCTGTGCTCTTCATTTCGCCTTCTAATTTTACTATCTGTGTCCTGCGAACTCTTTTCTATCTGTGAACTTTCTTGGACAATACAATACTTCTAAAACGTAAGCTTTTGTGTTTGCTTTATTTATTGCAACCCATTACCGCTTCAAAGACACCATCTTGAGATACTTAGCTCAAGATACCATCTTGAGATACTTAGCTCAAGACACCATCTTGAGATACTTAGTTCAAGACACCATTTTGAGATACTTAACTCAAGATACCATTTATTATTTTATGCCTAGTATCTTGAGATAATGCTTGTGAAGCATTGATGTCCAATCACCCGTACAAAGGTAATGGGTAAAACTGTGACATTAGATGGTCACTAGGCAACTTAGAGTGATTAGATAATAACTTATTGAAGACTTACTGGACTTACTTATTGTCTGGAGTCTTAACTGGGGTCATTGCATTATAAACATCACTGATCATAAATGCTGTAGAGCTCCAGACCGTAATCATGTAAAATATATGGAGTAGGTGCCGATATTAACTATTTGCTGTCAACCCATATTTATGGGTCTTGAGATACTTAGCTCAAGACACCATCTTGAGATACTTAGCTCAAGACACCATCTTGAGATACTTAGCTCAAGACACCGTCTTGAGATACTTAGCTCAAGACACCGTCTTGAGATACTTAGCTCAAGACACCGTCTTGAGATACTTAGCTCAAGACACCGTCTTGAGATACTTAGCTCAAGACACCGTCTTGAGATACTTAGCTCAAGACACCATCTTGAGATGCTTGTGAAGCATTGATGTCCCAATCACCCGTACAAAGGTAATGGGGTAAAACTGTGACATTAGAAGGTCACTAGGCAACTTAGAGAGATTAGATAATAACTTATTGAAGACTTACTGGACTTACTGGTCTGGAGTCTTGACTGGGACCAACAGGCCATTGCATTATATAATACAAAAGTAATATACTGTGGGTAATTATATTATATATGTACAATGATATCCACGAACTCCTCCGTTTTCGAACAGGCTCATTTCACGTCTAATACCAATTCTTTTTGTACTTGTACTTCAGGATCTGGGGATTTCATACTCTTCTTAATTTCCAGCTGTAACTTTTCCTTTAATGTCAGTTGGGGTTGGGAGGTCTTAGCTCAAGACACCGTCTTGAGATACTTAGCTCAAGACACCATCTTGAGATACCTAGCTCAAAACACCGTCTTGAGATACTTAGTTCAAGATACCGTCTTGAGATACTTAGCTCAAGACACTGTCTTGAGATATTTAGCTCAAGACACCATCTTGAGATACTTAACTCAAGATATCATTTATTATTTTATGCCTAGTATCTTGAGATAATGCTCGTGAAGCATTGATGTCCCAATCACCCGTACAAAGGTAATGGGTAAAACTGTGACATTAGAAGTTCACTAGGCAACTTAGAGAGATTAGATAATAACTTATTGAAGACTTACTGGACTTACTTATTGTCTGGAGTCTTGACTGGGACCAACAGGCCATTGCATTATAAACATCACTGATCATAAATGCTGTAGAGCTCCAGACCGTAATCATGTAAAATATATGGAGTAGGTATTAACTATTTGCTGTCAACCCATATTTATGGGTCTTGAGATACTTGGCTCAAGACACCGTCTTGAGATACTTGGCTCAAGACACCGTCTTGAGATACTTGGCTCAAGACACCGTCTTGAGATACTTAGCTCAAGACACCGTCTTGAGATACTTAGCTCAAGACACCGTCTTGAGATACTTAGCTCAAGACACCGTCTTGAGATACTTAGCTCAAGACACCGTCTTGAGATACTTAGCTCAAGACACCATCTTGAGATGCTTGTGAAGTATTGATGTCCCAATCACCCGTACAAAGGTAATGGGGTAAAACTGTGACATTAGAAGGTCACTAGGCAACTTAGAGAGATTAGATAATAACTTATTGAAGACTTACTGGACTTACTTATTGTCTGGAGTCTTGACTGGGACCAACAGGCATCATAAACATCACTGATCATAAATGCTGTAGAGCTCCAGACCGTAATCATGTAAAATATATGGAGTAGATGCCGATATTATATATATTTTATATATATGATATTATTTGCTGTCAATCAATTACCCATATTTATGGGTCTTGAGTAGAGAATACAATCCCGGGACTTTACTTGGCTAATCTCGAGACTTTCGGGATTGCCACAAACAAGTCTAGTTTGTATTCCGTAGTCCGTTGCGCCTTGAAACCTTACTTAAATAACTTTGCTATTTTAATACATTACGACAAAAAGCAACTCGTACAATACGTAGGTACCCACTATTTACTACACAGGTACAGTCCTTATAATATGTTTGTCGTAGAACTTAGAAGGGACTCCCCCACTCGGAATACTTTAATACAATACTCTTAAGGTAATTCCCCAACGAACCAACAGGGGAATCACCTGATCATCTCATATCATAATATTGTTGCGGGTATTTCCCGTCGGTCGGGGATTCCCTGTACGAAAGTAAAAATAAGCAAATCAGGTTTTATTTTTTTCATTTATTGTTCTGTCAGTGACGGGTTACGTAGGCTACGTCAGTGACGACGGGTTACGTAGGCTACGTCATTAAAATTTAAAAGTCAATTATCTGAAATTAAGTATTTCAAATGGCGGGAGACTGCTAGACCTACTTTGACCCTATCTTTGTCATCGCCACCTGATATTGCAAAATCTTATACATGTATAAAAAACTGCTTATTCATATCTCCTCATTGCTTATTAGGTTAGTACTAAAAGAAACTTAACCAACTATTTCTGGTTCCATAGGCTTAGCATGAGAACCGTAGAGAAGTGTTTTAAAGTAGATAAAAATTATGCTTCTGTGTAGACAGCTGACAGTTTTCTACGAAGAAAGATAGACAAGCGATTTCTATTCTACAATAGAGTAGAAATAGAAAGCATCATGCTAAGCCTGCTTTTGTAGTTTGTGTTTTTTCTTTTCTTATTCTGATTTGTGTTGTGCAAAGACATTAAAGACATTTTTTTTTAATTACTCGTGTTTTTTTTATTTTAGCCCAATTAGAAACCACATAGTCTAATCCCGGGATGAGCCCGGGATCCCGGGAAAAGGCTTCAAAAATCCCGTAAGCCCGGGATTGAAAAACATGCTCGGAATTGTATTCTCTACTGGCGCATCTCATTTTGCATTTCTCGTAGGATACGCTCGCATTCATTGTTGTCTCCTTCTGACAGAAACAGAGTAGACTGCAGCTTCACATCGTGGTTGACAGCGGGCTTGGTGCGCATGCACCCGTGCATGCACCACCCTAACGGAGTGCGGGTGAAATAGGGGTCCGTAGGTTTACCCGTAATTATTTCCATGGGTAAAATTAAATCGTAATTGTCCTGCCCTATCAAAAGTTCCGGTCTGTATTGACCATCACAAATCACATTTTTTATTTCGGGGTTCATTAGTTCATAATCACTTATGTCCACGGCAGTAACATTTTGTGCTGGTAAGTTCATATTAGTTACACTGCGCGCGCGAATTGTAAACTTATTTCCTTCACAGTTAGAAAGTTCAAGGTCGAGCACCTCACTATGGCATACCACTTCGCTATTGTCCCATGCACCGCACACACGCATAGATTGTTTATTACCGCGCAATCCTACTTTTGACGCGAGCGCAGCGCTTATCAGCGTAACAGTTGAACCGTCATCGAGGAGCGCGACACTACGAAAGGTACCGTTAGGTCCGTGTAGGTAAATAGGCACAGTTTTTAGTAAAACTTTACGGCAGTTCAATTGAAGATGATTAACAGTTTCCACTCGCGACTCAGTGTCGGTCTCAGTCTCAGTGACATCGGTTATATTTACACTATTACGCGGCACTGACTTTTTGTTTACAATATAATGTAACAAACGATGATGAGATAGTCCGCAGTTATCTACGTCACAAGCCGGTGCGGTACAAGTATCTTGTTTATGTTGTGGCGTCAGACACTTGTAGCAAATACCATGCCGTTTTACGAATGCCCACTGGTCTTTGCGTAATGATTTTCTGAACTTTTTGCAGTCTTGTAGTAAGTGCTCGGAAACGCGACAGTACCGACACTCCTTATCACTTTTTTATTCATTGTCCACTTGTTCACTGTTCACCACTAGAGTTCGATGTTTAGAGTTTTCGTTGTAACTTTGTTTACCATAGTATTGTACGCTCGATAAATTCACAGAAGTTTTTGTAATTTTTACAGCTTCATCACTCAGGAACTCGGACAAAATAAGCAGTTTTGGTTTTTCTGTGTTACTGATAAGAGGATAACAGTAATCAGCCCACTTTGAGACCAGTATCATCGGTAGTTTCGAGAGGATGACCGATACAATATTCATTCCTTTTAGGTATTCTTCGCGTCCGATGGCAGTCACAGCAGCGACACAGTTTCTCACTTTCACGGAGAAAGGAATAATATCCTTCTGATACTCTGGTGCCATAGGGCGTAATTTGCTTATGTCCTGCAGGATCCTAGTAATTATTACATCAGGATTTCCAAACTGAAGTTCCAGTGTGTTCATTACGTCTATTGCGGAGGTAGCACCAATGAGTAAGGCCGTCACTGCTTCTTTTGCTGGCCCTTGCAAGCTCCTCCTCAGACGCCATAGGTTCTCTTTGTCACTAAAATTACACACTTGAGAGGATTCTTCAAATGCTTGCTTGTACTGAAGCCATTCAAGCGGGTCACCAGAGTAATTAGGTAAGTCCCTCGGCGTACATAAGCGATTCAGCATTCTGTCGTTAGATCTGCTGGCACCGGTAGCAGAGGCAGCGGCAAGGTCTTTCAAAGCATTCGCCAGGGCTCGCACGGTTTCATCTGTGCCACCGGCAGCTGGTGGTGGCGGGCGTGCTTTGAGCGCGAGTTCCGTAGCGGAGGGTTGTGGGCCGGCGGGCCTCACATGGTGCAGGTGCAATTCCTGCGGTGCCGAACGCAACACGTCATCGCGGATGCCACGGTCGGTGATGCCCTGAGTATTCACCTCCTGCAGACTACTTTCCAGCCACTTTTCCACTACACGGTCATTTATATTTTTTTCTGAGGGTAGACTGCAGTTGCTGCAGTCGTCTTCTATTTCTGCTCGGTCTACATCTAGTTGTTTGTCTATCAACTCCATTCTAATTTGAGCCTTTGCTTGAGCAGCTTCCAGTTCCAGCCTTTTCTTTCTCGCCGTAATAGATGACGTCGATGATTTTTTATTACGGGTAGACTTTCGAATACTTTGGGCAGTAGAAGGTCCCGGTTGATTTTCGTCAATTTTGTTCCGGGGTTCAATAGGTTCTATAGCTTCTTTCGAAATGTCTATGTGTTCGACTTTGCATTGTTCTCGAACATGCAATGGTTGAGCATCTTTTTGTTGCGCTTCATTTTGTTCGTCTTCCTTTTTTCTCGCACTCCTAGTGTTCATCTTGCTTTGCGGTGGTGTATGATGTGGATGTGCACAGTAAAAATGCCAGATTTACGATAGGGCGAAGGGTGGGGAGACGCACTGACAAAATACGTCCACGCGCAATCATGCGTTAAGATCACTAAATAAATGTTTTGCAAATCGCAGCGTCGCTAAGCGCGCGCCCCCCTCCCGTTCGCATGCGTCTCCCGCGCCTTTATGAGCCCTGGGATTTATTAAATATCAACAAGAAATCTAGGTAGGTAGGTGCATACATATTGAAAACGTTAAAATACAAATATAAAATATCAATACGATTACGCGTCGCCTACAGCCTCCACGAATGGCAATACTTATGTCTGGAAAACTTTGGGCAGTCAGTGCCTCTCCCAATTAACGACTGGCCTATTTAACGCGACATGGTCTAGCTTAAGCATTCACACATTCCGCCTGCAACGTTTCCACAGCTGGGAGACAGGCCTCATAATATCTATGAGGTGGGGGGAGGAGGGGAGAGAGATTGGCTGGGTCATAGTAAATGACACATGTCCAGTTGTCTACGAATTCTTGCTTCTAGGACCTGCCCGGTTTCCTGTCGACGTTTTAGTTATTTAATATTAAAACCCAATCAATATTTATTATGTATCTCTTTTTATATTTAATTCAGAGTTTATATTTGCTATGCTATGCAGCTATGTCTCTTTTTCACCGTTTTGGGGGCAGTGGCTCTATGACTTTTTCGCTATCATGTGTAGATGTACTTTAAGACACGTTGTCACCACTGAAGTGCCATTGGAGAAATCATCGGGAACATACCTAGTCTGAAGTACCCAAAGGCAGGACCCTTTCTTTTAAAATCACCCTTACATCCACAAGCATAGCGTATCATTCGGCATAGTCTGTACGTTCAAAAACCTTCAAAAAGCACAGGTTACCCACAGTATTTACGTTGCACAGTTTTTTCCAAACGTTTTTCATGAAAACTGTCATATGATTCCATGCATCAAATCCCTAGCTTTTTATTTTAGCCATTTGAATGGTGAAAGATGACGCCTATGAAAAATTGATACCAAACTATTGATTCCTGTGTGTGAATGTTTTTTTTTTTTTAATATTTTCATTTGAATATTTGAAATGACATCGGCCGGTGAACGTTATAGCTTTGAATAGTGTTTTTTTTTTTAGTTTGTGATACTGATTGAAGTTCTGTTGATCCAACTAAGCTGTGAAGAGGTTTTTTAGGAACCCTTATAGTTTCGCCATGTCTGTCTGTCTGTTTATCCGCGGCTTAGCTCAGAGACTATTAGTACTAGAAAGCTGTCATTTGGCATGGGTATGTATTATAATCATGCCAACTAAGTGGTAAAATAAAAAATAAAAATTTGTTGAGCATGTAAAGTGGGATGATATTTTTTTTTCACGACTATTCTATGGTGTGGGTTTCGTGGGAGAGGCCATTCGAATATTGCGGGTCTGTGTAAACTAATTTTCAATTTACGGGTCCGTTTGTGTAATATTAAGCTTTAAAGTACCAATTTTTGTTAGAGTCAAATGTCTCCCCCCCCTCCCAGCTAAATGGTTGTTTTTGGATATTTGAAAAAAATTATGGCAGTAGTATACACAACATAAACTATCACAGCTAAGTAGGCTTTACAAGTAAACAAGGTATAGTCGACCAACTTACATTTGCAGTTGGAATGTATGGGAGAACATGTTTTTCAACTTTAATGTTAAGTTTGTTCTTGGGATAAATTCATTCCAGCTACGGAATCCTTCATTGCGCGTAATCTGACACCCACCCCAGCCGGTATTTTTTAAAATTATTTCTGTGGTATTTGTAACAACTAACTAAATCGTTTTTTTTTTAACTAAGTGAAGACCATTTTCTCTGGTAATTTCCGCAAGATAACCACGTATGATTTCTGCGTTTGCCTTCATCTAATTGAATGGAACCCAAGTGGTCTCAGAGAGTACATAGTAATTAGGTACATTGACATAAGTACAGTAGGCCGCATGTACATGGTAACAAAACTAGTATAAGCTGGCTTCTTATTGAATTTAAACTCCATACTACGCTAGGCCTGCTCAAGTTCGAAGTGTTATCACCAACGTGCGGCTTACTGTTCATATGGTTTTGAATTTAGAAAGCGTTACCGGAAATCAGCATAATTAATTAAAATTGCAATAATTATAAAACGGTACGCCTGGTACGCCTCTGCCTAACCCTTCAGGGATTACAGGCATTATGTTATGTTATGCATTATATTAATGGAACTAAATCACATCTAAGTAAACAAAATAAATCGGGGTCCTCCGGGACGGGGGCTTCGGGGATCGGGGTACTCAGGGAATAACCCGTTTAAACTTGTTGACTATAATAAAATAATAATAATACTAACACCGCATATCTATGTACGGAAACATACAATTTATTTGGGAATGTTACGCGAGTGGGTTCCGAGGGCACTCCAAATATCGGCTTCAAATTAATAACGGACGTTATTTATTTGTCAATAATAATAAAACGTTATAGGCTCGTTTTTATGGTTTATTGGTTTCCTATGGGACATAGAGTTCCGTACCTCAAAAGGAAAAATCGGAACCCTTATTTAATCACTCGTGTGCAGACTGCCATTGCTCCGAATCTACTGGACCGATTAAGTTGAAATTTGGTACACATAATGAACTTCTGTTACCCAAACAAAGAAGTGTGACGTAAATAAATGAATTTTGAATATGGGGTCACTTTGGGGAGCAAATTAGAAAATTAAAAAAAAGTTTTGCAAACTGTACACGGTAAAAAAAAATCGTTTTAAAGTTATTTAAGAAAACAGACTGATGAATAGTCCCTGATTGCTACGGTCTTGACGGTATCCGTATTGGTCGCAGTAACTAAGCCTGGGCAGTTCCAACATTTTTTTTTTTGTTCACGCGGTGGAAAATCCTCATGGATGTCCTCCGCCCTGGGGCGGGCGGACGGGTCTGTGAGACTCTTACTGACTAAAAACCACCCCAGTGTTCCCTTCCCACACTGCGCCGGGGATCTTGGGATCTGGTATTAGTTCCGCAATCCCCGGCTAGTGCCGGCTCGCCTCTGCGGGCCACCTCAAGTCTGGGGGAGGAAGTAGAAGAGTTATTTTTCACTTTTAGTGGGTCAGTCAACTGCTCATCACCTTTTACAAAATATCGCTTTTCCCAATGCTTGAATGTAAATTGTTGCCACTTACCATATGCATTGTGACGAGCATAACTTGCTTAGCAACCATATTAAAGTACCTAATCGAATCGCAACCCGTTAAATACTTAGGTATTATTATGTTGTTCCGGTGGCCATCTGTGGTCTTCATCATCAGTTCCACTTCACCAAATGGTGCTTTTCGAGAGCAAATGCACAAGTTACTATAAAAAGTAACGCAATATATTATATATATATTTTATTTTTTAATTAAGTTTGAGGATTTCCCTTGATTTCCACGGAATTCCCTCGTCAGATTCTAATTTGGTGACAGTGGGACCATTTCAAAAGCAAACCCTTTCAAACAAAAAAATAATTTTCAAAATTGGTCCACAATTGACGGAGAAATCGGTGAATATACATAAAAACAAAAAAAAAACATAAAGCCGAACATAATTATAACGTCCTCCTTTTTGGAAGTCGGTTAAAAATGTTTAAAAGATTAAATATCATGCAAACCATTTGTAAAGAGAAGAAGCATTTTGCTAAATAAATCCTAGCTAAAATTTAAATGCGAAAGTAAGTTTGTTTGTTTGTTTGTTTACCTTTTCACGCCTAAACTACTGAACCGATCATCCTGAAATTTTGCTTATACGTTGTCAGGTGTACAGAAACGGACGTAAGGTACCCACCTTACATCCCGAAAACATTACTGTTCCCGAGGAAAACAACAATAACGTTCTTATGATAATAGATGGCGCCACGTGTCTTTCGAATCATGATTGAATTATGTTATGGGATGTATTTCTTAGCACTTTAAATTTCAAAAAGCAGAGTACAACCCGAAATGATTGTCAAATTCTAAATTAACGCGAGCGCAGCCGCGGGCAAAAGCTAGAGTTTAATAAATGTTTGTGTAGACAGTGTTTATAAAATAAAAAAATTGCGGAATAAGTTGGTTCTAAAACAAATAGTATATAAAACGTTGGTTGTAAACTTAAAATTTGTCAACAGTATTTTATTGGTGATACATTATTGAACCAACGAAAACCTTATGTCAATCCTGTTGAAAGTCATTGTAGGAATACGAAACGCTTAAAGCGAGTACCAGTTGTCAAGGCCTTCTGGACTTAATTACCTAAAATCACTAATATCGACGTTGTGTAGTAAAATAATGTACCTCGCGGCGGACCTCGCGGCTAAAGTAATAACAGCCGAAAGTGTCGATCCAGCAGGTTAAACTACGCTTACCGGGGTTGGTCCGTGGATCATACCGAGACTCCTCAAAGCACGTTAAGCTGTTGGTCTCGGCTGTCATTCGTGGATCCTTGACAGTCGTTTGGGATTGTCAGAAGCCCGAAAGACTGACAACCAGTCTTACCAAAGTCGGTTGTAGAACTTAGCGATAGAAAGTTAAAAACCCACATCAAACATGTCCTAATCAAAAAAGCATATTATAAGATTAAGGACTACATTGAAGACAAGGAAGTTTGGAAATAATTCCTTCTGCACATGTGGCTGTCCTGGTACCTCATTAACGGCATAACTATGTAAATGTCTATTAACTGCTCCTAAATTACGATGCATTTTTTTTACATACCTTGACATAACCTATAATTTTAATTTAAAATTTTTATTAGTGACTTGTGGACAGAATATTAATTCAGATCTGTTGCAGTCGTAATGGCAATCTTGTCATTTGGTTTAAATAGGTTTTTATTTTAGTAATATTTTTTAGAGATTCTTTATAATTTGTGAATGTGAGAACGTTGTAGGCTTAATAGACTGTAGCTTTGTACACCATCTTCTGTTTTGTTAAGTACTTGGTACTTGTTGACGGGCCTACTACACTGTCCTCCCATACCTATTAACACTGTAACTTGAAAACATTGTAGTAGCCCATTCTTTTTAAAAGAGTAACCGTGGAGTTTTTTGCCGGCTCTTCTCCATAGGAAACGACCAATTGGAACCGTGCACCTAGCTTCTGACGCTTTATAAGTGCCCATGTAGGTTTGTGTAAAATTAAATATTTTGATTTTTGATTTTACCAAGGGGTACGTATTACCTAGGTACTCGGTTGTGGAGGTCAGATAGGCAGTCGTTCCATGTAAAATACCAGTATTCAACTGCATCCAGTTAGACTGGAAGCCAACCCCAACATAGTTGGGGAAAAGGCTTGGTAGAATGATTGTATTAAAATGATGTGTGTAAACACCACTCTATGAATAACTATAATTATTTTTATTGTATTTCTTTTTTAAACAAAATATATCTAATGGTTTATATTATTATTTTTTACACATATCTATCTAATTTTATTTAAATATTTACACACTATAAAACTGATTTACATCCGTAAGACGTCCTCCTAACATAAGGTCCAGTTGAAAACCAGCGTCAGGCACTAGTTGTCTGGCATTACTGAACTGGGCCTATTTGGCGCAGCCGTGACGCACTCAATACTGTTTTAAGCATTTTTTTTCTGTTTTTTTGTGTGAATATTGTGTGCCTTAAAAAAAAAAAAATCAAGAAAGAAGAAATTTATTTTCTTTCTTTCTTTTTCTATGTACCTGAATCAAAAACTTCCAAATAGCTCCACTTACACGAACATTAGTTACTTACAGACGAATTATAGACTCACTAACAAACTATTATAATTATTATATGTCGTAAACATAGTTTATTAAAACTCGACTAAACACTTTAATATTTTGTACAAATATTAATACCTCTACCCAAAACTTGGCACTAAAGCCTAGCCTTCACATCGGTTTATTCAAATTAATTCTATGCAAGTTTTTGCCCGCGGCTTCGCTCGCGATAATGTAGATTTTGTAAAGTTATTTTTCTCTATCCCTCGGGAACAGTATTTTTTTTCTGGATGATACTCCGTGTCCTTTTCTGTACCCCTGACAACGTGTATGCAACATTTCATGATGTCGGTCCGTTTTTGAGTAGTTAAGACGTGAATGGGTAACAAACAAATAAACAAACAAACTCACTTTCGCACTTAAAATATTAGTTAGGATTAGGATTGGCCGAAAACTGACTAACGTTAAGATTCATCACTAATTTTATTCAAAAGGCCATTAATTATTTTTGTTGAAAGTACAAACGTATCTAATGCTAAACTGTTTAGGACGAGACACACTACTATTATACAACTCCAACCAACCACACACACACACACATAACACAGACACACACCACGTGACACGTCAAGTCACGTGACATATAACTTTTTGATTTTCCCTACTCGCCCTCAGTAACTATAGATGACGGTACATATGATACTGTGAATGTTTGAAGCGCAGTGAATCTTGGGTTACTCTGGTATATAATATGTAAACTTTGACCCATTGCCCTAGCTAGCTGGTGAATGTCCGGTATTTATTCTTTTCATGTCGATTTTGGTCATTCACCAGTGAATGTTATCAAGTTATCATAGACCACGACGACTTGGGTAATATTAATTACTAGCTTCTGCCCGCAACTTCATTAGTAAGACACTACAATACATCCAGACACTAAAATAACAGCCACATTTTCTTCAGTCATCTTTACATACCGAGACTCCTCCGTGCCTCGGAAAGCACGTTAAGCCGTTGGTCCCGGCTGTCATTCGTGGATCTTTGACAGTCGTTACGGGTCGTCAGAAGCCCAAAAGTCTTACCAAGGCGTATCATATTACCAGTGACTGGGTTTTGGAGGTCAGATAGGCAGTCGCTTCATGTAAAATATTGGTGTTCAGCTGTATTCGGTTAGACTGGAAGCCGACTTCAACATAGTTGGGAACAGGATAAGCAGATTGATAGATACAATACTATAAAATCAGATAGGAATTGCAAATATAAAGTCACTTTTTCAATACGAAGTATAACAAGTACTTACGGGGTGTTCCGGTACAGTTTGCTGCAGGTTGATTTAAGGAAAGAAACGGTTACAATGTTTTTCCTCTTTCTTCATGTGTGATTCATTAGTCCATTGCCGATGAGCAGTCCGAGAGCTCTAAATGATACTCTCCACCCTGTGAAGAGACATCTTTAGATATCTCTAACTTGAAATATTATTTTTAACTATTATAATTTGACAAATGATTGACATTCTTATTATTAATATATTATCTAGGATTTATATTCCAGTTTCATTTTCTTCATTTAATGTAATCAATTATTTTGCATGTTACTTTTAGTGAATTTGTTTAGAAACTGTTAATAAACCCGACATAAATGTAATGTACTACAATTCTTGCATATAACTTTAATTTCATTTCTAAATGGATTGCCCAAGTGTACTAAGTTAATAGACCACCATTAAATATCGTTTATGTGTGTAGGATTAAATAAAGCTTTTCTTTTTTTGGTTGGGAAATTATCAAATAACTTCTCCCGCTCTGGGCGAAGCGGGAGTGTGTCAGACTTTTACTTACTAAAACCGACTCGTGTTCCTTCAGTTGCCTGTGTGCCAGGGTCATGATATTTCAGACAAACTCGTAACCCTGGCAGAAGGATTGAATATACCAACCTAGTGTTTGTATCTCATTGTTATAATTTTTTTTTTTCACCCGCACCGCTCGGTACCAATTTGTCTTTACCGGGAACCCGCTTTGTTATACAAGCACCCCTAGAGAGAATATTCAACTTAAAGTTGCATCATATCTAAGCTTAGGTCTGATAGCATCTGCGACATATCATCGATCTTAACATCACAAGACAAGTTTAGTCTCAACTTTAAGTCGTGTCTATAAATCATCTCGATCTGACGTACGTTTTATAGTAACTGGGAGCGTTCGTGAGGATGTTATAATAATACTGGTTGTTGCCCGCGTTTTCGTCTGCGATCCAGGATCAAAACTAGCCTATATCCTTTTTCAGGTCATGGTCTACCTATGTGCAAATTTCACTTTAGAAATTTTAATATTAGTTAGAATTGTGGATTATGGTAATTTTGATGCTCAGTTAATTATACGAATATCGAATCGGTTTGCTCACTAACCGTTTAGTGTAGTTTTTATCAGCTCCTTTATTTGTTAACAGCTGGTAAATTACAGGAATCCGGAATCAATGTCTTCCGCATATATTGTAAAACTTTAATTTTAATCTATGATTGTTCGGTAACAATCTTTTTATGAAATCTCTGAATATCCTTGCGTTGAAACCTACACTATGATTGTCGATAGCCCTCCCCACTTTAGGGGGAGTGGCTAAGTAATAACAGCCGCACGGGTCGATCGATCAGGTTAAGCTGCGCTTGCCGCAGTCGGTCCATGGATGGGTGACCATCTTTACATACCAAGACCCCTCCGTGCCTCGAAAAACACGTTAAACCGTTGGTCCCGGCTGTCATTTGTAGATCTTTGACAGTTGCCATGGGTCGTCAGAAGCCCGAAAGTCTGACAACCAGTCATAACAAGAGTATCGTGTCACCCAGTAACTGAGTTGTGGAGGTCAGATAGGCAGTCGCTCCATGTAAAATACTGGTATTCAGCTGCATCCGGTTAGACTGGAAGCCGACCACAACATAGTTGGGAAAAGGATAGGCAGATGATGAGCCTTCCCCACTTTAATTTAAACACACTTAAACCATTTTACTATTCCTACCTAACTTTCCTTACCTAAACCAAAGTCAGTTCTAACCCTAGTTACACAAAGAGGCAGCTTCAAAGGTATGACACCAATTAACAACTTTCGTCCAATAATCCAATGGAGCAATTAAAACTCGGGAGATAGTGTTACCACTTCGTTTTACAAGTCGGGACAAGAAGGCAGTCATTTGCAAAAACCTCGTTACCTCTGTCGGTACTTCGTATGACTGCCTTGTTGGTGTAGTGATCGATAACGCGACTGCTGACCATTGGTTTGATACCCAGGTCATCCAAATTGTTATTGGGTGTGCTATCAGGATTTTGTAGCCCGGAGTCTGGATTTGTGCCCGGCTGATGGCAATAAGCTATGGTACTTTACAGTTACGCAAAATTCAAAGGCGTTTTTTCTCGTGAAATACCAATTGAAACTTTGAATAACTACATATTTCATAACAGAATGTTTTCGATAATACTATGTAAAAAATATCTATCAATAGTTTAGCAGTGAATTGCTTTTCAATCTTACGTAAGTATATAGTATTTATGCTCGGCAGTCAATCAACTCAGCCTGTAGCAGTCCACTGCTGGACATAGGTCTCTCCCAGGCTGCGCCACGGCACCCTGTCCGGCGCTTTTCGCATCCAGTCTGTCCCAGCCACCTTTTTAAGGTCGTCGGTCCATCTAGCTGGGGGGCGCCCCAAACTACGCTTGCCGATACGCGGTCTCCACTCCAGGACTCGTCTGCTCCACCGGCCATCGGTCCTTCGACAAACATGGCCAGCCCACTGCCACTTCAGCTTGCTTACACTGCAGGCTATGTCGGTAACTCCGGTTGTCTGATTTATGCTCGTGACTGTACTTAATTGGGAAAATTACGGTGTACCGCCATTACGCATCTGCCTATACATTAAGAGAACACTCCTGAAACCATTATAAACGGTTTATTTTTATTTTTTATCTATTACATTATTTTATAACTTTAATTTATTATTTATTTTATAAAAACCGTAGTAAAAAAATTCGGACAAATTCGGATGGTTGGTAACCCTACTCAGAGGGCTGTAATTTTTGGGTAGGGCCACGAAAATAGCGGTAACATTAGCACAGTTGGGGACTATGACAGGCCAATTAGCGTGTCTTGATTATCCTGTCGGTTTTATGAAGAGGAAAAAACTTGGTGTTAATTGAGTATCGGTATCGGTATTGGTATCGGTGTTCAATTGATTGAGTGTTTTTTGGTAATGATCGGTTGATACAAAAATTTAGTTTAAACTGTGTGTTCAATGTGATCATATAATTTTTTTTTTTGCTAAAAATAATTAATAATTAATATTTTTATTATTTAATAATAATTTATTAATTAATAATAATTAATATTTCCCTGAAACTATTTTAAAATATGGTAGCTTAGGCTGTGGGTTTATTTTACGGGTTTCACTACATATAAATAATCTGATCCTTACTATTGTTCTTATTCTAAATATTATTCTTTTGATTCAGGAAAACCACCCATTTATGATTAAAAAAATATATATTGTGAAATTTCTTAGTGTTTATATGAATATTCAACCCCAGAAAATACTATAAATCCACAAATCATTACAAAATTAACATTTCTTATTTTGTGGGTGTTATATATAAAAAAAACATTGGCCTGTTTCATCTACCTACCAGAAATTAAAAATAAATAGCGTGAAATTATCTACCAGATAAATTTATTTATCAAAAAGGCGTTGGATCTGCTCATAAAGGTTTTAACCATAATCCTATCCCCGCCACCTTTAAGACCTCACATCAATAACATGGGTGCCTCGCAAGTTGCACGTCCCAACTTAGTACCTGAGTCTAAGTACGAGATGCTAGTGCAGTAGAACTTTGAACCTAGCTCGAACTTATAGATAGATAGACTTTCATATTAGTTGTATGCCATTGTTAGACTTAGGACAGAATTATTTGTAAGTATGGAATAGGTTAGTTGGGACTTATATCTATTACTAGTTGCTGCCCGCGGCTTCGCCTGCGTGGCATTTTCTAAAATAATAGTAGCCTTAGTTACTCTTTATAACATCAGCTATCTGCTAGTGAAAATCCTGTCAAATTCGGAACAAACAGACAGACAATAATATAAATAACAGTTTTTTTTTTTCTATAAGTACCGTATATACTTCGATTTTCACTTACTTAGCTGTGATAGTCTTCCTTTTAACTTCGTTATATATACTACTGCCATGAATTTTTTCACATACAACGATATCCCACACCATGAGATAGATTCTATTTTCATGCTTCTTTTACCACACCCAACATTCAGTTCCATACATAAGTGTAAACACCAGCACACCATTTTGAACAGCCAGTCGAGCTTTTTTGGGCATCGACTGGTTGGTCACAATCGCATGTATTTATTTCCCGCATTTCCTTTCCACATCTTATGAATATAATTATGTGAATATTATACTTTTATTTGGTATGTGATATGATACTTTTTCACACAAAAAATACGAAGAAATCAATACAAAGACAAAAAGAATAAACTTCATATCTTTTGAAGTTATACCTTTATTACTTACTCGTACAAAGTTTTCTCTTCTCAGAAACTTGTTCAACAAAATATACGTATTGCGTAGGTATCAATATTATATTTCATAGAAAGCTAGATGTCAAACTTTTTTGTCTTTGGAAGTATCAACCGTGTTTCCGATACTGCTTCAAATTTATCATTGCTTTTAGGTCAAAGTGAGAACATTTTAAGTAAATTCCTTTTATTCTAAATATTTAATGACTCGCTGGTCCAGTGGTCACAATCAATACTGCTGAGTATGAGGTACTGGGTTCGATTCCCGGGTCGGGCAAAGTGTTATTGGGTTTTTCTATCTGGAATTTCTCAGTAGCAACCCTTTTTTTTTTTTTTTTTGGGTGGGAAATCATCAAATAACTTCTCCCGCTCTGGGCGGAGCGGGAGGGCGTGTCAGACTTTTACTGACTAAAACCCACCCGTGTTCCTTCCGTTGCCTGTGTGCCAGGGCCACGATATCCCTTTCGGACAAACTCGCAACCCCGGCAGGCATTGGTCCTAACGGACCCCGTCAGTTTGTGCTGACATCTCTTTGAGGCGCGCGTGGAACACAACGCGCCGTCGACCCGGGCCTGGTCCTTATCGGACGGCGAGCTACCCAGCGCTCACCGTCCGCAGGCCCGCGCCTACGGTGGCCGGAAATCGGCTTGCGACTCCCGACGCCCGGGGCGTCTCCTGCGGCGACTAGGGGCATGAGGGCGCGAACCTTGTCTCACCCTCACGCGTTCCGCCTCCTCCTTCGCTAGCATAACTGCTTCGCAGAAGGAGGTAACGGCCTCCCATGCACTCTCGCTCCGAACCATGGCCTGAACCAGGCCCGGACGCGAGAGATCGCCACCGCCGATCGCCTCCGTGAGGACACGGCGGTGCTCCGCCCAAGCTGGGCAGACCTCCACCGTATGCTCCACCGTGTCCTCCGGGCGATCCACACAGTGGTGACACCCGGGCGTTTCCTCCCGCTTAATCCTAAACAGGAACCTCCCGAAACATCCATGTCCGGTGAGGACCTGCGTCAGGTGGAAGGTGAGGACGCCGTGGCGCCTCTCCAGCCACTCCTCAAAGAGGGGACTTATCGCCACAATTGTGGCGTGCCCAGCGCTGGGTTGCGACAATCGCACTCTCCATGTCGCCATGAGATCCCTCCGGAGCTCCGTCCGCTGTGCCGCAATTTCTTGCGGCAGCGGAGTTATGCCCCGGAGTTTCGCCTCTTCGCGCCACACCCAAATGTGCGCGAGGACTTTCGCCTCCAGATCCCATGGCGGCAATCCGGCAAGGAGGCTCGCCGCCTCACGGGAGACCGTGCGGTATCCCCGTACCATCCTGATGGCCATGACCCTTTGGGACGCGTTCAACCGCTGCGCTGGTCGCAGCCTCAGAGAACGCGCCCACACCGGTGCCCCGTAAAGGGCCATGGACCGCACGATCCCCGCGTAGAGCCTCCGGCAGGAGGCGTTTGGACCCCCTAGATTGGGCAGGAGCCGCTTCAAAGCAGCCCCGGCCCGCTCCAGTCTGGGATCAGTAGCAACCCTGAGTCTACATTTGTGATGACAATAGGCTCGCCCCCTATTACATGGGACCTAAAGATAACTGGCGAAATATGGGTGTACTAAACGGTACACTTCTGCCTAACCCTACGGGGAATACAGGCGTGAAGTAATGTTTAAATAACACGCATCGATATTGCAATTAATTAATATTGACTCACTCTAATTAAAACAAAATGGCTTCCTGTTCAAATGGTTCACAAATTTATAAGGTTACCCGACACAACGTAAAAATGTAAAGAGTGTCCGTGGAGTTTCTTGCCCGTTCTTCTCCATAGGTGCCTACTAAGCTTTGGAATGGACAACTAGCTTCATCTTAATGACTGACCGACCCCTTGACAATTCAAAAGCGCCTGTAATTGGTTTATTTGAAATAAATTCTTTGAGATTCAGTTTGAGTTCAAAACTCTTTAATAAATAAATAACTTACTAAACTTTCCAAAAACCTTTTAAAATAAAACTAAATCCGAATACAACCGATTACAATCTCCAAAACGATGACAGGCATTATTAAAACAAACACAAAATCGAAATTCGCACAACTAGCCGATTCTCGATTAGCATTCGCAACGCGTATCAAATATTCGAATATTCATGTATTTAATATTCAAAACTAGCTTGGCCAACGAAAAGTGGGTATTTTCACGATACTAAAGGTCGGGGTCGTGGCCCAAATTATCACTTTTTGTACGGTCAGTACTATGCATTACCTGACCGTCCGTACAAAGAAGAAGAGGGGAAAATGGGGGGGAGGGGGGGTTATGCAGGTCACGGACTGTACTTGTTTTAAACGTATTAGTTATATGCGTAATATCTTAGTAAAAGGATTTAGTAACGATTCTGTGTTTAAGGGAACTACTGTTGTTTGGTTTGAAGTTCTGATTTGGAGTTTTATCTGTTTTAATTTAAATGTAGGTAGGGAAAGATGTTTTCTGGCACTTTTTAAGGCCAAATGGTTCTTATCATCGTTCAATCAGTAAAAACCCGGATCATGTTCAGCAACTAACGTAGATATAAAACAAACAACCAATCTGCCTTTCACATTTTGGGGTCGGCTTCCAGTCTGACTGAACACATCTGAATACCAGTATTTTCCATGAAGCGATTGCCTAACTGACCTCCACAACTCAGTAGCTGGGTAATACGATACCCCCTGGTGAAACTGGTTGTCAGACTTTCGGACTTCTGACGACCAGTAACGACTGTCAAAAATTCACGAATGACAGCCGGGACCAACGGTTTAACGTGCTAATGGATGGACCCATGCAGCTGATATTACTTAGCCACGAGCTCTTCCTAACGTAGATAGGAATAGTAAACGAATTATATCCTTTATTGATCTTTAACTCTTGATATTTATCCTTCGTGAAATCTTAGCTAAACATAAGGACTACCCAAACCCTACTGGACAATTCCAAAATTCCCTCCGTTACTCATCTATTTACTAATTTACATAATAAGCCTATAATGTTCCCACTGCTGGGACACAGCTCACACAGGCCTCCACCCTGTGAGAGGAATTCGGCCGTAATCCACCACGCGGGCCCAGTGCGGGTTCGTGGATGTCACATGACTTGGATTTTTTTTTTCTAGCACATGCTGGTTTCCTCATGATGTTTTCCTTCACCGTTTTGACAGCATTTGGGATGAAATAATTTACTGATCTGAAATCCTTATTTGATGTGTAACACGGAATAATTAGCATTTTTTTATTTTTTTTCTAATTTGCCCCCAAAAGTGACCCACATATAGAAACTTCATCTATTTAAGTTACACGTTCGTGTTTGGGTCATAGAAATTCATATGTGTAACAAATTTCAACTTATGGCGCAGATATTATATGATTTTAGTGACTTTTAAATCTGTTATTACGCCTTCATATAATGTATTGTAGTAAAGTACTTTATGCAATTAATTCTGGAAGTAATGTCTACCCGAAGCATAAAAAACGATATTACTTTCAAACTACTTAAGATATTTTAAAGAAAAAAGAAAGAAAGAAAAATTGTTTATTCTGCACCAACAAAACGCACAGTACAACAAAATAACACAGTCAAAATACACACATACAAAGTAGCCAAAAGCCTCGCCGCGCCTTGCCTTTTCTTGCTTTTTGTATGAATAGACTGTTTTATTATCTTTAATTCTATCTGTGATTTTATTCAAATACTCATATTTTCGTTACTAAAAATAAATATTCCATATGAAAATTAATGGTGGCACGGCGTGAGCACAACGCGCATTTTTATTGTCAGGGTCAACGGCGATTATCTGACCCTTAATTATTAATTATAAAATTAGGTCCACTAGATTCGGAGCAAATTGGCTGTGACAGACAAATGCACAAACTGACAGACAGACACACGAGTGATCCAAGGGTTCCGTTTTTTACTTTTGAGATACGGAGCCCCCAAAAAAACCGATTCCAATTAACCAGAAAACTCTCCTACCACATCCATATTCAACGTCAAGCAGTCACGGTCAAAAATAACGATGGAAACATAAATATTGATCAGCACTCGTGAAATGACACTGACACCTCCCAAAACACGAAGGTCAAACGTCAACCCTGACCCAAATCGATTCTCGCCTAATCGAATACTCGAATAAAACGGAATCGATGTCCGATAACAAGAGTGGAATCGATAAAAGTCAGACGGACGACACGATTTCACGATGTAGAATTGATAAAGAGCCGTATAGTCGTTGATGTAAAAATCTATTTCAACTTTTTTTCAATAGATGTGTTTAATGGAAGAAGTTTTTAGTTGGTGAATGATGATTTTTAGAGCTTATGTTTTTTGCACAGGTGTATAAAATGAGAGCAGTGGTGGCCCAGTGGTAACGTCCCCGACTTACGAGTTGTAGGTCGTGGGTTTGAACCCAGGCAGGCGCTTTACTTTGTGTAAATAATTTCATCACCAATGCTCTCAAAACGGTGAAGGAAAACATCGTGAGGAAACCGGCATGTCCTAGAACCAAAAATTCAAAGACATGTGACATCTACCAACCCGCATTGGGCCCGCGTGGTAGATTTACAGCCCACTCCCTCTCGAAGAGAGGAGGCCTGTGTCCCAGCAGTGGGAACATTATAGGCTGATTATGTATATGTATATGGATAAAATGAGTATTTATTGCTTGAAAGTTTTATTAACTTTTTTTCAAGTTGAAGAATTAAGCTTTTAAGTATAAAGTTCAACAACTAAACATCGTTTACTGAACACGAGCCTAGTCTATCTTAAGGTAACCTTTAAAAGCTTCACCTGTACCTATAAAGGTCGAATTAGATTACCACAGTTGAGTGAGTTGCATATGAAAATTAGATTACCACAATTGAGTGAGTTGCATATGAAAATTTGATTACCACAGTTGAGTGAGTTGCATATGAAAATTAGATTACCACAGTTAAGTGAGTTGCATATGAAAATTTGATTACCACAGTTGAGTGAGTTGCATATGAAAATTTGATTACCACAGTGGAGTGAGTTGCATATGAAAATTTGATTACCATAGTTGAGTGAGTTGCGTATGAAATTTTGATTACCATAGTTTTGTGAGTTGCATATGAAAATTTGTCCGTATAGATTTCCTGGGAAAGTGGTTCTATCATTTTATAACGGCCGTCATAAAATTCTGTAGTTTTCACCAGTATTTGACATTAAGGTGACTCGTTCTGTATTTGGAAAGCCGTTACTGTGTTTCCGATCACGGCTTTCTCTTCTTTCTTTCTTATTTTTGTTTTTAATTTTTACATTAAAGCAGCTCACCGGTGTAGCAAAATGAGGACTTAGGTTTCTAAAAAGTGTTTTTTTTTTGTTATGATTCACTGATTCACAATAAAGTATAATTATATAAATGTAGAAAATATTTAAAACATAAAATCAAGAAATAATGCGTTTTAGCCAACTGAGCAAACCTTTCTTGATCTTGTAGGTTTTTAGGTCTCGTCTTAACTATAAGACATTGATACATACATTCTTATAGACACTCGTATCTGAATGCAATCCAAGCCATTTTTTTAATGCGTTATTTTAGTATTAAACATTGATAATTGCATTATAAATAACACCCAGAACGACACTGCCCACCATGGATATCCTATATAGTCCATCGTAACCAATATAAAGCCTTATCAAGATAACTGCGCGTCGATACATTCAAAATAAATGGTGTGTAAGCACATAAGCGTTACCGCTGCCCGAACGCGCGTCGCACGCACGTCTGGTGTACCCCTAACTCTGGCTAATGACACGTGAAGGACGCAGCCAGTTAAATAAAACTTAATTGGGATTGTTTATCTTGATGATAAGCGAGGTCGTGATAGCGCGGAGGTTTAGGGATTCGGTTATAGACCATGAAGGTGCTAGTTCAAAACTGGTCAGTAACGATGTGACTTTTTTCATAATTCTCACTGTAGGTTAAAAGCGTCTTTTCAGCGCAGAAATAAAATAACATTAAACATCATACTTGCTTACTTTACTGTGTGTTTATTGATTGTGTAACTGTTCCTAAATTAGTAGTTTTTTCCTCATTAAGGGTCAGATAATCGCCGTCACGCCGCGCCGCCCTTCGGTTTCATAGGAAATATTTATTTTCAGTACCGAAAATATGAATATTTGAGAAAAATCACAGGTGGAATTATAGACAATAAAGTAGTCTGTTCATCTAAAAAAAAACATGAAAATATCTCAAGTAGTTTGAAAGTAATTTTGTTTTTTTTATGCTTTGGGTAGACATTACTTCCTGAATTTATTTCATAAAGTATGTTACTACAAAACTTAAATATTCACATATTGAATTGATGTGTATGCATTCTAGTTTAACATATATTTTTATCATAACTTACTTGAATTATATGAAGGTGATATAACAATAGTGGTAAGATCGGCTTCCCCTTCCGGGAAAGAGAACGAGCGACCAGTTCTTAGAATTTGTAGAAAGAGCCAGCTTGCGTCCCAAAAAACAAATGGAATGCGTCTCTAAGAGATTCAACATTGTTTTACAATTCCAAAGAAACAAGACAGTTTGTTATTAATTACGGTAACATGTCGAGCTGTCAGATCATAAATAAAGATTTAATGTGTTTGTAAGAGTATTTAAAAATAAGAATGTAGAATAAGATATCTTGTCTTCAATAAGGACATGACAGACAGTTACAATTGTAAAATTATAACGGTGTAGGAAAACTTCATGAGAAAACCGGCATAGCATGTCTATGAACCAACATTTTGACGATAATATTATGTGTGTATCATCCACCAAACCGCACTACGCCTGCGTGTTGGATTATGGATATCTCCCTCTCACAGAGAAGAGGCCTCTGCTAGCCAGCCAATAATGTTCCCCCTGCTGGGACACCTCCTCTCTACGAGAGGGTGCGGGCTGTAAACTACCACGCGGGCCCAGTGCGGGTTGGTAGATGTCACATGTCTTCGAATTTTTGGTTCTAGGACATGCCGATTTCCTCACGATGTTTTACCGTTTTGAGAGCAGTGGTTATAAAAGAATTTACGCAAAGTAAAGCGCCTGTCTGGGTTTGAACCCACGCCCTACAACTCGAAAGTCGGGGCCATGAACGGCCTTTGCTAGCTGTGGAAAAAATATAGATGGGCTGATCATGCTAAGGATGTGAAAGATTATGTGGCTACGAATGAAATGATGAGGCTGATCATGCTAGGCTAAGTCCAAGGGCTAAGACAGTAATAATGCCATAATGCCATTTAAAATCAGCAGCTTAGTCCACACGTCCAAAAACCACAAAATCCTTCTAAACTTGATATTTTATACTAAAACTCTAAACTAAATAGAAAATGTAAACAGAACCACAGTTTATTTATGACGGCCGTCAAACGTCGACCTGAATAAAAGTTAATTGGAATACCAAATACCTCTCGTGTGGATGACATCCCAATGTTATCGGCACAGTTTAAATTATCGCGCTTTTGTTTCAATACATTGCTCTAGAGTTTTCTAAAATGATTTGAGTTTTTTTATGAAAAATAGGAAAAACAATGCTTTTCGGGTTTGGAGAAATAATATCATCATTCATCATTTCAGCCACATCCACTGCTGGACATAGGCCTTCCCCAAAAGGCGGGGTTGCCATAATGGCCACGCTTGGCAGGCGGATTGGCGATCACAGTATAGTGTTAAAATGCATAGAGAACGCTGAGCAGCCCAATCTCTAGTAAGTCCCTTAGTCGCCTTTTACGACACCCATGGGAAGTAATAGGATGGTGTTATTCTAAGAATACTTAAAAGTCCGGCACCACATACGGTGCCGGTGAAATAATATAAATAATATGTAATTATGTAGTTTTTCGGTCTATTTAAACTGAGACAGATTGACATTGCTTGTTGTTGCTTCGTTACAAATTGCCTATTCTAACATTATTTCACTTAATTTACTTTAATTATCAAATTTCCCTACAACAGAGTGGCTTGTGGCTAAGTAATAAAGCGCACGAGTCGATCGATCAGGTTACGCTACACTCGCCGCGGTGGGTCCGTGGATGGGTGATCATCTTTACATACTAAGACCCCTCCGTGCCTTGGAAAGCACGTTAAGCAGTTGGTCTCGACTGTCATTTGTAGATCTTTGACAGTTGTTACAGGACGTTAGAAGCCTGGAAGTCTGATAACCAGTCTTACCATATAGTGTTACCCATTAACTGGGTTGTGGAGGTCCGGTTAGACTGGAAACCGACCCCGACATATTTGGGATTAAGGCTAGGAAAATGAGGCAGATGAAGCTACGCCGTAGTAGCATCAGCTACGGCGTAGCAATTGCATATTGGGCGTGGAAAATAATATATAAATTTATTATTTTCCACGCCCAAACTATTGAAACATTTATTGGATGTTTCAAGTGATAACGTTTGTTTCACCCTTTATTATGTCAGAAAAAATATTTTTCTCAATTTAGATAAAATACCTTAAAATTTTAAAACCTGCTGACACAACCACATCACAGATGACTAAACCGTCCAATGGCCGCTCAAAAACCAACAATATTTTTTTATAACCATAATCCATTTAGTACCAAGTCAACATGGCGCCCAAAGTAGCCAAAAAGACAAACAGTTCCCGTTGGAATAACAATGATTATTATAATAAGGAAGAAACATTACACAAGCATTTTCACTCCCCAAAGTGTCTTGATGTTTAATTAATTTAATAAACTAATTTCATTTTCGACCCTCCGAAGCGTTATTTGCATTTTAATTCTGCGTTTACTTAAACTTTTTTGTTAGGAAAATTGTTATCAGAGAATGGTTTTAGAACCGGTCATCTGTTTCTGAAATGCAGTAAATTATAATAAAAAATATAGTTTTTTTGTGTAGCTGGGTAATGTCTTACCTCTGCTGTGGTCCTCTACAATGCCTCTAGAAAAACAGAATTCTTCTAAAGTCAAGAAGTAGGAATTTTAATTCTTACTTCCGTACGTGTGCGTGCCGCTGGCCGCTGTCATAAACATGTCACGCCATTAAGATAAGCCGGGGCATGAGCGATTTTGACGTTTGTTACGTCAGGGGCTCAAAGGTTAATATTTTATTTGCGAAATTAACTGTTTGTCAGTATGTCTGTCAGTGTGTTACCTTTTCACAACTTTAGGGCTGGAAAGGATACTTTCTATTCCGGTAGTACGATCCTGCGTGACAATTTTCATCTAAAAGCGGGAAAAAGCTAAAAAAATATCATCATCAGTTAGAAATCACTTTTTAGGCAATTTAATGGATTTCAGAAACTTTAGATTTAATATGATCACGCACTTAAGAAAAAGAGAAATCACACCTAATAAGAATCGCTCAAGTCAAAAACTCTAAGACCAAAAACGTGTTTTATTCCAAAATCTCTGTCGCATAGTAAGGCGAAGTCAATGACCCAACCTCTTTTCTTAGCCAACACTTCTTTTTTACCCTCAATTGCTCAGCTGTAAGATAACAAGCTCGGACCCATAAATGGGGTCTTCTATAAAATCTACTTACATGGAAAAATACTTTTTGAAGGTGAAGGTTATAGAGACCGTCCTCTGGGCTCGCTAAGCCCCTTTGTATGCAACCATTGAAGCAAAATGATTGATAAAGATAAGACAAAACGCTTCAACAAAACACTGCCGTCAATTTGATAAAAAATTGGTCAGTTTCGTGTTTATGTAAGCGTAGGGTTCTGTAGAAATGATTGATTGATTGAATACTTGTAATTTTATAAATTAATATAATCCTCAATCTAGTAAAAAACCAAGTAAAAGATCCATGAATGTTATATAAATAAATAATATCATTCATGGATCTAGGGGATTGGAACTATTTCTCCCGAACAGAACGGCAGCCACTAACTAGATTAAGAAACTTTATATATATAATAACTTTATTTCAGACTATTCATTACTGAACATCCATAATTGTTTTAGTACGTACAAGAACTATGTTAGTAAACCACAACAATTGAAATAAACAAACGATTTCAAATAGACACATGGAGTGTGATCCAGTGTCTAAGAAAAGGACTGTTAAAAAAAAGATAAAGAAAAAAAAAGAGAATCAACTACCCAAAACCAACCCACTATCTAAAATCTTATCTTATTGGTCTGTATAAAGCCCATGATTGGACGAATTTAATAGTGAATATCTCTGGACGCTCGCTAAGTCGCCGCGCAATTGGCTGAAGCTGTGCTGCAGATCTTCGTGACAATGCGACGAAGAACTAAGCGCGCGCAAAGTACTAATTAGTGTAGCCGCCATTATTCGCCCAAAAAAATCTATTTTATTACTCCGTGCGTATAAATCGATACACCAAGGACAAATTCTCGACTCGCGCGATATCGCGGCCGCGACAGGCACCGAAAAAGAAATTTTGCTACTAGTGTCGCGTCGCAACCCGCGATATCGCACTAGGCTGTACGAGCCTTTATTCGCGCCTGACTCCGTGATTAACGTGCCACTTAACGGAATGACTACAATTGGGAATCCAGCCGCAGAAAAATCTAAGTACGGACTCACCTTTTGCTCTGTATAAGGCGAGTCGTATTTTGTTCTCTCTGTTGAATTTGTTCCTTGATTGGGTGAACGAGCAAACCCCGCGTACAGAACTGCCTTTCCAATCTACACCCAGCGTATTCTTACAGTTCACTCCTCTATTCCAAACGTATCTTATTTTATCTTATCTTTTACTTTAGTGTCCATACGAGTTACATAAAAATTGCTCATGCCGTCGTGAAAAGTAGCAACGCTGACTGGCCAGTGTGCACAGGACGTATCGAATATTTGAATATTAGAATGCATCCCAGGCTACTAACAGTACATAAAATATACCTAGGTTTAGAGTCGGCGTACTCGTATATACGTACGAGTTAGTATCATAACACCAGAAATCTTATGATCGGTTAAAAACACACAAAAACCGTGCCTCGAAAAGCACGTTAAGCCTTTGGTTCCGGCAGTCATTCGTAGGTCTTTGACAATCGTCACGGATAGTCAAAGGCCTAAAAGTCTGAGAGCCAGTCTTATGAAGGAGTACCGTGGTACCCAGTAACTGGGTTGTGGAGGTCAGATAGACAGTCGCTCTGTGTAAAATACTGGTATCCAGCTGCATCCGGTTAGACTGGAAGCCGACCCCAACGTGGTTAGGAAAAAGCTAGGCAGATTGATCGATTGGTTAAAAACTTTGGAAAATAATATTTTCGTAAAGTTATAATGTTTCTCAAAAGGCTTACTTCTTATGACCAGTTACTACCTATTGAATATGGGAAGTGTTCATTGAACCATAATTTAATTTAAAGAATGTTTTTTGTGAAACACAATATTCATAAAGAAACAAAAATGCGTTTATAACTAGCAGGAAATTACCAAAATAGGAGGAATCGTTAAAAAGTTATATGTTAGTTATTTTAACATAACATGTTAGAAATAAACGGTGTAGGAAAACATCGTGAGGAAACCGGCATGTCCTAGAACCAAAAAATCGAAGACATGTGACATCTACCAACCCGCACTGGGCCCGCGTGGTGGATTGCGGCCCATTCCTTCTCACAGAAAGAGGAGGCCTCCAGAAGAGGTCACCTTTCTACGAAAACGGGAGCTAACATAATTAAGAACCTTTCCTATTTGAATACCGAACCCTAAAATAATATTCAGAGGAATCAATCTATTTGTATAACAGCCTTTTTGCCATAAATGAGGAATAAATGTTTAAGTCAATTCCTTTTGTCTATTTTCTGTTTACGTAAAATAATGAACTTGCTACGGAACAAAATAATTATTTATTAGAGTTCCTCCTTCGTGACTTTCAATTATAGACCTTTGTATTGTTAATTTGTTTTTAGTTTAACGCGAGATTTGGATATGGATTAAGGATTTCGTTTATTTCCAGGATTTTCCTTATTTTGATGTGATGTAATTTGAAAGGTATTTCCGGGTAATTAATATTGGCTGGCGAAATGAAAGGTGTACTATACACCTCTGCCCAACTTTTGAGGAATAAAAGCATGATTTCGTGTGTAAAATTGAATACTTGTGTGAAGTTTGTAAAACACTTTAATCAAACTGCACACGTAAACAATAATTATAAATATATTTTCTAGTCTAAAATATAATCACACTATTTTATCACAATTCTAGAGCTCAACTCGCACTGTATCGGATCACCAACTGCCGGACACTTTCCCAATATTCGTGTGGCAAGCGTCGCCCTACCATTGCTCCGGAAGTCCGCAACGGAATAATAATGGCACGACACCAGTGTTGCCAACCAAAATATTAATCGAATAATCTTTAATTATAAATAGGTAAACGTATTTCATTTTGAGTAGTCCTAAAAAGGTTATTAAATAAATATGTTTTTAACAAATAAATCAACTAATAATTAAATCATAAACAAAATAACTAATTTTATATGTGAATATGTATGTGTCTTCGAAGCGACTACAATTTCTAGACTCAATTTTCAGTCTAATAAAATGTTAGGGGTTGTTTAAGAACGGCAGAATGGGCACTACTAGATTATTTCAAACTAGCTACGCCCCATGGTTTCACAAGTCTTGATCACGTGGGAATATCGGGAAAAAGTAAGTATGCTATATTCTAACCCAGGTCATGGTCTACCCATGTGCCAAATTTTATCCAAATCCATTCAGCCGTTTTAGCGTGCACATTTCGCCAGTTATGTTTATGTCCCATGTAATAGGGGGCGAGCCTATTGCCATCAACCGGGCACAAATCCAGACTCCAGGCTGCTACTGAGGAACTCCTAATGGAAAATCCTAATAAGACTGCCCGACCTGGGAATCGAACCCAGGACCTCATGTTCAGCAGTCGCGGTTGCGACCACCAGACCAACAAGGCAGTCAGGAGTCAGGAGGTAGTTAGGATTAGGATAGTCTATATAAGGAACTTTTGTGTGAACTGTGTTGTCCTTCGTAGCAAGACCATGAACGCATACATTAAAACTTTATATGGTAATAAAATCCTTTTAATTTGTACTATTTATTATTTTATTTATTCATTTATGTATTCAAAATCTGTATTAACAATTACATACATAAAGTCTGCCAAACTGCAAAACAGTTTGTCGGCAGTAGTTCTCGTCTAGCAATGGATTACAAATTTTGAAAATTATATGCTACAACTTAATTTAGTTGTGCTAAGTAAACTATAAAATAAATACCTCCAGTTCAGATCAAAAATCTCAAATTTTACAAATAAAAAATAAAATAAAACATTTTCTATGGACACAATGAGAGATACTGTTTTTGTAAAACTCTTTTAAGTTGGTCCTTAGACTTGACATGCGATATAAGTTTGGGGGGTAGCTCATTCGCTAACGTTGGTACTACATACCTTCTTGTGCGCTTACCAAAGTAGTTAGTTACTGTTGGAACAGCAAGTGTCTTCTTCTTAGATAAACGAGTTGGGTACATATGCTTACGTTCCATTTTGTGGTCTTGATTATTAAATTGTTCAGTCAAGATATTTAATTTACTTTTAAGATGGATCGGGAGTACTTTACAAATTTTGAACAGTTCTTCATAATTTTTATTTAATGTTTTCTTAGTTTTTTTATCTATAAGTAGTTTTAGTAGCCTTATCTGCAAGATGTTAATTTTGTTTAAGTGTGTAGGGAATGTAAGTCCATATCCACCCAAGCCATAACTAATAATTGAGTCAGCCAGTGCGTAATACAAGGTATACAGTACTTTCCTGCTGACAACATATTTAAGATTTTTCAGTTTACCCAAAATGGAGCGCAGCTTATTGCAAACGTTATTAACATGCAGATTCCATGTGAATGAATTAATGATAGGCTGAAAAATGAGGTGATAAGGCAACGGTGCAGTTTAAAAGAAGATGCAGTAACAAAAATTGAAAAGAGTATGCTTAGATGGTTTGGTCATGTTGAGAGGATGAGTGGAATGCGACTAACAAAATGAATTTATAAAGCAGAGGTGAGTGGAAACGCCGGGAGGGGTCGCCCTAGGAGGACATATAGTGACCAAATTGGTGATGTTCTTCAGAAAGGTAATGATGTAATAATTAATTAATGAATTCCATTTAAACCAGTAATTAGAAATTTTATAACTCTCAATTATCGCAGATATACAGGTCGTGCTGGCAGGATTCCTTCCCAGCACGACCACGCTAAAATTCCAGCTGGCATAGAAGTTGATGAAACGGGAGCATGCCCAAAAATTTGTACAAATTATGTACTCCTATTTCATTACTGGTAAATTGTTAGAAAACCAAATTATTATCAATATGTACCCGCGGGTTCTCCCGCGTGTACATATTTATAATAAAACTTTTTTCATGCGGGAATAAGAAGACTCAGACCTTTAACTATGAAAAAAAAAAAATTTTTTTTTGCTTTTCTAACAATTTACCAGTAATTAAATAGAAGCACATACATACATACATACATAAACTCACGCCTTCTTCCCATGGGGGTAGGCAGAAACTATAGAACGCCACCTGCTACGCTCCTTACATAATCCTTTTGCTTCGCCTACGTTCATACATCTGGTCATACACGCACACTGGTTGCGAGTACTACGCACCTGACCTTTCTGAAGAACATCACCAATTTGGTCACTATATGTCCTCCTAGGGCCACCCCTCCCGGCGTTTCCGCTCACCTCTGCTTTATAAATACATTTTGTTAGTCGCATTCCACTCATCCTCTCAACATGACCAAACCATCTAAGCATACTCTTTTCAATTTTTGTTACTGCATCTTCTTTTAAACTGCACCGTTGCGTTATCACCTCATTTTTCAGCCTATCATTCATAGTCACGCCAGACACAAGGAACGCATTTCCACTGCATTTATTCTACTTTCATGCTTCTTTTGCCACACCCAACATTCACTTCCATACATAAGCGTAGGCACCAGCACACCATTGTGAACAGCCAGTCGAGCCTTTTTGGGCATCGACTGATTGGCCACAATCGCATGTATTGCACCATTCACTTTATTTCCCGCATTTGCTCTCCTTTCCACATCTTCATCAATCTTTCCATCCCTTGTAAACTGATTCCCCAAATATATAAACTCACTTACTTGCTCCACACTCTTATCATTTATTTTCACATCACACACCGATACATCCTCTTCTCTTTCAAACACCATAACCTTCATCTTATTCACATTTATATTCATCCCTTTCCTCTTATATGCTTCATCCATCACAGTCACCATGTCTTGCAACTGTTCTGCAGACGAAGCAAGTAGAACTTGATCATCTGCGTGGAGAAGGCATTTAACAGGCAACTCATTCATTATCAATCCGCACTCACTCTCTTTCAAATCTATCAGACAACTATCCATGTACAAGTTGAACAGCCACGGTGACGCTACACAACCCTGTCTAACACCCCTTGAGATACAGAACCAGTCCGTGTATGCCCCATTTAACCTAACACAAGCACTGGAATCCTTGTATAAAGATTTCAGTGCCCGTACCAAGCTCTAGTCCACACCGTACACTGATAGTGTTGACCACAGTTCTTCCCTCCATACACTGTCATAGGCCTTCTCCAAGTCAACGAAAGCACAGTAGACTTTCTTGTGCTTTGCCAGATATTTTTCGGCTATGCACCTGGCCTGGCTCACCTGGCGGGAGTATATAATGAGTACAAATTTCATTAGTGTTACAGGTAGAAAATTCTCATTACCAGCCTTGAAATAAAAATGTCACTAATTAACAAACAGACGAATTTAGAATTACCAGATTATTTGTAATGAAAACATTAAATTGTATACGGTTATCCCATTTTCCAATCAATCCTACTCCAGGCCGACAATGTTATCTAGTTAATCTAGCAAACGGTTTTATTGCTCTGGTTAAGTAAAATACAATATTTTATCTTTATTCGATAACAAATGAACACATAAACAAAGCAGTAATATACTGAATTAAAACAAAATTCCATGAACCATGACTGATTTCATCAAATAATTGTATTAAAATATTCATTATGTAATTATAACCAGCAATATCTGTTATGTGTAAAAGCATGCTAAAAGCTTTTCATAATTTCATTAAAGCGTTATTAATACTATACTATCTGCCTAGCCTTTTCCCAACTATGTTGGGGTCGGCTTCCAGTCTAACCGGATGCAGCTGAATACCAGTATTTTACATGGAGCGACTGCCTATCTGACCTCCACAACCCAGTGGAGCCCCACTTACCAACTGGGTAATACGATACCCCTTGGTAAGATAAGTTGTCAGACTTTCGGGCTTCTGACGACCCGTAACGACAGTCAAAGATCCACGAATGCCAGCCGGGACCAACGGCTTAACGTGCTTTCCGAGGCACGGAGGAGTTTCGGTATGTAAAGATGGTCACCCATCCACGAACCAACCCCGGCGTTATTACTTAGCCATGAGCTCCTCATTAAAGCGTTATTAATTAAATCTATATGAACAAAAGTAATAGCCTTCTATTGTTTTACTGCAGGTCAACGGCTGCGGGCGCGCAGGCGACGCGGAGGTGAGCGTGGAAGTGAGTCAAAACACTGGATTCTCTCGTGTAATAAATGTTTTAGATGGGTACCTTATTTAGCATGGTGATGCCTGCGGATACATTTTTAGGTTTTTTTAATAATATTTCTACTTATAATTGGTTGTCTAAGCATTATATTCTAAGTACTGTTTATTTCATTTTATTTTGTTACCTATTTACTTATGTACAACTCATTAGACCTGACTTGGGTTCCGTATGTATTTTTCGGGTGACCACTGAAAATCAGCGCTGTGCAGTGGGTCCCCCATAGCACAGCATCATGCTGAGTGCAAGCCTTCTTGTCACAGTCATGATGTGCAACTGCCGACTATTTCTTTTTTGTGCTCGTGATTTTAGGTAGATCTTTCTTTCTTTCTTAAAGGCGTCTTCTTATACAGAGAAGAAACGAACATTAATCAGCAGGCTTGCTTACTGCGTTTTGGTGGCTTCTGGCCTCAGACTCAATAAATAATAATGATACCTACATGATTTATTTCTGTAAGTAGGTTTGTACAAACACTTTTACACGTCCATTATATTTTAAAAACTAGATGAGGTCGGCGTTTCGTATCCGACTACTCTGAGAAGAAAGGCCGAAACAAACTCAGAGGTCACAGTCTCTTTTAAAGTCCAGACATAATTTAATAGTCTGTTTGGTTAATAATAGTATCCAGCAAAAAGGTGGTTACTATTGTCCCACGAAGAATACTACCAGGATAAAAAGCCTATGTCCTAACCCAGGCTATGATATATAATTTATATAATTTCCACCACAAAAAAAAAAACAAAAAGGCTATGGTCTACCTGTGTGCCAAATTTAATCGAAATCCGTTCAGCCTCAAAGGACATGAAAAGGTAACAGACATACAGAATTACTATGGTGTTTATAATAAGTATGGATGGATCAACACGTCATTAGAACAACCTCTACGAGTGGCAATACTTCAATATATTATGTCTGGCAGTTTGTCCACCGCCACGTCAACGAGATCGAGATGACGGCGCAGTAATAGCGATACTTACATTTACTATGGACGCGTGCCCACCACACGTCCGTCAGCGGGATGTCATGATAAGTTCAAATAATCTCAGGTCTCGTTGTCGACCAGGTGACGGTGACGGTGGCGGACAAACTCCGTAAGGTGTGTGCCTAGATGACACAAGTATGTCTGTTACCCTTCTTCACTAGATTAAATTGAACTATTTTAGAATTCTGTATTTTCCGTTTTTTAATTCGGCACGTAGGCGATATTTTCCTGCCAGGATAGCGCTCTAAGGTGTTCGTTTTTTAAGTCGAGTAAAAATCCTTTTGTAAAAGGATACGGACGCCAAAAAAAGCGATTTAAAAGGCATGTTTAAAAATGTTAATTAGGCATGCTTGCTTTACTTTAGATTTCAGCTTTACGGAATGTGTGATATTCAAGCTGAGTTTTTTATGATTCTTTTTATATTATAGTGCTATCTGTAGGGTTTTGTCGTTCTTATAAAACGGAATTTTATCCAGCACTGCCTTAATGCATCAGCATGCTTTATCCTTCAGTTTTATCTATTTTGAAGGGCTAAGTCAAGAGGAATCTGAGAATAATCTAAAATAATATATTTCTATATCCCTCCCCTCCCCCCTCCTCCTCCTCCCTGCTAGACTAACCTCTTCGCCTTTTACAACTGGTGCCTCTGCTCTTAAAGTCGCTACGTTAAATTATTCTGTCGTTGACAGGCCTATTAATTTTAGCCAGGCAGAACTTTAAATAATATCCGTCCGTATATCACTGCAAGGATCCAGCAGAACATCGACGTCAGATATATTGGCCTGACACACGATGAGCTGGAATCCCATTTCGCACAACCTTGAGACGAATACCGCAACTTTATGATCTTTATTTGAAATACTATATGTCAAAACGTAAGGAAGACGTAGCGTTGGAAGGCCTCCTGCCTTCCAACGCTACGTCTTCCGGTACGCGGTCGCCACTCCAGAACCTTTCGGCCCCATCGGCCATGACCTTGTGAAGGCTGCAGGTATCCGCTGGATGCGGGAAACACAGAACTGGTCGAAGTGGTGGTGCTTTAGAGATGCCTATGTCCAGCAGTGGACGTCTTTCGGCTGAAATGAATGTACTTTCTAAGTTTATTACATTACTGACATCGGTGAAAAAAAACATCGTGAGGAAATCTGGACTTCATAGTTAATATAAGTCTCAAATTGCCAACCCGTCTTTAGCAAGCGTGGTGATCAATGCTCGTGCCTTCTCTGTAGGAGAAGAGGCATTTGCCCTGCCATAGAATAATAATAGGCTGGTATTATTATATTTTTTGTTTTGCATGTTGGCACCTTGTTATTGCTTTATATTAAAGGGGATGCGCTATGGTAGCCCACGAAATTCAAATTTTCTTAAGTGTTTTTGCATTTTGCAGGTCTCGCAATTCATAGAATCTTAGGATATAGAATTAGGAAGAGAGTTAGTTGTATTGCTGATTCTAAATATTATAATTCTATAAACCCATATTTGTTACGGCCGCGAATCATATTTAGATCAACATACAACCTGTTCAGTGACCTGCAAATTGCAAAAAACGTAAGAAAATTTGAATTTTGCGGGTACCCTGACGCTTTCGCCTTAATGCCCTTAGTGATAATTTAATATGCACTAAATAAATGATTCATCTATCTATAGTATCTATCCAATTTCGTGATGAGTTTTATTCAAAGACTAGACTCCTGCTTATGCTCCTATAAACAAATGACTCGAAAACAAATGCCATAATATTATCAGGAACCTTCCGAGCAAGTACTTGTTCCTTATCAACACTTATTGCTCCGAGCGGCGCATATCGTCGTAGGATATCCGTCGGCGGATTGCTCTCCCTAAAGGTACGCGTAGAATAGAATAGAATAGAATAGAATACTCTTTATTATGTACACCATAAAAGTTACAGATATAAATGTTGAGATACACTATAGGAAATTTAGCAACGGAAAATATGTAACACTTGATTCAGTTGCTTATTTATTGTTAGAGGACTGCCTCATTGGTCTAGTGGTTGCAAGCGACACTGCTGAGCATGAGGTCCTGGGTTCGATTTACAAATCAGGCAAAGTGTTATTGGGATTTTCCATTGGGAATTTCTCAGTAGCAGCTCGGAGTCTGGATTTGTGCCTGGTTGGTGGCAATAGGCTCGCCAACTTACATGGGACTTAAATATAACTGGCAAAATGTGGGCGTACTATAGGTACACCTCTGCCTAGCCCTTCGGAGATTACAGGTGTTATGTTATGTAGTGTTACGTAGTTTTTTTTACAGCACTGTGTTAGAAGGATTGCCATATGATTCGCTTTTAGAGTACTCGTAGGTAGTTACAGTTTCTTGTAATTGCAATGAGTTTAATGATCATTAATAAGTAGTTATGTTTATTAGTGGACACTCAACTAGGTACAGATATAGCAGCATGCTGGTGGATCATGAGTAAAATTTTTGGCAATAAATATTATAGAAAATAAATAGTATTTAGAATCTGAACAAGACCTATAAAACAGTGACATTTAGGTCTAAGAAACATCTGACAGAAACTACTCGGACAAATAAGCAATGATACCTTTTAAAGAAAAAGACAAATTAAAAGTAGTCAGTGAGCAAGCCGCCTTATGCACAGCTTCACGAAGAAAGGACCGATAAAATCTTCTTTTTTTTTTCGCAAAAAAATTGCAAGTCCTCCGTTTTTTTCGGAATAAGATTACAGATGAATGGAAATAATAAATCTTTGAACGTTGAATTGTAAAAACACCTGGGCATCGACGTTTTACGAAGATTTTTTGCAGCTGCGATGGAAGATTGAATATTGAGGGTTTTTTTAATTAATGTATAATGTCATGAAATGCAAGATCATTCCCTGGAACTGGACAAACAGCAATAGTTTTTGGCATTACCATTGGAGCAATGCAAGTGGTGGCTCAGTGGTAACAGCCGCGACTTACGAGTTGCATGTCGTAGGTTCGAAACCAGACCGGTGCTTTACTTTTTGTAAATTATTTTAATTATTCTCTCAAAATGGTGAAGGAAAACATCGTGAGGAAACCGACATGTCCTAGAATCAAACATTTGAAGACATGTGACATCTACCAACCCGCACTGGGCCCGCGTGGTGGATTACGGTCTTCTCACGTACGGCAGTGATCCCTTCCCATAAAATGAGCCACCATGTTTACTTCAAATAGCATCAAACAAAAACAGATTTTAACATTTCGACAGATTCAAATCTCATACCAACAAAGAGTCTGCTTCTTACAGACTGAATATAAATAAATCCTTCATTCCTATATCAAGGATATCGCATGAGACATATTCGTACAGTTTAAATCTAAAGCCGGCTTAATGTAGACTCGGATGCCTGGATGGCTTCCAAAGATTTGTACCAAAGAAAGTTAAAAGATTTGGATTTTTTTCTCTCAGCTGCATGTAGTAATTGAATTTTTGAAATAAATTTGTGCAGTGATGCTGGATGAGAATGGGAAGTGAAGCTTGGTTGATGGTTTTAAGTCTTAAATTGTTTATTCATTATTATTGATTACTGATTAAAGAAGTCGACAGAAGGATCCAGTTGGGTTGGGCGGCATTTGGGAAACTGCGTCAAGTCTTCTCGTCGCCTATCCCGCAATGTCTGAAGACTAAAGTCTTTAACCAGTGCGTCCTGCCTGTCATGACATACGGTGCCGAAACGTGGACACTAACAGTCGAGCTTGTCCACAAATTCAAGGTCGCCCAGCGTGCTATGGAGCGGGCTATGCTTGGAGTCTCTTTTAAGGATAAGATCAGGAATGAAATTATCCAAAAAAGAACCGGAGTTAGCGATATAGCTTGCAGAGTAAGCAAACTGAAGTGGCAGTGGGCTGGCCATGTTTGTCGAAGGACCGATGGCCGATGGAGCAGACGAGTCCTGGAGTGGAGACCGCGTATCGGCAAGCGTAGTGTGGGAGGCCCCCCAGCTAGATGGACCGACGACCTTTAAAAGGTGGCTGGGTCAGACTGGATGCGGAAGGTGGAGGACAGGGTGTTGCGGCGCAGCCTGGGAGAGGCCTATGTCCAGCAGTGGACTGCGATAGGCTGAGTTGATTGATTATTCTAATAACGAAGTTACTGGAATCACCGAAAAGGTCGATAAGAGTGACACTGGCTGCTGACAGTCACTCTAGCAGAGCGTCGCATCGATGGTAGCGTGGCGGCTGTCTTCTGATTACAGAAGATGATCTCAGAGGAACCGCTGTTGTACCACGTCCACGAGCTGCTATATTCTGGCACAATCCTGACGATATTGAAGCTGCTGAACCACTTATACGATGATCACTTCTGGTAAAGGCTCTCCGGCGCCGTTAAGCTAATAAAAAATAACCTGTCGTCCTAAACAAAACTTCAATACCTACTCGAGCCAAATAAGGAGATCGTGGCTAAGAAATAACAGCGGCACGGATTGATCCATCAGTTAAGCTTCGCTTGCCGGGGTTGGTCCGTGGACGGGTGACCATCTTTACACATCGAGACTCCTCCGTGCCTTGGAAAGCACGTTAGCCGTTGGTCCCGGCTATTATTCATGGATCTTGCCCAAAAGTCTGACAACCAGTCTTACCAAGGGGTATCGTATTGTAAAATACTGGTATTCAGCTGCATCCGGTTAGTCTGGAAGCCGACCCCAACATAGTTGGGAAAATGCTAGACAGATTGATTGATGTTGGTCCCATGGAGAAAGTTGTTAAGTTTGGAGGTCTGTACCAAACCCTTAATTATAATCACACCTTTCTAAAACACGCTGTATAGGTTTGATTGTGCGGTTCATTTGATGGCGGCATGTTGTTTCAAGGACGTGCTGGTTCAGACTGAATGCTTGCACTTTTAAAACCTATTATAGGTAATGGTCACCAAACATGGCTACATCTAATATAACATTACGCCTGTAATCCCCGAAGGGTTAGGCAGAGGTGTACCTATAGTCTATCCACATTTCGCCAGTTATGTTTAGCATAATCAGCCTCCTCTCGGTGTGAGGGCCGTAATCCATCACGCGGGCCCATTGCGGGTTGGTAGATGTCGCACATCTTCCAATTTTGGTTTCTAGGACATGTCGGTTTCCTCACGATGTTTTCCTACACCGTTTTGAAAGCGTGGTGATGAAAATATTTACACAAAGTAAAGCGCCTGCTTGGGTTCTAACCTACGACCTACAACTCGTAAGTGGCCGTTATTACTGAGCCACCATTGCTCTGATAAAGTTATGTTTAAGTCCCTTGTAATATCTATACTCCACAGGTTTAGGTAGTTAAATAAAGGTAAACAAATCATACAAAGGGTTTTTATAGATGACACTTTCTTGTTTAAAAATACGTTGTAACTTATAATATTTTTTTTTAAATTATTATTACGATAGTTTCCTCTGTTATTACTGTATGTTAAACTTCATCATTTATTCTTATACTACTCTTCGTAGAAGTAATTGCTTGAGCACAATTATTTAGTTAGATTTATATATTACTATATTATTTTGTAATCTGTCTATTGTAAAGAGCCCAAAAGACATGTTCTCTAAACGTCAACGAAATAAAACGTTGCTAAACTGAAGAGTACAGCTGATAGCATGCCAACTGAAGTGCCAGGTATTACGTTTAGTCGGTTAACTTGACAGCTCTCTCGTCACGTGGGTTTTTTGTTTACCTTTATTTAACTACCTAAACCAACGGAGTATAGGTCATTTAAACCTTGAAAATAAAGCCAAAGAAACTTAAAAACTTCTCTTATTCCGAGATATCAGATACCTCGTTGGGAGTCACAGCCGTACGAACAAATTAAAAAGTATCCCATGAAAAGGACATCTCCAAGGTGTCTTTCGCAGTCCTTTCTACTTTACAAATCCAATTAACTTCACTCCAAAGTACAGAGCCGTTCTATTACTCGTATTACTTAGGGAGGGACCAGACGGAAGCATAGACGCAGCGTAACTAACACTACAAAAAGTGAGCCACTGAAATTACGGTAAAAAATAATTAAAAAAAGAAAATACCTTTACTTTTGGTATTACCAAAAGTAAAGGTATTTTATTTTTTTATTTTTTATTTAAAACACAAAAAATAACAAGTTGGGGAAAATATGCGTCACATCCACGCAAAACGGCCATCGCTCAGCATAATGCTGCGACCCTATACGAGACAGAGTCCCAGCGCTGCACGCATTCATTGGCGTTACAATATTGCAGGTCATCATGTTATTTCTCAATTGTTACGTTCCTACTCAAGTATTTTATAACGAATTTGCCGAATTAGTTTTAGAACTGAGAAGATCTCTTACTCAGCTAAATTCTTTGACTCGTATAACGCATCGCGAATAATTCCTAATTACGCTCATCTGATTCCTTAGAAAATTGCCCTGTTTGATCTCTAAAAAAGACAAACCCTTTTACAAGTCAGTATTATTATTACCTGTCTTAACTCTAAGCTCAATACGACATATCAAAGGAACTTTTGAACCTCCTTGAACACTGTTGATTTCGTTCGAAACTTATTGTCTTTGCCTGGCCACAGAGGCTGCTTCCATTTTCCAAAGGGACTCTGATTCAATATGGCGGACAGTGGAGTCTGGATTTGAAATAGTGAAGCGAGAAAAGCTGTTTGCTAAGAGGTCGAGATGGTGTAGGTTTAAACAGAACCTGATGCCGATTGGCGTAATGCTGTAAATGCACCCAAGAAGCATTGATCGTATTTATTATAGCTTATTTGGTAAATTAACAGAATAGTTTTATGCTTGCTTGCTGTGGTAATTTTTTTTTAATAATTTATAAAAAAAACTAGCTTCTGCCCGCGGCTGCACCCGCGTGAACGTCAGAAAATATCCCACGGGAACATACTACCGGGATTAAATGTATCCTATGTAGTGTTGCCCAAATGCAAGAACAAGACGAGACTTAGCCAGTCTTGGTCTTGGTCTTGCGCCAATACACCTGGTCTTGGTCTTGGTCTTGGTATTGCGCTCCCAGTCTTGGTCTTGGTCTTGGTCTTGCAGCAAGAGTCTTGCAAGTCTTGCAATTACCTATTAGTCTATTACTATTTATTAAAGTTTACTTTAAATCTTAGAAAAACGTATTAGAATTGGAACATTGTGAGCTTGAATTAACATAGCCATAGTAAAGATCAAGCAGATTAATAAATAACTGAAGATTTGATAAGAAATTCGAAAAATCAACTGACCTATATGTCGTTTTCCATGGAAGTAACTGTTTCTTAATAAACATTTATGATTTATAAGCTTTGATTTATAACCTAATCATAATACTACTTGCGTGATCACTATAATGTATTCATTTTCATTCTAAGCACTCTGAAACTTATTTATTCTTTGGAACACCTGTAGGTACTCTTAAAAAAATTCGAAATTATTTTGCATGAGTATACCTACGCCCTATGGCGGCAATCAAATAGTGTCACAAATGTTATGATTTCGGCGTAGCGGCAACGATTGTTTTAGATTTCAAAAGAAGCCGCCGCACACTGGTCCCGAATGATAAAAAAGTGGACATTAAGAAATTTTTGACAGAAGGTCAACGGATTCGGCTGATTTTTTTTTTTGTAGACAGCTGATGCAATTACAAATCACTTTTATAGATTGAGTTTTTGCCAAATAAGCCGTATTTTCAGAGAAAAAAAATATTGAAATATTTTTTGTATGAAAGAAATCCTAATTTTGTCTTTATCTTCCAAGATTCAAACGTATTCAAAATAAAACTTAGCGCAGCTTGTAGAGGTGCTAATTGCTCACCACTTTGTCATAGACACTCTTCTGCGATTTTGTGCTCCTTTTGAGTTACAGGCACTTTAAATATTTTTTGTATAAAAAAATTCTAATTTTGTCTTTATCTTCCAAGATTCAAACGTATTCAAAATAAAACTTAGCGCAGCTTGTAGAGGTGCTAATTTCTCACCACTTTGTCATAGACACTCAATTGCGATTTTGTGCTCCTTTTCAGTTACAGGCACTTTAAATTTTTCGTTGTCGGATGAGCTTTACTAGTTTTTTGTAGACAGCTGATACAATTACAAGTAACTTTTAAAGATGTATTTTTTGTTAAATAAGCCGTATTTTCAGAGTTAAAAAATTAATTCAGGCGGATTAGAAATAATCTTGTTAAAGATAGACTAAGATGTAATAACATTTTCTTCATTAATAAGTAACTCTTATAAATGTCTTTCTATTAAAAAAAGTCTTATTTTGCGTTTCCGACGCATTCACTAGCGTTAGATGACCAAATATAGCCCAAATTGTAAGTAATCGGCTAATTAAGCAATGACTCATTACCAAAAAATGCTTATAATCTGAATATGAGTCACACAATAAATTACCTGTACCTGAACATGTCTGTACACGTTTTGAGATATCCAAGTTGTTTATTTGATATATTTAAAATAAGACTTTTTTTAATAGAAAGACATTTATAAGAGTTACTTATTAATGAAGAAAATGTTATTACATCTTAGTCTATCTTTAACAAGATTATTTCTAATCCGCCTGAATTAATTTTTTAACTCTGAAAATACGGCTTATTTAACAAAAAATACATCTTTAAAAGTTACTTGTAATTGTATCAGCTGTCTACAAAAAACTAGTAAAGCTCATCCGACAACGAAAAATTTAAAGTGCCTGTAACTGAAAAGGAGCACAAAATCGCAATTGAGTGTCTATCGCAAAGTGATGAACAATTAACCCCTCTACAAGCTGCGCTAAGTTTTATTTTGAATACGTTTGAATCTTGGAAGATAAAGACAAAATTAGGATTTTTTCATACAAAAAATATTTAAAGTGCATGTAACTCAAAAGGAGCACAAAATCGCAGAAGAGTGTCTATGACAAAGTGGTGAGCAATTAGCCCTTCTACAAGCTGCGCTAAGTTTTATTTTGAATACGTTTGAATCTTGGAAGATAAAGACAAAATTAGAATTTTTTTATACAAAAAATATTTAAAGTGCCTGTAACTCAAAAGGAGCACAAAATCGCAGAAGAGTGTCTATGACAAAGTGGTGAGCAATTAGCACCTCTACAAGCTGCGCTAAGTTTTATTTTGAATACGTTTGAATCTTGGAAGATAAAGACAAAATTAGGATTTCTTTCATACAAAAAATATTTCAATATTTTTTTTCTCTGAAAATACGGCTTATTTGGCAAAAACTCAATCTATAAAAGTGATTTTTAATTGAATCAGCTGTCTACAAAAAAAAAATCAGCCGAATCCGTTGACCTTCTGTCAAAAATTTCTTAATGTCCACTTTTTTATCATTCGGGACCAGTGTGCGCCGGCGCGTGTATCATAACCATGTACTTCCGAAAAGCGGCAAATTTCTTTGAGAAGTAAGTACAAAACCTTTGATGCCGCATTATCAAAGTGCCGATGGTTAAAACATAACTATGCATGCACTCAGTTTGATTTTAATAGATATTTTTTTATTCGCTATGTTTATGGTATTAGTCGTAATGCGCATAGGTCCAGTTTTTCATATTCTTTGATACAGTTTTTTGCGTCTCATAGAATTCCTAAGCGTACCTACCTATACACCGAACTGTTACACCTAACTACTCAGTGAAATAGCGCTAAGTCCTAGCTGCAAGACGCAAGAGTCTTGCAGGCTATGTCTTGTTCTTGCTCAAGTCTTGCACGGTCAGTCTTGGTCTTGGTCTTGCTAAAAATACGCGGTCTTGTTCTTGGTCTTGGTCTTGCAAAAACGCAAGAACAAGACCAAGACTGCAAGACCAAGACTGAATTTGGGCAACACTAATCCTATGTGTTAATCCAGGCTATGTCGGCACCCAAAATCAATGCCAATAACCCCAGTTTGTTAACATCTAATCCTTAGAAACAATAAAGTTCTTTTGTCAGACACCCGGGTCTCAAAATATTAAAGACCTAAACCACAACTTTTAGGGTTTCACTTCAAATTAATTTTCTCTTAATAAAATACAAACTCTTCAGGGCCTGAAATTAAATTTCCTTTATGTTTCAATTTTCAAAGTAAAATAATAGTGGCCAGCTATTTCTAAAATGTATTATATCTATAAACGAGTTTAGTGCCTACTTTGCAAAATTGGTCCAAATAATTTAGCGTCTCCTGTCTTCAAGCTTTGGCCGAACTGAAGCAATTCCTGCGCGGGATGCGGGACGAAATTCGCTCGCGCCGACTGTCTCAACTAAGTACTCATTTACGGAGACGCGGGGCGTCGCGCGTCGCATGCAGCGTGGCGTCTCGCGGCGCGTCGGACGTTTTTTTCTGTTTACAGAGAGGCGGTGCATGCAGCGGCCCGCGTCATCACACGCGCAAACACAAACATATGGCAATGTACGATGTTGATTATGGAGACGCGGGGTGTGAAGAGTAGCGTTGTCCGCCGCTGCAGCCGTGGCGGAACTTCTAGCGTATAGCGTAGCGGGTATCGCCGTATGCTCGTACTAGGGCGTACGACGCCGCCGGTGTTGTTACGTTTTACCCTGAACGGAGAATTACAGAAACGCAACACTGCGTGCGCCGCCCCGCGAGAAACGTCGCGTGCGACGCAGCGTTGCCCTCCGCGTGCTCCGCCTGCATTTCAATCAAACGCGAAAAAAATCGCTTTTCCGTAAACGCTCTCATACAACGCCATAACTTTGGATTTAGTGCGGGCCGGACCGCCCAACGCCTCGCGCGACGCCCCGCGTCTCCGTAAACAAGGCCTAACTTATATGGAGATGTTGAAACGGGTGTAAATAGTCGCGTAACTTCCTAGTCATTAAAACAATCGCCGCACGCATTCGCGTCCCGTATCCCGCTCGCTCGTTCGCTTCAGTTTAACCAGATCTTTACGCTTTTATCGCAAATCCTAACTAATATTATAAATGCTAAAGTGAGTTTTTTTGTTTGTAACGCTGTTAAGCTAAAACGGCTGATCGGATTTAGATGAAACATGTGTAGACCATGACCTGGAGAAGGACCTAGAATACTTTTTGTGATATTATTATGGGACCGAAACGTATGCAGCTGAAACCGCGAAGCGCAGCTAGTATTTTTAGGGTTCCGTACCCAAAGGGTAAAACGGGAACCCTACTACTAAGGCTCCGCCGTCTGTCTGTCCTTCTGTCTGTCTGTCTGTCCATCTGTCACCAAGCTGTATCTCATGAACCGTGATAGTTAGACTGTTGAAATTTTCGCAGATGATGTATTTCTGTTGCCGCTATAGCAACAAATACTAAAAACCAGAATAACATAAATATTTAAGGGGGCTCCCATACAACAGTGATTTTTTTTCCGTTTTTATAGATAATCGTACGGAACCCTTCGTGCGCGAGTCAGACTCGCACTTGGCCGGTTTTTTATAATAAAGAAGATATCTCACAAATCGCTTTTTACAAAAAAAAAAACTAGTATTGGAAAACAAGCAGGCATGTGATGGGAAGAGGTCTCTCCCAGCTATCTGCAACACGCCAGGCTGCAGATACAGCACCATCCCAGAGGTAAGCCAAAATGCTTCATAGGCCTGTAATTATTTACACCGGGACACAGCTATCCACACTTCTGACCGGGACACAGCAGCACTGCCTGGTCGCAGAAACGTGTACAGTCATAAGCGCTACGATGCAAAATTAAAAACCGATTTTCTCGTGGAATAATGATTGCAACTTTGAGAAAAGATCTATTTCTTAATAGTTTTATCATCATCATTCGGCCGATACTTCGGATTATTGCTTCGGAGTAGGCCCCCAGTGCGCCATTAGTACTGAGTCTCATCGGCCGGCGCGGCCAAGATGGCGCTGGTGTTGCTGCGCACCCGCGCCAGTATCTTAGCACACCGCTTACGTATAATCGCGTGGAAGCCATCCTGTGCGCCTCCGCGAACGTGCTACTCGCGCTACAGTACCGCGCCAGCACCATCAGATTTATTTTTGCGTGTACAAATAGTATGTATAAAATTCATGCATAAAAATTATGTTAAATCAGGTTACAAGAGTTTCTCGAACCACCTTGACCTCTACAACCCTAGGACCGGTTATCTACTAGGGACGTTTTAAATAGTATTTTTAGAGCACAGGTGGACTATGTACATTTATAATCCCCTGGAGTAGATAACTAAGTATATAGTTAAACGGGGACCACACTTCATAAAAGTAAATATTCAACAAGAACCAGCTCTGGCCATACAAAGATGAATTCGATTATATTTATGTATTTGTTCCTAGATTTATATATAATTAGGTGTATATTTATAGTTTTAATAGGTATATCTTTATATTTAAATAATATTTATTCCTCAATTCTCGCTATTGCACCTACCACTGTTTGTCTCTGCATCGCCCAAAGGTTGACTGGTAGAAAATGCCTACGGCATTAAGTCCGCCTCTGTACATTTGTGTGCTTAAAGTATTAAATAAATAAATAAATTCGAAGTCGCGACTATTCGCGCCAGTCGTCTGCTACCTATAGCATAATCAACCTAAAATGTTCCTACTACTGGGGCAAACGTCTCTGCTACAGGGAGTGGGCCGTAATTCACCACGCGGGATCAGTGCACGTTGGTGAATTTCACATGTCTTCGAATTTTTGGTTCTAGGACATGGTAGGAGAGCGGTAGAGTGTGTCCGCTATGAAGGTGTTAAACCACCATACAAGTTAGTTGACAATATTGGCCCGAGCAAATTAGCAAATTTCGTCCGGAATAGCGCGGGATTCGCTTCAGTTTATCCAGAGCTTTAAGTACGACTTGTGTAAGTGTTTAATCAAAACTTCTCAGACTTTCTTATTATCTGCATTTGTGTAAACACTTGAATGCAAATGTTTGTTGGTAGGTACTTGTTGACGAATTCCATTAAAAACTGAATATCAAGTGGTACTCTTGAACTTTAACAAATAAGTGTTTATGCCGAAGACTTAGCACGTTCCCTTGGAGATATTTACAGGGTTAAGAATAATAAGTCAAAGTTAGTTCTTCAGATAGATTTACTTTCTGTCGTGCAGTTGCATTAATAAGTGTACCCCTCACGAGTAAAAATACTTTAGTATTTAGTCATCTGTAGTTAATAAATTGTCTGACATTTTATTTAATGATGGTATTAAGTAAGGGTGCTTTTCAAAGGGTTATAAAGCCATTTACCGTCCACGGTTATAAATTTCGACAAGCAGTTCTTTAAAACACTGCACCTGGTCTACCTACTGCAAATAAATGATTATGATTAAAGCTTTTTTTTGGGTGAGAAATTATCAAATTCAGAAATTATCAAAGACTTAGGTATACTGGCTAAAACCCACCCGTGTTCCTTCAGTTGCCAGTGGGCCAGGGCTACGATATCCTTTTCAGACACACTCGCAACCCTGGCAGGCATTGGCCCTATCGGACTCCGTGAGTAGGTGCGGACATCTCTTTGAGGCATGCGTGGAATACAACGTGCCGTCGACCCGGGCTTGGTCCTTATCGGACGGCGAGCTACCCATCGCTCACCGTCCGCAAGCCCGCGCCTACGGTGGCCGGGAATCGGCATGCGACTCCCGATGCCGCGGCAACTAGGGGCTTGAGTGCGCGAATTTTGCCTCTCCCTCACGCGTCCCGCCTCCTCCTTCGCGAGCATTACTGCTTCGCAGGAGGAGGTTACGTGAATCTAACTATCCTAAAAAATACTATAAATGCGAAAGTGAGCTTGTTTTTTTACGCTTTCACGTCTTAACAGCTAAACAGATGTCGATGAAATTTGGCACACATGTAGACCACGACCTCGGTTAGGACATATAATACTTTTTGTTCCGGTTGTTGATTCCCGTGGGATAATTTCCGAACTCCGCGCGGGCAAAGACGCGGGCATAAGCTAGTGAAAAAATAAAATAACTTTTCTGCACGACTAAAACACCGAACCCGTTCTTCAAGTCAATATAAAATATGAAGCAGTCACTCAATATTATTTGTGAAAAGAAAAAAAAAATAAGTATAAACAATATTCCCCGCGGAATGAGGTTTATTTCAAATTCAAACATTTATAAGAGTTTTCCTTATTCATAGCCTTTGAATGAACATAATCTATGGCACCATTGGAATCCAAATACGAATTCATCAAGAAGAAATTTAAATTGGAAAATAAATAATATTTTTACTCGAAAGAACACTCAGTAAATAAGCTGATTTTTCTTGAATGAATGAATGAATAAACATAAAAAACTAATCAATGATGAGAATTGCTGGGTTCAGAATAGTCACCCATCTATGAACAGATTGTAGCAAGCAGGTCACTTTTACAAATTATTTTTGTCAAAATAGTGACAGAGAATTCTTTCGTTGGTAAAATTCTACAGTAAAATGTCAAGAATAACTATATAGATACGTGTATGCTTTATGTATGTATGTATTCATTGTATATGTAAATGGTACACCACTGACTACCTGCAGTATTGTCTCTCTGCTCCCTTTAATCCATCCAAAGGTTGTCTGTAAAAGATCGCTTTTAGCGATAAGACCGCCCATTGTATCGCCCTATGTAAAATTTCAACATTTATATCTGTAATTTTTATGGTGTACATGATATTAATAAAGAGTATTCTATTATATTCCATAACGGGGCCTTATATTAAAATCGTTTCATAAGGAGTAAACTCCAATAATACGACGGCACGGTTGGCGCAGTGGTTAAGCGATTGACTGCTTCGCTGCGTGTCGCGGGTTCTATCCCGCACGGAGCAAATATTTGTATGACCTACAAGTAGTTGTTCCGGGTCTGGCTGTTTGTGTATGTGAGTTTAAATGTTTGTAAACGCACCCACGATACAGGAGAAATTCCTAGTGTGGGGCAACGTTTTAAATAGTTTTTTTTTTTTTAATTCTCTTGCTCTTGTTCTGGTTCTCGATACAAAAGTACCTTTTGGAAGGGGAAACTGGATTCATTTTTATTTTCTTGTAAGTTTCGACATTCAGAAGTGACATAATGAAATAAAAGATGTGACTTTGGTATGTTCGTTGCGTCTGGTGCACTGATGAAAAAAAGTACATCCCTTTATGAATTTTGAATTTTTTTCACACCTCGGTTAAAATGAAATGCTTTCAATTGTTTCTTATAATCACTGTTTTGACTACGGAAGCTAACAGACGCTAAAGTTTCATTTTTTTATTCAATTTCTTTATCCAGTTTTTAATCAATCAACTCCACAATGGGCCTGCGTGGTGGATTACAGCCCACTCCCTCTCTCAGAGAGGAGGGCTGTGTCCCAGCAGTGGGAACCACTGCCGGACATAAGCCTCTCGTACATCCGGTTCCCCGCTTTCCGCATCCAATCCAACGGGTTCGGATTTAATTTCATCATATTTAGATTGCTAATTAAAAAGTTATATCAACCAGACGTTTAACATCACACGTCATTTTACCAAAAACCACAAATAAATGAATTAAATAAAAGTAAGTCGTGCTATAATTAATTTCATTAGTAAATACATAATTAATTACATTATTTGTAGCAGCGTGTTGGTTGATTTGTAACCGTATTAGCAACTCAACAGGTTGCCACGAAGTATGATACATGCGAGGCTTATAATTATGATGGATTAGCAAAAGATGAACATGTAGACGCATTGCAGGGAACATCTTAAGTGACGGGATAAATAATTAAGGTTCGTTGTCAATAGAGGCGAAAATCGTGACAAACCATAAGGACGTGCATCATCATTACCTGCTGGACCTAGGCCTCCCCAAAAGGACGGGGTTGCCATAAACGCCACGCTTGGCAGGCGGGTGGGTGATCGTAGTATGGCGTTAAAATGCACAGAGAACGCGGCTGCCCATTCTCTACTAAGTCTCTTATGGCCGTTTTCACCATCGTTCCTTAAATTTAGGGAGGCACCTAAGAAATTTTAAGTGTTAGTTTCGTTTTCACCATTGCATAACGGACACCTATGGTCCTAAGGGATCCCTTAATTATAGGGGCCCGATACTTGGCATCTTAGCGCTAAGTGACAGTTGATTTGTTGTTGAATGAGAGTATTTGAGACGAAATGGAAGATTTTATTTACAGTTTTAGAAGCTATGGAAATTGTGGACTTAGTTACGAATCAAAGTTTATTCAGACGGCCACATATTTATCTTGAAAGACCGAATTTTTTCACGAAATATGACAATGAGGACTTCTTCAAAAGATTTAGGTTAGATATATGTTATTTTTGTTAGAAAAAATAGAACACTATTTAGAATATACAGATATGCGGGTATGATTTTTTTTTAATTACCTAATAACTACTTAGGTACTTCAAAAGTATTTACTTGTTTTTCAAATTTTGTGTTTTAAATACAGGTACGTACCTACCTACTTACCTAATACAGTGGTTATTATTAATATTACGACAATTTTTTTAAATATTTTCAGGAATAAGTCAGCACCTACGATTAATCAGTTGTTCATGAAATCATGTTTATTTTATGTTTTCTTTGTATTTTGTCGCACTATTTTACATTAATCTACGTGATTTATCGATGGAATACAAAATCAGTAATTTAATCGATAAAGTACAATTTTCAGACTCCCTGATTGAAAAAAACTGTAACTTAGGTAAGTGGCCCTTACGTAGGACCCCTTTAATCTGGTGAAAACAAACTTAGGTAAGGGACTGATTTAAGGAGTCTCTTAGGTTAAGAGACCCTTAGTAAGGAGGGGGTTGAGGGGACGATGGTGAAAACGGCCATTAGTCACCTTTTACGACACCCACGGGAAGAAATAGGATAAAGAAAAAGAAAGAAAGAAAGAAAGACAAATTTTTGCAGGGGGCGTTGTTTTTGGGGGGTTTTTTGTAGGATGGTGCTCTTCTTTACGTTCGTCACCACACGGAACACGTGCATACTTTTCAGTATCTATTTTTTTTTAGCTGTAACAATTGTTTTGCAGACCCTAGCTTATAAAGTTTCTGCTACATAAGATATAAGCCCCCCGCATCGCATCGTTTTCACGACTTGACAACATCGAGATTTGTATATTACAATGTAATATTACATGTTTCATATTTACGTATGATACACATTATAGAGACATGACACGGACTTATGGTTTATCACGTCGGGGTCACCAGTATAGAGGCATGAGGAACAGGGTGTAAAGTTCACTCATCCTCTATAGAAAAGGGAGGATCCGTCGATCACATAGGTGTTGAGTCTGGTGGGCTACTGCCCGACGATTGATGTGGGGACGCATTATTTTTAGTATATGCGAAACCTGAATATAGTTTGTTCAGAATAAGGAACTGAATCGATTTCAATCATTTTATATCATGTTATATTTTGTCCCAAAAAAGTTTAAGTGTGATGGAAAATGTTATCACCATTTAATTACTTACAATACAATCGCCGTACGGTTAGGTACCTACTGCCAAATTATTATTAATGAGCGAAAGACGACCCTGGAGGCGCGGGGGCGCCGTTAGCGTGTTATTGTATGGACATCCTGGTAACATAACAACCTTATAACTTTGTGATATTTCATGATACAGTTCTGAAATTTTGTACATAGATTCTTTACATAAAAATACTAGACACGTGTTTCGAGTTTCGCATATACTAAAACTAATATGGTATATACTAATTGCGCGGTAAACTCTGCTTGCGCGATGCAGGATTTTGCGTGACGTCAGTGTAACGCGTAGTTCGCACGTGGCAATGTTGATGCCGCCACAACATAAACCTTCCGGAATAAATTCTCCAAATGATGGTGAAAACCGCATCATATTCCGTTGCGCAGTTTTGAAGAATGAAAAAAACGCGGTCACACAGACAGACACGGAAACTGACTTATACGTTCTAAACTGAAGTTTAGATAGATGAGATACAATTTAGTCTTTACTCTTCTTCACGGGAAAGTGTAACATCATTTTTAGCAGTTTTATTTTATTTTCATAAATTTGTGTTTAGCTGAATATTAATGTGTAATAATGGTGTATTATTAACCATTAAATGTTAATGAACCTGCATTAGTGTAGGCAAATGAAACAAAACAGTGCAACATCACTTCAAGTTCGCTCAAGAATTCCGCATGAGGAAAGTGCCATGTCTTTACCGAAACTCAAGGGGAGCGGACGGGCGGGGATAATATATATCATCTATCATGCATTGAATAGAATTAATTTCATCATTATTTAAACTTTGTACTTGTTACCTTATTTTACTTGACACTGGCTAAATTTGCAAACCGCACGAAGCAATAACTAAAAAAAAAAATCTTTTAAGAGCTTAGAAGAAAATTTGTCACGCACAAACAAGAATTTGGATCCTAAAGTACCATACTAGATTGAAGTGAACAAAACTACGCCGCATGTAACGTAACAAAGACCCTTTGCTACAAATAAAAGGCAGCTCAGAAACACAAACACTACCGATGTTTCTTCCCCTTAGGTTAGTGAAGGGTTTTGACACAACGCAGTAAGAACATAGAAGGTATAGTCAACGAAGACTAGACTCAGCGCCGGATTTAGGGGCTGCTGGGGCGGCCGCCCGCGGCACCGAAGACTGCAGGGCGCCAGGCATATAGGGTGCTCGCCAGCTCAACTTAACCACTTAATTTGAATACCTATCTCTATCAAATAACATAACTTTTATGAAATTATCTCGTAAGAGTGAGTATGAATATTCAGCATATTTTATCTTCCACGACCAGTCATTTGGTTGCTTGTCTTGTCGTATCCTCGTATCCTTCACTAATATGTGGAGGATGACAAAGATACGCACTGAGCGACGGGCGACATTGTTTTTAATTACTAGTTTCGTGATTAACGGACACACATTATAAGTAGGTACGTACTTACATTGTTTATAATTATAATGAATGGGCAATATATGTTATTTTAAATAATAATAAATACCTGCATGTTTGTGGTTTTCTATTGTTAATTCAATAATAAATATGGTACAAAATTGGAAATAAGTTTTTTTATTTATTAAAACTTTATGCACAAGTAAAAAGTACACTGTACAAAGGCGGACTTAATGCCTGAGGCATTTTCTACCAGTCAACCTTAGGGTGATGCAGAGACAAAACATGGCAGGTGCAACGTATGGGATAGATAGCTCGGAAATAACTATAAAATACAAGCATACATACAAATACATAGATAGATATATACATATATACATAATATACCAAAATAAACTTTGTCAGGAGAAATAACGACCGGTAGCGAAGAAAACGACTCCAGCAAATCACCGCTGAGATGCTTCGGCCAACTTCTGACGAATATGTTCACGTGCCTTCAATTTAAATGATAGCCGGCTGGTTGCCGTCCTGATGCTCAGAGGGAGCGCATTCCAAAGAAAGACCGCCTGGACAAAGAAAGAAGAATGAATGAAGCCAGAACGGTGCGAAGGACATATTTTATCAAAGTCAAAGTCAAATTATTTATTTCAAATAGGCACATAAGAAGCACTTTTGAACGTCAAAATTTACAAAAAAATAGAATTGATTCTAGTTGCCCGTTCCAAAAGGTAGTTTCGTATGGAGAAAAATGGGCAAGAAACTCCACCGTTACTCTTTTAAAAATGTATATGATAATAATTATAATAAAATATAAAAGGGCGTCAAATGCATGACTCGCCCGGGGTGCCTAAATGGTTAATGCCAGCCCTGACTAGACATAAACGAAAAGAGACATCGTTAAAACATTACCATACGGTTGGAAATGACGATGTGCGTGTGTGATGGCCATATTGTGCGGAGCTGAATTTTTGCCCAAATTTTTTCAACTTTTTGCCACCGATACTGTAAGAAGAAGATTAAGGTCAGATATGCAGTTGCTCCATGTAAAATACTGGTATTCAGCTGCATCCGGTTCAAAGTCAAAGTCAAATTATTTATTTCAAATAGGCACATAAAAGGCACTTTTGAACGTCAATGTTTACAAAAAAAATAATATAAGATGCAATGGCCTCTGCCTAACCCGGGAATACAAGGTGTGACCTTATGTTATGTTTATGTTAAGATGCATAAACGCATGTTATGGTAATATTAAAATGAAAGCGATTGTGATTACGAGTGTAATACGCAATCAAACTCAAACCAGTTATTTAATTTAAAAGAAACCAATTAATTACAGGCACTTTTGGATTGTCAAGGGGTCGGTCAGTCAGAAAGATGAAGGTATCAGGTATCCAGCTTATTTTTTTTTTCGGCTTTCCCATCGCAGAAGAGATTTCTTTAGAAATAAGCATCACCTTTGTTTGTTTTTATGTTCCTTTCTTATTCTCTGTTTGTATGCGTGTACATAAGCTGTTAAATAATTAAGCTAGTTGTCCATTCCAAAGCGTAATAGTAGGTTCCTATGGAGAAGAACGGACAAGAAACTCCACGGACACTCTTTTAAATTAAAATATTGTTACAAAGTATTGGTAACATCATTCATGTTGAAATTATACATGGGATAGCAATGTAGAAAGACGTGCATGTTAAAAGCTACCGTAATAAAAAGATCAAAACAAAAAAAAAACGGTTACAAAATTAAAATAAAAGCCGTGGCAGGTAAGAAATAACCAGTCCCTACTGACGGCGCCCATTCAGAAACATGTCGCATGGACCAGTGAGGTGCTGGTAAAGGTTGCCGTTTATCATTGCAAGTAGCCCAGCACCGACCATTGTGGAAACCAATAAATAAAAAATAATAAAAATAAAACATATTTTTAAAAAAAACTACATGGTGGAGGTCACAGTCTCTTTTACAGTTCAGACATAATCTTGGTCAGAAGACCATGTAGATTGGTCCCTGAAATGATATTTTGATGAAAGAACCACACAGATTGAGGGGACCTGTCCAGTAAGTGCACGCATTTGTCAGTAGTCGTGCAGCTCAACTCCGAACTTAAGGAGTTCAGCGATTCAACGAACAATACCAAAGAAAGGACATATGGGTAGGCCGCATAAACACCGCCGCCGCCGCTCCAACTGCCAGACCATCATAAAAACTAACGGTTAAAAAAGATAAACAATAACCCATATAGTCTTCACATTAACAATAATTAAAACAATAATAAAGACTACTTTACAAATACTATTACTACTACTAGGACAACAAATGAAAGAGAAAGGGCCTTCTGTGTTCCCTGTCCTGTGTCTCACATCAATCACAGCTGATTGACGTTTCTCTTGTACATACATCAGGGAGCCGTATATAAATGTTTTGTTCACGCGCTTTCCTTCAGCGGATCAAATGATACGTGTTGCTAGAAGTTCAATCTGATGTAAGCGTTTGGATCAAATCTGATCTTAGAGTCTGAAAGGATCTTTTGAAGATATGGGTTGTGATTTTTGTTGTATGTTTGACGTTGAAAACATGGTTCTTATATTAAATTCAGTTAACGTTAGAAAATGGTACGGAACCCTTCATGCGCAAGTCGAACTCGCACTTGGCTGGTTTTGTTTAATACAACCGACATATAGAAAGAAAAGTCGATGATTTTATTCACTGCTATTCAATAGTTAAGAAATAAACTCTTTGGTAGCTATATAAGGTATTGTAGTCTCAACCAGGTGCCTGAAAAGCGGCCGAACGGTAGAAAAAAAGTTCGGCATGTAAACCTGTTTTAATAGTCAGTAACCTATTGTAAAAATATAATTTCCGTTGACTAAAACCCACAGAGTGTTTCCACAGAAATAAAAGCCCGTATTTTGTGCATAAAGAATTTTTCCTCGCTGACTAATGAATGCTTAATCAGTTCCCTCCATCAAAACAGACCTTGTCAATAATCCACGAAAATGCCAGGAACGTAGAAAAAAATGGGGAAATTTTCATACAATTAATTTTTCCATACTTTTCACATTTACACCGTCAGCAGCATTTTTAATTTTCTTTAGACGATTCACCCCTCAACTTCATTTGCACAAAATTATTCAATTAGATACTTAAGTTTGGTATTCGCGATTAATTCACCCCTTTTTAGGGTTCCTTACCTTAAAAGCAAAAAACGGAACCCTTATCCTCTCCCGTCCGTCTGCCTGTCTGTCCGTCCATCGGTCTGTTTGTCTGTCTGTCAGTCGGGCAAGACCCTTTTTCTCAGGAACGCGTAAAAGTATCCAGCTGAAATCAATATCAAATACGGAAGTCTACGGTCCCTTGGAGCTCTAAAAAAATTAAGCTTCTTTGTGAACACAATAAAAAAATACGGCAATTTAAACAACATAATATATTTTGATACCCGCGAATCATGAAATTTGGCAAGAAGCAAGGTCTCACAGCACAAGTAAAGGAAAATGTCCGAAAATCGTTCATTTCAAGTTTTTTCACATAATTTTTTTTTTTGCGATTACAATCTTACATTTTCAGTTGGAAAATTGACCGTGGCTTACATCGATGTATGGGAGAACATGTTTTTCAATTACAATGTAAATTTTTTTTGTTCATCCCAACTACGGAACCCTTCATTGTGCGTGGTCCAACACGCACTTGGCCTTTTTTAAATTTACATTATCGTTTAGGTCAAAATTGATAAGAGGGGTCTTAGAAAATACGGAAAGAGTAAGTTTCAGTAGTGAGTTTGCATATTTGGGAATAAATTGATGAAGAAATATTGATATCATGACGTTATTTAGGAAGATTGAATATAATTTAAACTTCGGTCTCAATTTATTTTTAATTAACTTTTATTGTTCATTACATCCTGTGCAGTCAAACTTTTGTTTTGAAAGAAGAAAAAAATAAAAGAAAGAAAAATTCTTTATTCTGCACAAACAAGACACACTTTACAAAAATTAAAATAAAAAAAATACACACTCTACGTAATACAAAGTAGCCAATAGTACATTAATACTTTAACAGGATAAATACATAAAGTACTTTAAGACCATAATGTAAATATTAACCAGAAATAAAAATAAGAAAAAAAATTGCTAAAAGCCTAGTATTCAAACCTTAAAAGTTAAAAATTTGACAATGTTGTCCATTGCTTGCTTGTTATTTTTGCTCTCAAAAGTAGGTAAGTACATGAAACACAATCATTTGCAGAGTAGCTACACAAAGTAATCGCGGAAAAAATGTTAACTCTCCCATACAAAATTTAAATATCTACTCGACCCAAATGTATGGGACTATTATATATATATAATATTTATTTTGCGATTACGATGTTGGTCCCAAGGAAAAAGTTGTTCAGTTTGATAGTCTGTACCAAACCCTTAAATATGACCCCAAACATCAACATAGACGCTGTATATGTAAGAATTTGGATGTGCTCAAAATAAACCATTATTTACACACCCTATAAACAAGTCAGGAATCACCTACAAAGACACTCAACAGGGTAATCTTATGGAGCCTATATCAACATAATATTATATTAATACTAGCAGCAGCCCGTGGTTTCACCAGCATAAGTCTTGATCCCGTAAGAATATCGCAATAAAAGTATTTTATACTACTTCTCTTTATCACTTATTTTTAAGTGCCGCAGCATCATGCTGAGATATCCTTTTGGCCTCGTACAGGATTTCTGTTTTTATTTTTATTTAGTTTTATTTTTGTTCTTTATGTTTCTATGAGTGTGTTTTAGTTTGATCTGTGCGAGTCCCAATAAATACTTTTTCTTTCTTTCTTTATATCCTAATCCAGGTCATGGTTTACCCATGTGTCAAATTTCATCGCAATTCATTTAGCTGTTTTAGCGTAAAAGCGTAACAAACAAACTTACTATCGCATTTATTATATTAGAGAATGACATTCAGAATTTTGTCATTATTTTTAGACACTCAAAGATATTTTGTTCCTGCTAATCCTCATTTGCGGAAAGATTGTCGCGGATTGCTTGGTGCCAATTAAAACTTTTAATTGACTTTTTTGACGGTCAACGTCCTAATTTTAAGGATATTTAAATCATTCCGTCGTCTTTTGAAATCTCTGGCGACAAACAAACTAAACGGTATACAAACAAATTTTAATAAACATTTATCGCCTGAGGAAAATGGTACAAATTACTTTTATGGTATTTGAAAATAATCAACATCCTTGTTTTCAAAATGTGAGTTAATCAATTAAGCCCAGCTTTTTTCCAACTATGGAACTTACTTGGAGTCGGCTTCCAGTCTAACCGGATGCAGCTGAATGCCAGTATTTTACTTGGAGAGACTGCCTATCTGACCTCCACAACCCAGTTACTGGGTAACACAGTCCCGTCGGTTTGACTGGTCGTCAGACTTTTGGACTTCTGACTAATATTTTGCTCGAACGCGCTAATCTCTGGAACTACCAGTCGAATTTGAATAATTCTTTTTGCATTTCATAGCCCAGTTCTTGAGGAAGGTAATTTATTATTACGCTACTACACTTAAGAGCCAAATAAAACGAAAAAGGTCAGGAAGAACGTTAAACGAAGCCGTAGTAATAGCGGTGGACGATGCGATGCGACACGGTGGGTCAGCGGCTGAAATTTTACGCGCATGAAATCGCGGGCAGTAGCTATTACGTTCATAAAACTGGTCTAACATTTACATTGGTTGCTAGTATAGTCGACCCCACATCAGTGACCTTGACTAGGCTGGGCTAGCGTAGTAGGACGTAGCGTAGCATATTACGACGTACCGTAGCTTAGTATGACGAAGCGTAGTGCGTAGTACGACGTAGCGTAGCATAGATCAATAAAGTAAGAGGCCAGATAATACTGGTTTTGTTACCACTGACGCGCGGCCTAATACCACGCACCTGATCTTGACATGTACGGCCTATTCGGCTAACTATAAGGCATATTCACTGAATTAAAAAATCTTCTATCAAAAGCCTTCCATTCTTCCCCTGAACATGCGATACATTACTAAGTAATTCTTATTAACTTTTTATACGTCACTCAATCCTCACATTCCTTTTTACCAAATTCTGGTAACAGTCTTCATTTCTTTTCAAGTCAAAAGCTTTTTCGCCTGTCAAGTGTTTGAACAGAGAAAGGTACGTATATAGATTTTCTCATAAATCGGAGGAGCTCATTATACTTGTTCGCGTAAATTCTCGTATCGTGAATTTATTAACAGTACGATTGTTACCTTGCTTAGTTTAATATTCTTATAAAGGGGGATTTCTGATAACTGACTGTGTCTTGTTTGATCTACTAATCTATCAATGAGTAATATACGTTTAAATTGAATTTAAATTGATTGAATTGAAGTGGAGCGGTGACACTGGCTATGCGAAAACAGAATCTTTTACGCCGGTAGCACATCTCCGCCGCGAAACCATAGCAGCGAAACCGCGGTAGTTCATTTCAACTGGTTCGCGTCATGTTCCGCTAGTCGCATCCGATTCGAGTAGCGAAACATGACGCGAGCCAGTTGAATTGCACTACTGCGGTTTCGCTGTGATGGTTTCGCAGCGGAGGTGTGCTACTGGTGTTACAACTACATAAACGCATTACGAGCGAGCGAGCAGTAGTGGCCCAGTGATATCGGCCTTGACTTACGAGTTGTAGGTCGTGGGTTCGAACCCAGGCAGGCGCTTTACTTTGTGTAAACAATTTCATCACCATTGCTTTCAAAACGGTGAAGGAAAACATCGTGAGGAAACCGGCATGTCCTAGAACTAAAAATTCGAAGACGTACACCACCCCACTGGGCCCGCGTGGTGGGTTACGGCCGACTCCCTCTCTCTCTCTAATTAAAGGCTGATTAAGTCAATTTAAGTCAAACGCATTACAAATTAAAGTTGCAATTCCTATCTGTCTGTTTTTCTTTCATAATTATTTAACGAATTTATTCCGTAAGGATTATTTGTATAATACATGAATGTTAAACTTACATACAGGGTCAAATTAAATCAGCTAGCGAAACTCCGCAGACGTCATGGGTATCGATAAATAAACACGAAACATAAAAAATATATATTTAAACATTGTTACAATTATTACCTTAAAACTATTTTTACATAATAATTATGTCTGTAACTGTTTGTGACATTCATTTTGTTATAAGCGATGGTCCCCAAACTAGGTGGTGCCTGCATCTTCTTGGGGACCTGAGTTTTGATACATTTGTTTTAACTGGTTTATAAGGAAATGGGTAATAAATTGCTGACAATTATAAAAAATCAAAATTAAAATTTGAAATGAGATCAAATATAAAGAACATTGAACAAAATACAAAACTTTTCAATAAACAAAATAGTATTGGTCAAGGCTTAAAATTAAGAGGTATTCCACTAAGAGCACTGATTTCTACAGCACTTGACCGAACCGCACCTGAGCACTTCCACTAACCGCACTGAAACAAAATTTTGATGAGTGCGGTTCGGTGGAACAGTTTTCTAATATTATTTTAATTCCCCGAACGGCACCTGCATACAGTTTTTAGTGATGGGACGTATACAACGTGGCGATTAGGTTATCACATTAATTCAAACCACGTATTCTACATTACGTATTTTAAGCATACATAAATAAAATAATTAATAAAAGTTAACATTCTACCCGTGAGACCTTTTTTTCCCTTTTAGTATTTAACAACATCATGTATTATAACGCCCCGCGCGTGAGCGCAAGTACCTACCCTCCGCTAGCCTCACTGTCGTTTGGCGTGTGCGCCGCCCGCCGCCTAGACGCCCGCGCCGCGCGCCGCGGCGTTGCCGCTTTTACAGGTCAGTAAACTAATAGTATCAAGGGTGGATTATTAATGCCAATTTTTACGCTATTTAGTTTGTTAGAAAAATTCAGTTTTCTATTTTTAGGTCTATTTTTATTTTTATTATTTTAACAGACTGATAACAACTTGTAATAACCGCTGTACTATTTAATGTGATAACCTAATCGCCACGTTGTATAACTAAAGAATAATTGACAATTAAGGTAATGTGTGACTATATAAAAAAAGTTAATGATTCTTTTTCGGAATCTGGAAGTATGAGTTGAGAAACTCTTTATTTTTAAATTTTATCGTATTTAGCTGTCGATACCAATCACGTCCGTGAAATTGACACACAAAAAAACAGAGTTTTAAACTGATATTGCAAGTGAGTACCTTCAAAAACGGCGGGTTGAAGAACCTAAAAAAAAACACTTTTTTGTTTAATGATGTTTAGGTATCGGTACCCATCACGACTGCGTAGTTTTGGCTAGGTAATTTAATTTGACACTGTATAGTAAATATATCTCGATGTTTTGTTGTCCGTAAAACCGTGCTTCCAACGGTTTTACGCCTTAAAAAATGTGGCGGGTCGCTAGTACGATATAATGAAAACCCTCAACTGCTTATCCAATAATACCAATAGGATGCACCGCATACTACAGCAGAGCTGCATTAATATGTTAAAGCAGCTTAAAAACCTGCCAAGTGCGTATCGGACCAGGTACCGGGTTCCGTTGGGATAAATTTATCCCAAGAATAAACTTTACATTGTAGTTGAAACACATGTTCTCTTCCAACCGCAAATGTAAGTTTGTACTCAAAGTATTTAGACATTTCCATAATATAAATACACGTAGTAAACATGAAATTGTGATACCCAAATTTAGATTAACTAAAACAAGCAAGTCATTTCTTATAAACAGTATCCGCTTCTATAACAAGTTGCCAAAGTCGGTTATAGAACTTAGCGATGGAAAGTTCAAAACCCACATCAAACGTGTCCTAATCAAAAAAGCATACTATAAGATTAAGAACTACGTTGAAGACAAAGAAGTTTGGCAATAATTCCTTCTGCACATGTGGCTTTCCTGGTACCTCATTAACGGCATAACTATGTAAACGTCTATTAACTGCTCCTAAATTACGATTTTTATTTCTTTTTTTTACATACTTTGACCCTACAATTTCAATTTAAAATATTTATTAGTGGACAGAATATTTATTCAGTTTTGTTACAGTTGTAATGACAATGTTGTCATTTGGTTTAAATATGTAGGTTTTTATTTTTATTATTTTAGTAATATTTTATATAGATTCTTTTTTAATTTGTGAATGTGAGAACGTTGTAGGCTTAATAGACTATAGCTTTGTAAACTATCTCTTATTTTGTTAAGTACTTGGTACTTGTTGATGGGCCTACACTGTCCTCCCATACCTATTAACACTGTAACTTGGAATCATTGTTAAAGTCCACTTTTTTTAAAAAGAGTAATCGTGGAGTTTCTTGCCGGCTCTTCTCCATCGGAAACGACCAATTAGAACCGTGCACCTAGCTTCTGACGTTTCATAAGTGCCCATGTAGGTTTATGTGAAATAAAAAGTTTTGATTTTGGTTTTGATTTTTGATTTACCATGTTATTCCTGTAATCTATAAATATAGTACCATTTCCTGTATTTTTTTCATAATTTTAGGCTCTATAGTTTCGGCGATAAATGTTCAATGTTCATCTACTTTTTTCTTAAATATATTAATTCTAAACTATTTCTTTTAAAATTGTATATAATTATATTTGAGACTCTCACAGTAAACCCTTTCATTGGATATGTCACAAAGTTTTCTTTTATGCCTCTCAAAAATTACCCCATATTCTAAATTATTTTATTCAAACTCAAACTCAAAGCATTTATTTCCATTAAAACAATTACAGGAACTTTTGAATTGTCAAAAAGTCGGTCAGTTAGTCAGAAAGTTGAAGCTATTTGCCCATTCCAAAACGTAGACCTCTATGGAGAACAGGCAAGAAACTCCAAGGACACTCTTTTAAATCAAGATATTACAAAATCCTGGGTACATTATTCTTGTCGCTTCTATAAGTGAGAACAATGTAATTTTTTTTAATTAAAAAACAATTTAAAATATAAGATTAAAAGCTTACCAATAAGCCCGGGCGTATGGGTAATCTTTTAATCTTATATTTTTTTTATTTACGGTACACGTACGTAATTGGGTCACAGAAATTCATATGTGTACCTTAATTAATCGGTCCTATCGAATCGGAGCAAATTCACTGTGACAAACGGACAGATAGGCACACGAGTGATCCTAAAAGTACGTACGAAACCCTAAAAAAGGATACGTAGAAAGAGTATTCAATGTTTTATGCATCCCTATTTCTATCGACCCTATTCCGCGTGACCCTTTACAAGTTGTGATAAGATCTAGCAAAGAGACTGCACCTCCCGTTGTATAGACTAAGATGTCAGTACCTCCCCAGACCTCTGTTGTGAACTTTAACTCAACATTTACAGAACTAACTTTAGTTTTGAAGCGTGTCCAAGTATTGTTGCGTTGTTCTCTAGAGAATAAACAACTTTGTGTTTTGTTATTCTTTCCAGGAGTAAAAAAGTGAATACCATATTTTACATGGAGCGTACTGCCTATACCTGCCTGCCCTGACCTCTATATCCTAGTTTCTGGGTAACACGATACCCCTTGATAAGACTGGTTATCAGAATGTCGGGATTCTGACGACCCGTAACGAATGTCAAAGATCTTCAACAGCCGAGACCAACAGCTTCACGTATTTTTCGAGGTATGTAAGTAAGGGTTTTGATATGTAACGGCGGTTGATCACAGGTTAAGCTACGCTTGCCGCTGACAGTTTGTGGTTTGACCACCCATCCATCATGTCAAGACCTCTCCGTACCTCGGAAAGCACGTTAAGGTGTTTGTCCCTCAAAGGAAAGCTAAAAGAAGAAGCTCAAAATTCTGGCAACTAGTTTATGTATTCTTAATTTTAATTATGTATTCAGTGCATGTGTACTCGAAAATGTGTGAGCTGTGTTTATCTGTAATGGAATGTGCATTACAGGATAATGTATATTAGACAAGTTAATATTATTGTAAAAGATAAAAGGTTAAAAGGAGGTTATTTAAATAAATAAAACTAGTTTTGCCAAGGGATATCGTGTTACCCAGTAACTGGGTTGTGGAAGTCAGATAGGCAGGCACTGCATGTAAAATTCTGCTATTCAGCTGCATCCAGGTAGACGGGAAGCCGACCCCCACATGGGAGAAGACTAGGCAGATTGATAACTGAAGAGGAACCTACATGCTCTTTTGAATTGTCAAGGAGTCGGTCAGTCAGAAAGATTAAACTAGTTGCCCATTCTAAAGCGTAGTAGGTACCTATGGAGAAGAACGGGTAAGAAACTCAACTATCTACAAAATTCATCTTTCAATCATTACTTAATTAACAACAAATCTAGATAGCAATAGACTATCTTTTATATACATTTTGAAAAACATGTACAGTCAGCAAAAAAATGGGCAGTTTTCATAAAAACTTTTTTGACGCCAATCGATCTGTCTTAGACGGATCAAAAAACTCTATAGGACCACCTGAGGATTGCACACTAGAAAAGCCACAAATCCCAAAAATCTTTTTCTGTACTTTAGGTAGGAAAAACTCGGACAAACTAGCCGAAAATAAAAAAAAAGAAATTTCATATTTCACAGTTTATTTGAAAAATCTTATTCCTTTGACGTATAAACTTAAATATTGGCCCAAATACTTATTTATCTAAATAAATGTTAAAGATCTTTCAAAGGGAGTGGAGGAGTTGAAATTTTTTATAGGAAAGTACAAAATCCACGCGAACGAAGACACGGGCAAAGTGATAGTACTTAATACATAAAAAGAATCAATCAACTCTGTTATATTATTCAGGAAGTGTTTCAGATAGACGATTTAAGAATCTTTTCAATTGGGTTAATCATCTTTTTCAAAAGAATTTTGGCATCCAACCATTGACAAAGAAACGAGTCGTAATTCAATATAGGAACCTGCCACTTAAGCATCAAAAGAGTATTTTGTAACGACCGAACCTCATCTATTGCCGTTCAAAATAAAAAGCTAAGCTTTAAAACTAACACAATATAACATAACATCACGCCTTGTTTCCTCGAAGGGTTGAACAGAGGTGTAACTGTAGTACTCTCCCACATTTCGCCAGTTATGTTTACATACAACATAATCAGCCTGGGTCCCGCGGGGTGTCGGACGTAAAGAACAGCACCATCCCATTTCTTCCCGTGTATGTCGTAAAAGTCGACTAAGGGACTTACTAGAGAATGGGTAGCAGCGTTCTCTTTGCATTTAAACAACATACTGCGATCGCCAACCCGCCTGCCAAGCATGGCGATTATGGCAAACCCCCCATTTGGGGGAGGCCTAGACGTCTTTCGGCTGAAATTATGATTAATCAGCCTATAATGTTCCCAAGTGTGGGCGATCTACTACGTAAGCCCAGTCCGGGTTGGTAGATGTCACATATCTTCGATTTTTTGTTTGTTTTCCTTCACCGTTTTGAGAGCAGTTGTAATGAGATTATTAACACAAAGTAAAGCGCCTGCCTGGGTTCGAACTTAAAACCTACAACTCTTAAGTCGCGGCAGTTAACTGCAGTAACTGCAACGAATGAGACATATTGGCAGATAATAATGAAGAGCATAAGCCTAGGGCTCATATGAAAATTAAAAAAAATATGTGTTGGGAGATGATTGGAACGGACGTAAACAGCAATAAAATAAATAGATTTATTTTAATAAGATAGCCGAGACATGAATAGATATATTTTATAGAGTCTTATTTTATAAGATTTAAATAGACGTGCACTCGGTCTTAGTTGCTGTCCGAATGGCGGCGGGGCTCGCGCGCGAGTGTTCCCCCGCGGCTCTTCGCCGCCATTGGTTTGGAATGCAGATGCGTTGTCCCATTATTTAACAGTCATTTTAAATTGTCACAGGTTCTTCTATTCAGCATTTAGGGAGTATAGAAAGTAACACGACATCACGTCTGTATTCCCCGAATGGTTAGGCAGATGTGTACCTATAGTACACCTACATTTCACCAGTTATGTTTGAGTCCCATGTAATATGGAGCAAGCCTATTGCCATCAACCGGGCACAAGACTCCGGGCTGTTACTAAGAAGTCCTTGAGGGAAAAACCCAATAACACTTTGCCCGACCTGGGAATCGAACCCAGGAACTCAATAAAACGAAAGAATGGAAAATATTGTCCTAGCTAATGAACGCAGTAAAATAAAGAGAAGGTTCTAATGAAGTGTTCTTGAGTTGCCGCGTCCTTTAAATGACTCTTCGTTATAAGTATTAAAAAAAAAGCTACAAGGCTTGGGTATTTTAATGGTGTGGCGTTAAAATTTATTTTGGTGAGAAAATGCGGAGTGGAAAATTAAGTTCATCATAATTTTCCTAGACTTTTCCAATGTATGTTTTTTGAGGTTGGCTTCCAGTTTATCTGGATGCAGCGGAATATCAGTATTTTACTTGGAGCGACTGCCTATTTTAGCCCCACAACCCAGTTACTGGGTAACAGTTAACTCTGGGAACATAAACGATAACGCTTAAACAGAGAAACGACACACATACACACACACACCACACACATAAACAAACACACACACATATACGCACACATTTTTGATACAGGAAAAATTCCTAGTGTGGGGCAAAGTTTAAAAAAAAGAAAAAGAAAAAAAATCATCATTAATTCTCTGTCATCTTAAAAGATTGATAGAAACAGAACGATGTTTTAAATTCGTTTAGTGCTAAACGCATTTAGTTATTTGTCGTGCATACAGTACTTACTATCCATATTATTAGAAATTGATATTAAGGCGGGTCCACAGCTATAGCCCGGAAATTCAAATTTTCTTACGTTTTTTGCTATTTGCCGGTCAGAGTCATGTTGTATCCTGATCAAAATATGATTCGCGACTTTAACAGATATGTATTTACAAAATTATAGGTAATCATTAGAATCATTAACACATCTCTGTAAGTTAGATTAATTGTTTCCCAATGTCATGATTGCAATAGAAAAGCCATTCAATGGAACAAATCTAACTTAGAGAGATGTATGAATGATTCTAATGATTATAATTCTAAGACCGGCAAATAGCATAAAACGTAAGAAAATTTGAATTTCGCGGACTACAGCTAGGGATTCACCTTAACACTTGGAAGTCACAATAAAACCTGATCTGAGATCTTTCTTAAAATAGGAACACTGAATTTTGGAGAGACTTGGTAACCCATGACAACTAAGTAATCAAATTCAGTTCGATTCGCAACGGAAGCTTATAGATTGCAGATTGGTTACTCACCGTATTGATGATATGCCTTGATAAGCACACGATATTATTTCATACCAAAAAAAATTTGTGTTACTTTGATAAAGCAGCTACCTCATTTTTGTTATTTGGCGGCTCATGAGATGCTGATGTAATATACTGATTTTTTTTTTGATGTCTTCGGAAAATTTCAGTACAAAATTGCTAAGTCAGGAGAGCACACTTTTATTATAATAAGCTTTCGTACTTAAATTAATACCCATGTTCATAATAAAGCCACGTTTCCATTGCGGCAACTCTTGCGTACAAGTTTACATATTACCAATGAAAACTACTCGTTCCTACGCAGCTTGCATGCAGGTTTACGTTTTCACTACTTAAGCTGCATCTGAGTTGTACCAGGCATGCGACTACTTGCGCTATGGAAATGCGGCTTAAGGATTGTACTCACACCGAGCATTCGCTTCACGAATTTGTTTTGCAAACAGTCGTTTTGCGATCTGTTCACGAACATAATTATGAATGTTGCATATGAAAACTGCGAGCGGAGGAACGTTCTTTTCAGGGATGACCCTGAAAAGAACATTCGTCCGCGAACAGCTTCTAGAGAATTTCTGTTTCGTGCTTGGATTTAGGTTCTACCTAAACTGTTTGTTTCGCGAATGAATTTTCGTTGCGTAACAAATGTTCGTACAACGCATGTTTGCAAAACAAATTCGTGGAGCGAAATTTCGCGCCACTGACTGATCGCAACCCAGCATTCTAAACATCTAAAGGGAAAACTCCGAACGATGCAGGCAAAGTTAAATCTCTATAGCAGGTCAGATATTTCTAGCCGATTTCCTTGCAAGTTCTCAAACACTTTGTTTTGAATGTAAACTAGTGGTGCGCGGTGGGTTCCCTCGTGCTTTCTGAACGTTGTTTGATGTTTTAGCTGTTGGGTTTAGCTTTTAGTTATAAAAGTATGTGTGGTTTTAAGTTAAACACAGAGTACTCTTCAGTATCGTGAGCATTGAGGTAGCCGATTTCCAGCATGTTCCTTTGAACATCAACTTAGTATTAATAAACTTTCCCCAACGAGGTACTCAAGTGCGTAATTATTTGATACGCCATTATTACGATATCAGCATCTCAAGATCATTACTAATTAATTAACACATAAAAACAGTATCTCAGTTACCAAGATCAGCCCCTCAAGGCGCTGTACTTGATGAACGAATACGTCACATTGACCGAAGATTAGAATGACATTCAGCACATTTCGTTCTTGATAAGTCGTAAGATTTATTGAAATACTTGTATTTTGTTAAATTTTAATACATAGCGCTGTATCACGTTATACATATTTCTAGAGAAATTGGAAGACCTCTGTTACCGTATTTCACCAGTCTTTTTATTAATGTGACTCTTAAACAAAACTGGATCATTTTTAGGGTTCCGTAGTCAACAAGGAATCTTATAGTTTCGCCATGTCCGTCTGTCTTATTTTCCCGGCTTAGCTCAGAGACTCTTATGACTCTTATTAATCACGCGGATCACGCCGACAAAGTGGTAAAATAAAAACTCAAAAAAACTTTTTGTTTGGGTAGGTTGCACGTAAAGTGGGGATGATATTATTTTTCTCGTCTATCCTATGCTATGGTATCGTTGGACAGGTCTTTCAAAACTATTGAGGATCTGTGAAAACTTAAATTATTTAAAAACTTATTAACTTAAAAAAAAGCAAAACTATCACAGCTAAGTAGGCTCTACAAGTTATAGTCAGTAAAAGTCTGACACGCTCTCCCGCTCCGCCCATAGCGGGAGAAGTTATTTAATAATTTCCCAACCAAAAAAAAAAAAAAAAGGCTCTACAAGTGTTAACGAATAATAGTCGACCAACCTACTTTTGCAGTTGGAAAATTGACTGTGACGTATATCGATGTATAGGGAAAGATGTTTTTCAACTACAATATTAAGTTTGGTTTTAGGATAAATTCATCCCAACTACGGAACCCTCCATTGTGCGTGGTCCGACACGCACTTGGTTGTTTTTTTTTAATGTTCACTTGGTAACTCAAAAGGATTCGAGGCATCCCATATAGAGGCTAAAATATCGTCATAGTACTCTATTTCATCGTAATAATTAATTTCATCCCAAAATATTTTCAAACTCCATGTTTCGCGCTACTAATCACGACCTCAAGTCACGGACTGCCTACACTCACGATTTAAGCATCTCGAGTATACATACCTATTGTATACTTAAGTGTCGATTTTCGTTTATTACGGCCAGTTGCCCATCAAACGGCTGATAACGTAAATGAATTATTATGCTTATTAATACGATCATGACCTCAAGACTGTTATCAAGTGCGAGCTCTTGGGCTGAGTAACGTTTATTAATTAGGGTCTTAGTGCATAAAATAAAGGAGAATGGACATTTTAGTCTGTGAGCGGCTATCAAAATATTTTTTTCTTCTTTCTAGTATGAAAGCCAATGAAAGCCAAAAAAAAACGTTTTTATATACTAAAGTATGTAACAATGGGTATCAATGATTCGAATTTTATAACACACATAACATAACATCACGCTTGTAATCCCCGAAGGGTTAATTTTATGTAATGATAAACCAGTTTTAATGTTATGCGAGTATTCAATACTTACTGGTACTTGACAAGTGGCGATGGCGGTGTAATACCGGGGGTGCCTCGGAAAGCACGTCGGATTGCCGTCTCATCGGACTACGAGAGTGAAGGAAGAGAGAGTGTACCTGTGTCTACGCACACACTTGTGACTCTTTTTTTTTTTAATGTTTGAATTTTATTGATTACAATTTTATGTAAGTGTTGTGATGTTGTTTGTGATTTGGATGTGTGAGTGCGGCTGGTTTATTTCTATTAGTTTATGTTTGTTAATGGGTGTCTTTTTTTGCCTGTAATAAATGATTTTTTTTATTTTTTATTATTATAGATACAACAATATGGAAGAGAGATTAAATGATTTGTTTTTCCTAGCATGGGGTCATTGTTCATTTATTTTGTACTAGGCTATTTACACGCTTAAATTATGTGTCACCCTGTATCTGTGTACTTTTTTATGTCAAATAAATACACAACACATCACAATCAAAACAAAAACATCTTTTAGAGGCTGACTCAGAGCTGTACTGTACTCAAACAAAATAATGACACAAAAACACAAAGCTTTCACGTTCTTTCAGTAAGCACGTATTTAGCAAGACGTGACGAATCCTACCATTTTAGATGCCGACTTTTACTACGTCAGTAATACCTACCTTCTTCCTACTAGCTGACTTTCATTCAAAGAAATTGATATTGTGATGATTTACAAATATTAATAAGAAAGAAAGAAAGAAGAATGCGTTTATTGTATTTTTTTCACAAAAACTTAGTGACTTTTCAAAATGAGAAGCAATTTCCAAAATATAAATACACGTAGTAAACATAAAATCGTGATACCCAAATTTAGATTAAAAAAAACAAGCAAATTATTTCTTATCAACAGTATCTGCTTTTATAATAAGTTGCCAAAGTCAGTTATAGAACTTAGCGATGGAAAGTTAAAAACCGACTTCAAACGAGTTCTTATCAAAAAAGCATGTTACAAGATTAAAGACTACGTTGAAGACAAGGAAGTTTGGCAACAATTCCTTCTGCACAGGTGGCTTCCCTACGTCTATTAACTGCTCCAAAATTGCGATATTTTTTTTTGTATACATACTTCCGTGACATAATCTTTCATGATTTGAGATTATATGCCTTCAAGTCTAATTTCAACTATTTATTAATGGCTTTTGTTGACAGGATATTAATTCAGATTTTGTTTTTATTATTTTATTTATTATTTAAATAGATTCTTTAATATTGTGTGAATATTAGAACGTTGTAGGTTTAATAAACTGTAGATTTGTAGACCATTTTCTGTTTCGATAAGCACCTGATACTTGTTGACAAGCCTACACTGTCCTCCTATACCTATTAACACTGTAATTTGAAATCATTGTAAAAGTCAATTATTTTTGAAAGAGTAACCGTGGAGTTGTTTGCCGGCTCTTTCCCACAGGAAGAACTCAGTGCTCTGAGCGGAATACCTTGAAATTACGAATTGAAACCGTGTACCTAGCTTCTGACGTTTCATAAGTGCCCATGTAGGTTTATATGAAATATTTTGATTTTTAACTCATTGACTCAGGAATATGGCCGACTTTGACTACGGGATCAGTATTTTGAAACTGTTTCTTCATGTGAAACTTAACATCCCTTATGCCTTACGTATGAGACCTAAAACTAGCTAAATGTAAGTTCATCACTGGTCCACAGCTCTGCCTACCTTCTAAGAGAGAGAAAGAGAAATACGTTATGTTATGTTATGGAATTTCATGTGAAAGAAATAAATCGTTTATTATTTGAATTATTTATCGTAAGCAGTGTTGTATTGTAAGTAGGTATGCATGGAAAACATAACTCTTTCCCGTCACGCAGTCGGATAAAAAGTCTGACGATGATTCGTGAATGCCTTTATTTATACACATTTTTAAACCTTTTTTTATTTTTTTAGCATTCGAAAGTTTATGATATTTCCATTACAATTTTACTATATATCTTTTTTCGGTTTATTGCACGGTACCTGCAAGGGACCAAATAATCAAGAGTGAATGGTATATTTTGATACACCAATAAACTTTTTACGTGTCCAACGTAAAACGGAGCAATGATGACGATAAAAAGACATGTTTTAATAGTATTTTTCATTTCGATGTGATGAAAAATCATGGCCATTAAATAAATATAAAAACAAACAAGCAATTATATGAAAGTGTAGCTATATAAAATCGTTTAAAGATAATAATACTGATTTTATCAAATTATAGTTAACTGGCATTGTTCATCTGTGGTCTCGTTAAACATTAAACTCAAAAGCTAGAACGTGTGGTATTTTACTATTCATTTATCTTTATTATATTTATACCTATATTTACCTTTTAATGGGCAACTACTGTTTCGGTTGGCCGGAGGGCCAGTCGTAACGTTACAAACGTTAAGCTCAAAACTTAGACACATATATTAAATTAAATGAAATGAAATCGTTTATTCTGTAAATAGGATATCGGAATAACTTTTACACGCAGTAAAAAAAATAAAAATTAGCGAGATGTAGTCGACATTTCCCATCTGACTACCCCTGAGAAGAAATGGCGTAACAAACTCAAGGATCAAAGTCTCTTTTAAAGTCCAGATATAATATTGGTCAGATCATGTGAGGACCATGTAGATCCGTGTCTGAAATGGTCTTTTGAGGAAAGAACCACACAAATTTGAGAGGACCTTTCCAATCAGTGCAAGCATTTGTCAGTAATCGTGCAGCTCAACTGGGGCAGCCAAACAATAGCCATTTCCATACATTTGAAAAATAACCTACTGAACGGGGCCTATACGCTTTTTAATTTTCCAGCTGTAAATGGCAGCTCATGCTTCTGGATAAACAAACATGTCATTACACAAAATATTAATGCATTCATTACCGCACCACTTCCATAGACCCATAGACAAACTATGATTACAGGCCTGTTTGAATTTGCCCACTCAACTTGGCTGTACGCGTCGATTCCTTTGTTATCCAAAATGGCTGACACCTGTCAATGGCATTGGCGCCATTTCAATTGATTACTAAAAGCAGGAAAATCACGTCGTGCGCATTGTAATATTACAAAATGGTATTGGCAAATCAATTTACGTTTTTCATTGTTGCGAAGTATTTTTGTGAATACTATTGTTATTTAAATTTTTAGAGAGCTTCCTAGAAGGTTTTTGCTCGTGTCGAAATACGTGGCTTGCATCTTTATAACCTGTAACAAATTACTCTTATTTTTTATTAAGATGTCAAGTTTAGTTACTGACTATTGGTTAAACTAATGTTATAAAGAAAAAAAGAGTATTTTTTTATGTTTTACGCCAATCGTTTATCCAAATGATTTGGATGAAATTTGGCACATGGAAAGAGCATGTCTGAAATATTTTTTATCACAATATTCCCACGAAATCGATGTTTATGCGTGTGGAACCGCGGGGCGCAGCTAGTTGCTTAGTATGCTTTGCCTTTGGTATTGCTAGAGCTCCTGCATTTAAAAAACTTTCCCAATCGTCTTATCACGAGAACCCATTTCCAGCTACATTTTACAAACTGCAAACGAGTTGTCCTTTTTCCATAACTTATGGTACAGATTTTGGCCTAGGAGCAAGCGTTACTGTCGAGCGTGGGTTCCTAGATTTGATTTCCAAGTCGGGCAAAGTGTTGTTGAGTTCTTTCCCACTAGGAATTTCTCAGTAATAGCTTGGAGTCTGGCTGTCGCTCCATGTAAAATACTGGTCAATCAAAATCATTTTTTCTTTATTTCATATAAACTTTCATGGGCACTTATGAAACGTCAGAAGCTAGGTGCACGGTTCCAATTGGTCGTTTCCTATGGAGAAAAGCCGGCAAGAAACTTCACGGTTACTCTTTTAAAAAAAGTGGGCTTTAACAATGTTTCCAAGTTACAGTGTTAATAGGTATGGGAGGACAGTGTAGGCCCGTCAACAAGTACCAAGTACTTAACAAAATAAAAGATAGTTTACAAAGCTACAGTCTATTAAGCCTACAACGTCCTCACATTCACAAATTAAAAAAGAATCTATGTATATAAAATATTACTAAAATAATAAAAGAAAATAAATGGTATTCAGCTGCATCCGGTTAAGCTGGAAGTCGACCTCAACATGTTGTGAAAAGGTTGGTGATGATGGACTTTGAAGTCCAGATTTGTAGCCGGTTTGTGGTAATAGGCTCGCCTACTATTAAATGAAACTTGAACAAAACTGGCTATTTGTAGGCTTACTTACTTAAAATATTTGTCTATAGACGCAATGTTACATGGTTGATAACCCAGTCAAACTCAAAGCATTTATTTCAAATAAGCCAATTACAGGCACTTTTGAATTATCAAGGGGTCGATCAGTCATAAAGATGAAGCTAGATACCCATTCCAAAGCTTAGTACGTAGGTACCTATGGAGAAGAACGGGCAAGAAACTCCACGTTTTAAATCTACTCACTCTTTTAAATTGACATATGGTTACAAAATATTGGTTTCATCATTCGTGTTGAAATGTGAGAACGATGCAAAACGTCAAAAGCGTCCGTAATAAAAAGATTAAAAAAAAAACAATTAAAATAAGCCATGGCCGCTAAGAGATGACCAGTCCCTACTGATGGCACCCGTTCAGGAACATGACGCATGGATTAGCACCATTGAGCTCAACCATTTTGAAGGGAGCTAAATGATCCAACACACCCGCCACCATCAGCGAGACATTACAGTGAGCATGATATACTCTCAGCCGCCAGGGCACATTCAAGTCAATGAAAGACGTACCCAGTAAATGGTAGCTTTATAGTAAGTACATAGTACTCACACATGTGCTGTGCAATAATTGCAGTGTAAGTGTCCCCAATTTTTCAACATTCCCAGATTATATTTATTATTATACACACATAACTTCAGCACTTACATACTGCAGTCTGTGATGACTCTAAGTGAACGGTTATGGTGGCACTGCTTGTCAAAGAAGATGTCAAAAACCTATCAAATTCAGTACCACTTATGTTAGCTCTCTTAAGAAAGGAAGAGGGTAAATACATTTATTTAGGACAGACTAAAAGGCACACAACAATACATTAGATTAAAAAAATAAAGCAAGTAAAAAGTGTCAAGTGCGATGAAAGAAATTAGCAGAAAAATGTGCCTCACGGCTGCGCCAAAAAGGCCCAGTTCAGCAAAAATGCCGGACAACTGGTGCCTGACGCAGGTTTTCAACTGGACCTGATATTTTGACACATTGATTTAGATAAATTTCAGACTAAAATCAGAGGGCTGATTCCCGTATTCTTCAGATTTAAAAAAAAAAAAATCAAATTCAATTCAACTTTTTTTCAGGAACAATTCACATCAAACGAACGAACGAACACGCATCATTGAACGTTTGCATTCTACTCTGACATTGATCACTGACAGGTAAGCTGAGATACGACTAGAGTTTGAAAAAAAAAAATCATCATCAACTGCCGAGCCTTTTCCCAACTATGTCAGGGTCGGCTTCCAATCTAACCGGATGCAGCTGAATACCAGTATTTTACATGGAGCGACTGCCTATCTGACCTTCAGCACCCAGTTCTTGGGTAGCACGATACCCCTGGGTAAGACTGGCTGTCAGACTTTCGGGCTTCTGACGACCCGTAACAACTGTCAAAGATCTACAAATAACAGCCGTAACCAACGTCTTAACGTGCTTTCCGAGGCACGGAGAGGTCTTGGTATGTAGAAATGGTCACCCATCCATGGACCAACCGCGGCAAGCGTAGCTTAACCTGATCAATCGAATATTGCGGCTGTTATTACTTAGCCACAAAAACAGCCAAAAAAATTGCAACGACGAAAATTGGCCTTCAGATAAACGTATTTCATAATAAACTACACAATTATAACGTAGCCACATTGCCCTCAACAGTACTAAAACATACATACTACCGATACTTCAGTATGTTCAGTTGAATGCTAGACAAAAGAGCAAACAGGCAGTGACACCTTCACGCCATGTCGCCGACACAAACGGCGCCAGCAGATACACAAGTCAATGTACGCAAGTAGGTCACTGTGTTAGGGCTGGCGAAGTTGTAGGAAAAATTTTGAAACATTTTATTAAGGAGTTTCTAGCACACTTTTCTCCAAACGAAACTACGTTTTGGAAAGTGCAACTAGAATCAATTAAATTTTCTTGGAAATTTTGACCTTCATAAGTGCTTTTAATAGCCTACCTAATTGAAATAAATTATTTGACTTTGACTTTAAAGAGAATGTCGAAATATGGACTTTACACTGCTTATTTCGTACTCTTGAAATGCTGCCAATACGGTCATACCAAGGTTCCCTTTATAAAATTACAGAAATGTGAATTTTGTTTAATTGAACGTTGCATTATTTGCGAATAAAAAGTAGTACCCACCGTAACAACAACATTGCAGGAATATTAAAATTTAGGTAATTCATACATTTTTTCAAGTTGAATAATCACATTATTAGCTCGTACAAAATCTATTAGATCATCCGAGACAAACTAACGGAAAAGGCCAGAGGCTTGAATAAATATGAAGAAAATTAACGTTCAATTATTCTAATATCCAAACTACCACCATTATCACACTATATAATTATATTATATTATATAGTGTCATAATGGTGGTAGCTTGGATATTATAAAGGCGAACGTTTGTGAGTGTGTGTATGTTTGTTACTTCTTCACGCTGAAACGGCTGGACCAATTTTGATAAAATTTTGTATGAAGGTAGCTGACACCCTGTATTGAGACATAGGCTACATTTTATCCCGATATTCCCACGGGATCGAGACTTAAGCGGGTGAAACCGCGGGGCGCAGCTAATAATTACATTAGTCTCAGTTATAACGGAATTGTAGTCTATTTTTCTTACATATCCTATTCGATAAACAATCAAAGTAGGAAAATAATGTGCTTTTTCATCAATCACACTATTTAAATTAACATAACCTATCATCACGGGTCTATTCCCCGAAGAGTTAAGCAGAGGTGTATCTACATATAATATTGACATTGCTGAATATTATATACAAAATTACATGAATATTTAACCTTGAAAAGTATTATATTTATTTCTTTAATTATTGTGAATGTGAGCACTATGTGGGTACTTGGTATTTTTTTTCTTTCTTGGTTTTGATGGTGGTCTGGCATTTTGAGCACTTTATGCGGCCTACCCAATTGTCCTTTCTTTGGTATTGCTCGTCGATTCATTGAGCTCCTTAAGTCATGCGTTGAGGTTCACGATTACTGACAATTGCTTGCACTGATTGGACAGGTCCTATCTTTGTGTGGTTCTTTCCTCAAAATACCATTTCAAACACGGATTTACATGGTCCTCACATGTTCTGACCAATATTATGTCTGGACTTTAAATGAGACTTTGGGCCCTCAGTTTGTTTCGCCATTTCTTCTCAGGGGTAGTCAGATAGGAAATGTCGACTCCATAGCTTATTTTTCCTTAGCTCAAGTGATTCCGACATCCTATTTACAGAATAAACGATTTTATTTAATTTCTATAGTTCACCAACATATCGCCAGTTTGTTTGTATAAGTCCCATGCAACAAAGGGCGAGCCTATTGCCACCACAAATCCAGACTCCGGGCCTACTGAGAAATTTTGGATGAAAAAACCCAATAAATAACACTTTGGCCGACCCGGGAATCGAACCCAGACCTCGTGCTTCATATCATCTGCCTAGCCTTTTCCCAACTATGTTGGGGTCGGCTTCCAGTCTAACCGGATGCAGCTGAATACCAGTATTTTACATGGAGCGACTGCCTATCTGACCTCCACAACCCAGTTACTGGGTAACACGATATCCCTTGGTAAGACTGGTTGTCAGACTCGGAGACTTGTTGTTTGACTTGTCACTCCAGGACCTCGTGCTTATTTAAAGAAATACATACAGTATGGATTACTTCAAAAACTGCGTCGAATTATCCATTTAATCCTCAATATCTGAACCTCAGTACACTATTGCTGTTTACGAAATGTGACAAGCAAAGCAAAATACATTTTATAGGTTACGCTATGTTTTCTTTTATCGACGCTCTTGATAAATTATGTACATTTATCCCTCAGAAGCGCCTTTCTTACATGCCCTACATCGCGGGTATAAGCCGGTTTCTTCACATTATTTATATTTTTACCGACTTACTATAAGTTCCGCCTACAGTTGCAAGATGGCGTAGTTATATGTACTTGCTTTTACACGTGGGTCGGTAACATAAATTTCAAAGTTGTTTGCCTGGTTCGGAACGATTTAGTAACCGATGTGTTTAAACGTAGTCCTTGTCACACTCACACTAGTCACACATAATAAAACATGAGGAAAAACTATCTAAACTAATATTAAGAGTTATTTATCTGACGATGCTGACATAGAGAGGGAGCGGAGCGCGTCGGCGGTTCGATGTAATATGGTAGCCCGCAGGTTTGCGCGTTGTAGTAAGGATGTTAAGTTATCACATTGCAAGGCATACTTCAAAACCTTCTACACGTGCAGCTTGTGGGTGAAATATACGCAGAGAGCCTACAACGTCCTGCGCGTGCAGTATAATAATGGATTTTGGATGTGGATGGGGCTTCCGCGCTTCTGTAGCGCTTCGCAGATGTTCGCGAAAGCCCGTGTTGACGATTTTCATGCCATTATGAGAAAAAGAACAGCGTCAATAATGGGTAGGTTGCGCGGAAGCTCCAACAACATTATTAGACAAAATTGACAGTCCCTTCATAAGGCACTGGGTACGGAGGCACGTGCCAACGCGTGTTGGGCCACGTCGCTATTAGTTGTTTTAGTTTGTAAAAGTTTACTAACATTGTTTTTAATCTCTAGAAATAGGAGCTCGTGGCTAATTAATAACAGCCGCACGGGTCGATCCATCAGGTTAAGCAATGCGTGCCGGGGTTGGTCCGTGGATGGGTGACCATCTTTACATACCGAGACTCCTCCGTGCCTCGGAAAGCACCAAAAACACAGTATTACATATTAGTTACTTGGTTGTGGAGGTCAGATAGGCAGTCGCTCCGCTGTAAAATACTGATAGTCAGCTGCATCCGGTTAGACTGGAAGCCAACTCCAACATAGTTGGGAAAAGGCTAGGCAGATTGATTGACATAACAAAATATAGTTTTCTTAATTAAATGGGTAAAACATTTTTATAATTTAGAAGCGATAGCAAAAGACCTAGTAATGCGCTTCAAAATACTACAGTTTAAACAATTCGGTTTTGAAATCTTTTCAGGTCCGTAGGCCGTAGTAATATTATTTCACGTATTAATGCAGCGTATGTGGAAAGTAATACCTATACCTATACCTGTCTTCTAAAATTATACATTTACAGAGTTTAATTTCAAATAGCTTTGTCTAACGTAACTAATGTATTTTGAAGCCGTGACTTCAAACTTGCGAAGTCACCATGACCCGACCGACTTCAACGTTGCAGAGTCACGATACTAAAAGTCACCTTGGTCTAGCCGGTTAAAGTTCTAATAATAACAACTAAATTAGAGCTTACGATGCGGTTAATTAGATACTATTGTAAATGGAACCAAAGAAGCTTCAGAAGAAGAAAAAAAGAGATTTAGACCTGAATAAAGAATGTTGTATGTTGTATAAACTCAATCACCTTTGTATTATATAATTGCATAACACAGGTGTGAGTACTATGTACAATAGAGCTACCATTTACCGGGTAATATGTCTTTCATTGACTTGAATATGTCCTGGCAGCTGAGAGTATGTCATGCTCACTCAGATGTCTAGCTGATGGTGGCGTGTGTGTTGGATCATTTAGCTCCCTTCAAAATGGTTGAGCAGAATGGTGCTGATCCATGCGTCATGTTCGTGAACAGGCGCTGTCAGTTGGGACTGGTCATCTCTTAGCTGCCACGGCTTATTTTTAATTATTTTAGTTTTGAATTGTTTTTTTTTTATCACGGACGCTTCTGACGTTTTGCATCGTTCTCACATGTACATTTTCAATAAGAATGATGTAACCAATAATTTGTATCAAATATTTTATTTTAAAAGTGTGTCTGTGGAGTTTCTTGCCCGTTCTTCTCCATAGGAACCTACTATTTGGAATGGGCAACTAGCTTCATATTTGTAACTGACCGACTTGTTGACAATTCAAAAGTGCCTGTAAATGGTTTAATTGAAATAAATGCTTTGAGTTTGGTTTTGAGAAAAAGTAAGAAAAATAGGTATATTTATCTTGAACAAAAACTAACTCTAATAATAAAGAAAAATAAAAACAATAATCTATAAATAATCACGAGCATCATCAGCCTAAAATATTTGCACTGCTGGGTCACAGGTCTCCTCTCTGTGTGTGGGCTGCAATCCACGACGCGGGCCCAGTGCGGGTTGGTAGATCTCACATGTCTTCGAATTTCTTAATAATTATGACGAAGTAAGTTACTCAATTTATGAATAGGCAGGCAACACAGGACACCATGTGCCAAATATCTGACGACTATTTGACCAAAGACAATTTTTTTTTCTTGTTTATTTTATTTTCACTACACTTCTATCTTATCAGGATATTCAAAAGCGATAGAGTGGTAAAATGGATCCCTCTTTAGTCAAAAATGCAGCAAAATAGCGGAACAAGCAAAATATAATAGTACTTTAACAGCTATAAACAGAGTAGAAAGCTAGTGAAGGCCCGATACCCAGCAGTGGCAACTTTTAATAAAATTAAAAAAATAAACTATCAAATTAATTTCTATAAGTAAAAACAGTTGAATAAAATGGCAACCCTGTGTATCGTCACCATGACCCGACTTTAAATGGCGTCGAGTCACGTAACTAAAGAATAGCCCAAAGTTAAATCGATACTTTAATACCTATTGTCCTACATAGTTAATGTATTAAACTTGTTACCAATTTGTATCTTTGTATTTAATATTTAACCTGTAGCCCTATTGAGCGGTCACTTACTATTTATTAACTAATGTATTACTAAACCTAATTAAAACATCAATCTGTAATTCTGTATCGGTCAATTTCAAATGAAATACAATCATGTTTGAAATAACTATGGATAGCAATAATTGCGTTTAGTAAACTGTCGAAACGAAACGTAGCCTATAATTACAATGGTTAACACAAATTGAATTTAGTGAGCTGTCGATCAACCTTTCAAAACAATCTCGTAAACTTTCAAAACAATGGCGATGTTACAATGTTACTTGGTCACTCACTTTGGTGAAACACTATCAAAGGGCAACTAAATACGTTTAATGTCATTCAGTGGCAAGAATTAAAGAAAAATAATAAATTTATTTAGTATATACGAAAAGGCACGCAACATATTCTGCAAATAAAAATTAAATCAAAAATGCAAAGAACGCTGTAATGAATTAGCAGAAATCCATGGCCAAACTAACATTTTCTGATAGTAAGTCATCATTATTCATCATTTCAGCCGAAAGACGTCCACTGCTGGACATATGCCTCCCCAAATACGGGACGAGAGGGGGTGCCATAATCACCACGCTTGGCAGGCGGGTTGGCGATCGAAGTATGGTGTTAAAATGCATAGAGGACGCTGCTGCCCATTCTCTAGTAAGTCCCTTAGTCGCCTTTTACGACACCCACGGGAAGAAATAGGATGGTGCTATTATTTGTGTACCCACACGGAACGATGGGAAGTACTCACAGTCAATTGACTACAGAGAGCAATACCAGAGAAAAGCTGAAATCTGTCGTGTATCTGTGATTACACCGGCACCCGTTTTCCTCAACCCTGAACAGCAACGCTGCTTGGCGGCAGAAATATAAGAATAATTGTATTTGTTCAAAATAATACAGAAATTTATTTAATTAAATATTAAGGTCACACACACACACTACACACACCCACAGGACACTATATTACACTTTATTATATGATCTATTATTGAACTTCTGTCTCCGAACTAGATATAAAATATCTGTGTTTCAGACATCAGCGCTCTTCCCCTGTTGTAGGCGACACTTAGAAATTTAACTTTGTTTGACTTCTATAGACACATCTATATAATAACACATTTAACATAATAATTATATAATAGTTACAACAATAATGTATAATGATGGTACTTTCCAGCACTCTAATTGAGTAACACACTATCAGTCATAATCTGAATGATTTTGAAGTATATATTACTAATCCATTGCTTCATACTTTCGGAAAATTTGTCAGCTCAACAACGTAGATAAACAGCTATATTGGCAAAACAGTTATATTGTGCGCGCAAGCAGAAATTTCAATGATATATGCAAGGAATATGATTTTGATCCATTCACAATTAGTGTGAATTCGGCCAGAAGGTGCTTAAGCCTCAAATTTTTCAAGTAGCAGTAGGTTTATTATTTGTTTATTTTTTTTTTTCATAATATTTTCTCTGTTATATAATTTAATTGCAAACCAAGTAACCAAGTAATGTATATTATGTATGTTTTATATTGCTTCTTACTTTTTAAGGCGATGTGCTTTTTTGTGTGTTGTTTTTTTTGTTTTGCTCACACCATAATTTATTATTATAAGTCTATAAGTGAGGATTTGTAATTGGCTTTCTAGTGACTAAGGTTTCTTTATTTTTGTCTGTTTTTAGTAGCTGTAAGTCCTCCATGTTTTAAATAAATAAATAAATAAATAAATAACACAAACATTTTTTAGAACCGTCAAAATGAAGCCCATTGCTACTGATGGTCTGGTTCACAAGGAGCTGTAACAAATATTGCACTTCCTATTAAAAACAAAATGTTCTAAAAATATTTGTGCACTTTTCTTTAAAACAAACAGTTTCAGGTTTTAAAGCCAGCGTGCCACCCCTACCGTCGCCGTGACCCGGACGACTTTGAACAGCGCGGAGTCACGACACTGTAAAGAATCGCCTTCACTCAAATCGATACTCAAATAAAATATACCACTACGTTTTGAACTATTTTCATGCAGAGATTTATATTAATAGAGTAATATGTTTCTGATATTGAGTAGCAAAGTACAAGCACAGGCCCGATCGATGTGGCTATGCTTGGGAGGCCTGTGTCCAGCAGTGGACGTCTTTTGGCAGAGAAGATGATAATGAGTAGCAAACAAGAACAATTGAGTTGTGAAGGTCAGCTAGGCAGTTGCACCATGTAAAATACTGGTATTCAGTTGCATCTGATTAGACTGGAAGCTGACCCCAACATAGTAAGGAAAAGGCTAGGTAAAAGCCCAACCTGAAGGTAAATGGTCACCACCACTTACCAAGATCTGCAATAACAGAGGCTTAACCGGTACATCGTCAAACAAGAGACAAAGAAATGTGTCATGTCATGTCATCAACATCAACTCAGCCTATAGCAGTCCACTGCTGGACATAGGCCTCTCCCAGGCTGCGCCACAACACCCTGTCCTCCGCCTTCCGCATCCAGTCTGTCCGAGCCACCTTTTTAAGGTCGTTGATTCATCTTTTGTCATCATGTGTGTGTTTATAATTACTCCGGCGGCACGGCTAGGCAGATGATGAGAACTGACCCATTTTAAGTATTTAAAAAAACCTTTATCAACAATATACAAACACAACTAACTATTAACACTAGGTACAAAATTAAATGACTACCTAACTAGCCATACAAATCAAAACAAAAATACAGTTAGGCGTCGAAGTACTCGTCCGCATTGGTGTCATCCGGAAACGTGCCCAAAAGACTGGCAGCAATGCCACGTTGAATAGCAATGCTATTTTGGCCAAAGAACAATCCAGCCCTCTGGTCACTGGAGAAATTTGCTTAAAAAGGAGACGCGCACTCGGGCCCCATGACCCGAGCGATTTGACCTCAAACGCCGTCAAAGTAGTTACCCATAAAGATACAGTATTTGCGCCGCTTCAGGGTCTCAGCAGCCGCAGCAGCGGTACCAGCACAGCCCAGCGTGCTAGGAACATGAGATGGCGCAAGAGTTTCGACACAGGTTGTTTCCCACTCCAGAGGCCTACCCACCCACCTTCCAAGGCAACAACGTCATGCCATCTGGTCTCTTCCCATCATCACGTAATACAACTGGTCCGAAGGCGGTGACAAGGGCTCGACGAATAATATCGTTTTTAGTTATATTTCCCCAATAAGTGTTGTCCATTTTATTGATAAGACCGTATATCCATATAGACTGTCTTTCTTATGGCACATAATGTTTTACGGTCTTACCTCGTTCTAAACTTTATGTCCATTTTATGACCTATTGACCAGTTTTGCCATGTTGGTTCTTATATTCATAATTTCTCTAAGGATAAGGGTACTTCATGTTCTGTTCAAGTTAAGAAGTGTTTGTGTATGAAGTATCTTTTAATGATAGTCTATTATTATTTTTCTCTTAAAGCATTTTTTTTTTCATTTTCCAGGGCCCAATCTAAACTAAATTATTTTGGGTCTAATCTAAACTATAAATAATAAGAGTTAAAATTGTTCGTTTTTAAGGGGCAATGAGTAGAAATGCTGATCCAAAATTAATTTACGGATAGAAAGCTACACTGTTACTGAGTGCCATAGGATATGTGTTATGTTATAGTTGACTTCCACATGGACGATGTCTTGGGCAGAAGCCAGTGTGTTATGAAACCAAAAGAAAAAACTCCTAGATGATCTACCCTCTTCACTCATCGCCTTTGTTGAATGTTACCGTCGGACTGCCAAATCATAGGTCTCGAGTTCGAACCCAAGGCATGCATCTCTGACTTTTCGGATTCATTTGCGTATTGTATAATTTTCACTTGCTTAAAAACGGTGAAGGAAACCGGTATGCCTTTTTTTTTTTTTGGGTGGGAAATCATCAAATAACTTCTCCCGCTCTGGGCGGAGCGGGAGGGCGTGTCAGACTTTTACTGACTAAAACCCACCCGTGTTCCTTCCGTTGCCTGTGTGCCAGGGCCACGATATCCCTTTCGGACAAACTCGCAACCCCGGCAAGCATTGGTCCTAACGGACCCCGTCAGTTTGTGCTGACATCTCTTTGAGGCGCGCGTGGAACACAACGCGCCGTCGACCCGGGCCTGGTCCTTATCGGACGGCGAGCTACCCATCGCTCACCGTCCGCAGGCCCGCGCCTACGGTGGCCGGAAATCGGCTTGCGACTCCCGACGCCCGGGGCGTCTCCTGCGGCGACTAGGGGCGCGAGGGCGCGAACCTTGTCTCACCCTCACGCGTTCCGCCTCCTCCTTCGCTAGCATAACTGCTTCGCAGAAGGAGGTGACGGCCTCCCATGCACTCTCGCTCCGAACCATGGCCTGAACCAGGGCCGGACGCGAGAGATCGCCGCCGCCGATCGCCTCCGTGAGGACACGGCGGTGCTCCGCCCAAGCTGGGCAGACCTCCACCGTATGCTCCACCGTGTCCTCCGGGCGATCCACACAGTGGTGACACCCGGGCGTTTCCTCCCGCTTAATCCTAAACAGGAACCTCCCGAAACATCCATGTCCGGTGAGGACCTGCGTCAGGCGGAAGGTGAGGACGCCGTGGCGCCTCTCCAGCCACTCCTCAAAGAGGGGACTTATCGCCACAATTGTGGCGTGCCCAAAACCGGTATGCCTGAGAGATATTTCTCGACGACATGTGAAGCCAAGTCAGGGGCCCATAGAATACTCAGCCTATAATTTTCCCACTGCTGGGACCCTCCTCCCCCTCCTCTGTGAGAGAGAGTAGGCTATAATCCACCGCAAGTTCCGAGAGCGGTTTGGTAGATGTATTTCATCGAGTTTTTGGTTCTAGGACATGCCGGTTTCCTCACGATGTTTTGCTTCACCGTTTTGAGAGCAGTTGTGATGTTATTGTTTACACAAAAAAAAGCGCCTGCCTGGGTTTGAACCCACGACCTACAACTCGTAAGTTGAGGTCGTTACCACTGTTTCACCACTGCTCTCAGAGGCCCATGGGTAGCATAAAAACTCAGACACCAAGTTAGTCACTAACCACACGAGAAGGAATGAAGACCAAAACCACATACAGGAAAAAATAAATCATCTTCTCCCTAGCCTTTTCCCAACTGTGTTGGGGTCGGCTTCCAGTCTAACCGGATGCAGCTGAATACCAGTATTTTACATGGAGCGACTGCCTATCCGACCTTCTCAACCCAGCTACTGGGTAATACGAAACCCCTTGGTAAGACTGGTTGTTAAACTTGCAGGCTTCTGACTACCCCTAACGACTGCCAAAGATCCATGAATGACACCCGGGACCAACGGTTCAACGTGCTTTCCCGACGCACGGAGGAGTCTCGGTATGTAAAGATGGTCACCCATCCACGGACCAACCGCGGCAGGCATGGCTTAATGTGATCGATTGACCCGTGCGGCTGTTATTACTTAGCCACAAGCCCCACAAAATAAGTAAGTAACAAACAGGAAAATAAGTAAGTAATTTAAAAACAAACGACTTTTGAATACAGAATTCGAATCAGGATTAATCATAAAACTGCACCAAATCGATAAATATCAAAGAGTTCTGATAATATTTGCCAAAGATTTTAAGTTTACAGTAGGTACTTGAGTTTTATTACATTGCCCTGATTCAGCATTCGCTTTGGTTTCAGAAAATTCAGTATTTATTATAATAATTTGGGGAGAACTTGGCTCTTTTATCTTGAATTGGATCAAAAGAAACAGGCAAACGAGGTACAATTTCCTGCTGAAATAAAGCTATTCAGCTTTTCTATGGGTTCTATAAAACAGAACTAGAGATGACATGAAGAAGTTATGACGGTTCTAATGTGTCCGCCATCTATATATAATCAATAAATAACATAAAACAAAGTCGTTTTCCATGTGTGTCTGTGTGTCCGCGGATGTGGAAAGGGCACGTAGGGCGTTGGCTGTCCGATGTAATATGTTGGCCCGCAGGTTCGCGCGTAGCAGTAATCGAGTGAAAGTGACTCTTTTTAAGTCTTACTGCCAAACACTTTACACGTGCAGCCTGTGGGTTAACTACACACTTGGGTCATACAATGCCCTACGTGTTCAATACAACAACACGTTTAGGGTGCTGCTGGGGCTACCACGATTCTGCAGTGCTTCGACTATGTTCGCAGAAGCGCACACTGATGGGTTTCATGCTCTTATAAGGAAGCAGTGTGCGTCGCTGCTGAGTCGTGTTAGGTCCAGTAGCAACAGTATAATAAGCGTTTCGTGGACAGGTGGGCCACTGGATACGTTTGCATACTGCACTGTGAGCAGTGGACAGTTCCTCCCGGTTCTAATGTGTGTAACTGTGTCCTTGACTGCTTTTATTTTTTGTGTGTAGTTTGTTTGTGTGTTGTTTGTTGTGTATTGGTTGTTTTTAAAATATGTGTCATGAAATATGGATTGTTTCTGAAAGAAATGTTAAATGTTTATGTTTAATGTTAATGTTAATTGATTTTGATGCGGTATGCATCATTACTTTGTGAATTTATTGGTTTGTAAGTATAATATCAGCCTATAAATCCACTGCTGGGACACAGGCCTCCTCTCTTCGAGAGGGAGTGGGCTGTAATCTACTACGCGGGCACAGTGCGGGTTGGTAGATCTCACATGTCTTCGAATTTTTGGTTCTAGGACATGCTGGTTTCTTCATGATGTTTTCCTTCACCGTTTTGAGAGCCGTGGTGATGAAATTATTTACACAAAGTAAAGCGCCTGCCTGGGTGCGAAATCACGACCTACAAACTCGTAAGTCGGGAGCATTACCACTGGGACACCGAAGCTATCTGAGTAAGTATAAACCATTAATATTACACTTCCATTTAATAAAGAAAGCTTGATTTATTATCAAGTCGAGAAACCGTGCTAAGCTGGTGTGGGCCGCTAGTATTAAATAGACAAGGTTTTTTTTTGTTATAACAAGTAAAGCAAACTGATGAGTAGAATAGAAGATAATAATAACAAAATAAAAAAGTTTTATTGACATTAAATAAGGTGTTACATTATAATTTGGAGCCCTGACTCCTGAGCTAGGTGATACCTGTGTTACAGGAATCACAAAGAAGATAAAAATAAAACGCCAAAATAACCTGCAGGAAATTATTTCTAACAATATCCCTGTAAACTGTTCCAACGCAACCCTTAAAACTGAAACGAAAACCCAAAACGCAGACTTGAAAACGTAAACGCAATAAAAAATAATCAGAAGCCAAATTCAAATGAATGAGAAGCCGAGGCGAGGTCTCACGGGCAGCGAGTAGAGGGAAGCATAATTGAATTATTTCGTTAACGTAATGAAACTGGATCCTGAGACGATTCCGAGGCTAGATGCATAAAGAATTTTATCGCAACCAACGCGAGCCACGGATCTGTTTGAATCGCATTACTGGATGTGGCTTGGTGGAAAAGGGTTAGTTTTGTGGTTTTGGATTTTTACAAAAGCATTTTTTTTTCTTTCGTTATTATGTGCGTATTATAGTGAAAATGTGTTTTAGTTTTACACATTCCAGGCTAAATTAATAGGTTTGTAAATTAATACATTCAAAAATGCATTTTTTATTATTGAAGATGTAACATGATGGTGGTTCAAACATTCTAAAAATCATAAAACTCAAATAAACGCTACATAATCAGCCTATAATGTTCCCACTGCTAGGACACAGGCCTCCTCTCTTCGAGAGGGAGTGGGCTGTAAATCTACCACGCGGGCCCAGTGCGGGTTGGTAGATGTCACATGTCTTTGAATTTTTGGTTCTAGGACATTCCTCATCGTTCCTTCATCGTTTTGAGAGCTGTGGTGATGAAATTATTTTCACAAAGTAAAGCGCCTGCCTGGTTTCTAACCCACGACCTACAACTCGTAAGTTGGGGACGTTACCACTGAGCCAGCACTGCTCACAAACGCTACAACAAATTAATTTAAAAAAATATAATAAACAAAATATAAACCAAAACAAGTCTCAAAAAAAAACATTAATATTGTTCCATATAGCTATTTGTTAAAGTAGTCTTTAGAAAGGCAAAGGTGAGGTAAATTTAAGGGTGGGTGTTTGGGAAAAAGCTAGGCAGATGATGAGTCTTTAGAAAGACATCTTTGGCCAAAAATCTATAGAAAACAGTCCATTAGCCACAGCAAATAAAAAGTATTTTATACAAATAATACTTAACATATTATTGCCGCAAACAAACATCAAAATAGAGCAAATAGAGAAATGACTACCCCTGACTATTACTGACCCTCGTTACATCAACTAAGGCTTAGAATTGCTACGACAAATACGATATGTACCTTTGTACTAGTATTATAATTATGTCGTATCTCTCTGTATTTCACTGTGTGTACATAAATAATAAAATAAATAAATAAATAAATAATATGTACGATATTTGCGGAGTCTAGGCTTTCTTCAGATCAGACGGTTTTACAAATACTGTTAATATATCTGTCTGCCACAATTTATTTGTCCAACGCCTTGGGTGATATTGAACGATCGTATTATGTATTTCGTCCAGTCTACAAGTTCTTTAGAACATGCCATGTAGTTTGGTTTTGATAAATCTGATAGTTTAGGTAGAACAGCATCATGGTGAGTGGAAGCCTATAGATCTGTTTCGTTTTTTTACTCCAATTATCTTACAATGAGCACGTGTGAGCACAAATAAACCTATTTTTCTTTTTTTCCTTCTTTATATCTTACTCCAAAAAATAAGGTTTATTTCTAGGCTATTAATGATAGGCTGTCTATTTATTTTCTGGCATTCATCTTCAGTTTTTTTTTAAAGGTATTATATGACCGCACAGGATATGAGTTCCTGGAAAGACTTTAGGGAAGCCTTTGCCCAGCAGTGGTAGAATTATAAAGCACCATATAATTCTACCACTGCTGGGCAAAGGCTGTTTACTTTGATCTTAATTTGTATAGCCTTTGACTGAAGCTTTACTCAATATCTCAAACTCAAAGCATTTATTTCAATTACACTAATAACAGACACTTTTGAATTGTCAAGGTGTCGGTCAGTCACAAAAATGAAGCCCATTGCAAAGCGTCGTAGGTTCCTATGGAGAAGAACGGGCAAGAAACTCCACTGAGACTCTTTTATCTAAGTCTTCAACCTGAGGAGGTCTATGAAATAACACGTGAACAATCATCACCATCATCATTACAGCTGAAAGACGTCCACTGCTGAACATAGGCCTCCCCCAAACGTGGAGGAGGGTTCCATAATCGCCACACTTGGCAGGCGAGTTGGCGATCGCAGTGTGGTGTTAAAATGCATAGAGTACGCTGCTGCCAATTCTCTAATAGTCCCCTTAGTTCCAAACAATATCACATGACAATATATACCAGAGTTATTACATTTCGACATCAACAATTAAAACCTTTAATTAACACTCATTGCTACAATCAAAGGTATCGAATACCTCATCAAATTAATTACGGGAGATATTATTTTGGTTTCCATAATATTACTAAGGAGTATTCATGTAATTACGACGCCATATTTGAGACGAACTTTTGCCCGCGGCTTCGCCCTCGTCGATATCGAAAATATCCCACAGGAACGTACTACCGAGATGAAAAGTATGCTTTGTTTTCATCCAGGTTATAAACTATCTGTGTGCCAAATTTCATCCATATTCGTTCAGACTCTTTTACGTGATTGAGTAGCAAACATCCATAATTATTTTGTTACGTGTAATTTTGAATCTGTGATATCTTTTAAACTATTATTATATATTGTTTATTATATTATATAAATTGTAGGATGAAACCGCAACAAACACGATGTCGCTACGTTTCATTATGTTAATTTCTCTGTTATGTCTAGTAATGTATTTATTTGAAAGCTGATATGAAAAAGTCAAATATTTTGTTGATGAAAACTGGAAATTAAATTATTTTCAGAGAATTTCTGAAGACAAAAGGTAACAGCTTAACCCACGTGATATATGAAAGAAATATCTGGTGACATCTGACACGAGGATGAAACAGATACGTTATTTGGAGAAATACTGCTATTTCACCCATGTTTTTGCAAAATGACGTCAACCTTGACTGCCCTTGAAACATAGCCCCTGAAATGGAAATCGAATACCAGGACCTCTAACGATGTAGCTCGCTCCATCAGACAAAAGAGACAGAGATATTGTGTATATAATTTTGGGATCTAGAAAACGGGAGACTACGGAAACAGTAGTAAATTAATTTACACAAAATTTGTGTAAATCTATATATAATATAGATTTTAACAGTATAATAATACGAAATACGAACGTCTTACTCCCGGACTAGAATCACCAATGACATACTTATCAGCGATTCTCTTTGATTATAAAGATAATTAGTAACTTTGTACGTTCCCGTAACTTGTAGTAATAGCTTAGGTTTACTTGATTCGGCAATAATTACGTACACTAGATCTATTATCTCTTCTTTTAATAGGTTCAATCAATCTGCCTAGCCTTTCCCAAATTATTTCCCCTTTGTTGGGGTCAGCGGCCAGTCTAACCGGATGCAGCTGAGCACCAGCATTTTAAATGGAGCGATTGCCTATCTGACCTCCACAATCCAGTTACTGGGTCTGGTTGTCAGACTCGGGTTTCTGACGACCCGCAACTACTGTCAAAGATCCACGAATGACAGCCGGGACCACCGGCTTAACGCGCTTTCCAAGGTACGGAGGAGTCTTGTTGTGTAAAGATGATCACCCATCCACAGACTAACCGCGGCAAGCGTAGCTTAACCTGATCGATCGACCCGTGCTTCTTCTTTTAATAGGTTATATTATTTTTAAATATGAAGTTAAATTGTTTCATATTAAAGTTCTTCATACATAGTTCTAACATACTTATTTTAATCTAAGTCAATTATGAGAATCTTGAGCCGAGTTTAATCTATATAGAAGTTTTAGAAGCATAAAACACTGTAATAGTGTAGTTATAGTTTGATTAAACGCATAATTTTGCTAGAAGTTACGTAAGTTACGTTAATGATGATATTCAATTTTTTTTTTTTTTTTTTCATTTTGGCTTCTCACGGTTTGTGCATTTAGCCAGTGTCATGTAAAATTAGGTAACTAGTACAATGCTGTAACTAATATTAATAATGTATAATTATGAAATGAACTCCATTCAATGATGCATGATAAAGATGATAGATGATATCCCGCCCCGCTCCCCTTGAGTTTCAGTAAAGACGTGGCACTTTACTGAAACCTCGCGCGGACTTCTTGAGTGAACTTAAAGTGATGTTGCACTGTTTTGTTTCATTTGCCTACATTAATGCAGGTTTACGAACACTTAATGGTTAATAATCCACCACTATTACACATTAATATTCGGCTAAACACAAATTTTAGAAAATAAAACAAAACTGCTAACATGACGCTTCACTTTCCCGCCAAGAAGTCTCTGATATTCAATTAATCTGATGGCTCATAAAGACAGCTCATAGAGCTGTCAAAATGTAAATGTCATCTGAATGTCACATCACACAAAAAAATATGTGTTATGTTATTTTGAGCAGCATTTATAATCGCATTCATTGGGTTCTTACGAGGGTCGTCTTATAATAATACTGGCCTATGTCCTTCCACAAGATGCCATCTATCTCCTTGCCAAATTTTATAGAAATCCTCCTAGTGGTTTGGGCGTGAAAAGGCAAAATATACAGACAGACAGACTTCGGCCCCTAAATCAGCTGTGAAGCGAATTTTGTAATATATAGGTAGGTATAATACGCCGCACGTCAGTGATACTCGTATAGCTGGCCTCATCTTCTAATGAAGTTCTGTACTACGCTAGGCTAGCTCAAGGTCCAAGTGTGCACCACGGACGTGCAGTTGACGTGAGCATAATGTTACCACTTTCTTCTGTTCTGCGAATAGTGGAACTCGCGAGCATAAACTTTTTTGAACAATTTATGTAACACTAAAAATTAACTAATAGGTTTTAATTAGCAGAGGTAACGCTACAGCCTAGTTTTGTGATAAGAAGGTGGTCCCAGGTTCTCCATCAATCCCTACCTAGTAGTTAAAGGGCCGATTCCACTGGTATAAATCTAAAAGTGAACAATTTATTACATTTTGAGGAGCTATTCTGCTCATCACGCCAAAGATACCCGTCAGATATTCACCATTTTTTTTATGAGACCAACTTAAAGTTACTACCTTTCAAATAAAAAAATAACCATCGAAATTGGAGCTCATAAGGTGGAAATATTCAGTAGCCCCCTTTTGCCCTTTTTTAAAGGAAGTACCCCTCCAATCAAAAATCTCCGACGACAAAAAAGTCGTAGAACCTGTTCCTTTCGTCCAGATCGGGTTTAAAATACGAACTGTAGAGGAGTACCAACAAATTGACAGAGGAAAGCAAATTTTGCCAGACTTGAAGCAGAGACGCTTCGCCCGCTCGGTCAATAATTAATTGTGGTAACACAATATAATCCTAAGCTTAACCCCTGGGACTAGAGATAAGCATACTTATTATGTATTATATTATGCAGTAAAATCAACATAAAATCAGATTCCTGTTCAAATAACAACATCAAATATGAGCAGTTTGATTAAACGAGGTTCAACCACAGAATAGATAGACACAGAAGTCCTGAGGGCCTAAAACGAGTCTTCTTAAGCAGTGACTGAGACATTGACGAAAAGAATCAATACCTAGACAAGTCTCAATCGCATTCAGAGGTTCTGGATTTCTACAACGAGTTTCAACAGGATTGACATTCTTTTTGGTAGCTTATGTGCTAGTTTTTAAATACCTACATTAAATTGTAATCTGTGGAGAATGTCCTGGGTAGCATAATTGTTTTAATATGTAATATTTAAGATATTATGACTATTTCTTATTGTGCTACTGTTTGTTTTTCCTTATATAAATAAATAAAGGAGTAGTCGTGGCCCAGTGGTATCAAACGCAACTTACAAGTTTTAGGTAGGTTCAAACCCTGACAGGCGCTTTACTTTGTGTAAATTATTTCATCACCACTGCTCTCAAAACGGTGAAGGAAGACTTCGTGAGGAAACCGGCATGTCCTAGAACCAAAAATTCGAAGACTTGTGACATCCCCCATCCCGCACTGGGCCCGCGTGGTGGATTACAGCCCACACTCCTTCTCACAGAGAGCAGGCCTGTGTCCCAGCAGTGGGAACTGGCTGATTATGCAAAATAAATACATTTTGACATTTCCACCATCGTTACCGCTGATAGAACGTCACTTTGTCTAGGCCCTCTGCTCCATAAAACGAGCGAAAAAAGGCGCACGCACACACAGACGCGTACTTACGACTATCTCAAACTATCTCATACGAATGCCAGTCGTCAGTGCGCTTGCACTCGCTGTACGCGAAGCGTGTCTATGTGTGCGTGCGTTTTCGCTCGTTGTAAGGAGCCGACCTTCTGTACCTATTTATCTATTCTGTGGTACATACAACAGTGCGTACCTCTGCTCGTGTAATTATAACTTGCGAACTACTAATGCGATGTATTTTAATAAATTATGGTTATTAACGGGGATTCTGGCGACGTGACGCTCTGTATGTAGTAAATTGGATAGTTAGCAAATGGAATATTTTACAAAATTTTAGTAGTTGTATTCTACATAGAGGTGCTTATGGCTCAGAAATAACAGCCGACTCGCGATTGATTAGGTTAAGCTACGCTGGCCACAGTTGGTCCGTGGATGGGTGACCATCTTTACATGCCGAGACCCATCCGCGCCTCGGAAAGCAAGTTAACCCGTTGGTCCCGGCTGTCATTCGTGGACCTTTGACAGTCGTTACGGGTCGTCAGAAGCCCGAAAGTCTGACAACCAGTCTTATCAAGGGTTATCGTATTACCCATTACCTAACTGGGCTGTGGAGGTCAGATAGGCAGTCGCTCCATGTAAAATACTGCTATTCAGCTGCATTCGGTTAGACCGGAAGCCGACACCAACATAGTTGGTAAAAGGCTAGGCATTTATAACGATTTAATTATGTGCATTCTTTTTTTTTTTTTTTTGTTAAAAACCAATAATTTTTTTTTTATTTTTTTTTATCGTAATGGAGGCTATTGTGTTCTGTTAATATGATTTTATGTTTTAAATGGCAAAGTAGCAGGCACCCTACACAATGCTCAGTGGCCACCACCATCTATTAAACTATATTTTCTCTTTGTAAATAATTGAGGCACAACCTAATCAATCAACATACTAACATTAATTTATCTGTTAACATTATTCGAGAAATGATTTAAAATTGTTGTCAATTACTTATTTCTAAATCTGTCAAACGTCATTTTATTCCTCTGAAATCTGACAAAGGCAAAAACCATGCTAGTAAAGAAAAATGTACGCAATATACAATATTAGTTTTAGTATATGCGAAACCCGAAACACGTGTCTACTATTTTTATGTAAAGAATCTATTTACAAAATTTCAAAGCTGTATCATGAAAAATCAAAAAGTTATAAGGTTGCTATGTCACCGAGTTGTCCGTACAAAAACATGCTAACTACGCCCCCGCGCCTCCAGGGTCGTCTTGCGCTCATTGATAATAATTTGGCAGTAGGTACCTAACCGTACGGCGATTGTATTGTAAGTAATTAAATGGTGATAACATTTTCCATCACACTTAAATATTTTTGGGACAAAATAGAACATGGTGTAAAAATTCTTGAAATCGATTCAGTTCCTTATTCTGAACAAACTATATTCAGGTTTCGCATATACTAAAAATAATGTTGTATAGGAAAACATTTTATATGTCTTCCTGCAGATTACCTTCAGTTCAATCCCAGAACCACGCACAACCCCAAAAATCCTTCTCACCAACCACGCTCAACCCCTTCCAGCCACCTCCAGTCATCTACTCCGTATAATTTTATCGCGGTAAGTATGGCGCTCAAATTACAAGACGAACGTTGCAAATTGAAATGAGCCGACGGGCAATGCTTGAGAATTTCTACTTTTATATTTAGCTAGCCTACTATCTTTTAAGTTTAAGTGCATAGCGATTTTATTTATGAATCATATCTAGGGGAATTACGTTTGAAGTTTTTAGCTCGGGGTCTTAATTGGCTGAAAGTTGGAGAAGTAAGAAATTTAAAGGAGTATGGTCATACATCTATTACTAGTAGTCCTGCGAACAATAATAGACCTCGTGACCAAAAACTTTTTTGCAAAAAAAAAAAAAAAAACCAGCAGATTCCACTGGAAGAAATATAAAAGCGAGCAATTTACTGCATTTTGAGGAGCTATTCTGCTCATCAGAAGAAAGAAAGAAAGAAAAATAATATTACTTGTCACAGAAACACGTGCATACGAAACAAAAAACTCGAGTAGGTAAACATTACACAAAACACATCTACACACACGCCCACATATCTGCGCATCACGCCTAAGATCCCCATCAGATCTTCACCAAATTTCTATAAGACCAACATAAAGTTACTCCCTCTCAATTAAAAAAGAACCATCGAATTCGGAGCTCATCATAAGGCGGAGACACTGCAATGGATAAAAGGACACAGCGGATGACTAGGTAACGACGCAGCTGACCAACTTGCTAGGAGAGCATCCAGCACGTCAGTCTGTGGACCCGAACCTATCGTACCCATCCCCTTCAACCAACTACGCAGGTGGCTACAGGAGTTCACCCACACACAAGCGCAGAACTGGTGGACCTCGACACCGGGCTGCAGACAATCCAGGAAACCTATGCCGTCCTTAGATGGCAGGCTAAGCAGGCGGTTGCTACGCCTGGATAGGAACGGCTTGCGCCTGGTGACGGGGACATTCACGGGACACTGCTCACTGAATAAGCACTTCGACACAATAGGCATAACGGACAGCCCTCTGTGCAGGGCTTGCATGGAGGCTGAAGAAACCGTTGCGCACGTGCTCTTTGAATGCACAGGCGTCACCCAGATCAGAACAGAAACCCCCGGGTCACCCAGATCTTTCACGGATATCTTAAGCAGACCAGGAGACCTAATCAGCTTCTGGAGGGAGGTGGGCTGGTTGGAATTACCAACGACGGCCGCCATGGCCCACGCACAATGGTCCACATGAAGGACTAGGTGTGGAAACCAAACCCGCTAACATAGAACATAAGGCGGAGATATCCAGTAGCCCCCTTTTGCCCCTTTTCGAGGAAGTACCAATTAAAAATCCCCGACGACAAAAAATCTACAAAGTCGTAAAACCTGTATATCAAGTTTCGTCCAGATCGGTTTTAAAATATGACCTGGAGGAAGTTCTGACTGGTTAAACCAAAAATCTTCTTCCCTTATGGTGACCACGTATAATGTAGTATAATGTAGAGATAAGTTGTAATTAAAAACGGGTGGGTTAGTTAGGCCATAATCAATGGTGACAATAAAGTGTTTAGGAAGGTGCTACTGTTACAAAACTCCGAGTTACAGTTACGTAAACAAAATATTTAGCTTCTTCTCGTTTTTTTCTGTCTCATAGAACGTATTTAAATTACGTTTATTTAAGCAGAACTTGACTTTTTTTTTAAATTTTCATTCTCGAATGGCTTCCATGGAAATCGCATTCAATTTACTTAAAAAAACACTTTGTTGTTCACCGTATCTACTCCAAAAACAACAGCCTCTAGTCCTAAGTTCGGATCAATTTGACGAATAAATTGGTCCTGACATCGAGCCCCCAATATCGGATTATTAGTCATCGCTTCGCTAGAAGAAACGTAATAAATAAATAAAGTCTTTATTGATAACATTACTGGTGAGCCGGAGATAGGAACAGCCTATAACCTAATAAAAGTGAGTAGTGCTACTGAAGGAGAAGCTGAAAGCAATCGGGAATATTCGGAATCAAAGCGTTTCGTGGCTTGTTTTAGGGAGAATAAGATATAAGCAATGTTGTGTGACTTTCTTTGACTTCAAAAACATTTGTTTTATTTTATTATTGTGTAGGTACTGGAAGAGCTTACCGCTTTTGCCAGACGTGTACCTATAGTACATCCACATTTCGCCAGTTAAGTTTAAGTCCCATGTAACAGGGGGTGAACCTATTCCCATCAACCGGAAACGAAACTAGACTCTGGGCTACTACTAAGAAATTCCAGATAGAAAACCCAATAATACTTTGCGCGACCCGTGAATCGAATCCAGCTCAGCAGTAGCGCTTAGGACCACTAGACCAACGACGTAGTATTTTCTATATAAACTTTGGATTACTATTTCTAGTGATAAAACTACATTTTTACATAAAGATGGGCGCTGTCAGCTATGGGCTGACTGTCTATTCTCTTCCCCAATCCTTCTAAATATAAAATAGTATTTATCTTCTTATATATTATGCCATCATGGGAAAGGAGTATTTAAGGTGCGTAGCAGGTGGCGTTCTATAGTTTCTGCCTACCCCCATCGGAAGAAGACGTGAGTTTACATATGTATGTCTATATGCCATCATCTCTTTATATCGAATTGTTCAAACGTTCGTGGAGGTCGGTTGGCAAACCCATCCAGATTTGAAACTTAACAGTACTCACATCCGGTGGACACAAGTACTTGTACCTAGATTAAAAGTATTCTATGAACGAATCCATGACTTAGTCTATCTGTGTTCCATATTCCTTCAGCCGTTTACGCGATTGAGTAACAAACATATTTACAATATTACCCATTATAAGGCAATAAAAAAAAACGTTTATTTCGACCAACAAAGGATCAAGGCACGAAAAAAAACTCTTTAAAGACCACATAAACATATTACAGACTTCGATTGCTCAGCATGTGAACCATACAGCAATGGTTCAGGTACTGTACTGTAATCGAACCTCTGCGCGAATGCCACTGGAGCTAGCCCGAACCCTGCTAACCAGGAATTTACTCCGTTTACGCATAGTAGAATAGAAACAGTCTACATGCGACTCGGAGAACATTCCTGATGCGCTGCAGAATCGGGGCAGCCTCATCAGTACCCTGAATGCATTATTATGTTGCACACGCAAGGCGTTGTACTGTCTGCGCATATATGAGACCCACAGGATGCTCGTGTAGAAAGATGTACAATATGCTCTGAACAATGTTGTTTTCACTTCTGTGGTACAACGAGCAAACCTGCAGGCCATCATATCAGCCCTTACAGACAACGCCCTGCTGTCTCGCTCTATGTCTGCATCGTCTTTCAGGTCAGAGGACATCATGTCCAAGATATTTAAAATGTTCCAGCCTCTTCAGTGGTGTTCCACATAATTTTATGACAGGTACCTTTGTCGGACATTTTCCTCTGGCCTGAAAGACCATGCATTCCCTTTTTTTGACATTATAAATCAAGCCATGGCTTTGAGCGTAATGTTCACAGTTTTGAAAGGCCACATACAGAAGCACTTAGCAGCAGCATGTCGTCCGCGTAACTGATAATAAATAATAGATGACTCTCGAGAACATTTGTTGTACTCCCTGTGTATATTTTAAATTAAATATTTTATCAATATTTTACTTAGTTTTTCTGAGACATTTATAGCAAGAGATATATTTGTTGACACATTGAGTTTCACAGTTCATGTTAATTTCTGCCTCAACCATGTGCCGACCATTTCCCGGTTACCCAATTTTGGTTACCCGCTCCATTAGTCAAATGGTTAAGCGGGTTCGGTTTTTGGGTCTACGAAATATTATGACGTTTGTGTTTCCTGTTAGATTTTTTTTTGCAGTAGGTAATAGAGGGTAGTTCCTTAGTGTCAGTTGTAGTGAGAGGTTGTACTCCTGGTCAGACTATGTTCCATCTGGTGGAGTGTTCCACCGTACAGGTGACTGGACATTTGGAACACTCTTGACGATCTGAACAACGCCTCTGACGTCACAATAAACGTGTCCACCCATTAAGCCCAAATAGACCGATACAAAAAGGAGAGGGTTGTAGTAAATTCATTGGCAAATAACCTACTTTTTAACCGACTTCTAAAAAGGAGGAGGTTATGTTCGTCTGTATGTTTTTTGTTCTTTTTTATGTATTTCTCCGTCAATTATGGACCGATTTTGAAAATTTATTTTATTTGTTTGAAAGGGTATGCTCCCGAGGTGGTCCCATTGTCACCAAGTCTGAATCTAATGGGAAAATCCCATGGAAATCGAGGGAAATTCTTAAATTTTATAGGCACACCTATAGCGATTTGGGTATTTTTTATAGCAACTCGTGCATTTGCTCTCGGAAAGCACCATTTGGTGAAGTGGAACTGATGATGAAGACCACAGATGGCCACCAATTTATGGTCGTCACAATGCATATGGTGAGTGGCAGTTCTCCGCAACAATTAACGTCCCTGCATCCACCTAAATAGTACTACTGGTTACTGGTTCTATAAAAATGAAGATACTATAGGAAATAACAATAGACTATAGACTCTGATTTTTAATTTGCTAGACCAAAATGACACCTGCGATTAACCTTTTTTTTTAATTAACACGATAAATAATTATTATTACAGAGACAACACGACAACAGTGAAGGTCGTCCTGCAGATAATGTTTCAGCGGTCCTTGGTGGGACTCACTCGGTAACTAGATTATTTACTAGGTTATTTTTATGTCGACACCCCAATCAGAGTACATTAAACATGATTTTCAACTAACTTATTTGGTAAAATTGGATACATGATTTATTTTCTGGAAGTTACCAACTTAACCAAATATAGTTAAAACATAGGTACATACATAAACATACATAAACGCACATCTTCCTCCCATGGCAGGTAGAATCACCACCTGCTACTATGTTGGAGCTGCTGAAGATTGTAATACTATCTTTTAATTGTATAAACTCAATCTCCTTTTTGTATTATATAATGGCATGTATTTAACACGGCGACAAATTAATCTGAATTTGGGATTAAAAAATAATTAAAGCCGGTAGCAAAAATAATAGGTTGGCAGCAAAAATAATAGGTTGGCAGCTACAGCGAAGTATTATTTTAAGTAGAAATTAGCAGCTCAATAACCAGTTTTTAGCTTTATTTTAATTTAAACTGGCATCGAATTTTTGTTTTGGTAACTGAATTTACCAACAATAGAGGGGATCTGGCGCTCGGCGGCCGCTCCCGCGGCACGCTCGCTTCGCTCGCTCGCCTTCGCTTGTTAATGGTCACTATTCTAACCTAACCTAACCCAAATGATTCAATAACAGTAGATGACTTTGCAGCGATTAAGAAATAATATTTAATCGCTGCCAAGTTATTATTTTAGTAGCAAATAGTTAGTCGCCCTTTAAGTTATTAGTCGCCAAGTTATTATTTTAGTAGCAAATGGTTAGTCGCCCTTTAAGTTATTAGTCGCCTGGAAAATTATTATCCTTATATAATTGCATAGCACAGATGAGCAGTAGTGGCCCAGTGGTTAACGGCCTCAACTTACGAGTAGTAAGGTCGTAGGTTCGAACCCAGACAGGCGCTTTACTTTGTGTAAATTATTTCATCACCACTGCTCTCAAAACGGTGAAGGAAAACATCGTGAGGAAACCGGCATGTCCTAGAACTAAAAATTCGAAAACATGTGACATCCACCAACCCGCACTGGGCCCGCGTGGTGGATTATGGCCCACTCCCTCTCACAGAAAGAGGAGGCCTGAGTCCCAGCAGTGGGAACATTATAGGCGGATTATGTATTGCATAGATGTGACACTATGTACAATAGAGCTACCATTTACCGGGTAATATGTCTTTCATTGGCTTGAATGTGCCCTGGCGGCTGAGAGTATGTCATGCTCACCCAGATGTCTCGCTGATGGTGGCGTGTGTGTTGGATCATTTAGCTCCCTTCAAAATGGTTGAGCTGAATGGTGCTGATCCATGCGTCATGTTAGTGAACGGGTGCTGTCAGTTGGGACAGGTCATCTCTTAGCTGCCACGGCTTATTTTAGTTCTGAATTGTTTCTTTTTAATCTTTTTATCACTGACGCTTCTGACGTTTTGCATCGTTCTCACATGTATAATTTCAACATGAATGATGTAAATAATACTATGTATCAATATTTTAATTGAAAGAGTGTCCGTGGAGTTTCTTGCCCGTTATTCTCCATAGCAACCTACTACTCTTTGGAATGGGCAACTAGCTTCATATTTCTAACTGACCGACTCCCTCACAATTCAAAAGTGCCTGTAAATGGTTGAATTGAAATAAATGCTTTTACAAACAAGATTTATATTTTGACATGGCTTAAACCATTGAAGCAGTTTTGGTAGAACGTAACTGTGATTGAAATACCGTTCTTTATACAAAACTGAAAACTTAGTTCGGTACTAAGTTGTCAGTTTTGTATTAGGAACTTTACCATAGACGTAATAAAGTTCTAAATTCAATAATGGCTCCATGGGTAAAACCTGGGTCTGAAGATAAACCTTGTTTTGTAATAAGACGGTTTGAGTTTAAGTTTGAGACTGTCCTTACATGCTCCTTTTGCTTCGTTTACGTTCCTACATCTGATCATACACGCTCGTCGATTGCGAGCACTACGCACCTGACCTTGCTGAAGAACATCACTAATAAGGTCACAATCCGTCCTTTTAGGGCGTCCTCCGTACAAAAGATGGGTGAGATTTTCCATTTTCCATTTTCGGTTAAAAAAGATCATTCCTACAAAAAGAAGTATATCCGCTCCGTCATAGTGGTACAAAGCTAGAGTGCGCCGTGACCTAATTATGGCACTAACATAATACAAGTACAGTGCGAAGCGTTCCGTAAGACCGTTGAACTGCCGCGACCTCTTACGTGTAAAAGCGTCAACTTTAAATGTCGCTAGGGGTGTGCTGAGAGAGTTTTTTACACGCAATACAGTGTAAAGACGTGTAATTCTTAACTTTCAGTTAAGCATAACATCTGAATATTAAGTGTAAAAACCGGCCAAGTGCGTCTCGGACCACGCACAATGAAGGGTTCCGTAGTTGGAATGAATTTATTCCAAAAATTAACTTAATATTGTAGTTGAAAAACATGTTCTCCGATATACATCACGGTACGGTACTTGCAAGAATTGAAAAAACGACACGTAGAGTAGAGCACCAACCACTGAGCTAAAAGTGTCATTATTTATTATCATTATTATCGCAAAAGTTAATTTAATTCATATTATTAGAATACTAACATGAACTAAACAAACAAGGTATTAATTAACAAACACATTGATAATGCATAACTATGCCCAAGCTAAACAATCATAGTTATAATGTTACCAATTAAAGCTAGCTGCTAATTACAATAGCGTAATTAATGTAACGGCACAGTTGGCGCAGTGGTTAAGCGATTGACTGCTGCGCTGCGTGTCGCGGGTTCGATTCCTGTACGGAACAAATATTACACATACAAGCATATAAAACATACAAGTAGTTGTCCCGGGTCTGGCTGTTTGTGTATGTGAGTTTAAATGTTTGTAAACGCGCCCACGATACAGGAGAAATTCCTAGTGTGGGGCAACGTTTTTTAAAAAAAAAAAAAATGTAATTTCACATTTAATTAGTATAGAGTGTTAAAATTATTTGATATATTGTATCGATTCGGTATATTAATTACTAAGATTAGACAATTGGAAAATAACTTTTGTTTCGAAAGTCAGGGTCTTTGGATCTATATTTTATTTTTTAGCCACCGACCCACTAAAAAGTGAAAAATAACCAAACATTTTACAAAAAAACAACTGACTTCCGAAAAAGTTGTTTTTCGCTTCGTAATAACTCAGAGGTCACAGTCTATATTAAAGTCCAGACATAATCTTGGTCAGATCTGACTTTCTAAGTCAATTACGATAATTCTAAAACCAATAAGTAAGTCTAAAGGCCCTTTCTAAACAAGCATAACAATAACCGTAATTAGGTATACCCAACAGTTTTCACACCGCAATGTAAATGAAAAAAAGCAATGCTTATGATAAATACTGACATTCCGCGTTATCTGGACACGTAATGTGGAACGAATGTCGCCACCAAATGTGACACTTGTCATGTAATGTCGACGCCGATGTGAGATATGTCACATAAAGGTTAGTTGACATGCTAACGATACTGAAGGTACAGCCAACAGCAAAATTGTAATAAAATAATGAAATTGAATTTCAAAAAGCTAATGGAAAAAAAACGTTTTCGTAAAATTCGGTAGTTTTGACACGGTGTCAGTCAAGTTTTATATTCGTGTGTTAAGTATGTTTACTTCTTTATTTATGGTTGATCTACGTCATCACGTGAACGCCGGCTATCGCTGAAAACTAGCGCTGGGGCTCTGTCTCACATAGGGTCGCAGCATTATACTGAGCGATGGCCGATGTGACGCATATTTTCCCCCAACTTGTTCTTTCGTGTTAATGTTCTTTCTTTGCGTTATGTTTTCAGCAAATAAACGTATTTTCTTTCTTCTTTCTTTCTTTCTATTCCATTCCTAGTTTGTCTGTTTTTTAAACGTATGTTCTTCGTAATTACTGGGGCGATTTACGTAATTCTTTTTTCATTTGGTAGAGGTGTAACCACGCGGTGGTTTGATATAAATTTAATTAACTTTGCTAAGGTAGCTTATGAGTAAGCTTGAATAATACATATTCCATTCCAGTTCGTGTATGTTGATGATGTTATAAAACTTCTTATCAATGTTGTTTACATAGCAAGTAGTGGCATATAAATTTGCTTGCGGTAGGTACAACTAACAAAATAAAAAACAATTTTTCCAAAGAATAAAACTACCGACTTCCTTCTTTTTAACATAGCATAACATCACGCCTTGTTTTCCCAAAGTTCTGGGCAGAGGTATTCCTATAGTACACCCACATTTCGCTAATTATCCGGGCTTCTACTGAGAAATTTCAGATGGAAAAATCCAACAACACTTGCTTGACTGACCCGGGAATTGAACTCAGAACCTCATGCTCAGCTATAGCGCTTGCGACCACTCGCCCCCTATTACATGGGATTTAAACGTAACTGGCGAAACGTGGCTGAACTAAAGGTATACCTCTGCCTAACCCTTCGGGGATTAGAGGCGTGATTTTATGATACGTTAATTACAAAAATAAACATCAAATATCATATTTTATCTGTGGTTTTTACCAACACAGCGACAAATGGAAAACAACTAGGGATTTCACGTCTGCCGCACGGATAGCGCGATGTATAAAAAGGGCGAAGGTATAGATAATTTTCAGGGAAATTCAAGTTTCCTGAAAATAAGCTAATAATACCTGTTATCGCTTGCTCCACGTGTGAGTTATTTTTAAAAAGGCTCTCTTGGTAACAGTGGCTATTTTAGTACCTGCAGGAGTAGGCGTGAAACGGGCGCTTGAATTCCTGGGACGGGTTACTTTGACGTTCCGTAATTAAGGTTTTCTAGGGAATTGGGTTATTGATATACTAAGAATTATGAAGAAATAAGACGCTGTGCCCGATGGTATTTCTCGCCGGAAAAAAATGTGCTTTCAAAAAACAATTACAGGCACTTTTGAATTGTCAAGGGGTCGGTCAGTCAGAAAGATGAAGCTAGTTCCCCATTCCAAAGCGTGGTAGGTACTTATGGAGAAGAATGGGCAAGAAACTCATCATCACCTATATAACCCCTTTAGGGGATGAACTTTAAAATTCCTTTCTTGGTATTCACCTTTAGTATATGTATAAGGAACTCTTATGCAAAAAGGCATACTCCTACCCAGCGGTTTAGGCTGTGCGACTGTGCGTTGGCTGTCAATGATTTCACGATTTTTGTTAATATGTAAATGTCTTTAAAAGACGTTTTACAGCTGACAGAAGTCTGTTTTGATGTGTGACATCTTCCTCTCACCTTCTGTGGGAGTGATTTCGTGAAAAGAGACGGAAGGGCGTAACAGGAAGTGACAGCTTGAGCATCGAATAAATAAGTACTTTTTAATAGCATGGAATTAGTGTACTTTTAGAATTAGTAAGTACTATTAATATTGATTGTGAGTAGAAGGCGTCCTTTCTGTCGCTGCTTAGGTGAGATGTTAGATGTTACACATCATAAACGACTACTGTAAAACTCGCTCTTTTTTTGTCTAAAGAATATGGTTCTTACCTGTTTCAAGAAAAACGTGATAGCTTTTGCTAAAGTGAGCGCTAGTTTTTAAACAAAATACTATTAATATCGACTATTAATTTTCTTATAATTGTTAATTGTAATTGTTTCTTATAAATTAAATACTATGACTAAAAACATACCTGATCCAATGATCTAAGATGAGACCTGTAAACAAAAAAGAAAGGTATTTTTATATTTATTCTTAATTAATCAATTTCACTATAATATCGTACAGATGACTGCTTCGTTGTCTATAATATTAATCACAAGAGCTACTGTGGAGCATGAGATCCTGGATTCGATTCCCAGGCCGGGCAAAGTGTTATTGGGGTTTTCCATCACGAATTTCTCAGTAGCAGAGTCTGGATTTATGCCCGGTTGATGGCAATAGACTCGCCCCCTATTACATGGGACTTAAACATAACTGGCGAAATGTGGATGTACTAAAGATACAGCTCTGCCTAACCCTTCGCAGAAAACAGGCGTGATGATATTACATCATATTGCATCATCTTATTTTTTATTACGAAATTGTTGCCCTCATTCCTTCTATGAATCAATATTTTACTTATTTTATTACTTTTCACTTTTTTCGCAGTCAGGTTTTTAGATTTTTTTAATTTTCTTTTTTTGGACCTTTTTTTTAACACACAATCAATTTCAAACACAACGATACCTATGCTGAAATATAATTCAAATAGGACCTACTGCGTTTTCCCTTTATTATTAGCCAATTTCCATTCCCTTTTGGCATTTTTTTAATAGCCGTTTTCCCAATTTGCATTCTTCATTCACAGCTAAAACAATAATTTTCACAGCCGACAGCAAAATCTCAACACTCATTAAAAGAACGAAATAAAGTACTTACCGTACTTAATTAAGTACCTTAGTCTAATAAAAGTCAAGCATAATTACATCAATCAAAAGATGCTTAAATAAAGACGTCTTAAGGCCGCAATCAAATTAGCGACTCTGTGATGGCTATATCCCCCGATGTAAACCAGCCCTTATAATCGAATATTTGCAAAAAGCCTAACGACTTGTAGGAGGGACATTAAGAAGATCGGGGCGGAAAAAATGGGACATTTTTCTGCCATTGAATGCCTTGACCTGCCCATGTTTCATACAAATTGTAGATAAGTGTAGGGTGTAGGGTGACTTAAATAAAGTATTTAAGTGAGACTGTCTCTAAAAATGTTTCTCATTGACGGGGAACCGAATAAGTGCTTTATTTAAGAAGGGAATGAGAAGTGTTTGGTACCTAAACAAAAACTAGGTACCCAATATCTTAAGTTGATCACTGTGCTCTTTTAAGTCACTTGCAGCCTCAATCCATTTTTCCTCTTCTTCTTACCTCTCATTTTCTGTGGGAGTGATTTCGTGAAAAGGTACGGAAGTGTGTGATAGGAAGTTACAGCTTGAGCATGGAATAAGTAAGTACTTTTTAATTGCATGGTATTAGTAAGTACTTTATAATAGCATGGAATTAGTGTACTCAAAAAATTAGTAAGTACTATATAGATTGTAAGTAGAGGGGGTCGAATTTAGACCAGACGGTGACCACTAGTAATTAATAATGATTCGAATAAATATTTCATTACTTAGCTTTTTTTAAATTTGGAGGTTAGTTTCTGTCGCTCCGCAGTTGCTTATTACCAAGGTGAGATGTCAGATGTTACACATCATATGCGACTGTAAGGCTCGCATGTTTCTTCCACCACAAAAATTTAGAGAGTCAACTGAATTATAACTGAAGACAAAATGTATGTACCTGTGTTTAACAAATAAAATATTAATTCATTCATTCATTAGCATGAACGCTGATAACATCACCAGAATCAACACCAAACACTACCACATCGCTACAAGGTTATTTTGGCTCGTGGCCAAAATTGGAACTAATGGTAACGTCTTGTTCTGTCAATACAATTTCTGTGACAATTTCACATTTTGAATGTTTACCAACCCCAATACCAATCCCCCCTTGTCAATGTTTGACGGCTGCGTGTCGCGGGTTCGATTTCCGCACGGAACAAATATTTGTATGACCTACAAGTAGTAGTTCCGGGTCTGGCTGTTTGTGAATGTGAGTTTAAATATTTGTAAACGCACCCACGATACAGGGGAAATTCCTAGTGTGGCCAAACGTTTACAAAAAAAAAAATCAATCCGGCGCCAAAACGTCCTTTTAGCACTCTAACATCACTAATGAGCATACCAAATGTCACAATTACTAACTTCTCTATGATTCAATACAACCAAACTGAACTCATTTTATTTATGCACACACAATATACAACATTATTTTTAATATATGCGAAACCTGAATATAGTTTGTTCAGAATAAGGAACTGAATCGATTTCAATAATTTTTACGTTATGTTATATTTTGTCCCAAAAATTTTTAAGTGTGATGGAAAATGTTATGACCATTTAATTACTTACAATACAATCGCCGTACGGTTAGCTACCTACTGCCAAATTATTATCAATGAGCGCAAGACGACCCTGGAGGCGCGGGGGCGCCGTTAGCATGTTTTTGTACGGACAACCCGGTAACATAACAATCTTATAACTCTGTGAATTTTCATGATACAGTTTTGAAATTTTGTACATAGTTTCTGTACATAAAAATACTAGACACGTGTTTCGGGTTTCGCATATACTAAAACTAATGTTGTATATACAGGGTCAAATTAAATTAGCTAGCGAAACTCCGCAGACGTGATGTGTGTCGATATCTAAACACGCAAAATAAAAAAAATAAGTTATCAAGATTTTTTTGGGGTCATCGACTGTTACTTAAAGTGTGAGATGAGAAAATCTGTTTGTTTTGTTTGGTTATGTTTAGATATCAATACCCATCACATCTGTGAAGTTTCGCTAGCTAATTTAATTTGACCCTGTATACACATACAAGAAGAAAGGAACAGAAAAATACCAACACAAGCACAAAAAATATTTTATTGCCCGAACTTATACCACAAAGTTCATAATATTGCTACGCTAGGAGAAACACTTGAGTATTTCCTCATCGTATTTCTTATTTTTTGTTACCATCATTACTTAATGCTTTGGTCGACTAAACTCCTTATTTAATGTTTTGTAACGTTTCTTAGTAACAATACTCGTGCAACCGACTCCGAAGTGTTTCTGGTTGAAAACGCTGGTGAAATTGTGATTATCAAAACGGAATTGAAGTTGAAAAAATGTTGCAATGTTTGTTTTAATTTTTTTTATGGAGTGGTTGATTCTGTTCATAAGAGTAAGTTGTAATGCAAATATTTGAGTCCAGAATAAAATACTTGTTTTAAGTTTGAAGAAAATGAAACTGAAATGTTGATTGAAAACTTATTATTTCTTTAAGTACCGTTATTTCGTAATCGGTCAACAAACATAGTTGGATTTTAACATTCAAGACGTAACCAGTTGAGAAGAAAAAAGTATTCAATTCAAAATGTGCTGAAAATAAAATCCAAAAAGTCTTATAAAATCCTAAGGTAAGTGAGTAATTTAGTATTAAACCAAACGCATCTTGGCGTACTTGCGAATAAATCATAACTTTCATTTCGAATAATATTAAACAAGTTGGTAATTTCGCGTAAAATACCCTATTTTTATTCCTAACATGCATGGTTTCAATAAATTGAATGGCATATTAGAAAACGTCAATTTAGAAATATGATCGAGGTCAGAGCAGAAGAAGTATTAATATAATAAAACAATTACGATATATTTTCTTTATGACCGTCGTAAATATTATCATAAATAATATTGTTTTGTTTGGACACTTAATGGCTCATTCGAACTGGACGAAGTTTGGCTTATAACGACCGGCCGTGGATTCAACGAGAAAAAAAGAAAATAAAAACAGATTTTTGCAGCTGGCAATAAATTATACGCTTAATTTTGTACAGTGGACTGCATTAGAGCCTCATGTAAAATTGATAATCCGTACTCCCACTATAAGTTCTTATTATGACAGTTAAGTACTATTCTTACTCTCAGAGCGGTGGGGGGCAAGCGGCAACGGCCACGAATTACATGTCGTAGGTCATGGGTCCGGACGCAGGCAGTACTTTATAACATTTAACTCTATCATCACTGTTCTCAAAACGGTGAAGGAAAACATCGCAAGCAAAAGTCCTAGAACCAAAAAATCGAAAAAATGTGACATGCACCAACCCGCACTGGGTCCGAGTGGCACACTACCTCTCATAGAGAGGAGGCCTGTGTCCCAGCAGTAGGATCGTTTTAGACTGATTATGAGTACTTGCTAGTACTACTGACTGACTCTTTGACAATTCAAAAGCGCCTGTAATTGCTTTAATTGAAATAAATGCTTTTGAGTTTTTTGAGTTTTGAATAAGAGAGATTTAGTGTGAGAGACAGAGTTATATCTGTCTTCTCTCTCATGAAATGTGCCTATACGTGACGCGTCCTTGAAATTTCACTCTCAATTCTCGTTCAATTATCGAATCAGCGCCTAAGCCGCGTCATGTTCGTGAACGGGCGCCATCAGTAGGGACTGCAGGACGAGCACGGCCTACTGTGACATGACTTGAGTCACACATTTTATCACATTTTGAACGATAAAACTGTTTTGTCATAAAATGCTTGTACAAATTGACATGACATAATTTATCATGTCTTGTCACAAACGTCTCGGGCACGCCCGTGCTCGGCCCGCTGGTCATCTCTTAGCTGCCATGTTTTAATTAAATTTTTGAATTGTTTTTTTTTATCTTTTTACTACGGAAGCTTATGACGTTTTGCATCGTTCTCAAATGTATAAAATCAACATGAATGCTGTAACCAATATTTTGTAACGATATGTTAATTTAAAAGAGTGTCTGTGGAGTTTTTTTGCCCGTTTTTGTCCATAGGTACCATACTACGCTTTGGAATGGGCAACTAGCTTCATCTTTCTGACTGACTGACACCCCTTGACAATTCAAAAGTGCCTGTAATTGGTTTATTTGAAATAAATGCATTGAGTTTTGAGATTAAGAAGTTTTACTTCAATAGCTCTCAAAAATAAGACTGTCCCTGTTTCTTTTGCTATCATGGTCACCTTACAAAAGCGGTGTATAGACTGAGACACAATACCCCAACGTGACTCCAAGTCAACGTTCGATGACAACTTCCACCTTCAATACTTTTTATACCTATGTCATTATATTGTATCCAATATCAGCTATTGATAACGAATATACGAGGGGTTTTAAAAGGACATGCAATAGGTACGATATTGACATTGTGACCTGTGTTTCCGACTTTGCGTAGGTGAGTTGGGTGTGAAATGTCATGTCAGTTAAAAATAGGAGTAACAATGGTGACCAAGAAACAATCTGAGAGAGGAAGAACTGATATAATAATAATAATAATACCGTTTATGTCCCATAGAAAAATACCTTAACCTAAACATACATATTTGAATATAAACATAACTTGTGTTAATAACAAAGTTTAGGACTATGTTAGTAGCACTTCACTTTGTACTTGACTTTGTGCTGTCCTGTGGAACTTGTCCACGGAAGCGACGGAACACCACGACCTGCGGCCAAAAGTCTTCTTCCATTACGAGGGGCAGATAACAGTTCGGTACACGCACGACAAATGCTTTGAAGTTGACCAAGATAAAGAAGAAATAGGATTGTTGAACTAGGAAACCAAGGTTCCACCTTAAGGAAAGAGCTGACGTGTACTGACTGATGACTGACTGCTGAAAATAATCTACTGTGATCCAAAAAACATCTGACAATCGTATAGTGATTTTCTTTTAAAGATCTGTAAGTCAATTCTCGTACTTAAAATAATTCATCCAAATTCCAATTGCATCTCAGCTATATAAATTAAATTAGCTAGCGAAACTCCGCAGACGTGGTGGATATCAATATCTAAACATGATGATGCCAAAAATAAATATATAAGATGATTTTTTTTTTGGGGGTTATCAACCGCAGTTTGTTTGAAAAAAAATTACAATTTTGTAAATGTGAGTACCATGGAGCCATTTATTATGATATGATTTAAGTTGACTTACAAAAGCTTGGCAGTTGAGATTGTGTCATGCTCAATGTCTCACTGATGGTGGCGCGTGTGTTGGATCATTCGGTTCCCCCCGGTTGAGCTGGATGGTGCTGATCCACGCGTCATGTTCCAGAACGGGCGCCGTCAGTTGAGACTGGTCATGTCCTACCAAGGCTTATTTGTAACATTATATTTTGAATTGTATTTTTTTTTTTACATTGTTCTCACATATAGAAGCGACAAGAATAATGTACCCAGGATTTTGTAATATCTTGATTTAAAAGAGTGTCCTTGGAGTTTCTTGCCTGTTCTTTTTGATAGAGATCTACGTTTTGGAATGGGCAAATAGATTTTGGAATAATTGAAATAAATGCTTTGAGTTTGAGTTGCCGTGTGGTGACGGACGTAAAGAATACCACCATCCTATTTCTTCCCGTGGGTGTCGTAAAAGGCGACTAAGGGACTTACTAGAGAATGGGCAGCAGCGTTCTCTATGTATTTGAACACCATACAGCGATCACCAACCCGCCTACCAAGCGTGGCAAACCCCCCTCTAGGGGAGGCTTTTGTCCAGCAGTGGACGTCTTTGGGCTTGATAATGTGTATTAAAAACATTTTCAGCCAGAGTTTTCAATTACCTAATATGCACATTTTGAATGCAATTTTACAATTAAATTACATAGGATTTTAGAATCAGAAAAAAAAACAAAGTAGAGGTATTTTCGGAATTAAATTCTATCGAGGAAATTTAACCCGATTGGCTTTTCCTTCAGTCAGAGTATTAATCAAATAGTCAATAAACATATCCAAACATTAAATCCATAAATCCTGTTACAATAGTTAAATAATTGGTAACTAAAAAAAACCCAATTTATTTCGGTATCGCCTTAAACCGAACAACATAGAGCGGTAAGAGTTTTACAGGCTGATTATAATTATCTAGAACGAATCCTACACTAAAATAAAACGAGCTCTTTTAATACAGAATTTTCCACAAAATGAACACTTAATTAATACAGCAGCCTGTATAAAATTGCTTCACGAGAGATGCTATCACAGCGAATGCATTGATCCGACAAATGAGCCTATTTAACTACTAAATTATCCGGCGTGAAACAGGTTAGCTGGAAAATTATGGTATCGTCTGGCTTATAAGCTGTTTTATAGCTATGCAGATGATGTATAAGTTATGAAGAACATCATCAGTTAAAGCAAATTAAGTTGTGTTGTTTACTACAATTCTCTCTTCGCCGAAAACCGTCGCATTATGATACAAAAATTCTGCAATGCTGCTCATCCCCCAAATAGCAAATAGCGTGATAATATATAGCCCATTGACTGACCAGACTTATAGGGAATATGTTTGCAAAATTTTAATAGAATCTATCCAGTAGAATTTGCGTGATGCTGACACATGCATTAATAGAGGAACACAAATATAATGCTATATTGCTCATCCCCCATAGCAAATAGCGTGATAATATATAGCCTATCAATTGCCCAGGTATATAAGAAATATCTCTGCAAAATTTTAACAGAATCTATTCGGTAGAATTTGCGTGATGCTGTAACATTTATATTGTAATCGATCCCAGACCTCGTTGCAATTACTTTTTTCAAAAATACAATTTTGACTTCGCTACGACTTTATTATATTGTATAGATAAATGATAAATGATTTTTATTTCTGTAAGTAGGTTTGTACACATACTTTTACACGTCAATCATATTTTTAAAACGAGATGAGGTCGGCGTTTCCTATCTGACTACTCTAAGAAGAAAGGCCGAAACAAACATAGCTTATTAATAGGTTAGTAATATGGGCTTGGTTTTTGTATAGAGATATTTGTACGCCATACTATGGCAGGGCATGCTGGGACCAATATTGTAACATCTATTGTACAATTTCCCGAGAAAAAAACATATTTGATTTGATTTTAAAGAAATGGTCGATGGTCGCGGAGTTTGATGTATGATCTTAGTCTTGATGATGTCCCCACTACATGTTATATAGGATGTTCATAAAGTGACGAAAGGAATCAGGACCTAGAGAAAGTAATTTAAGTAACTATAGTTATAAAGATATAAAAAAAGAAAATTTATATAAAAGATGATGAAAAAATTAAACATGTTTGAGAATAACGTAAGCAACCGAAAAGCTTATGTCAATCTTGGTGAAAGTCTTTGCAGAAATACGAAACGCTATGGAAACGATTGCCACTGGTCTAGGCTCTCAGGTCAGTCTGGATTGCCTCGTTGGTCTAGCGGTAGGAAGAGCTACTACTAAGTTCGAGGTCCTGGGTTAATAGACTTGGGACTTATCATGGGACTTAAACATAACTGGTAAAATGTGGGTGTACCTACTATCGGTACACCTCTGCCTAACCCCTCGGGAAAACAACGCGTGATGTTATGTATCTTAATGAATAAATTGTCGCAATATATTTAGTTAAATAGTTCATATAGTTATATGACATTGAGAAAACCGGTCAAGAGCGAGTCGGACTCGCGCACCGAGGGTTCCGGACGTATATAATGATGTTGATGATTTCTGGAAAACTGTGCTATTTAGAGACATTGTTTTATTTTTCCTGTAATCTTTACATAAACTTCTATCACATATAAATAATTTCAGATTTTTATCTATGCAAACCTCGGAGATAAGGGGGGGAACGGTATTTTTTTTAACACACTATAATTCGTAAAAAAAAAATGTTTAAGAATATGCAAATAGCGCTCTTTCATATGATACCCACATGCCGTGTTGTAGCACCACTTCAAAATTTTAAGTCCCTTTTGCAAAAAAGTTTTTTTATTTTTATTTATTTCTTCTTTGTAAAATAGTTGGGCAAACGTCATCTAAAACTATTCTAAATTTCAAGTTGATAGCATCAGTAGTTATTGAGATATCCAGGTGGAGGTCAGGACAGACAGACAGACTTAGTCTCACCATAAGGGTTCCTTTTTACCACTTTGGTACGGAACCCTAAAAACAACATTAAAAAAAGCTTTAACACGACTACGGAAAAACGAACTGAAAAAGCTAAGCATGAAACAAGACCTTTCTGAAATTATAGCTTGATATTATTCCCTAGACTCGGAAAATTCAGTGTTGCGCAAAAGAAATGGGTCCGGAAACATCCCAAACAGAACGATACCACCTAATTCATTACTGGGTATTTAGATAAAATAATTGGCATACTTATTCACGAATATTATTACAATGGCTAGGAAAATAGACACGGCTGTATCCATCATTGTAATACCAACATTTGTCTTGGCTCCTCTAATGGAGGCAATAAAAAATATCCAGTCGTAATGATTGTATTTCCAAACAAAGTTGTCAAAAAATTTCAGAGGAGCTTGTGAGTCGTGCAAATTTATTATTTGGGAAAAGACGGATTTTTTTTTTTTCAAGATTTTTGTGCAACACTGCCATGTACTGCAATGTTGTGATGTATTTATGTTACTAAATATTTCCCTGTCTCCGTTACTCGATTTAATTCTGCAGTGTAATTGACCGAGCGAGCCAAGGGAGCAAAGCGTCTCTGCTTCAAGTCTGGCACAAATTTGCTTTCCTCTGTCAGTTTGTTGCTACTCCTACAACCGATCTGGACGCAACTTGGTATACAGGATTTACGACTTAATAGATTTACTTTGTAGTTGGGGATTATGGATTTCAACCAAAAAGGGGCAAAGGGCTACTGGATACTCGTATCTCTCTCGATGGTTCTGTTTTATTTGAAAGGTAGTAACTTTAAGTTGGTGTCATAGTTCGGTGAAGATTTGATATGAGGATCTTCGGCGTAATGAGCAGAATAGCTCCTCAAAATGCAGTAAATTGCTCACTTTTAGATTTCTACCAATGGAATCGGCCCTTTAACTACTAGGTAGAAATTGATGGAGCACCTGGGACCACCTTTTCATCACAAAACTAGGTTGCCTCTACCAATTAAAACCTATTAGTAATTTTTAGCTGGCGTATAAATTTCTACTAATAATTTTTCTGGTCAACAAAACATCTTAATGTCAAATACCGGTGACAACAGATTTTCATGACGGCCATTATACTATGCCGTAACCGCTTTCTCACAGCGTTACTCCTGTCAGTGTCGTACAACTGTCAAACTACAAGTGCAAGATAAAGAGACTGACATGTCTGAGGCAAAGCATGAGCTAAGTACCGATTTTGGCCTAAAAACATTATGGCATTTCCAATTTCAAAACATGGCCAAAATTTCAATTTTCTTCCACATTTTAAAAAGCACATATTCAGTAGACGTTATAACCCTGATATACAGCCCAGAACTAGGTTAAAACATTTAGGCAACACTATGAAAGTAATCTTCCAAAATATTCATACCTACATACATTACCCCAGTACATTCTACTTTCTTATCTAGCAGTTCTTTTTCCTTCCTAGTTGGCAACAATCCAGCAGATATAAACAGTGGATACATCAGCAAAAGAATATTTACCTATAGGACCCTAGTTAAAACTTATAAGTTGAAAAGTGGAAATTGACAAAAGTTTACAAGAAACCATAATCACAGTGATTAACAAATAAGTTACTTATACTTGTCAAAAAATAATAGGCCCGTTTTGACATTCAACTTGAATCGATTTATCGTGAGTATTGAGTACCGAGTCGTATGGTTACTTCACTAGTTACGTCGCGATGATCAATCGCGACGTAATGAAAAATAAATAAATAATAATGAAAAATAAACGACGTAAAATAAAAATGTCAAAACGGGCCTATTATTTTTTGACAACTTTAGTTCATGGAATGTAATTTGCAATGGAATGCACAATTCAAAAAAAAAACGAATTATTGTCATCATTAAAGTCATTAGCAGGCTATAAACTAACTATATTATAAGTAAATTCATCGGCAATTTCATTTCACCACGTCAAAGATTTGAAAAATGACATTTCGAAAATTCAAAATTCCAAAAATTTCTACGCGCACAGCGGCACACAGGTGCATGAATTGTATGTCATCTTGATTGCCGTATATGGTACAATAGCAAGTGTGAGTACCAGTTCTTCAGTTCCATACAGTTTCAAAACAATGTACTTTAATTGTTTTCTCCCATACAAAAAAAAAAACACAAAACTTTTTTCTCATTCGTGGAGCTACTAATACCACCCATGTTAATATTACGTAAAGGGCATACCAAAGACATTTTATTTTTTTAATTCCTTACTTTAAGTTTCTATGAGTATTGAGATCGATTTTCCGTAGGTCGCTCCGCAAGTGACATTGCCACTTGGTGTCACTTGATGTAAGTCACGTCTCGAGTCGCATCGCCCAGGGCCGTGACCGGTGCCTAAAAGTAACTAAATAGAATAAAACCATTTTCGATAGGCATTTTACCTAAAAGTTTTAATGGGAACCCAAACGCACCCAATAACTGAAGCTAACCGAATCAAAACACAAGCGGAACTTTCACCCCAGTAGTTGCAAAACACCCCAGTTTACGGTATATTAAATATATTATATAATATTTATATATAAAATATATATTATATTTGTGGCCCGCAACGACATTGTCTAATGTCTAGGCACTGCCGACGCGGCGTTCCTCTGTGGTTTGACCGCATATCGAATTTTAGTCTTCTGACCTACCAGAAACGCCATACCTACTCCTGTTAGCTATCGATGCAAAGAATGAATCACCCGTATACTCACTGACCGCTTCAACAGCTCAATCTGTCAGATATTCGGGTTTCTGAGTACCCGTGACGACTGTCAAAGATCTACAAAGGACAGTCGGGATCAACGGCTTATCGTGTTTTCCGAGACACGGAGAAGTCTCGATGTCTAGTGTATGGTCACTCATCTACAGAACAACTTCGGCAAACGTAACCTAAGTAACCTTTGATCGACATATGTGGCTGTTCTAATTTAGCCACGAGCCCCCCAAAAAATATCATCATCATCATTTCAGCCGAAAGATGTCCACTGCTGGACATAGGCCTTCCCCAAAAGCAGCGGGGGTTGCCATAATCGCCGCGCTTTAGCAGGCGGATTGGCGATCGCAGTATAGTGTTAAAATGAATAGAGAACGCTGCTGCCCATTCTCTAGTAACTCCCTTAGTCGCCTTTTACGACACCCACGGGAAGAAATAGGCTGGTGCTATTCTTTACGTCCGGCACCACACGGAAAGATAAAACCAAAAAATAAATATACGATCAATCAATCAATCTGCCTAGCCTTTTCCCAAGTATGTAGGGGTCGGCTTCCAGTCTAACCGGTTGCAGATAAATACCAGTATTTTACATGGAGCGACTACATATCTGACCTACACAACTCATTAACTGTGTAATACGATACCCGTTGGTAAGACTGGTTGTCAGACTTCCGGGCTTTTGACGACCCGTAACGACTTTCAAAGATCCACGAATGACTGCTGGGACCAACTGCTGAACGTGTATTCTGAGGCACGGTAATGTTTTAATACACGGCTGCTATAAAACCAAGGAGGTCCTCTAAGAAAATAAATACTCCTATAATCATGTATCATAACAGAATTATGATAAAGAAGAGAACATCCTCGCTAACAAATTCCCCAGTGGGCATAGTGTTTCTGCAGTAAGTCATCTCTGGCCATAATTTAGCTCCTCCTACGTACTTGCGATGACCCTTACTGTCTTAACGATCTATGTCTCTATAATTTATGTTTTCTACGCTTAGTTTTGTACAGAGAAAAGTGGAATTATTATCTGGGTGACTTTAGTGTTGTATTTTTACAATAACTATAGTGTTAGGCTATTAAATTCCCACAGCTGGGACACGGGCCTCCTCTCAGTGAAAAGTTATTGAAACATTTAAATTTATTGAAAATATTTTGTCTGCTTTCGTATATAGGCCATACATTTAGTCACAGAGTGCAAACCTCAAACTTAAACCCTTATTACAAAATAAGGTTTATCTTTAGACCCAGGTTTAAACCATCGAGTCATTTTCGAATTTAGAACCTGATTCCGTCTGAGATAAAGTTCTTAATACAAAAACTGATTTTAAACCCGATTCTAAGTTGTCAACTTTGTATCAAGAACTTTATCACAGACGAAATAATGTGTGAAATTAAAAAATGACAAGATGGTTTAAACCAGAGTTTAAAGATAAACCTTGTTTTATAATAAGGCCGAAAGAGTTTATTTCAATTAAACCATTTACAGGCCCTTTTGAATTATCAAAGGTCGGTTATTCAGAAAGATGAAGCTAGTTGCCCATTTCAAAGCGTAGTAGGTTCCTATCTTTCTTATATTTATGGTTCCTATAGCGATGAACGGGCAAAAAACTCCATGGACATTCTTTTATAAATTATATTGTTAATAGTACATTACGATACGTGTGACTTAAGTAGTCCATTATTGCACGGGGTGAAGTTAGCTAAACGCCATGCATTAATAGCTTAACATAAGTAACGAGTATCGTATAGTATTTTATATATAACTCGTGTGACATAGACCCGCCATCTTTATAATTTATTGAAAAAAAAATTATTAAAAAAGTTTTGGCCATAAGTATTGATTGTGCATTTCAACATTGAGTTGGTAGCCCATAAACTTGCTGGTGCGTACTTTTTTCAGAGTTAACCAAAGTACGCCAGTAACATCATCGCAAAAAGAATTTGACTTATTCTCTTTACGCCATTTATTAAATGTGGTTGTATGCTGATTTATATGTCACCGTATAATTATGAACTTCGTTAGTTTATAATTGTATTATTTCCGTTAAATTATAAACTGTCGGAAAATTGTGAACTGCAACAAACCATTTACAATTGAAAGCATTCTTTCTCTTAGGTTATTATTTATCCATGGGAAACCGACAAATTGTTAACTAGTATCAAACTGGTTTCGTCTGAAATTGCGTAGTCACTTTTTCCACAGCATGAAACTGTTTTAGGCGAAATGCTAACCTCTGTATTTTTAACCCCTCTCTTGAAATTAGTGTGCTGTGAATTTCTAAGTGTCAAAAAACATTTAAAAGTATCTTCTGTTGGTTGATAAGCATCTATGAAATAAGTAGATTAATTTTCGCACCGTGTATAAATGGACTACTTGAGGCATGGAGAAACGTGACCTAAGTGCGGGTTTAGGTCACACAGTACCATAAATAATATTAGTACCTAACATCATCAATTCACATTCATTCGTGAAATAGATCACTATGATTCCAGCTCAATGTTACAACAAATATAATTGGTCTGACGTTCTTTCAATACTCCATCATATAATGTTGTCAGCTTCAATATAATATTATATTTCTAAATAAACATTGTGATATTTCATTCCCGGTACCATTTATATATGTCGTGGTCCGATCGTAGAACTGGCCATATCGTGATCTGCCTGGCCATTTCACGATACGCCGCCATTTCATGATTTGACCAACTAACACCTGCCATATCGTTCAACGTTCAGTGTTCAACGATTTGCCCAGCGATGCTTCGGCATATCGACCCTGATACGCGTAAAAAACATAACCCTGTCTTTGCTGCCGCGCAGTCAGGTAATAATTCCTATTTGACCTATTCCTAATCGAAAAATTCCTATTTTAGGGAATTCCTATTTTATTCTTCAACGCAGCCCCCGACTGGTGCCCGTCTCTGCGGGAATTAAATCCCCCAGCAAAGTGGCGCGTGTGTGGAACATTACGTGCCACCACCTCGCGTCTTATATGATAGGGGGCGGTGAACGTCCCCAAGTCCACCGTCCGTAAACCCATTTAGGGGGGCTGGAAGAGAGCATTATCTGCCATCTGTCGACGCCCGGTGCGCCTACTGTGTGCCGGGAGAACACTGCAAATCTCCCTCTCCCTTTCCGCTGCCTCCTTCTGCGAGATGACATTTTCGCAGAAGGAGATCACCGCGTCCCACGACGCTGCGCCGCCGACCATAGAACGAATCACAGCCGACAGCGACGGGTCGCTTCCCACTTCCAAAACGAGAACACGGCTAGGCTCCTCCCAAGCAGCACACTGCAAGCGTATGCCACGCCGTGTCCTCCCGACAGTGGACGCACCGAGCGTCTGGCTATGCAACGCAGGTACTTCCCGAAGCAACCATGAACCGAGAGCACCTGCATAGACCCCTTAGTCAGTGTGCCACTAGCAGCGCGAAATGCAACTACTTTACGAAATGCCCAGCTGGGAATATCGATAAATAGGTTGCTTTCGTCGATCCGCCTGACTTTCGATTAGGCGCATCGTGATTTAACCGGCCAAATCATGAAATGGCGGTGTATCGCGAAATGACGAGGCGGATCACAATATGGCCGTTTCTGCGATTGGACCACGACATATAGACGACAATACTCAAACTGGATTTCCATTAGTTTTTTCGAGGATGCTAGGAAAAATCCATCAACAAGATTGATTTATTTGAGTGTGAAAAAAAAGGGAACGGTGTCTAAGATGTTTAATGTTATCCTAGTTATATTTATAGACCTACTAACGACCTATTACTTCGCATGGTGTATATGGCTCTTACAGACTCACGCGATACCTCGGGCGCGACAGGCACCAACAAAAAAATTGGCCTACTAGTGTCGCGTCGCGCCCGCGATATCGCGTGAGTCTGTAACAGCCTTTACAACTGATCGAGCTGTTGTTATAATCAAAGAAAATGACTTATTTTCAACCACTAATCAACCAATGTATCCAACGATGAAGGAAAGCATTGGGAATAAACCTGTCGTCGCATGCAGGTGATTGGCTGAAATTGAATGCTCGTTCTTTCTTTGAAGTCTTTGCCATTCAGTGGGACTATTTTATTACAGGCTGATATCACATTTACCTTGTAGAAACACACAAAATCACATGACATACAAAAACCACAACCAATGAGCCAGTTACCAACCTAATACATTTTTTTCAGTAAATAGGACAATGACCCTATAAATAAACCACCAAGGCCTACAAATGATATATTTAACAAAAACCGGCCATGTGCGAGTCGGACTCAAGCACGAAGGGTTCCGTACGATTATCTAAAAAAAAACGGCCCGGGGTTCGATTCCCAGGTCGGGCAAATTGCTATTGGGTTTTTCCACCAGGAATTTCTCAGTAGCAGCCCGGAGTATGGATTTGTGACCGGTTGATGGCAATAGGCTCTCCCCCTATTACATGGGTCTTAAACAAAACTGGCCAAACGTGGGTGTATGTGTATGTATAGGTACACCTCTGCCTTACCCTTCAAGGATTACAGGCGTGATGTTATGTATGTATTGTCATTTCCGTGGAATTTTAAAAAGTATCTGAGGTTTTCTGTTAAACCTATTATGTAGGTTTTTTTTAAGATCTCGGTAATATCATGATCTTGGTATACCTAGCTAATGAAATAAATAGTAGGTACCTTTGAGATGATCTATTTCTTTGTGGTTTTTCGTTTCAAGTTAATAATAGTTTTCATGCTGAGTGACAGCCGTTTTGCGTGGCTGTGGCGCATCCCAACCTTTTCTTATTTTTGTGTATATGTTTTTTTTTTGCGTCATGTTGACCGCAAATAAACTTATTTTCTTTCTTTCTTTAAGTTTCTGAGTTTACATCAACAAATAAAACATTAATTAATGGAATTCTACAGCTCTCGATTCAACAAAAAATGTGAAACAAAACACTTACAAAGGAACTGACTTTAAGTTTATAAAATAATTTTCATCAAAATAGGCAGACAATTAACAAAACTATGTATGCCATTACACGCTGTACCCAGTCAAGATATTACGTAACATTCTGGACATAGAATTCAGAGTAATAAGTGCAATGCATTTAATTTGCTTTGTTTGTATGCTAGAGGAAACGCTAAACATTCCACTTGTTATGTGTATGAAAAACATTCTTTACGTAAAATAGAGCCTTGTTTTGGAACAAAAAAGGGAGAGAAGAAAAAGAAGAAGAGAGATAGAAAGAGAAGAAAAAGAAAGAAAGAATAGAAGAGAGAGAAAGAGAGAGAGAGAGAGAGAGTGAGTGTGATAGTGTAAGAGTATTCTATTCTATTCTATTCTATTCCATAAATATTACAGATATAAATGTTGAAATTTTACATAGAGTGACACGTTGGGTGGTCTTATCGCTAAAAGCGAACTTTTACAGACAACCTTTGGATGGATTAAAGGGAGAAGGAGAGACAATACTGCAGGTAGTCAGAGGTGTACCAGTTACATATGTTATACAATCAATATATACATACATGAAGCATACACTTATCTATATAAATATATATAATTTACCTACTTAAACAATAATAAAGATGAAACAAGACCAAGAAACTGTATTATGTAGGTAATGATGATGTTTAAGGAGAGAGGTTTTTTTCCAGAATTTTAAAAGTGAACAAAGATTGAGCACTCCTTATCGACACGGGCAAGGCATTCCATTCCATACTGCTTGAACTGTAAAAGACTTGTCATAAAAGCTGGTGGAATGCATCGGTATATAGTCTCAAGTTTTCCGATGACCTCAGATATTTATTATGTGTGTCATGAAGGGACCTGTATTTCATAATATAAACCTAACATCACGCCCTTATTCCCCAAGGGAGTTGTTAGAGGCAAATAGTACACCCACGCGTGTCGCCAGTTATGCATCTCTAAAGGCGTGTACTCACGAACGAACAAAACATCGAACACGGAACATTTGGTTCGTACGTTTGGACGAAAATTAGCAAAGCAAACACAAACACCATACGAACACAGTTTGACTTGTGTTCGCGCTCAACCGCCCCGCTATCTTTAGTAGCCTGGATTCGCCGTCGGAAGTGGTACACAGTTGGATAGGTGGCTGAGAACGAATGCACCCGCTCCACCGCGCGCTCACCGCTCGAGTTCGGTACGAACCATGTACGAACAATGTTGCATCAAATTTCTCCGAACAACGTCCACACAGAGAATAGAAATTGGATCGCCACGAACATTTTTGAAGAACATGATATTTGATGTTTGTTAGTGTTACGCACGTGCAAACAAAGTTTTCGATGTTCGTGTTCACCATGTTCTTGTTCGTTCGTGCGTAAACGCCTTTAGGGCAAATTTTCCCAATGAAACTGAATGCGATCAGCACAAACCGCGTTCAAGAGCTGTCAGTATCACAAAGCACAATAAAGCGTTCCTTAGTTGGAATGAAGTTATATCCCAAGAACAAACTCAACGTTGTAGTTGAAAAACATGTACCCCCATACATTCCAACTGCAAATGTAAGTTTGTACGCACAATATTGAGTGATTTACCATGTTATTTTGAGATCATAGACTTCATAGAGTATATAATTTGATATGTCACACGTGGAGCGAGATATCGTGTCAGACTTTTACTGACTAAAACAAACCCGCCCACCCGTGTTCCTTCAGATGCCTGTGTGCCGGGGCCACGATAATGTCACACGGTACAGTTTGCAAAACATTCTTTTTTTGAAGTGAAGCCCATGTTCAAAATTAATTTATTTACGTTACCCAACAACTTAATCGGTTCAGTAGATTCGGAGCAATTCGGCTGTGACAGACAGACACACGAGTGATCCTATAAGAGTTCCGTTTTTTTCTTTTGAGGTACGGATTCCTGAAAAGGTATAGTTTAATAGTACTCGTATAATCACTGTTCGCAGCTGAAATCGTTTTGGAAATTACTACCACATTTATAGCTTAAATTCTAAAATGGCACTCAGTCATTAATCTCGATTTAAAGCTAGACTTGAGTCGAGATACCCGAGACACATATTACACATTATATATAGGGTTCATTGAAACAATAGGATTTATTACCTAAAATGAGATTATTTGCGTGATTAATGTTATTCAAACCCACAATACAATACATTTGTTTGAGAAACAAATACCCAATAACTAGAAGATAATTTACATCATTAATTGCTTTAAAGCTTATATTACCTTACTATGGATCTTATTGTTCTAGGAGGGTCTCGTGACTAAATAATAACAGCCGCGAGGGTCAACCGAAGGTTAAGCAACGTTTGCTGCAGTTGGTCCGTGGATGGGTGATCTTTACATACCCAGACTCCTCCGTGCCTCGGAAATCACGTTAGGCCGTTGGTCCCGGCTGTCATTCCTAGATCTATGACAGTCGTTACAGGACGTGAGAAGCCCAAAAATCTGACCACCAGCCTTACCTTGGGTCTCGTGTTACCCAATAACTGGGTTGTGGAGGTCAGATAGGCAGTCGCTCTGTGTAAGATACTGGTATTCATCTGCATCTGGTTAGACTGGAAGCCGACCCCAACATTGTTGGGAAAAGGCTAGGCAGATAGATTGATTGAATTTGGTTATTAGTAAAGAACCGCTATTCGCCCGTGAGTGTCGTAAAAGGAAATGGTGAAGATTAAGTGGGCAGTGTCCTTTTGTTTGATCCCCGTGGTCACCAACCATTCTGATAAGTGTAACGAATATAGCATTTATTTACTTTGACTTACAGTTTTAGGGGTTTATCGGTATGAGGAACAGGGTGTAAAGTTCACTCATCCTCCATAGAAAAGGGAAGATCCTCCGACCAGACGGATATTGTGTCTGGTGGGCAAGTGCCCGACGAGTGATGTCCGGACGTTCTATATAGGTATGCTAGTCGCGCGGTAAACTCTGCTTGCGCGATGCAGGATTTTGCGTGACGTCAGTGTGATGCGTAGTTCGCATGTGGTGATGTTGATGCCGCCACAGGTTTTTTTGTAAACAAAGCTTAAACAAAGAGACTTTTAAACGTCAAAAATGTATGGTTAAACAATCGCTAATCATTACATAACTTTAAATAACGTTTATATCATCGGTCGACCTATAATAATAATTCTTAACGTTGGCTTCACCACTAACCCTTTATAGTGGTGAAGCCAACGTTAAGAATTATTATTATAGGTGGACCAATGACCTTGTGAAGGCCGTAGGAATCCGCTGGAAACGAGAAGCACAGAACCGGACGAAGTGGAGGCCTATATTCAACATTAGACGTCTTTCGGCAGAAAAGATGATGACATTTTATGTTTTCTGGTTAGATCTATAACTGCACGTGTGACTCTCGTAAGTAACATAAACATTGAAAATTAATTTGACTCATTAGTCAAAATCTGGCTGGCTAAGGACATAATGTCACCAGAGCTAAATCCCCAGTGTGTCGTACTTTGAAGAAGATGCTCAATGCCCTTCTGACTGCCAACCCTGAATGTGATGTGTTTGCGGATGAATGGAGAAAAATTATGCGTATAATTATGTCTGTTGTTCTGTGAGAGGAAGTATGCAAGGGAGTCCACTGTCCCATATTAGTTTCAGCAATGCAAAGTTAAATTAAATTGATTTTGTATTTTTTTTTAATACAAAAATATGTTAATATTATTCTTTTTTTTTACTGTAATTGGTGTTTTACCGTTTTAATGAACTATAAATATATAAATAATTGACGGCACGGTTGGCGCAGTGGTTAAGCGATCGACTGCTGCGCTGCGTGTCGCGGGATCGATTCCAGCACGGAGCAAAAATTTGTATGACCTATAAGTAGTTGTTCTGGGTCTGGCTGTTTGTGTATGTGAGTTTAAATGTTTGTAAACGCACCCACGATACAGGAGAACTCCTAGTGTGGGGCAACGTTTCAAAAAAAAGAAGTTATTTTCCCTCTGCATCAAACCACCATTTTCAAAAAGTATAAGAATAAGCATCAATCATAAACATTATTTTAAAAACAATATTAGGCGCTTACGTCTTCAAAAAAGATCAACAAAATATCTTTGAGTACCTACCTCAAACTTCAAGCCTAACTTACAAGAAATCGATACTCGTAAAGGCGCCGAACTTCTAAAGGACGATTTTAACGACGTGTCCTAACTATTGAAGTTATTAGCCGGTGCCTTCCCTAACGAAAGTTTAATCTGGGTCTAGCTATCATGCCAGGTTAAACTCAGTTTGTAATAGGTTCGACACTTGGTTGCTGAGGAAGGTGCTTTGTCATTTTGATTTTAGGGATCGTTTGCATTTGATTATATTGACTATCGTGATTGAGAAAGTTAGTCGCAGGTCAGACAGGTCCAGTTGAAAACCAGCGTCAGGCACTAGTTCTTTGACATTTTTGCTGAACTTGGCATGTTTGGTGCTGCCGTAAGACACACTTTCCCACAAATTTCTTACATCACACTTTACACTTTTTATTTTAAAAAAAATCTGCTGTATTATATTGTGTGCCTGTAAATCTTTGCTTAATAAATGTATTTTCGTTCAATTAGTAGAGATTTTTGTGAAAATATTATTGTTTGGGAAACTAAACTAGCTGTTTTTGCTGTCAATTAAATTGTATTGCAATATTCTTGGTTTTATGTCATTGACCTAATTTTAAAAGCCGTATGCCGTAGCCGTATGTTTGTTGGTTGTGCTTCTGTTGTCATGATTGACTAGCTCTTATTAATGACAATATAGGTACTATTTATTATCAAGATTATAACAAATAAACGAAACAAAATAATTATTTATTTTAAAAAAACCCTTAAATTATACATATATTTTTAGAGGTAGATACTTTTTAGCAATGTGTAAACATTGCTACTTCTTAAAAAATACTCTTGCATCACGGGTACGCTTGCCGACACCCATTTCACAGGTCACTGCTACCCCATTTAAGATCTCATTTTGCCAGTAAGAAAACATAGCAGTTAATTCCTGAAATATTCAACAACAAAACAAGTTACTACACTATCACTGGCTGAAACTACTAGGTATATATTCAACAAACTGCTGCACTAATCTTAAATCTCCGCTGAAATTTAATACTACGCTCGCTTGTTCCGCTCTTCAAATGTAAAGTTATGTTCAAACGGTGATAGTGTTAGAGCTAGTAAGGGTGAGTTACTGTCAATTCACTTTAATGGTGATTGTGTCGTGTCTATGTACAAACGACGATAGTGTTTGAGCAAGTAGTGAGCGTTAGTTACTGCCGTGGGACATGTAAAGCCAATGACCAAAAATGGAGCAATGGCCCTCGATCAAAAATTATTAAGGAGATGCAGAATAATATGACAAACAAAAGTTAATATGTGGTAACATAACCTAACATCAATCTGGACCGAGTTATATAGATAAAAAAACACTTTTTTTTAAATTTATTTACCATCTAAGAGCAGGTTTGTACAGCTTAGAGCTTATTTTTACATACAAATTCAAGTTCAAGTTTACATTAGGACTGCATTTTGTAGGAAAATCGTTTAGCAATTCATGTTTGTGATTAGTTTTTCCAATACCGACTAAGGTTTCAACGAAGGTATAAAACCAAATGCATCATTTCCCATAGTAATTTAGTCTTGTCACGTTAATGAATAACTATTGTTAAGTGTAGCGATCCGTTGCTTCAGCTACAGGGATCAATCATTTTTTTTGCAGAACAATTTTTGTTGAATTTTCCGAGCCATGATAGTGTCCAATCAATCTGCCTAGCTTTTCCCAACTATGTTACGGTCGGCTTCCAGTCTAACCGGATGCAGCTGAAAACCAGTATTTCACATGGAGAGACTGCCTATCTGAACTCAACATTCCAGTTACTTGGTCACACGATACCCCTTGGTAAGGCTGGTTGTTAGGCTTCTGACTACCCGTAACGACTGTCAAATATTTTCTAATGACAGCATGATAGTGTCCATTAGTTTATTTAAAACATGGCATAAGGCTGAATTCATTGGGAATAGTTAACCCTGAGCATAGTATGACCACTATCTTTAAATCTACGAAAAAAGACATAATTTTCTATTAAAAGTGACATTTCTTTTCTTCGTTTCTGACAACGCGCCGTAGAAATATTTCTACAATCTGTAATTTTGTTTTAAGTTTCTACTGTGATCATGCTACGCATACTGCGGACCTTCAAAATCAAGAAAATTATCGATCTAAGAGACAAAACTGCTTGCTTGCCTGTAATTTCACTACCTGGACGAAATTGCTAGCTGATACTCTGATCTTTCATTTTGATTCGAATTCACTGACGGACAACTCAAAGCCTAAACGGCTAGGTCTAGAATGATTAAATTTGGCGTAAGTGTTTCATAAACAGTTATTTTCGGCCAGTCTATCCATCATAAAAAGTAGTTTGGGACTCCTTCGAAATGTATGGGAAAAGGTTTTTGCAATTTCTGACTTTTTTAGTACTCAAACCGCAGTATTATTGGTCCAATAAACTTTTTTATCCTTTTAAGAAACAGGATCGATTGCCATCAAAAAGAGTTTTTTGTGAAAACTGCCCATTTTCTTTCTCTTTCAAAATCTGTGAATGTGGATCAATTTTATTTTATATATTTATAGTTAATTAAAACGGTACAACACCAATTACAATTATTAAAAAAAAGAATAAAATTAACATATTTTTGTATAAATGTTATACAGATTCTATTTAATTTAAGTTTGCATTGTTAAAACTATTATGGAACAGTGGACTCCCTTGCATACTTCCTCTCACAGAACACCAGACATATACGCATAATTTTTCTCCATTCATCCGCAAACACATCACATTCAGGGTTGGCAGTCAGAAGGGCATTGAGCATCTTCAAAGTACGACACACTGGGGATTCAGCTCTGGCGACAGTTTTGGATGAAGACTGCACAAACAGATTGTGCCGGCGGCTCAGACGGTGTCCGATGTATTTGTCGGGCACAAATAGCCGGCAGAAAAGGCCGTGTAGCTCTGGGCAGTCTATATGTCCCCGTAGGGTTTTACAGGCTACCGTGAGTTGGTCAAGTTTTCGTCTCACTTCCAATGAGTTAAACCCCAACATCCCTAAAATAAAGTTGGTAGGATACATATAGGGAAAGAAATTGTATAACCTTTGGAAGAGGAATCTTAGAAAGGTTTTCAGGACCTTTCCAAGCATCAACGTTTGGGTCGTGGTATAGGGATGCCAAACACAGGCACTGGACTCGAGTTTGTTTCGAACCAGAGTGGAATACAAGAGACTAATAACATTTGGTTTGCGGAAGTCACGAGCATTTCGCAAAAAAAGAATCCTTTGCAAGGGTAGAGATGTGGTCTCTAAAAGTAAGACAGCGGTCAAAAGTTACTCCCAAGTCCTTTATGTTGGTGACACGAGTGATTACTTCACCACCCAAACTATAGTCATAATGGATTGGTCGCAGCCCTCTACCGTACGTCATGACGTAGCACTTATTAATATTGAAACATAGTTTCCTCACAATGCTCCACTCAATATGGCTCAAAATGTTAAGGACCCAAAAACCGCAACCCCCCCACCCCCCAACGCGAAGACCATTTTCCTGCAGCTACCACTATAAAGGTAGGTACCCCTTACGTCTCAAAAATCCACCCTGTATAATGAAGCTCTAAGACAAGATTTTTGAATATGAAAGTTCCCGGCTTGTTATAACGGCTTGTAAAAATATAATTTTCGTCAACCACCAGTGTGTTAGTATTCAAATTCTTCTATTCTCCGAATTATATTCAACATTTGTTAAACAAAACACTATTAGCATGTGTCGAACTTGACACCTAACTTATGTTTCTATCCGAAACTAAAGTTCAGTTCAAACGGTGACAGTAATTTCACGGGTAGCGGATGTAACTTCATCTTGTCAATTGAGGTGAACATGTAACATTAAACTTCATTTACTTCCTTATCGAAACGAGCTTAATAATGGCTTTGGCGTGGTGTTCCGGTGTTGTAAAGAGGTTGATAATATTAGCAATAAACGACAGAAACAATTGAAATTTACAATGGCATACGCCATCACCTGACTGCAAATTAACTATGATAACTTACCGGATAACAAGGACGTACATAGCTATGCTGACGTAACATAACATCACCCTGGGTCCCCTGAAAGGTAAGGCAGAGGTATACCTTTAGTACAGGCACATTTCGCCAGTTATTTTTAAGTCCCTGGGTAATGAGGGGCGAGCCAATTGCCATCAACCGGGCACATATTCAGACTCCAAGCTGCTAGTAAGAAAGTTCTGACGGAAAAACCTTATAATACTGTGGATGGGTCAATTTCCAGGTCGGGCCTATAGACAGACCGACCGCGGCATGTGTTGTCCGAAGTAATATCAGAAGCCCATCAATAAGAATTCGAAACAAATTCTCCGATACCTGTCCATACGCAAAATACACGCTTTGACATGGAAATGCGTCCATCCTGTATTACCTAGGTATCGCCAAAAACCTTGAAAAATCCAACACGAACATGCATTTAAAACCTATCTCCAGAATTGTCAACCCAACGCCCTTCCTTATCTTGTTATAAAAGATCTTTCGGAGAATTTGGTAACGTAATCGAAAAATTAAATTAAATTATCCCTCCTGTAGTCAAGGTGTTTCCCTCGTCACAGAGAACATCGAATACATAAAAGGTACAGAAGGTCGGGTCGATAAAACGAGCAAAAACGCACGCACACATAGACACGCTTCACGTACAGCGAGTGCAAGTACACTCGCGACTGGCATTATTTATTTATTTAAACTTCTCACACACAATAATGTACAAAGGTGGACTTAATGCCTTAGGCTTTCTCTACCAGTCAACCAAAGGTGGTGAAGAGATAAGATGGCGGGTGCTCTGATTGAGAGAAAATAATAATTCGTTCGTTCATTCGTTTGAGATCGTGGTACGTACGCGTTTAGGTATGCGTGCGTCTATTTTCTCCCCTTGTATAGAGCTGGGCTTCTGTAACTTTTTTTATGAGTTGAATAACAACGAGGAGGGTGATCTAACGAGCGTATTTTGTTTTTTTTTATGGTTCTCTGTTTGAATTGTGAGAGAGTTGGTTTCAATTTCAGTTGGTCATGTATGAAGCTTACTCGTGTTATGATTATCTTGTCAGGGATAGTTCATGCCGTGATTATAATTATCATTCTATGTCAATTAAGTACGTTAATTATAAAAATATCTCATCTAACTGCTCATTATAGCATTCCAATTTTTCCATAGCCTACAATTTTCAAAATAAAAATTCTAAAAAAGCCTGTTGTATTTCCGTGAATACAGCCAAACGCTATGCCTTAACAAAGTGCTCGTGTTCATTAGCAGCGGTGCCTATCGCGGTTCAGTGGTTCGTAAAGTGGTGCTACCTAATAAGAAAAGTAGGTGCTATCAATTTATAATTGCATCATTGCCTGCTACCTACAATTACTATATTTTAAAAGAAGTAATGTAGATTCTAGACTGAAAAGTTAGGTTTTGAAGGAAACCCAAGTAAGCATACATATAAATAATAAGTACAAGAATTAATTATTATTAGTTGTTTTTTTAACACATAAATGTACTGTAGCAAGTACCTATCTTTAACAAAAGTCCATAATAAGGAGATTTTCTACGCCCGTAGTGCTAATGGATTTCGCTAATTTCTCAATTTCGTTGATTCCTAAACGATATCGTTAAAGTCATATCAATGAAATGTGTAAGCAGTGTTCACCAACTTTTGGTTGCTAAAATATTATAGCCGTCAATAACGCTACCATCTCGCTGATTTAGAAAATATTTTTAATTTCTGCACGAATTATTCTCAATATAGTACGTGGCGATGCGAAAACGATTGCTTACAAAAGAAAAACTAAATACGGGTAAAGGAAGAATAAATAGTGCCAAGTAACAAGGTATTAATAAGCCATTACTCGTAGATAATATGATATTAATAGCGACAGGGGCTCCTCGCCTGCATAATAAGTTCCAACTTGCTTATTAAGGAGCTGAGACTTGGCGGACGGCCTAAAGATTTTTAATCTCTGCTTTTAACGGACTAATTAATTGTGTTAACTGGATGTGCAGCTCCTTTTCAGCTAATAACAAAATGTATGTAGTCAGTAAGACGTCGGACGAGAAATGAAATTCAACAGCATCTTTCAATTCGATTCGACATAAAATTAAATTGCAAATACCGCTCTCGTAGTTGTTTTAAAATAATTTAAAAGATATAATAACCCCAAAAAAAGAACCTCATCACATATATACAATATTAGTTTTAGTATAAGCGATCCCGAAACACGTGTCTAGTATTTTTATGTAAAGAATCTATGTACAAAATTTCGAAACTGTATCATGAAAAATCACAAAGTTATAAGGTTGTTATGTTACCGGTTTGTCCGTACAAAAACATGCTAACGGTGCTCCCGCGCCTCCAGGGTCGTCTTGCGCTTATTGATAATAATTTGGCAGTAGGTACCTAACCATACGCAAATATTGTAAGTAATTAAATGGCGATTACATTTTCCATCACAAAAATATTTTTGGGACAAAATATGACATGGTGTAAAAATTATTGAAATCGATTCAGTTCTTTATTCTGAACAAACTATATTCAGGTTTCGCATAAACCTACTAAAAATAATGTTGTATTCTATCACGTTTAGATAGATATCGATACCCATCATCCCAGCGGAGTTTCGCTAGCTAATTTAACTTCACCCTGTATAGTAACGTACCTGGTAATTATTCAATCTAATAAACATTATTTTACGGCCGGACTAATCTTTTTATGACAATAAAACAAAAAAACCTGTTATTTTCTCGTCCCCAATTATTGGCATCTAATCTTTTCCTCAAGTCTCCATCCTTTAGAATTCATTAAAATATAAGTATTCTATACACGCACGATTCCCTTTTTTAAATCACCATGAAAAAGTCCTCGAAATTTTCCCGAAACCCCGCCATTGGGGCACTAAAGACCTTTTAGATCGTCTTGTTTTTACGATAATAAGACAGAACAGATTGTGCCATCCCCAAGGTACGACCCGAACCATTTTTTATTCGCAATTACCTGCTTACTTGATGACCCTCATAAAATATAGGGTCGGCACGCAATTTTAAATGTGAAAGTGATATATTTATTTCTTTAGATAAATAGTTGTCATATTTATGTTTGTGAGAAAGTAATAGAATCTTGGGTTTTATTTTACTGCAGGTTTTATTAGCATTCAGGTATTTTTAGAAGTCATGATTGAATATAGAAGTCATGTTTTTTTATTAGGGTAGTTCTTTACGTCTTCTTACGGTGTAAAAGGATGGAAAGTATACAAAGTCTTGGTGGCCCAGCGGATGCAAAATAAAAACCAGTTAATTATATATCTTCTAAAATGGAACTTAAAAAGAGGTTCTTGCAGTATATACGCATATACAGCGTGGATTTTTGAGACGGGGCAGTAAAGGCATAAAACACCTTAACCGTTGAAGCTACAGGAAAGCGGTCTTACGAGACTGTCTTTAACTTTTTAAGATATATTTATCTGTGTTCACAGATCTTGAAAAAAATACAGTCAACAAGAAAATGGCCAGTTTTCACATAAACTTTTTTGATGGCGATCGATCCTGTTCGAACTGAGAACTGAAACTGAGGTTTGAGTACTAGAAAATTCAGAAATCGAAAAAAACTTTTTCCATACATTTAGTAGGAAACTCCAACTTTTTTTCATGATGGACAGATTAGCCTTATCCGTTGTCGCTATACGAAAATGAGATGTGCGGTAAGGGCAGGTGCTTTTAGTGCCCCATCTCAAAAATCCAGCCTATATATTTTTTTTTTCATTTAGGTATCCTACTCTGTCCCATTAATGCTAAGCAAAGGCGTCTTCCAAATCCTTCCAGGCATCCTTTTTCAGAGCTATCTCAATCCAATAATAATAATAGTAATTATAATAACTAAACTTGCCGTCAGAACTGAGTACCCAGACCAATATTTTCATACAAACGAGGTCATTTGGAAGCCTCGGTTCTCCGTCACGTAACGATTCGGATGTAATCTGATAGCAGCTTTCCAGAATACGGAAGGAGGGGATCTAGAACGCCTCAGGTGCCCAACTGATCAAACCGATATTTCATACCAGAGTTTTCATGAAACAGAAAGCCTCAAAAATACCATCAAAATGTATAGAAATCCGAACACTCAAAACTCTACACACTCTCTGGTAAATGGATTGTCTGACCAGTTGAGTGCCATAGGCGCTCTAAACCTCCTCCATCTGTACTCAGGAAAGCTGCTATCAGATATCATCCGAATCGTTACCTGACGGAGGAACGAGGCTTCGAAATTACCTCGTTTTTATGAAAATGTTGCTCTGGGTACTAAGTTTTAACGGTCAGTGTAGTTATTATAATTATTATGTTAGTTATTATTATTATTGGATTGAGGTGGCTCTGGAGAAGAATGCCTGGAAAGATTTGGGGGACGCTCAGCAGTGGGACAGTATCACGTAAATAAAAAAAAATAACGGCGCCGGATAGCCTTTACCAGAAGTAATCATCGTATTAGTGGTTCAGCAACTTCAATATCATCAGGATTTTGCCGGACTATAGCAGTTCCTCGTGGACGTGGTACGACAGCGGCTTCCCCCTGACATCTTCCTCTGTCATCAGAAGACAGCCGCCACGTATCCATCGATGCGATGCTCTGCTACAGTGACTGTCACCAGCCACCGTTACCCTTATCAGATCTCATCCAAATTGTTACCTGATGGAGAAACAATGCTTTGAAATGACCTCGTTTGCATGAAAATGTTGCTCTGGGTACTTAGTTTTGACGGCCAGTGTATATAATAATACCACCCTATTACTATCCTACTGCTGGGCAAGGGCCTGTTCTTATACAGATAAGGCACGAGCATTGATCAGCACGCTTGCTCAATACGGGTTGGCAATTTCAGAGCGTATGTGTGTTTGTTACTTCTTCACGCTCAAACAGCTGGACTAATTTTGATAAAATTTTGTATGTAGGTAGCTGACACCCTAGATTAACATATAGGCTACTTTTTATCTCAATATTCCCACGGGATCGAGACTTACGCGGGAGAAACCGTGGGGCGCAGCTAGGTAACTATAAGTCTAGGTTTCCTCACGATAGCCAGGGTTGCGGGTTTGTCTGAAAGGGATACCGTGGCCCTGGCACACAGGCAACTGAAGGAACACGGGTAGGTTTAAGTCCGTAAAAGACTGACGCGCCCTCCCGCTCCGCCTAGAGCGGGATAGGTAAATAATTAGATAGATAATTTCCCACCCAAAAAAAAAGGTAAAATGTTTCCTTACATTGTTTTTGCTTTACCGATGTCATTAATGTCCAAGATAAACCCACTATAGTAACTATACAAGTAAACATAGACTCATCCATTATTCAAAACGTTCCTTTAAATTAACATTGTTTGAAGGACTTCGCAACAAACAAAACTCGAGTACACTACAAATTAATACCGAACTTAAATTACAAAACACTAATGAGAAGGCTCTTCATTTGCATCACAAATAATTAGTACCCGGACATTCGACATTCTACTTATAAATAATAAATCATTCGACTACCGTTCAATCTGCCTAAATTGCACACAAAAAATAATAATGTAATTCCACATCGACATCTGATCGATTCTCATTTTCCGGACATTCATTCAAATATTCATTCGGTCTCGAACGAAGTTATTTCTCTAGGGTAAGTTTTTTTAAAAATATGTATGGATTTTTTATATATCAATGTATTTATTACTTTTTTTGGATTCCATTTAGAATATGTCGAGTTTTCGCATACAGTGTCAATATCTGACAATGATGTGTTTCAAGAATGAAATGTTAATCTGTGAGTAATGGGTCAATAAATCGTAATAAAATCCCCTGTAAATTCAATCTAAACTCTATTGTTATATTTTAATATATTTCCGGTATATTTGAATGCCTATTAAAAATAGCTGTCGTTAGGAAACAGTATGACAGCTTCTAGGGATTCTTTGTTCGAAGATTATGAGGTCGATTAGACCCTAGACCGTGCCCAAGATGGAGGATGATAATGAAGACAGTTATGACTTAGACCAACTTAGTAAGTACCCGCATGACATAGATAATGTGACTGGTAAATCCGTGAATACGTAGCTGGGTCGATCAAGGCTGGTCTTTTCCCAACTATATTGGGATCGGCTTCCAGTGTAACCGAATGCAGCTGAATACCGGTATTTTACATGGAGCGTCTGCTCTGAGCTCCACAACCCAGTGACTGGGTAATACAATACCCCTTGGTAAGACTGGTCGTCAGGCTTTCGGGCTTCAGAATCCGTAACGACTGTCAAAGATGTGCGAATAACAGCCGGGTCCAACGACTTAACGTGCTTTCCGATGCACGGAGGGGTCTAGATATTAATGTATGCCCATCCACGAACCGACCGCGGCAAAAGCTTAAATGCCTTCCGCAGAAACGTAGCAATCATCATCATCATTTCAGCCGAAAGACGTCCACTGCTGGACATAGGCCTCCCCCAAGCACCGCCGCTTCGACCGGTTCTGTGCTTCCCGCATCCAGCGGATACCTGCAGCCTTCACAAGGTCATCGGTCCACCTTATAGGAGGCCTCCCAACGCTACTTCGCGTCGTAGCAATATTCCACAATAGCTCTCATTTCTAGCCTGACTATAATACTTACCTAATACCTCAGCGCCTCCTCACTCTCTATCTCGCTTGCACACTACTGCTCGCGGTAACGCGAGCAAGCGAGACTAAATGAGGTGGAATGTGACGGATAGGGTTTACGTGGTGGGACCAGATAAATAAGACGACTTAAATTGTCAACATAAAAATATAATCACATAAAAAAATGTGAAGCGGGTAGGTAGGTTGGTCACAAAGATTTCCTTAACTTCCCTTGGGAGTAGCACAGTACTCTCCTGGCTCAGCCTGGTGTGACGAAGACCGCGGTGGGTGTGCCACGCTGCACACGCCAGGGATGGTGACGGTCGGCGGATGTTCTCGCCAGGCCCGAAGCTCAGCTTGAAGTGCCGGTAGTTTAAGTAATTTCTTTTTAACGTAAAAATAATGGTAATTTAATAAAATATAGCATCTGCTTTATATTTAGTTCAGTTACTGTTATTATGCAAAGTTTCATTATCTAATTTGAAGTTTTTTTTTTAATACTAGCGGTTTTGTTGTTCGGTTTGGAGGTAGTTTTGTGATTTTTTTATGGAATCGTGTTTTCGTCAAACAGTACTTAAAATTAATCCTCAACTTTACCATATATTTATTTCAAAATTAATGCTGCAGTATTTCAGATTTAACGGAGGATCATGCAATTTGAGGTAATAAATACTCGCAAGTAAATCCTCACTTATGGCTATTTCATAAACTTCGTTTTTGCATAGATATTACCTCATCGTATCGATAATTAAGCAGACTTCTCTACAGAGTATGGCTCCTGAACAAAAGCAAGGTTTCATAACAGATATCGATTGCTTTCGGCTGAATAGAATTTTTCTTGACGATGGTTATTAAATTTATGAATAAGATTTGGGCCTTTGGTGTAAGATAGGTATTTTTTCTTTTACGTGTTCCTTGGTTTGATAGTGATTTAATGTTTTTTAATGGAGTCTTTGATAAGAAAGAACTTTATAAGTAGTCGTATAGATCAACAACAGCTGAAGCTATCAAACAAGTATAAGCCCCATTTATATAACGCAAGTTTCTTGTCTGTGGCATACAATTAATTGAAGAAACACAAAATACTTGACAGTCTAAACACTGTACAGGTTTAATTGTTGTTTCAACTTATGATACGCCACAGGCGATTAAATGGAACCGTGTAAATCAGGCTTTAGAATGCAAACGTCGCAAAAATTCGAACCAGGGGTAGCCCTAAGTAATGGCAAAGACATTGCTGTGTCAGAAAGTCAAAGCCAAATCATTTATTTCAAGTAGTCCACAAAAATATACTTTTTAGGGTGCTATCACAAAAACAAAACGTTTTTCGTCAAGTTCTTATCTAATTGTGAGAAAGCTTAAAATAATTGAAACATTAAGTCTGTGTAACTATAAAAGTACAGTTTTCGTGGTGATAAACCATTCGTGTCAGTCTCAGCACCTGTTAATAGTTTCATCACTTTTACGCTCTCGAAAATATAGCTTATTTCGCCGTTCATTTACTTAATAAATATATTGTATAATCATAAAATAAAATTTTGATTTTAACACACGGATAGCTAAAGCCCAGTGTGTGATTTTTAAATTTATTGATATGGTTTGTTAAATAATAGGAAAAAAAACATTACCGACAGTGTTTTTAAAAAAAATATAGGTTTTATCAACATTATTTTCTGAGACTATTTGTAACAGTTTGATAGTTCTTTTTACTAGCTTTTTGAGTTGAACATGTCTGCTTACATAAAATATTTTTAATAACTAAATTTATGTTATTATATTGAAGAAAAATGTTCCTAAACTCAACACGATATCGGCAATTTTGTGTGAAGAGGCAACGGAAATTATTTTTTACAATATTATAAACCAACATTTTCGATTTAAAAATTTCTACCAATGGAGATCAAGGAGTAATCTATCTGTGGCAATTATTATTACATTTGGTTTAGTTAAATTTGGTCGCAAAATGTTTTACTGCAAATTTTTGTCAGATTTTGTGATAGCGTCCTTAAACGTCAAAATTTACAAGAAAATTGAATTGATTCTAGTTGCCCCTTCCAAAATTTAGTTTCGTGTGAAGAAGAATGGGCAAGAAACCCCATAGATACTCTTTTAAAATGATTGTGTTATAATATTTTGTATCCGATTCTGATTCTCGTCAACAATCATTTACACCGATAAAACAAACTCTTTATCAAACAAACTGCACTTTTCTCGTTTCCCTACCATCAAAAGGCATTGTATCTCGCAGTTATAAAGCATCATTAAACCAAGTTTAGCTGTTAACAGTGTAAAGTAAACAAGACATTTGATTACGACTGCTCGCCGCGGCTTTAAACGATCAAAGTTGTGAATGAGTTGAAAAGTCGCGACTTTTGCGTGGTTCAATGTTGATGTCTTGTTGTTTATTTTTATGTTTTCTTGAAATTGTAATTTTGTGTTCTTATGGAGATATGTTACATATTACCATCGCGGGCAAAATAAGGATGACGGTGGCATAGGAGTGTGGGGCGATCCCCACGCTCCGGGGCACTGGGCTCTCTTTTCTTATGCTCTTTGAGTGAAGTCAGGCTGTGATGATGGAGATATGTCAGGATAACTTTCTCTTTTAAGAAGTTGCCGTAACTTGGGAATTCTCCCATGCCATGGATGCGTTATACAAACACAAATACAAACATGTCAAACAAATAGGCCGAGGCCAAACGCGTCGATTTCTGAATTGAAAATAAAACTATCGTATGGCCTTTTTATTACTCCTATATATGAATAAAGTCTTCAAACTTGTGTGTCTGAACCTGGGTTGGCCTAAGAAGAATCAGCCTATAATATTCTCACAGCTAGGACACAGGCTTCCGCTCGGTGAGAGGGAGCAGGCCGTAATCTACCAAGCGGGCCCAGTGCGGGTTGGTAGATGTCGCATGTCTTCGACTTATTTATTGTAGGACATGCCAGCATGCTCACTGTTTTGAAAGCAGTGGTCATTAAATAATTAACCCTAATTAAAGCTCCTGTCTGGGTTCGAACCTACAACCTAAAACTAACGTAACTCGCGGCCGTTATCACTGCTCTCTAACCATTTTTTTTTTGTTTTGCCGGGGTGGAAAATCCTCATGGATGTCCTCCGCCCTGGGGAGGGCGGAGGGGTGTGTCAGACTCATAGTGACTAAAAACTACCGCAGTGTTCCCTTCCCACACTTGCACCGGGGATCTTGGGAGCTAGTATTACTTCCGTGATCCCTGGCTAGTGCCGGCCTCTGCGGGCTACCTCAAGTCTGGGGGGGTGAGGTGTTGGACCCCCCCCCCCCCCGCGATGTCTGAAAGGGCTGTGCGTGGAACACTAGGCGCCGCCACCTCGGGTTTAGTGTGATACTGCTCTCTAACCAAACCTAACCTGGGTAAATAAATTTATTTTCTTTTTTCTTTCAAACTAAATCATTATTATGTATATACAAAATAAGTATTTCTAATCCAAACATCGTTCAAATTTACGTAACGAATTAGCCACATAATATTTTTTATTGGTCATACAACTCTTTATCATTCTTGCCATAACACAAGCTAGAAACTCTCTCCGTGTAAACGAGCCTTTAACGTGCAAAACTCGCACTTTTACACAAACAGAACCATATATACTTTTCCATAAGCCCTGATTACCATTTAAATATCACGACGATACCAAGAACAAGTCACCAACAATACTTATCGGTACCAAACAGCACTTATTGGTACCAAGCGGCACTTTTAAGTACGGGATGGAACGAGGAACGCGAACGCTGCATACGATTACTTACTTTTCATATTCAAATTCATGAAGATATTTAAACGAAAACAACAAGCAACGAGTATAATTTCGCTAATCTTTTTCCTGTTTGGGGCTATGTTGTTATAAGTTAGATAATGTATTGATCGTGGTGTCATCTTGGTACATGAGATAATTGTGTTTTATTCTATTCCACTGTAGTTTTTACGTGATGAGAAATGAGGAACAGCGTATAAAATTCACTCATTCTCCATAGAAAATGGAGGATCCTCCGACCAGACGGGTGTTGTGTCTGGTGGGCAACTGCCCGACGGTTGAGGGCGGGATGTTGTATACACCATTATTTTTAGTATATGTGAAACTTGAATATAGTTTGTTCAGAATAAGGAACTGAATCGATTTCAATAATTTTTACACCATGTTATAGTTTGTCCCAAAAATATTTGTGTGATGGAAAATGTTGCACCATTTAATCACTTACAATACAATCGCCGTACGGTTAGGTACCTACTGCTAAATTATTATCAATGAGCGCAAGACGACCCTGGAGGCGCGGGGGCGCCATTAGCATGTTTTTGTACGTACAACCCAGTAACATAATAACCTTATAACTTTGTGATTTTTCTTGATACAGTTTTGAAAGTTTGTACTTAGATTCTTTACATAAAAATACTAGACACGTGTTTCGGGTTACGCATATACTAGAAGTAATATTGTATAAGCTAGTCACACGGTAAACTCTGCTTGTGCGATGCAGGATTTAGCGTGACGTCAGTGTGATGCGTAGTTCGCATGTGGCGATGTTGATGCCGTCACATCACATTGCAGATTTTAGTAAACTGATTGTTTTTGGTTCTGTTTTTTTTTTGTTAACACTTCGCTTTAGCGTGGCAATAGTGTTCATTGACCCCCCTAAATTTTCTAGTATTCTTTATTTCAAAAACTGAAATAAAGTCCGCTAACGTCCTGAATTAATATCTATCCTGATCTTCAACATGTTCCAATAACGAAAAACCATACATATTTTATTGTTTGGGTTCCTATGGAGGAATATTAGAGCAATGAACGCTATTGCCACGCTAAAGCGACTCGGGTATAGTCGGTTCCATATTATTTACTGAAGATCTGGTAAATTTCTCCAAAGATAACTAACCATACATTCGGATCCCCCAACAATACCTACTTGATCTTATTTAGGTAGCTGCCCCAAAAACTGGCCTAGCGACAAAATTGTCGTGTTACATCGATATCCTAACACGTAGGGCCGATTCTCGCTCAGTTGACTTACTAGCCTCATTTCCTTAAGGAAGGAAGGAAGGACGGACGACTATTGTTCAGCTACCCTTCGTGGTACTTTGACGATTTTCTATCAGTCTTATTGATTGGCTTTTTTGTGAAGATTTTATTTTACAAGAGAATGCTGGGCGACTATTGTTGGCAGATTTTTTGTAAAATGACTTTTTCGTTTTGCTTTTTTGACATTAAATAGGACGTAGTCCCTAAAGATATTGGCAGTGGTTTATAGTATATAATATAATATATATTTATTCTTGGAAAGCTTTATTGTTACAACAAGATAATAAGCATTTAAAATGAAATATCGATCGATGTTATGTAAAATTCACAAAAAAAAACAGATAAAAATGTCTCCTCTCATAGTAGCACGAAGCAAAAATAGCTATTGCGGAATACCATGGTGGAAATATTAGACTGTCATCAAGGTAGTAAAGGGGAGGACTGCCCAGGGGTGAAGACATCCAACATTTAAGTAGAATAGAATACTCTTTATTATGTACACCATAAAAATTACACATATAAATGTTGAAATTTTACATAGGGTGACACAACGGGCGGTCTGTAAAATATCGCTAAAAGCGATATTTTACAGACAATCTAACATCCAATCATTATCTTAAGTACTTATTTGAATTTTATATAAAATCGTCAAAGGATAAAAAAAAACAAAACAAGATCTCAAAACGGCTATTAAATAAAATCTTCGAAAAACAATACATCGAGTCTTATCCTTATTTGTGCCATAAATGATCTTAAGTTTCGGGCCAAGAGACTCGTTAGAGCATTTTGTTTAAACATGTTCGTCTCAAGACTTCGGGAATAGGGCCCAATGGAGCTATTGAGGACATTAAAATTACTTATCTTACAGCTTGGTCTCTGAGGTAGGGAGTCAAAGATCTTTTAATGGCTAGGTAGCTAGATTTTCCTACTAAGTAGGTGATTAGTCTTAGCCTAGAGTATATAATGTAACTTAAGGGGGGGATGCGCTAAGGTAGCCCACGAAATTCAAATTTTCTTACGTTTTTTGCAATTTGCAGGTCAGTAGCAGGTTGTATGTTAATCTAAATATGATTCGCGGCCATAACAAATATGGCTTTACAGAATTATAATCAATAGAATCACCATTACATTTCTCTAAGTTCAAAAAATCCTACTGAATGATTATTTCAGAAATAATCTTTCAGTAGGATTTTTTGAACTGATGATGATGCTTTTTTTATTCTAATGGTTATAATTTTGTACAGCCAAATTTGTTATGGCTGCGAATCATATTTAGATCAACATACAACCTGTTACTGACCTGCAAATTGCAAAAAACGTAATAAAATTTGAATTTCGCGGGCTACCTTAGCGCATCCCCCTTAAGCCTTTGTGACCTTACCACACTCACACATACACAGCTACACTCACCCCAACACCATAATGCCCGGCACATTCATACATAATCCCTTATCCTTGTTATTAATTCATTTAAAACCCCTTTTACTTTCTTCGCCCCCGTTTCTTATCCCCCACAATTAATTGTATTAGGCTAGTTATTTTTTGTTACAAAAGTGCACATTACTAATTTGTAAGTAACTGTTTTACCATCCATAACGGACGGATGGGTGACCCCTGTAAGACAGGTTTTTCCTAGCATGGGGGTCATTGATCATTTATATTGTACCAGGTTATTTACACACTTAAATTAAGTGTGCCTGTGTATCTGTGTACTTCTATCATCATCTGCCTAGCCTTTTCCCAACTATGTTGGGGTCGGCTTCCAGTCTAACCGGATGCAGCTGAATACCAGTATTTTACATAGAGCGACTGCCTATCTAACCTCCACAACCCAGTTACTGGGTAAGACGATATGCCTTGGTAAGACTGGTTGTCAGACTTTTGGGCTTCTGACGACCCGTAACAACTGTCAAAGATCTACAAATCACAGCCGGGACCAACGGCTTAACGTGCTTTCCGAGGCACGGAGGAATCTTGGTATGAACAGATGGCCACCCATCCACAAACCAACCGCGGCAAGCGTAGCTTAACGTGATCAATCGACCCGTGTGGCAGTTATTATTTAGCCACAAGCTCCTCCTCTGTGTACTTCTATGTCCAATAAATAAAATTACATTCTTTTGCAAGTAATTTTTAGCTTTTCAGAAAATTTATTTTCCATGACAAAAGCAACTTGTTACTTGTGTGGTTGTCAGTTTTTCGGGCTTCTGTCGTCCCGTAACGACTTTCAAAGATCTTCGAATGTCAGCCGGGACCGACAAGCGTAGCTTAACCTGATCGATCGACCTGTGAGGCTGTTATTAGTACTTAGCCAATCTAACTTCACTCAAAAGCTTAAATACGTAGTTTAAACGCACATTAGAGGCATATACAGTCGACTAGCAGCTCATACAGAGCTGCCAAGTCAAAGCAGTGCTCGACAACTTTGTGTAGGCGCGCAGCCTGCAGCCGCCATTCATACGAGATCCAGTTTGAGAGGCCGGCTAATGTTTGTTAAGTCCAATTTGTTATTTTTCGCTTGGACTATAGGGATGGGTGTTGGAGCTATAGAGAGGTATCTGGTGTGCTTTGATAAACATATTTCTAATTCACTTTTATATAAAAACTTCTTATCTTTTTTTTTTTTTATTTATATCAGACATAAGTGGTCCATATTTTTGTTAATATACTTAAGAATTATGTTAGTAACCAAAGCTTCAAATACACACCACAATTATACTAATATAACTAAAAAAAATAAAAGAAGTTTAGTACCTACCTACCATACCTAAATAAAATTCTTAAATTCATTCAAATGTTACCATCATCAATACTTATATTTATTAACATCAAGAAATTCACTAAAATCATAAAACAACAAAATAAGAATAAAAAATAATAATTAAAAAAATATAATGATAATAAATTATGTTTATTTATTGTTATTATATTATTTATAATAATTATGATTATTTCTGTAAGTAGGTTTATACAAACACTTTTACACGTCAATAATATTTTTTTTAAACTAGACGAGGTCAGTTTGTTGGTGCCGTTGGGTCCTTGGTTCGATTTTAAGGTCATGCAAAGTGTAATAATGGCAATAAACTGGCCTCTTTTTATATAAGATTCATTCATAATTGTTGAAATGTAAGTCAAAGCAGTTCTCTTCAGCTTTGTGTAGGCGAGAAGCTGGCAGCCGGCATTCATACGAGGTCCAGTTTAAGAGGCTGGCTAATGTTTGTTCAGTGAAGAATGTTATTTATTGTTTGAAGTAAGTGATGAAACGAAAAGAAAAATTGGTATGTTGCCATAGAAACACGTGCATAAAAAAAATAGAAGTTATTTCTACGAGAACACGGTGCTGCGGGAGATGAACGCGGGGTGCGGAAGACGCGCTACTGCATGACGAGGCGGCGAATGCCAATCAGCGCCGACCGACGCCAGCGTGCGTCTCTTTACATCAAAATCTCTATAGTAAACGGTAATTTTTTTCCTGCTAAATACCGAACATTTTTGCCTTTTGCATTATACCTTTACTTTGTACAGTCCACTCGTTTAATTAAGAACCAAGAACACACCTCAAACAAGTCATATAATTGATACCTAAATATTGTCCATTTGTTCATTTACTTAAATAAATCGGTTACCCTGTAATAATAGATGTAAGTTGGAATATAAATAAATTATTATGTCGTAATTACATTTGTTAGTTACAAAGTAAATCATTTAATATTCTGAAAAACTTGACCAGGTGCGTGTCTGACCCCGAAAAATCTAGAGTTCCGTAGTCGATACTGATTTAGAATATTCGACCAAGACTTAGGACTTACTACTTGCGAGACGGATCACTAACTGTGTAAAGTTTCGTAGCATACAAGTTCAAAGTTACAGTAACAAAGAGCATTTAAGTTTACCGACGATCCGTAGCAGAAACTATTTCAGATTATCTGTGTTAAATTCACCTTTAACCAATGATATTTTACGTAGAAAGAGGTAGATAGCTTATACACGCTCCGCAAGTGGCACGTCAAAATTTGGCTAATTAGCCACGTTTTATTCCTATCTCTTTTTCGCTTCCGATAGTTACGCCGTCCTACTTCCACGTGTCATCTAATAGTGTGAAATTGAAGATCGATTGTTGAGTATGTAACCTATTTACGTCTATTTAACTGACTTCTAAAAAAGGAGGAGGTTCTCAATTTCGTTCGCGCATAACTCCGTCGCTTGCCAACCGATTTGAAAAATTCTTATTTTGTTGGAAAGGGTATACTTCCCAAATGGTCCCATAATTTTTTTATCGAAATAGGACAACCGGTTTTTGAAAAATCAATAAACATCTAAAAAGTTATCTACATTGTCTACATTAACGATCTTTTCGTTTACTCTGCATTGCGTTTTTTGTTCGCGCATAACTCCGTCATTTACAAACCGATTTGAAAAATTATTTTTCGGCACTAAAAAGTGAAAAATAAAAACGTTTTACAAAAAAAAAATAACCGACTTCCAAAAAAACACTACAAAGTGAAAAATAACTTTAATTTCGGAAGTCGGTGGCATAAAACTAAAATACAGATCCAAAGACACCGACTTCCGAAATTAAAGGTATTTTTCACTTTGTAGTGTTTTTGGAAGTCGTTTTTTTTTTTACCTATAATAATAATATCATTACCTTTGACCTAATACCCAGGCTGTAAAGGTAGGATAAAAATTCAGATTATGCGCATCTCATAAAACAGGATCCTGTAACAGCCGCTATCATAAATTATCACTAAAATGGGCACACAATGGTACATTGATAAACTTACACTGCCATGCCTTGGAAGTAGGCCAGGAGAAGTTTAGGAATACGTGACGGCTGCCAACAAGCTCTTTCTACAAGCAATTTTATGATACGCACGGAATAAGTTAAGACGCTGACAACAGCTAAACCGCGGTCACTGTCAGACTGCATACAAAAGGAAGAGAAGCGCGATGACACAACGCTTGTAATTTATTGCAAAATATGAAGCAATTATCTATATACTCAAAAATGAGTTGAGTACGTAATCGAAAATAAAAAACAACCAAGTTCTGCATACAAATAGGACGTTCTTGTTATTAATTAAATACCAACCGTACGTTGATATTTAATACAGATATTTTGGATTGAAACTCAAAGTAAGGGGTTAGTTTACCGTTAATTTGTATTCAGATTTCTTTTTCTAAACGTGTTTTGGTAACAACCAAGTTCTGAGAAATATGTTCAAGAATAACATATATTTTTTCCGCTACCACAAACTATATAGAATTGGCAATTTTTTTGTTTAAGACAAGCCTATTTTTATCATTTGCCTCTTATCAGCGCCTTAACTGAATGTAGGAATTGCATGCATTTAAACAAAACAATACTTCACATTGTTTAGTTTGGATTTGGTAAGTTTATTGATGTGTAACATCTTGCCTCTCGCTATGGAAGTGATTTCGTGAAAAGGGACGGAAGTATGTAACAGGAAGTGACAGTTTGAGCATGGAATAAGTAAGTACTTTATAGATTGTAAGTAGAGGCGTCCAATTTCGACCAGTGGGCGACAAGTAGTAATAAATAATTATTTCAGTATTTACTCAGTTGCTTATTGCCAAGGTCAGATGTTACACATCATAAGCGACTACAGTAAGGGTCGGCGACTTGATTTATCTCTCTTAAAACTGTCATTACAGGATCCATTACCTAAAAATACATAATTAAAATTATTTACAATTTAAGCTTATAGGGAACCTTTTTAACATTATTTTGAAAAAAAAAATGGGGGTCTTTAATATACCTTTAAAATTTTTAGTTTAAAAAATGTGAATGTAGGTACTGCTGAGCCCGTAAGCACGGCCCCGCCCATCAACTCAACATAGCCTACCGCAATCCACTGCTGGACATACGCCTCTCCTAAGCTGCGCTACAACACCCTGTCTTCCGGCTTCCGCATCCAGCCTGTCCTAGCAACCGTTTCAAGATCGTCTCGGGCCTTCCTTAAATATTTAAACTCTTGAATATAACATTACATAATATTTGTATTCTCAAAAGGGGAAGAGAGATGTATTATAGAGTCCGTTTGATACTCTTAAACGGTTATTTCGCACACTGGTAGCCTATTCATGAAAATCATGTACGTAACTGAAATGGTGTCTTTTGTTTTCTGCTTGCTTCATTTTTCACTGACATGATATAATACAGGTAGTTAAATATAAAATATTTAAAAATAAAAACTCTGCAAGTATTTATTATGTCAAAGTTTTTATGAATCAGCATTTTGTATTTAGAATACAATTCGGCCATTCTTTCCTCAGATACAAAAATGTGAGGTAAAAAGAGTTTGTATTATTAAAAAAAAAGACGGTGTATTCTTCAAAAGATTCTCGAACATTCGTTTGCAGAGACGTCGTGAACTAGACTAGGGAGTTACGTGAGCATCATCGCAGTGCCTCTTTTGTGTTAGGGGCCTATTCAGTGAAAACGTGTGTTTTTACCCTACGTCTAGGTAGATGTATATTTACAGGGAGACTAAAGGTAAAGGGACATGTTTACAAACTGTCAAAATGAACAGAATAGGCCCGGATTTACGAAAGTCAGGTCATAATAGGTTTTTTAGAAAATTCGCCGTTCTTATTTGTTTGATACCACGCCGTAAGCTTTTATCGTTTTGAATTATTTTTGACGTGACAACGTCTTAAGGCTCTTACAAACACACGCGATATCGCTGGCAAAGGGGCCGACAAAGGAATTGTCTTTGTCGGTGCCTGTCGCGCCCGCGATATCGCGTGAGTGTGTAAGAGCCTTTATAATTCGATGGAGCCGGCTGCACGCACGAAAAAACATGACTCATGCGGCGTTACCGTGCTCTGAGGCGTCTGAGGCTCTGAGGCGCCATTTAAGGCTTATGACGTTGTCACGTTCAACTATCGTCAGTAAACCGACTTTACAGACAACCGATTTTTGTTTTTGTATTGGGTTTCGACTTCGCCCATTCGACAAAATACTATCCATACATATAATATTATACAAGTGAAAGTCCCTCGCCGCGTCTGTCTGTCTGTCTAAATGCGATAAACTCAAAAACTACGGAACGGATTTTCAAACAGTTTTCACCAATAGACAGAATGATTTAGAACTTCAACTTCAGTCAGCATTAAATCCAACATTTCTTAATGAAAACAAGTTTATTAAGTACTAGCTTCTGCCCGCGATTCCGACCGCGGGAAAGGACAATGACCAAATCACTATGGGAAGTGGTGCATTTGGTTTTACACCGCGGCCATCGTTGAAATCTTAGTCGGTATTGGGAAAACCTATCACAAAAATGAATTGATAAACGATTTTTGTACAAATGCAGTCCGATATGATATATTTGAACTTGAATTTTTATGAAAAAAATATTCTCTAAGCTGTACAATTTATACTGCTTTTAGATGATAAAAATCAGATGAAAAAAAAAAGATTGTCTCTATAACTCGGTTCAGACTGATGTTAGGTTATGTTACCGCATATTAACAATTGTTAGTCATATTATTCTGCATCTAATTAATAGATAATAATGTATGAAAGATAGCCGAGAAAAAAAAATTGCTCCATTTTAAGGCTTTTCTTGTTTTAGCATAAACTAGGTATATCCTATGACACTCGGTAATACTGTAACTTTCCATTAGTTTAATAATTTTCGGAATCAGATCAGCAGTTCCGAAGATAACCACCTAAATAAAAACTTACAAATTTTACCTCCTTATGATAATAGTAGCTGCATCCCACGGTTTCACCTGCATAAGTCTCAATCCCGTGAAAATATCAGGATAAAAAGTATCGTATCTCCTAACCCAGGTCATAATCTACCCATGCGGCATACTTATTTCATACAACTCCGTTCAGCAGTTTTAGCGTGAAAGCGTAACAAAAAAAAACATATAAACACAAAAAATCAAATCTTTTCTCTATTACTGCGCCCCGCGGTTTCACCCGCGTAAGTCTCGATCCCGTGAGAATATCGGGATAAAAAGTAGACTATATGTTAATCCAGGGTCTCAGCTACCTCCATACAAAATTTAATCAACATTGGTCTAGCCGTTTGAGCGTGAAGAAGTAACAAACACACTCTCACAAACTTTCGCCTATAAAATATTAGCGTGATTTTAGCTAAGTAAAACCAATGCCATCTCTCTATCATAGATACAGTCGTGTCTAGGCACTACATTATCAGCTGTATAGACAATAGCGGCTGTACCCTATCTCCCTCTAGACGAAAACATCTCTTTGTGTTCGCTGTAATCAAACACTGTGTATTGACGTTTATATATGTGTTTCTGTGTACTTTTATTTATGGGTTTGTTACAAATGTAGAGGCTTTAGTGCTTAAATGTATAGAGAAAACTGTACCCCATTTGCGTAACTCACTAAGAATAAATTCCAATTCCATTTGAAAAATTCGTCAGCTCGACAACGTACTTTAATGAATATTGTTGAATTGTCAAAATTAAAGGGATTGCGAGTGTAAGTGTGTTGAAATAGTTTTATAGGAAATTAAAACAGGTGACTGCTTAGTTGATTTAGTGGTCACTAGTGCCACTGCCGAACGTGGTGTCCTGGAGTCGGTTCCTAGGTCGTGAGAAGTGTTATTTGTTTTCCCATCAGGAATTCCTCAGTAGCGGCCCATCTGAATTTGTGCCCGGTTTATGGCAATGTTACATGGAACTTAAACATAACTAGTGTCAAAAAGTCAGTGTTCTATATACACCTGTCTGCTTCATCAGGAAATACAGGCGTTCTGTTTATCTATTACTAGCTGCGCCCCGCGGTTTCACCCGCGTAAGTCTCGATCCCGTGGGAACATCAGGATGAAATGTACCTTATGTCTTAATCTAGGGTGTCAGCTACCTCCATACAAAATTTTATCAAAATTGGTCCAGCCGTTTGAGCGTGAAGAAGTAACAAACATACACACACACACTCACAAACTTTCGCCTTTATAATATTAGTGTGATACGACTTACACTTTCACACACTACACAGACACCCACTTTCACAAAATACACACACACACTACACACATACACACTGACACACACACACACACTAAACTTACCCTGTTCATTAAAATCGTAAACGAAGCTAAAGGAATATGTTAGTATCGTAGCAGGTGCCGTTCTGTAGTTTCTGCCTATCCCCATGGGATGAAGGCGTGAGTATGTTTATTAACTTCCGCCTCCTCAAGTTTACAGCACTATTAGTAATAATGATGTACATAAATAAGTGAATAGCGTCCATCGTAACTCGATATGTTTGTATTCAGGAGGTTTCGTCTGGCAGATGTCAATTAGCAAAGTAATTGATAGATTCGAGGTAGATCTAATAACATCGAATACTTTGTTGAAGACTTGTTTGTAGTGTTGCTGGTTACGTTAGCGACGTGGAATCATGTTGATATTGACTTGCAATTTTGTATTTGTAATGTTAATAGCCCATGAGTACCTATTTATAGTAATGTGGTTACTAAATTACCATTAACCGGGCTGAAAAACCAAATTAATGTTGAAAATTAGAAAGCCTAGAAAGTTGTCTAAAATGTGTAAGACGTACTTACTATTTCCATACCTATTTCTGTCGTCAAGCAATAACTGTGGCATCATGAAACATTTAAACCGTGTTTCTTTTGTTACCAAGACTTTATAAAAACAGACGAAGTGAGAAGTAGTCAGTTTAAAAATATTTTTAAAATTCGCCCTGGACGACCCCTTAATAATTTCGGAATTTTGCATAATCTCAGAGGCTTTCCTGTCCAAAACGTGGAACAACTCCGAAATGAAACACAAATCTCTTCAAAACACTAAATTACGTTTTCCAATAATATATTCTGATAAACGTCTTTTCATCGCTGAGTGATACTTCAGACCGGGTCCATTTATCAATAAAAAAGTGCTCGGATTTAGTCAAACTTAAAGGGAAGGCCCTTTAACGTGATAAGAGCTGACTCGTCTATAATGGGCTTTTTGTCGGCGACCGCTAGGATTAAATCGTGCAACTTTTCGGCACAAACTGCGTTAGGTTCAACAGAACCACACACAACAGTGTGGGCGTATTTTTCCGGCTAGGTTGTTATTTTTGCACGTGGACACATTACTAATTTAAAACCACGTTATTCAGTAGCTAGACAAAATCAAACTGGTTGCAAATTTAATTGTATAATTTATTATTTTTATGACATTTATTTTACATTCTGTGATTACCTTAATTCACACACTGACCTATTACTTCAATTTTTTAAGGAAAACGTGCTCACATATTTACAAACATTGTAAAAATATTTTTACAATGTTTGTAAATATGTGAGCACCATGTATATATCACATAATTAATTTCTGTCATTGCTTAATTTTTAATTATTTTTACCTATTGTGGTATAGTAATTTTATTCTAGGTACATCGTCTTCACATATAATTATATAATGAATTTAAAAGAGTAACGGTGGGGTTTCTTACCCTTTCTTCTGCATACGAAACTACCTTTTGGAAGTGCCGACTAGTTTTTTTGTTGTTGTAAATTTTGACATTCAAAGGTGCCTTATAAGTGCCTATTTGAAATAAACAATTTGAATTTTAACTAAATAAATGGTTTTTACTTTAAATACCTACGTAATAGTAATATTTAGTAAAAAATAATATCCAGGCTTCTTTTTTAGAAAGATGCTCGGTTTATTATTTAAAGTTGATTTATGACTTAGTATCTTATAATCTATCAGATTCTGCCCACGATTCGTCCGCGTGGTAGAAACGGCAGCAGGTTCACTTATTTTTAATAAGATATTTTCATCTTTTTTTTTTCTTTTTTCTTTCTTTTTTTTTCTGGGTCTATTTGACGCAGCCGTGGGGCACACATTACTATTTTAAGTATTCTCTGTTTTTTGTTTTTGTGGGAATATTATGTGTCTGTACCTGGGTTATTTTTTTTTTCTTTTCTACTACCCCATAACATTGCTTTCAAACAAACACGTGGCAAGTGCGTTTATTATATTTTAAATGAAATCCTAAGTAATTAATAATGACTTCCTGGACTTCCCGAAACTGGACCAAAAACTCCGAACAACATCAATTGACATAACCAAAAACGTCAACCGAGTCATTTAATTTGCTCCCATCACACGAAAAGCTATTCCGAGCTAATTACCGACATTCATGAACCCAATAGGCTTCCTTTGTTCGTAAATCTCCGTGACTCGAAGTTCCCGTGTCAATAGAGCGCTGAACTCTCCATTATTTGACGAGACGCCGCACTTGTTTGGTATACATCTTCAAACATCGCTGTTTGACGAGGAACCCACTTTTACAATGTAAAATATAAGGTGTGGGAAATGTGTTTCGTGTTTGAGTTTCTGGGCTATACCTATTTGGGGGTTTTATTTTGAGCTCGCGATTCTGGGAGACTTATATTATTCTGCTAATACAATGGATATAAAAATATGTATAATGCCAAAAAGCCAGAAAATAATAGTATTTGACCATTATCTCCCGAGACAAGCAGTCGACGATAGCGCACACTTGCCTAGGAGTAACTTAAATTTACTTGGGACTTGAAGATTCCCATTTCATAGCTATCAGAAAACACAGACCTCGACCAGTAGTTATGTTCCAGTCTACTTGGAAATATTCGAATATACTTAGAATGGTTGAAAAAATCTTCAACCATTTTCCGAATTTCAGAACTGTTTTTTTTCGGTATCGAAACTTCAAATCCCCCATTCGATGACAGCCGTCAAAATCCGTCAGAAGTTATAGCAGAAATAATTAAGAAGAATCGTCAAGTTTCTAACGCACCTGTCCATTGGAGATATGAACTTGAGTACGGACACAAGAGATAAGAGAGTAGAGATTTCTTTATTGATAGTAAGAAAATGCTGTGAAATTATGGTGAAAATGGTCTTGCATTTTTTTCATTCATGGTCATTTAGGGTAAACCAAACCATGGAATTGTAACGCTTAATGACTCATACGATAATATAAGCTCATTGAACATTGACTACCCCCTTGGTCTCGAGGTCACAAGCGCTATGCTGATCATGCGGTCCTGGGTTTGATTTCCGGGTCGGGGAAAGTGTTATTGGGTTTTTCTATTAGGAATTTCTTAGTATAACAGCCCGGAGTTTGGAAGTTGGCGGTGTGATACCCCCGTGCCTTGGAAAGCACGTTAAGCCGTTGGTCCTCCACCTGATCTCGCTCCTGAAGAGTCAGTGCACCTGTCCCTGCGCACACACTTGTGTCCCCACTGAGATTGGTCGCCATGGCCGAAATTCGGTCTGGAGGACTATTATTACTAGCTCATGCACTGGTAAAGAGATTGCCAGTCAGCTGGTTGGTGAGTTGGTAGGCTGCCTAGGGTCCTGCCAGGGTTGCGAGTTTGTCCAAAGGGGATATCGTGGCCCTGGCACATAGGCAACTGAAGGAACACGGGTGGGTTTTAGTCAGTAAAAGTCTGACACCCGCTCCGCCCAGAGCGGGAGAAGTTATTTGATAATTTCTCAACCAAAAAAAAAAAGGGTACGCTTCCCAGGGTACGCCGGACGAGTGCAGATAACAAATATCACGTCACTCGTAGGGGCTACGTGGAATAATGTGATTAAAATGCTGTATAATTTTATCGACCGTAAGATGTTAAAGAAGCATGTGATTTTACAAAAGGCAAACCATTAATTGTCAACTAAAATCAGGACTTTCCTTAACTATAAATCCCAAGGGGTCCAATTAAACGAAGCTTGTCTAGCTAGCACTAAACGATTGTGTAAATTACGAACTTTGCTCTTGAACCGTACCCAAAATAAGGTCAGGTGATATTTCCACTTTCCGTCGTTCTGCCGATATCGACTTTGATTTTTACTTTTTATTTTGTTAATTTATTCGATTTCCTTCACGGAGGTATTTTTACAGAGATTTACACTTAAAGGTGCCGCTGTTTTTGGCACTGATTTAAATTGTGAAGGTTTGGATGACTTTTTTGCACTGAATAATTAAACATTCATAGCCACCTAGGGAAACTACTTAATCAACTAAGGAAAATGTTATTGATAAATGTACGTGTGTGTTGCTTGAGAAATGTTTTTTTTTTTATGAATGTTGTTATATTCTAATTTGACATAAGTAACAGATTTTGACATTACCAGATTGTCTAAATTCTATACCTAGTACGGTATTAATTGTGATTGTTGTTAATGTTTTGGAATATTTTGACATTACACATTACGACATAATTATATTCTTCATTGTATGATTTGCGAGTGATTTGTATTTAATTTATTAATTATGTTGTTTTTTTTTTTTTTTTAGTCTGATCTGTAACTACGTATTAAATTCGACTATGGCTAATAATAACCGTAATAGCTATACCTATCTGTATTACCTACTACCTAATTCAAACGTAATATTTTGCATGCCGTAAGGTAAAATGTATCGGGACACTTGTTTAATAATTATTCCAACTTATATGTATACCTACATCATCAGCAAATAAATGATTTCTTTCTTTCTTTCTTTCTATATAGAATAGAATATTTATTTGGCAGAAACATAGTATGTTTACAAAGGTGTTTGTATCATTGCATAATGCTACATGTCTCACCGTTTTAACGGTATGCAAAATAAATTTACAATTATTATTACTTAAAACCATTGAAGTGCATTAATTTTGAATTAACATTATTTATATTATATTAATCTGAAATATGAATTCAATTATTATATCAACGTATTATATTTAAGGTGGCTATGCAGTATGCAGGTATAATGGATACGGTGTATATTTTTTCCAAAATTTATCCAATTTCATTCAGCCCTATATGCGTCATTCAGTAACTAACGTCCAAAGATCCAAACATGTTTACAAACTTTCACATAAACATACCAATTAGTGGAATATGAGTAGAATCAGTACGCGTTTTATAGTTTCTGCCTACCCCCATGGAAATAAGGCATGAGTTTATATATTTCTATATTAGTAGAGCCACACTAAGCAATTTGGCAGTATTTCTTTAACTTCCTAAAGCTCTGTTCAACTTCGGAATACTCCCAAAACTAATTTAGAAACAATACAAATCCAATAGGCTGACCTTACAAGAGGAAATAAACACACTAAACCAATACAATACGGCTCCCAATTCCCACAATCATAATACCATAACGTATCCATTTTTAGACCGCATTCCTAATGCCGAAGGACGGGTAGATACTGTAATAATTAAACAGGGAGGGAGGGTAGTTTGATAAATAAGTAATGGCCGCGATAGGCTTTTGTTTCTCTATGCCACAGGAGGATTCAAATATCGGAAATACTTAGAACTAGATGGCTTGGGATAAGAAAATGTTTATGGACAAAGGCAAAGATATACATATGTCTAGATAGACAGCCAAAGCTGTGAACTCGTCGAAAAAAAATGCTTCCAACTGTTGGCCGCACAATGCACGCACACTAGAATAACACAATGACAGCACAATGTCGCGAGTATCATCATCATCATCAAGTTCACAGCTTTGACTGTCTATCTAGACATATTTATATCTTTTGGCAAACAGTAGTTTTAGTAGCCGGAAAAAGTATGGTGGATATGTCGCAGGCAGATTGTATGATTTGTCATTATACATACAACGCCGTCCGTTTACAAACTCTCACAGTTAAGAAATATACCGAAGGCAAATTGGTAACTCGTTCAATTGTTATAATTTCAACAGTAATTGTCATTGTAGGTTCAGTTGGAACTGTGACCAACCACGCGCGAGCCGAATTGTCATTGTAGGTTCAGTTGGAACTGTGACCAACCACGCGCGAGCCGAATTGTCATTGTAGGTTCAGTTGGAACTGTGACCAACCACGCGCGAGCCGAATTGTCATTGTAGGTTCAGTTGGAACTGTGACCAACCACGCGCGAGCCGAATTGTCATTGTAGGTTCAGTTGGAACTGTGACCAACCACGCGCGAGCCGAATTGTCATTGTAGGTTCTGTTGGAACTGTGACCAACCACGCGCGAGCCGAATTGTCATTGTAGGTTCTGTTGGTACTGTGACCAACCACGCGCGAGCCGAATTGTCATTGTAGGTTCAGTTGGAACTGTGACCAACCACGCGCGAGCCGAATTGTCATTGTAGGTTCAGTTGGAACTGTGACCAACCACGCGCGAGCCGAATTGGTAGCAGTAACTAAGCCAGGGCACCCCGACTTAATGAGTTAGGTTAGGTTAGAACTGTGACGGCGAGCGCCTTAAGAAATAGAACTAAATACTTCAATTTGCCGAGCCATTTTGTAAACGGTGTTTGAATTGTTTATCAAATGTTGTTGCATATTATATAGTGACAAGGCAATTTACATTTTGCCTTCGGCATATTTCATAACTGCGAGCGGTTGTAAACGGACGACACCGTTTGTACCAGGGACCGTACAACCCCGGTTAAGAGTTAAGCCTTTCGAAGGGGTAACCCATTCAATAGGTTACCTTTATCATGATGTAACCCATTGAATCGGTTTTATACTAGAAACCCAGTAAAAGGGTTACATGATAACCCATTGAATGGGTTTTATACTTGAAACCCAGTGAAAGGAAAAAAAAGAAAGAAAGAAAATACGTTTAATTGCGGTAAACATAACGCAAAGAAATAAAAACACAAACACGAAAGAACAAGTTGAGGGAAAATATGCGTCACATTCACGCAAAACGGCCATCGCTCAGCATAATGCTGCGACCCTATGTGAGACAGAGCCCTAGCACTGGTTTTCAGCGACAGCCGGCAAAGGGTTGCATGATAACCTATTCAATGGGTTCTATACCTACTTGAAACCTAGTTACATGAAAAAATCATATTTATGTTATTTCGATATCCGCCCAGCACGCGTAGCATGACCAATTCTATTTCTATTCTACCCAGGGAGCATTCTGGTTACCATTTTAGGAAAACCACATCGAAATTAGTTTCAATGAAGAGGGTTTTCAATTGGGTTTTTCTAAGCAGTTAATCAAAAACCCATACGGTGTGGGTAATTTTAAATGGCTTAAACTGATCCGTTCAAAACGGTTACCCACACCGTATGGGTTTTTATCAATAACCCTTTCAACGGGTAACCAAAATTTAATTTAAGCCATTCAAAAGGCTTACCCATATCGTATGGGTTTTTGATTAACCGCTTAGAAAAACCCTATCGAAAACCCTTCTTTCAATGGGTAACCAAAATGGTTCCTGGTTTGTATACAGCGACATCATACAAATAGCCTGCGACAGATATATCCTAAGAAAGACCGTCTTTATTTACGGTTTTGCAACTCAAAGAATTTTTCCGTAAAAAAATACATTTATATCAGTAAGTTCATTATAAGTTCTTATTCAACATCTAGAAATATTACTTTAGCAATAAAGAAGTGTAATCCTAAATAATCTGTATTCTGAAATACAGCAATAAGGCGTAGTAAAGCAGATTCCAAAATCCTGGTTACATCAGAATTCCGAATCGGATGCTAGATAAATGTTTGGGAATCGTAGGCGTATATCTCGGCCTCCCTTTGTACATATAAAATATAAATACAGAAGGTTTAATTGGCAGAATCGTTGGTCTAGTGCTTGAAAACACAACTTATGAGATTGAGATTTGAGAGCCTCAATCTACGGGTCGGGCAGTGTTATTAAGTTAGGACATTTTCAGTAGCAGCACGGACTCTGGGTTTGGGCGGGTTATTGGCTCGCCGCGTATGACTAATAACTACTTATTATTAAGGTACGTAACAGTACCTGATGAAATGGTGTACTCTTCTGCCCACCACTTCGGGGATTACAGGTATAATGCGATGTAGGTACCCGTATGATAGAGAGTAACGACATTGTAAGTAACAGCCATGTTGTGCACGCTTCGCCGCCATTATATGCAGCCGACCCAACTACTGACCGCCTGCACGATTATTGACAAATGCGTGTAGTGTCTGGATAAAAAACCACTCAATCTGTGTGGTTCTTTCTTCAAAAGACCAATCTACATGATCTGACCAAGATTATGTCTGGACTTTAAAAGAGACTGTGAGTTCGAGATCTCTGAGTTCGTTTCGACCGAGTAGTCAGACCTCATCTAGTTTTTAAAATATGATTAACGTGTAAAAGTCTTTGTACAAACCTACTTGCAGAAAATAAAATCATCATTTATAGTGTGTACATTTCAAGAACGCGCAATGAAGGTGACATGCCTTTAATTAATGTTATTGGTTTAACCGTGTTAATTAAAGTTAACAATAAATTAATAAATGACGCGCTTGTGAGATATTCATATTTATAGGAGAATGTCTGATTGATTAATTATTGATCACTTAGTGATGGTAGACAACAATAAATCACAATAAGAACGTCAGCTGTCAGATGACATTGACATTGACGTATGGTAACGTTCCATTTCAACAATATTATAATAAACGTAAATTTATATTTTGAGTATAGAAAGGTTGTAATTTAGCTAGCGAAACTCGTAAATTAGCTGTAATTTAGCTACCATGAAACAAAAATGTGAGTTAGCTAAGTAATTTTAGATTTATTTGAGCATGGATGGAAGGATGCAGGTATGGAGAAAGATTGGGGGTGTGAATGGAGAGGTGTGTTTGTTCGTGTTCGTGAGTGTACGAACACACACACCTCTCTACCATAAATAATGTGTAGTAGTAGCTAATTAAATAATTACTTAAGCAGGGTCAAAATAAATTAGCTAGCGATACTCAACAGACGTTATGGTATCGATAACATGATAAAACAAAAAAAACTGATTTTTTCAACTCGTATTTCAAGTAACAACACTACCAGCGGTCGGTGACCCCAAAAAAATCCATCAAATCTTTTTAATTTTAATTTTATCGTGTTTAATTATCGATACCCATTACGTCTGTGAAGTTTGCACAAAAATAACTGATATTTCAAGTGACTACACAAACTAAGTTCCATAACCCCAGAAAATAAATCTATAAATTAATGTACTTTTTGTTTTATCATGTTATCGATACCATAACGTCTGCTGAGTATCGCTAGCTAATTTAATTTGACCCTGCATAAGTAATTATTTCATTCGCTACTACTACACATTATTTATGGGAGAGAGGTGTGTACACGTTCGTACACTCGCGAACACGAACAAACACACCTCTCTCCCATTCACACCCCCACTCTTTCTCCATACCTGCATCCATCCATCCATGCTCAAATAAATTTAAAATTACTCAGCTAACTCACATTTTTGTTTCATGGTAGAATTAGCATCGACACTCGAAACCTAAGGTCCATCATTTACAGTTCAGCTCGGTCGAATCACCACATAAGATACAGGCCATCCCTAGTTTAGGAGACAGGATTTTTTTTTTGTTATTAAAGACAATTGTTTTTTTCCACTTGTGTCCATTGATTTAGTCTTAGCGTATAACTAGTATACAATTTGTGTCTATGAATATTTGTTAATCAATAAACTTATTATTTATTTATTTTCATTTATTTATTTATTTCTATACAAGTTCCCAGTTAACCTTCTGTTTCCATCTGCCTACTGCTCTTAAGGACTTGTTCCGTAAACAAACACTGGCAAGTTTTCCCCGGCATAGTTTCGTTACAAGTGTCGAGAATTCCTCAGCCGCTTCGAGCCCGTAATTTAGTAATGTCTGTTTGAAATTAGCGTCTTTAGTGATATTTTATAATATAGGGATTTTTGTTTTGTTTATTTAAACAAATAAAAAATAATTAAATGTATTATTATTATTATTTTTAATTATTTGGAAATGCATAATCATAATCAGCCTATAATGTTCCTTCTGCTGGGACACAGGCCACCTCTCTGTTAGAGGGAGTGGGCAGTTATCCACAACGCGGGCACAGTGCGGGTTGGTAGATATCACATGTCTTCGAATTTTTGGTTCTAGGACATGCCGGTTTCCTCACGATGTTTTCCTTCACCGTTTTGATAGAAATGGTGATGAATGGGTTCCAACCTATGACCTAAAACCTTTCGAAATGACGTTGCATATAATCGTGCATGGTTATGCGTTATAACTAACTATTCTCCCTATTTCAATGACGCATAAAATTTTCCTCCATGACAGTATGGCGCAACATAGACGGTTAGCTCTGCTACTAACATGCTGGCTGGCAAATTTCTTGAAAGAACAGTACTCACCGCGCACATTACCTTCGTGAATTTATTTTGCAAACATTCATTGCGCGAGTTTATAATACGCTACGAGCATTCATTCGCGAAACTAATAGCTTAGTGAGTACGTGAATCCAAACTCGAAATAGTAGATTGTTATACAAGGGTCGAAAGGTATCAATTCACATACGAAGTATTTAGATGGCTATAGTCCGAGTAGGAATTGGTGACTTTCACCCATCTTAAACACTCTACTTTTCATTTCGAATATAAGGAAAGTTTTTTTTTTGTTTTTTTCTGGTTTGCTCGCCACTTCATAAAATCATCTTTCCTTTGAAATTTCTGGCAAAAGATTTTCGATTACTGTATTTGCCTCGTCTTTAACTGAATCTGGGGTCAAAATTTCAGAATCGCTTGAACTCATTTTTGTTAATTAATCAAACATTAGTCTATAAAACCGAGATTTTGAATTTCGGTGTAGCTTACAGAGTTAGTATCCCGCCAAATTAAATAGTCTTTTTTTAAATTTTGAACATGGAACACACCTCGTCACCGCCGTGGGTCGTCCCGCTTAATAAGTATTTTTTTTAATTCACACTGGCTGTATATACACTCACTAGACCACACCATTTATGTTTTTTTCATCATTTTTGTATTTATGACATTCGAAACTTACCCATTAAACGATTTAAAAGCTGTATTAAAACCAAACTTTGTAAAAAAGGGTACTATAAAATTTATGATTATTTAGAAGACAAAAAAGCTTGGGATTGAGCTGCTCGCTCTGCAAGCCTTGTGATCAAACTGGAAAACTTGACATTTAATGTTATTATGCATGATTTTATATAAATATTGACATTGCAGAATATTATATACAATATTACATTAATGTTTACTTTGAAAAGTATTATATTTACTGCTTTAATTTATTGTGAATGTGAGCACTATGTGGGTCTTTTTTTTTTTTCTTTAAATATTTTCCTATTATTTTATGCTTTTTCTCAGTTTTAATGGTGGTCTGGCATTTTGAGCACTTTATGAGGCCTACCCAAATGTACTTTCTTTGGTATTGTTCGTCGAGTCGTTGAGCTCCTTAAGTCTTGAGTCGAGCTGCACGATTACGACAAATGCTTGCACTGATTGGACAGGTCCACTCAAAATTGTGTGGTTCTTTCCTCAAAAGACCATTTCAGACACAGATCTACATGGTCCTCACATGATCTGACCAAGATTATGTCTGGACTTTAAAAGAGACTTTGACCCCTGAGTTTGTTTCCCCATTTCTTCTCACGGGTAGTCAGATAGGAAATGTCGACTACATCTAGCTTATTTTTTACTTTTTAATATGACGTGTAAAAGTGATTCCGATATCCTATTTACAGAATAAACGATTTCATTTCATTTCATTTCATTTTAGTTAATATATTTTTTAATTATGTAAAATTTTTCGTAGCCTAACCTAACCTAACCTAACCATTTTAAATCTATTTTTAAAAATCATTCCCGCCCTAGAGAGGAAAGCAATTACTATGAGTCTTTCCCGCCCGAGAGTGGGGAGCAGCGTCTTCCACCCGCTACTTAGATCAAACAAACACTACTTTCCGAGTATGAGAAATGAAAAATAAATTCTAATAGTCCTTTCACAATTATTTTACCTCTGACAATAGCAACCCAAAAGCAACCTTAATGCAACGAAAATAGAGGTCACTGTAATTTTGACAGTGATGCAAAATTAGAGATAAAATAGCTGTAAAAGTATTGTAGGTTTCGCGAGTGAATGTTCGTTGTGAGAAACATTCGCGCAACGAATTTTTACAACACAAATTCGCGCAGCGGTGATGACCGTCCTTAACACAGCATGAGCTATCTCATATAGTTCGTGCTAATTCAAGAGAAGAGGATTTATACGCAGACAATGGTATATTGTAGATACCTTCATTTGACACTGACATACCAAAACTAATTCGCAGTCGAAGCCTACCAAAACATATAGGTCCATTCATGGAAATTTTGCCATTCCACCGCATTATTGAAATTGTTTGACGGCTCCACAGTAGGTATGTAGATGACTAGAGGCTGGTAACGTGAATCTAACAGATATAGTGAATACATACCTAAAGTCACGCCTTCTTCCTATAGAAGTAGGCAGAAACTATAGAACGCCACCTGCTACGCTCCTTACACACTCCTTTTGCTTCGCCTACGTTCATATATACACGTTCGTTCTACATTCTGGTCATACACGCACGCCGCTTGCGAGTACTACGCACCTGACCTTTCTGAAGAACATCAATTAGGTTACTATATGGAGGCGTCCCCTGGCATTTCCACTCGTCTCTGCTTTGTAAATAATATAGAGTGAATAATCTGGGAATCCTATAAACCGTAAGCTAGTTATGTCAAAGAACGTACAGCTGCATAATGAAAATGCGAAGGACATTTTTATGTACATATTTTAAGTTGCATTGGGTGTAAGATTTATTATAGTTCTGACAGTTCACAAAGCTGCGAACAGATGTTAAGATGCGGTATGCAAGAGCATATTATGATTTGTTAATTGTTTGGGTAACCTACTTTGATCGCGAGAGTATACTTAAAATTTCAAAAGTCACTTTGGTACTTAACATAATATCACACCTGTATCCCCAAAGGGTTAGGCAGAGGTGAATTTATAAGTACTCCCACATTTCAACAGTTATTGTTTAAGGCGGAGATTTCTTGAAAATGGCAAATAGGTGGTTTTTTAAAGCAGTGTCTCTTAAACCGTAAATATTTTTTCCAAAACAAAAACAGTATGATATTTTCAAGTCTTTTTTGCATACGGTGATGGAACTCAAATCATAATTAAACATAATTTAATACATCAAAAAAATCTTCAAAGACAACTCTTAATTATTTTTAAAAGCAGTTTATCCCTGCATAAAATTGCAAATGCCAAACTGCACCCTGTGATGGATTAATTTTTATTAATTAGTTAATATCTCATTTTATACGTATTTATTTGCATTTTTACGCCATACGTTGTGTCATCGCGTATCTCTTTCTTTTGTATGCAATCTGACAGTGCCAGCGGTTTACCTGTTGTCATAAGTCAATACCTTATCCACCAAAAATATCATACTAAAACAACAACACATCCACCATCAATTCCATACAAATACTCCACACAAATGACACACTCTAGTTCCCCCTTCATTCATTTATTTCATCCACCTCGGTAGCACTGACACAATTCTTACGGACATAATGTGGATGATTTATTTGAGGCTGAGGAAGCCTACAAGCATTTCATGTTTCAGGTAACTTATGGTGAGCCATGGTGGATGGGATTGGGGGCCATTTATTGATTATTTTTGTGGTTATTATTTTGCTAACTAGCATCAAAAAAGGATATTTGTAATAAATGTTGTAATATATTACAAACATCCTTTAGAGGAGCTTGTGGCTAAATAATAACTGCCGCACGGGTCGATCGATCAGGTTGAGCTACGCTTGCCGCGGTTGGTCTGTGGACGGGTGACCATCTGTTCATACCAAGATTCATCCGTGCCTCGGAAAGCACGTTAAGCCGTTGGTACCTGCTGTCATTCGTGGATCTTTGACAGTTGTTACGGGTCGTCAGAAGCCCAAATTCTGACAACCAGTCTTACCAAGGGATATCGTGTTACCCAGTAACTGGGCTGTGGAGGTCAGATAGGCAGTCGCTCCATGTAAAATTCTGGTATTCTGCTGCATCCAGTTAGACTGGAAGCCGACCCCAATATAGTTGGGAAAAGGTTAGGCAGGTGATACAAAACATCCTTTACTTAGAATGATACGTATGGCTGTAAATACTATGTTTCCGTAATTTCACTCATTTCATCATCATCATCATCAGCCCATAGCAGTCCACTGCTGGACATAGGCCTCTCCAATTGCACGCCATTCAGCTCGATTCTCGGCAACTTTCATCCAGCTGCCAAAAGCCAACCTGCGAAGATCGTCGCTCCACCTAGCCTGAGGGCATCCTACCTTACGTTTGCCGATACGCGGTCTCCACTCAAGAACACGTCTACCCCAACGGTCATAGGTTCTACGGCTAATATGGCACTTCAGCTTGTTTATTCTGTGGGCTATGTCGACAACTTTGGTTCTCTCCCGGATCACCTCGTTCCGGATTCGATCCCTCAGAGAGACTCCAAGTATAGCCCGTTCCATAGCTCGCTGAGCGACCTTGAATTTATGGACCAGCCGTACCGTGAGCGTCCACGTTTCAGCTCCGTAAGTCATAATTTCACTCATTTGGGGTTGATTATTTTGATGGCCATCCATTCAGTTCAGTTCGGTTCAATCAAATTACGATCGCAAGCAGAAGTGGTCATCCGAAAATATGGGTGATTTAGACCAGTAGTTTTTCACTAAACATTTTCATTAAGAAGTCTTATTCAGAACCATCCTGCTGGCAGCCTATAGCAGACAGGTACAGCCATTTTTACCCGATTGCCTCAGAAAGTGAGTTATGTTTTTTATAGCCCGTTCTTCAAGTACGACAGATCAAGAAAATAACGTTTCTGTTCTTGCCAATCCTTTTAAAATGTTTAAGGATCTTACAGGCCGGTGCGATATCGCGGGCGCCACGACACTAGAAGCTCAATTTCTTTGTCGCTGCCTGTGGCGCCCGTGATATCGCGCCAGTCTGTACGAGCCTTTAAACAAATGAGAACTACTAAGTACATCTGAAAACGCTTAGCAGCCTACATAACAAGTAGGCACGTTTGTTTGTGGAGCAATAGAAAACTAGTACATAACGTACTCGTATGTACAAAGTGCTGGCGCGTTGCCAGCTCACCACTACCTGGGTATAACAGCTCGTAGTAATATCTTTACGCCATTTTTTTTTCTTAAGGGGTGATTAGTAGTTGTCTTTAATTATAGAGGAACATGTTTTTATGGAATAACTTTGCTCTTATTAAACTGCGGAGAAGCATTTTTTAAAGTATTAAATTACTTTATGGTATGGCATTTCTTAACGTATCATAATTCAGACAGTTGTGGAGAAAAACATTAACTTTACGTTATTAAAAACAATAACTTTATTTAAACATTAACTTTATTAAAAACATTAACTTTACATTATTAAAAACATTCAACAAGTGCGTGCCGCACCACGCGCAGTGAAGGGTTCCGTAGTTGAATTTATCCCAAAAAAAAGCTTAAAACATTGTACTTGGTTGAAAAACATCACCCATACACATATACGTCACGATCAATTTTCTAACTGCAAATGTAAGTTTGTACTCGCATGTTTTTGTGATACATCTACAAATCAACGCATTTTGGACTTTTCCTTTACTTGTGCTGTGAGATCTTGTTTCTTGCCAAAGAAAAATGCCCACTTCCCATACATTTCAAAAACCTGATAATGAAAGTGTAAGTATAGTTAGAAGGTATTGTAGAAAGACTAAATGTAAGTTTAGAAAATAATGTCTTATGCTCATTTTTACGATTTAAACGGTACGAAGTCCAAAAACTATTAATATTACTTTTTAGGTTAGGAATTGCCGATACCAAATACGAGTATAAATAAATAAATGTGCTAGAACTAATTATTAACGCTTGAAGTTCAGTCTAAAATAGGAATACTTGGTCAGTGGGTCGTCTTAGGGGTACCTACTTACCTAGCTATGGTCTAAAACGTATTTTTTACTTTGTGAATTCCTTGAAACCAACTGCCCGCGTTACTGCTTAGACTCTTGTCAATATAAATTGAGTGTCGAGCATTAACTGTTGCTTTTCCAGCACACTTATGTGCTTACTAACTACATTTTTAGTATAATAAACGATAGTTACATAGTGTCTATACCTCTAAAATGTCTAACTTAGTTCTTGTATTGTCAAAAGTGATCACTTATCTACCCAACACATTTATTATTTATTTATTTAAACTTCTCACACACAATAATGTACAAAGGCGGACTTAATGCCTTAGGCATTCTCTACCAGTCAACCAAAGGTCGTGAAGAGATAAGATGGCGGGTGCTCTAATTGAGAGAAAATAATAATATTATAAAGTATTAAAATATTTCATTGGCCTACGGTACATACATACATACCTGATGAAAAAAACCGGAAAAACAAATAAAACACTATGTTAAAGTGTAATGTTTTATTAATTATCATAATTTTCCTCTTAATCTCTTATAACTACGTCATCCAGAAATGCTGCTGGAACAGATATATTGGTACCAAGGAAATAGCCCAGAAGCCCATCCAAGGTACCACACTAATGTCATAACGTGAGCGCACCATCCAATGGTTCGATATCAAGGTCCAGGGGCGGTAAATAGTGTCGTAAAAAGAAGTAGCACACTCAAAATGGCACAGTTCACAACGAGATGCAATCACAACTATGCAGAACTTAGGGGCGAGGCGTATTTATCGTAACAGATAGAAATAACAGATATTTAAAAATAAAAAATATAAATTGTTCCTACCAATATAAATTAAAAAATACTGTTACCGTGGCTGTTACTTACATACACACTCACACAAAAAAAGAAAATATAGCAAATAAAATAGCGCCTAAAATACCGTTGGTGGTCTTACAAGAACAAACATTTTCGAAAAAGTGACTGCTCGATTAGGTCTTGTTACCTGTTACTGTGACCAGTGACCAATATAAAAACAACTTAATAAATACGTATTTATCGTCCGTACATAAATAAAAGGCTGCTATTTAATTAATTATTTGGATCTGTTATGTTTGTGCAACAGTAACAGTGATAACACATATCGTGTTTAACCTGTTACAACCCATCTCTCAGTACTGCGCCAATGCCAATCACAGAACTGTCAAATGTCAAAAATATTCCTTTCAGTCGTGCGAACTCAATAACATGTAGATGTTATGTTATTTTTATTTAATTTGTACGTATTATACAAAGACTAATAAAGAAATAATAACTGATTAAATAAAACGTAAAATATTGTAAAAAACTCAGAAACGAGAGTTGAATAAAGTCCAGTAGCAGTGTCTAAAATGGAACGTCGTCAAAAAAGGGTAGTTGAGATGCGTTCAAAACATGGTAATACGTTTACCCTTGACGTAGAATGAATAAATAAATATTAAAAAATATATTTTTCCTGCGTTTCTTTTAATGTTGTGATGTGCGTAATTAATATACAATTCAATTAGCTGAATTTTAAGATTTATTTCATGTCTATACATAGTCAGGTGAAAAATGAACATTCTTCTTTCATGGCTCTAGGTCCACGGGAAGTTTATATACCTATATATTTATTTAGTTTATTTATTTATTTATTTAGTTTATATACCCTATAGGTTTTGATTTACTTGAGAGTATCATCGCGTAAATGGCCGTATTTTTTTATTGCGTTGACTTAGAAACTTGATTTTTTTAGAGCTTTATGAGACCGCAGACTTACGTATTTGATATTAATTTCAAATTGATACCTCTACGCATTCCTGAGAAAAAGGGTCTTCACAGACTGATAGACAGACAGACAGACGAACAATGAAGTGATCCTATAAGGGTTCCGTTTTCCTTTTGAGGTGCGGTCCCCTAAAAAAAACAATACACGCTGTTGGTTTACTCATACAACCACCAAGAAAGTTTTTTAAAGTGTCATATAATAAAAATACGATTCTTAATGAATGAAAACGTATATATAGATGCGTTTTCTTACTATTTCAGAGTTCGTTCTAAACCAATTTAAAAATTGACCGTAAATAATCATGAATTGACCTACTTTCACCCCTGAAAAATTTCCACTGAATTCAAAGTCAAATTGGTTCCCAAATGACTTCAACAAAGTCAGCCTTCAATAAACACAGATTAACTCCCCAAAACCAAACATAAACAACACTAAAACATCCTCGAACACAGAACACTACAGCCACTATCCCAAATAGTAATTGGTGTTACGCCAAAGTAATTTAATTCCCTTATCGGCCGCTGTTATCAGTAGCTTATCCTTAAGGCCAGCAATTCGGACGAGTGGTTCTTTCGTAGTTGCGTCCCTAGCGAGAATCTTGAGGCGGATAATTGTAACCTCTATTGTAATAGTCATTAATTTGTGATCGTTATGTGATTTGGTGTTGATTTTTGTCATCTCTATCGTTGTTCTGTCTCTTTGGCTTGGTGTTTGCAAATGCAACTTCTTGTTTGCAGTATTCACTGAACAACTAAGTGCTCATATACCCGAGCGGCACGTGGCCAACGGCAGAGGCAACTGCAGCCGTCGACGCGTCGAAGACTGCCGCTGACGACTGTCGACGGCTGCAGCTGCCTCTATATACAGGGTGGAATTTTGTAATGCCACCTGGAGGGAAAGTACTCTTAATACTGCAGATAGAAAATTTTACTCAAAGGATACATTCCTTTATTTTTGAATAGAAAGCAAACTGCATTCAAAGATTTTCGAAAATTCTCTTCTCCCACACCCGGGAATCGAACCGGCTAAAATCTGAAAAAATTATACCCTGTACTTTTATTGCATCGATCGTTAGGGTCAATTATAAGGATGAAATCTCTCTAACAAACATGATAAATTAAATGAAAGGAAAACCAGGAAATCTGAAGTTACAAATTCAATGAGTCAAGTTAAAGCTCTTTAACTAACATCCATCTTTTGTAATGCAGACTCCTTTGCGACATACTCGTAGCTGCGTGTATGAGGTAATTTAAATATGGAATGTTAGATTAAAATTTGAAAATTAGATTGTCATAGTTGTTATTCACATTTGATTGTTTTTACAACTCATTTCACATTTTGTCTCACGGTGAAAATGGCTTATCAAGAACAGTTTGATTTAATGGAAGCTTATTTTTTAAATAACAAAAACGTGAATCTAGCTCTGCGGTGGTATGGAGAGAGATATCAAGACCGACAGGCACCAACTCGGTTCATATTGAAAAGAATGGTAGAAAATTTAAAGAATACGGATGGTTTCAAGAAGAGACGGCAAACTATTCAGCAAAACTATTTCGATTTTGAACTAGATGTTTTAACATACTTTGAATCATTTCCAAAGGCTTCAAGTAGAGATGCTGCCGATGAATTAGGAACAACCCACACTCGCGTACTTAAAGTGCTGAAAAAGTATAAGTATAAATGCTATCGTGAAGGTCGGTTGGTGCAAAAATTGCATATTGGGGATCGTGACAGACGATTACAATTTTGTGAAAACATGCTTGGAGAAATTGACCGAAACCCTAATTTTTTGAGTAACATTGTATGGTCTGACGAAACCAACTTCGGCAATAATGGCATGTACAATCGCCGCAATAACCATTATTGGTCTCGAGTGAATCCTGTTCGTGTTCATGAAACTAACAATCAAGTAAGATTTTCTTTCAACGTTTGGTGCGGAATTATGAGAAATAATGTAGTATTAGTCCACGTGTACGAAGGTCATTTAAACACTGTCAAGTATATTGGAATACTGGATCTCTTAAGAAACGTGTTAAATGGTTTCCCCGAGGAAGAGCGAAACCAAATAATTCTACAGCAAGATGGTGCTCCAGCACATAACAGCTGAATCACTACTGCCTACATTAATAACCATTTTAATACCTGGATTGGTACAAACGGCACCATCAGATGGCCTGCGAGATCGCCAGATCTCACCCCATTAGATTTTTTTTTGTGGGGATATGTAAAAAATCAAATTTACATGAAATCTTATGCGAATGACAACGAGTTGAGAGTTGAAGTTCAGAATACGATTTATAATATTCACCACAACACTTTATTAAAGCTTACTAGAAATGAATTCGTTAAAAGAATAAATTTGTGTATACAAGAGAATGGAGTTACTAATTAGTTAGTTTACCATTTTTTGTAAATAATTAAATTAATTTAAGATTTCCTGGTTTTCCTTTCATTTAATTTATCATGTTTGTTAGAGAGATTTCATCCTTATAATTGACCCTAACGATCGATGCAATAAAAGTACAGGGTATAATTTTTTCAGATTTTAGCCGGTTCGATTCCCGGGTGTGGGAGAAGAGAATTTTCGAAAATCTTTGAATGCAGTTGGCTTTCTATTCAAAAATAAAGGAATGTTTCCTTTGAGTAAAACTTTCTATCTGCAGTATTAAGAGTACTGTCCCTCCAGGTGGCATTACAAAATTCCACCCTGTATAGTATAGTTCTATAGTGTATATGAGCACCCAACATGACAATCGTAGAAACGGAAAAAACGAATGACAGAGTGTAGCAAAATTTCAATAACGCGATGTCAAAAATTAAGAAAATAAATGTCACTTTTTTGCCATAGATTAGAAGTGGGCATGTCCACGGTCATAGTCTTAGATTCGAACTCCAGATCGAAAAAAGTGTTATTGGGTTTTTCCAATAGGAATGTAGCCGGTCAGAGTCTGGATTTGTCCGCAGGTTATGGCTATAGGCTCGGTCTTTGTTACATGGGACACTTAAACGCAACTGGTGTAATGTCGATGTAATATTCATATATACAATATGCTTACCTCTTCGGGGAAGACATGCGTAATGTTGCTCTATTTCATGGGACTGGAAGATAACTAGCGAAGTGTGGTTTATACACACACATCTGACTCTTCAAGGAATAGAGGCCAGCACCATAACTGCGTGACACAATTTGAATCCCAATCCGAGTTTCGAAGGATATTGCTAATCCATTGCTTCATAGGTTTGAAAAATTCGTCTGCTCAACAACGTAAATAACGCAATGGACGATCAATTCAATTTTTTTGTACATTTTGACGTTCAAAAGTGCCCTTTGTGTTGAAATCAATAATTTGACTTTGACTGTGACTTTGACGTGGGTGAACTGTCAAAATGAAACACATTGCAATCAATTTTCATTTATGTGTGTTACTCAATTACCTCGCTGATGTTAATTCCTGTTCACATACTGCATCTTAAAAACTACTTAAGCACTCTTAGCAGTTGTTAATCCATTACCTACTTATAATGCACATAAAGTTTTTCCTGGCCATGACAGCTAAACTCGACTAGAACTTATTACTGACTATTACGTTACTTTTACGAAATAACTTCCCTATTTTCCTTATGGGTTGTATACGTTCACATATCCGTTACGTGTGAGTACTTTGCGGGTTTCTATACGAAATAAGGGACCGTTAACTTTACTCATGGTTGTTGCACTCGAGAGGTTCTTGCTGAAAATCAGCGCTGTTGATGACAGGTTTGTCCGAAGTCACAGCATTTTGCTGAGCAACGACCTGTTCTTGCACAGATGCGGCGAACGGCTTAATTTTTCTTGTCATTGTTATTTTTTACTAAAGTAAATAATTTCTACTCTGCAATCGGTATTGTTATGTGCGTTTGGTTGTGCAGAATAATCAATTTTTAGGGTTCCGTACCTCAAAAGGAAAAACGGAACCCATAAAGGATCACTCGTGTGTCTGTCTGTCCATCTGTCATAGCCGATTTGCTTCGAATCTACTGGACCGATTAAATTGAAATTTGGTACACATATGAATTTAGGGGGCGAGCCCAGTGCCATCAACCGGGCACAAATCCAGACTCCGGGCTTCTACTGAGAAATTTCTGATGGAAAAGCCCAATAACACTTTTCCCGACCTGGGAATCGAACACAGGACCTCATGCTCAACATTACCGCTGGCGACCACTACTTCAACGAGGCAGTCAAAATAAAAATGTCGATAAATGTATGGGAACCGTGTATTGCCTTGGTCCTAAAGTGAACTGGCTCAATTAGAGCAGTCAAGCTCAAATAGGTGGTGAGAGAACGTGCAGTCGTACGAGCGGCCGCACTCGGTGATGGGGCCTGCTAGGCATGGCGAGCTGATACCAGTCAAGGATGCGGCGAACGTACAAGTATCTCCCGGGCCCCTGACTCATGGTACCAGAAGGAACAGTGGGGTTTTAGTCGGTAGGAGTCCGACATAACCCTCCGTTCATCCCAGACGGAGGGTAACCATGAGGATTTCTCCGCGAGAAATAAAGGACCTTCTTGAAACCTGCCTCGCGATCGATTGGTCTACACAGTCTGAGGAACTTTCTCTCTTGAAGAGTTTGTATGGAGCCTTAATCACTTGGTACTTATTCCTTATTAACTTAGGTATACGAAAAAGCTATCGATATAATTCTGAATCAGAAGTTTTGACCAGTTATTAGTACTTTCAGTAATAACTAGAGGAAGGCAAATACGATTACTTAAGCTAAGCTTGAATATAATACTAAATATGATTTTTCTCTGTTCAATTTGAAATGATTGGTCTAACACAACATGTTAAAATTTAGTTCAGACGTAACATAAATCAAAAGTTAATTATTCTATTACCAATTCTGTTTTCGTTTTAATTATTATCAATATCGATGGAAAGATTAAAGCCAGTCTCAAGGCTCGTGCAGACAGGCGAGATATCGCGGGCGCGACAGGCAGTGACATAGAAATTGTGCTTCTCTTGTCGCATCACGCTCACGATATCGCGCCAGTCTGTACGAGCCTAAAAGTTGTAATTCAACATAACCTAAATCCCTAAATCACGCCATGCTTCCCCGAAAGGTAGGGCAGAGGTGCACCCACATTTCGCCAGTTATGTTTAAATCCCATGTAATATGGGGTGAGCCTATTGCCAATTGTTGTAATTCAATTCTATAAAATAAAATAAACAGAGTGCAGTTCAGTAAAGCTCACTCAAAAAACTTATTTTACAAAGGCTCTCTAAAATCTATACAATCCATCGCGTAACCGGGATCTATCAGATCCGTCAGTCACTTCAAGTATTCCAATAGAACGGAACATAAACCAATTCGTCGGTTCCGAATACAAATTTGAATTTGGAACGAACGCTTTGTAGCGTTAGAAAGTTTTTCGTTCAAAAATATTGATGGCCGCGTTCGAAATTCAAAATATATCTACATTACATTCATACCTACATTGTATTTTATTTTTCTGTTATAAAGTTTGTTCATCCATATGCTGGTAGTTTTATAGTGTTTGATAGTAAACTCTGAACATTGAAGACAACAATAAGCCCAACTAGGTGTTCCCTACGACTTTGTTTCTCATACAAACTTCAAAAGCCATTACACCGGCTAGCGGCTGAGAAGTTCAGTTCATATTTACATAAAACGGTCACTTTGTACCTAGTATTTACACGTTCTATTTCTATACATGTTCCGTGTGGTGCCGGACGTAAAGAATAGCACCATCCTATTTCATCCCGTGGGTGTCGTAAAAGGCGACTAAGAGACTTACTAGAGAATGGGCAGCAGCGTTCTCCAAGCATTTTAACACCATACTGCGATCGCCAACCCGCCTGCCAAGCGTGGCGATTATGGCAACCCCCTATGGGGAGGCCTATGTCCAGCAGTGGACGTCTTTCGGTTGGAAAGATGATAATGATGATTTTTATACATATAAAAACCCTGTGGATATTTCTGCAATATGAAAACGAATGTGTTTTACCTTACGCTCCATGTTTCGTTTCATGTTAGGGGAAACAAAAAGACTATTATTATAACAAACTGAATCGATAATAGATTTACAGCCAAAAAGGCAATCTAAAAGGGAAAGAAGCCATTTTGAAATCCACAAAAGCTAATCGGCGCGCAAAAATATCGCATTCAATAAACGGTAAATTTCAAATTTTAAATTTCGCAGTTCGAATTTTAGAATTCGGATTTGGGAAGCGTTTAACTCATTGGTTCCACGTTTCCAAACGGTTTCGTTTATAACCTAGGAGGTTTATCTTTATGGTCTTTTCCTTTAAGAGGGTCAGCAGAGTTTCTGCCCATATCTAATTGATGTCTGAAATGATTCTCTTATTTTTTGCTGATTCACCCATTCTAAATGACTGTATTGTAAAATACTACATAATGATAAACGTTGACTTATGGATTTTTATTTCAAAAGGAACTAAGGTAGGCGACCTCGTACCGGAAGACGTAGCATTGGAAGGCCTCGCACAACGTGGACCGATGACTTTGTGAAGGCCGCAGGAATCCGCTGGATTCGAAAAGCACAGAACCGCTCGAAGTGGCAGTGCTTGGAAGCCTATGTCCAGTAGTGGACGTATTTCGGCTAAAACGATCATAATGATAAAGAGCTATGAATGTTTTCATGAAAAAACACATTACTAAATTCCAAATATCGCGGTTAACTCCTGTCCGAAGTTTAAACGCCAGTTCTCGATTTCAAGTTCCCTTTGACAATCAAAAGTACCGGACCAATGATTGACCGGAAAATAAAAAAGTCGGTGGCGTTTTGAACTTGGAACCCCGAATCCGATCGGTTCCAAATAGAGAGATTTTTAATCGAAATGTGATTGGTATGCACCGACGGATTTGCTGGTAGTTTCCAAGAATTATTCGTTTCGGGATTAATAGAGTCTTGTGTTTTGAGCTGGAATCGATCAGGATTTTTACTTTGAGTTGATGAGTAGTAGGATGTTTTATGGTATTTTAATTTTCTACATTTGTATGAAACTTTTTCGAAAAAACATACACTCAGACTATGTGATACCATCATCGGAGGCTCCTAACGTCACGCCTCAACATTATTTTTTTTTTTTTTTTTGTTAAAATTTTCTTTGGGCGTTTTTAACGTGCACTTCTTTCTACATAGGTGATGTATAATTTCAACATGGTTGATGTTACCAATATTTTGTTTGAGTCCATGGAGTTTCTTGACCACCTTTCTCCACCAAAGGAACCTACTACGCTTTGCAATGGGCAGCTAGCTTCATCTTTCTGACTGTCTATGAAATAAATGCTTTGAGATTGAGTTTGAGTTTATATATTGCATGTTCATCTGAGCTACAAAACAAAACAAACCTTTCCAATACTATTAAAATTCTTTTTACCCCTTAACAATGTTGTGGCTGGTTGTCAAAATGTTAGGTCATATTTCTAGCGAGGAGCCGTCACTCGAGGCAATGACGTCGGCTCGGAGAAAGATTGCGGTGCTTGTTAAAAATTGTACGCTGTAACAATGTTGCTGTGTAAAATTGGGTAAACAATATTAAACCAGTTTTATTTTGTGACAAGTCATGTGCCCGAACGATGGGATTTCCTATTGGCAAAAATAATACAGTTCCATACACAATTCCATAACTTTCATCCCCTTATTAACCGCTTTAGGGGGTGAATTTGAAGAGGCTTGTGGCTAATTAATTACAGCCGCATGGGTCGATCGATCAGGTTAAGTTACTGTTGCCGCGGTTGGTCCGTGGATGGGTGACAATCTTTACATACCAAGATCCCTCTGTGCCTCGGAAAGCACGCTAAGCCATTGGTCCCGGCTGTCATTTGTAGATTTTTGACAGTTGGTACGGGTCGTTAGAAGCCCGAAAGTCTAACAAAGAGAGAGTGAATAGGTTTCATCTGGGTAAGCTCACTCCATCGTCGACTTTGTCTCTGTCACCTCTGACCTAGACTAAGGTCAAGAGCAAACCCATCCCAAAAAAAAAAAACCAGTCTTACCAAGGCGTATCGTGTTACCCAATAACTGTTTTGTGGAAGTCAGATATAGGCAGTAGCTCCATGTAAAGTACCGGTATTCCGCTGCATCCGGTCAGACTGGAAGCCGACCCCAACATAGTTGGGTAAAGGCTAGGTAGATGATGAGGGGGTGAATTTTCAAAACACCCTTCTTAACTGCTCACTTTTGTAACATAATATATGGAACTGTTGAGTACAACTTCATGCTTCTATAGTTCGGCCGCCGAGAGAATGTGTTATTGCCTCCTGTCAGTACCATACTAATGAATATGTGTTTGGCGAATTTGATCCTTATTACAACTAGAAATTGTCCAACTGACAGGTTTCAGGGATGCATTCTCTCAACGGTCGGACTGTAGTCATGGTTTAGGCTGTGCGTTGTTTGTCAGTAAATTAATGAGTGAATGAATTTAAGATTTTTATTAAGTAGAAGATGTAGTTTTTAGATGATCTGTTAATGTTGGGCAATCTAAACCGGATTTGGGATTAGGTACTAACTAATTCCGTCTGACAGGTCAAGGTGTTATTGGGTTTTTGAAACTTTTGTAGCATTTAAATGGGACTTCAACAAAACTGGGCCTCAAGTCTGCTATTACAATAGTGTCAGAATGGTCGATCATTGATTTCATAATTGTTGATTTTGACAAGTTTGGTAATCTACTATTATAATGGCGTCATTATGACTTTCCAATAGTCGGCCACTGACACTACATTGAAAGAAATTGCAAAGAAAATGATCGACCATTATGAATTTACCAGATTACGAACTTTTAGCAAAATGACAATGGCATGACAATGGGATCGTGTTGGAATGACTGAATTTATAAAAATAGCAGACTTGGGCCCCTGGAGAAATGTGGATGGTGCTATACACCTCAGACGCTTCTTGACTATTAATGAAAGCGTATAGTGAGGTAAAAAAAGGGGTACATTATAATTCATTTTTCAAGTAATTGCTTACTAAAAAAGCATATTTTTACGACCGATGGCCTCAACATAATATTACTACTAAACATGTAATTAATAAAACAAGCAAATAATGATTTTCAGGATCATTCATCGTAGTCTTTTATTTCCTAAAAATAATCTTATTCAGCATAAAGACTCTCTCTCTATGTATTGTGCTGATAATCTTATGCCTATGTATGAAATCAGTCCTTATCGAGACAATCCCTGACGATGAATCTACATTATGTAGTAGGACTGATCTGAGCGACATCAATATACATTTGACGGTATTAGTGGATACGTCTTGAACAGCTAAGGGTCGACGCACACCTGGCGAAGCGCAGGACAGTGCGATTTTCACTGGCAAACAAATATCAACCTTGTAGTTTTCAAAATAAAGTCGAAAATGAATAAACTTGTCTGTGTGTCTCTGTCTGCTCCCGTGCTCTCGCAGACTAAAGGAAGATTATGTAATTCCAACTTTATTTTAATGATGGTAATGGTGAAATTTGTTGGGTATCAAAACCGCGCTGCGCTGCGTTTCGTTAGGTCTTGAACTGGGATTTTTGAGAAAAGTGTTAAAGCTATTATGAGATCAATACTATACCTACCTGAAACCATACAATAAAATTACACACTGACTTTAAGTAAACTTAACAAAATGGATGATAAATTGGCAACACAAAACTTTTTGGCCGTATAGCATCAACTTTTCCATTTTTAACCGACTTCCAAAAAGGAGGAGGTTATATATGTTCGTCGGTAAGTACGTTTTTTTTTTTGTTTTTTTTTATACCTATTGCTCCGTCAATTGTGGACCGATTTTGAAAATCTTTTTTTATTTGAAAGAATATGCTTTCGAAGTGGTCCCATTGTCACCAAGTCACAATCTGATGAGGGGATCCTATGGAAATCGAGGGAAATCCTCAAATTGTATAGGTACACCGATAGCGATTTGGGTATTTTTTATAGTAACTCATGCATTTGCTCTCGGAAAGCACCATTTGGTGAAGTGGAACTGTCGATGAAGACCACAGATGGGTACCGGAACTACTCAATAATAAGTATTACACGGGTTGCGATTTGATTACTTTTATGGTTGCTAAGCAATTTATGCTCGTCACAATGCATATGGTGAAGTACCAGGAGAACTCCTCAATAATTAACGCCCCTGCTTTGGGAAAACCAATTTTTTGCAAAAGGTGATGAGCAGTTGATATTAGGCTATGGTAACTTAGATAAATAACAAACTAAAAGTGAACAATTAAAAACTTTTTACAAAAAAAAACAACTGACTTCGAAAAAAAAACACTACAAAGTGAAAAATAACTTTAATTTCGGTGTAAAGTCGTTGGCAAAAAACTGAAATACAGATCCAAAGACACCGACTTCCGAAATTAAAGTTATTATTCACTTTGTAGTATTTTTTTTTGGAAATCTGTTGTTTTTTTAATTACTTAGTGCTTTTCAATATTAGTTTTCATTTTAAATAATTAAATTCCATCATGCGTTTGGTTATCGGGCGTTTAATATGCACCCTGTATAAAACGCATATACCATGACCTACTTCCCCTAAGTTCGGCCATGTAAGTATACTTACCGCTAAAGGGGATTAAGAAGTATACTTTATGTTATCTAATGGCACATCGATGGGACTCAATATCGGTTATATTAAAAGCAAGTCAGGGTAAAAGCTTCTACGTATAAGCCAGTGAATGTCCATTGCTTCTTTTTCTTCTCTCAATACGTGAATACGAGCTACCTTCCTAAAGGTACACATTACGATAAATTGTTTTTTGTTTTGGTAATACTGGTTGTCAGACTTTTGGGCTGCTGACAACCCGTAACGACTGTCAAGGATCTACGAATGACAACCGGGACTAAAGGCTTAACGTGCTTTCCGAAGCACTCAAACTCAAAGCATTTATATCAATTAAACCAATTACAGCCACTATTGAATTGTCAAAGAGTCGGTCATTTGGTCAGAAAGTTGAAGCTATTTGCCCATTCCAAAACGTAGATCTCTATGGAGAAGAACAGACTCCAAGGACACTCTTTTAAATCAATATATTACAAAATCTTGGGTACATTATTCTTGTTGCTTCTATAAGTGAGAACAATGTTAAAAAAATATATATTTTAAAACAATTCAAAATATAGGATAAAAGATTACAAATAAGCCCTGGCAGTTAAGAGACCAGCCCCAACTAACAGCGCCCGTTCACGAAGTTGACGCATGGATTAGCACCATCCAGTTCAACCATTTTGTAGGGAACCGAATGATCCAACACACGCGCCACCATGAGTGAGACATTTAAGTGAGCATGACAAAGCATGACACATACAAGGAGGAGTCTCGATATATGATGAGTGGTCACCCATCCACGAACCCACTGCGGGAAGAGTAACTTAAACTTCGATCACCCCGTGTGGCTGTTATTATGTAGCCACGAGCCCCGCTAGTAGCTTAAGAAATTTATTCAGTGTATATATTTTTATCGTTATAATAAATCATAAACAAGTTGACTTTGAATTCATTAGCAATCATTCAGGCGGTAAAATTACTCATAGATTAGTCAATGTACGAATTTTCTTTTTCTCTCTGTTTCTTTATAAATATGAGCAAGTCTTTATATAAGCTAACTAACTTTGAAATAGCGACAATGAGCATTTCTTTCACACAACCTTAATGGGTCAGTATTGCAGTTCTGTATGAAACTGGGCTGCTGGGCTGGGCAGTTTGGGAAGCTTCGTCGAGTCTTCTCGTCACGTATATAGCACAGCCTAAGGACTAAAGTCTCCAATCAGTGCGTCCTGCCTGTTATGGCTTACGGAGCCGAGAGTTAACACTCACGGTACGGTTGGTCCATAAATGCCAAGGTCGCTCAGCGAGCTCTGGAATGGGCTATGCTTGGAATCTCTCTGAGGAATAGAATCCGGAACGAGGTGATCCGGCAGAGAACCAAAGTTGTCGATATAGCTCACAGAATACGCAAGCTGAAATGGCAATGGGCCGGTGATATTAGCCGTAGAACCGATGTTCATTGGGGTAAGTGTGTTCTTGAGTGGAGACCGCGAATCGGCAAACGTAAGGTAAGACGCCCTCAGGCACGGTGGAGCGACGATCTTCGCAGGGTGGCTGGTGGCAGCTGGATGAGAGTTGCTGAGAATCGAGCTAAATGGCGTGCAATTGGAGAGGCTTATGTCCAGCAGTGGACTGATGTGCTGATGATGATTATTATGAAACTTATATAATAACTAGGCCTGAAGGAAAATGGACTACTTTTCCCCTCATTATGAGTTATTCTCAAAAAGCTACGTAAATTCTTAATTACTTACCCCACGACCTAAAATTTCAATATCTTACCACAGTTACTATCACATCCTAGACAATATATAGTATCTACTATGTGTATGTGAACATAATTTTCATTTACCGCTCCGTCGTAGCTAATCCTGTGTCGGCTGAAATGAGTGGCGCGGTTTGGTTATTATAATAACACTAGATGTGCCTGAGGCTTTGCTGGGGTGCCGAATGTTTAATTATTTTCTGGTATGAAAGCAATAACCTGAGAATATACAGGGTTACTGGTAACTCGACGTATTCCTTGCAGGACGTCATAGTAGGGTTAAAATGCAATAAATTAAGCCACCAAATGTTCTACCGAAATTCAGTACTCTTTGAGTTAATTAGGTTTTTAGTTGTTTTATGAAAAATCCAATATAAAAATGGTTTACGACGCGACTGTACTGGAATTTTAGTTACTACCATAGCTGATGCCGTAGCTGGTCTTTGTTGTTAATTAAAAGTTCAAAAATACCTAAAACTTTGGCAGTGATCACTAATTAAACATTATATTTTTCGTAATTTTTGTCATTACTTTATAAAAAAAAACCGGCCAAGTGCGTGTCGGACCACGCACAATGAAGGGTTCCGTAGTTAGGATGAATTTATCCCTAAAATAAACTTAACATTGTAGTTGAAAAACATGTTCTCCCATACATCGATATACGCCACGGTCAATTTTCCAACTGAAAATTTCAGTTTGTAATCGCAAAAAAAAAAAAATTATGTGAAAAACTACAAATTAACAATTTTTTGACTTTTTCCTTTACTTGTGTTGTGAGACCTTGCTTCTGCCCAAATACCCTATAGGTTTTGATTTATGTACGAGATATTCGCAAATTTTTTTTTCTGTGATATAACTACAAAATTTTTAATTTTAGGACTTTTCCTATACTTGTGCTGTAAGACCTTGCTGGGGACAGACAGACAGACAGACAAACAGACGGACAACGAAGTGATCCTATAAGGGTTCCGTTTTTTCCTTTTGATGTACGGAACCCTAAAAAAACTCAAAAACTACTGAATTTCGGTAGAACATTTGGTGGCTTAATTTGTTGCATTTTAACCCTAATATAACGTCCTGCAAGGAATACGTCGAGTTACCAGTAACCCTGTATATAAGTCACCATTGTAGAGGTATCTTCTGAGCAAATGTGTTTCAGTATTGACCACTTCATCGCTTAACTTCTGTAGAGTGTTTTATCAAACCTACCTACTGTCATGATTTCGAAATATTTAACGGAGCAGGATAGCCTTTACCAGAAGTGATCATCGTATTAGTGGTTCAGCAGCTTCAATATCATTAGGATTGTGCCGGAATATAGCAATTCGTCGTGGACGTGGTACGACAGCGGCTCCCTTCATATCTTCTTCTGTCATCAGAAGATATTCGCCACAAACAGAACCATCGCTGCGACGTTGCTAGAGTGACTGCCACCAGCCAGAGTCACTCTTATCCGACCTTTTCGGTGATTCTAGGTGAACTTCGTAGCAAAAATAGAAGGCGCGGGCGCCACTTGGTGCGCCATCATATTAATAAGATTTTTAGTGATTTTAAATACTAAATGGGGCAACTAGGATCAATTCTGTTTTTTTGACGTTCAAAAGTGCCTCAAATGTGCCTATTTGAAATTTGACTTTGACTTTAAATATAAAATTGAAAGTATGTTTTGCCTCAAATGATTTTTGTATCAGGGCAGTCATGAAGTTTAAAAGTATCGCATTTGACAGTTACCACTAAAGTACTGGTTTTTTAACAGAATGTAATGAAACATGATAATTATTTGGGGCGTCGTGTAGTACTCGTAGCTAAGTTAATTCTCTTCGAGAGTCAGAACCTAAAGATTGTCGTCAAGAAGTCTAAAGTCTAGTACTGATATTATATTGACACCTAATTAAATAGTTCGCTAACTATTGCTATAAACCAAGTTTGTATGTATGCCAGAAGATAAATACAGAAATATTCGTACTGAAAAGGCGTTTACACTAAGTTGAATAACATCTCGCTTGTTTTGATTGGATGGATATTGTGGGGAAAAATAATGATCTGTCATTTTTAGGGTTCCGCACTACCTCAAAAGGGAAAAAGGGAACCCTTATAGGATCACTTCGTTGTCCGTCTGTCTGCCTGCCTGCCAGTCTGTCCAGATCCTTTTTCACAGGAACGCGTGGACGTATCAAGTTAAAATTAATATCAAATACGTAAGTCAACGGTACCTTGGACCTCTACAAAAATCAAACTTCTAAGTCAACGCAATAAAAAAATACGGTGATTTATGCGAGATATTTTGATACTCGCAAATAAATCAAAACCTATAGGGTACTTCCCGTTGACCTAGAATCATGAAATTTGGCAAGAAGCAAGGTCTCACAGTACAAGTAAACGATAAGTTCTAAAATCGGTAATTTGTAGTTTTATCACATAAAAAATATTTTATTGCAATTACAAACTTACATTTTCAGTTGGAAAATTGACCGTGGCAAATATCATGTATGGGAGAACATGTTATCCAAACAACTACAATGTTAAGTTTGTTTTTGGGATAGATTCATCCCAACTACGGAACCCTTCATTGTGCGTGGTCCGACACGCACTTGGCCGGTTTTTTATCCCACAAACTATTGAGTATTACAAACACAGATAATCAGAAACTGGATACATACATAAACTCACGCCTTCTTTCCATGGGGGTAGGCAGAAACTATAGAAAGCCACCTGCTCCTTACATACTCCTTTTGCTTCGCCTACGTTCATACATCTGGTCATACACGCACGCCGGTGGGTGGCGAGTACTACACCTGACCTTTCTGAAGAACATCATCAACTAGGTCACTATATGTCCTCCTAGGGCGTCCGCCCTAGGAGGACTAGTTGGTCCTCCGGCCTCCCGGCGTTTCCATAGTTATAATATTAGTGTTAAATACATAGTAAATATACTTACAGGCTTATACATATTAGACTAGAGCATAATATTAATAATATTGATGTTTATGTCACTCTATATGGTAATGTTTGTACTATAATGTTTATGTTATGTCTACCGTGTTATTAAACCCGTGCCTATGATGTTATCAGACCGAAATTGTTGATTAAAGCGGTTTTGTCGAAATAGTATACATTTTTGGTGTTACTAAATAGTCGTTAGCAACGGTGAAATGAAAAGTACGTTTATTTTAATAAAATTAGTCTACATATTTGAAAGGCCAGGTGAGTAGTACTAGTATAGAGGTATGAGGTTGTAATAATATTACCTAAATAATATAATTTTATCTAAACTTATTATTATTAAGATAATAGCTACCCGCTTTCCATTATTAGAATTGTTTATGTTATTGTTATTTACTTATAGGCGAATGTAATTATTGTTCTCATGTAGGTATAGTTTAATTTGATTTTTTTTGTTCTAAATTTTATTTTAGTTTTGATTTTGTTAATTTTATTTTGATGTTTTAAATTTTATTTTGATTTTTTAATTTTATTTTGATGTTAGCACACAGCAAAAATTATGTTAGATACTTACATAATTTTTTGCTGTGCCCTGACAGGGGCTACAACGGCTTTTAGCTCTAAGCCTTTTGTTAACATCTTGTTTTTACCTTGTGGAACACAAATAAATGAATATGAATATTAGGAACAAATTAGGGTGGGAGGATCCTCCGAACTTTACACCCTAAAGTTCGGAGGTTCCTCCGACCAGACGGGTGTTGTGTCTGGTGGGCTACTGCCCGAAGATTGATGTCAGGACGTTGTATATATGCTAGTCGCGCGGTAAACTCTGCTTGCGCGATTCAGGATTTTGCGTGACGTCAGTTCGATGTGTAACTCGCAACTCGCTTGCGTGTTGAACCAGTACCCTAAGTGTTTCCTGTTCAAGTTAAAGCGGGAGGACACGCCCAGGTGTCACCACTGTGTGGATCGCCCGGAGGACACGGTGGAGCATACGGTGGAAGTATGCCCGGCTTGGGCGGAGCACGACCGTGTCCTCACGGAAGCGATCGGCGGCGGCGATCTCTCGCGTCCGGCCCTGGTTTAGTTCGGTCAGTATAGTTATGTTAAAGTTGCATGTAACAGGGGACAAATCCGGGGGAAATTCCTGATGGAAATACCCAATAACACTGTGCCCAACCTGGGAATCAAATCCACGAATTCATGCTCAGCAATAGCGCACCCAATTAATAAACAACAAACAAAATCTATAATAAATTCAAATATTCATTGCACAAATGGCACAGACTTGTACTTGAAAACTATCTCGAAGCTTTACTTCGGGCTCTGCAAACTGTAACCTGCATACAGTCAGCATACAAACGGATACATTAGTAACATCGTCACGTTTACTGCAATATTGTGAATTAGTTGTTTTTGTGTGAAGCTGACGAGAAGTGGGCCAGATGCTTATTAAAGTTATGACTAGACTTCATAATAGAGTTTGTAAGTAATAAGAAGTGGTGTTGTATTCTGTAAACACGGTTTTATAAAAGAAATAGTGAGCTTGTTGCTAATTTGTATTCAGTTTTAATAAGCTTAGTCTATATAGTTAGTTAGCTAGGTTTTTGAAACAGGTTTTGACAGTACAATTATGTATATTTAGATGAGTTTTATTTTTACCTTGGTCAGAGTGGGTTTTAAACAATATTTATTTAGTTACACGGCTGTCTAATTAACAGTAAAAATGTCGGGTTTCCACCCACAATGCAATAAATATTAGGCGTGAATAAAGTAAGTATGTGACAAAGTGGTGACGGAATGTGCACCTCAAATCAAATAATTTTTAAGTTTCATTTCAAAAATTCTTTAGCGTCAAGTAATTATTTGAAACTAGCTGCGCCCCGCGGTTTCATCCGCGTAAGTGTCGATCCCGTGGGAATATCGGGATAAAAAGTAAAAATCCAGGGTGTCAGCTACCTCCATACAAAATTTTATCAAAATTGGTCCAGCCTTGAGCGTGAAGAAGTAACAAACACACACACACACAAACTTTCGCCTTTATAATATTAGTGTGATAAAGATCGTCGTTATTTCAAATAATTACTTTTTAATTTAGTTATAAGTAGCACAATAGTTAGATGATATAGTAACCGTTAAGAATAGTTTTAAAGTTGGAGAAGTTACGTGATTCTTAATAAGATACTTCTTGTTCATGACAACAGGCCTTGTTCTTTATTCTTCGTAGCATATTAAAAGTTCGCATAATTAGTATGCGTATTGCATGACTTCAGTGTTGCAATACGCCTTTTTTTCTGCCTACAATTGTAACAAGAAAAGAATTAACTGTTTGTTAGTGTTTCGTTTTCAAGAAACATTCGTGCGGTAAAATAAATCGTTGGATTTATTTTATGCAGGACTTGTCTGTCGTATTAACTTAAACAACGTATGCGAAATGGTTAATATTAGGAAGGTTTTTCTGTTACTAATTTCTAGCCTATATATTCAAGCCTATTATATAGATAAAAAATAATAGTCTCAAATGCCTAAATAATCACACATCAATGCTTTTCAAAGTTTTACATTTGGCAGCATAGCAATGCTGCGTAGCAGTAGAAATAGGGGTAGTTCTTATCCTACCATCCTCACTCGACAAACACAAATAAACCATTTTATTCTTTCAGCCATAAAACACTTAAGACGCTGACAACAGCTAAACCGCAGTCACTGTCAGACTGCATACAAAAGAAAGAGAAGCGCAATTACACAATGCTTGTAATTTATTGCAAAATATGAAGGAATTATCTATTTACTCAAAAATTACTTGAGTAGGTAATCGAAAATAAAAAACAACCTAGTTTGCATACAAATTACACGTTCTTGTTATTAATTAAATACCAACCGTACGTTGATATTTTTAATACAGATAACATAAATGGCACTTTTGAATGTCAAATATTCAGTGAATAAAAACAAGTTATCAGTGAATAAGCAAATGCTTGCTAAGGTAAAAACTAAAACAATACATTTCATTTGGCGACGCTCGTACAGTTAGTTTACGGTTAATTTTTATCAAGATTTTTTTTTCTAAACTTGTTTTGGTAACAACCAAGTTTTCATAAATATGTTCAAGAATAACATATTTTTCCGCTACCACAAACTATTACTAACTATTTGGAAATTTTTTTGTTTAAGACAAGCCTGCTTTTATCATTTGCCTCTTGTCAGCGCCTTAACAATGTGTCGAGTAGGTATTTAAACAACTAAATACTTAACAAGTTGTAACTTTACACAACTTTCAACAACATTTAATCAGACTTATCGTACAAAAAGGCAGCATTCCAAGAAATTCTTAACTAAAGGCTACAAAACTATTCGCTAAAATAAATCAACACTAACACAAGTGCGATAACACAAGATAAAAGTGACGTTTTAAAATGTAAAAATAATTAATTTCAACAATTTTAGTGGAGACTGAATCATTTGGCACCGTTTTAAGTCTTAGTTAGGGTCACGGGGCGAATTTATTACGGATTACACAAGATTTTGTTGAAATAAGATGACATAATTTTTTTTATATTTTTGCCCGCGGCTTCACCCACGTGGCTTCATCTAAAATAAAAGTATCGGTCATTGGGTCAGTCAAAAAAGTTGTCCCCGACCTTCAACGTTCGAAGCCTTTTTTTTATGCTGGGGTGGATAATCCTCATGGATGTCCTCCGCCCTGGGGCGGGCAGAGGGGTCCGTCAGAATCTTACTGACTAAAAACCACCCCAGTGTTCCCTTCCCACACTTGCACCGGGGATCTTGGGGTCTGTTATTACTTCCGTGATCCCCAGCTAGTGCCGGCCGGCCTCTGCGGGCCACCTCAAGTCTGGGTGTTGGACCCTCCCCCCGCGACGTCTGAAAGGGGCGCGCGTGGTACACTACGCGCCGCCACCTCCAGGACCCTCTCTCGGGTCCAGTGTGATAGGGGGCGGCGGACGTCCCCGAGTCCGCCGTCCCTGGACCCATTTAGGGGGGCCGGAAGAGGGCATTATCTGCCCTCTGCCGACGCCCAGTGCACCTGCTGCGGGCTGGGTGAGCGGACGAGATCTTCCGCTCCCTTTCCGCAGCCTCCTTCTGCGACACGACCGTTTCGCAGAAGGATACCACCGCGTCCCAGGACTCCTCGCTGCCGGCCATCGACTTGACCACGGCCGGCAGCGACAAGTCACTGCCTACTCCTGAGAAAGTTCACAAGCCTAACCCAAGAAAGAAGGCTAACCCGCCGGGCACCGGGCTTTGATGTGTTGACACCTTAAAATGCAAGAGAAATCTTAACGAGTGACAAATATCATATCTGGGCTCAGCTGAACTTGACGCTTACTTTTATTCAATAACTGACTGGATATACAAATAATTGTGAGCTATTTTATAATATCAATAGTGTAAGGTTTTTTAATAAGTAGATTTAGTCGATTTCAATTCGTAGAGGCATAGACGAACGGGAGAATAGATATGGCAGAGAGAAAAAACAAGCGGTAGTTGAGAAAAAGATGTCAAAAGATGAAAAGCGAATTGAAATAAAAGCTGATTTATATTATTAAAAGGGTATTTATTTCTGCAACCTATTCTATTTCTTCCATCCTAGATCATCATCATCTGCTTAGTCGGCTTCCAGTCTAACTGGATGCAGCTGAATACCAGTATTTTACATGGAGCGACTGCCTATCTGACCTCCACAACCCAGTTACTGGGTAACACGACATCCCTTGGTAAGATAATAATATCCCTTCTTCCATCCTACATAAATAATTATAAAAAGTAATCCTCAGTAACAAACTGTTATCCTATAAATAGTATGAGTCGCTCTTCGTGACAGTCTGTCTGTCTATATGACCGCTTAGTTCTTCAAAACCGCACGAAGGATGTTTATGAGATTTTCACCATATTTTATAGAATTAATTATATATATATATTCTATATATATATTAATTCTATATAATAAATGTTATGTGTAAACAGCTAGTGGTTGCCCGTGACTTCGTCTGCGATGCAGGATGAAAAGTAGCCTATGTCCTTCTCCAACTCATGGTTTACCCATGGGCCTAATTTCGTCTAAATCCGTTCAGCCGTTTTACCGTGACAGCGTAACAAACTCACTTCCACATTTATAATTATATAAGTTAAGATTATGTATAGTATAATACATTAATAATAAACTTACATAATATTAAAAAAATCTTGATGTATTATCAAGTCATGAAAACCGTGTGAAGCACGCTTGTCTCTATTTATGTAAGTTTATAATAATTAAAACAATTTTTTTATCATTATTCTGCTGACGCTACAGCTGTCTAAATACAGTGAAGTGACAAATGTGGCGGTTTCTAGCAGCAACTTGCACGCTCCTATTAAGTTTATTGCGAGAATCTTATATGCGCTAATATTATGTTACTAGTTGCACCCCGCGGTTTCACCTGCGCCTAAGTCTCGATCCAGTGGGAATATTGGGATAAAAAGGAGCCTATAATATATAGCGGCAATATAGCGGTAAACACCGGTTACGCCCTTTTTAATGTTATTTGATTTTTAGCTTCTCTGAGTATCAATCTATCACTCTTATTTTTTTCAGTTTTTTAAAATAATATTTCTCTAGAGTAAATTACAATAACAGCTTTATTGCATGGAAAATTCTCTTACAACTAAGTTATGTATTATTGCATTTCTCTAAGAAACATTACACAAAAAACCGGTGAACATCTTTACACTAAATTTCTAAACAAAGAATAACAGTAATACATTTAACCGCGTTTTTTGGAAATAAACGTATTATATCAATAAACTGTAAGATTTTATTCTGTACAAGCTATTACGCCTTTCTTCCCGGAAATTTATTGCAACTGTGAAACTGTGTTTAATACAAAATTCAATTATTCTTTTCACAAACCTAAAAAAGATATGTGCGGCCAATGTACATTGTATCGTCAAGCTGATGGTGAAAGAAAAGACCAACTCCACGAAGCTTACACAAAGCACATTAGAAACAAGGAATGTGTTCGTGAACTCAAAACTAAAGATAAAATAGAAGTCGATTCTACGACTACTGTCGTCGCTATTTATGATCTGGAAAAAGTTCTGACGATTCCTCAATCAGAGGTAGGAATCTTTCATTACAAGCGGAAGTATCAAATCGTAAAATTATATATAGGATATATAACTTTACGATTTATAACTCATTAAGTGGAAGAGGTTACTGCTATCTTTGGCACTATCAAGGGTGCTAATGAAATCGGCAGTTGCGTCTTAAATTTCATTGAAACTGAGAGCCAACGTGGTATCAAGAATTTTATATTTTATTCTGATGGTTGTGCTGGGCAGAATAAAAATAGGATTATCTTTGCTCTTTATTTATATTTGTGCAAAAAGTATGGAGTTAACATAATACATAGGTACTTTGAAACTGGCCATAGCCAGTCTGAAGGAGATTCGATGCATTCTCTTATCGAACGCGCAAAAAAAAACCACACGATTTATACTCCTGATCAAATGTATGGCATAATCATGAATTCCAAGATCAATGGTGAAAAATTTCATCTTAAGGAAATGGAACAACATAATTTCTTCGATTTAAAGGAGTTAATGGACAAAAGACACTGGTTGCAGGCAGACCAAACGAATGAAAAGTTATGTGGACAAAGATTCACGAAATCAAGATTACTCAAGCGCATCCAGATGTTATTTATTTAAAGTATAACTTTAACGATGAGTATATTTCTTTAAATACTGCATCAAACACTAGATCTTCAAGAGGAAGACCCAAAAGGACACCAGTGACTGATGTTTCAGGAGATGAACTGAGAAATCTGTACAGAGAGCCAATCGCCTTACCAAAACCACTTTACGATGATTTGATGAGTCTCTGCAAAACTGAAGCAATCCCGAAACATTATCAAACATTTTATAACAATTTGCATTGTGTTGGGAACTCTGAAGAAGAAATCGATATTGAAAGCGAAGATTCAAATTAAAGTAGCATAATATATTTTTTCTTTTTAAGGTTTTGACCTTTTTATTTTTTAGTTTCCAAAGTATACCAGTTATAAAAATTATGTGATTTTATTCAAATTAAGACAGCACAGTATTTTTGATTTTTTAAGTGTTTTTTGTTTGTTTCCAAAGTTTATTAATTAATAAAAAATATGTGATTTTATTAAAATTGAGGTAGCACTGTATTTTTTTATTTTTAAGTGTTTTTTTGTGTTTGTTTCCAAAGTTTATTAATTCATAGAAATTATGTGATTTTATTCAAATTAAGGTAGCATAGTATTTTTGATTTTTAAGTGTTTTTTGTTTGTTTCCAAAGTTTATTAATTAATAAAAAATATGTGATTTTATTAAAATTGAGGTAGCACTGTATTTTTTATTTTTAAGTGTTTTTTGTGTTTGTTTCCAAAGTTTATTAATTAATAAAAATTATGTGATTTGAAAGGTTTTTTTATCCAAAATATGAAACCTTCTACTGTTAGTGAAGTAGACACAATATTTAACAATGGCGTCAGACCGATTCAGTCGGGGTTCACAGTCGAAGGTATTCATTCAAAATCTAATTAAACAAAGATTAGGTAGTAGAAACATAAAAAAAAAAAAATATGGTCTAAAATGGTTAAAAATAAAAACAAATCACATTATAAGGTCGGTCTGTTACAATGGTTATATAAAAATATGTTTCATTGATAGGATTCTAAAATAGCTAAATAAAGATTTGGCTACAAAATTTCCCTGAAGAAGGTGGTAATCGGCTGGTACGCTCGAGATCTAAAGTGGAAATTACGTCGTATTATTTTCTTACATTCTTGAATCTCAGTGGTCGGTGTGTTTATAAAGTCATTAATGATGTTGCAATTGAAACAGTATCGTCTATAATTTGTATTATAATTTTTTTCAGTTATTTCATTAAATATTTATACCATTACAATTATTTTTAAAAGGTTATATTGGTAAAAAAAATAGCTTTCATTTGACATTTTGAACGCCTGTGTTGGATCACTGTACGCTGCACTATAAACAAATTAGCTTCTTTTATTTCTCCTGTAAAATTCGATTTTTTATATTACCGCTTTATTGCCCGCGGCCAGCAATATGTTAATCCAGGGTGTCAGCTACCTACATACAAAGTTTTATCAAAATTGGTCCAGCTGTTTGAGCGTGCAGAAGTAATAAACATACACACACACACACAAACTTTCGCCTTTATAATATTAGTGTGATTCAAACTGGCATAAAGTAAATATTTCTAAAATAAGCAGCCGGGCGACTACTCTCAATCAATCAATCAATCATTTATTTTTTGAAACATAGGTATGGTTACAGATAGTATATATATGTGCACTATGTTTTGCCAATATATGGCATACAAAATAAACAAGCAATTACAATAAAGTGGCATGCCAATAGACTACTTACTACTAACCGAGTTCAAGAGCTGTCAGTGTCAATATTCAAAGAAAATAATGACACTGACAGCTCTTAAACGTGGTTTATGTGCTGATCGCGTTCAGTTTCATTTGTGAAATTGGCACTTGTGTTCGTGAACGTGCATTAGTGTAGGCAAATGAAACAAAACAGTGCAACATCACTTCAAGTTCTCTCAAGAAGTCCGCGTGAGGTCTCAGTAAAGTGCCACATCTTTACTGAAACTCAAGGGGAGTGAGTGGGCGGTGATATCATGTATTGAATATTATTCATTTCATCATTATTTAAACAAACTTTGTACTTGTTACTTACTTTTTCTTTACTTTTATGGTGTACATAATAAAGAGTATTCTATTCTATAGACTTGACACTGGCTAAATATGCAAACCGCACGAGCCATAAAAAAAAAATTGTCCTCTCACAATTCGAAAGCGATCTCATTTGTTTTTAAAAGTGAATCATTACAGATTTCCTTCTCCACACCGCCACCGTTCTAACTTCGAAGTTTTATTTTGACGGTAAGTAAAGGAAAAAGTTTTAAAAAATTGCCTTTATTTTGTGGAAAATTGTTTCAAGAATTTTTACGAAATGTCAAAAGGCTCGTTTTCAACTTTCCGTGTCATTATTTTGTACAAAAAAATGCTATTAGTTAGTCTTTGACCCGTTGATTAATCTTGTGCCCTACTTTTTCTTTAATTCTTTTTTTATACCAAAGAAATAATTTAAAACTGCCTTGTTACGTCTGAAAATCAGTAAGAAAATGTTTTTTTCTTCAGAAATGTTAATAAGGAGTTGGCTGAAATTCTGTTTCCAAAAACGTGTTTTTATAATAAAAGCAAATAAATAATGTATCTATCTAGAGCAACGACAATCAAACTTCTATCACTGTTCTTTATTAGTGATCGAAAAAATCCTAATTACTTGTATCGTTTGGAATTTTGCATAATAACTACATTTACACTTCATTTACTATTAGTTATTAGTTATTTTTACTAAAAGGCTTTTCAGCCTTTTAGTAAAAATAACTTATGGAAATAAACAAATAAATGTAAATAACTTATGTAAATAAAATAATATACATAATTTTTTTTTTTCATTATATTCATTTACAAAATATATTTCACATGAAACTCTGATGACACTCAGGCCCTTATTATTGAATCGTTCTCATTTGAAAGCTCCTCGTTAAAATTCATTTGATATTTCGCCTGGGAGACTGACTTCGAATTAAACATAAAACCGTGAGTAATTTAATGTTTCTCAATTAAATAAAATTCAAATGACATTTACAATATTATTTTGCGAAGACGCCATCTTGAGAACCATAGACATCGATTTTATTTATTTTTCTTACCATAGAGAGTTACAAACTTACAACCGACCTTATTGAGCCACTCGGCCACTAATCTTATCACTAACGAAGCAAACAAAACTGTAGTATTAGTCAGAAACTTGGAAAGAAACTCATTAGTACAAAAGTTTAATCTTTCGCCACGTCGTCGTCGAGACATTGGGCTGATATCTGATTGAGAATACTTATTTCTTTACACCATTGATTGGGAACCAATAATAAATAAGGGCCAATGAAATGACTAGGTAATAATGAATAGGTTGTTCCGAATATTATGTAGGTACTTATGATTATTTAAATGTTTTTTCCATTACGAATTTTCTAGTAGCAGTGACTAGATTTGTGCCCAGTTTATGATAATAGACTCCCCCGAAATGAAGGTGTAATGTTACCTATGTTATGATCTTAATTTGAGTTGCAGCTATAGACATATTCCTGCCAGGGTTGCGAGTTTGTCCGAAAGGGATATCGTGGCCCTGGCACACAGGCAACGGAAGGAACACGGGTGGGTTTTAGTCAGTAAAAGTCTGACACGCCCTCCCGCTCCGCCCATAGCGGGAGAAGTTATTTGATAATTTCCCACCCAAAAAAAAAAAGCTAAGTATAAGACATATTGAAACCTATTCAATTTTTTTTTTCATTTTATTAGGCTGACAATCAGCACTTTTTCTTCACGTGAAAATTACATAAAGAAAGTCCCCCGATGCGACATAATTGTTAATAAGACTGCCATATACACCAACAGCCTCGTATAATATAAAAAGTCATGGCTAAGCTACATTATTGCAAGTAATAATATAAATACATCAATAAATTACATCGGCGTGTACTGGAACGCTCACTAATTGAATTAGCCAGGGCCCTGATATATTATACGTTAGTTTCATTTATCTTTACTTACACTCGTGGACGAAATTACTTAGGTTTACACATAGTTATATGTACCCAACTACAAGGTCAAATCAAATTAGACGTGATCATCATCAGGCGTGATGGGTATCGTATATTTTATTATTTCATTACAGTTACTGATTTGAGAATATTTGAAAACTTTTCTGAACAAGATACATTGACCTCTAGAGAGACAAAGACTAAACAAAAACCGAACGTAACTAGTATTAAAAACTTAAACCTTCCCAGCTTCACAGCTCCTGCAAAATATCATTGTAGAAGTTGTAACGAGTGACTCACACATGGGACCAGGGGTTGTCAACTCTACCGCAAAATGTTGGAGTTTTAGCTTCACGCGACTTCCAGCGACAAGTTAGTTTTAGTTTTAAGTAATCTGCCGCTTGCGTGGCAGAATATACCTGTTGACGATGTGGGGTCAATGTACTGTTGGTGTTGTCTTTGGGCTGTTTATTATAGTGCTAAGTGGGTGTGCCTAAGTCGCCTATAATAAGACTTATGGAAAGATGAGGCAGTCTTCATTAAACTAGAAGCTGTACGGATAAGAATATTTCACACATACATAAGCTCACGCCTTCTTCCCATAGGGGTAGCAGATCTTTAAATACTCCTTTTGCTTCGTTTGAAGAATATTTCATTAAGCAAATAAACTTGGTCTTATCAAGAAAGGTTAGGTTTGACGGCACATGCCAAATACTTATTTTGGAGCCTATACCTATGTGCCATCTGTGATCCAATCCTACTGTTAACGCACCAATATTTGGCGTAGTTTAAGGGATGATTTATGCTGAACCATCACGGGTGCGTACCGGGTCCGGACCCGGACGGTACACGGATGCTGCATGGTATAACATGAACTGCTTCATATAAATTAATGTTGGTAAAATTTTGGATCCGTGCCTCGTCTGGGCCTCGTACATGGCACGGCTCGCGACCAGCACGGTCCAGCATAAATCATCCCTTAGGGTTCAACGAGATCTCCAGTCAAGAGAAACCAACATTGCTAGTAACCTTCTTAAAATAACCAATCAAACATTCTGCCTAGCCTTTTCGCAACTATGTTGGGTCAGCTTCCAGTCTAACCAGATGCAGCTGAATACCAGTATTTTACATGGAGTGACTGCCTATCTGACCTCCACAACCCAGTAACTGGGTAATAAGATACCCCTTGGTAAGACTGGTTGTCAGACTTTTGGGCTTCTGACGACCCGTAACCACTGTCAAAGATCCACGAATGACAGCTAGGACCAACGGCGTAACGTGCTTTCCGAGGCACGAAGGAGTCTCGGTATGTAAAGATGGTCACCCATCCACGGACCAACCGGGCATACGTAGCTTAACCTGATGGATTGACCCGTGCGGCCTTTATTACTTAGCCACGAGCTCTTCACCGTCTAAAAATAATCATAACGCAATTATTTTATTTAAAAGAAACCTTCCACCCATTAATTTCTGTACCGCAGTTAAACTTTAAATAAAGTAATATGCTGTATTCAGTGCACGTAAGTTTTCTTGTTACAACATAACCTAATTACACGAAAAACTGTACAAAGACTTTGTGTGTTTTGTTTTTAAACGAGACAAAACAAGATGGCGTTCTCATAAATTAGCTCTGAGAAACTAAAATGTGATAAAGATAATATAGAAGGTTTACTTTAACACGTAGTGCCTACTTATTGCAAACTATTTTCAAAAAACCGGCCAAGTGCGTGTTGGACTACGCACAATATACAGTTCCGTAGTTGGGATGTATTTATCCCAAAAACAAACATACGAGTATTTCAATTCTTTAACTGCAAATGTAAGTTTGTAATCGCAAACAAAATATTTTTTTATATGATAACACAACCAATTAACGATTTTCGGACTTTTTCCTTAGCTTGGTTCTTTCCAAATTTCATGATTCTAGGTCAATGGGGAGTACCCTATAGGGTTAGATTTATTTGCGAGTATCAAAATAGATGTCGCTTAAATCACCGTATTTTTTTATTGCGTTGACTTAGACGCTTGATTTTTTTAGGGATCCAAGGGACGGTAGACTTACGTATTTGATATAAATTTCAACTTGATACCTCCATGAGTTCCTGAGAAAAAGGGTCTTGACAGACTGACAGACAGACAGACGGACAATGAAGTATAAGGGTTCCGTTTCTTTCCTTTTGAGGTACGGACCCTAAAAAAAACAATTTTAAAAGAAAGAAAGAAAATTAGGATTATTTGTCACAGAAACACGTTCACATAAAAATATACGTAAGTTAGTTCAAATCAAAAAGTACCATTTATCATTTAATTCGTCTAGTAATATTCCGATATATTTGGCGTCAAGCATTATTGATATTATGATAAATAATGAGCCGCTGGAGCATCAATTAATCAAATTATTTCGCAAGTATTACAGGTGTGTTGCTACATTAGGTATGCAAATTGTGATTTATTATTTTAATGTATACTTGGCAGTAGGGTGCTTGAGTGATGTTAAAAATGTGTGAGGAATTCCATGTTATTTTTAAAAGTTTTTATACAGGAAAAAGACTTGTGTAGGTGTTTATTGATTGTTTAATATATTCAAACTGTGCGCTCCCTTCAAAATGGTTGAGCTGAATGGTGCTGATCCATGCGTCATGTTAGTGAACGGGCGCTGTCAGTTGGGACTGGGCATCTCTTAGCTGCCACGGCTTATTTTTAATTATTTTAGTTTTGAATTGTTTTTTATTTTTATTACCGACGCTTCTGACGTTTTGCATCGTTCTCACATGTATTATTTCAATATGAATGATGTAACCAATACTTTGTATCATATATTTTATTTTAAAAAAGTGTCCGTGGGGTTTCTTGCCCATTCTTCTCCATAGGAACCTACTATTTGGAATGGGCAACTACCTTTATATTTGTAACTGACCGACTTCTTGACAATTCAAAACTGCCTGTAAATAGTTTAATTGAAATAAATGCTTTGAGTTTGAGTTTGCTTATGCCTGAGGAATTTTCTACCAGCCAACCTTTGGGTGATGAGGAATACGGTAATTATGGGTTGACAGAAACCAGGAAAGTCCGTTTTAACTGTCGGTATGCTACTTTAATAATGTTTGGTAGTCGATTTGCGTAAATACTAATAAATGTAGCCTGATTTGGCTGGAACCCGGGTACGTACGTTAGTGAAAACACCGTTTCAAAGAGTCTAGGCAAGCAAGATAAAGAAAAGAAGAAAAAAGAAAGAAAGAAAATACGTTTATTTGCGGTAAACATAACGCAAAGAAATAAAAACACAAACACGAAAGAACAAGTTGAGGGAAAATATGCGTCACATTCACGCAAAACGGCCATCGCTCAGCATAATGCTGCGACCCTATGCTAGACAGAGCCCCAGCGCTGGTTTTCAGCGACCGCCGGCGTTGACGTGATGACGTCAACCGGTGCAGCATAATGAGATAAAAAATAATGAGATAATTGCTTCATTGTCACTAAATAATTTATTGGTGAGATGACAAAAATATAGCTCGAGGAGCTCGTGGCTACGGGTCGATCCATCAGGTTAAGCTACGCTTACCGGGGTTGGTCCGTGGATGGGTAACCATCTTTACATACCCAAATTCCTCCATGCCTTGGAAAGCACGTTAAGCCGTTGGTCCCGACTGTCATTCGTGGATCTTTCACAGTCATAATGGGAAAGTCCGACAACCAGTCTTACCAAGGGGTATCGTGTTACCCAGTTACTGGGTTGTAGAGGTCAGATAGGCAGTCGCTCTATGTAAAATATTGGTATTCAGCTGCATCCGGTTAGACTGGAAGCCAACCCCAACATAGTCGGAAAAGTCTAGGCAGATTGATTGACGACATTAAAAATATTTTAAATATTTATATTAAATATTTTTTTCTGACCATTCGTAAAAACATCCAGCGTGTCCTGTTCTGTCAGTACGACTAGCAACCGTAGTGCCTAATAAACATTAATTTGGTTATTAATAAATAAATAAATAAACATTTGCACTATGACATGACTTTTCTCTCGTAGAATAAGAAGATACAGTTGTGTAATAATTTTATCAAGGATAACTCTACTTACTCTATTATAGCAACTAGCTTGATAGTATATATCTTCAGAAACGCCTAATAGGCATATACTACTGAACTAATAGTCCTTTCCTTGCCTCCAAGCGATTATAACCCACAGCCGTTACGAAATGACCCGTCGTAGCACTTTCGTAGACGTGCTACGAAAGCGTAGCACTACGCTGGCTACGACAATTTAGTAGGCATGTGATTACTACGATTTTAAAATCAATTGGCCAATATTTTAACACTGTAAAAAGTTATAACATTTTTTACGTTAATTAAATTGAAATTAGAATCAAACTTTATTTTGTACTAGCTTTTGGCCGCGGCTTCGTTCGCGTTATTTTAGTTTTTGACAATCATTTCGGGTTGTACTCTGCTTTTTGAAATTTAAAGTGCTATTAAATACATGCCATAACATAATTCAATCATGATTCCAAAGACACGTGGCGCCATCTATTATCATAAGAACGTTATTGTTGTTTTCCTCGGAAAAAGTACATTTTTTCGGGATAAAAGGTACCCTTTTTTTTTTTTGGGTGGGAAATTATCAAATAACTTCTCCCGCTCTGGGTGGAGCGGGAGGGAGTGTCAGACTTTTACTGACTAAAACCCACCCGTGTTCCTTCAGATGCCTGTGTGCCAGGGCCACGATATCCCTTTCGGACAGACTCGTAACCCTGGCAGGATAATAGGTATCCTATGTCGGTTTCTGTACACCTGACAACGTATATGCAAAATTTCAGGATGATCGTTTCAGTGGTTTAGGCGTGAAAAGGTAACAAACAGACAAACAAACATACTTTCGCATTAATAATATTAGTTAGGCAATTAGGTTTCTTACGAGTAAGGACGTAAATTGGGTTTCGGTTTAACTGTGGCTTTAAACATTCATAATAACAAAATCTACTCTGAGTCTAAGTAAACCTTAATTATTGGTTTTCCGTTGATTAAATTTTTATTTGTTCCTGTTTTTTTGATTTTTCTTCATGGAATAAATTATTAAATAAAAAACAAACGATTTTTGGGTCATTTGGGTCGATTTTTGGTTGGGTTTTGGGTTTTTTGGACCCAAAAATCGTTTGTTGTTTAATACAATATCCATATGTATTGTTTAAAAGTTACAAAAATTCGAACATCCAACAATCTTTTAAATAGATAAATCTTGTTTTATTATATGACACAAAAAAACCCTCAAAAAGTTTTCTAATACATAAATATCAAAAACATCGCAATAAAACATGTTAAGCGCAACTTACCCGACATAACAAAGACAAATGATGTGTTAATGTATTCACCGCAGTGACTGGTTCTCATCAATTAACGTTTGACTCCCATAGGCTAACATGGCGGTTATTAATTATGTAAACTCGTTATCTTATGGGTTCAGGAGTTTAGATATACAGGATACAAAAAGACCCAACACAAAGCCGTTATCTATGCATTCATTCATGATCATCATTTCAGTCTTAAAGACGTCCGCTGCTGGACATAGGCCTCCGCCAAAGGCGGGGGGGGGGGGGGGGGTGCCATAATCACCTCGCTTGGCAGGCGGGTTGGCGATCGCATTATGGTGTTAAAATGCATAAAGAGCGCTGCTGCCATTGTCTAGTAAGTCCCTTAGTCGCCTTTTACGACAGCCACGGGAACAAATAGGAAGGAAGGGTTCCGTACCATTATCTATAAAAACGGCAAAAAATCACGTTTGTTGTATGGGAGCCCCCTTAAATATTTGTTATATTTTGATTTAATTATTTATTTTTAAAGTGAATATATAACTAAATATTCTGTGAATATTTCAAACGTCTACCTGTTGCCGTTATCAATATCGAGCAAAAAAATCACGTTTGTTGTATGGGAGTCCCCTTAAATATTTGTTTTATTCTGTTTTTTGTATTTGTTGTTATAGCGACAAAAGAAATACATCATCTGTGAAAATTTCAACTGTCTTACTATCACGGTTCATCAGATACAGCCTGGTGACAGACGGACAGACAGACAGACAGACGGCGGAGGCTTAGTAATAGGGTTCCCGTTTTACCCCTTGGGTACGGAACGCTAAAAAAGAACGTTGTCATGCACGCGCTTTTCACCACAGCGCCGTAACGAAAAAAAAAATTATAGGTTATTCGAATTCATGTCGTATCCCGCCATTTTTGTTCGATATTAGTATTGCAAAAATGTATTATAGGATTCATATCATGAGTGTAGATAAAGTCTTTTATGCAACTGTACATAATAAAGTAATAAACAACAGTTGCATAAATAACTATTATTGCACTTTACACAAGTCTGTTCCACTTTCTTATAGTCTGATATTATAATAAAAAAGTAAATAAAAAAATCAAAAAACCCGACTGCGAAAGTGAACTTAAAAACCGGCCAAGTGCGAGTCGGACTATAGTGTCGGATTAGAATGAGAACAGTTTAAAAAAACGATATTTTTTTATGTATGGACATAGACGAAGCAAAAGAAGTATGTATGGATCGTAGTAGGTGCATGGCGTAGTGGATTCTGCCTACCCCATGGGAAAATGGCGTGAGTTTATTAACGTCTATGTGTATCTCGGTCTCCCAAATTAGATCTATTTATTACCACGGTTGAATGCCAATTCCTTTGCCTCACTAAACCCAATACAATATTAATTCCTCACTGCATCCATTACACATGATCATCAAACCCACGGTATACCATCAAAGTAACATACAAACATAATGTGAACATGTAATATAGGTGTGTACAGTACAGTCACAAGCAGAAATACCTTACACTTACAGAAAATTAATAAAAAGTGATTTTCTGGACAACTAAAATTGAGAAGACGGAATTTGTAGAAGAGCAATCATAAAAAGACATCAGACATTAAAGAAGTTAGAGTACTAAATCCAAAATATAATGAAGTTTATAAAAAAAATACCTATTTCATGACCTTATGATTTCGCAAAATAATAAGAGGGCGACACTGAAAATTTTTAGAACTGGCCACTTGTAAACAACATAATAAAAAAAAACTTTTTACAAAAACATAAGACCCGACTACCAAAATTAACACTACAAAGTGAAAAATAACTTTAATTTCGGAAGTCGGTGGTAAAAAACTCAAATACACCAAAGACACCGACTTCCGAAATTAAAGTTATTTTTCACTTTGTAGTGTTAATTTTGGTAGTCGGGTCTTATTTTTTTGTAAAAAGTTTTTTATTTTTCACTTTTTAGTGGGTTAGTTTTGAATATATCTAAGTTACAATAGCCTAATGTTGACTGCTCATCACCTTTTACAAAATATTGCTTTTCCCGATGCTGGGACGTTGATTGTTGAGGAGTTCTCCTGGTAAGAACCAGGAGAACTGCCACTCACCATATGCATAGTGACGAGCATAAATTGCTTAATCGCACCCTGTTAAATAGGGGTACTCATTATTATATTGTTCCAGTGGCCATATGTGGTCTCCATCATCAGTTCCACTTCTTCAAATAGTGCTATCCGAGAGCAAATGCACAAGTTACTATAAAAAATACCCAAATCGCTATAGGTTTGCCTATAAAATTTGAGGGTTTCCCTCGATTTCCATGGGATCCCCTCATCTGATTCTGATTTGGTGGCAATGGGACCACCTCGGGAGTATACCCTTTCAAACAAAAAAAGTATTTTCAAAATCGGTCCATAATTAACGGAGTAATCGCGTAACAAACATACAAAAAAAAAAAAAAACATACCGCCGAATTGAGAACCTCCTCCTTTTTGGAAGTCGGTTAAAAATAAGTTCAAATTTTGAAAATGGAACTCTTTGCCAATATTATTGTGTATGTATTTTATTAATTTGTCATTTGTTTACGATTTGGCGGCAAATTGAAAATTGTCTGAGTCCCGTCAGCATGAATTTAACGCGACAAAATTTTCGTACAGTGATTTTTTATGACTTTCGAAGTCATTTAAGTGAACAAGAAAGTTAAAAATAACATAACTTCACGCCTGTTATCCCCGAAGGGTTAGGCAGACAGAGGTGTACCTATAGTACACCCACATTTCGCCAGTTATGTTTAAGACCCATGTTAGGGGGGCGAGCCTATTGCTAGCAACTAGGCACGAATCCAGACTCTGGGCTGCTACTGAGAAAATCCTGATGGAAAAACCTAATAATATTTTGCCCAAATAAAAAAATCAAATCCAAGACCTCGTGCTCGACAGTAGCGCTTGGGAGCACTAGACCAACAAGGTAGTAACTTTAAAAACTTTCGCGGGAAGAGGTATAATTTTAAAATAAATAGCCAAATTATTTGGTTTCGACGAAGGACAGCAACAGCCCTACCCAGACAAGACTGATGTGGACGACGACGATTGCAAAAAAAAAAACATATTTATATATTCATTTGCATTATATAATTTTTAAAGATGTTACAATGGCAATATTCTAGTGATATTTATTTTAGAAGTATGTTTGTGTGTATGTATGTATATTAGTATATTCTCATATTATTTGTTTAATTTTATTAAGTAAATTGTTTTTGATTTTATGTATTCTATTTTCTCTTCTACTCTTACACACGGTGTCTACATCTCTTTATCGACTTTCCTATCGCAGGTATGCTGGAAGAGATTTCTCTAGAAATAAGCATCACCTTTGTACGTATTTTTCTGTTCCTTTCTTCTTGTATGTTTATATATGTGTGTACATAAATAGTTAAATAAATAAAATAAATAAATAAATGGCTTAAAGCTAAGGTACATTTATGGACCTTGTAGGGCACAGCAAAAGTTATAATAAAATTTATTCTTAAAATAAAAATAAAATTAGGAAACAAGAAATCGCGATAGATATAAATGAGCTTTTTTTCGTAGGTAATTAATTAATAACTCAACAGTATTGTAGTTATAGATTATTGTGTATTTTAATAAATTTACTTAGTTTAAAACTTTAGGAGAAAATCGCTTTGATCTTGCGTAAGTTTGAAATAGGCATGCTCGTGACTGTACTGTACGAGGTAACGTGCGAGCCACAGGGGAGATGTAACATATCGGAAGATTAATCTTAATTTGTATTGTCATGTGTTTACTGGGTGGATAAGCAGAGAACATGGTCATGTAATGTTGGGTTATCGAAGTGTTTGTATTGGTGGTTATATAAAAGATAGTAGAGACTGAGTATGAAGTCCTCGGTTCGATTTCTAGGTCGGGTAAAGTGTTATCGGAGTTTTCCATTTCTTTCTCAGTAGCACCTGGAGTCTGGATTTGTGCCCGGTTGATGGTTATAGACTTGTCTCCTATTACATGGCACTAAATCGTAACTGGCAAAATTTGGGTGTAGTTTGGGTAAATCTCTGCTGACCCCTTAATTTATTAAGACGCTGATAACAGTTAAACCGCGGGCACTGTCAGACTGCATACAAAAGCAAAGAATACTAATATATTTACTCAAAAATGAGTTGAGCTATCGAAAATAAAGAAGAATATTAAAAAGAGTATTCTATTCAAATAAGACGTTCTTGTTATTAATTAAATACCAACCGTACGTTGATATTTAATACAGATATTTTGGATTGAAACTCAAAGTAACGGGTTAGTTTACCGTTAATTTGTATCGAGATTTTTTTGTCTAAACGAGTTTTGGTAACAACCAGGTTCTGAGAAATATTTTCAAGAATAACATATTTTTTCCGCTAACACAAACTCTATAGATTTGGCAATTTTCTTGCTTAAGACAAACCTACTTTTATCATTTGCCTCTTGTCAGCGCCTTAAGGCATCCACAGGATAGCCCGGTTAAGCAGGAGAATAACCTCCAAAGATGATCTGCGAGATGCCATCATAAGAAAAAAAAAGAGGATTACAGCCGTGATTTTACGTTATGTTTAGATTAAGTTACTTAAATAGGATAAAACACATGCTGGCATTTACCAGTACCTACCTCATTTTCAATCATTCTTCACGTCACGAGTAGTGATAGGTACTTAACTGCGCGTTTAGCACACCTTGAGCAATCAACCTCGCGAACTTCTAGTTGACTGACTAATATTTTAACGCAGCATCAGTTATCTTTAAAACCTTGTTCTGCCAATACAAGGGACGAAGAAAAAGCCATTAAGTAAGAACTCATCAGCCTAGCCTTTTCCCAACTATGTTGGGGTCGGCTTCCAGTCTAACCGTATGCAGCTGAATACCAGTATTTTATATGGAGCGACTGCCTATCTGACCTCCACAACCCAGTTACTGGGTAACACGATATCCCTCGGTAAGACAGGTTTTCAGACTTTTGGGCTTCTGACGACCTGTAACAACTGTCAAAGATCTACAAAAGACAGCAGGGACCAACGGCTTAACGAGCTTTCCGAGGCACGGAGGAATCTTGGTATGAACAGATGGTCACCCATCCACGGACCAGTCGCGGCAAGCGTAGCTTAATAAAAAGTACACTTTGTAAACAAGCTTATTACAAATTAGAGGATTATATCCAGGATAAGAACGCTTGGAAACATGCTGGTCCAGCTCCAAAGGACAATCTGGAGTCTAGACAAAATCTAACTGATTGCTATTTTAATTGTATATTTTATTATTTTTTGTGACATTTATTTTACACTCTGTGATTACCTTAACTCACACACTGATTATTTTAGGAAAATATTTTTTTTTTTTTTTACAATGTTTGTAAATATGTGAGCACCATGTATCTATCACATAATTAATTTATCTCATTGCTTCATTATTAATTCTTTTTACCTATTGTGGTATAGTAATTTTATTCTAGGTGCATCGTCTTCACATATAATTATATAATTGATGTACCAATACCAAATATTGTAAAACATTTTAAAAGAGTAACGGTGGAGTTTCTTGCCCATTCTTCTCCATACGAAACTACCTTTTGGAAGGGGCGACCAGAATCAATTCTATTTTATTTGTAAATTTTGACGTTCAAAAGTGCCATTTATGTGCCTATTTGAAATAAATAATTTGACTTTGACTTTGACTTTAACCTGATCGATCGACCCGTGCATTATTTAGCCACAAGCTCCTCAAGTAAGAACCTCCAAGTAAGAACTCTCTAACGGAATCAATGACACATTTTAGTTACTTGGTACGTATAAAGTATTTAAAACATAATTCTGTCTCTTCATCTTCAAACGATTGGCTGAAATAGAACGATGTTTTAAAAAGGTTTAGCATTAAATATATTTTGTGGTTTGTAGTGTAAACGGGCCTTAGTACCTATGTGTTTTTTTAAAACGAGATCATCATGCGTTGATGTAGCTTACTGATTAGATCCCATGCATTATCTGTATGAGCAGTCTTTGCCGTGCAGCGCGGCACATACTGGCTGATATATTGCATATACACTTATGAAGGATCCAGTTGGGTTGGGCAGCGTTTGGAAAACTGCGTCAAGTCTTCTCGTCATCAATCCCGCAGTGTTTAAAGACTAGGGTCTTCAACCAATGCGTCCTGCCCGTTATGACATACGGTGCCGAAACGTGGACACTAACAGTCGGGCTGGTCCACAAATTTAAGGTCACTCAGCGTGCTATGCTCGGAGAGAAGACACTTATGCACTTAATGAAAGGTTAACTCTGTCAGTCAGTTGGGACTATTTACATATTTGACGTCGTATTTGCATACATTCATCTACATGTCATCGTATAATTATGAACTTCATTAGTTTATAATCTATCGGTATTATTCCCGCTAGATTATTATTATAGACTGTCGAAAAATTAATTTACAATTTAACGAATTATTTTTCGACATTTTATAATATATCCATGGAAAACCGGCAAATTGTGAACTGCTACCAAATTTACTTACGACGATGATTCTGTTTCAGCCAATCGTTTGAAGATGAAGAGACAGAATTATGTTTTAAATACTTTATACGTACCAAGTAACTAAAATGTGTCATTGATTCCGTTAGAGAGTTCTTACTTAATGGCTTTTTCTTCGCCCCTTGTATCTGCAGAACAAGGTTTTAAAGATAACTGATGCTGCGTTAAAATATTACTCAGTCAGCTAGGAGTTCGCGAGGTTGATTGCCCAAGGTGCATTAGCACTTTGCGCTAATACTAAATAGCCTGCCTAGGTGTGAGCAACTTGGAAAAAGCGATTGGTCACAGTTCTAACCTAACCCTACCCGTTTCACCTAGTTCACAATTTTGCGACAGTTTATAATCTAACGGAAATAATATCGATGGATAATAAACGAACAGTTCACACAATCTTACGGTGACAATATACTGTATACATAATCAGCTCAAGTATAATGTGACACAGGGCTCCTCTCTGTGAGAGGGAGTGGGCCGTAATCCACCGCGCGAGCCCAGTGCGGGTTGGTAGATGTCTTTGAATTTTTAGTTCTAGAACATTTTTTTTTTTTTGTTTCCTCACGATGTTTTCCTTCACCGTTTTGAGAGCAGTGGTGATGAAATAATTTACACAAAGTAAAGCGCCTGTCTGGGTTCGAAACCACGACCAACTACTCGTAAGTCGAGGCAGTTACCACTTGGCCACCACTGCTCTACAATATAGGTACATATTATAAATTAAAGCCACTTTTTGTGTCTGTCCGCGTCGTTTCTCTTAACTGCGAACCTGATTTAGATGCAGTTTTCAATCCCAATTAATTTGGGGTCAGTAAAACATGTCTTTTTTGTGTCGTATCCACCATCATAATATAGAGAATTTATTCCGTAAGGTGACAGCGCAGCAAGTGACGCCGTCTAGTTTTGTTAGAAAGTTACTGGAATCACCGAAAATAAAGAAAGAAAGAAAAATGTTTATTTGGGACACGCACAAGAAATACAATCACGACTTGTGCGATGCCAAAAAGGCTTCTATCTCAGCATAATGCTGCGATATTTAAAAAATAAATACCACAGCGCTGGTAAAGGTCAAAAGGTCGAATAAGAGTGACACTGGCTGGTGACAGTCACTCTAGCAGAGCGTCGCATCGATGGTTGCGTGGCGGCTGTCTTCTGATGACAGAAGATGATGTCGGGGGGCCGCTGTCGTACCACGTCCACAACGAACTGCTGAATTCCGGCACAATCCTAATGACATTGAAGCTGCTGTACCACTAATACGAGGACCACTTCTGGTAAAGGCTATCCTGTGCCATTATATGTATAACACATTAATATTAAACTAACATATAATAAAAAAATCTCGTAAAAACCCGAAGCAGGGGCGGGTAGTTTTAATAAATCAACTTCTATCTCTATCTCGCACCGACACATAGGTACAGATAGGAACTAAAGACAAAATATTTCAAACTTCCTCATCATATCCCTAGCCTTTTCCCAAGTATGTTAAGGTCGGCTTCCAGTCTAACCGGATGCAGCTGAATACCAGTATAATAATAAGGCTCTCGTTGCTGGATTAAGGGCCTGATTCAGAGAGCGGTACTTCTGGACACGGCTCGCATTGTTAGGAGGTTCCTCTATCTTGAGCCCTGACCGGTGGGCTACTATTTTTTATATTTTTAAGTTTTTTTAATTTTTTTATATTCTAATATTTTAATATTTTCATGAAATAAAGGAAATAATAATAATAATTTATTGAGGTACATAAATATTTTGTAGTACATCAGGGACTTAAAAGTATGCATTATTATAAAATGGTGTAAGTACATCGAAACGTTGGGTGAATCGCTGCTCTCCTAGCTAGATTACAGAGTCATCAATATTTATGAGAGACAGTTTCAACTCCCTATTTGAGTAACACAATAATCATGTATAATACAAAACAAAACATCGTCATCATCACTATTTAACATAGAGCGACCGCCAATCTGACCTCCACAACCCAGTTAATGGGGGTAACACGATTACACAATACCACTCGGTAAGACAACCAGTCTTACCAAGTGGTATTGTGTAATCGTGTGAGACTTTCGGGCCCCTGACGACCCGTAACAACTGTCAAAATCCATGAATGACAGCCGGGACCAACGGCTTAACGTGCTTTCCGAGGCACGGAAGGGTCTTGGTATGTAAAGATGGTCACCCATCCACGGACCAACCACGGCAAGCGTAGCTTAACCTGGTCAATCAACCCGTGCGGCTGTTATGGTATTACTTAGCCACAAGCCCCTTCATATTTTAACCTAACTACCAACAGAATAATATACATATCACGTTGTATGTATATCCCATATCTATGTTAGATGGTTTGGTTTCCGCTCTATGTGGACCATTATGCGTGGGCCATGGCAGCCATCATTGGTTATTCCAACGAGTTCACCTCCCTCCAGAAGCTGATTAGGTCTCCTGGTCTGTTTAGTAATTTGCGGGTGACCCAAGGGTTTCTGTTCTGATTTGGGTGACATAACACATGACTTACTAAAGAATGGGCAGCAGCGTTTTTAACACCTTACTGCGATCGCCAACCCGCCTGCCAAGCGTGGCGATTATGGCAAACCCCCCTCTATGGGAGATGCCTATCTCCAGAAGCGGACGTCTTTCGGCTGAAATTAATGATGATGAACACAGAACACGCCTAGTTTCCCCGAAGGGTTCGACAGAGGTGAACCTAGGGTTCCCCAAATTTCGCCAGTTATGTAAGTCCCAAGTAACCGGGGCCAGCAGAATATACATCCTGATACTCAGGTACTGTCTACAAAATGGCCAGTGTTCCGGCCAACGAAATTGTTAAATATAATGTAGGTACACAGAAACTGTGACCCCGTTATGAAGGAAATAATAGTACTCACCAGAATACACGAGTTCAGAATACTCGGCTGAAAATTTGCTTTCATAACGTTTTCGTTGGAACATTTTGTAGAAGTAACAGAATCTATGTTCCACTGTATCACTTGTAGGTTTGCCGTCTGAAAACCTGATATGGAGTTAAGCTCGTCTTTGTATGAGAAATTTTGGAAGGTTTCAATTATTGTGAACTCGCTTCTGCCCGCGACTTGGGCTACTTGGACTTAATAATTATACTGGGATTAAAAATATTCTATGTGGAGGAACTCAGCTATGCTTTCTACAAAATGGTTGAGCTAGATGGTACTGGTCCATGATATATATATATGCATGATATATATATAGATAGATGGTACGCGTCATGTTGTGATGTGAGACTTGTCATCTCTTAACTGCCAGGTCTTATTTCTAATCTTTTATTCTTATATTTTGAATTGTTTTTAAATAATTTATTTTTTAAATTGTTCTCACTTAGAGAAGCGATAAGAATAATGTACCCAGGATTTTGTAATATCTTGATTTAAAAGAGTGTCCTTGGAGTTTCTTGCCTGTACTTCTCCATAGAGATCTACATTTTGGAATGGGCAAATAGCTTCCACTTTCTAACTAATTGACCGACTTGACAATACAAAAGTGCTTGTAATTGATTTAATTGAAATAAATGCTTTGAATTTGAGCTTACAATATGCCAAGAGCGTGCCCTCAGCTTTTTCAGACATTTTATGCGTTCACCTAAGCATTATCTGGAAAGGCTTATGACACTGGGCCGGGTGGTAGGAAAACGCGCTCAACGCAGACCCCCGGCAAAATGGTCAAACGCGACCAAGAAGGCTGTTGGAGGTAGCATTTACTGAGCGGTCCACACTGCAGAAGACCGCATAACTTGGAGACGCGTCGTATGTGGTCGCTGTCCTCAGACAACGACGAAGAAGATGTGTTAATTCAGGTAATAAACTATCTGTGTGCCAAATTTCATCCATATCCGTTCAGACGTTTAGCGTGATTGAGTAACAAACTTTCGTTTTTAAATTATTAGTAGGATTTCGTGTGGAGTCACTAATTATTAAAATTTTATGATTATTTAAAGAACGAGTATTCTTCTATAAAATGGAGGACAGGAATTGTCAGTGGCGTTTGTGTCAATTTGTTCATCATCAGCGGTTAGTCATAATTAAAATCATAAATTCATTCGCTCACTGAGATACAACGTAGTTTCAGCCTCCGCTGGGTCTAGTAGCATGAAATACACAAAACTTCCTTCATTTTATTTTTAATTTTATTGAAAGGAACAGCAAACATTTACATTAAAAGAACTTATAACTAATTTAACATTTATACAATTTTTAATAATAATATAACCCACAACGCTCTAGACATAAAAGTAAAGATAGAAGAGTGCGCTAGGAGTTTTAGTAGCAGTAGGATCAGTAACTATTTGTGTAATGAGCATTAATACAGTTAAATTTGATAAAGGTTACTAGGTACGAGTTAAATACGGGAAAAATTGCATGAAACGTTGTATGGAAGAATCCTATGGGACACACGGCTTGTAGCATAGATTAAATTTTCCCGTAAATAGGAACCAACTAAAATCTGGTAAAATGTTGGTCTAGCACTCAACCAGAAAAAAATCAAAACACTTAGCAAGCAGGTTAGATAATATATTCTAACTTTTATTTTTTTATTTTAGCAACTAACTGACCCGACAAATGTCCTGACAAAATTTCAATACGGTCTTGAGTTCATTCAAAAATCTCATAAAAATAAACACCTTCGACTTTTCCAGTATTTTCCAATTTTCCTCGGAAACTTTTCCAATTTTTATTTGCATAAAACCTAATTCGGACTATTACGCACATTTTAAAATAAAAAATTGCCAAATGGGTCCCTCCGTTCTCAAGTGATAGGCTTACCAACGAACGGCATTTCATTTTTATTTATGTTGCCGTCAATCAGCAGACATACCTAACTTAAATTACTTGTACGATGTTGTTTTCTATACAAAATAAGAACTTACAACTGACTGGTAGGTTAGGTATATAAAAATAATTAAGTACAGTTAGTTTTTTGGCAAAACGAATCCTTCCTAAAGGCTATCTAGCACAAGAAATCCATCTTACGCAATCAAACCAAATTGTCATCAATGCAAAGCAAAAGCCTTTCTTTAATCATGTTGTCGCGTGCTAATTGAATCCACCAATTAGGTACCTACGATTTAACTTAATTTTGCCCTCCTGTAATTCATTTTCTTTTAATTAAACAACGTTTACGTCTCGTTGGTCAATTTACAAGTCTTTCCATGCCAAGTAGTTTGTAATCAATTACAACGTCTTTAGCACGCCATTGTCAGACAAAAAAAAAGAAAAACACCCACGTTCTTTTTTTAATTTTCTATCTCTGACAAAGGAGGTTTCATTCCGATTTTAACGTGAAACTAAAATGAATGTTTATTTTTAGAGAGAATTGAAATTCATTTGTTACGGTTGTGATGTCATAAGTAATTAATTGTAAATGAAATATTAATAACACAACTAATGTTCTCACGAAACTTGGCTCTAATTTCGTAAAGATAACGCCTTAATCGTGGAGGAACATCGCTCAGGCAGTTTCGTAAATCGCCAGTCATAGCACTTGACACTTCCTATTAATTACTTTCCCGAACAAAAAAAACCTTTTTATTTTTCTTTTTTCGCCAGCCTTTTAGAAAGCGCGGAGGTTTTAATCAAAGTGCTCTTTTATATTTTATATGCAAATGTTAAAAGATATTAAAGGGTTATTCTCATGTTTTTATCGATGGTTTTTAAAAGTTAGTGTTAATATTATTGGGGTATAAAATATAGAAGAATTACTTCAAAGTGTTCTAATTAAAGACTTAATTATGTTAGGCAATTGTTATAAATCGTATCATCATTTTGATAAAAATAAGTCAAGTACAATTTTATGTTCATTTATTAAATTAAATGTAGGCTACATGTTCGTCTCCCGTCTACCGCAACAATAACAGCATTAAACTTTTATAAAACAAACAACGTCACACACAAAAAAATGCAAAAGACTTAACAATGTCGTTTTCAGACATTCATGTCGACCTTTCGTTCTTTATTTAAATCACTGTGTACCCTAACATTCCTGACATAACTAAACGGTAAGAATGACCTTGCCTTACCTGTTAAAGCCGTAACAACACGATTCCACCACACACCAAACTTTACACACAAAAAAAAATAGTTTACCACAAAAGAGTATTCACCATCCAAGTATCTAACACCGAATTAAAAAGTTTAAATACAATCACAACCACTTTTTTTTTTAATCTGCACACTTACAACACACACACAAACACTTCGATTTTCGAAATAGTCGGGATTTTTAATCGCGACGCGGCACACGTTCGTACATACAGCCTAAAGGCGGTACACTGGCTGAAATACACGAAGTTTGCCGACAGACGGGGGTGTCGTTGTCTCTTTCTACCGCGAAGGAACTCGGGGGGTTGAAGAATTTCGCAATTAAAAATCGTTAATAAACAAGATTATATGACGTAGTGATAAAGTGAGGAGTGAGAACGTGTTACATACAGATACGTGTGAGTTAGCGAGGTTTGTTTGCCATTTACTTTTTTTATTTGTACGTTTTTCGGTAGAAATATATTCGTTTCAGCTAAGCGGGTCTTGTTATAGTTTGTTGTTTGTTTGGTGGAGGTATTCGTGTTGTATGTTCACGTTTCTCAGAGTAAAATATGAAGCAGTTTTAAACAATAAAACTAAAGTAATCGGTGGTACCTTGTTAAGGCGCGGACAAGAGGCAAATGATAAAAGTAAGCTTGTCTTAAACAAAAAAATTGCCAAATCTATATAGTTTGTGGTAGCGGAAAAAATATATGTTATTCTTGAACATATTTTTCAGAACTAATTTATTACCAACACACGTTTAGAGAAAAAAAAATCTCGATAAAAATTAACGGTAAACTAACCCTTTACTTCGAGTTGCAATCCAATATATCTGTATTAAATATCAACGTACGGTTGGTATTTAATTAACAATGATCGGAGTAGGTAGATTGAACTGGGGCCATTGATCCGAAACGTATATATTACTAAGGACATTCCTCCGGAATTGGTGGATTATTAAAAAAAAACCGGAACTTATGTAGGAATTGTATTCTGCCAGAGTGGAAGGAGTCATTTGATGATTTGCCATCCTCAAAAAAAAAATGGTAGGAATTGTAATAAAATGAGCAATATTATATTCTTCATATTTTTTTTAACGGCACACAGTCACGATTTGACAAAACCCAACGACCAATCAGAAAAAAGCATCATGGGTGGTACAATAACCGGTTATCAGAACAATGCGTACGCCCGCCGACGACATGCCAGGTAGCTCACTCGTTTACTTCGGTTCGTAGAGTGCGCATCTTTGTGTGTTACTGTGTTGTGAAAACGTTACTTGACCATGGCTTGTGTACATACTGACTTCTGGAATCTGCTCTAAACCACGATTTGGCTCGAATATACGGACAAAAATAAAAAATAAATATTAAAGCTTCGATCGGAATTCGATTGTTTTTATTATTCAACAGATAATTAATGAATTAATTTATTTTTGATACCTTCCTTTAAATTTTGAATTGAGTAGTAATAATATCACTACCAACATTAACAATATTTAATTGAATCCGGAAATACCGGAATTACTTTCCGGAAAAATGGCTTATCCATGTTATTCTTTCTGTGTGCATTTATGATACAAGTACCAAAAATCAATCTACCTACTCCGATCACTGTTAATTAATAACATTAGAACGTCTTATTTGTATGCAGAACTTGGTTGTTTTTATTTTCGATTACTCAACTCATTTTTGAATAAATAAATATTTGCTTCATATTTTGCAATAAATTACAAGCGTTGTGTCATCGCGATTCTCTTTCTTTTGTATGCAGTCTAACAGTGACAGTGGTTTACCTGTTGTCAGCGTCTTAAGCTACTTGTGAAAGCATTCGTCCGTGAAGATACTACTAGTAACAGTAAGCAGCATTGTTGTGTGTTATTGGAACGGTATTTGTGCCTCATTGGTCTATATAGTCGGCGCTACTTCTGAACATGAGGTCTTGGGTTCGATTCCCGGCTCGAGCAAAGTGTTATTGGGTTTTGCTATCTGGAATTTCTCCTAATCCTTCGGGGAAACAAGGCGTGATGTTATGTATTTGTGTACCTACTGGAGATGTTTCTTCTGAGGTAGGTAACGAAATACTAAAATACCGACTGGGTGTTGCTAGGTTACCAACAGATACCTACCAAAAAATGTTTGAAATTTTCTTCTAAGAAAAGTCAGAAAATAGTGGCGTGTTGATCAATGCTTGGTTTTCTCTGTCTGAGAAGTGGTCTTTACCCTGTGAACACTTAGTGCGGAGAAAGCAAAGACATTTGGCCATCATAAAATACTCATATTGCCAGACTATCATCAAAACTAACTGAGAAAGAAAAAAAAGAAAAGTACTGTACGGTACAAGTATAGTACGGTAAAAGTACAACTGCGTTCAAGAGCACTTTTGACACTGACAGCTCTTGAACGCAGTTTAGATGTGCTGATTGTGTTCAGTTTCATTGGTGAAATTCGCGTTTAATTACAGTAACTCTTATTTTTGTTAAAAAATTTGTAAATGTGAGCACTATATGAGTTATTATTTTTCTTTTCTTTTTTTTTCTTTCTCAGTTAGTTTGAATGATAGTGTCGCAAGCCCAAATGTTTTTTCTTTGGTATTGTTCATCGAGTCGTTGAGCTCCTTATCTTCCGAGTTGAGCTACACGGAAAAGTCCACTCATATGTGTATGGTTCTTTCCTGAAAATACTATTTCAGACACTTAATCTACATGGTCCTCTCATGATCTGACCATAATTATGTCTGGACTTGAAAAGAGACTTTGACCCCTGAGTTTGTTTCGCCTTTTCTTCTCAGGGGTAGTCAGATAGGAAATGTCGACAACATCTACCTTATTTTTTTTTTAAATATGACTTGTTAAAGTGATTCCGATATCCCAAATACAAAATAAACAACTTCGTTTCATTAAAATATAAGTCTGAAATCGCCAACCCATCCTGATCAAGCATGGTGATCAATGCTAGTGCGTTGCCTACCTGTTCCAAGTTGCCAAAATGTGTTACAGAACTTTGCGATAGAAAATTCAAAACCCACATCAAACGTGTCCTTATCAAAACAGCATATTATAAGATAAAAGACTACGTTGAAGACAAGGAAGTTTGGCATAAATTCCTTCTGCACATGTGGCTGCCCTAGTACCTCATTAACGCCAAAAATATGTAAATGTCTATTAACTGCTCCCAAATTACGATGTTTTTTTTTTACATACTTCCTTGACATAATCTTTTTTTATTTGACATTATATACCTACAATTTTAATTTAAACAAGGTTCTAACTTTAATTATTTTAATAATATTTTATATCGTTTTTTGTGATGTTTTGTTAATGTGAGAACGTTGTAGGCTTAATAGACTGTAGCTTTGTAAACCATTTTCTATTTTGTTAAGTACTTGGTACTTGTTGACGGGCCTACACTGTCCTCCCATATCTATAACACTGTAACTTGAAAACATGCCCATTATTTTTAAAAGAGTACCCGTGGAGTTTCTTGCCGGCTCTTCTCCATAGGAAACGACCAATTGGAACCATGCACCTAGCTTCTGACATTTCATAAGTGCCCCTGTAGGTATATGTGAAATAAAATAGTTTGATTTGATTTGCCTTCTCTGTATCACAAGGGTGCAATAGGACAGTAACAGGCTGGTATTATGGCAGTACCAAGATGAAACGCCTATAATCTCAAAAAACATACCTAAAGGTCATTAAATGTCCTCTAGTCTGACATCCATCATTGCATTATCTGCCTTTTTCCAACTATGACAGTTACAGTTACTACTTACAGTCTAACCAGATGCAGCTGAATACCAGTATTTTACATGGAACGACTGCCTATCTGACTTCCTCAACCCAGTTACTGGGTAACACGATACCCCGTGGTAAGACTGGTTGTCAGACATTCGGGCTTCTGACGACCCGTAACGATCTACAAAAATAACAGTTGGGACCAACGGCTTAACGTACTTTCCGAGGCACGGAGGGGTCTTGGTAGGTAAAGATGGTCACCCATCCCCGAACCGACCGCGGCAAGCGTAACTTAATTTTACCGTCCGGCTGTTATTACTTAGCCGTAAGCCATAGTCTGATATCCATCAAATAAGTAAATGTGTCTTCAACGCAACTCGTAAAGTAACTTGACACATAAGTTACAATGGCTTTGACTTTCATATAAACTCGACATGTTGACGACTTTCAACTTACGTATTAAGTTGAGCAATATATCTTCTTATTAGTTTACTTGAATAGAAAAAAAGCTCTTATCGACAGCTTTAAGTGCGATGTAATTTGTTAAAGTGCTTCTACAAATCTTTTGCTAACACGTAGTTGGCACGAAATAATATTAAACATTACATCTTTTGAAGATTGCTAATGATTGCGTGAAGGCTCATTGTCTGGGAATTAATTTAAAGAATGCCATAGGGCCCGTATTCGGGGAACCGTTTTCATTAACGACTGCGGTATACGGAGAACCTGCACCGCGCGTTTGGCAGTTGCTTTGACGGCTCGCAGGTGTGAATCTCCGTACGCTTTTTTGCTGACCGATGACTTTCATCAGACATTCTCCTCCTCCCCCCCGCCCTCACCTGCGTGGAGTCTTCGCATGCTGTTTATCGACCAAGTTACCGACTAATGAAAATGAGCCATAATGCAATAAAAGAGGCAGGTAGGTAAGTACGCAATCAATTAATTTAAAAAAATATTAACTGACTTAGGCGAAACTTAGGGAGGGTAATGCTAATGACTTTAATTGTTTACCAGTATAATTATGTGTATTTACTGTTTTACAGGCTCGTGAGATGGCTGCGCTATAGCGGATTGGCTTGCGGTTTCTAGGTTCGCTTGCCTAGAAAAAACTTATTTACTGGAGACTTGAAAACTCCTAGATTAGCTCCTTATTTATTGTGAAAATCTGACCAGCATATGCTATACAGTAAACAGTCTTACAACGTTGTCTCCTCCCAGCGAGAGTGTTACTCGTTCGAGAACGCATGTGATTTGAATAATCCGCAGCGACAAGCTAAGTTACTTAAATTTTTAGTGCCCCAACTTGATGCATGTATGTTTTGTTTGTTAATACTGTTTATGTCGGACATGCATAGTGAGTGGTATTTAGAGTTCCTTGTGTTTTGAATGGGTCAATTTGAAAACTAGATCGTAGATTACAGATGGCTGGCCTATTGTATGGCCAACGAATCAGCATCGCCATACAACGTGGCAACGCTGACAGCTTTTTCGAATTCTTTGATCCTATCCTATGATTCTTTCCCCCTTTTTTTTATATACATGTACATAGTATTATTATTAGTCTGATAGCTTATAGATATTATGTAAATATGATCTTACCTTCTATTTGAATAATCGTTGAATAAAGTATTATATTTATGTAATCTAAAAAAATAAAATAAATATTTTTTATTAGGTACTAATCGAAACTTGTATTCTTATTACTTATTTATTCGTTAATAAACAAAGATACAAGTAAGTCTAGATACCCAGACAAAGCTGGTGAACTCATAAATAAAATTGCGTCTAACTGTTGGCCGCAAAATGCAAGTACACTAGAATAACACAATGACAGCTCAATGACGGGCGCCACTATAAGCTTTTTTTATTTTTGGGTGGGAAATTATCAAATATCTTCTCCCGGTCTGGGCGGAGCGGGGGCGAGTCAGACTTTTATTGACTAAAACCCACCCGTGTTCCTTTTATTGCCTGTGTGCCAGGGCCACGATATCCCAACAGCAAACCAAAGCCGGGCGAACGACGCCGGAGCGACAGCAGTGTATGGACAAGATCAAACGTCTTTTGTAGTACCGGCACATCGGCTCGTCATAATCTCGGGCAGAGTTTTAGCGGTCAAGCCGCACTACTCGGTGGCTGGGATGAAGTCCTTCGGGTGACAGACGTGTAGTGGACACGCGGCCATAGTAAATGCATGCATCGCTACTTTGGCACTGTCATCTCGTTCTCGGTGACGTCCTGGTGACAGCTGTGGTGGACAAACGCACTTACCCAGTAGCTATGAGCTACACGCTCAACCGATACACGTTTTGCGACGGCGACTGCGGAGAAAACGAAAGAGCATGCCACGAATCAGCGCGACGCGACTTGCAGACCGACGGAAAGCAACAGTTGACGCGCGCTTGTCGCTTGACGCAAGTTGCATCGCTCGAGACCGTAAACGGAGCCAGACGTAGGAACCAAACCGTAACACATTAAGAGCAGGCAGTCTAAATCAAATTTCGAACCCATGCTCCGCCCCTCGCTCCCCGCCACTCCGTTATGTGCTAAACGCTAATACATCAGTAATAAAGTTATATATCGCGTGCGCTATTTCATCGTGTTCGAGCACGAAATAAGTCTCAATTCTTATTTCGTTTATAACTAAAGCAATAATTGATCTAGAGAAAAAAGATTCTTGTGTCGGGATAATAAACTCTATTTTTTGCTGTGAATATTTATTTTAGACATATAAGCTAAACAATATTGTTTGTTTTTTTTAGAATTATCCTTAAAAAAGACATGATTTTCGAATAAAAAATGTATTGAGAGAAAATATTACAATTACATAACTGTCTTCGACATAGACAGAAAAAGATCTAATAATACATTATACTAAAGTTTAATTTTGCTTGTATGTGTGACTGTTTCAGAATATACATGCAAATTAACATAAAAATAAGGAGCCTCCTCTTAACACTGCTTAATAGAGAAATAAGTATAGGTAGTCCCCAGACACATTGAAAGGTTTCATAAGCCTTCAGCACCACATTTTCCTTCCCACAAAAATAAGATTTTACTATGATTGGCACTTCCTATATTTCCCGTCTACATACCAAATCGACAGTAATTTTATCTATCCAGCAATTTCTCAGCTAACTTACACTAAATTGGTGCCTTTTGACGTCCAAATGTCATCGATAAAACTGACGTTTGAAATCGGAATGGTAGTGATAAAATATGGAATTTATCAGTGGTGACACGTATTGAGGGACCAATAAAAGTTTGAAATGACAATAGTTTTCAGAGCTGACGAGTAATCGACGGAGTTGAAATAATAAACTGGTCTGATATAGTTTAGATTTTATCAATTTAATTTCATCCTAATCAACTTTTTTTTTTTTTAGAAAAACTTACTTTTACGATGTTTGTAAATATGTGAGCACTATTATCTATCTAATAATTAAGTTATTTTTCATTGCTTAGTTTTTAATTTGTTTTACCTATTATGGCATAGTAATTTTATTCTAGGTGCATCGTCTTCACATATAATCATTTAATTAATGTACTCGAACAAAATATTGTAAAACATTTTTAAAAGAGTACCGGTGGAGTTTCTTGCCCATTCTTCTCCATACGAAACTACCTTTTGGAAGGGGCAACTAGAATCAATTCTATTTTTTTGTAAATTTTGACGTTCAAAAGTGCCTCATATGTGCCTATTTGAAATAAATGGTTTGACTTTGACTTGAAAACGTGTCCAGTAGATTTTCCCTTATATATAAAAATACTTTAAGCTATAGATAATTGTCTTAATCTTTGTAAGAAGTTAGAATTTCGTAAAACAGCTTCAAGTTTACCATAATATGAATACATCGAAATTCTCAATATCGGTTTACTAAATAAGAAAAGCAAAGAAAAACACATTTTACTCCTAATGTTATGTGAATAAGTGCCATAATCGCTTTCCTTGGCAAACAATTTGACGATCGCATTTTGTTTTTACTAAAACTTTAGCAAACAGAGGATGCTTTACATCCCTGACAAGCTCTCGTGATCATAAACATCATGCCATATTGTAGAATTAATTATGCAACATGTTTTTGATGCAAACACACGGTCCAACACACAAACAGAGTTTACAACATGTTTTTATGTTGCTGTTTTGTCAGTGTAAAACAACAGTTAGTCGCATTTTACGACGCACATAATGTACGAGAGGGAAAAGATATAATATTAATTAAATTATTTATTTGATGTGAAAAACAAACACAACAAAACAAACCGTGAAAGTTGAAATTCTCACAGATGATGTATTTCTGTTGCCGCTATAACAACAAATACAAAAAACCAGAATAACATAAATATTTAAGGGGGCTCCCATACAACAAACGTGATTTTTTTGCCGTTTTTATAGATAATGGTACGGAACGTGCGCGAGTCAGACTAGCACTTGGCCGGTTTTTTTCTTTAATTTTGGTCTAAAATATGAACCGTAAAAAATTAAAAAGAGTAACCGTGGAGTTTCTTGCCGGCTCTTCTCCATAGGAAACGACCAATTGGAACCGTGCACCTAGCTTCTGACGATTTATAAGTGCCCATGTAGGTTTATGTGAAATTAAATATTTTAGAAGTAGCAGTAGTAGTTTTTTTTTTGTTTTTCTATTTTTTTTTTTAGATTTTGTTTTTTTTTTTATGAATGCATTACCTCGATCCCGGCGCTAAACGTAGGTAGGTAAAGTATATTTTCTCCAATAATTATGTAATTCTGCAACCACTTCGCTACTACAAAATGGAGGTGCCGTGCAAACGACGCTTGCAAGGATTTAATTTTTAAGTGCACATTGATAGTTAGATAGATAGGCATTGCATTTGAGCCGAAATACGTCCACTGCTGGACATAGGTCTCCCCAAAAGGGGTGTTTTTTTTCAGCAGCATGAGGACTGCACCCACTGCCGCACTACAAGTAATGCTGGGACTGCCACCCCTGCACCTCATCGTGCGAGAGGAGGCAGCTCTGGCAGCCTTCAGGCTATATATATCGGGAACCCTGAGCAGAGACTCTAGGGTCAAGCACACACGCATAAGGGAAGATGCAATCAAACGACAACCGATGATGGCATCACCCTGCGACAAAGCCCCGAAACTACACTTCTTTCAGAATCACTACAACATCATACTCACAGAAGAACGGTGTGACTACTCAGGCCCGAAGGAGATGAGAGTATACACCGACGGATCAAAGACCGACTCCGGAACCGGAGTCGGAGTTTTCTCACATGACTTCAACATAAATATATCCAGCCCGCTGGGATTGTTCAACACCGTCTACCAGGCGGAATGTGTGGGCATTATACAAGCGGCTTACGCCATAAAAGCCAGGAGAGTTACGGACACCCGTATACGTATACTCTCCGATAGTGCCTCAGTCTTGCCATCCTTGGGGAAAAATTATATTACCTCCAGACTAACACTAGAATGTCACAACGCACTGGAACGGGTGACAGTGTGCAACCGTAACACAGTGACACTGCAATGGATAAAAGGACACAGCGGATCACTAGGTAACGACGCAGCTGACCAACTTGCTAGGAGAGCATCCAGCACGTCAGTCTGTGGACCCGAACCTATCGTACCCATCCCCTTCAACCAACTACGCAGGTGGCTACAAGAGGTCACCCACACACAAGCACATAACTGGTGGACCTCGACACCGGGCTGCAGGCAATCCAGGGAAGCTATGCCGTCCTTAGATGGCAGGCTAACCAGGCGGTTGCTACGCCTGGACAGGGACGGCCTGCGCCTAGTGACGGGGACCATCACGGGACACTGCTCACTGAATAAGCACTTCCACACAATAGGCATAACGGACAGCCCTCTGTGCAGGGCTTGCATGGAGGCTGAAGAAACCGTTGCGCACGTGCTCTTTGAATGCACAGGCGTCACCCAGATCAGAACAGAAACCCTCGGGTCACCCAGATCTTTCACGGATATCTTAAGCAGACCAGGAGACCTAATCAGCTTCTGGAGGGAGGTGGGCTGGTTGGAATAACCAACGACGGCCGCCATGGCCCACGCACAATGGTCCACATGAAGGACTAGGTGCGGAAACCGAACCCGCTAACATAGAACAACAACAAGGGGTGTTTTGCCATAATCGCCACGCTTGTAAGGCGGGTTTGCGATCGCAGTATGGTTTTAAAAGGCATAGACAACGCTGCTGCCCATTCTCTAGTAAGTCCCTTAGTCGCCTTTTACGACATCCACGGGAAGAAATAGGATGGTGCTATTCTTTACGTCCGGCACCACACAGACTTACTTAGTAGGTATTGTTTATTCAGTGAATTTTAAAAGCATTATTTAGGTTATTTGCCTTCGTTACTTCGAAAATTCAAAGAGTAGTCGAAAAGTATCTGATAAAAATGTAATTAAAGCGATCAGGAAACGTGCCAATCTGTGGAAAAAAATTGTAGTGCCACTCACGAACAGAGTGCTTTGATTGATTCCCGAAATTCTAATTTTAAATCACCAGTAAGATGAAATTCACAATGAGGTTAATGTTATTAACTCAATTACGTCGATGATTTTTCAATTACAATTTAAAAACCAGCCAAGTGCAAGACGGACTTCGTAGAGTTAGGGTGCCAATTGGTTGTAATAGGAAAAAACCGGCCAAGTGTGAGTCGGACTCGCGCACGAAGGGTTCCGTACCATTATCTACAAAAACGGCAAAAAAATCACGTTTGTTGTATGGGAGCCCCCCTTAAATATTTGTTTTATTTTAATTTAATTATTGATTTTTAAAGTAAATATATAACTAAATATTCTGTGAATATTTCAAGTGTCTACCTGTTACCGTTATCAATATCGAACAAAAACGAGCAAAAAAATCACGGTTGTTGTATGGGAGCCCCCTTAAATATTTATGTTATGCTGGTTTTTAGTATTTGTTGCTATAGCGGCAACAGAAATACATCATCTGTGAAAATTTCAACTCTCTAGCTATCACGGATCATGAGATACAGCCTGGTGACAGACGGACAGACAGACAGACAGACGGCGGAGCCTTAGTAATAGGGTTCCCGTTTTACCCTTTGGGTACGGAACACTAAAAAACATTATCACCAAATTACAAGTTCATCCGAATTATTGTTCATTACGAAGATTTTTTTTAAAGCTTATTTAGGTGGCTTCTCATTCCTTTGTTTGCCAATATTTTTTGAAACAAAAAATACAGTACTTATCTAGTTAACGAGCTCTAAACAACCATACCTACTCCATTCGATGGGTAGATTTTTTTTTTCCGCGCCCCGCTTTTGCTGTATGGGATCCCCGCTTAAAAATATTTTTTGGCAATTTTTATGGCTTTGGGTCAAAAAGATGCTTATACTGTGAAAATTTGAAGACTGTAGATCCAACCGTTTGGCTGTAAAACCTGTGTGACAGACGGACACGTGAGTGACAGCAATAGGGCTCCAAAATGTATAAACATAGGGCTAAAAATGGTATTCAAACAATAATGGGCTTCAAGTTTATATCTCACCACTTCTTGCTTCTAGCTTTTTGCTTCTTCTTTATATCTAGATAAAGTGTCGCGCTGCAAAGAACTAAAACAAACAGGCCAATTTTTCTAGGCTGGTGTGCGTCAAGTTTGGTATTGTTCGTCGAGTCATTGAGCTCCTGACAAATGCTTGCACTGATTGGACAGGTTCACTCAATTTTGTGTGGTTCTTTCCTCAAAAGACCATTTCAGACACGGATTTACATGGTTCTCACATGATTTGACCAAGATTATGTCTGGACTTTAAAAGAGACATTGACCCCTGAGTTTGTTTCGCCATTTCTTCTCAGGGGTAGTCAGATAGGAAATGTCGACTACATCTAGCTTATTTTTTACTTTTTAATATAACGTGTAAAAGTGATTCCGATATCCTATTTACAGAATATACGATTTCATTTCATTTCAATTGTGTTATTCTAGTGTGCGGGCCGTATGGTGTCGGACGTAAAGAATAGCAGCACCCCATTTCTACGCGTCGGTGTCGTAAAAGGCGACTTACTAAAAAATGGGCAGCAGCGTTCTCTATGCATTTTTACACCGTACTGCGATCGCCAACCCGCCTGCCAAGCGTGGCGATTATGGCAAACACCCCCCTTAGAGGAAGGCCTATGTCCAGCAGTGGACGTCTTTTGGCTGAAACGATGATGATGAGTGTGCATTTTGTGGCCAACAGTTGGACGCAATTTTTTTCGACGAGTTATTATATTTATTTATTTAAACTTCTGTCACACAATTAGGTACAAAGGTGGACTTAATGCCTTAGGCATTCTCTACCAGTCAACCAAGGGTGGTGAAGAGATAAGATGGCGGGTGGTCTGATTGAGAGAAAATAATAATATTATAATAATATAAGTTCCCAGCTTTCATTGTCTATCTAGAAATTAGTTACACATTAATCTGTATTTAGTTGTTGCACACATTAGTATCTGTTACGTTCACCAGCCTATCAAAACTGGCCTGTTTGTCCCATACATCTCAATAATCAAAGACTTAGCTATCGAAAAAATCTGATAAAAAAAAAAAAACAACCAGTTTATTGTCTGACAACATAGACATAACCTTACCCACTTTTGCATGTCTGTAGCGTAATAGTAGTGCGACTGTGAAAATAGTGGAAATCCGTCACGTCCCCGTGACGTGAGGACGTGCTCCACATAAATTATGGACACCCTACTGCCTTTTGCAATCGAACAAGTAAGAATATTTTTGTGTGGAGACTTTGAAGCTGTTTCAAACTGGTGCTTGAGAGAGATGCACTTTTTTTTTTTTTTTCTTTTTTCTTGTTGGCTTCGCACGGTTTGTGCATTTAGCCAGTATCATGTAAAATTAAGTAACAAGTACAAAGTTATTTAAATAATTATGAAATGAACTCCACTCAATGCATGATAAAGATGATTGATGATATCCCGCCCCACTCCCCTTGAGTTTAAGTAAAGACGCGGCACTTTACTGAAACCTCGCGTGGACTTCTTGAGAGAACTTAAAGTGATGTTGCACTGTTTTGTTTCATTTGCCTACATTAATGCAGGTTCACGAACACTTAATGGTTAATAATCCACCACTATTACACATTAATATTCGGCTAAACACAAATTTTAGAAAATAAAACAAAACTGCTAACATGACGCTTCACTTTCCCGCCAAGAAGTCCGAGATGCGTGCAATTTTTGAAATTAGAATCTCATCATCCATTGCCAGACTTCTCAAAGTCATGGCATTAGTCTCATCTAGGTTTGACTCACGATTGGCAACAATGTCGTCTGTCAATCTTCCTGCTGTGGAACCGATATTCTTATTTTGAATTTAGAAGCTAAGCCCATATTGATAACGTATACCTACTCGTTTTTATCGACTTTGATAAATTACAGGATTATTTTCGTACCGTGTCCCCAGCATAATACAGGGTTATTGGTAAAACACTAAGAACCTCTTAAAGGGTCATTGTACTCATCATTATGAACAACTTTTACTATGGGACCAAACCTGAAATTGTGCAAAAAAATCAGCTGTTACCTACATTTTGACTAGATAAGCGAACATAAATGTAGGGAACAGCTGATTTTTTTTTCGCAATTTCAGATTTGGTCACATAGTAAAAGTCACAGATCATGTAAACATAGTTTTATGATCTGTGGTAAAATTTGTTCATAATGATGAGTACAATAACCCCTTAAGAGGTTGTTAGTGTTTTAAATTACAATTTGTATAGCTAGACTATAAATGTTATTATTTATACTTACACTTATATTTACACTTACACATTAAGATGTGTTTATCTAAGAAGTCACATTTCGGCGAAAAACAATTATCTACCGTTTTCTTTCAAAAATCCTTAAGCAGTTTGACTTTGGAAAATCAGATGAATTGCTAACATAGCTATCTTCCTATCCAAAACGTTTATGGCTATCCTTTTAAAAAAAAAAAACATTCTGTATACGAGTTAACGTTTATTTAAACGCTGCAAAAACCACACGCCGGTAATAATAATGATATATTTATGCGTTTATAATTGACGTGTGGTTTGTCTGTTTATTTTAGCGTGAAATACAGAGGACGGAGGGTATGGAGAGCCTTTGAAATTCAGGTTCTTATTTAAAGTGGTTCTTCTTTGTATTGTAAGGTACCTATGACATTATTTTAAATGTATTCAGAAGTATTGTAATTTTATTGTAATTCCTAATGAAACAATTGCTACAACTCATTTTTTTCCTTAGAAATTAGGTACAATAAAAATGTGATAAATCAAACTCAACTAAAACTCAAAGCATTTATTTCAAATAAACCAATTACATGCACTTTTGAATTGTCAAGGGGTCGATCAGTCATAAAGATGAAGCTAGTTGCCCATTCCAAAGCTTATAGCATAGGTAGCTAGTTGCCCATTCCAAGCATAGATAGGTATCTATGGGGAAGAACGGGCAAAAAACTACACGGACACTCTTTTAAATTGACATATGGTTACAAAATATTGGTTACATCATTCGTGTTGAAATTATACATGTGAGAACGATGCAAAACGTCAAAAGCATCCGTAATTAAAAGATAAAAAAAAAAACAATTCAAAAATTAAATTAAAATAAGCCATGGCCGCTAAGAGATGACCAGTCCCTACTGATGGCGCCCGAACATGACGAATGGATTATCACCATTCAGCTCAACCATTTTGAAGGGAGCTAAATAATCCAACTCACCCGCCACCATCAGCGAGACATTACAGTGAGCATGACATACTCTCAGCCGCCAGGGCACATTCAAGTCAGTGAAAGACGTACCCAGTAAATGGTAGCTTTATAGTAAGTACATTGTACTCACACATGTGCTATGAAAATTTCTTTAGAGTGACGTATAACCAACCGAAAGTCATAATTTAAATCAGTATCTAATCTTCATGAAACAACATATCGAGCCTGATAAGGAAGGAACATCGTAAGCGACATAAATTTAAATTTACAGGAGAGGTATTTTATTGATTATTATTTATTTATTTTTTTAAGTAAGAGAGAGAGAGAGAGTTTTAATGCGATCTCTTGAAATAGTTTTCATAAAAACAAGAAGTTTTCCATAACACGTTAATTTCGAACTTAACTTTATAAGAAAATAAGTATGTCGGTGGTGTTTGGTCAAGGGCCAGTAATTTATTTCAAGTAAGCCAATAAAAGGCGCTTTTGAACGTCAAAAAATTGGCAATAATCGAACTTGAGCTGGTATAGCGTAATAAGGAATTTCAACAGAATCGGAGGCCAGCTTATAGTGGTTTTAATACCACTGACGTACAACCTATTGTACAGAGAAGTTTTTATGTTCTCAATTTCGTTTAATAAAGAAAATGAAAATATTTTATTTGGGACACGTACAAGAATTTATACAAAAAGTTAAAAAGGATAATTGAAAACTAACAAAGTTGACAATAGTTCGAATAAAAAGAAAGAAAAAGAAACTTGTGCAATGCCAAAAAAGGCGCCTATGTCAGCCTAATGCTGCGTTATTAAAAAAAAAACAAAAAAATAAAAAAATACTGCAGTGCTGGTATTCTAATAAGCCCCGAATGTACCTCTTGTTTGTATTGAATAACCTAATTCTTATAAGATGCCTACTGACTTTCGAATTTCTGACTCCTGTTTTACACTCAAGGCTCCCGCAGACAGGCGCGACGCGACCGCGACCTACCACTAGTAGCACAATTTCTATGAAAACTTCATGGAAAATGTCGCGCTGCCTGACGAGCCCGTCTGCACGAGCCTCCACAAAACAATGAGTTATTGACACAGTTAGCTTTAGACGTTTGAACAACAGCAGTTCTATTGTGAAAAAATCTCACCGTGAATACTTAGGCCCGTAGGTATACCGGACTCGGGCAGGTAAAAATGAAAAATAATAACCATCGATTTTTTGTAATATTATTATTTTGTTTGCAATTTGTATAATTTTTATTTTTAATGTTCTGACATTTTTATAACATTTTACAAGACTTCTTGGCGGGAAAGTGAAGCGTCATGTTAGCAGTTTTGTTTTATTTTCTAAAATTTGTGTTTAGCCGAATATTAATGTGTAATAGTGGTGGATTATTAACCATTAAGTGTTCGTGAACCTGCATTAATGTAGGCAAATGAAACAAAACAGTGCAACGTCACTTTAAGTTCTCTCAAGAAGTCCGCGCGAGGTAAAAAAAAAAAAATTTGACAACTTAATATTTGACATTTTATTTTTTATACGATCCTGACATTTTTAAACTTTTTTATTTAATGAGTTGTTGAATATTTAAATTCAATTAATCACAATTCTATTTTGGGTTTTTATCTGTTTAGAATTTAAAATAGTTCATAATTTAATGTATGAGTGTAAAACTATGGACTAGAATTATGTCTGAAATAAATAAATTATTAATATTTTATTATTTAGATGAAATGAGCTTGAAGTGAGCTGCCAATCCCTAGCATCAGGTGGGATGACAGATCAGTTCACGTAAGATTTTCACGGTGAGATTTTTACCAAATTGTTCGGCTGAACTGAGTAACCCAACTAGCAAAAGCGCTATATAACGAATGATTTATAAGGTAATAACTCTTGTTCATGTTTTATAACAGCATTAGTTTTACAAATCTCTTTATAAAAGCATGTTTTAAGTGTTTTTTGCTAATATGGTATATTGGTCTTATCACCCTATCTTACATACGTTCATATAACCAATTTAAGTGTCCCTTATAAAGCATTGGACATATAGAAGCATATAATATGGCTTTTCAGACATATAATAATTTAGCCTTGTAGTCGCATTGGCCTCATACTATTTGTAAAATTAATAGGGCTATTATAAAACCTATTCCCTTATAATGTTTATTTGAATGCAGCTTAAAAGCTAATGCAAAAAGGCAAGTTATATAGCTTCTATAAATAAATGAAGTGTTGACTGTACCTCTATGTAACAGGTACAAGAACTCTATTCTTATATGTATGCTTGACTTTGCCTTTACATAAGTTTATCGTCAGCCATGACATTTTAGAATCGGTAACTTAATAGTGACTCGGTATTGTAAAAATGGATTTAAATGACTGGAAAAAATTAAAGCGAAGTGGTTCTTATAGAAGAAAGGTGAAGAAAAGGTACGAGGCTATGATTTCATCTCATTTGTTATCCTCAGCAGCGACTCCGTCCAGGGCAGAGATGAAAGAAAATGTTATGGATTCCGCAGAATTATCTTCACAAAATTTTGACAATGACACTTTTGATGAAGATGTCTTAACAGGTTACCTTACTCAAAGTGATAATGAATCATCTGATGAGCGTGACAGTGACATAAAGAGAGACATAGAAAAGGACGGATTCAGAGCTGATATAGCCACTTGGGCTGTGGAGTATAACATTACGCATTGTGCTTTAAATAAACTTTTTAAAATTGTGAATAAATTAGTACCCCATTCATTACCAACAGATGCACGCACACTTCTTAAAAGTAACACAGCTAAAATAAAAATAATTGAAATTGGCACTGGACATTATTGGCACAACGGACTGACGGAACAATTAATCCAATTTTTACAACGTCATTCTGACATACCCGATAAGTTATCACTTAATATAAATATTGACGGATTACCAGTTTACAAAAGTTCCAACCATCAATTTTGGCCAATTCTATGTAATGTACTCGAAATCAAACAGATGTCTCCGTTGGTGATAGGGATATATGAAGGAAAAACAAAACCTATAAATTTGGATGCATATTTTTACGCATTTATAATAGAAGTCAAACAACTTGAAACCGGTTTGAAAATCGTTGATAAAACAGGAACAGAAAAGATGATAGAAGTCAAAATAAGAGCGTTCATTTGCGACTCTCCAGCTAGAGCTTTAATCAAAGGTATTTACCGATTAAGTTAATATCTAAAATGTTACGGAGACGGAGAGGGCATATATATATGTTACCGGCCAAACCCGATTTCAGGACAAACTAGTTTAGCCTAGGCTAAACTAGTTCTTCCTATACGCGATAGGATTAACTAGTATAGCCTAGGCTAAACTAGTTTGTCCTAAGCCCGATAGGATAAACCAGTTTAGCCTAGGTCGAATCGGTTTATCCTAGTTAGAATTTACATGCTGTAGGATAAACTGGTACGTTCTAATCTGAAATCTGATTGAGCGTGCTGCGGGAGCGGCGTGACCGAAACGAATCGCAGCAAAACCGACTCCACGTAGTCTTGTCTGCCCTACCCCTAGAGTGTTATTTAAAATCGCCTAGGCGCGTAGGGGCGAGGCGGCCCGCGAGCTGAGGAGCAGGTGGTTTCAACGCTTCCCACCGCGGCTGAGGCTGGCCGCGCCTCGAGCCGAAGCCTCGGTGGTGAGCGTGAAACACATCTGTGACGATAAGCTCGCATGGGACCGCTGGAGCCCTGCAGCGCCGGAGCTGTGACAGAAAACATGCCTGCTGCATGCTTGCTTGCACGTTTATCATATTAGACTAAATAGGTTTTATGTCCGATTCGACCTAGGCTAAACTGGTTTATCCTATCGGGCTTAGGACAAACTAGTTTAGCCTAGGCTATACTAGTTAATCCTATCGCGTATAGGAAGAACTAGTTTAGCCTAGGCTAAACTAGTTTGTCCTGAAATCGGGTTTGGCCGGTAACATATACACTTAAAAGTGTGCATAGACACTCATGATAACCAACAACTTTCCCAAAAAACAAGTTTTTTTTCGTTTCCCTAGAAAGTCAAAATCATTCAGACTCATGTTTCTTTTGGAAGGTTGTACGTTTTCATAATTTATATGCACCTCAGTAAGTAGGCATAGACAAATTATACCCTTTCCGTAACAACATGTACCTATACTTAATATTAAACATCCTTTTTATTTCAATGTACCCCTACCTACATCGCCTGTAGAAGTGCGTATGTAGCATAAACTTTATAAACAGATATTTTTAAAGATATTAAAATTTTGAGAGTTACTTTCTAGACAATAACATATTCTACGTTAGTTTTAGTTTCCTCAAATATTTTAAAATAGCTCATTAAATATTTTTGTTTGATAAAAAATATTATAAATGTATACGCGCATTTGTGCAGGCGGACTGGTGGCGGTTAGTTGTCTAATATTAGCATTATTGAGTCGGTTAAATTCATTGTTGTATAATATTCGCTGTGCTCTCAAAATTTGGATTTTTTTAAAAACAAACGGTTAAATTGGTTTTTACATCATTTCAGGAGTTATGAATTTTAACGCTAAGCATGGATGCACGAAATGTACAGTGGTAGGCGAGTATTCACATGTATCACATACAGTAACGTTTCAATCCGTTAACTGTCTTAAGAGGAACAATGCAGACTTTCGTGAAAAAAAGTATGAAAAACATCAAAAAATTGACTCGCCCCTACTGGCATTAAATGTCGATATGATCGAAGATTTTCCCGTGAGTGATTCACTTCACCTCATAGATCTCGGAGTAATGAAACGACTATTAACTGGGTGGAGAGATGGGAACTTTGGCAAATACATAACTAAGTGGAGTCACCGTGACATTGAGAAAGTAAATAGTTTCCTATCAAATTGTCATTTGCCGAAGGAAATACACAGAGCAGTACGGCAACTTGATGTCTTAGCATACTGGAAAGGTTCGGAATATCGCTCTTTTTTATATTACCTTAGTCCAGTATTGCTGAAACATTTGCTTAATCCTGAAGCATACCATCACTATTTATGTTTCTATTGTGCCATTATGATTTGCTCCAATCAACATTTTTTTCCATTCTTACGTCTTGCAGAGGAGTTATTGAAATATTTTGTTACACATTTTCATGATTTCTATGGCAAAGACTATATTACAAGTAATATACACAACTTATGTCACGTTGTAGATGAAGTAAGAAGATTTGGTATACTGCAGACTTTTAACGCTTACCCGTTCGAAAACAAACTTCAAATGATTAAAAGCTTGTTAAGGCAAGGAAATAAACCACTGGAACAAGTTGCTAAAAGACTTTTGGAAAGAAATTTTGTTGAAATAGAAACTTTTAATGAACAGAAACCTAAATGGCCATTCGTTAAAGAGAGCAGGTGTAAGAATGGAAAACATATGATTCTGTATCTGGAAACATTCATATTATCGCCGGAAGAGTATAACAAATGGTTTTTGACAAATGATAATCAAGTTGTGGAAACAACTGCCATATCATTTGATGGTACTTTTGGTAATAACGTTATATGGCTAAAAGGAAATCGTATTGAAAATATAAGTGATGCTTTCGAACAACCTATGAAGTCCTCATTGTTAAACATTTACAAATGCGATTTAGGAAGCATTAAGAAAACCATGAATATTCATTTTTCAGCAGATGATATACAGTGCAAGTTAGTTAGTGTTAAATACGATACTGAATTATATTTTATACCATTATTACACAGTCTTTGATATTATAATTATGGAAGGCTGAGGCAAATAAAATAGCATTTTTATGGAAAATCTTTTTATTTAAAATATCTGTGAAATAACATTAGTGTTACCTTGACTAATGAAATTAATAATTAGTAATTAATGTGAGAATATAAATTTATATGATTTGAAAAGTGCGCGCAGCGTCGCATGTTACTATGGTTGGGGTAACTACAGTAATATGCGACGAGGCGCGGTTTAGCTCACATCGAAAACCAATGCATAGATCCATAAGGATGATCCATGAGGTTATCCATCAAAACGAAGACGAAACGGAGAGATGCGTTTTCATAACATTTAATACAGCTCCACAGGAGCGCTGATCGATATGAACTGTATCAAATGTATGAAAACATCAACACAACACATCTCTTCTCGGCTCATCTTTGCTTTGGTTGATAACGGATCTAAAGAATTAAAATTAAATTAAAAAAAATTAGGTTCAAAATCAAAGCTTACTTATACATACACTTCAAAATCAAAACTAACTAGGGTGTAATTAATTTCAATATCTTTCAGGATCTAAAGAATTAAAAATTAAATAAAAATATTAATAGGTTCAAAATCAAAGCTTATACATACACTTCAAAATCAAAACTAACTGGGGTGTTATTAATGTCAATATCTTTCAATGGCATTCTTAAGTTTGATTGGGGCCCTCCTGATATTGTTTTATTTTTGTCCGCCTCTGCTGAAACCTCCGTCAAAATGTTATTTGTGTTAACATTTGCCTTCTTTTTAGGCCTGTGTTTTGTGGTAGACGTTCTCATTTTCTTGCTATTACACCTTTGACTTGAGTTTTTTAACACATTTTTAAAAAAGTTATGGCATTCATTGACCGTAAAGCTGTTGTCAGAGTCGTGTACTAAATCAAAAAATAATTTAATTACTTTGGTGAAACTCTTAAAACAAAGTTTTGTTTCTGTTGTTCTTGATCCTCCAGCCCATGAACATGTCTTAAGAAAATTTCTATCGAACATAGCATCAATCAAAGCATATGCATTATTAATACCCCTTCCTTTGCCTTTACCACATATAGTTGATAATTTTATCTTAATTTGTAATTCTTGCTCAGAATTTTCTAATAAATGCTCGAAACTTCGCAATTGCTCATGGTCTTGTATAACTATAAAATCAACACTTTCTGTTTTTTTTGTGGATCCAGAAGATTTATTTATGTACTCTTCAAGCTGTGTTACAGTTTGAGACAAATTTAGCATCATAAGTTGCTGACCTTCAAAAAACAGTTTTTGGTTTTCTAAAATAATATTTATATTTCCTTGCAAAATGGCTTGGTTCTCTTGTATAGTGTTAACATTTGTTATCAAATTATCTATCTTTGTCACAAGAGTGTTGTCTATAACCAATCCGTTGTTAATTTGTATATCATGAAGTGCTTGAGGTTCTTCAGCTATGGAAGCTACTAGATGTTCTTCATATACAGAAGCTACTCGAGGTTCCTGAGATACGGAAATTAGTTGAGGTTCTTGATATACGGAAATAACTTGAGGTTCTTCAGATACGGAAGCTACTTGGGATTCTAGTCGGTTTTTTGTTACAGTTAAAATCTTATCTGCCTTTAGTACACGTGAAGATACGCCTCTACTATTTGAATCCGTATCTGTGCTCTGTAAATAACATATTTACACAATTATACCACTGGTGACAACAAGTAATCTATTCTACAATTAAAATAATAATGTCCTCCAGACCGAATTTCAGTCACAGCGGCTTATCATAACGGAGACCAGCCATCTGCGAGAGAAATAAATTAGTGCACAAGTGTGTACGCAAACACAGGTGCACTCCGTCCCCTCACTCTACTTTTAAACTACTGTTTTGGTTTTCAAAATTGTTTCACGGTTGAAGGTGAAAGGAAGCTAGTTCTAAATAAAAAAAAATGTTTTGTACCCGTGTAATGGTTTTCATTACACGGATACAAGACAATTTTTTTTATTTAATCGGACTTATGTTTTTTTTTATATTCTAGCCCTGTGCAGTTTTAAACAAAGTAGACATCCCTAATGTTATTTTATTACACAGCACTTAGCCGCAAATCAAGGTTTCAGTGGTCACTTATTGCAATAAAACTGTTATGGAACTTACGTTTATACATTCTTGCACTATTTTCTCAAAATTTGAAGGTCGCTGCGTTTTCATGTAAACAGTTTTATTTTCTTTTTCATTGTCGGTTTCCGTGTCAGAATTTGAACACATCCTTTCTAATTCTAATTCCGCATTTTCAAAAGTACTTAAATGTCTTCTTTTTAAAATACAATTAACAACCTTCCAGTCCTACTCTGGTTTAGAACGCTCTGAACGACGTAATTTCTCAACTTTTATAGGCACGAGGCGGGGCCAAAATAAAAAGCCTTCTCTTTCCCAGTCACTAGGAACTGTTGTTAACACAGACCTGCCCTTTTCTATCGTACTTATAATTTTAAATGGCATTCTTTATCTGTAATACAAAAAAACAAGGTGATTAAACTGGTAGGCAGGTACTTAACTAATTTTGTAAACTGAATAACTAAAACTTGATAATCATAAAACAGAGACTTTGCGTTGAGTTTGTCACGTAATCTACTTTGTACCGTCGTCGTCGGGTCGTTTATTCCATCGCGCACACGAAGAAACGTGCGACAAGAGTGTACGCCGTTAAAACATAAGTAGTAGAATACGCAAACGCGAAGATACAATAAATTACGTAATAAACTCGCACTAACCGATAAAATAATACTAACAAATTTCAGATACTAAATCACGATTACTAGCTCGCACGGCAACGGCACGACAACACACCACAGCGCAGCGCTTCGTAGTCACTGACTGAGCGGCCGCGGAGCGGGCGCGCGGTTGACGCGGTGGGAGTCCCCCCTCTACATATTTACTTTAGTTAGCCTCTAACTGCCGCCTCTCGCGCCGAATGCGCCGACTTATTGATTGATATTTTTTGATATTATTAAAAATATAAATACGTACCTACTATTTTTGACAGATAATAAACAAAATAATGATTAGGTACAGCAAATTTCGCACTCATCACATATATAATGGTCGTAAATTGCAAATCTACAATGCTGACACCAAAAAATGTTTACATAGAATAAATATTTTATTTTCTCTTTAGTGATAATGAAATGGGATGGAAGATTCGAATTAGTCTGATTGTGACATCCAAAGCATTCTTCTCTTATTATAAAATGTGTGATTTGCCAAGGCCATATTATCACTTCAGTAAATAATTCGTGGAAATCGTCCTTTGTCAAGAAACGGTCCACATCCATATTAGGTCTGTCTGGGTTCTGCAGAATAAAAAAGAGTGCAAAGTAGTAGGTATTCACAAAATTTTATTATTAAGAATAATCGGGACTGAACCCTAAAACTTTTCAATATGGTTGACACACACACACACATACATACACATACATGACTTAAATGATTTATAAAAACATTTGATTCGCTAATCCTTCTCATAGTAGCAATTAACAGGAACTCACAAAATTATAATAGTTATTCAAATTTAAAAAAGATAGAATTAACGAGGCGCATTAAAAATTTGCCATAAAACTTACCCACAATTCTCACAAATCTGCTTTTCCACATAAACTTCCAGTACAATTTACGAAAAAAGAGCGATGTAGTCAATCACTTGTAATGCAGGCAATTAATATCTTTTACAAATCACGTATTGAGGCAAATGACGCGTGAATAAATCATGAACTTCTCATATTCGTATTGCGTTTGCTACAACACGAGAAATTGCCCTTATAGCCGAATTTTGTTAGCGGTTACAAAGGTAATTTGTTACATAAAAGCAAATGTCTTGCCTATTTATAGTTAATCAGCCATACAATATGCCTTTACATGGCGAGTTAAAGGGGGATTAGCTTATTATATGGTAACTATAAAATCTCTACAAGGTTTTATTCCTTATAATTTGTGCCCATACGCAATCTTATTAGCATTAATATGGCCCTTATAAAATATATTTTTCTGGCTTTAATGACATTTATAGAGCAACATTTTGCTACTTGGGAAGTGCTGATCCAAAGACACAACAGTAATAACTCAACATGACGCCAAATTTTAGTATATCATAAATATCACAACATAAGATATAAAGTATATAGGAATATAATATAATATTAGATAACGACACGAACTTGGCCCGTTTTGCGTCGCATCCATGAAGTGCGAGAGTCATCACATTTATCATTTGGTGCAGGGATCGTAAACATTTTTATGTAGGAACATTTGCCAGCAAATGTTGCATGCATGTTGTGCTTACGAAGTATTTATTTCCTTATTTTTTCATGTACACACAAAACTTTGTGATCTTCTACTAATATGTATTTTTCTCTATTAAGTATAGAGAAACATACATAATGACAGAAGAGCACAAAGGTACCGATAATTTTATTAGAAATTTCTTACAGCTGACCTGCGATAGAGAGTTGGTTGAGAAACGTAGACACAGTGTGTAAAAAGACAAGCTTAGCTTAAGATTAACTTGGGCACGCCACAATTTGGCGATAAGTCCCCTCTTAGAGGAGCGGCTGGAGAGGCGCCACGGCGTCCTCACCTTCCGCCTGACGCAGGTCTTCACCGGACACGGTTGTTTCGGGAGGTTCCTATTCAGAATAAAGTGGGAGGAAACGCCCGGGTGTCACCACTGTGTGGATCGCCCGGAGGACACGATGGAGCATACGGTGGAGGTCTACCCTGCTCGGGCGGAGCACCGCCATGTCCTCACGGAGCCGATCGGCGGCGGCGATCTCTCGCGTCCGGCCCTGGTTCAGGCCATGGTTCGGAGCGAGAGTGCATGGGAGGCCGTCACCTCTTTCTGCGAAACAGTAATGCTCGCGAAGGAGGAGGCGGAACGCGTGAGGGAAAGGCAAAATCCACGCCCTCGTGCCCCTAGTCGCCGCAGGAGACGCCCCGGGCGTCGGGAATCGCAGGCCGATTAACGGCCCTGCGCGGGCTTGCGGACGGTGAGCGATGGGTAGCTCGACGTCCGATAAGGACCAGGCCTGGGTCGACGGGGCGTTGTGTTCCACGCGCGCCTGTAAGAGACGTCAGCACGAATTGACGGAGTCCGAAAGGGCCAATACCTGCCAGGGTTATAAGCCTGTCTGAAAGGGATATCGTGGCCCTGGCACACAGGCATCTGAAGGAACACGGGTGGTTTTTAGTCAGTAAAAGTCTGACACTCCCTCCCGCTCCACCCAGAGCGGGAGATTAATAATTTCCCACCCAAAAAAAAAAAAACAGCTTACAAGAAAAATAATTGTATACCTACGTCTGAAATCGCCAATCTGCATCTTGCTCAAGCCTCGTCTGTATGAGAAGCCTTTGCCCTACAGCGGGACAATAGGACGGTATTAACTACGCAGTGCACCCAAGAACCTGTTTAAATAATGATTTTTGTCATCGATAGGTAATACAAATGAAAACAATAATTTCGATAATAATAGTATTTTCTTAGACAACCAGCTACTTAATGCATTTTCAATTACCTCGATCATGAAAGCGCAATTTATTTATTTAATACTTTAAGCACACAAATGTACAGAGGCGGACTTAATGCCATAGGCATTTTCTACCATTTTCTTCACAATTTTTGCCATTGTGCATTTACTTAACAATAGACGGGACATAGCGAACAAAATCGTAATCCGATACATTTGTCCTAGTGAGCAGAAGTCGCTCAGTCTAGTGTGGTACGCCTGCATGTCAAGTCGCAATTCGCATTCGTGTCCAACAAAAGAATTTTTTTTTCGAAGTATTATGTCTAATTGTGCAATATGGTATTACAAGTGTAACGAGTCAAACTTAGCTTTTATTGAATTTTGCTATATTACGCTAGATGGCGTCACTGAGTCGTCGCAATTATTTTCCTATGGCCTCCCTTAGTATATATCTTAAATCTCTTTGATGTAAAGACGCTTTTAAATTTCTATCCACGATAACATTATCACGTGCAACTATCTCCATACATTTTATGGACGTGGACGTCCACGATAATATTATCGTCACGATAGAAATTATAAAAGCCCACATTGATTCACTTAGGGTTCGCGATCCCTGGCGTAGTTGGGGAGATGTGTTTTTATTTATCTCCTTATGACGTCTGTCGAGAGAGAGGATAATGCATAAAATATTATTGCTATGCTTCCATTCTGGCCGGAGTGCCGGAAATATGGCGTGTCCATATTGATACTCGTATTGTAGCCTGTCGTGGGACTGAGATTAGGCGACTTATATCTCTCAATAGGTGTTGTAAGTAGCGATTAGGGTATTGAGCTTATAAAAGTACTTTCACTGTTTGTTGTTTCCGAAGAAACAGCTTCTTATTTTCACTATAAGGAGCTTTTAGGCGAAACGTGACATAAGCCACTGCCGTTGGTCCCGGTTGTCATTCATGGATCTTTGACAGTTGTTACGGGTCGTCAGAAGCCCAAAAGTCTGAGTACCAGGGGGTCTATTCCGAAACGCTAAACCGAAGTATCGGCCGAATGTTCGGTATTCCTTTACTACGTCTAACTATCGCTGACTACGGCGAAAAAAAAAAAAAAGGCTGTCGAAGAGATAAGCCAAAGTCAAAACTGAGACTTGAAGTCGGGTAAGGACTCAAAATCAAAAAAGGAAACTATGGAAGTTATAAAACGGCCGAACATTCGGCCGATACTTCGGTTTAGCGCTTCGGAGTAGAGCTCCAGTCTTACCAAAGGGTATCGTATTACCCAGTAACTGGGTTGTGGAGGTCAGATAGAAGTCGCTCCATGTATAATACTGGTATTTAGCTGCATCCGGTTAGACTGGAGGCCGACCCCGACATAGTTGGGAAAAGGCTAGACAGATGATGATGGTGCTTTTAGCTGAAACTTCCGAACTTTGTAAAAAAGCCACAGAAGTATACCTACACAAAGTCAAGTCATTTTCCCATGGATGTAGGCAGAAACCACCTACAGCACGCAACACGTTTGCTCGACTGCTTACAATCGTTATACTAACTTTTATAAACCATAATATATAAACCATACTTCAACGTTCCAAGTTAGTCATTTATTCAAACTAGGCTGAGAATCAGCACTATTCGAACGTCAAAAATTACATAAGACAGTCCCCCAAAAACGCCCACCCTTCACCACTTCCTAGTGCTTTAGCTGGGTAGAAGAAGTGGCGCAACAAACTCCCCAGCAGCACAGCTGTCTGTTCAGATATAAAACTTGAATCTATGCAATAAAATGTAAAAGAATTTGCTTTACGCAACACAACATTAAATTAAATTATTTGCCTTATGTTAGCTAGCACACGCCACTATACCAAAAAAAAACATAAAAATCGTCGAAAACTATACTCAAGCAGAAAAAACGTAAACGTAAACAGTAAATCCAAACGGTTCAATCCACCATTACGGGTGCCATTTGCAAGTACTAAATATAGACCAAATTCGTACGTTGTGCGTGTAAGTAGGTATTTTAATAAGGTGTGCAAACAGTTTGACTTTGATCTTTTTAAAACAAGTGTGACCTCGGCAAAAAAATGTTTAGTAGTAAAGGAGACGTTCACGAAGTGTATACTTACTTACTTGGTACTAAAATAATTGAAAATTTAAACAGCCTTCTGACCTATATAGGCTTAAAGAGGGTAATTATTTTCATGTCTTTGGGCATTTAAATTTTTTTTACAGCCGCCCGTTTTTTTTAAAACTAGTGTTGAAAGTTAAAATGTTTGCATCACTAACTACAAACATTATTTATATTTTAGGGACGGCAGCCCTGTGGCAAATGGCGTGACAATGACAATGTCAGTCAGACATGATAAATTATGTCATGTCAATTTGTACTAGCATTTTATGACAAAACAGTTTTATCGCTCAACCTGTGATAAAATGTGTGACTCAAGTCATGCCACAGTAGGCCGTGCTCACCCCGCTGGACTCGGCTTGACATTTACAGCTTTGACTTTTTTTCGACACGTTTTGTTATTGCATTGTCATGATAATCAATATTTTTTGTCTTCATTTCTTGGAGCTGCAGCTAAAATTATAATAAAATCTCAAAGTATTTAATAGAAACGGAAACTTTAGCCACATTTAAAATAATTATATTGCATAGAAATGAATAAATAAAGACTATGTGCGATTTGTTCGTACTGAAACACTTTTCACTTTTTCACAAAAACGGGCGCCTAAAAAAATCAGATTTAACTGTAATCGAGTAGCACAATAAATAAGCTTTCTAATAAGGTACATCACATTAGCGTTTAAAAATCTTCGGAATATTATACCACTTTTGACCTCTCCTTTCTTTGAAGCTTAAATTCTTTAGACCTTGTGTTCTTTTAATTTTTTTATTTTGTAATTGAATTTTTTAAATCTTGGTTCCCATGGGAAATAACCTATCGCAATTGTATTAGTTTTTACATATTTTGTTTAAGTGATGATCTACCAAATGCAATTTTTTTTTAGATTTATTTTGTTCTTTTTAACCGACTTTACAAAAAGGAGGAGGTTCTCAAGTCATCTGTTGTTTTTTTTTTATGGTTTTTTGGCAATATTTGGCAGTGTGTATATTTTGTTCCACAGTACTTTTATACCAGACAAGCTCTAGACGTGAAGACCTGTAATTGGCTGTCCGATTATCATACTGTTATTTATCACCGATGTATTTAGCTGTAAGTCTTCCAAAGTCATTAAATAAATAAATAAATAATATTTACCCCTAACCTTTCATCTATAAAATCTTGAATGCGCAACAACATTAGTTTTACATAATGCATGCAATGCATATTCTTATCGTGGATCCGTTAGTGCAATTATTTCTTCAGGAGATTATATATGCCTTTGAAACTAAAACTGACTGATTAGCGTCGTTAAAAAAGTAGTTATTTTTACTAAATCCTAATTTAAAATTTCTAAATCCTAATTTTAAATCCTAATTTAAATTTACTAAATCAAATAAAATTTTAAAAAATACCATCCTAAAATAAACAGTAACTAACTTAATCCAAGTAGTAAAGAGTTTTAAGAGCTTGCAAATTAAATACACAAAAGATACATGAAAAAATATGTTTTCATATTTCGGGTTCGACAACCTCATGCGGTCAGTGAGCCCTTCAACGTTTAACCAACCAGCCCTTCTTACTCATAATTCCCTTTTTAATATATTTATAAAGGATAGCTTCAGCCGCAATCTGTTTCCAGAAATTGGATTTTTTTTTACTTTATCCCAAGCGCTGCGTGTTTGCAAACTTATTCTTGCGGTCGCGAGAAAGAATTTTCTATATTTTCTGTATGTTTAAGGTCCATTTCTTGTCGTGTTGACTGTTTTGGTAATGTTGTAAGGTTTGGAGCAGGAATGTATGCTGCGTTACGTTATATTGCAGATGCCGATGGTATGTACTCAAATGTATTGTGTATATTATTTATGGCACGTTTGTTTACTTTTCCGGGGTCAGTGTGTCAATGGCCATAATAACTTGTTTCGAAATGGTTCCTCGTTTGTACTGGCTATGGTGAAGGTAATGTAATAGAAACATGAAATATACAAATGCGTATTTTCATTCATGATGCTTGATTAGCGAAAGGAACGATTGGCTTGTACGGTACAGTTTGCAGCTCGAATTCTCGCAGAGTCAATGTTTATTAGGATCTACAGATTTTTCTTGCTATGCCTAAATTGAGTAGTGAAACAAGCACAAGGCCTAACCGATGGGAGCTGTTCACCACTGACTATACTTCTCTGCAATACGAGAGGCATCGCGGGTCTATTACCATCCTAGAGACAAACTGAAATATCATATGCTGTGATATATCATATCACAAAGGCATTGATGCCTTGCAAACCGGAACACGGCATAGCGAAGTACTTGGCTTAGTAAGTATAGGTTTGATACTTTTCCTGACGAGTCTCTCCATAAAGATCTACATGACTACTAAACCATTTAACCTACAATTTTAATTTCAACCAGGTTTTAACTTTTATTATTTTAATAATATTTTAAATCTTTTTTTTTATTTATTTTGTTTGAATGTGAGAACGTTGTGTGGATTTGTAGACCATTTTCTATTTTGTTAAGTACCTGGTACTTTTGACGGGCCTAGAGTCCTACACTGTCTTCCCATACCTATTAACACTGTAATTTGAAAACATTGTAAAAGCCAATTATTTTTAAAAGAGTAATGGTGAATTTCTTGCCGGCTCTTCTCCATAGGAAACGACTAATTGGAACCGTGCACCTAGCTTCTGACGTTTCTTATGTGCCCATGTAGGTTTATGTGAAATATTTTTTTTTTTTGTTCAGCCGTTTCAGCGTGTTGAACCATCTTTGTAAAATGGTTCAGTTTTCATTTTAATCATAATTACATAACATAACATCACGCCTGTAATCCCCGAAAGGTTAGGCAGAGGTGTACTCTATAGTACACCGACCTTTCGCCAGTCCCATGTAATAGGGGGCGAGCCTATTGCCATCAACCGGGCACAAATCCAGACAGCTATTGAGTAATTCCTGATGGAAAAACCCAACAACACTTTGCCCGACGTAGTAATCGAACCCCGGACCTCGTGCTGAGCAGTAGCGCTAGCGAACACTAGACCAACAAGGCAGTCCAGAGGCAGAGGCATAATCATAATTATTTATATCAATTAGCTCTTCGGCAGAATCAAACTGCCGTCCGTCCTCCTTTGCCCTCCAAACGGGGTGAAATTACATATGAAACAAGATATACCTACCTAATAGAACAAATAAAATACAATTATGAACACAGGTTTTTATTTACTGAACTGTTCCAACAATACTTTATTTGATGAAACAGGCTCCCAGACGTACCTACTAAAACGATACGGCTTCTCTAATCTAATAACTTTGGAAACAATACCTACGAATTTATTATAATTTCGAATGCCGTGGGACTTGAAATAAAATATAATAATGTTGTAGAACTCAGCATTATGAATAATTTATTTTAGAAATACCTTTTGTACTTTTATTGAGCGTTTTCAAAGTTGACTGGTATTCTCTACCTGTTATACGTTTGTATTGTTCTACGATTGCACAATAAACATTAATAATAAAATTCATGTTAAATACAAATAAACTTCAGTTGAAGGGCAGAGGCCTTTCTCAAACACAGAAGGATCAAGCATTCATCACCACGCTTTATTGCTCAGTGGATCCTAGATTTATTTTATTAAGTTCAAGTTTCTTAGATAGGTTTTTCTACAACTTTCTGCAGTGTCAACGTGTCTTAATTTAACTTAGAAAGTCAATTTGGTATCTGTCTGGTGTTAAACCCGCCTTAATTATGACGCTACATCCGGGACACCACGACATGGCCTATTATATAGATCTTAGCAAAACTTCCTCAAAAGCCTATAACAAGCCGAAGTCCTCATTTCCTCATCTAACACTAAAATATAAGTCTTCTTTTTGCCCTACTCATCCTGCGCTAATCACATCGAGAGCCAGAAATGTTCAGCCATTTTTTTTAAGTTGGCTCCTGCCGGCGGCGCCGAACGATTGCCAATTAACAGGTACAATTAGGGCTGGCTCTTGTGATTGATTTTGGCGGTTCAACAACCCTGTGAGTGATGAAATGTTTGGGGACGTTTATATTATACTACGGGGAACAATATTTTTTTAAATATGACCTCTCTACCAAAACTTATTTCGTGCATGCGCGCTTCTAACATTTAATTTTGATTCATTGTTTTGTGAAATGCTACGAATAAATTATTATTTACTATTTATAAGACGAGGCCTGCCCAAGTTGCAAGCAAGCTGTATTGTAGCTGTATTTAAGTTCGTTTTTATACTAGAAGCTGTATTTTCATGCTGTATTAAGCCTGTATAAGCGCTTATACAGACCTTACAAGTAAAAAAGGGCCCATATTATACAGCTTTTTGCGTTAGTAGAGCTGTATAGTACGTGTAGAAGCAATAGAGAAGCTGTATAATAGCTGTATTAGAGCTGATATTCGGTGTACAAAGAAACCATTACACTACAAATATCATCTTATAAGTATCTTTCATAAACAAAGTTTATCATCCTCGGTCAATTGAAAGTATTTACATAATTTAAAAAATAAACAAACTTAAAATAAAAATAATAATATGTACAAGTAAGTACCTATATAACAAAGGGGGGGAAAAAATCATAGGGCATCAAAAAATTCTTCCGCATCGCTTTCAGTGGGAAAAGTGCCCAAAAGGCTGGCAGCATTGCCACGTTGTATGGCAATGCTGATTCTTTGGCCGAAAAATAGGCCAGCCCTCTGGTGAAAAGTCTTCTAAATAGGTTCTTGAAGAGCATAACAAAAGAATAAAAATGAAACAAACTATTTTCGTTGACACGTGTAATAGAAACGTACTGAATGGCGACATTATTATTTATTTAAATATTTATTAGTATAAAAGATAATTTTAGACTTCGATATCTGATGGTGTTAATTTTATTGGTGAATTGAAAGTGCGGATTCAAATTTATTGTAAAACTGTGTATGTTTTCCGTCAAAATATTCACGCGCCAACAAAATAATCGAGCTTACATAAAGAAAAATACTAAATACGTGTTTGGTTTTAAGGTTAGAATAAAAAAATAATAGAAGAAAGAAAAAGAGAAAGAAAGAAAAATTATTTATTCTGCACAAACAAAACGCACATTTCAACAAATAAACATAATTTATAAAACACATACAAAGTACCCAAAAACCTCGTATCCAATTCACTAAACATTTTGACAATCTTATCCATTGGTTGCGATTGGTTGTTATCAGGGCCAGGGACCAAAGACAATTTACATTGTGTTTAACTAGAGTATTGTCTATGTATGTAATCTGTTGTTTTATTGGCAAACCTGGCAAATGACAACCAGTGATGACAACAACCAAAGTCAACATTCAACAACCAAACATGAATCAAAACAAAAACAAAATGCCGATTGCCGAGTGGTAAAATAACTACTTTTATAACAAACAAACTATAATATGAACAATTACAATAACCGTGCGTCGTATCTGTGCAAGAACAGGTCTTTGCTCAGCAAAATGCTGTGACTTCGGACAAACCCGACACGACCCCCCCTCCCCCGACCCGTTGTCAACAACGCTGATTTTCAGCAAAAACCCATAATAGATATTTGGACACAGTGATCATTATTCAAAGTGCAGGCTTAGTACGAAAACCGTAGAGAAGCTTTTTGTCGACGGAAGAGCAGACAAAAATAACGTTTCCGTGTAGACAGTAGAACATTTTCGGTTGACAAGGGATTTCTATTCTACAGTAGAGTAGAAATATAAAGCGTCATGCTAAGCCTGCTAATAATCATGATATGGCTTTAGCTGTTGCAAATTTTCCTTTAATTTAATTTAGTTATTATGCATTCGAAAATGGCGACCATTTTCTAAACAGCCTAAGCTTGTTATAGTCTGAGTAGCTGTACTAAGTTAAGAATTATATTGTACAGCTATTGGCTTTTAATCAGCTTTATAATAGAATAGTTTATTACTTAGGCTGAATATCAGTTCTCTATACATAACTTATAACGCTCATTAGAGTTACTTAAAAGAAATAAAAACCCCGAGCCCAGGATGACGTCTATCCCTTCCTCTAAACATATAATATTTTACTAAAAATGCACTTGTGATTAGGCAGGTATCGCTATAGGTCTCCTACACAAGCCTAGTGTTCATGTTGTCTACATAAGTATTTTTGGTTCCCCAATGTCATTATTTCATGAAAAAGTCATTCAATGGAACAAATGTAACGTAGGGAGATGTATTAATGATTCTCATGATTATAATACTGTAAATACGTATCTGTAATAGTCGCGAATCATTTATTTTGATCAAGATTCAACAAAACGTAAGGAAATTTGAATTTCGCGGGCTACAGCTGCGGATCTTTGAAAAAAAAGGCGTGGTTTTAATTTTTTTCATCTCATATTATGTTTACCCGTTACAGAATTTAGCCACCATCAACATTACCCACTTACCGTACGAACCTATAAACTAAAGATGCAACGCCAGATTATCCTTACGTTACAAGTGGTTCAGGCCAACACAAGCACCCTCCAGCCTTCTCGAGCCATCTCGAGCCACTCGAGCACTCGAGCAGCCACCGCCCCAATCTTTACGATTAATTGAGAGGGCTAACGAAAACCTTGCTAAATTGCCTGTAGGAACGGTATGTTTGGTAAGGTTTGGGTGTCGAGCACATTGATTTTGTTAATAGAAATATTTATTTATTTATCTTTGATGGTCAACCAACAATTATTATTGTTTACACCGTTACAATTTTAAAATAATATTTTACTTAAATCTAAGCTTAGTGTCACCCCATAATCGTAATAAATGTGCCTCAAGCACTGTACTTATAAAATTAATAACTAAGTAGGAGTAACAAAAGAAACAGAAAACACAGCTTTAACATACCTAACTTTAAATTTAAATTAAATTAAATTAAATGTAGACATTGTTAACATTGTTATTTTGAGGAACTTGAAAAATGAGTCAGAGCGCACGTCAACAAGATCGCTGTAGCTGTTTAACAGTTTACAGAGAGCCGAGGGACGACACAGCTTGCGCCGAGTACTGTTCTACGGAGTGGGGGGTCCAAAGGAGTAATAGGAGCACGAGAAAGTAGCAACCCTAAACTGGAACTGGCTTAGTAATTGGGGACCATACATTTTTCACCGGAGTATTTTGTATAGGAAAATAGAATCAGTGATCCATGCTTCATGTTCGTGATCGGACGCTGTCAGTTGGGACTGGTCATGTAAGCTCTTAGCTGCCACGGCTTATTTAATTATTTTAGTTTTGAATCGTATTTTTTTATTCTTTTTTCACGGACGCTTCTGACGTTTCGCATCGTTCCCACATGTATAATTTCAATATGAATGATGTAACCGATACTTTGTATCAATATGTTTTTAATTTAAAAGAGTGTCCGTGGACTTTCTTGCCCGTTCTTCTCCATAGGAACCTACTACTCTTTGGAATAGGCAACTAGCTTCATATTTCTAACTGATCGACTCCTTGACGCCAGTAGCACACCTCCGCCGCGAAACCATCACAGCGAAACCGCAGTAGTTCAATTCAACCGGCTCGCTACTCGAATCGGATGTGACTAGCGGAACATGACGCGAACCAGTTGAATTAAACTACCGCGGTTTCGCTGCTATGGTTTCGCGGCGGAGATGTGCTACCGGCGTCACAATTCAAAAGTGCCTGTAAATGGTTTCATTCAAATAAATGCTTTGAGTTTGAGTTTGAGTGATTCTTCTACGTTTCTCCAATGACACCATCTTAAAATGAGCAATGAGAGAAATTGTTGCACATTACTATGATAACATGACATAACATCAAGCCTGTATTCTTCGAAGGGATAAGCAGAGGAGTACAGTACACCCTCATTTCCCAGACTTTTTTGAGTTCCATGTATCATGACGTAATGTATTAACAGGCTTAAATCCAGACTCCGGACTGTTACTGCGAGAAATACCTGATGGAATAACACTTTGCCCGACTTGGGAATCGAACCCAGAGCCCCAAGTCCGGCAGTTGTACTTACAACCACTATATCAACGAGGCAGTAAACAAAACAGCAGGCGGCTTAAACTATATCTTCTCCAAAATAATGACATAAGTTGTACCAACATAAGGGGCTTATGGCTAAGTAAGCCACACTGGTCAATCGATCAGCTTAAGCTACGCTTGCCACGGTTGCTCCGTGGATGGGTGACCATCTTTACATACCAAAACCCCTCCGTGCCTCAGAAAGCAAGTTAAGCCGTTGATCCCGGCTGTCATCCGTGTATCCTTGACAGTTACGGGCCGCCAGAAACCCGAAAGTGTGACACCCAGTCTTACCAATTCAGGGCAGTCTTACCCAGTAACTGGGTTGTGGAGGTCAGATAAGCAGTGGCTCCATGTAAAAGTATTCAGCTGCATCCGGTTAGACTGGAAGCCGACCCCAACATAGTTGGGAATAGGCTAGGCAGATGATGAAGTACATACATAAGTTAACCTCAAAATATAACAAGTTACCTACCTATCCTGTGAAACATGGCGTCTAAGTACCTTGTTACCAGCGAGTTTCGAGAGTCAATTGAGCGAATCGTGTTATTGTAGTCGAGATCTAGCACCCCCAAGCTATTTCTAACCAAAGATTACCAGTGTAGACAATATTATGTTACTCTACTATGGTTTCAAATTCAAATTCAAGTAATTTATTTTCTCTTCACAAACAATGACATGATAAATATTTCAAAGAAGCTTAGAACGTACGTGACAAAGTTTGTGAGAGACTGGACTGCACTAGGAAAACGTGTTTAGCAGATTATCAGGGTACCACCAGACTGAGTGTAAACATAATTAGTTATACAGTAAAAGTGAAGGACCTGAGCATAATAATATAAATCAAATCATCACCTGCCTAGCCTTTTCCCAACTATGTTGGGGTCGGCTTCCAGTCTAACCGGATGCAGCTGAATACCAGTATTTTACATGGAGCGACTGCCTACGAGTATCTGACCTCCACAACCCAGTTACTGGGTAACACGATATCCCTTGGTAAGACTGGTTGTCAGACTTTTGGGCTTCTGACGATCCGTAACAACTTTCAAAGATCTACAAATGACAGCCGAGACCAACGGCTTAACATGATTTCCGAGGCACGGAGGAATCTTGGTATGAAAAGATGGTCACCCATCCACGGAACAACCGCGGCAAGCGTAGCTTAACCTGAACGATCGACCCGTGCGGCAGTTATTATTTAGACACAAGCTCCCGTTATTATGATATGTGACATCTGACCTTCCCTTCGTAATAAGCAACTGAGCAGCAACAGAAATGACCCCCTCTACTTATTAATATTTGATTTGTTTTTTAATAGTGGAGGGGAACGTTCGTTTTCTGACTGATATTGTTTATGTATCAATCAACTCAGCCTATACGAGTAGCAGTCCACTGCTGCACATAGGCCTCTCCCAGGCTGCGCCACAACACCCTGTCCTCCGCTTTCCGCATCCAGTCTGTCCTAGCCACCTTTTTAAGGTCGTCGGTCCATCTAGCTGGGGGGCGTCCCACACTACGCTTGCCGATATGCGATCTCCACTCCAGGACTCGTCTGCTCCACCGGCCATCGGTCCTTCGACAAACATGGCCAGCCCACTGACACTTCCCCTTGCTTACTCTGCAGTGTATGTTGTTTATGTATAATCAACCTATAACATTCCCACGTGGGCCCAGTGCGCGTTGGTGGGTGTATATCTTTGAAGTTTTGGTTCTAAGACATACCGGTTTCCTCACGATGTTTTAATTCACCGATTTGAGAGCAGTGGTGATGGAATAATTTACACAAAGTAAAGCGCCTGTCTGAATTCAAGCCTACTTGAAGTTGCGGACGTTTCCTGTGATCCACAACAGCTCTGACCGATATTGATTGGGTACCAATCCCTCTACCAACTATTAGATTCTTCTACGCTTGTTTATACCATTACTATCGATTCTCTTGCAAATAACGCTACCCTTATCGGCTAATCTAAAATAAATAACCCTTCGGTACCCTCTTCAACAGGGTTGCTTTAATAAGGACCTTATAGTATGGACATAGTACGGGTGCAGATGTTGAAAAAATATACATTGATCTCGTATAATTTGTCTATAGCATGAAGGTATAGATAAAAGTGGAGGCCACACTCTAAATACCTAAATGAAGGCGACTGTGGGCCGACTCTCTCTGTCTGAATACATACATAAGAACGAGACAGTGATATGTGTTTTCTTTATCTTGTGTATGTCTATGGTCTATAGGAGGGCAAAAGAAAAAAATTGTAATTTTGTATTCTTGTACCTATAGTCATCCGCACATCATAGGTTTGGATATTTGACATTGACAGATATTTGACATTGACAGCGGCTTTAGATGTAGCAGTGAGCTATGATACGATAACCATTTATTTATTCAAACATGAGTACTTACAATATAAAGGACACGGAGCCAATTACATACAATCTTAGCCCTGAGTGTAAAAAGATGAAAATGGACAATTAATAGCTTATATACGAGTATTATCAACCTTTCACTGAAAATGCTGCGGATTTTTTCAATCTGAGAACAGTTATATGAGATTAAGTAAAAGTAAGGTTATGTTAGAATCTTAAAACACAACAACAGCTACAGCTTTCTGAAGTGCAAACCGTTTTCCATCTCTTTTCAGCAAGCAAGAGATAAAAATAGATCATCACGTTTGCCTGAAAATGTGGCATAAAATAAAGTATAATGTCTCTCCGAGTCTAATTATTTAAAAATGTCAAATCAAAAAAAAAATTTTTTTGGATTCGTTTATTTTTAATTTTTTTGAATGATTGATATTGTTTTTTTTTGTTATAGATATTGTTTGTCAAATATTGAGTATTAAGTAAGCAATAAAAATAATAAATTTGTAAAACATCATCAAAATCTCTCATCTAAAAGTCATTTAAATTATAAATAAGCTTTATCTGCAAAAAAAATGATTACTTTCTTTTTGAACGTTACGTCACTTAACTTTAGTCGACACGGTTGGCGCAGTGGTTAAGCCATTGACTGCTGCGCTGCGTGTCGCGGGTTCGATTCCCGCACGGAACAAATATTTGTATGACCTACAAGTAGTTGTTCCGGGCCTGGCTGTTTGTGTATGTGAGTTTAAATGATTACAAATGCACCCACGATACAGGAGAAATTCGTAGTGTGGGGCAACTTTAACAAAAAATACTGCTAAGTAAAGGTGATTTTTGTAGTTCAAGTTACCACGTCAGTGGTCACATTTTGCTTAGCACTTTATTATTTTTAAAAAAAATTGTTTATAGTGTCTCAAACGGTTACCTACATTTACAAATGTGAAAGAAACAGCCCCAGTAAGTAATGAATAATACTTGTGTTGGGGTTGTCTCGCTCCTTCCCTTAAATTATAGATAACAATATTGAGAAAAATGATTATTTATTAAAATCTCCCTTTGACCTTGAGCTGTTCTTATACTGGTTTTGTTACCACTGACGTGCGCCATACATACATTAAATAAATTGTTACTTTTTAGGGTAGGGTAAAACGTGAACCCTATTACTAAGGCTCCGCCGCCGTCTGTCTGTCTGTCTGTCCGTCTGTCACCAGGCTGTATCTCATGAACCATGATAGTTAGACAGTTGAAATTTTCACAGATGATGTATTTCTGTTGCCGCTATAGCAACAAATACTAAAAACCAGAATAACATAAATATTTAAGGGGGCTCCCATACAACAAACGTGATTTTTTTGCCGTTTTTATAGATATTGGTACGGAACCCTTCGTGCGCGAGTCAGACTCGCACTCGGCCGGTTTTTTTTTCTTTGTCGTATGGTCGTACAATCAAATAACTTTGTAATTTGAACTTTTTCTGTACTTGAAAGATCACAGAATCAGAATAGATCGTTACGTAGTCATAGTGACACAGTGAGGACGTAGCTCGAACCTGCTCCGTAGCCGGGGCGTAGGTTATGTACCAAATAAAGAAGCGCGCACTGTATGTATTTCGTATTCAAATCCTTGTTTGGAATTGACGTAATTTCTATTGACGTAACTGCATTGTTAATTTATGTTAATTTCTAGAATGACTAGTACTTTTGAAAGTCTTGTTCTCTGTTAAGGTTGTTGCGCTAATTGAACTTTATGTGTGGGGATTAAAGTTATTTTTCCAAAAGCACAGGTTTTTTTACAAATATGGAACCGAAATTGCGAACGCAGGATACAATTATATTAATTATAAATAACAACAAACCGGTCAAGTGAGAGTCGGACTCGCACATAGAGGGTTCCGTACCACTGTACAATATTTAGCAAAAAAAACCAGACAAGTGCGAGTTGAACTCGCTTGGTGAGGGTTCCATATTGTCTCTTAAGATACAGGCCTCCTAGTTTAAGAGACAGAGTTTATGTTATGTTTATATAGATTTTTTTGTAGCCTTTTAACTTTTGTACAAACAATTATGTATATTCTTAGTATATTTGACCACTGTGCTCAACCTGTGTCTATGTATTATTTTGGATAAATAAACATTATTATTATTCTTATAATGAATATGTTATCTATCTACCATGATTTTTATCCCATGATAATTTATCCCAAAAACAAACTTAACATTGTAGTTGAAAAACATGTTCTCCCATACATTCCAACTGCAAATGTATGTTTGTATGCACAATATTAAGAGATTTCCCTTGTTATTTTAAGACCATAGACTTCTTATATGTGTTCCTGTAATCTATAAGTAAAGAACAATTTTCTGTATTTTTGTCAAAATTGTAGGCTCCGTAGTTTTTTTATTCTAAAAAATCGTTGCCCCACACCAGGAATTTCTCCTGTATCGTGGGTGCGTTTACAAACATTTAAAATCACATATACACAAACAGCCAGACCCGAAACAACTACTTGTAGGTCATACAAATATTTGTTCCGTGCGGGAATCGAACCCGCGACATGCAGCGCAGCAGTCAATCGCTTAACCACTGCGCCAACCGTGTCGACAAGTTTTGTAGATAAGGAAAATTTTATTTATTTATTTATTATTTATGTACACACAGTAAAATACAGAGAGATACGACATAATTATAATATTAGTACAAAGGTACTGCTTATTTCTTAAGAAATTTCTTCCAGCAGACCTGCGAAAGGAGAAATGAAAAAGAAATGTAGACAATAGTGTGTGAGAACAAGAAGAGAAAAATATGAATATGCGAAGACTTAAACTAAAATGATAAATATACCTATACTATACATACCATACACATATAAAATTTACACACGAATACGTACACGTACACACGTGCAAAAAACTTACATATACCTAAACAAATACATAAAGCATATATATACAAACATATATATAAAAATATTCACAGTTGAAAGGAAAGGTAGTGCTCTTTTAATTGATATTTGAATGAGGAAATTGTTTTTAAATCACGAATGCTAGGCGAAAGTGAGTTCCACAATCTTACAGCATGCACCGAGAAGGAATAAGAATAGTAGCTAGTTTTATGAGGATGAGATTTAAGGAGGGATCTAAGGTGCGATCTACATGGAGCGTCGCTAGGACGAGCGTAATAAAAACGCTCCCGCAGGTAGGAAGGATAAGACGGGTTGTGTAAGATGTTGAAAAGGAGACATAAAATCCGAGTGTTCCTGCGAAGGCGGATTGGGAGCCACTTGAGTTCCTTGCGAAGGTGAGAAACATGGTCATACTTTCGAAGACCAAAAACAAAGCGAATGCACAAGTTTTGCATGCGCTCAAGCTTGTTCAGTAGCTCCTCAGTAGCATCCGTCAGCAGGCGTCGGCATAATCTATAATCGGCTGAATAAGCGTTTGTGCCAAATGAATTTTAGTCTTCAAGGGCAGGAGACCTTGAAGGTTTTTCAGCGAATGAAAGGAGAAATGTACCTTTCGACTGACCTCGTTGACCTGATTACGCCATGAAAGATTGAAGTCAATAATGACACCTAGATCTTTGGCGGTTTCGGTATAGTCAATGCGAACACCATCGAGATATAAAGGCATCAGAGATGTAACAGCAGCCACATTGCGAACGAATCTGCTACGTATGATCATGGCCTGGGATTTAGTTGGGTTAATTTGCAAACCAAAAGACTTAGCCCAAACGCTGATGCAAGCCAGATCATGATTCATAGCAGCAATTGCAAAACCCGCGTCAGCTACATTAAAATGTCGGTAAAGCTGCAAGTCATCTGCATAGAGATGAAAACTAGAGGAGATTACTCTGGTAACAAAGTTTATGAAAATAGAAAAAAGAAGAGGAGAGAGGACGCTACCCTGGGGAACACCCTCCGTGAGGCTACACCAATCGGAGAAGGATTCCTCCAGGCGAACACACTGAGAGCGCTCCCGTAGATAAGCACCGAACCAAGCTAAAGCGGAAGAAGAGAAATTTATAGATTTGAGGATACCAAGTAAAATATCGAAATCCACTGAGTTGAAGGCGCTACTAAAGTCAAGCAATACTAGAACAGTGCGGGACTTATTCTCCATTGCCCAGCGGATGTCGTCAGTTACTTTTAAAAGCGCGGTCACAGTACTGTGACCCGAGCGAAAACCGGATTGAAAGGGGGAAATTATCGAGTTTGACGCCAAGAATAATGATAATTGTCTATGAACTATGTGCTCAAAAACTTTAGAGAGAAATGGGAGAATAGAAATAGGTCTAAAGTGTGTTAATAAAGTAGGATTGTTAGTTTTAGGTAAAGTTATTATGTGAGCCTGTTTCCAAACAGACGGAAATGAGCAAGACGAAAATGAGTGGTTGAAGATGTGAGTGAGAACAGGAAGTAGGTAACGTGGAAAGGATAAGAGTTATCATTCTTGAACACAACTTATCATTACCGACTGCTGAAGAAGTAATCGCAAGTATAGATTTCTTAACGTCATCCTCAGTAACATCGCTAAGTTTAAAGTGAGCACATTGTGGTAACGGTAAACTAGAAAGACTCTCCAGTGTCGCTGCTTTGACAGACGGATCAAGAGAAAAGGTAAGGAGAGAGAAATGTTTATTTAGATCATTGAGGTTCACATCCTTACACTGGTTCGTAGGTGACTTGCCTATACCTACAGATTTGAGAAATCTCCATACATCGGAGGAACTGCGGTTAATGAGTTGATCGTGGAAATAGCGTCTCTTAGCATCTTGACACAAATGACTGCAACGATTACGCAAGGATTTGTAATAAGAGAGATTCAGTTCTGAAGGTCTGCGCTTATATCTGCTCTTAGCTTTATCCCTGCGAGCCATAAGCTCTTTAATTTGTAGCGTAATCCATGGTGCAGGGTTATGTCGAACTTTGACACGTCGGATAGGGGCATGCTGATCATATAAGCCGAGAACGGTTGCGTTAAAACAATTCACCTTATCGTCGATGTCATCGATCTCGACCAGAGGGGTCCAGTCGAGATCGCCGGCATCACGCTGCAAAGCCTCCAAGTCTATGCCCTTGTAGTTACGAAGATATACTCGTAAAAGCTGAGACTTGAGCTTGGGAACACGGATACGATAGGAAAGATAAATGAGATCGTGGTAAGAAAAAGTAGTCGTAACTTGACCATGGTAAGAAACATTATTAGGAGAGGATACAATCATAAGATCTAGAAAAGAGGGTGTACAATAAGGAAAATAGTGAGTTGCAGAGAGAGGCAAACTTGAAGATTGAAAGAAGACAAGAGTGAAAGGAGTTTAATAGAGCGAGAGTCATTTTTAATCAAGCAAGTATTAAAATCACCCATTAAAATTACGTGCTCATACATGGGGCAAAGGTCACTGAGAGTGGAGTCGAGAGAATTAAAGTAGTCAATGTGAAGATTAGGACTGTAGAGCACAGCAAGCAAAACTTTTGTGTGATGAACAGCAATTTCAAGAAACAAATATTCAGCGGACTCAGAATACCGTGAAGGAGATGAACTGACCACCTTATAGGGTAAATCAGCACGTAGGTACATAGCAACACCTCCTCCACCTTTGCCAGTCCTATCGTGCGGATCAAGCCGGGGACTGAGTATTGAGTAGAGAGGAGAGATGGCTTCAAAAAGGATTCCGATATCAAGAGAGCATCCAGGTGAGCACTGCTAAAGGATGCCAGAAGGTCAGAATAGTGACCAGGAACACTCTGAGCATTTATGTGAGCTATATGCAGATTCTTAGCGTCATTGGAAAAAAGAGAAGAGATTTTATCATGTAAAGTAAGTGGTATGAAGAACACGAGAAGAAGCTGTCGTTAAGATCAGCTACATCATCCATGAATAATAATAATAATATATAATATAAATATAAAAATAATATGAATATCTAAAATACAAGTGTAAAACAATTCAAAAAAATACCGTAAGTACTAAAAATACTTACTACAAATTTTTCCTTTAACCCCCCCACTCGCTAGAACATGGGCAGAATAGAAATGTCTTTAAGTCTATAGAACAGATGGAGTTTGCTGATGGTTCACAAATATCAAAAAAAAAAAAAAAGGTATGTAAATAGAAACAGAATAAAAATAAAATTAGACGAGAACAATTTTAACAGCCGATTCACACATCGAACTTAACATACAATGGAACGTGACCCAATGACGGCTGGGTACATAAGTGATGGTTATGACCAGTGACACTGACATCTGTCACATCGTGCACTGTCAGAACATCAAAATCTGTCGATAATTAAAAATAAAAAGTAAAATGATTAGCGGTGAGAAAAAAATAAAAATTACTTATTCAATTACCGGCCTAAAATAATTGTGAGCAAGCAAAGCGGCCAAGTTGAGAAGTAGTAAAGTAAACCGACTGAAGACAACAAAACAACGAATGTGTTACTTGCGCAGGCGCGTCTTCCTCGTTCTCTTAGCGGGAGTCGCCGAGGTTGCGGCTTTCGGAGATCCAGGTTCTTCAGATTGGGCAGAATCTAAGGCAGCTGGTGGACCTGAAGGGTCAGAGCAAGGGCAAAGGGCTTTTTGAGTGCGTTTACCCTTGCCCTTGCGTTTGTGTCAAAAAGAGGGACAGAGTGACGAGGAAGGAGCGACGCCAGGCACGCAAGTGGTCAGGTAAGGACTCCGGTAACAAACAGGACACTGCCGCCAGTCTGATCAAATCGACAGGCGGCCAGCTTAACTTCTCCGCCGGAAAGCGGTTACAGGCAGAGGCCGGCACAAGCCGATCTGCGCCCAGTCAACTGCCAACCGGTGCTTCGGGGAGTCCGGCTGTGGGGACCGACACGACACAACGACCCGATTGGAAGGATCAGGCCGCGGCCAAGCGAACTCTCAACGAGACTTTGACACCTCGGGGAGAGCATAAGCGGCCGCGCCTTGATCAATCCAAACGGGTCGACCAACGAAGCTACGCCAAAGCTGCCAGCGCTACCCTCGACGTCGCCATCACCTGCGACCGAACGGGTATCCTCAGCAAGGATGTATCGGACCAGGTACTCGCTGCTATCCAGAAGCAGATCATCCTCGAGGCCTGCTCCCCCAAACAAGACACTCCAGGGCCGACCTTCAACGCGAAGCCGCTGTTCGCCGGGGGTGTCCTCAAACTGTGGTGCGGCAACGACCACACCTTAGCCTGGCTAAGGAAAGCTGTCTCTGGCTTAGCTCTCCCAACTAGCACCTCGCTAGTCGTCGTGAGCCAGTCGGAGATCCAGAAGCGTGCACGGTGTGGCATCGTGATCTCGGACGAGCAGGGGGGGTCTACGGAGAGCCGTCCAATATTGGTCGCGCTCTCAGCTACCAGAACCCTTGGGTGGACTTCAAGAGGTGGGTACTGCTGCACGCCGACAAACAACCTGAGGCGTGGTTCGTGGTGGTCGGTGTCCCTGTGGATCAGATTCCGACCCTGATGGAGGCCGGACGCTGCCTCTCAATTGGACTAGGGGCAGTGTACGTGAGGTTTCAGGGTCGAAACGGCAGGTTCACGGACGTTCCTCAGGGTTGGGACCCTGCCACGAGAACCGTCAGCGAGACACTGATACAGGTGCCGCAGGCACCAGAAGGGGAGTCCACTCCCCCTTTATGCAACCCGGTAGCATCCGTGGCTGAACCTGCTGCAGCAGAGGCGGCCGCCCGTGCAGCCGTCACCGTGGGTGCCGTCCTCTCATCGGGCGAGGAGCTGGACGACACCATCCTATCCCCGGCTTCGGGCCTAGGAGGGGACGGCTTCGACGAGGGCGACTTGTTTGCCGGGCTCAAACTTGAGGGGGACGAAGAGGGTTCGACCAGTGATGGCGTCCCCTTCGTCGATTTGTAGAGTTGTCCAAGCGAACCTCCACCACAGTCAGACCGCGACGGCTCAGCTCCGCAAGTGGCTGGAGGTTCAACACACGGCCATTGCCTTGATCCAGGAGCCGTGGATTAGGGCGGGCCGCATACAAGGACTCTCCAATCTTGGCGGTAAGCTCCTAGTCACCAATGACCACGATCACCCCAGATCGTGCATCTATGTCACAGGTAACCTCAAAACACAGCTCTTAATGGATTTCTGTTGCAGAGATATCTCTGCAGCAAAGCTGAGAATACAGCGTGACGACGCTAGGGAGATGGTGATCGTTTTCGCCTCAGCCTATATGCCTGAGGCGGAGGCGCCGCCTCCCCATGACCTCGCCCGCCTCGTGAACCACTGCGAGGGATGCGGGCTTGAATTAGTCATCGGGGCGGACGCTAATGCTCACCACCAACTGTGGGGTATGGACACGCAAAATGAGAGGGGTAAGGCCTTGGTTGATTACTTATTCTCGACTAACCTATCCCTACTAAACACTGGCTCCGAACCAACATTCGTAACCAGGCGAAGTCGCACAATCATTGATCTCACTCTGGCATCAGAGGGCGCGGCGGAAATTACCACCGGGTGGCAGGTCTCCAACGAGGCCTCCTGCTCTGATCATAGGTGGATCCGCTTCGACATACAGGTCTGTGTGCCATCAACACCACCAAGGCGGAATCCGCGTAACACGGATCGAGCAACCTTCACACGCAACCTTGATTGCAAGCTTGCAACTCTAAGTGATCCGACTACTTTTGCGGACTCGACACTGATTGAAGTACATGTAAGCCATCTTACTAACTCAATCATAAACAGCTACCATTCTGCCTGCCCAGAGACCACACCGCGTAGCACGCCGGGTAAACAGTCCTGGTGGGGCGCTGAACTGGAGCGAAAACGCGGTAAGGTAAGACAAGCTCTGAATAGAGCCATGAACACATGTGCGGATGAGGACTGGGATAACTATTATGCAGCCAAATCCAGCTACAAAAAATGCATTCGATTCAGGAGCACCACGGGATGGCGAAAATTTTGTGGCAGCATTGAATCTTGTCAGCAAGCTAACAGGGTAAGGAAAGTACTGGCGCAACAAAATACATCTGGGCCCGCTACCATCCGCAAACCTGATAACACACTCACGTCTTCGCCTGAAGAAACAAGACGCGTCCTAGTTGAGACTCACTTCCCCGGATGCGTCTTTGCGCAGGTAATCGACTGGCAAGACGTAATACAAACACCGTCAGACAATGATTGGCTCTATGCTCGCAGGGTGATCACGTTGGAGAAACTCCAATGGGCCATCCGAAGCTTCCATCCTTTTAAGGCAGCTGGTCCTGATGGAGTGTTTCCGGCCTTACTGCAGTGGGGGGGAGCCTCAGTCGCAGTAAGACTGGTGCCTCTAATGAGAGCGTGCCTGGCCTTTAGATACGTTCCTAAAGGGTGGAGGGAAGTGAAAGTAATATTCATCCCAAAGCCAGGTAAGGGTGACTACACAAACGCCAAATCACACCGACCAATTAGCCTGACCTCTTTTCTTTTAAAGACTATGGAAAGGCTATGTGATAGGGAACTAAGGGATGGCGCTCTGAAAACCATACCGCTACACGGTAACCAACATGCATACAGCTCAGGTAAGTCAACTGAATCTGCTCTTCATCTAGTGGTTGGCCAGATAGAGGAGGCGATCAATCAGAAAGGCACCTGCCTGGGCACTTTCATAGACATCGAAGGAGCCTTCGATAAAACTAATTTCTCTAGCATCAGCAGCGCTCTCTCCAGACACGGAGTAGAACAGGTACTGATGGACTGGATTACAAACATGCTGAGCAAGCGGGTGGTTCGCCTTGAAGGTGAGCAGCAACTGGCCATGATAGCCAGAGGCTGTCCCCAGGGAGGTGTGTTGTCCCCTCTTCTATGGAATCTGGTGATTAACGACCTCATCACCAAACTCAACGCCAACCGCTTTTACACAATAGGCTATGCAGACGACCTCGCCATCCTTGTTTCGGGGAAGGTGACGGGAACAATCTGTAACCTCACTCAGCAGGCACTACGTATTGTAGAAAGATGGTGCAGGGAATTTGACCTATCGGTGAACCCCACTAAAACGGAAGTAGTCATGTTCACCCAAAAACGAACATTAGGCCCTTTCCGCCTACCAAAATTGTTCGATACAGAACTTCAGTTGGCCAATGAGGTCAAGTACCTTGGGGTCATTCTAGACAGAAAGTTAAACTGGAGCAGTCACTTGGACAACAAGCTAAACAGGGCCTGCATTAGCTTCTGGCAGTGCAGGAGAATGATAGGTAAGAAGTGGGGCCTATCCCCCAAAATTATACTATGGCTGTACACCGCAGTGATCCGCCCCATGATCACCTACGGGGCTGTGGTCTGGCGGCCCCGTACCAAGCTGGTTACGGCCTTTAATAAACTACAACGCATGCAAAGACTAGCCTGCATGGCGACCACGGGCTGCATGAGGACTACTCCGACTGCAGCAATCGAAGCCATGCTGGGTCTACCACCGCTCCACCTGTTCATACAGCAGGAAGCGACGATGGCGGCGGTACGTCTAAATGCAATAAATCTCTGGGGTAAGAGGGATACACAACACACCGCTCTGCTTGAGGGACTATATAATGAGTTCCCTATTACGAAAGCTATTAATGACCGGGTACCCAAACAATTTATTTTTGATAAGAAATACAAAATCCAACTTCACGAGGATCGCCGATGCGAGGGTTTACGCCCCGCAGAGCTGCGCATCTTCACGGATGGATCGAAAACAGGTAGTGGCACAGGTGCTGGAATCTTCTCGGATGACTTCAATATACACATAGCCACACCATTGGGAGTCCATAACACAGTGTTCCAGGCCGAATGCATGGGCATTTCTCTTGCCGCTTCAGCGATCATGGCCAGGAAAGTTAAGGACCACTCGATACGCATACTCTCAGACAGCATGGCTGTTTTGCAAGCGCTAAATAGTCATACAGTTGACTCTGGGCTAATATACGAGTGCCACCAGCGCCTCAACCAGGTGGGTTGCCTCAATAATATAACCATTCAATGGATCAAAGGACACAGCGGTTCGCTAGGTAACGATGCAGCCGACGAACTCGCAAGAAGGGGGTCTAGCATGGCGCCAGTGGGACCCGAACCCATCGCGCCACTCCCCTTCGGTTATCTACGCACTCTGGTAAGGAAACGAACCAGGGACCAACATCACAAACTATGGTTGGACCAAAGTGAGGGCAGGCAGGCGAAGGAGGCACTCCCTACTATCGACGGCCGCCTCACGAAACGGGTTCTACAACTAACTAAACAACAGCTGCGCACAGTTACAGCTGCTATAACTGGCCATGGGTCATTTAATAAACACCTCTTTGTCATAGGAGTCACAGACAGTCCGCTGTGCAGGGCCTGCATGGAGGACGACGAGACAGCGGCTCATGTGCTGTTAAACTGCCCTGTGATCGCTACATACAGGGCAAAGTACTTCGGTAACCCAGGTATCCTACGTGAGATTGTCAGTAACACCAAGGCGTTGCTGGCCTTCCTTGAGGAGCTGGGGTGGATCGAATAATCGATTTTCCCACCCGTACGCAAAATACGCGCATTGACGTGGAGTTGCGGACACCAGCCCGTATTACCTATTACCTATTGGGCAGAATCCTCGTTGTCGACTGAACAAGACGGGAATTTGGCGATCAGATCGTGAAGTTCGCCTGCCGTTTCGATCTTCCGGCGGGATTTTCATATATTTTCTTAAATAACTTTAATTAAGTATAATACAAAAATATTTTTTATTTATAATTATAAAATATTTTATTTAGCCCTTTAATTTGATATGTCACACGGTAAAGTTTAATTTTTTTTTTTTTTAATTTTCCTATTTGCTCCTTAAAAGTGGCCCTCATATTCAAAATTCATTTATTTATGTTACCCTTCCGTTTCAATTTAATCGGTTTGGTATTTTCGGAGTAAATTGATTCTGACAGACAGACACACGAGTGATCCTATAAGGGTTCCGTGTTTCATTCGGTCTTATAGAACCCTAAAAATGCCAAAAAAACACGTTTCTTGTATGGGCCGCAATAGAAATACACAATCTGTGACAATTTCAACTGTCTACCTATTATGGTAGACACCACCCACCCCGGTAGACCTAATACTAAACTAAAACTAAACCTAATACTAAGGCAGGTCATAATTATCACTGTTATTTAGTCAATTTTTTTTTATATCATTGGGCAGTATTCTAAGCTCACAAAGTAAGTTCCGATAGCTCTGCAATTTAACAATATTGTATCCTCCAAAACATGCAAAAAAATGCTTAACCTGTATTAAAATATGAAGTCAGTTCCTTCCTAAGTAAGTAGTTCAATTTAGCCAATAAGTACCGATCTGCTAGCAGCCCTAGAGCTCAGGGAAATGGCTCGAGGACGTCTAAGCGGCATTTACTCCCAGTTTATCGCCGTGACGTGATAATGGCCCTTCCTGACGTTTATTTTGCAAATATTTCATCCGCTTCAGTTACTGCACGAATTCGAGATATTTAGTGCAGTTCCTAATTAAATGTTTTTGTTTAAAAAGAGGTTGTACAGCAACGAACAGGCGCTTTTTGTATTACCTTCGTTTAGAATGTTCGTTCATTTAGTAAAAACTTCTCCGAAATGACGGACAGACAGGCGTTTGGACCCGTTAGATTGGGCAGGAGCCGCTTCAAGGCAGCCCCGGTCCGCTCCAGTCTGGGACCCAAACGTCGAAAATGCTCCACGAAGTTCCACCGGCTGTCGAGGACGAGTCCCAGGTACTTCATCGTCGACTCGGCGCCGATGTGAACCCTTCCCGCCGTTATCTGGGAACCCGACAGATGGTTTGCCACCCTAAGGCTGAATGTCATGCAGATTAAAGGACAACGTTAGTTTGGCTTGCAGATCGATCTGAAAACTTTTATAGGTAGTATGAACCATGTAAAAGTTTTACTGCTTTTTAGGCCATCCGTAACACACCTGGCGGGGGCGCGTCCTCATAATTAGCCTAAGGCGGTCAGAACTCTTGATCAGTCGCTGCAGACAAGCGCTTTACTTTATGTAAATTATTTCATCACCGCTGCTCTCAAAACGTTGAAGGAATACATCGTCAGGAAACCGGCATGTGCTAGAACCAGAAATTCGAAGACATGTGATATCTACCAAGCCGCACTGGGCCCGCCTGGTGGTTTAGGGCCAAATCCCTTTCACAAAGAGGAGGCCTGTGTCCCAGCAGTGGGAACACTATACGCTGATTATATATTCAGAAAGTTGGCAATGTCGCAAATAGCTGCCAAATATTTCGCTGTTTTGATTAATTCATTAATACGTATTACTAAATACAGCTATATGCTCCTTTATACCTGTACCCTAATTGCGTAACGCAGTTTGAATCGGAATCGGAATGATTTTGAAGTATATTGCTAATCCATTGCTTCATATGTGAGAAAGATTGTCTGCTCAACAACGTAAATAACGCAATGAAAGTTGTTGAACTGTCAAATTGAAACCGATTCCTACTGATAGTGTGTTACGCGATTAGCCCTGTGGAGTCTTTTATTTAGGTATTAAGTTCTGTGTTTACGTTTTTAGTTTTGATATTTATTTCTCCTTGATTATAGTTTTCGTGGTTTTTGTTGGTGTATTGATTGATTTGATTTTTACAGGTCTTTATTAACAGAAAGGTTCAACAAGTCAACAAAAAGATCTTATTCTAAATGTAAACTAACATAATCCCAGCAATGTTAAGTGCTGTCACTTTCCGAGACGTTGCGTTAGATAGAGACAGCATTACTTTTAATTAAATCTACTAATTTAATAGATAATTACATGTAAGGCTGTACTGTTATGTAGGGTTTGAAGACCCACATTTTTAATTTAAGTTACCCAAGCCAACCCATTTTAATTATTTTGATTTTTTGTTGGTATATTGGCGTGTGCCAGCTATCGTAATGGCAAATAATTTAATTTAATATTTTGCGTTGCGTAATGTAAATTATTTTGCATACTAATAGTATAGAACAAAGTTTTTCTAACTGAACAGACAGCTGTGCTGCTGGGGAGTTTGTTGCGCCACGTTTTCTTCCCAGCTAAAGCACTAGGAAGTGGTGAAGGGCGGGCGTTTTGGGGGACTGTCTCATGTAATTTTGACGTTCGAAAAGTGCTGTTTTTCAGTATCCTAGTCAGTTTACTCAGCAGCTCAGCATTCTAGTTTGAATAAATAAATTTTGATTTTGAAATGAAATTATGAAATATCGCTCTATAGTGCGCTAAGATATGGGTTATAAAAAACAAAAATAACATTGAATTGAGTATTGTTGTAACAGGTTTAGACCGTGTAAAAAAGCTTTTGTATACTTAGTTTCCAAATGCTTTTTTCCACGTATAATATTAATTGCTAATTATTGCAAATCATAGTCAATATTTTGTTGTTTGTCAATGTTCCCTCCCTCAATTAATATCATTCAACATAAGAGCATGTTCATAATCTTGAATGATATCTAACGTTCTCATTAATTTGATTGAATTTCACTCTATTAAAATATAATCATTCATCGTTTCATTAAAGACCACTAGGACAGACACCTCTTAAATTCGTGGTTTTATTACGAATTAAGATTACAAAAGCTCCATATTAAAAATTTACCAAAAGCAGCCATAAATATATGTACAGGAATGAACGGGGATCGTGCGCGAGGATCGCGCTAACTCGTTTTCTCACTTAATTATCACTGACGATGTGGAATTATAACAGCTGAATGTTGCACTCCCTAGAGCGGCGGCCATTTTTTTTATTTTGGCTAAAGATTCTAATTTTAAATGTTGGGTAGGAGCCTTCGTTTTTTTTCTTTGTATTTGTTTGTAATGTCCTTTCGTATCTAAGTAGGTACACTATTCATAAAAGTTACTACGTATAATTATTAATCTCAATTTGACTTAGAGCATTTAACCTATTTGAGTTTGGATTTTTTATCTCCGATATGTATTTCAAATTGTTTAGTAAGTCTTCAGCAGCAAAAAAAAAACGAGCGAGCCTTAAGCGCAGGCCACACCGCCAGCTAGCGGGCGGGCGGGCTAGGCGGGCGAACATCGTTTCACCTCTTTACATACTTCGGTTCACACCGCGAGCTACCGACTAACCATGTAAAGAGGTGAAACGATGTTCGCCCGCCTAGCCCGCCCGCCCGCTAGCTGGCGGTGTGGCCTGCGCTTTACTGTAGTCGCATAAGATGTGTAACATCTGACATCTCACCTTGGTAATAACCAACTGAGCAGTGACAGAAATTAGGCAACCTCAAAATTTAAAAAGCTAAATATTGGAATATTTATTCAAATAATTATTTATTAATTACTAGTGGCCGCCCACTGGTCGAAAGTCGACTTACAACAACCTATATAATTATAGTACTTACTAATTCCTTGTTATTATAAAGTGCTTACTAATTCCATGCTATTAAAAAGTACTTACTTATTCCATGCTCAAGCTATCACTTCCTGTTACACACTACCGTCCCTTTTCACGAAATCACTCCCACAGAAAGCGAGGGAATGAGAATAGAGAATGCCGCTGCCCAGTCTCTAGTAAGTCCCTTAGTCGCCTTTTCGACACCCACGGGGAGAAATAGGATGATGCTATTCTTTTTTTTTTATTCGGTAGCTTTTGTAAGTCATAAGTGGGTAGGTTCATCAACAAGTTACAAATTGAGATCAGTTTTAAACATTTTTTTTTTTTTGTTTTTTCCCACTCATGTCTCCATATAACACAGTCATGTGTGTGACATTGGCAGAATTTTCGACATCGGCACCAATTCCGATAAAGTAAAATACTTAGAATAGAAGTAGGCACCTACCAAGTTCATTCTACAAAGGAACACTCTTACAATAAACAGCCTCTAGGGCAGTTAAAGTCAGGAAACACTTCAACCCAGACTGTAAACACTACAAGCTACAACAATTTCCACTCGAAGGCAATTCTTTAGAACTTGCCATAGACGAAATTGAAACGTCTTCGACTCCGTCCCACCTTACAATCGTCACAATGTCATAGGTAACATAAACCTTTTGATTGCTTCGCTCCGACTCCCGTAAACTTTATGTTCAACTCGAAATACACGGGGTAACACCATGCAGTTTGAATAAAACGACTTGGGACCCAAGTCTGCTATTTTCAATGATTGGTCATTATGACGACCATACCAAGGCAACGCCATGACCATTGTGCCAATAGTTTGTAACCTCCTAAATTCACAATGGCGTGACAGTGGTCCATAGGGAAGTCAAAATAATAGGAGTTTGTCAGTACGAGATTACCAAATACAGACAATTTTTCCAATGGAGTATCAGTGGCACGTCATTGGAAAATCATAAAGACGCCTTTCAATTAGGAGATTAGCAAAACTGTCAAACTCTACAATTACGGTGCCAATGATCGGCCATTCTGACACAACCACGTTAGCAGACTTGGCCCCCTGTACCCGTGTAGTGGGGGTTTCACGAAAGAACCAGAAAGTAAGATAATATATGAGGTAGGGGAGAGCAGGGTAATTGAAGCCTAAAAAGGGAAAATGTTGATAAAAATCACATTATTTTGTTTACTTCGTTATCACTTTTAATTATGAACTTAAACCTTGTCTATTTGAGTATCTTTTTATCACAGTTTAAATCAACTACAGTCATGCATTATGGTACAATAAAGATTTTACAAAAAAAGTCAATAGCTCCCATTACCCCATACATGCGGGTAATGAGAGGCGTAATACCGCTCGTATGGGAAATGGGAGCCATAAGTTTTACTTCTTCCCAAAAACAGTGAGAACCAAGTAGGCTCTCATTACCCGCTGACCACCATTTTGAAAAGTAATAACACAAATATCTTATTCGACTTTCAATCACCATTTAACAAATAGCACTAGAAAGGAGACGAATCTATGTATTTAATAAGCTTAGACATAATACAATAACATTATAATTATCTTCATGCTTAACTGGACGCTGGCAACGCAACCCCAATGTGCATAGGTTCCGTCCAATCGCCATCGCTCTCATTGCCCGCCCGCTCCCCTAGATAACAAACGGATATCAGAAATACCGGTAGGTAGGACTAATACTGAGCCTCTGTTAGGAAACTGGTATTATTAAATCATCAGCTTGACAAATGATTTGGTGAAGGCAGTACGCTTACTTACCTATTTTTCATTCCGACACAATGTCTTTACATAACCGCTTACTAACATCCATTTATCCACAGGGAATATGCAGACCATCATAATCAAAGGTTTTGGCCACAATAATAACGTCTCTCTACAGTACCTTCTGGTCAGTCCTGCACCATATGGTTAACACGTTGTCTCATTCATACGCAAAGATTTAACCCTAACGTAAGATCTTAAAGTCGGATCATAAGTGAATTGAATACTCAAAGTTAACGATGCTGAGTTAATAACATCTTGTTGTAAGCTTATGACGAATTTACGACTGTACAGATGAATATGTTTATGTTAGTACTTACTTGCTTTTGCCATAGTATTTGTCCACAAACAAAGTTCAACCCCGCTGAACTGTTCACTGGGGTAGAATTTCAAAAAACCCTTAAATTTCTTGTTGCACCTTTACCTAAGAAACATTATCTCCTAAACATGCGGCCTCTTATTATAAACGCTAGAGTAACATTACAACTACAGTCTCGAAAAATGCGTGGTGAATCTGAAGATTAACACCATGCCGTTTTAGAGATTTTATTAAGTTTGGAATAACTTTACTCCGCGTTTATTAATAAAGGGGCAAATGTTCTAAGGTGGTCTTACCCTAAGGTGACATATTTAACCCTGGTTACCATAATATAACATAAGATTACATCACACCTTGTTTTCCCGAAGGGTTAGGCAGAGGTGAAGGTATTATAGTACACCCACATTCCGCCAGTTGTTTTTAAGTCCTGTGTAATAAGGGTGAGCCAATTGCCTTTATAAAGTTTGTACAAATACAATCTCAAACGTATTCTAAAAAGGATAAGACCATACCTACACTGCTGCAAGCTTGTTAAAGCAGCAAAATTACCTTTTCAGAAAATATTTTCCATTCTCATCATGACCTATGATTTATTACTAAAGATAACATTAAATACAAAACCTCACAAACCCCTGAGCGCCTCCAGCAGCCCGTCACACTAAAGTAGTCAATACTTTAGCTCAAGGAAATACCTCGCATACGTCCGCCATTACTAATTCAGAGCGCCGTCCTACATCCAATAAGGAACGCTATAACTCACCTAGACAAAATTAAATTCGCAAGCAACCGATCTCAAAAAGCCAAGGCGTATGCTTGGGAGTCTTGCTATCATTGTTGGGGCACATTTCACATTAAATTGAACGCGCTCAAAAGCTGTCATTGTCAAAATTGTTGTGGAATATTGACACTGACAGCTGTTGAACGCGATCTAAGTGCTGATCTTGTGCAGTTTCTTTGGTGAAATCCACATAGGCCTATTCAGATATACCTAAGAGATATCCCTGTCCTGCTCGGTACCGATGCTGGTTTACCTTCTGGTAAGTCACTTTGGACCAGGGGGGCACACGAAGAGATAAGTCAAAATCAAAAATGTGACTCCAAGTCAAATAAGGAAACTTTGGAAGTCAAGAAACGGCCGAATATTCGACCGATACTTCGGATTATAGCTTCGAAGTAGACCCCCAGTATCGCTACCGAGCGCGACAGCGATATCGCCTATAACTGAAGATTGAGTTATAATGTGTACGTAAGTAGTACATTATAACTCAATGTATCTTTTTTTTTTTTTTGGGTGGGAAATTATCAAATAACTTCTCCCGCTCTGGGCGGAGCGGGAGGGCGTGTCAGACTTTTACTGACTAAAACCCACCCGTGTTCCTTCCGTTGCCTGTGTGCCAGGGCCACGATATCCCTTTCGGACAAACTCGCAACCCCGGCAGGCATTGGTCCTAACGGACCCCGTCAGTTGGTGGTGACATCTCCTTGAGGCGCGCGTGGAACACAAGGCGCCGTCGACCCGGGCCTGGTCCTTATCGGACGGCGAGCTACCCATCGCTCACCGTCCGCAGGCCCGCGCCTACGGTGGCCGGAAATCGGCTTGCGACTCCCGACGCCCGGGGCGTCTCCTGCCGCTGCGGCGACTAAGGGCGCGAGGGCGCGAACCTTGTTTCACCCTCACGCGTTCCGCCTCCTCCTTCGCTAGCATAACTGCTTCGCAGAAGGAGGTGACGGCCTCCCATGCACTCTCGCTCCGAACCATGGCCTGAACCAGGCCCGGACGCGAGAGATCGCCGCCGCCGATCGCCTCCGTGAGGACACGGCGGTGCTCCGCCCAAGCTGGGCAGACCTCCACCGTATGCTCCACCGTGTCCTCCGGGCGATCCACACAGTGGTGACACCCGGGCGTTTCCTCCCGCTTTATCCTGAACAGGAACCTCCCGAAACAACCGTGTCAGGTGAGGACCTGCGTCAGGCGGAAGGTGAGGACGCCGTGGCGCCTCTCTAGCCACTCCTCAAAGAGGGGACTTATCGCCATAATTGTGGCGTGCCCAGCGCTGGGTTGCGACAATCGCACTCTCCATGTCGCCATGAGATCCCGCCGGAGCTCTGTCCGCCGTGCCGTGATTTCTCGCGTTAGCGGAGTTTCACCCCGGCGTTTCGCCTCCTCGCGCCACTCCCAGATGTGCGCGAGGACTTTTGCCTCCAGATCCCATGGCGGCAGTCCGGCAAGGAGGCTCGGCTCGGCTCGGCCTCACGGGAGACCGTGCGGTAACCCCGTACCAGCCTGATGGCCATGACCCTTTGGGACGCGTTCAACCGCTGGGCTGGTCGCAGCCTTAAAGAACGCGCCCACACCGGTGCCCCGTAAAGGGCCATGGACCGCACGATCCCCGCGTAGAGCCTCCGGCAGGAGGCGTTTGGGCCCCCTAGATTGGGCAAGAGCCGCTTCAAAGCAGCCCCAGCCCGCTCCAGTCTGGGAGCCAGACGTCGAAAATGCTCCACGAAGTTCCACCGGCTGTCGAGGACGAGTCCCAGGTACTTCATCGTCGACTCGACGCCGATGTGAACCCCTCCCGCCGTTATCTGGGAACCCGACAGTGGCGCGTTCCGAGGACCATAAAAACACATGGCCTCGGACTTGTGCAAAGCCACCTCGAGTACCAATTGCCGAATCCTATCGACGATTGTCGCAACCCCACGTGCCGCCAGTTCAGCCGCCGCCTGATGCGACCTCCCCAACTCAATGTATCTGAATGGGCCTTTAATCTTGCAGCCTATAGGTACCTAGCAATAAAGCTTTTTGTGAAGGAGCTCGTCCGGGAAAGTATCTACTATCAACATGTTTGTTACTGTCACCGATCAGCTTTGGTATTTTCCGGTTTGAAAGGTAAGTATGTCCTATACATACTTACCTTTCAAACCGGAAAATAGGGCCCTCCCGGGGCCGGTCTAATGACAGGTAGACAGCTAGGTACTTGACATGTTTCAACATTGTCTCTAGCATGGCGACGCATTTGCGATGCCTCTAGTAGGTGGGTAAGTATTGCAGATGTCCTATGTCCATAGGCGACTGCACCATTCACTATTATGTGGGCCATGGGCTTGTTTGCCGTCCAATAACATTAATAAACGTAAGGCTCCCGCAGATAGGCGCGACGCGACGCGCCGCGACGCGACGAAGTGTCGCGCTGCCTGCCCGCGATATCGCGCCAGCCTGCACGAGCTTGTATTTGTTCTTTTGTAATACATACGTTAAGTCACTTACAATAAAATTACAAAGATAATTGTAAAAAAAAAGCAGTGGTGGCCCAGTGGTAACGTCCCCGACTTACGAGTTGTAGGGCGTGGGTTCGAACCCAGGCAGACGCTTTACTTTGTGTAAATAATTTCATCACCACTGCTCTCAAAACGGTGAAGGAAAACATCGTGAGGAAACCGGCATGTCCTAGAACCAAAAAATTCAAAGACATGTGAAACCTATCAATCCGCACTGGGCCCGCGTGGTGGATTACGGCCCACTCCCTCTTGAAGAGAGGAGGCCTGTGTCCCAGCAGTGGGAACATTGTAGGCTGATTATGTATTTAGGTAATTAGATACATTAGGTATGTACACACGGCTACACATCAAGCTATACATTTCCAGTATTAGGTCTGCTTATTCTGGAAATGTTCATCACTCTCATTGTACGGAAATCCTATAAAATGCGAGATCAGCCTAAACTGGATATGTATAACTTGATAGGTATCTAGCCGTGTGTACCTATCTAATATTTTTAAAACTTATCTTTTTTACGACAATAACACATTTAAACCACCAGAATCCTAGCTGCAACCAATCTCAAGAATAATGGTCTATTTCGCACACTATTATCACAATGTTAAAACTTAAATAGACTCGGCCATTATAGTTTTATTTGTCCATAAAATAAAATCTGTCAAAAGCACTAATAAAGTTCGGCGTCACTGAGCTCCATTTTATTTTAATTGGACCTTTAAACTTTGTTTTAGGGTAGGACACTTCGGAATGACCTAGTAAAAGAAGATTTATAAAGCGACTGGTCGAAACCAGAGGTTACTTAAAGTTAAATAAATAGGTAGAAGGTATCTAATAATTTTAGGCGAACTCGACAATTCTGCTCAGTGCTACGTTCCGAGAATCCCTCGTTTGCCTCGTTCTGCAAATCAATTAGGTAAGATGGAACGAACAACAAACAAGAAGTTTTACGTTAGTTTGGTAGGTAGGTACTTAGCTATTAGAACTATATAAATCACGTATAAACAGGGTGTTTGGAAGCGGGGTGCAAAACCTTAAGGGTGTGAAGTTGACACCATTTAGAGCATCTTGTTCCGTGTGGTGCCGGACGTAAAGAATAGCACCATCCTATTTCTTCCCGTGGCGAGTGGGTGTCATACCCGATCACAAAGAACATTTCAGGCACCAATCTACATGGTCTTCACATGATCTGACCAAGATTATGTCAGGACTGTAAAAGAGACTGTGACCTCTGAGTTTGTTTCGGCCTTTCTTTTCAGAGTAGTCAGATACGAAACGTCGACCTCATCTAGTTTTTTTTTTTTTTTTATATGTTTGACGTGTAAAAGTGTTTGTACAAACCTACTTACAGAAATAAATTATTTATCATTTATTATTAATCATAAAAGGCGACTAAGGGACTTACTAGAGAATGGGCAGCAGCGTTCTCTATGCGATTTAACACCGTAATGCGATCGCCAACACGCCTGCCAAGCGTGGCGATTATGGCAACCCCCTCCTTTTGGGGTAAGCCGATGTCCAGCAGTGGACGTCTTTCGGCTGAAATAAAGATGATGAGAGCATTTTGATCCATACCTACATGTTTTAGACGAAGAACGTTTTTAGATTTATTAAACTGCTATTTTTAGTTTTATTAGGGTTCCGTACCTCGAAACGAAAAAAACGTAACCCTTTTAGGATCACTCATGTGTCTGTCTGGCTAGCTGGCTGTCTGTCTGTCTGTCTGTCACAGCCGATTTGCTCCGGAAATACTGGACCGATTAAGTTGAAATTTGGCACACATATGAGTTGCTGTGGCCCAAACACGGACGTATAACGTAAATAAATTAATTTTGAATATGGGGGTCAATCCAAGGGGGCAAATTAGAAAATAAGAAATATATTTTACAAACTGTACCGTGACATATCAGATGAAAGGGTTTGTTGTAAGGATTATAGAGACTTATACAACAAAATTTATGAAAAAAAAACTGAAAATGTAATTTACTTATAGATTAGGTACAGGAAAATCTATAAGAAGTCTATGATCTTAAAATAACACGGTAAATCTCTCAATATTGTGAGCACAAACTTACATTTGCAGTTGGAATATATGAGGGAACATGTTTTTCAACTACAATGTTAAGTTTGTTTTTAGGATAAATTAATCCCCACTGCGAAACCCTTCATTGTGCTTGGTCCGACACGCACATGGCCGGTTTTTTTTTTTTTTGAAGAATACTTTTAAGGTTTGAAAAAACTGCTTAGGTTGTCATTTACATCATTAAATTAAATAGCCTCAACCGTTCTTTTTTTTTTAAACTTGCTCAATATGCTTCAAACGGTGTCAACTATCACCACTTAAGGCTTTGCACCCAGCTTCCAAATACCCTGTATAATAATAATCACAACGAATAACATGACAGAACTATGTTAGACGATACGAGTTGTGTAACAAAAACCTAAGAGAAGTCGGCACAGCGCTGCGAAGGTAAGTGGGCATGTGAATTCAATACTGAAAACCTACGTTTGACGTTCAAAAGTGCCTCTTATGTGCCTATTTGAAATAAATGGTTTGACTTTGACTTTACGACTTTGACAGCTCCAAACGCACAGTTAGAAAAAATCGAGGTATGTACAACGAACGAATGGGATAGTGAGTCAGTCTTTCGGTCTAGTATAGATAATGATGCGTTTACCCTTTTTCCCAGCTGCAGAGCAGTAATGAATTTAGCATGTAGTTTGGAACACTGAGGACACAGAAAGTGCGCTATTATAATTTCTAACTTGACGATATTAAACGTGCACGATATAACGTTATCGTGGACCACATTTTTAAAGCGTCGCGTCGTCACTTATTTCCGTACATTTTACTTCCCTGTGTTATCGTGATGCCATGGACGACCACGATAATATCGTCACGATAGAAATTATAAAAACGCCTGCAGGTCAAGCTCCCCGAAACTGTCAAAAATTTCCCAATCAACCTTGAACCTTAAGCTGTAGCAATAAAGTTGAAAATCTATTAAAGAAATTTGACAGGTTGTAGTAGCTTGATGTTCTGGCGTCTGTACCTAGTTCTAAGTTTCATACTAGAAAGTTAAAAGCGATCTAGGTATACCTACCCGAGGATGGAGCTGTGGTTTTTCATTACCTAATGGATAAAACCAGCAACCAACCGTTTTATCAACTAAGTGCCAAATTATCTAAATTGCATTTGACACGGTGGTTGCATGAAATGGACAAAATTGTATCAAAACTAATAGGTAATTTTAAATTCTATGCATTGCGTACTAAAATAGTCAGGATATGTTCCAAATGTATGAATACAAAACGATTAGGTAACTAATTCACTGATGAATGTAGTCATTCATATTTGAACTATTAATTTAACTTTGTATCACATATCTACTAAAATTGGTTTCTGAAACCATAAATTGATGAAGGTATTGTAATCAATAAAATTCAAATCTACCAACCCGCAATGGGCCCGCGTGGTGGATTACGGCCCACTCCCTCTCACCGAGAGGAGGCCTGTGTCCCAGCAGTGGGAACGTTATAGGCCGACCTAATGTTATTGTAAGTAATCAAAACAGCAACCCAAATGTGTAATTCACAATAAAAGCGCGGTGTCGCGGGTTTTAAACGCTCGGCTAAGCGCCGAAAGTTGAAAATCAAACAGCGCGATTTTTAAGCATTCATTTAAGTGTCGTCTAGTGTCAAAACACAATTTCCTAGCTTCAGAAGAGGATTCATCAACCACAGCTACATTTGTTTGAAAGATGTGTTTGCTCAACATAAATTTCTCAATTTTAAAAAAAAAATTGACATAATGACAAGGTTTCAGTAAATACCCGCAATTCAAAATTAAAATGCATTTATTTCATAATCATCGGTGAAAAATTGAATAAAAAAACTTACTTAGTAAGTAATACTAATTGTCACACAGAATCCAAAATGTTTCTCTATTCAGCCTATTGCTGTCCTCTATAACCTCTTGCGCGTCGCTTGCGTTTTGGCGCGAAAACTCATCATATAGTCGGACTCCTAAGTCGACCGTGCGTATTTACACGTAGGACTACAACATCAAAATAATTATGAGTCAAATAAAGTTTTTATCAACTGTCGTAATATACAATCGAATTATAAACTTAAAAACATATTGAAAATACAATACCGAAATATAAAAATACACTCGCGAGCAATAAACTGGAATCACTTCATCGTCCGCTGCTCGAAACAAATTTTTACAACTTCAATGTAATAAACTATGGATTGTGGCATATCATTTGAAAGGAAGTTTTGTTAGCTTTCAAATGATAATCAAAAAGATTGAACCACAATCCACAGCTAATTGCATAGAAATTGTAAAAAATTGTCTTGAGCAACGCGCGATGAAGTGATTCCAGTTTATTGCTCGCGAGTGTATTTTTATATTTCGGTATTGTATTTTCAATATGTTTTTAAGTTTATAATTCGATTGTATATTACGACAGTTGATAAAAACTTTATTTGACTCATAATTATTTTGGTATATTGCTTGCAAGTGTAGAATCATTTTAAGTATAACACTTTTTCTCTGACAAAATAATGATAAAAAACAATTTGATCTACTCTCACCTAGTGAAATTCGAATGTTATACTTCAAAACGAGTTCCTACTTTATAAACACAATAACGAAATTTAAAAATAGAATCATATTAATATAACACTTTTTCTCTAACAAAATAATGTTATAAAACATTATTTTTACCAATACGATACAGGAAAAATTTAAGTTAATTTCACAATTTTAAAAGTTAATATCACCCAAGGAGTTTCCAACAAATCTTTTTTTCTAATGGAACGCTTAAGCGGGGCACGCCATTTTTATAACATTACGAAAAAAAATCATTCCAATTTTTACTTGTGGCAGCACCCGCTTTAGCGCATGCGCGGTGATTGCTGGGATTTCTAGGTAATACCTAAACTATTTCTCACTCTTAACTTTGATCGTATAATTAGTAGCTTCAATGTATGAGAGTAGACAAAGTAGTGTATGAAACTGCACATAAGTAGGTATTAAAACGTAGGTACCCCTCATTATGCAACAGTTTCATAAACTACTACTTAAATTAAATAAGCAGTTTTAAAGCCGACATGTTGTTCACCATTTGGTGTCATCATTGTTCCAAATTTAAATTCACTAACATCTTAAAGCAAGGTACAGACCATGGACCTATAAAAAAACTCGGACGGATTCTCGTTAACAGAAAACTGTGTCACTCAAAGTCAGTCAGCTCGCTGTACGTACAGGCACGCACACATTCACAGCATACTCACCCATTACGCGTGCAAACGTCAACACAGTCGACACGTCCTACGCGGCAAAAAAGTATTGAAATACAGCATGTCTTGTGTGGTGAAATGTTGTAAAAACCGTAGCGATCGAAAGAAAAATAACCAGGAATCACGTTTCATAGGTAAATGAATAATTCAACAACTTAGTTCCCAATTTTATAGATTACAATCAATCTTCATTCACTAGAACAAAAAAAAATCATCACAAGGCCAGTGTTGTCAATATTCACGTGTCCAAATTACCCTAAATATATGGGAAATTTATATTTCATTTAATCAATTCAACTTATTTAGGTTATTTATTACTAGTTATTTTATATTCTTCTTATTAGATTTCCTAAAGAAAATGAAGTATGGAGAAATTATTGGATTTAAAAAAAAATGAAATTGGAACTGTCAAAATGACTGGTTAAAAAAAACATACTCCGCATTTGGGATGTTATACAATAGATACAGTAAATATTTTTTACAATTAAAATATTTTCAATTATTAACTATGTTGTTAATTGCACATATTTTCATAGGGAGATTTGGTTCTTACCATGAACTTGTTAAAATAGCACGGTATAATTCTGCCGACATTTCCAAGAAACTTGTCTCTCGACCTGTATTTGTCTTAAAATAAAACAATAATATATGGGTAAATTTGGCTAACATGGCAACCCTAAATTCACTCACACTTAAGACTGTCGCCGCCATTACGGGACGCAGTTTTGTCTTAGCGGGAGTTCCGTCCGAGTTTTTTTATAAGTCCATGGTACAGACAATTAACTTAAACAAAAAAATGCAGGGTGGCTCGATTCCGGTTACCGGAACTGCATTTAATTAATGATAAAGTACACAAACATTAGTTTAAATCTTACATATCATACGCCTGCTATCCTAAACAGCGTATTCACGATTTAGAACCCAATCGGAACTCTGAAGTTTCGCTTCATTGAGTACTACTTACTATTTATTGAAGTAAAACTTCTTTACGCACGCTTGACTCTTGACTTGGGGAGTAAGCTGGTGAATGCGTGACGAGAGCGTTACGAAAAGTGTGATCGGGCGAGGCGAACGGAAGTTGAAAGGGAGATATAAGTTAGTGAAGATAGAAAGAGAGAGTTACGTTTCGTATACAGGGTGGAAACTTTCAGCGGGGCAGTAAGGGGAAGTACCTTATCCGTTGCAGCTACACGAAAATGGTCTTAAGAGACTATCCATAACTTTTTATGGAATTTTGATCCCCATTCACAGATTTTGAAAAAAATGTACAGTCAGCAGGAAAATGGGCAATTTTCACGAAAACTTTTTTTTATGCCAAGCGATCCTCTTTCTTATAAGGATCATAATCATATATACCTATTGGACCAATTGAGGTTTGAGTACTAGAAAAGTCATAAAACGCAAAAAACTTTTCCCATACATTTCGTAAGAAATGATACTCCAACTTAGTTTTTTATGATCGATAGATGGACCGCTACAACGAAGATTGGCCAAAAATAAATAAACTTCGTATTTCGAAATCGAATTCCGGCAATTCGCAAGGCAGTGGATACAAACATAATGATGGTCCTATAACGTGACCACCTCGCAGTCCTGATCTCACGCCTCTACACTTTTTTATGTGGCGCTATTTAAAAATTGAACTTTATAAAAAGAAATGCATCAGTGTTCAGGAACTCAAAGATTTACTTACACGATTCTCTATGGAATTAATCCTAGCACATTATCAGCTGCTACCCAGTCTGTAGTAAAGAGAATAAACCTATGCCTACGTAAAAACGGCTACCATTCTGAACACCTCATAACTTAGAGCACAAAAGTAAAATTTCTAGGTTAGTCCAAATGTAAAGTTTCAAGTTTTTAATTTTAAGGTGAAATAATACCCAAAGTAGAAGTTATAATTTTTTATTTGTTTTTCGATCAGTCTTTATTGTAGCGGCCAGTTTATCGATGGTAAAAAATGTAAGTTGGAACTTCTCATTTGCTACGAAATGTATGGGAAAAGTTTTTGGTTTACGATCTATGACTTTTCTAGTACTCAAACCTCACTTGGTCCAATAGAGGTTTTTGATCCTTATAAGAAAGAGGATCGATTAGCATAAAAAAAAGTTTTTGTGAAAATTGCCCATTTTCCTGCTGACTGTACATTTTTTTCAAAATCTGTGAGTGGGGATCAAAATTCCATAAAAAGTTATGGATAGTCTCTTAAGACCATTTTCGCGTAGCTGCAACGGATAAGGTACTTCCCCTTACTGCCCCGCTGAAAGTTTCCACCCTGTATTACTGTAGGGGCGAGAGGTGCGAGCACACATTTTCTTTCTCTCTTTCTCACTATATAAACATATATATACATTCAAATAGATGGAGCTAAATAAGTTTTACTTCAGCTATGTGGTGTAAAGCACACTCTTATTTTATTTTTCTATGGTTATTTTCTTATATAATTATCATTGTCATAGTATTAAACCTTGTTTCCATTTAGTTGTTAATATAATTATCATAGTCACACACCTAGTTTAAACTACAGATAATACTAGCAAATGTTTTATACTTAACAGTAACTAATTAAAGCTATGCAATTATGAATATATTCGGCACATTCAGCGATTTTTGGTAGAGGAAAAACTTATGAGACGCCTCACCGGCGACGACGTGCTGTAGTAGCAGTAAGTGAAGTTAAGCTGACCACATAAAAAGTTTAATTTGTACTGTGCATTGTTGAAATTTTGTTTTAGATAATCATTATTTTATTGAAGTGAAAACTTCTTTAAGTGTGTTGAGTCACTTCTGTCGGCAGTCCCCATGTTATTTTATTTGAGTCACCGCTGCCACTCTTCAACTTTTGCATTCCAATAATTTCAGAGTGACTTCATAAGATAATCATTGGTTGATATTCGGATAACTGTTTCTTCTTTAAATGAGTGAGTAAATACAAACATTATAAAATCTTAACACTTTAAAATGCTAAGTATCTGATTGGCAGATCCAAACTCATATTTCTATAGAATAATCCATTCATGCCCACTCTCGGTGTATAATATCTGCGCAGTACTTCTCTCACTTCAGCAACCGTTATAGCTGATACACCCTCATACCCTGACTTGATGTACACCGCATTGTTCAAACTGACGGGGTTACAGAAATGCCCGCCTTCAAACTTGCTGAATGGGTCTCCACTCTTCTTCTTAGCATCCTGTCGTACTAAAAATACTCCATCTACAATCTCCGCAACAGTTTCATAAGCGATGAAGCATAACACTTCTAATGCTGCTTGGGTGATCTTGAACTCTTTCACGGGATTCAGCCAGCGTTCGAGCTTGATGAAGCCTTTGCCAATTCCGTAACCTGAACGGAAGGATGCGCATCTAGCTTTATGGTATGCTTCGTACTTTTCAAATGTCATAGACTCAGTAATTTTAGCGGCGCGCACTTTCCGTATGTAATCAATCGAATCGAACTTAATTTGACTTACCTCATCATACTCATCAAATTCTTTGATATAGTCAATGTGGGTCCTGCGCTTCCTGATAGTAGGATCTTTTTCATCTTCCATCAGCCCTGTTATCAATGACTCAGCAGGCGTACCGATGTTCAAGATACACTTTTTGTCAATTTGATCCAATTTTAATTGATAGTCGTGTAGACGTTTTAGCTTCTTAATGTTCTTTCTCATTAAGAAAATTATATCGTAGTTAGTTATAGCTCTTCCGCTTCTTGTGTTGCAGTTCTGATTGGCCTCTTGTATCATGAATTTTAGTTGTTGTTGAACAATACTTTCAACCAACACAACGGTCGCCGCGTTCGGGTTTGGATTGTCGCCAAAACCGTGCATCATGCCAGATATCTCCTTCTGAAAATTTGTTGATTCGGTGCCATCCATGTTAAAGTAATTCACCATGGTTATAGCTTTCTGCTCTTTCAGCCTCCACGAAATGAAAATAAAAATCAAACACTTGAAAACCAAAGCTGTTTACCAACTGTCAGTTTGATGTTGTTGGGTTGTTGACAGAAGCTTAAAATTTCAGTATGTATAATTAATTCAATCTGCAATAATTTTACATTGAGCTCTTGGTTTTCTATCTTCGCAATTGGAAGGATAAACGAATTATTATTTTTAATTAATGAATGAAAGCAACAATAAAATTGTTTTCATAATAATTTACAATATTTTGTGTGTTGATTGTATTCCATATTTGCACAAACGTGAAAGCCGTAGTGACAGAAACGTGCGAAACTAAACGTTTTCAAATCAGCTGATTGTCTACTGTCGAAGTCAATGTCAAATTGTAAGAAACGAAAAACTATGATCGATAGAAGTTATTTTGTTGACTGGAAAATTTGCCAAAATCATTTGACTAGAGCCGATGTGTACATATTACATATCGTGACCTCACTGAAAATCTCAAATTATTGCCATAACCATTTCAAGGCCTTTTCAATACGTAAAAGCATACATTGACATCAAAAGTATGAGTGTAAGAAGTCTAATAATAAACCAAACGATAAAACAACCTTTAATCAGACAAATTCGTCTTTCATCATGTTGGTCTTGTGGCAAAGATGTTCAAAATAAGGAGAATGCTTTGTTCTGCGGGAGTTGCAAGGCATTACAACAGCCAGCCAAGGGCGAGAATTATTTTAAAATCATGGGAGTCGGGGAATCTTACGACTTGGATGAGACGGAACTAGCGAAGAAATATAAGGAATTGCAGAAGTATTTACATCCTGACAAGTATGCTAACAGGTAACAACTTATTAATTTTGTTAGTTTGATTTGAATATACCAATTTTTAACAAATAAACCTGAAGTATCTATTACTGATTAAAACGGTTAGCAACCAAAATTTCACATTTACAGTTTAACAGACATTGCCAGCTACACAAAACTTAATTCATTATTAAGATTGTAGTAAGTAATTAAAACACTTTGTTAAAATGTTTCAGAGATAAGAAGGAACAAGAAATTTCAGAGAAATATTCATCACTAGTGAATGAAGCTTACAAAACATTATTGGAACCATTAACAAGAGGTAAGAAGCAGAAAATTATTCTATTACAAAACAGCCTATGCCCAGAAGCGACATGTAACAGAAAAAGGAAAAGAGAAATGCAAACTATTTAGGTAACATGGACACCAGCTAAACTTCTATGAAAGCCAGGCAAAAAAGGCCTTAAGAATTTTTTTAAAAGCCAAGCATGTAACAATGTGAATCATGTGTAGACAATCATAGAACAAATACTTAGTTAGTCATCATTAAAAAACCTGAGTCATAACATATCACATCTATCTAAAAACTAATTTTTAATTTACTAGACCATAACAACCGCTGCAATCAACCTTTTTTTTTAAAATAACACCTTAAATAATTAATATTACAAAGATAACACAACAACAGTCAAGGTCCTCCTTCAGAGAATTATTCAGGGGTCTTTGGTGAGAGTCACTTGGTAAATAGATTATTTATTAGGTTATTTTTGTGTCAACACCAAATGTCTTTGCAGTCTAGCAAATTAAAAATCAAAAAAAAAATTGACTTTAATATAAAAAGTTACTGTTATAGCGCGACCCCTTTTAAAATCGACTCCCCGTGCTTCTAGAGTTCGTCGCGTACCGGCCAGGTTACGCGACTAGTTACGGTTCGGCGCAAGGCGCAACACTATTTCTGTCGCCGCACGCCGCGCGCCGCCTTCCGCCTAGCCAGTAACCCACCAACAAGCATAAATCGCGCACGCGTTCGGCGACCGTACCTTACAGCCTCGCGAGCCGTCCATTTTGTACTACTAAAAGTTCTTGTAATAAACAGTTTACACGCACAATAGTTGGAGTTTCTTTGTTTAGAGTACCCCGACTATACTGTCTATCATTTTCTTCAGTCCTCAGATAGGTCATAACTTACTAGATTAGCAATCCTTATTGATATACCTTCATAGGTATGATGGTAATCACACTAATATTATAAAGGCGAAAGTTTGTGGGTGTGTGTGTGTGTATGTTTGTTACTTCTTCACGCTCAAACGGCTGGACCAATTATGATAAAATTTTGTATGGAGGTAGCTGACACCCTGGAATAAGACAGGCTACTTTTTATCCCGATATTCCCACGGGATCGAGACTTACGCGGGTGAAACCGCGGGGCGCAGCTAGTTGTGCCATAAATCACAACACACTAATATTATAAACGCGAAAGTTTGTGAGTATGTGTTTGTTACTTCTTCACGCTCAAACGGCTGAACCAATTTAGATAAAATTTTGTATGGAGTTATTTAAATTATCAAATAACTTCTCGGACGTGTTAGACTTTTACTGACTAAAACCCACCTGTGTTCCTTCAGATGACTGTGTGCCAGGGCCACGATATCGCTTTCGGACAGACTCGTAACCCTGGCAGGGATTAACATATAGGCTACTTTTTATCCCGATATTCCCACAGGATAGAGACTTACGCGGGTGAAACCGCGGGGCGCAGCTAGTCTAATATAAAGATTATAGTCTTCATGCTTAAAAGATGTTTAAAAATTAACCTGACAAACTTTAAGGAGAGCTTTAGACCATCAAACTGAATAACTTTTACAATGGGACCAACTTTGAAATTGCAAACCAAAAACCAGCTATCCATACTAAAGTTTATACCTACAGTTCTAAACTGTATGGAACAGGTAATTTTTTAACACCTTAGATAATGCACAAAAAAATTATTCATCTTTACCTTTATTTTCAGGAATATACATGTTGCGTCTAAGAGGTAAAGAGATCCCTGAAAATACTGAATCTGTAAACCAAGAGTTCCTAATGAAAATAATGGAGAAGAATGAAGAAGTAGAGAATGCCGAAACAGAAAAAGAAATAATGGAATTAAATGCAGAGAATAAGGCGAAAATCAAAAGTTTGCAGAAGCAAGTTTCTACCGCCTTTTTCGATGGAGATATGAAAAAAGTAATAAAATTATTAGGTATAATGAAATATTACACAAGCATTGATAGCCAAATACAATCATCTATACGAATTAAAGGAATCATTCGATAAGATACAGTCAGCCCAAAATATCTTGGGCTGTCGGTCGCCATGCGCCACATGGCGCTGCTTACAAAGAGAAATATCATTGAAATGTCAAACTCAGTACATTTGAATTTAGTACCGGTTTTCGCCACCTGCCAATATAAAATGGTCTTAGGCTTAGACAGTAGACTTTCAAAGTAATATGTTTGTTTGTATAATATTTTATAGTTTTTGTTAAAAGACAATTTATTTAAAGAGTTTTGAAAAAAATATACAATTTGTTATCTATCAATCTTAATATTTTTTTTATTTCTTAGTACATTATTAATTTCTCCCCATGATCTCATTGGCTGTGGATCATCAATCAATCAATCAACTCAGCCTATCGCAGTCCACTGCTGGACATAGGCCTCTCCCAGGCTGCGCCACAACAGCCTTCCGCATCCAGTCTGACCCAGCCACCTTCTTGAGGTCGTCGGTTCATCTAGCTGGGGGGCGTCCCACAATACGCTTGCCGGTACGCGGTCTCCACTCCAAGCCTCGTCTGCTCCATCGGCCATCGGTCCTTCGACAAACATGGCCAGCCCACTGCCACTTCAACTTGCTTTCTCTGCTGTATCATTGAGGCCTTATTTAAAAGAATTTCTAATTTGACTATTAACAGGACTATCCTCGAAACCATCTATATCTATACCGCGATGAAGTTGGCGCTTTTCCCATGTGTGCGTACGCGCAGCGGAATGTTGTTGAATTTAAAGATTTTAATTATGCAGATATTTAGTGTATGACGTCGTATAATTGTGTATGGTAAAAAAAAAATTGTGCACGCAACCATTGTGCAGAAATTCACCAAAAACTGATTCCGCTGGGCGAACGTTGTCCTGGCGGAACTTTTTTTAATCCATAGACTTTAGAAGAAAAGAGATGTGTCCAAAAATTAGTGTGTATTTGTGTGTAATTGTGTATGTATGAATAAAACTAGTGCATGCATAAACTTCGGAGAAATTCAAGTTTCCGCTACGCGAACGTTTGGCCATTAGCTAGTTTTCATATAAAGCGCTTACATAGAGAACTGTAGATTTTTACATACGTTCTTTTGAATTTGTTTATATTTGTTTAAAAAACAGATTTAGAAAAAATCGTAGGGCTTAAAAGATAAAAATATAAACGTAAAATACGCTTATTAGGTCTTAGTTCTTAAAGTATGCACTTTGGGGTCTAGATTTTCACGTTTATACAAACCTTGTAAGTGTCTGCTACATGTTGCCAAGTATCAATGATGTTCCGTTAGTAACTAAAGAGTTATAGGACAAATTTACCATGAACAGATCACTGTTTACAAAGCAGTCAAATATCACGACGTTCTGAAGGAATTGCATGGTAATATGTATGTCAATAATTAGTGTATTCATTCAACTATTCTTATGCAAAATTTCATGTCATTAAATTCAGTAATTAAAGAAAAACAATTATAATACTGACGAAGTATCGAAAACCTACATAACCCGACCAAGTTCGGATGGCTACAAAAAAGCGGCCGTGCCATATATCTAAGAAACGTTCTTAACCTTCCAATATAGTATTTATTAATATGGTACAGTTGCGTACACAAGCGTTAGGAAAAAATAAAACAATTGCATTTCTTGAATGAAAAATATTTTTTTAATAATAACGCCACTATCTACGATAAAAACAAATCTTCAATTAACAAGTACTTCTCTATTTAAATATCCGCGTACAAAAATATTTTTAATTACATATAATACTTAATTATGTAATTATAATAACGTTAACAAACGCTTGCAATGACAGCAATAGACTTAAATGTGTTTTAACTAAAATAGATTATGAACTTGGAAAATGAAATTAGATGATAAATATTTACCTAAACAGTAGTACATACTTACATGTGGTAAATATTTAATTTCCCTAAGGGGTCTATAGTTAGAATCCTGATCCGTGAAATCTTCAATAGAAATTAGCTGTATCAATTTTATTTGTCTTAAATAATATATTTAGATTATATATCAAGTCTCAAGCGCATACTTAAATAAAGTACCTACGTAAATAGTACCTACTTTCTGTCATAGTCAAATACATTTAAAAAAGTACATAGGTGTACAAAAATAAATGACCTATAAATTATATCGAAACAACAATTGTGTTATCACCTATACCAATTCAATACCGGTATTATACTGTAAATTTTGGGATGTTACCTAAATATATTGCACGGCCGCTTTTTTGTAGCCATCCGAACTTGGTCGGGTTATGTAGGTTTTCGATGCTTCGTCAGTATTATAATTGTTTTTCTTTAATTACTGAATTTAATGACATGAAATTTTGCATAAGAATAGTTGAATGAATACACTAATTATTGACATACATATTACCATGCAATTCCTTCAGAACGTCGTGATATTTGACTGCTTTGTAAACAGTGATCTGTTCATGGTAAATTTGTCCTATAACTCTTTAGTTACTAACGGAACATCATTGATACTTGGCAACATGTAGCAGACACTTACAAGGTTTGTATAAACGTGAAAATCTAGACCCCAAAGTGCATACTTTAAGAACTAAGACCTAATAAGCGTATTTTACGTTTATATTTTTATCTTTTAAGCCCTACGATTTTTTCTAAATCTGTTTTTTAAACAAATATAAACAAATTCAAAACAACGTATGTAAAAATCTACAGTTCTCTATGTAAGCGCTCTATATGAAAACTAGCTAATGGCCAAACGTTCGCGTAGCGGAAACTTGAATTTCTCCGAAGTTTATGCATGCACTAGTTTTATTCATACATGTATGTATGAATAAAACTAGTGCATGCATAAACTTCGGAGAAATTCAAGTTTCAATTACACACAAATACACACAAATTTTTGGACACATCTCTTTTCTTCTAAAGTCTATGGATTAAAAAAAGTTCCGCCAGGACAACGTTCGCCCAGCGGAATCAGTTTTTGGTGAATTTCTCCACAATGGTTGCGTGCACAATTTTTTTTTTACCATACACAATTATACGACGTCATACACTAAATATCTGCATAATTAAAATCTTTAAATTCAACAACATTCCGCTGCGCGTACGCACACTTTTCCCATCACATCATACATCTGATTCTATCATTCTGCCCCAGTCTTTCAAGGAACTTTAAAACTATTTATTAATAAAATATTTAAAAAATTGAGACCCTCACAGTACGCCTTTTCATTTAATGTGTCACACGGTAAAGTTAGTAGAACTTTTTTCCTTATTTTTACCCCGAAACTTACGTTTACGCTACACGTCCGTGTTTGGGTCACAGAAATTTATTTTTAAGTACCTATACCAAATTTCAACTTAATCAGTCCTTTAGATTCGGAGCAAATTGGCTGTGACAGACGGACAGACAGATAAACACACCAGTGATCCTGTAAGGGTTCCGTTATTTCATTCGGACGTACGGAACCCTAAAAATCAACCAAATCAGTCGAGCTATTTTCGAGTTTTTGCGAGACTAAGGCACGGCAATTGATTCTTAGGGTTCCGTGGGTACCTCAAACGAAAAAAAACGTGGTCAGTGTGTTAAGTTGAAATTAATATCAAATACGTACTACGGTCCCTCAGCAAGGTTTGGTCGCATTTTGTGAAGAACAGAACCACCGCACGTCTGCTCCACGCTTCGAGCTTTGTACCCTCTTGGATGACGGAGTTGAAGAGACTCGCTTGCTCTCAGCCTCTCAGGACAAGCCCTGCCCGCTTTATGGAAATCTGTCGTTATTCCGTCATCACCTAGTGCCTTATTGTTCTTTAGCTGCTCGAGAGCCGTCCATGGAGTTCCTTGCCCGTTCTTCTCCATAGGTATAGGTTTCATATTTAATTCTGACTGACCGACTCCTTGACAATTCAAATAAAGTTCTGTAAATGTTTTAATTGAAATAAATGCTTGAGTTTGACTGCTAGACATAAGCCTCTCCCAGGCTGCGCCACACGACACTCTGTCCTCCGCCTTCCGTATCCAGTCTGTCCTATAGCCACCTTTTAAGATCCTCGGTCCATCTAGGTGGGAGGCGTCCCACACTACGCTTGCTGATACGCCGTCTCCACTCCAGGACTCGTCTGCTCCAGCGGCCATCGGTCAGCCCAGTGTCACTTTAACTTACTTACTCTGCAAGATATGTCGGTAGATAACTCCGGTTCTTTTCCGGGTAATTTCATTCCTGATTTTATCCTGCAAAGAAACTCCGAGCAAAGTCCTCTCCATAGCACGTTGAGCGACCTTAAATTTGTGAACCAGCCCAACTCAGTGTCCACGTTTCGGCACCGTATGTCATATCGGGCAGGACGCATTGGTTGAATACCTTAGTATTCAAACATTACATTATTACATTGGGATTCGCTTTACGCGTCGCGAGACTAAGCGGACGTGTTTTTCGTATTGATTATAATGCAATAAACAATTACGACAAATAAATATAACTATTGCGTCAGTATAGAGTAAAGTGTGTCGCGTGTGTCTTGTTGGTTTTTACAAACTTTCATGTGCAAGATGAACTAGATATTTTTTATAAACAATAAAGTGTTTCTGGTACAATGTCTAACCCAGGATCGAGCCCGTTTGGTCGTAGCCAATTATTACACCGAAGTCCTCCTCCGACGCCTACCGAACCATTACCCCCGAGCGACCCAAATCCACCAGCACCCGCGGAGAATGAATTGCCTTTAGAAGTCATCAGTACGCCGGAGATTCAAAAATGGATAGGATCTATAGATGCCATTCTGAACGAAGTTTGCACAATTGTCGGTGATGGCAAAATGAACTCGGACCAGAAGCTTCGTGTCTCCACTCTTTGCCGGAAGGTTTCCAGTGGGACTTCACAGATGGCCGTTCTATACCAATCGTTAAAGACGAAAACGATCCAGGCCCATACCACAATCCAGCACCTACAGGTTCACCAGAACGTTGTCGACTCTCTCCAGCAGTTCAAAGAGGTCGTAGAGACTAAGTTGAATCCCACGGAAAGTACTACTTTTGCTAGCATGGTGAAGAAAGGTACCGATAACTTTGTCCGTCCTGCAAATTTGAGATCAGTCGCCATCTATCCCAGCGATAAGACCCAAACAAGTGACGACACCAAGACACTTGTCCAAAAGTTAATCTCCCCCGAACAACTTAAGCTTCATGTCCGTGGCGTGAGAAAAGTGAAAAATGGGGGCGTTATGATCAGCACCGAAAATAACGGCGACATTGAGAAACTTAAAAATTCGGACAAATTAGTTTCATCGGGCCTTACAATAGAAGAACCTTCTAAACGCCGCCCAAGGGTCGCTGTCATTGGTGTCCCCGTTGCCCTTACCGAGAAGGAGGTGTTCGATTGTATTTACGAGCAAAACCTTCCAGACAAGTTGCCGAATATAACTCGGGAGTCCTTCCTTGCGAGCATCAAATTAAGCCATAAATCGGGTAAGAAAGACCTTCCTACCTGTAACTACATCCTGGAACTACCCGCTAGCATGAGGAAAATTATTATAAACCAAAGCCGTATTTTTATTAATTGGACATCATGCCCTGTGAGAGATTTCACGATAGTCACCAGGTGCTTCAATTGCCAGCAGTTCGGACACGCAGCCAAGTTTTGCCGAGAAACTAGTGCTACTTGCAACCACTGTGGAGAGACTGGACACTCCTTCAAGGAATGCAGCAGGAAATCTTCTCCCTCTCAATGTGCGACGTGCAAACGTTTTAAGAGAAAATGCGACCATCCAACTGGCGATGTAAGTTGCCCGGCCCGCAAATACGCAGAGATCAACTACATTAACTCAATTGACTATGAAGGTGCCTAAGAGCGCCACCGAATATTTTTATTAGTAAGCACTTAAACAGGTAGCTTATCCTCTATTTATATATCCACTTAGTTTGTAACTAGCATGACAAATCAGCTAATTTGTGATCTAGATAGTTTTTCTGTGTCTGAATCTAAAATCTGTAATGTTGTGGACTGTAAACACCTTCTTCCTTCTGGTGACAAAACGTTAACCCTACTCACACAGAATATTCGGAGCATAAATCGAAACATGCACGGTTTTGAAGTGTTATTACAGAATCTTGACATAAGCTGTGATATTATCGTCTTAACAGAATGTTGGTTGTCTAAACTGACAGTAAACTTACCATCTCTTGACGGTTATTATTCATACAAAACAGACAGAAACATAAACCAAAACGATGGATTAGTAGTTTATATCAAAAATAATTTAAGAACAATCAAAGAAGAACCGGTATTCCAAGATAGTAATTGCTTGATTATTAAAATTATTCCCGATACAGTAGTCATGGCTATTTATAGGCCTCCTTCTCAAAATATGGACAGATTTTTAGACTCACTTGACACAAACTTAAAAAACTTAGCATCTTTTAAAAACATAATACTTCTGGGTGATATTAACATTAACATTGCTTCCGGGAAAACCGATACCCATGTACATAATTATCTGAATATTTGCTCATTTCATGGACTTTTACCAGCTCACTATCACCCCACGCATCAGAGCGGCTCATGCTTAGACCATATCATTCTAAAATCAAAAAATCCATCCAAAACAGTGGTAACTAATTCTTCGCTTACCGATCATCAAGCTGTTTTACTAACATTACAAATAAGTTCACCTAGAAAAAACTGCATGCGTAGCTACACTAAAGTCAATATGACAAATCTTGAAACTGGCATACGCGGTATTAATTTTGACCCTGTTTATAATTCAAACGATGCAAATATTTCTTTGAAGTATTTTATAAATTCGCTTCAATATGCAATAAGGAAAAACTCTTTCACTAAGACAACGCCTAGAAAGTATAGTTGTATTAAACCCTGGATCACACCCGGGCTCGTTCGTTGTATAAGACATAGAGACAAACTTCACCTTAAATTGAAACTTGCACCTGATAACGAAATACTTTCTGTTTCATATAAAAGGTATCGAAACTTCTGTAATAATCTTTTGAAAAAACTTAAAAATCAGTATGATAAACATGAATTACAGAAGGCGGGAAAAAATAGTAAACTGGTCTGGAAATTTATAAAAACTAATACTTTTAGATCTAAAAATCCCGAACCTCCGCTAGATTTACTATCAACAGAGACAAACCCAGACGATGCGTTGAATAAAGTAAACAATTTTTTTGCTAACGTTGGTAAAAACTTGGCTGAAAAGTCTTTAAATTCTAGTAATTCGTCCCATCAAAACCTGACTACGACATCCTCTAAAATAAATTCTTTTGTTTTATTAGATACCGACGTTAACGAAGTAGTAAGAGTAATAAACGGGTTAAAAGATGTTTGTGCTACTGGGTGGGATGACATACCTAATAATATACTTATAAGATTTAAATACCTACTAGCCCCGCCGCTAACCCACATTTTTCAGCTATGTTTATCTAAAGGTATATTCCCTAAATTGCTTAAAAAAGCTGTGGTCACACCTGTATTCAAGTCTGGAGACAAAAACTGTGTGAATAACTACAGACCTATTTCAGTGTTAACAGGCCTCTCAAAAATTTTAGAAAAAATCATTAACAGTAGACTGATAAAATATTTGGAAGATAATGGGCTACTTTCAGATAGTCAATTTGGTTTTAGGCCCTTAAGATCAACTAGCCAAGCAGTACACAAATTAACTAATTATGTTTCTACGAATCTGGATAATGGTATGCACACAATTGGGATTTTTCTAGACCTTGCCAAGGCCTTCGACACTATTTCTTGTACTTTACTTTTGCACAAGCTTGAAACACTTGGGATAAGAGGAGCACAACTTCTACTATTTTCTGATTATCTCAGCGATCGGCATCAATGTGTCAAAATAGGTCAGTATACAAGTTCTGAACTTAAAAATAATTGTTTTGGTATTCCACAAGGTAGCATTTTGGGCCCCACGTTATTTTTAATCTATATAAATGAACTGTGCAGTCTGCCACTCCAAAATGGTATCATAATGTCTTATGCGGATGATACCGCTCTATTGTTCTCAGCTAAATCTAGAGTTGAGGTATATGAACATGCTCAGAAAGGCTTTAACATTGTGTCTGATTGGCTCCATGATAATATCCTAACATTAAATGCAGATAAAACAAAACACATTTTATTTACAATGAGAAATACTAACATACCGCTTACTAATCTAAAAATTTACGCACATAATTGTTGCACGAGCGCTGACACTGCATGTTCGTGCCCCACTTTAGCTAACGCTGACCATCTGAAATATCTAGGTGTCACTATTGACTCCAACCTAAATTTCCGCAAACATATCGATTTATTATGTACTAGAGTGCGCAAATTAATATATGTTTTTAAGAATTTACGGAATATAGCTGATTATAAATTAATTAAACAGGTTTATTTAGCTTTGTGTCAATCCATTCTTACATATTGCATAACTTCTTGGGGTGGTGCTGCAAAAACAATTTTACTCCCCCTAGAGCGCGCTCAAAGAGCAGTTCTAAAGGTTGCTACCTTTCGCCCTTTTATATTTCCTACGCACCAGCTTTACATAGCATGTAATGTGCTAACAGTACGGCAATTATTCATTCTCAGCATAGTTCTACACCAGCACACTGCACTTCCTTTTGACCCAGTACCCTCCGACAAGAGAAGGAAGGACTTGGTTTGCATCAAGCCTCAAATTAAACATGCGTTTGCTAATCGATTTTATGTATTCTTAGGACCTTTTCTGTATAATAGGCTGAACAAGGTACTAAGCCTCTATAGTGTTAGCTATAAAAAATGTAGAACAATCTTATCAGAATATTTAGCGATACTCAATTACACAGACACAGAAAAACTTCTAGAAATTTTGTCATGATTTAATTTATTCCCTCGTATGTAACTAGTAGTACTTTTGTATTATAATTATTTTACATAGGATAGATTTAGTTTTATTTTTAATAGATTATTTTTATATTACTTTTACTTTGTCCCAATGTAATTAAAATGTAAAGTGATGGTCTGAAACACAGGTTTGAATAAACCTAGTTCGGGCGGGACGCTAAGCATTCTAATTCCGAATCATCATTACTTGCACCTGTAATTAAAAATATTTTAGCTTTAGTTTATTAGTACGCACTATAATTGTATAGGATATTTATACTACTATTGGCTAAATTTACACCTTTTGTAAACGTTTTTATTAAATAAATTGAAATTGAAATTGAATTGAATTACGGGATAGGCGACGAAAAGATTTGACGGAGTTTTCCAAACGCTGCCAAGCCCAACGTATATCAATGTGGGGACAACAGGTTTTTCAACTACAGTGTTAAGTTGGTTCTTAGATTAATTCACTTACTACTTAGTCTGTAGATTAATTCATACCAACTACGGAACCCTTCATTATGCGTGGTCCGACATGCACTCGGCCGGTTTTTTTATATAATACTAGCTGTGCCCCGCGGTTTCACCCGCGTAAGTCTCGATCCCGTGGGAATATCGGGATAAAAAGTAGCCTATGTCTAAATCCAGGGTGCCAGCTGCCTCCATACAAAATTTTATCAAAATTGGTCCAGCCGTTTGAGCGTGAAGAAGTAACAAACATACACACACACACACAAACTTTCGCCTTTATAATAGTAGTGTGATGATGTGATGTGATACTTACTAGCTTTTGCCCGCGGCTTCGCCCGCGTGGATGTTGGAAAATATCCCACGGGAATCTGTAACTAAAAGTACCCTATGTGTTAATTTATGTAAACAATGTATTAATTCCGTAATACATTGTTTTCATATCTCTATTGGTTTACGAGGCGCACGCCAGTAAAGCTACCGTCGCGTCGGCATGAATTTTTCCGACATCTTCAACAATTATCAATAAATAATAAAATAATATTATTTAAGTCAATCTACACAAAACCGTAATGAATTCCTCATGAATCACTCTGTCCATTTGATGAAAACCGTATGAAAATCCGTTCGGTAGGTAGTTTTTAAGTTTATCGCGTTCAAACAGACAGACGCGGCGAGATATTTATAATAATTATTTATGTAGGTAGGTACTGATAGATTGAGATGATTTAATAAATCATCTCAGCTTAACTATCTATATCTCCAAGATACCTCAATAAATCCTAACTAACTACGGGTACCTATAAATTCACGAATATTCGCATAAGAACGGGGGCCTAAAATGGACGCTTTGGCAGAATCATAATATGATCTGCGTACAATTCATACATCGCTGCTATTTGACATTAGACTTCAGTAAAGCAATTCATAATTTGTGGACCATTTTACGAAACTCCATACAAAACTGTCGAACAGGGCCTCAAGTCTGCTATTACAATAGTGTCAGAATGGCAAATATGCAATATGGCAATGGACGTGCAGCTGCCGACTATTTGTTTTACCAGTTTATGTTTTCATATATCTTGCACGTGTTTCTGTGACAAATATTTTTTTTTTCTTTCTTTCTTTTTTCTTTCTTTCTAATGGTCGATCATTGATTTCATAATTGTTGATTTTGACAAGTTTGGTAATCTACTATTATAATGGCGTCATTATGACTTTCCAATGGTCGGCCACTGACACTACATTGAAAGAAATTGCATATATTGGTAATCTCGTACATAATGACAAATGAACATTTCTACTAATGGGTTTTATAATAATGGCAATACGACAATGCCATTATAATAACACAATTATATTACGAGAACATATGACCGACCAATGATCGACCATTATGAATTTACCAGATTACGAACTTTTAGCAAAATGACAATGGGATCGTGTTGGAATGACTGAATTTATAAAAATAGCAGACTTGGGCCCCAGATGAATTGTGCGCAGATCATATTATGATTCTGCCAAAGCGTTCATTTTAGGCCCCCAGAGAATAACTAAATATTGGCATAGCCGGTCCCAATTACATGTATTTTACAAACATTATCCTCATATTAGATAGGTAGGTAGCGTATACAAGCTAGCACCTACTTACTCAACTCATTACAAATACAAGTCGAACAAAAAAAAACCGTTAACTGTAACTATCATTTAAAAATCAATTAGCTACAATATAATAACGTGCTATGATCACTTTTTGCTAGGATTCCACCATGGTCCACATTTAGACGACTAAAACAAATTGTTTTTATGATTAATTTTCTTATAGAGGTTCTACCGACTGCTCTCCAAATGATTGATGTTCGTAATACACCGCGAGACACTATTTGCATTTCACATGTAACACGATGCAATCTTGATACTTGACTTTCTTTTACAATAAGTACTTGCGAATTTTAATTAAGAATAAACTGTACCATTGTTAACAAAACACAGCTTTATAATTATGTTTTGTAACTAAATTACTCATATGTTTTGAACAGTGGTCGCAAAATTAGGCAACGCCTGTATCTTGGAGGGGCGTACCGAGGGAACGATACGTAATAGCGAAATAACTGCGCTCGTTTGATCCCTTGCTGCCTTGTTATTACTTATGCACCTTGTACCTACCTGTAGTTATGTAATTAATATGTAAGATATTAAAGGATTCACTCTGTAAATGAGTGACCTATGTCTTTATTGAGAATAAAGTTTCTTTTAAACCTAAATCGTACACTTTAGAAACAGGGTTACTTGTAGTTTCCTCGATAAAAAAAAATCCAAAGTAATCTCTAAAAAACAAATACCTAAACCCTTAGTACGGCGTAAATACTCAAACACACACTCATACTCTCCTCATATCTCGTAAGGTCATCAGTTTTTTTAATAATAACAAAACTACATGTGTTCTGTAACGTATCCATTTTCAAAATTTGTATTTTTTTTTTTATAATAAGAAGGAATTAACTAAATTAGCGCGCGAACCGCCCTTTCTAGCCAGAGCCGCCACTCTTCCCCGCTTCTCTCCCTCTTCCTAATTAGCACCAGAAGCACAGTGCGCTCTTTCGCTTTTCGCTCTTAAATTTTAATTCGAGACATGTTCGTGATAATAAAACTTAAATTCCAGCAAGGTGGTGATTCTTTTTCTGAAAAATAATAATAATTAAAACCCGTAGGTAATGGGTAAAACGGTCCCCAAATAGTGGAGAACCTTCGTATTTAATACAGGCATACCTAAGAACGTACCTGACATACATGACGTTCTGAACAACCAATGCTTTCTCCAAGGTAGAAAACTGTGGTGGACTTAATTTTTAATTTTAAGTATCAAATCTTTTCTCCGTAGTACACAAAAAGCTCACCATAATTCATGTTCAGTGCCTCCCGAGAGTACCTACACATCGTCTCGTGTTTGCTTCGGATCAGTATCAAATAGTGCTTGTATGAGAAAAGTGACACTGTTCATAAAGTATCAAAATATTGCCAAAATGCGTTGTTGTTTTATCGTAATATTAATGGGCCTGTGCTTTTTACAAGGTGAGTAGAATGCTATTTAAAATAAGAAAAAAGTAGAGAATTTAAGTCTTCATACTTAATAATCATTATAAATGCGGAAGTAACTCTGTCTTTATGTTACCTTCACCTGAACGGATCAATATACCTAATTGCACACAGGTAGACCATGGTCTACCTGTGTGCTAGTACCTAGGTATGCTATATTCACATGCCGTTGGATCGATATTAGAAGCCAATCATTACAATAACAACTAAGTAGGTAGGTAGTCGCAATGGCTGAGCGATTGGCTTTAGCATTGTGAGTATTAGGTAGATTCTTACAATTTTTTTTGCTACTTTTAGGTACCTACCTAAAGACAGGTTGTACAGGATTATAGTTTTATAGTTAGACAGCAGTGTTTAAATAATAAAACTATAGTTAAGTAGATAGCTCTTTATTATAGATCTTTATTGAATTAATTTTACCTAGTTACTTCCAGATTTTTTTCATTCACTATCTTACTATCTGGGTAAGTTACCGTTGACTATTTTATATCTCTACCTAATCTGTCAGAGATGAAAGCACACGATGATAACCTCAAAGACTTCTGAAGAAAGCTTATAAACGACTTTCTCGATTTACTGCTAAAGCACATTGAAATTAACGATCTCTAATGTTATTAACGACATGAAAACTCGCGGGTATGTAAATTGTAATTTTATCACTTACCTAAGTACCTAATGGCTTTGAGGTCTACATCATTGGCTTAATTAGTTATTAGAATTAATGTCCTCATCATCTGACTAGCTTTTCTCACTATGTCGAAACTACTATTGCCCGATTTACACAAGGCTAGTTTTTGAAATTAGGATAGCAAGCAAGTAATATCCTGCGAGCTAATTACGTAACATACTATCGATCTCAATCTGAATGATTTTGATGGATATTGTTAATCTATTGCTCCATAATTATTTTAAAAGTTCGAATTTGTCTGCTCAACAAACGTTGTTGAACTGTCAAAATGGAAGCCAATGCTAATGTAGGTCAAAGAGTAAAGTAACTGTAGGTGCGTTACACAGTTATCCCGCTGGCTTGTTATCCTGGTTTTTGAAGCTAGGACAGCAAGCAAGTAATATCCTGGCTTACCGGTTTATCAGCACAAGCTGAAAATCTACAACAGTAGGTACCTATATACAATATGTAACAAAAACCCTGTTGTTCCTTTTAGGGACGTATACATTTACCTACAAGCACAACATTATTGGTGGAATTATAATTTTAAAAAAATAAGCTTTGGCTAGTCGAGAAGTCAAAATCAAAGAGTTAAAGAGGTAAGAAATCAGTTAAACATTAGAAATATTAATAATTAAATATTTATTTTAAGTATTTTTGTTAAACAGTTTTTATAAATGACTTGCTTTATGACGTATGTATACCGATTCCTAAGGTAGAAGGAACAACAGGGTTTTTGTTACATATTGTACATCTGTCTACCCTCTACTGAAAACATGCGCGATAGATTCCTACTTTATTTTTTTCAGCAAAAGCCCAATACTTCAACTACAACATACTAACCCGAGTGATCCAAGGCATTCCAACAAAAATAGACCGCTATCCAATAGTCACTCAACTCCTGCTGGACGCGTGGGGAACCCAGGACTACGTGCAGCATTGCGCTGGAGTCATTCTTACGTCACGGCATGTGCTGTCAGCTGCACACTGCTTTCAATACAACGAAAATACTGGCAGGAAGTAAGATTCTCCTGAAGTTTATTTTTATTTTTGACGTGACAACGTCTTATAATTCGATGGAGCCGGCTGCACGCACGAAAAAACATGACATGCGGCGTTACCTCGCTCTGAGGCGTTCCATTTAAGGCTTGAAGTGCAAGCGAGAGCGCGGTACGAGCGACAAAGAGGCACAATCGGCCTCCGCGTTCGGCAGCGTTCGACATCTGTCTCTCTCCTACTTGAATGAGCGATGCGTCCGCGTGGACAGCTGCTATACAATAATACATTTACATGTTTTCGTCAAGTATGAAGTGCAGTGAAAAGTGAATGTGGTGTCAATTGTTATAGATTCTTATGACGTTGTCACGTTCAACTATCGTCAGTAAACCGACTTTACAGACAACCGATTATTTTATACCTTGTTTGGGCAGTTCTCTTCAATGAGCTGATAATAAAGAGTTCTTGGTAAAGGGTCCGGATTTAACTAATGGTTTTCGTTTACAACGGCTAAAAGCAGTTCCATAACGTCCATTGGTCTCTCATGTTGACTTACATATTAGATGAGCAGCAATGTCTTTTGGTTAGCTTATAAATTTGAGTGGTGAGATCGCCAACAACGACCTTCATCTATTAAAGGAAATGTATAATCCAGATTCCGACTACAACCAAGAGAGCGTTAGCTGAATAAGTTGTCGGTCGCAAATGAAAAGTACGAAACTTGACCTCCTCGTCATTCGTTTTAATAATTATGTAATTAGGTACTTATTTGTTTGTTTATTACAGTTACACCCTCCCAAAGTATTGGAAGATCCGAGTAGGATCGACATACCGCACAGGAGGAGGAGTGCTCCACAATTTAAAAACCATAATACCGCATAAAGGCTTCGACAATTATTTCTACACCAACGACATTGCCATCGTCGTGGTTTCAAGACAATTTACCTTTAACAGTAATGTAAGACAGGGGTCTATAATAAAGCAAGGAGTAGAAATCAAGTCTGATTCTCTCTGTACCCTGGTGGGATGGGGAGTTTTGGAGGTACGTATTCTATTTTTTTACTACCTAGAAGATGAAATGGTCGTAAAGAATGTCTTCTAAAAGTAACTAGGCACAGCTACTATTCATTTAACACGCATAATAGCACTCCACTCTTGGAGAATCGCAGGGCTACTATCCTCTTGACAAATTACATCAGTCACCTTTTACGATCGCTGTACCAGAAGAGGGGCCGGTCTATTTGCCGGGAAATCACAAGGTTAATGAAACTGGTTGACAATATTCAACAAAATTTAATTATATTATTAGTAATTTCTAATATAGGAAACTAGATTACCGCAGCCAGGTAGCAGCAATGAAACTGGCACTTCCGGAGTGGGGCCAGAGCGTCAGGTGTGTTACCCAGGTTAACTAGGCCCAACTCAGCCTAATAAGCTTTTTAGCTAGGGTTTTATTCGTCTACCAAGTGCCTTATTTAGAGTAAAAATTGCTTTTCTGCAAATTCGTGCATCGTAAGATGACATAAATTCCATAAAATATTCTTAGTTTTATCGTTACCAATAAAAAAACTACACTTGTCCCACATCATTCAGCAAATTAAGGGCTTACAATTCTGCCCATCTGTTTACATAATCTAAGTGACATATAATATGTATTAATTTATTTGTTCCAGCCCGATGGCCCACAGCCCGAACAACTACAACACACAAATCTATACTCAATAGACCAAAAGATATGCGCTATGCGATACAACACCATCGGTGCAGTGATTCAAGACTCCATGATGTGCGCAGGACGAGTAGATGCCGGGGGGCCGGATGGATGCTTCGGAGATTCTGGAGGACCATTATTATACAAAGGCCTGGTCGTAGGCATCGTGTCTTTTGGATATTCCTGTGGACATCGCTACTTTCCCGGCGTTTATACGAAAGTGTCGCATTATACAAACTGGGTTTTAAAAACTGTTAATAGTAATAAATAAGTTTTTTTTTTTTTTTTTTTTTAATTCATTTCGAATACTTTCCTGATACACTCTAATTTTGTGGTTGTCCGTTGTGTGGCTGTTTAATTAGTCAGTGGCTTTAGCGAACAAAGAATATCGAGCAGACTATCAAGAAATTTACACAAAGATAAACCCTTTAATCCTGCGAAAAGCTACAATAGTCATGGCATGTGAATCAAACTGATATAACTTTATTTTGATACTGGGACTACATGAAGGGAGATACTGGGCGCACCGCAACTGAAAAAATATAGGTGGCCATTGCAACAAAAAGACTCCTTGGTTAGAGCATTGCAATACCGCAACAAATCTGTCAGTGTCACTGTCACATTGTAATCCTCCCAAGATACTATCGTGATACTAACGATTTTTCAGCGAATAATTTAACGTACTAATACGTTAGATTTTATAGACCCATCAACCTCTATAAAACATATAATGGGCAAAAAAGGTGTTGTAACCTTTGTGAAAGACTTCTATTACGATCCTTTCAAGTGGTGAGTAAATAGTATAACCTCTTTTGAAAGTGTGGTAGTCCGCGCTGTTTTCCATTGTAACAATAAAAGTTACGTAAATTCCGTCAATTACTTCATATACATGATTGTAGGTCGTTCAGACAACGTAGTTATTGAGTGAGTTGCCTTTTACCAAATCGTTACATATTTTATTGATTGAACTGTTACAAATGTGTCCAGTTTTAACACAAATCAATGATGATTGACTTTAGTACAAAGATGTATGTTATTTACTATTCAGTGCTCACTGCTAACGTTGAACGATGACAAAGTGTTTCTAATTTGCTAAGCTATAGACAATAAGGTTGGGAAAAGGCTAGGCGAATGATAATGACAGACAGCTTACAAAGTGTTTCCAATTAGAACGATTTTTTTTTAATATTAAGGCCTGTGCAAGGTTGTAATAATGTTTGTCAGTTGTTTACTACTTTTGAGACTTCTTCTGTAGAAGTTCTTTTTCTACTCTATGAATCTGATTGACCCTAACTTTCCCGTACCAGTCACAATATACTTTAGTCCTTTAAGCTGTAAATAGTCTCCCTAAAACTTAAATTCTTCCCTTGCTGGTGTTAATCACCAGAATATTATATTTTTTTATTACATCACTATTACATGTTTTGATTGGGTAATATTGTAGAAAATTACCTACAATGACTACTAAACAGTGGTCTAGCCGTAAAGGCACTGCAGTATTAACCAAACAATAAAAATGTCCACACAAAACTACAATAGTGGATATTGTAATTTTGAAGACATTTAATTGAAATAAAACAAAAAATAAATTGGTACTCACTAAATACTTCATTATTAGCAGTTAATGTTAAATCTACCAGCAAAGTTTATCATTTAATGACATATTTATATGAAAGTATAAACATGCAAAACGCTCTAAGTATATATCTATTTAGGAGCAGCATAAGAAACTTATCTCTATTAGAATTCGGGTTATAATATACTAAGGACACTAATTAGTAGAAATCGGATAATAAATAAAATATTATTACCAAATAATATTTTGCCATACACCATAAATATAGGAGAGGCATTAATAGCATGTAGTGTTTTCAAATGCTGTCCTCTGTGTAGTGAGACATTGGAACATTTTTTGTTGAAATTATACTTGATATCATTATTATCTCCATCATTCTTTTATTTCTATGTAGTCTAGTAGATAGTAATAAAAGAATGTTAAAAGTCAATTTCAAACTAACAATGTTAGCAAACACCAAAGATGAACACACTGATCACAGTCCAATAAAAAAAACACAAAGTTATGGTATTTTTTTTTTAATCTGTACCTAATGTTTACTTTTTTTTTATCTGCAGGTCACTTGTAAAGAGCGTGGGTATATTCGCAGTCGGCGTAGTGATCGCTAGCGAGTGCGCCGGCCTCGAGATAATGCCAGCGATTCCTCAATAAACACATCATTATTCCGATAAATTCTAATCTAATAAGTTATAAGAATATACATAAAAATGTTAAATTATTTATTGTTGTTTTCGCTCCTTGGAGTCAGTGTTTGCCAACAAAAGAAGCCGAATATCGTGTTGATATTGACGGATGATCAAGATGTAGTGTTGGGTGGAATGGTTAGTACAGTGATAGTGATGTGCAAATAAATGGATTAGGAACATTGTGTTGTTTTATTTCTTTTTTATTTCAGACGCCAATGAAGAGTGTGCAGCGGTTTATTGGGAATGAAGGCGTCACGTTCATTAATTCGGTGAGTCTATACTCATGTAATAAATCTGAAAAGTTTGTTTGATTGTTCGAACACGCTAACCTCTCGAACTACCAGTTCGGATTTGGAAAAATCTGTTGCATTTGATCAATGACGTATTATAAATAGATGCGTCATACACGAACATTAGAGCACTCAAAAACAGCGTAAGCCATGAATGTAGCTACATACTAGTCTAAACAATCATACAGTGCGCTAAGAAAAGGAAAGACCCATACCGATACCTGTTGTTAGAAAGAGATGAATATACATATTTAGTTACGTCACTAGATACTGCATGTTTATTGGCGCTTGCGCGTGGGTCACAGCAGTCAGAGGAATTTGGGGATAAGTGGACACTCGATTTTATTTGTGTTGACAAAGTTTATTTGAAGAAATAAAAAATATATTACTTTAATATTTCGGAAATGAAGTAGCTACCTACCTCATTAAAATAATAAAACAAGACATAATGTGAATGAAAAATCTTTTCAAAATAAATAATGTGAACTTATATTATAAATTATTGTACTCGCGCGAAGCCGGGGCGAATTGTTAGTACATAATATTATATTATGTACATTATAATATGTTTCTGAATGTTTGGATGTTTACTTCAAAATCAAAATTTTAACAAAATCTAAATAAATTGGTATTGTTAATTTTATTCCCCTCGTAAGTTTGTTTTTTTAGGCCTTCCTTTTGGACGGACACCGTTATGGTGTAAAGGCTTGATATCAAACAATATTCATAATAGAAAAAAATACCCAAAAAGAGGCTGTATTAAAAAGACTACTGCCATAATTGCACCAACCTCCCCTAGTCGCGTGCGCGCGGAAAAATGGCGGTACAAGTACAAAACCTTTTATGTCATAATCAAAACAAATACAGTACTTACGCATGAAATGAGACATTTTTCTTTTCTCTCACAGTATTAGTATAATTTGTACAGCGTCTATAGACACAGGAAGGCATTTTCTTCACAAATAATTGTTGAGAATGGCGAGTTATTATAGTATCGTGTAGACGCGTCACTGGATGGTGCGCGACTAATTTCACACCAGGCAATTGCCTTGTATTTACCTTGCCAATATTGAGCGCGGGTAAAGCATCTAAAGGTAATAAATACATCATTGCATTTGATAGCCTAACTCTTGAGGAAGGTTATAGCCTATTTAACATCACGTTAAGACCCTTAGGGGCCGAGGGAGTTTTATAAAAATGTTGCTGCTATTTTAGTTTATTGTGTATCTTACGACTTCCACGAATCCACGCGAAGTCGCGGGCAGAAGCTAGTTTGATGATAAATTTAGAAAACTGCACGTGATCTTTTATAACCATGTTCCAGCTTTTTCATTGTTTATCAGCGTGGCTAAGAACAATAGATCATTATAGTGCTCATGTTAATACGATTTACTGGCGTAGCTACTACGTAAGCGTTCATTGAATAACGCACGAATAAAAAAGAGTGTGCTTTAGACCACACGACTGAAGTAAAACTTACAAGTAACTCTCTCTCTTTCTATCTTCACTAACTTATATCTCCCTCTCAACTTCCGTTCGCTCGCTTCCGTAACGCTCTTGTCACGCATTCACCAGCTTACTCCCCAAGTCAAGCGTGCGTAAAGAAGTTTTACTTCAATAAGGGTAGGTTTTGTATGCGACACTCATTCCTGTCTCCATTTGTCTCAAGAATTAGTATCCCATACAATACAAAGTTAGGTACATGCTCTGTAATACAATACAAATATACTTGTAACTGTTTCTTAAAGTCTGGCCGTCGAGAGAATGCGTTCTTGACGTTGACACCTGTCAGTTTCTTTGCGAACTGTTCAAATGAAATGACACTTCAGGAACGCCTAATCTCCGTCTCTCGACGGCCGGATTGTAGCTGGTAGTTGACACAACCAAAGGGTGCCCCGCCCACGAGCGATATTTGTGTGAATGTATTCTCCAAGAAAATCGCTCGTGGGCGGGCACGCTAAAAATCGTTTTGTAATATCTCTTACAAGTACCTACCTAATGTAGTACACCAACAATCTTTGAATTGTGCCCACTTGTAACTTATCAAGCGTCTAATATTGACTACCTAAATAATAATAAGTAATAAAAATGTTTATTGCATCAACTTAAATGACTTATTCTAGTTACAATGGGGAGAATCCTTTTAAGAAAATAGTTTGCTTGTGTTAGGATGCTGCGCCCTTCCCCAGGTTTAACATCTATAAACTTATAAAAGAAATAAAAGAAAGATAAGGGACACATTAATTACCCATTGTGGCGATACTCGTGTTCTCTTGTCTTGCGCTAGCATCGAATAGTACTTAAATGGAGAACAGTGGTGGCCCAGGGTAACGGCCCCAACTCACGAGGCTTGGGGGTTCAAACCCAGGCAGGCGCTTTATTTATTTATTCACCACTGCTCTCAAAACGGTTAAGGAAAACACACATGTTTTCCCGTACCGTTTACCTTAACCGTCTCATGTCCTAGAACCAAATATTCAAAGACATGTGACATCTAACAACCAGCACTGAGCCCGCGTGGTAGATTACAGCCCCCTCGAAGAGAGGAGGCCTGAGTCCCAGCAGTAGGATCATTATAAAGGCTGGTGCGGTCGATATTTTTGTTTGTCAGGGCTAAGACTCACGGGTTTGATTCCAGCACCGGGCAAATATTATGGGTCGTCTAGAAATTGCCGATCTGAAACGCGCCCAATCAAATTTTTGTCAAATGTGTTTATCTAGGTCGGTTGCTATTATAAACTAGACATTTTCTGATATAAACAGGTAGGTAGGTATGTGATATATTATTATGTCTGAATCTGCTACACATATTATGATGATTCTCATTTAATTTTTATCCTATGGTTAAACCAGTTAGAAATCTTAACTACATAGTAGGTCTCTAGGTGAGTCAAAGCCATGACTTGATTACCCATAAAATCGAATAATTACCACGATTCGGTAACGTATGTAAGTATTCAGCACTCAATGTGGATGATACCTACCTAGTACCGATTCCCTTTTCGGAACCCACGAATGGACAGAATGGAGAGACTGGTGGCCTAACCAAATACACGCTTGATTTGCAGAAACATCTTTACGGAACCTAACCCAGGTTTTTCTCCTGATAGGCAAAGATAAAAGATAATTTATTTGTCAAACATGCGTTTACATAAACTGACATTAATCAGACATGCAAGGTATTGAGTTAATAGATTTTGTGTACGTCCATGTTTTGCCAATAACGGCGTACAAATTTTGCAAGTTTATAAAAAAAAAACATTTCATTACATAAAGTCATTCTAAATTTCATTACAAAATACAAAACAAATAAATAATAATAATTGATGTCCGGATATTATAGCACAAGTATACTATAGTCAAAATAGATTAAATCATGTCCAAAATATTCATTATTATGCAGTCAAATAGAATCGTGCAAAAGCCTATTAATTTAAGATTCACATTATTAAATCGTTATTCTTATCTATGTAAATTAGAAGTCGGAAGAGAAAAGTCCTTTTCATTTAAAAAATCTATAATATTGTAATACACTTTACTAACTAAAAAAATTCTAAGCTTATTTTTGAAAAGTGACTAGGGCAGTTCTTTCCAACTTTTCGGTAATTTATTAAATATGATAGGAGCCATACAGAAGACACTTTTGCGCATGAGGGTTGTTCTCGCAGTATGAGAACATATCCTGCTGTTGTCGCGCCTATTACGTGAGACTACTTCATCTAATCTTTTAAATCGATGTGGATTTGATTTGACAAAAACAGCTACTCCTAAAATGTACAGACATGGCAAAGTAAGTATTTTATATTTTTTAAAGTAAGGCACGCAACTATCAGTAGGTTTCATTTTAAATATTGAACGAACGCATCTCTTTTGAGCCTTGAACACCGTATCTTTTTCTATTGAGTTGCCCCAAAAAATTACACCATAGCGTAGATGAGATTCTGTTAAACCATAGTAGGCTGTAAGTAATGCCTCCACACTTAATATTGACGACAATGTGTGCAGGGCATAGGCAGAATTACTGATTTTCTTGCACAAGATTTCGATATGGGTTTTCCAATTCAGTTTTTTGTCAATATGCAGCCCTAAAAATTTTGTTGTTTCTACCTCTTCTATAGGCTGGTCATTGTAGTGTATATTTAAATTACTCTCTCTTAATATCTATCCGTTGACTAAAATGTACTAATTTAGTTTTTGTTATGTTAATTTTTAAGTTATTGTCATCTAGCCACTTTACCATTAGATTTATAGAATCATTTATGTCCCTTTCATAAGTATCAACACTTTTACACACGGTATCGTTATGGTGCTATCATCGGCAAATAGTGTCAGAGGTTGAGGGATGCCTTTCGGTTGATCATTAATATATAATATAAATAAAGGGGGCCAAAGGCAAAACAGTTGATAATTTGGCGTGTAATAAAACGGGCCGTATTGTTTAAACGATGACGAAATAAAAATCCATGCTGATTCGTCAAAAAACAACCAGTGCCTTATCAAATCCTGTACGTTCTTTTGAGAAAGAATAAAAATTAACTTCACTGAAATTAACAGCACCAAGGTATCTACTTAACGCCCTCAGAACAAATAAAAAACCAAGACAGCGTTATCAACAGTGACGTGAGGCCGGATACGTAAACATGTGTGCACTTAGTAAGGTGTAGTTCTGTTGTAAATTAGTGCGTGTGAGTGTGTACGCACAGAGCGAGGTGTAGTTTAGGCATGGCATCACTGTATAGTTCGCAGCGCTATATATTGGTTTTATTTAGTCTGAGTTAACGCATTAGCCAGTTCTAACACTCGCCTATAAAAAGATCAGCCAGCAAAAGCATTAGGTACCTGCCTACATTAGCCAGTCCATCTTAACATGACCATCCGTTGCAGTACGTAACCTCCCCGATATGCTGTCCGAGCCGCGCGAGCCTCCTCACCGGTCTGTACCAGCACAACCACTACACTATCAACAACAGCTTACGAGGTGGCTGCTACGGACAGCACTGGCGGCAAACCTTGCAGAATTACACCTTCGCGACGGCGTTGAAGGATGCTGGGTACAAGACTTTCTATGCTGGCAAGTATTTGAATGAGGTGAGTACTGAGTAATGCGTAAATGATGTCACGCCTGACGGCCTGTATTTCCCGAAAGGGTAGGCAGAGGGTGCAGTACGTATGTACACCCATTACGTCGGTTTAAGTCTCATGTAGCTACCTAATAGGGGGCGAGCCTATTGCCATGGCGACCCGACACAAGTTGCACAATTTCGATGAAAACTTAATAGTGTCGCACCCGCGATATCGCGCCAGTCTGCACGAGCCTTTACACCCAGGGTATTTGGTTACCATCACGAAGGTATGGCATCGTATGTTAATTATTACCACTTCAATAGGAAAAAAGACAATAGTCTATTCTGCAGAAATAAAATGCACATTACAAAATTCAATAAAATTTAAAATTAGAAAAATGGTCAGATATCTTCTAACTATTGAGGCCATCATCATCTGCCTAGCCTTTTCCCAACTATGTTGGGGTCGGCTTCCAGTCTAACCGGATGCAGCTGAATACCAGTATTTTACATGGAGCGACTGCCTATCTGACCTCCACAACCCAGTTACTGGGTAACACGATATCCCTTGGTAAGACTGGTTGTCAGAATTTTGGGCTTCTGACGACCCGTAACAACTGTCAAAGATCTACAAATGACAGCCGGGACCAACGGCTTAACGTGCTTTCCGAGGCACGGAGGAATCTTGGTATGAAAAGATGGTCACCCATCCACGGACCAACCAATCTTCTAACTATTGAGGCCAATTTATATAATTACCAAAATATGTCTATGTGTCTTGCTGGGTTTTTAACGAAGTTACTACCTATCATTTCCTAGGCAATGTCAAAGTAGTTTTCAGCCTAGCTCAACATATACATAAACTCACGTCTTCTTCCCGTGGGGGAAGGCAGAAACTATAGAACGCCATCTGCTACGCTCCGTACATACTCCTTTTGTTTCGCCTACGTTGATACATCTGGGGGCCGAACGCGCTATTTCTCAACGTAATTACCGTTCGAACGGAACGTTTTTGGTTTTGGTTTAGCTGGTGTAAGAAACGGTATCGCGCTTTTTTTTTGTGAGAGTATTGTTCGATCGATCGTTCCTCCAACGTAACTTCCAAAGTAAAGCTAAATCGTTTCCGTTGAAATGATTAGCGCGATACGAAATGTGTCTTTTGGTTGTGGTTTAGTTTTGGTATTAACGTTAAAAATTAGCGCGATCGGCCCCCTGGTCATACACGCACGCCGGTTGCGAGTACTACGCTTCTGACCTTTCTGAAGAACATCATAAATTTGGTCACTATAATATGTCCTCCTAGGGCGTCCCCTCCCGGCGTTTCCACTCACATCTGCCTGATATAAATACCTTTTGTTAGTCGCCTTTCATTCATCCTCTCAACATGACCAAACCCTCTAAGCATACCCTTTTCATTTGTTGTCACTAAATTCTACGTCTTATTAATAATAATATCGCATTTTCTCAGCTTTAAATATGAATGATTGGTTTGAATGAAAATGATTTACTCGTATTTATCAATGAAACTTAGATACACACGTCGAGAGTCTAGTGTTCGTATTTATGATGCTCGCTTCGAATCTACTTATGTATTTTTGGAACACTTTTTTCTAGGACATTTTGTATTATTTTTACATAAAGCATATAACCTTGAGAGTTATAGGTATAACCCGTACCTAAATTAATTCTTTTTTTGTTAATTTTTCAGTACGGATCCAACGAAGCAGGTGGTCCGGAATTGGTGCCTCCTGGTTGGACAGAGTGGCACGGCTTAGTCGGCAACTCAGTGTATTACAATTACACTATATCGAACAACGGAGTGCCCACGACCTCCAGTGACCAGTACCTTACTGATGTTATTGTAAGTACCCTTAATTCTGTACCTACGTACGTCTAACTAGGGTTGGCAACTTTTTTTAAGGAAAATAAGGCTTTTTTTTAAGGGGGGTTGTTTACAAATACCTACGTTTTTTTATATTCGTCAGAACGAATATAAAAAACGTAGGTATTTGTAAACCAAATAAAGTCATTCATTCAAATTTTATAAAACATTTTTGGTACTCTTAGCCGATTGTAATATTTATTTATCATTCTTGAATTTTTCGTATGATTCCACGCATAAGTCAAAATAAAGTATTTTCGATACTTTTCTAAAATTCAGAAGATAATGGAGCAAAATCAAGTAGGATACGTTATTATAAAGTATGGTTGACCCCAATATAAACTACGGTACCTTATTTTCTACAGTATGCCAAGAATTCAATAAAGCATGTCCTGTAAGAAAAGTTACAATCAATACTAAACCAAAATTTAGTGAATGGGCCACTGCTGGCATTAGAAAAAGCAGAGATGTTTTATATAATTTGTACTACGAGAAATCATTGACTTCTGATCAAGTCCTTCATAATTATGTCAGAAACTATTCTAAGATGTTTAAAAGAGTCTGCGCTTAAGCTAAATCTAAATTAATAAGTAACAGAATGAGTATTTCTAATAATAAAATAAAAGCTGTGTGGCAGGTAATTAACAAAGAAACTGGAAACACAAAACAGCGAGATCAGAATGAATTGTCTTTAAAAATTAATAATGAAATCATTTCAGATAAGTTAAAAGTTGCTGAGACACTGGAAAACTTCTTTACCAACATCCCAATAGAGGTTACGAAATCTCTCCTCATCATCCGTATTAGCTGAATCTCTTCTCAAAGAAAACTTTTCTAAAGACATTCCAAGTTTCGAATTCAAGCCCATTTTTGTTGTCACTATTAAAAAAGCATTCAAAATTCTTAACATAAAGAACACAGCAGGCTTATAGTTGGGCTGCATAGACAGTAGGTACATCCCATATTGTTTCTATGGCCCCGTACAACAAGTACGTATTTATAATACCTACACAACAACAACAGAAATTATAATCTGTTGTGATACTGATAACCTTTACCGTCCGGTTTTAAAAAGACGAGGTTGTTCAACTTTTCATTTTTAGAACTGTTTATTTTAGTACTTATGCGCATAGAAATAGAACTTTAAATTGAATTCATAGCAATAATTAACACTTTACTGTCCCAAGGTAATTGCAGAAAGTCAGAGCAATGGTGGAACAGTGGTAAAGTTTGCAACTTACGAGTTGTAGGTCGTACGTTCGAACCCAAACAGGCGCTTTACTTTGTGTAAATTATTTCATTACCACTGCTCTCAAAACGGTAAAGTGAGGAAACCGGCATGCCCTAGAATCAAAAATTCGAAGACATGTGACATCTACCAACCCGCACTGGGCCCGCGTGGTAGATTACGGCCTACTCCCTCTCACAGAGAGGAGGCCTGTGTCCTAGCAGTGGGAATAGGCTGATAATGCTATCCCAAGGTAATTGGTAATCCTATCACCATACGTCCAATAATAATATTGCATTATGATGTTTTATAAGGTCATTTAATAATTCTACGATAGCGAAAATGCGTCTGTTACCCACAGATAACCATTATACAACATGTCCCGGAATTAACGCACAACCTCTTAAGGGGTCATTGTACTCATCATTATGAACAATTTTTACTATGGGACCAAACTTGAAATCGCGAAAAAAAAATTTTTTCGCGATTTCAGGTTTGGTCTCATAGTAAAAGTTGATAAAAAAAAAATATTGATAAGCTCAATATCCCAAAATCTGTCGATCAGAATTAGATGCAATAAAATCTTAAGACAACTATACACCTTAAACCTTCTAGAATAAAACTCAAAATCATATTATTACAGAACTCAAAAACTTTTAGAGCGAGCTAAATGTAAGCTAGGTACATATAGAGAACAAAACAGAACTGCAAACATTCATACTTTATTTGTAGCGTAGACCTACTCAAGTCGTTACATAATTTTAAACCCTAACCAGAAGGAATAAAGTCCAATTTTCTTCCAACATGATCTAGGTGTGAGCTACATAGAAAACCAAACAGAACAGGAACCATTACTGATGGTATTAGGTCCACCAGCGCCTCATAAACCCTTCACTCAACATTATACCTAACCTACACAGAAACAAAGTCTGAAATGTATAATTATAGTGAAGGCCTACTCAAGTCTTCAAACCTCTTTGAACCTTAAAAACATACCGATAAAGTCCAAATTTCTTTCAGCGCGAGCTAGGTGTGAGCTATATTGAGAACCAGACAGAACAGGAGCCATTCCTCATGGTATTAGCTCCACCAGCGCCACACCAGCCCTTCACTCCGGCGCCACGACATGAGGGCAAGTTCAGTAATGTGACAGCTGTCAGACATCCTAACTTTAATATTGCTGCCGAGGTATGTCCTGCATTCATTGTGCGTATTTTTTTTTGCATTCGATTCAAAGGTCGTAGGTTTAAAAACCTGGCGTCTACAAAATGAAACAATTTTAATTATGTGTGTATCCTGTCTCCGATTTAATTTTCAAACATTTAAACAAATAACTGTTTTTTGGGAAAAATCCCTTACTATCCACACATATGCACTACAACTATCTCTGTCTCTTTCTATTATATATAATAGATAGAGACAGAGAGAGATAGAAAGAGAAAAAGTGCGAAGTGAATAAAGAGTCATGCAGTGTAAATGTTTAGAAGCTTCATAAAGTCACCACAAAGAAATGGGTTTTGTTTTAAATCATATCTACGTGAGAAGGAACTTAGTTCCTGACGGGGATCCCCCGACCGCACAGGTTTTTTTAATGATGATTACCGATAAGATATCGATACTTGGTAGGTATGAAAAGTTTCGGTTACGAATAAATACTAACTCGGGTGAAGGAAACCCATGGTCGTTGAGAAAACCAAAATAAAGTAATCTTTATCCTACGATCCGCAATCAATAACACGCAGCAATACGTCAGTGTCGGTTTGTACCTTAAAATGTTAAGATTCTAATGATTATAATTATGTAAACACATTATGGTCGCGAATCATATTTTGATCAAGATACAACTTGAAACTGGCCTGTAAATTGCAAAAAACGTAAGAAAATTAGGATTTCGCGGATCCACCTTAACCAAAACATTCCCTAAAAGCCGAAATTAGGTCTCAGTCCACCGCGCATGTCTGCAAATGAATAAAGAAAAGAAAATCTAAATCCTTTTCAGGATAAACACTGGCTAATGCGCATGCCTCCCTCCCCGCTCCCCGCGCTAATGTTGCCCGAACTGGACCGAGTATACCGCTCCCGATGGGAGAGCCTATTAGCGGTCGACGAGATGGTGGCCGATATAGTGGGATCTCTAGAAAGGCAGGACTTATTGGACAACACCTACATCTTGTTCACGTCCGACAACGGATATCACGTCGGTAAGTTCTTCATCAAATATAAAAAAATAAAAGTGTTTATTATAAACATACTTACAGAAATAAATGTCAATTATCATTTATAATGCCGAGCCTTTTTCCAACTTTATTGGGGTCGGGTCCCAGTCTAACCGGATGCAGGTAAGGCGCTGACAAGAGGCAAATAAAAAAAGTAAAGCCTACTTTTTTTAAACAAAAAAATTGCCAAATCTATATAGTTTTGGTAGCGGAAAAAATATATGTTATTCTTGAACATATTTCTCAAAACTTGGTTGTTATCAAAACACGTTTAGAAAAAAAAATATCGATACAAATTAACGGTAAACTAACCCTTTACTTTGAGCTTCAATCCAAAACATCTGTACGGTTGCTGTTTAATTAATTACAAGAACGTCTTATTTGTATGCGGAACTTGGTTCTTTTTTATTATCGATTACTCAACAAATTTCTGAGTAAATAGATAATTGCTTCATATTTTGAAATAAATTACAAGCGTTGTGTCATTGCGCTTCTCTTTCTTTTGTATGCAGTCTGACAGTGTCCGCGGTTTAGCTGTTGTCAGCGTCTTAAATACCAGTATTTTACATGGAGCGACTGCCTATCTCTCCACCCAGTCACTGGGTAACGCGATACCCCTTGGTAAGACTGGTTGTTATCCATTTCATACCGAGAATAAGCCGCTAGTCCCGGCTATTATTCGTAAAATCTGTTCAAAAAGTAGATATCTGATAAAAGTGTAAACGAACCCTGTTCAGGTCAGTTTTTCCAGCATAACATGATATTCCGAATAAGATTATTAAATTGTACTTGAAAAAAAACATCCGACGAAATTTGAGGATATAAAATGAACCTCCAATTGTCAAATGAAGGTAGGTAGGTAATTTATCATTTAAAATCTCGGGTTTGTATTCAAAGAATAAGTAAAACAACAAAAAAAAATAACACTACTAATTGGCGTCCACGGTACGTTTTCTGATCCATTTGTTTACTTTTTCATCACCATACTTTTGGAACAGATATTAGATTTAGTAATAGGGAGTCATTTTAATAGGTAACATTTGACGTTTGTCAGTTTAGTGAAAGCAAATCGTAAAATTACTCGTATCGGTCATTGTTACAATAAATATGTAATCGTAATTGAAAAAATTGTGCAGTTCTAACAAAACGAAAAAATATATTATTTTATGCCCTCCGTTAGGTACAAGGTTTACAAGGTTACGTTGTTGAATTTTGATGAATTGTCAAACGTTGTTGAAAGATGAATTGTCAAATGTTACCTATTAAACTGACTCCATATTAGTTACAGTTTGCCAGAAGCCAAAAAGTCAGTCACAACTTCGGCTTTGTAGAGCGTTGTCTCTGTCACTCATATCTTTGTGACTGTCTATAATCTCGACGCGGCTATCTAATCCCGGGTACTGTACTAATTACCCTTCTTTCTTCGTCCCCAGGTCAATTCTCCCAAATGTACGACAAGCGCCAGCCCTACGAGTCAGATATCAAGGTGCCTCTCCTCATCAAGGGCCCAGGCATAAAGCCCAACTCCTCAAGCTCGCAGCCTGTGCTGAACATTGACCTAGCTCCTACCATCATTCAGTTAGCTGGCTTGGTACCGCCCGAGCAAATGGATGGAAGAGCCATTGATTTGGTGAAGGAGGGTGATGGTGTTGATGTGGACAGGTTTGTCACTATAGTATAATTTTTTTATTTTTGTGTTTATAAATGATAAATGATGATAAATGATAAATGATTTTTATTTCTGTAAGTAGGTTTGTACAAACACTTTTACACGTCAGTCATATTTTTAAAACTAGATGAGGTCGGCGTTTCCTATCTGACTACTCTGAGAAGAAAGGCCGAAACAAACTCAGAGGTCACAGTCTCTTTTAAAGTCCAGACATAATCTTGGTCAGATCATGTGAAGGCCATGTAGATTGGTGACTGAAATGGTATTTTGAGGAAAGAACCACGCAGATTGAGTGGACCTGACCAGTCAGTGCACGCATTTGTCAGTAATCGTGCAGCTCTACTCAGAACTTAAGGAGCTCAACATATATAATTTTTTTGTTAGTTTAGTAATTTTTTCGTATCCACTAGATTTTTCTTCCTCTTCTTCGTCTTCTGAATCGCTAAGTGGAATTGAATCGAAAAAATCGTGATTTACTTGATCTTCCTCATATTCGCGTTCTACAGAACCCTGTTGTCTCTCCACTCGGTCTTGACCAAAATTATTATGACTATAAATTATATTTTGACTTGGTAACGAATCTTGTTCATTATTCGAAATGATTGGACCGACGGAACCTAAGCGAATATTATCACATCTACTTGACTTATTTATGTCAGTCGTACTATTAATAACTGAATTTAAAAAAATAGAACTGTCCCGCTTTATTCTTTTTTTCACTGCTCCTGTTTTTTTTTTTGTGCACTCCAAGTTTGTATTCGTTTCATTTTAAAGTAACTACCTACACAAAACTCAATAGAAGGATTTCGTTCAGTTCCAAAAATTGCGTGTTTATAACACATTTAGAGGTTAACCTTTACAAAGATACCGTATAAGTGTTCCTAACGACCCATACGTGCGTTATTTGATACTACTACCTTTAGAATGTCTTTAAAGGAAACTGTCTACTAAGCTTTAGTCAAATTCCTTTATTACAGGTTTAAACTAGTTATAGGAGTTGTTCGACACTTTCAGTATCTCGTGTTACTAAACTCTCGACAAACCCTATTTTATAACCTGTGTCTGCAATAATAGTCAATATAACACCTTAAGGTATATAAGACACTTCATGGCAATAACTAAACAACAATACGTGTTAACAGGAGTTAGGGAACACTGTAGTTAAGACTTGGGTGTTACAGGGAGGTTAGAGCTATAACATCTTAAGCATACTCGCTGCCACTAGCACTATTTTAACTCTCAAAGCTGTCCTACATCGTCCATTAAAGTTCTAGTGACACTGTTGGGGTTAAATTTGTTTGTTGACTCCTCTATATCGCCTTTAGTTAGAACTGAGATAATTGTTACTCTGTAATATCACTTATTGTCATAAAAAAACCTGTAACTGACACCAAAATGTTAGTTGGGCAATACTGTCCCACTACTGTGCAAATTGCTTCCCCAAGATCTTCCATATTGTCTTAAATCAGTGATATTAGAAGAAAATTGTTCCATGAAATTCTACAATATGTGGTGGTCTTATCACTTTTAGCGATCATTTTATTTAACCTTAGGAAAGACAGAATTGATTATTATTAATTAGTTAATAATGTCTTATTCACAGATCATAAACGATCTGTGGTCTTACCCGATGTAGCGGAATATTTTTTTTTTTACAAAGGGGGACTCAGTTCGTGTATTTAACAGCCAGTGTCCAGTATGGCCAGATTTCATTTTATTAAGAGCAGGCAGTCTAAATCAAATTTCGAACGCAAGCTCCGCCCCTCGCTCCCGGCCACTCCGTTACTTACTACACGCTAATACATCAGTAATAAAGTTGAATATCGCGTGCGCTCTTTGATCGTGTTCGAGCACGAAACTAAATAGCGTAAGTCTCAATTCTTAATTCGTTTTAAACTAAAGTAATAATTGATTTAGTGAAAAAATATCGTGTGTCGGGATAATAAACTATATTTTCTTGCTGTGAATATTTATTTTAGACATAAAAGCTAAACAATCTTGTTTGTTTTTTAGAATTATCCTTAACAAAGACACGATTTTTGCATAAAAAATGTATTGAGAGAAAATATTACAATTACCTATAACTATCATCAACATGGAAAGAAAAAGATCCAATAAATCAATACGAAAGTTTCATTTTGATTGTATGTGTGACTGTTTCAGAATATTCATGCAAATTAACATAAAAATAGGGAGCCTCCTCTTAATCGTTGGACAAGATTTCATTTTCTTCTCATAAAAGAGTTTCATTTCGCTAGCGTGCGACATTGCAATTTAAACTTTATTTGAATGCTATAAAAGTCACCTGACACTCACCTTGTTAATGCAACGTCTATTTTTGTGTCTAGGTATATGTTGGTGGAGTACCAAGGTGAAGGTCGGGATGGTTCCGTGGACGAGAAGTGTCCTTGGAAGTATGACGGACAACAACTGGCTGTAAGTATTTGTTTCATGTTTATTTTGTAGGCAAAAATAAGTCCTGGAGATGTTGAGGTTGAGAAAAAGTGACTGTGACACCACCCATATACAACATTATTTTTAGTATATGAGAAACCTGAATATAGTTTGTTCAGAATAAGGAACTGAATCGATTTCAATAATTTTTACACCATGTTATATTTTGTCCCAAAAATATTTAAGTGTGATGGAAAATGTTATCACCAATTTATTACTTACAATACAATCGCCGTACGGTTAGGTACCTACTGCCCAAATATTATCAATGAGCGCAAGACGACCCTGGAAGCGCGGGGGCGCCGCCGTTAGCATGTTTTTGTACGGACAACCCGGTAACATAACAACCTTATAACTTTGTGATTTTTCATGATAGAGTTTTGAAATTTTGTACATAGGATTCTTTACATAAAAACACGTGTTTCGGGTTTCGCATAAACTAAAAGTAATATTGTATATATATCCATATTTATCATATTGCCATTATGATCCACAAGTAACTACTAATAAAAATCTATTTAAACCAAATGACATGGTTGCCAGTATAACTGTAACCAATCTGAATTTTAATATCCTGTCTACAAAAGCCACTAACGAAATATTTTTAATTAAAATTAGTAGGTATTAAGTTTTTTTTTTTTTCAAATAATGAAAAGAAGTCTATGTCTTTGGATCTGAATTTAAATGTTTTGCCACCGATTTTTCACTTTTTTTTTGTGGGTCAGTTTGTAATTTATCTAAGTTACAATAAGCCTAATGACAACTGCTCATCACCTTTTACAAAATATTGCTTTTGCCGATGCTGGGACCTTAATTGTTGAGGAGTTCTCCTGGTAAGAATAAGAATCAGGAGAACTGCCACTCACTATATGCATTGTGACGAGCATAAATTGCTTAGCACAACCATATTAAAGAACCTAATCGAATTGCAACCTCTTAAATACTTATTATTAAGAAGTTCTGGTGGCCATCTTCATCAGTTTCACTTCACCAAATGGTGCTTTCCAACAGCACGAGTTACTATAAAATACCCAAATCGCTATAGGGGCCAATAAAATTTGATAATTTCGCTCGATTTCCATGAGACGTCATCAGATTCTGACTTGGCTACAATGGAACCACCTCGGAAACACACCCTTAAAAAAAAAGGATTTTTAAAATCGGTCACAATTAACGGAGAAATCTGTAAACAGGCGAACATGTAACTTCATCCTTTTTGGAAGTCGGTTAAAAATTACCCTCTTTTTGGGCTTCGCCGTAGACGAGGACAAAGGGAGATGTTTTTGTATGTAACTATTGAATATAAAAAATATTTTAATTTCCAGGAGTGCTACCCTCAATACGACTGCAAGTGCCAAGACTCTCGCAACAACACGTACGCTTGCTTGCGACACCTCGGCCCCGGGATCAACATGAAATACTGCGAGTTCTCGGATAAAGAGGTAAGGTTTATTTTTAGGGTTCCGTATCTCAAAAGGAAAAAAACGTAACCCTTATAAGATTACTCGGTGTGTTTGTCTATCCGTCCGTCTGTCACTGCCAATTTGCTCCGAATCTACTGGACCGATTAAGCTAAAATTTGGTACACATATGAATTTCTGTGACCCAAATACGGACGTGTAACGTAAATAAATTAATTTTGAATATGGAGTCAGTTTCTCGGGACAAATTAGTTTTTTTTTTTTTTTTTTTGCATACTGTACCGTGTGACACATCAAACGAAAGGGCTTGTTGTAAGGTTTTCAGATAGTTTTTATCATAATTTTAAAATAAATACTTTTAAAATGATTTAAGAAAATAGAATTACCAAAAATTTACCATTTCTTCCTCTGAAACGACTGAGCCTAAAAAGTTGAAAAAAAAAATGCAGATAGTAGTTCTTTACGTAGATGGTGTCTCATGATTGAGACAGCTTACCGCCATGACGGGTTTTTGTTGTTGCAATTTTATGTGTAATTTCTTATGTTTTACCAGCAAACCAAGCCAAAGTAATTGGCCAGTTGAGAACTGTTTTAAATGTATTTTCCTATTTTTAAGTACTTTTGGTGGTATGAGGAACGGTGTAAAGTTCACTCATCCACCATAGAAAAGGGAGGATCCTCCGACCAGACGGGTGTTGTGTCTGATGGGCAACTGCCCGACGGTTGATGCCGGGACGTTGTATATATGCTAGTTGCGCGGTAAACTCTGCTTGCGCGATGCAGGATTTGCGTGACGTCAGTGTGACGTGTAGTTCGCATGGGGCGGTGTTGATGCCGCTACATACTTATAGTGTACAGGGACCTGGCCCAGGCTCCATACATATTGGAACATCTCATTTCAACCTTTAATTTAACCCTATATAGGATGTTTTTTTCCAAATCCTTCCCTAGTGCTTACCTTAGCTATAAAAAGAAAGTCTTGTGCAAAACTCACGCCTCTTGACCCAGCGGTTTAGGCTGTGAGTTGTTTGTCAGTGAATGATTCAAATAATTTAAAGTTTTTGTTTTCTTTCCAGAACTTCGTAGAATTCTACAACTTAGCCCGCGACCCGTTTGAGCTGTCAAACGCAGTGGACACCATGTTTCCGGCTGTCAAACACTGGAACAGCTTCATATTGGCCCGTATGCGCGCCTGCGTCGGCGTAGAAAGATGCGACCATCCTCTGAGAGTAAACATGTTAGATTTAAACACGTCGTAAAGATTAATCTAGTATTTAAACGCAAAGTTAAGTGCTTTAAATTTCTTTTTTTTTATTTAGTGCAACATGCTCAGGTTAGTAAATAAAGTTGTGAATTGAATCTAAATTTTGTAGTTTTATTCGCTTTCTTTGGTTAACGGCTTTTTGGGTTAACTACCAAAGTTTGTACAAATTTCATATTTCAATAAATTTTTATTAGAAATCAACCAACGTTTTATAAATAGTAACCTAGTATACAACAATATCATATCAAAAATCACAGACTGGTGAAGTAAATGGCAGCTTACTGTAATATCATCCAGAACACATCTGAAAAGAAGAAAAACTCTTGTAATTAAGTTACCTACCTACACATAAAATAGTTTCTGCCAAAACTTTTTATTTTTATTCAAATTAAATCCTAACACAACATAACACGCCTGTAATCCCCGAAGGGTGTACCTATAGTACACCCACATTTCGCCAGTTATGTTTAAGTCCAATGTAATAAGGGGCGAGCCTATTGCCGTCAACCGGGCACAAATCCAGACTTTGGGCTGCTACTGAGAAATGCCTGGTGGAAAAACCCAATAAGCACTTTGCCCGACCTGGGAATTAAACCCAGGACGTTTGCGACCACTAGACAACGAGCTAGTCAAAATAAAGAATAATATGAAAAATGTATTTAGAACCTCTTTATCACTCAAAAATCAACTTCTGAATTGAGAATTTAGAAAGTTGAGTAAGTGGCAATGCATGAAAATTGTGATTTTTATTTCTAGTAGCCAATCTGAAATCAATTTAATTTACACTACGGTAAAGTTAATATTTGTCTAAGTGAGTGCAATCACCTCAGGTTCAGGTGACGGCCGGGACTTGCTGTTGGTTCTGTATGCTAAAGAAGTCCGTCATTTTGCTCTGGCACTGGATCTCCTCCTTGTGGACCAGCGGACATGGGAAGTAATTCTGTAATATACCACAAAATATAGGAATTATTTAATTTTATAATTATTATAGCTGAAAAAGAGAATGCACTATGAATACGTGACCACTTTGTAATGTTTGAAATAATATAATTAATTATTGATATAAATTCAGTTTACCTAATTTTATATGGTTTAATGATCATTTTCTATAATGCACATTTGAATTAATATTCAATTGTTATAATATTCCAAATCTATACGTAAAGTTAAATGTTATTGAATAATTTAGGTTAGGTTAGAACAGTGACCATTAACGTCGGATGCCTTCTATTGATGGTGCATCATTTGGAACTGAAAGTTATATAAAAAGAGCATTATACAAATTTAAAATTATATGAAATATAACATTAGATCTCATGAAATTTGATGATTTGTTTTTATAGCATATGAAAATTATATCATGTGAACATTATTTCAAGTGATATTAAGTATTGTTATTATGCCATATATTACACACCCCTATTTAAAATCACGTTACGACCTAAGGGTCGTAACCGAGCAAAAAGAAAATAAAGTCAGAAAAAAAGCGCAAACGAAGTAATAGCGCGTACAATGCGTCGCAGTGGTACGATTACCAAAAGTGAGTATAAACCAATTAAAAAAACCGGTATAAACCGGTTAAAACCAAGCATCGGACGCGTCGCGCTCTAGGCCGACGTCACAGCTTAGGCCTCGCGGACGGTACACCTCTGCCTATCCCTTCGGGGATTACAGGCGTGATGTTGTGTTATTATTATTATAATAAGGTTACAGTAGCGAAGCTATAACTTTTATTAGAGGTAAGCCGAAGAAAAAGTTGTTCAGTTCTCATAAACTCTAGATAACATCAAAATGAATATATTCAAACATTTTATTGATTCATTTACTTTCTAAATTTAACGCCATCTACGGTCTAAATTCTTTGTTTAGTCAAACAATTTAGGCATTTTTGTAATGTTTTTAATCATAATTGATTTTTTAAACTGGTATTTTTAGAGTGGTGTGTATCGGTAGGTACGCTCGGTGATTTAAATAAAAACTACTCAGGATTGACTGATCTTATTATTTTCAAAAACACCCTGCTTATATATACAATATGTTAGATTCCTTAGACATGGCCTGTTACTATTTACATTTCATTTGACCAATGGCGATGCGCCATCTGGCGAGCCGCGCGCGTGGCGCGGGGCGCTGTGTTGATCACACCACTGTTAGCCGCGAAGGCATAAATAGGAGCGGCGCGCGGGCCGCGATCTCGGCCAATATATGGTCCTATCCATCCTCAACCTCTGATGATGGACCCCAATATTCGCGCTCAACGCGCTCAACAGGCACCCGCCGCTAATACCGCGATTCCCGCGGCCCGCGCGCCTCTCGCACCCCGCGCGCCTCCCGCGCCCCCCGCGCCCCGTGCACCTGGGCCAGCTCCTAAAGCCGCTCCCGTCGCCACCACTCGCGCGCCCCCTAAACCCGCGACTTCTTCAGTTGGCGCCGTCGCTAACGCACTAGACGCGTTTAATGTGATCACGAGCACATTCAACGTGTTCATGTCTCCTCGCGCCATTCAAATGGCCGGGGAATTAGTCAAGGCTCAATCCTCTGGCAATCTTTATCAGATCCAGAGCATATTCAATGCGTACCCGGAAATTACGCAAGTCCTCAACACCTTCGCGAAACGGCCCTAATATGTATAATACGGCCCCCGCAAGAACTAAACTCAGATCCCTCAAGTTAGGCTTCTTCAATGCCAACGGCATTAGGGGACAACGCGACGAAGTCGCCGAGTTCCTCCGCGTCAACAAGTTAGATATTCTCCTAGTACAGGAAACCTTCCTCAAGCCGAGTCATCGAAACCCGTCAGTTGCGAACTATCGCATAGTTCGCAACGACAGGTCTCGATGCCACAGGGGCAGCACCTTGATCTATTATAGAACCCCTCTATACTGTATTCCTCTCGATCCTCCAACTCTCTCGTGTCTTGAAGTGTCTGCATGTAGACTAGGCATGTCAGGTCATAGACCGATTACGATAGTTTCGGCTTACATGCCGCCCACCGCGACCTCGTCAGCAGACGGTCTCAAACTACTCTCTGACGATCTTTCAATTCTTTTTGGCCTGAGCGAATCCGTTATCATAGCGGGTGACCTCAACGCCAAACACCCGGCCTGGAATAGTACCAGTACCACGTTCCGAGGCAGACACTTGTTTGACCTCTGCCCCGTCCTAAACTTTGACGTCATCGCCCCGATGACGCCCACCCACTACCCTCACGACCCCAACCATACCCCTGACGTATTGGACATAGCGCTCCTAAAGAATATCAACCTCCGGTTGGATTCGATAGAGGCGATGGACGAACTGACTTCCGACCACCGACCAGTCGTCATGAGACTGGTCCCTCGCGACGGACTCCCTGACCCGGACGAACCCTCTCGTAACAAAGTAGTCACGGACTGGAGGAAAGTAAGCGATCGCTTGAAATCCACCACTTCCCCTCTACTAGACTCTATACCAGATCAGTTTACCTCAATCGCTGACACGACGGCCGCGATCGGCTCACTCACGGAACACGTACAATCGGTCCTGAACGATTGTTCAAGGCAAGCTCCGGCGATGGACGAACATCGCTTGAGGCTGCCGGTCGATGTGCGTGAACTGCTGACTGAGAAGAACGCGGCTACTCGTGCCTACGACGTCTTTCCCTGTGACGCCAACAAAGCTCACATGCGCTATTTGCAGAGATCTGTAAAGACACGCATGGCCGAGCTGCGTGACGGTAACTGGGACAAGATGTTGAGCGAGCTAGAGCCCACTCATCTGGCATTCTGGGAACTTCAGAGGAAACTCAAGTCCCAGCAAGTAGTCTCTATGCCTCCCCTGACACGACCCGACAGGACGATAGCATTCGACGACATCGACAGGGCTGAATGCCTAGCTGACAGCCTCGAGACCCAGTGCTCGCCCAGCTCTCAACCAGTAGACCAGGCTCACCTCGCCGAGGTGGATGCCGAAGTCTAGCGTAGAGCCTCTCTCCCTCCGGTCGAAGACCCTGATTGTCCTCTAGACCCCGTCTCCCCGGACGAGGTTCACGATATAATCAAGGGTCTGAAACCCCGTAAAGCCCCTGGATCAGACGGTATCACCAATAGGGTGGTCCAGTTGTTCCCAGCTCACCTGATCATGCTAATGACCACCATCTTCAATGGTGCTCTTAGTAATAACATTTTTCCACAATCGTGGAAAAATGCCACCGTCATCGGTATCCCGAAGCCCGGCAAGCCTAAGACCGAGCCTTCCAGTTACCGTCCCATCAGTTTGCTCGACGTTTTCGGCAAGGTCTATGAGAGGCTTATTTATAAGCGTCTCAGAGACTACGCCGAGACGAAGGGGCTCATCCCCAACGAACAGTTCGGTTTTAGAACCCAACATTCTTGCGTACAACAGGTCCACCGTATCATAGAACACATAAGCGCCGGTTTCCAGCGCGGGTTCATGACGGGTGCTGTGTTCTTCGATATCGCGAAAGCGTTCGACAAAGTCGTGCACAACGGCTTATTGTATAAGCTATACAAATTCGGTGTGCCAGATCGTCTCGTGCTCATCTTACGGGACTATTTGTTGAACCGCACCTTCCGCTATCGCATCGAGGGTGCGCTCTCTTCCCCTCATCCGATCCGCGCAGGCGTCCCTCAGGGGTCTGTGCTGGCTCCGCTCATTTTTACGCTGTTCACCAGTGACATCCCGAAAAGTAGAAAGGCGCAGTTAGCTCTGTTCGCAGACGACACGGCCATCTACTACACCGGCCGCAGTCAAGACCAGATCTCCCGCATCCTACAGACCGAAGTCAACAGACTCGGTGACTGGTTCAGGAAGTGGAGGATCGAGGTCAATCCTGATAAGAGCCAAGCGGTCCTCTTTTCTAGGCCCCGGCGTAGACCGGACCTACCACGACAGATCAAGATGTTCGGCAAGCCTATCCCTTGGGAGAAGCGAGCCAAATATCTCGGTGTGATCTTAGATCACCACATTTCGTTCGCGGAGCACATAAAGCAAGTGCGTTCGCGCGCTGCTTTCGCTCTCGGTAGGCTTCATTGCGTTCTGAACTCACGCAGCAAGTTGTCCCTTAAGGGCAAATTGCGTATTTACACAGCGTGCATCCGGCCGATTATGACGTACGCGTGTGCCGCTTTCGCACACGCCCGTCCCCATCTCATTCACAGAATGCAGGCACTTCAAAACCGATTTCTCCGTAAAATTACGGACGCTCCATGGTTCGTTCGGAACGAAACCTTACACGTAGATCTTAGAATCCCCACCATCAAGCAGTTTTTGAAACGCGCGACAAAGCGGTTCTTCGAGTCCGCAGATAGACATCGCAACCCCTTGGTTCTGCAGGCAGCTAGCTATAGGCCTTCTCAAATTAGTAAGACTCGCCGACCTAGGCATACTCTCTCAGACCCGGATGACCCCATTACACTCCTTCAGGAAAGCAATAGGGCCACAAGTACAGTACACAAACACAAACCGTCATTCCGTCCTCGCCGCCGAGGTACCACGCGAAGTTCAAGAATAAATTGTTCCCCCCGTCCCTTGCACGTCGAACCGCCAGCCCCGAGGCTGAGTGAGCCGTAGCATTTAATAGTAATCCCCGTTAATAATCATGAATTTAAACTTTCGATCCAGCCCGTCCCCAATTTGCTTTGTTTTTCCCCAACGACGCCCTAAGCCGAGGTTCGTACCCCACAGGGGGTGCCCTTGGAGCGCTGTCGTTTAGTTTTTAATACTTATATTTACGCTCCTGGCTGGAGGCTTTAAGCTAATACCTTAGGGCAGCCACAGGAAAGACCGGTTAAGCAGTCACGGCCTCTCAAGGTCAACTGCGAGAAGCCATACAAAAAAAAAAAAAAAAAAAAAGGGGCGCGATCCTTTCTGCCGGGCGCCGTCGTCGAGTGAACATCCAAGAATATGAAGACTGCCTGCCGATCTGCGGGATGCGTGTGTCGTCAGCGTCATGTATCCTCGTGTCCATCTGTGGTCCCGGGGCGTGCAGTGAAGATACGGAGTGTGCTGGTGCTTCTGCTTGCTCTGCTTGCGCTTACAAAACCGCTTCTTTCGAAGCGAACTCATGTTTCTTAAAAACCGTCTTTTTCAAGACGATTGATTCCCTGTTTCTTTAAGGAATGTAAAAACGTGGTAAGGTAACTGGTTCAGTGGTATGTGGTAAGTAGCTGGTATACTTATGTGACAGGTACGTACTGTGTCACTACATATTAAATATTTGTAATGTGATGTGATTGATACACACAAGTGTAAGAAGACTGGTTGTTCCGAAGGGAAGCCGAAAGGAATCGGGTTGTATGGAGCCTGTGCCCCTGTAAGGTTACCTGAACCGCCCGAACTCCCCCGGAGATGTCGACAGTGGGCACCACTTGCTTCGGCTCGAGGTACTTTACGAAACGGATCAGCTCCGAGAAACTCGAGTGTTCGCTGTAAGGTATGCCTGAAAAAAAATTGAAATAGTTAGCAGAATATCAGTAAAACGTAATCACCTTTAGAAGGCTTTATTCCGATGAAGAATAAAAAAAAACATTTATTTGCATCAAACAATTTTTACCTGTAGTGATAACAAATAAAAAAAAAATGTATCTAGCGACCCCCGCCCCTGAATCGCACCGTTTTATATTATGTAAGTTTAATATCACCGTATTATGAACAAAACCCTTCCGGGATAAATTATCAAAATTATGGTGAAACCCGCATCAAAATCCGCTGCGTAGTTTAGAAGAACAACACGTTCACATATACAGAAATGAAAAGAGTTTAAATTTTATAATACGTATTCATTTTGCCTGTTTAAGGCACAAAAAGTGACAAACACACAACAATTCGCACTCATGTTCTGAAGATAGAATATAGCTTTTATTGAAGTTAACTGAAGCCATCACAAAAGGCATTTCAACTTTGTCTATAAGGCAGCTATAACCATTTTACTTTTAATATGTTTAAAAAACTGAAATTAATTATATAGCTTTGACAATGGCATTTATATTTTCGGACTTTAATTACGATCTTTTACTCAAAGACATATAAGTTTCTGCAGCTACGTCATAATTATATCAACGAAAGGTACCGTGTATGGTGACCATGTCTCTCTCCACGCTGGCAGACTTGCCGTTCTCCCAGCCGCTCGGCTTGAACGCGCCCTTCAGACTGTCGTCTGAGAGCTGCGGGGTTTCTAACAAACAAAGCTACGTCATATAACAATAATTAAAGTTACCGTGTATGGTGACCATGTCTTTCTCCACGCTAGCAGACTTCCCGTTCTCCCAGCCGCTCGGCTTGAACGCCACGATCTCTGAGAACGCGCCTTTCAGACTGTCCAGGTAGTTGCGGAGTTTCTGATAAAAAAAGTACTTATTAAATTAAAATTGTTATGAGTTTGGTTGAAATTATATTTATTGTGTAATAATAATGAAAGTAGATATCTTTTAAGACACTTTTCCAAAACTAGATGATGGTGTCTGAGAACAACGTGAGTAAGAGTGAAGGTCTTCACTAACGAGTATTGAAGACCTGCACTCTCATGCTTTCTCTGTGAAAGAAGTCTGAATTACGACTGGTTAGAAAATTGTAAACAAGGGCTTGTCACCTAATATGGAACGTAAACAATTTATCCTGGCAATAATTTGATGGGTTACCAAGCATAATCAGCCTATAATATTCCCACTGCTGGGACACAGGTGAGAGGGATTGGGCCGTGACCCACCACGCGGGCCCAGTTCGGGTTGGTAGTTGTCACATGTCTTCGAATTTTTAATTCTAGGACATGCCGGCTTCTTCACGATGTTTTCCTTCACCGTTTTGAGAGCAGTGGTGATGAAATAATTTACACAAAGTAAAGCGCCTATCTGGGTTCGAACTTACGCCCCAAGGCAATTAAATAATTTACGAAAAAAAAAAGTGTATTTTTCCAAACTTGACGAGCAGCTGTAATTATTTTAACACTTTCGACTCCACCCACTTTTTGTATAGCTCATACGCTATGCCGCCATACATATAGCAAGTTATAATGAAAAAAAAAATGAATATAAATAAAAATGCTTATTAAATCATGCTAAAATATACAACAGATTTTATTTTCACAGTTTATAATGTTGTATTCGCTAAGAAAAACTGATATTTAAAATTAAAATGAGCCCTCCGCGAGAGCTCCCAGCATCCCATATGCGACTTGAGTGAACCGTCCAGGAGAACTTCTGGCACTGAACGTGTTAAGAAATCGAAATTACGAGTTTTTTTTTTGTTTCAATACCCGGCAGAGCTGTGAAGTTTCGCTAATTAATTTTATTTTACCCCGCACAGTAGTGCACTAACCTCGTGCGTGAGGTCGCGCATGGGCACGACGTGCAGCTGGCACGAGTGCGGCGGCGCGTGCCCGAAGCTGCGCCCCTCCACGGCTTGTAGCACGCGGTCCTTCTCAGGACACGCCCAAACTGTGCAGCCCACGCGACGGGACATGCCCAGGAAGAACTTTTCTTTTCCTGACGGTACAATTATGATGTCAATGAACGGAAGTCGCCAATAGAATAGGTAAATAACATTTATTTCTGTAAATTGGTTCATAAAAACACTTTTTTATTCAAAATTAAATTATGTTTTAAAACTAGATGAGTTTGGTGTTTACTATACAGGCTGTTTATGAAATTGCATGCCATAGCTTAGGGGTAGGTTCTGTATCGATAAAGGAACTTTTTGGAGGAGGATTTTTTTATTTGTCCCGGGTTCCTTTATCGATACTGAACCTACCCCTAAGCTATGGCACGCTATTTCTTTAACACCCTGTATATTTCCTACTCTGAAAAGAAAGACCGGAACAAACTCAAAAGGTCAGTCTCTTTTTTAAAGTAGACATATAATCTTGGTCAAGCCTTATGAGGACAACGCAGAGTGTAGTGTCCGAGATGGTCATTTGAAGAAATAACCAAAGAGATTTAAGTGGATATGTCCAGTCAGTGCACGCACAGAAGTAGAACTCATCCGGGATAATAGTACTAGTTTGAACTGAAGGGAAGGTTATGGATGTCGTGTCGCAGACATAATGAGACACTTCAACTCAAGTCAGGGGGCCTGGCCTACTTTATAAGTCCGTCAACGAAGATACGGGCCCGTCCGAAAGTAGTTCGAAACTTCAGAGTGAACCCTACATCCGATTAATTAACTTTTTTGGACGGGCAAAACAAAAACCTCATCGAAAAATCCCATCGTAGGGACAACTGTCAAATCATGGTGTCATTCATTCTTAGGTCGGGCCCCAAACAAGAACTTCTTCCCGACCTTCTCCAGCGCGACTTTCTCCTGTCGCAGTAGGTATAGTGCCATCTCTAGACGACGTATAGTACACACTCACCGATAGTGCATGTGCCGCACTCTATGAGAACCGACGAGAACTTCCTCCCGACCTTCTCTAGCGCCACTTTCTCCTGTCGCAGTAGGTATAGCGCCATCTCTGGACAACGTATAGTGTACGTATAGTACACACTCACCGATAGTGTAAATACCGCACACTATGAGAACCGACGAGAACTTCCTCCCGACCTTCTCTAGCGCCACTTTCTCCTGTCGCAGTAGGTATAGCGCCATCTCTGGACGACGTATAGTGTACGTATAGTACACACTCACCGAGAGTGTAAATACCGCACACTATGAGAACCGACGAGAACTTCCTCCCGACCTTCTCCAGCGCCACTTTCTCGTGTCGCAGTAAGTATAGTGCCATCTCTAGAGGTTGTATAGCGTACGTATAGTACACACTCACCGATAGTGTAAGTGCCGCACACTATGAGAACCGACGAGAACTTCTTCCCGACCTTCTCCAGCGCCACTTTCTTCTGTCGCAGTAGGTATAGTGCCATTTCTAGACTTTGCTCTTGAGTCGGGAAATCATAGCGTGGGTTGCAATATCTAAAGATGAAAAATGAAGCTTAGGTAAATTAACGCAGCAGTATTTTTTAATTTCTGTATACTAACAGAACTTAAAAAACTTAAGTTACCGAATCTATATCATGTAAGAAATCATACAGTATTGGTGATCATTTGTGGGTAGTTGTTGTCCAGTTTTACGTCATGGATTACTGATGGGCAACGTAATTAAAAACTTCGATTGGAAAAAGCACTTTCTTCAACTTTTAATACTTGACGCTACATAAATGGCTTTCATTAGCATAATCCAGAATACTAAATCTAAAATTTTCATAGAGCACCTTGGGATATCCTGTAATGATAGTTTGCGTTGGTGGATAAATAAATATAGATTTAAAAAAACTCACGTGGTATCTAAGTAAATGGTATGTATGTCCTTATTCCAGAATATGGGGTAGGACTCCATGATAGGCGAGGCTCTGAAGTCCCCCGTGTGCAACAACGTCTTGCCGCTGGGCAGGGTGAACACTAGCATTATGGCGCCAGGACAGCTACAAGTACAATAAACAGGGTCAAAATAAATTAGCTAGCGAAACTCCACACACGTGATGAGTCGATATCTTAAACGGAAACGGTTACGGGAACGGTTTGTCGGTTGTCTGTAAAAGATCGCTTTTAGCGATAAGACCGCACATTGTGTCACCCTATGTAAAATTTCAACATAATATCTGTAATTTTTATGGTGTACAATTATGTAATAAAAAATAAAAAAAGAGTAAAGAGGGTAGAGTATTCTATTTTCCCAAGAACAAAATTAACATTGTAGTTGAAAAACATGTTCTCCCATACAACGATATATGTCACGGTCAATTCTCCAACTGCAAATGTAAGTTGGTCGACTGTTACTCGTTAACTTGTAATGCCTACTTAACTGTGATAGTTTTCCTTTTAATTTCGTTATAATTATGTACTACTGCCATGAATTTATTCAGATATCCTAAAGCCAACCATTTAGCTGGCAGGGAGGGAGGCGACGACACTTGACTACAAAATATGGCACTTTAAAGCTTAATGTTACGCAAACGCATCCCTGAATCGAAAAATGATCTTGACAGACCCGAAATATTTTTGAAAGGCCTATCTAACGATACCCCACATCATGGGACAGACGAGAAAAAAAATATCATCCCCACTTTACGTGTAAGGAAGGTCCCTAAAAACATTCGGCCTGATTAATATGTATACCCCTGCCAAATTACAGCTTTCTAGTACCAAGAGTCTCTGAGCTAAGCCGGGGAAAGACACGACAGACGGACATGGCGAATACCAATATCGGCCAATATCAAATTAGTACCAAATTTTTAACTACTTTTAAACAATGTAACAAGAGCTCGTGCAACGAATGTTTCCAAAACAAGCGCGAAGCAAATACTCGCTTTGATTACCGCCCATTATGACAACGGGTATGGCGATCTCCTAGTAAAATGCGACTGCGCGACCATCGCAAGTTTACCCGATTTTTGTTCGTACGTTCTTGTAATAGGTATACATAAAGGTGTCGAATAGGTGTCTTAATTCATAATTATCGTTCGGGCGATGGTCGCGTACTCAGTCGCGTTCTATTAGAACAACGGCTTAAGCTACTGGTCTGCACTTACTGGTTGGCCTCCACCGCCGTGACCTCTACATTGTCAATCCGAATGGTCTCGTCTACTTTAATCATGTGGATGCACTTGGGAGCCACGCCAAGCCGCGATATACACAAATCCGCTGCAAGGTTACACGAACATTTCAACATTTGGAGATCGTTTTCTGTATTTGGGGGAAAAATTCTTGAATTTGGGAACAGTTCTTTGCATTTGGGGATAGTTTCTTGAATTAGGAGATATTCCTGAACTGCTTGAATAGTTTTGGGTTTTGGAACCGCCTCCCAGTAACCAGTTGCCTTAAATTAAAACCCCCATAATATTTCCAACGCACATTTGACAAAGGGAACTATTTAATTGATCCACGAAATACTTATTGAATTTAGAATGATGTATGTTTTTTTTAATTAATGAGCCTCTTTTTTAACTTTTTGGCCTTTCCGTAGTCTTCTTTCTTCACTCAAATCAAAATGGGAATTATTTGCAGATCGATTAAATGCATGCCTTAGACAAACATACAAAAAAACTCACCAGTAATTTTCGAACAAAACAAGAATTTATTGAAGCTTTTCTTCAACCCCGTATAATGATCAGAGTGGAAATGCGTGAGGAAGTAATGCTTCACGTTCGGAATCTCCCCGTATGAAAACGCGTCGACAGCAAAGTGAGTGCCTGCAAACAACTCTGAGATTCACTCCGCGATTCTAGGATACTAGACGGTGCATCAGTCTATGCTTTGAAGGTATCATCTATTAATTTAATTTAAAAAAAAAATCTTGATCCATAATGTTAGTAATACACAATACTTATACTATGTTAGTAACAAATGCAACTAAAATTTTAATTCAAATACTACAGATCTTACTACAGTGTGAGAAATAGTCGTCCAATAATTGAGCATGCGAAGCGACCAATATTGGGAAAAGGTTTAAACACATCCACTAATGTAGCTACGCATGTAAGCACTACATACGCATTTTAGTTAAGTCGTAGTAATAAGATTCATCAAACCGAATGTGTAATCGGAACACCAAAAGCATGTGACAAACAGCGTTAAAAGGACTAACTGCAGTCAGTTTCGTTGCAAATGGCGGGAATACGGCACGCATACGTAAGCACATACTGAACATAAGGTGAAATTTACCAATTTGGCTGTTTAATCCGAAATTTAGGACTTTTGAGCCTCTACCTACCTGATTACTAAAAATAAGGTCGTACAGTAAATGCTAAACGTTAGTAGATACTAAAAAAACAGTATCACACACATCACAACAAAAAGGTTGGATAACGTACCTGCGACGATCTTATGATGCGGTATAAGCCTGGCAGAGATAGACCTCTTTGTGGACAAAGATTTGGGCGGCAAACTAAACTGTATAGACTCTACCGTCTTCCGGGGACTGTGGCAGCTTGGACATTCTGATTTCCCGCGAGGTGATGAGCACGAAGGACTGGGACACCGATCTCTCTTCGGGGATTGAACCGTAGCCGATCTATTTGACGATTCATTTTCAACCCGAGAAGTTCCTTTGAGAGGCAACTTACGATTTCTTTCGTATTTAATGGCGTCAGCAATACCCGAATTTCTACTCATGACCTCCTCAACACCATCTTCATTCACTCGAGCCTTCACGTCACACACAGGGTCAGCTAGACTTCGTCCTTCCGAAACTTTAAGCTTTAAAACATTCGTACGTTTTGGGAAAAAACTGTCAATAGATTTTTGGCTCAGGTTATCATACACAATTCCATTCTTGACTTTTAAACCTACCACTGAGTTTCTCTTACTATCGCTTTTGAATTTACTCTTGTCCAAAATTTTCCCTTTTACTAATTTATAATTTGGTGGTTGTACGATGACATGGGATATCTTCTCGATGGCACTTGTGTTTAAAATTAGAACTTTGTCTTCTGCTGTCTCTGTGGGTGACGGTTTTTTCTTTTTAATTTCCAAGTTGACAGTTACGGCGCACCTCTTTAGTGAATTGGGAGTAAGGAGTTCGTTCATGTTTTCATCAAGATCGCTCTCTTCCGTGCTCGCTTGAGAACCTTCGAAGATTTCACAATCAACCAACGTGTTGGCGTTGCTTTGTGAGAATTTAACCCTCTGGAGGGCACTCTTTTTGGAATTAATATCTACACTTTGGCAGTTTTCGATGCCGAAGGACACCGAGATTGTAGCTCTATCGGTAACATTATGAATGACTGTAATTCCACTCCTTGAGTCCACATTTTGGTCTAATTCTGTGTGAGAAGACACAGAAATCAAATGTGTGGCTCTATTAGGAAGTTTGGTTTGAGCTGGTACAGCATCAATCACACCGAGTGAGCAGGAATCAAAATGATTTGCTTCACTCTGAAGATCTTCGATAGCTGAGAAACCTAGACTATCTCTGTCGACAGCTGGTTTTGTTTTTGGTACATTTTCGGTAACAGTTCGCTGAGAAATCAAGTTATGTATATTTTGTGAATTTTCCTTGTTTATTGGGTAAATCTGAAATAAGGGTTAACACTTTTATTTTTTTATTTAAAACTAGATTAACTTTATATTTTGCTGTTTCGACGATAATTTGGCGCGTTTCGAAATACTCTGATTTAGGCAAATGAGTAAGTAGTAACAATGAGGTGGTGACGTGGTGGTAGAGCTGTGCTAACCTTCTTTTTTTTTTAACCAACCTAACTGTGGCATCAGATAACACCAATCTGCATTATGCGCAGTTTGGTAAGCTTGTTCGGGATGAGTATAATCAGTCTGCATTTCGTGCAACCTCACAGAACTTGAGTCAATGGTTATATCTTACCTACAGTTTATCAAAGATTTATATGAGATATCCGGCTTTAGAAAGAAATTGACACATAAGTATGACAGACGGAGGTGACGCTCTACAAAGCCCTTTTTTTATCAAACTTCATTGATCGCATGAAGTTGACTTGTCATGAAGTTTTTTCGGCTGGGTATTATACTTTACGTCATGTCACCAAACATGATTTGAGAATGAAATAAATAATTTTTAGTGTTATTTTTTGTGTTGTTGTTGTTTTTTTTTTTTAGTGTTATTGGGTTTTTCCACCAGGAATTTCTCAGTAGCAGCCCGGAGGCTGGATTTGTGCCCGAATGATGGCAATAGGCTCGCCACCTATTACATGGGACTTAAACATAACTGGCGAAATGTGGGTGTACTATAAGTGTGCCCCTGCCTAACCCTTCGGGGATTACAGGCGTGATGTTATGTTATGTGTGTGTAAATAATTTTATTAGGAACAGAAAGTGAGACACAGTTATATATTTGTTAACAGAGCCAAACTGGCATTTTCCTAACTAAATTAAGAGAAAAGTGGGTCTAGCCTCTTCTTTCACAAAATTATTTATTAATAAATGACCGATTTTTAAACCATCAGATAAATACTTATACCTGAAGAATAATTATGGCGGTTTGACATATAATAGTATTTTCTACACAAAAACTGTGACCAGCGTCCTAACCAAAAGCGATCGTCGCACGAATACGCGATCGTTTGTATGAACCTACACGTACAAACGCGACTTGATTGATTGCGCGACTATGTCCTCTATACCAATAACAAAGATGAAGAGTTTGTTTGAACGCTCTAATCTCTGAAACTAGCAGTTGGATTCGAAAATTATTTTTTTGTATTTGTGGCTAATTCTTGAGGAAGGTTATATGCTATTTAACATCACGGTACGAGTGCTACGACCCTTAGGAGCCGAGCAAAAAAAAAATAATATAAATAATGCTAAGCGAAAACGAAGTAATAGCGCGGGCAGGCGATACGATGCGACGTGGAACAAAAATTTTCACGCGGTCGAAGTCGCATTCTTCCGAAGCTAGTAATTATTATAAAAGAGCGCTACTCGCGCGATCATCGACTTTGGTTAGGACGCGGCCTATCCACAATTTTTATTCCTCAGATTTTTTTTTTTGTGAAGATTGAAAAATCGGTCCTTAGTTATCTAATTTATTACACACTAAACACTTACACGTTGTTTTGGCTTCAGTTTCAATCCATTACTTCTTCTCAAAGCCAGGGAAGATCGGCTCACAAAGGAGTTCTGTGAAATATAACATTAAATAAAGTACTTCGAAGGTGCTTATGTAATCCTTGTGTTGGGATAAGGGTCAGTAGATGTGAACAGGATTATGTGACAAGTAATGAGTTTATTTAATCTATTGAGAGAAAAATGCTGTCAGTTGTAAGCGCACCAATTATGAACGGCTAGACTGATTGGTTTTAAATTGTTCCGAATTAAGTTTTTATGGAAAGAAAAGTCGGAAAAGGTTCCCATTGAAATTCAGGGAAAACTGAATTTCCTTTATTCAATTGGATTTTTTGGGAATTATTATTTGGACTTAACAACATGTGTTGGATCAGCTAGTTATAAATCAAAGCTGTTGCAAACAATTAAACATGAATGTAATAAAGTTGAATAATCATCAGAAATATAATATTCTGGGCCAGACATTATTTAACACCATATTGTTACACAGAAAGATATTATTTACATAATACAATATTAGTTAATTGGCAATGCAAGGCACAGACTCCTGCATTAATGGGGTAATAACTAATATTCCCCCCTCAAATATTATGGTACCTTAGCAAAGGCAGGCAATAATGAAATGAAGGTATATACATGTCTAACTTAAAAAATGGCCCTACACTTATGGAACGTCAGAAGCTAGGTGCATGGTGCCAATTGGTTGTTTCCTATGGAGAAGAGCCAGCAAGGTTACTCTTCTAAAAATAATTGGCTTTTACAATGTTTTCAAAATTACAGTGTTAATATGTATGGGAGTACAGTGTAAGCCTTTTAACAAGTACCAGGTAAGGTATTATGAGTTACTTACCTGATTTTAAGATTTTATAATACTGTGCCAGAAACTTGCCTACCATACTGAATTCTATCTACTTAAAAGTGATTTTAGAAAGAATGTGACCCAAAAAGCTTCACTGATACCAACAATATAAGAGTTATTCTTGGTTGTGGCATAAGGAAATGATGTGAAGTCAAGAATGACCTGAAACTACTTACTGAAGACTTTCTACTGAATACTGTTGTGGCACCAGCATCACCCTGACCTTGCATAGGTGAAAACTTCACAACATGGGGTGCCATCCTATAAGAGGTGCAAATAATTAGGCCAGGTTCCCATGACTAGTAAAATCCATCATCATCTGACTAGCCTTTTCCCAACTATGTTGGTTCAGCTTCCATTCTTACCAGAAGTCACTGAATACCAGTATTTTACATAGAGCGACTGCCTATCTGACTTCAACAACCCAGTTACTGGGTAACACAATTCCCTTTGGTAAGACTGGTCAAGTAACAATTCCGTGTAGTACCCATACTAATATTATAAATGGGAAAGTAACTGTCTGTCCGTGTTGCCCTTCACACCTTAATGGCTAAACAGATTCCGATGAAATTTGCCACACATGTAGACTATGACCTGGGTTAGGTATATAGGATACTTTTAATTTACATCCGCAAGGGCAAAGTCGCGGTAGAAAGCTAGTTAGCTATAACTCAAGGTAGCATGCGCTATTTATGAATGATATGTGAAAATTATGTAATTTTCGAAGCATACAAAAAACGCGCGTTCTTGAGCAGTTGTATCCCTGATAGGCGCGCTTACGAAACACGCAACAGATTACGTTGTCATGCGAACTAGGCCCTTATACTTGGAGGGATTGTTTTACATGGCACAAAGAGGGGGAAAAATAGGACTTGATACTGCCAAAAGGATAGTGATTTAGTTAATTTATAAACATTAACGTTCTATTTACCCGTCGCCGTCGTCTTCTTAGCTGTAATATAGGAACCAAAGCAAGCATTGCTAACAAATCGGACTCAGAATCTATCACAACAATATTTGTAGTACCGACTGGACGTCAAAATGGGCCCACTCTCTTACAATTAGTATCGTATGAGTTGAGCGTTCAAGGCTTTTAATATGTAACTATTTATAATAAATAACAGATTGTAAACATTGACTTCCTACCTGCGTTAGACAGAAATCACCATCACCTTTTCTCACTACCCTTGGGTTCAGAAGAGAAGGAATGTAATCGTTAATATCATCACCATTCATCTTCCATTTCAATGTAAAAAAATTACTTGTAATCAACAATTCTGGTTTGTATATATATATTGTATATATATAATACACAAACTATAAATCAATGTTTCGCGTATTTTTCGCGTTTTTTATTTACTTTCTGGCAAACAAGTACTGTCAGTGTCAGTGTCGAAAAGTGTTGTGCATGTGCAGTTTACTTTCACTTTCATCTAGCTTTTTAATTTTGTCCATAATAATGCAGCTACACTTGCTTGACTTGTAGAGAATGCCTATGGTATTATGTCTGCCTCTGTACCTAAATAATTGAAAATAAAAGGTGAACTGTATTAAAATTGGTGTAATGCCCTTAGTGGCGCGAAAATAGTCTAATGAAATGCCCGTAGTGGCGCGCATCTGTGAGCTGAGTGGTGTGGACTGTGTGGAAGACGCGCAGCGGCCCTCGCGTATGGGTTCGGTACCCCAACACACTTTTTTTTTTGGGTGGGAAAATATCAAATAACTTCTCCCGCTCTGGGCGGAGCGGGTGGGCGTGTTAGACTTTTAGTGACTAAAACCCACCCGGGTTCCTTCAGATGCCTGCCTGGTGTTCAAAAAGTCCAACTGAAGAATTATAACTGAAATATTCATTCAGTAGGATTTTTTGAACTAAGAGAGTTGTAAAGCTGATTCTAATGATTATAATTCTTTATAGCCATATTTTTTATGGCCGCGAATCATATTTACATCAATATACAACCTGTTACTGACGTGCAAATGGCAAAAAACGTAAGAAAATTTGAATTTCGCGGGCTACCTTAGCTCATCCCCCATAATATGCATAAAGTTTAATCAAACAGTAAATATTGACGAAAAATTAACTTTACCAATGGTGCACGTCATTGCTTTTGATTGCTAACTTCCTGGGTCTATTGGAATATCTTAGGTACAATCACAACTCAAATGTGTGACTGCAGAGTGTTGGGTTCCGTCCCGGCTTCGCTAAGAGTAAGTGTTCTGTGGTATCGGGTATTCAATCCTTGACAGGCTTTGTTAGTGGAATTTTCTTTAGGAAATTCTAACCAGCAGGCTGCAGCCCAGGTTTTGGAGTTGTGCCTGTTCAACCCTTTATTAACATGCCACTGGCTTAACTGACGTGTAGGGCCGGCCTTTTAACCTTATAGGTGCCCCGGGCGAGTCGTGCATTTGGCGCTTTTTTATAATTAATTGTAATTAAAAAACCTTATTTTCAATTTTGTGTCGCATTTATTATTGAATTAACTTGTAAAGCCTACTTAGCTATGATAGTTTTCCTTTTAGTCGTTGTTTATACTACTGCCGTGATGTTTTTTATCTAACCAACAATAACCATTTAGCTGGCGGGGATGATACTTGACTAACAAAAATTAGCACTTAAAGCTTAAAAGCTCAAATTTAGCACTTATTAACCATTTAGCTGGCGGGGATGACACTTGACTAACAAAAATTTGCACTTAAAGCGTAAAAGCTCAAAATTAGCACTTATTACTCAGACGGATCCCTGAATCAAAAAAAGTTGTTGTAACAGATACCAAATCAGATACCAAATGACCCATACCAGAGGCGGCTCGTCATAAAGAGCGCTGGTGCAGTGCACTCCCACGAAAATAGCATAATCTATATTTCTTTATTATAATCCTATACATACATTCTTTCTACTATGCCCATACGCATACAATAGCAGTTTACTAGAAAACCATTTCCTACGCGTACATTTGGCGTCAAGTTGTAACGTGTGGAGCGCCAGCGATTGCGCTCCTATGAAACAAAGTTCAGTACGATTTCTAGCACTGTATTCAATGAGTGCGAAAGAGAAATATCGACACAGTCCGACGCGTGAAACAGAAGATTTTGTATGAGAAGTTAGCCTAATTTGGAGCGCCGCTCACGCGCGACGTTGCCAAACGGCCCAAGGCGGGCCTCGTGCGCTCGTGCCCGCGCGCGGGAATGCGATCTATGCCTATGCGCTGTTGCCGATCTTACTCGTATGTAAACAAACGGTCGGCTCAACTCGGCTGTCAGTAGATTCGCAGTGTTTATTCTAAATAATTATTAAAAATAGTTTGTGCACGACATTTGTATTAAAAATGGAACAATACAGGGTATCTTTTATTAAAAATTGTGAAAAGACTCTCGAAATGCGTATCGAACTGAAAGCTAAGGGACCACCACGTCCCGAAATTGCACTTTCTCAAAAATGTGTTACGAAAAATAAATCTTTTACGCGTGGTTTTAAATCTGAACAATATTTCAAAACACCTTGGTTGTGTGGATGTGAAGAAAGCAAAAAATTCTTTTGTTTCCCGTGTCTGGTGTTTGGAGCTGGCGCCGGCAGTGGTGGTGAATCTGCATGGATGGAAACAGCCGCGGGCGTGTTGACGATTTAGCGCATCTTTCAATAAAAGTGAAAAAACATTCGCAATCTCGATTTCATATCTTATGTGAAGTGCAATTGGCATCTATCGGCCGTCAAGATATTCGTAAGGTGCTCGATTCTGCGTATCGAAAATCTATTAGAGAGTTCAATGAACGCGTTGATGAAAATCGATAAAGATCGCCGAATGGATTTTCTTTACAAATAAAATAAATGGTAAGCTCTAGTTCTACGTTTCTTTTTTTAGTGAACCCCCACAAATAAATGTCACGAGCCGCCTCTGACCCATACCAAACAGATACCAAATGACCCATACCAAATTACACCTTTCTGGTACTATAAGTCTCTGAGCTAAGCCGCGGACAGACAGACGGACATGGCGAAACTGTGAGTGTCCTGTGTGAGGGTATGTAGATAAAGACCGACTAATTTAAAACCTCACGCCCCTCCACTAAAATGTCTGCACTTACCAACATTTGCAATGTGTATGCAACCCGCAGTGGAGGGGCGCGCTCTCCGTTAGGAATATATGTGTTCTGTGGGCACGCTTGCATTAGACGATCTTACATAATTATGTACCTATACTTGTCAAAAAATAATTGGCCCGTATTGACATCTTCGTGGTTACTTCACTAGTTGGGCTTTAACTTTATCTACAGTATCTAGGGATCAAGGTATTTTAAAATATATTTTATTGCCATGAAATTAAATAAAAATGTCTATTTAGATTGATTAGATAAAATGTTTTGGTGCGTGTAGATCGACGAAGTACTTTCTGCTTTTACATTAATAAAGACTTCGTGACTTTTGCTTATGGTGGATCCGCAGCTGTAGCCCGCAAAATTCATTTTTTTTTACGTCTATTGCAATATTCGAGCTGAAGTTTTATTAATTCTTTGCACGTTTCCATAGCTGTTGTGCTTTCAAAGCCTTCTTAGAGGTTTGATAATATCTGAAAAATTTGGTAGATTTATATCTACCTAATTTTTTCAAAAAAAACCTAAGAATGCTTTGATTTTGTGTTCGTTGGTTGCGGGTATTTTTGTACGGCATTTACTTTATTCGGATTTGGTTTGATACCTTCATCAGATATTACGTGACCATGATAAGCGACTTCCTTTTTCAAGAATTCACACTTATCTGTTTGTAACTTAAGAATAGATCGTCTTAAACAGTATAATATTCTTTTTAATTATAGTTATGCTCTGCTAGTAAAGATGCCAGGATTATTATGTCATCTAAGTAGACTAAGAAATGATCTTCAGTAAGACCTGTTAAACAGTATTCATAACTCTTTAGAAAGTAACTGGACGATTTTTCAAACCAAATGGTATTCTGTTATATACAAAATGTCCTTCTTCTGTAGAAAAGGCTGTTTTTTCTATATCTTTTGGGTCATTCCTATGTGATGAAAACCACTAGCTACATCAAAGGTTCAGAAATATTTTCTTTTACCTAGCTTGTCTAGTATATATATTACTTTTAAATATTTATAGTTATTACAAAGTTAGGAATATGGTATTTGTCAGCGTTTGTGACTTCGTTAAGTATTCTGTAATCAATTACCATACGCCATTTAGTATTGCCGCTTGTGTCAGATTTTAGAAACAATCCAAATTGGAAAGTTTTAAGGACTATGACTAGGTTGAACAATTATTTGTGTTAGTAGGATTTGTATCTGACTTTTAACCTCTTCTTTATAAACCTGAGGGTATCTATAATGTTTTGTATAGATAGGGGGTAAATCACTCGTATTTATTTTGTATTTAACGTCGTTGGAAAATGTAAAAGTATCTCCTTCCATAAAAAATACGTCATTATATTATTTGCAAACTCGAAATAGGTTATTTTTTTCATCAAGATTCATATGATAATTCTGTGATCTTTTTATGCCTAGGAAGGGTTCTATTGTTTAAGTGATTTATTTGTATTTCGTCTATGTCAAATTGCCATGCATTTAAGTTTGGAATAGGTTTTGTCAATGTTCTACAAGAGACATGTCCTATAATATCTTTAACATAAATTAAGGCGTCCTGTCTGTTAATTCTGTACATTCAATAAAACAGCCACCATTCATTTTATTTTCTATCCGTACAGGTATTATATGTTCGGTCCTTGGAGCAACGGCGAACTTGCTCGTTTGCAACCATTTAAAAAATTGACGGGTCAATTTTTGCTTTTTGCAAAATTCTCTAATACGCAGTATGATTAAAATCTTTGTGACGTTCGATATTATTTTATTCTTATCTCTATTGATTGAATCGGTCATTTTAGAATTATGGTCATTATAGTTAGGTTTACGGTCTCGATCTCTTTCAAAATTGCGATTATTATAAAAAGCAAGAGCCGTTTGAAAAGCGTCTTCTCTGAGTTCTTAGGTTACTTTATTAGTTTTTTTAGTTTCTTACTTTATTATAAAAATAAGATTCAAGATTTATGATGAAGTCGTCCATAATTAGACAATCATATTCTTTTATTAGTTGTTCTGTATTTTCTTTAGCCATTAGTTCGTCATTGCTAAATAATTCAACTCTTATTTTTTAAAGTAATTTGACATGAATCCTCTTTGTTTATCTAGCCTGTCTAATTTCTAAGAGGATTTCACAGACGGGTGGTTTTTCCCGAAATGTTTTCTTAGTTCTTCTAAGACGTGCGGTAATGAATTCAAATTGCGAGCATTGCCAATCTACTTTCAAGCTGCGAAATTGCATAGGGTAGCAATATTTGTTTCTGAACTGAAGTTGCAAGATTAAATACTGTATTGCAATTATTAATAAAAATGTTTATATTTTTAGTGCTTTCACTGTATTTAGGAATTATACTTAGGTAATATTTGAGGTGTTGGAATTATTCGTTCCATCCGTACCTCAGCTTTCTTTGTTGAATCAGTAGCCATTTTATTTGGAAGTAAGGAAACAAAACGATCAAATTGGAAATGGGAAAAAAATTTATACCCAAATGGATAATAGCAAATTATGAAAGACTTACAGCGACACGACCACCAGCACGATCGTTGGCTTCATAGCTCCGTCGCTTGTTGTATGCAGCAACGTATGAGTCGTCTTTTCAAGTGCAGCTCGGAACGCTCGATAAGTTAGAAGATTAATCGTTCACGAAACTTGCAGGTTTTCAACTGTCCTTTACTTCCCTAGTATATCCTACCGATTGCGCCAATGTTACAGGCGTACCTACTGATTCGGGGTTTTGTAGCACAAGTGTAACACACGGAGTTTGATGGTATATCTGACTTTAATAAAGTTTTGGAAGCGCTTATAAGAACCTTTGAATACAATAAAGTGGTTGTTTAACATGATTGTGTTAAATAATGTTTGTTTTAATACAATGTATTTTATCTTTTGCCAAAAATTCTCTGTATTTAAGGGTAAAAGTTGATCTAAACAGTAATTCGACTTCGTTTATTACAATGTTGTTAGTTGATGTTACAATATATCTGACAATTGATCAATTTATATGACAATAAATCTATAAATTCTACTTATGTTTTTTTATTTTTATCAGAAGTCATTTATTCAAACTAGGCTGAGAATCAGCACTTTTCAAACGTCAATACATACGACAATCCCCCAAAAACGTCGACCCCTAACCACTTCCTAGTGCTCAAAGAGCTTGTAACTATCACACTCCCCAGCAGCACAGCTGTCTGTTCAGTTAGAAAACTTGATTCTATAGACTAATGTAAAATAATTTGCATTACGCAACAAATTACTTGCCATAATTATGTTAGCTAGCAGACGCCACTATACCAACAAAAAAATTAAAAATCGTGGACTATACCTACTCTTTCAGATTATTTTTTTTATTTTTATTAAATATGAAACGTAAACAGAATGTACCTAAATAAAAGCCTCCAGGCATAATGGGCGTGGCTGTTTACTTAAAGCTATAGCTGTAACTCGAAGTCACAAATGATAAACTAGCACCATCGAAGTAAAATAAACAAACAGTTAATTATTAATAACAATAAAAAAACCATGATCAGCAAGATGATCAGTTACCACAAGCAGCACCCGTTCACGAGCATAACGCAAAGATCAGCCATCACCCCCTCGCCATATTTGAGGGAAAGAGGCAACCCTTCTGCTATTTCCGACCCCCGACGCTAACGCAAGCAGTGACATCAAGGGAGCATGACGAACTTGCTGCCAGTTGTTCAGGCAAGAATAATAAGATCAATTGTCGAGGTCGCTAGCTAACCACATAATGTAATACAACTCTAGAAAAAACATTGTAACGAGTAGTAGTAATAATTTTGGGAAGGGTCAAAGGTTTCCTAATAAGTAACTGTTTACAATGTCTTAAGAGCAGACAACCCGACATTCTTTTCATACAAACGCTCGAACGTGATTATGGCGTTGTAACACATCTTTTTTTGAAATTTTTGAACCAATAGGTATCTTGTGCACTATATCTAGGTTTCTATGCAAACAAAAAATAAAAATTTTGAAAAACAAATTCAGTACCTATACGTCTGCAAAAATCTGCTTTTTTGCTCAAATTTTACCTGAACTGTAACCATTTATAATGTACTCATAAATTGTAAATGTTAAGAAAACATTACGATAGAAGCCTTGCAAATGTAACGGAGATTCTAATTGACCAACATTTATTTCACAAACTGGTAAGGCTTACTCAAAAACACGTATTTCCTGGAACAAGTTTTATGAAACTTCCGCACATTATTGTTCGTTCAATGTTATTGCGTTCTCACTCGTTTGTTAATAGTTTTCACTTGCGCTGGATGAAACAACAAGCTTTTCGACCATGCTCGCGTTGACGATAGACGGACCGGGAAGGCCCCTCTTAAAGCATTACAATGCAGTAAAATGGCAACGAATAATAGACCCATGACAATCATTTTTGAGGAAAAAAAATTCTTAGCATTATAGGGATGGCGGGAAAATTTAGGATAAATTATACATAAACGGGGAAAAGTCGATTGGACCGCAACAGTTGTTGAAACATACAAGATATACAAATGTACTCGGTGCATACAAGTTCGTTTTTTAATCCCAGCTAGATAATTTGACACAACAACAAATCTTTGTTGTTTGTTTTTTCAATTTGGAGTTTGACATTTGCACCTGTCAAATTAATATGTGGGATTAAAAAACGAACTTTTGTCTAAACTAATCTGTAAATAAGTTGCTCTTTCTAGAAAGATAAAAATCACCCGACTCTAAAAAAAGGAGGAGGTTCTAAAGTTTTTTTTTTATGATCATTGACATACTTAAGATCTGTACTATTATTGTCTATGAAAACAAACACACGTCAGTGCTTAGAATAGTATTACCATATAAAATATATTTTAGTCAAACTTGGGTTAAATGCGGGTTAAAAATGTTTGTTTCCCATGATAAAACAATAGAAGCAACAAGAATTAAATGTTTTATTGTACCTATCAGTTAATTTTATTAATACCTTCAATTTGACCCTCACTTTAACACTTTTTTTTAAACATTTTTGATAGTTCTGTTGAAACTCGATGGGGCGACATAAACTTACAAAAGTGGGAGTTTTTCTTTAGTACTGGCAGCAATTTTCCAAACTTCAACATTTTGCTTTTCACGGAAGGTTACTGTGTGAGAAAAACATTGTTTCTATTAAAATAAATATAAATTGAATGAAATAAAGACTGAGAATCATTAACCAAATTGTTCTTGATTTACTGCGAATGTGAGTATATTTTGAATACAATTTTTAAATGCTATGTTAGGTTAGATGTTACCTATAATTTCCGCTGACTGTCCCTAAACATTTTTCCGATAGTATAAAATTTACGCTTAATTTATTAGGGGCTGAAAATGGCTTTTTTATTTTTGATATGCTAGAAAATGCCCTCCATGTATGGAATCAATATTTCTCAACATACGAGTATGTTACGCTCGAGTGAACATAAATAATCAATAACATTGTGACGAGGGTCATTTTCGCCGTTTCATGCAAATATTTTCGTACAAACTTACCATTAATTTGATTTAATTAACAACGAAGTGCGTTTTTACCATTATATCATACTTACCTATACTTTTTGTTTTATAAAAATATTTATAATTACTTGTTAGTCCCAATTGATAGTTTAAAATATTATGTAGAAATACGAGATATCTTATAATTTCATTGTACATAATCATCATTGTAATACAAAACATTTTCTGGGACCATACATGTCAAAGTTCAAAGTCAGCAATGTTTATTCCTGTGTATTTATTTCCATTAGGTACCTAACTATTTAGTTCTTCATCATTAATTTTGTTTATTTTTCTTTAAACAAACCCCAATAATTTATTGTTTACATTTACATAAATGTAGGTAAATAATAGTAGTTATTTTAATATTTATATGTACTTGCATTTTTAATAGTGTATATGAGTGATTTATTATATATATTTACAATACAACATGTATTTATTACATCAACAATTTCTCCACAATTCTGCAAGGCAAGAAGACAAGGGATAACATTAAAGTGTAGAAGACACAACACAAAATATAATTAAACAGGAATTATAAAAATATATTGAATATGGCGGGTACAAGGCGTGCTCGTAATAACGCCAATACAGTGGTCATACCCCGTCAGAACTCTGTGTCTGACAATGGAAGGACCCGTCAGAACCTTAGTCCTGAGGCATTAGCGGCTATGAATAAGGAACAGCTCCGGGCCGAATGCAGGAAACGGGGGCAGCGGGCTACAGGCAACAAAAATGAGCTGGTATAAAGCTGTTTGCGTTTGTGTCTGTGCTTCATTTATTTTTTTTGTTGCCGGTCGTAATGTGATGCTTAAATTTTTTAATTTTAGTAGATTATTAGTGATGTGATCAAAGTTTTGCTCTCAAATTCGTTTTTTTTTATTAAAATGTTATTGCACTCATTTATTTATGATAGTTGTAAATATATATAATAAACTAGTAACAATTTAAATTGTTGCATCATTTATGTTGCTTTGCAGTTTTTATTTTGCATTGTTGTATTAATTTTGTTTTTACATTTTTATTTAATCGCTAGATTTTTATATTTTTCTTGTGAACTATTTGTGTAGGTAGTATTCATTTCATATTTAACTTGTTTTTATTAAATCGATGTTTTAAAGAAAATGTACCGACACTACTTTCAAGACTTTCAAGAGAATATCGCATGATCTACGTAAAAAAAAATGTGTTACAAAGTTACAGTACCTATACAATAGCTTCACTTCTTTTACTGGAAGGACATAATTTGAACACTCTAGTGTCTGCTACTAAGGGCGATGACACATAGCATGAGAACTTTGCGCCATCCGGGTGATGCGGGCGCCACATCTAATAATCCGTAGTTCCGGTATTCGTGTCCGATTGTATGTAGTGTACCTAATCGAACATAAATCTTCTAAATTTAAAAATAATACTGAACAGGAAAATTAAATTTAAATTACACAAATTGTCCCTGGCGGTTATCGCTCGGGAAAGTCCCTAAGGCCGACCTTTGTCAGACGCGCTATTTTAGATAAAATGAATTACCTACACGTTTTTCGTATATTTCCTTACTTGGTTGAAAGTAGAACAAATCGAATTTCAGAATGGAAGAATTCCGAAATTACAAAGATTAATATCCACATATAAAAAATATACAGGGTTGACTTCCATACACTACTTACGCAGGAAATGAATTCTATAAAATATTATTCTTTATTCTCACCAAAATGGACAACAACAGCTGTCACTTTGGCTAGACTCCTCTGGCACGTAGAACAATCGTCAATATTTATGTGACCTAGAATTATTAATTATCCTATTACAGTGTAGTACCTACGGTGTTGTGAAATTTTTCTTCCGTGCTCGAAAGATAAACACTAGTTATAGGCGACTTGTGTTTGCATTTCATTTCCAGTAAAGTAATAATCTTACAGATTGCTCCTAAGTTTATTACCTATATTTTATGTTACTTACAAACATTTTTTGGTCCTGAAACTCTCTTCTTATCGATTAGGTAGGTACACTGTGAATAATTCAATTACTCCAACGCTTTGATGGTCTGACCAAAAATAAATAAAAAAGAGCGGGAAATAAAATTCGAATAAAAAAGTTGACTCGACTCGGTGTACACTAAGGCTTGTCACTGTCATTAAAAAAAGAAACTAAACAGAATGAATAAATAATGGCATGTTTATCGATAGATGTTATGTATCGTATATTCTCAACTCAAATACCACTTAGAATTTATAGCGATCGATTACCAGCACCAAAATAAATCGTTTGATGTTGGTATACCTACGTAAAATTTCCTGCGTAAACTCGCGAAAGATAGGTAACAGGTCTCCGTCTCTTCTCCCAAGATAATATATTACGTTGTCTATGACTACCTAATACTTTGAACGAAGTATTTAAAAACTAAACTAATTACTAAGGAATTCATATTGAAGACATTTAATCTATTAAGATAACGTAATAATGCTCAGCTATCAGCTACACCTGCCAGGGTTGCGAGTTTGTCCGAAAGGGATATCGTGGCCCTGGCACACAGGCATCTGAAGGAACACGGACGGGTTTTAGTCAGTAAAAGTGGCCCTCCCGCTCCGCCCAGAGCGGGAGAAGTTGTTTGATAATTTCCCACCCCAAAAACAAAAGAAAGCTATCAGCTACAAATAGTTATTAAAACTTTCATTAGTTTCAAACATTCAGTTCTCCAAGAATGTAATTAAAGAGTCAGGGTAGGAATTCTCGCTTTTTTCTTTAGAAAAAGATATTAGCTCTTGACCCTGAAAATAATTAGTAAGTAGATTATGAAGAATTAAGGTTGACATCTAATGGTGTAATGCTAGCATTAGATTTCAACCTTCATTCTTCTTTAATCCCCTAAAATCCTCATATCCTCACCTTCCATCACCTACTCTATGCAAACTAGAGCTTTCCAGCTATTTGCTTAAATCGTGATATCTTTCTGTTGACTATCCTTCTATGAACATCTGCTATGACCAGCACCCTAGTTGCGTGACACACTTACAATCATAATCCGAGAGTTTTGATGGATATTGCTTCATATATTATCATTTTAGGCTCAGTAGTTTCGGAGATAAGGGGGAATGGGGGGGGGGGGAATGGTCAATTCTCATCTATTTTCTTAAATAATTTTAAAAGTTTTTAATTTAAAATGATAAAATGAATATATCTGAAATCCTACATACTCGTACAATAAGCCCTTTCATTTGATATATCACACAGTAGTTTGCAAAACTTTTTTAATTTTCTAATTTGCCCCCCAGAAGTAACCCCGTATTTAAAATTTATTTATTTACTTTACACGTCCGTGTTTGGGATACGAAAGTTCATATGTGTACGAAATATCAACTTAATCGGTCCATTATATTCGGAGCAAATAGGCTGTGACAGACAGACACACGGGTGATCCTATAAGAGTTCCGTTTTTTCCTGTTGAGGTACGGAACCCTAAAAATGAACGTAAATAACACAATGAACGTGGGTAAACTGTCAAAATTAAAACTATTGCGATCAATATTGTCATTTTAAGGCTCGTGCAGACTGGCGCGATATCACGTGTGCGACGCGACACTAGTAGCACAATTTCTATGTCGCTGCCTGTCGCGCCCGCGATATCGCGTGAGTCTGAACGAGCCTTAAGTGGCTACAAGACAGTACAAAAGCGTTTAGTTACACTATGTCGAAGAGATAAACCCGAATGAAATGAGAATGTCAATTAAGTGATGCCTACATGTCTACAGTTTACTAAAACACTCGTTATCTCGAAGATAATCGAAATTGATGTAAGATTGACCCTAAGGAATGACTCGTTGTGGAATGGAAAGATTTATCGCGTCTAACTTTTACGTGTGATCATGGCAAGTCTTTGAAGGCCTTACATTACCATAATTTCACGCCTGCAATCTCCAAAAGGCGAGGCAGAGGTCGGTATAGCAAGTTTTCTTCGTCGGGTTGACGGCACGACAGTAATTCAATTTTGTTGGCTCAAAACGTTGCCACTTCTACGGCATCGTCGGTGGCAGCGCAGAGGTCACTATGGCTGCACCTTTTTCCCAAACTGTCAAACACCGGAACTTAATTTCACCAGCCCTCTGTGATATAGCAAGTACCTATTAAATTATAATAATACAAATATTTACGGGGGCTTCCATACAACAAACGTGATTTTTTTTGCCATTTTTATAGATAATGGTACGGAACCCTTCGTGCGCGAGTACGACTCGCACTTGGCCGGTTTTTCTACTATAGTATGCATGTATTATACATATAAACCTTCCTCTTGAATCACTCTATCTATTAAAAAAACCGCATCAAAATCCGTTGCGTAGTTTTAAAGATCTAAGCTTACATAGGGACAGAGACAGCGGGAAGCGACTTTGTTTTATACTATGTAGTGATGTGCAGCACCTGTTCTGATAACATCATCCGTGTTTATGCTCGTGTTCTGATTAAGGTGATACTTAAAAAAATAAATCATAGCGAACTGGGCGGCCGTAAGGAAGTGACAGAGTCAATTACTTCCACATGCGATAAAAGAGACCGCAACAATGCGCTGGAACCAAAATACAACAACGTAAAAGCGCCAAACCAAATAAAAATTGTTTAAAAATAAATTAAGCTATCCATCGAAAATATTTTCAGTCAGTTTTTAGTTACCTAATGCGCACATTTCGAATGCAATCTTGCAATGAAATTACTTAGGATTTTAGAATTACAGGGAAAAATATGAAAAAATAGAGGTATTTTCGGAATTAAATTTTAACGAGGAAATTTAACCCAATTGCGATTTCCTTCAGTCAAAGTATTAATCAAATAGTCAATAAACATAATATCAAAAAAAAAAATCCATACATGCTGTAATACTGAAATAAATGGTTACGAAAAAGCCCCCAATTTATTTTTGTATTGCCTTATGAATCTCTATAGTCACGTTTGTTCGCAAGAGTCCAACTTTCTCAGGAGTCCAACTTTTATAACATCCATACAAGTCTTCGCATGAGTCCAACTTTTATTTTTTATGTACTTTTATTAGCACTATTCCAACTGGACGGTACAATTACGCACATAAACTATTTGATAGAAACTCATTGTGGTTTTTAATGAGGAAAATAACAATGTCATGTTTTGTTTTATGAGAAATAAAAAAGAAGCTGATTGGTGTGAAAACAAACATTAAGTACCAATAATCATTGATATAAATTACTAATGAATAAATTAACAGTAACCCTGTATACGCGACGAACTGAGAACCTCCTCCTTTTTTGAAGTCGGGTAAAAACCATAATGAGTTTCTGTCCAGCTGTACAGTTGGAATAGTGCTAATAAAAGTACATAAAAAATATAAAAAAACTTTTTACAAAAAAAAAACAACCGACTTCAAAAAAAACACTACAAACTGAACAATAACTTTAATTTTGGAAGTCGGTGTCTTTGGATCTGTATTTTAGTTTTTTGACACCGACTTCCGAAATTAAAGTTATTTTTCAGTCTGTAGTGTTTTTTTGAAGTCGGTTGTTTTTTTTTTGTAAAAAGTTTTTTATTTTTTACTTTTTAGTGGGTCAGTTTGTAATTTATCTAATTTACAATAACCTAATGTCAAATGCTCATCATCTTTTACAAAATATTGCTTTTCCCGATGCAGGGGCGTTAATTATTGAGGAATTCTCCTGGTAAGAACCAGGGCAACCGACGGTGACTTCACCATATGCATTTTGACGACCATAAATTGCTTAGCAACCATATTAAAGTGCCTAATCGAGCCGCAACGGTGAAATACTTGCCATGTGTGGTCTTCATCATCAGTTCCACTTCACCAAATGGTGCTTTACGAGTGCAAATGCACGAGTTACTATAAAAAAATACTGAAATCGCTAAAGGTATGCCTATAAAATTTGAGGATTTCCATGGGATCCTCTCATCAGATTATGATTTGGAGGCAATGGGACCACCTCGGGAGCATACCGTTCCATACAAAAAGAGAATTTTCAAAATCCGTGCACATTTGACGGAGTAATCGGTGAACACACATAAAAAAAAAAAAAAACCAGACATAAAGCCGAACATATAACCTCCTCCTTTTTGGAAGTCGGCTAAAAAGTTGGACTCAGGCGAAGACTTGTATGGATGTTATAAAAGTTGGACTCCTGAGAAAGTTGGACTCTTGCGAACAAAGGAGCCTTATGAGCCTTATAATTAGGTAAATAGCAGGTGGTTCGAGGGTCAGATGGCACTTGTATTTATGAAATAACCGACGGGAGCGTCAGTGGTTTTACACAAATCTATTTTACAATGTAACCGTCGCGACGCGCTCTCTGTTTCGCAGCAAAACATTGTGCGACAGATAGTTAGTTCGCCTTATCGCGACACTGTGGCCCCAGCATTACTAACGTATTCAAAAGCGACGTGGTTGTACTCATTGCACCACGGATGTTACACTTACAGCCACACAGTAAGGCTATAAGGCTACGTTTAGACTAGATTTGACGCGTTTTGTGACATCGTGCGTATATGAATCGGGCTGGATGCAAACCGGTGGATACTTACATCATACTTTATGATCCTATCAGTCGGTTATTTATGCTAGGGCTACACTGTCGCGATAACGCGAACTACACTTCGCGCGATTTCTCTCGCACACCGGTCACCGTATCGCTGTGTAACAGAGAGCGCGCTAAGTGTAGCCGTAGAAGTACAGGTAAACCGATGCATAGGTACTTATTAAAATATGAATGCTGAGTAGGTAGTTAGGAACTTGCCGCAAAAAAATCTGTTTTGGGACAATATTATATCTTTGGACTTGACCATTAGATCCACAAGTGCTACAAAGCTTGGGGAAAAAATATTGTTAATGCTAGAAATATACTTACTAGAATCCGAATACTATTTATTTAATGTTGATACTTTTTTTTCATTCAACAAATACCGCTTCTTAATACGATTCTATAAAAATACTAATGAATGCTTCGTGTAAGTTCACGTAGTAACGCGCGTTTTTGTCCAAAGTGGCTTGTCTGTACCGAGCCTAAGCTTCAGTTATTCAATTGACGACTGAAACATAAAGCAAATTGTTGGACACAGTTACGTAACGAACGGGTACTTGGAAAGTTTTAATTTCACACTGACACAGACTGGTGCGATATCGCGGGCGCGACAAAGGCCGCGCTGCCTGTCGCGCCCGCGATAGCGCATCAGTCTGTACGAGCCTTTATTCAGTTGTAATTTTGTGATGCACTAAAAATAAAATGTATAAGCTGCATAAATAAAAAAACTAAAACGTTTATAAAAAAAACCGGCCAAGTGCGAGTCTGATTGGCACACGAAGGGTTCCGTACCACCGTACAATATTTAGCAAAAAACGCCGAATAAAACACGTAACTTCTTGTATGGGGTACCCCCCTTTAATTTTTAACTTTAGTTTATTGTTGTTATAGCGGACTAGAAATACACAATCTGTGAAAATTTCAACTGTCTACCTATTACGGTTTATTAGACAACCCAAACAGACAGACTGACTGGTTGACAGAATGACAGCGAAGGCTTACTAATAGGGTTCCGTTTGGCACCCTTCCGAGTCCAGAACCCTAAAAAGAAATCGGAAGAAAACTAAGAAAAAAGGAAAATCTTAGCTGTCAAAAAATATACAGCGTGTATAGAATAATTAATTTAATTATTTCAGTGAAGGTTATACGAACATAAACGAACTAACTTATTATTACATTAGTTATTTTACATAAATCAGTATTAAAACTGCTGATACAAATTTGTGAGTGCTTCATAATAAGTCATAACTTAATGCTAACAGTCGCTAAATTGAAATTAAACAAATCGAACCGCTTACCACAGCGCAGCGTTACTAGGTAAAATAAAACACGTATCTAGCTATACATTTCCAGTATTTAAAGCTGATATCGCATTGTATATGATTTCCGTACAATGAGAGGTCAGCTTATACTGGAAATACATATATAGCTTGATATGTAACCCTGAGTACTTACTTATCTGACATTTCAAATCAAATAACTACTTTGACAAATTCATATCTTTTTTCCACAGTATCTCATAGTAGATCCTATAAAAGTCAAGTCTTCTGTTTCGTCACTTAGATGTATTTTCTTTTTAAATTTTCCGGGATGGAAGGAAAGTATCCTGTACCCTCTCTGAAAATGTTAATACCCTGCTTTGCTGAGTACGTTCTTACCTTTATTACAAGTAATAAGGCGTAATAACTCAATTCTTGGTTCTGAAACGTTTTAAATTCTTACCATAGTTATTTTTAATCGACTTCCAAAAAGATGGAGAAGTTCGTCTGTATGATTGTTTTGTTTTTTTGTTTATGTATGTTTACCGATTTCTCCGTCAATTGGGAACCTGTGGATGTTCTGATTTTTTTATTTTATTTGCTACACCTGTGGCAAAAAGAAACTATCTTGCTTTTGCTACACTACATGTATTCGTATCTATCCGTAGCCATACGTTATCGTCTCAGACGTTGAAAATAGAGGAACTGCTTCTTACCACGCTATGATAATCTATAAAAAAAACTTTGACAAAGATTTAGTAATATTAGCGACACGATAAAACTGCATTATCATTTTGCCAATGTACTAAATCACTAACAAAACAACGAATACGGGTCAGTGGACCTGCGCAAACGCACGCGATGATCACGCCACCGCTCGTTTATTTCCGGAAACTAATTAACGCACTTAATTTTAACTCTAATTTCAAGGGTATAAGGTCCGTTATCCGTTACATTGTGTACTATATTTCAATGTAAATTCTTCGCTCTTTGTTATAATTTAAAGTCAATATTAATGTAGGTATGGATTTTCTGGTTTTTATGTCGTTGGATTAAAGCTGAATATTCGATGGCTGTAATTTCTTGGAGGACAGCCATGAGAAGATAAAGGCAGTAATTTGAAACGTAGCGGCCAGACGTTTATTAATTACTTTTTAACCGTATTTAAATTTTTTTAACAAAGAAAACCGTTACCTAATTTTCTTGGAAATGTGAAATACCCCTCAATATATTTAATGAATAGTTTTATTAATTAATCAGCAGCAGCACTTTAGTTTATTATTGGATTATAGCAATCCAATAATAAACAAAACATATAAATAAAACATTACATTATTTTATAACTGAGATTAAATTAAATCCATTGTTTCAACCAGTCTCCTTGGTGCTGGCACAACGTCCGCACATCTTCCGACGATAAAATAAAAAGTAAAAGTTCTTAATTTAAAATATCTCATGGCGGGAAAAGTTTTATACACAGTGATTTTTGCTTTGTAGTTACTTTTTTACTTTATCACATTAAATTTGAGTTTTTTAATAAAGTAAAAGATGTTATTTTAGTAATTTTTGCGCGTTCACAATTTAAATTACTTCTGGCCTGGCCGTCTGTGATTTAATGGAACTGTTACTCAAACGATAGTGAAATGAGAGAGAGAGTGCGCGTCGAAAGTGAAATTCGTTTTGGCGGTGCCGTGATGTCAGACATTTCACTCTCAACTTCGTAATAAACCAGTTATCTACACAGTTATACAATAAACATTTAAATAAAATAATAGACGAATTTTAATAGGTATATTTTTATGGGACAGCTACTCGTGTTTGTGATTAAAAATACAGTTTAAGATTCACGTGTGTGCGTTGTTCCAACTTTGAAATACAAAGGAGATCAAATAGGTGAGTATTTAAGCTAGGATTCGATGTTTAAATATTGTTACATGTGTTATCTGTTAGATAAAGCCAGTAATGAAAAACGCTTTATCATTTAAAAGATTGACTCGAAGGGCGCACTGTTTCCGTGAACACGAGCCAATAAAATGCTCGTAAACTCAGTTAATAACTCGATGAAAGATTTTCTCTGTGCGTTGTTCAGTTTATTTCATATTTAAATTACCTAAGTCCTTACTTTTTTATTTTTTACTTCGATATTCCAGACTAGGAGATGTTTTTAAATGTTATCTATGAGAAATTGTATACAGTGCTAATATTAAAAAAATGGCGCAAAATTACATACAACTGTTTCGACCTAAGTTTTTGCAAGCTGAAAAGTCAAACGCTGGTCCTAATCACGAACGCTTCTTTTTCCATAATTATCTTCTTTTTTATATTCATTGAACATTCCTTTCTATTTACGAATATGGGGATGCCTTTTAAAGGTTTACAAGGCTACATACAATCTGTCAGACTCAGGAACCACAAACCACATGTAGAATATTTTAAATACTACGCATTTATTTGTAGATAATGTAGATACGCACCTTTTGCGTAGGATAGCCAATCCTAGATAGATCTGCAAAATAAATATATAAACTTTAAACATTGTTTTATCTTACGTTTTCCGCGTATGATAAAGTTATCAAACAATTTCTTCGAATATAACAGGAAGTCAACAGTCTATTGTCGATTCGACGCGAGGTTGAGTGTTGCAAGGCCAAAGATGATCATTATTGATCGAACTTATGTCTACCGAAGACAGCAACAGTGGTAGTTGAATTAAAATATTTCCACAAAAATATAACCTCGATTACAGAATTCAAACAAAGAACACAAGCTGCAGGACTTTCGTCGACCGAAACAAATGAAAACCGTGGTTTGTGCGACGAATTTGCCCTGAGAAACATTGCTTTTCTGAAAACTGTACCAAATTCTAGCATACATTTTCATAATTTAATAAACGTCGACATATTTTATTATAACACTATGTACGGTTTCAAATAAACTAGCATTCAATATTCGCCAGAGATGCAGGAACTAAAATCATGAACGAATAGCTTTAAATACGGAATACCATCTAACGCCAAAAATACAGTTGGTGAGAAGGGTTGATATTACTTAGTAGAGAGGTGGCCACCGACTTACCAGTAGCTTTGTAATATACCAGAATATTGTAAACTAACGCGGGGAGGGGACGCCCTAGGAGGACATAATAAAATATAGTGACCTAATTGGTGATGTGCGTAGTACACACAACCGGCGTGCGTGTATGACCAGGGGCCCAAGTCTGCTATTTTTATAAATTCAGTCATTCCAACACGATCCCATTGTCATGCCATTGTCATTTTGCTAATAGTTCGTAATCTGGTAAATTCATAATGGTCGATCATTGGTCGGTCAATGTTCTCCTAATAGAATTGTGTTATTATAATGGCATTGTCGTATTGCCATTATTATAAAACCTATTAGTAGAAATGTCATTCATTTGTCATTATGTATGAGATTACCAATAAATGCAATTTATTTCAATCTAGGGCCTCAAGTCTGCTATTACAATAGTGTCAGAATGGTCGATCATTGATTTCATAATTGTTGATTTTGACAAGTTTAAAAGTCAAATTATTTATTTCAAATAGGCACATAGATGGCACTTTTGAACGTCAAAATTTACAAATAAAATAGAATTGATTCTAGTCGCCCCTTCCAAAAGGTAGCTTCGTATGGAGAAGAATGGGCAAGAAACTCCACCGTTACTCTTTTAAAATGTTTTACAATATTTGGTATTGGTACAGACGCCAGCGCATTAAGCTACTACAATCTGTCAAATTCCTTCAATAGATTTTCAACGTTAACCCTACAGCATAAGGTTCAAGGTTGATTGGGAAAATTTGACAGTTTCGGGTAGCTTGATCTGCTGGCGTCTGTACATCAATTATATAATTATATGTGAAGACGATGTACCTAGAATAAAACTACTATACCACAATAGGTAAAAAGAATTAATAATGAAGCAATGAGATAAATTAATTATGTGATAGATATGTTACGGCTAATACCCGAAGTGCGGCTACACCTAGTTTTAGCCGGTTAGAATTATAGGTGCAGACAATCCCTGTTGGATAAAACCAATTTACCAACAATAGAGGGGATCTGGCGCTCGGCGGCCGCTACCGCGGCACGCTCGCTTCGCTCGCTCGCCTTCGCTTGTTAATGGTTACTGTTCTAACCTAACCTAACCCAAATGATTTTACCCGAAAACAATCGGCTCGTACTAGGTTTAACCAAGAGTAAGTGGCTACACCTAGTTCTAACCGGCTAAAACTAGGTGTAGCCGCACTTCAGGTATTAGCCGTAACAGATACATGGTGCTCACATATTTACAAACATTGTAAAAAAAAAAAAAGTTTTCCTAAAATAATCAGTGTGTGAGTTAAGGTAATCACAGAGTGTAAAATAAATGTCATAAAAATAATAAAATATACAATTAAAATAACAATCAGTTAGATTTTGTCTAGACTCTAGATTGTCCTATGGAGCTGGACCAGCATGTTTCCAAGCGTTCTTATCCTGGATATAATCCTCTAATTTGTAATAAGCTTGTTTACAAAGTGTATTTTTTATATGAGTTTTAAATTTTCTTTCATTTAATTGCAATATATCATAAGGTATTTTGTTGTAACGTTTAACACAGTACCCCATAAAAGATGTATGTACTTTAGATAATCTGAAACATGGCTGATCTATTTTATCTTTATTTCTAGTATTGAAATTATGTCTATCACTTATTTTTTTGAAAAGATGTAGGTTTTTTCTTACATACATAATATTTTCATAAATGAATTGGCAAGGTACCGTCATAATATTAATCCTTTTAAAGAGTTCCCTAAGAGATTCTCGGCGACGTAGATTATAAATGGCTCTGACTGCTCTCTTTTGCAAAATAAAGATGGATTCAATGTCAGCAGCCCGACCCCACAATAAAATACCGTACGACATAATGCTGTGGAAGTAGCTAAAATAGACCAAACGCGCGGTTTCTACATCTGTTAACTGTCTTATCTTCCTAACAGCATAAGCGGCCGAGCTTAACCGCCCCGCAAGAGATGTTATATGTGGTCCCCATTGTAGTGTCTCTTCTAGAGTGATTCCTAGGAAAACCGTTTGATTAATACATTCCAGTTTTTATCCATTCAATATGATATCACATTCGCTACTTCTAACATTAGGTAGTTTAAATCTAATGCATTTGGTTTTTTTTTCAATTAGAACCAAATTATTTACCGTAAACCAATCTTGGACCTGAAGAATAGAATTATTCACGTCGTCAAGGTTTTGAGACCGTCGGTCTATTTTAAAGATCAATGACGTTTGGTAATCTACTATTATAATGGCGTCATTATGACTATCCAATGGTCGGCCACTGACACTACATTGAAAGAAATTGCATATATTGGTAATCTCGTACATAATGACAAATTCAAATGACATTTCTACTAATGGGTTTTATAATAATGGCAATTCGACAATGCTATTATAATAACACAATTATATTACGAGAACATTGATCGACCAATGATCGACCATTATGAATTTACCAGATTACGAACTTTTAGCAAAATGACAATGGCAAGACAATGGGATCGTGTTGGAATGACTGAATTTATAAAAATAGCAGACTTGGGCCCCAGAGGGTCTACTCCGAAGCGCTAAACCGACGTATCGGCCGAATGTTCGGCCGTTTTATAACTTTCACAGTTTCATTTTTTGACTTCGAGTCCATACCCGGCTTCAAGTCACAGTTTTGACTTTGGCTTTTCTCTTCGACCGTCTTTTTATTTATTTTTGTCGCCGTATTCAGCGATAGTTAGCATAGTAAAGAAACGACCGAACATTCGGCCGATACTTCGCTTTAGCGCTTTGGAGTAGACCCCCTGATGTATAAAGGTAGGCGACGCAAAAGGAGTATGTAAGGAGCGTAGCAGGTGGCCTTCTATAGTTTCTGCCTACCCCCATGGGAAGAAGGCGTGAGATTATGTATGTAGATCCGAACACTGTCTGTCCTTTTGACAACCCTGGCCGAGTTCTGAGCATTATTCAAGGACGTTTACTTGGTGCTGTTGTTCCTTGTTCCCACTGCTGGGACTCAGGCCTCCTCTCGGTGAGAGAGAGTGCGCTCTGTAATCCACCACGCGGGCCCAGTGTTGCTAACATCCAATAATCCTGTCCAGTAAAAATAATAGTTAGCTTACAGTGTCCCCAACAGGAAAATAAGATTTAAAATGCTTCGTGCGTCGGTACTGACTGTCTAGCCATCAGTAATCATAGCGCCACGTACTTGCATGCGTACGCGCAACAAATGTGCTTACATACGTCACTAATTCGATTACGAAGACGTAAACCGAGTCAACTTTATTTGATGCTTCGTATTTATTGCGCACGTGCGGTTGATGTTGTAAACACAGCTCTTATCTTGATTTTTATCTAAGATTAAAATCACAAACAACTTACAAATATTCGAAAATCGATTTAGTTAAAATTGAATGGTGATTCTTTGTTTTTTAAAAGTTCTTACCGTGTATCTGGACCTAGAGAGATGTCGCATCGGATGTGTTAAAAAATCAAGTATCGCCTAGTTTCCACGATGCCTTACCTACTAATTCGGGAAAAGGTTTATCAGTTTTCATAAATCTACATATCATTAAAACAAATTTATAATACAGCAATGGTGGCCCAAAGTTAACAGTTACTCGTACTTACGAGTTGTAGGTCGTGGGTTCGAAACCAGGCAGGCGGTTTACTTTGTGTAAATATTTCATCACCACTGCTAATATTTCAAAACGGTGAAGGAAAATATCTTGAGGAAACCGGCATGTCCTGGAGATCTACTCCGAAGCGTTAATCCGAAGTATCGGCCGAATGTTCGGCCGTTTCTTGACTTCCAAAGTTTCCTTTTTAGGGGAAAACGGGAACCCTATTCCTAAGGCTCCGCCCGCTGTCTGTCTGTCTGTCCCGTACGTCACCATGCTGTATCTCATGAACCGTGATAGTTAGACAGTTGAAATTTTCACAGATGATGTATTTCTGTTGCCGCTATAACAACAAATACTTCTTGCTTCTTTCCAAATTTCATGATTCTAGGTCAACGGGAAGTACTTTAGTACCCTATAGGTTTTGATTTATTTGCGAGCATCAAATTTGTCTCTTATTATGGCCGTATTTTTTATTGCGTTGACTTAGTAGCTTGAGTTTTTTAGGGCTCCAAGGAACCGTAGACCTACATATTTGATATTAATTTCAACTTGATACCTCGACGCGTTCATGAGAAAAAGAGTCTTGACAAACAGACAGACAGACGGAGAAACGGACAACGAAGTGATCTTATAAGGGTTCCGTCGAGTTTCCTTGTCAAAGTCAAATTATTTATTTCTAATAGGCACATAAAAGGGATTATGGAACGTCGTAATTTACAAAAAAAAAAATAGAATTGGCATTGATTGTCATTATAGTGTAGTCTAGTATTTTGAAGTACGGAACCCTAAAAACAAACAACTTACAGCTTTAAATTATATTAGTATAAAATATTTTGCAGTACACTCGCCTACAAGTAACTTCGTCGACTTAGTGATAGTGATTACTTCAGACGTTGATCCCGAGAGCAGACGGCTTATAATGATAAGTTGGTTGAAAAAGAATAATTAATACAGTATTTATTATTCCTGGCTTTGTTGCTGATAAAAAAAATATCATATTTTGGATTTATTAGGGTGATTCTGATTCACGGTTGTGTTGTTTTGTACGCCAAACGATATTAAAACATGCAGTAGAAAAATAAAAAAAAAGTATAATTCATATGAATTATGTATATTATTCCAACTCAATTATATGTATAAATCTACAGGAATGGTTGCTGAAAAAGCGGAACATTAAAAAAAATCGGTTGCCTGTAAAGTCGGTTTACTGACGATAGTTGAACGTGACAACGTCATAAGTCTTAAATGGAACGCCTCAGAGAGAGGTAACGCCGCATGAGTCATGTTTTTTCGTGCGTGCAGCCGGCTCCATCGAATTATAAGACGTTGTCACGTCAAAAAATACTTACCTACCCAGTGTTTTCGAATAAGAAAGAAAGAAAGAAAAAAAAATATTTGTCACAGAAACACGTGCAAGATATATGAAAACATATACTGGTAAAACAAATAGTCGGCAGCTGCACGTCATGACTGTGACAAGAAGGCTTGCACTCAGCATGATGCTGTGCTGTGGTGGGGACCCACAGCACAGCGCTGATTTTCAGTGCTCACCCGAAAAATACGTACGGAACCCAAGTCAGGTTTAATGAGTTGTACATAATAGCTAACAAAATAAAATAAAACAAACAGTACTTAGAATAGAAGGCCTATACAACCAAATATATAAGAATAAATATGATTAAAAAACATAAAAATTAATCCGCTGGCATCACCATGCCAATACACAATTTTCCTTCTTTATATCGGGAATTAACGGGAAATTCGGAATTTATTTGTGTATTTTTCTGTCTCTTTTCCTCAACTGTCTAACAGTTGAGGAAAAGAGACAGAAAAATTATGATCCTCGTAATAAGCACGTCACGCGCTAGCCATTCTGAACTCTGAAAGGGAAATTTCTTCTCCATTTTATTCGTGCTTGTATTAAAGTGGTCTATGTAGGTAGGTACAGACGGCTACACATCCAGCTATACATTTCCAGTGTAAGCTGATCTCGCATTATATAGGATTTCCGTACAATGAGAGGTCAGCGTATACAGGAAATGTATAGCTTGATGTGTAGCCGTGTGTACTATCACGTGTGTTCAAATCGGACCACCGCACCGCACCGTCCGCTATAGTAACGCTTACCTACGCTCATCAACCAATAGGATCGCATTATCAGATTTTTGCTGAGGCCCTGGTTTTTAAAATAAAAAAAACCGGCCAAGTGCGAGTCGGACTCGCGCACGAAGGGTTCCGTGCCATTATCTATAAAAACAGCAAAAAAATCACGTTTGTTGTATGGGAGCCCCCTTAAATATTTGTTTTATTTTAATTTAATTATTTATTTTTAAGGAGAGGTTGTATCTTAATCAAATAACAGATAAGTATTATTACTAACTCTCTACAAAAAATCCTACTGAATGATTATTACAGAAATAATCTTTCAGTTGGATTTTTTGTACTCGGAGAGTTGTAATGCTGATTTTAATGATTATAATTCTGTAAAGCTATATTTGTTATGGCCGCGAATCATATTTAGATCAACTTACAACCTGTTACTGACCTGCAAATTGCAAAAACGTAAGAAAATTTGAATATCGCGGGCTACCTCAGTGCATCCCCCTTAAACAAAAAATTTTTTTTTTGCTCGACGCAAAAAGGGGTCATCGTGAGCAATGGGGTTCATATTGTTTTGAAAGTGGTCCGATTTACACACCCGCGATAGTACGTAACGGTGTTGTGTAAGGCTGGTGAAAGTGTCAAATTATCACTATGCTGAACGATGCTGTTACGCTCTCTAATGTCATTTTCTTTTTCAAACAATATTTTTAGTGTTCCGTACCCAAAGGGTGCCAACGGAACCCTATAACTAAGGCTCTGCTGTCGGTCTGTCCGTCCGTCTGTCACAGGGCTGTATCTTTTGCACCGTAATAGCTACCTGTTACATTAAAGATGTTCACAGAGTGTGTACTATACTATACCCGCTATAACAACAAATAATAAAAATAAAATAAAGTAAAAATTAAGGGGGACCCTATACAAGGAACGTGTTTTTTTTTATTACCAAAAATTACTTTTAAAAAAAACCGGCCAAGTGCGAGTCGGACTCGCGCACGAAGGGTTCCGTACCATTATCTATAAAAATGGCAAAAAAAAAACACGTTTGTTGTATGAGAGCCCCCCTTAAATATTTGGTTTACTTTAATTTAATTATTTATTTTTAAAGTGAATATATAACTAAATATTCTGTATATATTTCAAGCTTCTACCTGTTGCCGTTAACAATATCGAGTAAAAACGAGCAAAAAAATCACGTTTGTTGTATGGGAGCCCCCTTAAATATTTATTTTATTCTGTTTTTTAGTATTTGTTGTTATAGCGGCAACAGAAATACATCATCTGTGAAAATTTCAACTATCTAATCACGGTTCATGAGATACAGCCTGGTGACAGACGGACAGACAGACAGACAGACAGACGGCGGAGCCTTAGTAATAGGGTTCCCGTTTTACCCTTTGGGTACAGAACCCTAAAAAAATGTATTGTTAATATTTTACGGTGGTACTAACCCTTCGTGTGCGAGTCCGACTCGTACATGCTCGCTTTTTTTTGTACCGCTAAAGTATACTTTACCGAAGCGGTATCCATACTAGCATTACTAGCAATTTATGCCAATGCAGTAAACCGATGTTAGGTTGGGCCGGCAGGCAGCAGGCACTTTAAACAAGTATACTATTTATTTCTAAATAGAAAAAATAAATAATAAATCTAGCATTCATTGCCTTTTAAATATCATGTTTATGATTGAAAATTGCAAATGATCGTGTGAAAAATGTGACAAGGTCTTCAGTGAAAACAGTCGTTTGGCTGAACCTAATCACTCAAGATGTTGGTTTTAATAATACTGCACTCTAATTGCGTAAAAAAACTCAATCACAATCCGAGAGTTTTGAACGATATTGCTAATCATTGCTTCATAGGTTTGAAAAATTCGTCTGCTCAGCAACGTAACGGTGACCTGTCAGAATGAAACCCATTGCGATCAATGGTCAGTTTATGTGTGTTACGTCATTACCCTGCTGTTCCGCTGGTCAAACAAAACAACAAAGAACTAATGTTTATGGTAGCACTGTCAGACTGCATACAAAAGAAACAGAAGTGCGATGACACAACGCTTGTAATTTATTGCAAAATAAGAAGCAATTATCTATTTACTCAAAAATTAGTGGAGTAATCGAAAATAAACAAGTGCAAGTCAAACTCGCGCACGAAGGGTTCCGTACCATTATCTATAAAAACGGCAAAAAAGTCACGTTTGTTGTATGGGAGCCCCCCTTAAATATTTGTTTTTTTTTTTTTTTTTTTAAAGTAAACATATAACTATTTAGTCTGTGAATATTTCAAGCGTCTACCTGTTGCCGTTATCAATATCAAGCAAACACGAGCAAAAAAAACACGTTTGTTGTATGGGAGCCCCTTTAAATATTTATTTTATTCTGTTTTTTTTTGTATTTGTTGTTATAGCGGCAACAGAAATGCAGTATCTGTGAAAATTTCAACTGTCTAACTATCAAGGATCATGAGATACAGCCTGGTGACAGACGGACAGACAGACAGACAGACAGACGGACAAACAGACAGACAGACGGACAAACAGACAGACAGACAGACGGTGGAGCCTTAGTAATAGGGTTCCCGTTTTACCCTTTGGGTACGGAACCCTAAAAAACAACCAAGTTCTGCATAGAAATAAGACGTTCTTGTTATTAATTAAATACCAACCGTACGTTGTATATTTAATACAGATTATCATGGATTGAAACTCAAAGTAAAGGGTTAGTTTACCGTTAATTTGTATCGAGTTTTTTTTTTTTCTAAACGTGTTTTTGTAACAACCAAGTTCTGAGAAATTTGTTCAAGAATAACATATATTTTTTCCGCTACCACAAACTATACAGGGTTATTGGTAAAACACCAACAACCTCTTAAGGGGTCACAACAACTTTTACTATGTGACCAAAACTGAAATCGCGAAAAAAAATTAGCTGTTTCTTAGATTTATGTTCGCCCAACTCGTCAAAATGTAGGGAGGAGCAGATTTTTTTTCGCGATTTCGGGTTTGGTCCCATAATAAAAGTTGTTCATAATGATGAGTACAATGACCCCTTAAGAGGTTGTTGGTGTTTTACCAATAACCCTGTATAGATTTGGCAATTTTTAGGGTTCCGTACCCAAAGGGTAAAACGGGAACCCTATTACTAAGGCTTTGCCGTCTGTCTGTTTGTCTGTCTGTCTGTCCGTCTGTCACCAGGCTGTATCTCATGAACCATGATAGTTAGACTGTTGAAATTTTCACAGACGATGTATTTCTGTTGCCGCTACAACAACAAATACAAAAAAATAAAATAAAATAAATATTTAAGGCGGCTCCCATACAACAAACGTGATTTTTTTTGCTTGTTTTTGCTCGATATTGATAACGGCAACAGGTAGACGCTTGAAATATTCACATAATATTTAGTTATATATTCACTTTAAAAATCAATAATTATATTGAAATAAAACAAATATTTAAGGGGGGCTCCCATACAACAAACGTGATTTTTTTGCCGTTTTTATAGATAATGGTACGGAACCCTTCGTGCGCGAGTCCGACTCGCACTTGGTCGGTTTTTTTTTGTTTTAGACAAGCCTACTTTTATCATTTGCCTCTTGTCAGCGCCTTAAAGCTCAAAGAACAAGTGTCATCATCCTTCATCATCATACTTCTGCCCTTATCTCAATTTGTTTGGGGTCGGCCCGACATGTCTATTTAATCCTGTTCTATTAGTCGTCAAAGACCAGGCTTATTGTTTAGTAAACAATTTGCAATCAACAGTCAATATAATTAAGTTAACAGAATTTCTAATTATCTTTCCCGATGTTTTGACGTCGAAGTTCGAACATGCTTAGATCAACAAGCAATTCGTGTCAGAATCATTGTTCTGTCTGGTAACCAATCACAACTACTATGTCCAGTCAATCAACTCAGTTTATTACTGGATTCACAGTTCATAGGTGAACGAAGACTACTATTTGGAAATCTCTTGCGTCAAAGTCTGCGCTATTGCGTCTTGGCTCACGAGAACATCGATAAAAAAAAATGACAATCGGTACGTCACACCTACGTTACAATGGTTGAACCAAGTACTTACCTAGGTCTCCTCTTTGTGAGAGAAAGAGGGCTGTAATCCACCACGCGGGCACAGTGCGGGTTGGTGGATGTCGCACGTAGGACATGCCGGTTTCCTCACGATGTTTTCCTTCACCGCTTTGAGAGCAGTGGTGATGAAATTATTTACACAAGTTAAAGCGCCTGCCTGGGTTCGAACCCACGACCTACAACTCGTAAGTCTGGGCCGTTACCACAGCACTGGGTGGAAAACATTGTAAAAGACAATTATTTAAAAAGAGCGGGAAACATTGTAGAAGACAATTTTATTGACCCGCGCCGTCGTCGTTTTTGTACTTTTTAGTTAATATTTACTAACTACCTCACAATGTTTTATAAACTATGTTTTATCCTTAGATTTATAATATTCCGTTAGTATTAAGATTGCTTGAAAGTGTTTCAACATCCGGACAAACCTATTGAGGTTTTTGTGATGTTTCTGTTTACATTCTGTTTTGTTCCTTAATTAATAAATAAAAAAAAAAAAGAAAAGGGTTATAAATTGTGGAGTTTCTTGCGGTTTTTTGTCCATAGGAAACCTATTATTAGCTAGAACCGTGCACGTAGCTTCTGATGTTTCATAAGTGCCCATGTAGGTTAAGGGAGATGCGCTAAGGTAGCCCGCGAAATTCAAATTTTCGTAGGTTTTTTGAAATTTGCAGGTCAGTAACAGGTTGTATAATATGTTGATCTAAATATGATTCGCGTCCGTAACAAACATGGCTTTACAGAATTATTATCATTAGAATCAGCAATACAACTCTCTGAGTTCGTAGAATCCTATTTAAATGACTATTTCTTGAAATATTCATTCAATAGGATTCTACTATGAGGGTTAGTTGTATTGGTTATTCTAATGATAATAATTCTGTAAAGCCATATTTGTTACCGCGAATCATATTTAGATCAACATACAACCTGACACAGACCTGCAAATTGCAAAAAACCTAAGAAAATTTGAATATCGCGGGCTACCTTAGCGCATCCCTCTTAAGGTGAAATGAAATATTTTAAATTTGACATTAATGAATTTTACAACAACAGTTTCTTACAAGGGGAATTTTTCGTCTGTACATAATAATTATGTCAATCTCCCGAACTAGGAACAAGGACAATCAGTGGACTATAGATTGGGCGTAGGGATACTTGTGTTCCATGCGGTATTGAAAATAGCGTTGTGTAGTTTTGCAATAATTGCAATTGGCATTCCTCCCTCCCTAATACTAGTCCCTGTGGCATTCGTGTGTCGGGAACTAGGGAGTAGTCAGGACGTATAGCCAGCAGCGAGCTAGCAGATAAATTATTGTAAGTGATGGATTGTAAAATTAATTATTTAGTTAACCTTCCTCTGCATAAACCTTTGGTGAAACAAGACGTGATGTTATGTTGTATGTTCTTTAATTAGTTCAGGATTTAAATGAGATCACTGACTGACATTTCAGAGTAATAAACTTACAGAAATACTGGTATTCAGCTGCATCCGGTTAGACTGGAAGCCGACCCCAATATAGTTGGGAAAAGGCTAGGCAGATGATGATGAAACTTACAGAAATAAAAATCGTGATTGACGTTATTATTTTTATAACTATGAAAATACCAAGAAATGATTTTTTTAACTAAATATTCCAACTATTACAAGCCTTCGCTTTTATTGACTTTTTATCGTGTGGTTTTTTTCTTTTCTTGATTTATTATTTCATTTTGCATTCAGCTTTGCACGCTCTCTGCACCTTAAACTTCTCCTTCACCATCCTCTACTCAATATTCTGATACTTGAAAGACATCCTAAATCCTTGGAAATGATAGTTGATGTGTGTGTACCTAGTTAATATATACCTACCTACTTGTTTCCCCAGCAACGTTTACCCTACATCTTTAAACCTACAGAAATGACATTGTTTACAAATTCTCCACAATCATTCAATCGAACTGCACAGTGAATTTTTATGTGATTCTGATGTGACTTAACGTAATTCGTGAATGGGTGTGAAACTGTGAATAGCTCAATTTAGACTAGGAAATTAGTTTTACATTGAGGGTTACGAGTTTGTCCGAAAGGGATATCGGGGCCCTGGCACACAGGCATTTGAAGGAACACGGGTGGGTTTTAGTCAGTAAAAGTCTGACACCCTCCCGCTCGGCCCAAAGCGGGAGAAGCTATTTGATAATTTCCCAACCAAAAAAAAAAAAAGTGCTGGAATGCAAAGACATGGATCGATATTGGACCAATATAAATAGTTTTCAATCCTGTCCAGCATCCAGTATCCAACGCTAAATTAAAATAGAGCTGAAACTAATTAAAATTTCGATCCAGTTGTGTTACTAGATTCCGCTGGATTGAAATACTGGATAAATGTAAATCAGCCTCGTACTTAATCTATTCTTCTACATCATTTTAAGCAGGTCTCTAAAACAGTTTTTATAACAAATTAATACGAACAGAAGCATCGGCCTATTTAGGTAACTGTCGCATTGTTTACGCAAGACCCACGTATTGGTTGACAACTTCAATTTCATACATGATCGCTTCGACGAGGGGCAATAATGAACTTATTTATAAATAGATTGACCAACACCAAGGTCTAATATAACCTTAAATAAATGTGTGTATACTGTATAGACAGTCCTTCTCGCTAATGGATATTGGTATAATAATATGATGCTCATAAAAAAACCACTGGAATAATTGCATACACTTCAAAGTACTTAGAAGCCCCGTATTTGAACGTTCGCATTCTAATCTGTCAAAAGTATTCCAACTTGCTTACGTTATTGAGCAGTTTTTGACATTGATAGTTGCTGAGATGTTTTTGACATTGATAGTTGCTGAGATGTTTTTGACATTGATAGTTGCTGAGATGTTTTTGACATTGATATTTGCTGAGCTGTTTTTGACATTGATAGTTTCTGAGATGTTTTTGACATTGATAGTTGCTGAGATGTTTTTGACATTGCTATGTTGCTGAGATGTTTTTGACATTGATAGTTTCTGTGATGTTTTTGACATTGGTAGTTGCTGAGATGGTTTTGACATTGATAGTTGCTGAGATGTTTTTGACATTGATAAGTTGCTGAGATGTTTTTGACATTGATAGTTACTGAGGTGGTTTTGACATTGTTATTTGCTGAGATGTTTTTGACATTGATAGTTGCTGAGATGTTTTTGACATTGATAGTTGCTGATAAGATTACGACTAACACAAATTAACATTTTTTTATTACGAAAATTGGCCTTCTGACATTTTGTTCCAATAAGAAGCACACTACACACTATTGCATACACACTACATATACTATCGCATATTCAATTGTAATGGCACGAATACACGATAACCACTAGTAAATTATATTGTGCTAGTCGACTTTCACAAGTTGTCAATTTATCATGTTGTTAGATTTATTTGGTAGAACTCTCAGCAAGACATTTGCCAACTTGCGAGTGAATATCGTGCCGTTCATGTACAGTTGTACAGTATAGGTACACATGCAGCATTTTATACTTACTTAGGAAGAATAATCGTACATAGATAGAGCGATATAATCTGGCTCCCCAAAACGAATAATCATCATGACAAGACATTAACTTATGTTTCAATGTATTCATAACATCATGATGTAGTAATTTAGCACTACTTTTAAAAAGTGTTGAAGAGACAATACAAGGTCTGTCTTAGTTTTTGGTTTCAGTTCATTTTTATTTGACAACTATTATGACTGATGCTCGGCTTCTGTCTTTGGTCCTCTGACAAAGACTGAAATCTCAATACCTCTCCGATGACTTTGTCGATGTTTTGTTTCATCTGTTTAAGCGAAGCACTCTGTTTAGGATACGCAGTGTCAAGATATCGAAACAATAGTAGCATCGAATGAACAGACTCCGGTTAAGAATACCTCAGAAACTGGCCATTAGTTGTTAACTCCGATTAAATCGCGATGCACAGTCTGTTTATATGCTCACGCGCATAGTAACTACGGGCATGTAATAAAGTGGTATCCGTTATTCATTATGTCATGGCATGACGATTACTGACGATGATAACGCGTTTTATGTGGAACTTAATCTGGCTTCAATATACCATGATTTATTAAATGAGACCTATTTGAAATAACCCTAACTAATATTATAAATGCGAATGTGAGTTTGTTAAGCTTTTACGCGAGAATGGCTGAACGGATTTGGATGAAATTTGGCACATTTGTAGACCATGACCAGGGGGCCGATCGCGCTATTTCTCAACGTAATTACGGTTCGAACGGAACGTTTTTGTTTTGGTTTAGTTTTGGTTTAGCTGATGTAAGAAACGGTATCGCGCTATTTTTTGTGAGAGTATTGTTCGATCGATCGTTCCTCCAACGTAACTTCCAAAGTAAAGCTAAATCGTTTCCGTTGAAATGATTAGCGCGATACGAAATGTGTCTAACGTAACGTTTTTGGTTGTGGTTTAGTTTTGGTAAATTAGCGCGATAGGCCCCCTGGGTAGGGACATAGGATACTTTTTATCCCGTTAGTACGTTCCTTTGGGATCATTTCCGACTGGCACGCGCGTGAAGCCGCGGGCAAAAGCTAGTAATGCATTAAAAACTCTTCTTTAAAGTATTTTATACTCTACTCTTGGTAGCAATCTATGGGGATTGGGAACAGACACTTTGTCGAGCAAATAGGACATAACTTCAGATTGGAGCTGTCATCCGATCATGTGTCCCCGGATTTGCTATAGTTGAAAGTACTTCCTAGGGCTGTCTTTGAGAGATTTAACAAAAGTAGCTGTTAGAAGCTACGATCTTGGCCTGGTGAAAGTGATTTTTTGATCGCACCCTTAGGATAGACGCTAACACTCGCCAAATCACTTATTTGAACAATCTTTCAAACACACCTCACTGCGTGTTACGTTTTTTTCCATTTTTTTTTTATTTTTACCTTTTCCCTTGCTACAAAATACAGGATGAATGTGGAATCTTATTTTATCGTAAGAAACCCGTCAGTTCGCATATCACACTCATAATAGTCTATTTTGTCAGTTCAACAAGATTCATTGCGTTGATTTAGTAGCGGATAAGACAGATTTTTAAACTAACGATCCAATAAACATTGTTGTACACACGGCTATTTATCAAGCTACACATTTCCACAGTCTATACTGGTCTTGAATTGTATAAGGAATTCCGTATAATGCGACGCTATCTCAGAATGTAAATCTGTAGCTTGATAATGTCACCGTGTTTACGTTCAAAACAAATCTATTTGACAGTTGTATGTTGTATACAATTCGGCTCCAGGTCTTTTCAATGGCGCAGATGACTTTCATCCTGTATAGTAATTAAACTGCTACCATTATTAATTAATTGTGTATTGTTGTTAGCTCGCCCGTCTCGGGTACTACAAACTGGCGGCGGCGGTGCAGGCCGACACCGAGCAGCGCCCGCGCAACGGACTCCACCACCCACACCCTAAGGAGATCAGGTAAAGCATTTGAGACTTATCTAGCAGTTTTTGAAAGCTTTTTAAGCATGGGTTTCCTAAGACAACGGTGCCGTCACATATATTATATACCTGCGTTCCGTAAAAATAGCGTTTTTTGGCACCATAAAGCCAAGCATTTTGATAATGGCCGCCTTTGCGGCCGTATTTTGGCGGCCATCGTTGTCTAAGGTAGTTCTGGCCAAGGAGTATTGTGTTACCCAGTAAGTAACTGGCGTGTGGAGGTCAGATAGGCAGTCGATCCATGTAAATACTGGTATCTATTCAGCTGCATCCGGTTAAACTGGAAGCCCACCCCCACATCATTGGGATAAGACTAGCTAGATGATGACATGCTGCTTACTGTGGTCACAATTAAGAAATCCCTCGAACAATATTTGTATTGTTTTTGAAGGGGACCAATAAGTCAACTCTGCACATTTTAAAGAAGAAATAGCAGCATAAAGGAGAAATACCAGCACGCGGTCAAAGGCATTACTAATAATTATGTTTTAATGAAGAGCGTGTTGATACACGCTCTTCTAAGGATGACCTCACCAGGCAGGGGTGTGATCCTATTTATAGAGACCACTCTTCGAAATGATGCATCAATAGGTACCCCTAAATAACGTACTCTAATAAATTAGGAAGTTTCTAGTAGGCATTAAAGAATTGGTTTTTAGTCAATAGTTTGTCTTTTTCTACTTGTTCAAAAACAGATCAGTTGATCTTTAGATGAAAGTTATTTTCATTCATTACACCGGCGCGGCGCCTGAAAATTGTGTGGAAGTCGGTTAAGTACGGCAGGATGCGGAGGAATGAGGAAAATGTTGTGAGGAACATTTTAAGTATGTATGTGGGCTATAAGAGTAGGGGAAGACCAAAGAAACGATGGATGGACTGTGTGAAAGATGATATGGCTAGAAAAGAGGTGACTACCGAGATGACGACTAATAGAGAAGTATGCAAAAGTCATGTTGCGCCGACCCCGAATAAATTGGGATAAGAGCGATTTTTTTTTCTTGTCCTAGGATTCATCAATAAAATGAACCCTAATTTTATTACAATCTAGCCTTATAGATAGACTAATAAGTAATTAAATTATAACCTAAACTACTAAATTGTCTTTACTAAGAATGTGTCCAATAGCACTTTTCTTATTGTCTCTATTAAGGCGAATACTCTTCATACTTGTGTTTGTTTGGCACTTTTGTACTTTACACTATTTATTAACACTAAACACTAACTCGAACGGTTTTGTTCTTTTTAGTCTTCTTACTATGTTTGTGTGATCGAGAAGCTGGTTTGCCTCGACGTTCACATGCTGATGAAGCCTCTTTTCGTGAGCTTCTGCAAATTTCTGGATCACTTTATCGATGAACTCAACTTTTACATCCCGATGGAGGTCATCATTTCGTATGTACCAAGGTGCATTAACAATTTCCCTTAGCACTTTGTTCTGGAATCGTTGTATAATTAATATATTAGTCTGTTTGGTGCAGCCCCACAGCTGGATACCATAAAATGCGAATGATGAGAGAGAGAAAGATGATAAAGAATAACACTAGTACTCGATTCTCTGTACCTTTAGCATGTGAATACCCCAATACATTTTGTCTAGAGGCCCGTATCCATATAAGCGTCGCAGAAATAATTATTTACTTGATTGATTATGAATGATATACTACAGAAACGACATGTAAATTGTCGAGTATCGGCTATTTCCGTCGTTTAAGATAGGCCCAAGTACAGACACCAGCAGGTCAAGCTACCCGAAACTGTCAAATTTTCCCAATCAACGTTGAGCCTTATGCTGTAGGGATAAAGTTGAAAATCTATTAAAGAAATGTGACAGATTGTAGTAGCTTGATGTGCTGGCATCTGTACAATAGCATAATCAGCCTATAATGTAACCACTGCTGGGACACAGGCCTCCTCTCTTCGAGAGGGAGTGAGAAGTAATCCACCACGCGGGCCCAGTGCGGGTTGGTGGATGTCACATGTCTTCGAATTTTTGGTTCTAGGACATGCCGGTTTCCTCACGATGTTTTTCTTCACCGTTTTTGAGAGCAGTGGTGATGAAATTATTTACACAAAGTAAAGCGCCTGTTTGGGTTCGAAACCATGACCTACAATAATTCGCCAGTCGGGGCCGTTACCACTGTGGGCCACCAGTGCTGAAATGAAATGAATCGTTTATTCTATAAATAGGATATCGGAATCACATTAACACGTCATATTAAAAAAATAAGCTAGATGTAGTCGACATTTCCTATCCGAGAAGAAAAGGCGAAACAAACTCAGGGGTCAAATTCTCTTAAAGTCCAGACATGCTCTTGGTCAGATCATTGTGAGGACCATGTAGATCCGTGTCTGAAATGGTCTTTTGGAGGAAAAAACCACACAAATTTGAGTGGACCTGTCCAATCAGTGCAAGCATTTGTCAGTAATCGTGCAGCTCAACTCAGCTCTCCTGCATTCTCGAGTATCGGCTTTTTCCGGCGTTTAAGATAGGTCCAAGAACAATATATAAACTACGATTAATTTCCTTATGGCATCTTTATTCTGATGGACTTCTTTCAGTTTATTTGGAGTTGGCGCAGTTCATCTTTTTCCATTCATCTATTTCAGTGGTCATCTCAGAGTAAAGTTAACTTCTTCTTTTCTTTGCTCTGCCTCCTTTCTTGTAGCCATCCATATTTATTTACGATTCGGTTTAAGATACTTTGATTCTCTCAAAAAGAAAACACATACTTAGTCACTTTTATAGGAGAAACGCTATAATAATTATAAGTTAGGCGACGGTTTCTCCGGAAGATAAAACATAAGATAAACTATACAATGCATATAGTTTAATAGTCTTTTTTATAATTATTTCTTCTCGTCACACAAAATTTGCTTAGATTAATGACGATGCAGATGATATCCGAGTATTGAAAACTTTACATGGATTGTTGGGCGCCATCTGCACCGTCGGTCGAGAGTATCGCGGTGATAGTCACGCCGTGACATCAAATTCTTTAGAAACTGAATGGAGCAATCTCCTCACGGTGATATCATCGCGGCGACAATTGAAAAAAAAAAACAACCGTCTTCCAGAAAAACGCTATTAAGAGCCTATACTACCTCAAATGGCTTAGCATGATCCTCCGTTATGTCGAAAATACTGCAGCATTAATTTTGAAATAAATATATGGTAAAGTTGAGGAATAATGTTAAGTACTATGTTTGACGAGAACACGATTCCATAGAATTTTCTTGTTAGAAAAAAAATCCAAAGTTACCTCCAAACCGAACAATAAACCGCTGGTATTCAACAAATACTTCAAATTAGATAATGAAACTTTGCATATTAACTGAACTAACTTTAAAGCAGGTCTTATGTTTTTTTTTTATTACCATTATTTACACCTTAAAAAGAAATAAACTAAAATATCGGTCCCTTGGAGTCTTCTCCCTGCCACCGTCTCGCTTGCTCGCGTGATCAAGAGCGAGATAAAGAGTGAGGTGGCGCTGAGGTAGTATAGACCCTTAAGTGAAAAATTACTTTAATTTCGGAATCGATGGCAAAAACTAAAACACAAACCAATTTTTTTTTCTTAATGTTGCCAGTTGCATAACCTCCTCTCTTTTTTGAAATCCGTTTTATAAATAAATAAATAAAAATGGCCACTCTTCTCATGGAGGTCCTAAATGGCAACAAAGAGATTATGAGAAAAGATACTACAGTCGTCCTTTGTGAATTCGTGATAAAAACGTTATAACATTGCACATACTTCGGTTCGGGCCCTTGATTATAATGTTACTAGCGATCCGCCCCTGCTTCACACGGTTTTTACGACTTGACAAAACATCGAAACTTCTTTTTTAGAACAAAGAAATTTCGATTCTTTGTCAAGATTTATATGTCCTTAAATCTTCCGGAATAAATTCTCTAAATGTTGCTGAAATCCGCATCAAAATCCGTCACTTAATTTAGAAGAACAACGCGATCACACAGAGAAATACGAAAAAAAAAAAACGTTACATAGTTTATAATATGCATAGAAAATAGTAATCTTGGCACGGAAATCCAATAACCTAAACAGTAGTGTCCATAGATATCATCCTCACCTTATAAACTGTGAATAGTTCAAGGGCATAGGAAACGTAAACCATACAGCAGCAGTTTACTTTGAACTACTTGTAAACACTTTGAAAGGTTCCGGAGCATCCCTTGGCTTTTATTTATTGGAGTAGTCATTAATATTGTTTTAGCATTGATCTTTGTTTAATGTTGATGGAAATTTCATATTCTATAGTGGAAGGAGAGTCTTGTCTCTGCTGGAGGAAATAGGCAATTTGCTTACGTCCGATGGTCGTGCCTCGTGCGATAGGATAGCTTTTATGTGTAACAGGTCAATCAAATAGGTGAACTCGCAGCATATTAAAGACTTCGCAACTTTCTTAGTAACGGGTAGTAACTGCAATTAGGAACCTCATTTACTTTAAGGCGCTTTAAGTATTGCATTTACAACACGTAAAAATCGTAGAATGATGTTATCCCTAACATCTGGTGAGCCATCGATTACCCAGAGGCAATTACTTGAGCTACAGAAATTTTTGGACTATCGACTTATCTTATTATATGATTTTATTAGCTTCTACAAGGTCTTAATCGAGAGGACTAAGCCCTACTTCATTGTAAATCGCTCGCTATATAGTTCTGTAGCAACATTGCCCTTTATGGATGATAATTATTGATTTACCAACGTTGAATAGTTCATAATCATTGACTTGCTTATATCGTAATATTGACGGTGTAAAGGTATCTGTGAACTCTCACGGTGCCTATACCTTTTCCTAGGAAATACCATTTTGAAACTATGTCCTAAATTAAGTAATAACAGCCGCGCAGGTCGATCGATCAGGTAAAGCTACACTTGCCGCTGTTGGTCCGTAGATGGGTGACCATCTTTACATACCAACACCCCTCCGTGCCTCGGAAAGCACGTTAAGCCGTTGGGCCCGCTGTCATTTGTAGATCTTTGACAGTCGTTACGGGTCGTCAGAAGCCCGGAAGTCTGACTACCAGTCTTATCAAGGGTTACCCAGTAACTGGGTTGTGGAGGTCAGATAGGCAGTCGCTCTATGTAAAATACTGGTGCATCCGGATAGACTTGTAGCCGACCCCAACATAGAACAGTTGGGAAAAGTCTAGGCAGGTGACGATGAATCAGGCCCGTATTCATAATGCCCTAGTGCAGTAAAAGCCTCTTTCCGTTCTTAAAAAAAATCTCAGCATACCTACAATATAAGAAAAAAAATATGCAACTTTCCTGTTTCATAATAACTATTGACCAGGCTACTAAAAACAAGTTTCAAAATCGAGCCTTCGAAACACTTAGATTTCTAATTCCTAACGCGCAGTACTGACTTAGCCTAGTTACCAATTACGCCAGTGATTATAATACAGAAAGTTGTATACAGTTTTTGAGATTAGCGGTGGATAGTGGTGCCTGGCTACTGATGGGCCATCTTCATGCTTTCTCTCAGAATTAGCGTGTATAGCGGCGCATGACAGTTGATTGATGAAAGCGTTCGCTACTGTAGCTTGTAGGAGTAGTTGGTAAAGCAAACTGAGGCGTTTATTTATTTGAGCATGGAAGACATACAGCAAAAATAAAACATAGGCTGTCTATGACTTCGGACAAAAGTGAAAATTTATCGTTCAACGCCGGCCGCCGCACACTGGTCCCGAATGATAAAAAAGTGGACATTAAGAAATTTTTGACAGAAGGTCAACGGATTCGGCTGATTTTTTTTTAGTAGACAGCTGATGCAATTACAAATCACTTTTATAGATTGAGTTTTTGCCAAATAAGCCGTATTTTCAGAGAAAAAAAATATTGAAATATTTTTTGTATGAAAGAAATCCTAATTTTGTCTTTATCTTCCAAGATTCAAACGTATTCAAAATAAAACTTAGCGCAGCTTGTAGAGGTGCTAATTGCTCACCACTTTGTCATAGACACTCTTCTGCGATTTTGTGCTCCTTTTGAGTTACAGGCACTTTAAATATTTTTTGTATAAAAAAATTCTAATTTTGTCTTTATCTTCCAAGATTCAAACGTATTCAAAATAAAACTTAGCGCAGCTTGTAGAAGGGCTAATTGCTCACCACTTTGTCATAGACACTCTTCTGCGATTTTGTGCTCCTTTTGAGTTACATGCACTTTAAATATTTTTTGTATGAAAAAATCCTAATTTTGTCTTTATCTTCCAAGATTCAAACGTATTCAAAATAAAACTTAGCGCAGCTTGTAGAGGGGTTAATTGTTCATCACTTTGCCATAGACACTCAATTGCGATTTTGTGCTCCTTTTCAGTTACAGGCACTTTAAATTTTTCGTTGTCGGATGAGCTTTACTAGTTTTTTGTAGACAGCTGATACAATTACAAGTAACTTTTAAAGATGTATTTTTTGTTAAATAAGCCGTATTTTCAGAGTTAAAAAATTAATTCAGGCGGATTAGAAATAATCTTGTTAAAGATAGACTAAGATGTAATAACATTTTCTTCATTAATAAGTAACTCTTATAAATGTCTTTCTATTAAAAAAAGTCTTATTTTAAATATATCAAATAAACAACTTGGATATCTCAAAACGTGTACAGACATGTTCAGGTACAGGTAATTTATTGTGTGACTCATATTCAGATTATAAGCATTTTTTGGTAATGAGTCATTGCTTAATTAGCCGATTACTTACAATTTGGGCTATATTTGGTCATCTAACGCTAGTGAATGCGTCGGAAACGCTGAATGATAAAAAGGTATAAATTGCAATTAAAACTTTTCCTTCGTACTTTAACGGGCGGAAAATAATTGTAAAAGCGTGTGTTTTGTTGTGGAACTATAATTAAAAGACTGTTAATAGTGCAAGAGCCGTTTATTATTGAAGAAAGTGACCAAAACAGATAAGCACGCCAAGATCCCTGCCCTAAATCAAATACATATTAAGTGATAAAGTATAAAATAAATAAATAAACAAAACATGCATGTAAAGATAAATTAAGCGTTAGGGTTACAGGTAGTTCAAATTTTTTAAGTACGCCTTAATACAATACCTATATTATTATATAGGTTTGTATTTTGACGGTCCTAAGCCCGTTAAGGTACGAAGGAAAAGTTTTAATTGCAATTTATACCTTTTTATCATTCAGCGTTTCCGACGCATTCACTAGCGTTAGATGACCAAATATAGCCCAAATTGTAAGTAATCGGCTAATTAAGCAATGACTCATTACCAAAAAATGCTTATAATCTGAATATGAGTCACACAATAAATTACCTGTACCTGAACATGTCTGTACACGTTTTGAGATATCCAAGTTGTTTATTTGATATATTTAAAATAAGACTTTTTTTAATAGAAAGACATTTATAAGAGTTACTTATTAATGAAGAAAATGTTATTACATCTTAGTCTATCTTTAACAAGATTATTTCTAATCCGCCTGAATTAATTTTTTAACTCTGAAAATACGGCTTATTTAACAAAAAATACATCTTTAAAAGTTACTTGTAATTGTATCAGCTGTCTACAAAAAACTAGTAAAGCTCATCCGACAACGAAAAATTTAAAGTGCCTGTAACTGAAAAGGAGCACAAAATCGCAATTGAGTGTCTATGGCAAAGTGATGAACAATTAACCCCTCTACAAGCTGCGCTAAGTTTTATTTTGAATACGTTTGAATCTTGGAAGATAAAGACAAAATTAGGATTTTTTCATACAAAAAATATTTAAAGTGCATGTAACTCAAAAGGAGCACAAAATCGCAGAAGAGTGTCTATGACAAAGTGGTGAGCAATTAGCCCTTCTACAAGCTGCGCTAAGTTTTATTTTGAATACGTTTGAATCTTGGAAGATAAAGACAAAATTAGAATTTTTTTATACAAAAAATATTTAAAGTGCCTGTAACTCAAAAGGAGCACAAAATCGCAGAAGAGTGTCTATGACAAAGTGGTGAACAATTAGCACCTCTACAAGCTGCGCTAAGTTTTATTTTGAATACGTTTGAATCTTGGAAGATAAAGACAAAATTAGGATTTTTTCATACAAAAAATATTTAAAGTGCATGTAACTCAAAAGGAGCACAAAATCGCAGAAGAGTGTCTATGACAAAGTGGTGAGCAATTAGCCCTTCTACAAGCTGCGCTAAGTTTTATTTTGAATACGTTTGAATCTTGGAAGATAAAGACAAATTAGAATTTTTTTATACAAAAAATATTTAAAGTGCCTGTAACTCAAAAGGAGCACAAAATCGCAGAAGAGTGTCTATGACAAAGTGGTGAGCAATTAGCACCTCTACAAGCTGCGCTAAGTTTTATTTTGAATACGTTTGAATCTTGGAAGATAAAGACAAAATTAGGATTTCTTTCATACAAAAAATATTTCAATATTTTTTTTCTCTGAAAATACGGCTTATTTGGCAAAAACTCAATCTATAAAAGTGATTTGTAATTGCATCAGCTGTCTACAAAAAAAAAATCAGCCGAATCCGTTGACCTTCTGTCAAAAATTTCTTAATGTCCACTTTTTTATCATTCGGGACCAGTGTGCGCCGCCGCGCCTAAGATATTATTCACTTCAATAAAATAATGTTTATCTAAAACAGAAATTAAACTTTTCACGTGGTCAATTTACTTTTAACGCGCTTGTGGCTAAGTAATAACTGCCGCACGGGTCGATCGATCAGGTTAAGCTACGCTTGCCGCGGTTGGTCCGTGGATGGGTGACCATCTTTTCACACCAAGATTCCTCCGTGCCTCGGAAAGCACGTTAAGCCGTTGGTCCCGGCTGTCATTTGTAGATCTTTGACAGTTGTTACGGGTCGTCAGAAGCCCAAAAAGCTGGTATTCAGCTGCATCCGGTTAGACTCGAAGCCGACCCCAACATAGTTGGGAAAAGGCTAGGCAGACGATGACGTGGTCAATTTAACTTCACTTACTGTTACTAAAACATGTCGTCGCGAGCATGTGACGCGAACCCATAAGTTTTGTCCCCTACCAAAACATCGCTCAACGCGCCTAAAGAAGTTTTCTGTTCAAAAACTGTTCAAATAAAAATATATTTTAGGGGACATGTTGCTATGGCTGGTTGCCTTGTTGCCACATTAAACTTGAGGAAGTAGTGAAGGATAGGTGTTTTAGGGCTGTGGTTTTGTAACTTAATCTACAAAAGGTCAGCCTAATTTTGTAAATAATATGAGCAAAATGTTCTATGGTTTTGCACAAAAATAGACCGGTCCTTTTATAACGTCGCTTTCATCGGAAATAATAATCTGGCTGATCGAAAGCGGTTTTCACTGGAATTCTGTTGTGACAAATTTGTGTAACCTTTTCCTAAAGGTTACAGGTTGACTCGTCCTTCTTCCTTACCTATCCACGGTGGTTATAAGTGATAAGTTATAACCAGACATTTATTATAACGTCCACTCAATTGATTACTTTAATTTTTTTTAAATAAAATTAGATAGAATTGGGATAAAATTGGATTATGATTTTTATCCCCGTATGTTTTTGTAATGGTTGACCAATTTCGGATCTCGGCGAGGCATTTATTCATACATATATTATGGTGAAATTGCTAATCGAGACGAAGTTGTAAGAATCTGAATCTGTGAGGGATTTGTTTCAGAACAATCTTTGGGAAATGCTACTGGCGACTTCGCCATGGTGTCCCAGTGAAATCTGGAGCCGTTATTCCAAAATATAATAAGTATAATTTTGTTACAGCAGGAGCAAAACCACAACAATGGACAGTGATAGCCTGGTGCTGTGGAGGCGGCCCCTCATCACTCTGGAATACTTCTTCAAAGAACTCATCATATTGATTTCCACAGGAGTACAGAGGTAACGAACAATACATTTGTCATGATTTTTTTTAGATAACTATACAGTTTATCGGCCAACGACTGGATTAACTTACAGAAAGTGTGTACAATCGTTTAGAAATAAAAAAAAAAACAGTATCAGACATAACCCTCACAGAATGGCAGTTTTTTAGAAGTATATTTGAAAATTAATTTCTCATAACATCACGCCTGTAACCTCTGAAGGGGTCTGCAGAGGTGTACCTATTGTATACCCACATTTCGCCAGTTATGTTTAAGCCCCATGTATTAGGGGGCGGGCCTATTGCCATTTTCATTTGAAAATTAAAGTTCAATAATTGCTTGACTGGATGTATCGTATGTAAACTTTATGCAACTTGTGTTCTTGACCGAGTGCATCAAAAATTATCGCTGGTAGGTTAAGTAGTCAATATGGTTGTTTTGTTTCAGGCTATTAGCGTACAAATTGTTGGCGCTGACGATATTTTTAGCAACATTAGGCACAGCTATATCTTACTACGTTAGCGGCCCACATCAGCCGTATGTACAGGTAAATAATCATTTTCTTATCCTTTTTCAAACAAATGATACTTATTTTAGCAAATCAGAAACTAGGTAGCTTTTTCCCTTATTCAATTACTTAGTACATCGAATTCCATCCAAAAATCTACCGAATTCAAGGACACATAAATATTCCATTTGGTTACTTACACTGCACAGCGTTTTTTTTGTTTTTTTTTGGGTGGGAAATTATCAAATAACTAGCGGGAGGGCGTGTCAGACTTTTACTGACTAAAACCCACCCGTGTTCCTTCATTTGCCTGTGTGCCAGGGCCACGATATCCCTTTCGGACAAACTCGCAACCCTGGCAGGCATTGGCCCTAATGGACCCCGTCAATTCGTGCTGACGTCTCTTTGAGGCGCGCGTGGAACACAACACGCCGTCCACCCGGGCCTGGTCCTTATCGGACGGCGAGTTACCCATTGCTCACCGTCCGCAGGCCCGCGCCTACGGTGGCCGGAAATCGGCTTGCGACTGCCGACGCCCAGGGCGTCTCCTGCGGCGATTAGGGGCGTGAGGGCGTGAACCCTGCCTCTCCCTCACGCGTTCCGCCTCCTCCTTCGCGAGCATTACTGCTTCGCAGAAGTAGGTGATGGCCTCCCATGCACTCTCGCTCCGAACCATGGCCTGAACCAGGGCCGGACGCGAGAGATCGCCGCCGCCGATCGCCTCCGTGAGGACACGGCGGTGCTCCGCCCAAGCCACATGACAATCAATAATCGCACGGGGTGTGAGGCAGGGTATAGCAGGGTATTAGTCCCAGGTGTTTATTGATGCGTTTAATTACAGTTACACACATGAAATTACCTATACAAACTCGTTTAAAAAGCTATTAAATATTATTTTATTGTTATCCAAGATTGTCTCAACAGTTACTTATCCTTCCTTTAGAATTATATTAAACAGTGTCAAAATTAAATTGCAGTTTCCTGCACATGTTTGTGTTTCTTATAGCAATCTACATAGAAAAAAGAAGCCCTAGAACTAGTGGCATTAATCAGAAATGGGTTCGTTTTCTAGGCCTATTTCCTTAATTTACAGTGATAAGAAAGTCGTTGTAATAGGCCCTTAGGGGTCTCAAAGAAGCCGTCGATTTAAAGTAATTTAAGTTGCGTTAACATCTACTCCACGAGAATTAAACCACAGCCTGTTTTTGGCCCCAAATTTTAAAACGACCCATTAGTGAAGGCCGCAGAAGTTTGCCTAAAGCGGGCAGCGCAGAAACCGTCATAACCATGCTTGATGGAGGCGTACTTCTAGTTGATTGATGATGAGTTATGATCGGACATAACATAGCCTATAATGTTTCCATTACTGGGAAATGGACCTCCTCTCCGTGAGAGGAAGGCTGGAGCGGTTTAGGACTTATCTCGTCCCCCGGTCTACTTTTTGATATACAATGGTCTCTGTAGTCCCATGAAACATGAGGCTCCAGGGGCTAGTGTGAATCTTTAGGGTCATTCGAGTAATCGAGTCTGATTTAACCTCGCTTGGGTCGGTGCATTTCATTCAATCATAGGACATCTCCTCACACATTGGAAAGTCCCGCTGTAATTTTATTTTTGTTTCCAGGTAGTAATAGCCAGCTTAGCGTGGTGGGGTTGGTGGGTGGTACTAGGCGTGTGCAGCTCCGTGGGTTTAGGTACGGGACTGCACACGTTCCTGCTATATTTGGGCCCGCACATCGCGCGCGTCACGTTAGCTGCGTACGAGTGCGGAGCGCTCAACTTTCCTGAACCGCCTTATCCTAATGAGTGAGTAATATTGAGCTCATAGTTGTCCCTATAATATTGAGAAAATTTGAGTATTATGTACTTGTAACTTTGAGCAAAGTTGAGTATCTAGTGTGTCCTTTTACCATGGAGCCAATAATATTGTCCAAAGTCTAGTATTATGTCGTTATAACATTGATCAAAGTTGAGTAGGATGTCTCTAAAACATTGACTTGAATGTCCTTATTTGATCAAAGTTGAGAATGTTGTCTATAACAATACATAGTTATTTGTATGTCCTTAGAACATTTTCAAAAGTTGAGTATATTATGTCACTATTTTATTAACGACTAGCTTTTGCCCGCGGCTTCGCGCGCGTGATCCCATAAGAATGTGTTAATCCAGGTTATAAGTTATATCTGGGCCAAATTTCATTCAAATCTGTTCAGCTGTTTTTACGTCAACACGGAACATACGTCCAGGCAAACAGAAAAACTGACAAAAATCCTAATAACTATATTTTTGGCATCAGACTCGTTTCCACACCTCGTAGCAATTACTTTTTTTTTAAAATATTCAATGTACAGTTTTGACTTCGCTACTATTTTATTATATTATGTAGCTACATTCAGATTCATTTATTTATTTTAAAACATAGGTACATTTTAAGTTCTTAGTTGGTAATACAGTGAGGGCGCTATGTTTTGCCTCTAGGGCGTACAAAAATAATAATCTGCAATATAATTAAAACAAGAAATTAATATAGGTATATGAACCACAAATAACAAGTAAATAAAATTAGATCTTCATAGAAACAATAAAAATGTCTGCAGTTATTGTAATAAAATGAAAATGAAAAATCGTCAGCACTTATTAAGAATGTTAAAGAAAGTGAATTATGTCATAAATTAAAAATTAAATGTCATTATGGAAGATCATTAATTGTTACATAACAAATGTCAGAAATTTTATAACGGCATGTCATTCAAATTGTATTGTATAGATGTAGAAGTGGAGTACATATAATTATGTGCCTATAAAATTAAGTTGAATATCATGTCTCTATAAATTGACGTAGATGGTAAAATTAAGTATAACATCGTTTTCTGTTATTACCCTATTCCAGCATAATATGTCCAGCCGAAATAGACCCAAACAACGTGGTGACGATATGGGACATAATGTCGAAGGTGCGCATCGAGTCCATGATGTGGGGGATAGGGACTGCGCTGGGCGAGCTGCCGCCCTACTTCATGGCGCGCGCGGCCAGACTATCTGGCGGAGGAGTGGCTGAACTAGCAGCTAACGATGATTCCAGGACGGGCAGGTGAGATCAAAAATCAGGTTTAGAATCAGCACTTTTTCAACGTCAGAATTACATAAGACAGTCCCCCAAAACGCCCGTCTTTCACCACTTCCTAGTGCTTTAGCTGGGACGAAGAAGTAGCGCAACAAACTCCCCGGCTGACGATGGCTCCAGGACTAGCAGGTTAGATAATCATAGTATGTTAGCAGTATGTCATGATGTGGGGCGTAGGGACCACCCTGGGGGAATTACCTCCTTACTTCTTGGCGCGGGCGGCCACTGTCTGGCGGGGGAGTGACCGAACTAGCTGCTAACGATGACTCCAGGAGTGCCAAGTGAGAAATGAGGAACCATACACCAAACGAAATAAAAATTATTTGCAAAAATTGTAGTACAGATGCCAGCAGGTCATGCTACCCGAAACTGTCAAATTTTCCCAATCCACCTTGAACCTTATGCTTTAACGATAAAGTTGAAAATCTTTTAAAGAAATTTGACGGATAGCTAGGTAGTAGCTTTATGTGCTGGCGTCTGTACATTACAGATGGTCAGGGTTTTTAACAGTTTCTAAAACATTCGCTAAAACTAGCATGCAAAATATTAAACATAACACGCTATATTCGTATCATCCCCGTAGAGCGAACAGTCACATTGTTTCAGAATAATTTTTTGAGATGCGAGTTTTGTTTAAATTGAAAATAAATATTGAGAAATTATTAATAATTTCTCGCTTCCATCTTTTGCTTTAATATCACTTACCATCAGCAGGCTTAGCATGATGAAGCTCTGTATTTCTACTCTACTGTAGAATAGAAATCCCTTGTCTACCGAAAATGTTCTACTGTCTACACGGAAACGTCATTTTTGTCTACTCTTCCGTCGACAAAACGCTTCTCTACGGTTCTCGTGCTAAGCCTGCAGTTTAGATGAAGACCAAGAGATTGTTCGCTGTGGATAAAAATATAAGGGCGTCGTTTGTGATAGAAGTTCTGGATTAATATAATTTCCAAAAGGGCGCCCTCAAATTAGCCGTAACCATTGCGATTTGGCGCGGGTAATTTGAAGCCGCCCTACGTAAGGCTTTTTTGTTTTCGTAGAGCGAGTTTTGTTTACATAATATTCAAAATTAAATCTTACGATCCTTGATCATTTGAAAACATATTCGAAAGCGGATCAAAGATTTCAATAAAAACTTAGAGGATTTTTTATCACCGGTCTTTGAACTTATCAAACAGTATATTAAAACTCGTACTTGAGACACGCTAATAAACAAAAAAAGGCTCTTAACTTTTTGCTATCAATTTTAAGAGTAAACTTTTTATACAAGTCTGAACATTAATTTCAAATGTCATAATTAATAAGTAAGTTTTTGTTGTGCTAAGCAATGATGTATGTGCGTAATATTTGATATTTATTTATTGTGATTGCTCTTTTGGAAATATTATTTTTATAAATATAGTTTTGTTGAGCTGTAAGTTGCCCATAGATAATACCGTTTTATAGTGACCAATGCTGTTCAAGTTAAAACCATTCCTAGTTACAATATAGCAACTGTTTTTGCAAATCTCAACCTCAATTATTATATGGCCCACAGAACAGAAAAAAACAGTAGAGGTCACAAGTAGGCAGGGCCCGCTTACCCCGAGTTTTGCGGAGTACCGCGTATGTCTGCTCTGCGCATGAATGACGCACATCAGTCTTACGGTGACAAAAACTTGAAAACAAATTACAAAAATTAATATTTGCCGCTATGCCGTAACCACGATAGCAGAACTAAAAATTTATCAAATGATAGTATATCCACCATCGGTAAGTCCTAATTTATTTAATTTCGATTACAATTTCAAAAATAATATTTTACGGAACGTTGCGGATACGTTACGGAAATATCAATCTTAAATATAACGAAATACAGCTTTAAATTGAATGGATTTACTATAGTGACATCTAGCGGCGGCTAGCGTAACTTGTTTATTAAACTATTCCGTGTACGCTTTAAGCGGAAAAGGTAATAAATACTTAAAAAACTTAAATAATAAACAACTCTATCGTTATAGATCTATGGTCTATTTTCAAATAAGCGACGACTGACATATTTCCTAGACTTTAGACATTCAATATTAAATTACCAATCACACCTGGGATTTCTTAGTGTTACGAAATACAATTTAACCTGTTTATGTGTGACTGCCCCACGCTGGTTCCGATACTAATGAAGGGCTATGCGATTTCTACTGGTTTTTAGGGTTCCGTACCCAAAGGGTAAAACGGGAACCCTATTACTAAGGCTCCGCCGTCTGTCTGTCTGTCTGTCCGTCTGTCACCAGGCTGTATCTCATGATCCGTGATAGCTAGACAGTTGAAATTTTCACAGATGATGTATTTCTGTTGCCGCTAAAGCAAAAAATACTAAAAACCAGAATAACATAAATATTTAAGGGGGCTCCCATACAACAAACGTGATTTCTTTTTGCTCGTTTTTGCTCGATATTGATAACGGTAACTGGTAGACACTTGAAATATTCACAGAATATTTAGTTATATATTCACTTTAAAAATAAAAAAATAAATTACAATAAAACAAATATTTAAGGGGGGCTCCCATACAACAAACTTGATTTTTTTGCCGTTTTTATAGATAATGGTACGGAACCCTTCGTGCGCGAGTCCGACTCGCACTTGGCCGGTTTTTGTTTTTCTGTTCTGTGATATGGCCTCAATTTGGTGTACAGTGTTTTTTTTTTCATTTCGTCATAGGCTTATATATATTGTTTTTTTTTTAGTTCGCACAGGTCATTTATGACCTGTGCGAACTAAAAAAAAAACAATATTTCCAGTTTCAAGTGTCCGCAAAAGAATATTATAATGGACTCTGTAATTATAAAACTTATACGGCTTATTTTAATAATTTTAGTTTTAAATTGTTATTTTTTAGTTGTTTTTTTTTGCTGTAGGTACTCTGGACGCTTTTAACATATTATTATGTGTCTTTTTTACATCGTTCTCACATATAAATTCAACATTAATAATGGTTTTGTAACAATATAATTCAAAAGAGTGTCCATGGAGTTTCTTGTCCGTTCTTCTCCATAAGTACCTACTACGCTTTGGAACGGGCAACTAGCTTCATATTTCTGACTAACCGACTCCTTGACAGTTCAAAAGTGCCTGTCAATGGTTTAATGAAAATGATTGCTTTGAATTTGAAATAATTCTATCAAATTCCCCATTCTTTTTCCAGAGCAAAACAAATGGTACAAAAACTGGTCCAGAAAGTGGGATTCGCGGGCATCCTAGCCTGCGCGTCGGTACCAAACCCCCTGTTCGACCTGGCTGGTCTGACCTGCGGGCACTTCTTGGTACCGTTCTGGACCTTCTTCGGTGCCACCGTGCTTGGCAAGGCAGTCATCAAGATGCACATACAAAAGATGTTTGTTATCATCGCATTTAATGAGACTTTGGTTGGGTGAGTTGGACTTTTAAAGTATACCTATTAATTTTCTAGAAGTTTTTAAAAAAACTTGTGAATAAAAATAAAAAAAAGAATGTCGTGAAGAATCCTGAATTTGGTGGTCTGAAACTTTTGCTTTGTAGAGATCAATAATAATAATTGGCTGAAAAATTGAGAAATTAATTTAGTTGTGAAATCAGTCAAACTAATACAATAAGAATGAGAATAACAATAATTTATTTTAGCAAAAAGAAGATATACAATGCATGTTAAGTTATTATTATTGGGCATCATCTGTCTAGCATTTTCCCAAATATGTTGGCGTCGGCAGTCTTGAGCGACTCCCATCTGACCTCTACCACAATTATTGGCCAAAAAGGGTATAAATAAAAAACCACCCAAATAATAAACAAAAAATTTCGTTGTGTATGTTTTGCTCGTTCATATTTTTGATACAAAGAGCCTATACTACCTTAAATGGCTTAGCATGATCCTCCGTTATGTCGAAAATACTGCAGCATTAATTTTGAAATTAATATATGGTAAAGTTGAGGATTAATGTTAAGTACTACAATTGACAAAAACACGATTCCTTCAAATTTTCTTGTTAGAAAAAGAAACCAAAGTTACCTCCAAACGAACAATAAACCGTAGTATTAAATAAATACTTCAAATTAGATTATGAAACTTTGCATATTAACTGAACTAACTATAAAGCAGGTTATATGTTATTATTTTTTTAAATTACCATTAGTTTCACTAAAAAGAAATAAACTGAAATATCGATCCCTTGGAGTATTCTCCCTACCTGCTCGCTTGCTCGCGTGACCGCGGGAATAGTGCGCGAGCGAGATAAAGAGTGAGGTCGCGCTGAGGTAGTATAGACCTTTAATAGAAAACTTTCTATTCCTAATTAATAATTTAACTCGCAATCATAATAATAAGCCTTTTCATTCTTTTCCAGCCAAGTCCTTTCCTGGGTAGAAAGGATACCCTACATCGGGCCAAAACTAGAGGCTCCTTTACTAGAATTCTTACGCAACCAGAAGGCTCGTTTGCACAAAAACGACTCAGCTGCACCCGCAGACAACCAAGGATCGGTTCTATCCAGTTTATTAGAGAAATTCGTACTTGCAATGGTGGTATACTTCGTTGTGTCGATAGTGAATGCGCTTGCGCAGAACTACAGCAAGCGACTAGGAAAGAAGAAGGGAAAGAAACGGGAATAGGGTCTGCGATCGCCGGGCGACGCGTTAATTGCTATCGGTATGTATGTTTTTATTAATTACTAGGTTTTGCTCGCGGCTTCGCCCGTACTGTAACGTGCACGCCAGTAAAGCTACCAGTTTGCTTGATTTTTTCGGACATCTTCAACAATCATCGTCATATTTCAGCCAATTTACACAAAACCTTAATTAATTATACACCTCAACTTTCCCCCTGAATCACTATGTCCATTGGTGAAAACCGTATGAAAATCCGTTTGGTAGTTTTTGAGTTTATCACCTTCCGACAGACAGACGCGGCGTGCGAACTTTGTTTTTTATTATGTAAGGACTAAGATTTGCGAAAAATCGTAAAAATGGAACCGGAAACTGGAATAGAACCCGTCGAAGTGGCGGTGCTTGGGGGAGGCCTATGTCCAGCAGTGGACGTCTTTCGGCTGAAATGATGTAAACATGGGGGGAGGTATTTGCTTAGAAGTTGAGGAGTGGGATAAGACTATGGGTTAGCAAAATAATACAGTACCTACTTTCTTGAACATTTTGTACATTTTGTGAATGCCCATTTTTAAATATGGAGTTATAATGTTAGTATAATATCACGGTTCTTGAGTTTTCTAAGTTTTGTCATTAGTAGCTACGAGTAGGCATAAGATAAACAATAGTTCCCCAGCCTCAAGTTTTTGTAATATTTTGGTAGTTGCTGAGTGCATTTGTGCAAATAAAAAAATAGTCAGGAATAATATCGACTGGGAGAAATATAGTATATTTCTCCCAGTCGATATTATTCCTGACTATTTTTTTATTTTTATTTAGAATCTGTATTAACAATTACATACATAAAGTCTGCCAAACTGCAAAACAGTTTGTCGGCAGTAGTTCTCGTCTAGCAATGGATTACAAATTTTGAAAATTATATGCTTTAACTTAATTTAATTAAAAAATAGTAATAGTAATAGTAATAGTAGTAATAAGTATTTAATTAAATTAATTTAATTAAATTTAATTGTGCTAATTACTTAGCACAATTAAATAAAAAACTATTAAATAAATACCTCCAGTTCAGATCAAAAATCTCAAATTTAACAAAAAAAAAAAAAACATTTTCTATGGACACAATGAGAGAATGTTTTTGTAAAACTCTTTTAAGTTGGTCCTTAGACTTGACATGCGCTATAAGTTTGGGGGTAGCTCATTCGCTAACGTTGGTACTACGTATCTTCTTGTGCGCTTACCAAAGTAGTTAGTTACTTTTGGAACAGCTACTTAGTTACTTTTAGTTTTCTTTGACAGTATCGGACCACGTAATACATCCTATTTGCCTCATATTTACCCTAAACTACGTAGCTAAAAATAAAATATAGTGAATGAATACTAATGAACATTTCTTTTACATACTTCCTCGACATAATCTTTTTTAATTTGACATTATATACCTATAATTTTAATTTAAACAAGATTCTAACTTTTATTATTTTAATAATATTTTATATCGTTTTTTTTAAATGTTTTGTTAATGTGATAACGTTGTAGGCTTAATAGACTGTACATTTGTAGACCATTTTCTATTTTGTTAAGGCCTACCTGGTACTTTTGATGGGCCTACACTGTCCTCTCACACCTATTAACGCTGTGGTTTGAAAACATTGTAAAGCTAATTATTTTTAAAAGAGTAACTGTGGAGTTTCTTGCCGGCTCTTCTCCATAGAAAACGACCAATTGGAACCTCCAATTGCAGCTTCTGACGTTTCATAACTGCCCATGTAGGTTTTCTTTTTTCTCTAGCCTTTGCTGTCCCACTGCTGGGCAAAGGCCTCCCTCCACTCCTTCCATCTTTCGCGAGCCCGCGCGTCCTCCTTCCAGTTTTGACGGAACCTATCCAGTTCGTCCCGCCATCTCCTACGTGGTCTGCCGCGACCCTGTCGCACTGTCTCAGGGCACCAATTCTGTGCTATTTGGGCCCACAGTTGGTCCGGCAGACGCGTCCTGCCCAGTCCCATTTAAGTTAGGCAGACTTTTGAGCCACGTCAGCTATCTTTGTTTTGGAGCGCAGTATTGTGTTTGCCTAGTGTGAAATAAAATATTTTGATAGATTGTGTATTATTTCGCAGCGCGGCGGCGGCCGGGCCAGCGCGTGCGCCGGCGCCGGTAGTGCGTCACGTGGTCCGCGCCCGCACGCGCTACACCTACATGCTACACGTTGCGCACCGTGTTACACTTTACCATAACTACCTACCGTTCTAATGGCGTATATAAATGTTATACATCATAATGTTAAATTGTATTGTACATACATATTGTAGACAAAAACAGCTAGTTTATTACACAAAATGGCTGGGCATTTTGTGTAATATCCAATAATAACGCTTTCATCTTTAAAAAAAAACAGATATTATTCAGAGTCGAACCATAGACAATTTTTTTTAAATGCTTCAAAAAGGTTTTAAGCTTTACCAAAGAGCAAAGCCATTTTTTTAAGGACGGTTGGTAAACGCAATTATTCAGCTGTACATACTAGGCTATGTAAGGTGCGTTACTATCAATGTTTTTCCTCTCAAAATTCAAACAATATAAACATTTTCGACTCAGTGTTATAGTTTGAGCAGGTTCTTGTTTTATTAGCAGACGTTTTGCTTTAATATTGGCAGTTTTAGTGTTATTAATAAATAATAATGAATGGTCAGGCAAAATAGTTATAATAGGAATAACGTACACCTTATGGATGGGGCACCAAAGTTAAATACTTATATTTTGTCAAAATGTAATTATTCTAGGCACGTATTCTAAAAAGATACTCAGTCACGAATTTCTCTATTTAAAACTTGATTTTAGTCGAGATGAATATCGAGTCTGAGCGTAGAATATGGATCTAGAAATTAATTTTTTCGCCATCATTGCCCCCTTTCACTTAAAACATCCAAAGGTTTTCAAAAATATCCTTAACAAGATATAACTTCTTACATTCATAAGTATATAAAAACAGCTATCGCCCGATCTATAGCTCTTGCCTTTACAACAATAATGTACATAAGTAGCGTTAATATATAAAAAAACTAGCTAATATAACACACCAACGCACTACTGTGCACATATCTGAGTTACTCTCGAATACTCAAACGACATTTATCTTTATGACGTTCGTGTAAGTGTTTCTGTCTCAACTATACACCTTAAAGTGACAGAGACAGCATGAGGTTCAGCGGTGGTAAGTTGTGTTTGAGTATTTGGAGGTTAGATTAATGAGTGACTAGGTTTAGCTTAGGTGCTCAATTAAAGCCCGTAATATTGTTGGGCTTGCAAGAATACTGGAAAAAGTGGCTGTATATAGACAATTTCTGCAGTTTTTATAAAATGAGAATTATCTGTTACGCGAAATTGACAACTTTTTTCATTTTCTCCATCTTCTATATAGATCATTTTTATTGTAATGTGTGACATTGTGAAATGTCTAACCAACCGAAGTCGTATTTGTTGTCAGAACAATCCAGATAGTTCTAATTCGAAAACAATTAAAATATTACATTTATTAGTAAAAGCTACTAGAAAGAATACTAATGATTGTCGTTAGTCTCACTTATTTTTGTGGCCTGTACTTTAAAGTACAGTCATAAAAAAAAGTATTTGTTAACTCACTTTCAAAGGTAAAAAAAAATACCAAAATGTATATTATTTATCTCATGTGATTATATTGATTCCAAAAAAATAACGTTTATTGCTGTTCCTAATTTAATTTGATGTCTCCCGTTATTTTTAATAAGGTTTTTCACCTAGTCCCCTCCTCCCTAACGGAACGTATCAGAATGTGACAGCATTACTTTTAAAGGGAATTAGATTTAATGGACTTACGTGCAACTAGCGATCAAGGCATTAAGTTATAACAGAACGTCGTAATGTCTAGTTAACTTAGCCCCAATTAATGTTAAGAGTTTCCGATTGAAAGACATTTTTGTATCTCGTGTTTATAAAAGATGATTAATGATAAGTAGATAAATGATGTCCAGTATTAAAATTAAGGATTTTTTAATTATAATAGGAATGAATTCATTGTGTAAGGTTTCAGAGGTCGCATTCCTTCTATATAGACAGTTTAAAAATACAGTTTGATATAAATTTTTTGAATTTTAAATGATATAGTTGATATTGGGTTTGTGAAATGCTAATTATTGTGAGTACCTATTTAGTTATTGGAAATTCTATTTTAAAACTGGGATTTTTTCTTAGAATCTTCTCATTATTATTTATTCTTATTTATTATTTAAATAAATAATTTTCTTTCTATTTATTTATGTATGTGTATCATACTTTTCTATGGAAACGGGTATCAGAGATGCCTATTACTAATACTCAATTAGCCTTTCTTTATAAGCATCGAAAATGCTTTGTTTAAAGACAATTTATGAGGAAAACTTTCTCAAAATATTAACACTAAATAATTTGCATTTCATTCAAGCTTAAAAATGATACTGTGGGTAATTTTATGAATAATTAAAAATAGCAGCGTGCAATTCTATTATCTATATCTGTAGTTTTGTGAATTAGGTAAATGTAGGTCTCAAATTCTGCTAAGTTTTTCTTAGAACTAAAATTAATAGAAAAGAAATAAATAAAAACGCTGTGGGAATAGTGTTCACAAAAATGTTAGCGTTTGAAGTTTTATGCACATTTTGGTATACACTTTACTAAAACATAGACCATTACCATTTTTGCCTGTAGACATCTGTTCGCCAATGCGGACAAACAGCCCATGCATACGCACAACTTTCATAAATCTTTATGAACAATGATGAGTATCAATGAATACTTATTATAGGCAAAATACACGTGCTTTTTACGTTATATAATGTAACCAACCATGGTGCCAAATTCAGAGTATGTAATTTAAGTAAATAATTTGAAGCTTGATTTCGTTTCTTTGTAGGCAGAAATCAATGAGTTTCCTAATAGTGATTTAATATTAGGTTTTAGCAGAATTTGAACCTAAAACTAAACTCTAGTGACATTCATTTAAAATTGTTCATAATTTAATAGTTTATTTTAAAATCTACATTCTGTTTAAGTATGCTTTATGCTACATTCCACATTATTCTAGTTCTTTTAACAAAATTTTAACAAAATTTAATTTTGTGAACTTCCTGGTAGTGTAATCTCTCTAAATCTTTCGAAAAATTGGCTGTAAACAGGGTAGGCTTTACGAAGCCAGTTTAAAAAATGTAAAGTTAAAACAAAATATGTATTCAAACATGTCTTGGAAATTAAATAAATTCATATTATTTGATACAAATCAACAATGTTGTAAAACGATGTGTAATTTTTATAATCAGTGATTAAAAAGGGATTGTTTTTATCAGTTTATTGTAATAATAATAATGTTTTTTTTTGTCCTAAAATTGTATATAAAGAGAATGTATTCGTATATCGTAGTTTGTACAGTCATGTGGAGTGGTACATTAGTACAAAATATTGCTTATTTGTTTTTGTAAGTTTGAGGTTTCATACTCACAAAGCAATAAATGAATGTTCACGAAATGCTGTGTTTTATTTTGATACCCTTTACCATTTTTTGACTTTTTTACTATAAATTCTCTATTAGCCTGCCTATCTAGACGTCGAATCTTGGTTCTCGTTATACTGAGATTGCTAAATATTTTCCAAGTTCGTTTGTATTTGTTCAAATGATAAATGATTTTTATTTCTGTAAGTAGGTTTGTACAAACACTTTTACACGTCAATCATATTTTAAAATCTGACTACTCTGAGAAGAAAGGCCGAAACAAACTCAGAGGTCACAGGTTCAGGCTCCTATTCAAAAACGCAAGCCCTCAAGAGAAAATCTTAGCTCACAGTGCAACCATACGGGCTAGAATATCAGACTGCACAATAAAACTTAGATCAGTTCCTGGAATCCGGAATCATCGGGAAAGCTAACTGATTATTGGCTACCATAATTGTTCAGTTTGCTCGCATACCTTTTTTTTTTGTTTTGGGTGGGCAATTGTCAAATATCTTCTTCCGCTCTGCGCGGAGCGGGAGGGCGAGTCAGACTTTTATTGACTAAAACCCACCCGTGTTCCTTCAGATGCCTGTGTGCCAGGGCCACGATATCCCTTTCGCACAAACTCGCAACCCTGGCAGAAGAGCTCTGTAATTCGCGGTGTGAATTGAAGTAGACATGTAAGACATGAGACGTACCTACGACTAAATATTTATTTTTAGGTAGGTACTTAGGACCGTATTACAGAACGTCACTCAATACTCAAGCATTACTTAAAACTAGATTCAAGCCATTTGATTGGTTGAAAACTTTAAGTAATGCTTATGCTTGAGTATTGAGCGACGTTCTGTAATATGGCCATAACAAATTTGGCTTTACAGAACTATAATCATTAGAATCAAAAAAGCATCAGTTCAAAAAAAACCACTGAAAAATTATTTCTGAAATAATCATTCAGTAGGATTTTATGAACTAAGAGAGTTGTAATGCTGATTCTAGAATCAGCAGTAAATTTCTCTTAAGTTCAAAACAAATTTGTTATGGCCGCGAATCATATTTAGATCAACATACAACCTGTTACTGACCTGCAAATTGCAAAAAACGTAATAAAATTTGAATTTCGCGGGCTACCTTAGCACATCCCCATAATCAGTTGCATGACGAGAACACGTCCTCGTTCAATTAAATTTACTGATTTTAATAAATTGTGCATAAATAAATACCTACAGTGGTACGCTATATGGTTGCAGCGGGTTGCCATATGAACAGCACATTGTCGCCTCCATTATTTTCTACTCTTTTTTACCAAGCTTTTACTTTTTTTTTTTTTTTTTTTTTTTATATATGGCATCTCGCAGTTGACCTTGAGAGGCCGTGACTGCTTAACCGGTCTTTCCTGTGGCTGCCCTAAGGTATTAGCTTAAAGCCTCCAGTCAGGAGCGTAAATAAAAGTATTAAAAACTAAACGACAGCGCTCTAAGGGCACCCCCTGTGGGGTACGAACCTCGGCTTAGGGCGTCGTTGGGGAAAAACAAAGCAAATTGGGGACGGGCTGGATCGAAAGTTTAAATTCATGATTATTAACGGGGATTACTATTAAATGCTACGGCTCACTCAGCCTCGGGGCTGGCGGTTCGACGTGCAAGGGACGGGGGGAACAATTTATTCTTGATCTTCGCGTGGTACCTCGGCGGCGAGGACGGAATGTCGGTTTGTGTTTGTGCACTGTACTTGTGGCCCTATTGCTTTCCTGAAGGAGAGTAATGGGGTCATCCGGGTCTAAGAGAGTATGCCTAGGTCGGCGAGTCTTACTAATTTGAGATGGCCTATAGCTAGCTGCCTGCACAACCAAGGGGTTGCGATGTCTATCTGCGGACTCGAAGAACCGCTTTGTCGCGCGTTTCAAAAACTGCTTGATGGTGGGGATTCTAAGATCTTCGTGTAGGGTTTCGTTCCGAACGAACCATGGAGCGTCCGTAATTTTACGGAGAAATCGGTTTTGAAGTGCCTGCATTCTGTGAATGAGATGGGGACGGGCGTGTGCGAAAGCGGCACACGCGTACGTCATAATCGGCCGGATGCACGCTGTGTAAATACGCAATTTGCCCTTAAGGGACAACTTGCTGCGTGAGTTCAGAACGCAATGAAGCCTACCGAGAGCGAAAGCAGCGCGCGAACGCACTTGCTTTATGTGCTCAGCGAACGAAATGTGGTGATCTAAGATCACACCGAGATATTTGGCTCGCTTCTCCCAAGGGATAGGCTTGCCGAACATCTTGATCTGTCGTGGTAGGTCCGGTCTACGCCGGGGCCTAGAAAAGAGGACCGCTTGGCTCTTATCAGGATTGACCTCGATCCTCCACTTCCTGAACCAGTCACCGAGTCTGTTGACTTCGGTCTGTAGGATGCGGGAGATCTGGTCTTGACTGCGGCCGGTGTAGTAGATGGCCGTGTCGTCTGCGAACAGAGCTAACTGCGCCTTTCTACTTTTCGGGATGTCACTGGAGAACAGCGTAAAAATGAGCGGAGCCAGCACAGACCCCTGAGGGACGCCTGCGCGGATCGGATGAGGGGAAGAGAGCGCACCCTCGATGCGATAGCGGAAGGTGCGGTTCAACAAATAGTCCCGTAAGATGAGCACGAGACGATCTGGCACACCGAATTTGTATAGCTTATACAATAAGCCGTTGTGCCAGACTTTGTCGAACGCTTTCGCGATATCGAAGAACACAGCACCCGTCATGAACCCGCGCTGGAAACCGGCGCTTATGTGTTCTATGATACGGTGGACCTGTTGTACGCAAGAATGTTGGGTTCTAAAACCGAACTGTTCGTTGGGGATGAGCCCCTTCGTCTCGGCGTAGTCTCTGAGACGCTTATAAATAAGCCTCTCATAGACCTTGCCGAAAACGTCGAGCAAACTGATGGGACGGTAACTGGAAGGCTCGGTCTTAGGCTTGCCGGGCTTCGGGATACCGATGACGGTGGCATTTTTCCACGATTGTGGAAAAATGTTATTACTAAGAGCACCATTGAAGATGGTGGTCATTAGCATGATCAGGTGAGCCGGGAACAACTGGACCACCCTATTGGTGATACCGTCTGATCCAGGGGCTTTACGGGGTTTCAGACCCTTGATTATATCTTGAACCTCGTCCGGGGAGACGGGGTCTAGAGGACAATCAGGGTCTTCGACCGGAGGGAGAGAGGCTCTACGTTCGACTTCGGCATCCACCTCGGCGAGGTGAGCCTGGTCTACTGGTTGAGAGCTGGGCGAGCACTGGGTCTCGAGGCTGTCAGCTAGGCATTCAGCCCTGTCGATGTCGTCGAATGCTATCGTCCTGTCGGGTCGTGTCAGGGGAGGCATAGAGACTACTTGCTGGGACTTGAGTTTCCTCTGAAGTTCCCAGAATGCCAGATGAGTGGGCTCTAGCTCGCTCAACATCTTGTCCCAGTTACCGTCACGCAGCTCGGCCATGCGTGTCTTTACAGATCTCTGCAAATAGCGCATGTGAGCTTTGTTGGCGTCACAGGGGAAGACGTCGTAGGCACGAGTAGCCGCGTTCTTCTCAGTCAGCAGTTCACGCACATCGTCCGGCAGCCTCAAGCGATGTTCGTCCATCGCCGGAGCTTGCCTTGAACAATCGTTCAGGACCGATTGTACGTGTTCCGTGAGTGAGCCGATCGCGGCCGTCGTGTCAGCGATTGAGGTAAACTGATCTGGTATAGAGTCTAGTAGAGGGGAAACGGTGGATTTCAAGCGATCGCTTACTTTCCTCCAGTCCGTGACTACTTTGTTACGAGAGGGTTCGTCCGGGTCAGGGAGTCCGTCGCGAGGGACCAGTCTCATGACGACTGGTCGGTGGTCGGAAGTCAGTTCGTCCATCGCCTCTATCGAATCCAACCGGAGGTTGATATTCTTTAGGAGCGCTATGTCCAATACGTCAGGGGTATGGTTGGGGTCGTGGGGGTAGTGGGTGGGCGTCATCGGGGCGATGACGTCAAAGTTTAGGACGGGGCAGAGGTCAAACAAGTGTCTGCCTCGGAACGTGGTACTGGTACTATTCCAGGCCGGGTGTTTGGCGTTGAGGTCACCCGCTATGATAACGGATTCGCTCAGGCCAAAAAGAATTGAAAGATCGTCAGAGAGCAGTTTGAGACCGTCTGCTGACGAGGTCGCGGTGGGCGGCATGTAAGCCGAAACTATCGTAATCGGTCTATGACCTGACATGCCTAGTCTACATGCAGACACTTCAAGACACGAGAGAGTTGGAGGATCGAGAGGAATACAGTATAGAGGGGTTCTATAATAGATCAAGGTGCCGCCCTTGTGGCATCGAGACCTGTCGTTGCGAACTATGCGATAGTTTGCAATTGACGGGTTTCGATGACTCGGCTTGAGGAAGGTTTCCTGTACTAGGAGAATGTCTAACTTGTGGACGCGGAGGAACTCGGCGACTTCGTCGCGTTGTCCCCTAATGCCGTTGGCATTGAAGAAGCCTAACTTGAGGGATCTGAGTTTAGTTCTTGCGGGGGCCGTATTATACATATTAGGGCCGTTTCGCGAAGGTGTTGAGGACTTGCGTAATTTCCGGGTACGCATTGAATATGCTCTGGATCTGATAAAGATTGCCAGAGGATTGAGCCTTGACTAATTCCCCGGCCATTTGAATGGCGCGAGGAGACATGAACACGTTGAATGTGCTCGTGATCACATTAAACGCGTCTAGTGCGTTAGCGACGGCGCCAACTGAAGAAGTCGCGGGTTTAGGGGGCGCGCGAGTGGTGGCGACGGGAGCGGCTTTAGGAGCTGGCTCAGGTACACGGGGCGCGAGAGGCGCGCGGGGCGCGGCGGGCGCGGGAGCCGCGCGGGGTGCGAGAGGCGCGCGAGCCGCGGGAAGCGCGGTATTAGCGGCGGGTGCCAGTTGAGCGCGTTGAGCGCGAATATTGGGGTCCATCATCAGAGGTTGAGGATGGAGAGGAGGGGCCATATATTGGCCGAAGGCAGGGAAGGCCTGCTGGTGGTTGAAATAATTCCACGGACTGGACCTTTGAGGGCTCAGACGCTGCGGAGGTTGAGACAGGGTAGCGGGGTACCCGGGGTGCTCTCGTTGCTGCCTCGCGTCGAAACGCTTGGTCAGCTTCGAGGAAGATGACTTCGGGGCTTTAGGACAGCCACGGTAATTGGCTGGGTGACCCTGTTGGCCGCATAGGACGCAGCTGGGAGGCTCGGTGCAGAGGGCACGGTCCTTTGGACGGGTGCACTCAGAAGTGCCGTGCTCGCCCAGGCACTTGACGCACCTGGGTTTCGCAAAGCAGTTCTTTTGCGCAGCTTTTACTAGAATAGGTGCCACCTTTATAGTGCTCTGTGGGTGCCACTGAGCTCCACACACACTGGACTGGCTGTCATAATATTTTTGTTATTTGAGTATCGCCATTTTGGCGCTGTAGGTAGATGCGATTGGCCATAGAACTAAAATTAGTGATGTTCTTAAGTCGACTGTGGTAATGATAATACATATCGGTGATATGAATTACCTTACCTTTTCTTAATAACTTTCGATTTTAAGAATCTTATTAAACCATAGATTTGCATAATGATTCGGAAAAAGTATTACTAAATCCTGCACAAATTGGCACATGATAGGGAACACTATCGTAACGCCGCGTTCGACGCTGAATGCGGCGGAACAGCGCTGAACGCGGCAGAACAGTGCTGAACGTGGCAGAACAGCGCTGAACTCTATCTATAGCACTCGCATAATAATAACACATTTGCCCTCATTTTATACTTGTTTGCCGCGAAAGCTGAATAGAAGCGGGAAGCTGAACAGATGCGTACGCGTCTCCGTAAAAATCGTTGTTTTCTATGGGCATAAACTGAATAGAGCTGAATAAGTGCGAGTAGTCCCTAACTCGACCTCGCATAGCATGTAGGACTGACCCAAGTGTTTTTTTTTATTCTACCCATATTTATTGAAAGGAGTAGTTTAGTTAAGTTAAGATTAGATTATACTACCACACTGCCGAAAAACGGGTTTAAAAAAAACTGAATCCACCTGAGCTGTATCAACTTTTGTATTTAATTAATATCGACATTTTATCGATAAGAATTTGTCAATCACTAGTGAATTTGCAGTGTGCGTCTAAATCTCGGGACATTGCCACACAAAATAAGCTGTCATTTGTATGGAGAAGAGGAGACAGCGACAGCCTGTCCAGTGCGCATTGTTATTTTTCTGGACGGCCAGTCCCTAGTACGACGCGTAAAGTACGGTACATCAAGAGTTTGAATTGAATTGCATGTATACTTTTTGTAGAAACGTTCTACGTTTATCTAATTATGCTAGACAGTCTAAAGCAAATATCGAGTTCGCGTATCACCACCCTGTTCCACGGTAAGAAACTCATATCATGCTTCAAATTACCAACACCGATGAGTTAAAAATCTGGAACGCAACTAATTAAAAAAAACAGCTGTCAATTCTGTCATATTATTGTCAATTTGTATTTGAGGTTAAGTGGTTACAAAAATATAATTTAATTTCAATTTATCACTAATAATATATATATTCAGACTGTCGCAATGTTGCGGCGATTAGCTTGTACAATAGTGCAATCTCGTGGTATCAAACACACAGTCAATGTAAAATGGGTAAGACCAGAATACGTGCCTGCATACAAACCAGAGAAGTCTGGAGACTTGGAAGGCCTACCTCCAATTCCTGAGACCGCTATTGGCAAAGATTATGCTTTAACTGAGGAAATCAAAGAGTAAGTAACAATAATAATTGCTTTCATGTGACAGGCAATAAAAATTAGTTACCGGTCACAAATTTTTCTTACAACCGCTGGAGTTGATGACAGAAAAAGGTGTAATAATTACTCTAAGTACTCAAATTATCTATCCCATTGCAATAATGGTATTCCAAATTAATCCATACATACTCGTTACCTCACCTTTCAGTGCTTCGGAAGCAGTGAAGAAGATATTCTCAGTGGGCCACCTTGGCCGCAAGGAGTACAATCGGTTGGTCAAACAGGAGATAATTGATAGAGTGAGGAGACATCAGTATGACCAGGGCACCGCTGAAACTAAAAGTATGATATTATTTAATTTAACAGTAGACAAAATTTAAGCCACATATATTTATCATAAGCAGGAAGACCTCCCTGATTTGCCTAGGAGCATGCCGTGGTATGCCATGGAGTGCACCCCTGCTTGCACTGTCTTTCCCCATCCTGCCCCCAGTATCCTCCAGCGCAATCTTCAATGCGACTGAGGGAAATCTCCTTAGGTGCTCCATGGTCTGTCTCTGTACTTTGGAATCTGTACCTAGTTACTATTAGATACATACAAAATATTAAAATTAAAATACTATGCACCGCCGTCCACCGATGTGCGCCTTTACATTGACTATTTTGTTTACAGTTGCTTTCCTCACGGGACAGATACGTTGTCTTCAAGACACCATGGATAAGTTTCCTAGAAATAAAAAAATGAAGGTAACAGAATATTATTATATTTTTATTGTTTATTTGTCCACATTTATATATTTTTTTCTTTTACAAAATATTCAAATAATCTTTTGTGTTTTGGATAAAATCTATTCAAGTGAGTGATAATATTTAATTTGAAATAATAAAATATATATTTCCTTTCCAGCAACTGGTGCAAGAACGCATTGACAGAAGAAAGAAATTACTGAAGTTCTTGAGACAATATGACTACAAGAAGTTTGAATGGCTTTTAGAGAAACTCAATATTGAATACAAAGGCCATCCAGAGTAAGTGAATAGTTTTAAATTTTAATGTACCTATGTACATTATATGAAATAACAAATTATGGATCTTGGAATAAATCTGTAATCCTCTAGTCATGGTGGCAAGTTTTCATTTACCATCCCTTATGAGTCACATTGCTATCCTCTTGTTGTATAAAGAGAACTTGCACAGGTAGAAAACTAAAAATAAGTCTTTTGCTACAGTGCAAAATACGAGGGCGGCACTGAAAATTTCGGGAATCAAGGAAGTGACACAACATTACTATTTAAAAATGTATTTATTGCTTTTCGAAGTATTCTCCGCGAAATTTGACACATTTTTCCATACGATGGAACCAATCATTGAAGCAACCATTCCATTCGGAAGTTGGGGTCTCCAAAATGGCCGTTTTGTAGGCGTCCACAGCTTCTTCAGGTGATGAAAATCTCTGTCCACGCAATTTATTCTTTATTTTAGGGAAAGTATAGAAATCATTAGGGCTTAGGTCGGGGCTGTACGGCGGATGGTCTAATAATTCTATGTTTTCTTTCTCTAAAAACTCTTTTGTTCTGTGCGCGGTGTGAGAACTCGCATTGTCGTGATGGAGGATGATGCGGCGGTTGCAGTTCTCTTTACGGAGTTCAGAAACGACCTGTGGCAAACAAATGCTAGCACACCATTCTGCATTAACCGTTCTTTGTCCCTCAAGAGGAATAGTCGTAACATGGCCGGTTTTGGAGACAAACGTGGCCACCATTTTTTTTGCAACACTCCGTGAACGAACAATTTTTGTTGGCTTTAACTCATTTTCGAACACCCAAACTCGTGACTGGTTTTTTGTTTCGGGTTCGTACGCGTATATCCAGGATTCGTCACCTGATACAATGTTGTATACAGCATTTGAGGATCCTGCGTGGAATCTTTCGAGAGTTCTGACGCACCAAGTAACGCGAGGCGGTTTTTGCTCTTCACAGAGCGAATGCGGTATCCATCGGGAAAACAACTTTTTTACACCTAATTGGTCATGCAAGATTATTTGTATTTGACTCATGCCAATGTCTAAAGTTGCCTGAATTTCGCGGTATGTGACATGTCGATCTTCCTCAATCAGCTTACGCACAGCATCAACGTTTTCTTGGGTGACTGCAGTTTTTGGACGACCTTGACGGGGATCATCACTGAGCTTGAGACGTCCACGTTGAAATTCAGCAAACCAGCGATAAATTGTGGTTTTGGATGGGGCTTCATCACCAAATGCAGAAATCATCCGGTCAACACACTGTTTTTGTGTTAAACCACTTCGAAAGTCATAATAAATCATCGCTCTTGAATTTTCTCGAGTCAATTCCATTTTCTCAACGACTAAACAAGTTTGACAAAACCTTGTGACAAGACCGATAATCTTTTTTTAAATAAATAAATGGTATTCGATTTTTAAAACCAAGGAGTTTTCAATTAAAAAGATTTTAATATGACAGGAACAGTGGAAATATTCCATTCCCGATACTTTTAGTGCAGCCCTCGTATTGACACAATATGAATCTCATACCACAAACAACGCGTCTTGGCGACATCTTTTCATAGTTCCTCAATGCAACAAATTATCAATGTTTATACCATTTTTCCAGATCCTTCCACAAACTATCCCGCATGGAATCCCTCCGCAGACTCACCGAGATGCACTGTGACGATATTCGCAACAAAAAACTGTCCGAATTCAGAAACTTGCTTGAAAGTCAACAAGGACCTTACTTGCAGCAGAAACTAGATGCTCTCAAATTAATCAGGAGTGAACAAATTGAACTAAAGTTGCCGATTACTGTTACTGAGCAAGATATCAAGAAAGTTGAGCAGCAGTATGATGAATGGAAAATTAAGGATGATATTAAACAGCAAGCTAAAAAGAAGAAGAAGAATATTGTCTTAGAATTGGATTGATTTTTGTAATTTATATTATAGTTAGAGGAAAGTTCCTTTTTGTTTTATTTTTAGGACATAATTATTGATTTTCAACAAAATAAAACATATTCAAATAGTTTAAAACCATTTTTATTAATAAGTAATTATTAAGTACAAATTACATACAAATCTTAAACTTAAAAATATTCATATAAAAGTATGAAGCGTATTGTCAAAATCAGTCAAATTTGGACGGAACATATTTTACATAAACGTTGACATTTCGAGTATATATAGCGGTTTAATATTAAAATAATGTAATGAAATACTTAATAATAGGGAAGACGAAACTTATTTCCTATAATTTACATAGAATATGGCTTTAGGTTAAGATTTAGGCGATGGATGATAACACAGGCAAATGGCAGAGTTGAACTCGAGGAGATCTATCCCAGACGGGAATATTTACTCTTAACTGCAACCAAATATTGTTTTATAACCAAGTAGTATAGAGATTGTGTACCTCACTCATGAGGTCCCTCGTTTGAGGTACTCGTGATCGCACATTGAAAGAGTTACACGAATTTTAACATTGAAAGAGTTACTCGAATTTTAACATTGAAGCACCTCACTCCCTCAAAATTTGACATTGACAATATGAAATCGTGGCGAGGGGCGAGGCGACTTACCTTAAGCAGGGTTCCCAACCTTCCTAAACTTTTAAAATCACTACGTCTCAGAGTTATTTTGTCGACTTATGCAGAAAAGCTGAAGCTCATTTGACAGCACCTAAATATTATGAAACGTTTGGGTTTTCGAATCTAGCCCTAACGTTTTCCAATACCAGGAAAATAAAATGTAATAAATATACTTAAGAGTTTATTGTTGGAGCCGTTGAGCCCCCCACCGCTCACCCGCACTACGTCCCTCAAAATGGCCGCGCCACACCGGTTGGAACCTATGTTCCAAAGTGTTCTTGTATAATTATGTTGTCGAATTTAAAATTTAACAAATAAGGAGCTAGGCGTGACAATATTTTTGGATAAACTTAAGAGCTACATAAATAGGACCTGCCTGTATTATAATCATTAGTAAGATAAATTGAAAATCGTCATGCAGTAATCTGTTAACTGTATTGAATTATCAAAGAATAAAGATGAAAAACATACAAATCTACTCTCGTACCGTCACGAGTTTAGAAAAAGCCAATGATGTGGTAAAAATATTAACCAGCTGACTGCCCAGAATATGCCAAACATATGTGTAAGGATATTATTTTAATTGTGACTTTAGACAGTCGCTCCATATCAAATACTGGTATTCAGCTTCAACTGGTTAGACTGGAAGCCGGGCCCTACATAGTTGAAAAAGGCTAGGCAGTCGATGATTTATAATTTAGTTAACAAAAGACTACATGACGCAATTGGCACTGCTGCACTAACACCGGGCTTCACTCATGTGAAACCGTGCACACGTTGCTGACGTTGTATACGTTGCACACATTGTATACGTTGCACACGTTGTTGGCGTTGCACACATTGTATACGTTGTTGACGTTGCACACATTGTATACGTTGTTGACGTTGCACACATTGTATACGTTGCACAGGTTTCAAAGCGACGTGGTATGCGGCGCGCGCGCGTAGGCGGTGGGTATGAACCCGGAGCGGCGACACTTGGGCGCGTGCGCCCACAGCCAGCCCTCCACGGTCTGCTGCGTCAGGTCCGCGTACACCCACTCGCCGCGCTTCACGGTAAGGTCATCCGGAGCTTGCGCCTGGGAACAAAAAAAAATATTATTCACGTACGTAAGTACAGACGCCAGCAGGTCAAGCTACCTGAAACTGTAAAAATTTCCCAATCAACCTTGAACCTTATGCTTTAACGATAAAGTTGAAAATCTCTTAAAGAAATTGACAGATTGTAGTAGCTTGATGTGCTGGCGTATGTACATAAGTCCCAGCAGCGGAAACATTACAGGCCGCATATGCTTAGGTACATAAGTACTCAATCCATAATGTCCATCATCAATCCATTGCTTCATAATAAAATTATGATCTAAAGGTTTGTCTGGTCGACAAAGTTGACAGTGCGATGAATGTTGTTGAACTGTCGAAATGAAAGCCATTGCTCTGAGTTGGTAACTTTTCCTAAACAATTGGGCCATGCAAACTCACACATTAACACACATACAAATACAATTACACACACTATAAAAAAAAAAAATGTTATTCTTTTTGTTCTTATTTTATACACGTTTAGAAGTACCTACATATTATAAGGTGAAGTCTCATTTTTTTTCCCTTTTTATTTGTTTTTGCCTTGTCATAAAACAACATTTGTGTCTTTTATAACGGGAGGAAGCTGGCTGCAACACAGTTTTAACTAGCGTACGAGTCAGAGTATTCTATTAATGTGTTGTTAAATATGTTTTATGTCAATAATTTTTTTTTCTTGTTTTTCTCCTTCTTTTAATACAACCTCAATTAATTGTTTAAGATTTTATGAGAAGATAATTTTATGGAATATAATTTTCGAGGCGACTTACAACTTAAAGGGCGACTAATTATTTGCTGCAAAAAAAAATAACATGGCAGCGATTAAATGTTATTTCTTAATCGCTGCAAAGTCATCTACTGTTATTGAAGCATTTGGGTTAGGTTAGGTTAGAACAGTAACCATTAACAAGCGAAGGCGAGCTAGCGAAGCGAGCGTGCCGCGGCAGCGGCCGCCGAGCGCCAGATCCCCTCTATTGTTGGTAAATTCAGTTACCAAAACAAAAATTCGATGCCAGTTTAAAATAAAGCTAAAAACTGATTATTGAGCAGCTACTTTCTACTTAAAATAATACTTCGCTGTAGCTGCTAACCTACTATTTTTGCTACCGGCTTTAATTATTTTTTAATCCCAAATTCCGATTAATTTGTCGCTGCGTTAAATACATGCCTAATTTTATTAGATACTTAATGTTTTTATAAATTCATAATCATGGCAGTCGCTTCATGTAAAATACTGGTATTGAGCTACAACCGGTTAGACTGGAAGCAGACCCTAACATAGTTGGGAAAAAACTAGGCAGATGATGATGACAATTGTTTTTTTTTTTTTGGGATGGGTTTGCTCTTGACCTTAGTCTAGGTCAGAGGTGACAGAGACAAGGTCGACGATGGAGTGAGCATACCCAGAAGAAGCCTGTTCACTCTCACTTTGAAGAGATTAGGGTTGTATGCGTTCGGAAACACAGACGCAGGTAGAGAGTTCCAATCTTTTGCTGTGCGCATTTTATAAGACATTTGGAAACTCTTAGTGCGAATTGGTGGAATAGCAACCATGAAGGGATAACCTGCAGTGCGTCTAGATGTCCGATAATAGAAGGGGGCCGGAGGAATGAGGTCGTGGAGTTTATTGTTACAAGTATGTCGCTGAATTGAAAGAATACTGTATTATTACAAAATACTACAATTTCGAGTTAATTAGACCATGCGACGAAGAATAATCCATATTACATACTCAGTAAAGATCATATTGGTATCACAACTCTTGTAACTGTGGCGCCACAAAAAGACTACGCCATTGGTGGATTTTGTCTTGAATAGTATCCTTCAGAAAGAACTGAAAAAAATACCCGTTTAGAGTTGCAACAGTATTCATACAAAGCAGCAAATTGTGTTCTTTGTTATTTTCTCGTGTCAATTGTATACGGTTTAAGTTGATGTGGCCGGTTCCGGTTGGTAGAAGTAGTTTGGTTTTCTATTCCCGGATTGGTTCGAAAATAAAAATAGCGATGTAAAAATGTTAGCTAGTCACTTAGTGGAAGTGGTAGCCAGGTCTACCGGTCTGTCGCTCGTGATGTGGTCTGCCGCATTTCAGTGCCGTTGTTGTTGATAATAATTACCTTATAAATAATAGGGTTACAAGAAGTGCCAAAAAGTATAGATATATATCGTATCTATATTTAAAAAAAAAATGATATCGAAATAAAGACATCGAACATCTATTCAATCGATAATTATATTGAATGAAATTCTATTGTGTTTGTTTTTTAATTCTATAAATTATACACCAAACTAGGAACATAATTTTTTATGTAAAATCTTAAATTTATGAAACATTGATAAAAATAACTTTACTTATTACGGCTGTGAATTGCAGCGGTTTTAGTCAGTGACGACAACGGTGTTGGTACTGGAAATATTATATCGTATTTGATACATTTTCGATACTATTATTTTATATCGATATATCGAAATAATAGATATCGCCAAAAAATATCGATATATCGAACAAATATAAAATAATCGATATTTTTTCTATAAGCCTACCTTATAATCGTAGAGCATGACTAGTTCGGTGCCGTGGTATCGTCCGTCGCTGTCCTGTGGCGTCGCGTTGTTGAGTTTGTTGTTGTTGTTCGTCAACGAGTTGTTGGGGTTTGTTGGCGGCGGTGATAGGATAGGTTGTGTGTTGTCTTGTTGGGTTGCTGAAAATTATAGTTAGAAATAGTTAAGTTAAAAATTTTAATTAATAATATACAATAGATTCAATGTTTTGTGCACGTTACCTACAATGAGTCTCACAAAAGATAGTGTGTGAATCAGTGAATAACTAGGTAAGTATATAAAACAATGTAATTATAAACAAAGGGCTTATGAATGAGCAACGCGCTTTATTTAAAACTACTGCGGAGCGAGCACGGCCTACTGTGACATGACTTGAGTCACACATTTTATCACAGTTTGAGAGATAAAACTGTTTTGTCATAAAATGCTAGAACAAATTGACATGACATAATTTATCATGTCTTGTCACAAAGGCCCGTGCTCGGCCCGCTGATGTGCGTTTGGTGGTGGTGGCTTATCAAAACATTGAGATTTCTGTATTACACATAAACCTACCACAAGAATTTCTCTAAAATGGTGGTGAAAACCGCATCAGAATCCATTGTGTTGTTCAGAAGAGCACACACGAAATTTGACTTTTTAAATACTATCTAAGTTATATGACTGAGAACATTGTTATAGTAATTTTATCTCGCGAAGCGACGCGCGCTTAACTTGTGGTAACCAAGTGTACAACTACGCTGTGAATGTGTGCGTGAAGACGAGTAGCGTCAGCACATAACACTCACGCACAAACTTCCGACTTCACCACTGTCTCGGACGGCAACGAAAGCTCCTGGTCTTACGCACACATTCACAGCGTGTTTGTACACTTGGTTACCACAAGTTAAACGCGCGTCGCTTCGTGAGATAAATAGTATAACTAAAGTACTGATGAGTTTGTATGATGTATTGATGTACCTTGAACAACAGCAGGGTACACGAAGCCTGAGGGTATGAACCCCTCTTGTCCGTCACTGCGCACGATCCAGTACCAGTCTGGGTCTTCTCTGTTTAGAACTGAAACACACAAGCAATGTACTTCAATATACAAAATCATGCATGCAAGGGACGATAAAGAACTGTATTTTTGTAACCGTATTTGTGTGAAAAATTTGTATGGGGCTATACAATTTTTATGTGCCCATTCTGGAGATGAATATACTATCTTTAATTTGAGACAATGATATCCTTGCAGTTGTGACTCCTAATACATTAAAATGGTACCAGCACTAATATTTGAGGAAAAATGTGATAGCGTCCTTAAGTCAAGTCAAATCCTTAATTTCAATTTCAACAAGGCTTTTTTTTATGTAAAAATTTACAAGAAAATAGATAGGATTCTAGTTGCCCCTTCCAAAACCTAGTTTCGTATGGGGAAGAATGGGTAAGAAACTCCATAGTTACTCTTTTCAAATGTTTTACAATATTCATTTCATAAACCAGTTTTAGAGGCTGTTTTATCCAGTAACTGGTCTCTAACCGGCTCCCCTGCTAATGCTATTAGACTCACCGGTCACAAACTCGCCGCGCTCCACGTCCACATCGTTCTCATCTCTAGCGGTGAACGTGTACAGCACTACGTATCGTCCGGAGGGATCCTTGCTGAACGGACACGCCTCTCCCTCGCTGCCTAACTCGGAGTGCCCGTCGTTTGTTACCCCGTCCGAGACGGATAATCTGAAAAGAGGTAAACGAAAGTTACGTAAACTTAACTTATTAAATTAAATATCATTTATTTCAGGCAATTATTACACCCATTCCATATAGACACATACCCTTAAATACCATCGGCATCAACATAATAACATATAGAATATTAAAATACATAATAATAATAACACACAGACAGAATATTAAAATACAAAAATACAATAGGTAACTAAAAATTATATGAAAAGTCTTTTTTTGCCTCTCTTGCAAGATGGACGACGGTACACAGCTTTTACAATTTCATTCCTACTCAGGGTTACCATTGTGTAGAATGACACTGAGCTTAGCAGCGCGGAAAAGCCGGCAACGTTGCTCTCGGCGAACATGTCAGTCGCACTACACCTTCAGGGCAAGTTCATCATAGCCCGGTAAGCGTTATTATACTGTACACGAAGAGTGTTATACGCACTCCTCGTGTACCGGTACCAAAGTTGGCAGGTGTATAACGTCGCTCTGAACAGCGTTACCTTAACTTGATTCGAGCAGTGATAAAAACGTCTAGCCAGCATATTGCTTCTACAAGCGATACTGCGTCTCTGTCGTCCCAAATCATCAACATCCGATAAGTTAAAGAGAGGTGAGGAGGGTGTGGGGTGGGTTATAGTCGCAGCTTATGGTGGAACGCAGCTGTAGCCCGCGAAATTTAAATTTTAAAAAAGCTATGTGTCAGTGTCAGGTTGTATCTTGATCAAAATATGATTCGCGACTATAAAGGCTCGTACAGACTAGTGCGATATCGCGGTACGGACAGTAGCACAATTTCTTTGTCAGTGCCTATCGCGCCCACTATATCGCGCGAGTCTGTACGAGCCTTAACAGATATGTATTTATAGAATTATAATCATTAGAATCATTAATACATCTCTCTAAGTTAGATTTGTTTAATTGAATGATTTTTCATGACATTGGGGAACAACAACATTGCGGATCCACCTTAGTGCAGGCTTAGATGCAACTTCGTCGTTTCGAATTAATAGTACTTCTTAAACATTAAAAGACTGATTATGATTTTTTGAAGTCCAAGTCAAAAGATTAGACGCACAAAGTTATGAATAAGGCAATCAGGCAATGGGCTTGTATATAATACATATATCTCCTTAGTAAAAATCATGAATTAATTGAATTCTTTATTAACTGACAACGCACAGCCTTAACCGCTAGATCGAGAAGTTTCTTCTAAGTAGGTATAGCAAAAGTGCGCACTAGGAAAAGATTTTTGAAAATTCACCCTCCAAAGCAGAAGAAAGTTTGTGATTTTTGCCGAATTCCCATCGGGCACACGGTTTGTTGTCTGCTAATACTCACTGTGAAACATCTCGATGCGCCAAGTCAGTGGGTGAACGACTCCTGGGCAGCTTCTTCTTCAGGTCGTGATGCTCGCAGGGCGCGCAGTACGAGTGCGGGATGAAGCCCTCGCGCCGGGACTCCGCCACGATCACGTACACCCAGTCGTTCTCACGGTACAATACGTTTACTATTTGGCCGCGTTTAACCTGGAAAACCATTAAAGTCAAATCGTATATTGCAATTAGCACATTAAAGGCTCTTTTGAATGTCAAAAATTAGAAGAAAAAGATGAATCGACCGTGTAGAAGGAGCAATTAGTTAGTAATTGTTGCTCTTCATTAGTACCCGTATAGTAACCTCAGTGGTAAAGAAGAATATTATGTCTTATCTTCTAGAATATATGTTGCTTCTAGTTTGAAGCCTTAAAATATGTTCATGCAATCCAAAGGAATGTGTGATGCTATAGTTTGGCGGTTCCTTTAGCTCAGTCCATGCCGAAACGGACTTATGAAAGCAGCTCAACAAAAATCTATATAATATGAGTGAGATTCTAGAGATTAATTTTATATTATTTTAAAGGTATCTATATAAGCTAACAAAATTAACTTGATTGTAACAAAATGCACAAAGCTCATAGACAAAAAAGAAGGTACAAGGTTGGATAAATTCTCTTTGGTATTAATATACAAATTGATATGTGTAACAGTTAAATTATACAAAAAGTTAGCTAACCTCTAACTCATCATCAACACAAGGAGCAAAGTCATGGAGGACCACCATCTTGGAGTCAGGACTGAGGCCATGCTCCTTCTCGATGCCGACCCTGACGAGGGTCTCTATGCTGGCCGAGCCCGTGATCCGTCCCATGCCAGGGCTTAGTCCTGAGCCGGGGCGAGATAAGTCTTTGTCTGAGTCACCACTGCTTGCTAGAAAAGAATTGGTTAAGACCAGGCACTCTAAATCAAATTTCTATGCATACTCCGCCCCATGCTCCCGCTCCCCGCCACTTCGTTATTTGCTAAACGCATCAGTAATAAAGTTGAATATCGCGTGCGCTCTTTGATCGTGTTCGAGCACGAAACTAAATAGCGTAAGTCTCAATTCTTATTTTGTTTATAACTAAAGTAATACTTGATCTAGAGAAAAAATATCTTATGGCTGGATAATAAACTATATTTTCTTGCTGTGAATTTTAGACATAATCGCCGAACAATCTAGTTTTTTTTTATCTTTTAAAAAGACATGATTTTTTGAATAAAAATGTATAGAGCGCAAATATTACAATTATTTAAAGAACTATCTTGTGCATGGAAAGAAAAAGATCCAATAAATCATATCGAGCCTGATAAGGAAGACCACCGTACGCGACATACATTTAAATTTACACGAGAGGTTTTTTATATAATATATTGATTTTTTTATTTTATTATTTTTTGAAATGATCTTACCTATTTTATGTTGCTAACGATGTTCTTCCATATCAGGCTCGATATACTAAAGTTCCAATTTGATTGTGTTTCATTAGCTTATCTGGTAAATCAACTACCTGTTATTGGATGGTTTAATTAAATTTTAGAGCTTGAAGTTATTTTTTATTACTATGAGTTGATACTACATTTTACATAGAAATATTAGTTGAATAATGAAGAACAAGTAGTTAAAGCATCTAGAATATTTATTTAAATTACTAAACATATTATATAACTTATAAGTAGCTTTTCATTCAAAAAGTTTTAGTCTGTCTGAATCACACATTCAAAAACTTTTGCATCTATGGTCCATCAAGTTTTTTTTATATAGCCAGCCATTTACAATACATAAATTTGAGGTTCTCACGGTCAAGGGTATTGGGCATACAGGTTGTCAGATGAAACAGGATGAAATTACTAGTTTTATATATTTATAATTATATAGAAAGTCTGAGGTCATTGACTTGAAAAGTTCCCAATGAAAGCTCGATACTTACATTTCTTCTTCTTCCCCCTTCTAATTCTAACTGGACACAGAAACGCCATACTGTAATAAACTTAAATTAACACATATCTAACAAAATTAGGTTAAATTCAACAAGATAGAGTCACTACTTTGAATAAAATACGATTTTCTCACGATTTCCTACATGTCAAAAAGTTCACAAAACAACTTTTTTTTATACGTTTCGTTACTACGTTCGGGTTGTACGTTTCGTTTTTAGCAAACATTCTACATTGTCCCATTTCATGATTTTAAATGTTTATGTCCAATTTTAAAATGTTTGCTTTATAATTTCATTGGTTTTAATGTATTACGATTTCAACATCATAACATCATCACGTCCACAGACAGACATATAGCTGATTTGTTGTGTAGTGATGTCAAAATCTGTGTGGTTGCGGACCGTAGTGGACGTGAGATTTGGACATCGCCAGCAAGTCACCGGAGCAGCGCGCGGCGCGGCGGCGCGGCGGCGATCAAAGTCGCTGCGTGTGTACCTAGCATTAGTTTCGTAAAAAAGCGAAATTATTTGTAAAAAATAATGTGGTTGATGTTTTTTCTCATGAAGCCATGAACACAACAAATATAAATGAGGCGGTTCTATTTACAAAATAAACAACGATCCTTTTCGAAAAATGTTTAATTCACAGTATTAGATAGGTACACAATATAAAGGCAGTCGTCAGTTTTAATTCTAAACTTCAAAGATACATTTGGCACATGCAAAGTGAAACAGCAAAGTACAAAAATACACAGAAATTACTTTCAACAACTTTTAACTTTAACTCTAACTCTAATATGGATTCAAACTTAACTAAGTAAATACACACATCGTTAATTTATATTGTTTTACACATTCATTGTTAATATAACCTACATAACATTAAACTTTTATGAATTCTTCCTGTTTAAAATGCCATTTTTATTTTAGAACAGGGAGACGAATGATCAATAACTTTGTAATATAATAATTTATCGTCATACATTTTAATATAATATAAATACTTTTAACAATTTTTACAGTCCCTTATCAGTTCTGGAAGCAAAAGAGCGCTCTTTGTCTATTTGTCATTTAATTAAAAATGGTAGAACATAGCGAAACAATTTTTTTTTGTAATGAACTGTTCATTACAAAAAAATAGTTTCGCAATATTCTACATGTTTTCATGTTTATATTTCTTTATTTACAAGTTTGTCAAGCACCCTTTTGCTTTGAAGCTCTCTTCATTTGATTTTACCGACATCTTTTTCTGTTAAATGTTCCATTTTGTTTTATAATACTAGGTATGTCCCCTCGGCTTCAAAAATTTAATTATATTTTCATATATAGAGAAATAATTAAAAAGTGATGCACTTTATGAACCAGTGATGAACTTTATGGCCACTAAACTCCGGCCCATGAGAGAATGCGTTCCTGACACCTGTCAGCTGAGTAAAAAAGAAAACGTGTTTTACGAATTATTTCTTATTCGTGTCCAACTGAAAGGTATTAGGAACGCATTCTCTCGATGGCTGGAATATAGGTAAATATATTTTAATGACTGTACCAACGTATAAATCCGACAGAACCATAGACAATGTACAGGACGGGTTGATGTGATGATGATGTTAGTGAACGTCCTATTTACATAGGTACAAATTATACTAAAATTATAAAAAATAACTATAGAAGTTGCGTATCAGTTAATGAATGCCACGACTCATGACGATGGTCGGGAAACTTTATACAATCCATCCAATGTTTCAATCTCCTTCCTTTAGAACTCGCTCCCAAAATTAGGCTCCCTAAAAAGTCGTTGGGTTTGCCGTAGTCCTTATCCCAAACTGTCAATGTCAGATTTTGGCGGGAAAGTTCGGTTGGGCGAGTTTCGAAAAGAAATTCTTCGTTCCACACTGGGTTCAGGTTTCGCCATTTTATCGACGTTTTGTGCTTCTTGTGGTAAGGGTCTGGGTCCAAATGCCTGAAAGAAAGCAAGTTACATCAAAATAGGTAGGTAGGTATTTGTTAAAAACATTGAATTACAACAATTTCAAACATCTAAGCATAAGTTTATGAAAACTTTAGGAGCTGATTTCTTTTCTAACTTCATAACAAAACATCAAGTAGGTATCAGTAGATACCTACTTGATGTTTTGTTATCCGTACCTACTCGTCAATTGAAACATAACTTTAATTTTGGAAGTCGGTGGCAAAACACGAAAATACAAAACAAAAGATACCGACTACCGAAATTAAAGTTATTATTTTTAGTTAATCAAAATCAGTCCACAATTGACGAAAATTTAATTTAATTATTTATTTTTAATGTGAATACTTATATAACTAATTATTCTGTGAATATTTCAAGCGTCTACCTGTTGCCGTTATCAATATCGAGCAAAACGAGCAAAAAAATCACGTTTGTTGTATGGGAGCCCCTATATTAATTTTATTCTGTTTTTTAGTATTTGTTGTTATAGCGGCAACAGAAATACATCATCTGTGAAAATTTCAACTGTCTAACTATCACGGTTCATGAGATACAGCCTGGTGACAGACGGACAGACAGACAGACGGCGGACAGCGGAGCCTTAGTTATAGGGAACCCTAAAAATGAAAACAGCCTTTCTTTGATCTCACAACTTACAATTTAACAAACGGATCCGAATATCCATTGCTGTCTTGCGGCGGCAGGTCAGCTCCTCTACAGATGGTCACAACCAGCGCCCGTCTCCTGGTGCTGTAGCATAAAGCCAAGAGCACCCTGGGCCCGGTGGGTTCAGAGCCCGAGGATCCTGAGAGGGCCAGCCGGAGTTGTGCTGGGGACTTTGTGCATTCTCGTAACGCGACTGTTGCCGAGCCCATCTCATCGCAGCCGTATCTAGAATATAAAGATAGTTTTATAAACATTGATACACAGCTACCTATGTTTAGCTGCCTAATACAATGCCTCTACCTTTACATTAAGAGCAGGCAGTCTAAATCAAATTTCCACGCAAGCTCCGCCCTTCCGTCACTCCGTTATGTGCTAAACGCTAACACATCAGTAATAAAGTTGAATATCGCGTGCGCTCTTTGACCGTGTTCGAGCACGAAACTAAATAGCGTAAGTCTTAATTCTTATTTCGTTTATAACTAAAGTAATAATTGATCTAGAGAAAACATCTGTGGGCCATAGGTGGCTGGATAATAAACTATATTTTCTTGCTGCGAATATTTATTTTAGACATAAAAGCCAAACAATCTTGTTTGTTTTTTATAATTATCCTTAAAAAAGACATGATTTTCGAATAAAAAATGTATCTAGAGCAAATATTACAATTACGTAACTGTCTTCAACATGGAAAGAAAGAGATCCAATAAATCATATACTAAAGTTTCATTTTGCTTGTATGTGTGACTGTTTCAGAGGCTAATTTGCATGAATATCATGCAAATTAACATAAAAATAGGGAGCCTCCTCTTAACGGCAAAATAGTTTTAGAATAGAGCTTGGCGCTGAACACTTATTTAATTTTCCAATCGACATGCTCTGTACTGATACCATATTCTGACAAATAAGTGATTATGATTATGCATGTCAGTTCCAGAATTAATCTCGAGTAGGTACCTACCTATCTAATTTAATTAATTAAAAGTTTTGTGGCTTTATAATCATTAGTATCAACTTACTTAATGCGAGATAGGTACATATAGTTAATTCAGGCAAAGTGGCTGTGCAAATAGACCACCTACCTCAAAGCTTCAAAAACAGTGCAAGAGATAAAAGGGACAAAAAAATCAATATGTATTTCAATTTGGTACTTAGCAAAACAAAAAGTTATATTTAACAATTAATACATGGAAATGAATTATATTTTGATTATCTACCATACCTTCAAATTATTTGACTAAAGTATTCGCTCAACACGTGTTCGAGTTACGCAGAGTGGAAAAGTTAAGTGTTCTGTTTGACCTAGTTTTTGACGCATCGGGCGATGTTCACGATTACCTTAGAACATAATATTCAGTTTGTAAGCATGGTCTGGAACGACAAGAGAAGTAAAGTTAACTTTCTTATAAAATAAGTATGAACGTAGTTATGCAAGTTTATGAAAAAATAATCAGTCGGTAAGAATGGTCAGCCATCAGTGGCAATAAGACAAAATGGTAAATATAAGGTAAATGTTTTCTTTACCTCATAATCAGCCTACATCAGTCCACTGCTGGCCATAGGCCTCTCCAATTACACGCCATTCAGCTCGATTCTCGGCAACTTTCATCCAGCTGCCAAAAGCCAACCTGCGAAGATCGTCGCTCCACCTAGCCTGAGGGCGTCCTACCTTACGTTTGCCGATTCGCGGTCTCCACTAGAACACATCTACCCCAACGGCCATAGGTTCTACGGCAAATATGGCCGGCCCATTGCCACTTCAGCTTACTTATTCTGTAAGCTATGTCGACAATTTTGGTCTGCCGGATCACCGGTTTCGGTTTATCTATGCATATTTGGACTTCCTAGCCAGTTCTTTGAAAAGTCCCTGACTGAAAGTAGTTTCCAGTCAGAAATATAAAAAACAACAATACTGGCCGAATGCTTAACCTCCTCCTTTTTTGTAGCCGGTTAAAAAAAAAAAAGGGTATAGCCTATTCTACAATATTATGAAGACTATAATATGCTTCGATAAGCATAAGAAAAAGGGAAAAATACCTGTTCCTAGTGTTCCGATTTATTTAATTTTGAAGAATATTTTTTTCCAGATTCTTTGTCAGAGCCTTGAGATCGATCTTCTAAAGGCACGTGAGATTCTAGACACGTTCTAGTAACTTTTGTGATCCAAACTTCTAAAGAAAAAAGTTGCTTCTGTCAACGTCTGCAGAACTCTTGTGTACTGAGTTAAGTTGATAGCTGCTACTTATATTACCCACACTTTATATTTCTTCTTAGTATTTCCATCCACTTTTAAGTCTGTTTGAAGCAAATTGAAGTATAATACAAATTGTACCAGACTGCTTTAAGTTGGAGGCACTCGAACTTAACACATGTTTTGCGTCGTTGCCTCCTTAGGAAAATATAAGAAATTCGATAAAGGACGCCCCGAAAGATAATTCTATTCTTCGTTGATGTGGCGAGTAATCATTGTGTAACGAATTTAACGAACTTTTGATGCTTTTCAAAACCGCGGTTCGACTGTCGTGGAACGAAACTTCCGCCCATTACGCTCATGTAGCCATCCTAAGGCCGATTAAGCATAATCAACCTATACTGGCCTCACTGCTAGGAAATAGGCCTCGTCTCTGTGAGGAGGGGGCTGTAACCATTGGCGTAGCTAGGTAAACAAAGGCGCTGGGGCAAAAAATAAACTAGGGTCCTAAGTCCCCAACTAAACTATTTAAAGTCGTTTGTTCCGTATTTGTCGTTTTCCGAATCCAGATTCGTCGTACTCCAGATTCGTCGTACCTAATACAGTCGCGCGCTTCTCATAGATCCGCCTTGCATCAAGCGCGTGCTGTTGAAACGCGCTGTTTGAGGGTGCTACAGTGAAACCAGCCTAAGAGGCTAAGAATACAGGGGAGTTCCCTGCAAGTTTCAAACCACCTGTATTTTTTCAAATAAGTTGCCATTATTAAAGTCGCGTTCCTGGAATCTGGTTTTATATTCCGAATGTGGGAGAAATGTTCACTAGTTGAATTTATAGTTTGTAAGTCAGAGTCCGAGGGGCCCCCCGGAGCTTGGGGCCCCCGGGGCACTGCCCCGTCTAGCTCTCCGGTAGCTACGTCACTGGCTGTACCCCACCACGGAGACCCAGTGCGGATTGGTAGATGTCACCATGTCTTCGAATTTTTGGTTCTAGGACATGCCGGTTTTCTCACGATGTTTTCCTTCACCGATTACATAAGAGTAATGGCTCTACCTGTCATCATCAAACAGCATGATCTCTAAAGACTTGACGGCGAGGTCTGACTCCGTGATACCGAAGAAGTGGAGCGTCTCATTGAATTCGGGGTTCTTCGTCTTATGCACCGTCTTTGTTCGTAGTCTGTTGGAGTAGGATCCCTCTGGAAGATAACGGAATAGTTTTGTTAGAGAGAATACTGTAAACTTGTAAAATCCTACTTACTAATCTATTTCTAGAGGAGAATATTGTATAATAACGCTAAATTGGAATGCAAAAACGATCATAGCTCGAATTTGTTTTCACGGGAGTTAAAATAATACTGTTGGGAGATCTATCTGCTCCAAATCTCCAATGAGTGCAAAATGAAGATAATAATATTTTTTTAATGTTCCGCGCATTCGAGATCAGGGGGCCGATCGCGTTAATTCTCAACGTAATTACCGTTCGAACGAAACGGTTTTGGTTTAGTTTTGGTTTAGCTGATGTAAGAAACGGTATCGCGCTATTTTTTCTGAGCGACAAAATCGTTGACGTTACCCAATACAGAAAGTTCGATCGATCGTTCCTCCAACATATCTTCCCAAGTAAAGCTAAATCGTATCCGTTGAAATGATTAGCGCGATACGAAATGTGTCTAACGTAACGTTTTTGGTTGTGGTTTAGTTTTGGTATTAACGTTCAAAATTAGCGCGATCGGCCCCCTGTTGTCTTCTAGGCCCTTATATATTAAGCTATTTAAACTAAAAACTCACCTCTCGGCAAAACTTCTAATCTACAAAACGGATCCGACAGCCCAGTCATATCCATGCCAATAAGTCCTCTGGCTCTAAGAACCGTCACGGCCAACGACGAGGTCGCATTTTCATACGCCAGTTTTATTTCCAACGTCCCAAATCCTGCATCAGGTATCGTAGGAGGCCTTTCGACTTGTGTGGTAGGCTTTGTCATCTCTTTCCTCATGCTGCGAAGGCTGTAGGCACTGCCTTTACTGCCGGTTCTCTTTAGAGCTGCTAAGGGACGCTGTGTGAGGCTGTCTTGTCTGTGAAGACTTAGGCCGCTGAATCCGTGGGATAAGATGTCTGTTTCGCTCCATTCGTAGTGGGCGTCCTGGAATGGAGAAAAGGGACATAAAAATAGAATGGAACTTACATGATTTATTTAATAAAGATTTCTAGCAATTTTTGCTGTACTTAAAAGTGTAACTATTGTGTGGAGTTCGATTTGACAGACTGACGAGCGCCTTAAACGTTATAGTCGCTAGTTAAGATAGAGCACATGACAATTAAGTAAAATATCTTTAAAAAAAAAACAAAGTACGTACATAGGACCATTTCTGGTTGCTAACAACCAATGATAAAGATAAAGATATATTTATTTGTAACATGTGTAACATTATACATATAAATGCAAATGTGGATGAAAAAGTGAAAATCTGTGGTTTCAACATGTTTTGCCACCATTGGCGTACAAAATTAATTATAGCAACTTGAAAAATAACACAATTCAAAAAAAAAAACACAAAGTTAAAGTATAACACAAATAGATTAGAAACTATCATTTAAAAAATCTTTAACATAATAGTAACATTTTTCAGTAAGTAACTTCTTAAATTCTCTTTTGAATATGTTTGGCTGGTTTATATTTTTAATAACCTCTGGAATCTTATTATATATTAATGGTGCCATACAAACACGCTTTTATGAAGGAGTGCTGTTTTCGCAGAGTGAGGCTGTAAGAAGTTCTTATATTTAGTACGTCTATTTCTAGTGACAAAAGAGGAAACCAGTGAGGATTGCTTCTAACAAATAAAGCTATTTCCAAAATCTCACGAAATCAAGCAACATTATTATGAAGCGTGCCGCTTTAGTGGCGACATTAATTTAATACACCTATACGGTTTCGCGTTTTCTTTTTATGAAGATATTTTACATTTATTAAACGTTATTATTTTTATGTTTAGTTAACAATTTTCTAAAATAGCATTTGGGAGCAACCTTTACTTAAAGAACTGAAGCTCAGAGGTAATTTGCCGGGGATCGGATCATAACATCGCATCAATTAAATTAAAATGAATAACGTGCAAAAAGTAGGTGAATTGAAGGAAAGAGAGAGCTTTATTATTTAATTTGTTAGAAATTTTAATTTTTCAATGTACGAATTATTTTATCGTATTATATTTTTTATGATTACTGCCCTAGCACTGATTGTAGCGGCACGTTGTATAAAACTAAGTTGGTAAGTTTCAATCCAAAGGTCTTTTTACTTCATGAATAATGAAACTTCTTCAAATAAAGCTGAATGAGCGCCTCGATACAATTCCGCTTGGCTGCATAACCTGATTTGCATATAAACTGTACTTAGATACTTTACAGCCGCTTTCCTACTAGGTTAAGTGCTTTCAGCGCTGGATTTGCATATTACGCCGATAACTTATGATATGGATGATCGTAAATAACATGTGTAGTAATGGCTGGTAATATTCAATCGATTTTCAGTGACACGATAACTGGGATATCGAATAAACTTCATGATTTGAGTGAGGTTTTATTTTGAAGATCTGCGGGGGCGTAACACACAGAAAATGGCAATCGAACGCAATGCCTTTCATTTTGACAGTTCAGCTACGTATTTACGATGTTGAGCTAACACATTTTACAGACCTGTTAAACCCGCGATGGTTTGTTTGTTAGGTATGTTTAAGGGTTAGGTAGGTTTACAAATGCTTGTAAACTGTTTTTTTTATTACATCACACTAATATTATAAAAGCGAAAGTTTGTGAGTGTGTGTGTGTGTATGTTTGTTACTTCTTCACGCTCAAACGGCTGGACAAATTTTGATATAATTTTGTATAGAGGTAGCTGATACCCTGGATTAAGACATAGGCTACTCTTTATCCCGATATTCCCACGGGATCAAGACTTACGCGGGTGAAACCGCGGGGCGCAGCTAGTAATAAATAAACCATTTATTTTTGTGTATGTGAGTTTAAATGTTTGTAAACGCACCCACAATACAGCAGAAATTCCTAGTGTGGAGATACGTTTTAAAAAAAAAACTAACAAAACAAAAACAAAAGCCGGAATTATTTATGTTTTTTGCAGATACAAAATATACTTTAACAATTTTATTTACTTCTGTGATTGTCCGAGTACTGTTATCATTTCTGGTATTGTTGTCGGTGAATGCCATCGAGATGAATAAGTAATAAATAAATAAAACGTTTATATTCTCCACCACACAATGAAAAATTGGTACAATACTATATGTGTATACAAAAATACATTGATGTTGTGGAGACTGGTGCCTGGACTACGAATACCTGTGTTAGAGGTCTCCAGGCCTCCAAACTACCCGGACAAGTCTCATTAATACAAACACCTACTAATCAATGATGATGTTCTGATGGGAGATAAAAAATAATAAAATAAACAATTTGAAATAAGGAAAAAACAAATAATTAATTAGAGAAGTAATTAGTGTTCTTAATCACACTAATATTATAAAGGCGAAAGTTTGTGTGTGTGTGTGCGTGTGTGTTTGTTACTTCTTCACGCTCAAACGGCTGGACCAATTTTGATAAAATTTTGTATGGAGGTAGCGGATACCCTGGATTAAGACATAGGCTACTCTTTATCCGGATATTCCCACGGGATCGAGACTTACGCGGGTGAAACCGCGGGGCGCAGCTAGTATAGGTACAATAAAAATAAATAGGTAAGCCTTACAAAATCGGTATCCCTCATGAATGAGGTTGCGTGGAGGTAAGACGGCAGTTACTTACTGTTCTAATCAGACGAGGCTAAGGTCGCCAACATACAAGCCGACCTAACCTATAAAGACTAGGCGATTGAACATGATGTATTTTAACGATAATTAGCCAATCGCAGATGTACGTAGAAAGGATAAAACATACCTAGATAATAGCCCGTTAAGAGGATGCTTTAAGTGCGCAATAAAAATGCAGCCAGCATTTTTATTGTGCAGACTATTACCGTCATGGAGCTTATTTGATGTTTGCAAGACCTCTTAACTGAATAGCTTTGCACTCACGGACTTAACGTCTCCGTTAAAATTAGGGATGTGGTGCAGTCCAGTCGTAACCGGACTCTTAAGAGCGTTAACACACTAACGATTTGCAGCAAAGCGATTTGTAAAGTGATACCCGCGCGTGTTAAGCGAGCTCGCTGCGACCACGCGACGTGTTTTTCGCATTTTCACAACATTGAAAATCTCTCTACAGTGCAAGTGTCGTCAATCGCTGTCGTTCCCCGCAAACGCGGCGAACACGTTGCGCACACGTGGTGTGCTCGCTTCGCAGTCGCCTCGCTGTTAACACGCTGGCAAATCGCCAGTGTGGTCTTTAATCGTCAGTTTATTTTATGAGTCGCATCAAACGGTGAGCTCCACTAATAGGCTTTATGAAGATGGTGGGGACATCAATTCTGCGTCAATAGAAGTCCGGCTGTAAAATCAATTAGGGGCAGGGTGGGATTAATCGTATGTTGTTGGTGATATCAATTGATTTGTTTAGGTAGCCGTGTGCCCGATGGGATTTTATAAACGTCAGCAAAAATTACGAACGCAGGCCAAACTTTCGTGCAAAAGATGCTTCTTCTTCATGCTTCTTGTGCGCTGTCTTGAGCGATTGAGTGAATGAATGAATTTAATAATTTTATTATGTATAATAGATTGCCGGTTTGCCAAAATCGGCGCATCAGGTTGTGGAAATGTAATGATAATTATTACCTGTAGAATAATGCTTTTGAGCACGGCTTCTGAAGGATGTAATTTCATTTTAGACTTATAATTTACATAATATAAGGATTTGAATTCAATAACGGTGAATATGGATTGTTTAAGTATAAGCTTTATCGTTGAATACAATTTGAATTCTCAAAGCTTAAAAACATTAAAGGCACAGGTATACCAGTCGGCAGCACCCTTATTGAACCCAATCTTTATTTTTATAAAACAGCGTTTATTTTGCTTTTATATTTTTATAGGTTTTCATTACTTACGAATGTATTTTCAGGTTATAAATGTTTCTTATTCGTAGGTACGAGTACGTTTCGCACAATTGAAAAGAAAACATGTAATGTTTCTAGACGATTGTAATGTTTCGAGGAAATATTGTTATGAACATAAACTCACGCCTTCTTGCTGTGGGGGTAGGCAGAAACTACAGAACGCCACCTGCTACGTTCGTACGTAGCTACATACGTAGGAGTACCTATGCACCTGTCATGATAATAAAACAAAAATACTGCGTTCATGGTATTTAATGCCACTTTTAGGAAATATTTCTTTGATAACCTTTGTCCTTCACGACCTCGCTCAGCGACCAAAACCAGCTGTTTGCTATCCTTCTATTTCCTTTTGCATTGTGCCTTCCGTAGATAATAAGTGACCCAAATATATGTACTCATTGACATACTCTATTTTTATGTGTCCACCATTTATTATAATGTCTTTTTTTGTTGAATTTGTCATTACTTTCGTTTTCAATGTGTTCATTGATAGGCCAGGCCTACCTTGGCGCTTTCATCTGATAGATATTCAGAAAAACTGGATTATATTTTAAATAAGATCTGTCTATCTTCAAATAAGAAAATCGTCTTGTGTGGAGATTTTAACATTGATGTTTTGAAAAGAAACAAAATTACACTAGAACTTGAATACTTTCTTATGAAGTACAATTTAAAACTAGCACTTTGTACTCTCACTAGGTTAAAAAGTCAAACCTGTATTGACAATTTTGCTCATAACTATCGGAAAGAATGTAAAGCTGAAGTTGTAGATCTGATCCTTTCGGATCATACATCTCAAATACTTAAAGTACCAATACAGAAAACTTGCAAATTAAAATATTGGAAAACAAAAAAGCAGGAAAATTTTATTACTTTTAAAAGACATCTCAGCTCTCTATCTTTTATACGAATACATGAAGCTAAGGATGCCAATGAAGCTTTTGACAATTTTATGGAAGATTTCATACTTCTTTATAATTTATGTTTTCCGGAGAAAATGATAACCATTAAAACTAGCAAGAAAACGCAATGGATATCACGTGGAATAAAAACATGTAGTAACAAGCAAAGGCAGTTAGTTACTTTGGGCATATCGATTAAATTCAGATTCAAAAAATAAATTAGTCCTTAAAAACTACACCAAACTATACAGGAAAATTATAAACTTAACACAAAAAGCACAAAATAATCACTTTATAAATACAGCTCAAAATAAATCGAAAGCTTCCTGGCAAATTATAAATAAATCCAAATTTTGTCTGCCATTGGAGCCTGTAGTATGCGTGAAAAGAGATAATTTGACATTTACTGACCCCGTTGACATTGCAAACGAATTTAACGATTACTTTATTGACACTATTGAGAATAATATTAAAGCTGACATCACATTAAATAATACCAATATAAACAATCAAACTTTAAATTCACTTTTCAAGCAACCCGTAACAATTGATGACATAATACAAATAATTCGCAGCCTTAAAAACACAAATACTGTTGGATACGATGGAGTTTCCACAAAAGTATTAAAGTTTACCAAAGAACTAGTAGCACCACCATTATTTCATATAATTAACTTATGCATAGTTGATGGCATTTTTCCGAACAAGCTCAAATAAAAGGGATGATAAAACAAACTTTAAAAATTATAGACCTATTGCAAAAATTCCAATTATATCAAAAATTTTCGAAAAAGTAATCTATAACTCATATACCTTTTTCGAAAAGTATAATTTGTTTTACACAGAACAAAAGGGTTTCCGTAAGAACACTACGATTAATATGGCACTATTTGACTTGCTAGCTAACATCATGTCGTCTGTCGATAAAAGAAATCCAGTCTGTGCCATTTACACTGACATGACCAAGGCTTTCGACTGAAGATTCTGTTGCACAAATTGGATAGTTATGGTATAAGAGGGAACATCTTAAAGTTAATAAAATCATATCTGAGTAATAGGATTCAATGCACGGAAATTTCTAGGATATGTCCTAAAACTAAATTAGAAACCATATATGTATCAAAACCAAGACATGTAAAATATGGCGTCCCACAAGGTAGTGTATTGGGACCGCCACTTTTTTTGATATATATAAATGATCTCCCGAAAGCAACAACCAACAAAATGGTTATTTTTGCAGATGATAGTACGGCTGTAATAAAATGTACTAATTCAACTAGTTATAAGAATGACATTAATACTTGCATAGATGACATTATAAATTGGTTGGATAATAATAATTTGGTTATAAACCTGAGCAAAACTAAAGTCATGCATTTTTATCAACGCCTTGAAAACCCAAACGTTAGCATTTCATATAGGGGCTGATATTGAAGAAGCTAATAACGCTAATTTCTTAGGCATTATAATTGATAGCCAACTTACATTGAAACCTCATGTCGAAAAACTATGTAAGAAACTTAGCAAATCTGCATATGCTCTTTATCAACTCTCTAAGAAAGTTAACTGTCAGGCCCTTTTAACGGCATACCATGGACTGGTTGCCTCTGTTTTGCGGTATGGCATTATTTTCTGGGGGCAGTCTACTGGTAGGGAGCTGGTATTTAGACTGCAGAAGCGATGCATCAGGTCAATGTACGGCCTTAAGACAACTGATAGCTGTGTTCCCTATTTTAAATTGTTAAAAATTCTAACTTTGCCTTGTTTATATATAATGGAAACTGCTTTGTTTGTGAAATATAACCCACATCTATTTAAAAAATATCAGAGGTCAAGAAAAATCCAATGCGGACTCAATACATTAATCAACTATGTCAAGTAAAATGTAAAACCGCACTAATGCAAAAAAGTTTTTTTAGTATTGCCCCACTCATATATAATAAAATACCTAATATTATAAAAAATATGACTACATTAAAATTTAAAAGGAAGCTAAAAGAAATTTCAATTATGAAAACTTATTACACGGTTGACGATTTTCTTAATGATGATTCACTATCTACTATTTCTCTGATCGAAATATTATTGTGATCCTGGTTTCATTTACGTTTTATTTCTGTTTGACATTTTAGAGTCTTGTTTTATTATTTTATTTTTTTATTGTTGACCACGCTGACATTTTTGATTTATATGTTTAATATTTTCTTTTTTAATTTGTAATTTTGATTTTTTTATTAGGAAATGTAAACATTTGCATGCCCATGTGACGGTAAAATATGCAGAACTCTTTTTTTTTATTAAAACACCTATGTACTATACCCATGTTTGCAAAGAAATAAATGATTTGATTGATTTGATTTGATTTGAATAATGTTCCTACTGCAGGGACACAGGCCTCCTCTCTTCGAGAGGGAGCGGGCTGTAATCCACCACGCGGGCCCAGTGCGGGTTGGTAGATGTCACATGTATTCGAATTGATTTTGATTCTAGGACATGCCGTTTTCTTCACGATGTTTTCCTTCACCGTTTTGAGAGCAGTTGTGATGAAATAATTTACACAAAGTAAAGCATCTGCCTGGTTTTTAACCCACGACCTACAATTCGTAAGTCGGAGCCGTTTTACCACTGCGTCACCACTGCTCCTTATTAATTTTAAAAGCGATATAAATACAAAAATAAAATGACTTTCTCCTAAGAAAGAGTGACCTGTAAATAATAATGGTCAGTAGTCTTTTAGGCGTTAAATTCGATCGCCGTTCATTATTTGATAGTTTCGGTTAAGTGAAATAAGTTATCGTATTTTTATATGAAACATACATAGGTACCTACCATTATTCGTTTTTTTAAACTTCAATAGCAAAATAAATTAGGGGCTTTATCGTAACCACAACTAGCTGCGCCCCGCGTAAGTCTCGATCCCGTGGGAATATCGGGATAAAAGTAGCCTATGTCTTATTCCAGGGTGTCAGCTACCTCCATACAAAATTTTATCAAAATTGGTCCAGCGGTTTGAGCGTGAAGAAGTAACAAACATACACACACACACACTCACAAACTTTCGCCTTCATAATATTAGTGTGATTACAGCATGTATGGATTTAATTTTTGGATATATGTTTATTGACTATTTGCCCCAATTTACCCCAATTGTATTTTCCTTCAGTCAGAGTATTAATACTCTGACTGAAGGAAAATACAATTGGGGTAAATTTCCTCGATAGAATTTAATTCCGAAAAGACCTCTATTTTTTATATTTTTTTCTGTAATTTTAAAATCGTAAGTAATTTCATTGCAAAATTGCATTCAAAATGTGCGTATTAGGTAATTGTAAATTCTGGCTGATATATAAATAATATGATTGATACATAGCTTAATTTATTAAAAAAAAAAAATTATGTAATAGGAGCGAGCCTATTGCCATCAACCGGCCTCAAATCCAGACTCCGGGCTGCTACTGAGGTATTCCTGATGGAAAAGCTAAATAACACTTTACACGACCCGGGAATTGAACCCAGGACCTCACGCTCAGCAGTAGCGCTTGCGACCACTGTAACAACGATGGTTATTTTAGAATCAAATTGATTGAAAATCACTTAAAAGTATTTAGAACATAGATTACAAATAAGTATTTGCAATTTTAAATTACATTTCCCCACTTGTCTCCTGAATGAAGTTTCTATTTCTGAAAGCATTTCAATCGCTTAAGGCGCTGACAAGAGGTAAATGATAAAAGTAGGCTTGTCTTAAACAAAAAAATTGCCAAATCTACATAGTTTGTGGTAGCGGAAAAAATATATGTTTTATTGAACATATTTCTCAGAACTTGGTTGTTACCAAAACACGTTTAGAAAAAAAAATCTCGATACAAATTAACGGTAAACTAACCCTTTACTTTGAGTTTCAATCCAAAATATCTGTATTAAATAAATATCAACGTACGGTTGGTATTTAATTAATAGCAAGAACGTCTTATTTGTATGCAGAACTTGGTTGTTTTTTGTTTTCGATAACCTACTCAAGTAATTTTTGAGTAAATAAACAATTGCTTAATATTTTGCAATAAATTACAAGCGTTGTGTCATCGCGCTTCTCTTTCTTTTGTATGCAGTCAAAACAGACAGACAGCGGTTTACCTGTTGTCAGCGTCTTAACATAAAGGCTTTACGAAGCGACTTCTAATTCCGGATCTTAATTTACGAGAAATTCCGATTTCAGTTTCGGGTGACTTTAAATAGCTCGGTACTTTCAAGTTTACAGGCATCTAATTGGTGCCTTGGTTGCCAGGGACATTATTTACTTACTACATCATATCACGTCTCGCTTCTCCGAAGGGTTGGGCAGAGGTGCACCTATGGTAACATCCACATTTGGCCAGTTATGTTTCAGTCCCATGTAATAGGAGCGAGCCTATTGCCATTAACCGGGCATAAATCTAGACTCCGGGCTGCTACTGAGAAATTCCAGATAGAAAAACCCAATAACACTTTGCCCGACACGGGAATCCAACCCAAGACCTCACGTTGAGCTGTAGCGCTTGTGAAAACTAGACCACGAGGCAATCCAATTTGATTAGTAATTAATACAACGAGTAGCTTCGATGGACTATATTTAAGTATTTTTTAACCATGAGTTCTAACTCTAGAAGAAGATACCTATAAGTTTTTTTAAATAAAAAAATCCAAAACAAAATATTTTATCTCACATAAGCCTACATGAGCATATGAAACGTCAGAAGCTAGATGCGCGGTTCCAGTAAAATTGATCGTTTCCTATGGAGAAGAGCCGGCAAGAAACTCCACGGTTACTCTTTAAAAGTGTTAATAGGTATAGGAGGACAGTGTAGGCCCGTCAAAAGTACCAGGTACTTAACAAAATAGAAAAGGGTTTACAAAGCTACTGTATATTAAGCCTACAAAGTAGTCACATTAACAAAAAAAAAAAAACACCATATAAAATATTATTAAAATAATAAAAGTTAGAACCTTGTTTAAATTAAAATTGTAGGTCTAAAATGTCAAATAAAAATAGATTATGTCAAGCAAGTATGTAAAAAAAGCCGAGAATATATTGAAAAGTAAAAATAGATTAGACTAATAAGTACAAGGTTTTTTTTTTTGCTCCATTCGAGGGTTTTGCACGCCTCACAACGCTTCAGCGTGTGAGAGTGGTCTTGCCTTGTCAAAATATTCAAAAATAAAATCGTTCCTATATTCTCAACTATACATGGAATTCATTAGCAGGAAAGTTTTAAAAACTAGAGACTTAACATTATAAGATTAATCTATTTTTAGATAGATATATCTTGATATTTAAATAACAAAAAATGTAATTAAAAAATTACGTGTAGTGTTTTCCGTTGGGAAGTGTGTCTGTTTGTAGTCACAATTCACGTCGTCCGTCATAGACTATCAATCCAAATCTTCTTTTCTAGCAATTTCTCCTGTGTCGTGGTGCGTTCACAAACATTTAAACTCACATACACAAACAGCCAGACCCGGAGCATCGCACGGTTGGCGCAGTGGTTACTGCGCAAACCGTGCCGTCAATTGACGTTATGACGGCACGGTTGGCGCAGTGGTTAAGCGATTGACTGCTGCGCTGCGTGTCGCGGGTTCGATTCCCACACGGAACAAATATTTGTATGACCGATAGATCATAATGCTAAGATTATAAGGGTGAGAATAAAAATCTTAACGCAAACGCGCGAGTTACGTTTACTCTCTTGCAAACTTACACTTGGGGTACAGGTGCGCGTTCCTTCCTCGTGGTCTAACTTAGTAGTCAAACTGATTTGACCACGAGGAATTTTAACATTCTTCGTGGTCAAACTATCAAATTTATTAAAAAATTACACCCTGTGTGATAGTCTTGAAATAAAATTGTACAGTTATAGCCAAAAGTTTTGTTTAACGTAGTTTATTTAAAAAGTACCTACACCTATATCGCCATGTGTAAATTCCATTTGACACTTTATTATGAATTCGTCTCGGAATATCTGTTTTTGGCGTCGAGGATATGGTTTTAGATCAGTATTTTCAATAAAGTTGCCAGTAAACGAGCAACCGTGATTGGATGATATCGTTTCATCGATTAGTTCAGTTGTCCATTCCATGATTCAACTATATTATTTGTATGATGTCGCTGACCATATACGGACCATTGTTTTTTAAATGTTTCATTCTTCATCCATGTAGTCTCGAAATATTTTAAATATTTTTCACATTTCGCGGTGTTGGGACTATCAGATTTAATATACTCCCATCCTTCCTCTATTTTGTCTTCAGGTAATAAGGCGAGTACAGCACATAAGCCAACAACTCTCTTTTCATTTTTACTTTTCAAGTTCAATTTCTTTGCTCTTCGCCATTGGCTGTTTGAGAAATGATAAAACAGTTTACAATTTGGACTTAGGATAAATTTGTAATAGTGCATTGCTTGAAGCTGTTTCGAAGTCCACGTGAAAAATTTTTGGTGACCAATTCTCAATCGTGATTTTATCATCGAAAATAATATATAGTAAGACTCTTCTTTTTTGTCAGTAATTAATGCATAAGCCAAAGAAGCCGTGTGTGTTGTAGTTGTCGATTTTGAAAAATCGAATCATGAATGCAGTACAATTGGGTGAATGGACTCGGGCAACTAAAAAATGTGCCATCGCCAAAAAAATCATCTGATTCTTGAATTTTTTCCATGTTGTTTTCGGAACAGAAAACCATCATCCGACATTTCTCTGTATTATAATCAGCCAAAAGAAATGACTGAAATTTATGTAGAACAGTAACTTTAGTAAAATCTGTAAAGCAAGTTTGTTTCCTGTTCGTATACAAAGCAGTTTTAACGCTACCAAAAGCAACTTTGCTTGGAACTTTGCTTGCTTTTTTTTGGAACTTTGCTTTCAAAATTTGTTTGCGTCCCGGTTTATTAGGGACGTTTTCTTTTCAGCATACAACTCTGAAATTGTGATCTCAGTGTCTTTTACTTCATGCCTTAATTCGTCAACGGCAATATCAATCTCATTCTTATAGTTATCAGCGGCACATAAGTGATTAGTACATTTAGTATATTGCCATCCTAAAAAGAGAAAAAAAATAGTGTTAAATAAATTTAGGGGAGCATTGGGGTAGTTTAGTTACTACTTTTTTTGTAAGTAAAATCTGTTAATTATAATTACAAGTAAAAGAAGACTTCTCCCCTAATTCGTTATCAGCTCTCCAGCTACACTTCGCATAAGGCAAACGCAACTCGTGAAACAACACTTAAAGATTGTGTAATTTTTTTACCTTCAGAGTAATAGACCCCCGACACTTTTCTTTTTTAAGACGACTGCAAGTCCAGAAAGTGGATCCATTTTTGTACGTCCGCAATTTATAGGCTGCCATCCACTGAATAACAATGCCGTTCCTCTTTTACGCTTTATGTATTTTATGTCCATATTTAATAATATCACTAAGTGCAGAAAAGTCCCAAATTATTTCATCATGAAAATGCAAATGCAAACAAGACAGGAAAATAATACAAGTGACACAGAAATACAATTGTCATTTTATTTTTCCCTGTACAATAAGACTACATCGTATACAGTATGTTCAAAGAGGTTATATAGTTGCAGTTTGACCACGAAGAATGTTAAAATTCCTCGTGGTCAAATCAGTTTGACTACTAAGTTAGACCACGAGGAAGGAACGCAGGTGCGTAGTACTCGCAACCAACGTGCGTGTATGGATGTCTGAACTCAACGGAGCAAAACGAGTATGTAAGCATCGTAACTGGTGGCGTTCTGTAGTTTCTACATGAGTTTATGTATGTATCTATGTGTAAAAAAAGTAACGACAAAAACAAGACCAATTGAAGAGCTGGCTTAGATATTATTTTAATTTATTAACAGCTAGGTATAATTATATCCTCTATTACATGATAGCGACAACCGTCTGTGAATTATTAATATTGACAGGTTGTCGCGTCTCGTGCGTTGCCATGGCAACGAGTTATTATCATCTGTCGGTCTGTCGCTATCTCACTGCTTAGTTACCGAGTTATTTATGAGAAATTTTATTATAGAGGTATCTTTTAGAACTTGATAAAACTTGTTTGAATTGTATTCTTTATTTAAAATTGCTACTAGACATAACACACTTATCATGACATTATGCCTGTGATCTCCGAGGGGTTAGGCAGAGGTGTACCTGTAGAACAACCACATTTTGCCAGTAGATAAGCTTTAGGTTTGATTCCCTTTATTTCATTTATACAAAATTATTTTTAGTCTATGCGAAACCTGAGTATACGAGTAGTTTGTTCAGAATAAGGAACTGAATCGATTTCAATAGTTTTTACACCATGTTATATTCTGTCCCAAACATATTTAAGTGTGATGGGAAATGTTATCACCATTTAATTACTTACAATACAATCGTCGTACGGTTAGGTACCTACTGCCAAATTATTATCAACTAGCTGTGCCCGCGACTTCGTTCGCGTACATGTCGGAAAACAATAATGTGACGTATATAGAGAAAATGTATGTCAATTTAAAAAGGGAGAAACTTTCAACCAGGCCTGGTGAATTTTCCTAGTATAAGCTGCCAAAAAACTTGTATTATTTAGGAAAATGCTTCTCTATATACTATGTTAGCGGTGGAACCACCTGGAGCGTACACACATAGGTTGCTAGGGTTGCTCACACGCGCAAGAGCTACGTAAAGTTGGCCGTGGGAAAAGCAACCAATACTAAGATCCACCCCTGCAACGGACAATGTCTGGCCCTGAGCTTTGTTAATGGTCATGGCGTAAAATAGGCTGACGGCGAATTGCACAATTTCTGAGAAGAATTATTACCACACCGACTTTAAAAAAAATGTTGTGTGCTGGAAGACCGGAAAACACCTTGCTGCTTGTTGTACGTGTAATAAGATGTAAATTCGATTTATAGACGGGATTTCGCGTAATTATCTGTTTGGTAGAGGCGAAAGAATGCCATCAAGGTGGTTTGTTTTGGATTGTCTTTCTGTGACATTTTCAGACTGAAAATACACTCGTTGCCCGCCCTCAAGGTGCACATCGAGATGGACGACCGGCGGATGTCTCACATGAATTGGGAAACTTAAAATACGCCGAACTGCCTCCGAGGAGCTTATGTATCGGCCACATTGATATCTCGTGACTTCATCATATTCATTGCGATTTCTCAGCGCGATCATAGCTTGGTCACTACCTTTATTCACATACTTGCAAATGTATTTGATGGACTCTACGCTATTGCATATTTCAACATTTATGTGAGCTTGAAATGTTTTAGATAATACTGGTGAATACGGCACCACCCATCTATTGTCCAAAACAATTTCTTGCCCGCGGAACCTGGTAGAAGCTGTAAAACCACCATGCAAGGGTGATCTGCGCCGATACAACGGATACCTATTTTCTCCCGACATAGTCTGTGCTAAAAGAGCTCTCGGGTATTTTTTGAACACTGACTATATTGCATGCATGATGATTCCCTATTAAAAACACCACATGGTCCATGAACCATGTGTGTCTTAATGATGTCATGCAAAATGGGATCACCATTTTGGTCTGGAAATTCAGCACTTATGACACTGTCAACAGCGTCGGGACGAATTTTGTCTTCTAGACACAGGAGAGTATGAGCATGTGGTAGGCCACGATTTTGCCACTCGACGTTGTGCATGAAACATAGAGCTGAACCGAATACTTTCTCTTTTGTAAAGAGATTAATCATAACTTTCAGCTTCAAATGAAAAATCCTTGCAATTATGTCATGCCTATCATATGAGGCCTGTCCTGTGAGACGTTCCTGACAAATTTCGGTCCACTTTGGATTCGTTGTGAACGTTATGAAAAGGTCCGGTCGGCCGTACTTACGGACGTAGCAAAAAGCATCTTGTGTTCTTTCGTGCTTAAATCGTGGACCACCTGTACAACTGGATGGCAATATGACCAATCGCCCCAAGTTTTCGAAGTTATTATCAGTTTGCATCGCCACCCGCAAATGCACGTATTCTTTAGCGCGTAAACGACGTTGGTTAGTGCGAATATAAACTAAACGTTCCGTTTCTATTTTTGCATACATGTCTACAATAAATTGGCTGAACAAACCACGAAATCGTTGCAAATAGACGAAACGATTGCGCCTTATTTGTAATAGGTATGCATAATATTGCTGAGCCGATATTTTATTTATTAAAATTAGCTGCCCAATTACAATTTAATAATGGATATTGCAGGGCGTCGAGCACGAAGTGATACTGTCAAAATATTACGCATGGGAAAACGTTCGATCAAACACTGTAAGTGCATAGACTTCCAAAAGTATTAAATTAAAGAATAAATATTTAAAAAAAGAAATTAACATTTGTCATTATTGTTTCATGTTAAATAATTAAGCTGTTTAATGATTTGAATCACTACTAAACTAATAAACAACGCATTTGGAAAACTTTAATTAGCCTAACGTTTGATTGGGTCATTGATTGAGTTATATTATATTCACAATGTATCGATTATGCGAAATAACCACACTTAAACAACACACGATCTTACAAACCTACTTGATTTTAAGTTAGTACTATTTGGCGTCAATAGATGTCGTTACGTGTATATTACATTACGTAATGGAAAGTCATTTTTGAACACTTTAAATTCATATATCTTTTGATAGATTGGAGCGATTGCGATGAAACAAAGACTAAACATATCTCCGAGTTATACACAATATTTGAGTACACAAATAAGCTATTTTGGTTTCGTACTTTTTACGTGATACTGTAACAAAAAAAATCTCTCACATACAAACAGACAAAAATTCAAAAAATGGTAGAAATGGCAACTGTTGGTTATTATTTAACACCGCCACTATTTTTTTTTTTAATATTTTCAATGAACAGAAACGCCTCGTCTACAGATTTATTATATGTATAGATATAGATGAGCGCAAGACGACCCTGGAGGCGCGGGGGCGCCGTTAGCATGTTTTGTACGGACAACCCGGTAACATAACAACCTTATAACTTTGTGATTTTTCATGATACAGTTTTGAAATTTTGTACATAGATTCTTTACATAAAAATATTAGACACGTGTTTCGGGTTTCGCATATACTAAAACTAATATTGTATAATCTAAGACCATTTATATAACTTTCCAGCGCATCCAATTTTCCAGGAATTATTGTACATAACTTCTTCTAGACTCGTGTTTCGGGTTTCGCGTGCATATTATTAACATTTTTAAATATTTAAATTTAAACATTTAAAAATAGTAGCCGGGTACAGGGTCCAAGCTACTAGGTTTTTGATTATTATTATTATACAAGATTCAATTTCCGGGTCGGGTAAAATGTTATTGAGTTTTTATTTTTATTGAGTGTTCAGGAATTTATCAGTAGTATCCCGGAGTCTGCATTTGTGCCCGGTTGGTGGCAATAGGCTCGCCCCCTATAACATGGGATTTAAACATAACTGGCGAAATACGGGTGCACATAGGCACACCTCTGCCTAACCCTACGGGGATTACAGGCGTGATGTTAAGTTAAGATTCATTCAGGTAAAATCTAACAATGCTGTGTAAAAGCTTTTAATTTAATTTCTAAATAGAACAATTTTATTATATTTATGATAATATTTTAACATTATTTATCGCTTTCAAATTGTCTTCTAAGTCATGTAAAACAAAATACGATCGTAAAGGCTACCCAACTGGAACTAAATAGGGACCCGGAGAGTCTATTTTATCTACTTAAATCCATTTTCAATGTACTACAATGTGGGTTAACGTCATTAAATAAATCTATATAAATAAAAATGAAATGCTGGCCGTTGGTAAGCGCATCACTTGAGAACGGCTGGGCCGAGTTAGCTAATGGTTGTTTTAAAATATTCGTAATAAGCCGAATAAGGTTTTTGGGGAAATTAAATTGGAAAAGTTTCAAATTCGGAACAACTGAACGTCCGTTTTTCTATGGCATTTTTGTATGAATGATTGAAATTTGGACAATACGTCTGTCGGGTTAGCTGGGTTTTTTTTCTTTTCAATACAGTTGTTAAACATGACGTACTTTCAGAGGCTATAATTATGATTCGAAAATTAAATCTTTTGCATAGGCATGTCTCTGTGCGCGGTCGTGACATTTTTTTACGAGCGCTATCATTAGTTTTGCAGTTGAGTTTTAAATTTATAAGTCAATTTAAAAAGTAGCAGAAGCTAGGAGTATTCATACATAGAATAAAATGGAATAGATTTTATACGAGGAAAAATGAATGAGTCCGTACGTCTTAGCATTGAATTCTCAAAAGTCTTTTAAATGGTTCTTTAATATATTTAATTACCAGTTTTAATTTAATTATTTTCACATCAACATTTGTCAAAAATCGAATAATTTGCATAGGCTGTTTTCGTTGTAAAAAAAAAATATGTCCAGTTGCAAAAACGCGCCATTTTCTGACACGACGTTTTTCAATACACTTGTGGGAAATTTTACCATTATTGAAAAACGTCGTGTGATACACGGGTGTGTAGGTTATTGCAAACTCGTGTCATTAAAAACACTCGCCTTCGGCTCGGGCTTGTCAATGACAGCTCGTTTGCAAGAACCTTCTTTCCACCCTTGTATCACAATGTACTAATATTTATTTATTTTTGATTAATTTATTTAATTCGTTCATTCGAGGATTCACTCTCATCTAACGCTCCATGGCATGCTTTATATAATAAAATTAATCATTTATGTTAACCTCGCCATTACCACATCCTCTACCTTTACAAACTTTCACATACTTAGTTATAATTATTTAAGAAGTATGAACCATCATAGCACCGTTACCTTACCTACATCAATTCCTCTCCACCAAAAGTGTCACAAATACCATCTTACTTCAGCCATTAGACAACAGTTAAGTCTAATCGTTATAAACCCATTTATCTCAAATCAATCAAGTCGGCATTATTGGCAGCCTCCGACAAATTACGTCGACCTCAATCAACATTGAATCAATAAAAAAGTAGGATTGTCCATCCCCCTCTGAGATAACATGACGCAGTGACGCATAATGCGTCAGAGAATGGGAATTTACTCAATACTGCAGATTCTTGAGCAACATTTTATGGTGGCGCAAAACGGGATGGTATGTGCTAGACCGGGCTAGGTCCGAATCGGGGTGTAACCAAGCAGGCGACCTTATAACTGACGGGCAAACGTATCTTTACATTCGTGCAGCATGTTGCATGCCATTAAATTATACATTTTTATTTTATTTTATTTTAAGCTATTGACATTTTTGTAATTTAATTTCCTTGGTTGTCATTTGAAGGTTGTTAATGGACAAATTGTAATTTAATTATTTTCTTTGACATTTGTAATTTATATGTAGACAATTCTTGATTTAGGACTTTTTTTTAATTGACATTGAATTTTAATTATTTTGTTTAAATTAGACTCATTTAAATTACGCGTTTAAATTAGAAATTTGCATGCCGAATGTAGTAGGCGGAATACGAAGAACTATTCATGAATTATAAAATCTGTAAAATACCATATTTCAGGCAAATAAATGAATCTATCTATCTATCATGCCTAATATTGTAATAATGTGAAGGTAGCTCTGTCTGTCTGTCACCTTTTATGGCTGAACGGCTGAACGGATTTTATTGACATTTGGCAAAATTAAAGACCATGACCTAGATTAGGACTTAAACTACAATTTTAATTTAAAATATTTATTAGTGGGTTTGTAGACAGGATATTAATTCAGATTTGTTACAATTGTAATGGCAATCATGTCATTTGGTTTAAATAGTTTATTTGTATTATTTTAGTAATATTTTATATATATTCTTTTTTAATTTGTGAATGTGAGAACGTTGTAGGCTTAATAGACTTTAGCTTTGTAAACTATATTCTATTTTGTTAAGTACTTGGTACTGGTTGACGGGCCTACACTGTCCTTCCATACCTATTAACACTGTAATTGTAGCCTATTATTTTTGAAAGAGTAACCGTGGAGTTTCTTGCCAGCTCTTCTCCTTAGTAAACGACCAATTGGAACCGTGTACCTAGGTGCTGACGTTTCATAAGTGCCCATGTAAATTTATGTAAAATAAAATATTTTGATTTTTGTTTCTTTTTATACCGGTATTACGTGCCCGTGAGAAAATTTTCACGCGTTAGCGAGAAAAAGCTACTAGTCCTTTATAATAATGATATCAGTGAAACTGGATAAATTTTCGTGCTGTGATAACTGATAACATAGATTCATCCGTTATCAAGTATGTATTCTACCCCTAGTAAGATCACGAAGCATAATATGGTCACAGCTAGAGTGTCGTTTGTGGCAAGTTTAGTGAAGAATTTGTAACAGTATCATGTCTTATTGTATCGTTAACGAGCGTCGCACAGAAATCGCTGACTTTCGGTGGCGGAAAACATCGAGAGGATCCTTTTTTCTAATGAGCTGACAGGACATTGCTTACAAAGAAGGAATAGACACACCTCTTATAGATGAAAATCTTCCCTTTTTCACTATAGTCTTGTAAAAGTGAGATGTTTGCCCATAGCAACTCCTAGTTAAGATAATTTGACATAGGAATGACGCAGAGACGCGACGGCGGACGCTCAGACTCAATTATATTATTGCAGTGAAGATAATTTTATTATTTCTATGCGACGTCTTGGGAGTCTCTTTGTTAATTAATAGGTATCTTACTATTTACGCAATATTCTTTTTTGTTCTTAGTAAGTACGCGTGCCATTGCGGGTAGAACCTGGATGAGGCTGTCACAGGAGCGCTCGAGCGTGGGGATTGGGACAAGAAAAGAGAGGTCTATGCCGCAGTGGGTAAAATGGGGCTGTGATGATGATGATGAAGTAATGTTTGTGGTAACTTTTTAACAATTTGGGTAGAAAATATCGAAAGAAAACTTTTCAACAATTCGGCCAGATAATAGCTAAAGGCTCCCCGCAAACGCGACGCGACTCTAGATAGTAGAACAATTTCTATGAAAACTTAATAGAAATTGTTCTACTAGGATCGCGTTGCACCGTCGCATCGCTCCTGTTTGCAGGAGCCTTAAGGGGCCGGCTGCCATCGCCCGGAACTGCAAGTCGAGGCGAGCGCAAAATTCGTTCGGAATATTGCTATCTCTGTTTGAAAAAGTATGCGAGCGGCGGACGCGGTGTGCAGTCGTATGTGTGTGTGTATAAGTGGATAGATAGCTATTATTAGCTGTACTGAACTTACCGTTAATTCTTATCGACTCGAAGGCATTTGTATTTATATTTAGATGTGTTCCGTAATACCAAAAATGATGAATGGAAACTTAATGTTTTTCCAATATTTTTTCGCTAATTTGTAACTTGATAATATAAGCTATGTTCCTGCATAAACAATATTTCAAATATTGTTGTTTATAACACAGAAAAAAACAATATGAAAACATGCCATTTACGCTGTAAAAATGTGTAAAATTCAATTCGCTAAAACTTCATAATAGGTAAGTTTTTTTTTGAAAAAAACAAGATGTAGGAACCTAGATAATTACTGTCTAAATCCGAATATCAGCATAATATGGTGGAAAATATGCTCAAATTTCAAATGATTTTGGTATTACATTTGTATGGGCAATTCATGGATCGCCACGCTCTTAAAGGAAACTTTTGTGTTAAATGAACTGAAATTGTTTCTTCTCTTTACACTGGTCGTGTAGGGGATAAAATAAGGCAGGCTTATTATACTTTCTATTATTGCACCGCAAATTATTAAATATATTTCGCGCTAAACGTATACTTCTGAAATATAGGCACTTCTGTTTCTGTCAATCGTTTGAAGATGACACAGACAGACCGATGTAGTAAACTCTAAGGCTGCCTGTCCATCGAAGCGGAGCGAGGCTGCGGAGTGGAGAAACGGAGAAATACTAACCAATAGGATTGCATAAAATCAATAAATGGACCGGGATTTGCAATCCTATTGGTTAAGGCGGAGATTTCTTGAAAATGGTCAAAAAGGTGGTTTTTTAAAGCAGTGTATCTCTTAATTCGTAAATATATTTTCCAAAACAAAAACAGTATGATATTTTCAAGTCTTTTGTGCATACGGTGATGGAAGTCAAAACATAATTTAGTACATCACAAAAATATTCAAAGAATTCTTTATTATTTTTAAAAGCAGTTTATCCCTTCGTTAACAATTATAATTGTAATTAAAAGTATACCATAAATTGCAAATGCCAAACTGCATCCGGTGATGGATTAATTTTTATTAATTAGTTAATATCTAATTTTATACGATTTTATTTGCATTTTTACGCCATACGTTGTGTCATCGCGCATGTCTTTCTTTTGTATGCAATCTGACAGTGATAGCGGTTTACCTGTTGTCAGCCCCTTAATATTTCTCAATTTCTTCTCTCCGTAGCCTCGCTCCGCTTCAATGGACAGGCAGCCTTACGAGTTTAATACATCGGTCTGTCATCGAGTCACCGTGTCACCGTGTCATCGGTCTGGGGTCTGGGTAACCCCATAGACATTAAGCACCTACATTCAATTGGTATTTTTAAAAGGAAGCTAAAATACTTCTTGAATAAAAAGGCATCTTACTCTGTAAAAGAATTCCTTGAAGATAAATAATTTATTTAATATTAAAATGATTGTGTTAATATAATATGATATAAATTATACGAATAGTATTAGATAATATAAAATGTATGAATAATGATAATTAATATAATATAATGTAAACTGTTTAACTGTTATATTGATTATGTATATTATATATTTTTTTCTTATGTTTATAACCATTTAAATTTCAATGCCTTAACAGGCAACTAACCTTGTTCGCAATAAAGAATTTTAATTCGTTTAGCGTTAAATGTGTTTAGTTTGTGGTGAAAGCAGACCATAATGCCAGATATCCTAACTCCAAGTTCTCAACCCTTAAGGTGGGACCGGTGCGGGTGACAGATTTAGACTATTCCATGAATATTCACTTAGTAATTTCGCTCTTATAATAATAGGGCGAAATGACTAAGTAATACGATTTACTGAGTTTACGTTTATTTAGTTAGGTCTCTAATGTTATTGAGTTGTTTGTACCCTGCTTTGTGCCATGTTAAAGTTTAGAAATATGAAACAACAAACGTTAAGCCTGGGGCTTATTTAATAAAACCGACAGGCGACTGGTGTTAGGCAACCGTCCGACAATTCGGAAATTTTACAAGTTTCTCTCATACATTCGGCAATACATAAGGGCAATGCGTGGCATATAACACACAGAAAGCTGTAAGCCACATTCAACAGTTCCAGCTATTAACATTCCCGTGTCTTTATATATATGAAGTGGCGATCTTTGTCAGAGCGAATCTACATCTTTATACACATCCAAGAAGCACACGACACAAAAATTTAATATGCGTAAGACGTGCAAAAAACCGACCAAGTGCGAGTCGGACTTGCGCACGAAGGGTTCGCGCACGAAGGGTAGGAGCCCCCCTTAAATATTTGTTTTATTTTAATTTAATTATTTATTTTGAAAATGAATATATAACTAAATATTCTGTGAATATTTCAAGCGTCTACCCGTTGCCGTTATCAATATCGAGCAAAAACGAGCAAAAAAATCACGTTTGTTGTATGGAAGCCCCTTAAATATTTATTTTATTCTGTTTTTTTTTGTATTTTTTGTTATAGCGGCAACAGAAATACATAATATGTGAAAATTTCAACTGTCTAACTATCACGGTTCATGAGATACAGCCTGGTGACAGACGGACAGACAGACAGAAGGCGGAGCCTTAGTAGTAGGGTTCGCGTTTTACCCTTTGGGTACGGAACCCTAAAAAGCAGTATTTAATAAAAAGATTCTAGGCATGGCACCCAGAATATAAAATAAGTTGCCTAAAGTATCATAGACCTACACAAAATGGACCAATTCAAATTATGTTTGCACGAATTCCTAGTTGCCAAATGTTATTATTCAATTAATGATTATTTATATGAAAGATGACTGATTTTATCTAAAATGGCACCACAAATGTAATGATTATTGAAATTTTGATTTGACTTGTGTATTTTTAAGGTTCCGTACCTCAAAAGGAAAAAACGGAACCCTTATAGGATCACTTCGTTGTCCGTCTTGTCTGTCTGTCTGTCAGTCTGTCAAGACCATTTTTCTCAGGAACGCGTAAAGGTATCAAGTTGATATTAATAACAAATACGTAAGTCTATGGTCCCTTGAAGCTCTAAAAAATCAAGCTTCCAAGTCAACGCAATAAAAAAATACGGCGATATAAGCGACATTATTGCGACATATTTCGATACTCGCAAATAAATCAGAACCTATAGGGTACTTCCCGTTGACCTAGAATCATAAAATTTGGCAACAAGCAAGGTCTTACAGCACAAGTATAGGAAAAAGTCCTAAAATTGTAAATTTGTAGTTTTATCACATAAAAAAAAATTGCGAATATCTTGCACGTAAATTAAAACCTATAGGGTACTTCCCGTTGAACTAGAATCATGAAATTTAGCAATAAGCAAGGTCTTACAGCACAAGTAAAGGAAAAAGTCCGAAAATTGTAAATTTGTCGTTTTATCACATAAAAATAAAATGCGAATATCTTGTACATAAATCAAAACCTATAGGGTACTTCCCGTTGACCTAGAATCATGAATTTTGGCAACAAGCAAGGTCTTACAGCACAAGTAAAGGAAAAAGTCCGAAAATTGGAAATTTGTAGTTTTATCACATAAAAAAAAAATTGCGAATATCTTGCACATAAATCAAAACCTATAGGGTACTTTCCGTTGACCTAGAATCATGAAATTTGGCAACAAGCAAGGTCTTACAGCACAAGTAAAAGAAAAAGTCCAAAAATTGAAAATTTGTAGATTTATCACATAAAAAAAAATGCGAATATTTCGCACATAAATCAAAACCTATAGGGTACTTCCCGTTGACCTAGAATCATGAAATTTGGGCAGAAGCACGGTTTCACAGCACAAGTAAAGGAAAAAGTCCGAAAATTGTTAATTTGTAGTTTTATCACATAAAAAAATACGATTACAAACTTAAATTTTCAGTTGGAAAATTGACCGTGGCGTATATCGATGTATGGGAGAACATGTTTTTCAACTACAATGTTAAGTTTGTTTTAGGGATAAATTCATCGTAACTACGGAACCCTTCATTGTGCGTGGTCCGACACGCACTTGGCCGGTTTTTTATTTTATTTTGACATTCTATTTTTTCAATTTAAAACGTATACTTTATATTCAATGTTGCGATAAGTACCTAATATATTAATTTGCACACCTCATTAGGTTATATTACAATGTAACTTTTATACATGTAACACCTTTTTCACATGTATTATGCAAATTAATTATTTGATTTGATTTGATTTGACATTTTCTGTGTTATTGAATAGAGCAACACACACACACACACCACTCTTCACTTTTCGAGAAATCGTGACAATTTTTTCCTTTTTTTGACAAATATGTCACATTTTTAGAAGAGCTGCCGGGCGTCGAAGGGCGCTTAACGATGGGGCCTGCGGGCGGCGAAATTAGGGCTGTGTCGTCGCTCGAGCAGTCAGGCTCAAAGAGGTGGCACGTATTATAATATGCGTGCCTTAATGGGAGAACGTGCGGTCGTGCTATCGGCCGCACTCGGTGATGGAGCCTGCTAGGCATGGCGGGCTGATACTAGTCGGAGGTGCGGCGAATGTACAAGTATCTCCCGGGCCCCTGACTCATTGTACCAGAAGGAACAGTGGGGTTTTAGTCGGTAGGAGTCCGACATAACCCTCCGTTCTTCCCAGACGGAGGGTAACCATGAGGAAAAAAAAGGTAGGTATATTGGTCGGCAATCTGAAGGATTATTAAAGATGTATTGCCGATGTTTTTTTCAATAGAACTAGAAACAATAGTGTGTATGCCCCGTGGCCGAAAGGGTTAACGAAGCAATGCTGCAGACTTGTGCTTTGTAGCGGAAAATTACTAAGGTAGTATTTTTTTTTTTGGATAAGCTCTTTTATTATTTATTTATTTATAGGAGAACCAACAGCTATAACAGATGGATAACAATTTTTTATGAAACGCTGAGCCAATTACAAGTTCTCACGGGTAAAAAACAGAAAAAGTAGTAGAAATCTTAGGATCACTAACAAGCACGATACAAAAAAAAATATATAAGGTACAATAGACACTATGCACTTTAAAACAAGTCGGCGTTCAGCAGAATGCGTGCAGAATAGGTTTTGGTGGTAAATGGGTCAAATGAGAACTCTTTACTAAGAATATTATAGTCCTTACTCGCGCGCACTATGAATGAGTTTTGTCTGTAGTTTTTTTTATTTATTTATTTTTAGTATGTAGAAGATAACAAATAAAGAACAAGACATGAACAATATAAAGTGGAAAACTTACACCACACATATCACTTAACAAGAAATAAAATATCACCAAGGTGTAACAGAATATACGTAACGTGCTTATAAATAGCTCGCGTCAGCTACAGGCCACGGCTACCCAAGTACCCGCGGGAGGTCGGCATTAGAGGTATTAAAGTTTACTTGATATACCTCGGTATGTAGCGGAAGCATTAAGACACTATTGTTGTGTTTACGTATCGGTAAAGGTAACTTTTACCGGTTCTTATAAATTACTGTTGGTTATTGGAGCGCAGTTTTCATAGCCTGTAGTCGCCCCAGGAGACGCCCTGGGCGTCGGGAGTCGCAAGCCGATTTCCGGCCACCGTAGGCGCGGGCCTGCGGACGGTGAGCGATGGGTAGCTCGCCGTCCGATAAGGACCAGGCCAGGGTCGACGGCGCGTTGTGTTCCACGCGCGCCTCAAAGAGACGTCAGCACGAATTGACGGGGTCCGTTAGGGCCAATGCCTGCCAGGGTTGCGAGTTTGTCCGATAGGGATATCGTGGCCTTGGCACACAGGCAAATGAAGGAACACGGGTGGGTTTTAGTCAGTAAAAGTCTGACACGCCCTCCCGCTCCGCCCAGAGCGGGAGAAGTTATTTGATAATTTCCCAACCAAAAAAAAAAAGCCTGTATAAGCAATTTTTCTTTCAGGTTTTTCACACCTTTCAGACATCTTCTATACAACTAAATAAAGTTGAAGTATCTGTTAGTAATGTTAAAATAACAGCCTTTTACAAAATGCATATGGAAGCTTAAACGGTACCTAAAACAAAAAAAAACTCTTTTTAAAATTTTTGTCTGTTTGTTCCGGTTAATCTCCGAAACGACTGGACCGATTTTGACGGGAATTTCACTGGCAGATAGCTGATGTTATAAGGAGTAACTCAGGCTAGATTATTTTTATTTTAGAAAACGCTACGCGGGCGGGGCTGAAGGCCGCAGCTAGTTTATATCATAAGGAAAAAAAAGGGAAAACTAATAAAACTTCATGCCCCTCCACTAAAATATACAAACATTTAATATGTCTGTGCAACAAGCGGTGTATACAATAAACGGTCGTGGCCCAGTGGTAATGGCCGCGAATTACGAGTGTAGGTCATAGGTTCAAACCCTGACAGGCGCCTTACTTTGTGTAAATAATTTCATTACCACTGATCTCAAAACAGTGAAGGAAAACATCGTGAGGAAATCGGCATGTCCTAGAACCAAATATTCGAAGATATGTGATATCCACCAACCCGTACTGGGCCCGCGTGGTGGTGTACGGCCCACTCCCTCTCACAGAGAGGTGGCATTTGTCCCAACAGTGGGAAGATTATAGGCTGATTATGTATGCAACTAGCAGTGGAGGGCAGGTTTAAATTAAACAATCTCTACCTACTTACTGACGAGCTATAAGTAACCTGTTTAATTTATGATTTACTAGCTGCACCCCGCGGTTTCACCCGCGTAAGTCTCGATCCCGTGGGAATATCGGGATAAAGAGTAGCCTATGTCTTAATCCAGGGTGTCAGCTACCTTCGTTCAAAATTTTATCAAAATTGGTCCAGCCGTTAGAGCGTGAAGAAGTAACAAACATACACACACACTCAAAAACTTTCGCCTTTATAATATTAGTGTGGCTAGCGACCCGCCCCTTTGAGATTTCTTTATTCTAAGTAACATCAATAATACAGATAATGTATTCATTAACTTACCGGAATAAATTCTCGAAATTGTGGTGAAGACCGCATCAAAATGCGGTACGAAGAATAGAAAGATTTACTATTTTTTAACTGATAGAAAAAAAAATATAGAACTTTTATTGCGTCACAAAAGCGACTGCCTCAAATGTTTTGAAACTTTTGGCTACAATTCATCGAAGTGTAAATGGAATTTTTTTGTCTTTTGTAGAAAACTCCTGTGTAAGGAGAGAATGCATACTTACTTTAAAAAATTCAGAGAGTACACCGATTTTTTTCATAGGACAACGGTAATTAGCAACCAAAGAGTATTTAAAATATAGAGATCACGCGGTCATCTTAATAATCGAATTAATTGTTTCGAGAATTCGGAATCCAAAGGTCTTGAATCACTGTACTTTTGTTGGAAATTGTTCAGCAGATTTACATAGCTAAAAACACTCTCGATCAAGTCAAACAAAAAAAAAAAAAATCAGTTCAGCCGTTTGGGATCTACGACGCCGCAGACGGAGACATACATACACACTTATAACCCCCCTCTGTGTTCATGCAAACTCGTTACAGAAGTCGGTGACAAAAACAAAACTAAAGACAGTCACCGCCACCTATCCTGCTTACCGTCAAAAGAGTCAATCGTAGGGACAATATTGTATTTACAAACTCTGTCAAAATCAGAGGTCTGAGTTTGTGTCCTACAAGCCGCGACTGGATCCCTCCAGTCGCGGCTTGTAGGACACAAACTTCCTCTAATTTCGCCACGACATTGTGGTTGAACAATGTTCTCTTCAATTTTTTTTGTTTGTATTTGTGTTTGCCACAGAGTATTTGAAAAATAGAGGTAACAGGCGCCCCGTTTCATTTTGTAAAGGAAATTATAAAAAAAAGTAATATTTAAAAAAATAAAAAGTCTATTCAATGTGATACGAAAAGATATTTGCACACTATTTGTTACTCTTTTCAGTATGCTGAGATATTGTGCATGGATTGATCACTTGTGATAGTTAAGGAAATTAACAAAAGCGAGACGTGCAAGTAAATCACTCTAATATTATAAAGGCGAAAGTTTGTGAGTGTGTGTGTGTTTGTTACTTCTTCACGCTCGAACGGTTGGACCAATTTTGATAAAAATTTGTATGGAGGTAGCTGACACCCTGGATTAAGATATAGGTTTTTTATCCCGATATTCCCACGGGCTCGAGACGCGGGTGAAACCGCGCGGTGCAGCTAGTATAAGTATATTATTGCAAATCAATCTATAATTGATTCGAGATCCTGATGATCCTCTTGATCTATGATGATGTAATGCTGCGGATTCCTAAGAATCCGCAGCATTACATCATCACAGATTAATTCTGGAAAGTTATGAGTTTCGAGAATTCAACACAACACACACCACAGAACAACAGAGCATTTGAAATACAGAGATCGCGCGAAAATTATGATTCTCGCGCGATCTCTGTATTTTAAATGCTCTGTGGTTGCTAATTGCCGTTGTTCTACGAAAGTAACGGTGTACTCTCAGAATTTTGGAAAAAGTACCCATTTTCTCATTAGAAAGGAGTTTTATATAAAAGTTAAAATAATTGGATTAACACACTTTTACGAGTTGTAAGCAAAAGTTTCTAAACTTTTGAGGCAGTCGCTTTTGTGGGGCAAAAAAAGTTATATTTTTGTTTCTCAAAAAAGGCGAATTTTCTCGCCTTATCTGTATCTACACATGTTATAAATAAAAGTCGGTCTACTGTATGACCGCGTTGTTCTTCTATACTTCGTAACGGATTTTGATGTAGTTTTCACCGTCGTTTAGAGAATAATTTATCCCGGAAGGTTTATGTGTGGTGTGTGTGTGTGTGGGTTTATATGTCATTATTAGACATCAGATTATATGCACTATCAAAATGCTAAAATATTCACTAAAAAGGGCGAAATATCATTCATCATCATCATTTCAGCCGAAAGACGTCCACAGCTGGACTTAGGCCTCCCCCAACGTTTGGGGTTGCCATAATCGCCACGCTTGGCAGGCGGGTTGGCGATCGCAGTATAATGGTGTTACAATGCATAGAGAACGCTGCTCTAGTAATGGCCGTTTTCACCATCGTTCCTTAAATTTAGGGAGGCACCTAAGAAGTTTTAAGTGTTAGTTTCGTTTTCACCATTACATAACGGACACCTATGGTCCTAAGGGATCCCTTAATTATAGGGGCCCGATACTTGGCATCTTAGCGCTAAGTGACAGTTGATTTGTTATTGAATGAGAGTATTTGAGACGAAATTGAAGATTTTATTGACAGTTTTAGAAGCTATCGAAATGTGGATTTAGTTACGAATCAAAGTTTATTCAGACGGCCACATATTTATCGCGAAAGACCGGATTTTTTCACGAAATATGACAATGAGGACTTCTTCAAAAGATTTAGGTTAGATATATGTTATTTTTGTTAGAAAAAAATAGAACATCTTTAGAATATACAGATATGCAGGTATGATTTTTTTAACTACCTAATAACTACTTAGGTACTTAAAATGCTTTTACTTGTTTACTACTATTTGTTTTTCAAATTTTGTGTTTTAAATACAGGTAGGTTAACCTACCTACTTACCTAATACGGTGGTGATTATTAATATTACGACTCGCAATACCAAAATTTTTATGTTTTTAATATTTGCAGGAATAAGTCAGCACCTCCGATTAATCAGTTGTTCATGAAATCATGTTTATTTTATGTTTTCTTTGTATTTTGTCGCACTATTTTACATTAATCTACGTAATTTATCGATGGAATACAAAATCGATAATTTAATCGATAAAGTACAATTTTGGACTCCCTGATTTAAAAAAAACTGTCACTTAGGTAAGTGGCCCTTACGTAGGACCCTTTAATCTGGTGAAAACAAACTTAGGTAAGGGGCTGATTTAAGGAGTCTCTTAGGTTAAGAGACCCTTAGTAAGGAGGGGTTTGAGGGAACGATGGTGAAAACGGCCATAAGTCTCTTAGTCGCCATTTACGACACCCACGGGAGGAAATAGGATGGTGCCATTCTTTACGTCCGGCACCACACGGAACAAAAATAAAAAAGGGAAAATAAAAGAAAAGGGTAATATGCTCAATCAAAATAAAATAAATTATTAGAATTTACGTTTCTTTTCACAATATATTCTTATATATATATGTATTAACATACAGCCTCTTCATGCAGTTCGGCCGGTACCGTTGATAAATGCGTTAACTTTCTTACGCCTAACACTACTGAAATAAGCACTATTAATGAAAAAATACTAAAATATGCAATAACGCTATAAAAATAACGTTTTATGCATTTGCATATGCAAACATGCAAATGCATATAATCCGATGTCTAAACATTATGAAACTTACATAGAATAAAAAAATCTTGATGTTTTATCAAGTGGTAAACACCGTGCAAAACAGGGGCGGATCGCTAGTAAATCATAATACAGGGTGTTTGGAAGCTGGGTGCAAATCCTTAAGGGGTTGATAGTTGGCACGATTTAGAGCATTTTGAGCCATACATGCCTTATGTTACGTTTTACCCTGAACGGAGAATTACAGAAACGCAACGCCGCGTGCTCCGCGTGCATTTCAAGCTAACGCGTGTAAAATCGCTTCTCCGTAAACGCTGTCATACAACGCTATATTATTATGTTTGAATTTAGTGCGGACCGGACCGCCTAACGCGACGCACGACTCCCCGCGTTTCCGTAAATAAGGCCTTAGACGAAGTACGTTGTTTTCATCTGCTATTTTAAGTTAATTGCCAACAGTGCCACAGTTCAAGCTGGTACCTATGAATATTTTGTGATGTGCATCTAATCTAATAAACCACGTTCCAAGGATCTGTGTTACTGGAAAATTAAAAATACTAGACACTTCAGAAGGCGTAGAATACTTTTAAATTTGAAAAATGAAATAGTTTCAATCATAAACCTTTTTTTAAAACATGCTCCAAATGGTGTCAACTATCACCCCCTTAAGCCTTTGAACCTAGCTACCAAACAGCCTGTATAAACAAGATATAGCTCACCAGTAAGTGCCTATAGTCCCACGTCCGCAGAGACATCTCATCACGCCTGCTCGCCTAATTACGCAATTCCCATGTGACCGTTAATAATTATGTAATGTTATATTGACTGTAAAACCAGATACAGTAATTGAAACTAATTGTTTATCAAATTGCCACACTACGCCAATTTTCCTTGTTAAAGCCATTTCACACAATTGCCGATGAGCAAAAGTTGTGATTCGAGTTAACGGACAATTTAAGATCAAAACATGGATTTTTTCTACACTCTAGATGTAATGTAGAAAACATCAGGGAAATGAAATGTTTATCATCTTAAATTTTCTACACTACATCTAGTAAACACACATAACATAATGTCACACACACACACACATGCACCCTCACACACTACTCACTACAGTTTTAGTTTTTATTTTTATTGTTGATTTTTTGTTTATGTATAGGTATTTACAAGGATAAATAGTGTAAGCGCTCATGTCCACGTCCGAGTCTACGTCCGGTCGTCAGTCGTGTATGGACACTATGAAGCCGTGCACACGACGCCGGCTCACCGCGCAACCGGGCACGGTGCTCGCCGAGTTTACGCCCGGTGCGCAGTAAAGTATGGCAGTGTATGAGCGCATGTACACGAGACCGGACCTACGCCCGGCGCGTGCCAACTAAACGCTCATGCCCACGAGTACAAACCGTCTTGTGTGCAAGCTCGGACGGTTTCTTTCTACCCGGCGGGCGCCGGCAAAAAACCGGGCCGTGTTCAACCGTATCGTGGGCAGGAGCCCTAATAGGTTGGTATAACATCGTCTTGGATATACTGTAAGATGTTGTACTTATTGGTGTGAAATAAATAAATAAACACACACACACACACTGTGCACCTCTGCTTAACCCCTCGGTGAATGTAGGCGTGATCTAGTAAACATTGGGCTGCTCCGCCTATTTCCACCTATATTTCCTAGACAATGATCTAAACACTTAACCTACAAAAGGACGAAGGCGACCCTTGTATATAGGTCAATATGTCTCTGCTAATCCCTTTGAGGAACACCGTCGGGACTGTAACTGTACCGGCAGATTACACACGCATTTCCGATAGCATTCATATATTTGTAACAGAAGGCTAAAGTATCCTGGGGGTCCTGGTTCTGGAATACTGTAGGTATATTTGGGGGTGTGGTGTATTTTCTAAACATCACTTTGAAAATCGAACGGTGTTGAGGTCTGAATCTGCGAAAATTAATTTACTTTTTAAACAAATGAGTTCACTTTCCAACGGTGTGCAACCATCGCACAGTTCTTCAAGCGAACTTACTTGACTGAGGTTCGGCTCCCTTCGGGAAAATCTTTAAGTCCCGTAGATATAGAATAGAATAGAATACTCTTTGTTATAAGTACACCATTCAAATTACAGATATAAATGTAGAAAGGATGTCACCACAATCTGCCCAAACCAAGTACCGAGGTACACATAGTGGCATAAAATACACTAGATTATACTGAATAATATTGCATTAATATATTTTTCTTCTGGTTATCCGGGGACGAGAATAAAATAACTTTTAACTTAATAAAAAGCACGCCATTTTGGCATTCTATCATCGGCAAAAGCACTACCATACTTATTTTAAAAAAAAACCTATCAAGTTGACCAAAGACTACAATTTAATATGAAGTTGACAGCTGTCTGCTGTTGGCTTCAGCCACTGTTGTTTCATGTTTGTTTCCTTTCAAATAAACAGAAATAATTCAATCTGAATTCAATAATAACCCGCATTCCTTAATCGACTTTTGTTAGGTATAGTTATGTACCTAACGTAAGAAACTATGCTTATACCCAAAAATATGTGAACACAAACTGTGAATGTTGATGAACAGTAAGTTATGTTAGAAGCAGCGGAAGTCTTTCAGAGCGAATAACAACTAATAACATCCAAGGGTTTCAACGTGATGGGATTCAAGATCTCCGACATATCCCATTGCAGCTCGACATAAATCTAGCTAGATCAACCAGGGGCTTTACTCCCGAAAACGATTCGAGTTTGATTTTGTTTTCGATTCGAACTCGTTTCTGATCTGAACTCGATTTAAAACCATACTCCCGAACCAAATCGAATCGTAAACCAAGATCGACATAGGTTCGAGTATTATCAGCGTCGTTATGCCTGTCATTGTCTATATCCTATCATTCATGGATTACGTCATTGTCAAGTGTCTTATGTCTGTGGTTAGAATCTTTTATGTGGTTGAATTTATTTACTTCTCTATCACTTTCCCACGTAAAAAACGATACCCTAGTGCTTTATTTTAACTTAACAAATAAAACCCTATGAAAAAACATCAACTAATCTGCCTATTCTTTTCCCAACTATGTTGTGCTCGGCTTCTAGTCTAACCGGATGCAGCTGAATACCAGTATTTTACAAGGAGCGACTGCCTATTTGAGAGCAGTGGTGGCCCAGTGGTAACGACAGCGACTTACGAGTTGTAGGTCGTAGGTTCGAACCCTGACAGGGGCTTTACTTTGTATAAATTATTTCATCACCATGCACTGCTCTCAAAACGGCGAAGGAAAACGTGAGGACACCGGTGGCATGTCCTAGAACCAAAAATTCGAAGCCATGTCAAAACTACCAACCCGCACTGGGCCCGCGTGGTGGATTACGTCCTACTCCCTCTCACACAGAGGAGGCCTGTGCCCCAGCAGTGAGAACATTAAGGGCTGATTATGTTGATTGCCTATCTGACCTCCACAACCCAGTAACTGGGTAATACGATACCCCTTGGTAAGACTGGTTGTCAGACTTTCGGGCTTCTCGCCTTGCATTTAATGGAAATGTCACTTCGTCTGGTTAATTTCTTCATGTATGGTGTTAAATCTTCTACCAACACATTAAACAACTCCTTCGAGAAACTATAACTTCTTCGAAATTCATCCGAATCCATTTCTATAGCCCCGGGTATTATATCGATTCATATTTCTTTTCGCACGAAGATCCATACGATGTTTTCTCAAGAACATTGAAAAACAAAGTAAGGCGAGCCATAATAATAAAGATTTTGAAGAAATAAAGCAGTAAAGAACACAAAAAAATCTCACTCGATCTTCATAAAGTAGCTTCTTTGCTATCGAGTAGTTTGACGTTTAGTTTTGATTCAACTACTCGATACATAACTGTCAGATGGCGTGTGGAGTACGAACTTTTCGATTCTAACGAATCTTTCGATCGAAATTAATGTCGTTTTGAACCACCGCACGATCGTGCGCTAGTGTCGGTTTCAAGAGTATGGATCGTCATTTATTTCGTATCTAATTCGATTGATTCAGTACTCGATGCTGTCGGGAGTAAGGCCCCAGGTTTCAGTGAATAGAAGTTGCATTTAAATAAAGCCGTATTATGAGTATTTGTTTTATCTTGATTTCTTGAAATAAATAGAACATCAAGCCAAGCAACATCAAATAATTTCATAAAATACTTTTTTTATGATTAGCCTGCCTGTATTGTGATGTGCATAAGGGAAGGAAGCATATGGAAGTTGAATTTCTGAGATTCGATACTCATGCAGCAACCCACTTCATGGAATTCAATTAACCTTTCAAGTGCTGATAATGAGACGTTAAATACATAATTAATTTCCGATTGTTATCGGGCCCTGGAGCCCGAGCGGCGCTCAATGAATTAAAGTCTAGAAGTTGTCTTTCCAATAAGAGTAAGATGAGTACCCCCAACGCAGAAACGAATAGATTGACATGTGAATGACATTTACGAAATAATTTCAACCAGTGTCAACCACAAAGTTGCCACATGGTTTAATTGTGTTACAGGTAAAACTTAAATAATTTATTATGTAGTTTTAAATTACTTAAGGATAAAAATGCAATTATTTTTGAATTCCTCTATTTTTCTCTACGATTTGGTGCACGTGTACCTCGAGGTACATGTTTGGGCAAAGTTGTATGGGCTTTTATTGACCTCCTTTTACTTATGGTGACACAATGGGCAGTCTTATCGATAAAAGCGACCTTTTAATGACAACACTGCAGGTAGTCTGAGGTGTACCATTTACATAAACCTACAATAAATACATAAATATCGAGTCTAGTAACTTGCTTTCATACAAGACGTTTGTTTGTTTTACAAGGAACCATTATGGGTTCCTTGGAAAATCATCAAGTACTTACCGTAGATAAGGTACTGACTGAAACGCACGACTAAATAAGACATATCTAGGCGTTTTATTCCTATTACTCCTAGATATTTTCCTCCATCCGAACAAACAACGGACCTCCTTGAACCCACCTACGTTTAAATCTATTTCGAGAGCCGAGTGGCGATACAATTTGAATTAGTTAGGCCTTCAGTTCAGATGTTTACGGTTTCCTTGACACCTTGATTTAATGAGCACCGATAAGTGATGGTGTACGCTCTTTGATGTATGGGAAATGTTTGGAGTTTCATTGGTTAGGAGAGCAGTGAATTACTACGATGGTATTGAATTATGCATCAATTGAGTCTAGGAATTGAAGAACGTCTTTATTGCATTAACGGCCTGTTTTATAGTATCAAATCGAACTAGTCTAGGTAATGTAGAATGTGTATTTTCCAATATGCTGTTTTAAATTAATATGCAATCGATCTATTACTGCTTTATTTTCTCCAAACGTTTTTCAGCACCCTGTTTAACTCGATCAGGGATTGAGTTTCGAAAAATTATGTCTTATTACAACTCGTCGACTTCTAAGTGAATTGTATGTTTTAATTAACATTTATGTATATTGTGATATTCAAATTCAAAATCATTTATTTCAACCCGTTCAGGATCATAATTAAACTTATAACATCAATATAAAAAATCAATATTAATAAAATCAAAACAGGATTATAAAATTAAATTAAAATCATAAAATATAATAAAATAAAATAAATAAAACGGTAAACTATACCAGTGCTCAATATATAAGTGCTCAATTTTTTTTCAACGTAATGTATTTCATGCTCAAACAAAACAAGAATCTTCAGAGGTTTAATTAATGGTTGTCGAAGGGGTGTCGTTGTCTACAACTATGTTACAGACAACGTTATACAGGGTCAAATTATATTAGCTAGCAAAACTCCGCAGTCGTGATGGGTATCCATATCTAAACATGATAAAATAAAAAAGCATTTAATTTGATGAGTTTTTTTTTTGAGGCCATCAACTGCCCGTAGTGTTGTCACTTGAAATATCAGTTTTTTTTTTGTAAACTTCACAGACATATTAAACATGATAAAATAAAAATAAACAGATTTTCTCAACGCATACTTCCAGTAACAACACTACCAGCGGTAGATAACCCAAAAAAAAAACCATAAAATCTTTTTCTTTATTCGTGTTTAGATATCGGTACCCATCACGCCTGCGGAGTTTCGAGCTAATTTATTTCACCCTGTATATAATCTAAGACCATTTATATAACTTTCCAGCGCATCCAATTTCCCAGGAATTATTGTACATAACTTCTTCATAACATAATGCCGTGCCCTCATACTTCAGCTTCGTCGGAGGACTTGAAAGATAAGCGGCTTATGCACTTTACTACCTTCTTCCATTCCGTTTGTAGATAGAGTGGAAATCTGCTTTCATATTTATTTTTTATTGCTAGCTATTTTATTTGTCCGTTTATTTAATTATCTGTGGCGTGACGTTTCAGTGGTCACTTTGTGATGCGTTGGCTGTTTATATAAGGACCTTTGGCGGTATGTGTTTAATTAAGCAATTTGTTCGATATTTAAATGTCGCTTGTGGTTTGTTTGCTTTTCTGCGTGCACCGTGTTCATAATTAAAATACGGAATATATATATGTCGCATCATGGGTGGCCGAGAGATGCGAAGCATCGGGTCTTCTTCACAATCCGACATAGTTTTTATCAGATGTGGGCACTGTCGTGGGTACTCGAACGAAAGTTAATTTAATTCAAATAACTTTATTACACAAACAAGAAACAAACACGTGCGTTGGTACGTAGCGTCTGCCAAGACTGCCGGAGCTCGACTGTCGCAACAGTCCGTCCCCTCACCAGTCTCCGCTGCATCCCCTCTACCGACGATCGTGTCCAAGCGGTAGGGCGCGCTTGCGTTTCCGGTAACGATATTATTGTAAACTACAAAACTAAATAATAGATGGCGCTGCCTGTTGCACCGTGGCGCCATCAATCCACGACATATATATATAATATAAAAATACCTATAAGGAAAAAATGCTACCTACAATACAACACAGGGCGAACAAATATTTAACTTATCAAATCCGTTCCTAACAGCCCATCATATAATTAAAATAAGTAGTACCTACAGATGATGAAAAATAATTGATTATGAAATCTACGTTATTGCTACGACAGTCAATAGAATGTCAAAATAATTGATTATGAAATCTACATTACTGCTACGACAGTCAATAGAATGTCAAAATAATTGACTATGAAATCTACATTACTGCTACGACAGTCCATAGAATGTCAAAATAATTGATTATGAAATCTACATTACTGCTACGACAGTCAATAGAATGTCAAAAGAATTTATTATGAAATCAACATTACTGCTACGATAGTCAATAGAATGTCAAAAGAATTTATTATGAAATCTACATTACTGCTACGACAGTCAATAGAATGTCAAAAGAATTTATTATGAAATCTACATTACTGCTACGACAGTCAATAGAATGTCAAAAGAATTTATTATGAAATCTACATTACTGCTACGACAGTCAATAGAATGTCAAAATAATTGATTATGAAATCTACATTACTGCTACGACAGTCAATAGAATGTCAAAAGAATTTATTATGAAATCTACATTACTGCTACGACAGTAAATAGAATGTCAAAAGAATTTATTATGAAATCTACATTACTGCTACGACAGTCAATAGAATGTCAAAAGAATGTATTATGAAATCTACATTACTGCTACGACAGTCAATAGAATGTCAAAATAATTGATTATGAAATCTACATTACTGCTACGACAGTCAGAGAGAGAGAATGTCAAAAGAATTTATTATGAAATCTACTGTTGACAATAATATAGTAGGTAGCATTTTTTCCGTGTAGGTAAACCCGCATACTAGACATATTGATACATAGTCGATTGTTATACAAGGGTCGAAAGGAATCAATTCTCTTACGAGGTATTTAGACGTAGGCCGAATAGAAATTGGCGACTTTCACCCGTGTTAAATACTCTACTTTTAATTTCGAATAAAAGGAAAGTAAAAAATTGTAATTTCTCTTATATTTTTTATTTTCTTGTTTGCTCTTCAATAAATCATTGTACCTATATATTTAAATATATTTCCTTTGAAAGTTCTGGCAAAAGATTTTCGATTACTGTATTTGACTCGTCTTTTACCGAATCTGGGGTCAACATTTCAGAATCGCTTGAAGTCATTTTTATTAATTAGTCAAATATTAGTCTATAAATAAAACCGAGATTTTGAATTTCGGTGCAGCTTACAGAGTTAGTATCCCGCTAAATTATAAGTATAGTCTTTTTAAAGTTTAAAAACGTGGAACACACCGCGTCACTGCCGCAGGCCGTCCCACTGAAAAGGTTTATTTTTAAATTGACGCTGGCTGTTTATACAGCCACAAGACTGCAGTATTTATTTTATATTTTAATCGATATATTTTTTAATTATGTATAATTTTTCGTAGCCGACTACCTAACCAAATTTAGTACTATTTTTAAAATTCATTCCTGCCCTAGAGAAGGAAGCAATTACTATGAGACTTTCCCGCCCAAGGGAGCGCAGCGTCTCCCACCCGCTACTTGGATCAAACAAACGCTACTTTCCGAGTATGAGAAATAAAAAATAATAGATAAACATTATGTTATTACATACACTTTATTTACTTTCGTTGCTCCAGTATTTCAGCAGGACTGCTGAAGCAGTGATTATGTTGTTGTGTGTGTTTTGTAATTGTTATTGTAATTGTATCACTAACATAGTTATAAGTTTATTTTATTATTACTAACACTGTATGAGTCTCATGAGTTACTCTAAATAAAGAATTTAATTCTTATTATTATGTTAGCTCATGCATTAAATATTTTTCCTGGTAGACAGTACCATCATCTGCCCTTATCCAAATTCAATCGGCACAATATAATTATGTATCTTTTTCTGCCATTCTTCTCTATTCAAAGTCAAAGTCAAAGTCAAACCATTTATTTAAAATAGGCACATAAGAGGCACTTTTGAACGTCAAAATTTACAAAAAAAAAATAGAATTGATTCTAGTTGCCCCTTCCAAAAGGTAGTTTCGTATGGAGAAGAATGGGCAAGAAACTCCACCGGTACTCTTTTAAAAATGTTTTACAATATTTTGTTTGATTACATTAATTATATGATTATATGTGAAGACGATGCACCTAGAATAAAATTACTATACCATAATAGGTAAAACGAATTAAAAACTAAGCAATGAAAAATAACTTAATTATTAGATAGATACGTGGTGTTCACATATTTACAAACATCATACAAGTATGTTTTTCTAAAAAAATAAGTCAGTGTGTGAGTATAGGTTATCACAGAATGTAAAATCAATATCATAAAAATAACAGATTTTACCATAAAAATAGCAACCAGTTTGATTTTGTCTAGACTCTAGATTGTCCTATGGAGCTGGACCAGCATGTTTCCAAGCATTCCTGTCCTGGATATAATCCTCTAACTTGTAATATGCTTGTTTACAAAGTGTACTTTTAATATGTGTTTTAAATTTTCTCTCATTTAATTTCAATATATCACAAGGTATTTTGTTGTAACATTTAACACAGTACCCCATAATTTGTCGTCATCTCGGTAGTCACTCCCTATCTAGCCATATCAATTTCCACATAGTCCATCCATCGTTTCTTTGGTCCTCCCCTAGTCCCAAAACCATATAATAAAAAAAAACATTGTATCTATGTTCTGAGAATCACGTGGCCAATTTGACCCGGTAAAATTGTAACAATAAAAAAAAGGTATAGACTAAAGAAGATTATCCATAAACCGGTTTAGCTTAATAAAAACGACAAATAGCCTTATCATAAAAACTACTATACATTTAATATTACTTTTTATAAAGTCCTTATCATTTTCAAATCGATGAATAAGAGGGCTATAAACTATTCAAATAGGTTTAGTTATTTAAAGACATCTATAATATTATTATCTATATTATTATAAAAAGTCACTCTTCGTTTCTGTCTGTCTGACCCGTTGTTCTTCTAAACTATGGAACGGATTTTAATGCGGTTTCCACCACCATTTAATGAATTTATTCCGGACGGTGGTTTAGGTAATACATTAATATTAAACGTACATAATTAAAGAAATCTGAGGGGCTTGTGGCTAAGTAATAACAGCCGCATATGGGTCGATCGATCAGATTAAGCTACGCTTGCCGCGGTTAGTCCGTGGATGGGTAACCATCTTTACATACGAGACCCCTCTGTACCTCGAAAAGCAAGTTAAGCCGTTTGTCCCCGCCGTCATTCAAGGATCTTTGACAGTCTTTACGGGTCGTCAGAAGCCCGAAAGTCTGACGACCAGTATTACCAAGGGGTATCGTATAACCCAGTAACTGGGTTGTGGAGGTCTGATAGGCAGTCGCTCCATGTAAATACTGGTATTCAGCTGCATCCGGTTAGACTGCGGAAGCTGACCCCAACATAATTGGGAAAAGTTTAGGCAAGATAAATTTATAAAGAAATCTCTATGTTTTGTCAAGTCGTAAAAACCATGCAAAGCAGGGGTTGGGCTTGATCTTGAGGAGTATGGCCCTCTACGGAGCTCCCATCTGGGAGGATTCCCTCCACAGGAGGGACAACGCCGCGGCCTTGCGGGCACCCCAACGGGCCATAGCCCAGCGTGTGGTGCGGGCCCATCGCACGGTGGGCTTTGCGGTAGCATGCGCTCTGGCCAGCACCCCTACTTGGGAACTCGAGGCGTGGGTGCTCGCCAGAGTGTATGAATGGACGGCGGGGCGGAGGGCGAGAGGAGAACGCCCAGCCCTGGAAGAGCGGGCCGTAGTCCGGCGGGAGGCGAAAGACGCCATCGTCGTCCATTGGACGGGGGACCTCGCCACTGCAGCCTTCGGCCGCCGAACCCTCGACGCGATTGGGCCATTCCTGCGAGACTGGCTCGAGCGGTCGCACGGGTTCCTCTCGTTCCGTCTGGTGCAGGTGCTGTCCGGACACGGTTGTTTCGGATCGTACCTGCATCGAATCGGACGGGAGGAGACGCCGTCGTGCCACCACTGTGGCGCGGCGGAGGACACGGCGCAGCACACCCTCGAGGTGTGCCCATCGTGGTCCAAGCCGCGCCACAGTCTGAACGCGGTGATCGGACCGGACCTTTCACTCCCCGGCTTGGTTAACGCCATGCTGAGGGATGAGGAGTCCTGGGCGGCAGTCGCCTCCTTCTGCGAACACGTCATGTCCCAGAAGGAGGCGGCAGAGCGCACGCGGGAGGACGATCCTGCCGCGGCACCGCTCCGAAGGCGGAGGAGGGGTCGAAGAAGACGTAAGTTTGAACGTCATCTCCGACTCCTCCCAAGTGGAGGCCAGCAGGCAACGGGTGCGGGGGCACCCTTACCTGTATTGCACAGGCCTCCACCAGTGTCGGACGGGAATGGCCAGGTGTCCCCGGCCATTCCCGTAGCCCCCCAGTAACGGGGGGGGGGCATGAGGGGCCCGCCAGCTAGGCGGGCATGCGCCGGGAGGGTTGTGGAAGAAAAGGCTGAGCCGTTATCCCATGGCCCTCCCAACACGGCGATGTGGGAACACCGCTGAGTTTTAGTGGGTATACTGTAGTGACAGGAGTCCCACATACCCCGACTCGTCCCCCACGAGCGGGCATGCGTAATGCATTTCTAAGCGGAAATAAAAGGGGTTGGACGCTTGTTCATGAATAAGGGCCTAATAATTTTTCTTCCAATCCTTCATTGTTCGTGTCTGATAACACTGTAAGCTGAATCTAAATATACGTGGGTGCTGCTTTAAACTGAGATTATCTTTCGATCGTCTATCACACCCACGGACTTACAGGATGATTGTTGTTCGTAGGCGTCGTCCTTCAAATATTTGTAACAAACAACTTACAAAGGTATTTTTTATGGTTTTATATGAGCACCAACAAGAATATATTTTTTTGCGCCGGTCTTCTGCAGGCTTAGCATATTTCTACTCTACTGTAGAATAGAAATCGCTTGTCTACCCTTCTTGGTAGAAAACTGTCAAATATCTACACGGAAACGTCATTTTTGTCAAGTCTTTCGTCGACAAAACGCTTCTCTACGGTGCTCGTGCCTATCCTGTCGGGCACGTTTCCGGATGACAGCGATGCGGACGAGTAGGTACTTCCACGCGTAAGAGCGTTATCACACTGACGCTTTGTCAGCGTGTTATCACTGAAATGATTTCTGAACATGCTCTCCGCGGTTGCGAAACGAGGTAGCCGCAACCAAGCGACGTGATCACCGCGTTTTTGTATACTCACTTATTTCGCTTTCTCTTGTACAGTCACGTCAACCGCTCATGGTACACAAACACGGAAAACACGTTCCGTACACGTGGCGTGCTCGCTACGCCCACGCCGCGAGCGCGTTAAACAATCGCCTCGCTGGTAACACGCTCGCAAATTGCCAGTGTGATAAGGCTCTAAGAGTGCTTTCGTTTATATAGTTATGTAATTAGGTAGTCATTAGCGCGTTAAACAATCGCCTCGCTGGTAACACGCTCGCAAATTGCCAGTGTGATATGGCCCGAAGAGTGCTTTCGTTTATGTAGTTATGGAATTAGGTAGTCATTTTATTTAGTAAGTAGTGTAAATAGTTAGCTGTGTTAAATATTGTAAAACAAATAATACAATTTTATTTATTAAACTGCTTTTACAAAAATATACTTAAGACAACATAAAAATGTTTACCCGTTTGACAAGAAACCTGTGAAAAATGTTAAGACAATAACTGTAAGTGACGAATATTTTCTTAATAAAAAAATTTAAAGCTCTGGCCACAGAACCACAAATTCGCTTGGACCGATCGTGTCAACCTACTTGTATGGAGGCATTTAGATTGGCGCGAATAGATAGTCGCGTGACTTCCTGACCATTAAAACAATCGACATGCGTAATCGTATCCCGCGCGGAACTCACCTCAGTTTGGCCAGACCTTAAAAGCCTCTGTATACCTATTTTTATCAAAGCTGTGCCCGCGGCTCTATTTGTATAAAAAGTCTTTACTATTCCGAGAATAGTCTCGGTAGTTTACTTATAGAAGTACTTGCTCTATATGTCCTTCGGATGTTAAGGAATGGGCCACAAAAGGGATGAATGAAAGGCAAATGCATGCAGCTGAGATGAGAATGCTAAGAGGGATGTGTGGTGTTACCCGAATGGATAGAATAAGAAATGAGTATATAAGAGGAAGTCTGAAAGTGGCACCGGTGACTGAAAAGTTGTGCGGAAATAGGTTGTCATGATAAAGGCATGTGATGCGGAGGAATGAGGGAAATGTCGCCAGGAAAGTTTTGAGTACCTATGAATGTGGATGGCTATACGAGTAGGGGAAGACCAAAAAAACGATGGATGGACTCTGTGAAAGATGATATAGCTAGAAAGGGAGTGACTACCGCGATGACAACTAATAGAAAAGTACGGAAGAAAATACATGTTGCACCGACTCTAAATAAATTGCGATATGGGCAGGAGAATGATGAATGACGATGAGATGTTAAGAACGGGCCTAATGCTAGGATAAATTTTGATTTCACCCGCGCGTCTCGCAACCCCCGCTTTAGTGCGGATAACAACCATGGGCGGCGCGACGACGCGCACATCCAAACTCGTGTACTCAAGGTCATTGAGCGGCCAAGTGCAGCGCGTAGCATATGCAATACAGTCAGATAAAACCACAGACTTTTTTAAGTTCTTCTAAATTCTTCTAAATTCTTTCTTCTAAATTAAGTCTTTCTAATTGCAAAAAACGTAATAAAATTTGAATTTCGCGGGCTACCTTAGCGCATCCCCCTTAAAAGGAATCTTTCGTTTTCAATTTATGGGGAATTGTTGTCAACAGTGGCGATAACTAAACCTACCCAAAGTAGGCACAAGTTCTACTTAAGACCCCTGAAATACCCCTTAGTACAATAAACTTACTTAAGTATAACTTAATGAGCAAATAGCATTGACCTTTACGTAGCACACACTTAGGAACACTCAATATCGAGCATTCATTTAAATGCTAAAAGTAAGTTGTGCTTGTAAGTACAATCCGCAACATTAGGCAGCTAAGCACATTTAGAAAATAGTTATACTTGGTTTGACGTAGAATGGAAAATAATAAGTGTTAGGGCGCGAACACCAATGTGTTCGCGCCCTAACACTTATTATTTTCCATTCTACGTCAAGAGAGAATAGCTTTTTAGCTAGTGAGCTAGCTTCAATAAGCTAGCTCACTAGCTAGTGCACTATTCTCACACATCACGCCTGTAATTACCAAAGGGTTAGGCAGAGATGTACCCTATAGTTACACTAACATTTCGCCAGTTATGTTTTAGTCCCATATAATTGGGGACGACCCTATTGCCATCAACCGGGTACAAATCCAGACTCCGGGCTGCTACTGAGAAATTCCAGACAGAAAAACCCAATACCACTTTGTCTGACCTGGTAATCAAACCCAGGACCTCATGCTCAGCAGTAGCACATGTAACCACTAGACCAACGAGACCAGGTGCCGTATTATGACGTTTTAATGCCATCATGATTCCAGTGTAAGAGAGAGATGGATCTATACATGACCGCTAGCACCGTCCCTTTTTCGGTCTGGAATCATAATGGCATTTATACTTCATAATACGGCCCCAGGACACTATTTTTGCCTTTACAGGCAGCGACACCATGAAACGCATACATTTATCTCACCAATGACTGGACGCTGAGCTCGACGCGGTGATCGAACCAATTGCGTAACACACTTCTCTAGCACACATTTCTAAAGAAAGAAAGAAAAGAAAGAAAATACGTTTATTTAGCACATACTAATAAAAAAAAAACAAGTTAAAAGTGTAAAGCGCGATGTAAGAAATTTGCAGGAAAGTGTGCCTCACGGCTGCCCCAAAAAGGCAGAAACAGTCACAATCTGAATTGTTTTGAAGGAATTTAATCCATTGCTTCATACCTATGCTTGAAAAATTTGTCTGCTTAAACAACGTAAATAAAGCGATGAATGTGGTTGAACTGTCAAAATTAAAGGCATTGCTATTATAAGTGTGATATTACCACGAAGGAACCCAAGCTTAGCAGTCACAAACACGATTCTTATATCAATGAGAAAGGCAATTGAGACAACTCTCATTTAAAAAACAATCAATACTAGTCCTAACTAATATTCAATCTGCCTAGCCTTTTCCCGATTATATTGAGGTCGGCTTCCAGTCTAACCGGATGCAGCTGAATACCAGTATTTTATATGGAGCGACTGGCTATCTGACCTCCACAACCCAGTTACTGGGTAACACGATACCCCTTGGTAAGACTGGTTGTCAGACTTTCGGGCTTCTGACGAGCCGTAAGGACTGTCAAAGATCCACGAATGACAGCTGGAACCAAAGGCTTAACATGCATTCCGAGGCACAGAGGAGTCTCGGTATGTAAAGATGGTCACCCATCCACAGACCACGCTCCACCTAACAAATATCATAAATGCGAAAGTGAGTTTGTTTGTTTTTTACGCTTTCACGTTAGCTTGAACAGCTGAACGGATTTTGATGAAATTGTACACATGGGTAGACCATAACCTAGATTAGAACACAGGATACTTTTTATACCGACCTTCCCACGAGATCGAGACTTATGCTGGTGAAACCGCGGGGCGCGGCTAGTAATAATATATATTTATATTTATAATATAATAAAGCTGATGAGTTTGTTTGTTGGAACGCTCTAATCTCTGGAACTGCCAGTTGTATTTGAAAAAATATTTTTGCATTTGATGGCCCAATTCTTGAGAAAGGTTATAGGCTATTTAACATTACGCTACAACCCATAAGAGGCGAGCAAAAAACCGAATAAAGAAGTCAGAAAGAACGCTATATGAAAACGAAGTAATTTTTATATAATCAGATTCATTTTATATTAAAACGCAGGTGAAACCGCTGGGCACAGCTAGTCTCATATAATGTCACAAAAAGTCTGCAGCAATGTCCTTCATTCTTTTAAGGGTCCGGAACAACCCAATAAAAGAAAGTCAAGCAGCAAAATAAATTGAAAATTCAACTGTTTTGTGATTTGCCTTCATTTTTATTGAAACACGTCCTGTTGTTGATGTAAATTGATAGTAAACATTTTTTGAATATATGTATCATACATATGTAAAAAAAATGTTTAGTTATAGTGTTTTTAGGGTTCCGTACTTCAAAAGGAAAAAACGGAACCCTTATAGGATCACTTCGTTGTCCGTCTGTCTGTCTGTCAGTCTGTCAAGACCATTTTTCTCAGGAACGCGTGGAGGTATCAAGTTGAAATTAATATCAAATACGTAAGTCTATAGTCCCTTGAAGCTTTAAAAAAAACAAGCTTCCAAGTCAACGCAATAAAAAAATACGGCGATATAAGCGACATTATTGCGACATATTTCGATACTCGCAAAGAAATCAAAACCTATAGGGTACTTCCCGATGACCTAGAATCATGAAATTTGGCAAGCAGCAAGGTGCAGCACAAGTATAGGAAAAAGTCCTAAAATTGCAAATTTTTAGTTTTATCACATAAAAAAATGCCGGTTTTTTTTAATAGCCATATTAAATAAATAAATGAAAAGTTAAAAAAAAAATGTTAAATAATTTATATGTACCTATTAGCTTCGGCAGTTCTATTTAAAATTAAAATAAATAAATAATATAAACATATTTTTGACGTAAAACCATTTTATATGTATTATGGTAATCGTATGTTACCTAATAAGTAAATCGATTATCACAAAACAAGAAACAATTACTATTTTTGTGGTTTAAATGCTCAGTATTTATTTCATTCCACGGTGTGCCCCCACCTTTACACAGAATATTATAACCAGAAATAGCCCCGGGTTACCCTTTGTACCTCAAACAAAAGTAGAAGAGATTTATTAAAGCCATTTTAATATTTTTCAGGGAAACTTTACGATTGTAAGTTATTTCGGTAACTGAAAAACTTTCTCATGAATGTATATTCTTTCGACTTTAAATAGTTTAATGTAAATTCACAGGACTTAATGAAAAAATATAGGATTTTGTTCTAGGATTACAGAAACTTTTTAGAAATATTATTAGGTTTAGGTTTAAAGACATATATTTCTCATAAGAACTTATGAGTTCACTTATAATGGGTTTAAATACATTTATTTCTCATAAGAACTTATGAGTTCACTTATAATGAGATGCAAAGTTATTTCTTAATAATAATTACAATATTTGCCTCTAGGGCGATGGTTACGTCAAAGGGTACATACGTGTTTTTTGAGTTTACTCCTAAATAATATGTTAATATTATTACACTTCTTTATGTCATCCGGTAAATCATTGAACAGCTGTGCTCCCTCCACTAATACTGTTTTTTTGCCGTATTCAGTCCGTGCACGTGCACTCATTAGTTAAAGAGTTTGTTTTTACTTCTTGTGTTGCATGCTATTGTTTTTTTATGTAGTTGTATATTTGATTGCACAGAATTCGTGGTGTTTTTTTTTTTAATGAGAATGCAGGTGTAATATGTGTAAAGTTGTGTGAGGTTTGGCAGTTTATTTTTTTCGTATATTTTTTTTGTTGGATAGAGATAGTGGTAGTGAAATAGTACCTTAATAATTTGGTTTTGTATTCTTTGTAGTGGATTTAGATTAGATTTAGCGGCTGATCCCCACACTTCGATTAGGTATTCAAGGGTCGATTTTACTAGAGAGTTATATATTTAATAATTAGACGTACTTATTCATTGTGTTTACTTTTTTTTTCTGTAGCATCATGTTTATTGCAAATAAATGTAAGTATCTTTTTTCTTCGTGAGTGAGCTGCATCCTCCACAATGAGGCTTGCACGATAGTTTACAAAATAATACTTTTAGTTCTATGGCTAAACATGGGTGTCCATAGTCCAGTATTAGGAAAGGAATTGTCTTAATGGGAATTTTGTATCTAATATAATCACCATGTCAGAAGGGTTATTTTTGAGACTACAAGAAGGATACTGCAAACTACTTTTATGACTCACCAGTACCCCAAGTGTAAGTTTGCAAGAGAGTAAACGTAACTATTTCGTTTGCGTTAAAATTTGACCGATAGATCATAATGCTAAGATTTGAAGAAGAGGCAAAAAGGCAGAAACAGTCACAATCTGAATTGTTTTGAAGGAATTTAATCCATTGCTTCATACCTATGCTTGAAAAATTTGTCTGCTTAAACAACGTAAATAAAGCGATGAATGTGGTTGAACTGTCAAAATTAAAGGCATTGCTATTATAAGTGTGATATTACCACGAAGGAACCCAAGCTTAGCAGTCACAAACACGATTCTTATATCAATGAGAAAGGCAATTGAGACAACTCTCATTTAAAAAACAATCAATACTAGTCCTAACTAATATTCAATCTGCCTAGCCTTTTCCCGATTATATTGAGGTCGGCTTCCAGTCTAACCGGATGCAGCTGAATACCAGTATTTTATATGGAGCGACTGGCTATCTGACCTCCACAACCCAGTTACTGGGTAACACGATACCCCTTGGTAAGACTGGTTGTCAGACTTTCGGGCTTCTGACGAGCCGTAAGGACTGTCAAAGATCCACGAATGACAGCTGGAACCAAAGGCTTAACATGCATTCCGAGGCACAGAGGAGTCTCGGTATGTAAAGATGGTCACCCATCCACAGACCACGCTCCACCTAACAAATATCATAAATGCGAAAGTGAGTTTGTTTGTTTTTTACGCTTTCACGTTAGCTTGAACAGCTGAACGGATTTTGATGAAATTGTACACATGGGTAGACCATAACCTAGATTAGAACACAGGATACTTTTTATACCGACCTTCCCACGAGATCGAGACTTATGCTGGTGAAACCGCGGGGCGCGGCTAGTAATAATATATATTTATATTTATAATATAATAAAGCTGATGAGTTTGTTTGTTGGAACGCTCTAATCTCTGGAACTGCCAGTTGTATTTGAAAAAATATTTTTGCATTTGATGGCCCAATTCTTGAGAAAGGTTATAGGCTATTTAACATTACGCTACAACCCATAAGAGGCGAGCAAAAAACCGAATAAAGAAGTCAGAAAGAACGCTATATGAAAACGAAGTAATTTTTATATAATCAGATTCATTTTATATTAAAACGCAGGTGAAACCGCTGGGCACAGCTAGTCTCATATAATGTCACAAAAAGTCTGCAGCAATGTCCTTCATTCTTTTAAGGGTCCGGAACAACCCAATAAAAGAAAGTCAAGCAGCAAAATAAATTGAAAATTCAACTGTTTTGTGATTTGCCTTCATTTTTATTGAAACACGTCCTGTTGTTGATGTAAATTGATAGTAAACATTTTTTGAATATATGTATCATACATATGTAAAAAAAATGTTTAGTTATAGTGTTTTTAGGGTTCCGTACTTCAAAAGGAAAAAACGGAACCCTTATAGGATCACTTCGTTGTCCGTCTGTCTGTCTGTCAGTCTGTCAAGACCATTTTTCTCAGGAACGCGTGGAGGTATCAAGTTGAAATTAATATCAAATACGTAAGTCTATAGTCCCTTGAAGCTTTAAAAAAAACAAGCTTCCAAGTCAACGCAATAAAAAAATACGGCGATATAAGCGACATTATTGCGACATATTTCGATACTCGCAAAGAAATCAAAACCTATAGGGTACTTCCCGATGACCTAGAATCATGAAATTTGGCAAGCAGCAAGGTGCAGCACAAGTATAGGAAAAAGTCCTAAAATTGCAAATTTTTAGTTTTATCACATAAAAAAATGCCGGTTTTTTTTAATAGCCATATTAAATAAATAAATGAAAAGTTAAAAAAAAAATGTTAAATAATTTATATGTACCTATTAGCTTCGGCAGTTCTATTTAAAATTAAAATAAATAAATAATATAAACATATTTTTGACGTAAAACCATTTTATATGTATTATGGTAATCGTATGTTACCTAATAAGTAAATCGATTATCACAAAACAAGAAACAATTACTATTTTTGTGGTTTAAATGCTCAGTATTTATTTCATTCCACGGTGTGCCCCCACCTTTACACAGAATATTATAACCAGAAATAGCCCCGGGTTACCCTTTGTACCTCAAACAAAAGTAGAAGAGATTTATTAAAGCCATTTTAATATTTTTCAGGGAAACTTTACGATTGTAAGTTATTTCGGTAACTGAAAAACTTTCTCATGAATGTATATTCTTTCGACTTTAAATAGTTTAATGTAAATTCACAGGACTTAATGAAAAAATATAGGATTTTGTTCTAGGATTACAGAAACTTTTTAGAAATATTATTAGGTTTAGGTTTAAAGACATATATTTCTCATAAGAACTTATGAGTTCACTTATAATGGGTTTAAATACATTTATTTCTCATAAGAACTTATGAGTTCACTTATAATGAGATGCAAAGTTATTTCTTAATAATAATTACAATATTTGCCTCTAGGGCGATGGTTACGTCAAAGGGTACATACGTGTTTTTTGAGTTTACTCCTAAATAATATGTTAATATTATTACACTTCTTTATGTCATCCGGTAAATCATTGAACAGCTGTGCTCCCTCCACTAATACTGTTTTTTTGCCGTATTCAGTCCGTGCACGTGCACTCATTAGTTAAAGAGTTTGTTTTTACTTCTTGTGTTGCATGCTATTGTTTTTTTATGTAGTTGTATATTTGATTGCACAGAATTCGTGGTGTTTTTTTTTTTAATGAGAATGCAGGTGTAATATGTGTAAAGTTGTGTGAGGTTTGGCAGTTTATTTTTTTCGTATATTTTTTTTGTTGGATAGAGATAGTGGTAGTGAAATAGTACCTTAATAATTTGGTTTTGTATTCTTTGTAGTGGATTTAGATTAGATTTAGCGGCTGATCCCCACACTTCGATTAGGTATTCAAGGGTCGATTTTACTAGAGAGTTATATATTTAATAATTAGACGTACTTATTCATTGTGTTTACTTTTTTTTTCTGTAGCATCATGTTTATTGCAAATAAATGTAAGTATCTTTTTTCTTCGTGAGTGAGCTGCATCCTCCACAATGAGGCTTGCACGATAGTTTACAAAATAATACTTTTAGTTCTATGGCTAAACATGGGTGTCCATAGTCCAGTATTAGGAAAGGAATTGTCTTAATGGGAATTTTGTATCTAATATAATCACCATGTCAGAAGGGTTATTTTTGAGACTACAAGAAGGATACTGCAAACTACTTTTATGACTCACCAGTACCCCAAGTGTAAGTTTGCAAGAGAGTAAACGTAACTATTTCGTTTGCGTTAAAATTTGACCGATAGATCATAATGCTAAGATTATAAGAGTGAGAATAAAAATCTTAACGCAAACGCGCTAGTTACGTTTACTCACTTGCAAACTTACACTCGGGGTACTGATCACTTAGCTAGCTTAACGCTTTCGACGACACTGAACAAGACACAATAGAAGTTTTATTGTTATCCTATGGCCGTTTAGTGTCCCTGAAGACCTTGTAAATCAGGCTTCATTTTTCATGTTAAGACGTAACATGAAAAATGAAGCCTGATTTACACGGCGGAATTTAATAGCACCGTCATAACTTTCATTCCGACGTGTAAATCAGACTTTATGGTTCTTTATCTTTGCTATATCACGTAGAATGTTCATGGATTCCTCACAAGCTGCAACAACTGTTATTTGTAGCCACATTCTTTGCAAATAAATATATCTATTCCATTCTATTCATATGGCACTGAAATTTGGTCACAATGGGCCTTATTAGAAGGTTGAAAGTCACAAAGGGTAATGGTGAAGGCTATGCTTGGAGTTTCCCTACGTGATCGAATCAGAAATCGGCACGGTTGGCGCAGTGGTTAAGCAATTGACTGCTGCGCTGCGTGTCGCGGGCTCGATTCCCGCACGGAACAAATATTTGTATGACCTACAAGTAGTTGTTCCGGGTCTGGCTGTTTGTGAATGTGAGTTTAAATGTTTATAAACGCACCCACGATACAGGAGAAATTCCTAGTGTGGGGCAACGTTTAAAAAAAAAAAAATGAAAAAATCTGCAGGAGAACCAAGGTAACCGACATAGCCTGAAGAATTGCCAAACTAAGTGGTAGTGAGTGAGGTAGGTTCTGGAGTGGCGACCGCGTACCGGAAGACGTAGCGTTGGAAGGCCTCCCAAAAGGCGGACCGATGACCGGTTACGCCAGTAGCACACCTCCGCCGCGAAACCATCACAGCGAAACCGCGGTAGTTCAATTCAACTGGTTCGAGTCATGTTCCGCTAGTCGCATCCAATTCGAGTAGTGAAACATGACGCGAGCCAGTTGAATTGAACTATTGCGGTTTCACTGTGATGGTTTCGCGGCGGAGGTGTGCTACTGGCGTAACTGTCCCTTTCGGACAGGCTCGTAACCCTGGCAGGCATTGGCCCTTTCGGACCCCGTCAATTGGTGCTGACGTCTCTTTGAGGCGCGCGTGGAACACAACGCGCCGTCGACCCGGGCTTGGTCCTTATCGGACGGCGAGCTACCCATCGCTCACCGTCCGCAAGCCCGCGCCTACGGTGGCCGGGAATCGGCCTGCGATTCCCGACGCCCGGGGCGTCTCCTGCGGCGACTAGGGGCGCGAGGGCGTTGATTTTGCCTTACCCTCACGCGTTCCGCCTCCTCCTTCGCAAGCATCACTGTTTCGCAGAAGGAGGTGACGGCCTCCCATGCACTCTCGCTCCGAACCATGGCCTGAACCAGGGCCGGACGCGAGAGATCGCCGCCGCCGATCGCTGCCGTGAGGACCCGGCGGTGCTCCGCCCAAGCTGGGCAGACCTCCACCGTGTCCTCCGGGCGATCCACACAGTGGTGACACCCGGGCGTTTCCTCCCGCTTAATCCTAAACAGGAACCTCCCGAAACATCCATGTCCGGTGAGGACCTGCGTCAGGCGGAAGGTGAGGACGCCGTGGCGCCTCTCTAGCCACTCCTCAAAGAGGGGACTTATCGCCACAATTGTGGCGTGCCCATTCCATGTTAAGCTAGCATAATGATTAGGTAGTTCGAAAGCATGTCCGTCCATTTGCTACATTTTCAAGGCTCTATTAAAAAACATCACGACTGTTTCTCCCCAAGGGGTAGACAGAGGTGTATTATAGTACAACTACATTTCACCAGTTATATTTGAAGACCCAATGTAGTGTAATAGGGGGCAACCCTATTGCAATCCAAAGCCTTACTAAGAAATAGAAACATATTTTGCTAAGATCCCTTAGCATTTGAACTTCTGAAGGACATAAAAAATGGGTACTTATTTATAGTCTCCGAAAAGTTAAGGTATTTATACAAATAGAGCCGCGGGCAGGTTTAGTAAAAACATTTTTTGCCTTAAAATTCTTCACAAGTTTCTGGTTCAGTGGGTAGTTTTTTATTGTTTTTTTTTAAATATACTAGGAACGCCCCGTGGTTTCACCCGCATAAGTCTCGGTCCCGTCGGAATATCGGGATAAAAGTATGCTATGCCCTAATACAGGTCATGGTCTACCCATGTGCCAAATTTCATCTAAATCCGTTAAGTCGTTTTAGCGTGAAGGGTAACAAACAAACAAATCCACTTTCGCATTTATGATATTGGTTAGGACAGTTAGGATAACTCTGCCATCACCAACCCATCATGAGCAAGCGTGAAGATCAATGTTCGTACCTTCTCTGTAGCAGAAGAAGCCTTTGCCTAGCAGTGGGCTGGTATTATTATTATTTTTAAAGCTTCTATAAATGTCAAATATTAATGATAGCAAAAACCTTATTTTTATTTGGACCGAACACCAGCTTTTTAATGTTTCACAAAATCAGGTCAGGGTTGTTGTTTTAAGTTATTTTCTTCAGGCATTTGTTTTATTTTTCCAACCTGTTTAAGGATAATCCAAAGTACAACAAAAAGGTAAAGAATATAAAGAAGTCTTTACTTTTTTTGTATCAAATCGATGCAGAATACCGGGTGTGATTAACTTTATGTTAACTTGTACCTTAAATTGGCAGACCGTTCCAAAACCTTACATTAAAAAAATAAATCGTACATAAGTACTGAGGATCACGTGATTCACGTGATCACGTGATCCTCAGTACTTATGTACGATTTATTTTTTTAATGTAAGGTTTTGGAACGGTCTGCCAATTTAAGGTACAAGTTAACATAAAGTTTTTATAATAATATGTTTCATAATTATACATATTATTCTATGAAGTCCAAACAGATTGTAGACGCAACAAGTCATTTGTTTCTTCAATTTTATTTTATGCCACGATCAAGAAAGCATCGTGTAAATGTGACCCATTTTTTATGAACACCATAACCCAATAAATCAATAAATAAACAACGGTTTTTAATAATCACCATATTTGATTATTGATATGAAAATATCGGACAATTTGTATGATTTCATCACTAAGTTATCAAAGAAGATTAAGGGGTTACAGGATCAAAGCTTCTCCACAAACTGCCGCTAGATATGAATAAGCCAAACAGTTATTTCAAACTCAATTAAAACCATAAAACTCTATTACAGTTAAATTAAACTACTTCATGTTATAAATACCCCGTAGCTAAAGCGACAATAGTTCACAATGACGTTACACTAACTACCGCTTGCCGCGATAATGTATAACTAAGCCTTTAAGCTCTGCTAACGATCTTACGTCACTAACTAAAAGTTGGCGATAGATTACTGAGTTTTTATGAAGCGAAGAGTTTTTTGAACCTGCTATCAGGGGGCCAAGTCTGCTAACGCAGTTGTGTCCAAAGGCCGATCATTGGCACCGTAATTGTAGAATTTGACAGTTTTGCTAATCTCCTAATTGAAAGGCGTCTTTATGATTTTCCGATGACGTGCCACTGATACTCCATTGGAAAAATTGTCTATATTTTGTAATCTCGTACTGACAGCTCCTATTATTTTGACTTCCCTATGGACCACTGTCACGCCATTATGAATTTAGGAGGTTACAAACTATTGGCACAATGGTCATGGCGTTGCCTTGGTATGGTCGTCATAATGACTAATCATTGAAAATAGCAGACTTGTTGTGTTGATAGTAGCGTGTGTACAGTAGTGATAGCCTAGTGGTATGACCATCGGATTGCCAAGCCATTGGTCTCGAGTTCGAACCCAAGGCACGCACCTCTGACATTTCGGATTCATGTGCGTATTTTATTATTAACACTTGCTTAAAAAACGGTGAAGGAAAACATCGTGAGGTAATGAGCATGCCTGAGAGATATTTCTCGACGGCATGTGATGCAGTGGTGGCTCAGCAGTGGTAAGGGCCCCGACTTACAAGTACTGGTCGTGGGTTCTAACCCAGACAGGCGCTTTACTTTCTGTAAATGATTTCATCACCACTGCTCTCAAAACGGTGAAAACATCGTCAGGAAACCGGCATGTCCCAGAACTAAAAATTCTAAGACATGTGATATCTACCAACCCGCACTGGGCACGCGTGGTGGATTACGGCCCACTCCTTCCTACAGAAAGAGGAGGCCTGTGTCCCAGCAGTGGGAACATTATAGGCAGATTATGTGTACTTATTCCAACACCGATTCTATCCTAACATACCCTAATTAACTTGAGACGCTAGCACGACAGTAAAGTGTAGGAGAATAGATTAGATCTAAAGGACAAAATGTTAAAGAGTTTATTGTTTAAGAAGTATCCATCAGCAGCCTGGAGTTTGGTTTTGTGCCAGATTATTGTCATCCAGTCAAAACCAGATGCAGCTGAATAACAGTATTTTACATGAAGCGACTGCCTTTTGACCTCTACAAGCCAGTTACTGGGTCTCAAGATACCCCCGGTGTCTATACACAATAACATAATGTAGGTACAATATTTTTTTAATTAATATTTGTAGGCTCACGTTTGACCATCACTGTTTTGTTGTACTACACAGGATGCGTGTCTGTGTTTTATAGTTTTTATTATTATTTAGTGTTGGAAATTAAATCAAATTATTAGGTAGTTTATATTGACATGACATGTGTTTATTTATTTTCTCGTTGACTTTGTTTTATATTTTGAACTTTTGTGAATGTAAATAATATTAATGTACGTAGGTAATGAGATTGTGTGGAGCTAAGTTAATTCTGAGTTTAACTTGTTATTATTTTAATTATTTTCGTAGGTAATTTGAAAAATATTCGGACAAAATGTAAATTGTTATTGAATAAATGAAATGTCAATATTATGCCTTACCTTTATTACAAACCCATTCACAATAAACCACCCTTTTCCGCCACTGCCAAAAAAATCGAATATACAAACAGTAAAGTGAATCCATCCACAAAATAAACAGCGATACTGCCTATAGCCCGGTGACGTCATCCGGAGATTACGCCTCGGAGCATATTGTGAACTCAGATGATACACAGACCGACGGGGACAATAATAATAATGATTTATTTCTGGACACGGTGGTGCTAGGAGGTTCCTCTCTCTGGAGCCCTGGTCACCGGTAGGTTGGACCCTGTTCCCGATACCGGTGGGGTACTACTTTTTTATTTTAAAATGTAATAATTTTAATGGTTTTTATTAAAATGAAATTGATATGAGTATAAGTGAAATAAAGGTATTTTTATTTATTAATAATTTATTCAACTCGGACACCAGTGATGTAGATTTCACTGGTATGAGCAATGTAACATTTTGATTGAGTTACATAATACGCATAATTATAATATACATGTTCTGGGAATATTGGATTTATTGTTAATATTTGGTTATCATAATGTGTTCAGTCTATGAAGGTATATTAATTGAGGAAGACTGAATGTTATTGTACAGAATACATCATTAAGTAAGTAGTTAATATTTGGTGATTATAGTCAAATATAATTTGGGAATTAGTTGAGGAAGATGTGTGCTTTCTACTAATTTACATTCGCTTTGTTACTCTCCGATTTCTTTTCGTAAATGGTGATATTATAATGTTAACTACAAGTTATAAAAACCGGCCAAGTGCGTGTCGGACAACGTACAATGAAGGGTTCCGTATTTGGGATGAATTTATCCCAAAAACAAACTTATCATTGTAGTTGGAAAACATGTTCTCCCATACATCGATATACGTCACAGTCCCCCTGCAGCTGTAGCTGGCAGGGGAGAGAGACATTTGACTCTAACAAAATATAGCTGTGAATAACGGTGTGAGTTTCACATTTATATAACATCTTTGTTTATATTATTTGTGTAGATATAATGTGTTACTGTTTGTTTGTCCCAAATAAATAAATAGCAATTTAATTTTAAATTTTTCGTAAACAGACCCATGAATTGAAAAATGGTTTTCACAGAGCCGCAATATTTTTGAACGGCCTATCCAACGATACGGCCTATCCCAAACCATGGGATAGACGACAAAAAAAATTACATCCTCACTTTACGTGCAAGGGAGGTACCCTACAAATTTTGTCAAGACTTTATTTACTACTTTATCGGCTTGATTAATATATGAATTAATTATACCCATGCCATATTACAGCTTTCTAGTACTAAGAGTCTCTGAGCTAAGCCGGGGACAGACAGACGGACACGGCGAAACTATAAGGATTCCTTATTGATTACGGAAACCTAAACATATACCATGTGCTGCAAATCTGAAGCTTAAACTGCGTAACACATTATATCAAAAGTAGTTTTTTGTTTCATTTTCATCCGTTTCATGCGACTGCTTTATTTATTCAAAATCTATGTCAAAGCAATAAATAGATCAAAAAAATTAATGTTGTTCAACAGGCAAAATACTCGAAAACATTGGATATGAACTGTGAAATAATTAAAAAAAGTTAATCCTTCTCTATTCCCCAGCCGTCAAACCCTTTTCCCGTCTCGAACCAAATAATGTTGTTTTAGTACTTACATGAGGAGATGTGATGGACTTCCTGCTCTCAGAGTTGCTGGCTTGTCTCGAGAACGAGGGCGCGTGGATGCTGAGAGGAGACCCTGGTTCTGAGTCCGTCTTGCCTTCATTGCTGCTGTTACCTGCTTCCTGTTGGCAATGATGTGTGTTTTAGTGTAAGTTTAGACCAGATTTTCATCGTGGAATATATTCTAACAGCTTATGACTATTTCATCATCATAATAATATCAAAGTGGGGGGGGGGGGGGTGCCATAATCGCTTGGCAGGCGGGTTGGCGATCGCAGTAAGGTGTTAAAATGCATGGTATGCAGGTTTTGCCCAAAAATATAATTTTTATATAATAAGTTAAATAAAGAATTAGGTTTTTTTTACAATAAATCTACACTTCATACAATTCATACAAATTTAAGATATTATTATTATTCTCTTCCAACAAATAGTTTGCCCTTATAACATGAAAATGTTACTTTCATTAAGCATTTTCTTTATTAATGTTTTTGATGATAATTTTGCCTCTAGGGGGGAGTCCCTGGTGACCTGAAATACAAGTCACGGCTCAGTTTAGGCACCAGTCTCCCACAAATGAACATTGTCCTACATCATAATTATTTGTTTTTGATTTTTAAGTTATGGCTAATAAGTGTTATTTGGGGAAGAAAAATAAACATTTTTATTTATTTATTTTATTTTATAGAGAACGCTGCTGCCATTCTCTAGTAAGTCCTTTTACGACGGCCCACGGGAAGAAATACGGCGGTGCTATTCTTTACGTCCAGCACCACATAGACGGTGTCTATGACTATTTAATATTATTGTACTTGCAATTTATTCGACGTTACGATGCAAATGAACGGTAAACTAACCCTTTACTTTGAGTTTCAATCCAAAATATCTGTATGAACTATCAACGTTAGGTTGGTATTTAATTAATAACAAGAACGTCTTATTTGTACGCAGAACTTGGTTGTTTCTAGGGTTCCGTACCCAAAGGGTAAAACGGGAACCCTATTACTAAGGCTGCGCCGTCTGTCTGTCTGTCTGTCGGTCTGTCGCCAGGCTGTATCTCATGAACCGTGATAGTTAGACGGAATTAGACGGAAACGAATATTATAAAGGCTAAACTTTGTGAGTGTGTGTGTGTGTTTTGTTACTTCTCCACGCTCAAACGGCTGAACCAATTTTAATAAAATTTTGTATGGAGGTAGCTGACACCCTGAATTAACATTAAAGGCTACTTTTTATCCCGATATTACCACGAGATCGATCTTACGCGGGTGAAACCGCGGGGCGCAGCTAGTTCGGAATAATACTACGCCGAGCTACGGCGTAGCTCCTACTGCGCTACGCCGTAGCTTGAAATGCATTATTGAGTGGTCTACGGCTCCGTAACGATCGATTTTTTTATTGTTGTGATTATTGTTTTTTGTTGAATTCAAAGTTTGATAGTTTATTCTTAGAGAAAAGTTTTTTTTTTGTTTATAGCAATAGGCTCGCCCCCTATTGCATGGGATTTAAACATAACTGGCGAAATGTGGGTGAACCATAGGTGCACCTCTGCCTAACGCTTCAAGGAATATAAGCGTGATAATACGTTTATGTAGTTTATTTTTTAAAACCTCCAATCTAGCGCAGCCTTAAGTTGTCCCCGATATACAAAGATAGTTAACAAAGGCTGGCCTGCTAACAAACCTACAATCAATCAATCTGCCTAGCCTTTTTCCAACTAAGTTGGGATGGCTTCCAGTCTAACCAGTAACAGCTGAATACCAGCATTTTACATGGAGCAACTGCCTATCTAACCTCCACAACCCAGTAACTGGGTAATATGATACCCCTTGGTCAGACTGGTTGTCAGGCTTTCGGGCTTCTGACGAGCCGTAACTACTGTCAAAGATCCACGGATGACAGCCGGAACCAACGGCTTAACGTGCTTTCCGAGGCACGGAGGAGTCTCGGTATGTAAAGATGGTCACCCGTCCACGGACCAAGCCCGGCAAGCGAAGCTTAACGTGGTGGATCACCCGACGCGGCTGATATTACTGTCTTAGCCACGAGCTCCTAACAAAAGCTTCATCCGCACAGCACTGTAATTAGAATTCCTTGTGTATGTGCCAATGTACATACAAATCACATAGTCAAACATCCTGGCAATGAACTAATATCCGTCGTACGGCGATGAGGGTCGAACACAACTTACGTTGAAAGTAGACGGTCCAATGGAAGGTAAAAAAATTAAAAAAATTGTGGAGATATTTTCTGATAGTGGGCAGGCTCTCGAGCGTAAGAACACTGATTTAAAGATAGAAGATGAACGGTGACATGAGGCACCTAATGAATTAAAATAGAAAAACCTAGAAAAAAAAACAGTAAACAATAAGAATAGCGTAAAAATGAGGATTTAATCCCACACAATATGTTGTAAAAGGCTGAGAAGTTTATTATGACGAAGGTTGACTGCCAGAAATTGCCTGAAGCGGTAAGTGCGCCCTTTGTTCATTACTGATTTTATTATATTATATATTGTTACGTAAGAATTTATATATCTTTTGTATAGTGAAACATGTTGATTGTTTTTTCATACATAAGCCACTCGTATGTTGGCTAATTATAATAATAAGATGTAACTAATAATTTTGTAACAATGTTATTTAAAAGAGAGAATGAGAGTGAGTGTGTCTAAATATGCTCAAACAATTGATAAAGCAAAAGACAACGACGACCAACCTTCTTATCAACTTCATGATGAAAATTACCCAAAATACGATAAACTAAATATGGCTATATATAATGCTAACGGCTTGTCACAACATGTTGTAGAAATAAAACCGTTTTAGAAATTAACAGTATAAACAGGCTTCTTAGCGGTAAAGTGAAGCGTCATGTTAGCAGTTTTGTTTTATTTTCTAAAATTTGTGTTTAGCCGAATATTAATGTGTAATAGTGGTGGATTAATAACCATTAAGTGTTCGTGAACCTGCATTAGTGTAGGAAAATGAAACAAAACAGTGCAACATCACTTTAAATTCTCTCAAGAAGTCCGCGCGAGGTTTCAGTAAAGTGCCGCGTCTTTACTGAAACTCAAGGGGAGCGGGGCGGGATATCATCTATCATCTTTATCATGCATTGAATGGAGTTCATTTCATAATTTGTACTTGTTACCTAATTTTACACGACACTGGCTAAATGCACAAATCGTGCGAAGCCAAAAAGAAAAAAAAGTCTTTGATTGTGCTAGTCTTCACGCTTCTTTGGCAGTCTCATCCAGGTTTGACCCACGATTGGCAACAATGTCGTCCGTCAAAATAGACATAATCCACAGGTACCATGGTATATCACTAACGATAGCTTCCATCGGGACGTAAAAATGCCAAAGGTTAATAAAGGAATCACACAAAGATTCAGTGCCTACAAAAATAGAATGACCCACCCTAATAAACTAGCAACAAACCTAATGAAAACCAAGACTTTCAGGAGGTATAAAAGATTGACCCCACAAGACTTGATATGAAGACCGACAAACTATACAGGGTGAAATTAAATTAGCTAGCGATACCCCGCAGATGTCTGTGATGGGTATTGATATCTAAACAGGAAAAAATAAAAATTTAAAATATATTATGTTTTTTTTTAGTTTTTTGGAGTCAACGGCCGCGCATAGTGTTATTACTTGAAGTATGAGTTAAAAAAAATCTGTTTATTTTTATTTTATCGTGTTAAGTTATCGATGCCCAGCATCTGTGGAAATTACACAAAAAAAAAAAGATTTTCTAAACTGATATTTCAAGTGACTGGCGGCAGTCGTAGTTGGTGACCCCAAAAAACTCATTAAATTAATTAATTTATTGTTTTATCATGTTCTGATATCGATACCCACCACTTCTGCGGAGTTTCGCTAGCTAATTTAATTTGATTCTGTATATATAGATTGATGTGGATGAGCCAGTGGGCGCATATCAAGAATGACTAAAACTAACAACACAAAAGATGTTGAACGACAATAGATGGACAGCTTGCATCAGAATAAAGAAAAAATATAAATATATAAAATATCCCCTTTATCACTTTTCCACAACGCCCTCGGGGAAACAAGGATTTTTATACATAACGGGGAGTCATAATTTATATAATTATGTATGCAAACTAACTCCACTTGTGATGCAACAGCGCTTTGAAGCTGGACTTCTGATTGCCATAACCGTGTTCCTTTGATCCACGAACGTGTGAGCATCCTGAGCGCGGCGAAAAGTGAAACTAAATTTAAAAGTACGGAATTTGATACACTTCTGACGTTTTCATTTGCAAGTGGGGACACAGTGAAGGTTCAAGTTATATTGGGCTGTCGGTAATTGTGATAAGGGTACAAAGTACGATTAATTAGTTAATCATGGGTCGTTTTACCTTTGATAATACGAGTAAGTATTTATACTAAATCTTGGACCATGTTCCCGGCAGACCGGTAGGCTATTGTTTATTTTTTTATTTTAAATGATTTTATATTTTTTTATATTCTCGTAATATTAATATATATAATATTTTATAAAATATAATATTTATACCATCATTCTGCCCTTATCCCAATTGATTTGTGGTCGGCGCAACATGTCCCTTTCTTCCAAACTTCTCTATTAGTCGTCATCTCGGTAGTCACTCCCTTTCTAGCCATATCATCTTTCACACAGTCCATCCATCGTTTATGTTGTCTTCCCCTACTCTTATAGCCATCGACATGCATACTCAAGACATTTTCCTCATTCTTCCGCATCACTTGCCCATACCATGACAACCGATTTCCGCACAACTTTTCAGTCACCCGTGCCACTGTCAGACTTCCTCTTATGTATTCATTTCATATTCTATCCATTCGTGTCACACCACACATGCCTCTTAGCATTCTCATCTCAGCTACGTGCGATTGCCTTGCAATATAATGTTTATATTTATACATTATTAATATTTGTCGACACGGTTGGCGCAGTGGTTAAGCGATTGACTGCTGCGCTGCGTGTCGCGGGTTCGATTCCCGCACGGAACAAATATTTGTATGACCTACAAGTAGTTGTTCCGGGTCTCGCTGTTTGTGTATGTGAGTTTAAATGTTTGTAAACGCACCCACGATACAGGAGAAATTCCTAGTGTAGGGCAACGTTAAAAAAAAAAACTAACTACTAACTAATATTATAAATGCGAAAGTGAGTTTGTTTTGATCGTTTGTTACGCTTTCACGCGACGGCTGACGCATTGGGATGACATTTGACACATGGGTAGACCATGACCTGGATTAGAACATAAAATACTTTTTATCCCGATATTCCCACAGGATCGAGACTTATGCGGTTGAACCACGGGACGCAGCTAGTATTGAAATTGTGGCGTCACGTATTGTGCATTTGTAAACGCACCTTAGAATACGTGGACTCGCCTGTTTTGTGTTTATACACTTATTTATAAGTTAGGTAGCAACCGGGACGCTCCCCATAATATCGTCCCCTAAGTAGCTTCTTGCTTGTCAACCGTCGCGGGACACGGACTAGATTTAAGTCATTAGTTTAATTTTGTCCCTACTTGTTTAAATAGTCATAAGTACTAAACAGTGTGCCTTACGACACCGGCATTATAATCGTCTCACAACGGCAGCCCATTTCATGTATCCAATGACTACTAATCATTCATGAAAGTAAAACAAATATTTATTAACATTAGAACAATTAAAATAGTATATTTAATACTCATTATGATTATGACGCATACGTAGTTTGAAACACCCTGGTTTTTTTTTTTTTTTTTTTGGGTGGGAAATCATCAAATAACTTCTCCCGCCCTGGGCGGAGCGGGAGGCAGTGTCAGACTTTTACTGACTAAAACCCACCCGTGTTCCTTCCGTTGCCTGTGTGCCAGGGCCACGATATCCCTTTCGGACAAACTCGCAACCCTGGCAGGCATTGGTCCTAACGGACCCCGTCAGTTTGTGCTGACATCTCTTTGAGGCGCGCGTGGAACACAACGCGCCGTCGACCCGGGCCTGGTCCTTATCGGACGGCGAGCTACCCATCGCTCACCGTCCGCAGGCCCGCGCCTACGGTGGCCGGAAATCAGCTTGCGTCTCCTGCGGCGACTAGGGGCGCGAGGGCGCGAACCTTGTCTCACCCTCACGCGTTCCGCCTCCTCCTTCGCTAGCATAACTGCTTCGCAGAAGGAGGTGACGGCCTCCCATGCACTCTCGCTCCGAACCATGGCCTGAACCAGGGCCGGACGCGAGAGATCGCCGCCGCTGATCGCCTCCGTGAGGACACGGCGGTGCTCCGCCCAAGCTGGGCAGACCTCCACCGTATGCTCCACCGTGTCCTCCGGGCGATCCACACAGTGGTGACACCCGGGCGTTTCCTCCCGCTTAATCCTAAACAGGAACTTCCCGAAACATCCATGTCCGGTGAGGACCTGCGTCAGGCGGAAAGTGAGGACGCCGTGGCGCCTCTCCAGCCACTCCTCAAAGAGGGGACTTATCGCTACAATTGTGGCGTGCCCAGCGCTGGGTTGCGACAATCGCACTCTCCATGTCGCCATGAGATCCCTCCGGAGCTCCGTCCGCTGTGCCGCGATTTCTTGCGGCAGCGGAGTTATGCCCCGGAGTATCGACTCTTCGCGCCACACCCAAATGTGCGCGAGGACTTTCGCCTCCAGATCCCATGGCGGCAATCCGGCAAGGAGGCTCGCCGCCTCACGGGAGACCGTGCGGTATCCCCGTACCATCCTGATGGCCATGACCCTTTGGGACGCGTTCAACCGCTGCGGTGGTCGCAGCCTCAGAACCTCGGTGTGGGCGCGTTCAAAGCCTCAGAACGCGCCCACACCGGTGCCCCGTAAAGGGCCATGGACTGCACGATCCCCGCGTAGAGCCTCCGGCAGGAGGCGTTTGGACCCCCTAGATTGGACAGGAGCCGCTTCAAAGCAGCCCCGGCCCGCTCCAGTCTGGGAGCCAAACGTCGAAAATGCTCCACGAAGTTCCACCGGCTGTCGAGGATAAGTCCCAGGTACTTCATCGTCGACTCGACGCCGATGTGAACCCCTCCTGCCGTTATCTCGGAACCCGACAGTGGCGCGTTCCGAGGACCATAAAAACACATGGCCTCGGACTTGTGCAATGCCACCTCGAGTCCCAATTGCCGGTGAAACACCCTGCTACGAGCGCAGTGCGAGCCTTGCATTCCAAGGTTCGGCGCGGAATAGAGCGCAAGGCTCCGCGCTCATAACAGGGTGTTTCAAACTACATCATGCGTTAAAAAGATAAATAAAAAAAAATTGTAAATATTTTTTTTTACTTTCATGAATGATTAGTAGTCATTGGATACATGAAGTGGGCTGCCGTTGTAAGACGAATAAAATGCCACGGTGTGAGAATACAATTATATTAACTGCAAGTTGTAGTTTCACTTCTGCTCTTCGATCACAACTTCACCCCCAATACGCGTAAGAGGAGACAGGTAGAATACCCTCCACCTATGTCCCCAAAAAATAAAGGAAGTGTGCTAAAATACAGTTCGCTTAGGTGACACAAAATTGCGAAAGATTGAATTCTAACGTATAAACAAGGTTGTAGTCCTCGAAGTAATTCATTTTCGATAAAGAATGTTGTCATGAGACATTTGACATTTAATTGGGCTCTATTAATTGCAAGGTATGGTCTCAAAAATCAACTTATTTGGTTGATTACGAAGATTGAAGATTGTTTTTCGAAGATAAAATGTCTAAATAAGCCTATTTTTACTCGACTGCCAAGGAAGGGTTATGTTTTTCGCGCGTATCTTGTATGTTATTATTTGTTTTTACCTCGTATCTTCCAAACGGCTGGACGGATGTCGACAGTTAAGATATCACTTTATATTCGTCTTCAAAACTCAAGTGTCTTTAGATAGGTGTTTTTATATGAAATAATCAGTTTTAGAAGTATTAAGGTTTGAAGAGTTCGAGACTAAAGCAATGAATATTAATTTTAGAGTATGAGTTTTACCGCTTAAGATCATCATCATCATTATCTAGCCCAAATTCACCCACTACTGCGCATAGGCCTCTCTTTTCTTGTGCCCATCCCCACGCTCCAGTGACAGCCTCAAACATTTAAATAAACATCAAAACCACTATGAACTAAAATAGAATCGGAACCAATACACAGCTATTAATCCTCTCGGGGCTTAAAATTAATATAACATTGCTACTAAATAGGATTGCAAACCTTATTGATACAGATTACAATTTGTTTCCGTTGTAAATCCTCTGAACGGATAATTGAATGTAACTGATTCATGGAATTAAATAGAAATGAAGCTTTTGCTGAAAATAACTGATTTAAAATACATAAAGTGTGTACTTACTTGCCTATTTATTTGGTAAACAAATATTGATGTATTGTCAATTTTGAGTGCAATATAGGCTCGCCCCATATTACATGGGACTTCGAAATGTGGGTGTACTATAGGTATACTTCTGCCTAACCCTTCGGGGAATATAGGCGTGATGTTATGTATGTATGTATGTGTCAGAATTTTAATTTGAAACAGTTTTGATGGAATTTAAACTGTGTTTCTTACAAAGATGCGAGTGCGAAAACTTTTGACTTTTTTGAGTGTTTGTTACCTAAATTAGACAAAAATGAGGAAAATTAATCGTATATTTTATCAGTTAGGTTATTTTAAAGAAGAACCTTATGCATAAACTACCCGCTTCTAGCACGAGTTCATCAGTGATATCAATTTCAGTGAAATTCCATACAGTAAAAATCAAACGCTATTCGCTGCAAATGTATGACATTTCATTGAAATTAATATCCCTACATTAACCGAGAATTCTAGGAAGGAAATATGATTCCAATGGGTTGGTCGGAAACTGGACAAATTGAGCTGCATTCTGACGATTCAAACCGAAATTATTTTATTTTTTCATGAATACGGTCTTGTTAAACGGTTGGAGGAACTAATAACAGCCGCACGGGTCGATCCATCAGATTAAGCTACGCTTGCCGGGGTTGGTCCGTGGATGGGTGACCATCTTTACATACCGAGACTCCTGCCGTGGGTCCCGGCTGTCATTCGTGGATCTTTGACAGTCGTTAGGGGTCGTCAGAAGCCCAAAAGTCAGACAACCAGTCTTACCAAGGGGTATCATATTACCCAGTTACTGGGTTGTGCAGGTCAGATAGGCAGTTGCTTCATGTAAAATACTGGTATTCAGCTCCATCAGGTTAAACTGGAAGCTGACCCCAACATAGTTGGGAAAAGGCTAGGCAGATTGATTTGACGGTTTTGTAAAATCGAATTCTAAGAAAAATATTAAGCTTTTTAGCCAGTGGAAAAATATGTATACAGTTTACAGATGTCTAAATTCAAATACTTTTCCAAACGTACTACTTAACATAATCACCTATAATGTACAGTCTGGGAAATTAATTATGAATCAAATTGACACACTACGTCAATTTGCCATGTTTAAGCCATTTCATACAACTGTCAAAGAATGACAAATGTGATTTGAATAATTATACGGACAATTTAAGTTGTATTCGGTATTCGATTTGGTAAACAATTAATTTCTCTGACTTTACGTGTGTGTTGGGAGATACAGTATGACTAATATCTAAAAATTTCATAGACAGTTTGACAGAAATAAGAGCTTATGTAATTTTATAAATGCATATTTTTGCCCTAAACTATACCAACATTAAAAGATGCTCACCTGCAACGACCTTGCGAGTTCCGAATCCAGGTACCTCCCAGTAGTCCGCTTGTCAGGCAGGACGTACTTCGGTAAGGACTTGAAGAACCAGGCTCCTGACTTCTTCCACATCTCTCTGGTCTCAGCACAGAGGTTGCACATGTAGGCTTCTCTGGAGTATAGTGGCGATCTGCCCACAAATAAAAACTGAAGTTAAAAACTAAAACCCAACTACGACAGAAACGCCAATTTAAAAGGTATAAACAAGTCATTCACTCACATCACAGACAGGCAAATTAAAATTAACATTGGTTTTTGAATAGCCGGAGTCACACGTAATCTCATACGATTCAAGGCTCGTACGGACTCGCGCGATTACGCGGGCGCGACATGCACCGACAAAGAACTTGTGCTAGTAATGTCGCCTCGCGCCCGCGATATCGCACTGGTCTGTACGAGTGAATGTGAAGACTATGTGGGTTATTGCTCTTTTATTTTTATTTTCCCTTTGTCTTTTATTCTCAGTTAGTGTTAATCATGGTCTGGCAGTTTGAGTTATTTAGGCGGCCTACCCAAATGTCCTTTCTTTGGTATTGATCGTCGCATCGTTGAGCTCCTTAAGTTCTGAGTAGAGCTGCACGATTACTGACAAATGCGTGCACTGACTGGTCAGGTTCACTCAATCTGTGTGGTTCTTTCCTCAAAATACCATTTCAGACACCAATCTACATGGCCTTCATATGATCTGACCAAGATTATGTCTGGACTTTAAAAGAGACTGTGACCTCTGAGGTTGTTTCGGCCTTTCTTCTCAGGGTAGTCAGATAGGAAACGCTACCTCATCTAGTTTTAAAAATATGACTGACATGTAAAAGTGTTTGTACAAACCTACTTACAGAAATAAAAATCATTTATTATTTATAATTAACGAATCGATTGACACCTCCTTCATCAAAATCGGATGAGTAGTTTAGGCGCTACGGTTGGATATACGTAAATAATATATAAACATAGACTGCTAAAAACATAACCCTTCCTTTTGGTTTTGCCGTAGTCGGGTAAAAATAAATTAAGGACCGCTTTTGCGCCACCAATCTCTGAATACATATATACATAGTTAGAACATCACTTTGTCTGTTTGTCTGTTACAACGATATTTTCATTTCGTTTGTGGTGCATGTGCCCGTGTCTGGACCAGAAATACCATTTTATCAGTGTTGGAGGATAATTGAGTTGTGTATGGTAAGACTTTTGTTTTGCAGTGTTGTGAAATTCATATTGTAAAAATAAAAATAAAAATTGTGTAATATCCAAGTAGTTTTTTTTTTATGTGTAACATCTTTTCTCTCGCTTCCTGTGAGAGTGATTTCGTGAAAAGGGACGGAAGTGTGTAACAGGAAGTGACAGCTTGAGCATGAAATAAGTAAGTACTTTTTAATAGCATGGAATTAGTAAGTACTATAATTATAGATTGTAAGTAGAGGGGGTCGAATTTCGACCAGTGCTCCGACCACTAGTAATGAATAATTCGAATAGATCAATCAGTATTTAACTTTTTAAATTTTCAGTTTAATTTATGTCACTGCTTATTGCTAAGGAGAGATGTCAGATGTTACACATCATATGCGACTACTGTAAGACTCACTCGTTTTTTTTTTAATGACATCTCGCAGGTCTATCTTGGATGTTATCGTCTGCTCAATAAATTAAGGCCCTAGAGGCCTTAATTTATTGAGCATATCAGGGCATAAACTTATAAACTAAGCGACTACACGCTAAGGGCAACCCCTGTGAGGTACGGACCTCGGCTTAGGGCGTCGCTGGGAGAGGACAGCAAGGGACAGGCTGGATCGGATTAATATTATTATTAGAGGATGAAATTAAAAATACGTCGCAGAGGGCTTCGGCGGCAAGGACGGAAGGACGGCGGCGGTCGGATTCTTTTTGTGTGCTTCAGTATAGGTGGCCCTACTATTCTCCTAGCGGAGGGTTGTAGCGTCATCTGGAATAAAGATTATGCCTCTATCGGCGAATCCTATTAAGAATCTAGTTAACCGCTGACAAGAGGCAAAAGCCAACCTATTCAGCAGAGTCTTTAAGGTTGGGTCTCCCCTAGGTACGTCGTCTGGCGGGCCGGAGGTATTGGGGGGGTCCAGGGACATGCCTATTAGGTTTGCGGCCAGGGAGGTAGCTTCCGTCATACGCAACTTAAAGAGAGGCAAGTCGCCGGGTCACGACAGCCTAAGTATAGAGCATTTACTTTATGCTGGTAAGCACTTACCGCGAGTGCTAGCAATGTTTTTTAGCTTGTGCCTGAGTCACTCGTATCTTCCACTTGATTTACTTAAAACTATTGTTGTGCCCATTGTTAAAAATAAGACTGGAGATGCGAGTGACAAGAGCAACTACAGGCCTGTATCCCTGGCTACCATCATTGCAAAGGTGTTGGACAGTCTGATTGATCAGCAGCTGGATAAGCACTTTACACTCAACGACGCGCAGTTTGGGTTTAAGCCACGTTTATCCACGGAAACAGCTATACTATGCCTCAAACAGACTGTTCAATACTATGCAAGTAGGAAAACACCTGTGTATGCATGTTTTCTGGACCTCTCCAAGGCCTTCGACCTCGTATCTTATGGCTGCCTATGGAGGAAACTGTCAAATGTTGAGAACCTCCCAAGCGATATCATTAGGATGCTAAAGTATTGGTATAAAAACCAATACAATTATGTTAAGTGGGCGGGTGTCCTGTCGGATGCATACGGGTTGGAGTGCGGTGTGAGGCAGGGGGGAATCAGCTCACCCAAGTTATTCAACCTGTATGTAAACGAGCTGATCTGTGAGCTCAGCAATACCAATATCGGGTGCTCCATTGACGGGCACTGCTTCAATAACATCAGCTACGCGGATGATATGGTATTGCTGAGCCCATCGATCAGTGCACTTAGGAGGCTTCTTCGCATCTGTGAGGACTATGCGGTGGCTCACGGCCTCAGGTATAATGCGACCAAGGGCGAGCTACTGGTTTTCAAAGCGGGTAACAAATGTTATAATACTGTCCCACCAGTCACCTTGGGGGGCGCTCAGCTTTCCAGGGTCACGAAGTTCAAGTACCTGGGGCATTGGGTCACCGATGGTCTGTCCGACGATGCGGACGTGGAGAGGGAACGCAGAGCATTGGCAGTTCGATGTAACATGCTGGCTCGTAGGTTTGCACGTTGTACTAGGGAGGTGAAAATTACACTCTTTAGAGCGTATTGCCAATCTATGTACACGTGTGCCCTGTGGGTCAGCTATACAAAAAGCTCGTACAATGCTCTGCGAGTCCAGTACAATAATGCCTTCAGAGTTATGTTGGGGCTGCCGCGCTTTTGCAGTGCATCGGGGATGTTCGCGGAGAATGGCGTGCCAGATTTTTACGCTCTGATGCGGACACGGATAGCATCCCTGATGCGGCGAGTGCGCGACAGCTCTAACAACTTGGTAGCTATAGTAGCCGACAGGATGGACAGTCCAATTATGTGGCAATGGCTGACCACTCATCGTGCGTCATTCCATTATTTAAAATAAGTTGTTTTATTGTATTTTTTGTGTAGGTATGTGTTTTCATGTATGTGTGTATGTTTTGTGTATAAAATTGTAATGTGTGTTGTTTATGGACTTATGGTCTGAAATAAATTTATATTTATTTATTTATTATTTATAAAAAGCTAAAAGTAGGCTTGTCTTAAAAAAAAATGCCAAATTAAGTTTGTGGTAGCAAAAAAAAAAATATGTTATTGTTGAAAATATTTCTCAGAACTTGGTTGTTACCAAACACGTTTAGAAAAAAAAATCTCGATACAAATTAACGGTAAACTAACCCTTTACTTTGAGTTTCAATCCAAAAAATCTATATTAAATATAAACGTACGGTTGGTACGAGTATTTAATTAATAACAAGAACGTCTTATTTGTATGCAGAACTTGGTTGTTTTTTAATTTTTTAAATAGATAATTGCTTCATATTTTGCAATAAATTACACGCGTTGTATCATCGCGCTTCTCTTTCTTTTGTATGCAGTCTGACAGTGACCGCGGTTTAGCTGATGTCAGCGTATTAAGCTGGGGTTTCTTAAATCTAGGATTTTCTAAGCCACCACGTAGCGCCCGCAATTTATTATTGAATGACGTCACGAAATCATTATCTTCGGAAATAAGATTAAGTGATTTTCTAGACTGTGGTTTTATAAACGACGTAATATCAAATGTAATTTTGTACTCTGTCTTAAGAACCTAGCTGAAAAAACCTCTCGAATCTCTGGTACCTGGAACCCTAATCAGAAGACTTATCATCATAAGCACCACGATTGACAGATGGATTGGTGATCATCACATGTTATCAGGAGACATGAGGAAACTTCTGCCCATAGGATAAAGCCTACCTATACACGATGATGCTAGTTTCTTCCCTGAGACATGCAATACAATTGAAGCAACTTATGACTTGCCTCGTCTAAACACTTGACACGGTGCGATTGTTGTTGCTGTTTTAACGTATGGTATGCTACAGGCAATTAAGGGGGATTCGCTAAGGTAGCCCGCGAAATTCAAATTTTATTACGTTTTTTGCAATTTGCAGGTCATTAACAGGTTGTATGTTGATCTAAATATGATTTGCGGCCATAAATGGATTTACATAATTATAATCATTACAATCAAAAAAGCATCATCATCAGTTTAAAAAATCCTGCTGAAAGATTATTTCTGAAATAATCAGTCAGTAGGATTTTTTGAACTTAGAGAGTTTTAATGATGATTCTATTGATTATAATTCCGTAAAGCCATATTTGTTACGGCCGCGAATCATATTTAGATCAACATACAACCTGTTACTTACCTGCAAATTGCAAAAAACGTAAGAAAATTTGAATTTCGCGGGCTACCTTAGCGCATCCCCCTTAAAAGACACCGTGTCTATTAGGACTTAAATTTCTTATCCACCTTTTAGTATACCCAAGACTATCTATTGTTTATCGGGAACCATACCAAACGAATGTAAAATTCTAAAATCTCTAGTTCACTTTCCATTCTTCGTTAGGACAATAATTATAAAGTCGACTGTCACTTGTTTCCAGTATTTACAATGTAGTTCAGCGTCTATTGTTATAGAGTACAAGAGTAAGGCCCTTTGTAACCACACGTTGTTCTTGTCGTGAAAAACTATGGTTTATTTGCCGCGTGTAGACACGGTCGTCAGTTTTGTATCAAAATCAAAAGTCATTTATTTAAACTAGGCTGGGAGCTATATGTTTGAGCATTGGGAGCTATATGTTTGAGATGTTTAGGGTTGAAGTATTTCGGGACATCGCCAAGCGGTTATTCAACTGTTCACGTGACCAGAGGGCTGGCTTATTTTTAGCTCAAATAATCAGTATTGCCATCCAACGTGGCAGTGCTGCCAGCCTTTTGGGCACTTTTCCCGTTGACAGCGATGCGGACGAATTTTTTGATACCCAATGAGCACTTCCCCCCTTTTTTATTATTTTATTATATACTTGTACATACAATACATATATGTGTTGTATTTTAATTAAAGACCAATTGTTATAAATAAATAAAATACTAAATAGGCTGAGAATCAGCACTTTCAGACGTCAAAATTACATAAGACAGTCCCCCAAAAAATCCCGCACTTTACCACTTCCTAGTGATTTGGCTTGGGAAGAAGAAGTGGCGCAACAAACTCCCCAGCAGTACAGCTGTCTGTTCAGTTAGAAAACTAGAATAGTATGTAAAATAATTAATTTAAATTACGCGACACAAAACATTAAATTAAATTATTTGCCATACGTTAGCTAGCACACGACACTATACCAACAAAAAATCATCGAAAACTATACTCAAGCAGAAATAAAAAATAAAAACATAAACAGAACTTAATACCTAAATAAAAGCATCCAGGCATAAAGGGCGTGCCCGCTTACATAAAGCTACAGCTGTAACTCGAAGTCACAAATGATAAACTAGCACCATCGAAGTAAGGTAAAAAACCGGCCAAGTGCGAGTCGGACTCGCGCACGAAGGGTACCGTACCGTTATCTATAAAAACGGCAAAAAAATCACGTTTGTTGTATGGGCGCCCCCTTAAATATTTATTTTATTCTATTTTTTAGTATTTGTTGTTATAGCGGCAACAGAAATACATCATCTGTGAAAATTTCAACTGTCTAACTATCACGGTTCATGAGACGGACGGACAGACAGACAGACAGGCGGCGGAGCCTTAGTAATAGGGTTCCCGTTTTACCCTTTGGGTACGGAACCCTAATAAACAGTTTTAATTACTAATAACAATAACAAAACCATGGTCAGCAAGACGTATGGATCACTATGGAGGCTTCTTGTCAGGCCGATTTTTCTACGGTGCAGTTTATACGTCATGTGTTGGTACGGTCGTTTGTGTTGTATGAGTCACTATGGAAGCTTGTTGACGGACACGTTTTTTCTACGGCACGGTTTATACGCCGTACCGTAAAGAAACCGGGCCGTATACAAAGGGCCTAAAGCTACTTAAAAGTTAGCGACTAAGTTTTAATTATACGTACATACATAATCAGCCTATAATGTTCCCACTGCTGGGACACAGGCCTCCTCTCTTCGAGAGGGAGTGGGCTGTTAATCTACCACACGGGCCCAGTGCGGGTTGGTAGATGTCACATGTCTTTGAATTTTTTGGTTCTAGGACATGCCGGTTTCCTCACGATGTTTTCCTTCACCGTTTTGAGAGCAGTGGTGATGAAATTATTTACACAAAGTAAAGCGCCTGCCAGGGTTCGAACCCACGACCTACAACTCGTAAGTCGGGGACATTAGCACTGGGCCACCACTGCTCTAAGTTTAAATTCCGGGTGGTAAACTAACTTTGTGTAAGAGTACTTCAGCTTAGTTCACTTTCTTTAAACAGGGCTAAGTTTCTGTTTGTGATTGATGGTATTGAAATGGAGGGGACATAAGTTTTGGTGAACTGTCGGGTTTTGGATGGATTTTTTTGCATTATTGAGGAACTGGAGGACGTCACTGATGCTAACGCTCGCTTTTAGCGATAAAACCGCCCATTGTGTCACCCTATGTAAAATTTCAACATTTATATCTGTAACTTTTATGGTGTACATAATAAAGAGTATTCTATTCTATTCTAACGATGCAATTAAACGAGGCCATTATGGGGTTGAAGTAATATAAAAGACTAGCTTCTGCCCACGAGTTCGTTCAATATAAAACATATATCTTATGACACTCAGGGATAATGTAGCTTCCCATAGTTTAAGAATTTTCGGTATCTGGATCAGTTATTCTGAAGATCATCCTCTTTATAATTTTACAGGATAAAGGATAGAGGTACCGGCGATTCGGAAAGAAGAGGAGAATAGATACTTTATACGACTGGATGACAACCTTTCGTAAGATAATAATAGAATTCATATACATTGTGTAAACTACATACAACTAACTATGTAAACACATACACACACATACATAAACTCACGCCTTCTTCCCATGGGGGTAGATAGAAACCATAGAACACCACCTGCTACGCTCCTTACATACTCCTTTTGGTTCGCCTACGTTCATACATCTGGTCATACACGCACGCCGATTGCGAGTACTACGCACCTGACCTTTCTGAAGAATATCACCAATTTGGTCACTATATGTCCTCCTAGGGCGTCCGGGGTAAACTAAGTTCTAAATTAAATAACTAAATTCATACATTATACAAAAATAAAACGAAGCCTTTTTACAACTTGTTGTATCAAGGATTGAGAAAGAAAAATAGGTTTATTTATCACAAAAACACGTGTAAATAAAGAGATCAGTTAACTCGAATCTACTTGTATGTAAATTGATGTGTATTTTTATATTATATAATATTATTACTTTATATTATTGCATGTCATTATAAAGTCATATTCATCATCTATAAAATCAAAATCAAAATAAAAAAAAAATATTTCACATAAACCTACATGGGCACTTATGAAACGTCAGAAGCTAGGTGCACGGTTCCAATTGGTCGTTTCCTATGGAGAAGAGCCGGCAAGAAACTCCACGGTTACTCTTTAAAAAAAAAGTGGGCTTTAACAATGTTTCCAAGTTACAGTGTTAATAGGTATGGGAGGACAGTGTAGGCCCGTCAACAAGTACCAAGTACTTAACAAAATAGAAGATATTTTACAAAGCTACAGTCTATTAGGCCTACAACGTTCTCACATTCACAAATTAAAAATGAATCTATATAAAATATTACTGAAATAATAAAAATAAAACCTACATTTATCAAATCAAATCAAATCAAATAATTTATTTGCATAATACATGTTAAATAAGGTGTTACAGGTGTATAAGGTACATTGTATTATAACCTAATGAGGTGTGCATATTTTTACTATTTTGGTTTAAATAACCAAATGATAACATTGTCATTACAACTGTAACAAAACTGAATAAATATTCTGTCCACAAGTCACTAATAAATATTTTAAATAAAAAATTGTAGGTTATGTCAAAGTATGTAAAAAAAATCGTAATTTAGGAGCAGTTAATAGACATTTACATAGTTATGCCGTTTATGAGTTACCAGGTAAGCCACATGTGCAGAAGGAATTATTGCCAAACTTCCTTGTCTTCAACGTAGTCCTTAATCTTATATGTAGTATGCTTTTTTGATTAGGACACGTTTGATGTGGGTTTTGAACTTTCCATCGCTAAGTTCTATAACCGACTTTGGCAACTTGTTATGGAAGCGGCACTTTTAGATAAGTAATTTAAAACTAGTCTATTTTTTTTGTACAACTTCTTTACGCATGCGAAGTTTACCTGTAAAGTGATTGTTGCACTGTTGAATACACACTTTCACATGTTACCTTTTTGGTGGCATGAGGAATAGGGTGTAAAGTTCACTCATCCACCATAGAAAAGGGAGGATCCTCCGACCAGACGGGTGTCGTGTCTGGTGGGCAACTGCCCGACGGTTGATGTCGGGACGTTGTATATATGCTAGTCGCGCGGTAAACTCTGCTTGCGCGATGCAGGATTTGCGTGACGTCATTGTGACGCGTAGTTCGCATGTGGCGATGTTGATGCCGCTACACCTTTAGCATAATATAACCCGTGTTAAGTACGGATCCCTAATGAATATCGCCACCTTTCAATTCCTTCAGTTTACGCCAAGCGCATAAAAACTGCATCGACGACATCCGTCCAGCCACGAGTCGCCGACGCAGCGAAATACGTCATTAGCTATTAGTTATTTTTATACTTATTCTTATCATTCCATATTCTAGCATCGAATAGGTTTCACCAATTTTAATTGTAATTATTTCCTTTAAATAAACTAGTTTTAAAATAACTTTGGTTTTTTTTCGACTCATCGTTTGCAGCTTACTTAATTCCCGTGTAAACAATTTCTGGTGAACCAATAAAATAAATAAATAAATCTGTCTATTCAGCCCGTGATGTAACACTGTTGATTGATTGATTGAGATGAATTGTTTACATACATGCGTTGTGTCTAGTTACCTATGATTGTTAATTACTTCCTAGATCACTATTATTAATGATGAATTGTCAATTTGCCATAATGATCAGGCTTAGAGCTAATGGATTGCTAATTATAGTGGATTAAGACGCTGACAACAGCTAAACCGCAGTCACTATCAGACTGCATTCAAAAGAAAGAGAAGCGCGATGACACAACGCTTGTAATTTATTGCAAAATAGGAAGTAATTATCTATTAACTCAAAAATGAGTTGAGTAATCGAAAATAAAATAAAAACTAAGTTCTGCATACAAATATGACGTTCTTGTTATTAATTAAATACCAACCGTACATTGATATTTAAGGGGGATGCGCTAAGGTAGCCCGCGAAATTCAAATTTTCTTAAGTTTTTTGCAACTTGCAGGTCAGTAACAGGTTGCATGTTGATCTAAATATGATTCACGGCCGTAACAAATACGGCTTTACAGAATTATAATCATAAGAATCAGCATTACAACTCTCTAAGTTCATAAAATCCTACTGTATGATTATTTCAAAAATAGTCATTCAATAGGATTTTTCGAAGAGAGTTAGTTGTATTGCCGATTCTAATTATTATAATTCTGTGAAGCCATGTTTGTCACGGACGCGAATCATATTTAGATCAACATATAAACTGTTATTGACCTGCAAACTACAAAAAACGTAATAAAATTTGAATTTCGCGGGCTACCTTAGCGCATCCAGATATTTTGATATACAGATATTTTGGATTGAAACTCAAAGTAAAGGGTTAGTTTACCGCTAATTTGTATGGAGATTTTTTTTTCTAAACGTGTTTTGGTAACAATCAAGTTCTGAGAAATATGTTCAAAAATAACATATATGTTTCCGCTACCAAAAAATATATAGATTTTGCAATTTTGTTTAAGACAAGCCTACTTTTATCATTTGCCTCTTGTCAGCGCCTTAACACAAATAGCAAGTATAAGTAACGTTACGATACTTAAGTACAAAATTTAGGGGCTCATGGCTAAATAAGAGAGCCACATGAATCGATCGAGAGTTAAGCTACGCTTCACGAAGTCAGTTCGTGGATGGGTGACCATCCATTATATATTGCGACCTCTCCATGACTCGGAAACCACGTTAAGCCGTTGGTCCCGGCTGGCTTTTGTAGATCTTTCACAGTCGTTACGGGTAGTCAGAAGCTTGAAAGTCTGACGACCTGTCTTACCAAGGGGTATCGTGTTACTCAGTTACTGGGTTGTGGAGGTCAGATAGACAGTCACTCCATGTAAAATACTGGTATTCAGCTGCATCCAGTTAGACTGGTAGCCGACCCCAACATAGTTCGCTAGGCATGTTGATTGATTATCTTCCGCAGTACATGAAATAAAGTTTAACAAATTCCTAGAATTGTTTTCGTTAAAATAATTCAGAGAAAATGCAACAAGCTCAAAAATACTACCATTTTATTACGTTATGATTTTTCAGAATGTTGTTAACTAATATAATTTACGATGGAGAGCGTATACTTTTAAATAAAGGTAAAAAAAAAGCCAAGTGCGAGTAGGACTCGCGCACGAAGGGTTCCGTACCATTATCTATAAAAACCGGCCAAGTGCGAGTCGGACTCGCGCACGAAGGGTTCCGTACCATTATCTATAAAAACGGCAAAAGAATCACGTTTGTTGTATGAATAATAACCATTTTAATTTAATTATTTATTTTTAAAGTGAATATATAACTAAATATTCTGTGAATATTTGAAGCGTCTACCTATTGCCGTTATCAATATCGAGCAAAAACGAGCTAAAAAATCACGTTTGTTGCATGGGAGCCCCCTTAAATATTTATTTTATTCTGTTTTTTAGTATTTGTTATTATAGCGGCAACAAAAATACATCATCTGTGAAAATTTCAACTGTCTAGCTATCTCGGTTCATGAGATACAGCGTGGTGACAGACGGACAGACAGACAGACGGCGGAGCCTTAGTAATAGGGTTCCCGTTTTACCCTTTGGGTACGGAACCCTAAAAATGGCAAAAAATCACGTTTGTTGTATGTGAGCCCCCTTAAATATTTGTTTTATTTTAATTTAATTATTTATTTTTAAAGTGACTATATACTCTGTGAATATTTCAAGCGTCTCCCTGTTGCCGTTATCAATATCGAGCAAAAACAAGCAAAAAAAATCACGTTTGTGTTTTTTAGTATTTGTTGTTATAGCGGCAACAGAAATACATCATCCGTGAAAATTTCAACTGTCTAACTATCACCGTTCATGAGATACAGTCTGGTGACAGACGGACAGACAGACAGACGGCGGAGCCTTAGTAATAGAGTTCCAGTTCTACCCTTTGGGTACGGAACCCTAAAAAAAGTCTGGAGAAGTTGAAATTACTTTTTATATCTTTCGCCCATTGAATTGTTCGTTCGTTTGTTAAGTTTTGTTGGATGGTTTTTTTATTTTGAAAAATTATTTAAAACTCTAAAAAGTCGCAAGCGCTACTGCTGAACACGAGGTCCTGGGTTCAATTCCCGAGTCGGACAAAGTGTTATTGGGTTTTCCCATCTGGAATTTTTCATGAGCATCCCGGAGTTTGGATTCATGCCCGGTTGATGGCAATAGGCTCGCACCCTGTTATATCTGGGGAAAAGTGGGTGTACTATAGGTACAGCTCAGCCTATCCCTTCTAGGAATACAGCCGTGATGTTATGTGAAATAGACCGTCACCAACACAAAAGAAGAGGACTCTTTTTTGTCACTGTTGTCTTTTGTTTACCTAATTTTGTTATTGTTATTTTTGTCTGTTGTCTTATATAGTTATTATTTTTTTCTTATTCGTTTGTATTTTTTTTTATTATTGATTAGATGTGTAATTCACTTTTTTTCCTTTGTGTGTTTTTCGTGATAAGTAAGTTTTAATGTTTTTTTTTTCTTGTCAAACTTAATGTACCTAGATTTTATGTAAATGATGTGGTCTTCTATAATTGGAAGCACACACTTGTATTCGTCCCTTCGATGTATAAGTTGCATGTAATTGTGTAGCCTCTGTTGGAGATCCAATAAATAAATAAATAATTAAATTGTCTAATCTACATAGAGTTCTAAGTATCAAAATGTAGATTAAAAAAAATTACCTATGTGTTAGGTTTTCTATGACACACTTAGAGCAGGCTGTGTGCCTGCAGATGGAGCATGTTCTGAGAGGTGCTAGGAGTCGAGCGGCCTCACCACAGAGCAGGCACGTCCGAGGGGCTGGTCCTTGTGCTGAGCGACGCATTCCTGGACAAAATAAAGAGCTAGTTAATAATTCCGTTTAGTTAATTACTTCTAAGGGCCGATAATCTATACACATTATAAATTAAAGTAACTTTTTGTGTCTGACTGTGTGATGTCCTTGTTTGGATGTACAGACGCCAGCATATCAAGCTACTACAATCTTTCAAATATCTTTTATCGATTTTCAACTTTATCCCTACAGAATAAGGTTCAAGTTGATTGGGAAAATTTGACAGTTTTGGGTAACTTGACCTGCTGGCGTCTGTACCATCGCTGTACATCTAAACATCGTTTGCCTCTGACGCCGAAATAAATGTGGCCACCAACAGGGCCCAAACAGTTTAAGAATCATAGGTCTACTGGCAATCCCCCTCTCTCTCAACGCTCTGAGCTCGTGTACCTATAGTGTTTTCTATACAAAATAGTTTCAACGTTTCACATCTGCTAAGCGTCCCGGGTCGGTTCAACTTTTGATGTGTATCATATTTCCTCTCTCTCTCTCTGTGGGAGTGATTTCACGAAAAGGGACGGAAGTGTGTGACAGAAAGTGGAAGCATGGAATAAGTAAGTACTTTTTAAAAGCATGGAATTAGTAAGTCTTTTATAATAGCATGGAATTAGTGTACTTATGGAATTAGTAAGTACTAGGTATATAAAGAAAGAAAGAAGAAAGAAAAGAAAGAAAATACGTTTATTTGCGGTAAACATAACGCAAAGAAATAAAAACACAAACACGAAAGAACAAGTTGAGGGAAAATATGCGTCACATTCACGCAAAACGGCCATCGCTCAGCATAATGCTGCGACCCTATGCTAGACAGAGCCCCAGCGCTGGTTTTCAGCGACCGCCGGCGTTGACGTGATGACGTCAACCGGTGCAGCATAATGAGATAAAAATAAACAAAATAAAATAAATGCAATACTTCGTTATCTATGTATATATAAATATAATATCTAGAATGGCAACATTCAGTAACGTCGGCAATGACTCAAGCGCCGAGCGCATGTTACGCAATCTGTGTGTGCAGCTGTCAGCTGTCATAAAGAATTTGGCGTTTTACGTAATGGTTACATCTCAGTCAGAGAGGGTTACATAATTAAATAACATGGCGCATTATGTAAAGAATGCTAGGATGTTATCTAACAAAGGATTCATTGGGTGACTGGGTATTAAATAAGTATGGTATTTGTACAGTACAGTATATAGATTGTAAGTAGAGGAGGTCGACCAGTGGGCGGTCACTAGTAATTAATAATTATTAGAATAAATATTTCAGTATTTAGCTTTTTAAATTTTGAGGTTAACTTTGTCGCTGGTCAGTTGCTTATCACCAAGATGAGATGTCAGATGTAACAAATCATATGCGACTACTGCAAGGCTCCGTTGGGTACGGAACCCTAATTCCGTACCCAATGGGTAAAACGGGAACCCTATTACTAAGGCTCCGCCGTCTGTCTGTCTGTCTGTCCGCCTGTCACCAGGCTGTATCTCATGAACCGTGATAGTTAGACAGTTGAAATTTTCACAGATGATAAATTTCTGTTGCCGCTATAACAACAAGTACTAAAAAACAGAATGAAATAAATATTTAAGGGGGCTCCCATACAACAAACGTGATTTTTTTGTTCGTTTTTGCTCGATATTGATAACGGCAAAAGGTAGACGCTTGAAATATTCACAGAATATTTAGTTGTGTATTCAATTTAAAAATAAATAAAACAAATATTTAAGGGGGGTTCCCATACAACAAACGTAATTTTTTTGCCGTTTTTATAGATAATGGTACGGAATCCTTCGTGCGCGAATCCGACTCGCACTTGGCCGGTTTTTTTATTTTTCATTCGAGTTTATTCCGGAAGGGCTACGTGTTTATTACATTAATAATAAAATTAAACTTAAATATTTATAATAAATAAACTATGTTTTGTCGAGTCGTAAAAACCGTCTGAAGTCCCTGCAGGTCGCTAGTAATTTCTAAAGGCCAATACTTAATTATAAACAAGATTTTATAAAGAATTGAAAAGACGATCAGGTAAACAGTACCTGGAAAAATTTTGTATGAGGCCTTTACCCCGCTGTAGAACATTACAGAATCGCAAAGAAAAGGAAATAATTGCCCGTTCCTCTACTACAAAGTCCTTCGATACGCTTTTAATAATAATAACGACGAACATAATTAAGCTTTAAAACCTTCAAGGTTCACAAATAGCCCGCATACTGGTCCTATGTTGGCGGCGTTTTCAAGTTCATTACTCCAAGACCTACCTAATGGATTAGGTCGTTCAGTTATAATAAATTGCATAAATAATTCATAAAACATTCTCTTTGAGTCAGTTTTCTACAGAATCCAGTGATTAATGAATTAACTGAATTATAATGCGCCGGTATGATTAATTAACCGTATTTTCCTTAATGGTCTCAGACGTACTGTCTAATTGAGAGGTCCTTTAAGACAAGTCGTGTCAAGTGACACCCGCGTTTCACCTGTTTCCGCCTCTTGTTACGAGTACTTTGCAAGTCGCGGCGCAGTGATTCGGGGCATTTTTTTCATTTGTTTTCTCCGCAGTCGGCGTCCCGTCGTAAGACGCGTGTCGCTTGAGCGTGTAGCTCGTGACCAAGGGGTCTGTGTTACAGTCTTACAGTTTGAGTGAGAGCTGGGTCCTTCAAGTAGGTACTCTTTTCTGACCTATGAGGAGTCCTAACGCAAAATTTCCAAAAAAATCATGAAATTTACAAGGGTATAACGTAAAAATAATATGAGTACACACAACAAAAAATAGTAAAATTTTCTTCAAAAACATGATGAAGCTACCTCTAATTTCCACGCATTTTCGTTCTGTACTTAATATGTTAATGGCATGTAGAATACAAATATAGTGAATGAATACAAGACGTTAAAATTAAGCATTTTATGAAATACCTTTTATTTTGTTGGATTTGCTACGATAAAATGCTTTCAGCACTTCCTACGTAATTATTCCGAGAAATAATTAAGAAGCATATTTTTATTTCACAAATGGGGGGTGTGCAGCGTGGTGAGAGTTTTTTCCGTCTTCACACACCCTTGAGTAAAAGGTCAGGAATTAGAATCACATGATCCCTATCCTGGGCCCTATCAGAATACCAGCGCTGTGGCACTTATGTTTAATTGTTGCACTTGCAGCATCATACTGAGATAGAAGCCATGTACAAATTCCCAAAAAGTTCTGAGGAGCCTGCAAGGTATTTATGGCTTGGCCAAAGAAAACACCAAGCTCAGAACGAGATAAAATTTTATTTACAATATACAAGGAGGGTCATGAAATCACGGCGAATCTTAACACCGCGATTCAGCCCATAATAAAAAATTATTTATTTATTTATTTATAAAATATAAAACAAAGAAAATATCACTATCTATCACTATCTATCGAGGCTGAAGGAACTAAAAATTCAAAATATGTTAGTTTGACATTCAACACTTAACAAGCCTTTTGGCCTCGTACAGAACTTTGTTTTTATTTTCATTAGTGAAATGAAAATAAAAACAAAGTTGGTTGCTTTTTTTATTGTTTTTTATGTTTCTAAGAGTGTGTTTTAGTTTAATTTGTGATCTCCTATGTTGAGTCCCAATACCTATTGACATTCTGAGCACTAAGGAACTTCCAGTATATAAAAATAAATTACGAAACTTTTTAATTGATAAAGCATTCTTCACAATCCAAGATTTCTTGAGTTATTATTGATTGATTTGTTGACCATGTATTTCACTGTATTTTGACATTTATAATAACTAAATTTGACATGTAAAATAATTTTAAATTTAATGCCAATACATAATTATTGTACGCCTAATAGGCAGGACATATTGGAACTTTAATTTATTGTTAAGATCTGTAACAAACATATAAAGATATTTTGAAATTTTAATTTTAATTTTCCTTGTAATTTGTGATGTTGTAGTTAACATCTCAAAAGCAAGAAAAGTAAATATTCGAATTTGATTACGTAATACTAATTTAGGGACCTTAAAAGTGAAGTGGGGATGGTTTTGTGTGAGTTGGTAATCTTTAATTCCAAGACTGATCTCTAAAGAGCGTACTTAAACTTTACTCAAGCTAAATACTGTAGCGCTTTATACGAAATTGAACATTACTTTTACACTAATAAATGAGGTTATTTTTCGTATCAAACGCTACTGTACTTAGCTTGAATAAAGTCAAAGAAGTCAAAGTTAATTTCGTGTTTTAGAGTGTAGCTAGATATGGCTGAGCGTAGAGAAATTAAGGGAAGTAAATATGATAGACAGAAAACATGAGATGAATAATAACTAGGCTGAACCACAAGGTGAACTTTGCTTACTAAGTATTATGTGTAATTTCTATACAACGTTGAGTGTACGTATCTCGAATTTTCAGTAGTTTTATTAGAATCACGGGCGGGTTCAACTCAGTCGTAGCGCGCTACGCCTTGCTACGCTACACTGCTACGGCGTAGCCCACCCAGTGCTACGTCCTCATTAAACTATTAATTTTCTATCCTGCGTTCGCAATTTAATTTCCAAACATGTTATCAAATAGGTAGTTACTTATGTGTTTTTGGAAAAATAACTTTAAAACCCACAAATCAAATTGCGCTTCAACTTAAAAAAAATATGACTTCTTAGTAGTACCTACTATCTATTCTGAAATTAACAAAAACTTTATTTTGAAAATATTTACATAATTTAAAAACTAACAGACTTAAAATAACAATATGTACAATTTAAAAAGCGGCCAAGTGCGTGTCGGACAACGCATAATGAAGGATTCCGTAGTTGGGATGAATTTATTGAAAAAAAAAACGTTGTTGAAAAACATGTTTTCTCATACATCGATATACGTCACTGTCAATTCTCCAACTGCAAATGTAAGTTTGTAATCGAAAAAATGTTTTTTTTATGTGATAAAACTACAAATTAACGATTTTCGAACTTTTTTCCTTTACTTGTGCTGTGAGAGCTTGGTTCTTGCCAAATTTCATGATTGTAGGTCAATAGGAAATACCCTATAGGTTTTAATTTATTTGAGAGTATCAAAATATGTAAATAAATCGCCGTATTTTTTATTGCGTTGACTTAGAAGCTTGATTTTTTTAGAGCTCCAGGGGACTGTAGACCTACGTATTTGATCTTAATTTCAATTTGATACCTCCACGCGTTCCTGAGAAAAAGGGTCTTGACAGACTGACAGACAGACAGACGGACAACGAAGTGATCCTATACAGGTTCCATTTTTCCTTTTGGGTTACGGAACCCTAAAAAGGAGGGGAAATAATCATAGAGCATCAAAAAATGAAATCAACTTAATTTACTATATACCCGAGTCACTTTAGCATGGCAATAGCGGTCATTGACCCACCTACATTTTCTAGCATTGTTTATTTAAAAAACTGAAATCAAGTCCGTTAACGTCCTGAATCAATATCTATCGTGATATCATCTAGCGTCTTCAACATGTTCCAGTAACGAAAAACCATACATAGTTTACTGTTTGGGTTCTTACGGAGAGATATTAAAGAAAGGGCATTGACCGTTAATGCCACGCTAAAGCGATTCGAGTATAGCGTAAAGTTGATATTAAGTTTGAGTGGTAAAAATATTAATTAGGAACATGGATTTGAATATGGAATACATACTTGGGAAAACTGTCTATCATAGTTATAAAGTTCGGTTGTGAAAAAGAAAGTCAGTTCCTTCATTATAATTTAACGTGAGCTGCGATCGAAAATCTGCATGTACGTCAAGGTTATACCCAAGGCCGTGGGCAGAGAAGGCCCCCTTCTCTGCCCACGGCCTTGAGTGAATTCAGAATCTCTATCACGCCCGCGTTGTCACGTCCTTTTTTCTGATGTTCGGTGCCTTTTAATTAGTCATCATCATAATTTCAGCCGCAAGACGTCCACTGCTGGACATAGGCCTCCCCCAAGCACCACCACTTCGACCGGTTCTGTGCTTCCCGTATCCAGCGGATACCTGCAGCCTTCACAAGGTCATCTGTCCACCTTGTAGGAGGCCTTCCAACGCTACGTCTTCAGATCCTTTCGGCCCCATCGGGCATCTGTCCTGCGAGCAATGTGCCCTGCCCACTGCCACTTAAGCTTGGCAATTCTTCGGGCTATGTCGGTGTGTCGGTTGTTAAATTTAAAATTATAATATAATCTGCGGTATATCGCTGGTTATATTATTATTATTGTCACTGCTCCAGAACTTGAAGCCCCCCCCCCCCGAAGTGAATTTCTGGCTACGGCCTTGCACATATATCACAAGTAGTCTCAATTCACCATAGTACGTAAGTACCTATATGCAAGCCTTGTATACTATGGTGAAATTATGACCACTTGTGTGTCAATATATTCTTTCTTACCTTCAAGCCTGACCACCAGTCTCCCTACTCTCTTTGCCTCCATCTCCTCTATCTTCTCAGCTCTCTTCACGATGGGTGCTATGGCTTCTGTCTATGATCTTACCTTCAAGCCTGGCCACCAGTCTCCCCACTCTCTTTGCCTCCATCTCCTCTATCGACTCAGCTCTTTTCAGGACAGCTGCTACGGCTTCTCTCTATTATCTTACCTTCAAGCCCAGTCTGCCCACTCTCTTCGCCCCCACTTCCTCTATCTTCTCAGCTCTCTTCACGATGGTTGCTATGGCTTCTCTCTATGATCTTACTTTCAAGCCTGGCCACCAGTTTACCTACTTTCTTTGCCTTCACCTCTTCAAAATGCTTTTTTCATGACAACAGCTATGGTCTCTTCCTATTATCTTACCTTCAAGTCTAGCCACGAGTCTCCCCACTCTCTTTGCCTCCACTTCTTCTATCTTCTCAGCTCTCTTCACGACGGCTGCTATGGCCTCTCTTTCGCTCGGGGTGAGGGGGGGCTCGCTCCGAGCTGCACTCCATCCTGTCCGTAACCTGAGGGACAACAAAGGATAAGAAATTAAGATCGAAGTCTATGTTAGCAGAATAAGAAATTTAGATTTTATTTTAGACAAAAAACAAATCTTGAGTTCTCTAGATCTGTTTTTTCAAACGCAGATGATAAGGTTATAAGAAAGGTAGACCATTAATTACAATCGAGATAATGTCTTTTATACGATAAGAATACTATCTTCTTATTTAATAAACAGAAAATGAAATTAAAATTTTTGAAAAATATTTTTTTTTCTTATGATATTTAGACACAAGGCAAAAAAGGGATCAGTGTCAACACAAAGTACTGTACAAGAAACATGTTACAGCGTCAATTATCTGATAAGAGACGTATCTATGACAAGCTCCTCATTACAAAAACGACGCTTATAATTAAAGAGATAAGACACAAAGTTCTTTCACCACTTGTCTCGGTTAGTGACCTCTACAATGATGATGCAAATCATCCAAAAACCGATTAACTTAAAACCTTTCTGTCTCATATCTGTAACATCAAACATGAGTCAGTACACGCCGGTGCAAAGTTATCGGGCCATGGATTAGTGTATCTCCTAATCAATATTATGACATACCGGTACATAACGAGGGGAACGCACGGTCATGTCAGTTACGTGTATTTTGTGGATGGTTTATTTTGCACGTATATTTACAAGTTTACCGTTTTTAACGCATTAAACTCACTGTTTAAGAAAGTCCTGATCAAGTCTTCGATCTTCAAATCTCACGATTCGTTCACGAAAAACATGACATTTCAGAACATATTAAACTCAAACTTAAAGCATTTATTTCAATTAAAACAATTATAGGCACTTTTGGATTGTCAAAGAGTCGCTCAGTTAGTCAGAAAGTTGAAGCTATTTGCCCATTCCAAAACGTAGATCTCTATGGAGAAGAACAGACAAGAAACTCTTCTGAGTAAAACCTCTGAAAACTGAATAAGAGTTCGGAAACCGGGGGAAGAGTAATCTCAAAATTTATTTTTATCAATTGTAATACCTACTAGGGACAGTCGGTGACCAGCATTACCTGAACTCTCTTCCATTATTCTTCTTTGTAAGAGGGGTTAGATAATGCTGGTCACCGGCTGTACTTAGGTATAATAAGTAACGGATGTTTCATTTCAAAAGTGCTCGTCAATCATTGTAATTTAAACCTTATATCAATGATATTAAAGTCGCAAAATGCGTGGCAAATACTATAATTGCAACGCGACATAATATGGAAGTACTTTCACCGGTACTATTCCTTTCAAGCCGACGCAACAATGCATGCTGCGAACAGTAGAAATAACTAGACATGATATTGCGCTTTCCTGGAAGGAGTCTTCCAGTATCGATATTAGTTGTAATTCTTTTATGTAGAAGAATGACAAACGAACCGGTATGTACCGGTTCGTATGTCATTAGACAGTCCAATGATATCTGAGGTGCGGCTGCTAAAAGTAGCTGGTCCTATGACTACGACTCAAGTTTTTCAATACTTGAAAATTAGTGTTTGGGATACCAATTAAGACCACCCTTGAAGTGGTCAAAGTCAAATTCAAATTATTTATTTCAAATAGGCACGTAAAAGGCACTTTTGAACGTCAAAATTTACAAAAAAATTGAATTGGTTCTAGTCACCCCTTTCAAAATGTAGTTTCGTATGGAGAAGAATGGGCAAGAAAATCCACCGATACTCTTTTAAGGGGGATGCGCTAAGGTAGCCCGCGAAATTCGAATTTAATTACGTTTTTTGCAATTTGCAGGTAAGTAATAGATGCATGTTGATCTAAATATGATTCGCGGCCGTAACAAATATGGCTTTACATTTAGAAAGCCTTCTAGGAACGAGCTCACATTTTCCGAGTTACTTTGAAATACTTCAAAAACGAGAACGAAATATTCATACTTACCTAATCAACTCAAATGGGCAAAATGGTAGGTATGTTTGTTTTTATTAAAAACAGTGAGTTTTATTATTTTATAAAGTAAAGCGAAGTACCGAATCATAAGAATAATTTGATATCAAAATATACTTCTTTTTTTTTCTTTGTTATATAGGTACTTACTTGTACATATTATTATTTTTATTTTAAGTTTGTTTAGTTTTTAAATTATGTAAATACTCCCAATAAAAATGGCGTATAAATATTACTTGGTTCTTATTAGATTATTTTTGTGATATTTGTTTGCTTCTAAAGGACGAAATAAAATATTATAATATGATACTAAGAAGACTCGACTAAACTTAGAAGTGACGTAAGTACTAGAAGTGAATTAAGTTACAAAAGCAAAGCAATTAATGTTAAAAATGATATGACACAATCATATAATTTTTAACATTTATTGCTTTGCTTTTTATTTATTTGAAAAAAAAAATGTTTATTTCATCAACATAGATGTAAATTACATTGTTATACTTGGACCTTTTAAGCATAGATTTGCTTGTATTAGGTGGTTCCACTCTTCCAGTTTACATTGACCATACATTAGTGAGAGAATAAACAAAAGATAATTTTGAAAGCATGCAGGGTTTAATAAAAAAATAAAAAAAAATGTGTAAGGAATGCGCACAGTTTATGTGTGTACAAAAGATTGTATAATTAAAAAAGGCTCGGTCAGCATAGGGCTATGATACATGCGTGAAGCAATACTGCAGTCCTTACATAGATAATTTACTTGTAGGTCATACAAATATTTGTTCAGTGCGGGAATCGAACCCGCGACACGCAGCGCAGCAGTCAATCGCTTAACCACTGCGCCAACCGTGTCGAGACTGCAAGCCCAGGTCACTATATAAATTGGAGGTAAAAAATTGGATTGGTCTATAGAAACCTAATGAAGAAATAGAAGATTTGGTGCAGCTTTAGCGGCATCAACATCGCCACATGCGAACTATGCGTCACACTGACGTCACGTAAATCCTGCATCACGCAAGCAGAGTTTACCGCGCAACTAGCATATATTATATACAACGTCCCGACATCAACCGTCGGGCAGTTGCCCACCAAACACAACACCCGTCTGGTCGGAGGATCCTCCCTTTTATATGGTGGATGAGTGAACTTTACACCCTGTTCCTCATACCCCCAAACAGCTATGTCAGTAGGTACAATTTTTCACGCGTTGGAAAAACCCACCGGTATCTTCCGAACTAAGAAAAAAAGGTGGTTATGCTTATTACTAGTGCATTAAGATTTCTATACCCACTACTGGGGATATCAACGACCTATATAGGGCCAAATTATTTTATTGAGAAAGGCTTTAAGCTGCCCTTCCTAGCTTTCATATTATTAATGCGAAAATGAGTTTGTTTGTTTGATTATGCTTTCAAGTTAATTTGACACATGGGTATACCATGACCTAGATTAGAACAAAGAATGATTTTATCTCGGTAGTGCGGTCCCGTGGGATAATTTCCGAGGTCCACGCGGGCGAAACCGCTGACAAAAGCTAGTAACGGCTATAATAGCCGTTCGCTTGACAACTAGACAGACTTATAGGTAAATCACGCCAAAATTCGATGCCCTTGTGGGTGTCAAGGCCAGCTGTCAATTTCACTATCCAGTTACTTTGTTCAGCATTGGACACACCCCGTAATTTTATAAATGTGTTGATAATATGACGAAATATAACAAAAGTATAATAATATAATAAATAGCCCATGTGTGCTTTGTGCCTGCGGAACATAGACACTTCTTACTGTCTCATAAGATTATTTATAAAAACATTTTTTTTTCGGTCTATACACCGTGGCATTTTAGCCGTCTTACAACGGCAGCCCACTTTATGTATCTAATGTATACTAAGCATTCATGAAAGGTTTTTTTTTATTATTAATATTTGAATAATTAAAAAAATATATATATATTAGTTTTAGTATATGCGAAACCTGAAACACGTGTCTAGTATTTTTATATAAAAGATCTATGTACAAAATTTCAAAACTGTATCATGAAAAATCACAAAGTTATAAGGTTGTTATGTTACCGGGTTGTCCGTACAAAAACATGCTAACGGCGCCCCCGCGGCTCCAGGGTCGTCTTGCGCTCATTGATAATAATTTAGCAGTAGGTACCTAACCGTACGGCGATTGTATTTTAAGAAATTAAATGGTGATAACATTTTCCATCACACTTAAATATTTTTGGGACAAAATATAACATGGTGTAAAAATATTGAAATCGATTCAGTTCCTTATTCTGAACAAACTATATTCAGATTTCGCATATACTAAAAACTTTTTACAAAAAAATAACAAACTGACTACCAAAAATAACACTACAAAGAGAAAAATAACTTTAATTTCGGAAGTCGGTGTCTTTGGATCTGTATTTGAGTTTTTTACCACCGAATTCCGAAATTAAAGTTATTTTTCACTTTGTTGTGTTATTTTTGGTAGTCGGTTGTTATTTTTTTGTAAAGTTTTTTATTTTTCAATTTTTAGTGAGTCAGTTTTGAATTTATCTAAGTTATAATAGCCTAATGTTAACTGCTCATCCCTTTTACAAAATATTGCTTTTCCCCGATCCCTAGGACGTTGATTGTTGAGGAGTTCTTCTGGTAAGAACCAGGAGAACTGCCACTCACCATATGCATAGTGACGAGCATAAATTGCTTAATCGCAACCCGTTAAATAGGGGTACTCATTATTATATTGTTCCGGTGGCCATATGTGGTCTCCATCATCAGTTCTACTACTTCTACTTCACCAAATGGTGCTTTCCGAGAGCAAATGCACGAGTTACTATAAAAATTACCCAAATCGCTATAGGTTTGCCTATAAAATTTGAGGGTTTCCCTCAATTTCCATGGGATGCCCTCATCTGATTCTGATTTGGTGGCAATGGGACCACCTCGGGACTATACCCTTTCAAACAAAAAAAGAATTTTAAAATCGGTTCATAAATAACGGAGTAATCGAGTAAGAAACATACAAAAAAAAAAAAATTATAAATATAAATTTATTGAACCATTTTTTGTCATTGGCTTTTAATAAAAGTTCATAGTCACATGTAGGTACATTTTGTCACTTCCTTTTATTTTAATATTATTTTATTAGGTACCTATATCTCTTTGATCGAATGTGTTGTACGAGTATGTAGATGTCTAAAGGGGTCAAACAATTTTAATTTCTAAGTGTCACATAATAATGGGACAAGCGCTGATGTCTGAAATACAGATAATATATATTTTTTCTTTATATTTTAATGGCCTGGTTGCTGGGACCTTTTAGCCCAGTCTTTATTATAGTTTAGTATAAATAATTTTCTTCACTAAATTTCTTCGAATGTGTTTTTAATATATTTATATATTGCTCGTCTTATTTTTTAATAATTCGGTCAAGCGGCGGGAGGTATTGTTTAACAGAAAACTTTCACTACACAATTCAGACACAGATCATCACAGATGTTCATTATCTGATTACAGAATAAAGTGTATGTTGGTGTATCACCATATTATTAGATATCTGTAGATTTTTGAACAATAAATTATTCTTAAAGTGCATTAACTATGTTTGTAAGTACTTTATTCGAATTATTTTCACAAACCACTCATTATTTAATATTCTGTCTATTTGAGTAATCAAATGAACAGCGAGCTCAGTTTAATTACATTGTTCAAGCTCCGTTCTGAGTTATGCAACTCAAATATGCACTGGTTTAAATTGCAATTTGATTTGTACGAGTATTGGCTAAAATTAATTAAATTGTGAGTTCGGTATTTTTGGAAGGTCAATATTGCTTCGGAAAGCATCCCAAAAATTACCGGTCTTTAGTACTAAATACGTATACTTATGTAATGTATTTAATACATAAGTTATCAATAGATTAATAACGAAAACTTTGTACCCCTTTTTACGAAAATCCTACGCGGACGGAGGAGAAAGAAATTTGGCACAGTTAAAGTTTTTACGGAGGAGGAGTGCACAAAGCTAATATTTTTATGTATTAAGACTCGTACAGACTGAGACTGGTGCGATATCGCGGGCGCGACATCGGGTCATCGGATCGTGCTGCCTGTCGCGCCCGCGATATCGCACTAGTCTGTACGAGTCTTTATGCGTTAGAAATAAATTAAATTAATAAAAAAAACATAACACACACTACCATGCTTTTGACATACACTCACACAGTACGAGGGCCTCATGACTTTTTAATTAGAAATTACAGCTTGTAGCAGTACTTTTTAATAGCATAGAATTAGTAAGTACTTTATAATAGCATGGAATTAGTAAGTACTTTAAAGATTGTAAGTAGAGGTAGAATTTCGACCAGTGGTCGACCACTAGTTAACACAAAAGCAAAAAGCAATAATCACAAAAGAAAAAGAGACCTTTGTAAAGATTGCAGCGTGTGGCGTTCTGTAATTTCTACCTACCCCGCGAAGAGGCGTGATTTTATGTATTACGTCGTCAATTCATAGGTCAAGGGTGGTGATTAAAACTATTTCCAGTTTTATGTAGCTATTGGAGGGGCTTGTGGTATGGAATAACAGCCGCTAGGGTCGACCGATCAGGTTAAGCTACTCTTGCCAGGGTTGGTCTGTGGATGGGTGACCATCTTTGCATACCAACACCCCTCCGTGCCTCAGAAAGCACGTTAAGCCGTTGGTCTCCGCTAACATTTATTTATTTATTTATACTTCTCGCACACAATAAGGTACAAAGCTGAGGTACAAAGGCGGACTTAATGCCGATGCATTCGGATCTTTGACAGTCGTTAAGGGTCGTCAGAAGCCCGAAAGTCTGACAGACAACCAGTCTTACCAAGGGGTATCCTATTACCTAGTAACTGGGTTGTGGAGGCCAGATAGGCAGTAGCTCCATGTAAAATACTGGTATTCAGCTGCATCCGGTTAGACTGGAAGCCGACCCCAACATAGTTGGGAAAAGGTTAGGTAGATGATGACGTAGCTAATATTGGTAAGGAGTGCATTTAAAATGACCTCCTCGAGTACATAATCAGCCTATAATGTTCCCACTGCTGGGACACAGGCCTCCTCTTTCTGTGAGAGGGAGTGGCACGTAATCCACCACGCGGGCCCAGTGCGGGTTGGTGGATGTCACATGTCTTCGAATTTTTCGTTCTAGGACATGCCGGTTTCTTCACGATGTTTTCCTTCACCGTTTTGAGAGCAGTGGTGATGAAATAATTTACACAAAGTAAAGTCCTCCTCGAGTAGCGACACTCAAATGCATGACCGACACACGCTGGGCTGTCAGCTCCACCACCACTTGCAGACTGGTCAGTATTTTTATCATGGCTTGAGCTGGTGCCAACACTAATAATCTATCTAATATATACGCAATAAACTCACGCAATTAAGTTAAAGTTTTTAATCCCCAAGGATTAAAAACTTTAACTTAATCGTGTTTGGTTCAGTTTCCATTGCAACTAAAATGATTTTATGACGCTCAGCGGTAGATTTTTCATTCGGAAATCAACTTAGATTACTTGAGTTTATAGTTAATATTTATATGAGTTGCAATTTTATGTATTTATCTCGTACCGTTAGGGAGCAGTAGTGGCCCAATGGTAACGGCCCCGACTTACGAGTTGTAGGTCGTGGGTTCCAACCCAGGCGGGCGCTTTACTTTGTGTAAATAATTTCATCACCACTGCTCTCAAAACGGTGAAGGAAAACACCGTGAGGCAACCAGTATGTCCTAGAACCAAAAATTCGAAGACATGTGACATCTACCAACCCGCACTGGGCCCGCGTGGTGGATTACAGCCCACTCCTTCCCGAAGAGAGGAGGTCGGTATCCTATATATAGTATCGTGTTATGTGTATATGGTACAGAAATCTGGTGTTGTGACATGTCGCTACATCGGTAGGTTGCATTCGTGGCAGAAGCGGATCGCTGGTATGATATAAGACTGCCAGGGTTGCGAGTTTGTCCGAAAGGGATATCGTGGCCCTGGCACACAGGCATCTGAAGGAACACGGGTGGGTTTTAGTCAGTAAAAGTCTGACACTCCCTCCCGCTCCACCCAGAGCGGGAGAAGTTATTTGATAATTTCCACCCAAAAAAAAAAAAAAATGGTATGATATAAGAACCTTTATTTAGACGTTACCAGCACCATGCACTCTAGGAACAAAGCCAGGACGGAATGTCCACACGATCGAAAACCAGCCATTCATGTTTTACAATAAAACTAAAACACGTTTTAAAATGCAATCCTCAATTTAAAAACAATTGTTCCATCGAAGAAAATGGAATCGTTTTCACTTAAGCCACACTTAAGCCTTTCAATTGAAAACCTTGAGAGGTAAAAGCCCGAGAGGAAAGCAGGCTTTGGAATTTTTCCAGAACAGTTTTTAATGGACTGGAAGTATTCGTACCTATTGCAGCGTTACCTCTTCGGTTTACACCTATTAGTTTACCTTTTTTAGCTGCCCATCAATTTTGTATTCTTATTTTCCTGATTTTCAAATTTGATTATGACTTGGACAAGGTTGGCAGTTTTTTATAGAAGAAAACGTCAATTGCTGAGAATCAGACGTCCAATCTAGTCGATGTTAAAAATTTCGGACTTTATAATAAAAAAAAACCGGCCGATTTCGACAATTACGGGTTCCGTAGTTGGGATGAATGAATCCCAAAAGCAAACCAAATGTAGGTATGTTTGTAATCGCTTTTTTTTAATGTGATTTTTCGGACTTTTTCCTTTAATTGTCCTGAGACCTTGCTTCTTGCCAAATTTCATTTAGGTCAACGGGAAGAATCGCATAGGTGTTTATTTATTTGAGAGATACTAGATTTTTTTTATGTGATTTATCTACATTTTAACGATTATCGGACCTTTTCCTTTACTGGTGCTGTAAGACCTTGCTTCTTGCCAAATTTTATGATTTTAGGTCAACGGGAAGTATCCTATAGGTTTTGATTTATGTGCGAAGTACTCGCAGAATTTTTGTAATTTTATCAACTGCGATTACAAACTTACATTTGCTGTTGGAATATTGACACTACAGTGGCGTGTATCGATGTATGAGAGAACATAAATGTGTTTTGCAACTACAATGTTAAGTTTGTTTTGGGTTTAAGGGATAATTCATCCCAATTACGGAACCCTTCATTGTGCGTGCATGTATACTCACCGATTTCTCCGTCAATTGTAAACTGATTTTGTTTATTTTTTTTTTTGTTTTAAAGGTTTATAGTAACTCCAGGAAAGCACCATTTATTTGGTGAAGTGGAAGTGGTGCTAAGTTAAATGAAGTTTTTTTTTGTACACTACACTAACTCAAGGGATTGGTTAGTTTTAGTCTTCACAATTTATGTTTTTGTTGTCTTACAGCTGAATTGTCTCGACGTTCACTTGTTGTTCAAATGCGAGTGTATAGGATTGTGTGTAACCCAATCAGTCTGTATCGGCTGATTGAATTTGACAGGAATTTGAAGCTGCAGTTGAATGTGTCTTGAGTTTGGTAAGGGAACAGCTAATAATTAATATTGAAATGTTTGTAGGATGCTTTACATTTCTATAATTCCATGTACTGTCTGGGAACTTGATTATAGATTATTTAAAAACTTATTCACTTTTTTGTTGTGGTACCTACCCCATACAAAGTCGAATACCACTACCTGCTATGTAAATAACAACGACATGAACTTATTATTAGATCATCCACATAGACTAAGTGGGAAAAATACTTATTATTAAAGTTAACTCAAAAACTACCCAAGCAATGGTAATAAAATTTATATGAGATTACCGCGCAGGTTATTTCTACCAAATGAAGAAAATCGTCTCTTCTGTCAATCGTCAATTCTGAACTAATTTTGGAAACTTCCAAAATTAGTTCAGAATTGACGAAAACATCGATGAACATACAAAAAAAAAATAGCCTTTATTTCCTCTGACTCTTTGTACATACACAAATTCTTATAAATTAATCAGCTACCCGGTCAGGCTGTCTTGCGACATAGGCCTGCTCTATCTCCTTCCACTTATTCCTATCCAGAGCTGTTCTTCGCCAACCTTTTGGCAGATCATCCTCCCAATTTTTCATGTCTTCCTCTACGTCTTTTTCCATTCCTCGGGTACCATTCTGTGACTTTCGATGAACATACATAAAAAATAGGCCTGCCGAAGCGTCGCCACATGAACTGGTCCTGTGCTTCTTGCATACAGGCCATCGGCCATTGGGAACGCCACAATTGTGGCAATAAGTCCCCTCTTTGAGGAGTGTCTGGAGAGGCGCCACGGCGTCCTCACCTTCCGCCTGACGCAGGTCCTCACCGGACATGGATGTTTCGGGAGGTTCCTGTTTAGGATTAAGCGGGAGGAAACGCCCGGGTGTCACCACTGTGTGGATCGCCCGGAGGACACGGTGGAGCATACGGTGGAGGTCTGCCCAGCTTGGGCGGAGCACCGCCGTGTCCTCACGGAGGCGATCGGCGGCGGCGATCTCTCGCGTCCGGCCCTGGTTCAGGCCATGGTTCGGAGCGAGAGTGCATGGGAGGCCGTCACCTCCTTCTGCGAAGCAGTTATGCTAGCGAAGGAGGAGGCGGAACGCGTGAGGGTGAGACATGGTTCGCGCCCTCGCGCCCTTAGTCGCCGCAGGAGACGCCCCGGGCGTCGGGAGTCGCAAGCCGATTTCCGGCCTTCGTAGGCGCGGGCCTGCGGACGGTGAGCGATGGGTAGCTCGCCGTCCGATAAGGACCAGGCCCGGGTCGACGGCGCGTTGTGTTCCACGCGCGCCTCAAAGAGATGTCAGCACAAACTGCCGGGGTCCGTTAGGACCAATGCCTGCCAGGGTTGCGAGTTTGTCCAAATGGGATATCGTGGCCCTGGCACACAGGCAACGGAAGGAACACGGGTGGGTTTTAGTCAGTAAAAGTCTGACACGCCCTCCCGCTCCGCCCAGAGCGGGAGAAGTTATTTGATGATTTCCCACCCAAAAAAAAAAAAAAAATCGCCATCGGCCATTATTTATTTTTATATCGGATTTACCTACCTATTGTTAAATTAAAGGATGTTTTTTTTACTCTCTTCGATATTATGCATGATATGTAAGTATAGGAAATTGCATTACCACGAGGCTTGTGTGTGTGGTAATAAAGACAAAAGTGAATCCGTCTGTCAGTAACACCGAACAAAGGAAGCTGCGTTACGACAAATTCACTTTTTTTGCTATGTTTTCACGGAAAAGTTATCAAACGAATGCACCTAGATTTTTTTTATCCCGGAATATTGAAAACTTTTCACAACGGCAGGCAGCTAGTTGAAAACCACCGACAAGAGTAGATAAATAAGTGCGGCCAAGTGCGTGTCGGACCACGCAAAATGAAGGGTTCTGTAATTTATCCCAAGAATAAACTTAAAATTGAAGTTGAAAAACATGTTCCCTATACATTTCAACTGCAAATGTAAGTTGTACACACAGTATTTAGTGATTTACCATGTTAATTTAAGACTATAGACTCCTTATAAATTTGAAGACCATACAAAAATACAAATACAAATAGTTTATTTTCTTTAACAAGCTTGTACTACATACTAGTGATAGAAGTGTCCCTTTAAGCAAGTAAATGCCTGTACTAGGACACTATACTAGACTCCTTATAAATTTTAAGACCAACTCCTTATAAATTTTAAGACCATATACTCCTTATAAATTTTAAGACCATAGACTCCTTATAAATTTTAAATTCAAAATTAAACACAAAGCATTTATTTCAATTAAACCATTTACAGGCACTTTTGAATTGTCAAGAAGTCGGTCAGTTACAACTATGAAGCTAGTTGCCCATTTCACATAGTAGGTTCCTATGGAGAAGAACTGGCAAGAAACTCCACGGACACTCTTTTAAAATAAAATATTTGATACAAAGTATTGGATGTGAGAACGATGCAAAACGTCAGAAGCATCCGTGATAAAACGATAAAAAAAAAACAATTCAATACTAAAATAATTAAAAATAAGCCGTGGCAGCTAAGAGATGACCAGTCCCAACTGACAGCGCCCGTTCACGAACATGACGCATGGATCAGTACCATTCAGCTCAACCATTTTGAAGGGAGCTAAATAATCCAACACACACGCCACCATCAGCAAGACATCTGAGTGAGCATGACATACTCTCAGCCGCCAGGGCATATTCAAGTCACAACGTGAAAGACATATTACCCGGTAAATTGTAGCTCTATTGTACATAGTACTCACACCTGTGCTATGTAAATAGACAACATTATTTTTAGTATATGCGAAACCAGGAAAAGAATCGATTTCAATAATTTTTACACCATGTTATATTTTGTCCCAAAAATATTTAAATGTGATGGAAAATGTTATCACCATTTAATTACTTACAATACAATCGCCGTACGGTTAGGTACCTACTGCTAAATTATTATCAATGAGCGCAAGACGACCCTGGAGGCGCGGGGGCGCCATTAGCATGTTTTTGTACGGACAACCGGGTAACACCTTATAACTTTGCGATTTTTCATGATACAGTTTTAAAATTTTGTAAATAGATTCTTTACATAAAAATACTAGACACGTGTTTCGGGTTTCGCATATACTAAAACTAATATTGTATAATACAATTCATATGTGTACAGTTGATTCGGAGTAAATCGACTGTGGCAGACGGACAGACTTATAAGTTATGTTTCGTTTTCCAGTAGGCTTTCCTATCTAGAAAAGATGCCATTCATTTTATTTTGTAGAGATCTTATTATTCATAACTGCTTGGCACGGTTTTTACAACTTGACAAAACATCGTGATTTTTTTATTATTTGTGTTGTGTTTGTGAGTTTATTATTGTTTGTGTTTTATTGTTCGTGTTGTGTGTGTTTTTTAAGTGTTGTGTTTTGTTTGTGTTTGTTATAGGTGTGTTTAGTTTATATTATTTGTGTGTTTTTTACATCAGTTAAATATTAATATTATACACACAAACCTTCCGGAGGAAATCCTCTAAATGATGGTGATAAAAAGCGCTTCAAAATCCGTTGCGAAGCTATCGAAAACCCGAGTTTAATTTATAGAATGTATAGCTTGATATGTAGATTGTGCACAATACTGTTACACAGATTTTCATCTGTCAATCTGTCTCGCGTTTTTAAGTACCTAGAACCGGTACAGGTACCGGTTACCTAAGAAAAATCTGTTAGTTTTATTCGATAACGATCGTTAATATCATTTACGATGAGTTCAAAAATTAAAAACTGGGAACAAACCGTAAACAATAACCAACATCAATGTCCCAGAAAAGTTATTATCTCAAATATTGGTACTTTTGTCCGCAAAAGGCCAAAAGCTCGCGTTCCGTAGCCCCGTGGGAGCTCAACATTCCTAATCTTTCCATCATCAAAATGTGGGTGTAAGTACCCATTCCCGATGATATTTATTTATCTGTCTACACAAATAACTCGACAATTTTCCAATAGAAACACATTATTATGCCTTATTATAACAATAAACAATGTTAATAATATTCTAGATATTGTAACGTAAACAGTGGGGGTAAGAATTGTGTTTCTGCTGACATTTATGTGTAACTTGATACTACTTGAAACGGAGAAAGTACTTTAAATTTATTTTGGGTTTTCGTTTATTTTTGTGAAAATACGAATAATTATGGTTCGCGGGTATTTTGATTTTTTCAACGATTTGAAATAGAGCAGTGTTGGCCCAGCACTAACGGCCCCGACTTACGTGTGGTCGTGAATTTGAACCTAGGCAGACACTTTACTTTGAGTAATCTATTTCCCCACCACTGGTGTCAAAACAGTGAAGGAAAATATTGTGAGGGAACAGTCTAATTCTATTTTTGATAAATGGCAAGCAAAGCCGGTGGCGACTATTCTGCCAATGTCTAAAGTGAGTTGAGAAAACAAGTGTGCATAGTACAAAAAAATAATAAAAACTCAGATGTTAAATTTTTTTTATTGATACGGTTGAATACAATGTAGATCTTGTTGGATTAGTACGGGATGGAACAGCCGTAGAACCAAAAAATCTAAGACATGTGACATCTAGCAAACCGCACTGGGACCGCGTGGTAGATTATGGCCCACTCGCTCTCACAGATAGGAGGCTTGTGTCCCAGCAGTGGAAATATAATAGGCTGGTAGGTAATAATGGTCAGACATCGCAAAAACTTTATGGGCAGACGTGGTATTTAATGTTCCCTTTCTGTATGAGAAGAAGACTTCCTTCTGCACATACAATAGAATACTCTATTATGTACACCATAAAAGTTACAGATATAAATAATATACCGAACATTAGTAATTGCAGTAGTAGGCACAAGTTATGGATCATTAAGTTCCCATTCAAATGGTTGAAATGAATGGTGCTGATCCATGCGTCATGTTCGTAAACGGAGAACTACGAGTACTGTACGTGTGTGATACATCCTTGATTTTGTATGGATTTGCTGCCTTCGAAATTACAAATCGATATTTGGAATCGGAATTCCATCTGGATGTGGTCGGACTAATAAAGACTTATACTATACAGGGTGGCATTTACAGGGTCCAGGTCCAGTTTACAGGGTTTTATTTTTTGGGTATTGAAAGTTGTTATGTTCACAAAGATAGAGAGTGAGAGAGAAAGTGTATTGAATGTCAGTGATTGATGTTGGGAATAATATTGTTCAGTTAAGCGAACATTGACAAAAGCAAAATAATAAAACACATTCAAAATTATACCATTTGCTTTCAAAATTCTGAGAAGTTTATTTGTCTACAACACATTATTTTTGCATTTGGTTTTTCTACACTATAATCAATCATCAATCAGTCCTTATTTACTTCATCGTCGTCACTTTCATTTGTTAGATTTTATCCGAAGACATTGATATAATTTCTTCTTGCACTTCGGTATCATAATGTAGCATCCTTTATTTCTTCCGTACCAATGATATTATATTTATATGATATTATTTTAATATAATACCATTGTTCCATACTGTTTTGTGTGCGCCTGTTAGCTACATTGTATTTGTTTACTCTTCGTTTTTTTTTAAATTTCAATAGCACGACTAGAATATTCGGGATCACCAAACCACTGACACTAGATTATCTACGATTTCTAAGATAGGTTAACATAAGTATATTTTTCTGGATGCATGTATTTATTACATTCTTCATAAGGGAGGAACCTTATGAAGAATGTAATAAATACATGCATACGAGCAAGAAAAATAGCTATCCGTATCATCCCTGAAACGAGAATCCGACAAGGTATTACGCCCCCACGTACATATGAACGAAAAAAACGCCCGATCTAACGAGGACATAGGTACATATTTGCCTGAAATACAACATATATTACCGACAAGCCAACGAAGCGTTGAGTTACAGACATTCGACACGCGAGAGGAGCGATTTATCGAAGAAAATAAATTACGGAGTGACTTGAACCATATTGTGAAGAATGATTATTGAATACCCGCGTTTATGATCGAGATAAATTGAGTGTGATACGATCCAGTTCTTATAAAAACGTTGTAATATGATTATCTATGTAATGGGGCTCAAGAGAAAACTATATATAGGTGATTATGTACAGACGCCAGCACATCAAGCTACTACATTCTGTCAAATTTCTCTAAAAGATTTTCGAATATAATATGTTATAATTTGACAGTTTCAGGTAGCTTGACCTGGGGGCCGATCACGCTAATTTTGAACGTTAATACCAAAACTAAACCACAACCAAAAACGTTACGTTAGACACATTTCGTATCGTGCTAATCATTTTAACGGAAACGATTTAGCTTTACTTTGGATGTCACGTTGGAGGAACGATCGATCGAACTTTCAGTATTGGGTAACGTCAATGATTTTGTCGCTCAGAAAAAAATTGCGCGATACCGTTTCTTACATCAGCTAAACCAAAACTCAAGAGAGAGACTCTGAGAAAACTCAGAGAGTTCAAACGATCGTTCCTCCAACGTAAATTCCAAAGTAAAGCTAAACCGTTTTTGTTGAAATGATTAGCGCGATACGAAATGTGTCTAACGTAACGTTTTTGGTTGTGGTTTAGTTTTGGTATTAACGTTCAAAATTAGCGCGATCGGCCCCCTGCTGGCGTCTGTACATACTCGCTTAGGTTTTGTACGAACGTTATTTTTTTTTAACTCTCATTTTTGTAAATTAAAATATGGAGGTGGGGGCTGTACGTATTTCAAGATGACTTGATTATTTTGAAAATATTTGAATTTTCATGCATAAATATTCTGGTTGTCAACGTGTTGTAAAAAGTTTTAAATTAATAAGTATAATACATAATTATATGTATGCTCTACTAAAATAATACTTTATTCAGTTCTAAAATGAAATGTTTACATAAATAACAACTTACTCCTAAGTAATGTTGCAGGAAGGAGCTCGTGGCTACGTAATAATAGCTGCACGGGTCGATCCATCAGGATAAGCTACGCTTGCCGGGGTTGGTCCGTGGATGGGCGAACATCTTTACATACCGAGACTCCTCCGTTCCTCGGAAAGCACGCTAAGCCGTTGGTCCCGGCTGTCATTTGTGGATCTTTGTCAGTAGTTAGGGGTCGTCAGGAGCCTGAAAGACTGACAACCAGTACCAAGGGGTAATTGTATTAACCAGTAACTGGGTTTTAGAGGTTAGATAGGCAGTCACTCCATGTAAAATACTGGTATTCAACTGCATCCGGTTAGACTGGAAGCCGACCCCAACATAGTTGGGAAAAGGCTCGGTAGATTGATTTTTGACCTAAGTATCTAATGCTGCTCTGGTGGCTACGATATACAATCTGTCAAATTAATTAATAAGTTAAGCTATCCTTCGTTGTATTAATAGTTAATAGGTAACAATGAAAATCAGTGCAAATTAGTTTGAAACTAATTCTACACTATAATTATTAGGTGGGCGGTTCGGGATAAAATAGAACCCGAACACAATGGTTGCCAATATTTAGAGTGGGTACGCTTCAAATGGTCGTATAATAATTAAAATCGAAAAATCAAGGTACGCCATGTTAGTCAGGGAAATTCAAAAGAGGTTTACACGCTCCGCAAGTGGCACGTCAAAACTTGGCAATTACCCACATTTTCTTCGTCTTGTCTCTCTTTCGCTCCCGATAAGTACGACATGCCGTCCTACTTCCACGTGTCATCTAATAGCGGGAAATTGTGCCATTTTTGAAGATCGAATGTTGAGTTGGTAACCTATCTAAGTCTTTTTACTTACAATATCATTGCCCGTACCTATTCAAAATCAAAAGTCATTTATTCAAACTAGGCTGAGAATCAGCACTGTTCGAACGTCAAAATTACATAAGACAGTCCCCCAAAAACGCCCACCCTTCACCACTTTCTAGTGCTTTAGCTGGGAAGAAGAAGTGGCGCAACAAACTCCCCAGCAGCACAGCTGTCTGTTCAGATATAAAACTTCAATCTATACAAAAAAATGTAAAATAATTTGCATTACGCAACACAGAACATTAAAATAATTATATTATTTGCCTTATGATAGCTAGCACACGCCACTGTACAAAAAAAAAAAACATAAAAGTCGTCAAAAAACTATACTCAAGCAGAAATAACGTAAACAGAACGTACTTAAATATAAAGCCTCCAATGGGCGTGCCCGCTTACATTTAGCTATAGCTGTAACTAGCTGATTATTCAAATCACAACTGTTATTCTTTGGCAGTTGTATAAAATGACTATAACACGTCAAATTGACGTTGGGTGTCAATTTTTTTAACAATTCATTTCCCTGTCTGTACATACGATACCAATAATTTTTGAATTGTAGGTATGTTAACCCAATTAAATCTGGCTCAAAGTTGGTTAATTAATAAAACAAATTAATGGACCGACCACAAAATTGTGCAGGTACTTTAAAGGTTATCTGTAAAAAAGAACCGTACATCATTCAGGCTTTAGTAGTAGTATTCAGCGATTAGGTACCTATTTAGACTATAATGTTTCTACTCCTGGGACACAGGCCTGCTCTCTGTGAGAGGGAGTGGGCCTTAATCCACCACGCGGGCCTAGTGCGGGTCGGTGGATGTCACAATGTCTTCGAATTTTTAGTTCTAGGACATGCCGGTTTCCTCACGATGTTTTCCTTCACCGTTTTGAGAGCAGTGGTGATGAAATAATGTACAAAAAGTAAAGCGCCTGTCTGGGTCCCTTTGAAATAGTATACAGAGCCAAAACCAAATTGACGTGTGCTTCCATTAACAGATAGGTAATGTTTAATCAAGTGTAGTAGGTAAACAAAGGAATCTATAAATAAATGAGTTTGTGCGAACAGGAAGCGGATATGACGAGCGATAGCGTAGCAAGGACACCGCCATGAATTGATTATTCTGACTGCTGTCATCTTTGATACTAACTAAACGCGTAGTTAGTTACATATAGGTGCATTCTCGACGTTGGAAGATAGAAGGAATTTCTAGGCTTACAGGAAGCTATAACTTTTTAAGGGAAAGTTTGAAAACAAAAAGAAAAGTGTGCAGTTGCAGTCGGGGAACCCCCCCGTCAGTAACGAAGTTCCTTCTGACTTATGATTTAAAACAAATAGCTTGACCTTGAAACTAACTTTTTTACAAGCTTTTATTTAACATGTTTTGTCGAAGTTTCTTTTAGCTCGCTTACACTGGTTTATCCACGGTTGCCTATCGGAAGTTCGAAAAATATTTGACCGAATTTCATTTCACCTAAAACTTTTCAACTAAAAAAAAACGAAACGATGAGTTTCGTTTTTTTACTTCATCGAAGTCACGTCTGCCACTGTATCAGTTATTCGGTTGACCTATTATCAATTAAATTTTTTTCGTTACTCCGACGTTTCGAAAAAAAATTTCGTTAACGTTTTTTTGTTTTGGTCGAAAAACTTTTTACCGAAGTTACACTTCGCCGAAATAACATTTGTTCAAAGTATTATGTTTCCGAAGACTCGTTATACCACTGTTTTAATTACCATATTTTCATTTCTCCAAACGCCTAAACAATAGAGGGGATCCAACGCTCGGCGGCCGCTCGGCGGCACGCTCGCCTTCGCGGGTTTGGTGACTGTTAACCTAACCTTTTTTTTTTTTTTGTTGCCGGGATGGAAAATCCTCATGGATGTTCTCCGCTCTGGGGTGGGCGGAGGGGTCTGTCAGACTCTTACTGACACTTCTTCCCTTCCCACACTTGAACCGGGGATCTTGGGAGCTAGTATTACTTCCGTGATCTCCGGCTAGTAGCCCGCCTCTGCGGGTCACCTCAAGTCTGCGGGGGGGGGTGAGGTGTTAGACCCCCCCCACGACGTCTCAAAGGGGCACACTACGCGCCGCCACCTCGGGTCCAGTGTGATAGGGGGCGGCGGACGTCCCCGAGTCCGCCGTCCCTGGACCCATTTAGGGGGGCCGGAAGAGGGCATTATCTGCCCTCTGCCGACGCCCGGTGCGCCTGCTGCGGCCCGGGTGAGCGGACGAGATCTCCCGCTCCCTTTCCGCAGCCTCCTTCTGGGACACGACTGTTTCGCAGAAGGATACCACCGCGTCCCAGGACTCCTCTCTGCCGGCCACTCGACCATGGCCGGCAGCGACAGGTCACTGCCTACTTCTGAGATGAGGGCACGGCGCGGCTCCTCCCAAGCGGCACACTCTGCCAGCGTATGCCGCGCCGTGTCCTCCCGGCAGTCGACGCAGTGGTGACACCGGGCGTCCGGCTCCCTGTTTATGCGACACAGGTACTTCCCGAAGCAACCATGCCCCGAGAGCACCTGCGTCACCCGAAACGACAGGGAGCCGTGCCTCCTCCCGAGCCAGGGCTCGAGTACCGGCCGGACCGCCTCGATGGTGGCGAGGCCAGCGGTAGGGCGTGAAAGCCTGTCCCGACATTCCACCATCAGGGCTGCGCGAAGCTGTGACCGACGCAACTCCACATGTCGTTGCATCAGCCACTCGCCCCGCGCCCTCGCTTCCTTGCGCCACCGATACAGTGACGCGAGTACTTTCGCCTCGAGGTCCCAGGGCGGGGATCCGGCCAGTACGCAAGCCGCCTCGTAGGAGATCGTGCGATATCCCCTGATGACTCTGACGGCCATCGCTCTCTGCGGCTTTCGCAGGACTGCGATGCTTCCGGCCGTCAGGTCAGCCGCCCAGATCGGGGCCCCATAAAGGGCCATCGATCGCACGATCCCCACGTAGAGCCGCCTACAGGCGGCGCTCGGGCCCCCCAGATTGGGAAGCAGCGGTGACAACGCCCCAGCCGCGCCCAACAACTTTGGCGCCAGCCGCCGGAAGTGGGGGCCAAAATCCCACCGGCTGTCGAGCACCAATCCTAGGTACTTCATGGTGGACTCGACAGCGATTTGAGCCCCCCGACCACGATGTGTGATCCCGGCGGCGGCGTCCACCGGGGGCCATGAAAGATCAAGGCCTCCGACTTGTTGAGGGCAACCTCCAGCCCTAGGCGACGTATGCGGCTCACCACCTGTGAGACCGTCGCCAGCAACGCTGCCTCCCTGTACGAGCTCCCCCGGGCCGTGACCAGTGTGTCGTCCGCATAACACGTCAGGTCCACGCCCGGCTGGAGCTCGCCCCACAGCACCCAGTCGTACCCGATGTTCCACAGGAGCGGTCCCACGACCGAGCCCTGTGGAACACCGCACGACATGCGGCGCTGGTTTCCGCCATCACGTCCCGTGTAGGTGACACACCTCTCCGCCAAATAAGCCCCGACGATGCGGCGGAGGTAGGAAGGCACCCGATGGTAACGCAGTGCTGTTAACCTAACATTTTTTTTTTTTTTTTCACGCTGAGAAATGCATTACGCCGACTCGTCCCCGTGGGCGTTCGTGGGGGACGAGTCGGGGTATGTGGGACTTTTGTCACTACAGTATACCCACTAAAACTCAGCGGTGTTCCCACATCGCCGTGTTGGGAGGGCCATGGGATACCGGCTCAGCCTTTTCTTCCACAACCCTCCCGGCGCATGCCCGGGGCCCCTCATTACTGGATAATGCCCCAATACTCGGAGCTGTCTTCTTGGCGCGGATATGGAGAATCGCCGCGCCAAGTTCCGACTCCGTGACAGGAGGGACCTCCTCTTCTTCCTCAGCTGGCGGAGCTATCCCCGCGGTGGGCCCATCACTGGTGGGGTGAAGTTGTCGTCCCTGCACGGGAACAGAGACTGAACCACCCCATCCAGAAAGGAGGGCTCCAGGGTCTCGGCGACCGGGGGACCAATGGGACGCAATTTGTTGCGCACCGCATTGTATGGTCTCCCGTAGGGGTCGTTGTCGAGACCCTCCAGCAGCTCTGCTCTCGCCGAGTCTCTGGCGGCGGCGATGGCCCCACCGAGGACCATTTTTGCCACCAAATATACCTCATAGAGGTGGTCCTCGTTGGCCCGGTCCCGTAGACGCCGCCGCCGACTCCGCGAGTAGGCCCTCCTTGCCGCCACATACGCTGCTCGAAGCCCCGCTAGCTCCACCGACCACCAGTACACGGCGCGATAGGGCAGTGGTCGGCGAGACCGAGGCATGCTGGAGTTGCATACCTCGGTCAGAGACTCCCTCAGGTGCCCCGCCACGGTGTCCACATCTAGGAAGGCGGCGACTGTTAACCTAACCTAATATAACCCAAATGATGCAATAACACTAGATGGTATCTGACTCAGTTATATATAAGCAGGTAACGCTGGTGCATGCTGCATGCAAACAAGCATGCAACATGCAAGCAAGCATGCAACATGCAGCAGGCATTGTTTCTGTCAAGGTTCCGGCGCTGCGGGGTTTGGCTGGCCCCACGCTAGCTTATAGTCGCAGATTGTTTTAACGCTTACCACCGCAGCTTCGGCTTACTGGCCAGCATAGCCGGTCACCTCAGCACGCGGGCCCTACACTCTAGGGGTAGGGCAGAGAAGACTGCGTGAAGTCTGTTTTGCAGCGGTTCGTTTCTCACAAAATTTTGTAACACAAAATATTGACTTTTTATGACATTATTTTAATTTAATATTGAAAATGCTACCAAGTTACCGGCTATATATTTGTGACAAAATAATATTCCGTAAAATGTTGTTTCGGTGTGGTGAAAATAAGGCAAATAAATCATTTGGCAAATTAAAAAAGTTCAAAAGAGGCTTCGGCCAATAGTTAAAAGTTATTTTATAAATCTAAAAACTAAAATAATACCTATGACACAAATGATACTTCGATGATCTAAAAATATGTCAAAAAAAAATGCATATAGCAATAAAGACGTCGGTCAATAGTTTTCGGTAAAATGAAACACACACAAAAAAAATCGGAAAAGTGATCGTCTCGTTGTAATATTCGTATTTCACACTTTCTCTCGCTGTCTCTTTCTATTATAAATAAATAATAGACAGCGGCAGAGAAAGTCGCATGGATAACGCTTTTTCCTTACGTGACGATTTCTACCAGTCAACTCCCACCGCAATCCTCGTTAGAGAACTTTGTTCCAAAAATCCTGCGTATTTCAAGCCAAGTTTGATATCTGTCAAAAATTGTTTTTCGAATTTCGATGTTAAGGCATCGGCAAAAGATTTTAGAGCCACTAGTGATATTTTACTATCAAATATTTGATATTAAACGTGCAGGCCCGGCCGTTGTGGCTATCTTGGAGGATATGCCCATGGGCCTATGTTTATATAATAAATTATGGGCGCTTTTGAACAGAAATGATGATATTAGCGAAATCAATACATCATTGTTTATTCCTGTCAATATCATAAATTAAAGGCGTTACAAGCGCCCCACACATCTTTTTCATCAGCTATTTTTCGCAGGAGTTCATAACTTATTATTTACTCAAAAGATTTACGTTTACAGAAAAATCGGTTCTAATCCGAGATATTCCAAGCAATATTTTGGAGAAGTACGAAAGAATTAAGTATGTTGATTTGAAAACTTGTCATAAAAGCGATCCAGTCGGCATTTCTGATGAGGTACCGAATTTTTTTTGAGGAAAAGTTTAATTATGTCACGCAGAGTGACATATTATTTTCTTACCACAATATTCAAATTCAAATATTAAATTTTCTCTTCACAAACAATGACGTGATAAATATTTAAAAAAGCCTAAAAACAACGTGACAAAGTTTGTGGGAGACTGGTGTCTGCACTAGGAAGACCTTTATAGCAGATCATCAGGGCCCCACCAGACGGCGTGTAAAATACACTAAAATAAAGGAGCTGATCATAAAAATATAAACCGTATATAAATTAATGATAAAACCATATCAAAGTGAAAAAACTAAAATCAAAACAACAGAGAAGTGGAAAAATGCGTGAAATATAAATAGGGATGGAAGTTTGTGATTTTGGCCGTTAGCAAATCCCATCGGCCACATCGGCTTTTAATTAATAATGTTCACAAAGAGTCTATCGTACTACCCTACTTAAGGACAGGGTAATACAGTTTACACTTCAATATCATTTTAACTATGACTTGTTATTAGGAGGACACCTTTGGGTTCGGTAAAGGGGTATCGTGTTAGCCAGTAACTGGGTTGTGTAGGTCGGATAGGCAGTCGCTCCAAGTCAAATACAGGTATTTCACACACAGACAGATACAGATATTTTCAAATACAGGTATGTCAAATACAGGAAGTCACTGGCTCCTGAAATACAGGTACTCTAACCTAGCTCTGGAGCCAGGGTCTCACATTTTTCTGTAACGTATTTTTATGCTAATAAAATTTTATTTTATTTTTATTTTTTTATTTAGCTGCATCAGCTTAGACTGGAAGCCAACATAGTTGGGAAAATGCTATGCAGATGATGACTTTTGCGTTTGAATATAACAATATAGAGAAGTGCGGGTATTTTCTCTAAGAGAGCGGTAAATAATTTAATTGCCAATGTATGTACTTAGATATCAACGAAGTTTATTGAAGCAGATAGGTAAAATGGTAATGTAGGCAACATGTTTAGGTAATAAGAAAGGAATATTATATATTGTGTGACAGTGTTTCTGGGCGTGATGCATCTTCTTTTATTATTTTAAATGTTTTTAAGATAATCAAGTAATTATTTCTAATTAATAATTAGTGGCAGTGGTGGCCCAGTGGTTAACGGCCTCGACTTACGAGTATTAGGTCGTAGGTTCGAACCCAGACTGGCGCTTTACTTTGTGTAAATTATTTCATCACCACTGCTCTCAAACGGTGAAGGAAAACATCGTGAGGAAACCGGCATGTCCTAGAGCTAAAAATTCGAAGACATGTGACATCCACCGACCCGCACTGGGTCCGCGTGGTGGATTACGGCCCACTCCGTCTCTCAAAAAGAGGAGGCCTGTGTCCCAGCAGTGGGAACATTATAGGCAGATTAAGTTATTACTTGATTATTTGTACCTATGCCGTTGACGGCAAGACAGAGTTCATTGTATTAAGGCTCTTACAGACTCACGCGATATCGCTGGCGCGACAGGCATCGACAAAGGAATTGTGCTACTAGTGTCGCGTCGCGCCCGCGATATCGCACCAGTCTGTACGGGCCTTTGATCTGTATTGTCGTTTACCTATTTTATACAAATAAAAATATTTAGAATACGTTTTGTTTTTTTAATTACCGGTTATGCCGTGGTGAAAAGATTGGCCCAGTCTTTTGTATTCCTTATCCTGTGTTTGGTGAGTGGACTATTAGATTCCCTAGTTGTTTTTATTGTAGTCATCCAATCACAACAGCTAACAACATTCGATTAGTATTCGATTTGACGGCAGATTTTCTGATCAGTCTTGATTAGACTTTCAGAAATCCTTCACCTTTTGCTACTCTCGCGGGTCAAGGCTCACAAGTGGGCGTTGCCAATGATTTGTGCGGGATCTACCCACACTTTAATAAAAAAAAGATTTTAATCCAAAACTGTTTTTCAACATTGCTGTTTTTGATCATTATTTTCATTTGCAAATACGTGCATACGTTTTTGCGTTTTCTCCCATTTAATTTATCTGCTCAACTCTACATCATCAAAAAGAAAAAGGGTTTCGATTTGACTATTTCTTTTTTTTATATTTTGATCTATGGCCGAATTTCAGACGTTGCTTCTCTGCATTTGCTGATGGTATTTAGCAAGATTATAGGTGCTTTCGCTTCGTTCTCACTGATGTCGGTATTGGACAGAGAATTTTCAAGAAAAAATAATAAAACTCTTCAATATATGAGAGAATTTCGAACTTGTTTCAAACACATTTTTCTGTCCTCTTTGACAGCTCTTTGATATATTTTTTAAATCAGGTCAAAGGTGGGTCATGTTACACGTGGAAAATTCTGCGAACGTTAGCTGTTGACTATTCAAATATCGAACATACCTGTAAACTGCCAGTGTTCATATTAAAAGCTTTTACTTTTTGTTGACAAGCTCAATGTGTGCTGACGAATAGTTGACTAATAATGGTGGCCAGCTGTTGTTTAAAGGACCGTTCCCTCTCATCAAGAGGAGGCCTGAGTCCCAGCAGTGGGAACATTATAGGCTGATTATGCTGTTGTTTGAATTAGTAAAGTTTTTGAAAGAACTTAATTACATCACGTATAATAAGCGAATATAATCAAAGGTCCAGATTTAAAATGTATGAATTGATGAAGATTACACACAGATTGTCTATGACCTCATCAAAGTGACAAAGACAGTTAGTTAATGGGCTTTAGTGCTCTCTTGTCCAAACTGCAATAAAGCGGCTATGCTATGCCACAGTATATTAAAGTAAGCAGTATTACGTCTTCATACAAAACGGCCGAAACGACGGGCTTCGAAATTTTGGATATCATCAGTACTCAAAAGTCGCGCCATAGTTACTTACGGACGCAGAAGGTGCAAGACGCTCCCGCACATTTATTTACGTAAAATATGGCACGAAGTCAAAGTCAAATTATTTATTTCAAATAGGCACATAAGAGGCACTTTTGAACGTCAAAATTTACAAAATAATAGAATTGATTATATGTAGTTGCCCCTTCTGCAAGGTAGTCTCGTATGGCGAACATTGGGCAAGAAAGTCCACTGTTACTCTTTTAAAAATGTGTTACAATATTTTGTTTAAATACATTAATTATATGATTAATTATGTGAAGACGATGCATCTAGAATAAAATTACTATACCACAATAGCTAAATAGAATTAAAAATGAAGCAATGACAAATAATTAAATTATGAGATGGATACATGGCGCTCACATATTTACAAACATTGTAAAAGTATGTTTAAAAAAAAAACATTGTGTGAGAATAATATAATAATCACAGAATGTAAAATCAATGTCATAAAAATAACAAATTATACAATTAAAATAGCAACCAAGTTTGAATTTTTGTCGACTCTAGATTGTCCTATGGAGCTGGACCAGCACGTTTCCAAGCATTTTTATCTTGGATAATTATAATCCTGTAATTTGTAATATGCTTGTTTACAAAGTGTACTTTTTATATGTGTTTTAAATTTTCTTTCATTTAATTGCAATAAATCACAAGGTATTTTGTTGTAACATTTAACTCAGTACCCCATATAATTATGTAGAAGTATTTACTTTAGATAATCTGAAAAATGATAATGACTTAGATTATCTATTTGATCTTTATTTCTAGTATTTAAATTATGTCTAAGGTTGCGTTATGAGTATGGCGAAGCCATCGACTCTATTGTTCAACGTATGGCTGTTGGAATTCATCAATATCGAAAAATACAGTAATATTTTTTTATACATTTTTAAATTACCAACTGTGTCGGCAAGGTCACCTAACCACCGTAGGTATTTCAAGGACGTTGCCAAAACGTAATACTGCTTACTTTATTATACTGTGGCCATGCGAAGTAATTGCTTATGGTAGCCCCTTTGTTCTTCGATGTGGTCATAGTTAAGCCCACGTTTAGCTATCTATGTTTTAGGCTAATAAATGATACTAGATGTTGCCTCCGATGTCACTCGCATTTGACGGCAAACTAAGTAAAAGGTTGCGAATGTAGGTAATCCTAATCATCCACTTCATTGAGACATGTTATGTGTGATGACTGTTGAAATTGGGATCTACATTTCTACGACTTGCTCTCTCTCATAGAGAGGAGTCCTGAGTCCCAGCACTGGAAACATTATAATTATGAATTTAGGATGAATAGCACTGAGCTCAAGAAGAATGATACAACATCCATCCCTTACAGTAATTCAGTAACATGGGCTGCAGTATATTTGTTTCTAATGCTGGACCTCTGCTCAAAAAGCCGCATAGTTAAAGTGGGACTGGACTGTCCATTTCTGCCGTCTGCCCGATGGGCCAAAATAGTCACTATGTGGAGACCTGACACAGCTTGAACTTGTCTTCGCCGGAATTCTCATGTCTTATTTCAGCTCTACAGTATTCTGTTCAATCCTACAACCCCCTCTTATCTTAAAGAACGTTTTAAGTTCCTTCATGACACACATAATAGATATCTGAGGTCATCAGAAAACTTGAGACTAGAGATTGATTGATGCATTCCACCAGCTTTTACGACAAGTCTTTTACAGTTCAAGCAGTACGGTTATGGAATGCCTTGCCCGTGTCGATAAGGTGTGCTCAATCTTTGTCCACTTTTAAAATTTTGGTAAAAAACACTTCCTCTCTCCTTAAATATAATCATTACAGAATACAGTTCCTTGCTCTTGTTTCATGTTTATTATTGTATATATTTATATAGTTAAGTGTATGCTTTATGTATGTTTGTATTTATTGTATATGTAAACGGTACACTACTGACTACCTGCAGTATTGTCTATCCTTCTCCCTTTAATCCATCCAAAGGTTGTCTGTAAAAGATCGCTTTTAGCGATAAGACCGCTCATTGTGTCACCCTATGTAAAACTACAACATTTATATCTGTAACTTTTATGGTGTACATAATAAAGAGTATTCTATTCTATTCTTGAAGACGTCGCGGCAGATCCCGTAGAAGATTGCGGGACAGGCTGGTCAAAACAAACGACCAGTGTGCAGTGGTCCAAATTAGCCTTGGATACCAAGCAGTTGGATGCTACAGGCAAAGCCCACGTTCGCACGGACGAAAAAATATCGCGGCGGGATTTTATCGCGCCCTGGATTTTCCACTCTAGGTATTGAGCCGAGCGTTGACAATCCAACAGAGTACAATCCAGCGCGTTGAAAGCACGCTGTTGGATTTTCAACTGTCATTCTTCGGTCTTTCAACTATGCCTATGTAAAAAGTCATGTTGAATCCATGTTACATCCCAAGTAGCATTGCAAGCTGTATACGAGCTGTGTTTAAGTTCGTTTTTATACTAGAAGTCGTATATTCAGGCTGTATAAAGACTGTATAAGCACTTATACAGTCCTTATAAGTAAAAAATGGTCCATATTATACAGCTTTTTTGTTAGCAATAGAGAAGCTGTATAATAACTGTATTCGAGCTGTTATTTGGGGTACAAAGAAACCATTACACTAAAAATATCATCTTATTAGTATCGTGTAAAGAAAAGTGTTTAAATAGGTTTTTGAGGAGAATTACAAAATAATAAAAACGTGTAATAGAAATGCACTGAATGGCGACATTATTATTGATATAATATTTATTAGTATAAAAGATAATTTATTAACTAAGAGTAGGTAAAGAACATACTACACTATGCTGCCCTCGAGGAAATATCTTGGTTTTATCAAAATCAAAATATTTTATTTCACACACGGACACTTATACTTCAAAAGCTAGGTGCACGACTCCAATTGGTCGTTTCCTATGGAGAAGAATTAAAATTGTAGGTATCAATGTCAAATAATGAAAAGATTATGTCAAGGAAATATATACAACAACAAAATTAAAATAAACATCGTAATTTGGGAGCAGTTAATAGACATTTACATAGTTTTGCCGTTAATAAGGCACCAGGGAAGCCACATGTGCAGAAGGAATTATTTGCAAACTTCCTTGTCTTCAACGTAGTCTTTATTGTATCATCAGAAATGTTGGAAATGTCTATTATATAACTAGAATTATAATTAGCATGCCTTACCATTCAGGGAATACAGGCGTGATGTTATATATTATGTTATGTTATTTATAATTAGCTGTACCTTATCACCGATCCGTGTAATTGCCAAGTGTGATGACTTGTTGATTATGGTGATATTCCAGTCCCAGTTGGTTCTTCATTAAGAAGCTTGTTAACCTTTACCAATTAAAAGTAATGTCAATGAATGATTCGGTGAGCGAACATGAACTAATCACCACAACACTAGAGAAATCAAGAATCGTAATCTCAAACTAATATGTAATTTATAGACATTGATTAAGAAACTTGTCTAATTACGGTCAGGCGTCAAGTTAGCAATGAGTTTGGTTGGCCAAGTGAAGCCAAGTTACTCAATTAAAACGTGACGCTACTTCGAAACAAGTTTAATTCTTTTTCACCCGTATAATAATAACATCAACGTGTGGTGCTATTTTGCAAAACATCTCACCGTGAGGACTTAGGTGAAGTGAGCTTGCAGTGAGTTGTCAATAGTGTCAATCCCTAGCATCGAATGGTATGACAGTTCACTAGAAGCTCACTCCACCAAATTTTTCACGGCGAGATTTTTACGGAATAGCCCGGCTGTATACCTACTGTCAGATTATACTGTGTTCATTTTGTGATGGTCCATGTGACACATGTGCAAAAATTACACCACGGCTTTTATTATAACCTCGGCTAATGAATGCTATGATGAGGTTGGTTATGGCAAGATTGACATTAATCCTAACTAAAATTATAAATGCGAAAGTAAGTTTGTTTGTTTTTTACGCTTTCACGCTATAACGGCTGAACGGATTTGGATGAAATTTGGCACAAGGGATAGGATACTGTTTATCCCGATATTCCCACGAGATCGAGGCTTATGCAGGTGAAACCGCGGAGCGCAGCTAGTTAAATAATAAAAATATAAATTACTCAGGATTCAAATTGGTAAAACATATAAATATTTATTCATTTATTTATTTATTTTTACGGCACTTCAACGATTTACCTACTCACTAAGACATGTACAAACAAAAATCACATACAGAGGAATTGTGAATTCGTCTCTTACAGAAGTGCACAGCACTAGCACAGAAATTAAAACTACGTACAAGATATCATTAGTTGCATTACATTAATTATAAAACAAACTAAAATAGAATGAAAATAAGTTATGTTCACAAATATGATCGGAAATACAAAAAAAGGCTGGCAAAGAAGAGAATGGAATACATGTATCTAATAGACATTTATTAATAGGTGGCTCGTGTTGCACAGGCGACTCGAAACTCCGAGCAGCACCCTAATTGCGTAACGCAGTTTGAATCGGCTAATCCATTGCTTCATATGTTAGAAAAAAATGTCTGCTGAACAACGTAAATAACGCAATGAATGTTGTTGAACTGTCAAATTGAAACCGATTCCTACTGATAGTTTGTTCCGTAATTAGCCATCTGGTTAAAAGTCTCGATCGGAAATGCCGTAAAGGGTTAGAGTAGATGTCGATGCTTAGCCGGGGGTCACGGAAGTAATACTAGGTCCCAAGATCCCCGGTGCAAGTGTGGGAAGGGAACACTGGGGTGGTTTTTAGTCAGTAAGAGTCTGACAGACCCCTCCGCCCGCCCAGGGCGGAGGACATCCATGAGGATTTTCGAAACCGGCAAAAAAAAAAAAAAAAGATGTCGATGCTATTGGTTCGTGTAGCGATTTCGTTGTAGTTTCCCATTAGACGGTTCGTAGGTGCGGTGCTACCAAGGTTATAAAAGATAGAAGACAAAGTCGGTTGAAAGGACTAAAAAAGGTTTATTTTAATTTCTAATCTTATTTCAAATGGAATATAGTAGCCAACAAGCATGCTTATTAGTTGCATGTGTATTCCAGGCTTTAAACCATTTACAGGCACTTTTGAATTGCCAAGGGTTCCCTCAGTCAGAAAGATGGAGCTAGTTGCCCATTCCACGCCGACCTAGGTTGCGATGGAGAAGAACGGGCAAGAAATTCCATGGACTCCATGAAATCAGTAGGTTACCCAAGGGTCAATTCTAAAGTCCGGTAACACTAACATTATAGGGTTTTTGAAGTGAAAACTTAATTAGGCGCGTTGAGCGATTTTTGGTAGGGGAAAAACGTATGGGTCCGCGTCACCAACATGCCCGCGCCGACATGCTGTAGTAGCAGTAAGAGAAGTTAAATTGAACTACACGTGAAAACTTTAATTTGTTTACCTATACTGTGTATTGTTTAAATTATGTTTTACATTACTATTATATTTAAGTAAAAACTTATTTGGGCGCGCTACACTGTCCTCCCCCATACCTATATGGGGGAGGACAGTGTAGGCCCGTAAAAAAAGTGCCTACTTAACAAAATAGAAAATGGTCTACAAATCTAGTCTTTTAATTCGACAGCATTCTAACAATCACAAAATATAAAAAAAAAACGATGTAAAATATTATTAAAATAATAAAAGTTAAAACCTTGTTGAAATTAAAATTGCACAAATAAAATAAACATCGTAATTCGGGAGCAGTTAATAGACATTAACATAGTTTTGCCGTTAATGAGATGCCAGGGAAGCCACATGTGCAGAAGGAATTAATGCTAAACTTCCTTGTCTTCAACGTAGTCTTTAATCTTATATTATGCTTTTTGATAAGGACACGTTTGAAGTGGGTTTTGAATTTTCCATCGCTAAGTTCTATTACAGACTTTGGCGACTTGTTATAAAGGCGGATAGTGTTTATAAAGAAATAACTTGTTTTTTTTTATTTTAATCTAAATTTGGGTATCACGATTTCATGTTTACTACGTGTATTTATTATTATGGAAATCGCTCCTTATTTTGAAAAGTCTTAAGTTTTTGCGAACATATAAAATACTTTCTAAGACATAAAGAGAAGGCAGAGTTAGTACATCAATTTCTTTGAATTTGTTTCTAAGGGAGGACGAGGACGAGGACCCATTCTATAGACCGCGCGGATTGTCCTCTTTTGTAAAATGAAAATTGAATCTACGTCGGCTACCGATCTCCACAGCAAAACGCTATAAGACATAATACTATGGAAATAAGCAAAGTATAGGTACTAACCTAGCTGTGGCTATATCTGTCAATTCCAACAAGAATCTAAAATTGTAGGTGTATTATGTCAAATAAAGAAAAGATCATGTCAAGGACGTAAGTAAATAAAAAAAACATCGTAATTTGGGAGCAGTAAGGTTAAGACGCTGACAGCCGCTAAACCGGGGTCACTGTCAGACTGCATACAAAAGAAAGAGAAGCGCGATGACACAAAGCTTGTAATTTTTTACAAAATATGAAGCAACTATCTATTTACTCAAAAATGAATTGTCATCGAAAATAAAAAACAGCCAAGTTCTGCATGCAAATTAGACGTTCTTGTTATTAATTAAACACCAACCGTACGTTGATATTTAAAACTGATATTTTGGATTGAAACTCAAAGTAGCTTGTTTACCGTTAATAATTTATTATCAAGATTTTTTTTTTCTAAACGTGTTTTGGTAACAACAAAGTTCTGAGAAATATGTTCAAGAATAACATATATTTTTTGCGCCACCACAAACTATATAGATTTGGGTTTTTTTTGTTTAAGACAAGTCTACTTTTATCATTTGCCTCTTGTCGCCAAACCGTCTTGAGAAGCGTAGTGATCAATGCTCTTGCTTTCTCTATAAGGCAAGTGGCCTTTGCCCCGAGACAATAATAGGCTGGTTTTATTTTTTATACACAATCACGACAAGCATGCAAAAGCCTATCAGTATCTCATTTTCGTACAATCACTGCCAGCTAATGACGTCACTTGTAATGTTTTTCCACGTGATTATAATAATAAACATCGTCATAGAAATCGAACCGTCTGAAATCTACAATCTGCCTTTAGCAAGCGGTGACAAAGATATAAATATGTCTAGATATCAAAGCTAAGAACTCGTCGAAAAAAAATGCGTCCAACTGTTGGCCGCAAAACGCACGCACACTACAATAAGACAATGGCGTGTCGCGAGTGTAAGACGTAGCTGTCACCCACACCAGCCTAGCAAAGTTGGCCTGTTTGTTTTAGTTCTTTTGCAGCGCGACACTATCTTGACTAGACATTTGTATAATCAAAGCGTGGTCACTAATGCATACGCCTTCTCTGTAAGCAGAGGCCTTTGTCTCGCAGTGGGACACTAATTGGTTTATTTATAATTGTTGCCTAATTTATGGTTAAAGTCAATTTATTAAAATTTAAACAATAAAAAATGTATGGATAAATAGTGGCTAATCACTAAGTACCTATTTTGTCCGTGTGGTGCCGGACGTAAAGAAGAGCACCATCCTATTATTTCTTCCCGTGGGTGTCGTAAAAGGCGACTAAGGGACTTACTTACCTACTAATGTACCCAGGATTTTGTAATATCTTGATTTAAGGCTCTTTCAAACACACGCGATATCGCGGGCGCGACATGCACCGACAAAGGAATTGTCTTTGTCGGTGCCTGTCGCGCCCGCGATATCGCGTGAGTGTGTAAGAGCCTTTAAAAGAGTGTCCTTGGAGTTTCTTGCCTGTTCTTCTCCATAGAGATCTACGTTTTGGAATGGGCAAATAGCTTCCACTTTCTGAGTAACTGACCGACTCTTTGACAATTCAAAAGGGCCTGTAAATGGTTTAATTGAAATAAATCCTTTGAGTTTGAGTTTGAGACTAGAGAATGGGCAGCAGCGTTCTCTATGCATTTTAACACCATACTGCCCGCCTACCAGTAGCGAAGCTAAAACTTCCATTAGAGGGAAGCCGAAGAAAAAGTTGTTCAGTTCACATAAATTCAAAATTACCTCAAAAATGTTTGTCGGTCCTTTACTTTTCTTAATTTAACGCCATCTAAATTTGTCGGAATTTTTAGTTAAAACAGAAAATATAAACTTCGCGATTTAGGATACCTATAGTCTATTTAAAAACGCGTACGTACCTAGGTACGCGTTTTTTTATCTTATGATTTACATATTAAATACCTATAATGTGACTATGTACTATATTATTTAGTAATAGTAAACTCAGATAGTCTGTGTTCCGAAGGGAAGCCGGTAGGAATGGGATTGTATGAAGCCGTCGCCCCTGCCGCCTACCAAGCGTGGGGATTATGACAACCCCCCCATTTATGTCCAGCAGTGGACGTCTTTCAGCTGTAATGATGAACCACTACTTACTTCGTAACTATTTTTGACTGGCTCGTTGGTATAGTGGTCGCCAACGCTTCTGCTGAGCACGAGACCCCGGGGTTCGAATCCTAGGTCCGGCAAAGGGTTTTTCCACCAGAAATTTCTCAGTAGCCCGGAGTCTGGATTCGTGTAGATGGCAATAGGCTCGCCCCCTATTACATGGGACATAAACATAACTGACGAAATGTGGGTGTACTATACATACACCTCTGCCTAACCCTTCGGGGATTACAGGCGTGGTGTTATCCTAACTAATACAATAAATGTGAAAGTAAGTTTGTTTGTTTGTTACTTTTTCACGCCTAAACCACTGAACCGATTTTTGCATTTACTACGTTGTCAGGTGTACAGAAACGCACATAAGGTACCTGTCATCCCGAAAAAAAGTACTGTTCCCGATGAAAACAACAATAACGTTATTATTATAATAGATGGCGCGACCTGCCTTTCGAATCATGATTGAATTATGTTATGGGATGTATTTATTAGCACTTTAAATTTCAAAAAGCAGAGTACAACCCGAAATTAATTATAAATTAACGCGAGCGAAGCCGCGGGCAAAAGCTAGTGTGTTATAAATAATGAGATAATTGGCTGGTATTATTATTATTAAGGGTGCATTTACTTACTGCAAACGCATTTACGAAACTGGAAATTACAATGTCAAATGACACGGATTACCCTACCGAGGTTTCGAATCTAGGAATTCAGGATAAACGCGCCAACAAAATATCATTATATCACTATGGAAACCAGTACCTATCTTACTATAGGATACGTAAGTAGGTACCTACAATCCTACTTACAACATTAAGACGCTGTCTACAGCGAAACCGCGGTCACTGTCAGACTGCATACAAAAGAAAGAGAAGCGCGATGACACAACGCTTGTAATTTATTGCAAAATATGAAGCAATTATCTATTTACTCAAAAATGAGTTGAGTAATCGAAAATAAAAAACAACCAAGTTCTGCATAGAAATAAGACGTTCTTGTTATCTCAATTATATACCAACCGGTACGTTGATATTTAATACTGATATTTTGGATTGAAACTCAAAGTCAAGGGTTAGTTTACAGATAGTTTGTATTGAGGTTTTTTGTTTAAACGGGTTTTGGTAACAACCAAGTTCTGAGAAATGTTATATGTTCAAGAAAAACATATATTTTTTCCGCTACCACAAATGTAAAAATATTTGTTTTTTTTTTTTAAGACGCTTACTTTTATCTTGAATTTGCTTCTTGTCAACGCCTTAAACAAAAACAAGAAGTAGCAAGTCACTCAATAAAAATAATCCGGCTTGATATTTAGTAGAACAAACACAAGCAAGATTCGCTGAAATTATAACTCTTCTCATTTTGATTTTGTACCTTACGGGAATCTTGACTCCACACAGAGAATTTTTAATAAAAGTATTTCTTTACAGGGCTCAATCACAGCTGACCCATGAACCTATTTTCCTTTCAGGGTCACTGCTTACGTAGGTATATTGGTTCCTACCTATTTTATATGTTTGCTGTTGTCTGTATTTAGTCCTTGGATAAATGAAAAAAAAAAACGTATTTTTAGCCACCAAAATAACGTATTAAGTAGTCAATTTAAAACTTATCAAACATCCCAACTTTTAATCAAGGAAAATAACGCGGTATTTTTAGCGTCAAGGCAAAACAAAAATTGTGTGCTTACACCATATTTTTATCAAGCACTAATAAATAGCCGAATAAATTCATTGCGCTTAAAACATTAATTAAGATCAAAGGGACGCCAAAAGTCCAAAATATAAACAAAACACTACAGCTGTGCTAAGTTACAAAAGTTAAAAAATACTTACTTGGCTCTCAAGGACAGTTGCCGATCATTCGGACACACATACTTATTGGCTTTACTTTGAAAATTCATTGCACCAACAAATAAAACAAATGAAAAAATATGTTTAAAAATATTCGGGAGGCGCGGGAAAGTGGCGTCGCGCGTTCGCGCCTGTTGATTTCGTACAACTGTTGCTTCGCGCGCGTGGCGGACTGGTGGCTCATAATAATCGATATTTTAACAACGCTCTTGAAAACTAACAATATGTTGCGAGCAGCGACATCCTTTTATCAGCGTGATAAACATGACCATGTAAATAAAATGCTTACATACTCTGACCTTGTAGGTAATGCGTAGACAATGAAATAAGAGTTTTGAACGGGTTTTGGAGCAGGATTTTGGGAAAAGAAGCTGTCTCATATTTTCTGTTCCGTTAAAAACTTATTCTCCATGCATTATAGTTGGATATCAACCCACTGAAATTATGTAATAGAAGCTCAAAAATTACGTATAATTACAACAAAATAAATATAAATTTTCAGTCTAGGTATTTTAAAATTCGAAAAGTGATTCGGATATGACGTGATCTAAAGATGAGAGTACACACATAACGCTGTGATATCAGGGCGCAGCGGAACAAAAAGTAATTTGCTATTTTATTGCTAACAATCATTTTCAAATGCCTTAGATTTACCACGCAGACTTACTGTTCTGTCAAATTGCTTTCATTTCATTAATATTTTTGTAAGAAAGCCATAAAATAGAAAGTACAATCCAAACGATTTGATAGATTTTATTTCCACTGGTCAGTGTATCCAAACGTAGAAAGAGAAGCGTTTATAGCTCTGTCTCGTTTTCTCTTCTGACAGTAGTGATGCGCCGATGTTATAACGATTATGAATTCGATAACGATACAAAAAAACCGTTAAATAAAGTGTTAAAAAATAAATGTTAGTGACTTGTTTCTTTTTAAAAGCTATTGGGTATTTCATCTTTCTGCCCTCTTCACATGTAACTGGGATCGGCGCAACACGTTTACTTGATTAATAATGATTTATAAATAAGCTTCCGCTTTTTTATTAATCAATTACTTTTTACTATTTTTATCCAAACTTTGCTATTTCAATCCACTTTATTTAAACATTTTGCAGAATTGCTGACAACGGCCATGCCTGCCATTTAAAAAAAACTAGCCAAGTGCGTGTCGAACCACGCGCAAGGAAGGGTTCCGCGGTCGGGATGTATTTATCACGAGAAAAAACTTAACATTTTTTCATGCTGCCAGTCTTCTGGACACGTTTTTGGATGACAGTGATGTGGACGAGTACTTCGACGCTTAAGTGTCCTTTTTTTTTGTTTATCTCGTTAATACCTAGTGTAAATAGTTGGTTATGTGATATATTGTATATAAGAATTTGAATAAATGTTCTGTACTGATTGTTTATTTTTGTTGTATAACATGTTCTCCCATACATTCCATATGCAAATGTAAGTTTGTACGCTCAATATTGGGAGATTTACCATGTTATTTTAAGACCATAGACTTCATATAGGTTTTCCTGTAATCTATAACTATAAAACGATTTTCTGAATTTTTGCATAATTTTAGCCTGAATGGATTCGGAGATTAGGGTGTTTAATGGACAATTTTCATCTATTTTCTTAAATAACGTAAAATAACTATTTATTTTAAAATTATAAAAAATACATTTGAGATCCTCACAGTAAACTCTTTCGTTTGATTTAACATACGGTACAGAGTTCAAGACTTTTTTTTAAATTTCCATAATTGTCTCCCAAAATTCATTTAACGACGTTTTACATAACTTGTCCGTGCCGACAGAAATTCATATGTGTACCAAATTTCAACTTAATTGGTAGGCTCCATTAGATTCGGAGTAAATTGGCTGTGACAGACGGACAGACAGACGAATGAGTGATCCTATAAGGGTCCCGTTTTTCGGACATACAGAACCCCTAAAAATGCATCGAGTGTTTACCATCTGTTTTGTCCAAATAGAATACCTACATTACTTTTGATAAAAAAATATTACATAATCGTAGTTTCGAATCAATAAAATAAGTAAATCTTATTTTTAGAGTACGAATAATTATGTTGCAACTGCAACTCCGAAAATACCGAAAATAAATTGAAATATCTAATATATCACTAAACGTTATCGTTATTGAGGTAAAATTCTAAAACCGTTACGTGTCGCGCTGCCCACACTATCAATTTGACATTTCACTTTTCAGTTAAGTCTATGATGGCGCACTTGCGAAAGGTGTTTAGTTTACAGTAACTTTTATTTTTATGTAGTGCCGTGAAGTGAAAACCAAGTGATTTTAATGCCGTACCGCAGGCGCTTCTCCGCCAAGATGGCAGATTTCGACGACGAAGTTACCGTCGTCGATGTTTACGACCTGGCATCGGACATTGGCAAAGAATGTGAGATAATTATCGAAAAATACGGCCCTGACGCCGTTACAGCCCTCCTGCCGAAGGTGATTAACGCGCTAGAGCTGCTGGAGAATCTAGCGGTGAGGAACGAGAAGGAGAATCAAGCGCTGCATGAGTTGACAGCGAAGATTTCGCAGTTGGAGAATGATAAGATAGAAAAGGCTGAATACAGGCAGCGTTTCGAGAAGGTAGGTGCTAGAGGTCATTGTTAGGCAAATAGGTGTTATTAGTTGCTTTAGTGCGTGTTGTGCACCGAATACACGAAACATTGATGTTTCGTCACCTGTGAATGCATCGGCTGCATTGCAACAGAACTCTTCGGGCGATGGTATTGCGCGACTGTGTTCACTGTGAATCCGCCGCTCATGTCTAAACGATAATTGGCTTCTATTATACCCATTTTTTGTGAGTACACATAGTTTTAAATTTCTTTTCATATTTAGAACCTCATTTGATATTTGGGTGGCTTCTCACTGGTCAAGTCTTGTTTCTTTTTTATATAATTGATTTAAAAAGCTGTTAGGCGTCCTATTTGTTGGTTCACTGGTTAAAAATTGTTTTCAAGAACTGTTTACAGCAATTTATCCATGATAAAAGTGATGTAATACCTTCTTTCTATTTAATCGGTCATTGCTATAGTTATGTAAATTAATTACAACGTATGCAAAAAATTTAATACTAGTTTGCCTGTAAGATTCTTATCCATACTCATTTCTGCACATATTAAACTGTAGAGTGAATCAAATGCAGTAATAGTCTGTCTTGCATCAGATTTAACTGGCATGAAATTACTTGTTTTGTTGTTTAAATTATCCAGTAGACTCTAGAGACTATACTTAAATAATTTAGGAGCAAACTGCACATATGTGAAAAAAAATCTCTCCGTTCTCCGAAAAATCAGTCCATTCAAAGGTTTCTACTAGATCACCTTTTATGATAACACTATGCTGCACCACACCGCATTGTACACTATATAATTCATAATATTATGGTCCTTTTGTTTTATGACAACACATCAAATCTTTAATAAATAAATACCACATGAAACTCCATGTGGTATTTTGCCTCATACTTCTAGTCAATGTTTGGATTTACTAAGGATTGTTTGAATTGTAGACTTACTTATGTGATGGATCAGCCTGAATGTTGCTAAGATATGACTGGTATGCCTAATCTCAGCCATGAATATTTATTTCACTAGTTAATCATAACTAGAACGCTGAATCTCTAGTATGGTTTCTTGAGTAATCAGATTAAATATTGTTTTATTTCCAATTTTATACAAAAATTAGTCTTATTTCATTGCAACAGAACTCTTATTAATATATATTATATTTCATTTTTGTTAACAAAAATTTTAAGCAGCGTGACTGTTAAAACTGACCGTGAACCTTATGGACTGCATTACGTACATAGGTTTCACAATGTCTTGATAGGCACAATCTACCAGATTAATTAAAAAATGGAAGCAAAGGAGATGTCCGCTTTTTGTATGGGCGTTGGTTTTTTATTCCGAGTAAAATCTAACCAGCGTCAAACTACACCTAAATAAAAGTGACAAAAATATGGAATTTGTAACCACTGAAATAATATTTTTAGACCCCTCCATTTATGAGAAAAATTATAAAATATTTAATGTTTTTCATATATTTTATTTGTTGATGGCAACCCAAATAAAATCTAAAATATATCCCTTTCAATTCTAAAAGGTTAGACTAAACATTTTTGACTGAAAATATCCCATTTCATCATATTTCTTATTGTTTACATTGTCTTAATCATCGATCAAATATATAAAGACAGTAATAACAGTGCCATGTGTCAATTTTGACAAGTTTTCTTTTTGTTTAGGGTGTTTTCACTTTAATATACTAGTTAGTTAGAAAGGTTTGTTCGTTTTAGGAGTAAATTCACACTAAAACAAAAAAAAGATTTTTCTCAAAAATGGAGGCCTTTAAAAATGAATGTTATAGTTAGACCCACTAGCTTTTGGGTTGTTTATCCAAATATATTTAACTGATCCTGGTTAGAATTATTGAATAATAAAAAACCATTTTCGGACATGTCCTTTGTTTGAGATTACCTGCCTCTGGAATTTATCAGCACCCTTCATATTTATGTATTGATTGTTTGTCACAGGTAAAAAGACAGTTCTTATAATAATGCACTATAATTACCCTAATTACGTAACACACATAATCACTATTTGAATGATTTGAAGGAGATTGCTAATCCATTGCTTCATATTTATGTTCGAAAAAATTGTTTTCTCAGCAACGTAAAATAACGCAATGAATTTTGTTGAACTGTGAAAATGACACCCATTGCCACTAAGTGTGTTACCCAATTACCCTGCTGAAGGTGGTGAAACAGACACTATGCATTAAATAAATCATAAAGTTACATCACTATATCAATGTGAGCTATATGCTATAAGAGTAGACCAAATCTCAATGTGAGCTATATGCTATAAGAGTAGACCAAATCTCAATGTGAGCTATATGCTATAAGAGTAGACCAAAGAAATGATTGCAAATAAATGATAGATCATGATGGATGAATGGTGATGATGGTTATTGATTTGTATGGTGTACATTATAAAGAGTATTCTAATCTATTCAATGGTTCTGATTCTAAAACAATAGATGGATTGTGTGAAACCTGGTATTGCTAGGAAACGGTTGAATACTGAGATGACGGTTAATAAAGATGTTTTGAAGAAGTAGACATGTTGCTGATTTCAAACCAATTGAGAATTGAGACAAGGTCAGAGAATGGAATCTTGATAAACTGTAGTCCCCAAGGGTTAGGCAGAGGTGTACCGTTAAACTACACCCACATTTCGCCAGTTATATTTAAGTCCCATGTAATAGGGGGCTAGCCTATTGCCATCAACTGGGCACAAATCCCGACTCCGGGCTGCTACTTAAAAGTTCCTGTACAATAAATTGTTTAATATATATATATATATAAAAATAAACATTTAAGTTGCTGATGACGTGCAAAATTGTTTTAAAGTGTCTAACAACAATAGGCAGGCTAATAAACTTTCACTTTAACAATAAATATATTATAATAGGTATATAAAGAGATTTGTTTTATGATAGCTGACTCCAAATTCTACAGGGAAATCTTGACAATAATATTATTAGTCTGTAATCCATCAATATAAATTAAAATGGAGTCTGTCAGTTAGTAAGCGCATCACTCTAAAACAATTGGGTAGATTTGGCTACTTTTTGGTTAAAAACTAGCCAAATCGACCCAATTGTTCACAGTCAGAATTAGACTTTCACTGAAAGAAAAGTTGGAAACGATGCCCAGAAAATTGTAAAATCGGTAAAAACAGAAAGTGATTTTTTCTATGAGATTTTTGAATGAACTCTAGACAATATTGAAATTTTGACAGTCCATCGTCTGTTGGGACAGCTAGTAGTGAATAGAATTCAATATGTAACAACTATGAAGATTTATTTCCTGACATTTGAGTATTAATGAAACCTATTATGTTAGCCAGCTTCATAATATGAGATAACAAAGCTGGTTTGTGCATGACAGGACAACATAGGTACAAACAAATAAGAACTAGTTTTTTTAATAATATTCTAGTCTTCATTATTTAAAAATAGTTTTTAAACCTAGATTTGCCTCTCAATTACTAAGATACACCTCTGTCTAACTGTTCGGGAAGACCAGGCGTGATGTTATTAAGTTTTTAACAAAATAATTATGTACTGTTTACATAAATAAAATAGTCTCCAACCTATTTAGAATGTGTTCTTTGCACAATAAGCAGCATGACTACCCACTTTAATCATCTATACATACATACATCGTCATTTCAGCCGAAAGACGTCCACTGCTGGACATAGGCCTCCCCCAAAGAGGGAGGGGGTTTGCCATAATCGCCACACTTAACAGGTGGGTTGGCGATCGCAGTATGGTGTTAATATGCATAGAGAATGCTGCTGCCCATTCTCAAGTAAGTCCCTTAGTCGCCTTTTACGACACCCACGGGAAGAATTAGGATGGTGCTATTCTTTACGTCCACACGGCAGCAAAATAACAGCTTTTTACTAAATGCATATGAAAGTAAATTTTTATTTGTCTGTCTGTTTGTTTTTTCCGGCTAATCCGAAACGGCTACTCCGATTTTGACGGGACTTTCACTGACAGATTATAAGGAGTAACTAAGGCTACGTTCATTTTAGAAAAAGCCACGCGGGCGTAGTAGCGGGCAGCAGCTAGTGCATATTATAAAAATGTGATGGGCCATAAAAATAATGCACAAATTATACTGAAAAATAAATAAAACCATATCATAATAGAATATCTTCACAAAGAATAACTTGAGTACTTCCTTAGACACCGACACCAATCAGAAGGCATAATCAAAGAATTTAATCTAATAATATTATGTAAGGTGTAACTGGACAAGTGAACAGATAATTGTATCTCAAATAGTTATTATATAAGTGAAAGTTAACTGTTAAGCTCAAGCTGGTGAAAGCTTAGATGGCAGGTGATTTCAAGTAAAAGTATTTGTAAGCTTCTTTCTTTAATCTACGTTCACACTGCGGTACTAGCCGCTATACGAATATATCTCCATTAGCTTTGACCCGCGTGGAGTTCGGATATTATCCCACGGGGACGTACTACCGGTATAAAAATCCTATGTCGTACCCCAGGTCATGGTCTACATGTGTGCAAAATTTTATCGAAATCCGTTCAGGCGTGGAACTTTCCCATGAGGTAATTGTAATAGTATAAAGTATGCATTTTCCGGGCACAAGTACCTTTATAGGAGACATTACGGGCTGAAACTCAACACCAAGACATTCGCAACGCTTAAAATTAAAAAGTATATTTTTCGACTGGCTTCTTCTGAGCGCGTCGATGGCTATCTAAATGGTCTTTGCCCAGAATTCGGCTACGTCCTTGGCGCCATCACTAGCGTCCACCAGTTCCTTTAACGTGCAGCTGTAAACTGTTGCTGTGTGTGCTGTAAACTGTTGCGACTGTAAAGACGGCAACATTTTGTTTAAGTAACTTGTACCGAAAAATGATAAAAAAGCTCGAATTAGGACTATTTTTTAAGAAATTAATTGATTAATAATAACTTAACGGTACTTATATGGCACTTTCGAGTAAGTCAGAACTTAATAACAATAGAAAAACTTAATAACTCAATACAATTGATTAGATTGTGCAGTGAGTTTTCTACTTAGCTGCAGTTAAGTAGAATTGCCAGCAATTACATTAGTAATGCCAGTCTGAGGTTTCTGACCAGTTATTTCTAAGCCTGTCCAACTTTCTCGACCAGGCATACCTAACAAGGGCATAATATTGTAGGTCATAGACACAGATTTTACAAGCTCTTATCATCTGGTAATTATACTACCGAAACTTTAGTCTTCTTGATCCCTAAGTAATTAACTTAAAGACAAGGTCCATTATGACAGTACCTAAGTCCTTTATAAAAATTAGCTACATAATAGGTCGCTCCCACAGCATTTGGATCAATTCGCGTCGTTACGGCGAATTAACTCAACATTTCTGAATTCAAGACAGTTTCTCAGTGCTTGAGCTGCATTATAAGCCGAATGTTTGGTGCAACTATGATCCACAGAACTTACGTCGACACGATGATAGCCCACTTCCTGCTGGAAAGACCACCAAGGTGCCAGCCAGTTTCCAAATTAGCTCTCTTAGAAGTTTCTGTCGTCACTCTGATGCATTGCAGACGATAGGCGTCTCCATTGTGCCGATGCTTCCCTGGTTTGTTGTGATTGCATGATAGATGTTACCATAAATGATTATTGCAGGCCTGCTGGCCGTTCTGCCAAGAACAGTCGGCGTGAAGCTGATTTTCACAATACAGCAAAGCAACTCTCTTCGATTCGTCTCTACGTTGTGTACAAGCAACGAGTTTAATATAGTCATGCTGGATTGATCTTACAATTTCCCTAACTCCATTCCTATTGCGGCATGCTTCCCTGGTATGTGCTAATCGCATCCTGGGGGCCTACCATCACCTCTTATAGCAGTATTATTTTGATCTTACTTCAGTGTGGCAAAGAGATGGATCTCTTTAACATAGTAATAGTCATTTATTCAATAACAGTAATATGTATAAAATTAATAATTACATAACACAGAAAACGAACAACATTGATTTTACGAAATTAATTCAATTACGATTTTATGAATGATAGGCTGAAAAATGAGCTGATAAGGCAACGGTGCAGTTTAAAAGAAGATGTAACAAAAATTGAAAAGAGTATGCTTAGATGGTTTGGTCATGTTGAGAGGATCAGAGATCAGTGAAACGCGACTAACAAAAGGTATTTATAAAGCAGAGGTGAGTGGAAACGCCGGGAGGGGATGCATATAGTGACCAAATTGGTGATGTTCTTCAGAAAGGTCAGGTGCGTAGTACTCGCAATCGGCGTGAGCGTATGACCAGATGTATGAACACAGGCGAAGCAAAAGGAGTATGTAAGGAGCGTAGCAGGTGGCGTTCTATATTTTCTGCCTACCCCCATGGGAAGAAGGCGTGAGTTTATGTATGTGTATGTAAGTAATTCAATTGCATAAATCATACAATAATTTAAATCAAAGATAGGCATAACAAATCCCTACACACTCTCTCATCACCCTCTCTTCTATTGAAGTAAGATTAATAACTGATAGAAGAGGTGTTGGTAGGCCCCCAGGTTATATATTCGAGGCCTCGCAAGTCATCTGCCGGCTGCAACATTTCGCCTACCGTGTCACGAACTATTTACCACAACAAACGCCCATATTTAGTAGTTTTCTCATGGCCATATATTATGCTAATGAAAACGAGTGAGATGTGCGAGGTATGCAAGCATGTCGTGTATGTAATCTATGTAATTTGTTCAAGGATTCGTATTACATGTTTATTTATTACTGTAACGTTTGTTTTAATCGTTTAATTCAGCTTTGTTTAGTAATCTTTTGGCGTTGTGATGTAATTTCTCGGTCTTCACTTGGTTTTGTCTACTCAATTTGGAACGCCAACAGACGTTACTGCTGGTCATAGCGGGATACCACAATAGCGGGTTTATCGGTAAGTGTTCGTTTGGTCTTATTAGGTTGATGGACCTCCCACCGGTACTCTAAAAATATCACGCTGTCAATCAATCATCTCCCTTTTGCTTGATAAGCTTAGCGAAATTGAATTTTAAACAGGTTACTTTTAACTCGCTTCTTCTTAAGTCTGTAACTATCCGGTTCTAGATCAAGCCCTCTTGGTTGATGCCGCCATTGTCCTGTCTTGGACTATCCTTGTGTATATTTTCCTGCTGTTTTCGATATGTCGTCAATCAACAAAAAACTAGTAGGTGCATTCCTTGAATAAAATAAGTCAGATATTTCAATGACTCATGTATGAACTTCCTAACCTTGAGTGTAAGAAAAAATGCAATCATTTAGAGTTGCATATAAGTATTACATTCATCATGCACAGAATATTTTAAATGAACCGTTTTTATACATCTTTGTATGAATGAGAAGTCAAGGAACCGGCTCAAATGACCGTTGGTCTGCGGTAAACTGAAATAATAAAAAACTTTTTACATTAGGCTATTGTAAATTGGATAAATTACAAACTAACCCACTAAAAAGTGAAAAATAAAAAACTTTTTACAAAAAAAAACAACCGACTTCCAAAAAAAACACTACAAAGTGAAAAATAACTTTAATTTCGGAAGTCGGTGGCAAAAAACTAAAATACAGATCAAAAGCCACCGACTTCCGAAATTAAAGTTATTTTTCACTTTGTAGTGTTTTTTTTGGAAGTCGGTTGTTTTTTTTTTGTAAAAAGTTTTTTATTTTTCACTTTTTAGTGGGTTAGTTTGTAATTTATCCAATTTACAATAGCCTAATGTCAAATGCTCATCAACTTTTACAAAATATTGCTTTTCCCGATGCAGGGGCGTTAATTGTTGAGGAGTTTTCCTGGTAAGAACCAGGAGAACTGATGGTGACTTCACCATATGCATTTTGACGAGCATAAATTGCTTAGCAACCATATTAAAGTGCCTAATCGAATCGCAACGGTGAAATACTTATTATTAAGTAGTTCCGGTGGCCATCTGTGGTCTTCATCATCAGTTTCACTTCACCAAATGGTGCTTTTCGAGTGCAAATGCACGAGTTACTATAAAAAATACTCAAATCGCTATAGGTATGCCTATAAAATTTGAGGATTTCCCTCGATTTCCATGGGATCCCCTCATCAGATTCTGATTTGGTGGCAGTGGTACCACCTCGGGAGCATACCCTTCCAAACAAAAAAATAATTTTCAAAATCCGTCCACAATTGACGGAGTAATCGGTGAACATACATAAAAAAAAAAACAAACATACAGCCGAACATATAACCTCCTCCTTTTTGGAAGTCGGTTAAAAAACAAAAGAGATCAGCTACACACTAAAACAATCCTTGCCAAGGATTGTTTTCTGCATTGATCAAATAGGGAAGGAACTGAGAGTCTGTTTAGCTTCACACAAGCTAGTTTTGCATAACTTTTTAACGTAACAGCTCAACCTGCCTATATGATAATTTTCGTTTCATGTTGCTATACTTACTAACAAATGTACGACGCAAATGCATGATTTCTTTTATATTTAAAACAATTGTACTACGTAAATAACATACAATGCAACAAGAATTTATTAACAAGTTGTACTATTGAATTGAATAATTGCCTAGTTTCCGGCCTGCATGCATGACTGGTCGCTTATTGCATTCTATGTTGCACTAAAGGCTGAAGATGACGATTTTAATGAGCACAAATCATTCTTGACTGGATTAGATCATCTTTCATGGTCTTATTGGTTCGTATTGATAATGTCTTATGAGGTAAGGTGGCATGTGAAGAGGAGGGAGGAAACGCATGGGACTGGAACTGTGATGAATATAAATGTACATAAATGAACAGGGAGGAAATGCATTGGACTAAAAGAGTGATGAATAGAGAGGGAGTGGAAGGCCAAAGAAAAGATGGATGGATTGTCTGAGGAATGATATGAATGACAGCGTGACGGTTGACGGGGGAATATGGAAGAAGAAAACATGTCGCGCCGACTCTAAGTAGCGTGATCAGGAAGATGATGAGATAAGGTGGCTAGTTTTTCAAAGTTTACTCTTCAATATATGAGTGTTTAAATCCATGACGTACCTTGACCCATTAATGGTCCACATTAGCCCTGGCTCGCAAGAGCTGGAAGTTATGGGGGAAGGCGTTTGCCCAGCAGTTAGATGATAATGGCTGATAATAACAGGAGCTTGATATTTGTCTATGTTTGTGGTGGACTCTGATCAGGGGTTAGGGCTTACTTATTCGTTTCTCTTATTGACACGAACGATACAGGAATAGATCATGCCATGACAAAAGTACTAGGCACTGAGCAAGGTGGTAGTGAGACTGGTAGACTGACTACTCGGGCTGTTATAAGTTCGATAATTGCGACAGCTCCTGAAAGCTCTCTCCTTTTTAGGAGTATGGACGGTTGTTTTGGTTTATGTTGAAAGCAAGTTGTGAAAAAGCGTCCCTATTTAATTGTTAGGATTTGGCCAAGCGTTTACAGTTTTTGTAATGTGATATGACATGCTCAAAGTTTAAATGAAAAGTATTATTTTAAAACAGCACAAAAGCCGATGAGATTACCTCGTACAGACCAATGCGGTTTCAAACCTCATAGTATAAATTAAAAGATTTCGAGATAAGCGCTGTGTTACATATTCAGTTTCTCGTTTAACGCTAGCTTAGCACTTAAAATTGTTCTTTTGTCACGTATTGTTGATCTAAAATGAAGTTCTTAAACATTCATAAATTTGAAATGTGTCCAAAAAAATTCTCATCATAACTCCTCAAGTATTTATTGCATCATCATAATTATGAGCTCATACTGGGTTTTTTGGCTACATTTAACTATAGTGTCGTTTAAGTTTTTTAGTTCAGAAATAATCAATTTCTTCCTCATGAATGTCTTCTTTTAAAGACTCCTATTTTTCGCATTTGCCAAAAATTATCTCGCTTGATGAATAGTTCATATCTCTTAGCAGACAATAGGACGCTGCTGGACATCTTTCTGATAAAAACAAAAAATTACCTTTTAGACAACTGTGGATAGTGGCACATTCTTGTTTGGCCGAACCACAGTACTGTACCAAAGGACTGTCATCATTCCATTCAAATCATTCCCTCTACGTGGACCCCTTATTAATTGTCCTCCATCCTTGGTTATGTCGACTTATGAGTTTTCTCGTGGAGCATTGCCTCCTCTTTTGTTTCATTTATGGTCTTGGTCAACGACTACTTCTGTTCTTGGCGTCTTGTCATCAGCTACGTCAGTGCCTCACCTACCTTCAGTGTTCCCAGGCGTAACGGCACATTATGTAAAACTTTGCTTAACTCTTTATTGTACTTACGATAGTGAAATGAAAAGTAAAGTGTTGGCCTTCGATATTGTTACTGCCTACTGGTTGAACGTGTGTCAGTAACTTTGGGGTAACTGTGTCGTTAATTTACGTAATACGGCGCTGTTTACTGGCCCTTGTGCTAACAAGCACTTAACCTCTAACTAGGCGAAAACGGCTGTGGCACTTTGCAGTGTTGTACTTGATGAGGATTTTACCACCGAGAAATGGCACGATAAGCATCAAGATTTTGGTAAGTGCAAGTCATCCGTGACACTAAAAGAGAGCATTAAATGATTAGGATTGCATTCACTTCACGATTTTAATTCTTCTTTTTAATTGTATCTCCATGAGTCATGGCCTACATAACAATATTTCTGGTCATGGTAAAAGATGAGATAACAAGCATATTTTAAATTGTCAGCATTATTTATTTATTTATTTAAACTTCTCACACACAATAATGTACAAAGGCGGACTTAATGCCTTAGGCATTCTCTACCAGTCAACCAAAGATGGTGAAGAGATAAGATGGCGGGTGCTCTGATTGAGAGAAAATAATAATATTATAAAATATTAAAATATAACATAGTTAAATATAAATATAATAGGTACAAAAGTACATAAATAGGTTATAAACTTAGTTATAATACACCGTCGCTCTTGAGCATTCGTGGAAACTTTCAATACGGGGTACGGAGTGCAACACTATACGTACTCTTAACATGAATGGATAATCGAAAGAACTGTAAACTAGAATGATCTCGTTGCGTCTTAAACGAAGTAGACTGAAAGCAGCTCTACGGGAAAGTGGTATTTAGTGAAAAAGGCATTACCAGCTTTAATTACTCATATCAGGGACAGGTAGCATCACCTATGCAAAAAACCGGTCAAGAGCGAGTCGGACTCGCGCACCGAGGGTTCCGTACGTATATATGATGTTGATGATTTCTGAAAAACTGTGCTATTTAGAGACATCGTTTTATTTTTCCTGTAATCTTTACATAAACTTCTATCACATAGAATAATTTCAGATTTTTCTCTATGCTAACTTCGGTATTTTTTTTTACATGTAATCATCATAAGTCGAAAACTATGATGCCTAAAAAAAATATGTTTGAGAATGTGCAAGCAACGATTTTATATGATACCCCACATACCCTAGTAGACTATCGAATTTTTAAGACCCCCTTTCAGGCCCTGTTGCAGAAAAGATGTATTTTTTAAAATTTCTTTCTTGTTTGCAAAATAGTTTGGTAAACGTCAAAACTATTCCAAATTTCAAGTTGATAGCAGTAGTAGTTCTTGAGATATCCAGCTGTGACAGACAGACAGACTTAGTCTCACCATAAGGGTTCCTTTTTACCATTTTGGTACGGAACCCTAAAAAGACTGGTTGCGGTCACAATCTCATAAAGATTTATAAAAATTTTCGATGCAAGGCCGGAGGGGGGGCAGTCATTTTGAATCGAGTATGTTTCTGGGATGATAATGTATTCTATCTAATGTTTATTTGCATATTATTGAAGTGCGATATCAGTGTGCGGAATGTTTTCGCGTTTTATCAATGATAAAAAATCTAATCATGCTCTGTTTTGTGCTGATTTCAGTACAAAACAGAGCATTATTAGAATTTTAGGTTTACATCATGTAAACTTGTCACAAATGTAATTGAATTTCTCTCTTCATTGTAATGGAATCAAGTCTATCAACATAATGAGATGATCTAGCGGTTTCAGCTAGATGTGATTAGCAGCAGACTAATTTTAAGCTGATCTAATTTGATGGAGAGCGCTCGTCCCTTAATTGGTGCCTACATAAGTACTAAAGTATTTCGGTCGATAAGGGGATGAGATTGTTAAAGAATACTGGCTTTTTTATAAGTTATTGCGTGTGGTGCCGGACGTAAAAAATAGCACCATCCCGTTTCTTCTCGTGGGTGTCATTAAAGGCGACTAAGGGACTTACTAAAGAATGGGCAGCAGCAATCTCTATGCATTGTAACGTCGTACTGCGATCGCCAACCCATCTGCCAAGCATGGCGATTATGGCAAACCCCCCTTGGGGTAGAGGGGAAGGGACTATGTCCAGCAGTGGACGTCTTTGGGCTGAAATGGAATGGTGCCGTACTGATAAAACCTAAATTACGTATACCATAAATAGGCCGCATCACAAACTTTTCACTGAAATATGGAAATGTGACACGGACATAGCCATACGCCTTTTTTCATGTGTAAGTGCAGGACATAAATATTGCTACGGTCCTTACTCTTTTTGGTTCCGCTACGTTTATCTTACGTCTTGTCATACACGTGAGTCGGTTGGGCCGTCGGTTCCGACCATCCTTTTCCTTTTGTAAATCGCCTTTATTCATTTTCGTAACGTGACTAATCCATCTGCTTAAATCTAAGCATTACTACGGCCACGTCTTAACTGCAACGATTAAATAATACCGCGTCTTGAAAATAAAAATACTGTGATTCCATCTCGGTATTTTCTACAGTTACGCTACAAGAAAAGCGGACTGATTTTAACCGAATCAATAAATAAAGCGGATATTAGAATGATTCTATTGGATCGCTCGCCGCACAGTGGATCGTCCCCATACAAGAGGTGTGACATAGAATCAAAAATTGGAAAAGTATTTAATAAAAATAAAATAAATATACAGTTGCATTCCTCTATTAAATAACAACAAAAATTGTTACCACGCTTTTTTATTTGACCAGCACTTTCGGAGCGATTCGATGAAAACTGTTATTTTTGTATGTAAACGAACACAAAAATGTCTGTATCTCATGATTCCCTCTTTGTTTCGATTTACGGTTTTCACTACTGTTATTTACCCATTTTATGCCACATTTTCTTCAAGGACACATGGTGCCGCCAGAGTGACCTTTCCGATATATTTTGCCTATAGTAACTATCTTTGTTATTGTATTCCTGATGGAATGGAGGTACATTAAGTATACTTATTAATGAGACTAAGTAGTTCCTTAAATAACAGGTGCATTTGTGAGTACTTTAATGACATATGAACGCTTTTGTTGCAATATAACTAAAGCGTTAATGAGTCATTAAATAACGACTACGAGTATTTGCTTAATCTAATTAGTTATTGTAATTACTGAGAATTACACATAATTAGGAAGTTAAATGAAGAAAAGGCATTAGTGAGTTCTATATATTGAAAAAAATATCGGTAATGAGTTGTGACATCGCATTAACAATAACAAGTCGAAAAGAAAAGTTTTATGGTGAATAAGAAAATATAATATGTATTAATATATTTTTTATTTAAAAAATCAATCAAAATCAAAAGTCATTTATTCAAACTAGGCTGAGAATCAGGACTTTTTGAACGTCAAAATTACATGAGACAGTCCCCCAAAAACGCCCACCCTTCACCACTTCCTAGTGCTTTAGCTGGGAAGAAGAAGTGGCGCAACAAACTCCCAAGCAGCTGTCTGTTCATTTAAAAACTTGAATCTATACAATAAAATGTAAAATATAACACTAACTAATATAACACTGTAAAATATCATTAAATCTTAAAGTAAATTACAGTTAAAGCTATAATAATTTATAAATAAAAAATAAAACAACTAAGTACTAATTACTACTAATAACTAAATAAAAAATACTAATTATAATAAAAAAAAAAATTGAATTATAAATACTAATTATAATAAAAAATAAATAAATACCACCACCTTTGTACGTATTTTTCTGTTCCTTTCTTCTTGTATGTTTATATATGTGTGTACATAAATGGTTAAATAAATAAATAAATTAATTAATACTACCATTTAGTTACAAAAAATTATATTAGGTACTATAAGACTTAAACTATATTTTCTTCATCTTCATCATAATCATTATTGTCGTCATCTTCTTCAATGTCACTACATTCCGAAACTGCTCCAACTATTGTATCAGTTGAAATGTCATTGAGCTCCAATTCACCGATCATGTATGAGCAAATCGTCCAGTTCTCTAAATGAAGATTTTTTTTATTTATTGGTCATCTTTGGTCGTAGGCTCGTTAGAAGAGGATCGGAAGATAACAGAAGATTATGAAGGATGTCTTCATTAGTGTCGATGCTACTATGCGTTCGTGTATGATTTTCTCTAAATTTACGAAAATCCTTGTTTCTTGCTTCAGATGCTTCTTCAGACAAAAAACCTATCTGGCACTACTGATAGGTGCTCCACTATCTGCGATCCATGAATCAGCAATTTATGTAAACTTGATGGCATGTTATACATGGATATAACTGCACGAATAAATTTGCTGTTTCTTCACAATATAATTTGAATTTTAGGATTTCAATTTTTTCGCCTGAGGAAATGCATTGCAAAATTACAGTGAGTCTTCTAATTAAATTGACGTCTAATTTTGTAATTTCCACAGTCATTTCAGGGTTTGCAAAAAACCTTCTAGCAGCATTTCCAGTGTTTGTATTGCCACTACCCTGCTTTACAACATCCAAAAGTAAGCCTGTGTTTCTTCGGAAAGCTGCTTGAATAGCTTCTTTCCTATCTTTTAACTATTTTTTTATTGTCGTCACCTTTTGCTTGCCATGATTTTATGTCCATTCTGTAGGCAATGTGTAATAAACACTCCATAGAACGAATCCAAGCATGCAACGAACTCAATCCATGCTTGTATAAATCTTCATTCACAGGTTTAGCTCTCACTTCTTCCAAGTTATTCATCTCGCTTGGGCGAGCTTGCACAAATCACACACTGCTGCCGATGTTCCAGATATGATTGAATGCACCTTACCATCAATCATGGTTAACTACAGATTGTGCGTAATAGTAGCATTGCCGCAATCAGTTGGGTTCAGTCCACGAATCTCGGTCTTAAATATATCCATTTCAACCTTTACATTTGCTTCCGTTTCTTTCATAAACGTTAATGAAATCGGGCGACAATATGTGGTTGACGATGGCCGATCATTCTGCCACACTGTGCTTCCACTAGAAGTCACTAACTTAAGAGGTACAAGACTTGCCATAAATACACTGGATAGATCTTGTTCAATTGTTGTTGTCCTTTGATGATAAATGCTTTGACTCGAAGCTCCATCAAAACCCCATTTACTGTGAAGCACAAGTTGTTCACCAGCATCAAAATTCGATTCAAGTGAATCGATCAGTCTCCTAACTGTGAGATCAAGGAGGGCTTGGAGTCGTATCTTTGCAGAAGTATCAGTCACAGTTACGTCTTCTTTTGCCGGGTAACACTTAAGTTTTTCTTTCACTAACATGTAATAGCTTGGGTATTTCGCATGACCTTCTTTAAAACTAAAGTCCCTAAGTGTGATGTAACGCCACTTGGATAACTGCATGTAAACGTAAAGAGCAAGTGCTTTGTGAGTAGGAACTTCACGAAGCAAAGTATTCTGTTTAGTTTCCAGGGACATTGAAAACTGTTGAGACGTGTTCAGGATTTCCCAGCAAATGTTTCATTATTCTGGCCACATCATTTTTTCCGGCAGACTTAAGTGCACTTTCAACAGTATGTAAAAGCTCATCTGGACGACTGCAACTAGCACCCACCACTTCATCAAATTCCTCCTGCCCATAGCCAGTCTATATGGGGTTGGCTTTACACTCGTCTTTTTCTTCTACATATTATATCTCTATCCAAGCCTCGCGCCTTGATCTCGGTCCCGGCTGTTATTCGTAGATCTTTGACAGTTGTACCGGATAATCAGAAGCCCAAAAGTCTGGCAACCGGTTTTACCTAGGGGAGGATAGTGTTACCCGGTAACTGAGTCGTGGAGGTCAGATATGCAGTCGCTCCATGTAAAATTCAGCTGCATCCGGTTAGACTGGAAGCCGACCCCAACATAGTTGGGTAAAGGCTCTCATCTCTCATTATCGTCATGTCAGTATCCACTTCTTCGTTATCTTTAACACTATCCATCTATAATTTCTTTGGCTTTAATCTTTGCTTACCTATAGCCGCCATTCTCATTAATACAATAACATTTTTGTTGTCACATCCTTCTCATTCTTCCGCATCATCAGATTATTTATTTTCAAATAGCATAGAAACTTCTTAACATAGAGGAGATATCAGGGAAACAGTCATGAGTAACCAGCATGTAAAAAATGTTTATTCTACATACCCATCATAATTTTTGTATGGTGTTCGAGTGCGTGGATAAATAATAATAACTCGCCTATTATTTTCCTAAGTATATTGTGTTTGGTGGCTCCTAGTTTAACCAGAAGCAGCTTAATATTCAAGGATCTGCCTTGCACGAATGTCCAGCGAATTCTATAAACATTTTAGTTGCCCAACATAACCAAGAGCTCAATGTGAAAGAAATACATACCAAAAACTCCGCACGTGCCAACCCATATTCAAGTGAGCTTTAATCGGGTTCCCGTGCGGATTGAATATGGATTTCTAACGAGTATACTCTAGGACAAAGGCATCGCTCGAATTTCCCATACGTTCCAGGCAATATGCTGATTTATTCAGATTGATCCCTACGTGTGATCGACTATGAAAAGGACAACGGTTATATGGAGATGGACAGGGGGACCTAACTTCGTAATATTATTATTCAGCGGTTACCAACTGTTTGTTGAGGTCGAAGAGGGGACCGATGTTCTATAGACTGTGTTCATTATCATTGTATGGGCAAACTCTGCATGAATAGAAGCCAAAGTATAAATCGGAGTATTGGAAAGTAGCAGACCTTCATAATGTTGTAATACGTACATTTTGAATTCATTGTTAAATGAATTAAGAAATAAGGATTAGAAAAAGAAATAAGGGTTAAAAAAAGAAATAAGGGTTAAAAAAAGAAATAAGGGTTAAAAAAAGAAATAAGGGTTAAAAAAAGAAATAAGGGTTAAAAAAAGAAATAAGGGTCTTTTAGACACTTTTGGGCATACCAAGGAGAGGAGAAAAAATAAACTGCTGTATTTGGACTTTACAGGAAGAAAGTTCAAATATTTCACTGCAGAGCACGGGTCAGGTGAATAAAAAAGTCGGCACCCTATTTGCGTAACATACTTTCAATCACAATCTGAATGATTTTAAAGGATATTGCTAATCCATTGCTTCATATGTGTGAAAAATGTGTGTTCAACAACGTAAATAACGCAATGATTGTTGTTGCACTGACAAAATGAAAGCCATTGCGCCTGATTATAGGGTGTTACGTAATTACCCCGCTTGACATACTTAATTTTCACAACTAATTTGATTTTATGTATAATTCTTCGTTCCTCGGGTTTAGTCTCGAAATATCCCATAAATTAAATCAGCCGAATATTTGAGTTGCTACTCCAATTGGAAAACGAGATCCTGAACTTAATAAGAAGTGACGTCATTTAGATTTGTGAGAGGGCCAGGCCTGTCTGCAACAACATAGCTATGTCTAGATCGAGTTGTTCTATTAGGACTGACATTTGGTTCATATTTTATGATATTCACGCGAATTCTTAATGGCTTGAGGCCGCAAATCAAACTGGGAAACTCAGAACGGAATTTGCTCATTATTAAGACTTGTGGGCAAGTGGTATGAGATGCAATAGGCTATTATATACGTTGCTATAATCATCACGACATATTCTTGAACTCCCAATAAAAAAACCTGTACCTATTTAGAAAACGCTCTTATATTTTTGAGGTTCTTTTTAATACCGCATAGGCCGAATGTTCGGCCGCTGCTTGACGACGGCTAACTACGGCGAAAAAAAAAAAACGACAGTCAGGATTCAAAGTCAAAAAAGGAAACTATGGAAGTTATAAAACGGCCGAACATGCGGCTGATACTTCGGATTAACGCTTCGGGAGTAGACCGATTCAAAATCAAGACCAATAACTATGAAAAGAATCCACGGATGATATTTAGGGCCAGCTTGCGCCACAAATCAGTAATAACGTTTAGCACTAAACGAATTTAAAACATCGTTCGGTTTCAGTCAATCTTGTGAAGATGACTGAGCTGAAACAGAATGATGTTTTGAATATGTTTAGCGTTAAACTTATTAATTGTTTCATGGTGCAAGTGGGGCTTGGTCACCCAGGAAAGCGGATAACAGTCACATACCGGCTGTTATGCGGCCGTGCAGCACAGTGTTTTTCGACCTCTTAAGTATTTGACAAATACTGTGGAAATCTGAAAGTGGCACCGGTGACTGAAAAGTTGTGCGAAAATCGGTTGTCATGGTATGGGCATGTGATGCGGAGGAATGAGGAAAATGTCGCGAGGAGAGCTTTGAGTATGAATGTCGGTGGCTATAAGAGTAGGGGAAGACCAAAGAAACGATGGATGGACTGTGTGAAAGATGATATGGCTAGAATGGGGGTGACTACGAGATGACGACTAATAGAGAAGTATGGAAGAAACAGACATGTTGCGCCGACCCCAAATAAATTGGGGTCAAAAACTGGGCAAAATGACAGATTTTTGTAACGCCTTTATAATATGACGGAGAACCGCTTTACTAAACCATTCAAACAAGCTAGATTGTTAATTAACTGTCTATGGGAGAGCCTACGTCCAACAGTAGTAAACAGACTGTTATGTATTTGATTATGCATTCATTCATCAATCAGCACGCTCTGTTGGGCCATGACTAATTAACTGTAGTATTGTTTCGTCTTATGCACATCGTCAGTGAAACTGGGCATCTGTCACGAATGCATATTTTATAATGTTTTTCTGAGAAGCAAATATATGTAAAAAAATATTTATGTCTGAAGATTCTAGTCATGAGAATGATAGATGAAAAGTCTTAGGGCAACCACGATTCTTCTACGCTATGTAGTTGGAAAATTAATTTAAGGAAAATTTATTTTAAGGAAACGGCCGAATATTCGGCTGTTTCCTTATAATTTGACATTGACCGCAACACCAGTAACGACATTGACCAATTTAAAGTCCAAAATATGCAGGATTCACCTCTGTCTTATCAGGTAAATGCAAAGTTAATGAACTGTTTAGTCAATTTCCATAATTACTGTTGTCACAGCAAGGTCGAATCAGATTTGGCTTACAGTATGACACGTTGCCAGTTTCCAAATGTTGCGTAAAGTAAATAATTTCCGACTTAATTAAAAAAAAGTATCCTATATCCTAAGGTCATGTCCTAAGATCATGGTCTATCTGAGTGCCAAATTTAATTCTGCCTGCCCGGATTGCGGGTTTGTCCGAATGGGATTCTGTGGCCCTGGCACACAGGCAACTGCAGGAACACGGGTGGATTTAGTCAGTAAAAGCCTGACACCCATCCCGCTGCGCCCAGATCGGGAAAAGTTATTTGATCATTTCCCACCCATGAAAGGTAACAGAGTTCCCTTCGCACTTATATTATCACGTATGGATTAGATTCGAAGACCTTCCATTTCGTGGTTTATTCAGCAATGGACGATACCATAAACTTTATAAGCCTTTATGGCATAAAGGCTTTAGCGAAAAAAATTCAACATGTATTCGGCATTTTACAGGAAGTCCAAATTTTAATAGGAGTTTAATGAAATTGCAACAGGCGTTTCGCAATGTTTTAGTAAGCAAATGTTATAGTAAGCACAAATGGAAAGGGGTTTATTTTTTTGAGAGAGGTATGGTGGCCCACTGGTAATGGCCTCGACTTACGAGAGTCGTGGGTTCGAACCCAGACAGGCGCTTTACTTTGTGTAAATTATTTCATCACAACTGCTCTCAAAACGGTGAAGGGAAGCATCGTAAGTAAACCGGCATTTCCTAGAACAAAAAAAAATCGAAGACGTGTGACATCACCAACCCACACTGGGCCCGCGTGGGGGATTACGGCCCACTCCCTTTAACAAAGAAGAGGCCTGTGTCCCAGCAGTGGGAACATTATAGGCTGATTATATGAAGCGTAGGCCGGTTTGATTAAAAAATTGGTAATATTAAGGGCTGGTAATAGAGATAAAAATTGGTAATAGAGGGTGTTAATTTCAGGGTTGATGAAATGGGCCTTGTTTTCTTAGGGATTTTGGTGTTTAGGGAGGGTGGTGTATATGATTGATGTTCTGCTTTGAAAAAGGAAAATATTCAATCCATTATAATGCTTTATGTATACTTTCATGCGTGGTGTCCTAAATTGTTAATTTAGGCACATAATTATGAATGTTATAAATGTAGCCAAAATATACCACCAAGGCATCGATAAAAAATAATTAAAATGGCCGGTAAAAACTAGTCTGCCAAAAACTGTATTCATGAACGTAGTCCTTTGTTTTCCTAGGCTTCAGGATAATTTAATCACTCTAGTTTTTATTTTACAGGAAATAGAAGCCATCGAAGAGCAATGGCGGACGGAGTCGGCAGAGCTGGTTACGGCAGTGGCTCGGCTACAGGACGAGAACAAGCGTCTACGAAGGACTATCAATGCCCCTGCAGACGGTGAGGACTTACATAATCACATACATTTTTTACTGGAAGCAAAGGGTTCTGGGTTTTTAACTCTGGATGCATAAAAATGGTTAAGGCAGTCGATCGTCTGTCTGTCTCTGGTATCGTACCTCCTAATCGAATGGACCGACTTCATTGAGTTTGTTTTGACTTGAAAGCTATTCTTCTGAACGCGATAAACTCAAAAACTACCGAATGGATTTCCATACCGTTTTCACCAATATACGGAGTAGTTCATGAGGAAGGTTTAGGAGTATAATTCATTAAGGTTTTATTATTGGTTATAATTTATTGGCTCAAATATGACGATGATTGTTGAAGATGTCGAGACGTTGAAAACTTTATTTATCCCACTGAAACGTACAACCGTAACGCGCACGGCGTTACGGTTGTACGTTTCAGTGGGATTATTTCCGACCTCCACGCCTGCGAAGCCGCGGGCAAAAGCTATTCAGACATAATGTGTAGTCTTTCTCTCGGTCGAAAAACATCAATCCACACAAACTTGTAGCTCCGAGCCCTCATACACCTTATTTCAGCGGTCGTTCATTCCAAATGTAGAGGAAAAGTTAGGGGCAATAATTATTTCCCGCACCCACATCGTTTCTGATTAGTTTCGGTCGGAGTTTGGGCTAGTGCTTCCCAAGAGACTTGGATAGTCAGCCGCATGTACAGGGTTTATACATATGACATTGACAGCGTTATGATGTCGTAGACGTAAGGACGGTTTTTAGTAGTTCTAGTGTTAGTTTTAATCATGGTCTGGCAGATTGCCATTGCTAAAAAAAATATGATTGACGCGTAAAAGTGTTTGTACAAACCTACTTACAGAAATAAATAATTTATCATTAAATATAGGTAGGTATAATCTAATTTTTACCTGTATTTAAAATCGGCGAGTCAAGGTCACGCTCCGCTTTTAAGTTTAGAAATCCATCGTTCAACGAAAAAATAAATATACGTGATACCTCCCCGCTCCCCATAACCTCTCCCATTCCTCTCCCCCTTAATGGACGATCCCTTACTCATTCCTAGTCCTAGGCCTGTTTGCAACACAAATCACTAAATGCATTTTTTTTATGCAAGTGGGCTCTAGTGTCTCAACATTTCAGCCGAAAGACGTCCACTGCTGGACATAGGCCTCCCCTAAGAAGGGGAGGTTGCCACAATCACCATGCTTGGCAGGCGGGTTGGCGATCGCAGTATGATGTTAAAATGTACAGAGAACGCTGCTGCCCATTCTCTAGTCTCTATTCAACATAATCTGTTTTCAAATCAAATGATTGGTTGTTTGTAGTAATTTGGTCTACCAATCACAAAAGCTCACATGGGATTTAACAGTAGATTGAACGAATAGAGGCTTAATCAAAAGGTCCTGGGTTGGATTCCCAGGACGTTCAAAGTATTATTGTGTTTTCTATTAGGAATTTCCCAGTAGCTTCCCCGGAGTCTGGATTTGTGTCCGGTTGATGGAAATAGGCTCGCCCCCTATTACATGGAACTTAAAATAACTGGCGCAATGTGGGTGTACTTAGGTACTTAATCAGCCTATAATGTTCCCACTGCTGGGACACAGGCCTCCTCTCTGTGAGAGGGACTCTGGTACTTAGGTATACCTCTGCCTAACCCATCAGAGAAACAGGCATGATGTTAGGTTATCAAAAACTGGCGTATATTTATCTCCGTTGGCATGTCATGATACGCCATTTACACACAGACGGAATCTCCACAAATCCACAGGGTCACCGGTCATAATGAAAATACACAAACAATTGAACAAGTCAGTATTTTCTCAAGCATGGTTTCTGATTAGTTTTGCTGTTTTGACGTCCAACTCTTTCCCCAGAGACATTCCATTCTCGGATCATAGTCAAAGTGACTGACGTCAATCAAAATCATGCTCTTTGTGTTTCTATCCTATCTCCGAATATTCGCTTTTGAGGCTTTGTTAGTGTTACGGTTCCACGAATAGTTAATAGAACCTAGGTAGTGAATCTTAATTGGCGAAGCGGCTAATAATGTTTGAATTCTTGAGATCAGTTAATAAACGGAACACTAATGTACAGCTACAATTATTTGTTCTCTGGGAGTCTACTCCGAAGCGCTAAACCGAAGTATCGGCCGAATGTTCGGCCGTTTTATAACTTACATAATTTCCTTTTTTGACTTTGAGTCCTTACCCTTCAAGTCACAGTTTTGACTTTGGCTTATCTCTTCGACTGTCTTTTTTTTTTTTCGCCGTAGTTAGCGATTGTTAGCCGTAGTAAAGAATCGACCGAACATTCGGCCGATACTTCGGTTTTATGTTCGGAGTAGACCCCTTGATTGCTGAAACTGAGAGGGGTCCGTGGCTAAATTATAACAGCCGCGCTGATCGATCGAAGGTTAAATTACGCTTGCTGAGGTTGGTCCGTGGATGGATGACCATACATTACATAACAAGACTTCTCCGTGCCTCGGAAAGAACGTTAAACCGTTGGTCCCGACTGTCATTTGTAGATCTTTGACAGTCGTTACGGGTAGTCAGAATCCCGAAAGTCTTGAGAACCAGTCTTACCAAGGGGTATCGTATTACCCAGTAACTGGGTTGTGGAGGTCAGATAGGCAGTCGCTCTATGTAAAATACTGGTATTTAGCTGCACCCGGTTAGACTGGAAGCCGACCCAAAGGCTAGACAGATAACGATGATAGCTAGAACTGCATTCATACATTTTCTAATAACAGTACCTAATAAATGTATCTCGTCGTTCCGATGACATCACAGTGGAGATATGGTGAATTCTTTAAAACACATATTAATAGTAGTATTTTATTTATTTGTTTATTTCTCAGTATATGGTACATTAAGATGTTACATTAAACATTGTCTCAGACATTATAAGAATATTATATGCATAAAGTTATGAAATTTTGTATTAAAATTAATACAAAATTTCATAATTTTAAAATGATAATTTCATAAAATTATGAAATTATAATTTTAATGTCAAACTAATAGACAGGTTAAGATTAATCAATAATCATTATTTATAATGTCAAAATATTAATAGTTAAATCAAAAATAAAAATCATAATGTCGAAAATATAAATCATAATGTCTAAAAATTAATCATAATTTCAGAATATAAATCATAGCGTCAAAATAAAAATTAAAAATGTCCAAGAATTCATAACAACTCATTTACCAGTTGATTGTCAACGTACACAGAGAACCATAAACCATTGTCAACATTGATTAAAATAATATCAGCTTAAAATAATGTCCCATTACTTGGCAAAGGTCTATTCTCACATAGGGAGTGACATACATATTGTCGAATACAGAAGTATTCAAGTCTAAATTTCACAATACGGGAGTTGCTTTAATATTTTCTTCATTCCTGAAATATATTTCATGGGCACGAAACATTTTATTATTTTAGATGAAACTAAGAATGTTTGCAAGCATTTTCGCTGACTCGATTCTCTCCGGAATTTGTATGTTAAAGACAAAGGGACTGAAATGGAATATTTTCTTGAGTTTCTGCAGAATGTGTGCTCAAATTCTTATGTTCTCGCTCCCTGCAAAATCTATCTTTGACGTTTTATTTTACTTTCTGTAAAATAAAACTGTTTGTGTTCTATCTGTCTGATATTTGTGAGATATTATTTTGTCGCGGGAACCGTGACCTTATCTAACACAAGCCGTGTGCCGGATGAGATATCCCATCTGAATTATTATCGGAAAAATTGTCAAAAAGCATTCACTAGTGCTCACCTTCGTTATAAGAAACGTGTGGTTTATGCTTCTAGACCCATAGCAGATTAGACTGTGCGTTGTCTGTCAGTGAATCAGTATAAGATTTTTATGAAGTAGAAGTATTGGGTATTCAAAGTCAAATTATTTATTTCAAATAGGCACACATAAGAGGCACTTTTAAACGTCAAAATTTACAAAAAAATAGAATTGATTTTAGTTGCCCCTTCCATAAGGTAGTTTCGTATGGAGAAAAATGGGCAAGAAACTCCACCGTTACTCTTATTGTTTTATTAAGTAGGAGTATTGGGTATTGTTCTAATAGGAGTATTGGGTATTGTTTTAAGTAGGAGTATTGGGTATTGTTTTATGAAGTAGGAGTATTGGGTATTGTTTTAAGTAGGAGTATTGGGTATTGTTTTATTAAGTAGGAGTATTGGGTATTGTTTTAAGTAGGAGTATTGGGTATTGTTTTAAGTAGGAGTATTGGGTATTGTTTTATTAAGTAGGAGTATTGGGTATTGTTTTAAGTAGAAGTATTGGGTATTGTTTTAAGTAGGAGTATTGGGTATTGTTTTATTAAGTAGGGGCTTGTGGGTAAATAATAATAGCCGGGTCGATCAATCTGGTTAAGCTACGCTTGCCGCGGTTGGTCCCTGGATCACCATCTTTACATACCAATACCCCTCCGTGCCTCGGAAATAAAATAAAAATGTTTATTTCAATAAAGTGCATTTATATACATGATTTGGAGATCACCTTATAAGCATGAATTGCTTGTGTTGCAATTCCGCTCTTCCAATTAGCATTAACCATAAAGCACGTTAAGCCGTTGATCCTGGTTGACATTCGTGGATCTTTGACAGTCGCTACGGGTCTTTAGAAGCCCGAAAGTCGTGACATACCAAGGTGTATCGTAATACCCAGTAACTGGGTTGTGGAAGTCCGATAGGCAGTCGCTCCATGTAAAATACTGCTATTCAGCTGCATCCGGTTAGACTGGAAGCCGACCCCAACATAGTTGGGAACAGGCTAGGCAGATGATGATCAGGGTCAATGTGAACTTTATAATTATTTTAAAGATCTTGTACACACATGAGATATGCAATAAAGATTTGAATTTGACTAAGTAGAAGTATTGCTAAAAGCGAGAGATTTATAATCTGGATTAAGGTATGCAGCTGATTACTAAGAAATCCTAAAGCATTGAGTATTTGAGTCAGACACCGACGATGACTCTACTTACAAAACAGCTTAGAAACCATTAGTTTCCAACCACAATACTATATTATCTAATATTGAGTAACAAAAACAATGGTGTTCTTACATCAATTTGTGCCATTTCGCCTCAGTTCCGTATGTGGCATCATGTCGTTTCGCTCGCGAGTTATACTAGCAAGCCGTTGTTAGTTTAGAAGTTACGTGTAACGCCTGATTAGCTCGGAGTCTCGGACTAAGCTTCATTGACGCGTTAATGTGAACTCGGCCAAATCATTTCGCTAATTAACGCACTAAGTGCTTTTGACAGCAGATAAGATCGTGCTGTTAACTTTGCTAAATTAGGACAACTGGGACTATGTTCATTCATAATTCGTCCTCCGTCTTATCCTTTGCCCGATTACATTATATGAGTTTGCTACCACTCTAACCACGTGCAAAACGAATGCTTTATATCCTTCGCAACGCAATTCTTTATAACCATCATCCACAACTACTTTCGACCCATGGCATGACCCTTTTCCATCTTTGGTACTCATGTTTCGATCTCCTCTATAAGTCTTCAATTGCTGGGAGATAGAAAGACACCATGGATATACTATCGTTTTCAGATCTCCGGCTTTCTTTCTACCTGTGACTGTCAGACAATAAACATTTTAGTCTAGTCATCATTGACAGCCATTTTTCTAATGCATCTAGAGTAGTAAAATCTGTACCATAATTTAATATAAGTTTCTAAAGCATTTATGTTATAATTATCAACTGAATTACCACCATTAGTATGTTTAATACAGCACATTGCTATGTACGTCAAACCTAATAGCTGTTTTTGCTAAACATTTTATATTTCTTTAGTTTTATACCTACAGAGTATTTTTTGCAATACATAAATGCAGATAGCTCATCCTTGTATTTGTGCAGGTGACATCATATAGTAACTTATTCATTGAATACAATTATTATGGATATGTATTATGATTCATTGGTTACATTCGCCTTAAAGAATAGCCAAATGTTGTCCATGTACTTCTTGGTGTTTACGGCACATTAAATCCCAAGTAGGGTCCAAATCCAAACTAAAAAGATTTACTTATTAAATTTTCAGTCTTACCTACCATTACGCTTTGGAATGTGCAACTAGCTTCACCTTTCTGACTGACCATCCTTCCTTCGACGGTTCAAAAGTGACTGTATATAATTGGTTTAGTTTAAATCATTTGAGTTTGTTTCGGACTTTGACAAGCTTGACTATCATTATTTGAGTAGCAAAAAAAATCTCAGTCTTCTCTTTAAAACCTCAGCCTATTGCATCATCAGAAGGAAATTAGACTCTCATCGTGAGAACTCTTTCGTTGTCAAGTCTTTTAACATTTCGTCTTTTTAGCTGATGGTTCAAAATTCTGAATAAAACAATTAATAAGCATTACAGAGTAGTCTAAACACTAACAATTGAAGCCAAGTCACGATAGTGGTTTTGTGTGATAACTTAAGCATACAAATAGACAATACAATAGAGTTTCTATTTAATATCTTAACAAATAGATTCTTCAGATTTATTGTAGTAGAGATAGTAAGAACGTGAACTAAAATATTGGTTCACACAATGTTAAACAATAAACACGTTACTTACTTCGATGGCAAATTATTATTAAGTTATTTAGAGTTTGGTTAAAGGTCAAACACAATATGACGAATTCTGGAACGTTCCATACCTTTTTTGTCTATAATCTGGCTAAATGAGTAGATAGTTATAATTAAGTTCTATATGATAGTATCAATGAAACGGCTACGAAATCTTCAGTCTCTTTCTTTCGATATCATCGCAGTACCAGATTTACGTACGAAAGAAGACCAAGAGATACTCCACATCATCAAACTGATGAGAAGTTTACTCTTGCAAATTAAACTGCACCTTATCCACCAAAACTAACAGTTCAATATCCCACAGGGTCAAGCGCGCCACCGTCTCCTGCCCGGGAACACGACCAGGAGGTCCTATCTCGACTGAGCAGCACGGCAGAGAAGCAACGAGCTACGTTACGTCATCAAGAGTTGCAGCTACAGGAGAAGCAGCAGCTGATTGACAGCGTGAGTAGTAGTATTTATAAGATTTTATATTTAGGTACTAGCAGACCAAGTTAATCAGGCAACTGATACACGGGATGAACGCACGGAACAAATATTTGTATGACCTACAAGGAGTTGTTCCGGGTCTGGCTGTTTGTGTATGTGAGTTTAAATGTTTGTAAACGCACCCACGATACAGGAGAAATTCCTAGTGTGGGGCAACAATAAAATAAAAAAATAAAAACTGTAAACCTTGACGTCATCCAGAAATATCAGATAGGATTGTCGAAAAAATATCGATGATAAATAGAAGATATATCGATATTAAATACTGAGTATTGAAACCGTATAATAAATTATATAATTTACACCTATTAAAATAAAACATGGAAACATACACAATACACTTTTACACTTTGAAAAAAATCCTTTAGTGTTACATTTTATGCATTGTACGGTCATTGCTCCGCATTACCTGACCATTCTTAAAAAGAAGGAAGATAAGATAAGATATTTATTTCGCAAATATGGGTACAAAACACGGTGACAAAAAAAATATTATTAAAAACAGCCATATTTAGCCAGATGGCATGCAAAAGTACATAAATACAATAGAGATGGACTATAATAATAAAGATAAACAATGTCAATTATTATATTATATTATATATAATTTAATTATGAAGTACTTCTATAGTTATTTAAATATACAATTCTTCTGCAGTCAAAATAAATTAAATAAAAATTTAATTTCTTTAAGTCTATATTTTTCTAATTTGTACCTAATCATTATAAAGGAACAGGATCGGGTTATGCAGGTCACTGTAGGACTGTAGCTACCAAGGACAGCTTATTTGTGTTACGTTTCACCAATCTGTACCCGGCAATACACAAAATATGTCAGAAATCGTCGATAGACTTAATATTGCGGTCTGGTTGAAAGTCTTACGAGGGACGCGGTTTCTAATCATGAGACGCTCGCGTCCCTCTGCGGGCGGGTGGGTCACATTCCACCCATCAAAAATGGATTTTGGTTGCAGTTTCCCTACCATTATCACATAGATTTCGAAGGGTTTAGAACTGATTATAATACTTTTTAGTTAAAAATGAATTGCGCTAGCCAGACCAGGTAGTTGCAATAAAATGCTGTTAAAAACAACGAAATTATGAATATGGGACCTACGTCAAGTTTCAGGAAAATTTCGGCTCTGTAGAGAGTCGTCTTTGTAACATAAGTGTCTGTGACAATCTCAATCAGTGTAAAATTTGTATCAACCCAAGAACGTACTAAAATTTGCTGATAAACATAACCCAAGCCACTAATGATGAAAATATTTCATTACATAATCAGCCTATAACGTTCCCACTGCTGGGACACAAGCCTTCTCTTTCTGTGAGAGGGAGTGGGCTGTAATCCACCGCGCGGGCCCAGTGCGGGTTGGTAGATGTCACATGTCTTCGAGTTTTTTAGTTCTAGGACATGCCGGTTTCCTCAAGATGTTTTCCTTCACCGGGTTGAGAGCAGTGGTGATGAAATAATTTACACAAAGTAAAGCGCCTGTCTGGGTTCGAACCTACGACCTACAACTCGTAAGCCGCGGCCGTTACCACTCGGCCACCACTGCTCTAACCACCAATATTTCATTAAAACTACTTATAGGTGACAAAAATAACTATGTAGTTTTGGTAGAAGACACGATATAGAATCTATAACAAGTTATTGACACTTTGACTAAGTTCGTATTATTGGATGGAAGTAATTTGTTGGGGGATGCGATAAGGTAGCTCGCGAAATTCAAATTCACGTCAGTGTCAGGTTGTATGTTGATCAAAATATGATTCGCGACCGAAAAAAAATAATGTATTTACAGAATTGTAATCATTAGAACCATCAATACACCTCTCTGTTCTTCGCCGAAGGTCTAGTTCGATGCTGGTAATATTATGCATAATTTCAAGTTTGTCGAAGATTTGCCACCATATATGTAAATCCCTTGGGGTTTGTCGTCCGCTTGTTTGGCAACCGATCATAAAACAACAGTTCTATAAGTCCCCGCTTGGTGACAACGGACACACTCTTTGATCATCTTCTTCTTCGATGTGTCGATGGCACGACAATATATTACATTATGTTGGCTTCGCGACTTTCATGGCATCGTCGGTGGCAGCGCAGAGGTATGCCTGCATTTTTTGGGGAACAGACGAGGGTAGGCTAGGAGTTGGAAAATAATTTGCGTCCATCAACACACTGCTGTCGTACCGACAATGTAGCTCCACTTTGCGAGCCTCACTAATGCGAGATAATGTCTGGAATCCATCTCCTTAGAATTCATAACGTGTAAAGCTTCGTTTATGTAGCAGGCATGTTAGTAATAGCCTTCTGTGTCCAAAGGCTTTCATTCAGCACACTGACAGATCCCATTTTGTTCGGAAGAATTTCTCTTTTGTCTTTTACATAAAATCTTGCCTTCTTCCCATGGGGGTAGGTAGAAACTACATAACGCCACCGAGTACGATCCTTACATACTCCTTTTGCTGCGGTTCTTGCGTTTCTATTCACGTTTTACCTTTTGTTATTAATATCTTTGGTTAGTCACCTTTAATTCACCCTCTCAACATGGCCATACCATCGAAGCATACTCTTTTATCTTCAAATAAAATGGTAATGATCCAGTTTAATCTAAATACCACATCGTATGCGTATCATCCCCTATGAGTATTGCACAGAATTATGTTTATCAGTAGCTATTTGAATACCAGCTCTCACCAATTTGATGTAATCTTCCAAGTTGTCTTCAAGGGAACTATATAGACATTGTATTCAAAGAAAAATTGCCAAAGTAATAACCTTTTGACATCCCCAAAGGACGCCAAAATGTCTTTTGACCCGCGACTAATTTGCTCTGAACAAAATTATGAGAGTTTTAACTTTTGTACTATAGTTTCAAGTGACAAAGCCTCTTTGTAATATTACTTGTTCTCACTTTAAAGATTAAGTTTTTAGCCATAAATCCTTCAGGAATGTTAGGCTGATAAAACTTTGTACCTTTGCGAGATATGGAAGATTCGTCGCTCCATTTTGGTGTCTAAAAGTTTTAAACATTTTTATGTCATCATGAATTCCGGTGTTTGTTTTAAATCGTAATCAAAACCATCAAACACGAAACATTTTTACCAAACTAGTTATTTTGGTGTACCTATAAAGTAAAATTATATGATGGCCTTCTCAATTTATAAAATTTAAAATAATATCGCGTATTTTGAAGTTTATTTTGTTTTAGCTTTGCAATAAATGCTTCTGTAAAATTATTAAGTCTCATATTTGAATGCTTTAACAGCTAGAAAATCAAACTCAACGCATTTATTTAAATTAAACCATTTACAGGCACTTTTGAATTGTCAAGGAGACGGTCAGTCACAAATATGAACCTAATTGCTCATTTCAAAGCGTTGTAGGTACCTAGACCTACCACTGGAGAAGAACGGGCAAGAAACTCCATGTACTACATTCTTGTAAATTATATTGTTACAAAATATTTGTGGAAGTAACGATGTTTTGGCCAACTAAGTTGTAGACACTGTCGACAAGACGAAGTAGAAAATATTAGTTCATAATTATTTTATTAATGATAAAAAAGACACGTTAAAAGCGTCCAGAGAATACGTGACTGATCCAATACCAGATAATTGTACAAGTTTTTGTTATGGGTTAGTAAAATATCAACGAGATATAAGTTTTGATTCATCCCTAGATAAGATAAGCCTTGTGTTATTCGCTCACTTTGTTATGTCCGCTTAAACCTATATTTGATAGATCATTTGTTATTTACGAGTTCCAAATGCTATGAGAAGTGTGTCTGTACTAGGGAACGTCTTAAGTTAAGGTAAATTTTCTTACGTTTTAGCAATTTGCAGGTCAGTGTCAGGTCGTATCTTGATTAAATTATGATTCGGGACTATAACAGATATGTTTTACAGAATTATAATCATTACATTAATTAATACATCTCTCTAAGTTAGATTTGTGCCATTGAATGACTTTTTCATGAAATCATTACATTGAGAAACAAATCTAACTTAGAGAGACTGATGTATTAATGATTCTTATGATTATAATTCTGTAAATACATATCGTCGACCGTAATCTAACTGCGTAAGGAACATTTTGCTCAAAATGAGTATAGAATGCAGTTCGTTACAGTTTTTTGCGCTCTTTCGGATGGTGTACGTAACATTGCCGTAGCTTGAAAAAAATGTCCAATACGCCATAGAAAATTGATGTTGAACAATGAATTTACCCTGACTTTACCTATAGAAAAATGCGTTTGTCGTTGTAGGCCCTTTTAAGTATACGTATTGGATACAGCTTTCGCTGACTGAATACCAGTATCAGTATGTCCTTAACATAAACCAGATCTTAAAACTAAATCAACTACGTAGACGTCTTCAATCTATTACCGAGTCTAAATTTAGCATCAACCTTTTCATCAGCATCACTGCCTAACTTCTAGCACAGCTATAAATCGCGCCATCCTCCATAAAGCCTCGAACGAGGTACTGTAAACATTATCTCGTCTTAACAACGTAGTCTTTATGTGTACAGAGATACGGTTGAATGTCGCAGTAAAGTGAAACTAGGCAGTAAAGACTGTCTTTAATGGGCTTGATAGCTAAAAGTCTATTGCGTCGTGTAGTTTAGGGCTTGGAATGTTTAAACAGGTGTTTATATGAAGGAGAACAACCCTGAACAAGCTATAGGTACATCATGCCTTTTTGTGTATGCCAGAGTATGGGTTAAAAGTAATGTAGTCTCGGGAATGTGTCAGGCACTTTTCAATCAAAGAGAAATAAGCCTTTGCTAGTGAGTAGTTCTTCCAGTTGGAAAGCAGAAAACAGCAATATTGCGTTGTATATTGCAGAAATGGACGTTTTGTCCATTTCTGCAATATACAACGCAATATTGCTGTTTTTTTGTTCTAAAGCAGTCTGGTAAAATTATAGGCACATGACACGTTTCTGGGCGATATGTACAATGGAATTTCACATAGGACGATTCGTAAGAAGATATTATGTATTGGCAATTTGGCAGGCAGACAACGATGTGCTCAGCTTGGGCCCAACAACACTGCCCTCGTCGCGACACTTGGTGCGATCTCTCGCTTTTGATCGTGGTTCAGTTCATGGTCGGAACAAAAAACGCGTGGGATGGTGTCGCCTTTTTTGCGAGGAGGAAATGCATGTAAAAGGAGGCGGCGGAGAGGGAAGAGAGCATATCTTTCATTCCACTCGCACCGGAAGAGCTGCCGGGTGTCGATGGGCGCCCGGCCAATTTAAGGAGGGGCCTGCGGGCGGCGAAATTGGGACTGTATCGTTGCTCGAGCAGTCGGGCTCCAAGAGGTGGCACGCATTATTATATGCGTGTCTAATTAAAACGTGTATATGTATGGACTCGGTGCGGCGAGTGTACAAGTATCTCCCGGGCCCGACTCATGGTACTAGAATAGAAGGGTTTTAGTTGGTACGAGTCTGACATAACCTTCCGTTCTTCTTAGAGGTATCCATTTGAATTTCCCCACGAATAAAAAAAACAAACAACGATCAGCAGCATCCTAATTGCGGTACACACTTTACAATCACAATTCCGTATCCATTGCCCTATTTATACGTTTGAAGAGCAGATGATTTTTCAAACATGAATCTATCAATTACTTATCCCCCCTTTAAGATACAGGGGATTTACGCAACTGGGGTGCAGGAGGACCATATTTCACCACTTCTTCAAATAAAAACTCGATTCGCGTAGCATCTCTGCCGATAGTTTCCGACTGATACATTTGTTCAATGAGCCCCTCATCTGTGTGACGCGTACAATTAAATGACACGAAAGGCATGTCGTATGTAGGCTTCTACTAGGTATTGCAATTGTAAAGGCCTATGTACACGGCGTTTTTTTAATGCGCTGTCATCGTCAACGCCCTGCAAAAGCAACAAGCGCTGATTTCTCAAAGCAGATGACGCGCACTACATGCAACGCGTCGTGTATTCATAAAAAAAGCGCCGAGTGAAGGCCTAACAGGAAGGCGTCCACTTAGCTCAGGTGGACCGACTGCACATTTAATCATGAATAATAAAATACTCAATTCGCACGTAGCATCTTTGCAGATAGCATCCGCCTGCTAGTGATAAATTGCTTCAATAAGCCCTCGTCGCCGCATGGTTGCGCAAATCCTTTCCATTTTATTGAAATGTCTCTCTTTTATTAAAATCTCGGGAATACTTCCAAACGCTGCGAGTGCTATTCTTCACATTCTCAGTTCTGACACAATCTTTATCAGCGATAAGATTGTTTGTTTTGCAAATATTGTGATGTTATGAAAAATATTTAGAAACCAAGATTGACATTTGTCGAAGACTGATGATAGAATAGTGTTATTGGGCTTTTTCTGTCAAGAATTTTTCAGTAGCAGCCCGGAGTTTGCTCGGAGTAGGCTCGTCGGCGTCCCATATTACATGGCAGAGGTGTACTATAGGTACTCCTCTGTCTAACCCTTCGGGGAAAACAGGCGTGTTGTTATGTTATTATTTTATTTTATTTCTTAAGAAAACTTACAGCTAGGATACAGATAGTTGACAGTTAGTGAAAGAAGGCCAATTAAAAGTTTTCACTGACAATATTAGGGTAGCATAAGAAACAGCAGACAGACAAACGAAAGCAAGAATAAGTTATAAGCACTCGGAGAGAGTTAAGAAAAGACTGAACAGATTTTAGTGTTTTTTAATGAAGTTTTTACACAGTATTTTTTTTAAGTTTAGGAACACTGGTGGAGAATAAATCAAGATCATCAACACTCTTGACACATCGAGTTGTATGCCCTGCTAGCTCTTATCATATACGAGTTTTGTCGATATATACACCGCACTGAGGGAACTTACAGAGGTTGATGATTCCTTAAGGTGAAGGATGGTACACGCAGCCCAATTTTGCTCATCAATTCAGAACAGTCGGAACCATTTGCCAAATTGAATTATGATCGTAGAATTGCGTATAATGTGATACACCGTGACACATAGGATCAGATCAGGAAACATAAAGTGTTCTGCTCCAAAGCTGGGTAAAGCTTGGCCCCTTAGTGGGTTTCCGTGGAGCCCATAGATATTTTTACAATGTGCCTGGTTATTTCTTGTAATAGTAGGATATTTACAGGAAAAGAAAACGTCATTCATACATCCTTAAACTTTTAGAATCATACCTAAGTGATAGATTACAATGTACGGATATCTCTAGAATATGGTCCTATAACCAAAGTATAAACCACATTTATCTCTGAAGCAAGGTACATAAAATATGGCGTGCCTCAGGGTAGCGTTCTGGGACTGCCGCTTTTCTTGATTTATATAAATGACTTCCCAAAATTCACAGGACAAAAAAATGGTACTCTTTGCAGACGATAGCACAGCTATTATTGAATGTAATAATCCAAATATTATCAAAATGACATTAATAATTCTCTATATAAAATAATAAATTGGCTTAATGATAATAATCTTGTAATTTTAATTTAAATAAAACTAAAGTTATGCACTTTCACCAACGGCTTGAGGAACCACTAGTTAATGTTGCTTATGATGATTCTGAAATAGAAGAAGCAAGCAATGTAAAGTTCTTAGTTAGAACTGGAGATGACAAACTGACTTGGAAACCTCATTTGGAGGAAATTTGCAAGCGGTTAAGTAAATCAGCATATTTGCTATATCAACATTCGAAAACAGTAAATACTGATACACTGTTATACTTGTCAAAAAATAATAGGCCCGTCGCGATGGTCAATCGCGACGTAACTAGTGAAGTAACCATACGACTCGATACTCACGATAAATCGATTCAAGTTAAATGTCAAAACGGGCCTATTATTTTTTGGCAAGTGTTAAACTTGCCAAAAAAAGCCTATCATGGACTAGTCGCCTCAGCTCTGCGGTATGGTGTTATTTTTTGGGGACAGTCAACAAACAGGGAAATTGTTTTCAGGATGCAGAAAAGGATGTTTACGTTTAATGTGTGGTTTAAAAACAACAGATAGTTGCATTCCATATTTAAAAAAGTTAAATATAATACCCTACAAGCACTTTATATTCTGGAAACTGCATTATTTGAAAAACAAATCCACATTTATTCAAAAAACCATGTGCAGTAAAGAAAACACTGATACGTGATCAATTATATTAATGAATTTATGCCTTCTGAAATGTAAAACTTCTCTAATGAAGAAAAGCTTCACAATTATAATATGATAAAATACTTGATGAAATAAAATGTATGCCGCTACAAAAGTAAAAAAAAAAAACACGCAACGGGTTATTACTTGAAAGATGTTATTAGGCTCTAGATGAGTTTCTTAATGACAAATCTCTATAATTATATAATGCTGACATAAATTTTACTACTGTACATTAATCTTTTGAATTGAATTGACTTAAAATTTTGTCATGAAATGAAATTGATTCTGAATAAATTGTAATAAAATTTAGTTTGCATGCGTTAATACAATTAGGTACTGAAATATTATATTGTAATAAATTTATTATTGTAATTGAATACTTCTCATTTAATTGTTTTTAGTAATTTGTATGTCAATATTGGCAAAACAGCGCACTCTCTAATTTTTAAGATCTTTGTATGTAATTTACCTATGTTTCACAAATAAATTATTCTTATTCTTACGGCATTCTCTTCAATTAGAGAAGAAGATATTACCAAACTAATCCGTACATCATCAGGTCATCACATTACATAAATAGTTCCAGTCTAATGGGAAGTTTCCTCGTCATAATTGCTAATCGCTTGAAAATCAAAACCGTTGTGTAAAGTCGGCAACACAGCGGATGGCATACGGAACTGTATCATTACTAGGCTTGTCTGAAAGTACACTATGGAATAGCATATGTATATCATTGATGTTATCAAATAATCGAGTAGGGTGTCGACCAGGGTCTTGTGGTTAAATAATTACGCGAGATTGTTCGGTCTTCGTATATGGGTAAAATCAAGTCCACTTTGTGCTTCAGAGAGCACGAAACTCCTCTTGTTTGTGATAATACGCAAATGGACCTAATGTATCAATAAAATGGATCGCTGTGTATGTCGAGACATACACAGCGATCCAAAGTCCATAACGACTTCCATAGTAGTCAAGACATAGATAGCGATCACTTTACAACCGGATTCGCTTGCAGTCCTAAAGGAGTCGGTCATAAATGCTTGGCAATATTGTGATTTTTTCGTGCTTATCAAGCAATTTTGACCGTCTAGAGATCCCATTAGGACATAGCGATCGAATTCGGTCGTAAAACGATCGCTATCTATGTCTTGACTACTATGGAAGTCGTTATGGGTATTTAGACGCTTGAAAGAGGCCCCATTGAACTGAAGATTTGTTGAGTTTCCATGTTTAAGCACAATCACCCTTTACTGTTCGCACTGGGACACAGGCCTCAGTGATATCGGTGAGAGCACAAATTACCAGATAAATCACTCCATGTACTTACGCACGCTAACTACCTACCGGCCGCCAGGTCGCACGCGACCCATTTCTCAGTGGTTTGCCGACAAAGCAAAACTCACTTTACCCTTGCAAGGTCAGGTACATTTTCGTTCGCAGCGTCTAGCGACTTGAAGCGATTTATCTGGTAATCTGTGGTGAGAGGTTGTGGGCTCAGTGCAATATTCTGATTTTCATGCCACACTTGGTTAGACTGACGCTGCTCGTGGGAAAATAATAACAGCCACACGGGTCGATCTTCAGGGTTAAGCAACGCTTGCCGAGGTCGGTCCGTGGATGGGTGACCATCTTTAACTTACCAAGACCCCTCCGTGTCTCGGAAAGCACGTTAAGCAGATGGTTCTGGCTGTCATTCGTAGATCTTTGACAGTAGTTACGGGTAGTCAGAAGACCAAAAGTCTGACCACCAGTCTTACCCAGTAACTGGGTTGTGGAGGTCAGATAGGCAGTCGCTCCATGTAAAATACTGGTATTCAGCTGCATCCCAGACTGGAAGCCGACCTTAGCATATTTGGGAAAAGGCTAGGCAGATAATTATAATATAACTAGCTACGCCCCGCGGTTTCACCCGCGTAAGTCTCGATCCCGTGGGAATATAGGGATAAAAAGTAGCCTATGTCTTAATCCAGGGTGTCAGCTACCTCCATACAAAATTTTATCATAATTGGTCCGACCGTTTGAGCGTGAAGAAGTAACAAACACACACACACACCCACACACAAACTTTCGCCTTTATAATATTAGTGTGATGATTATATACTTGGTTAAACTTGTCGAATTAAAATATCCATTACCATTATTAACCATGTCATTGTAGATTCTGTGTTCTGACTCACTCCCCATATCGTCTATTGCCCCAGCATTCTAGAAACATCCAAACACAAATCACCTTATCACTAACATAAGGCCATGTTTTCCGGTGTTTACATACAAATATCTCCATTTAGAAGGCTACGCGGGTATCACCAAGGCTATTCCTGGGGAGTCCACTTGCGTTATCAGTTACTAGTCGATATACAGGGTGTTAAAGAAATTGCGTGCCATAGCTTAGGGGTAGGTCCAGTATCTATAAAGGAACCCAAGAAACATAAAAAAATAAAAAAATGACATAAAAAAATATTGCAAGATCAACCTAATTTAGTACTACCTGTTTACCAACGCGTTCGATAGTAGGTAAGTAATTAAAGCATTTAAACTAATAAAATAATTTTAATTCTAAACGATTGCTAATTTAAGTTAGTAGGTAGGTACTAAATTAGGTTGATCTTGCAATTATTTTTTTTTCTGGGTTCCTTTATCGATACTAAACCTACCCCTAAGCTATGGCACGCAATTTCTTTAACACCCTGTATAGTTAACTTTGTGTTAAGTCATAGTGGGTGGAAGCGGCTTGTTTGAAGTTATCTAGAGATATTTTTGGTGATATCAGAAAATTGAAAAGAGTATTAGATGGTTTTGTCATGTTCAGAGGATGAGTGACAAGATAATAACAAAAGGTATAATTTACAAGGCAGATGTGAGTAGAAATGCCGGGGACTCCCTAGGACATACCTTATTGGTGATGTTCTTCAGACAGGTTAGGTGCGTAGTACTCTTTAACTGGCGTGCGTGTATGACCAGATGTATGAACGTAAACGAAGCAAAAGGAGTACGTAAGGAGCGTAGCAGGTGGCGTTCTGTAGCTTCTGCCTACATGTGAATAAGGCGTGAGTTTATGTATGTAATGGAGATGTTATGTTGCTTAAGACTTGAGGATGGAAAACACGCTGTATCATTTACTCAATGATGATTACATCTGTAACTAATAATATAGGTGTCCATTACATTATGCCATTTTACATTTTATCTCAGAAATTGTTCTTATTCCCCGTCAAATAATTTGACATGTCCCGAACAGCCTGGAGCCTGAAAGCTACCTACTGATTCTTAAATTAGTGGATCATAAACTCTTCAAGAATCTAAACTACCACGCTTCCTTCAATAGTTCAGTCCATGCAAATTCTGCCCTTCTAAAGAACATGGCGCCCACGCAAACTCACCCCTAAAGGTCAGTGCGCAAAGGTCACAGTATAAACACCCAGTGGTAATGAAAAATTTAATATAACATTTTGAGAATCTCGTTACTCGTAACCTCCTTGGTTATTTACACCTTGAATTATTACGCTCGGGTCTACTTAGTATGTTGATGAGATGAATGATGAGGTTGATGTTTGAGTTACGAACTTTATGGACCACACTAAAAAAAAAACGTAATTTTCTCATTTTCTTTGTTGGTAACTATTGTTGGTAATGAAGACTTAAAAAGTTTTTAATAGCATATTTAGTTTTTCTTATTAGTATTCTGATGCCGAAATAAAATATCCAATAAGGGGTTCTACTCCGAAGCGCTAAACCGAAGTATCGGCCGTTTTATAACTTCCAAAGTTTCCTTTTTTGACTTCTGAGTCCTTACCCGACTTCAAGTCACAGTTTTGACTTTGGCTTATCTCTTCGACTGTTTTTTTTTTGCCGTAGGTAGCGATAGTTAGCCGTAGTAAAGAAACGACCGAACATTCGGCCGATACTTCGGATTTATGTTCAAAGTAGACCCGAAGGTTCCGGCGGGTTTTCCTAATAATAAATTTCTCAGTCTGCATGTACTACCTGTAGGAAAACTGTAGGAAAAGCCAAGCCATTGGGCTTGGTCCCCCTACGCAAAAGATAACATCAATAAATGTATTACATAACTTTAATAAAATATTTTGACTAACATAATGGATCATTTTTTTGCGTGTGAAGTTGTTTTATCACTCAAGTTTAAAGACCTTTTAAACACGTGTCAAAATATAATACAAATGTTCAGGAGTAAAAGTAGCCTATACCCTTCTCCAGGTCACAGGCTACCTATCTGTAAATTTTATTAGAATCGACTCAGTGGTTTAGGTTTTACAAGGTAACAAACAGACAGAGTTATTTTCACATTCATAATATTTGAATAGAATTTGATAAACATAGCTCTTTTGAGGGTGTAGAGGGGTAGACTAAAGAATTTTGCCAGGACGTTGGGCAGAAGGCCAATAACAACCATCTGTGATCACCGAAACGCTTGCCAAAAGTGGGTGCTATTATGGCTTTTTGTTCCCTACACATCTTCAATTTTATTGCTAGGCATGCCGTATGCTCGATGTGGTTTCCCATCGGCAACGAACTTCCACCCAAACTGTCATCCCCTTTTTAACCTCATTACATGATGAATAAAAAAAAATCCTTAGTAATCACTAAGGAAAGTTTTTTTTTTAATTTCGAACGTTTTGACAGACAACGGTCGCGTTAAACCGCTGGGTTTAGAAGCATGGAACATAAGTATACTGAAAGTGCTCACTTTCGTTATAATGTTGTCCCATTAGGAAAGTGCTTACTTTCGGTATAATGTTGTCCCATTAGGAAAGTGCTTACTTTCGGTATAATAGGTTGGGGAAAAAGTTTCTTCGCATTTTTTTAAGAAAATTCAAAATATTTTTTAATATAGTTTATTTACATTTAACTATGCTATTATTTTATGCTACTATTTTTGGTATGTAGGTACCACTTTGTTCGATAACTTTTTGCCATATTGTAGGTAGGGACATGATCCCATTGCTATAGAAATTTTGGGACTTCTGATCAAAATACCGCGACAAGTGGTTTTGGCAGTCCTCTCGTGATGTTAACCTGACACTGCCTAAAGAATTCTGAAGAGACCGAAACAGGTGGATATCTGAAGGTGCAAGGTCAGGACTATACGGCGGATGCATTAACACCTCCCAGCCAAACTCTCTTAATTTTTGCTGAGTGGCTAAAGATGTGTGAGGTCTAGCGTTATCATTATGAAAAACCACACCCCTTCTGGTGATTAATTCCGGTCGCTTTCTCTCAACTTCTTGCTTTAATCTCATCAGTTGTTCGCTGTAGAGTTCAGAATCGATGGTCCTGCCTGGTGGTAACAGCTCATAATGAATAATGCCCTTCCAATCCCACCACACACACAGCATCACCTTGTTGCGAGTTAACCCGGGTTTCGCCACAGTCTGTGAAGCCTGACCGGTCTTTGACCACGACCTTTTTCGCACGTTCTTGTCGTACGTGATCCACTTTTCATCACCAGTTATTAGCTACTTTAAAAATGGTTCGGTTTCATTACGTCGTAATAAAGAATCACAAATGAGTACACGGTTCATTAGGTTTCTTTCAGTGAGCTCGTGAGGTACCCAAATATCGAGTTTTTTTGTGTGCCCAGTTTTTTTCAAATGTGCCAAAACTGTTTTGTGGTCAATTCCCAGTTCTTCAGCCACGTCGTAACTACAGATATCCATCTTGCTCCACTTTTTCAAAAATGGCATCCTTTTTATCCGTAATAGGGCGACCAGAGCGACGTGCATCTTTGACATCAAAATTTCCGGATTGAAAACGCTTAAACCAAATTCGTGCTACTCTCATAGATACTGCACTAGGTCCATAAACATCGCAAAATTTTTTCGCGGCTTGCGTTGCATTTTTACCTTTTTTGTAGTAAAATTATAAAATCTATCGAATTTCTTCATTAGATTCACTCATCTTGACAGTACGAAAAACAAATGAATCACACATTTTCCTAATTCGAATTTGGAATTATGTTCTTTAAAATTTAAACTTTCAATGATACCAAAACCAGCCAGATACAAATAGTATAGCCAAAGAGATTTTATTACAAGTTCATACATACTATAATGCGAAAAGACTTTTTCCCCAACCTAAAACTTTTGTCCCATTAGGAAAGTGCTCACTTTCGTTATACTTTTGTCCCATTAGGAAAGTGCTCACTTTCGCTATACTTTTGTCCCATTAGGAAAGTACTCACTTTCGTTGTCTGTCAGTGAGTGAATGAATTTAAGATTTTAATTGAGAACATCCGATCCGTAAGTCGACGGATCAACGGAACCGTCGAGCGGTTCCTACATGGGATCCTAGACTTGAATGGATAACGAACTTGGATTATAACATGAATTGGGAGCCTAGAACCTTATTTTGTAATACGAGTATCAGTCTATTGAAATAAACACACACACAAACACACAGTACAGTAGAGGAATAAAAATGTTAACGACCTTAAGGTTCAGTTTCACTTGCACCCTTATTATGATAACTACGCTTGCCAACATTTTGAATGAAAATGACAGTTGACAGTTTGACAAGCTGATTGAAGTCGCTATGTGACGATTTATCTCTTACCATCCCGTAACAAAACAAAAAAAGGAAAATACGTTTGTTTTTTTGTTTACCGCAAGATAAACAAAAAAGAACAAGTTAGGGGAAATATCCACACCCACGCAAAACGGCCATCGCTCAGCATAATGCTGTGACCCTATGCAAAACAGAGCCTCAGCGCTTGTTTTCAGCGACAACCGGCGTTGACGTGTTGACGTCGACCGGTGCAGCATACAGTGAGAAATAATAAGAATGATGTGAATAAGAAATCAATCTGCCGAACCTTTTCCCAACTATGTTGGGGTCGGCTTCAGTCACACCGGATGCAGCTGAATACCAGTATTTTGCATGTAGCGACTGCCTATCTCACCTCCCCAACCCCGGAACTGGGTAATAAGATACCCCTTGGTAAGACTGTTTGTCAGACTTTCGGGTTTCTGACGACCGGTAACGACATTCAAAGATCCACGAATGACAGCCGGGACCAACGGCTTAACGTGCGTTTCCGAGGCACGAAGGAAGCTCGGTATGTAAAGATTTACATAGCCCGAGCTTCCGATATAAATAAAAAATAAAATAAATACAAAATAGTTACTTAATTGTCAAACAACACTTCAATGTGTTCAATGAGTACATAAGAGGAAGTCTGAAAGTGGCACCGGTGACTGAAAAGTTGTGCGGAAATCGGTTGTCATGGTATGGGCATGTGATGCGGAGGAATGAGGAAAATGGCGTGAGGAAAGCTTTGAGGATGAATGTCGGTGGCTCTAAGAGATGAAAGAAGACCAAAGAAACGATGGATGGACTGTGTGAAAGATGATATGGCTAGAAAGGGAGTGACTACCGAGATGACGACTAATAGAGAAGTATGGGAGAAAGGGACATGTTGCGCCGACCACAAATCAATTGGGATAAGAGCAGGAGAATGATGATGACTAGAGATGGGATATTCGGATGCATATTTACTTTTTTTTTTTTTTGGGTGGGAAATTATCAAATAACTTCTCCCGCTCTGGGCGGAGTGGGAGGGCGTGTCAGACTTTTACTGACTAAAACCCACCCGTATTCCTTCCGTTGCCTGTGTGCCAGGGCCACGATATCCCTTTCGGACAAACTAGCAACCCTGGCAGGCATTGGTCCTAACGGACCCCGTCAGTTAGTGCTGATATCTCTGAGGCGCGCGCGGAACACAACGTGACGTCGACCCGGGCCTGGTCCTTATCGTGACGGGTAGCTCGCCGTCCACAGGCCCGCGCCTACGGTGGCCGGAAATCGGCTTGCGACTCCCGACACCCGGGGCGTCTCCTGCGGCGACTAGGGGCGCTAGGGCGCGAACCTTGCCTCTCCCTCACGCGTTCCGCCTCCTCCTTCGCTAGCATTACTGCTTCGCAGAAAGAGGTGACGGCCTCCCATGCACTCTCGCTCCGAACCATGGCCTGAACCAGGGCCGGACGCGAGAGATCGCCGCCGCCAATCGCCTCCGTGAGGACACGGTGGTGCTCCGCCCAAGCCGGGCAGATTTCCACCGTATGCTCCACCGTGTCCTCCGGGCGATCCACACAGTGGTGACACCCGGGCGTTTCCTCCCGCTTTATCCTAAACAGGAACCTCCCGAAACATCCGTGTCCGGTGAGGACCTGCGTCAGGCGGAAGGTGAGGACGCCGTGGCGCCTCTCTAGCCACTCCTCAAAGAGTAAAAAAAAAGTAGTGATCCACCCTCGGACTGAAGCGACCTTAACCACAATGTGAAAAGTTTTTAATTTGGAGAAAATTAAAAACTTCATCATTTAGTGAATTTATTTTGGAAGGTTTATGTGTATAGTAGGTACATTAAACTTACATTATAATAAAGAAAACTCATGCTTTTTCAAGTCGTAAAAACGGTGCGAAGCAGGGGCGGGTCGCTAGTCTCTTATAATTATTAAACTCTCGCAGCTACAAAGTAACAAAGCCCTCATTAAGATGGCGCTTTACGTGTCAGGCATTATAAACGTGAATGTTCCCACCTGCGTAAAAAGTTATTATTTCACGGGATGAAAGGGATCTGGTTCATATTATGTGTTAAGGCATTCATTCGTTCACCACGACGTGTTTAAATTGCAAATATGAGGCCATTCACAGCACCAATTTGAAAAGAACTTAGCTGAACGGCACCTGAGCTATTCCATTTACGGCACCGAATTAGATAAGTGCGATTTGGTGGGACAGTTTAGAAATACTATTTCTTTTGCACGAACGGCACTTGTTCTTCCGAAACTATTCGTTAACTTTTTATTGTGGCAGAAATCCTTAAAATGTTTGCCTGTCTGGGGGATAGAATATCGAACCTCCTTATTTCTGTCCAGAGTGATAAATAGGTTGCATTATCTCTAAGTTGTTAGCTCAAGTGTCAGGATCAGCTTCTTTTAAAACCGGCTAAGTGCGCGTCGGACTCGCGCACGAAGGGTTCCGTACCATTATCTATAAAAACGGCAATAAAATCACGTTTTTTGCATGGGAGCCCTCTTAAATATTTGTTTTATTTTATTTTAATATAATTATTTATTTTTAAAGTGAATATATACCTAAATATTCTGTGAATATTTCTAGCGTCTACCTGTTGCCATTATCAATATCGAGCAAAACGAGCAAAAAAATCACGTTTGTTGTATGGGAGAGTCCCCTTAAATATTTATTTTATTCTGTTTTTTAGTATTTGTTGTTATAGCGGCAACAGAAATACATCATCTGTGAAAATTTCAACTGTCTAACTATCACGGTTCATGAGATACATGTTATACTGGTGACAGACGGATAGACAGACGGCGGAGCCGTAGTAATAGGGTTCCCGTTTTACCCTTTGGGTACGGAACCGTAAAAACTATCGATCACGATCTCGCCAACCGACACAAAACTATAACCCTACAGCATTAAGATTCATTTCAGAGCCACTATAATTATAATGTTATGCTTCTGATCCCGCTGCAGTTTTTAGGGTCAAGGGGTCGAAATAGGTTAATGCAGTACTTGTTTTGCATTGAGTTGGCGGGTTGCATTCGTTGCGTGAATTACAGGCTTGTGCAAGATTCTGGTCAGCTTTCAAGTTAAGTAGTGGCTGAATTTTGTATTTTATTTTGTACGCTAAGAGGGGGAATAATTCCTACGTTCATTCTGTGGGAATTCTTGTATAAGTCAGGTATGTTTGCATTTTAGCCGAGACATGTGCTTTTAACCGATTGCGGCGAAGCCAAAAAGGGGTGGTTATGTGTTGGACCTGTATGTATGTCCGTCACTATGTAGTCCTCGTAACTAATAATCGGCTGAACCGATTTTGATGAATGATATGTCATTACATTTGTCCATTGCCCGAGTGTGACTCGGTATATCAAAATTATAAAAAATCTAAATGGCGGATTTATAGCGCCAAAATAAGTTTATCAAAATAAAGGTTTTTAAATGGTTGTTACAAAAATATATATAAATTATATGGTTAAAAGTAATTTGGAATGAGAAATTATAAAAACTATCCCAAACTTTGGAGTGTGTGAGTAAGAGGCCGTTATCACCCGATTATAAGTGGGTAAATAACCTAATTTACCGTCTTATAATCCTAACTAAAAAGTGTAAAATAAAAAAAGCTAATAAAAAAAGCCTCCTTAAATATTTATTTTATTTTTTAGTATTTGTTGTTATAGCGGCAACAGAAATACATCATCTGTGAAAATGTTAACTGTCGAACTATCACGGTTCATGAGATACAGCCTGGTGACAGACGGACATACAGACAGACGGCGGAGCCTTAGTAATTAATAGGGTTCCCGTTTTACCCTTTGGGGTACGGAACCCTAAAAACGCTATCCTTTAATTCACTTAAACTAAACTGCGTGAAAATAAATTGTAATTCAATATCCTAAATGTGTCTGGAACGACCTCGTAAACCTTTATTAGTCTCGCGTAAGCAATCACTAATCTAGCGAGCTGTAGGCTGTAAATCTGAACTAGGTGTGGGGCTGGCCGAATTAAATACCTATGTGCTGTGTATCTTGATGCGAGCGTAATAAATTGAACAGGGACGTCTCAGTAAAAGTCTGACACGCCCTCCCGCTCCGCCCAGAGCGGGAGAAGTTATTTGATAATTTCCTACCCAAAAAAAAAAACGTTCTATATCTTACTGACCGTTGCGATTGTTCGTATCCGTACATAGATTTTAAGTTTATTTTGTTTTATTATGCCGGCGCTACATTTTAATGTGTTTTTTACTGGCAACATTATATACAGGGTGTGGCGTAAATAGTGGTCCAACGTTAAGAAGTCGACATGCGATACATTCAGCTACCACATACCACAATTTGATTTTTATTTTTACCAGGGGTCTCAAAATAAAACATTTTTTTTTTTTGAAAAATTAACACCTCGCGTTACTTATCTGGCTCTAATTTCAACAAAAAACATTATTTTCCTATTTTGTTCATAGTTTATAACTGCTGAATACATGTGCTATCTTATTCAAATAACTGTTTTACTGTAAACTTATAGATATTAAAGAAAAAAGTGTTTATTAAAAATTTTAACTATAATCTTCAGAGAATCAAGAGACTTTGGCCACGAACGGTGTAAAAGAAATGTACGACACTGTCGGTGCCCATTATTGAAAAAAGTTGTACATTAAATGCAGATTCTAATCTCGTATAATAATAAGTGATTCCATAATTTGAAATAAAAATATTGCCATTTAAATTGAAAAGGAGTTAAATTTTAAAAAATACACTACTTAATCTATAAGTTTCCAGTAAAACAGTTATTTTCATAAGATAGCACATTCATTCAGCAGTTATAAACCAAAAACAAAATAGGAAAATAATGTTTTTTGTTGAAATTAGAGCTAAATTAGTAACGTGAGGTGTAAATTTTTCAAAAAACATGTTTTAGTCTGAGACCCATGGTAAAAAAAAAAACAATTTGTGGTATGTGGTAGCTGAATATACCGCGTGTCGACCCCTTAACGTTGGACCACTATTTACGCCACACCCTGTATATAGATTTATTGATGATCGAATGGCGATGACTAAGAACAAAGTATTGACTACTTGGAAAGGCAAAACAGTTTGATAATACAGCAGTGCTATTCTGTAAAAGTCTGACCGTGGAAACTTCGCTCACTTCACCTAAGTTTCCTTCCGCCTGATGCTAGAGATTGACTATAGTAACCTTCCGTCTGATGCTAGGAATTGACAAAATTGACAGCTCACTTCACCTAAGTATCCTTCCGCCTGATGTTAGGTATTGACAATATTGACAGCTCACTTCACCTAAGTATCTTTCTGCCTGATGCTAGGGATTGACAACATTGACATCTCACTTCACCTAAGTATCCTTCCGCCTGATGATAGGGATTGACAACATTGATAGCTCACTTCACCTAAGTAACCTTCCGCCTCATGCTAGGGATTGACAATATTGACAGCTCACTTCACCTAAGTATCCTTCCGCCTGATGCTAGGGATTGACAATATTGACAGCTCACTTCACCTAACTATCCTTCCACCTGATGCTAGGGATTGACAACATAGACAGCTAACTTCACCTAAGTATCCTTCCGCCTGATGCTAGAGATTGACAGCTTACTTCACCTAAGTATCCTTCCGCCTGATGCTAGGGATTGACAACATTGACAGCTCACTTCACCTAAGTATCCTTCCGCCTGATGCTAGGGATTGACAATATTGACAGCTCACTTCACAAAAGTTTTCACGGTGAGATATTTACTGAATAGATCGACTGTCATAAAAAACCTTCGACGACACAAGACGAAATTTCCGACAAAATATTTATCTTCGTCATCTCAGAACAAATTAACCTTTACAAATCCTACACTTTCTATGGCCGGCAATTTATTTTCATTAAAACTCACTTAAGGCTGCATCTATTTTTATAATCAATTACATCGCACAAATCTTCAAGAGTAGCCGGCATGATTTATTCGAACCTACACTCGCGGGGAGTGATACTACGGGAAGAGATTTAGCAGTTTTAGTGTAATTTTTAATTGCACAGATTGCAATCTGTAATTTTTACAGTGTACCTACATAGCATAATCAGCCTATAATGTTCCCACTGTTGGGACACAGGCCTACTCTCTTCGAGAGGGAGTGGGCACGCGGGCCCAGTGCGGGTCGAATTTTTGGTTCTAGGACATGCCGGTTTCCTCACGATGTTTTCCTTCATCGTTTTAAGAGCAGTGGTGATGAAACCTCCTGTTAAATCGGTCAAAAAATCTTCTGTTAATGAGAACTTCATACCATGTTACTTGTATGTTTAGGAACAATGCCTAAGTTAAATAAATGAATTAAAATTTCATGAATTTTCATGAAATTTTAATTGACACTTTTTTGATTTTCACATTTGTGTACATAATAAATAGTATTCTATCTATCTCCAAGGTGCATGAGACTTGGATATTATTTTACTACAAACATTGCAATCGAATGAAAAAAGTGTTTTCGAAATGCAGGAATATGTTTAAAAATTGCTTAAGTTTTCGTTCTGAAAGTGTAAGTACGTACTTGTGGCGGATATTCTGCGACTTCCTTTCAATGTCCCCTAACGATCGAACATAGGCATTCTTAGATAGCTGTAATGTCGGTGATTCATGCTAACAAGGGGGAGATATGGAAACATTTGCATAAATCCATACTGAAGGAATGAGTCAACTTGAAAAGGGCTGGAATGTCGGCATTGTGGTTTGATACTTGAAGATGTCCTTAGAAGAAATAAAGAAAGAAAATATATTTATTTGCGGTAAACATGACGCAAAAAACACAAATACAAAAAAGAACAAGTTGGGGGAAAATATGCGTCACATCTACGCAAAACAGCCATCGCTCAGCATAATGCTGAGACCCTATGCGAGACAGAGCCCCAGCGCTGGTTTTCAGCGACAACCGGCGTTGACGTGATGACGTCGACCAGTGTAGCATACAGTGAGATGCCTAGAATATTGTTGGTCCCCCAATCACCCACATTTAGCATTGTTTTGGTGTTCCTTGGCTCAAGTGACAGACTGAAAGACACTACGTAGTAAGCCACATAAACCATAATGGCAACAACGCATAAAATACCTTTTTTGAAAGCTAAAGATGTTGTAAAACTTATTCTAGAATTTTTGGCAGACTAGACATAACAGCAATACTTCCAAAAAAGCTTTTAGACAGCTAAACCCCGCATTTTTATTTCAATAGTACGACCAGATGTTTCAAAACAATGCGGTACCTACCCAGTACACAACTAATATTAGTTTTCGCTCAAGCATTTACTGGAAAACGATGTCTGTTCGTAACGACCGACGGCTGACCGTGACGCAGGATGTTCGGATATTTTCCTCAATTCTGCAAGAAATACGCAGGATATAGAATTTTCCATGCCAGTAGAAAACAAGCTTTTATACAGACCATAAACCGGAGGGGCTTGTGGCTAAGTAATAAAACCGCACGGGTCGATCGATCAGGTTAATCTAAGCTTGCCGGGGTTGGTCCGTGGATGGGTGACCATCTTTACATACCAAGACCCCTCCTTGCCTCGGAAAGCACGTTAACCTGTTGGTCTCGGCTTTCATTCGTGGATCTTTGACAGTCGTTACGTGTGGTCAGAAGCCCGAAAGTCTGACAACCAGTCTTACCAAGGGCCAGGGGTATCATATTACCTAGATAATTAATGATAATAATTCTGTAAAGCCATGTTTTTTACGTCCGCGAATCATATTTAGATCAACATACAACCTATTACCGACCTGCAAATTGCAAAAAACGTAAGAGAATTTGAATTTTGCGGGCTACCTTAGCGCATCCTCCTTAAGTGCGTAGTTGCGTACCACTGAACCTGTTACTATGTATCTGTGTCTATTAACTTGGCGAGCGTAGCCGATGACAATTTGGCCGTCTCCGCTGATACAATTAGGTTATACGAGACTGTTTTATTTCGCTCCTCTATTTATCGGAATAGGGACATCTTTTTGCTTTTAAAATTGAGTGGAGATTCGATTTATTCCTAATTAGACCATTTCCTTTTTAATTTTGGAAGTGGTAGTGTTTCCGGAAAATGGTTAGGAATATTTTTCGTCGTGAAAATTAGTTCAATCTGATTTGCCTTTCAGGGAATATAGACGATATTTATTTACGGGTATCTAATGGATTTTACGTCTTACAGAAATAGTGCCATTTTATGATAATTTGAATAGAATAGAATAGAATAGAATAGAATAGAATAGAATAGTTTTATTTTGCAAATATGGGTAATACATAATAGTTCTTAAATTACATTTAGCTCAGCCACATTTTACCAATCGGCATGCAAACATTTGAAATTATTTATAACACTATTTATTATTACACTTATATAAACAAATTAGTATCATTAGATTACATTACTATTACAAATATCATACCATTATAATTACATCATTTAACGTGTCATTACTATTACTATTATTATTAATAACCAAAATCAAAATGTCAGAAATCAAAATGTCAAAGATCAAAATGTCAAAAATCAAAATGTCAAAAAATCTAAAATGTCATACATCAAAAGTTCAAAAATCAAGATGTCACTAATTAACAAATATTTTTCTCCGATAAGAACTCAGCTACACTGTAGTACGTTTTATCTATCAAAAAATTCCGTAATCTACTCTTAAATTGTGCTGTATTTAAAGATTTCCAACAACTCGGTAATTTATTGTAAATAACTGGGGCCATGCAAGAAACGCTCTTACGCATTAAAGTGGTTCGACATGATACTTGACATAATTTGCTGTTGTCACGCCTATTCCTTGGGAATACAACAGCCAGGCGCTCAAAACGAGATGGATTTTGCTTGACAAACATAGCTACTTCGAAAATATAAATACACGGAAGTGTCAAGATTTTATGTAACTTAAAATACGGCACGCAACTGTCTGTCGATTTCAGTTTTAACAATGATCGGAGACATCTTTTCTGGGCCTTAAAAGCTATATCTCGATCAGTTGAGTTCCCCCAGAAAATGATACCGTAGCGCAAGTGCGATTCAACTATTCCGTAGTAAGCCGTAAGAAGTGTTTTGACATCTACAATGGAGGATAATCTATACAACACATATGCGGATGAACTCAATTTTTTACACAAACTGTCTATATGCGCTTTCCAATTTAAGTTGCAATCTATTTGCAACCCTAAAAATTTGGTATCATCTGCTTCCTCAATTTTGTCATTTTTGTAATGGATGTTGAGAATAGATCCGCCGGGAGTACGTTGTCTAAAGTGCATTATTTTTGTCTTGCCTAAATTAATATTTAAATTATTTTCGTCTAGCCATTTAATTAGTGCGTCAAGAGAATTATTTATGTCATTTTCATATGTATGAATGTTTGGTGAAGTATGTTTGGCAACTTGTTGGGGATCTATTTGTAGTAGTTGATTGCTAAGTGGATTGATTGTTCTACCTAATAAGTCGTCTCAGCAGTCGAGCTAAGACAAAGCTGCCTTAGATTTGCGAAGTCAATTTGTCATTGTCGGACCCAATCTGCTTACTCGTGGTCTCGTGGACCGTCCAGTGCTGAACCTGAACAGGGGATTATAGAGAAATAGATGCAGCTATGCATGACGTATAGCACCATCTGATTTAAGATTAAAATACTACTGCGATACGAGCTGGTGCTACCCTAGCTAGGTGCGAAAACTAAAATTGACAGCAGATTTTAATAAATTAAGCTTAGTAAAACTGACGGTTTATTTGAAGGACGAATCCCTGAAAAGCAAACGATATAATTAAAGCCTTAACTGCTCTATAATTATCTTCTAAAATAATCACTTGTCTATAAAAATCCTTTACAAATATATTTACACCTCTATAAATATAACAGGCAGACTAGAAACGTAGACCATTGAAAGGTGATCTCAGTAATTTTCTCAGTCTATAAGAATTTAAATCCCTGAAAAGCAAAAGATGTAATTAGACCTTAACTGACCCTTGAAAGGTTGTCCTAGAAATTTGAGCCGTGGGTGTCGGCTTTAATAGCGACCGCTCACCGGCCAAACAATCTATCTAATTCTATGGATTGACGAAACTATGGAATCAATAAGATATTCTTGAGTGAAAATTTTACGTTTCACTGTGGGTTTTAAGAGCGTAGGTGGCTTGAGAATTTGGTGTTTTTTGCGAGGAAAATGTGACCAGAGAAAGTCTGTTCAGAAAATGACACGGGGAGGCTTTTCCCGGTCATGAGGCGTAATTTATATAAAAAGCTATACAAAAAGAAACTGGTAACAAAAATACATAGTATTGAAAATTCAAAATGCTATTCTGATACTAAAATTCATTTTCCTGTGGATTGTTAGTTTTCAGTCGGATAATTTCGAGCAATACCTGCCCACGAAATACGAAAGTTTACGTAACAACAAACGGAGGAATACCTCGTCATTTCTTCCAATCTAAAAAAAGCCCTGTCAATATAAATCTCGCAACAAAGACATTATCTTATCATCGAACAGAAATCAATTACATTGACGAGCCATGGACGTATTAAAAAAGTGACGAGCAAACACTTTTATCTCTGCATTTGCTGTCAAATGATAAACGCTTTACGATACACTTCACGATTTACTATAGGTACATATTACATTGTTACATCACGTGTTTTAGAAGACATTGTGTTAAAAAAAGTTTATAGTTTTGTGTGTGACTAAAAATGGCAATTTTGGATACGTTGCAGTTGTCAAATCAAGTGGAAAAGTTGGCGCAAGTTAGCCGAGACCTTCGGCGGAAGCATAAGCAGATTCAGAATCAGGTATAGTACTCTCACTTTATGGTATTTTTAGGGACGGAATCCGTTTGTGCAGAAAGCCCGTGGTGTGACAGGAGTTTGACGTAACACGGCACAGATAGAAAATGTCATAGTGGCATTTCTTTTTTTTTTCTTGGCGTTCAGCCAGTGCTTGTCGTTCCTGTAATATGATATATATTTTCAGGGAAAATTCGTTGCTTTATTTGTGTTATCTGATTCGGGCCTCTGTACAAATAAATTTCCGTCCCTTTGGCAACGATTTCTATCCTACAAATGAAATAATTTCAAAGCTTTTTGCTCTCAAAACGGTCCAAAGAAACTTCAAAGTTCAGAGGGACTTTGAAATTCAACCTTAATTGCATACGGCATGTAATCAAAGCATTTTGAATCACAGTTTGAGTGAAACATTAATATAGTAGAATATAAATCTCGTTGCTTAGTTAGATTAATGCACATATTTACTAGAATGCTTCGGACAACACATAGCATTATTTGCATTTTGTTATATAAAATCTTGTGTTGCGTTTTATTTTTGCACGTTACCACAAAAAAATGGTAAAAGTTTCACCCCTCGCTTTATACTTTTCTTCTGAGGCTTAAGCACGCATAAATACACCTGTCAGGGGCACTCGGAAAACCGCATATCTATAGTCTGTTCCAAAAGTACCAGTTGAGAAGGTAAATAAACCCTGTTCTGGTAAAATTCTTACGCAATCACTCATTAAGGGTGCTATCACAATAAAAAAAGTTTTTCGTCAATTTCTTATCTAATTGTGAGAAAGCTTGAAATAATTGAAAAATTAAGTCTGTGTTACTATAAAAGTACAGTTTTCGTGGTGATAAACCATTCGTGTCAGTCTCAGCACCTGTTAATAGTTTCATCACTTTTGCGCTCTCGAAAATATAGCTTATTTCGCCGTTCATTTACTTAATGAAGATATTATAAATAAAATTTTGATTTTATCACACGGATAGCTGAAGCGTGTGATTTTTAGATTTCTTGATATGGTCTGTAGTGTTTTTTTTAAAAAAAGAAGGTTTTTTCAACATTATTTTCTGAGACTATTTGTAACATTTTGATAGTTCTTTTTGCTACCTTTTTGAGTTGAACATGTCTGCTTACATAAAATATTTTTAATAACTACATTTAAGTTATTATACTGAAGAAAAATGTTCCTAAACTCAACACGATATCATCAATTTTGTGTGAAGAGGCAACGGAAATTATTTGTTTACAATATTATATACCAACATTTTCGAATAAAAAATTGCTACCAATGGAGATGAAGGAGTAATCTATCCGTGGCAATTATTAGTTACATTTGGTTTAGTTAAATTTTGCCAGATTATGTGATAGCGTCCTTAAAGGGAATTAGTAACACATTCCTGAGCAAATACAGTTATCTGTATCTGAGTCCTCTGTATTCGGATATATAGACGGTTTTCTTTTCGCCACTGCGTTCCAAAAATGTATTATTTGTTTAATATTATTTAATCGGCGTGTGTGCGACTAACGGATTACTAGAGTATATGGGCAGCAGCGTTCTCTATGCATTACGCACCATACTGCGTTCGTCAACCCGCCTGCCAAGAGTGGCGATAATGGTAACACCCGCCCCCTCCGTTCGGGGGAGGCGTATGTCCAGCAGTGGACGTCTTTCGGCTGAAATGATAATTAAATTGTAATAAAAAAAAATATCGACGAAAATTTAAGTTATAAAATTAACCTCATTTTTTTTTTATGAAAACCATGTCTAAGCAGTGGGGTGCAGTGGTTCTCCATGGAGGGTAGGCCACGAAATACTGCTAGTAAAAAAAAAAAAATACAACGTCGCTCTACATAGTTATGATGACCCTCAAAGTAGTCACATTTATTGATTTAATATTTGAAAATAAGCCTGTAAAAGTTATACATACAAGAACTCACCCTCACTCCACTTACTGGAAGTATTAAACAAAATAATTTATTTGTGTCTAAATCCACAGAGCCAAATAAATGTTGCATAATTTTGAGTATTGAAATGACGATTACGAGAAAAATTACCATATTTTTGCATTAATTTTCGTAATTCGGGTACACATCTACCTTTAGACACAACTTGAATCTTATCATTATACGATAATTGAGAAAACTTATTGCATTTAACTTCTAAGTCTAACAATAACAAACACACATTTTCAGCGCACACTTCACAACTGAATACTATTTTTAAGTGATAAAAACATTAACAAACAATACACAAGACCCATTTACTGTACTTTTCTGTTTCAAAACAAATTATATATAACTGAATAGGTTAAAACATTTAGGACATTTTAGGAAGTAAGAACGCGTTATAAATTGCTTATCACGATGATACAATATGGTGTATTTACAAAATTTGGCGGGGTTATTGGCGTCATCAAGGCTGCATTCCGAATTAGAACATAATCGCTGATAGCGCTCACATCGTTTTCGCGCGCAAACTATTACGGTGAGGATTTTAAGGCGCTCAAATTGATTACAGTCTAACTCGGAACGCACCGCAACTGTGTAGCAGCCATGAGCCAATCACAGCCCAGCTCCACTCAAAGGAGTTACGCCCATAATCTAGACATGCGTGCCGTTCATACACACAAAATATGCATCAGTGTGCTTAAATTTATCAATGAAAAAGTTGCAAAATGAGGCAATTCGTCTTGGAGCCTATACAGTCTACTACGTACTGACTTACGCGCTTAATAACGTCACACCGGGTGCGAGAAGTTGCTATAAGTGTTCTAACAAGAGTTTTAACTTTTTTTTTATATTTTGTATTATTTTATAACATAGTTAAATAAATGCATTTGGGCTAGGGTAGGCTAGGCCTAATTGCCTCTATGAACGGCTCGCCCCTGTGTCTAAGGGGATTTAAAATTAGAATTTCTGGTTTAAGTATGCAAATAATTAAATGACACGTAAGTGGCACATCTACAGGTACGTTTTGTTTAAAAAAAATCATCAGAGACTTGGTGGAACAGACCATTTATCTATTGTCTGGGTAGCCCTTGCATTGAATTATGACGTTTTGTGCTGAGTAATAGCGAAGCTCGTGGCCTCTACATAGCTTAGCACTCACGATTCAAAGAAGATTTATGACAGAACGGGGTCCGGGTTAAGGTTTGCAAGCATGGCAAATTCTAAGAGTAATCGACGTTTATTTAATACTAGCTTCTGCACGCGACTTCGTTCTCACTCAACTCACTGCGTCGACTCACTGCGTCGCATCGAATCGCCCGCCCGCGCTATTACTTCGTTTTTGCTTAGCACTCTTTCTGAATTCTTTTTCTTTTTGCTCTGCTCCTAAAGGTCGTAGCGTGATATTAAATAACCTATAACCGACCAGAAATTAGCCCGTACAAACAAACTATTTAGCTTTATTATACAAGGTCAAATTTAATTAGCTAGCGAAACTCCGCAAACGTGATGGGAAGCTTAGACATCGATTCCCATCGCGTTTGCGGAGTTTCGCAACACGATAAACCAAAGAAAAAAAGATTTCATGTTTTTTTCCTGGAGTCAATTACTACTGGTAGTATAGTTACATGAAGCAGTTGATAAAATGATGTATTTTTTTTGTTTTTGCTTGTTTTTTATCGATACCCATCACAAAAAAACTGATTTTGAAACTGATAAGTATTTCTAGTGTAATCACTTGAAATACTTATCAGTTTCAAAATCTGTTTTTTTTTTCGTCACATGCCCCAAAAAAAAAAAAAAAAAACATATTTTTTTCTTCGTTTTATCGTATTTAGATATAAGTCACCATCACATCTGTGGAGTTTCGCTAGCTTAATTTGACCCTGTATTAGTATAGATTATGGATTCGTTTAGGTACCGCAAATTTGTGCCTCAACTTCGGCACGATCTAGCATAAATCATCTTTCACGAGGCTTCATGCTACGTCGTATATTGTGTTACGTGTGTGTTGGCAGCAAACTATAAGTAAAATCATGCCTGCACATTAATTTCATGTTTATTTTTACATACATTAGGTGGATGAGCTCTAAAGCAGTGTGACCTTAAGCTAGGCCATAGACATTAAATTATTTACTTAAGAAGACGGGACATAGTGAATAAAATCGTTATCCGTCATCACATTTGTCCTAGTGGGCAAAAGTCGGTCAGTCTAGTGTTGTGGTACGCCTGCATGTCAAGTCGTGATTCGCATTCATGTCCACCAAAAGGAAATTATTTTCGTATAATGCCTAATTGGGCAATATGGTATTGCAAATTTCGTATTGACAAAACGACTATACGACTTACGCCGGTAGCAGATCTCCGCCGCGAAACCATAGCAGCGAAACCGCGGTAGTTCAATTCAACTGGTTCGCGTCATGTTCAGCTAGTCACATCCGATTCTAGTAGCGAAACATGACGCGAGCCAGTTGAATTGAACTACTGCGGTTTCGCGGCGGAGGTGTGCCACTGGCGTGAGTATTGCTGGCTACTTCTCTAATCTTGCGTACCTCTTCAGAGAATGTTAGCGTGAAGATATTAACAAACTGAACTGAACACAAGTAGACTAATCCACTTAGTTCTCGTCGATAAGTGTGGGTACCTATATTTGACACACATTTGAAATTAGCTACTGTATCGATTATTGCTACACTTTGACAGTGAAAAGGAGGGTAATGTGTTTTATACGTATGTACTACGGTGGAGGCGAAAGTAATGTTTGTAAACAAGCGATATTATGAAGCCGTAGACTAACTCAGACGATTTGCATTTTTGAAGTGAAAACTGTTTTAGGCGCGTTGAGCAAATTTTAGTTGAGGGGTGCGGCGAATGTACAAGTGTCTCCCGGGCCCCCGAATCATGGTACTAGAAGGAACAATGGGGTTTTAGTCGGTAGGAGTCAGAAATAACCCTCCGTTCCTCCCTGACGGAGGGTATCCATGAGGACTTCCCCACGGAAAAAAAGGGGAAAAACTTACGGGTTCGCGTCACCGACATGTAGTAGCAGTAAGTGAAGTTAAATTGACCACATGAAAAGTTTAATTTTGTATACTGTGCATTGTTTAAATTGTGTTTTAGATAATCATTATTTTATTGAAGTAAAAACATCTTAGCGCGAGGAGCTCGTGGCTAAATAATAAAAGCCGCACGGGTCGATCCATAAGGTTAAGCTACGCTTGCCGGGGTTGGTCCGTGGATGGGTGACCATCTTTACATACAGAGACTCCTCCTCCGTGCCTCGGAAAGCACGTTAAGCCGTTGGTCCCGGCTGTCATTCGCGGATCTTTGACAGTCGATACGGGTCGTCAGAACCCCGAAAGTCTGACAACCAGTCTTATTCTATTATTATCGTATTACCCAGTTACTGGGTTGTGGAGGTCAGATAGGCAATAGCTCCATATAAAACACTGGTATTCAGCTGCATCCGGTTAGACTGGAAGCCGACCCCAACGTAGTTGGGAGAAGGCTAGGCAGATAGATAGGCGCGTTGAGCGATAGGTTGTTCTATCCAAATACTGCCAATTACCTACTGGTGTTGTAATGGTAGCTGTAGGAAAAATAAGTAAAAAGACAAGTTAGAGTTCTTACACTATGGTTCGTTAACCGGAATTCATGTATTCGGATGACTTTCAAATAAATTTGGCCATGTTAATAACACTGGCAGGCTTGACGAACTCTGGTGTCTAATTTCTATGAAATTTGACGACAGTGCTGGAAGAACTTGCTCGAAGACGGGCGTTAAGAATAAGTTTTTTTTTTATAGTAGGTACTTCGGTTGCCAGAACTCCATGTAGGTACAACAAGCATCCGAATAATGATGCACGAGCATCTGTTATTGCGCCAAAAGCCATATGTATGAATGTTTGTCGAAAATTCAGATAGAAGTTCCGCAGACATGTAATCTGATTAATAAAACGTTGTAAAAAATGGCCTTCCACTTCCTTTGGCAGGTAGTGAGGTATGTTTCATGTAAAAATAATAAAAAACGAGCAAACCTTACAGTAGTCGCATATGATGTGTAACATCTGACATCTCAACTTGGTAATAAGCAACTGAGCAGCGACAGACATTAACCTTAATATTTAGAAAAGCAGTAGAAATACTGAAATATTTATTCATTACTAGCGGACTCCCACTGGTCGAAATTCGACCCCCTCTACTAACAATCTATACATATAGTAGGTACTTACTAATTCCATAAGTACACTAATTCCATGCTATTATAAAGTACTTACTAATTCCATGCTATTAAAAGTACTTACTTATCCATGCGCAAGCTGTCACTCTCGCCCCTTTTCACGAAATAACTCTCACAGAAAACGACAGGAAAGATGTTACGCATCAAAAATAATTAATAATCGTATAGTCATCAAATAGCTCATAGTTTTATATAATCATAAATGGTGGCTGGAAACAAACCAAAATTTTAAAATCACCCCTGTTTTTAGATCGTATGTCTGTATGTTCCAGCTACATCTCACTAATACTGAACGGGTATTGACGGGGTGTACCTTGTATGAAAGCTTTATGTCCAACCAAAAACCGGAGGTATGTACCATTGCCATATGTCAAACGGGAGCCTGGCAGGATCATCAAATATTAACATAGAACGCGTTGCGAACGAGTTATGAAAAAGGTTCCGTAAAACTAGAAATGTATCATACGTGCAGTAACACATATATACACATACATGTCTTCACGTTATGCCTCTTAAGAAATAGGCAGAGGTTCATTCCAAAAAAACTTGTCTTCTGCTCATTTCTTTTTATTTTTCTGTTGTGCGCATGATTTGTTACTGCCATATTTCCTTCTTCAAACTATGTTTAAGCATTCTTTAAACGCGTTTCTGGAGTCTACAATTTTGGCGACTGGATAAAATCCGCCATCTATGAAGGCGCGTCCCACTCTTTTTTTTCCTAATCGCTTACAATGCAAGTGGGAATCCTTTCGCTAGTGTTGTAGTGCTGTAGATACGCACGAATTGCCTATGAGCACACTACGATGAATAAATCAGCTCGAATCAAACTCCCCAAACCACCAGCCCCCTCGACCAAAAAATACTGGGGCGCGTCTTCATGGATGGCACTATCTGTAAGGTGTTTTATTTGCAATTAAAAGGTTTATGCACAACTTTTTTTTATGCGGGCCGTACAAAGAATTTCAGTGCCAAAAACTTCTCAAGCCCCTGTATTCCGATCAAAATGATTGCTGCTCAAGTGTAAGTTTCGATAAGTTTTTGGCACCGAATCTCCATCGTACATGTTGCTGCAAATATTAAACGTTTATTTATTAAGATAATTCTATTCTATTCTAAAGTTTTATTTATGTTAGATCATGTCTTGTCCGAGGCGGGGCACGGGTGCATAATGCTAGATACTATGTTTATCTCATCGGTGATACGGACTCAGTTTCATAATAAAAAAAAACGAACTTACTACTAGTAATTATGACTAGTAAGTAGTAAGTTAGTATTATTATAATGTATGGAATGGGCGCGAACCAGCAGGGGTAGACGCAGCCGGCGTCTACCCCTGCTGGTTCGCGCCCTCACGCCCCTAGTCGCCGCAGGAGACGCCCTGGGCGTCGGGAGTCGCAATCCGATTTCCGGCCCCCTTAGGCGCGGGCCTGCGGACGGTGAGCGATGGGTAGCTCGCCGTCCGATAAGGACCAGGCCCAGTTCGACGGCGCGTTGTGTTCTACGCGCGCCTCAAAGAGATTCAGCATGAATTGACGGGGTCCATTAGGGCCAATGTCTGCCAGGGTTGCGAGTTTGTCCGAAATTGATATCGTGGCCCTGGCACACAGGCAAATGAAGGAACACGGGTGGGTATTAGTCAGTAAAAGTCTGACATGCCCTCCCGCTCCGCCCAAAGCGTAGAAGTTATTTGATAATTTCCCACCAAAAAAAAAAGGCCTGCTAAGGAACCAAAGGTATAAAATATTGAAATCTGAAATTAAGTGAAATTGTTTATTCTGTAAATAGGATATAGGAATCACTTTTACACGTCATATTAAAAAAAATGAGCTAGATAGAGTCGACATTTCCTATCTGACTACCCCAGAGAAGAAATGGCGAAATAAACTCAGGGGTCAAAGTCCAGACATAATCTTGGTCAGATCGTGTCAGGACCATGTAGATCCGTGTCTTAACAACCCGTATGTATAACCTCGCTTGGTATTCGGCACGTTCTAACATAAATAAGAATTTACCTTAGTCCGGTTTAAGGCTCATACAGACTGGTGCGATATCGCGGGCGCGACAGGCAGCGCGACCCTTGGCGCGGCCGCGATATCGCACCAGTCTGTACGAGTCTTTACTTTTTTATACCTCACTAAAGTTTTCGCTTCCAATATCAGCCATATTAACGTGTATATTGTCTTTGTTTCCAGATGCGCTTAGTATGTGAGGAGCGTTCCGAGCTGACAGCCATAGTACAGTCACAACAGAGAGACATTGCCGCGCTACAGCAAGACAGCGCACAGAACAAGGTTTGTACCATAACGCCAACGCGAAAATAAATCAACATCGAAAGGTCTTGTAAGTCTTCGTCAGTCTACGTCTTAAAGAACATACATAGTTCACTTAAATATGAGAAACTTAACAAATTCCCTGTCCCCATACCTACAACGCTTTTTATGAATACCCCACGCCCACTATTTTTTTTTCTGATGAGTTCGCTTGAGAGCCAAAAATCGCGTAATTTTCTTTTAGTTCCTTAAATTTTAGGGTTTTTGCTATACGTCCACATATCATAAATCACGACACGTTCATGACAAACAATCTGTCCACAATTGTATAGATAAATGAGTCACATGTGACTCACGAACTTATCATAATACACTCTCGTGAGTCAACAAAATAATCTAATTATTAACGACAAATTAATATAATTTGTCGTTCAATCTGCCGAGTACATAAAGTGAGTAATGATTTATTTATTGTTGGTTAGCCAAATACAACTTTAACCTATTTATAAAAAACCGGCCCAGTGCCAGTCGGACTCGCGCACGAAGGGTTCCGTACCATTCTCTATAAAAACGGCAAAAAATCACGTTTGTTGTATGGGAGCCCCCCTTAAATATTTGTTTTATTTTAATTTAATTATTGATTTTTAAAGTGAATATATAACTAAATATTGTGTGAAGTTTTCAAGTGTCTACCTGTTACCGTTATCAATATCGAGCAAAAACGACAAAAAAAAACACGTTTGTTGTATGGGAGCCCCCCTTAAATATTTATGTTATTCTGGTTTTTAGTATTTGTTGCTATAGCGGCAACAGAAATAATACATCATCTGTGAAAATTTCAACTGTCTAGCTATCACGGATCATGAGATACAGCCTGGTGACAGACGGACAGACAGACAGATAGACGGCGGAGCCTTAGTAATAGGGTTCCCGTTTTACCCTTTGGGTACGGAACCCTAAAAATGTTCACTGATGAAGAATCTCTTATTTCTTTCGGTAATTTATTATAAAGCTGCGCTCCCTCAAACTGAATAGTTCTTCTTCCTTACAAAGTCCTAATGATAATGAATATAAACGTTAATGGATGGAGAGGGAGAGGAATGCCAAAAAAAGATGGAGCGATTGTGTGAAGAATGTTATGAGATAAATAGCAGAGAATGATAGAGTGACAACTAACAGAATGGAAGTACAAAACGTGTTGCACCGACCCCAAGTAACATGGGACGAAGACAAGAAGCTGATGAGGTTTTTTTTTCTCTCTGGCTTCGCACGGTTTGTGCATTTAGCCAGTGTCATGTGAAATTAGGTAACAAGTACAAATTATGAAATGAACTCCATTCAATGCATGATAAAGATGATAGATGATATCCCGCCCCGCTCCCCTTGAGTTTCAGTAAAGACGTGGCACTTTACTGAAACCTCGCGCGGACTTCTTGAGAGAACTTGAAGTGATCTTGCACTGTTTTGTTTCATTTGCCTACACTAATGCAGGTTCACGAACACTTAATGGTTAATAATCCACCACTATTACACATTAATATTCGGCTAAACACAAATTTTAGAAAATAAAACATAACTGCTAACATGACGCTTCACTTTCCCGTCAAGAAGTCCAAGCTGATGATGTTGATTACAATTTGGGTTGTTACACATAAAATAAACCCCTGACTTTTTGACACTTAGTACCAATTTCACCAATGAAATTGGTCAGGACATCTAAACCATGTTTAACTGTCAGTGTAAATATTCCACAACAATAATGACAGTGACAGCTCTTGATCGTTGTTTACATGTGCTGATCGCGCATTGGTGAAATTTGCCCTTAGACTTTTTAGGGTTCCGTACCCAAAGGGTAAAACGGGAACCCTATTACTAAGGCTCCGCCGTCAGTCTGTCTGTTTGTCTGTATGTATGTCACCAGGCTGTATCTCATGATCCGTGATAGCTAGACAGTTGAAAATTTCACAGATGATGTATTTCTGTTGCCGCTATAGCAACAAATACTAAAAACCAGAATAACATAAATATTTAAGGGGACTCTCATACAACAAACGTGATTTTTTTGGTCGTTTTTGCTCGATATTGATAACGGTAACAGGTAGACACTTGAAATGTTCACAGAATATTTAGTTATATATTCACTTTAAAAATCAATAATTAAAATAAAATAAAACAAATATTTAAGGGGGGCTCCCATACAACGTACGTGATTTTTTTGTCGTTTTTATAGATAATGGTACGGAACCCTTCGTGCGCGAGTCCGACTCGCACTTAGCCGATTTTTCTTTAACCCTGTGATAAGTTTAATTGATCTGTGTATCTCTTAACGTCGTAACTCAGGGTTTAACTTAACTTTTATTTGATTTGCCTTCGATACGAGGGCGGCACTGAAAATTTCGGGAATCAAGGAAGTGACACAACATTACTATTTAAAAATGTATTTATTGCTTTTCGAAGTATTCTCCGCGAAATTTGACACATTTTTCCATACGATGGAACCAATCATTGAAGCAACCATTCCATTCGGAAGTTGGGGTCTCCAAAATGGCCGTTTTGTAGGCGTCCACAGCTTCTTTAGGTGATGAAAATCTCTGTCCACGCAATTTATTCTTTATTTTAGGGAAAGTATAGAAATCATTAGGGCTTAGGTCGGGGCTGTACGGCGGATAGTCTAATAATTCTATGTTTTCTAGCTCTATAAACTCTTTTGTTCTGTGCGCGGTGTGAGAACTCGCATTGTCGTGATGGAGGATGATGCGGCGGTTGCAGTTCTCTTTACGGAGTTCAGAAACGACCTGTGGCAAACAAATGCTAGCATACCATTCTGCATTAACCGTTCTTTGTCCCTCAAGAGGAATAGTCGTAACATGGCCGGTTTTGGAGACAAACGTGGCCACCATTTTTTTGCAGCACTCCGTGAACGAACAATTTTTGTTGGCTTTAACTCATTTTCGAACACCCAAACTCGTGACTGGTTTTTTGTTTCGGGTTCGTACGCGTATATCCAGGATTCGTCACCTGATACAATGTTGTATACACCATTTGAGGATCCTGCGTGGAATCTTTCGAGAGTTCTGACGCACCAAGTAACGCGAGCCGCTTTTTGCTCTTCACAGAGCGAATGCGGTATCCATCGGGAAAACAACTTTTTTACACCTAATTGTTCATGCAAGATTATTTGTATTTGACTCATGCCAATGTCTAAAGTTGCCTGAGTTTCGCGGTATGTCACATGTCGATCTTCCTCAATCAGCTTACGCACAGCATCAACGTTTTCTTGGGTGATTGCAGTTTTTGGACGACCTTGACGGGGATCATCACTGAGCTTGACACGTCCACGTTGAAATTCAGCAAACCAGCGATAAATTGTTGTTTTGGATGGGGCTTCATCACCAATTGCAGAAATCATCCGGTCAACACATTGTTTTTGTGTTAAACCAGTTCAAAAGTCATAATAAATCATCGCTCTTGAATTTTCTCGAGTCAATTCCATTTTCTCAACGACTAAACAAGTTTGACAAAACCTTGTGACAAGACCGAGAATCTTTTTTTAAAAAAAAAAATGGTATTCGATTTTTAAAACCAAGGAGTTTTCAATTAAAAAGATTTTAATATGACAGGAACAGTGAAAATATTCCATTCCCGATACTTTTAGTGCAGCCCTCGTAAAACGTATTTGAACGCCCGTATGTCTAAATATCTGCTGTCTTTTATCGACAGAAGTGCCCAACATGCGGCGTGGCGACTCCCGATGGCGCTGACGACGACGACCAGTCATATAAACCAACCTTTAGCGTACGAGAAATGCGCGCCATCCTTCACGAGCGCAACGAGCTCAAACTGAAGCTGAGCCGCGCCGAGGAACAGCTGCATGCGCTACAGACCGACCAGCAACATGACAGGTACGGTCATCAGGGTAACCTGCGTCAGACAGTCAGTGCAGCGCCATACTAATAATAATGAGCGATTAATGATGCCACTAGTCGAGCAACAAATCCGTGATTTGTTTTTCTTTGACTGCCGTCTCATTACGCACACATGCGTACAAATTCTTTCAAACGTTTTGAATTTTGGAGGGGCGGGCCATGTTATCGTAGTTAATCTCTACCACATTTTGAGTCGACAGTCGGCGTCGCTCGACCGCTGCCTGGTTGTTCACAAAATTGCGAGATATTACGCAACAATTTCAGCTCTAGAGATAATAAAAAAAATAAAGTTTTTTTTTTTTATGTATTTTGTTTTCTCTTCTACTGTCACACAAATCGAAGCAATCGAAGCTTCAAATTATCTAATCTTCCCTCCTTCTTTCAGTGGCTCAGATACATCACAATCAGTGAGCACAGCCCATCCTGAGGAGGAAGAGGCTCCGGTCCAGGGTCCGCTACCAGCGGAGCCGGACGACGCGCCCTGGAAGAGGAATAGCGGCATCAGGAAGTTGTGAGTAGATTTGTTGTTTCGTAGTAAGGGATTTATGGTGTTACTGAACTCTAAATATATTTTTATTTCATCTCCGGTTTCTAAAAGTCTATTTCTTTTGATATACAACGTGGCGATTAGGTTATCACATTAAATAGTACAGCGGTTATTACAAGTTGTTATCAGTCTGTTAAAATAATAAAAATAAAAATAGACCTAAAAATAGAAAACTGAATTTTTCTAACAAACTAAATAGCGTAAAAATTGGCAATAAATAATCCACCCTTGATACTACGGCGCACACGCCAAACGACAGTGAGGCTAGCGGAGGGTAGGTACTTGCGCTCACGCGCGGGGCGTTATAATACATGATGTTGTTAAATACTAAAAGGGGAAAAAAGGTCTCACGGGTAGAATGTTAACTTTTATTAATTATTTTATTTATGTATGCTTAAAATACGTAATGTAGAATACGTGGTTTGAATTAATGTGATAACCTAATCGCCACGTTGTATATTCAATTCGGACGAAGTGGTCCTATGTAAATAAATAAATCTTCATGAATGCCAGTGTAATCCTAAAAACGCACAGCACACATTATTCATTTCGTTTCGATTTGGTGATAGCTATAAGTAAGGTATATGTGGCATTTGGTACTTGGGACAAATTATTAGTAGTGTGGATTTATAAAATTATGAACGCATGCGAACGCAACTTCATACCAGGATACAAAGGTCTACAAAGTTACTTAAGGACATTTTTCTAAAAATTGTGTTAAAGCCGATTTTAAATTTTCCATAGAAACAGAGATTTCCAGTTATCTGTTTTTAAATATGACATTTTGAAAATGCATCTTTGTATCCTGCTTATGCGTATGAAGTTTCATTAAAATCGGTTCAGTCATTTCGAAAAACAATGGCTTGAAAGTTTGTATAAAATGCCGTACGTCTATACGACGTACGGCATTTTATTAAATTATAGGCATCAAATATAACAAACATTGAGTTGGAACGGTTTTCATGTTGCATTCCCAAATACACTTTGATGCTAGAAATACATGCACGACGCCTTTCCTATTTATAAAAAAAAAAAAAATATGTAAATAATTCAAGTATTACGTAAGCACCAAAGAGCAAACATTTTTGATGACATGGGAGATGGGGGGTGGGGTCTGGATAGTGATTACGTCAGCAATATTTACTTGCTGACAAGGGGCCCTCCCCTTGTCAATAAAAGTAAGCAAAGCTGTTAAAAATTTGAAATTTATTTGGGTTGGAAATATGCACGATCGAGAGTGATCTATAAACTGGTGACTATATCACAACCTCCTTAAGGGGGATGCGCTAAGGTAGCCCGCGAAATTCAAATTTTATTACGTTTTTTGTAATTTGCAGGTCATTAACAGGTTGTATGTTGATCTAAATATGATTCGCGGCCGTAACAAATATGGCTTTACAGAATTATAATCATTAGAATCAGCATTACATCTCTCTAAGTTCATAAAATCCTACTGAATGATTATTTCAGAAATAGTCATTCAATAGGACTTACGAAGAGAGTTAGTTGTATTTGTAAAGCCATATTTGTTATGGCCGCGAATCATATTTAGATCAACATACAACCTGTTACTTACCTGCAAATTGCAAAAAACGTAATAAAATTTGAATTTCGCGGGCTATCTTAGCGCATCCCCCTTAAAGCATTATTATTTTAATATTAATTCACAGTGGTAAAAAGATGGAGCTAGCTTTTGTGTTTCGCGAGCTGTGTCCAAATGAACGTTATTCTTTCTTTCTATACGTCCTGTATAGCTACATCTCTTTCTCACACAGAAGTAAGATAAAATAATGCTGCTGTATGCCCTGCACTGCATGAAATAAACATAAATAGGCCTCACTAATTCTTATTAAAGTATTGTTTTCGTCGTGTGTCCATCTTTTGCTATTTGTCCTATAATGTGGTGGTATTATAATTATTATACATTAGTGTTACTAATTAATCACAAATCATCAATTCCTCTAATATCATTCACTACTAACTCGTAAGTTTTGTGATAATACACACGTTGTTTTGTGTTATCACGCGTCATACAGAAGCATCTAAAAAACGATATTTATATTTTCGTAAATAAAGACTTTTCCCACTTCTCTATGATTCCATCTTCTGTCTGACACGCACTTGCCTATGGGAGAACTATCCGTATTGTAACGTCCAACTCCTAACCTTACACTACAGCTTATACATATTTGGTTCTGGTTAATTTTTCCCCTATTTTTTTTTTCATGATAAATTTAGCCCTAAGAAACTCTTTCGTTTTTTTATTCAAAATTTCTTTGTTTTTAGGTGTTTTTGTGTAGTTAAAAAAATATGGAAAATGCAACCAGGGCCGAAAGAGATGGCGCACGATACGACAATATGCTGCACTGTGTTGCATGTTAATATACGACATACGACACTACACTGTCATGAACGCTTCACGCTTGACCACTATCCCCGATCCTATCCCATTTTTGTTTAACCCATTCACATTTTTTATGTCCAGCACTTTTTCATTTTTTTTTATTTCATTATATTCTTGCTAAATAAATGTACGGTCAGCAAGATAATTTTTGCACAATTTTTTTATAATTACTTATCTGAATAAAGTTTATTTTTGTTCCAGTACTTTCTGAATGTGCTGTAGATCAATGCTAATTTTTGTAAAATAAAAACATAATATAGATTTTTTTTAAATATTATTTTTAACTAAATAGGTAGAAAATTAACAATTTCTATGACCTATATTTAAAAATATTTATCTAATGAAATTAATATTGCTTAAATAATATTTCTACTTTCGAGGGCCACAAATAATTGGTGACCGCTCGTCACAAAATATATAGTTGGATAAACGGCTGAAAACCTAAACATTGGATTTTAACCAATACCTAATATTTTGCGATTGAATCCAGTTGACTTCAAGAGATATTTAAAAACAGTATGTTAATTAACATCAATTAAAGAATAAAAGAATGACCGATTTTATTTCCCCCCTTCCCCATTTTATTTTCCCCCTATTTTGTTGACGTTTGTTTGTTCCCCGCGCGGTAGGTTCCGCCTGGCGCTCTCGTCGCGCGCAGAGGGACGTCGCTCGCCGCCTCCAAGAATCTCTTTCGGCCCTTGGTATTGAAGATGTGTTGCGTCTGCGGTACGTTGGGGGAATTGGGGGACGCTTTGAAAGGAGACTGACGATTGGGGAATGAGTAAAACGATTCGGAAGTCTTGGTGACAAAATAAGCGAGGCGCTAGCGGGCTAAATTCGCGTCAGTGGAGTATGTTTATGACAAATTGGTCAGTAAATAAGAAATGGGCTATTATCTGCTACATTGACCATGTAAAATATGAGAAGTTTGTAAGTTAACTGGGCAAATTTTATAAGTACAATGAAGGTTTTGGCCAAGGGGAACCTTATTTTATTTTTTACGAAAATTCACGCGTTTACAGGTAAAAATTTGGTAAGAATTACAACAACATTTACGCCAGTGATCAGCGGGGTTTCCAACATTTATGCCTAATTAACTGCGGTTACATTTGATTAAATATCAATACTTATAGGCTTAACTATTTTAGTAGTGAATCACATATTTTTATTTGCAAAATGCCAATCGTCGTCACTTTCATTTCAGAGCGTCGCTTAATTCGGTCAAGCAGTTTTGTTTGACTGCATATTATATTGATTACACAGCTTTCACATTCACACAATGCAGTAGATAGAGTACTCATGTTTAATAATAAGAATAATTTTATGAAAATAGTATTACTGAAGTATTTATTCAAGAAATGCTTGCCTGGCAACAGTGATTAAGTTAGTGTATTATAAGTAACAAATATTGATACAGTATTAAAATGCTAACCTTTTATATTATCTATGTCTTTCAAGTTTAGGTCTGTGTTCACCATATTCTGAAGATTATCCTTACTCCAATGATCTTCGTATAAATTATTTTGGCATGTTTTATTTACTTGAACCTCTATTTTCCCATTTGAGCTCCTAAATGTATTATTGAACACTCTTAATATAATGATTGCACCTCTTTTTGTGAAAGATCAAATAAAACCAAAATCATCTTTATTATAATCACTTGATTAACAGTTTTATTGACTTGTGGCGTCCGAAAAATAACCGGTCGTCTAGAGGTGAATCTTTATAAAATCAGATGCGATCTGCAATTTAATGGACTTTCCTAAACTCAAAACCTATTTTGGTCTACTAGAAATATGAAATCTGCATTATACTATGTTACCCTTTTAAATCTATTTTGAAAGCTAAGAACTTGTTAAAAAATAAACCATTTTATCTTGACATGAGTGGGGTTTGGGGTCGAAATGAAAATGAAAATGACGACCGCGAAAATTTTCAAAGTTGTCTTCATTGATGCCGGTTTCATGGTTTTCGAAGACGCTCATGCCGCGATAGTGAAGTCAAAATAAAAATTCAAGATGGCGGCTGCGAACGTTTTAAAAAATTTCGTCAAGGGTGTCGTTTTCATGGTTTTCGAGGGTTTAGCACCTGCCGATAGTGAGGTCAAAATGAAAATCTGAGCAGACCTAGCATGTCGAAGATCATAATCTTTACTTTAAATATATCGGCAAAGTAATACGGTACCATATCCCTGGATGTATGGCGAAGGGGCTATGCCTACTTCCATAGAAAAAGGGTTTATTTGATTTTATTGAAGTGATGAAATTGAAGGATTTATATTTGGACGCTATTTTTGTTATCAGTGACTTCGAAAACCATGAAAACGACAGCCATGAAGAAAAATTTGTTCATTTTCGCAGTCGCCATCCTTGATTTTCATTTTGACCTCACTAGCGGCATCAACACCCTCGAAAAACATGAAACGACACCCATTAGGAAAAATTTGAAAATTTTCGTAGCCACTATCTTGGTTTTTCATTTAAAGTTGGTAAATCAAGACATTATACTTACTAAATAATTTTATCATCCATACATAACCGACCGTGGACCATTTGGCAATTATTAGCAGATCTATTTAAGAAGGCAGATTAGATATAAAGATGTAAAATCAGTTGAAAAGAAACATAGACAGTTTATTAGAATATCAATTGAAAATCAGAAAGATCAATTAGATTAATAGCACCGCGTAATAAAAAGATCACAATGGGAATTTTCCTCTTACCAACTTTAAAAGTACAGTTAGTTTTTAATAAGGCCAAAATTTAAAAAGAAGCGTACTACTAAAAAAGGTCCTCACTGTTGGAAGTTCAAAAATTCGTTTGACGCGCAGTTAAATATTTCCCATTTATATTCAAGACCGCCTTTCTAAAAATGTAACTTGTATATATACTTGTAATGTATCATCAGTATTGGTGAAACAGACCCTCAGTAAAATTGACATCTATTTACTTACTGCATTAATTTCTGTTTTCAGTTTTCGCAAGCTCTTTGTTGAGTCTGATCTCGCCGTGGGCGGGTTCCAGCGCCGCTCCCTATCCTCGCTGGCTCGCTCTCCCGCCCCCCCCGCCGCGCCCCCCGCGCACTCCCCGCGCCCCGCAGGTGCCCCCTCCGCCCCCTCGTAGGCACAGCATCCCTCCCGCACGCACACCCGCACACGCCACACACACGCACGCACGGACACATCGACGATACTCCGACATCAGGAACCCTCCCGTTTCAAAACTTGACCTCAGACAAGAACTACTCGACTTAAACCTCGGGACGCAAGAATTTGACACCTGGCTCGGAGACAAGTTCGAAGAGAATGAAGAGTACGAAAATTTATCTTACGACGAAAGGTTTGAGCACGATATTCCCTTGCAGCGGTCCGTCTCCCTCGATAGAGGTATTGACATCTTCAATCACTTGCAGGCTATAGGTTCGGAAAATTTAGACAGTGTTAGTTCCTTATGGACGGTAGATTCGGAAGGAAGAGACAGTATGACAGATAGGTACAGGAGTTTCGAAGATATCCCCGCTTCTCCGTACAAAGCGAGAAGTAGGCGTGCATCTTATGGTGTGGAAACGTTCTCAGAGCGAGATCTAGCGTTGGTGGTATTGAACGAAAGCTATAAAGGTCTGGGCGCCACAAGCGGTAGTGTTTCCCCACAGATAAGGAAATTGCAAAGATGTTTCACATTCGCTGGGACATTTGACAGTATTAAGGACCGTTCAGTAGAAAATTTGGTCCAAAAAGAAAGACCGAAACTTAGGCTTGAGATCCCGAATAGGAGAAATAGTAACTATAATAGTAGCTGTCCCGTTTCACCAGAAATCAACAGGTTGAGGAACTTCTTCCGAAATTCTACTGACAATGTTGGGACAAACATGTCTGATGATGAGGACGAAGAGTTTAAAGAACAGAAACCGGTTTATAGGAGCATATCTGTAGAGTGGAAACAAGGGGAGGGAAGTAAAGTGCGGCAAAGACGATCTGGTGTCCAAGATGTGATGACAGATTTGAGAAGGAAAGTTCTGATAAAACAAGAGTTCAAGAGTAACGAAAACTTGGAAAGAAATCGAGGATTGCGGGAACAATCTTCGAAAAGTCTTCAAAAAGGCAGCTATGTAAACTCAAATTTCGTAAAACTAAACAATAATGTTCCAGTTCCGGGCAACACTGACTCAAACGTCATCGTGCCCACCATAATCATATCCCGCGCGGATTCACACGGTGTTGCCAAAATATCAAATACTTCCAATTACGTAGAAATAAGTAGGAATTGTAATTGTCGCATATGTAATGAGGGTGACGGAAGATACTTCGTACGGAGTGTGCTAAGTAGGTTGTTCGTTAAAATTGTTTCTTGTAATAGTAGGAAATTATATTGGGACGAGAATAATAACCTGAATGATAGTGAGATGTACAAGTGTATAATGCATGTAATGAAGTTAATGCTAGGACTGTGGTTGAGACATCTTGACCATAATTAGTAGGATAATGACATCCAATTTCAACTTTACTGGAAACTAGTGTCCTTAAAATATAAGTATGTAATTTGAGGGCAACTAATTTCCGGTCCAAACCGGAATGGGTCAATAAAGTCGTGTGTCTGTCAACTAAAAATTATTGTTCTTTTTTATGTAATAAACTCAATATAAAATATTGCTATCTCTTTCTAGGAGATGAAATATAAAAGGAATGGAAGATAATTAAAGCTGTCAAATTAGAATTGGTATCGATCGCAGTTCTGAATTGAATATCTGAAACACGTTGAAGTTTAACGGCTCTAAATGTGTCCAGTCTCGTTCTTATTATGACCTATTAGAAAAGATCAAAATCAGTATTTTAAGAGTCGGATGATATTAACCTATCGGGTTTAGAATTATATGTTCTAGTGTTGTTCGATGTTACTATTAGCAGCTTTTGTCTTTTACTCTGCGATACAGCAGTTTTATCGTAAAGAAGTTTTTTATAATTTCTTTATGCCTTTTGTAGGGATGTTATCGAGTTTGCGAAAAGCGAAATGTATGTCACTGTGATTTTTATTTATTTTCTTATTTTATGTTGGATACGCATTAGACTGTCAGGCTGCCCATAAGTACTTGATTTCTGATTGATGGCGATTGCTCGCATAGTTATTAGTTAACTAATTTTTCGTGGTAATTTTATCGTCAGAGCAAATTTTTTTACAGAAAGCTTATAATATATATTTTTATAAGTGATAAAACTCAAATTATAGATTTTCGGACTTTTTCCTTTATTTGTGATGTGAGACCTTGCTTCTTCCCAAATTTCATGATTCTAGTTTAACGGGAAGTACCCTATAGGTTTTGATTTGCTTGCGAGTATCAAAATATATCGCATAAATTGCAATATTTTTTTATTGCGTTGAAAATAAAGGGTTTTGACAGACTGCTAGACAGACAGACGGACAACGAAGTGATCCTATAAAGATTCCGTTTTTTCCTTTTGATGGTATGGAACCCTAAAAAGAGTCCATCAAAGAAAAAATGTGCACATTCACAAGGTACCTTTTTATTTTTTTTCGTCTTTCCAAAACATTTTGAGGGCCTCCACCAGTTGGTTGCCCCAGGGCCTCCACACTTCTAAATCCGGCCCTGTGTGTAGACACCGTGTAGGCAGTATGTCAGTCTAATGTGATATCCAACTAACTTCTCGCCTCTTACGTAGCAACATTAAAATTATATGATTATTCTAGATTATTGTAAGTACAATCGTAAGATTGTAACTAATGAGTGTTAGCGCCTTATTCTTCGATATAATTATCGTATTCTTTTCAATTTCCAATGTCTCTGTTATGTATGGAAAGGTAAACCTTTTTGTATTTATTTTGTGAAAAAAGATTACACTTCGGGACAGAAAAAGTGAACCTACAACTTTTGTATAATTTTTGTTAATCCTGCATGTGGCTTGAATTGTTTTTGTATGTAAATTGTTGGAGATCTGCGTCTGTTATTCGCGATATGAAGTAAAACTAATAATGTCAACATTTTTTAGTTTACCTAGCGCCTAACGACATTGTCAATTTGTCATGCTGAGACACTTGGCGATATCAAGAACTAATAATATCAATTATTTTTGTACATTCAAGCTTCACGTGTAGGATATACAAAGACAGCTACTTTTACATGAATAAATGTCCCGTGATGGAATCTATTATGATATGACTGTTTTACAAAACTGAAAATAAATGAGAATCGTTGATGGATCAAAGACTGTATAAAAAAAAAGATTGAATAATAATTAAAGATCGTGTCTGGTAAATTAACAACTTGTTCCCGATTCTACTTATATCATTTTCGTAAAACGATGTAGACACAAATGTTTCTCTCATAGAAGAGTGACTATTATTGTGTTTTACTTGACTGTGTGTATGAAGTATACTAAGCTTTGTATGTGATATCGCAGCGGATGGTAAAGTTCTTCCATTATTATGGAACTGTAGTTCTGTCATAGATGTATATTTTCTATGTAAAATTATCATGAACATTAAAAAAAAAATGTTTTCCGTCTTCGAGAGAACTATAAATTTTTGGATTCCAAATATTTTTCATCATACTATATTTTTACCGTTTTAAAATGGTAACTTTTCTATCCATCTGTTCGGGTAAGAGTGAGTGCCATGAGAGTTGGTCTAAATTAAGGCTAAACATAACATATCCCTTTTGTCTCGGTATGTAGGCTATGAACATTTTGTATTCGCTTAATCGGACACTTTCGGCCAAATATATATACACACTTTTCATCGTGTACTACTGGCCAAAGAAATGGTTAACTGTTTCTTTTAAAATTTACATTATGTGGTTTTATATTTGTGGACCATCAGTATTTTTCACTCCTGGCCTAAATATATTTTTAATGTATTGACATGATTGATATTAATATTAGTTTTATTCCTTTCATATTTAAAGTATTAAGTTACCAAATAAAAATAGCCTAAATCTTTCATAGTTTTGCAATTGTTGTCGAGTAAAGCAGTAGCAGAGGGAAAAACTAATCGAAGAAAATGGAATGTCTCTGGTGCTTACAAATGCCATACGTTGCTGCTATAGTTTGTATGGTGCTAAAATAGCGTCGGTTCATCTCGATAAGTAGCGATATAACCAGAAACAAAAAGCTGAGATTAAAAAGATCACAAATCGTCTTCTACTACTGCTTACTTGAAAATTGCTAACGTATTTATTTTACTAGATAATACAAATTGTAGCACATCGACAATAAGACACATTATTGAAATACATTTGAGAAAATTTAGAATTGACTAGACTAGAAACCCAATTGAAGTTTGACAAGAGTAGACGACAGTTTTAGGAGTAATAGACCAGACGATAGCGTAATGGTTAAGGACTTTTTCGGATTTACACAAATAGGGTACTCTTTCAATTTCATGCGTCGGTATTGTGTTTGGGAAGGCATTCGACTGATAAAAGGACTTTTCTAATCAACCTAATAAATATTTGTCAACAAAACAAATTAGGTTGGTACAAGTGTTTTGAGTTTATTTATTTATTTCAACTTTTTACACACAAAAAAGGCACAAAGGCGGGACGAGTTCTTTTTTAACTTGTAATAAATCATTTTCCATAATACATCGGAATTTTACATAATTGACGGCATCGTTTGTGTGCACGCTTGCATTTAAGAAGATCACATTCTCATTAAAAAAAAACAGTAAGATAATTATTTTTAAATGTGTGTACTGATTGAATCACAACGGAAATGAGGCTAAAATATAAATCCACGGATTATTTTTATGTGACTAGTCCTTTTTTCAGTCGAGCCTATAGTTTTTCTATGTAGCGAACAAAATAGTGGTAACTGACTGATGATTTCAAATATTCTTGCCATTTCTTGAACATAATAACGACGTAAAAATTTACTATGATGTGAAGTGCCTGCAGCTCATCACAATAATCACATCTACATATAAAAATATATATAATAGCAGTTTCTTAGTAGTTTTAAACAGTTATTTATTAAAAAAAATATTGTGCTATCTGTTATATATATCGAGTGGGCAAATTTTTATGTCCGCAAGTGTAGGTTTAGATGATCATTCCGTAATTTTTAAGCTGTCGTTTTTTTTAATTTTTATTTTAATTCTAGTCACAGTACTTCTGGGTACTAGATTTAAGGGGTTGATTACTGTGAAAAGGAGATATTTTTGGCGGGAATTGTAAATATCGCGCACTTCTTTTTGCTTTATAAGAATACATTTTTTTTTTAAACGATCTTGTATATTTTTTTTATAAGTAATATATTTTTGTTGTATATTTCAGTTTAACATTTAATAATTATTTTATTTAAAAATAAAAAGTTATCTCCAAAAATATCTCTTTATTAAATTTAAAACACATTACCAATGGTTTATCGGGAACACAGGCACTTTAGTTTGATACCATTGCCTAATCAAACTGACTAATTTCTTTTAAAAAGTTATCACGTAGTGATCTGTTTATGGATCTTTTGGCGCGTGGCCAAAATCAGAACTAACCATCTTGTTTTTTCAACACATTTCACAAAACAATTATTTACAAATGTTTTTCAACGTCATTCGAGCGTCAAAACATCCTTGTACTGTGCGTTCACTTTAACTTGACGACTGATGCGATTGGTAGCACTGAATTTTGCCGTCATGTGATTGGTAGTTCTGATCTGTCAGTCGCCATTTTGAACTCTATTAGTATTGAGACCGCAAAATTCAGTTCTACCAACCGCGTCACGCGTCAAGTTATAATGAACGTACAGTACCTAGCACTATGCTATAAAGATATTGGTACCTAATGTATAATGTAATATTTATAAGTTGACAGTGTCAAAATAATTATATCATCTGTTTATATTGTATGCTGTTTTTTATTTCAAGCCTTTTTTATTTAAATCCCTCAATAGTAAATTGTAAAACAAAACTATTTCGTTGTTTTGCATCTACATTTCTTTGCAGTGATTCTTATTAGCAACACAATCGCTCAGTGCAATAATTATTATTATAATTTTTATTTCAAAGAATCTCCAAATAAGTTAACATAATTAAAATCACACAATCATAAAATAAAATCATAAACTATTAGTGTTAGTAATAAAAATAAAAAAATGTACCTAATATTATGTTAGTATGGTTAGTACCTATACCTAACTGATGCCTATGGCCGTCCTTATCCACTGATTTTGGAAAGGACATTCAAAACGGGCTGCGATGGCATTTAGGATGCTGTTGCTGCTGGTTCGTAGACGGTACAGCAAGGAGTTTGCTTTCTTGCGCATGATGGCTTGAAAGCCATCCGTACGCGCTTCAGCAAACATACCAGACGCGCTGCAGCGCCACGGCAGCCCCAACAGCATCCTAAAAGCGTTATTATACTGGGTGCGCAGGGCTCCGTAGCTTCGCTGCGTATGAAGTAGTAGTAGTGAAAAATACAAGCAAACATTTTTAGTATGTTCTCTTATACCGAGAACATTGTTGTATCTTTGGCCTTTTTCTTCGAATTATCTCTCATCTTTCAATTTCTGTGTTCGCCTTGAAGACAAGAAAAGAAAGGCAACGCTAATTTAGTAAAACGGAGTGTTTAGTTCCAGAACCTTCCATAGACAAACAGGTCCATCAATCTATGACACTTCAAAATCTACTCTACAAGGAAAAGACCAACTTGTAACTAAGTATAACAAATTACATTGCCTGAAGCGATCACACCCTACCATTAACTTTCGAGGCAAGTGAAATGCGAGCCAGTAAGAAACAACAGTCATAAATTAATTATAATTGAGTTGTACGTGAACTGTAGTCGTGATCAATTTGAGCAGGTGTATGATGGAACTTTGTCACTTTGAAGAATGAGGCGAGCTTCATTTGCTTTAATCTCTGGGGCCTTGACAGAAGCGGATTTAGAGGAATTCATAGCTGTTATTAGCAAAAAAAATACATTTCCAGAATACACCTACACATAGATACCAAATACACAAGTCTGTGTACTTCTGGATCCAGAACACCTAGCTGTGTAGGGTTGACAATATTGGCTGAGATATGGGCCTAACTTAACCAATAAAAAAAAAATATATATGTATATACAGCCGAACATATTTATAACCTCCTCCTTTTTGGAAGTCTGTTAAAAAGTAGCAATCCTCGGAGCAGTCAGAGAAGAGAGTAAAACATGTAAAGGGACTCCTTTCTCTGACTGCTTTTTCTCCTTTAGGTAGGTACCTACATGATTTATTCTTCTCTCTCGTTTGTTTGTTTTAGTCTCCCTCCGTAGATAACCTTGTGCTCAGAATTCGCTAGAAATGTGAGCGATGTATCTGAAGAACTTAAATTGCTTAGAGGAGATACCTACTAATATTTAATGACATTAGATTGACATTCAAACCCGCTGTTCTTAGAGCCTCAATCGACACAAAGCGGCAAAGTTCCATCACTCCGTAACGAACCTGCTAATCAAGTTTGTTTTTCTAAAAGATCGCATTCGTAAATAATAACTGTCATTTTAGTTTTGAGCGACGGTAGATAAATATCTTGACATTATGAAAAACGAAGGCATAATGTAGTTGGGTATGTGTTATTGTTAATGAGTTAGGTGAAAGTTCAATACGACTAATGAATGGACTTAGATGATCTCACGGGTTGATGAAAATACTTTCGTAATAAAATATCCAAAAGAACTGGAATACCTACATCTTATCCCTAACCTCAATGCAATTAAATAAGTACAATAAGGTCCTTTCTATAAAAGTGAACTGATGAGGAAAACCAACAGTCATAGAAGTATATACCTATATGTCTAGATGTACAGTCAAAGCTCGTGAACTCGTCGAAAAAAATTGCGTCCGACTGTTGGCTGCAAAATGCACGCATAGTAGAATAACACAATGACGTGTCGCGAGTGTAAGACGTAGCTGCAACGCACACCAGCCTATCAAAGTTGGCCTGTTTGTTTTAGTTCTTTTGCAGCGCAACATTATCTAGACATCATCATCTGCCTAGCCTTTTCCCAACTATGTTGGGGTCGGCTTCCAGTCTAACCGGATGCAGCTGAAGACCAGTATTTTACTTGGAGCGACTGCCTATCTGACCTCCACAACCCAGTTACTGGGTAACACGATATCCCTTAGTGAGACTGGTTGTTAGACTTTTGGGCTTCTGACGACCCGTAACAATTGTCAAAGATCTACAAATGACAGCCGGGACCAAAGGCTTAACGTGCTTTCCGAGGCACGGAGGAATCTTGGTATGAAAAGATGGTCACCACTAGTCATAGCTAAGTAACTTCTATGCTAGTTTTCATGGATAGGTATACTATAGGTAAACTAGTGGGTAGTCGAATTGAGAAACTACTCTATCACGTTTTTATACGACAACTTAAAAAGGAAACCACCTTTATAAATAGAGTCAATATTATTTAGAGCTTCAGAAACAACCTAGCTATACTCCATAGGTTTAGGTAGTAAAATAAAGGTAAACAAATCATAAAAAAGGTTTTTATAGATGACACTTTCTTGTTTAAAATACGTTGTAACTTATAATCAAATAATTTTTTATTATTATTACGATAGTTGCCTCTTTTATTACTGTATGTTAAACTTTATCATTTATTCTTAAACTACTCTTCGTAGATGTAATTGCTTGAGCACAACTATTTAGTTAGATTTATATATTACTATATTATTTTGTAATCTGTCTATTGTAAAGAGCCCAAAAAGACAGGTTCTCTTGACGCCAACGAAATAAAACGTTGCTAAATTGAAGAGTACAACTGTGACGTAGCATGCCAACTGAAGTGACAGGTATTACGTTTAGTCGGTTACTTGACAGCTCTCTCGCCACGTGGGTTTTTTTGTTTACCTTTTTTTAACTACCTAAACCAACGGAATATAGGTGATAGGCAAATAAAAGCAATTTCCATACACAAGTAACCTCAAACGAATATAATCATATTTCAATATTATGTGAAACAACATTATCGATATCATAGGCTCACGCGCGTTACTAAGACAAATCGATTGACATCTTATTTGTACAAAATCGGTTCAGTAGTGCAGATGCAGACTGTAAGTACATTTCACACATCTTACGGTTACATTTATCTATCTGACTTGCGATTATCGTCGGAGCAAAATGTCATTACCTACTTAGCAAGTGATGCCTCTTCTTCTACAGTGTCGCGATGAGAATACTAGTTCCGTGCATGTCAGTACGTGGGTATCAACAGCCGGTATTGTGAGGGTAGTCAAACTAGGAAACTGCTTTTGAGCCAGTTCCCAGATTCTGAAACGCATCCCCACCTTTTCGTAATCTGCACAACACTAAAGCCAATTACGACTTTCAGATGTCCAATTACCTTGGTCGGCTAGTACGTGGTTGTACCTCCATTATGCAAACAATCCTTCCTCTTTCAAACATACCTACCCATAAAAAAAAACGCGGTCAAATTAGCCCTGACCAGTTAACAAGAATCTCGACAGTAAACAAATGAAAAAAAAAAAGGCTTAAGGCTTAAGAGTACCTTTCCTTCTATTGTGTGCAAAGTACTACTACAGTCATTATTGTCTGGGGAAGTCCTATTCAAAGATTTTTTGCGACAACGCAACGGTATACTACCTGTTGGTGACGGGTGAGCTATCGATAACTGTTCGTCGTTGTTACGAATACTGGTTTGGAAATGATGGATGAAATTAACTGCGAATAATGTTATAAGTGGGTGAAATCCCACCACGTGTGGGTTGATATTTCATTGTTTTGGCTTTGTAGATATAAAGTACGGCAAAAGCGGTTACGGTGATGGAAAGATAGAATTAATAATATCTACTTTATCAGCTCCCTACCACACTTTCGAAGTAAGAAGCTTGGAATATGTTGTGGCAACTGGATAAAAAAAACCGGCCAAGTGCGAGTCCAACTCGCGCACGAAGGGTTCCGTACCATTATCAATAAAAACGGCAAAAAAATCACGTTTGTTGTATGGGACCCCCTTAAATATTTGTTTTATTTTAATTTAATTATTTATTTTTAAAGTGAATATATAACTAAATATTCTGAGAATATTTCAAGCGTCTACCTGTTGCCGTTATCAATATCGAGCAAAAACGAACAAAAAAATCACGTTTGTTGTATGGGAGCCCCCTTAAATATTTATTTTATTCAGTTTTTTAGTATTTGTTGTTATAGCAGCAACAGAAATACATCATCTGTGAAAATTTCAACTGTCTAACTATCACGGTTCATGAGATACAGCCTGGTGACAGACAGACAGACAGACGGCGGAGCCTTAGTAATAGGGTTCCCGTTTTACCCTTGGGTACGGAACCCTAAAAACGAGTGAGCCTTACAGTAGTCGAATAATAATGTGTAACATCTGACATCTCACCTTGGTAATAAGCACGACAGAAACTAACCTAAAAAAAAAGCTAAATATTGAAATATTTATCCGCATAATACCTAATTATTATTCATTACTAGTGGTTGCCCACTGGTCGAAATTCGAGTCCCCTCTACTTACAATCTATACAATATAGTACTTACTAATTCCATGCTATTATAAAGTACTTACTAATTCCATGCTATTAAAAAGTGCTTACTTATTCCATGTTCAAGCTGTCACTTCCTGTTACACACTTCCGTCCCTTTTCACGAAATCACTCCCACAGGAAGCGAGAGAAAGTAACCTACATATAATTTTTTTTTTAAAGAATTTTCAATAATTTGAATAGCGTCCCGGATTCTGAATTTATTCACTATTTATGTCAATGGGATCCTCCTTGTTACATGGATGAGACTTTAAGCATACCTAGTGAAAATATGTGGATGTAATATAGGTAGGTACTACCTACTTCTACCAACCGGTAACACGTAGGCAGGTACAGGCGTGATGTTATATTTAATTCACACGATCTTAATGTTACAATAACAAGAAACACTGTCAAAATAACTATGGCATCATTAAGAGGAGGCTCCCTATTTTTATGTTATTTTGCATGAGTATTCTGAAACAGTCACACGTACAAACAAAAAAAACTTTAGTATATGATTTATTGGATCAAAAAGATCCAATAAATCATATACTAAAGTTTAATTTTTTTCCATGTTGAAGACATTTAGGTACGTAATTGTAATATTTTCGCTCGATACATTTTTTATTCGAAAATCATGTCTTTTATAAGGATAATTATAAAAAAAAAAAGATTGTTTGGCTTTTATGTCTAAAATAAATATTAATTTATACACAGCAAGACATTAGAGTTTATTATCGAGCCACCAGATATTTATTCTCTAGATCAATTATTACTTTAGATATAAACGAAATAAGAATTGAGACTTATGCTATTTAGTTACGTGCTCGAACACGATCAAAGAGCGCACGCGATATTCAACTTTATTACTGATGTGTTAGCGTTTAGCACATAATGGAGTGGCGGTGAGCAAGGGGCTGAGCTTGCGTGGAAATTTGATTTAGACTGCCTGCTCTTAATCTGGCACGCATACTAAGGTAGGCATGAATTAATTTAAGCCTACACTGAGACTGCTGAGAGAGATAAAATCAAGGTTCTGCTCCTAACCACGTGAATTAACTAGAAATTCTAAGTATGCTGATATCATACTTTGTAGGTAGTAAGACAAGAAAAATTAAATACTTATTTGATTTTGATGAGAACAATCATTTTAAACATGTAAGTATTAATCAGTATAAATGTAATATATAACAATAGGACTGACTCGTTGGTCTAGTGGGCGCAAGCGCTACTGCTGAGCATGGGGTCCTGGGTTCGATTCCCAGGTCAGGCGAGGTGTTATTGGGTTTTTCTATCAGTAATTTCTCCTGAGCAGCCTAGAGTCTGGATACCCTATTACATAGGACTTAAACATAACTGGCGAAATGTGGGTGTAGGTACTATGGGTACCAACTTCTCTGCCTAACCCTTCGGGGATTACAGGCGTGATGGTATATTACTTATGTAATAAATAATAGGTAGGCATAAGTCAACCGTCCATCAATTAAAGTGTCGACGTTCCAGAGTAGTCCTATTAATTCATTACATTGAATCACAATTAGATCAATTGGAAGAAGTTATTGGAGGTCACATGGTGTCAATGAGGGTCAATGTGATGAGCATATAATTTCGGAACATTATAGTTGTCAAAAAATAATAGGCCCGTTTTGACATTTAACTTGAATCGATTTATCGTGAGTATACTCGGTACTTGATACTCACGATAAATCGATTCAAGTTAAATGTCAAAACGGGCCTATTATTTTTTGACAACTATATCGATTTAATATTGTATTACAGAAGTTAAATAGGGTAGATACCTGATAGTAGGTATTCCTTGTTTTCATGTTTCAGAAATGATAACCAATCTTTGAAGAGCGCTTATGGAGTTTATGGTAACTTAGACAAAGTATTTATTTTGTGTTTGATAATTTAATTTATTTTTTAAAGTATTTAAGGTAATCTGAGTAAAACGATGCTTAAGATTTTAGTAAAAACTTCTTAAGAAAAACTTAAAAATGTGCTGGAAAGATAACTCCTGAAAATGTACAGATATGCGTGTCGCGGGTTCGATTCCCGCACGGAACTAATATTTGTATGACCTACAAGTAGTTGTTCCTGGCCTGGCTGTTTGTGTATGTGAGTTTAAATGTTTGTAAACGCAAACACGATACAGGAGAAATCCCTAGTGTGGGGCAAAGTTTTAAAAAAAAATTACCGAAGTTCAAATAGAGCCAATAGTTTAAAGTTGAAAATGAGCGAAAGATAGCAAATTACATTTGGTTAGCCCAAGCATAAACCAATTGTACCTGCATGCCTATTATTTCCATTTATACCGCTCGAGTCTCACCTAGGTAAATCCTGGAATACGACCACTATCGACATAATTTTAGCCATAGATAATGATCTCTGCTAGTGTAGTACCACTTATTATCGACACAAATATGCAGGAACTGCACTATAATGACGCCGGTATGTCTATAGGGGACCGTGGCATATAATTTACTGCCTACGTGTTGATCTGACGGTCAACACAGCGGTATACCTAATATGCTTGCCAGATTAGAAAACCTTGCTGGATATGACAAATCAAAATATATACGGTGTAGGTAATTGACAACAAAAACTCAACACAGAAAAAAAATAAGCAGTTCCATACATTTTGTCTAGTTATGTGAACGATTTCATGGTTGTTCCCACAGATATACTTAGTTATTCATAATGTTGAGCTCAATGACTCCTCAGGTTTTCAGCTTTTTCGTTTTGCGTTAGGGTTCCCGTACCTGGGGCCCAAGTCTGCTATTTTTATAAATTCAGTCATTCCAACACGATCCCATTGTCATGCTATTGTCATTTTGCTAAAAGTTCGTAATCTGGTAAATTCATAATGGTCGATCATTTTCTTTGCAATTTCTTTCAATGTAGTGTCAGTGGCCGACCATTGGAAAGTCATAATGACGCCATTATAATAGTAGATTACCAAACTTGTCAAAATCAACAATTATGAAATCAATGATCGACCATTCTGACACTATTGTAATAGCAGACTTGAGGCCCTGGTCTATTCAACAAGGATCCCTTATAGTTTCGCCTTGCCCGTCTGTCTGTCTGTCCGCGGCTTAGCTTAGAGACTCTTAGTATTAGAAAGCTGTAATTTGGCATGAGTACCTATACATATTAATCATGCCGACACAGTAGTAAAATAAAATCTTAAAATATTTTTTTTTAGGTTTTTTTTTTTTTTCGTCTATCCCATCGTGTGGGGTGTCGTTGGAAAGTTCGTTCAAAAATATTGCGAGTGTGTGATAACCATTTTTCGATTCAGGAATCCGTTTGCGAAATATTAAGCTTTAACGTGCTTTGTTAGAGTCAAGTGTCAACTACTAACTTTTTACGAATGTCTGTCCTGGTGGGGCAATCCGTAAATTACGTCACACAAATATCATATTTTGGACACAGGTCACATATTTTGGAATTTTAAATTAAACCTCTTAATAATAATAGAGTTGGTAATATTTAAACGTGTTTCCTTAGAATTGAAGTTCAGAATTTTTATACTTACTTTAGTTTTTAACAACATGAAGAGTAATTTAAAGAAGATCAGAAAAAAACAGGCAGTCGTAGGGACTGCCGCCAGAAGTGAAAACTTATCGCTTAACGCTTCTAAAGAAGTTTTCACTTCAGTAAAATAATGATTATCTACAATACATTTTAAACAATGCACAGTATACACAAATTAAACTTTTCACGTGGTCAATTTAACTTCACTTACATAAATATTTATTTATTTAACGGACAGAAAAAGGTCCACACTGACAAAAACAAATACTTAATAAAAAATGTTAGCAACAATATATCTTACAACCTTTGTTAAAATACTTATAAATCTTATAATCTAGGATTTTGGTAACAATTTGGCTTATGATCTATGTTAGTACCTACTTATACACTACGACAGACAGTGTTGTTTTGATGAGATGTCCTATTATGGCGCTCTCATCAGGGCTGTCAGCTATCGCCTTCAAGAGGCTGTTGCCACTGCCACGCAATCTGGCGAGTAGAGATACACTTTTCTTTCGTACGACAGCTGAGAAACTGTCGACTCGGGCTTTTGCGAACATCTCTGACGCACTGCAGTAATGTGACAGCCGCATCAGCGCCCTGAAGGCGTTATTATATTGGACGCGCAGCGCATTGACGGCATGTTTAGTACAGCTGATCTATAGGGCGCTCGAGTACAGAGATGTACAGTATGCTTTAAAAAGCGTGTTTTTGACCGCTTCTGTACATCGAGCGAACCTACGGGCCAACATGTTCGCCCGTACCGCCACGGCCGCGGCCCTGCGTTCCCGTTCAACATAAGCATCATAGCTACGTTGGCGACGCGAACCCATAAGTTTTTCCTCTACCAAAAACCACTCAACGTGCTTATAGAAGTTTCAGTTCAAAAACACATTTGTTTTGGTCCAAACACTTGTGCCAGCATAAGGTGCTATGGTACGCCCTCAGGCTTGGTGTAGCGACGATCTTGGCATGCTAGTACCTCGGCAACTTTGATGATCCTCGGCAACTCTGACGATCCTCCGCAACTCTGATGATCCTCGGCAACTCTGACGATCCTCGGCAACTCTGTTCCAGGTGCTACCAGCCTGGTAAGTGAACTTTTTCTTACAATTTGCAACGATCAGCAATCCTTTTGACGCTGCAGGTGTCAGCCAATTAACACTTTCCACCAAATGGGTGGCCGAAAACTTATCATGCAGATACCATCAACATTCTTTTAAAAACCCATCGAAAAGATCACAAAATAAACAGTTAAAAGATAAGATATCCAAATCGATTAGTATCCATCGGATAGTGTGTCAGTAACCTATAATTTGACCATATCAGTCGTGCCGCCTCGTAAGACAACCAGACCGGTTCGAGACAGGTTGTGACATACATACGAACTTTCTTCGGTTCACAAAATTCGGCCCACGCTGGTGACAGATCGACTGACTACAAATAAATGTAGTTTTTTTTTTTCCTTTTTTTTTGCGATGTTTTTTTTTTGGTATGGTTATTTTTGGCATTTCAATATATTACCTAATTACTGTCAGACTGATCAAATATACCCATAATAGCGAAATAATAGCTGACTAGCTTCTGTCCGTAACTTCGTCCGCGTTAAATTTCTTATTCCCCCGCAGTGGGTCGGGGGAATAAGAAATTTTTGCATCGGCCCAGGCTGTTACTTCGTTTTGGCTTAGCGTTCTATCTGACTTTTTTCTTTTTGCTCGGCACCTAAGGATTGTAGCGTGATGTTAAATAACCTTAACCTTCCTCAAGAATTGGGTTATCAAATGCAAAAAAGTTTTATCAAATCCGACTGGTAGTTCCAGAGATTACTCTCTACATACAAACTTACAATACCTCTTTAAAATATTAGTATAATATACCTATCTACATAATTATACAGGTAAACTTTGTCTAGAATTAGGTATTGCTTCGTTGATCACGGTCGCAAGGGTAGTACCCGGCAGTCCTCGCGCACATCTGGGAGTGGCGCGAGGAGGCGAAACGCTGCCGCCGCGCGCCGGGGTGAAACTCCGCTGCCGCGAGAAATCACGGCACAGCGGACAGAGCTCCGGCGGGATCTCATGGCGACATGGAGAGTGCGATTGTCGCAACCCAGCGCTGGGCACGCCACAATTGTGGCGATAAGTCCCCTCTTTGAGGAGTGGCTAGAGAGGCGCCACGGCGTCCTCACCTTCCGCCTGACGCAGGTCCTCACCGGACACGGTTGTTTCGGGAGGTTCCTGTTCAGGATAAAGCGGGAGAAAACGCCCGGGTGTCACCACTGTGTAGATCGGCCGGAGGACACGGTGGAGCATACGGTGGATGTCTGCCCAGCTTGGGTGGAGGACCGCCGTGTCCTCACGGAGGCGATCGGCGGCGGCGATCTCTCGCGTCCGGCCCTGGTTCAGGCCATGGTTCGGATCGAGAGTGCATGGGAGGCCGTCACCTCCTTCTGCGAAGCAGTTATGCTAGCGAAGGAGCAGGCGGAACGCGTGAGGGTGAGACAAGGTTCGCGCCCTCGCGCCCTTAGTCGCCGCAGGAGACGCCCCGGGCGTCGGGAGTCGCAAGCCGATTTTCGGCCACCGTAGGCGCGGGCCTGCGGACGGTGAGCGATGGGTAGCTCGCCGTCCGATAAGGACCAGGCCCGGGTCGACGGCGCGTTGTGTTCCACGCGCGCCTCAAAGAGATGTCAGCACCAATTGACGGGGTCCGTCAGGACCAATGCCTTGACCAACCGGGGTTGCGAGTTTGTCCGAAAGGGATATCGTGGCCCTGGCACACAGGCAACGGAAGGAACACGGGTGGGTTTTAGTCAGTAAAAGTCTGACACGCCCTCCCGCTCCGCCCAGAAAAGGTTAGTACCCGGCCTGTGCTTTTAGGTTTTTCCATATGATATTTTTAGTAACAGCCGGATTCAACAGTCTGAGTGCTCGCCCTCTATTACATACTTGGGAAATTTTGGGTATAGGATAAGGACCTATAAACTTCTGCCTATCCTTTCGGGGAATACAAGTATGATGTTCTGATATACAATATCCCTAGCATTACAGTAAAAACGTTACTTCTTCTTTATTTGTTAGGTTGCAATATGCATAAATAATATTTGTTAGAGCGGGGAGCAATAAAAGAGTGGACTTTATTTTAAGGCATTGGTTTATTGCCGTGCTTGTTAACAAATTATAAACTGTCCCGGACAAATAATAAATGATTTAAAAGGTGAGGAGAATCGTTCGTCGCGCCGCACCTCAGCGTACCGATATGACGCGAACGCCGATGAGTGATCACGCCGCCTGCGCGTGCAGACCGCGCGCATGATGTTGTGTTGGGTTCGATTCCCAACAATATTAGTACTCATTTCAAGAGTCAATGCCCTCATTTCTAGATATATAGGGATAGTTTATCGAAAACCATCACCACACCACCACATGACCATCTTTACATGCCAAGACCCCTCGTGCCTCTGGTCTCGACTGGCATTTGTAGATTTTTGACAGTTGTTACGGGTCATCAGAAGCCCGAAAGTCTGACAACCAGTCTTAGCAAGGAGTATCGTGTTACCCAGTAACTGGGTTGTGGAGGTTAAATAGGCAGTCGCTCCACGTAAAATACTGGTATTCAGCTGCATCCGGGTAAACTGGAAGCCAACCCCAACATAGTTGGAAAAATGCTAGGCAGGTGAGATGATGAGTTTATCGAAAATAATCTGTGATAGATTTAATCATCAATCGGCACGCAGCCAGTTTTTCATAAATTCTATTTATACTCGTAGATAATTATTAACCTGAATACTAAGATCATATTTTATTTTACATAAACCTACATGGGCACTTATGAAACGTCAGAAGCTAGGCGCACGGTTCCAATTGGTCGTTTCATATGGAGACGAGCCGGCAAGAAACTCCACGGTTACTGTTTTAAAAATAATGAGCTTTTAGAATGTTTTCAAGTCACAGTGTTAATAGGTATGGGAGGGCAGTGTAGGTCCGTCAACAAGTACCAGGGTAGGTGCTTACCAAAATAGTAATTGGTTTACAAAGCTACAGTCTCGGTCCAAACTGGGGAGTGTGATCATGATTTCTCTCTTTCTATGCATCTACCGTCAGGTTCATTGGGTGGCTGGAACAGACTGGATGCGGAAGGCAGAGAACAGGGTGTTATGGACACCTTAGGAGAGGCCTGTATCCAGCTTTGCTGTGCGATAAACTGAGTTGATTGCAAAAAAATCAATAACAAACTAAATTATTTAATTAAAACTACCTAAACCATACTAATTAACATCGTTTAGCTTGTAATACGTCGACGTAATTCTTGGCTAATTGTCACTCACTGCATTCCTGACAATTGTGCAACTATTGCGCGGTCGGTTGTTTATTAAAGTTATATAAAAGCTATTAGAGGACGGAAATATAATATTATTATGTAGTGTGTGTCGAGGTATTGATTGATGCCGCCTTTATGATGTAATGGAATTATCATGAAAGGTGATCTTAGAGGCTGAGGCTTTTGGGTCGAATTAAATGAAGAGGATTTAATTATATACCAGGTCAAATTAAATTAACACATGAAAGATTACATTCGGTATTGAAATAAGCTTGAAATGTATGAGTTAACACCTTGACTGTTGGCAAATTATCGTTGGGCTACCGCCATGCGGCTGGCTCCACACATGGTGTACCGGCGGCACAGTTGAAACAAATTTTCGAAAACCAGACGACATCGGCAGTGCGACCGTACACATACCGTAGTGTAAAATCATATAACTTTTCTGTTTTGTTATTATTAGATAGAAGTACACCTTTCTGTGAAGTTTCGATACATTTTAAATTAAATTAGTCCAAAGTCCCATCTGCTCTTAAAATTGTATTTCTTGCAGACAATAATTATCACTTTTTGCCCTAAAAAACTGAAACTGGAACTTCAAGATTCACAGTGCGCTAGTGAGAGTAAAGCTACTCTAAATAAATAAGAACAAGCTGTAAAATAATTAGTCTATTCCAAGCTATCGATAAGCCAACTCTATAACTGTTGAAACCGATATTACATAAATTAGTTGTAATAAATTATATTTTATGGTTATATACCGTTTAGTTGTATAGCATATTGGAACTGATTGATGCGGAATTTGTGTGACCCAATTGAATGAATTTGGTCGAATAATAATGCAGATTCTAGACTGCCTCATTGGTCTAGTGGCCATAAGCGCTACAGACTGCTAAGCATGAGGTGCTGGGTTACGGTACCCGAGTCAGGCAAAGTGTTATTGGGTTTTTTCATCAAACATTTCTCAGTAGCAGCTCGGGGTCTACATCTGTGCCTGGTTGATGGCATTAGACTCACCCCCTATTACACTGGCGAAATTTGGGTAACTGGTACATACAACTCTGGCTAACTCTTCGGGAATTACATGCGTGATGTATTCTAGACTACGTCCGTTCGTACGTAAGCACCAACGACGGTCATACGTCATAAGTCATGTAGGTATTCATTTGTATATCATAAGTACAATAATAAATGGCACTATGAAGGATAATAAAGAGGTCGCTATGTTATGCTAGAGGGCGTACAAATGTGTGTAATCAACTAATCATAGCCGGGCTAATTATTACCTAGCTGTAGTCCATTTTTCAGAATTCTATACCCGAAGGGTGCAAACGAACCTATTCCCTAATATCTGTAATACCTAGTCTGTTTGTCTGTCACAGGGCTGATCTTTTTAACCTGAGGTAGCCTGTGAAAATTTTCACAAAATGTGATACTATACCTAAATTTAGTACACTCGATATTGTGGACGAGTATGTTTACCTAGGACAAACTGTCTAGTTAGGTGGATCCAACTTCGAGAAAGAGGTTAATCGTCGAATCCGACTCGGCTGGGCAGCGTTCGGGAAGCTACGCAATATCCTCTTGTCCCATATACCGTGTCTCAAGACGAAAGTCTTTGACCAGTGCGTGTTCCCAGTGATGACCTATGGCACTGAAACGTGGTCGCTCACAATGGGCCTTATTAGAAGGCTAAAAGTCACCCAAAGGGCAATGTGATCGAATCAGAAATGAAGAAATCCGCAGCCGAACCAAGGTAACCGACATAGCCCGAAGAATTGCCAAACATAAGTGGCAGTGGCCAAGGCACATTGCTCGTGGAACAGATGGCCGATGGGGCCGAAAGGATCTGGAGTGGCGACCGCGTACCGGAAGACGTAGCGTTGGAAGGCCTCCTACAAGGTGGACCGATGACCTTGTGAATGCCGCAGGTATCCGCTGGATGCGGGAAGCACAGAACCGGTTGAAGTGGCGGTGCTTGGGGGAGGCTTTTGTTCAGCAGTGGATGTCTTTCGGCTGAAATGAAAAATGATGATACGATAGAAGTTTTCGTGGTCAGGAACCTTAAGTGCGCGAGTTAGACTAGCTCTTGGCTGGGTGCGAGAATCAAACCCCCATCTTAGGATAGAATGGCTCAGTCACTGCCCTAATTTCGTGCCTGTTCTCCATAGGAACCTACTACTCATTGGAATGGGCAACTATCTTCATCTTTCTGACTGATCGACCCTTTGACAATTCAAAAGTTTCAGTAATTGGTTTAATTGAAATAAATGCTTTAAGTTTTTTCTAATCGAGCATCCAATAACGATCAAATGCGATCGACTTTCACTGCATAACCATCGCTATTCCAATCTCTGATTGATACCAATTAGAAAACCATAAATTCCACACCAGTTTTTCAATAGTATCCTCACTAAATACCATAGACAGTAAAAATCACAGTTCCAAACAAAATCGTAGAGAAATCTTTAATTGAAGCAATAAAAATAGTTTTGTGTTCGAAAATGTATGTTTAGGATTAAAATATTCGTGGTATTTAGTGGCCTAACAGGTATAAAAGCTCCCGCAGACAGGCACGACGCGACTCTAGTAGAGCAACTTCATGGAAATTGTTCTACCAGAATCGCGTAACACCGTCTCATCGCGCCTGTCTGTCAAAGCCTTATTTCTGGTATTTTTACTATAAATACTTCAATAGCTCGGTTTTGCCGGTTGCGTAAATTAAATAGACCGGTATTAATTTCCTTGATGACCTAAAAGTTGTGAACACTATGTTAATGTGCACTTCTGGCTAGTTTTTAGTATACTTGTAAGAAGTAGTAGGTAATTTTTATTCCTCTTCCGATTCCCGAGTTATATAATTTTAGTGTTAGACACATATTATATTAGTCATTAAATAATGGCTTTTTAATAGATTTTCAGTAGGAATACTCTTTAAAGCGCACTAAAAGCATTTTAGAAATTGTCAGCCTAGTTGTAGAAGTTGCTTGTGTACGTTTTAGCTCAAACCATTTGCTAATGTGAGTGAGCTTGTATTGAGATTTACTTAGGCAAATGACACATTTAGTTAGGGTGCCAGTACAGGCAAATTACACATTTAGTTAGGGTGCCAGTACAGGCAAATGACACATTTAGTTAGGGTGCCAGTACAGGCAAATGTCACATTTAGTTAGGGTGCCAGTACAGGCAAATTACACATTTAGTTAGGGTGCCAGTACAGGCAAATGACACATTTAGTTAGGGTGCCAGTACAGGCAAATGTCACATTTAGTTAGGGTGCCAGTACAGGCAAATGACAAATTTAGTTAGGGTGCCAGTACAGGCAAATGACACATTTAGTTAGGGTGCCAGTACAGGCAAATTACACATTTAGTTAGGGTGCCAGTACAGGCAAATGACACATTTAGTTAGGGCGCCAGTACAGGCAAATTACACATTTAGTTAGGGCGCTAGTACAGGCAAATGACACATTTAGTTAGGGTGCCAGTACAGGCAAATGACCCATTTTAACTTTTTATTGCAAGTGTCTAATCCGTAATCCCCTCTTTCTCGTCAGGTATTTCCAGAACTTGCGTTCTTAGCACTTATTTTTGGAGAAAACAATATTTGTACCTATGTCTCTGCCTACCCCACTTTTCTAAACACGTGAACACATACCTATAGATTTCGGTGTGTTAACGTTTGGCAAACGCTTGGCACGCATGAATGTGGTATAGCTTGGTGGAGCGTAGAGAGGTGTTCTGTGTTCTCTGCGACTACGAATAACGAGGACGCGAGATGTTGTGTAGGAGGAGCGAGTGGGCTTGATACTTGAAGATGATGCTGTTTGTGCAAGAGAAAAAATGGTCATTGATATAATTATTATATGTTGTGGTTTATTTTGTTAAAATATAACATAAACATAACATTACAGGCGTGATCATATATCACGCCTGTAATGGGATATAGGCGTAGTTGTACAGTCGCCAGCACATCAGGTACTAATATACCAGATACCAAACTGTCAAATTTCTCTAATTGATTTTAAACCTTAAAATGTTGGTGGTTAAGTTCAAAATCGAATGAGAAAAATTAACAGTTTGGGGTAACTTAATGTGCGACTGTACTCCTATGCACCCCTATTTCGCCAGTTTTTAAGTCCCATATAATAGGGGGGAGCCTATTACCATCAACCGGGTACAAATCCAGACTCTGGGCTACTAATGAGAAATTCGATCAAATTTGCTATTATTTAAAAATGTTTATGTTTGAATAATCGACCAAGATTTTTAAATGGATGGTTAAATGCTCATTAATTTTGTTTTTTAAATAGACGATAAATGATTTACTTACTTTTTTTTTCTACATGATCAATGATCGTGGTTTTGTTAAATACTACGGTTTTAGCTATCTTTTTTTTTGTGAAATCAGTTAGAGGAAGACAGTTAGAATAGGTATATGATACGGATAGTGGTGCTTTTGTTAAAATTATATTTAAAATGGATTTAATTACTGCTAAAATAAAACAGTTTGATGACTATAATTTCAATATTCATTTCGACTTCTATTGCAATCGCAATCGGTAATTCGGTTTAAGCGTTGAAGCATGAAATGAACACACGTAAGTCATAATGTCAAGAATTCGAGTTTCTACAGTCTATTAACGTTAATTTCATCAAATATTTCCAACAATCAAGCAAAGATTAATAACAGACAATATAATAAAGGCAACCTAGCTGCACCTAAATTCTGACTTTTCATAAGTGCCCATGTAGGTTTATATGAAATAAAATATTTTGATTTTGCAAGACGATAAGAATGCTTAATGTATTTAGCAGTCACACCAATTTTAGGTTTTAGTCTCTGAACTTTTATGAAGAGTTTTTTTTTATTTTTCTTTTTTGTCCTGATATTATCTGAACTGTTCAAAGGTGCTACCTCACCGGGAGCATTCGGCTATAATGTAACAATCCAAGATGCGTCAGAGCATGCCGTTACAATACTGCCTCACTGACTGACGAGCATTCGTCGCTGCCGTCTAGGTTACTGAGCCTGCGCCGCGATACGGTCATTACAAGTGGTGCGCATTTATGTTACAAATTGTATCATTTCAGGCATAGTAATGCTCGGTTCTCCTCACTCACTGATGTAATGCTCGAATCTGATTACAAGCGAATGCTTCTGGTGAGAGAGAGCCTTTAGACATCTTTTTCTTCTTTCATAGAAGTACTAGATACTGTAATAAAGATGACGATTTGTCATAAAGTCTCTAAAAAACCCCGAATTGTAAGTTAGTGGCCTTAGCCCTGCATTTAGTGTGCAAATCAATAGTAGATAGGGTTACTATTTTTAAGAGCCTACTTATCTAATACAAACAAACTTATACGTTTTCTTAATATAATTATTGTTCTAAGAATTAAAGAAGCCTCACTAGACAAGTTCAAGGAGAGATATTCACAAAACAATGAAACAAGCGAATTTCCTTAATTATGTTTACTTTGTACAAAAAGCCGGTAATGTTGGCTTCCTAATACTAATTAATTTCTGCTATTAATTGTTATGAGGGGTAATGATCTTATTTTTTTTTGTTAATGATGTTGTTGAAAACCATCCTCATTAGGATGGTTTTCAACAACATCATTAACAAAAAGCTCTAATTTCATTCACAATGGTGAATGAAATTCTGTTTTTACTTCATTAAAACTAAGTGTAATAGATATTAAATGAAAAAAGTGTGAATATAGATACCATTTTCTTAAAAAAAGTTAACTGGCCAGCATTTCACAAAATAAATTGACCAGTCTTGATCAAAGTATCAAGATCGTAAGGTTCATCTAAAAATAAGTAAAGGTGAGGTGCTCAGACGCAGCGAGTGACGTGTCTTCTCACTTCTCTTCCTTCAGTTAACCGCGAGCCGCCGCGCGAGACGAACGTCCGTTCTTGACAGTTCTCAACGAAATACATTACTAATTTAATAATTTGTGTCGCTAACTAATTGTGTTTGTTCTACAAAACATTTTTAAAAACATTATCTTGTTATAAAATCAAACTTTTCGGTAAGTTTAGTGTAGAAAAGTCTTGTTTTCAAGGACAGTGTTACAACAGATTTGTAAGATTATTTCAAGTGTTTTTTTGGTAACAATTTCTGTTCGATTCCGGGATTGCCATTGTGGATTATAAAGGTTAGTTACAAAAACGTTTAATCTTATTGATTCGTTAAGGTTTTTGTTAGTTTTAGTTCGTAGTTAAGCTGTGCGGTGAACTTAGTAACTTAGTACAGTTAACTTAGACGGAACTTAACTATTTGAATGTGTGTGTGCTGTGTGTTGTAAAGCCATTTTCTCTGAAGAGAATTGTGTTTTAAGTTAAGATTCGAAGGTCAATGAATGCAAAAGCATTACAAAAAAATGTTTTAAAGATGGTTCAGTGAAGAAGGTTATTAACCCTGTTATTGTGGTGATTGTAACTGTAACCTTATTGTCTTTACGACTTAAAACACAGAAAGTGAAGTTAATTCACAGACTCGAAATCTACGGTTTCTCAAGGATAATGTACGGAAACTGGGCCAAGTTTTAATTGAAGCCAGAATTTTAACTTTCTCACGAGTAAAAGTGAAGAAATTGTCGTTTGCGAATGTCAATACAAGTTTTGGGGCCGTTTAGGTGTTGTATGGTAAATTGAGGTGATTGCCTATCGGATGGGCCGGTTTTTTAAATTAGCGGATTAAGATTCTTCGGTCGCTCTTTAGCGAGTTTTTGACTGCGGAGGAATTTTAGGGTTTATCGATCTTGTGGGGAGATGAAAACCTACTTTAAAAAAAAAAACCTATAAACGTTGTCATGTTTTTAAAATGTTTGTATAAATCTGTGTAAGTAGACTTTGTGACTACATAAACACTTATAACATCACCTTGGATGAGTCTGTGAAGGTGTTATAATTGTGATTTAAATAAATATATAAATAATAATAATAATAAATAATACTTTGAGTTTTAAGTCAGCTGTTAATCTTGGCCATGTTTGGTTTAATAATAAATACCTAGACCGTTTTAGAGCTGGTGGTAATTTTGGTACAATTAGACGTTGCAAAATTCTACACTGAAGTAGATTTCACGATCTGTCTGTAGCAAAGCCAACGGAAAGTTACTTCATTTATCTAGCTAGATATTATGACAAAGACCGCTGGAATTTGATAATTTAATTTGAAACCAAACACTAATTGCAGTATAATCCTTCTCTCGAAGCTTGATTTTCAATTTTTTTTTTTGTAGAATCCAATTTTTTTGTTACTTAAACTGATTTTAATCATGTAACCAGCCACTTAATAAACTTTTTAATCACTAAACTTAATGTTTACACTTTCATGTCGGTAAATTCTTGCCTTACTAAAGACTGGAACCGTGTGAACAGAGCTTTATCTTTTAAAGTAAATTCTCATAAAATACGGAAGTCTAAAGGTTTTCTCTTCGCCTATAGCTAATAGGAAATGGTTACAATAACCGTACCCGATGGTATTAGCATACTTGCGGACAGACTGGTTGACTTGAACTAATCAACCGTTCAGGGTTGAGACGTGTGACTGTGAATTAAATGGTTGTTATTTAATTAAACATTTTTTTTTCAAAGTTTTAGTGCTTTAATAAACAGCAGATGTCTATTTTGATAAAAAGTTGTCAGTTGAATAGTTGGCACATTGGTCAGTTATATTTAATAGGATAGCGTTATTAATTCGATTTGAATTGTGTAGGATCGTAGAAAAAATTGTTAACGACTTTGGTCAGAATATTTGCGTCACCTCTTAGTTCTGAAAACTTAGTTCTGTTTTGTATCTGTTTAATGTATCATATAAACACGCAAACTCAATAAAAATACTATTAAATATTACATTCTTATATATATCCTTAGTAATATTTAATACAATTTATATGAAGCTGTCTAGCACCGTAAACATGGAATTAAGTTACCTACGCCAAAATGTTCAAAAGGATCATTTCAAAAACTTGGCAACATCCATCCCATCCAACAGTTGCAACTTTACTTGGAGTTACTTATTTTATTACTAAGTGGGTAGATGTATTTAATTTGATCGATTTCACGCTTCAAATTAAAATACTACAAAAGGCTGTCGCTGAAAACCAGCGCTGGGGCTCTGTCTCGCATAGGGTCGCAGCATTATGCTGAGCGATGGCCGTTTTGCGTGGATGTGACGCATATTTTCCCTCAACTTATTCTCTCGTGTTTGTTTTTTTATTTCTTTGCGTTATGTTTACAGCAAATAAACGTATTTTCTGTCTTACAAGTATTACTACACTAGTACTTTTAATAAGCTGCAGTAAATTTCTTACCGTCATTTCGTCAATAATTTTTGTAACGAAATGAGAGTAAGAAGCGTCATTTTACTGCGGCCAATGAAAAGGCCGCAGTAAAATAATAAGGTATTAAACTTATTGTCAGTCTTGTTTCAAAAAACTTCAAAACATAATTTTTATACCTCCAATTAAAATAATCAGCAAAAGATTATAGATATTACATTATTTCCGTATACCACATAAGTGAATTTTAATGGAGCGATAATGAAGTAATTAACGAGTCTTACATTTTCGTACTTACGTCTTCTTGTAAGTCAGTATACAACCATAAATCATTCGTTCTACTTTAATTACTCTTACTAAGTAGGTTTGATAAGGAGTGTCTACTGACTATAGCTTCACTAGTGCGTAAATATACATTAAAATGAATAAAATATACGAAAGTGAGTTTGTCTGTCTGGTGGGTTTTAAAAAAGCTTAACTGCTGAAAAACTGCTGCTGTTACATTTACCAAATCACTATGGGAAGTGGTGTATTTGATTTTATACCGCGGCCATCATTGAAACCTTAGTCAGTATTGGAAAAACCTATCACCTGTCTGGATTTGTTCCCGGTTGATGGGAATAGGCTCGCCCCCTATTATATATTATATTATAAACATAACTGGCGAAATGTGGGCGTACACCTCTGCATAACCCTTCGGGGATTACAGGCGTGATGATGTTACGTTATATCACAAATATTATCACAAAAACCCTTTTTTAAATATATTTTAACCTGTATTTTTTATGTCAAAAATAATTTCTGAGCTGTACAAACCTGCTTTAAGATATAAATAAGTAAAAAAAATATTTTAATTGTTTTTATTATCTAAGTGTATAACTCGGTTCAGACTGATGTTAGATTATGTTACCGCGTATTGACTTTGTTCGCCATATTATTCTGCATCTAATTAATAATGAATGATGTCAGCAAAAAAAAATTGCACTATTTTCGGTCATTGGCGTTTGGCAAAGAGATAGCTTGGTCCTTGAAAATATGGGCAAATAAAATTAGTATCGGAGATTCCAGAATGGGTTCCCAGAATGCATTTGTCCGGGGAAATGCAACTATCTTAACTATTTATGCCGCCAAGCAGCATTGTTGTGTCTCGGTTCTCAGTGGGTGACGTAGAAATTGCAGGCACGTTAAGTCAGTTTTGCAAGTAAAATCTACTTTATTCTAATCTATCCTAATAAATGAGAAAATTCTAAGTAATTTTAAGTTAGCAAAAGATCGTAGCAGATGTTGTGCTGTAGTTTCTGCTTACATGGGAAGAAGGCATGAGTTTATATATGTTTTAAGTACCTAATATGGGTTTTACCTGAATTTTATTTAAAGCATCAGTAATCTCCTAAGTATTGCAGGTTTCTAGTAATTACTTTCCAACAGGTGGTCATCCATCCAGCGTCATCCATCAACAAAAAACAGTAACGTTTTTCCTCTCTTTCTGAATCTGTGCAAGTCTTTCCTGTATCTTTGGACTTTCTCTATCAAGCATACGCCTTGTGTAGTATGAATATACATAATATTACACATTATGACTAGCCCCTTTAGTTATAGCGTGATAACTTATCATTATTACGATTTCGTAGAAGGATTTCAATAGTGAAAGTTGCATTTGGATTGATCTAGTGTTTTCTTCGTGTTTTTTTGACGTTTGGTTATAAAATTTGAATGATCAGAAGTTTTAGTGATACGAGTATGCTTCGATCAATAGGTGATATGTATCCCGTATATACTTCCGTATGTGCAAAAACTATAGAGGGTGAATTTTGGACATAAGATTTTAGGGCAAACCACACATTTGCGCATAATAAAGTTTCAGCTTTTGCTTTCGTTTCGTTTAGTTTTTGCTAGACGAGAACTACTGCTGACAAACTGTTATGTAGTTTGGCAGACTTTATTTGTTATTGTTAATACAGATTTTGAATAAATAAAAAATAAAATGATGTTAAATAGAGCAAAGTGGCCAATGGAAAAATGAGTCTGATTTTGAGGAATACTAAAGTTTAGCCAGGAATCAAATCCGATTTCGAATTTTTACAAAAAATCAACAGCCTGTATCAGCAATAGGGGTGAAATAAAAAAAGAGTGTTTTTTATTGGCAATGGTTTATTGCCGTTCTCATTTATAGAAATATATACTGCCCCTGACAAACAATTAATTATTGGAGAGGAGTATCATAGATCGCGGTGGAGTCCGAGGAAGTTGATGATCATACAGATCGCGCCCAAGGTGTTGTGTTCGATTCTCAACAGCCATCATTATTAACAAACGCAAAACAAAAAAAAAAAGTGTAGGTATATGTGTTTTCACTTTTCAACCAGTAAGGTATGATTGTGTGATTCTGAGCAATCTAAGCACACAAAGTAAACATGACGTACTCAGTTCAAACAGGAATTATTTAAACTGTTTAACTTCATTAGTGTTGCAGTTTGTTTGTCTATAAGTGATCGTTCACGCCTCTTTGTGCATTGGTTCGACAATTTGTGTGTACAAAATTATTTAGTACGGCCAACAAAAGAGTTTGATATTTTTTTTTGCATTAATCTAGCATTTATTAAGGCGGAATGAGAAAAATGACGTGAGGAAAGTTTTGGGTATAAATGTGGATGGCTATAAAAGTAGGGGAAGACCAAAGAAACGATGGATGGGCTGTGTGAAAGATGATATGGCTAGAAAGGGAGTGACTACCGAGATGACGACTAATAGAGAAGTATGGACCAAGAAAATATACGGATATTATAACTTTATCGCTTGCAGACTGAGGTATGAGGCATTGACTGGTGATAGCAAGGTCGCGGGTTCAAGCTATAAGCAAGACTTTTATTTCAGTTATTCGACACTTGGCTAGCTAACCCATGCTGGGAAGCCTACACTGTTAATAGTAACTTGAAATTTTAGGTAATATTTTAAAACAATGCGTTTAGTTAGATTGTAAATGTCAAAAACACCTATTTGATAAGCAATTTTATTAATATATTTATTTTTTATTAATCGTTTATTCATAATATTTAATACAACCATATTATTTTGCTCCACTTTTATTAATTAAATATAGGTATTATGCATTCCGTATTAAATTAAGTTCGGTTAAGAAGTTGGTCTTGAACTCAAAGTCATTTAGTGACAGTTAAATACTTCTTGAGTTCAAGTACGTCTAGCTAAGTTATAATGTCAGCAGGTGTAAAGGTTGTCGGTTTAAATCCTATCTGATGAACTTTGTGGTGAACTATTGTTAAAGAAGTTTAGGTTATTTGGCAACGATACTTTAGAAAGATACACGTTTGTTGTATGGGAGCCAGCCCCCTTAAACATTTATTTTATTCTGTTTTTTAGTATTTGTTGTTATAGCGGCAACAGAAATACATCATCTGTGAAAATTTCAACTGTCTAACTATCACGGTTCATGAGATACAGCCTGGTGACAGACGGACAGACAGACAGACAGACGGCGGAGCCTTAGTAATAGAGTTCCCGTTTTACCCTTTGGGTACGGAACCCTAAAAACGATATAAAATATATATTATTAAAATAATAACATACAAACATTCTACATAGACCTCAACCGAAATTGTCACATTATCATCAGCATCCAGCTTCAAATAATGATTCATAACAATTCACATAAAAGACGCCTATCGACAATTACATACGTTGATCATTGGCAATTCGAACTACCTACCAAGCCCACTAGAATTGAAACACTTTTCACTCCAAATCCATCACAATAAAACCAACTCGTTAGGAGAATCGATTCATTGTAACACTCGAACAACACATACATAATAACACACACAGGAATGTTGTTTGTTTGTCTGTTCGTTTGTTTGTTTGTTTGTGAGCTAAATCGATCAGTGATGTTGATTGGCTGAAAGTGTCAATGTTGATAGATAGGGCGCTGTTCCATGCATTGAACTGGTCATCAAGTAGGTATGACATTCTTTGCTCTAAACCTTTTCCCAACTATGTTGGGGTCGGCTTCCAGTCTAACCGGACGCAGCTGAATACCAGTATTTTACATGGAGCGACTGCCTATCTGATCTCCACAACCTAGTTACTGAGTAACACGATATCCCTTGGTAAGACTGGTTGTCAGACTTTTAGGCTTCTGACGACCCGTAACAACTGTCAAAGATCTACAAATGACAGCCGGGACCAACGGCTTAACGTGCTTTTCGAGGCACGGAGGAATCTTGGTATGAACAGATGGTCACCCATCCACGGACCAACCGTGGCAAGCGTAGTTCAACCTGATCGATCGACCCATGCGGCAGTTATTATTTAGCCACAAGCTCCTTACTAATATTTATAAATAAAGAAATAAATAAAAATCTTTAAAACAGACTACATCTCCATTAAAACACACAAAAAAAGTAACGTATCTAATACAAAAAATGAACATTAAAATTACATAAGCTTACGCCTTTCTTAACATTTACGCGGCTATTTCCAACCACTGGTTGTAGGTCTTGGTAACATACATCCTATCAGCCGATAATGTTTCTACACGCACCAACTCGGGACATGAATGATGCAATTCTGCTTCTCTGAATTGCATTCGACGCGTTCAGCCTCGCTTCCACGAACATTCCAGACGCACTACAGTAGCGCTTCAATCCCATTAGGTGTCTGTATTTATGAATATAACGACGCAGGATAGCCTTTACCAGAAGTGGTCATCGTATTAGTGGTTCAGCAGCTTCAATATCATCAAGATTGTGCCGGAATATAGCAGTTCGTCGTGGACGTGGTATTACAGCGGCTCCACATTCTCTTCTATCATCAGAAGACACTGGCTGCTGACAGTCACTCTAGCAGAGCGTTGCGTGGCGCGCTCTGCTAGAGTGACTGTCAGCAGCCAGTGTCACTCTTATCCGACCTTTTCGGTGATTACAGTAACTTCGTTACAAAACTAGACGACGCCACTAGCTGCGCCGTCAAATACATATATGTATATAGGTTTTTGGTACATTCTTAACCCGTGAGAAGGCGCGCTATGAGCAATTCACTCACACAAAAATTAAAAGCAAAGATTTTTGGTGATACCGACGCCCTAACGTCTCAAGCGCCTAGTTACCTTCCTAACTATTCATCCCCTCCCCTCTGACGCAACTCACATGCCGTGGTCAGTTTTGAGGCGACCGCGCAGCGTAGTGTTTGTGGAGGCCGCATACCATCGTGCGGTAATTTGCTCATCACGCGCCCCAGCAGTTACTATGCGCCGAACATATTACGGTTACATATAATATATGTGTTCAATGTGTTTCGAGAGGCACACTCGTCTAGATTTCATTGAAGAGTATTTTTTTAAAGTTTTTGTAATGTAAGATTTTTTATTGTGATTTATATGAAGACTGTCAAAATTAGAAAATACAATAAGTTGACTTGTTATTTGCTTTAGAAGTTTCATTTATGTTTCATAGTTTTAATTAAAATGCTTATTTTCTTACTTATTAAACCTTGTTTTATTCATTAAAAATCCATTATAAGTCAATAATTATTATAAAAGTAACAAAATGAGCATTTAAAATAGTGTGAGTAATTTGCTCGCGCGCGCCTCTCCGTGTAACAAATTGAAGCGCGCCTTCTCACGGGCTAAAAAGTTGCCTTCATCAGGTATTCGATTGAAGGCTCGTGCAGACAGGTGCGCCGTGACACTAGTATCACAATTTCTATGAATACTTAACGGAAAGTGTTTCGATGTGCGTCATGCTGCCTGTCGCGCCCGCGATTTCGCGCCATTCTGCACGAGCCTTGACTCGAAAAATAATCCTGTGTCATTTAACGTGTAATTATATCAAAAACTAGCTTATTCATTTTGTTATTTTATCTATGAAAACAACAAATCTAGATGTGTGCGATCAATATGCAGTAATTTTAGTTTTGGCGAACAAAAGACATCAACGCGAAAGTTAATTTAAATGTTTTCATCATTTACTACAAATGTGAATGCCAGTAGTTTTCTTTTATACAATAGATCAATCAGTTCTCAAACGTCTGCTGGGTATATATATAAGCTTACTTCTGCTGGGTATAGCTTAGCATAATTATGGTCAGAAAATGAGACATACATGAATTGAAACTGACGGAAATACAGAACACAGACTATACTTTTTTATAAATAAACTAAATAATTATAATTATAGACTAACAAAATAATCGAAATAACCCTTTCCACAATATTATAATCATGTAAAGTACAGTCGTGCAAATAAAGATGAGCAATACTAGCAATTAAACCATACATTGCTTAAAGTCTTCCACATAATAATTATTTATAATTAAGTCTGTTACTCGTATAGCCTAACAGTACAGTAATTATAATACATAGTGAGCGTGCCACGCGTGACAGGAAGGGCACGAACTGCCGTGTTTATTATACAGGGTGTTAACGTTCGTAGATTGTAGTTCGGATGAACCTTCTTGATCCCAGATTTTTTTTTTTGCGCGTTTTTTTTCGGTCGTATTGGCACGAACTACAGATTATTATGAGAACATTTTTATGTTCCCATGCCGATTTTGGCTTCGGTGACAATTTATGTTTTTGACGGGGAATGTGGGTGTACTTGCTTGTGGCGGCATCAATCAGTCATCGCCACATGCGACCTACGCGTCACAGTGACGTCACGCAAAATCCTGCATCGCGCAAGCAGAGTTTACCGCGTGACTAGCTTAAATACAACGTCCCAACATCAACCGTCGCGCGTCGTGCAGTTGACACAACACCCGTCTGGTCGGAGGATCCTCCCTTTTCTATAGAGGATGAGTGAACTTCACACCCTGAACCTCATACCTCTATACTTAAAAAAGGTAAGAAAGTCTGTTCATCTCTTGGTAGAAGAATTGGAAAACCCGCATGGTGGTCGAAGGTCATAAACGCGCTTATAGGCGAAATAACACATTTTAGGTCATTAATGAAAATCTGCTTATTGAACACTATTTTTATTATTTTAAAATCCTTTTGCTTTTCCATTATAATTTGCATTTCAATATAGGAAGCTGGATAATACAAAATAGTAAGTTGTAAACGGGCAAATAAATTCTTGTTATTTTTTTATAAAAATGTAATATGAAGACGTGCGTGGCTTAAGACACACCACCACGACCATTTCAGACACCAATCTACATGGCCTTCACATGATCTGACCAAGATTATGCCTGGACTTTAAAACAGACTGTGACCTCTAAGTTTGTTTCAGATAGGAAACGCCGACCTCATATAGTTTTAAAAATATGATTGACGTGTAAAAGTGTTTGTACAAACCTACTTACAGAAATAAAAATCATTTATCATCATTTTAAAGATGAAAAGAAAATAGAAACTAGACATAATTTTGATCCTAAAGACACAACACAACTTTCCTAAAACTATAACATTCCTAGACTTCTAAAGCCATAAAGTCTGTCATAATTTCGCGAGTCGCAATCTGATCATCAGTTTAGTTTAGTTGAAAGTCGTAGAACATGCAACATTACGCCCACTCGCTGTGGATGCCACTTTCTTTCACACGATATGGTTTGTATAAAATATTTGTCCGTAGTTTTTTTTTGCAAAATAACACGTCGATAATATTTTACTTCTGGAGCAAAATTGCATTGAAGTTGTAAAGAGTGTGCCCTCTAAGCTTTTCAATTATACTTAAAGCGCATTATCGTACTGACATTCAACTACAAAACCATTCATTTCATTCTAGGTTTTGTTGATTTCCATTATTTTAAATTTTGTCCTTAGGTAGTAGTTCCTGCCAGGGTTACAAGTTTGTCCGAAAGGGATATCGTGGCCTTGGCACACAGGCAAATGAAACAACACGGGTGGGTATTAGTCAGTAAAAGTCTGACACCTCCGCCCAGAGCGGGAGAAGTTATTTGATAATTTCCCACAAAAACAAAATGGTTCTATATAGTTAGGCCTTAGTCCAGTAGTCGCAAGCGCTACTGCTGAGCGTGAGGTCCTGGGTTCGATTCCCAGGTCGGGCAAAGTGTTATTGGGATTTTGCATTAAGAATTTCTCAGTAGCAGTCCGGAGTCTGGATTTGTGTCCGGTTGATGGTTATAGGCTCGCCCCTATTACATGGGATGGACTTAAACAGAACTGGCGAAATGTGGGTGTACTATAGGTACACCTCTGCCTAACCCTTCGGGGGTTACAGGCGTAATGTAACGTAGTTCTAAGAGTGGCTGGTCTAAAACTATGAACTCGCAGTGGGGCAGCATGTTGATTGATGATCATTCCTTCCATATATTAAGAAGCCTTTTCCCAGAAGTGAGATCATCATCATCAGCCCTCAACATCAGCATCATCAATATCGGCAGCCCTGGTCCACCCACTGCTGAGATAGGCCTCCCCACTTTTTGTGCTATGCGTCCCTGGTCCGTGCGAGTCTCATCCAGGTCTTCCTTGCGGTCTTCTGTAGGTCGTCAACCTAATTGAGTCCACGTACCACTGGTCAGTTTCCCTTAGTCGTCAGTTTATTGAATTTGCCAGTTTCGTTGATTAGTCAGTTTCGCTGATTGGTCAGTTTTGGGGGTTAGACGGTTGCCTCAACTCGACAGTTTCCAGTGTTCGCCAGTTTCGTTGATTCGTCAGTTTTATTCAATTCGTCAGTCAAAGTACAGTCGGTAGAAGACTGCCCACACGTCTGCTAATTTAATTATGTACGTATTACGTAACATAACATCACGGCTGTTTCCTCAAAGGGCTAGGCAGAGAAAAAAAAATATTTTTAGAAAACAAATATATAAAAAAAATATTACAGGTCCTCAAATGCTGTGTTGTATATTAGATTTTTCTACCTACACAAATAAGTGCCGGCAGAGCAAGTAAAAAAATTGCGAGCTCAGATCAGAGCACGTACAGTAAGATTCACGAAAGATGACCACGGCGCAGAAGGCATATTTTAGGTCCCTTTGGAGGTGCGAGGTGAGGCGCGGGCGGAATGCGTCAAGACCGGAGCGACGCCATTGGTGCGCGCGCGTCTCGTGATAGGCTACTCAGTCGCTATTCGTCTATCGTCGCTATTCGTCTATCGTCGCTATTCGTCTATCGTCGCTATTCGTCTATCGTCGCTATTCGTCTATCGTCGCTATTCGTCTATCGTCGCTATTCGTCTATCGTCGCTATTCGTCTATCGTCGCTAGTCGTCGCAGACGGCCGCCATTTGTGGTCATCTTTCGTGAATCGTACTGTACCTACTCGATAGATATAAATTCTTCCTTCGTTGTTCCACGCTTCAACTATTGATGTATTTACCCGTTTTTCTTACAAATTACACTACGTATATTTCCAATCCTCAGTTGTTAGAGAATGACTACAAATAAATAAACTGTAATTGACATTTAGACCACCCCTGAGCCATAAAAATGTTCCGTTTAAATCTCTACGAAGCTTAACTAGTTTCAAATTACTACAGACGATTGTAAACTCTATCTTAACTGATTAAGACTACAATTCGCCTTAAGATGTCAGAATGTGAACCCACTAGAAAATTATCATGAGCATAAAATAGGAAGTCATACTTTTGTTTTTATTATAATATTCTAGGCAATGGATTTCAAACCTTATTTGTTGAGAGATTAGATTTAGTTTTCTTTGTTTTATTTGAGTTTCTCCTAGACAATAAGCAGTTAGTAATATGTAGTTAAATTATTCAACTTATAAGAATGTTGTGGTTTTTTTTGGGATTGGCATCTCGCAGTTCAACGAAACAAGATTGGCGGCTGCTTAACCGGACTTTCCTGTGGGTAATAAATAAAGGGTATAAAACTTATAATCTAAGCGACTACACGCTAAGGGCACCCCCTGTGAGGTACGGACGGCGTCGCTGGGGGAGGACAGCAAGTGACAGGCTGAAACGGATTTAGATTGATTTGGGATGCCCTATTGTTAAGTTAATTTGCATGAATATTCTGCAACAGTCACACATACAAGCAAAATTAAACTAAAGTATATTATTTTCTCTCGATTCATTTTTTATTTGAAAATAATGTAAGGATAATTATAAAAACAAACAAGATTGTTTGGCTTTTATGTCTAAAATAAATATTCACAGCATGAAAATATAGTTTATTATCCACTCACAAGATATTTTTTCTCTAGATTAATTATTACTTTAGTTATAAACGAAATAAGAATTGAGACTTACGCTATTTAGTTTCGTGCTCGAACACAATCAAAGAGCGCACGTGATATTCAACTTTATTACTGATGTATTAGCGTTTAGCACATAACGGACTGGCGGGGAGCGAGGGGCGGAGCTTGTGTTCGAAATTTGATTTAGACTGCCTGCTCTTAACTACAGGCTAAGCGGCGCGGGCTGGCTTAAGCAAGGGTTGGGGCAGAACGTTGTGTGTCTATCTGAACTTATTAATTTAATTATGGTTATGTTACATTGTCTGGGAATCAAAGCAGAGATTACGAAGTATGAAGGTGTACGTGTTTCTAAAAAAGTTAAAGTATCAAGATTGTTATTCAACAAAAAGAGTATTTATGCAAACAAGATAAGAGTCAAATAAACCATAAACCATTATAATAGTTGTTTGGTTATTTATTAGCCATGTAAACATTGATAGTGGAGAAAATGAGAATGTTGATAGAAACTTTTAACACGTTTCACTAAAATCAAATTTACTAAAGCAACGAACAAACAATCATTAGTTTGGTAATGTTATGAAACAGTTATTTGCAATAGAAGTTAGTTTGTGTTATTAATAATTATGTATTTCCAGTTTGAATTGTGGCCCCATTGAATCTGAAATTATTTTGTAACTTTGTAGGTAATTATTGGGTAGGCGTTGCATATAGATTTAATATTATACAGTTTACAATCAATACACATTTATCATTTTTGTAAAATATTTTTATCCAAAAACATTTTTAATAATATTTTTTTTTGTTTTAACATTTTGCCTGACAGTACATTTGACCAAAAATTGCTTTGAATTAAATTAATGGAAATGGGGGCATCGGCCACAGTTGCCTCGACGACTGGGGGCCTAAGCCACGGACCCGTTGCAGTGAGAAATGCACTTAAGTTACTAATGTACCAATTTATTTATTTAACCTCTGTACAAATACTTGTTACCTACTTAAGTACAATAATTATTTTTGTTTCTACTATTGAAATAATTGTTCTTGTAATGGACAAACACCTGAGACTAGACCATTTAGAGACACACGGAATTTCCTATAAAAATTTAGAATCCTGAATAAAAAATAATCCATGAGAAAATTTATAAAAATGCGTGCTAGAAAAACGGATGAAGCCACAGCAATTAGGATCGTGGATTCGTGGCATGTGGCCAGCTACTTATACCACTAATGAGGTGATCGAAACTCTTTCTAGTTACAAAAAAAAACCGGTCAAGTGCGAGTCACACTCGCACACGAAGGGTTTCGTAGCACCGTACAATATTTAACACTATATACACATTTAAAACAAAATACGTTTCTTGTATGGGGAGGGAAGCCACTTAAATTTTTTATTGTATTTTATTTTAATATTTGGTATTATAGCAGCCATAGTACCTAGTACACATTCTGTGAAAATTCAAGTGTCTATGAACATATTATGCTATGGCTACATTGTTGCGATATGGCGAACTACACTTCGCGCGCTCATTTTCTCAGCAAGACGTCGAGCGGTGTGCGAGAGAGAGCGCGCGAAGTGTAGTTATATAGTATGTATATAGTAGCCCCCGCATTACGTTTTAAAAGATACAGCCCAGTGGCAAACGGTCGGACAGCGAAGCCTTAGTAATAGGGTAGGTATCATTTGGATACGGAACCCTAAAACGAAAGAATCCGTGTAACATGTAAACTTAGCGGCAGTATGTAATGTGTGCAAGATCACACGATCGATACGACTACACGCCATGCTAATATTTTAATGCGACACCAAATTGACGTTTACCAGCATAGTCAACTAATAACACGCAGTGTGCTGTATGTACTCATAACACTTTCTATGAATTTGTTAATTAAAAATTGTAACTTAGGATCTTTCAGCAACGTATTCTAGCAATTTTCTCAAAGATTTTGAAGCTATCATAAAAACTTGTTTTATAAAGGCTGTGCACACTATAAAAACAATTATGGAAAACACATCAGACCAAAATAGTTTGATTATCAAAAAAACCGGCCAAGTGCGTGTCGGACCACGCACAATGAAGGGTTCCGTAGTTAGGAAGAATTTATCCCTAAAACAAACTTAACATTGTAGTTGAAAAACATGTTTTCCCATACATCGATATACGCCACGGTCAATTTTCCAACTGAAAATTTAAGTTTGTAATCGCAAAAAATGTTTTCTTGATGTGATAAAACTACAAATTAACAATTTTCGAACTGACAGACAGACAGACGGACAACGAAGTGTAAGTAGGTAAGTAAGTATAAGGGTTCCGTTTTTTCCTTTTGAGGTACGGAACCCTAAAAGTACCGAAAAACTTGTATTATCTACGATCGACTACAGATTTGAACTGTTTTGCTTGATCTGGGCACGGCCTAGTTGTTACAGTGAATCCGCAGCTGTAGCCCGTGAAATTCAAATTTTCTTACGTTTTTTTGCTATTTGCAGGTCAGTGTCAGGTTGTAACTTGATCAAAATATGATCTGCGACTATAACAGATATGTATTTACAGAATTATAATCATTAGAATCATTAACACATCTCTCTAAGTTAGATTTGTTCCCCAACGTCAGGATTTCGTTAATAAATCATTCAATATCAAGTCCTTAGAAGAACTTATTAATTAATTATGTAGGATGTAGGAAATTAGGTCAAGGGCGTGAATTTAAAAGCAGTACTTTGAATTCAATAACGTTCATTTTGACGTTTCACAGGGAAGGAATTATGTCTGTCTCCTAACGCAGTAAACATGAAAAGGAGGAACTAACTGAGGACAGTTGTCGGTTTTTTTTTTTTTTCTTTTTGGCTTCGCACGGTTTGTGCATTTAGCCAGTGTCATGTAAAATTAGGTAGCAAGTACAAAGTTATTTAAATAATTATGAAATGAACTCCACTCAATGCATGATAAAGATGATTGATGATATCCCGCCCCACTCCCCTTGAGTTTAAGTAAAGACGCGGCACTTTACTGAAACCTCGCGCGGACTTCTTGAGAGAACTTAAAGTGATGTTGCACTGTTTTGTTTCGTTTGCCTACATTAATGCAGGTTCACGAACACTGAATGGTTAATAATCCACCACTATTACACATTAATATTCGGCTAAACACAAATTTTAGAAAATAAAACAAAACTGCTAACATGACGCTTCACTTTCCCGCCAAGAAGTCGGTTTTATATTAAACATTGAGTGACAGTACTGACAGTGTTGCCATTATCAGAAAGTAAGTAAATATATCTTTCATGGGCATTATAGTATTTTTATTTCACGAAGCAACGCGCGCTTTAGTTGTGGTAACTAAGTGTACAAACACGCTGAGCATTTGTGTGTAAGCGCAGGAGCTCTCGGTACGCGTGTTATTATGCTGGCGTTACTCGTCTTCACACACATTCACAGCGTGTTTGTGCATTTCATTACTACAAAAAAACCGCGCGTCGATTCATAAGATAAAAATACTCAGAACTTTATTTGCCATGAATGTAGGTACAGGTATAAGATGTGGTACATAAATTACTGAGATCGGCTAGTCTACCTTACGGCGTGCAAATTATTACATAAATTAAAATATTAATACAGACAAAATAATTTCAACAAAACAAAACAGAAATTAAAATGAAGTCAATAAATGAAGTCATGGTCACATTTGAAATTAATTATAACAATAATAATCTGGACAAACTCATATCATATATATAGGCTTTCACTGAGTAATAACATTTGCCTAAAAGTAGTGCAGATACCTTAGATTTAAAACTGTTTACAGAACAATCCTTAAAACTTTATGGTTTTTTATTATAAATGACTGGTCCCATTGTCAGTCGATGATTTTTTTAAAGGTAACATGGTAGAATAACTATAACACCAGTATTGGTTTTAAAGGAAACCATTGAATTTCCAGGGTTTGCAAATCATACATGGCCCGGGGCCATGTATGATTCGCAAAAACCCTTCATGAACTTTCACTGACATCTGAAATTCGAAACTCCAGCATAATATACATAAAATAATAGTATATAATATACTAGTACATAATATTCAGATTAACATACATAAGCAGGTAGGTATAACGCGGTTAATTGAATCTTCAAATAAATGCCGCCGAATCCATGTAATGTACGGATATAACTTGCCTTGATAACTTGGAAACATGAAGTGCACGACACACTTTCTATATTTTTTATTCAAGATTTTTTAGTAAATCAGCATTTATGGTATTTGCTCTCGCGGAAATAAACAGGTTAGGTGTCCTCCATTAATAAATGCAAAATATTTTAGCTTTACGTGGCGTAGTTTAGTAGTCGCTGCGTATCTACGTACACGCAGTATTAAACAGACAGCACGCAAAATTAAAAAAATAAGTAAGTCATAATTAATTATAATTATGAATTATATAACTAATTATGAATTATTAATTATGGCAGAATTATAATTTAATCATTAAAATTATTAATCTGCGTTAGATTTGCTATTTGATTATAATTCTGTAAATACATATTTGTTATGGTCGCGAATCATATTTTGATCTAGATACAACCGGACACTGACCTGCAAATATACTCGTAGCAAAAATCGTAAGAATTTCCTACGAGTATCATTCTTTTTTTTTTAATTTTTCAACTTTTCATTTGTTCTTGGACACTATTGATAATGATAAAGGGAAAACAAGAGTTTTGTTGGCTTCTTGGCGGCAAAGTGAAGCGTCATGTTAGCAGTTTTGTTTTATTTTCTAAAATTTGTGTTTAGCCGAATATTAATGTGTAATAGTGATGGATTATTAACCATTAAGTGTTCGTGAACCTGGGGCCCAAGTCTGCTATTTTTATAAATTCAGTCATTCCAACACGATCCCATTGTCATGCCATTGTCATTTTGCTAAAAGTTCGTAATCTGGTAAATTCATAATGATCGATCATTTTCTTTGCAATTTCTTTCAATGTAGTGTCAGTTGCCGACCATTGGAAAGTCATAATGACGCCATTATAATAGTAGATTACCAAACTTGTCAAAATCAACAATTATGAAATCAGTGATCGACCATTCTGACACTGTTGTAATAGCAGACTTGAGGCCCTGCATTAGTGTAGGCAAATGAAACAAAATTGTTAACTTTAAGTTCTCTCAAGAAGTCCGCGCGAGGTTTCAGTAAAGTGTCACGTCTTTACTGAAACTCAAGGGGTGCGGGGCGGGATATCATTCTATCATCTTTATCATGCATTGAATGGAGTTCATTTCATAATTATTTTAAACAACTTTGTACTTGTTGCCTAATTTTACATTACACTGGCTAAATGCACAAACCGTGCGAAGCCAAAAAGAAAAAAAGGGAAAACAATTTTAGCAATCTTGGATTAACCTCTTAGCAACATGACTCCTGACTACGGTGAAAGAAAAGAAAAACGACAGTCTAAGAGATAAGTAAAAGACAAACATGTGACTTGAAGTCGGGTAAGGATTCAAAGCCAAAAACGGAAACTTTAGAAGTCAAGAAATGGCCGATACTTCCCCTGCTTTCTTAGAAAGGTTAGGCTGAAGAGTATCTGTAGTACACCGTTCTCTCGCTATATTTGTTTGTAACCTCTAAGCTTATATACATTATACATATATGAAAGCTTGAGTGAATGTATGTATGTATGAAGAAGGCGTCAGTGTATATGTATGCACGTATAAACGTACAAACAAAACTCACGCCTTCTTCCCATGGGGGTAGGCAGAAACTACAGAACGCCAACTCTTCGATCCCTTTTGCTTCGTTTACGTTCATACATCGATGGGGCCGAAAGGTTCTGGAGTGGAGACCGAGTACCGGAAGACGTAGCGTTGGAAGGCCTCCTACAAGGTGGACCGATGACCTTGTGAAGGCCGCAAGAATCCGCTGCATGCTGGATCGAAGTGGCGGTGCTTGGGGGAGGCCTATGTCCAGCAGTGGACGTCTTTCGGCTGAAATGATTATGATGACGTTCAAACCATCAGGGGGCCGATCGCGCTAATTTTGAACGTTAATACCAAAACTAAACCACAACCAAAACGTTACGTTAGATACATTTCGTATCGCACTAATCATTTCAACGGAAACGATTTAGCTTTACTTTGGAAGTTACGCTGGAGGAACGATCGATCGAACAATACTCTCACAAAAAAAAGCGCGATACCGTTTCTTACACCAGCTAAACCAAAACTAAACTAAAACCAAAAACGTTCCGTTCGAACGGTAATTACGTTGAGAAATAGCGCGATCGGCCCCCAGGTCATCTAAGCTTCTTATTATAAAAGTAGGTGCCAATCACAAAATCAATCCACCATTTTCAAACCAGCTGCCGAAACACGTGCATATACCTACATAGTTATTGGAAAGTGACTCCACACGACCAGTCAGTTGCGTTACGTAATACTTTCAAAGTCTTTGTGATCAACTTGTTACGTACAGTCAAACACATTAGTGATAATAATTTGACGTCGACAGCACCTTTATGTCTTAGCATTAAGGGTGTTATTCGTAATGCAAGTGTTGATGTGCTGATTGTACGTTAGGAGTATAAATGGATAAGTTCGAATCGTAGATATATTTAACTGTTAACACGGTTGTTACTGGTAATTCGATGTGAGTGATTTTTGGTGATTTTTCTTTGTAAACAGGTTTTTTGTTTGTTGTTGAATTGTTTTTTTTTTCACAGTCACTTTTGGTTTGGGTAAATTAGATGGTTGGATTAAATAATGCATTGGCACAGAATAATGCATTGGTGTTTAAGAAATTGTATTAACTGTTGTTTTAATTAAGTTCGTTTTTATTAATGAATTTTTATTAATTGCCTAGTTGTTCTAGTGGTCGCAAGCGCTACTGCTGAGCATGAGGTCCTGGGTTCGATTCCCAGGTCGGGCAAAGTGTTATTGGGTTTTTCTATCTATGGGAGTCTGGATTTATGCTCGGTTGATGGCAATAGTCTCGCTCCCTATTACATGGGACTGACGAAAGGTGGGTGTACTACATATATAGGCACACCTCTGCCCAACTCTTCGGGGAAACAAGGCGTGATGTTATGTTTATTAATTTCCCCGGCTCGGAAAAAATGTTGAGGGTTTTAAAACAATGTGTCTGTTTCATGTTCAAAAAGGATCGACTTTATTCATTGCCCTTTTCGGGGCAAAGTCCATTAATAATTATGAAAATTCTGCTATGGTATTTTCATGATCTTTCCAGCTTTCTAGAAATACACATGTGGCTGATATATAAGACGATAATCAAACCGGGTGTAAACTATGATATCTTGAAGCATTTAAACTCGTTTGCACATACCTATGCATAATTTTAGTATTCATAATTACCAATATTAATAGCCAGTTTCTATAACCGAGCAAGGAAATGGTCCCCGAATGTATCAAGTGTTCTATACGCACGTATCTGCATATTAATGAAATATAAATTATTTACCCTTTGATTTAATTAATGTAAATGGTGGTGCGTTTCCTTGTGACGTCATAGCGTCCTGTGTTTGATACGTCGATAGCGTGCGTGTATTGTTTTTGTTTGATTGTTTAATGATTTTGTGGGTGGGTCACCAGCCTTAAAAAAAAAAAACTTAAATACTGAATTATTTATTCGAATAATTATTCATTACTGGTCTAGGTCACCCACTGGTCGAAATTCGACCCCCTCTACTTAACATCTATATAAGTAGTACTTACTAATTCCAGGAGTACACAAATTCTATGCTATTATAAAGTACTTACTAATTCCATGCTATTAGAAAGTACTTACTGGTTCCATGCTCAAGCTGTCACTTCTTGTTACACACTTTACATCAAATAAATAATAGATTTCAAGTTATTCCGAAACTGCTAACATTCATGATGTTCTCCTGATTAATTAGCATTCTATATGTTACATAAGCTTGTCTATAAAAAAGTAGATTTTTAATCTAGTAACGTGTTTCCCCTAAAAATCAATAAGGTATATAATGTAATTCAGTGTTCGTAGTTTTGTGCCAAACCGGTTTTCTTTAGCAATAAGAACTTTATCACAGCTTTATTATAAATTTTGAAAAAATGAGAATGGTTGCTAACCAACTTTAAACCGTTATAGATCCTAAATGGCCATTCAAAATTAAAAATGATTGGAGAAACCTAAAGATGATTTTCAATTACCTATCCAATGATACCCCACTTGACGTAGTTCGTCGACTTTTTTTTTTCTTTATCACAATATGGCGTCTGGTTGTCGCCAAATTGACTTTTGATTACTGTCATGTCTTTAGTGAGACTCACAAGATTAAGACGAATCGATTGACGTAAGAATCATCAAAATCGGCCTACGCGTTTGGTCTCTAGAGTACCACAAAGGAAAAAACATACATACATAGGCTGATAAACACAATACCCTCCTTTGCGTCACACAGTCGGGTAAAAATAAGCTGCAATTATGTCTAGGTACCTACTTGACATGATACTCCATTTATCTCTCAACCATGTAAACTTAAAACAAGCATAAACGACAGTTAACTTCCATGATGACACAGCCTACATCACAAGAAAATTCGAATTGAATTATAGCCGCCATCTTGAAAATGTAGGCCCCAGTCGAGATCGTAGACAGACAAACGACAAATTACTGATCTTATCTTCAGTTTACTATGTTGTTATCTCAGTTTGAGGAAAGCGGTGAGATGGGTCAATGACATTGGGAAGAGGTGTAGGTTAAATGCAGGCAGACTGGGTTTTTGGGCACTAAACTGCCTAAAAGGAGGATCCAAAAAAAAATTGTTTATAATACTTGTTTTACCAATAAACATTTTTTTTTTAAAGTGTTTTGGGTATTTATACAGGGTCAAATTAAATTAGCTAGTGAAATTCTGCAGACGTGATGGGTATCGATATCAACACAATAAAATAAAAACTAAAAATATTTGATGGTTTTTTTTGGGAGTCAGTTTTTTTTTTATCGGGCTTAGATATCGAAACCCATGCCATCACATCTGAAGTTTACACAAAACAAAATTTCAAGTGACTACAAAATCAAAATCAAAAGTTATTTATTCAGACTAGGGTGAGAATACCACTTTTCGAACGTCAAAATTACATAAGACAGTCCTCCAAAAACGCCCGCCCTTCACCACTTCCTAGAGCTTTAGCTGGGAAGAAGTGGCGCAACAAACTCCCCAGCAGCACAGCTGTCTGTTCAGTTAGAAAAACTTGATTCTATACAATAGTATGTATAATAATTTACATGACGCAACACAAAACATTAAATTAAATTATATGCCATATGTTAGCTAGCACACGCCACTATACCAACATTACAGTGACTGAGGTCGATGACCCCACAAAAAACTTCACCAGATTCATTTGTTTTTTATTTTATCATGTTTAGATAACTATAGGTATTCTCATCACGTTTGTGGAGTTTCTCTAGCTAACTTGATTTGACCCTGTGTACAGGTACTTTATTGTATACCAAAAAATACGTACTAAACAATAAATAAATGAAACACTGCAGTACATTACAATTGGCGGCCTTATCGCCTTATTCTACCTGATTGGCGTTAACCTCTTCTGAATTCTCGATATTTAATATACCTATTGACAATATAAATTAGGTACATAAATATAATATCATATCGAAACTATGTTCATAAGGCTAGGCAGTATGACAAGTGAAACAAAGACAATTGAATTTGTTTCCTATGGAGAAGAACCGGCAAGAAACTCCACGGTTACTTTTTTTAAAATGATTGGCTTTTACAACGGTTTCAAATTACAGTGTTAATAGGTATGGGAGGACAGTGTAGGCCCGTCAACAAGTACCATGGCCAATAAATCGAAAAATCTATTTATATTTTATTATTTAACGTGTTGGCCCAGTAAATCTTATAAACATGTTAAACGGACATTGCTAAATTAAGAACTATCAAGCGTTTAACCGTATAAAAGTGATTAACAGAAGAAAGCTGAACACTTCGCACTATTCGAAATTACTTGAAATTGAGTATGGTCATAAAGCTGTGACTCGTGAAACAAGTTTGTGTTTATAATACATTTATTTATACACCACGGCCTTAAGACGGCATTCCATATTGATACTGTAATACTTTTAACTGATGGATGAAGTTAGCATTAAATTAATTTAAATATGGGTATACATTTTGTACTGCGTCGTTGGTCTGGTCACAAGAGCTGTTCGGTTCGCTTCCCAGGTCAGGCAGTGTTTCTGGGGTTTTCCATCAGGTATTTCTCAGTAGCAGCCCGGAGTCTGGATCTGTGCCCGGTTGATGGCAATAGGCTCGCCCCCTATCGGGACTGGGAGTTAACATAACTGGCTAAAAGGTGTACTATAGGTACAGAGACCTGCCTAACCCTTCGGGAAACAAGACGTTATGTTATGTTTTAAATGTTATGTTATGTTTGAAAAGTGGGTAAACATAGTCTTAGGGTACATTTAGGATGGTTACCCTACGATATTTAGAAAAAATCCGGTAAATAAGTCCTGTAATTTCCAATGCCAGTTGGGTAATTTCAGATTTTCTATGGTAATAAAAATCTAAACAGGGTTATCAAGTTTTTGTAGTAAATAAAATATACAAATTAGAGCAATAAACCTTGATAGTTTAATTTAGTAAACGCAATTATGGGTAAACATGAAAATACATGAAGGCAATAAAAAATAAGCCCTCGTACACACGGGCGATTTTTTTCGCACACTCTATTTTCAATGTACTGCATAGCGCCGAGAGTCGAAAATCCAACTGTGTTTTTTTGACGCGCTGGGATGACATGATGGCTGCTATTGAATTTTAAACGTTCGGCTCAACACCGAGAACTGAAAAACCGGAGCGCCCTAAAAACACGCCACGTTAAAACTCTGATTACTCTTTATTTGTTGTTCAGTAAAGCCATTTATTCCTCGTAAGACTTGTGAGAGTGTGTTCTAATGCAACTTGCTACGTCCCAACGCTAAAACTAGATAACCATCCATTTCTAATATTTCTTAATTTCTCTCTTTGTTCAATACAACTGTTATTTAGAAGAATTGACAAAACAGCCAGTCAGTTCTATATATAGCGGTACAAGGATCTTTTGGCGCGTGGCGAAAATCGGAACTAATGCCGCGTCGCCATCTTGTTTTTTCAATACAATTTCACAAAACAATAAAAAAAGGTCACTGACGTCTCTTGAAGCGCCACAACATCTATGTAGGACTTTAGGTATAGTGTTTTATTGTAATGATAACACAGTTTTTATTCATTTAACTGTAATAGATCAACAATTAAGTTTGATTGGTCAGCGAAAAGTCGTGAGTTCGACCCACTCGTATTTAGGTGATAAACTGTGATAAGTGATGACTTGAATTCAATCCTAGCTCGGTATTTAACATTTAACTTTGAAATAAATAACAAGTAGCATAAGCCTATTTAACAAAGAGTTTACAGAAATACTAGTAATGTTAGATTTAAAAATAATTATTCTCAAAAAAAAAAAAAAAACAGTCATGAGAACAGTATTTCTAAGCTAAATTATAAATATTAAGTTCGCCACAATCGTCACTGTATCATTTATGAATTTATGATACACCCATCCAAAGCATTTTGGAAGTGTGTTATTTGCAATTAAATATTCAGCTAATTGAGTTTTGAATGCATTAATTAAACAAAATGAATGAATTAATAAAAAACGATACATTCATTCAGTGTAAGCATTGAGAATCCAACACAGCCCATCCCACCGCAACAAGAAAATAAACTGTTTCGCTTTTCAACTCTATGCGCTAAGCAGAGCGATGAAAACCCTATGCGTAAAAAAAATCGCCCCGCTAATTGTGCTTCTTCTAAAGTTAACGTTTTAGTGGGGTAGACCCCCACATATCCTGCTTTTTTTGAAGTCATGCCCGAGTCATTTATTCACCTACCTGCTGTAAGTACCTACCAATCCAGCTAAAGTGAACACAACAACATTACACCGGCTCCAAACATACTCTTAAAGCCTGAGGCGATACACAGATGGACGCAAAAGGCGACGGCTTTCACCTGCGCTTGCGATGACTTGCCTCTTTCAATACGTTACATTAATTTGAGCTTTGAGCTCATTTTTACTAACCTGGGCTGTTTTATGGGTTAGAGAATAATTATGGTTAATTAAGTTTCAATGTAAATCAAGCATGTATTAAAATATTTGAATTTAGTAGTTACCTATGTAAACTTATTTAGCAAACATCAGACAGCTGTTTGAGTGAATCCAGTTAAAAACTGATTTTGCATTGGAAGGTATTTTTTTTTAAATTCCTCTTACACCCTCGCCCTTTGCGAAAATAAGTTTTTTTTTTAATATTGTCACATTTCAGGGAACTTTCTGTTACTAGCAATTATGGTCGTGGTAACACATCAAAGATGTATCGTGGGTACAAATAAAAGAGTCAATCTGCCTAGCCTTTTTCCAACTGTGTTGAGGTCAGCTTCCAATCTTACCAGTCACCAGTATTCCAGTATATAAGAGTATTAAGTTCAATTAAAAGAGAACTATTATTAAAATTCATATTATAGGTTTTTTTTTCTTTTTTATTTATAGGGGCTTTCACGCACAGCGTATGTCAGACCCATCGTATCCTAAACAATCGTACTATCACAACACCTGGGCCATGAACTTGAACAAACCTTTCGCATCGTCGCCATTAGGTTGGGATAGAATTGTATGGAACATGTTTCAGTTCTGTTCAAATCCAGGGACCTTACAAAATTATATACGTTATTGAAAAATAACTTAAATCTGGTTATCTGTTGAATAGTTATACTAACAGACTTGCTATGATCGATCTATTGTTGTTATCGTATTGACAGTTTACGCTTTAAACTTAGTGTTAATTGAATTACGTTGTTATTGTTTGAATGATAACTTAATAGAAACGCAATTAAAAGCGCGCGAATCGACATTTACTATCGGACATTTTAATAGGTGTGTGCTCCGTCCTTGACCACGTCCTCGCTTACCATCAGGAGGTAAAGGGCGACAATTATATTTTTTTAAAGTAAAAACTTCTTTAGTTTTGTTGAGCGATTTTCAGCAGGTATAACTGTAGTTTTGACTATGACGCATTGCGCTTGTCCAGCAGTGATAATGATAACACTTATATGTATTTATATTTTAATTAATAATTTTAATTTACAAACTCACAATCAGCCTATAATGTTCCCACTGCTGGGACATAGGCCTCCTCTCGGTGAGAGGGAGTGAGCCGTAATCCACCACGCGGGCCCAGTGTGGGTTGGTAGATGCCACATGTCTTTGAATTTTTAGTTCTAGGACATTCCAGGGTCCTTACGATGTTTTCCTTCACCGTTTTGAATTTAAAAACTATGAAATTTTAATTTTTAATACTACAATTAATATGAAAATAAAAAAAATTACAATGTTATTTAATAGTTTTAAGTGACTGGCTATATAATTTTTGTCCATAACGGTGTAGCTCTTGACCTTCATCTTACCTGATGGTAAGTGATGATCAGGCCGAAGGTGGAAGCGAGCTTCACCCGGAATCCTCAACCACAGAGGGACTGGCTATCTCACCTCTAACTGCCGAAACACAACAATGCTGCTAACATTATTGTTATGGGGACAGACTTAGATAAGATGGTGGTAGCTAGACAGGCGGACTTAGAACAAGCCCTACCAACAACCAAATCGAGCACAACATTTTGCCCTCGCTGGGAATCGACCTCGGGACCTCTGGGTCTGAGACAGGTGGTCTTACCACAAGACCACAGAGGCGGTTAAATTCAACGGGACAGGCACACATCAAAGTTCTTATAAAGGTTAAGTAGGTATTGTACCGATAACGATTACAATGCGTCATTAACCAACTTCAAAAAAGGAGGAGGTTATTTATTTATGTTCGTATGTATGTATTTTTTTATGTTGTGTATTTTTTGAGGGGTCATCGACCGGATTTAGTATAGTCATTTGAAATATCAATTTAGAAATCAGTTTTTTTTGGAAGAGAAATTTTATTTAGGGTATTAAAATAATATGTACATATATAACAACTTATACGTGTGAGTGACTGCCTATCTGACCTCCTCAACCCAGTAACTGGGTAATGCGATACCCCTTGGTATGACTGGTTGTCAGACTTTTGGGGTTCTGACGACCCATAACGACTATCAAAGATCCACGAATGACAGCCGGGACCAACGGCTTAACTTGCTTTCCGACACACGGAGGAGTCTCGATATGTAAAGATGGTCCATCTATGGACCAACCCCGGTAAGCATAGCTTAACCTGATGGATGACTTCAAACCAATAACTTCGAACAAGTTGAGTGTCTCGACTTTCTTATTTTAATTTCGAGATAAGGCCTTAACTCTAGTTTGATTTTCAACATAACATAATGTTACCTAAAGATGGCATTAATTTCGAACTAAAATACATATGCTCATTTAAAATAAGTAGTCGCGAATTATTTTGTATATTAAAACTAAAGGTATTCAAAATCTAAATGTCAGACGAGTCAAGGCTAGAAATATCCGGCAAATGTTGTTAATAAAAATTAGCATAGTATATGTAAGTAATGACATAAACTTAAGATTTTATCTGATTTATTTAAGAGTGTGTGAAGTCAGAATTTTATCTAATTTGCATAAATGCATGGGCGGAGATAAAAATCTATGCTTTGATGTTTGTAAGAGCGTAGTTTAAGAAACTAGGATTAACTAACTAAATTAAGTGGGTAAATAAAATAGTTTTTTGGAGCTTCCGTATTTTATAAAAAAACATTTTATTTCTATGGCCATATTACAAAAAATAAATCTATGTCAATAAGTTTTTGCATTCGAATTTCTTGTAAATATTTTCTGATGTTTTTGCATGAAAAATTGTTTCGGAACTCTTTATAACAAAAATGTGCTTTGTTTTTTCCAGATCTGGCGATTTTTCCAGTTTAATTTGTAAGTACCTATCTCAAATACTTAATAATAAAATTCTTAGTGCTTCTAGCACTTAGTGTTCAAGTTGAATGCCCTGACCACAGTGATATAATCGAGAACATGTCACGAGGGACATGCAACATGTCTCAACGCGGATGTGTTCGAGTGCTAACTATTGCCGACTTTGACTTGAACATTATTGACACTGTAATAATTCTTTGTGTATTAATTTGCTTTATTAAAAAGTGACGATAGGCTTTTGTTTGTCGATTAAAGACATATAGCGTAATAAATAGTTCCAGATTTTTGAATTGGCGCCTGCACTCTATTACTTTCCAAGTTTGGTAATTTGCCAACATGCTATCTTAATGCAGTACCTAGGTCCCATCGTGGACACTGGCGGGGAACCAATTTTCAACCTTTTAGTCTCAGTAATAAGGTTGAAAAATGTTTCATCCCCAGTGTCTGCAATAGTATATACTATGATTGAAAATCACATAGCTTTATTTATAAGTAGGCACTGCTGGTGATATAAATAATGTGTTAGCCAAGGTTTTCAAGATCTCGCCCCCCTGTTACACGGGCCTTAAACATAACTGGCGAAATGTGGGTGTACTATAGGTGCACCTCTGCCTAACCCTTCGGGGAATGCAGGCGTGATGTATGTTTCCAGATCTATGGAAAAGTTTTATAATTAACGGGAACTGTCTAGAAGGAAGAAAGAACGAACATAATTATTTAGGTATTTTTTTTTATCTTCGATGTACTTACCTATAGTTTCTTTTGTTACGACCGTCTCCATCTTGTATTGGATGTGTCTTTCAATCAATCAAGTATGCCGTCAGCCTTTAAAAAAAGTAATTTTTATACGCAAGGAACCTGGAATTAGGCTGTTAAATCATCCTTATTTATTAATCTATTTACCACTCCATTTACTAGAAAGTACATAACAGCATCACTAAAGAGGTACAGACAGCACATTCATCAGTGAAGTAATGTTCACTTTTACGTCATTAGCGATATTATGTGATTACGTTGCCGACGTTACAGCGGGGCGTAATGAAAATAATGAGTGACTGCGGTCTACACATTTATTCAAGTTTATGATGGTACATAGATTTGACAGATTAGTTGTTGATTTGATGTAATTCTTTAGTCAAATTCAAAGAATATGTTTCATTTAACCACGCACTTTTAGCGTCAAAGAGTTGTAGAGCAGAAAGTTGTGGTTAATTTCCCGTACGAAGAAAGACGGGTAAGAAACTCCATGGATGGATTTCAAATCCTAGTTTAACCATAACCTTGATTTAAGTGTACTGTTTAACTATAACAAACTTAAGACTTAGTCTAACTAAGACTATCTTTAATCCATATTATCTGATAAGCCCAATAATTCAAGGTGTGACTGAAGTCAATATTCAGGAATTACCTGGTTTATCTTCAGATGTAAACATGTTGTGATAAATAGTTTGTAACTATATACATTAGCTAGTAGATAAACATGTAGGTAACTATGATTAACCCACACCTATATCTAGCTGCTTATTATATTCTACAAGACATTTATGTTCATCAGTCCATCATCATTCCACGCCTTTAAGTACAATCATTAATTGTGTAAAGCCGTGTACTCACTCACTAGGCTACAAGCCTACAAATGTACGCATCGTTGCCTAGAACACCGCTGTATTTTGCCAGACTAAGGGCTAGTTCCTCGAACGAAAATTATCTCAAAATTAACGCGACAAATTGTCAAGCATGCGTAAACTGTTGATCAATCATTCAACCAATCACAGCAGTTTACGAGGGTAACTATAAATAACAATAATATTTGGTTCGCTAAAAGCTCCGCGAGTCACAATGATACCTAATAATGTTAAAAAGCATGACAGATAAATTCTCAAATATATTTTTTGGATTTGGCATAAGCTTTCGACATGCTAAGTCATAACCAATGATATATGGTTCCCCCATGCATTTTCAATTGTTCTGTCACAGTGTAACTAACCAGTAACAGTGGTTGAACTAGAGCATTTACACTGAGAAATCTTGCGGAGGGTCTGAGGGTAAGTGGCTACCTTAGCTTATGTCCCGGAGTTACCATACTGCACTTCAGGACATAAGTATGTATCTATAATGTTCTCAGGTCCTGGCGATAAACACTTGTAAGCAATGTCGGACTGGCCATACAGTCTAGGTGGCATTTGCCAACCGTGCCTTAGCCTGCGTTGCCTACTTTACCTACCGCCTGGTTTGCGGCAAGCCCCGCAAGCCAGGCCTGTTGGGGCCCGCGCAGACTAGGACCCGGCTCTTGCGACCAACATGTAAAGTATACAGGGTGGAAGGGACATCGACGCGCGTCCTGTTACCATGGATTCAGTACATCATTAAAATTTTTCGTCGGTTATTAAAAATAAAAATTCGCTGTTCCATACATTTTGACCGAGTAGGTATTGCACTTCTGTAGGAAACAGCTGCGAATTTCAACGCACGGGGGTCAAGTATGATGTACTGAATCCATGGTACAGGTTTCGCGTCGATGTCCCTGCCACCCAGTATAGTTCATACATGACATACTTAGAAATGAAACAGTCTGTAAGAAGTTATATCGTGGTTCTGTTAACTTGGGTTGCTTTAACAGTTTTTAATCAAGTTGCCCGGGCATGTTGTCCAACATTTATTCTCCATTGCGTACTCAGCTTTACGTTAACTTTTTTATAATTACGTAGTCTTGTTAATGAATAACATGCAATCTTATAGAAGATTGGAGATGAATCATTTTGCTTCATAATTATGGCTTTCATGTTTTTATTGAATAGATTTAAATCAGTCTATTACTTTTTATGTGTTGACCAGAATGCAGCTTTTCTCTTTAATAATGTAGGGAATTTTTGTGTTGAAGTAGAAGGCTTTAGGTGTTAATTATTATTATACAGGGTCAAATTAAATTAACTAGCAAAACTTAGAAGATGTGTTGATTAAAATAATAAACAAAAAAAAACAAAATTGATGAGTTTTTATTTTGGGTTCCGCCACAGCTTACATGAAATATCAGTTTACATTAGTTTTTTTTTTATTTAAGTAAACTTCACAGACGTAATGGGTAATAGGACAAAAAAAAACAGATTTTATCAACTCATACAAGGGAGTGTAGTTACTTAAAAACGGCACTTCCAGCGGACGTTGACCCCAAACAAATATTATAATCAAATTTAAATATATATATTTTTTTATTAAATATTGATACCCATCACGTCTGTGGAGTTTCGCTAGCTAATTTAATTTGACCCTGTATATTATTTCGTAGCTATTATTATTTTTTATATTTTATGCAATAATATGAAAAGTGTCAGCTGTCTGCGGAGTTTGGAAGATTATGGATATATCACATCACACTAAAGGCGAAAGTTTGTGAGTGCGTGTGTGTGTATGTTTGTTACTTCTTCACGCTCAAACGGCTGGACCAATTTTGATAAAATTTTGTATGGAGGTAGCTGACACCCTGGAATAAGACATAGGCTTATCTTTATCCCGATATTCCCAGGGGATCGAGACTTACGCGGGTGAAACCGCGGGGCGCAGCTAGTTATATATAAATTGCAGAATTCAGGTAAAAGACTTCTTAGTGTCAAGCAATTTTAGGAACTTCAATTAGGTACAAATCATAAAACGAATGTTTCCAATGTTGTTTCAATGAGCTGTTATGCACAAAAAGTCTGAAACTAACCAAACTGTCGTATGTCTTATCTATAGGACAAAAAAAAAATAGTGATGCATGGCACAGTCATTTCAAAAACTTTGTCATAACATCGCGACAGTGTACAGGGGGCCAAGTCTGCTATTTCCAATGATTGGTCATTATGACGACCATACCAAGGCAACGCCATGAACATTGTGCCAATAGTTTGTTACCTCCTAAATTCATAATGGCGTGACAGTGGTCCATAGGGAAGTCAAAATAATAGGAGCTTGTCAGTACGAGATTACCAAATACAGATAATTTTTCCAATGGAGTATCAGTGGCACGTCATCGGAAAATCATAAAGACGCCTTTCAATTACGAGTTTAGCAAAACTGTCAAACTCTACAATTACGGTGCCAACGATCGGCCATTCTGACACAACTGTGTTAGCAGACTTGGCCCCCAGTACAGATACCTTAAAAAAGATGAGTCATAGACAAAAAATTATTTAATTGTCAACAATCTTTGTTCATTAATATTTCTCGAAGTGTAGCCACGAAACAATTACTTATTGTATAATTATTTAATTGTATCTACACATTGATTGAATGTTATGGAACACAAATTGTAGACAATTGTATCGACAACGACTTATTCACTCCCGTCCACACTCTACAACTCATTTAAGTGTACATAATCAATTTCTCTATTTTAATATCAAAAATATTAATACAAAATTGTAAATGTTGGCATTAAAAATGTCCAGTCTCGTAACAGAGAGATCAGTATTATGCCGAGATACAGGTTTTTCACCTAATTCGGCTGCAGATGCTCTTATGTTGCATTTTTTTCATTATAGCTTACTTTTCTTTTTAAGCGATATGTTTTGTATAATAATGTTAATATTTTTGGTGTCAATAAATTATTATACCTAATATAATCAAATAAGTTCTTAACGAAGTTTACATCTCTTTTAGACTGAATTTACAAGCCTAAGTAAGTACAGTGCTGACAATATGTAATGGAAATAAAAAAGCCTAGTAACTAAACGGTTCCCACACAATTTATTATTATATCACAACGCACTGCAAATACACAGTGGCGTTCGAAAACGTGTGAAACATACATTCGTGAAAGCTGGCCAGCCAAAGAGTTTCAAGCAAATAGTTTTACGCGTAAAATTCCACTTTCATTTCCTGACGATGCGTGTTTTGGCGCGCACTTTGACAGCTGTCAAATTAAAGTTCTTTACGTCGCGTTCGAATTAAGGGTTTGTTATTTGGTATAGTTACGGTTTTCAATTAGGTACAGTGATACGTATGATTACATTAAATAAGAATGTGAAAAGAAAGAAAGGAAAGAAAGGGGTTATATTGCATGCTGTTTTTTCCGTTGCGTTTGACCTTCTGATCAATACAATAATCAAAAAAAATAATTAAAATTTTGGCCGCATGCGTAATTTATTGAGATATACAATTAAATCCTGTGTCAAGTGTGAACCATTATAATTAGAATATTCATAATCTAATTAAAAAAAACTAAGACCATGCATTTTATTTATCTTCTAGCTCATTCTAATAATGAATTTATTAATTGGATAAGTAAATAAAATAACACGATAAAATCGTTCATCTAAGTAAAGTAGATAAGGTCCATTTTGAACGTACCAAACTTTATCAAAACACAAATCTATATCTGTTCTCACGAAATAAACCCTTGACGTACATAATTTAAAACTTAACCTAAATTCTCCACATTAACAATCTCACAAATAAACTACGTTTTATTATATCAAGTTAACCGCACACCTGTTACAAAGAATGTATAGAAAAACCCGTTTAACTTGAACCGAGCATTAGTCTTAGTATGTAGTTTGTGTTAATTATAATTACTTGTGATGATCATCAAACAATGTCCTCGTCATCATCTGACTAACCTTTTCCCAATTATGTTGGGGTCGGCTTCCAGTCTAACTGGATGCAGCTGAATACCAGTATTTTACATGGAGCGACTGCCCATTTGACCTCCACAACCCAGTTACTGGGTAACACGATACCGCTTGGTAAGAAGACTGGTTGCCATACTTTCGGGCTTCTAACGACCCGTAACAACTGTCAAAGATCTACAAATAACAGTCGGGACCAACGGCTTAACGTGCTTTCCGAGGCACGGAGGGGTCTTGATAAGTAAAGATGGTTACCCATGCACGGAGCAACCGTAGCAAGCGTAGCTTAACCTGGGGGCCAAGTCTGCTATTTTCAATGATTGGTCATTATGACGACCATACCAAGGCAACGACATGACCATTGTGCCAATAGTTTGTAACCTCCTAAATTCATAATAGCGTGACAGTGGTCCATAAGGAAGTCAAAATTATAGGAGCTTGTCAGTACGAGATTACCAAATACACACAATTTTTCCAATGGAGTGTCAGTGGCACGTCATTGGAAAATCATAAAGACGCCTTTCAATTACGAGTTTAGCAAAACTGTCAAACTCTACAATTACGGTGCCAATAATCGGTCATTCTGACACAACGGCGTTAGCAGACTTGGCCCCCTGATCGATCCGACCCGTGGGGCTATTATTACTTAGCCACAAGCACCTCAAACAATGTCCTTGTAAAGATTAAAATTCATGGTAAAATGTGAGTTAGTCATCTGATAACGAAACGTAAACATATTTTGTTATCTGGGCAGATTAGTGTTTTTTGGGGGAACTTAGAAAATGGTGGTAATGTGTGGTATAATTTCTTTCACCGGTGTCAACCTTATTGTTCTAGTGATTACAAGCGCTCCTGCTGAGCGTTAGGTCCTGGGTTCGATTCCCGGGTTGGGATAAGTGTTATCTATTGGGTTCTTCCGTCTGGAGTTTCTCAGTGGCAGCTCGGAGTCTGGGTTGATGGCAATAGGGCGGCCCCTTAATATATGGGACTTAAACGTAACTGGGGAAATGTGGGTGTACTATAGGCACACCTCTGCCTAACCCTTCTGGGATTACAAGTGTTATGTTATGTTGATATGATTTTATGTTATGTAATTTCTTACACCTTTGACCAAAGCCTGCTTGGCACAAAATAACATTAATAAAAAAACATAAATGTTCAAATGTTTTCAGTTAAACGTGTTGAAAAAAGTTTCTTTGAATTTTCTAGTCGCCATATTTCAAGCGGGTACCTAGTTATTCTGTTTGTATAAAAACGAGCAAGAAACTTTACAGGAAAATATAAACAGATTAATTGATTAATACTTTAGGAAAATTTATTATGAATGAACACCAGATGAGTGTGAAGAGAAAATTTTGTATCAATGAACAGAATATGAACGTAGGCGAAGCAAAAGGAGTATGTAAAGAGCGTAGCAGGTGGCGTTCTATAGTTTCTGCCTACCCCCATGGGAAGAAGGCGTGAGTTTATGTATGCATGAAAATGTATTATGTATCTGAGATATTTTCCGTTCTGAATACGCTTAGGTACTTCATAATAATTATGAAACTGCTTTTAAATATTGTTAATATAAATAATATAAATACCGTTTCTCATTCAAATATTAGTAGTTTTAAGAATCATAATACTTTATCATGTCAAAAAAAAAACCTTATCACACGCCATCTCACAATAGAAAACTTATGACGACAGATGATTATTTTTTTAATTACTAGCAAAGGCCACAATGACACAGCCATAACAGATCATAATGACAAGATTAATGGAGCTATCTTGATAAGCAAAGAGGTTGGTTCCAACGTTAACGCATTTATCTAGATTTACATGGTTTATATTAAGTAGTACTAACTGCTTTTATCTCTTCCTTGGCTGTTCATAAACTATATGATTTAAATATTATTACGTTGGAAGATTGTCATTTTGATTATTTCTGAATTGTGCCTGTGACAATCATGTTAACATAGATTTTGTGTGATTATGGATTATGATTATGTAGTGGACATAGGTACAATTAAGGAAATTAACTGTTTATGTCTTAAGTTATTATATTTTTTATAATGCCAGATTTTAAATATAATATAATAGCTAACACTAAAATATAAATATTATGTAAAACTATTTAAAAACGAAATGTAATGGACTAATTAATTTGGAAATTAGTAACAACAATACGTGCAGCTAAATTAAATGCTATTTTGAATTAAAACACTTATTATCATGCCACTGACTTTTTCAGAACAAATTTACACAAACAAACAAACAAACTTTTCCATAGAACTTGTCTCTTTTAACTTTGACTACCAGTATTATTTAAGGTTTATTATATCTGTCTAGTCTTTTTCCAACTATGTTACGGTCGGCTTCCAGCCTTACCGAACGCAGCTGAATATCAGTATTTTAAGCGACTGCCTATCTGACTTCCACAACCCAGTAACTGGGTAATTGAATCTTTTTTTTTTCATTCTGTGCGTATTCATAATCCGTAAAGGTGAAATATTTTGATACGGTATTCTCACCATACGTCATTAAAATTCTAGTAACGTAAATCCAACCGACTCGTATAACAAAAAGCACTTTACTCTTCAAAGGAATTAAAACAGAGAGTAGGATGAACACAATCAATATTTATACTTAGAAGGAAATTATGTTGTCAGGAAGAAAGAGTATGCAAATCAAATCACTAAAGTTCATGAATAAAAGGAAATAATAAATGTATAGTTTGTGCGTACCTTCTCAATTATGTATGTATGTATATGTAAATGGTTATGTATGCAAAGTGTAGTTTAATTAGTATTATGTGATACAGGGGAAAAAGTAGTTTTCTTATGTACTACAATCAGGGATATTAGTTGTCAAGTAAAATTGACACACAACGTCAATTTGCAGTGTTATAGCCATTTTATACAACTGCAAAAGAATTACAGGTGTAATTTGAATAGCCGGACAATTTAAATTGGTAGATAATTTGCTTGACAGTTCAATTCCCTGACTTTACTTTGGTATTCAGCAAGAAAATGCTAGCACTATAAACTTTTGTACTAAATAATACCTAACATGAGATATTAAGAAATTGTCTGTTTGAAGTGAGCTATAGTGAGCAATGGGCATTACGTGGTCACCTTATTTAAGGCTGACCAAGTGACCAGTTATTCTGGAATAAGTAGGTAGAGGGTTACCAGTACACCCACATGCCGCCAGTTATGTATAAGGTCCATATAATGGTCGAGCTTAATACTATAAATCGACACTCCTTTAAAGGGAAGGAAAAACAGATAACATTCAATGATTAATGCTTTGTTCGCTACCGCTTCTTCTTTGCACTGTTCACCACCGCTACCGCCTGTCTAAACATCGAGTGGGCTGAAAATCGGCTTTCATAGATTTAGGAATTACATTTTGCAAGTGCCGGATTTTTTGCCGGATATCGCTTCTATTAGTTATTACTATGTTCAAAAATGACACCCGAGTTAATTCTGCACAAAAACGAAGGAATTATATTTTTTTTACGAAAAATTTGTATGAAGCTAGTATGAAAAACTTAATTATCTCGTAAACAGCAAGGAAATCCGTAATATCCTTACGGGTAGTTATAGTACTAATCATTTATAATTTTTTGACATATGTCACATAACTTTTATAGCAGCAATTTTTTTTTTAATCGTCAAAATATTTTTATTTTGTTTTTACATAATTTATGAAACGGTTCCTTTTAGTGTTTAAGTTGAGTTTGATATTACAGGGGGGCGTTGTTGGTAAAAATTTGTGAAATTATCACAGAAAAAGTATTGACAAAACAAGATGGCGACATTAGTTCCGATTTTAGCCATACGCCAAAAGAACCTTGTAGCGTTGTAAACCTTTTAGTGACCACACATGACTCGGCAAACCAATTTAAAATCACTTTTACTATATACCATTAACATGCACGCGATGGAGTGAAAACAATTGGTCCATGTATTATGTATGTACTTTCTACTAAGAACGTTTCATTGCATTCTTGACCTCGCGTCAAATCCTGTTTTGTGTTAAACTGTCGGCAGTTTGCGAATTTCACTTGTTTATGGCATACACAAATAGATGTTTATTATGATGACTCATTTTTATCCGGCTCGAAATTTTAGGCCCAGAACGTATGGCTTTAAAAGTTAATTGTCAAAGTAGATTTTCCAATACTACAAGTTAGTATTACATATTTTTTAACACAGTTGGTATTTTCTAAGTTCTGGGAAATACATACTGGAGCCTTAAAATGCCACAAACAGGGCTTATATTTGCCAGTACATTGCTTTCAAAAGAATCTGAAGCTAGAAGTATCACAACCCCTATTCTAACAAATATAATAAATGCGAAAGGCTGTTTGTCTGTTACGCTTTCACGCTACAATGGCATAACGGATTTGTATGAAATTTGGCACATAGGTACACCATAACCTGGGTTTAGCACATAGAATACGTTTTATCTCGATATTCCCACGGGATCGAGACATATGCGGTGGAAACCGCGGAACGGGTTTTTCCTAATCACATAAGATCCCAAATACCGCTACAATAAATCGTCATACAAATATATACCTATTATATAATAATTAACAGCTGAATCAAACACCGTTTCTCAGAATATAACCCGTTAAGGCTCTTACACACTCACGCGATATCGCGGGCGTGACAGGCACCGACAAAGACAAATCCTTTGTCGGTGGATGTTGCGCCCGCGATATCGCGTGTGTTTGTAAGAGCCTTTACTCGTAACTCTGGGTAACGTAATTCAGTACAGTAATTGGATTACGGATGTCAAATTAGAGCAACTGCTTCGTTATAAATAATCAATCTAGATTAATCTGGAAGTAATAAAGAAAACCAGATTATGAATCAAGTCATTCCTGGGTGTTACTGCGCACTCTTATAGTTCATCATTTAAGCCGACAGATGTCCACTGCTGGATATAGGCCTTCTCCAAGCACCGCCACTTCGACCGGCAGCCTTCATGAGGTCATCGGTCCACCTTGTAGGAGGCTTTCCAACGCTACGTCTTCCGGTACGCGGTCGCCACTCCAGAACCTTTCGACCCCATCGGCCATCAGCTCTGCGAGCAATGTGCCTGCCCACTGCCACTTAAACTTGGCAATTCTTCGGGCTATGTCGGTTACCTTGGTACTCTTATAGTTAGCCGAATTGATTAAATGTGTAAATAAAAATAATTTAAATACAAACGAAAGAAATTAATAAAAAACTTGTAAAAAAATCGAGTCTCATGCGAAGTGTCAAGCGATTTTCAACCATGTGCCGTGTAACTATAACTGTTCTGACCAACCCTGAAACAGTAGGTTGAATCAGCTTCCAGGGCCTTATTAAGTGTAACTGACAAAGCGACATATTTTTCAAAAATAGCAAAATTCACACATTTTTACGACAGGTCCTGCAGGCAAAGCGTTAGCGTATGAAAGAAACTTGTAAAACTATTGGATTGTCAGATTGTCGCCTATCGGTTCTATTAAGGCCCCAGTCCAACCAAAAACAACTGAAGTGCTGAACATCAATCTTTTACTCAACCAACGGTCATCTGACCTAGCGAAAGATACCGGTACTTTATTTATTTTATAGCCCGTCTTTATACCGTTTGGAATACTACTCGCCCTATAAGGATACCACCGTAACGATATATTGGATGGTACAGTTGCCAGCATAGTTTGACACACGGTAGAATATGACACTATTAGTATATTAGTAGAAGCTCTTTTGCCCTGGATGAAGGCCTTAATTTATTGGAGGATCCATAGGATAGCCCGGTAATCACCTATGCGTGATGCCATTAATAAATGTGGTTTTATTCACATACACCTACATGGGCACTTATGAAACGTCAGAATCTAGGTGCACGGTTCCAATTGGTCGTTTCCTATAGAACCGGCAAGAAACTCCACGGTTACTCTTTAAATAATTGGCTTGCTTTTACAATGTTTTCAAGTTACAGTGATAGTAGGTATGGGAGGATAGTGTAGGCCCGTCAAGAAGTACCAAGTACTTAACAAAATAGAAAATGGCCTACAAATCTACAGTCTATTAAGCCTACAACGTTCTAAAATTTCACAAAATATAAAAATCTATATAAAATATTATTATTTTTATTATTAATCGTTTATTTCAGGCATTAAAATGAACATTGAAAACTTATCCTAAAACAAAAGTTAAACTAAACAAACAAACAAAAATAAACAGTAAAGAAAAGTAACAATAAAACAACCCATAATTTCACACCAAGGAAGCCAAAACAAATGTTCCCATCATAACATTGACGAGTAGATTTATTTTGTCTCCCTCAGTAAATGCACAGTATAAAAAACAACTTTGACAATATTATTTTTACTTGCCACCACACGCGAAAAGAACGATGTCAGTACGTACGAGTGTCTCTGGCATGGCAACGCACCTACGATGGCTCTGGCATTGTGGATAAGGACAAGGTGACCACTGACCATAAGGTAGTCTGGCTGCTTGGTTTCCACCCAAAAATACAAATAAATAAATGTACTGCATTTGACAGTTTACTAAACAAGCATATCACTGTGATATCTCAAGATATTTTGGTGACTGTATTTTTTGCGCGTCTTATTTAGTATGCAGTAGGTGTTACGATATAATATACATCATCGGCGTAAGTTTCCATTTTGGATACGAATATTTTTCGTATCTTATAACTATACTGCGACGCTTGACAAAATAAATGATGGTAAATCTGAGTGCTCTATAGTACACCCACATTTTGCCAGCTATGTTAAGTCCCATGCAATAGGGGGCGAGCCTATTGCCATGAACTGGGCACAAATCCAGACTCCGGGTTGCTACTTAGAAATTCCAGATGGAAACACCCAATAATACTTTTCTCGATCCGGGAGTCGAAGCCAGGACTCATGGTCAACAGTAACGCTTGCGGCCGCTAGACCAACGGCAGCCGGCAGGCGAGCCTTTTTCTTAGACAATAATGATTTAAAATAAGTTACTTGACTGTGTAAGGTTTGTTATTTTTCAGAATCAGAATTATTTATTTGTCAAACATAGGTTCAAGGTCTTATAAACTAATCATATGTTGCACTATGTTTTGTCATTGATGACATACAAATATCAGTGAAAATTATATAAAACAAGGACATACAAAATTCACCACAAAAAACAAACAGAAATATCAAAACAAAAGAAGTACATGCATGCAATACATTAAATGATGCATTATTAATAGTAGTTACAGTGCTTTATCATTTTAAGTAATGAATCAACTTTTATCATTCTGCTACAACATGAATCCTTGTGAAAAAACTGAATGAACGTGACACTGCAATAGTTTTTAATAGTATAAAAGTCTAACTGAATAGTCACGCAGTTATGTAGCTAACCTTCTTATGTAACCTTCTAACACTCGGTTAACTTGTCAAAGACATGATCGACCTTTGTAATTTATCTGTGCAAAAACCTATGGCACATAGAAACTGAAAGCCGGTAGTTTTACCAACATATTGATCAAATCGGTGGAAGTATGAATTGTTCTGAAAAATCCTTTGTTCTACTCTCTTTTAAATAAATTTGAAGCTTACCTCCTTAGATTTTTAAATATCATCCAAGACTGGTCGTGTTTTTAAATTAAATAACCCGCTTGCTCGTTTCAGACAGCATTTTTTAAACGATAGTATGTTTCTTATTCCTAGTATTTAATTTGAAAAGAAAATCAACGTAAACAACTCCTGAGCAAGAAGAATTCAAGATGCTGCCATTTTGGTAGCATTATTATTAGCATAAATTCGTTGAAATAGGTATTTCAAGTATTTCATAAGTCTACCCAATTCTTCCGCATCTGACCTGCATAATTTCGTTAAACCAAAACGTTTACAATGCAAGTCTTATTTCAGACTAAAAAACTAGCACATAGTAGCAATTATATAAACGTATGTATTACGTCGTGTTCTACATATTTTACAGCTAAACGAATTGAAGGTTCCATTGTGAGCTTGTGTGTCATTGCATGCTATGACGCTATCATAACCATAATATGGTGGGCAGAGTTATTAAGGCGCAGATATATGATTTTAGGGACTTTTAAATCTGTTATTACGCCTTCATATAATGCAAGTAAGTTATGCAAAAAATGTATGTTAAACTAGAACGCATACACATCAATTCTTTATGTGAATATTTATGTATTGTAGTAAAATAACTTATGAAATAAATTCTGGAAGTCTTAAGTCTACCCAAAACATAAAAAAAAAAACGATATTGCTTTCAAACTCCTTAAGATATTTTCTTGCTTTTTTGTATGAATAGACTGTTTTATTATCTATAATTATATCTGTGATTTTATTCAAATATTCATATTTTCGTTACTAAAAATAAATATTTCCTATGAAAATTAATGGTGGCGCGGCGTGAGCGCGACGCGCTTTTGTATGGCCAATGTCAACGGCGATTATCTGACCCTTAAGAAACATCGTGACGGAAATTGGGAATATGAAGTGAAGGCACGGGAATATATTTGTAAGAAGTTGGCAGAATCATCCCATCCCAGCGCTGATTCGTTTTCTCCTCCACTAATCGTTATTTCTCCTGATACTTATTTTTTTTCAAGTATGTATGTATCTATGTATGTATTAGTATATATTTTTGATTCCCTATGTCCACCTAAACATAAAAACCTACCATAAAAATAAAAAAATATTCAAGTATAAAGTAAAGTAAAATTAAGATTAATTACAATCGGGGAAAATTTAATTCTAACTGTAATGTAGACCTGCCTGAACTAGGTTTATGAAAAACCTGTGTTTCAGGCCATCAATACCATACCATGCTTTGTGTCTGCATCACCATCATCATCATCTACGGTTGACTGGTAGAAAATGCCTCAGGCATTAAAGTCAGCCTTTGTACATTATTTTTTTTTTACTTCTGCATAAAGTTTTAATAAATAATATGGGTAAAATTAAGTGTTGATGGAGGTGAGAAATGGACACTGAATTTTAAGGTTGTAAAATTATGTAACGTTTGAATCAGGCTGTAGTTACATAAGCAAATCAACAAAAAAATACGAAAATAGTTACATTTGCTCGGTTCCAGAAGAGGACTCGTAGATCCTTGAATAGTTTCTATAGTTCTAGTTCTCCGGAAAAAATCGGAACTGGATAAGTGGTTTAAAGATAAAAAAAAACCGGCCAAGTGCGAGTCGGACTCGCGCACGAAGGGTTCCGTACCATAATCTATAAAAACAAGCAAAAAAAATCACGTTTGTTGTATGGGAGCCCCCTTAAATATTTATTTTATTCTATTTTTTTTGTATTTGTTGTAATAGCGGCAACAGAAATACATCATCTGTGAAAATTTCAACTGTCTAACTATCACGGTTCATGAGATACAGCCTGGTGACAGACGGACAGACAGACGGCGAAGCCTTAGTAATAGGGTTCCCGTTTTACCCTTTGGTAGGTTAGCAGTTAGTAGTCGCATATAATGTGTAACATCTGACATCTCACCTTGGTAATAAGCAACTGAGCAGCGACAGAAATTAACCTCACAATTTTAAAAAAGCTAAATACTGAAATATTTATTCGAATAATTATTAATTACTGGTGGTCGCCCCACTGGTTGAGATACGACCCCTGGTCACTCGGTCCTCTACTAACTCCATGTACTTACTAATTCCATGCTATTATGAAGTAGGTACTTACTAATATTATGCTATTAAAAAGTACTTACTTATTCCAAGCTCAAACTGACACTTCCGTCCCTTTTCACGAAAGCATGATGGTAGAGAAGGCAAGTTATCTTTCCGGAGGTTGGGTTTTATTATTATTCATATTGAGGCGTAGTAACGCGAGATCTTTCAAACACCAAACAAGTTTGGAACGTAATATTTTGGTACAGATGATAACAATAGCAGTTCGATTTTTATGTTTTGTAATTAATAATTCTATTTAATAAGTAAATGGCAGACTGAACGAATGAATGAATGAAATGCACCGACCCCAGCGTGGTTAAATCAGAGACGATTATTCAATGCACCCAAAGATTCATACTAGCCGCTGGAGCCTCATGTTTCAAGGGACTACAGAGACCATTGCATATCAAAGAGTAGACCAAGCGCGGTAATGGTAGGGAAGACGTGCCCTTGGGATATGGAAGAATTATTATAGCCAATTAAATATTTTAAAAACTTTGCCGGAAGGTTTCTCCGTTGTAGCGTAGAAATATTTGAACTGAATCAGTTTAGACTTAATTAAAATGACCACTTTTAAACCACATTGTGTGGGACCAAGTAATATGTATAAGATTTAACCGAAAATCCTTTAAAAAAAATACCAAGCGATTTTTTTGATGTGTAACCTCTTTCCTCTCGCTTTCTGTGGGAGTGATTTCGTGAAATGGGACGGAAGTGTGTAACAGGAAGTGATTAAGTAGATAATTTTTAATAGCATGGAATTAGTGTACTCATAGAATTAGTAAGTACTATATAGATTGTAAGTAGACGGGGTAATTTATGTCACTGCTCATTTGCTTATTACCAAGGTGAGATGTGAGATGTTACACATCATATGCGATTACTATAAAGCTAGCTCGTTTTATACTCTTCTCAAAGCTGAATAAATCACATTCCCTTTACCTAAAACAAACAAAAAACGAAATAAAACTCGATCTTTGGTCCTTAAACCTTTATCTACGTTCTTTTGCACCAAAATTTGACATAAATAAAAACAAAACATGACTAACCAGTTTAAAAACGAAATTCTTCTTATATTTATCTAAACTACCAAAACTTTGAGATATTAACTAATATCTTAAAGTTTCGTAAGTAAGTATAATCTTTATTTCTCTCTTCACGAAGGTTCACATTGTTATAAACATACCGACAAAATTATAGCGTTATGACAAAAATATGATCCTTTGTGATGGACGCCAGTCCATACTAGGATCCCTGTGTGAGGGATCACCACGCTTTCACCCCGAATTAAATATCTTTATTATAATTATGTAGTTAGTAACACTATACACATGGCTTAAACATTCCAGAATAAATGCTCGAAATGATAGTGAAAACCGCATCAAAATCAGTTTCGTAGTTTAGAAGAATGACGCGGTCATACAGATAAACACGAAAAGTGACTTTAATTTATAAATGTATAGATTTATATAGATAACCCACTTGTGAGCTCGCTTATACATTTTGTTGGGTCACCTTTTTATGTCGAGTGGGCGTGTCCACGCGATAATGGTACAGGTTCGATTCCCGATCGCGTGCCGTCTTTAGGAATTTTTATACTTTTACTTTTTTTTGTTACCAGTTTTTTGGTTGAATATTTTGTAGATCGGGTATCGGGCTTTAAGCTTAAAATGGATTATTTAAAGCCGTTTTGGGTGTGACTTTTTATAAATGTGTTGTTTTTGTGTATCGGAGTTATAAATTCTTTTGGGTGTATTCATAAATAATTGTTCTTACTGAATTCGTTTTGCTTAAATTTGGAACTCAAAGTCAAAGCATTTTTTTTTTAAGTTTGCCTACACTGGCCCACTGCTGAACAAACCATTTACAGGTACTTTTAAATTGTCCAGGCCTATAATATAAAACCTTCTTACCTACTTTCGAAGTTTCGACTGGATTTTAGAACACCAATTGATATGGAAATTCTTAATTATTTATTTTATATTAGCTTTAGGAATTGCTTCATACATTAGCTATACCAAAAATCTTATTGTATTTTGGATTAACTTGACGTATCGATTTATAAGTCAGCTTGAATAATTAGTTTATACAGGATGACTTATAATTCGATACGTCAAACCAACCTATATAATAAATCGTTGTGTAATTTTTATAAATAGTTTTCTTAAAAATCCAAAGCATGAATCCATTAAAGATAGTAAACAATCTACTTTTTGCTCAGTTAGAAGTTGAGAAGCGTGAGAAATATTATCATTATGCACTCGTTAATTAGATTAGTAGAATATACGTGCGACTCATTTAATTAGTGTTAATTTATAACTTGTATTATGTTACATTTATGAACCAATTAAATTACCTATACTTAATGACGGAATAAATATGGTCGAATACATGAAAAACGAAGTCTTATACCCGCGGGGTATTAGCGTAACCCACATAAAATGATAATTGATCGCTATGGGTTTCATTTTGACAGTTGACCCACGTCCATTGCGTTATTTACGTTGTTGAGCAGACAAATTTTTCTAACCTATGAAGGAATTGGATTAGCAATATCCTTCAAAACTCTCGGATGGTATTAGATAGTGTGTCACGCAATTAGGATGCCGGTTTTGAATTGAGAAACTTTACTTTAACATTACTTTTTTTTTTGCTACCATGCTGTAAATCACATCTTCAATCAGTTCCACGTAGAAAGGTCTTTGATTTCCATGTCGGGAAGTTCTGTTAGATAAATATCACCCGTCTCTCCACTATTCCAATGCTTGCTCAAGGATGCATATCCGGTAGGCTCTAATAATACTTCCATATCCCAAGGGCACGTCTTCCCTACCATTAACACGCCCCCCGGTCTACTCTTAGGTATGCAATGGTCTCTGTACTCCCATGAAACATGAGGCTCCAGGGGCTAGTGTGAATCTTTGGGTTCATTCGAGTAATCGAGTCTGGTTTAACCACGCTGGGGTCGGTGCATTTCATTCATTCATAGGAAGTTCTCAATAGCAGCCCATAAATTAGATTCGTGTTCGTGATTTCATCGACATAACTGGTGAAATATAATTCACTCCTTACCTACACCTCTGCCTTTTTTTCGGTATTAGAACCGTAATGCATTAATATATCAGAGAATACGTCTCTTGATCGCTAGAAAAACGATCAAAGACCATAGATAAAAAAGTTGCTATGTTTTTTATTTCGACGCCATGTTTGCTTGCTAGTGTCAGACTAACTATCAAGTTGATTGCCGTGAGCTCATCGTGATGTCATTGTACACAGTCTTCCCTTTACCTGTTGTAAATTGTATGCAGATTTGAATGTGAGATTATCTGAAATTAACGAAGAGTGTACGTGCTTATAAACTTATGGAAAAGAGCATGAATTTATGTGAATATTACATACCAACATAATAATTATATGCTATTACCGAGTAAATGGGCTGGGTGGTTTAGATAGGCAGCCTCTCCATTTAAAATTCTAGTAGTCAGCTACGTCCGGTTATACTGGAAGCCAATCGCATCATAGTTGGGAAAAAGGCTAGGCAGGTGAAGATTAAAATGTTCTAAACGTTTTCACGTTTAAGGCAGCTGATCTAAATTTAAGAATATAAAACATAATTATATAAATATAATATACAGGGTAGAAGGGACATCGACGCGCATCCTGTTACCATGGATTCAGTACATCATTCTTGCTTGACCCCCCTGTGTTAAAATTTTTCGTCGGTTATTAAAAAAAAAAATATCTCTGTTCTATACATTTTGACCGAGTAGGTATTGCACTTCTGTAGGACACAGCTGTTTTTTTTAAATTACCGACGAGAAATTAATTTCAACGCTCGGGGGTCAAGTATGATGTACTGAATCCATGGTAACAGGTTTCGCGTCGATGTCCCTGCCACCCTGTATATAAATTATAAAAGTATTGGTTCCTAGAAGTATGCAGGTACTGGTTGAAAGATTGTTGTAGGACCTATAAATAGTTCTAATTTTAGTCGATTTTTAACAAGTAATTTTCCGTGTTTTGAGGTTTTCGTTATCATTCATTCATTCATTCACTCATTCATTCATTCATATTGTATCTGGTAATGTCAATAAAATTATATAATAAGTTACTCGAAACAATAAGAAATTAAAAAAAACTCCATCTATTCGTGAACAAACTGAAAAAACTATTATTAAGTAAATGTTATTACAGTGTAACCGAATATTTAAATGATTTATCCCTAAAAAAACATGTAAAATACACAAAACCTAAATATTATGTTTTAGAATAAGTTAGATTTTAAAATAACTGTGAGTCCTCGTCTCCACCTGCCATCTTTCTTTTGCTGTGCCCGACAATCCACGATTGTTCTCTAATCAAATGTTTACCACCTAAGCATATACATTGTGGAATGCAATAAAGATTTGAGTATTGAGTGTTAAAATAGAAAGAAACTTGGCTACTTTTGTTGAGCAAAACAGAGCATTTTATTTACTCTGTTCATTCTGCAAATTCTTTGTTCGCTCCAAAATGCTTAGCAACCAATAATAATGGTCTCATTGGCCGATTTTTCAAGCACTTGGCCGACTTACGGTATCGAGTCGCCAATTACCGAGAATCGATTCTTCCGGAAAATCGATATAGCCCTTGCGTAATCGGTATCAAGTGCGATTCGCGTTGCATCGATTTTAAGCAAAGTTGTTCGTGATATTTTGGTGTCATTGGAGGTATTGTATTAATATCTTACATTGTTTAACTTATAATTGACGAATAATTGCAAGTTAAATTAATGATAAACGTCTTTTGTTTTTAGTTTTCTTGGTAATTTATGAAACTCTATAAAAAGTTACTTACTATTGCAAATAATGGAATGCAATGTTTCGATAATATTATATTTCTTTTCCTCAGTCAATAATTCCAGATGAATACCTCCTTTTGGGGAATTATTTTAGTTAATTCCAGTTTAGTAACAACTATCACAACACTACTTATCGAAATATATATGCTAGGAAAATGTTAAAAAAAAATAGTACCTAATATAATTATACTTACCTACCTACTACTTTACGCTTATTCACAAACAGTCCAATCAAATTTAAAAATATCTTCCATACACTCACAAACACTTATATAACACACATTATGACCTTTTTTTAAACAAAACTACATACGATCAATAATTAAGAGCCCAGAGAAATGCATAGAGTAGCTCATAACTAGTAATTTGCTGCCTTTCGCTGGTGCTGACCTCTGGTGGCGAAAGTTGGCAAGGTCACAACTATTAGCCGATATGTTAGCCGCTCTGTGTTTATGTCTGGGCTCAAGCGCATTTATAAGCCCGGGCTTAAGACTGGCCGTTTGTTTACAATTTGTTAATAAGATTTGTCTGGCGTTAGAAACGTGTTTGAGTAACAACAGTTTTGATTCGAAGAATGTCATTAATCTGTTATTTCTGTCGAGTTTCGGTTTCCGAAATGTCCAGAATTTTCCCAGAAATTGGAAGATACAACCACGAGTCAGCTGTACAGTCAAAAAATATCAAATCAAAAGTTATTTATAAAAATTAGGCTGCGAATGAGAACTTTTTTAACGTCAAAATTACATAGAACAGTCAAAACGCCCGCCCTGCACCACCTCCTTAGTGCTTTAGCTGGAAAGAAGTGGCGCAATAAAATCCCCAGCAGCTGTAGCTGTTTTAAGTTAGAAGAACTCGATTCTAAACATACGATAGAATAGAATAAAATAGAATATATTTATTGAAAACATGAGTATACATCAAATAATATCTGCAAGATCTTAAAATAACAGGTAGATCTGCATGTTTCGCTATTTAAGGCGTACAAAAACAAGATATTTTTGGTTTAGAATAAACCGTAAAAGATTTGAGTCTAGAAAACCAACTATGAAATTAATTAAAAACCGAAAAGTCTATAATTATGCACTTTTATCTTCCTCCAGAAAGAAGCATTATTCAACAACATCACAAACGCATCATTACCCCTTAAAAACCTAATTTCCACCAGGACACAGCCTAACCAAAACAGTACACCCAGTAGCACTGCTAACCCCAAGTACCGTAAGCTTGTAGGCTGTGTAAAAAACAAAATGCGCGAGTTAAACGGAATGTGACCGGTCGAACTAGCCTTGGTTGGAGGGCATCTAGTGGACAATGTTGGTTGAGTCTAGCTGAGCCGTTTACACAGGTTGTGTATTATTTAAACTTGTATTTTAAGCTGGTTTAAGAAGCAAGGGTAAGGTTGATGTGGAATTGGTTGGTTTGGTGAACGGACAAAGGGTGTGCAAAATATATTTGGGCTTGTGTTTTGTCAATCATTCCGTAAATCTCATGGGTGCCTTGATTTAATTCAATTCATTTATTGCATCAAATATGGTAGGTACATAATGTTCTTAGATAAAATATTTAGTAACACACATTTGGCCTATATTTAGCATGCAATAGTACAAGTTTTTACATTCAGTTATATAATATATCTGTGCTTTAACGTATAAAATTTACTGGGACACTTTTGTAAGAACTCATCTATAGCATAAAAACATTGTTGTAACAACCACTTCCGCGACGCAACACAAAACTTATTGAAGGGTAGTTGAGCAATTGACCTAGGCAAAGCATTTTAAATTAGGGGAGCCATGTAAACGCAACTGCGCCGAAAAAGTTCTAGCTTTGGAACGGGCATTTCAAAATCTTAATGTGTAACTTTTCTTTTATTTGTGTTATCTTTTCGTACAAATAGTTCAAGATTGGACCTCACAAACCTGGCAATTTCGTAAATATAAATGCATGGGACAGTCAATAGATTGTGTGACTCGAAAATAGGCCTGCATGAGTCAGACCGCAGCATTTTGAATATTGCACGAATACACTTTTTTGGGCGATGAAGATCTTCGCCTTTTCGGAAGAGTAAAAGTTTACGGTAAAGTGGTAGTCTTTCGTCTGTCTCTATGACCGCGTTGTTATTCTTTAGTTTACTACGCAATCGATTTCAGAAGGGTTATGTGTAATATATTGGACTTTACCGTGTGAAGCAGGAGCGGGACCCTAGTTAATTATAATCAATAAAATACTTGTTTATGGAGCCATCCGTAAAAGACTTGTTTATGGAGCCTTTTTCCCTTTAAGAAAACAGTCCTGCCTTAACTTAAAATATTACTTTAGGTATCGCAAAAAGGCATTATTTATTTAGTATGTTTAAATTGATTTTAGTCGCCATACTTAACTTCCAAGTACCAAAATGACTTCTGTGGTTCTGCCGATGCCTAGCAAAAAAATACATACAGTCAAAGACTGAACTGTAGGAATGAAGTTGTTAATTTACCGGATGTTACGTCACCCGTTGCATCACTGCATTGCGTACAGCTTCATGATCGTGAACTAAGCACAATCTATTGTTTGTTAACTTCAATTGAATATTCTGCATTTAGTTAGATTAAAGTAAAGTTAACTATAACTTATATATACAGTTAAGTATATTAAAGTATTAAGTAAGAAACCAATGATGGAGGTGATAAGGTCTAGGGATGCAAGAAGTGCGATCGATATATATTGTATCGATATTTAAAAAAAAATATTTTAATATATCGATATATCGGTGAAATTTTCTAAAAAGTACATGAACTTTATGAAATTGTATTCTGTTTGTTTTATATTCATAGAAATTCCAATCTTAAAACATAATTTCTGATGTAAAATCTTATACTAATAAAACATTGATAAAAATAAGTTTACTTTTTTACGGCTCTGAATTCTAGCGGTTTAAGTCAGTGGGGACAACGGTGTTGCTATTGGAAATATATCGTATTTGATACGTTTTCGATACTTGATATTTTATATCGATATATTGAACAAAAAATATCGATATATCGATACATCGATATTTTTTCTACAAGCCTATGGTAAACTCGCTTTTATTGAAGTGAGAGCACAAGAGTAAACTTTTAGACATGGTCACAGTTATCAAAACAGTGTTTAAATCACTCATTCTCGGCCCAAGATTGATAGAAACGTCTACAGGTGATAACATGACATAATACCACGCCTGTAATCCCCATCCATGTTAAGCAGAGGTGTACCTTAGTAGTACACACACGTCTATATGTGATAGTTATGTATATTATGTCATTCTATGGCGATTTCAGACTAGGCACCACTTGTATAACCGGTTTCAGTAGCATTTTTGATTTTTCGTGGACGAGGCTCCAAAGTCAGAAAAGAAATCATATTAGTGAGTAAAGATTCCGTCAATAAGTTTTCTTTGTCAGACTGAAGTAACAAGAAACTCTTTAATCTTATCTTTACTAATGTCATAATAAAAACCTCCACTTTACAAAATTTAGCGGTTACTCGCTAAGTAAGAGTGGCTGACTGCTTTGCGTCCGTATGCTAAAATATATATCTAAATATTACTTAGTGGAATTGCGTCATAAGTTGTAACTTTAAATAATTTGTACATTATTTTTTAAGCAGAGGGTCTACTCCGAAGCGCTAAACCGAAGTATCAGCCGAAAGTTCGTCCGTTTTATTACTTCCACAGTTTTCTTTCTTGACTTTGAGTCCTTACCCGACTTCAAATCACAGTTTTGACTTTGGCTTATCTCTTCGACTGTCTTTTTTTTTTTCACCGTATTCAGCGATAGTTAACCTAGTAAAGAAACGACCGAACATTCGGCCGATACTTCAGTTTAGTACTTCGGAGTAGACCCCCAGTATTGACAAATGAGGGTTCTTATTATCATTCCTTCTTTTGTGGGTGTCTTCAGTGCATTAACAAATACCCAAAATATTTGGATAGATATTGAGAAATCCACCCTCCTCTGTAGGCATAACAGTCCTTAATTCAATAAAACGCCAACTTTCATTTGATAGCAGATTCAATCATCAGTCGTGATCTAGCTTTCAGAGCATTTCTTAGTACGGTCAGTGCTCTGCATTACCTGATCCCTCTGTCAAAGAGGAAGAAGGGGAAAAGGGGTTCGGTTATGCAGGTCACTGACTGTACCTATTTAGTTTCCTGAATTCCATACTCCATCATCATCTTCCTGGCCTGTCCCATGTTACTTGAACTATTCTGTCACTGGTGCCGCATTCAAACTCCCCCTGATATACTTACATCTTAGTTTATCTAGTCTCGTCACTCCACCCATCCATCTCAACATTCTCATCTCTGCTGCATGCACTCTTTTTTCATCCATCTTCTTCACCAGCATCAGCATTCCATACTCCGTTTACTACAATATTCTTGACTTATGTATTATCTATAGAAATCACATTATTCCATACCTCTCGCAATGTCAATACCAATACATATTCAATTTTTTCATCCATCTTCTTCACCAGCATCAGCATTCCATACTCCGTTTACTACAATATTCTTGACTTATGTATTATCTATAGAAATCACATTATTCCATACCTCTCGCAATGTCAATACCAATACATATTCAATTTTTTCATCCATCTTCTTCACCAGCATCAGCATTCCATACTCCGTTTACTACAATATTCTTGACTCATGTATTATCTATAGAAATCACATTATTCCATACCTCTCGCAATGTCAATACCAATACATATTCAATTTTTTCATCCATCTTCTTCACCAGCATCAGCATTCCATACTCCGTTTACTACAATATTCTTGACTCATGTATTATCTATAGAAATCACATTATTCCATACCTCTCGCAATGTCAATACCAATACATATTCAATTTTTTCATCCATCTTCTTCACTAGCATCAGCATTCCATACTCCGTTTACTACAATATTCTTGACTCATGTATTATCTATAGAAATCACATTATTCCATACCTCTCGCAATGTCAATACCAATACATATTCAATTTTTTCATCCATCTTCTTCACCAGCATCAGCATTCCATACTCCGTTTACTACAATATTCTTGACTCATGTATTATCTATAGAAATCACATTATTCCATACCTCTCGCAATGTCAATACCAATACATATTCAATTTTTTCATCCATCTTCTTCACTAGCATCAGCATTCCATACTCCGTTTACTACAATATTCTTGACTCATGTATTATCTATAGAAATCACATTATTCCATACCTCTCGCAATGTCAATACCAATACATATTCAATTTTTTCATCCATCTTCTTCACCAGCATCAGCATTCCATACTCCGTTTACTACAATATTCTTGACTCATGTATTATCTATAGAAATCACATTATTCCATACCTCTCGCAATGTCAATACCAATACATATTCAATTTTTTCATCCATCTTCTTCACCAGCATCAGCATTCCATACTCCGTTTACTACAATATTCTTGACTCATGTATTATCTATAGAAATCACATTATTCCATACCTCTCGCAATGTCAATACCAATACATATTCAATTTTTTCATCCATCTTCTTCACCAGCATCAGCATTCCATACTCCGTTTACTACAATATTCTTGACTTATGTATTATCTATAGAAATCACATTATTCCATACACTACCTCTCACAATGTCAATACCAATACATATTCAATTAACCGTAACATTGATTGCAAGATAATAGCAACACGCCGTTTTCTCTCACGTTCCGCTAGAGGTCGCAGGTGACGCATGGTGCTAATGTGGGTAGGGCTAGCAATCACTGCTGATTGTTATTTAGTTAATCAATCAAGTTTATCAATCTTTAGAGGTATGTTGCAGACATTTAGGAATGCTAGAGGTTATATGATAAACTCCGTCTAGGGTTATTTGTTTGTTTTTGTTCTTCATTTATTATTTAGATAATATTTTATGACGCAACCATCTTTTATACTTAAATATAAAAGGATTTTGAGCGGATAATCTTTTCATTACTGTCATATAACTCCTTTTCATGATAAAAACTCAAGCATCGTCGAAGCGAAAGGCTAGTCTACTAACAATGTGTGCAATTGCGTTTTTCCTTGATTTTTATTATCGAATAAAAACATTTCAATACGCCCATAACGAGATGAAACGAATCAATTTAATATTTTTATATTAAGTTATTATTATATCGATAAACGCAACAGTAAAATCGAGACTTTTTCAGATTTCTCGAATTGAATCAGTCGTGTGATCTATAAAAGCATCTGTTTTTATCCCGCTGGGAGGTAGAATACGTCTTTTCATCGATTTAAATGTCGCAAAAACATATCTTTGATTCGTTGACCATTTAATTCTGGCCTTTTGTGTGAGGTTATTGAAGGAATTCTTTTGAAAAAAAAAAAATAACAGAAACTCGTAGACGATATTTTATACGGCACTCGTGTGTCGTGTCTACTTGTTCCTTGTGGTGCCGGACGTAAAGAATAGCACCATCCTATTTCTTCCCGTGGTTGTCGTAAAAGGCGACTAAGGGACTTACTAGAGAATGGGCAGCAGCGTTCTCTATGCATTTTAACACCATACTGCGATCGCCAACCCGCAATCATGGCGATTATGGCAACCCACCCACATTGTGGGAGGCCTTTGTCCAGCAGTGGACGTCTTTCGGCTGAAATGACGATGAATGACTCGTGTGTAAGCTTTTAAATACTGCCACAATTTAAATTGCTATTGACACGCTAAGAAAAATAATTTGCTATTGAGGGTGGAATTTTGTCATGCCTGCGATTTAAAACGTCCCAATAATGGGTTTTCTCAAACATTCACGCAACCAGATGGCGCCACTTTGACAAGAGGTCTTCCATTTTGACAATAAAAATAAAATATGATGACTTTCATCATTCGTTACATTCATTCGCTCATCATTCAGTCACGACTAAAGAAAACATAGGCGCTTTGACACTTGACAGATCCTGACCTCACGTCTTAGTGCTGCCAGAAAACCCTCATTTATATTCTCGGAGATTTCGCTGACTTGCCTATTGCAATAAGTATTCATTTTGAGATTCGACAAGGAATAAAGGAGAAGAGGGGGAGGGGAGAATATGTTGTGTTAATATTAATATTGAGGAAGGCAACAGAGGATAATAGGGCTATGTGATTTACATAATTGAAATACATACTAAATAGTAGGAAGGTATTGTGTAATTTCTCTAGGTACTATTTGTTTCAATCATTTAGATAGAGAAATTTCAAACAATTTGTCTATCTATGAGAAGGCCCTACGGGATATCCACACTGTTTGTCATTTTCAATAGAATAGAATATAATGCTCTTTATTATTTGAACCATAAAAAAATCAGATATAAATCTTGACATTTAATTTAATTATAAACATTAATTTCGCGTGATGGAATCTACTCAAAGTAGTACTGATTTTCGAATAGAGTTATTTATCGTCAACCGTCAAGAATGTATTATTATAATTATAAAATCATTGACAATAATCGCTATCCTTCACTATAAATTACACTAAGTACAGCCTATCCTAATAAGGTAAGGAAACGTGAAGAATAACTAATTCTATCCACAAACAAGGTCCTAACCTAGGATAGGACGTTAATTATGTCAATGGGTCAAACCTAAATTAGTAAAAACTTTTAAAATCGTGTCGTGACTGACTGACTGACATGCAAATGTACAGCCTAAAGGTGCTACAAACTTGTTCATTGTTCGGCTCGGTATGATTCGGCACTGCCGTTCTACAAAATCGAATATGTTATCTACATTATCTTCGATTTTGTTCAGAAAAAGCGAAGTAAACCGAGTGGAGATTTACTCCATAAGCATTAAATGCGTAGTTTTGGCCGAAGTTACGTCCTTATCACATACGGACAAAACTAAGATTAAATTTGGGGCCCGACCTAAGAATGAATGGCACCACGATTTGACAGTTGTCTCTACTTTCGATATGTTTTTGCCCGTCCGAAATAGTTAATAATTTGAGTGTAGGGTTCACTCCAAAGTTTCGAATTGGTTTCGGATGGGCCCATATCTTCGCTGTCGGGCTTAGTGAGTAGGCCCTGCCACGAGCCGAATGAAAGCACAATAAGTGTAGTAATTGCGTCGTTCGGCTTTGTTGTCCAACAAACACTGCCGAATCGAATGTGGCCACCATGCGAGCATGTTCCCCTTAAATCAACACAGTAACAATAGAAATGTGACTTTCTGCAGATATGTGTACCTGATTTCTGGAAAGAAAATCAACACAAAAATTAGCTGGCAAATCGTCAAGCGTGTAACCTACTGTGATTGGTTGAATCATCAGCCAATCGCATTACTTGACATATGGATAATATCCGTTCCTGAACTGGGCGTTAGATGGCATAATAGTACCTACACCATAAATATTTTTTCATAAATAAGGCAGTGGAGCCGCCTTGGTCTTGTGTTTGCAAGCTTGGCTGCTCATCATAGGGTTCTGAGGGCCTAGAAAAAAGAGATATTCTATCAGCAGTAACGATGATGGAAGGAAAATGTATTTGAATTCGGTCGTATAGGCCCTCGGGGTTCCTCAGTTCAGGAAAAGTGTTATTGTGTTTAGCCATAAGGAAATTTTCAGTAGCAGCCCGTAGTTTGGATTTGTGCGCGGTTGTTAGGAATAGCCTCGCTCCATTTTTTTTTTTTTTTTTGGGTGGGAAATTATCAAATAACTTCTCCCGCTCTGGGCGGAGCGGGAGGGCGTGTCAGACTTTTATTGACTAAAACCCACCCGTGTTCCTTCCGTTGCCTGTGTGCCAGGGCCACGATATTCCTTTCGGACAAACTCGCAACCCTGGCAGGCATTGGTCCTTAGCCTCGCTCCCTATACATGGGTTTTAAGAGTCCATAACACCTCAGCGCCACCTCACTGTTTATCCCCGCTTGCATACTACTGCTCGCGGTTGCACGCGCAAGCTAGACAGGGCGGCAAAAAGAAGGCTCCTAGGCGCCGCCGCCGATAGTTTAGGTAATTTATTTTTACGGTGAAAATAGAGTTAAAAAAAAAAAACATGGTATCTACTTTATATTATTTAGTTCAGTTTTAGTTCGCTCCATGTTCGCTCCACTGGTATTCAGCTGCATGCGGTAAGACTGGAAGCCGACCCCAACATAGTTGGGAAAAGGCTGGGCAGATGATGATTTAGTTCAGTTATTATGCAAAGTTTCATGATCCAATTTGAAGTATTTTTTGAATGCAAGCTGGTTGTTGTTCGGTTAATATTATAAAACGTAAATTTGTATTTTTTTTTTCTGTCGAGAAAATGTTATGGAATCGTGTTTTCGTCAAACGTACTACATAACATTATTCCTCAACTTCATATTTGTTTCAAAATTAATGCTGCAGTATTTTCGATATAACAGACGATCATGCTCAGCAATTTGAGGTAATATAGACTCTTAAGAGGGCCCTTCCCGGTCTGTCTGTCGTCAACGCGAGCATGGTCGAAAAATTTGTTTTTTCATCCAGCGCAAGTGAGAACTATTAACAAACGAGTGAGAACACGATAACATTCAACGAAAAATAATTTGCGGAATTTTCATAAAACTTGTTCCAGGAAATACGTGTTTTTGAGTAAGCCTTACCAGTTTGGGAAATAAGTGTTGGTAGTTTAGAATCTACATTACATTTGCAAGGTTTCTATCATAATGTTTTCTTAACATTTACAATTTATGAGTACATTATGAATGGCCAAAGTTCAGGTAAAATTTGTGCAAAAAAGCAGATTTTTGCAGGCTTATACTGACTTTGTTTTTTAAAATTTTTATTTTTTGCTTGCAAAGAAACTTAGATATAGTGCACAAAATACTTATTGGTTCAAAAATTTCAAATAGAGATGTATTAAAACGCCATAATCACGTACGAGCGTTTGTATGAAAAGTATGTCGGGTTGGCCACTCTTAAACAATATGAACAGGGTTTGAAGTTGGTATGCAGACCAAGTCGCAGGTCAAAATCTAGATATAATAATAAGCTCTTCGATGAACCGTTACAATATTAAAATATTCATTACTGCATGCGTTTGTAACGGTCCCTTACCAATAATTTATGTTGCCAAATAGCCTTTCACATTACCCTAACAGCTGTGAACTACATACTTGCTTTATAATATGTATATTATTAGTTGTTATGTTTGTTAAAGATACTGTATTTTAAAGCCAGTTTTTCTGGGTATACTAACAGTTGTCTGCGTTTGAACAATAAATTAACCGTTACGACTCGAGTTTCGCAAAGTTCTGTCTTAGTTCATTGCTACAGTTTTTTATGAACATAATTATTATAATATCATCATCTGCCTAGCCTTTTCCTAACTATGTTGGGGTTGGCTAACCAGTCTAACCGGATGCAGCTGAATACCAGTATGTTACATGGAGCGACTGCCTATCTGACCTCCACAACCCAGTTACTGGGTAACACGATATCCCTTGGTGCGACTGGTTGTCAGACTTATGGGCTTCTGACGACCCGTAACAACTGTCAAAGATCTACAAATGACAGCCGGGACCAACGGCTTAACGTGCTTTCCGAGGCACGGAGGAATCTTTTTATGAAAAGATGGTCACCCATCCATGGACCAACCGCGGCAAGCGTAGCTTAACCTGATCGACCGACCCGTGCGGCAGTTATTATTTAGCCACAAGCTCCTCGTGTATATTTATTTATTTATAATAATTATTATAATAATAATTAGTAATTTATTTATTTGCTTAGACAACAATTGATCCACAGGGCCTCAAGTCTGCTATTACAATAGTGTCAGAATGGTCGATCATTGATTTCATAATTGTTGATTTTGACAAGTTTGGTAATCTACTATTATAATGGCGTCATTATGACTTTCCAATGGTCGGCCACTGACACTACATTGAAAGAAATTGCAAAGAAAATGATCGACCATTATGAATTTACCAGATTACGAACTTTTAGCAAAATGACAATGGCATGACAATGGGATCGTGTTGGAATGACTGAATTTATAAAAATAGCAGACTTGGGCCCCTGGTTAGTTGGTTAGGCACGAATACAAATTTCAAGGCTAATGTTAGTACGATACAATTATATTACCTTATTGTGTAGGTACCTATCATTTCAAGTATATCACGGAACTGTTGTATACAGGGTACCTTCATTTGCAATATTTTAGGGTATGAAATCACCTTAATACCCTAGTTAGCGAAAACGATTTATATGATGGGAGAAACTCTTAAATCATCAAAAATTAAGAAACCGTTTTATACCATTTTTATTGGGTAAGTACATATTGCTTTTCCGTGTGAAAAAGCAGATTTGAACACAGGCAGGCACTGTACTTTGTGTAAATTATTTCATCACCACTGCTCTCAAAACGGTGAAGGAAAATATCTAAAAATTCGAAGCACGTGACATCTATCAACCCGCAATGGGCCCACGTGGCGGATTACGGCCCACTCCCTCTCACACAGAGGAAACCTGTGTCCCAGCAGTGGGGACATTATAGGCTGATTATGGTTAAGCTTTATAAGGTTAGTTTAGGTTAGGTTAAGCGGTTAAAATGCATAGAGAACGCTGCTGCCCATTCTCTAGTAAGTCCCTTAGTCGCATTTTACGACACCCACGGGAAGAAATAGGCAGGTGCTATTCTGTATGTCCGGCACTACATGGAATAAAAAAATAAAAAATACTATTTACAACAAAACGTACCTGTCAATTCAATCACCATAATGCTGACACCGCTCTTTCATGTCGATACGTTGAATCAATCAATCAACTATTTGAATCGCTGATTAATTGAGTGACCCGTTACGTTCGCGCTCCGGTAAATTCTTCGGAACTAATTCTGAATTATGACGCTCTGTCTGAATTGAATTGATAAAATGTTAAGCTGTATATTTTCAAGTAATAGAAATGGTGTGGGCTAAAGATAATTTCGGTAGTAATTACACAATGTAGTTTGTATGGATAAACATAACTAGGTATATAATGCAGCTGAATACCAATACTTTACATGGAGCGTCTGCCCATCTGACCTCCACAACCCAGTAACTGCGTAATATGATACCCCTTGGTAAGACTGGTCGACAGACTTTCGGGTTTCTGACGACCCGTAACAACTAAACAACTGTCAAAGATCCACGAATGAGAGCCGGGACCAACAGCTTAACGTGCTTTCCGAGGCACGGAGGAGTCTCGGTATGTAAAGAATGATGGTCATCCATCCACGGACCAACCCCGGCAAGCGTAGCTTAACCTGATGGATCGACCCGTGTGGCTGTTATTACCTACTTAGCCACGAGCTCCTCCGAGTAATTCTAAAAACCAGGAGACAATATGAGATGCCGTTTATTCCATCAATCGAGATTCGCAATGAAATTACTTAGCATTTTAGAATTACAGAAAACAATTAAAACAAGTATAGGTCTTTTCGGAATTAAATTCTATCGAGGAAATTGAATCCATTGCGTTTTCCTTCAGCCCGAGTATTAATCAAACAATCAATAAACATAATCCAAAAATGAAATCCATACATGCTGTAATAGTGAAATAAATGCCTTAATCTTGATGACTCAACATATTAAAAACAGAATTCTAAACGCTATGTAAATTATATTTTTAAATTGAGTTTTAACGTTAATCACTTGTAAACGAATTAACACAATTAATAATAATTATTTTTAATGACTGAATGATTAATTCGTTTGTCTATGCCATTGACATAGAAAACAAACAGATTAGGTGTCATCCTACGCACCAATGACTTTGGAATCTTTCCAAATAATATAGCATCAATTAGGAAGAGATTAATTCATTTATCATTCATTCGGCGTACTGATTCATCTTTTGTTTATAATATTATCTTAACCAAGTTATACAGCGTGCCGCTTTTATGGCGACATTAAATACAATTACGGTTTCCCGTTTTCTTTTTATGAAGATATTTTAATTTCATTAAACGTTATTATTTATTGATTTATTTTCTAAAATAGCACTTTGGAGCAACCTGTACTTAAAGAACTGTAGCGCAGAGGTCATTTGCCGGGCTCATGGATCTTAACATCGCATGAATGAAATTAAAACGAATAACGTGCAAGGAGTGGTGACTGTGAAGGAAAGAGAGAGCTTTATTATTTAGTTTGTTTGAAAATTTTAATTGTAATGTACGAATTATTTTATCTAATTATATTTTTTATAATTACTGGCCACTAGCCCTACCCGTGTGTTAAATTAATGTCGCAATTGTAGCGGCACGTTGTATTGTAAGCCTCTGCCCGCGACGTCCGCGTAAAATTTCTTGTGACATCCTATGACACTCGGCAATACTGTAGCTTCCCATTGGTGAAAGAATTTTCGGAATCGGATCAGTAGTTCCAAAGATTACCTTCCACATACAAACTCACAAATGTACCTCTCTATAATTATAGGATAATAATAGGTATAGACTAGCGACCCGCCCCTGTGGGGGGGGGGGGGGGGGTCTACTCTCTAAGTTTAAATTAATTTAATACTTTGTAAAGTATTATTATTATTTTAATTATTATGAATGTCAAAGTCAAAGTCAAAGTCAAACCATTTATTTCAAATAGGCACATAAGAGGCACTTTTGAACGTCAAAATTTACAAAAAAATAGAATTGATTCTAGTTGCCCAGAAATGTGAAGACTGTGGGTTATTGTTTATTTTTCTTTTTTTTCTCAGATAGTTTTTATCATGGGCTGGCAGTTTGAGTAATTTATGCAGCCTACCCAAATGTCCTTTCTTTGGTATTGTTCGTTGAATCGTTGTGCTCCTTAAGTTCTTAGTTGAGCTGCACTACTACTGACAAATGCGTGCACTGACTGCACAGGTCCCCTAAATCTGTGTGGTTCTTTCATCAAAAGATCATTTCAGGCACCAATCGACATGGTCTTCACATGATCTGACCAAGATTATGTCTGGACTTTAAAAGAGACTGTGACCTCTGAGTTTTTTTTGGCCTTTCTTCTCAGAGTAGTCGGATACGAAACGCCGACCTCATCTAATTTTTTGACGTGACAACGTCTTATAATTCGATGGAGCCGGCTGCACGCACGAAAAAACATGACTCATGCGGCGTTACCTCTCATGCGGCGTTACATCGCTCTGCGGCGTTCCATTGCAAGCGAGAGCGCGGAACGAGCGACAAAGAGGCACAATCGGCCTCCGCGTTCGGCAGCGTTCGACATCTGTCTCTCTCCTACTTGAGTGAGCGATGCGTTCGCGTGGACAGCTGCTATACAATAATACATTTACATGTTTTCGTCAAGTATGAAGTGCAGTGAAAAGTGAATGTGGTGTCAATTGTTTATAGCAACGATAATTGCGGCGATTCTTATGACGTTGTCACGTTCAACTATCGTCAGTAAACCGACTTTACAGACAACCGACTTACAGAAATAAATCATTTATCATTTATTTCTGTAAGTCGGTTGTCCGTCTTCCGAAAGTATAATAGAATTAGATGATCAATTACTATATTAGATTACATTACACACTAGCTGCTGACGTAGCCGTATGGACCCCCAAGGTTGGGCAGGAGCCGCTTCAAGGCAGCCCCGGCCCGCTCCAGTCTGGGAGCCAAACGTCGAAAGTGCTCGACCTGTACTTGGACCAGGGGGTTGTAATATAAGTCTTCAGTTCGCCAACCCGTCTTGAGAAAGCGTGGTGCTCAATGCTCGTGTCTTCTCTGTGGGAGAAGAGCCATTGACCAGCCCTGCAGTGGAACAATAATAGGCTGGTATTATTATTAATAAAGAAATCACAGATAACCTATCCACACGTCAGAGATCGTTGTTTGCACCGCACCGAGGTCGACAACATTTTAATAAATTCTAATTATAATATTATTTATTCCTCACTCTTTGTTTTCTTTGTTTGAAGAATGTGCAGTGAATGTAATGTTTTATTTGATAGACTGGCAAACTTGCTGAAGGTGGTCCCCTTATGTAAAGTGGCCACTGGAGACGCCAACTTTAGAGATAAAGCTAAAATGTTTCATTTGCTAATTGATATTGCATATTGATACATAAGTCTGTGTAAGTTAACAGGTTCACATATTTTCTGAAGTATATTTTTTCTTGTTTAATTGTTAATTAAAACGGTAACACCAATTATATTAATTAATATAGAGATTGAAACAGGTATAATAGTAAATAAAAATATTTCAAATACTAACATCTAATAGAGGACACCCTAGCATACTTTCTCTGGCAAAACATTAGACATACACGCATAATTCATAAAAAAAGATAATTCACGTTTTTTATTTTCATTATTGTAATAAAGAGTATTCTATTCTTTTGAGGATTGGTGGTCAGGAGGGCGTCAAGCATCCTTAACTTACGACACACAATTTCCTAACCTAGAATGCCCCACAGTTGGACAAAGACCGCCCTCATATCTTTCCAGGTACTTTTTTCTTGCGTTACCTCGAACCATCGCGTAAGCAGAGTTTACCGCGCAACTAGCATATATACAACGTCCCGACATCAACCGTCGGGCAGTTGCCCAGCAGCCACAACACCCGTCCGGTCGGAGGATCCTCCCTTTTCTATGGAGGATGAGTGAACTTTACACCCTGTTCCTCATGCCTCTAAACTGGTTACCCAGACGTGATAAGCTAAGCTGTCACACACATTCATTGCATGGTATGTTATCTTTCAAAGATATTTCTGGACACAAATTTTAAATTCCAACTTTATCTTTTACTTCAACAACTGATTTCGAAACAACTAAAGAAATGGGTTGCCCAATAATGATTGTTAACTGTATCTGGTAGTGACTAATCGGTCAACTGTCACTTTTCGATTGCCTTATCGCCTATCTTGTTGAGGAAGATTTCGCAACCGCTATACAGAGTTTTTTTTTTTTAATATAAAAGGAGCCTCCCCCTTTTCGCCTAATACCTGACTATATTCCGTTGGTAGTTAAATAAAGGTAATACAAAAAAACCCACGTGACGAGAGAGCTGACAAGTAACCGACTAAACGTAATACCTGGCACTTCAGTTGGCATGCTACGTCACAGTTGTACTCTTCAATTTAGCAACGTTTTATTTCGTGGACGTTTTAGAGGACATGTCTTTTTGGGCTCTTTAAAATAGACAGATTACAAAATAATCTAGTAATATATATATATATAAATCTAACTAAATAATTGTGCTCAAGCAATTACATCTACAAAGAGTAATATAAGAATAAATGGTAAAGTTTAACATACAGTAATAAAAGAGGTAACTTTCGTTTCGAAGTTACAACGTATTTTTAAACGCGAAAGTGTCATCTATAAAAACCCTTTTTATGATTTGTTTATCTTTATTTAACTACCTAAACCTAAATACGAAGACTAAAACGATTCTTGCTCTTTCTTTAAAAGTTAACTAAATATAAATTGGTAAGAACGCTGTTGGTCCTTTGGTTTGTCAAAATATTTTGACATCAAGGACTAAAACAGCCCTGTAATTAATGTGTAATCTATTTAATAAAAATCTTAAATTCAATCACTGACTGACAACATCATAATCAGCCGATAATTCACTGGGCACAGGCCTCCCCTCTTCGAGAGGGAGTGGGCTGTAATCCACCACGCGGGCCCAGTGCGGGTTGGTAGATGTCACATGTCTTGGAATTTTTGGTTCTAGGATATGCTGGTTTCCTCACGATGTTTTCACTGACAGACAACGCACCACCTAAACCCTCGGACTAGAAGCATAACATTTAGCACAAGAGTTTCTTATTAGCGATGGTGAGCTCAAAGGAAGAATTTTACAAAATTCACCCCCTAAAGGTGTTAAATAGGGGATGGGAGTAATTTTTGCTTATGGAGAATTCCCAGCGGGCGCACGGCCTGTATTATAAAAATATGCCGGGTCAAATTAAAGTAACTAGCGAAACTCTGGACGTGATGGGTAACAATGTGTGTCATCTGTCAAGCAGGATGACACATCAAAATTTTCCGTTTTTTCAATTTTAATGTAGGTATTTATTTTAAAACAATCTTTAAGTCTCAGAAAACGCAAAGAATGTGCGCTATATGGATGGAGTAATGGAAATATGGAGAAGTCACTTGACGCTGCGTGAGTGTGCGTGATCCATCGCCGCCCGTTCGATGTCCATCGCGCACAGGATGGATGGCACATGATGTATTTTTTTGCTCCGTTGGTGTAATTTATTGCTGTATGGCGTTCCAGTGAGAGAATCAAAAAAAAAAATGAAAGTTTAACAATATCTAAACACGATAAAATAAAGCCAAAAATTTATTAACTGACATTTCAACTGACTACACTAACTGCGGTCGAAGACCCCACAAAAAATCATAAAATTAATTTATTTTTTGTTTTATCATGTTTATTTATCAAGAACCATCACGTCCCTATTTCTTCCCGTGGGTGTCGTAAAAGGCGACTAATGGACTTACTAGAGAATGGGCAGCAGCGTTCTCTATGCATTTTAACACTATACCGCGATCGCCAACCCGCCTACCAAGAGTGGCGATTATGGCAAACCCCCCCTCCCCCTCTTTTAGGGGAGGCCTATATCCAGCAGTGGACTTCTAAATTTGCTCCTATAGAAAGTTTCAGCAAATATAAATACGTTTTGTTGATCTATTTTACTTATCGGCAACACTGCTGATACTAAAACGGAACTGCCTTGTAGATAAATAAAACGTATGAAGACTTACTTCGTTCAACTTTAATCCTTAACCTATGTGTTTTAAAGTTCAAATCACTCTGTACATGGAACTGCCAGTGCACATCACTAACTTATTTTTAGTTTTAGAATATTAGTAACAGAGTTGAATTTTCCTCGTATGGATGTGTTGTCAAGAAAATTATAAGCGATAATGGGTACAAAAACTTTAGGAGTGTTATCACGACGGAATCTTCACGCTTTTACCGTTTATGGTGTAAGCAGAGGTAGTGGCAATCGATACTTGTATGTACACCGCTCTATGTCGAATTCGGGAGTTGACATTTCATGCATTTTATACCTAGGTACCGAGGTATACTCGTATATATCTAGATACATATGTAACCCGTTTATATTTTTGCCCGTATAAAATAGCAGTTTTGTATATTATTTTAGGATTATTTATGTTTTATTGTGTGTACTCTTATCTCTTGTTGGGGTATATTTCTGAAAGATCACATTTTAGCCTGCTTAAAGCTTTCTTATCCACTGCAATGATTAATTAATAAATTTATTGATGAATGCTTTATAAATACCCTGTAAAACACATAATACGTTTTTTTTATTGGTCTCGTTGCGCCGAAATTATAAACCAAAACTGTGAACCTCATCATCTGCCTAGCATTTTCCAAACGATGTTGGGGTCGGCTTCCAGTCTAACCGGATGCAGCTAATTACCACCTAACTGCCTATCTGGCCTCCACAGCCCAGTTACTGGGTAAGACCGGTTGTCAGACTTTCGGGTTTCCAACTACCCGTAACGACTGTCAAAAATCTAAAACTAATAGCCGGGTCTAATGGCTTAACGTGCTTTCCGATGCACGGACGGAACTGTGAACTTAATAAACACAATTTATTAGTCACTCACTGTATAATAGCACACAACGGGTCGCATCGGGTGCGCTGCGCAAGCGCCGCGTGCCGGTCGTTGACAGCGCAAGCGCGCCTCGTGCCGCTTGCCTTTTTATTTAGTAACCTTCGATTAAACGCTGTTTGTTAGCTAAGTTAACTAAGATAACGTATTTTGCGTATGGTCGTTTTTGGAGGAAGTTGTAACCATTGACAGGCCTACACTGTCTTCCTATACGTATTAACAATGTAATTTGAAAACATTGTAATAGCCAATTGTTTTTTAAAGAGTAACCGTGGAGTTTCTTGCCGGCTCTTCTCAATAGGAAACGATCAATTGGAACCGTGCACCTAGCTTCTGGCGTTTCATAAGTGCCCATGTAGGTTTATGTGAAATAAAATAATTTGATTTGATTGGAAGAAACTAAATTCTTGGCATTTTAACACGAATAAAATAATTATGATAACATCAAACCTTTAAGTGCCAATTTCGCCAATGAAACTGAACGCGATCAGCACATAAACCACGTTTAAGAGCTGTCAGTGTCATTATTTTCTTTGGAATATTGACACTGACAGCTCTTGAACTCGGTTTAGATGTGCTGATCGCGTTCAGTTTCATCGGTGAAACTCGCCCTAAGTGTGCCCTCCTTACCAGTTCTATGTTATAATAATGGCAAACGAAGAGCGGGAAAAGCATAGTGAACATTTCAGTCAAACCACGTTAAGAAAAAGCTTTTTTTTCAAGCATAAAATACTTTTTTTTGACTTGCTCTAACGACAGCAAAAGAAGTGGTTTCAAATCAAATATATTTATTGCAATCCATAATGTATACATACAGGTGGTAAATAATACTTATTAAAACAGAAACATCTTAATTAAGTAGGAGAGAGGAAGAGCGCTTAATGATGAATGATGGAAACTGTTCCCTAAATCAAGTGCTTATAATTCAAAATTCAAAATTTTTATTTCAGACCAGGTGATCCATATAGTGTTAGTATGAACTTAGCTTATGTTAGTAAACTCAATAACTTATAAATATGTACAATAACTAAACACTAATTGGCTACATGAACATGTGCACGCACATGTCTGCCAGCCCAGAGCCTTATAAATGGTCCATCAACCTTGTCCGCCAGTGTAGCTAAAATACTGTATTATGTAATGCTTCTCCTACTTTAGTTCAATAAGACCCAAACAATAGCACTGAGGAGTTCATTATACTCTATAAATCAAACTAAAAAGTACACAATACCACCGAATTAGTACCTAATACAAACATACCACCCCGAATAGTGCCAGAAAAAGTTCAAAAGATTGAATAAGTGCTTGAAACTTTTTGCAGGACCATACAATACCACTTTTTGTGCCAACTCCAGATCTTCAGGGTAAAGTGACTGGTCATTTGGACTCTTTATTAAAGCATTAGTGTTTATTTTTTGCTTAGAGTTTGTTAGGACTTCGAATATACGTAGATACTGCGTTTTAAAAGGAGGAAGGAATTCAAAGGTGTGTTTGAGTATTTTGATTTTTTGAGAGGTGAATGCACTTTGAAATTGGAGGCCAAAATCTACCTACATAATATCACTTGTCGATGCAAATAAACTTCCAGATAGGTGATTCCATGCTATTAAAAGTATGTACTTATTCTATGCGCAAGCTGTCACTTCCTGTTACACACTTCCGTCCCTTTTCACGAAATCACTCCCAAAGAAAGCGACAGGAAATATGTTACACATCGAAAAAACAGGATTAAAGTAACTTTTTAAAATAGCCTATGAAACTTTAGAAGGTTTCTAACTTCTAGAGTCTTTTTTAGGCGATTACAAAAAGTTGTGGTGAATACACTTTGAAGTGGCAGGCATACCACCAACAATGGTAGCTTCTGGTAAATTACTACATTTATTTACCATACATTCTGCATTTTACAATGATTAAAGTTGTCAAAAAATAATAGGCCCGTTTTGATAATTAACTTGAATCGATTTATCGTGAGTATCGAGTACCGTGCTCCGTGTGGTGCCGGACGTAAAGAATAGCATCACCCCATTTCTTCCCGTGGTTGTCGTAAAAGGCGACTAAGGGACTTACTAGAGAATGGCCAGCAGCGTTCTCTATGCATTTTAACACCATACTGCGATCGTCAACCCGCCTGCCAAGCGTGGCGATTATGGCAGACACCCCCCTTAGGGGAGGACTAATGAAAGAAATGATGATGATGATGATCGAGTACCGAGTCGTATATGTCGTATGTATACTAATGTTTTTCACCTTTTCATCAAAATCTTTTATTTTTGTCAGTACCAAATTATTCACCTTGAAATTGTAAGTAGGTACTTCATAATCAACATCTACCATACATAATTAAGCCAACTAAAAACAATCTCTAGGTACACCTAGGATACAACACATTAACACATAAAACTTAGGAACTAACTAGGCACTAGCCCGCGGCCGCATGCACTAACTTCTAAAGCACCGTTACCTTTCCTGTCCAAGCCTGAGCAGTATATACCTAGATACCTACCCACCTAGGTATACCTAGGTACGGTTAGAACCGGACTAATGACAGTTATATTTACGCCTATTTTCTTGATGGGCTGATGAGAGGGATATCGCGAGTTTTCTTTTCTTCATCTTGGGTTAAGTTACCCAGTAATTTGGGGTTTTGGAAAGATTTGATGGGTTGATCAGAAAATACTGATTTAACTGTGGCAGCCCCGTGTTTTTAATCTGGATCTTCAAATGATATGTATGTATAGCATTGAATTCAAAGTTGCTAAGTAAATCTTGTTGTTGTCGTCAAGTTAAGGCATACTGTCGATTTTTTTGTAAATCAGTCTTCAAGAGTAAAGAGGGCCGTGGATCTTTTGCTGTCTGTGTGATGGCTCAGTTGGTAATTAGTAAATTATATACTAGAATACAATTTTTTTTTGTTTGCTTATGTTGTGTCCCAGGGCTGCTGGGCGAAGGCCTCCCCATTTTGTCCCCGTGTTTTGTGCGATCTCTGGCCATGTTGGCCCTGCTGACGGTATCAGATCGTTTACACCACCTTCGCCGGTTTAACTCGAAGGCGACGTCGTCCTTCAGGCATCCAGTGAGTGACGATCTATCATCTCTCCGGGTGCATTCGTGCGACATGTCCGGCCCACTCCAACTTCGGCTTGGCTGTTTTTTTCCAACATCCGCTACTTGAGTTACGGAGATTACTACTATTTATTTTTTGTAGCTAAAAGCACTATTAACGTAATTCGATTAATCGTGCCTCAGCTAAAGGAAAAAGTGCTTCTTAAAAGGAAGTATTTAAAGAGTTGAAACCTTGAATTAGTTAAGGGTTTGTCGAGCGTTTCTATACTCGTACAAGTTTACGTAAAATAATTTTAGTTACGTGCGTGCAAACAATAAATTGACACATAAAAAAAATAAGCCAATTTGAAAGCCTGGTCAAGGAAACTTTTAATTTTAGCATCGGTTTCCAAAAATATCACCTGGTTTGGTTTACTTCGTGGGTAATTAATTAATCCAATGCCAAGTTTAGTAATTGGGTAATGAATAATGATGGAAGAGCCGAGCCGATAAACGCTGCTGAATTTCGGTATTACTGAATTTTAAGTTTTTGGTCTTATTTTTCACATATGAAAATGTAAAAAAAATGCAATAAATGCCTGCCTACTACTCTTACTTTCCCAGCAAAATTACCTGTTATAAATATCACCTAAAACATATTCTGACACGAATACCCATAAACGTTTCAGTGACGAACAAAAACGACCAAGTCAACGAAACTTTCGCTCCCTCCACCACTACGAATTCTTCGCTCAATTCGCTATACATGTCTAGTTTTGGTAGCGTCAATAGCTACATGTGCGGTAATGAGCGAGCATTGGATGGTTGACGTGCGTATTGGTCGAGTGACGGCAGCTTCACCGCGTGGTAAGGTTGTGCTTTCACAGATATTTGTAACCGTGTCAGGTTTTTTACGTAATTTTTTGGTTTGTTTAAAATCCAGGTTAAGCTACGCTTGCCGGGGTTGGTCCGTGGATGGGTGACCATCTTTACATACCGAGACTCCTCCGTGCCTCGGAAAGCACGTTAAGCCGTTGGTCCCGGCTGTCATTCGTGGATCTTTGACAGTCGTTACGGGTCGTCAGAAGCCCGAAACTCTGACAACCAGTCTTACCAAGGGGTATCGTATTTACCCAGTTACTCGGTTGTGCACGTCAGATAGGCAGTCGCTCCATGTAAAATACTGGTATTCAGCTGCATCCGGTTAGACTGGAAGCCGACCCCAACATAGTTGGGAAAAGGCTAGGCAGATTGGCAGACAGATTTTTGAGATGGTTTCATGGGTTTTCCTTAAAATACTTAATAATTTACGATCATTATTGACAGTTTTGTCCCACCCACTGCGGAGTGTAAGACTCCTCTCTTTCGTGCCATGCTTCTCTGGTCTGTGCGAGACCCACAGATGTTACCTGGTCCTATGTGGAGCATCTATTCATCTGGAGGTTATTTTACCAAAACGGCTCAGAAATAATAACGTCTTAATTCAGTCAAGAATCACTGACGGACTGCCTCGTTGGTCTAGACGGCAAGCGCTACTGCTGAGCACGAGGTCCGGGGTTCAATTCCCAGGTCGGGCAGTGCTATTGAGATTTTCCATTAGGGATTTCTCAGTAGCAGCTCGGAGTCTGGATTTCTTTCCGGTTGATGGCTCGCCCCCTATTTCATGGGACTTAAACATAACTGGCGAATTGTGGGTGTACTATAGGTACACCTCTGCTTATGTTAAACTAAGTTTTATGCTTACCAAAACTGCTACAAAGAGCAGCATATTGTCAATGAACTGTTTAGAGGAAGGCGCCTGTGTCTATAACACAGTTTATACTAGCACAGACACAGACATGCACTCTGTCTCAAAAAATGCATAGCGTTGTACTTCATATATATTGGCGTTTTTTATCTTTCTTTTTTATGTTCGTTTGAGATCGACAAATTGTATTTGGCTTTTTGAAATAAATAAATTATTTATTTATTTATTTACCTCTATTCAGTCATTATTCGATTTTGTATACAACTAAATGTCACTGACGTGAGAAGTTCACCGCTGAGTTCTACCCATCCTAAGCATGATATTAAACGTTACCCTGAAGTGTTAGTCTTGATAGTTAACATAATAATTACACACCAAAATAATGACTAGGTATGAAGATCAATGGTCTATGCTATGAGCATTGACCTCAGCAGCCATAGACATGCTTTTTAGTGCCTTAGGCCGTAGTGATGTGCAATTAGAGGCTTAGTCGATTATGATAAGAAGATTATACGGTTTTAATCGACTAAATGTTTTATTGATGAGATTAGTTTTTTAATCGTTATGCTCTATTTTCATAAAGCTATGGTTACAGATTGTGGTGTTAGTAACTAATGTTAGATTTATTTATTTTTTCTTTTATTTATTTAACCATTTATGTACACACATTATAAACATACAAGAAGAAAGGAACAGAAAAATACGTACAAAGGTGATGCTTATTTCTAAAGAAATCTCTTCCAGCATACCTGCGATAGGAAAGTCGATAAAGAGATGTAGACACCGTGTGTAGGAGTAGAAGAGAAAATAGAATACATATAATCAAAAACAATTTACTTAATAAAACTAAACAAATAATATACTAATATACATACATACATACATACACACAAATACATACTTCTAAAATAAATATCACTAGAATATTAATTATAATTCTATTAAAATAATAAAAACATACGCAACTATGACGAAGTGGAAATATAGTGTTCTTTCACTCTTCTTTTAAATACTGAAACAGTATGGCAGTCCCTTATATCAGGTGGCAGTGAATTCCACAACCGCACCGCGTGCACAGTGAAGGAGTAGGAGTAGAAGTCGGTGGTGTGGGGAGGGGACTTAAGAAGATTTCTAAGATGCGACCTGCAAGGCGCATCAGAAGGACGAGCGTAGGAAAAACGTTCCCGCAGATAGGATGGTGTTTTAGGATTGTGAAGGAGGTTAAATAGTGTAAAATTATGCTTTATTAAAATGTTATTGATTGTTCTTATTAAATACCTAGCTAATATTATTGATATAACAAGAAGGTACCTACAATAAAATCTTATTTGGATAGGTTTTTGATAGAGCCTTTTTTAACAGTTTAGGTACACAAATATAAACAGACAAGAAGCAGCGTTAGTAGAACTTACGTGTTAAGCGTAGGTTAAATCTTATTCCAGTTAGATACTTGTAGAAAAAATGCGATATCTACTAACTTTAAAGCAAAAAAGATAAAAAAACAATGGTTTCCCGTTTTTTGTTGTCTTCTATTTTAAGCCCTTCTTCGTGGTGGCGGGTACCGGGTGGTTGACCCTCGACCACAAGAGAACGTGGACGTAATGATTCATATCTATGTGTTCACAGTTTATTTGTAAAGAAAATTGGTGATACCATTATGAATTAAAAGATCGAAAGTTTGCTAATCATGGTTTCGCTATGATTGCAGAACTGAAAAATACAAGCAAATAGTGATTATTTCTTTCAAATGCTTCCAGTTCATACTAAAAGTTTGCAACTTTTGCAACTCATCAATAACTAAACAAAATCTTTAGCGTAGCAGCTTACCTCCAATTTCCCACGAATTTACCTAAATAAATAAAATTAATCTCGATGAAATAGCCAATTTGTCAGCTTAACCGTCACTAACTTAGTCGATTAGCCTAAATCGACTATTAATCCCATCCCTAGAACCTTCAAGGTCTTTTGCACTACAAAAGTAATTCCGAAATACCACTTTATACACAATGCAGGATAAATGAACCTCTCAATATCTTTACTTTTCCGCTTATCGGAAATTACTGATTAGTTAGAAAGAAAAGAAAGAAAGAAAATACGTTTATTTGCGGTAAACATAACGCAAAGAAATAAAAACACAAACACGAAAGAACAAGTTGAGGGAAAATATGAAAAAAAAGAAAAAAGTAAAATCAAATTATATTAGCATTGTCTGCCTGCCTGCCAAGCCTTTTCCCAACTATGTTGGGGTCGGCTTCCAGTCTAACCGGATGCAGCTTAATACCAGATTTTACATCCATTTAACATGGAGCGACTGCCTATCTGACCTCCACAACCCAATAACTGGGTAATACGATACCTGGGTAAGACTGGTTGTCAGACTTTCGGGCTTCTGACGACCCTAACGACTGCCAAAGATCAACGAATGGCAGCCGGGCTTAACGTGCATTCCGAGGCACGGAGGAGTCTCGGTATGTAAAGGAGGTCACCCATCCATGGACCAACCCCGGCAAGTGTAGCTTAACCTGATGGATCGACCCGTGCGGCCGTTATTACTTAGCCACAAGCTCCTCAACATTAAACTACGTTGCATACTAATTGGACACACCAATGTATGAAATTCAAAGGGAAACATCCCTTATTTTTAAGAACGTTAATTCTAAGCCCAGCCTCAATCTATCGAGTAAACCTCTTTTCCGACATTTTTAACAAGTTTTTGAAATTGATTGTTGCTGAGATGAAACTGCGATTAGATGTTGTACCTTTTTACCTATTCAATGGGAATTAGAATAGAATAGAATACTCTTTATTCCTACCCTTCTCCCTTCTGGTGTCTGGCTGACAGCTCATTAAGATCACCAAGTGTTATTGACGTGTAAAAGCGTTTGTACAAACTTACTTACAGAAATAAATCATTTATCATTATCATTTACCAACCTCAATTGAAGGCGGAAATCTCTTAATTTAACCTTACAGTGGATTTTCTGCACTTCGCTTTGTAATGTTTCTAAGTGAATGTTTATAAGTTTTTAAGCTAATAGTTCTTTATCTCCGGTCGTCGACCTCGCGATAAAGCAACAACTTAACCGCAGGCGGCAGTCTACTGTAAACTGATAAGGACTTGTGTTAGAAGGGACATATTTAATGTTATGTTAATCTATTCTTATTAAACATTAGTTCTTGTATGTTAAAGTAAACGATCACTGATCACTGGGTTGACTTTGTTTGTAGGAAACATAAATGTTCCCGGGAGCAGATAGGCGCGACCGCGATAGCGATGTGATTGGTTTGATTGGCATTTTATTTTTGAATTCAAGTATTTCTAATTTTGTTTTTTTTTTGCGATGAGGAGGACTAGTATTTTTCGTTCGGAGTTTCCAACTCCAGCAGTTTCTGAGATAACCATAATTAAACAATAAGCACAGGTACTGTGTAAATAATAAAACAAATAATACGTGTAAATAGTTTTAACACAAACGAGTTTCGCAAGAAGTTACCATAAAATTATGTGCAGACACTTAAAATTTATTGCAATACTTACAGATTATACACACTACTTGTGAAATAAATGTACATAAGTTTACGACACACAAACAAACTAATGCTTTTTTTTTTTCGTTGCAGATCCACGAATAGGAAACCCATATTATATTGAAAGGTAAATATTATCCACATATTTAGGTAATTACCAAGATATATCGATAAATATTTATCGTACACTTACGCTGAACCAGGACCATTTAACAACAATATGAAAAAAAAGAGTGTAGGTATGTGATTATGTCCACACGATAGAATTGAATACTTACGACTGAAGCCAAGTATATGTGATTCAGCGTCACCGACCCGAGCGTGACGGTTCAGTTTCGTTCACTGTTGAGAAAGAGCACAAAATGCGCCTTAAGAAGTTTTCACTTCAAAAGCATGTTTCAGGTTTTTCATAGACAAAGCTCTGCTGGCACCACCAATCACTAAAAATACTTACATTTAACGCTAAATTTATTTAAAACATCACTCTGTCTCTTTCAAGCGATTGTCAGAAACACAAGGATGATTTAAAATCGTTTAAGGGGGATGCGCTAAGGTAGCCCGCGAAATTCAAATTTTCTTAGGTTTTTTGCAATTTGCTGGTGAGTAACAGGTTGTATGTTGATCTAAATATGATTCGCGGCCATAAAAAACGTGGCTTTACAGAATTATAATCATTAGAATCAGCATTACAACTCTCTAAGTTCATAAAATCCTAGTGAATGAATATTTCAGAAATAGTAATTCGATAGGATTTTATGAAGAGAGTTAGTTGTATTGCCGATGCTGATGATTATAATTAAAAAGCAAATTATAAAGCCACGTTTGTGTTGTCATGTTAAATGTGTTTCGCGATTTCTAGTGCAAGTGGAACTAACACGGATTTTATTTTATCATACTTACTCTAAAAGCTCGCCCTCTGTACTTAAACATAACAGGCGAAATGTGGGTTTGTAGCAGAGATATACTTACTATAGAAGCACACCTCTGCCTTACCCTTCGGGAAATACACGCGTAATGTTATGAAGATCTTCCGCTAAAAGGGTATCAGTTTCAGCTTTATCCATTTGTGCAATTTTCTCCAAAACTGACGACGCAACGAAAGCCCACTCAAGCTTTTAAAACGAAAGCTCCGTAGAAAAGTGACGTCACACTTCCGTCAACGGAAGTTACGCCATGACCGCTGTCTATTGAATATGCGCTATCAGATTATGTAATAACTTTGTTTAAGTTATTATTAATAGATAGTTCTTTTCCTATGGTGATCGTGACATGTTTGATAAGATGGGCGGCCATTTCGTGGTGACGCCATTTTATTTTTGGAACATTAGTAAACTTTCCTAAGTTTAAACATAAGTTTCTACCGGTTGAAATAGACAATGAGCTTATTGTTAAGCTTTGCGTTCTGCCTCGTTTGTCTAGTAGTTGCATGCGCTACTGCTGAGCACAATTAAGTTTTGGATTCGATTCCTGGGTCGGGGAAATTTAGAATTTCTCAGTAGCAGCCCGGAGTCTGGATTTGTGCCCGGTTGATGGCAATAGGCTCGCCCCCTATTATATGGGACTTAAACATAATTGGCGAAATGTGGGAGTACTAGAGTTACATCTCTGCCCAACCCATCGGGGTAACAAGGCGTGATGTTATGTTATGATGTTTTCGTTAAACAACTTGGAAGCCGGGCTGAATGTCTATGAGTTCTCCAGACGTCAATTTATCTATCACCCCTCGATCAAAAATGCATTTCTCAATTCTCGCGCCAATCTCTTCATCTGAAAATAATTTTACCGTTCCAAAACCGCACATTTCCTTACTACAGACAATATTTCACTTCCTAACTATTGTTGAACAAAAGTTTAACTTCTAAGTTCCTAGTTATACTGTATTGAGGTAAGCAGGCTAGTGAGTTAACTATTATACTTCCTAACGAAGCCATCGAGTGGAGATTATCGTTAGGTACACTTCATCATGGGCCCCTTTCAACCACAGAGTAATGTAAACCCTTTAGGGACATTATAATGTGTGTCAGACTCAGAGTATTCAGTAATTTAGAATATTGAGGAGGGTTTTAGATTCTGAGGTAATTAAGGAAAATGTCGTGCGGAAAGTTTTGAGTATGATGTGGATGGCTATAAGAGTAGGGGAAAACCAAAGAAATGATGGATGGACTGTGTGAAAGATGGTATGGCTGGAAAGGAGGTGACCACCGAGATGACGACTAAGAGAGCAGTATGGAAGATAAAGATACGCTGCGCCGACTGATAAATTGGGATAAGGACAAGAGAATTATGATGTTATTTGTTTTTGGAGAATTGCAGCCAGTTATGGGATGGCTCAGCAAAACACCAGCTTACTGACTCAGTGGAACGGAAGGGGAATTTGGTGGCTAGGCTTCACAGCCTGGCTCATCGGCGTAATTTTGCTTGCCTGTCGGTTTTCTAGACTGTACTTCGGTGAGTGCGCAGGAGCTCCACGACCTGATCTCACCATCGCCCTTTTACTACTGGAATACTGGTATTTCGGTAGTAAAATTCCGGTAGGTACGTCGACATACTGCAGGGTACCATCCGCACTTGGTTGATATCCCGACCAGTCGTACTCAGCGCTTCTCCTCAACATATATTATGCGCACAGGCAAAGTGTGGAACTCTCTGCCAGCGTCTGTGTTCTCTTCCGGATATAACCCGTCTGCTTTCAAAGCAAGAGTGAACATGCGTCTTCTGGTTCACTTCTTCACTTCTGGTTCACTTCGGCGTCATGTTCCAGTATAGATATTATCCATTGCTTTCCATCAGGCATGATCGAAATCAAGAGCCCATTCAGCAATAAAAAAAATAGTTTTCTATTCAATGGGTCTCGAGTTAAGCTCAACTTTGATTGATACGTCAGTCATGTTGAGCATAAATCATGATGCTGTTAAAAGTTTAGGTACTTAGCTGTTTAGCAAAGTTGACCACTGGATGTTTTAACATTTGTGTAACCTCTTCTAATGTTGCACGAGTTTTTTTAGCCTTAGGCCGTTTGCCCACCGCCAATGTCAACGGAACGTCAATGAAAAACGAGATTATTCGAACCGAACGATTGTCCACCACGACCGAGCTCGGCGCGGCGATTCAGTGTGTTATGAACTTATCACACTAATATTATAAAGGCGAAAGTTTGTGAGTGTGTGTGTGTGTATGTTTGCTATGTGTGTTTGTGTACTTCTTCACGCTCAAATGGCTAGACTAATTTGGATAAAATTTTGTATGGAGGTAGCTGACACCTTGGATTAAGACATAGGCTACTTTTTATCCCAATATTCCCACGGGATCGGGAATTACGAGAAACCGCGGGGCGCAGCTAGTGATAGAATAAACGAAAAACCGAGTGAACGGTGCTGGTGTGACGGCAGTGTGTGGACAAGATCAAATTGTGTTTTGTAGTGCCGGCACATCGGCCCATCACAATCTCGGGCCAAGGTCTAGTGGTCGCGCCGAGCTACTCAAAAATTCGGGGGCCGGGATCCTGACGCTCGGGATACGGACGTGCGGTGACACGCAGCCATAGTAAATGTATGTATCGCTACTTCGGCGCCGTTATCTCGATCTCGTTGACGTTCCGTTGACGATGGCAGTGGGCAAACGCCCGTAGGGGCTGAAACGAAATAGTTCGGAAAACCTCGGTTAGGTTTAGGGCTTTAAAGTTTAACTAAAACTTAGATCCCACATCTTACGCCGATTAAATAACTCTGTACACTTATTTTTGACGTTTTGTCTTTGTGTCGTCATTTAAATCAATATTTCTAGGCACTTTAATGATGTAATCATTAAAAATAAATCATTATTAATAATAGATCATTAAAAATCTGGTTTGATACATGTAGCTGTCAAAGAATCAGTACGCAATAAAATTCTTTCCGAATTGAAGATGTCAATCATAACAAGGGATATCATGCCGAACCAGCTCCAACAATAAAAAAATCCTTATCATTATCCACTTTAGCACACCAGTAGATCAAGCATGAATAGCAAAACGGAATTATTCTGCGGAATGTGTACGTTTCGTTGAATGTTTAACAAAAACTTCAGTAGTTAGTGCATGTTCGATTTAATTGATCGAACGCAATTTCCGACTTTCATTTAGCGTTAAATGTATGAAAAACTAATCATCAGGCGCCTTGAGTAACATAGTAAAGATGCAGTAGGTGAAGTTTTAAATGTCATTTCAATTAATTTAAACTCTAAAATACTGAACTCATGTTACATAAGTCATCCATCACACACAAAGGACCCAAGTTCCTATCATGAACCCACACAATCAACAATTTGAAATAATAAAATATTCGTTTTTTGTGCACACGGGTTCAAGGTAGGTCTTACCGAATATTATAATGTGGCAAGTGGGTATCTCTGTGTCCTGCCCTAGTAAGCGTCATACAAATATTAGTCAAAATTAAAATAAGTAACTAAATTATAGATGAATACAGAAATAAAAACTTCTTAGCTGCAAATCTATAGGTATAAGTTGAAAATAATAAAAATCTAGATTATAATTAAACCAGTAACCCAGTTTAAATACAATAGTTCATTCTCATAGGAAACAAAAGAACACAATTCCGACTTAGATTACTGCGCGTACTTTTGCTGTGGCATTGTTTAGTTTTTCATTACCATCATAATACAAGCCTCGGTTTATTGTATTTCTGATTGACTTTTATTGTTAAATGAAGTTGTATGATTATTCAAATGAGTTACTTTGTATGGAAACTATCACTTTCTTTGTATTTATAGGTACCTACGATAAATGAAGTAGGAATGAGGGACATGCCGCTGTCGTAAGGAAAGTTTTAACTATTAGAGAGGTGGCGGAATAAGATTGCCTAGGTCAAGACCAAAGAAACTACAGATGGCTTATGATAAAGATAATCATTTGGCTAAAAATATTAAATTCTGAGGTGACGGTTTATAGGAAGATGCTGTGACCACACCAAATAAATTGTGGTCAGGGAAAAATGGTGATCTTATCGTCTGGTTGTTTTAACTCTCGTGGCATAAGTTTTTAACCTATTTATGTACTTGTGCACCTGTTTTATTTATAATTTAATATTTTTCAATATTTGTATTTTCTCTCAATCAGAGCACCCGCCATCTTATCTCTTCACCACCCTTGGTTGACTGGTAGAGAATGCCTAAGGCATTAAGTCCGCCTTTGTACCTAATTGTGTGCGAGAAGTTTAAATAAATAAATAAGTATATGTCTCTTCTCATACAGAGAAGGAACGCACATTGATCACTAGGCTACCTCACTGGACACAGTGAGGTAGCCTAGTGATCAATGTGCGTGAGTTCTCGGACACGAGAACTCCGAGACTAAAGACTCGTATACTCATCATTTGAAAGCAAGTCTAGTCCGAAGATAAATCCGAATTATTTCCTGACTACGGCATACTATGGCTGACTATAGCGAAAAAGAAAAACGACGGTCAAAGAGATAAGTCAAACAACAACAACATACAACATTTATATCTGTAAATTTTATGGTGTAGATAATAAAGAGTATTCTATTCTATTCTATTCAAAGTAAAAAACTTGACTTGAAGTCGGGTAAGGATTTAAAGTCAAATAAGGAAACTTTGGAAAGTCAATAAACGGCTGAACATTTAGCCGATACTTCGGATTATCGCTTCGGAGTAGGCCCCCAGGTTTTCTTAAAAATATAGACAGTTTTGTCTTATTTACAGACAGAGTTTAAAAAGGTATTATAAACTAGATTTTGAAAGGCTAGGCTCTCACCTCAAGTAATTTGATTGGATTTTGCTATTTCTTTCTACAATTAAATGACTAACAAACTAACTTAACAAATAAATACAAAAACAAAAGCAATCTTAAATGTCGAAGTACTCGTCCGCATCGCTGTCTTCCAGAAACGTGTCCTGAAGACTGGCAGCCGCCAATGAACGAACCAGTCCTTCCTCCAATTTCCTTAAAAAAAAAGAGTGTTTATTCAGAGAAATATTTTGAAGACATATTTATTACCTTTGCCAAACTGCACAGTGGTTTGTTGGCAGACGTAGCTCCTTTTTTTTGTAAGTAAATTATGTTAACATGACACTCTTTCACCTATAGGTTAAAACTATCTTGCATTCCTTTATAAATATAAAGATACAAACCATTTATATTTTTATTTTCCCTTTGTCTTTTATTCTCAGTTAGTGTTAATCATGGTCTGGCAGTTTCAGTCATTTATGCCGCCTACCCAAATGTCCTTTCTTTGGTATTGATCGTCGCATCGTTGAGCTCCTTAAGTTCTGAGTAGAGCTGCACGATTACTATGCACGATTATTGCGTGCACTGACTGGTCAGGTCCACTCAATCTCAATCTGTGTGGTTCTTTCCTCAAAATACCATTTCAGACACCAATCTACATGGCCTTCACATGATCTGACCAAGATTATGTCTGGACTTTAAAAGAGACTGTGACCTCTGAGTTTGTTTCGGCCTTTCTTCTCAGAGTAGTCAGATAGGAAACGCCGACCTCATCTAGTTTTAAAAATATGACTGACGTGTAAAAGTGTTTGTACAAACCTACATACAGAAAAAAAAAAAAAACCTTTTAAGTATTCTCTGCAGCGCAGAGAGGCTTTCACAAAATATATCAAATAGGTATTTATGTATTTTATTTTGTAAGGAGGTTTTTGTGATACAGCAGATGAGATACGAACTTGGGCTCCATGACCCTAGAAACCACAGCAGCTAAACCATGTGACAGCAGATTCTCGATCAAGCTTTCAGTAATCGGGAGTTCGTCTGCCATACAATTGTGGCCATAAAAACACAGCCCTTCTTAATATATTAATTTCTGCTTTTCCTACATACATTAGTATAGTGGAGTTATAAGTAAAAGCATAGCTGTCTTCCGTCGAAGCTTAATAACCCATTGTTATTCGTTAGTCACGGTTTTGACACGGTGTGGGTACGATTCCTAATGTTCTGCTCGCCAGTGTATTTGTACGTGACTTCGAATAGAAATGGTTTGTTTTCATAGGATTACACAAATGCGAGCCCCGTGGGGTTTCGTATTACTAAATGTTTTCAATATTTCTCTTTACTTTAAATTTACGTCTTTTTAGTGGAAGCTTTAGAAACATTATGAACTTGGTCACCATGTTCTAGAAACATACATAATGAAATCACTTTCAAATTAGTATATTATCTGCAAGTGATTGATAAGTGAATTCAATGTCTATTGTAAAAAAAAAAAAAACATTTCTGACGTTTCTGACCCCCAAGATACAGGCAAGCGCCTAGTTTCGGGGTCACTGTCCAAACTGATATTGTCTATTTATGTACAAATTGATTAAAAAATAATTTGATTTGTTTGTTTGTATTGATTAGAAAATAAATTAGTTTTTTTTTTATTTGAATGTTACCTATGAAATCTGTGTTTGGTTGCCAAAATGTGACATACCTAGCTTAAAGCACTTTACATAATACATATTGTCTGTAACTTGCACAAAACCATGCCAGTAGCTTGCATGCCATTGTGACATTCACCAATCAGAAGTTACTGGTATTCGAATTTGCGGTTTTAATTGAAAAACCTTACAGCAACCTTTGGTTAACTTCCTGCCAGGGTTGCGAGTTTGTCCGAAAGGGATATCGTGGCGGACGGTGAGCGATGGGTAGCTCGTCGTCCGATAAGGACCAGGCCCCGGTCGACAGCGCGTTGTGTTCCACGCGCGCCTCATAGAGATGTCAGCACGAATTGACGGGGTCCGAAAGGGCCAATGCCTGCCAGGGTTACGAGTCTGTCCGAATGGGATATCGTGACCCTGGCACACAGGCAAATGAAGGAACATGGGTGGGTTTTAGTCAGTAAAAGTCTAACACGCCCTCCCGCTCCACCCAGAGCGGGAGAAGTTTGTTTGATAGTTTCCCACCAAAAAAAAAAAGCCTTTGGTTAACTTATAATACCTAACCAAAGAAAAAACTAAAAAAAAATATTATTCTACACAAATTATACGCACACCTAAGTTCTTAGCTAATAAGTTAAGTTCTTAGCTTCTTTAGCTGAATGTAGGTGAACTTTTTGCCCCCATTCTAAATAGAGGGGGTAATGCACTGCCCCGGGGCACGATTTCTGACACAATAAACACGAGATAAAGAAACACCAAATAAAACAACAAAAAAATCTCCTTTTGTGCGTGTCCATGCCGCGCCGAGTTGATGAAATATTACGTGTATAATAAACGTTTAGGATTTTGACATCTGGATTGTAAAGGTATTTAATATTATTGAGACTTTTGAGGTGATAATCGGTGACCGGAACCGCAAAGATTTACTACATAACAATTAACAATGCTAAAATAACTATTAAACACTAAAGAGCATTAATAGCCAAGAAATTGCCAAGAAATAAGAAGCAGGTGTTAAAAAAATATACTTTTTTGGGCTCGCTTGTACCATTAATAGAGTTTAAAAACAGTTACATAGGGACAATTACTAAAGTCTACAAGCTCTGTAAACTGTCAACTATCTACAATGTTTAGGTTAGGTTTAAATAACTTATTCTCTTAAGAACAATATATAGGTTCACTTACAATGAGATACAAAGCAATTGCTTAAATCTAAATGAAATACATTTTGCCTCAGGTGCGCGTTTTCTTGTTTAACAAGAATTTCTTAAACTCACATATTATGTTGTATGGCTGCCTATCAGACCTCCACAACCCAGTAACTGAGTAATAAGACCCCATGGTAAGACTGGTTGTCAGACTTACGGGCTTCTGAGGACTGTCAAAGATCCACGAATGGCAGCCGAAACCAACGGTATAACGTGCTTTCCGACGCACGGAGGAGTCTTGGTATGCAAAGATGGTCACCCATCCACGGACCAAACCCGGCAAGAATAGCTTAACCTGACGGATCGACCCATGCGGCTGTTATTACTTAGCCACGACACGAGCTCCTGGAATAAAGAATTTCTTAAACTACCTTATAAAAAATCACCACAAACCTAATAATTACATTATAATTACTCCATTTATAAAAGTATGCAGTCAAGTAATAATAGCACTAATTGTGAAACAATTAAGTTCGAAGTTGACCGCCACCTTACGTCACCGGTACCGGTAACTGTAGAGCTAACGGCGCGCGCGGCAATTTTAACATTATTAGTTGAGTAAAGCTCACAGCACACGACACTGAAATCACCGATTGAAGACGCGTCGTTGTAGCCACAAATGTGTGAAAATGTATGACACTTCAATGTGAAATAGGGTAACAAAAAGATGACGATATCATAGACAATGCTTTGACAATGACAAAAGCCATAATGAAAAATGACTTTAGTATTTAGATTCGAGATTTCAAAATTTTCAACCTTTGGTGTCTAAATTCTTAAATAATCACCACCAATTATTCACTTTTTTAGGGTTTCGTACCCAAAGGGTAAAACGGAAACCCTATTACTAAGGCTCCGCCGTCTGTCTGTCTGTCTGTCCGTCTGTCACCAGGCTGTATCTCATGAACCGTAATAGTTAGACAGTTGAAATTTTCACAGATGATGTATTTCTGTTGCTGCTATAACAAAAAATACTAAAAAACAGAATAAAATAAATATTTAAGGGGGCCTCACATACAACAAACGTGATTTGTTTTGCCATTTTTATATATAATGGTACGGAACCCTTCGTGCGCGAGTCCGACTCGCACTTGGCCGGTTTTTTTAGTATGTTTCTAGGGCTTCATTAAACTTAATGATAATTTCGTTTCTAATAACGTGTTGAAGATAATGGCTTATTAAAATCTTGTATGGAAGCCCTTCCATACAACAATCGTGATTTTTTTGCCATTTTTATAGATAATAGTACGGAACCCTTCGTGCGCGAGTCCGACTCGCACCTGGCCGATTTTTGTAAAGTACTATCTAACCTGGATTATTTTTTATTTTAATCAATGCTCAATCAATGCCTGCCCTGGATGAGAAGAATCTTTTGCAGTCCAGTGGGACATTTAATAATTGGCTCGGTTTATGACTTAAATAATTTCCATTCATTTTTGTAAAGGCATGTAGGTACTTAACAGACAAAGCCTTCCTATTTTCCTATATAAAGCATAAAATGCGTTATCTTCACAATAATTAAGATAACGCTTAAGGTTATTCAATAACATCGGTGATTCTAATACTGTGTACGGCCATCTTTAACCTTTAGTTACGTGTTACCGTTGACACAGTTGAGTTACACGCTCGTGTCGGAAAGAAAGAAAAAGTAGTTATATTATATGGCGGATTGTCGGATAATTGTAGGGAGTCTAAACGGTACTGACATTTAGTACGGTCATGTTGGTACTTGGTTTTTGTGCTGGTCTGTTACCTGTTCATCTTGGGAGTAAGGTTCGTTATCGAATATTTGGTGTTTTTATTCAAGGGAAGAATCATAGGTCACTTTAGTAGTTAATGTAAAGTAACAGCAAATTGTAAAAGTAGCTACTAAGATTTATCTTAGAACAAAACTCCTTATATTAAAATTAATATATATAATATTAATAATAATTAAGTGTTGTATTTTTAATGAGCTCAAGAAGAAGAATAATCTTAAATTATTCAATGTTTTCTATGTTTTGGGGTAAACATTTTTCAACAAATAACTTTGAATTGTCGATACTTCTTTGTAACACAGAAGAATGACTTTAATATTTACTTGTAAAGTCTTATATTATTTTAATTATTGTGAATGTGAAGACTATGTGGGTTCCCTTGGTGGTTCCCTTTATCTTTTATTCTCAATTAGTGTTAATCATGGTCTGGCAGTTTGAGTCATTTACGCGGCCTACCTAAATGTCCTTTCTTTGGTATTGATCGTCGCATCGTTGAGCTCCTTAAGTTCTGAGTAGAGCTGCACGATTACTGACAAATGCGTGCACTGACTGGTCAGGTCCACTCAATCTTTGTAGTTCTTTCCTCAAAAGACCATTTCAGACACCAATCTACATGGCCTTCATATGATCTGACCAAGATTATGTCTAGACTTTAAAAGAGACTGCAACCTCTGAGTTTGTTTTGGCTTTCTTCTCAGAGTAGTCGGATAGGAAACGCCGATTAAAAATATGATTGACGTGTAAAAGTGTTTGTACAAACCTACTTACAGAAATAAAAATCATTCATCATTTGACTGTATCTTTGACAACCCAAAAACCTCATCCATTCCATTCTTCTTCCATACATACATACATAAACTCACGCCTTCTTCCCATAGGGGTAGGCAGCAACTATAGAACACCGCCTGCTACGCTCCTTACATACTCCTATTGCTTCACCTACGTTCATACATCTGGTCATACACGCACGCCGGTTGCAAGGACTACGCACCTGACCTTTCTGAAGAACATCATCAATAAGGTCACTATATTATGTCATTCTAGGGCGTTACCAGCGTTTCCACTCACTTCTGCCTTGTAATTTACCTCTTGTTAGTCACTTTTCATTCATCCTCTCAACATGACCAAACCATTATTTACCACCAATCAGAAAAAGACAACCACACTCTTACATCTCATAAATCTAAAACTAGATCCCATAGATGACACCAATACCATAGACAAGCAACATTCACGTTCAAAGCTCAGCAAACAATGCGGTAGAACAATGACGCAGAACAAGGCAAGTCGGTCACTGCGTTCTCACTGTCAGTAACGTCTAGTCTCATCTCTTAATTACTGGTGAAAACGTGGTTGATTAGAAGTAATGTCTGATGTTTTTTGTAGTTGAGTGTGTGATATTATTGGCTGATGATTTGGGCTGGGAAAGGTATACTGAATATAGAAACGGTTTCAAGCCTGCGTCTAAATGTAGGTAAGAGGCATCCCAATCTTAGAACCTTCAAAGAACTGGGTCGCAAATTGTATGGGTTTGGTTTTATGAAGACTCGGAAAATGTCCATATTCATGTACAAACGTAAAAAAACAAGCGCCAGTGTTATGTCAGTCATGTGCCAAGTTCGCTTAGTTTGTTTTCTATCCTTCCTCGATTCAACGCAGTAAGTTACGGAAATTATCCTTTTAATTATTTCAAATACCCTCTAATTCATGATTTCCTCATAGTATAGACACCAGTACATGAATCTACTACAATCTGTCAAATATCTTTAATAGATTTTTAACTTTATCCTTACAGCATAAGATTCAAGGTTGATTGGGAAAATTTGACAGTTTCGGGTAGCTTGACCTGCTAGGGTCTGTACCATGGGTCTCTTATTATATGATTTACTTCACAAACCGAGCAGTGGTGAGTCGTGGTGACACAGTGGTAACGGCCGCGACTTACGAGTAGGTTGTTGGTTCGAACCCAGACAGGCGCTTTACTTTGTGTAAATTATTTCATCACCACTGCTCTCAAAACAGTGAAGGAAAACAGCGTGAGGAAACCGACATCTACCAATCCGCACTGGGCCCGCGTGGTGGATTACGGTCCACTCCTTCTCACAGAGAGGAGGCTTGTGTCCCACCCAGTAGTGGAATATTATGATTACGTTATGTTACTTCACAAACATACTACTCGATTCCAGGAAAATGGTCATCATCAGCTTTGCTCCGTCTTTTATTAGAAATAGGCATACTACAGGCCCGGCTGGAAAGTACAGGATCTTCCTAGACCACGTCAATATTTTCAAAATAACCGAAATCTATCGTTCACTCCTAGTATAATGAACAATCTAATCATAGTGAATTCTATACTTCTCAAAGTGAGTTTTTACAACATAGTTAGCGGTTAGCACCGTGTGTTAATATTACAATCGTTTCTTATTACATAACGTAGACTGAATTGTGTGATATCGTTTAAATAACAATTAGATGATATTGGAGGTGTATATTTCTATTTAGCTTTTAGGAGGGGGGGGGAGGGTAGCCGATGCTTGCCGATGTCGGTCCGTGGATGGGTGACCATTCATTATACAATATTAGTTTTAGTATATGCGAAACCCGAAACACGTGTCTAGTATTTTTATGTAAAGAATCTATGTACAAAATTTCAAAACTGTATCATGAAAAATCACAAAGTTAGGTTGTTATGTTACCGGGTTGTCCGTACAAAAACATGCTAACGGCGCCCCCGCGCCTCCAGGGTCGTCTTGCGCTCATTGATAATAATTTGGCAGTAGGTACCTAACCGTACGGCGATTGTATTGTAAGTAATTAAATGGTGATAACTTTTCCATCACACTTAAATATTATTGGGACAAAATATAACATGGTGTAAAAATGATTGAAATCGATTCAGTTCCTTATTCTGAATAAACTATATTCAGGTTTAGCATATACTAAAAATAATGTTGTATATTGGAACCCCGCCGTGCCTCAGAAAGCACGTTAAGCAGTTGGTCCCGGCTGTCTTTCGTAGATCTTAGACAGTCGCTACGGGTAGCCAGTCAAAGTCAAAGTCAAAGTCAAACCATTTATTTCAAATAGGCACATAAGAGGCACTTTTGAACGTCAAAATTTACAAAAAAAATAGAATTGATTCTAGTTGCCCCTTCCAAAAGGTAGTTTCGTATGGAGAAGAATGGGCAAGAAACTCCACCGGTACTCTTTTAAAAATGTTTTACAATATTTTGTTTGATTACATTAATTATATGATTATATGTGAAGACGATGCACCTAGAATAAAATTACTATACCATAATAGGTAAAACGAATTAAAAACTAAGCAATGAAAAATAACTTAATTATTAGATAGATACGTGGTGTTCACATATTTACAAACATCATACAAGTATGTTTTTCTAAAAAAATAAGTCAGTGTGTGAGTATAGGTTATCACAGAATGTAAAATGAATATCATAAAAATAACAGATTTTACCATAAAAATAGCAACCAGTTTGATTTTGTCTAGACTCTAGATTGTCCTATGGACAGATGGCCAGAAACCCGAAATTCGTACAACCAGTCTTACCAAGGGGTATCGTGTTACTGGAAGGCCAGTTACTGGATTGTGGAGGTCAGATAGACAGTCGCCCCATGTTAAAGACTGCTATTCAGCTGCATCCGGTTAGACTGGAAGCCGACCCGTGAAGGTTAAGCAGATGATGATGAAGAATAATATTTTATTTAGGTTATGTCATATATGCTCTGTGGTGAAGGTATTCGAACTTTGTCAATAGGTTCTAGGTATAGTTCAATATAAAAAAAAACAATTTGATACTTAAATCTACGACTTTAAAATACCCGCAGGGCTTCTGCCAATGTAACATGTAACATAAATTAAGCCCGATAATGTCCGTATAACGTGATGCCCTCAAGGTATTTCCGATTGAGATAGTGAGAAAGTATCAAAACTCTTTCTATTAGTTAATTACACAATACAGGGCTATGACGTAATCAAACCAAGATGGCGACCAATAGTTACGATCTCGGCGAGCGGAGGGGTTTGCTCTTGAATAAAAGATAACAACCGTACGGGTCGATCGACGCTTGCAGTGATCGGTTCCTGGATGGGTGACCATTCATCACATATGGAGACCCCTCCGTCTCTTAGAAAGCACGTTAAAACGGTGATCACGGCAGTCTTTCGTAGATCTTTGACAGCCGTTACGGGTAGTCAGAAGCCCAAAAGTATCCTCTTATCCAGTAACTGGTTTGTGGAGCTCAGATAGGCAGACGCTCCATGTAAAATACTGGTATTCAGCTGCCTCCAGTTAGATTGGAAACCGACGCCAACATACTTGGGAAAAGGCTAGGCAGATTGATTTTTTGAAAGGGCTATGGCGTAATCAAACCAAGATGGTGACCCAATAGTTGCGACAGCAAAGCAAGGTGTGAATTAGTGAACTTTTTTTGTTTTTGGTGAAAAAGTTAATTAACTATTTTTGGTTCGAGTTTTGTTAATTCGATTTCACATTTCTTTAGATCACTGTCGTATTGATTATTACATTTTGATAGAAGTGAAATAGGGGGGATTAAATTATCAAGCAGATATGCGCCCGATGAGATTTCCAATCGGCAAAAATTACGAACTATCATCTCCTATGAAACTCCTTTTGGGGGTGATTTTCAAAAATCCTTTAATGGTGCTCACCTTCGTTATAAGGGGTCAAATTAAATTAGCTAGCGAAACGCCGTAGTAATGAGTATGGATATCTAAACACGAATAAACAGTTTTTTTCGTATAAACTATCGATAACTTACATACTTATCGATAACTAAACACGATAAAATAAAAATAAACATATTTTCTCAACTAATACTCCAGTAACAAAACTACCACCAATCTATAACCCTAAAAAAGAATTATTCAAATCTTTTTCATTTTGATTTTTTTGGGTTCCGTAACCAAAGGGTAAAACGAGAACCTTATTACTAAGGCTCCGCCGTCGTTCTGTCTGTCCATCTGTCACCAGGTTGTATCTCATGAACCGTGATAGTTGACAGTTGAAATTTTCACAGATGATGTATTTTTGTTGCCGCTATAACAAAAAATACTAAAAAACAGAATAAAATAAATATTTAAAGGGGGCTCCCATACAACAAACGTGATTTTTTTGCTCGTTTTTGCTCGATATTGATAACGGCAACAGGTAGACGCTTGAAATATTCACAGAATATTTAAAAATAATTAAATTAAAATAAAACAAATATTTAAGGGGGCTCACATACAACAAACGTGATTTGTTTTGCCATTTTTATAGATAATGGTACGGAACCCTTCGTGCGCGAGTCCGACTCGCACTTGGCCGGTTTTTTTAGTAAGTTTCTAAGGCTTCATTAAACTTAATGATAATTTCGTTTCTAATAACGTGTTTAAGATAATGGCTTATTAAAATCTATGCGTTGGCGTTGTACATACAAACTGATATTATCCTCACAATCGTGTCATTCCAACCTACACAGATTCGTTAATTGAGCTCTGTCTGAGCTATATAATAATAGCTGTAGTTACTGAAACCTTCGCAAATATCTGGGGAATAGTTTTCCTGTTTGTTAATAGCATATATAATATCCTAACTAATCACACTAATATTATTAAGGCGAAATTTTGTGAGTGTGTATATGTGTGTATGTTTGTTACGCTTTCACGCTAAAACGACTGAACGGATTTGGATGAAATTTGGCACATGGGTAGACCATGATCTGGGGTAGGACTAAGAATAGATTTTATCCCGTACGTATAGTATGTTCCCGTGGGATAATTTCCGACCTCCACGCGGGTGAAGCCTCAGGAAAATGCTACTAGATCATGGTTGCGAGAGCTTGAACCGTTTTTATTATTCTATGCTTGAACAGTTTTATGTTTGTGCTTGTGTAAAAAGGGTAATCTTTTCAACGTATCTTTATGAAGAAAGCACTTCATCGCCTTTAAAAAAAAATTTTAATAGACGGACAAAATAAACAGCAAAGAATCTAACCAAAATCTGAAATAAATTCTTCATTCGACAATTAATAGAAAATTGCACAGCGATGTAACTTGATGATCAATATCTCTCAACAAGTTTGAGAAGAGGGGTTTGCCCTAAAATTGGACAGTTACCAAAATCTCAAAGAGAATGTGGATTAACAATATAATCTTAAAACAAAAACAAAAAACACGATCTATTAACCTGAATTTCAACGGTCTATCGCTCGATACAGTAACCATTATTATGGCAGTAATTTGATAGAATTATTTCTATTATTACGGTATATGATGGCCGCTATTACTTTTAATACGGTGTGTGTTTTAGCGGTAAATATAAATAATAAATAGATAGACAGGTGGACTGATGGGTTAGAATGCCCCTTCTCTTATATTTAATGTACGCGTTGAAAAGGGAGCATAAAATATTTTCTGTTCTTCGGCTCATTTTGGAGGTCACAAAGGTTATCGATGCTTTAGCATCTGCAAGCATTGTTTCCTTTGGGCATTGTTCAAGATGACGCCAGAAAATAACTTTATAATAGCAATACATAGCTATTATTAATTTACGTCTGATAACTTATATGTAAGTACTATGTAAATAGGCGGCGTTCACGGTGTTGTGGCGCAGCCTGGGAGAGGCCTATGTCCAGCAGTGGACTGCGATAGGCTGAGTTGATTGATGTAAATATACTTAGTAGAAAAAAAGAAAGAATAAGAAAAAAAAGGTAAAAGAAAGGAGAGAAAAGGAAGACTAAAAGAAAAAGTGAGAGAGAATTCTATTTATATATCTGTCTAGGCCAGAGATACTCAAAGTGTGTTCCGCGGAACCCTAGGGTTCCGCAAAGCCTCTGTGGGGGTTCCGCGCAAAAACTGGTCAGAATAAAAAAATATACTAAAGCGGTACCTACCTACTATATTTTATTTTACTCTGGTACCTGAGTAAAATATTATCAATCTAAATATTCCAACATAAAGTAAAAAAAATATGCAAATTTTAATGTCAAGTAATATGATTATTAATGAAGAATACACATAAAACCATTTTTGATTACTTTAGGGCTCCGTCAAATATTTCGTTTTCCAAAAGGGTTCCGTCTCCAAAAAAGTTTGAGAACCACTGGTCTAGGCTAGACGAGTACATCAGTTGGTTATTCGAAAAGTATCCATAGATACCTATTTTTTTTCTTCCGTAAGCAAACCAAGAACAGTTTCTTTGTGCTCTTGTATATATATGTACTTTTCTCTTTTAAGTTTTTTGCGTGTACATGAATAAGTAACCAATGCAGAACTCCACTCTTCTCCGGGTTTCTGAAAGCCTCCGCTACTTACTTGTTTGCATAAAAAATAAGAAATTTTATGGGGCTATAAAAGACTTAGTATTTAAAAAAAATAAAGAAACATAATTATGAAATAATAACAAACTAATTTGTTGCCAAATCTAAAATCCTCCAGAACTATGCCAGAGGCTTCGAGATACCAAAAGTAGTAGTTTTGTAGTCACTAGAGTTAAAAAGTCCGTCAAACGCCAGTCTCAAATCGGTGCATCACCTAACGGTGTCCCAACCGGGACTTCGCGAAATGCTAATACAATACAACTGTAATGTACATTTGATTTTATTTTCGTGATGCTCCATTGCAGGTTCTGGTCGATCACCCGAAAAACACTGCTGGCGAAACATTTTGTTTATTAAGATTCAAAACGTTCAGGTGATAATGATGATATGGTATGAGATCTTTTCAGTATTTGAAATTGATAGTACACGCTTCCTTGACTAACCATTGTTTGATGTGATGAAACGCATGCGACTATAAAAGTGATGAATATAAATGTTGATGGATGGATAGAGAGAGGCAGGCCTAAGGGCAACTACCTTAACCGTTGTAGCTACAGGAAAACGGTCTTAAGAGGCTGTCTTTTTTTTTTTTTTCATCTCATTATGCTGCACCGGTTGACGTCATCACGTCAACGCCGGCTGTCGCTGAAAACCATCGCTGGGGCTCTGTCTCGCATAGGGTCGCAGCATTATGCTGAGCGATGGCCGTTTCGCGTGAATGTGACGCATATTTTCCCTCAGCTTGTTCTTTCGTGTTTGTGTTTTTATTTCTTTGCGTTATGTTTACCGCAAATAAACGTATTTTCTTCTTTTTTTTAACTTTTTGATTGTGTTTTCAAAGCAAATTACACTACGACGCGTATTTGTTGGAAAATCGAAGTTATTTTTTTTTTGTTTATTTTTGGCCTGTCTTCATTGTAGCGGTCAATCTATCCAATATAAAAAAAAAACTAAGTTGGAGTCTCATTTCCTACGAAATGAATGGGAAAAGTTTTTTGCGATTTATTACTTTTCTAGTAGGTACTCAAACCTCAGTTGGTCCGTAAAGGTCCTTCCAAGAATCTTCAATCCTTATAAGAAACAGGATTGATTGGCATACATTTTTTTTTTGTAAAAGTTTCCCATTTTCCTGCTGACCTGCATTGATCTGCATTCACAGAGTAAAACAAATGTACAATATTTTAAAAATTCTGTAGATCAACATTTCTCAATCTGCCCCATCTCAAAAATCCACCCCTTTATATTATAATTATATTTTAACGTTTGAAAAGTGCTGATTCTCAGCATAGTTTCAATAGATGACTTTTGATTTTGAATAGTGTAGTTTTCTATCAGTGAAATAGTGTTTTGTAATCGGATCAGGGGGCCGATCGCGCTAATTTTGAACGTTAATACCACAACCAAAATCGTTACGTTAGACACATTTCGTATTGCGCTAATCATTTCAACGGAAACGATTTAGCTTTACTTTGGAAGTTACGTTGGAGGAACGATCGATCGAACAATACTCCCACAAAAAATAGCGCGATACCGTTTCTTACATCAGCTAAACCAAAACTAAACCAAAACCAAAAACGTTCCGTTCGAACGGTAATTACGTTGAGAAATAGCGCGATCGGCCCCCTGTACTTTTAAAGATTACCTCCTACAAACAAACAAACAGTTTTACCGCTTTCAAATATTAGTTTAAATATTGACAGGCGTCCTGATTAGAATTCCGTTAAACTTTGAGCAATCACGAATTAACATAACATACTTAGATAACATAACATCACGCCTGTCATCCCTGAAGGGTTAGGCAGAGGTGTACCTATAGTACACTCACATTTCGCCGTCCCATATAATAGGGGGCGAGCCTATTGCCATCAAACGGGCACCAATCTGGACTCCGGGCTGCTATTGAGAAATTCCTAATGGAAAAACTCAATAACACTTTGTCCGACTTGGGAATCGAACCCAGGACCTCTACTCAGCAGTTAGCGCGTACGACCACTTGACCATCGAGCCAGCCAGTGCCAACGAGTTCTGAACTCAAAAACTGCGGATACAAGATTCAAATTATGAAGTAAAGACAATTACAGGTTGCTCAATTCACCTAATGTCTTCAACAGTGTTGATTGTTGGTAACCAATTACAATGAACCCAAGGCCTGGGTTGATGCAACCACGAACCACGCGTGAGATATTTTTTATTAGCATGATTTTCTCCGTTCTTTTGGTTTTATCGCAGTTTAAATATTAGGTTTGTAATGTGTTATTAAGATGGTAAATAGCGCATCTTTGTTTTGCTGTGGATTCAAGGTTTTGTTTGTAATTAAAGAGAAGTGATAATTAGGGTCATTGTGACCTCTCGAGTGGGTGTTTAAGACTGTAAGTCTCATTACATAAGATGAGAAATTGATCAAAATCCAGTCCCGGCTGTTATTTTTAGAATGTTGGCAGTCGTTACGGATATTCGGAAGCCCGAACGTCTGACAACCAGTCTTACCAACAGGTATCGTATTTACCCATAACTAGTTAGTAGTTGGGAAGGTCATATAGGCAGTCCCTCCATGTAAAATACTGGTATTCAGCTGCACACGGTTAGACTGGAAGCCGACCCAACATAGTTACAAGAAGGCTAGGGATGATGATGATGATTCAAAACAACAATCGTTTTCAAACTTGTGAAACAAAGGGTTCAACCTTGCGATCTATTAGCATTTGAAACCGCTAAATACTACTATTTAGCACTATTACAATAAGGTTAAAACTACTCAAACAGTGAACATATTAGGTAACATGTTGCGTCCACAAAATATTACCGTGGAATCTGCCAACAGTCCTACTCTGTATTCGATCAACGAATACTAATAACCACATGTGCTGAATGCAAAAATTTGACGTGCATTGTTAAAACAGGGCAATCTGAAATGTGTGTGGAATTTTGATAAGAGTTATTTGATTGCCGCTGTTTACTTAAGTCATAAAAATACTAAGCTATATTTTAAATTTACTGTTCTTCATTTTTATTGTCTATCTTCTCATGATCAGCGGTTTTCTTAATTATACTTCTTAAAATGTTGGGATCAGCATCCAATCTAGCTACCTGCGTCTACTAGCTGTTTAATTAGCCATTTTAAATGAACAGTCCACCATTCACTCATCTTTCATCCATTGATTGATTGATCTGTAAAGAATGAAGAATTTCAAAAGAATATTATCTCCTAGCTGTGCCCGCGGCTATGTGCTCATTCGACTGTGTATTCTATTGGAATTGTAAGAAGTCATAGTATATTCGTAACTGTGATTTTATTAATATTGTCTATAGTTGAAAACCAGTGCTGGGGCTCTGTCTCGCATAGGGTCGCAGCATTATGCTGAGCGATGGCCGTTTTGCGTGGATGTGACTGATATTTTCCCCCAACTTGTTCTTTTTTGTATTTGTGATTTTTCTTTGCGTCATGTTTACCGCAAATAAACTTATTTTCTATCTTTACCTATGTCTAGATAACTTTCCCTGTTAAATAAGAGTTTCAGCAACTTCCCTGTATTGTTATAGCTATATATATATATTTGAAGCCAGAGAAATATCATCTTAGCGTTAATTTCCTTCTTATCCGGATCATCTTCTCCATAATCCAGTTTTATTGGAAATGAATGTTTCATCTGCTTATAATTCAGCTCAAGTTCCAAGTTCCAGTTGCCTTAGAAATAATGTGCTCGTAAATGATCCGTTACCAACTTATGTAAGAATTTGAAGATACATAGCAGGAATACCATTTTTTTTAAAAGTATTTTTATAGTTTATCTAACGAGTTTTGAGCGGAGATCGCAATCAACTCAGAGTAGAAAACTCTTAAGCTGGATGGGGCGACGATCTTCGCAGGGTGGCTGGTAACAGCTGGATGAGAATGTGGGGTCACCTACAACGCCTTATCAAAGATCTGACGTCACACATATAAAACATCCCGACATTAACCATTGGGCAGTTGCCCACCAGACACAACACCGGTTGGACGATCCTCCCTTTTCTATGGAGGATGAGTGAACCTTAGACCTTGTTCCTCATCCATATAAGAAATGCCGAGGATTGGAGAGACCTATGTCCATCAGTGGACTACTATGCTATGTTCACTTATGTGTCTAGACAGATGTAATACCTATCCTAAGCGTAATACCAGTTGAAACGAATGTTACTTAAAAGTAGCTTGATTCAGTAGTTATTTATGCAATCTTAAGATGCTTCTGCGGTAGAAGTATAATTAATTATCGTTATAGATCTGTGTCAAAATCTCAGACAGTTATGAAACTATAATTTACAGCAACATTCTTTAAAATTATGGGTTTCTAGGTTTTTTTAGACTTACTCTATTAATTGAGCAAGCTAGTTTTTTTTAAAATCATAGTTCAACATTGTCCTGCCTTTATCCCAATTAATTTGGGGTCGGTCTATCATGTCTTTTCTTCCATACTTCTCTATTAGTCGTCATCTCAATAGTTACCCCCTTTCTATCCATACCATCTTTCACACAGTCCAGTCATCGTTTTTGGTCTTCCTCTTATAGCCATCCAAATTCACACTCAAAACTGTGTTTGGCACGACATTAGCTCTTTTTTTTGTCACAGATAGAATACATAATTATAATAGCCCTTTGTTTTTTTAACACCCTTATTAGAGCCAAAGAGATTATACGGAGAAGGAGAAAATAATAGAAGAAAGGATAGTCAAGTTACAATTTCCGAAATTGTAGAATTAAAAGAATTAACATACAAAAATGTTTTGCTGACTTACTGAGTTCTTCCCTAGAAAGGTTTTTTTATTTTATTGTCCTGACAAATTCTTGTTTTTGTTCCAGTCCGCCAACAATGACGTAAGCTCACAAGATGGCGCTTCCCTAGAAAGGTTTTTTTATTTTATTGTCCTGACAAATTCTTGTTTTTGTTCCAGTCCGCCAACAATGACATAAGCCCACAAGATGGCGCTACGGTTGAAGAAAGACATAAAGAAGGCCTCCTACTACGTGTGGTTCCTGGGTGCGCAGGAGTCGCGCGGTCTGCGGGGCGAAGAGTTTGCTCTGCCCGCTATCCGGATATTGGAGGAGAGGGCACGGGATTTGGAGCCTTTCAAGGTTACTCTACAGGTTGGTACAATTCTCCAATATTTTAAAGTGAACGTCTTTATTTTTGAGTCAAAACTAATTTTTATGTTTGGCAGAGGTAAAGTAGGCGGCATTTAAGGTTTTAATGATAGAAAATTAGGTCAAAAATTATGCGGGGTCTGAACAGCTCGTTGGTTATTACTTGTTTACTCCTTTATAGTACAACTGAAGTTGCAGGTTGTCTTTATTTCAGTATTGCAATGGGTAATATACCCATTATTTCTGTTGCTACCTAAAGTAGGAAATCGAACAACTCGATCGGTCCAGCAGTACAGTCACAGTGGCTGACATATATAATATATAAGAATCATATATCTACGGTGACTGAGCTATTGACTTGCGTAGTTGTGAGCTTCAAGTACTAGACAAATATTTGTACGTATGTCAACCAAGAGTTGTTCCGGGTCTGGGCGTTTGTGTATACTGTGAACTTGGCCATATAGGGGGACCTTTTTTTTTGTTACAAAAAATGTGTCTTCCTCTTTTACTTTTCTTTGCGGGCAATTGAAACGTTTTTTAGAGACTGTGTCGAGCTTAATGTGTCGATCGGCGCTTGTCTGTTAGTCGCCTTCGCAGATTCTGACTGTGGATTCTGGGAGATGGCGATGTGATCCCCGTCCCTCGGAAAGCACATTAAGCCGTTGGTCCTGCGCCTGATCTCACCCCGATCGTGTCGGATTGCCTTTCCATCAAACTATGAGAGTGAGGGCAGAGTGCGCCTGTGTCTGCGCACACTTGTGCAACATAATATCTCCGCGTTGATGGCCAGTCTCCGCTGAGATTGACCGCCATGGCCGAAATTCGGTCTGGAGGTCTATTAGATTCTGGCTTACAGCAGTGGCTGAGAACAGTGGCGATCCTGCCCCATTAAATAAATATCATAATGTTTTTATAAATGTGCATAATTCTGGGTAAGTAGTTTACAGCACTTTATCAGATCCTGACTTTTTAGTATCTTTGAAATTCTCACGAATGTCTTCGCGTTTCGTCACAGCTGGGTGTGTTATAGCAATAAGGAAAAATAATAAGTTTATTACAGCGAGGGCGCGCACAAACTTACTTTTGTTGACATACATACCGACGCAAATATTTCTCTTACTGCCGTTTTATTTAGTCTTATTGATGTAATTTTAAAGTAAAGAGTTTACGTAAATGTACTTTTCATTGTTATGAATGCCACTGCGCTTTTAACTAATGCGGACCCGGGTCCAAGAATTATAACCATAATATCAGTGTAGACTGTATAGATGCCCTATATTAATAATGAACGTAAACGAAGCAAAAGGAGTATGAGTGATCGACGCAGGTGGCGTTTTGTACTTACTGCTGACCCCCATGGGATGAAGGCGTGTATTTATATATGTGTGTATTTTTACTTGGATCCTTCATCTAGTAAAAATATGGCCTCTAATTCAATCAGGAAGCTGTTTCAAGCAATGCAGCATAAATGCCACATCTATAGAAGTTTATACAAAGATGAGTTTGATATAAATAAGTACGAGTCCTGGAGTGGAGACCATAGTGTAGGCCACCCCCAGCGAGATGCACCGACGACCTTAAAAAGTGGCTGGGCGCAGCCTGGCAGAATACCATGTCCAGCAGTGGACTGTGATGGACTGTGTTGATTGATTGAAGATATCACTTATTTGCCAGCAAAGAATATGACAAAGCGTATTGAGATGTTTACACTTTAGAAAATTGTCGAAAGAATTTACCCAATATGTTTCATAACAAAGCACATCCATACTTATTTAGTTCCGATCCGTCAATAGCGTTGGCAGCGAAAGTTTTAGTATCGTTCTAATTGATTTATTTGTTCTCTTACGTTACTCGCTAACAGCGTTATGTAAGCGATGGTTGTAAGCTACCACAGTTCTGCGTTGTTGATTGATGGTTTGTATTGAATGATATTATGTCCGCATAATTGAGTTTAAAAGTCAATTTAACAATACTGCCCGTATCGTTCACCAACTAGATATTCAATATATCTATTGCATTCCACAATGCGAAGTTTGTGAACTTATGTGTTAACCCGTTTGCTAAGCATGATGATTATGGCAAACTCTTTGGCTGAGAAGACGCCATGTTTCTTTAATTTCCAATCAATTCAGCAGATCAAACTTCACTAGCAATTTTCCGTAAAATATCATGGACAGAAGGAAATATTCTCTTTAAATACACCCAGACCGCAGCCAAAATCAAAATATGAGTTAAGTATGTCAGCAATTATCGTCTTCTGAACCTCGACAATTAGTGATAGCTGCAAAAATCATTCAAAGGCTTTCTGCTTCCTAATGATTTAAAAGCTGGTAATTGCGTATATAGCACACCTACAGTAGCAATTGGGGGTTTAATTTGGACAGTTTAACAACATTCATTGCGTTATTTACGTTGTTGAACGGACAAATTTTACTATCTGTAGTTTCTAGTCCATTAAAATAACTTTTCCATAGCCAGTACTAAAATTAACTTACTCCTACAAAAGCAGACGCCCGCACATTTTTTAACCGACTTCAAAAACAGGAGGAGATTGCATAACGCAATCGCAAACTATGTACAAAAAAACAAACAATCAATAAAAAAAAAACAGAAAAATACCCTTCAAAGTGTAAAATAACTTCAGTAGTTTCGGAAGTCGGTGTCTTTGTGTTATAAAAAAAAAACAACCGACTTAAAAAGGCCAGACTAAATTAAACAATTTTTTTGTTTAGTTTAGTTTGGGTTTAGGTTGGTTTTTTAATATACTCTGTAATTAAAACTGCAATGCTTGGTAAAAATCAAAAGTCATTTATTCAAACTAGGCTGAGAATCAGCACTTTTCGAACGTCAAAAATTACATAAGTGAGTCCCCTAAAAACGCTCACCCTTCACCACTACCTAGTGCTTTAGCTAGGAAGAAGTGGCGCAACAAACTCCCAAGCAGATATCCAGCTGCTCGGCCTCTGCACCAATAAAATTACCTTTGATTCACCATCTTTTCTTCTACCTCCAGGTATCACACAAAGGCCTGAAGATAATCCAGAATGTGACAGCCAAGGGCAAACAGCAGACGATCAAACACTTCATACCGCACGGCAGCATCACCAGTGCCGTGGTCCAGTCGGATGTCGTGGCGTGTGTACTGTTGTTGTACAACCCGCTGACTGGCTGTCCGGTACATGTACATGCTTACAGGTTAGTTCGTGTCTTTTAAGATAAGATAAGATTTATTTTCTCACCACAATATTACAAAATACATATTACATGGTATCAGAGTCAGACAAAATTTTAATATTGTGGGAGACTGGTGCCTAAACTAAGCTCAAGACCTGTATTTCAGATCACCACTCCGCCCTTTTACAAAATTATACATTTTATTTGTTATGTACTTGTACACTGACAACCTAAAAGAAAATAACATTAAAATTATTATTTTTTTTCGGTCTTGCGTGACTTAATGATAGTGTTATATTTTATTAAGTGACTTAAAGGTACTGGAAGATGAGAATGATGATGCAAATAGATTTATTTTTATTTTATAAGGACATTTGTATAACTGTGATATTACACCATAGAGGTTTTAGATGGATGTTAATAGGAAAACTGGGAGAGGACGCCCTAGAGAAGGAGATATTATACTGCTGTTTATATTTTTCGAAAAGGTCGTCAAGTGTGTTAGTGTTCGCAACTGGCGAGTTTGACCAGAGGGTCTATCTACTCCGAAGCGATAATCCAAAGTATCGGGCGAATGTTCGGCCGTTTCATGACTTCCAAAGTTTCCTTTTTTGCCTTTGAGTCCTTATCCGACTTCAAGTCACAGTTTTGACTTTGGCTTATCTCTTCGACTGCCTTTTTTTTTTTCGTCGTAGTCAGCGATAGTTAGCCGTGTAAAGGAACGACCTAACATTCGGCCGATATTTCGGTTTAGCGCTTCGGAGTAGACCCCCTGGCGGCTCTGAATCGAGGTATCTTCGAGTCGAAACTGAATGTATTTCTTACCCACTGGCTATAAATACTAGAAAGAGATGGACAATTAAAGCTACAGTAATTTTTAGTATGTTTCTAGGGCTTCATTAAACTTGATGATAATTACGTTTCTAATAACGTGTTTAAGATAATGGCTTATTAAAATCTATGCGTTGGCGTTGTACATACAAACTGATATTATCCTCACAATCGTGTCATTCCAACCTACACAGATTCAGACTTCAAGTCACTTTTTTTGACTTTGACTTATCTCTTTGAGTGTCGTTTTTTTTTCTTTCGCCGTATTCAGGAAACGGCTGAACATTCGGCCAATACGGGATTTATCTTCGGAGTAGCCGAAGAAGACGAAGAAGCAAAATGAGCATTTTCTGCCTACCTTATTCGAAAAAGGCGTGAGTTTATAAAGAGGCTACTGCTTTCTATGAGATATCTGTAAGATATAAATAACTTAGTAAATTGCTAGTGATCTTGAAGTACCTACCACAATTATCAAATTATATTTTACGTTTGTAAAGTATTTTTTTGTCAGTCAATAAAGTCAAAAGAAACCGTTTATCTTTAGTAGAATTTTACGTAATTTTACATGACATAAAATAAATCTTTTCATTCGTCTTCTACGCTGGTGATGTAATAATTTATTACTAAGCTATTTGTTGACATATTTATTTGACAAATTAAAGGCCTAATAGCTACCATTAATTACCAAGCCTAGGTTAAGCAGCTTTAGCCTTTTAAGGCGCAGTTTTAGAAGCAATTTATATCGCATTAATGTTATTTAGTGTCATGTATTTACCACGTAAAATACATAACATCACATTTGTTTTTGCACCATACCAGCATTCCTATTCCAGCCGTCAAGCAACGTTGCTGTGTTTTCGAATGTTCAGGGTATGGGTGCTACAGGTATTTTCGCTTTATCATTAGGATGGCAACGCACCTGTGATACTTCTGGTATTGAAGACGTTAATAAAGCTCAACACACACGGGCAGCGGGCTGAATTCTCTGTATTTATATGAACGACACCCCACTAAACGCGTCCGCGGCTCCCGCTGCGTGCCCGACCTACGCTCGCGTTTCGTGTGGTGTCATTCATATAAATACAGAGAATTCAGCCGCTGCACTGCCCTCCCGACACGCGCCCGACACGCGCCCGACACGCGCCCGACACGCGCCCGACACGCGCCCGACACGCGCCCGACACGCGCCCGACCCGCACCCGCTCCCCGTGTGTGTTGAGCTTTAGCGTTTTAGCGAAGATGACCAGTTAACATCAGGTAGGTAGACCGTCGGCTTGTCTGCCATCCAAAAACATAATAACTAAAACTCCGTGCTCAGAAATTTTTAAAGAAATAAACTGAATAATAATAATTACAGCCAAACCTGAGATTAATGCCAGCACCCTACGCTCAGCAGTCGCGATCGCGACTAAGTACAACGAGACAGACAAAACACAAAATGTAAAAAATTTAATTAGCTTTAAAGATTGTCCTACCATGCATAGATCAATATTAAATAAAATATAGTCATCTCTAAATCAATGGTAGGAAATAGAATGATATTTTAGCACATAAGGTCACACCGTTAATGTCAAGAGTGTATTCACAGACTGGTTTAAAATTGTAGATGATCTAGCTGTGCGAATCTGTGAGATTTAGCGGTGACGATCTACTGATGTCTGTCATTGTTTGCACACTGATGTTAATACTCTACTATTGCTACGAGTATGTAGCAGTGGTACAAAATTTTTAAGTTGCAGATACAATCACCGTGTTCTTCATCGTATTCTTTCTTCTACGTGTCGATGGCACGACATATTTTCAGAGTTTGTTGCCCCAATACTCAGTAAGTCTAAAAGCGATTACTCAGAAATATTTGAAAATTTATTTCTCGTTGCTTTAATCACATTAATTTTAAATTATTTCTAGCTTATTATATAAATTGAGATCCATTTATTACTGATATATTTAAAATATACCAACGTTTTTTCAGTATTAGTGGTTTTCTTTTCATAGATACCGCTATTTCATTTCCGATTTGTAATTTTAAAACTTGAGATACCGCTTATTGGCTTACGAGGGCAGTACTTCGCTTCACCTACGATGTGTCTTTCCCAGTCCTAGTCTTTCCAAGATTAATTTGACAATTCAAATTATCGTTGTTCGTTTTTTCAATTTGGAGTTTGACATTTGTCAGTATGATCTATGATTTAAAAACGAACTGTAGTCGCAATCGCATCACAGCGACAAACAATTACAAAAACTTGTCAAAAATGCAAGTAGTGTCAAAAAAACATGACACTGAGATTCGAATGCGACCGTTCTAATAAATACGGGAATTGCTCCTCTGTGTTTGTCTGGGAATTGCTCATCTGTGGATTCGAACTCAGGTCCCCACGCTCAGCAGTTCCACTTGAGACCATGTGACCAACGGGGGAGTCGGGTTGGGCAGTGTTATTGGAGTTTTTACAATAGGAGGAATAGTGAGGGAAGAGAGAGTGTCTGTGTCTATAATATCTCCCGCGCCGAAGGTTGGTCTCCGCTGAGATTGCTCCCCATAGCCGAAATTCGGTGTGAGGGGACCTTTGTCTTCAAATTAGGCAGTACGTTATCTAATCAGTCACTCATATTATAGGTGGATAGAAAATGATGCCATTGTTTAGTAGAGTTCTCCAACGTAATCTATTTTTTCTTCAGAAAGCTTACAATCTAATATTTAAGGATCGTAGCAGGTGGCGTTCTGTAGTTTCTGCCTACCCCCGGGAAGTCAAATAAACTTAGGCAAATAATCTACGTGTAATAAACGACTTGCAGTTACTGCAAAGAGTTCTACCCACCCCATAATAAAACCAAGCGCGATGATAAGAATAAAGGTTGTATTGACTGATGTAAAATAAATTGGATTTTATGTTTACAATGTTTTTGATATGGCAGCCGTGATTAGCTGATAACGAGAGCTAGAAAACAATAGATTGAGGTTTGTAGGTAAACAGGTCTAGTTATTAGTATTACGAACAGTAAAAATGGTTTTTAACAAATTAAAATGTAGTAACTTACACAGTATAGCTTCCACTAAGCAATTTCATTCTGCTTCTTTTTCAAAGAGAATTCTTGTATTCGGATACAAAAATTCTCCTTGAAAAAGAAGCAGAATCGCTCAATTTTTCCGTCGAACATCTAGTGTCGTAAAAAAAAAAAATCTTATTTCCCAAACGGATCTTATACCGTCCAGAAATCTTAGTGCCCAGAAGTCTTTCTTTTCTTTTTTTCTTAAAAATTCTCAGCATTTTTTAAGATGCAAAACTGCCACTGACCACGACAATTTCGGAACACTTTTTTTAGTTCAGAACCCGATTTTATTACGACATTTTCCTTCAAACAAAACCCCAAAACACACAAACTTTCACAAAATCCATGTCACACCTTAACTAAATATTTAGCACAAAAGCTAGCACAAAGGGTGGCATCTTCACCTGACATTTGACATTTGATGTCGCAACTCCCGCGCAGCATCCTTGTGCAACTCTGTAAACTTAGCGTCCATTATTTATGTTGCCAATAATAATATCTCAAAGGTTTTGTATAGGAAATAATAATAATTGTTATTTAAATGGAAATTGGCTATTTCTATTGAGGTTTGAGAGGATAAAGCTGGGCGTACGTAGATCTCTGAGTATGTAGGAGGTAGGTACACTTCGCCCATGCTTCACCACACATTGGTAATAAATAAATAAAACTTTATTGTTAAAAAATTCTTACAACGAGGGTATGTCCGTTTTAAGAATTTTTTGGCCCCAAAATAGGTAAGCCTGTATCTTGGACACCAAAATAACAACTGTTTGTTAAACAGACTGACTTTTTAAATCTCTTCTAATTATCCAACACTGAAGTATTGATCATCAAACTTGCGGACTACCTATATGCTATTTCGAAAAATATTAATTCAGTTTTCTTTAATTTAGTACTTACGTGAATTGAGACATACAAGATTTTTATAGTTTTTTTTTAAAACAAAGCACATATTTTACTAAAATCACTTTGTTTTTTTGCTGTTTTATAGCAATAATCATCCATCACGATGATGATACCTATTACAAATCGAGGCTAAATATAAATTACTTATATAAAAGAAATATAAATAATAAAAAAACTCTCAGATTATCCTTCAAAATAATGCTTGCATTACACGCACAAACCCACTTTAGGATTTCCATCTCAATGTAGCAACGGCTGACATATCACGTTTGTGCGCCTGCGCATCTAGAGGTCAGAGCGACATCTAGCGGAGACTCGCGGAGAATTCGTTACGAGACCCACTTCTATAGTTTATGGTTATTGGCTGGTGCAGAAGTAGGTTTCCTAGCGTCACGAGGTTTTAATGACAGTAAGGTGCTGATGTCAGGGTCAAAAGGTTAGGTTTTTAAAGAATGTTGAGTTAGGAATTACAATTTAATATAGTTTTTCTCTAAATCTGTAACGTGCAAGATCTTTTTTCAGCTTTGAAATGACACTGATCAAAAATCGCTGTGTTTTTCATTAAACTTTTAGCTTGTTTTGAAAAACAAAGCTATCCCATATTTATACGTATATCGTATCAAGTTATTTTTTATTTACCAGCTTTTCAGAAAGCTTTTTATTTTATCACAGTTTCAATGGGTTTTTTTTACATATCCTTCTATGTTCAATAATATTATTATTTTATTCATATATATCATTAAGCCGAGGAGCTTGTGGCTAAATAATAACTGCCGCACGGGTCGATCGATCAGGTTAAGCTATGCTTGCCACGATTGGTCCGTGGATGGGTGACCATCTGTTCATACCAAGATTCCTCTCTGCCTCGGAAAGCACGTTAAGCCGTTGGTCCCGGCTGTCATAAAATAGTAAATCTTTGACTGTTGTTACGGGTCGTCAGAAGCCCAAAAGTCTGACAACCATTCTTACCAAGGGATATCGTGTTACCCAGTAACTGTGTTGTTACCCATGTAAAATACTGGTATTCAGCTGCATCCGGTTAGACTGGAAGCCGACCCCAACATAGTTGGGAAAAGGCTAGGCAGATGATGATATATCATTAAGCCAAACACCTTTGTGTTTTAATTTACATAATTTCTGTATTTTATTAGTCTATTATTTTTTCTCTCTTTCATACAAGATATATCAAGAACAGCAGGTCATCAACCTTTCCACACATACATATTTAAAACGCTCACTCTATACGCAAATCTAATCTGTACTACGATCCCTGTTTACGGCAATCATAAAGGCGGGTTGATATCTAATACAGGCAGCTGAGATTGTAAATTAAAAGCCGCTTCACTGTAATAGCTGCAAAAAGGTTTTAAAACCTGTAGTGACTGGCAATATCCGAGGGCATTAGGGCTGCGCCTTGAACTAGGGAGATGGAGTTTGAAAATAATGGTGCACATTCTAGAATAACCGGAAAATTTTAGAAATGCTTGGAAATTCAAAGAAGAAAACCACTATAAAATTGAAATAAAAGCACGAGGTAGCAAAACAGAAAAATATAAATAGCTGTCTTATTTATTTTGTTATTAGCTGCACCCCGCGGTTTCACCCGCATAAGTCTCGATCCAGTGGGAATATCGGTATAAAAGTATCTTACGTCCTATTCCGGGTCATGGTCTACGCATGTGCCAAATTTCATCGCAATGCGTTCAGGCGTTTTAGCCTGAAAGCGTAACAAACAAACACACTCACTTTCGCATTTATTGTATTAGTTATGATAAGGATTTACAAGCCGTACGCCCGATGGGATTTACCATCGGCATTAATGACGAACTTCAATACAAACTTTCATCACTCTTGTGAAAAATTCCATGCTTCTAAACACAGCGGTTTATACTGTGCGTTGTCTGCCAATATCATCATCATCTGTGTAGCTTTTTCCCAACCATGATGGGGTCAGCTTCCAGTCTAAGCGGATGCAGCTGAATACCAGTATTTTACTGGGTAATACTACCCCTTGGTAAGACTTGTTCTCAGACCTTCGGGCTTCTGGCGACCCGTAACGACTGTCAAAGATCCACGAATGACAGCCGGGATCAACGGCTTATCGTGCTTTCCGAGGCACGGATGGGTCTCGGTATGTAAAGATGTTCACCCATCCATGGACCAACCGTGGCAAGTGTAGCTTAACCTGATCGATCGATCCGAACGGCTGTTATTACTTAGCGTTGTCTGTCAATAAATGAATGAATTTAAGATTTTTATTAAGTAGATAGATGGTCCGGATTCTAGAATCACCGAAAAACAAAACAAATAGAATAAGTATTGCTGTCTTTTGTTTTCAAGCAAAGCAAGAAAGAGATAGAAAGCCTGTAGAACTGTCAATGTAATTTACAGTTGAAGTTTTAGTTCAAACTAATTTGACCTCAGCTCTTCATCATGTCAAGTTAAAATTAATAATACCTACTGGGCAATTTACGTTTATGGCAGTACTGCACGATTCTTATGTAGTGTAGAAATAATTATATTATTATAAGCCATGTGGCTGATGGGATTTTCCATGTGCAAACATTACGAACTTCCATATAAACTTTCGTTTGCCAGATTCGTACATAGAACCTCTCGATCTCTCTCAACAGAAATGAAGAGATCCGCAGGCGAACCAAAGTAACCGATATAGCCCGAAGAATTGCCAAACTTAAGTGGCAGTGGGCAGGGCACATTGCTCACAGAACAGAAGGCCGATGGGGCCGAAAGGTTCTGGAGTGGCGACCGCGTACCGGAAGACGTAGCGTTGGAAGGCCTTCTACAAGGTGGACCAATGATTGTGAAGGCCGCAGGAATTCACTGGATGCGGGAAACACAGAACCGATTGAAGTGGCGGTGCTTGGGGCAGGCCTATGTCCAGCAGTGGACGTCTTACGTCTGAAATTATGATATATAGTTACATCCCCCATTTAACACTTTAGGGGATGAATTTTCAAAAGTCCTGCCTTAATGCTCTTTTTTGTTATACAGGGACAAATTAAAATAGCTAGCGAAACTCCACAGACGTGATGGTTGATATCTAAACATGATAAAACAAAAAAAAAAATTTTTGATTAATTTGAGTTTTTTTGGGCAATGACCGTAAGGTAATGTATTCACTTGAAATGTAAGTTTTTTTTTTTCTTTGTGTGTAGTCTTCATATACATGATGGGTTTCAATACCTATTGACAATAGGCTTAGCACAATCGTTATGATTCCCTACAACGAAACAATTGCAGGTATATATTAAAATACTAGCTGTTGCCTGTGATTTCGTCTGCGATCCGGGATGAAAAGTAGCCTATGTCCTTTTCCAGATCATGGTCTACCCATGTGCTAAATTTCATCCAAATCCGTTTAGCCGTTTTAGCGTGAAAGCGTAACAAACAAACTCAGTTTCGCATTTATAAATATCCGAGTTTCAAAAAGGAGGAGGTTACTCGTGTAAATATGTTCGTCTGTATGTTTTTTTTAAATGTATGTTCACTGATTTCTCCGTCGATTGTGGACCAATTTTGTTTTTTTTATTTTTATTAGTTAGGATTGATAAACGGTGTAGCCCTAAGAACCAGTGCCTCCCAGTTATCTTCCTAACGAGCTTGCGTTAGAAGCTCTGTATAATAGAAGCAGTTTTGATTAAAATTTAAATGAAAATCATGAAACTTGTACTTGAACAGTAAATATACGGTCTACACTTCACATATGGGAATTTTATGAGCTTGTTCTTGGCAGCCAAGAACAACCTTCTTTGTCAAAAGAAAGGTTTGAAATTGTATTGAGGAAATTAAGGATTGGAAATGTTTTCGCCGTTAATATTCTTGGCTGAATTTAAATTATCATCGCCACGGATTGGAGGATTAGAAAAAGTTAACTGTCATGGAAAACCATAGATAATGAGGAAAGCCCAGAAAGGGCAAGACCAAATTTAAAAAAAAATCTGCTGCTAATTTCTGGGCCGGTGGCCGGTGTAGCAGACGAGTCCTAGAGTGGACCGTGGATTGGGAAGCGTAGTTTGGGACGCGCTCCAGCTAGATGGACCGATTACCTTAAAAAGATGGCTGGGACAGACTGGATGCGGAAGGTGAAGGACAGGGTGTTGTAGCGCAGCCCGAGAGAGGCTTATGGCAGTGGCTTGTGATAGGCTGAGGTGTTTGAAAATCTGACAATGCAAATTGCATTAGTGGTATAAGCCACAGTCAAAACTGAACTGCCATATTAGGTAATTATACTTGATTATTTATATGGTGCCAGTGAACTTCAAGTCAGGAGTATGTTAAGATAGTAGCAGGTGGCGTTCTATAGTTTCTAACCAGGGAAAAAGGCGTAAGTTTATTTATGTAAGTATGAACTTCAAGTTTTATTAAACTCTGTTGAAGGTTAGATTTAAATGTCACTACACTAATAACATTAACATAATTTATTATTATAATTAAAGTTCATTACGTAATCATTAATTTAATTTTGTTATTTCACTGTAGGATGAGGGACAAACTTTAAAGATCTATGAGATTTTGCATTTTGCAATGTATTTTCTAATCTTTCTTTACTGGGAGATTAATCACACCTGCGGATACCCAAAAATCTTTAACCTCCATAACAGCTTTTAAAAACTCGTTTTTAATAAGAAATTGGTGATAAATTCATTAGGGACGGCCTAAGGTGTGGCCAAACCACACTATTTAAAAATCAAGGATCCCGTATACTTTCTAATGAATAGAAATAAAAGAATTTCTAGCGCAAAGGTGAATAGGGCGACCTCTGATAAAGACATGGAAACATATTCTATGACTAAATAAATCACAAACATATCCATCGATCGCTGTTCACGCAACAAGTTTTTGTTACACCCTTTCACCGAATCAATGGTCACGTAGCCGCAAGTAATTCACGCCTGTTGACAGCTCTTCCAAAATGCTAAACTTCAATAAAAAAATACTTTCACTTATATTTCTTGGCTACAAATAAGTTTTGGCGGCAACAATAGAACACGTTTGGGTGTTATACTCGTAAATAGAAGATAGTTTGCTAATGTTGCGTGAAGAGAAAATTAAAAATGGCGGCAGATTTTTTTTTCTGTTGGCACTGGCACTGTTGGGTTCTGCTTTGTATCGATATTCTTATTTATAAAATCGATTTGCTGTGATACTCTCGATTATTATAGACGTCGTTTTAGGTTGTTATGAGCAATGACAGTACGTAATATTATGTCAAATTATGCCACAGATTATAAGTTATATGATTGGTCTCCGTAATGTCATTATGATATCATCATGACAAACATTTTGGGTGGGTTAATACAAATATTGGCTTACCGGAATTGAGCAATCATTTATAATAAGAGTTTTCATTTTTCACGTAGATATTAGGTATAATATCTACGTGAAAAATGAAAACTTAAAACACCTCAAAGAAAAGGATTAACATAAAATATCAAATAGCTGTTTTCTGAAACAAACTCAGTAGCTCATTATTAATTAATCGATTTACGTACGAATTAAGCTTGAACTCACACTTCGACGTTCGCCATTCAAATTGTAAGTAATTGAAAGCTATATTAATGAAATAGCTACTTCAATAATTAATTAATACCCATTGATGTCAAAATTGATCAATAAGTAAATCATTAGTTTCAGAACCAGAAGTTCTGAATAACCTCTCGTTTCATTAGATTTCAATAGATCAAATATTACGAAACTATACAATGTGGAGTGTGCCGACTATGGGTTTTGCCAATCTTGACTAGCTATAGCGACTAAACTATTGGATATATTTGATTGAATTTTCGTGTGCAGACTGCGGACGTCATTAGATATACGTAGTTGAATTTATTGTTATATTGTCGTCTCCACGTTGTATATTAATAAATAATATATTTCAGATAATAAAGATCCATTGGGTTACCTAGTAACAATAGTCTTGACAAATGTTAGTAGGTACTTAACTAATAACACAAACAGTGTACAGGTGATAAGTGACCTCACCAACGGGCTGTCATGTCTCCCGGCTATAGCACGTAGAACGCTGTTGGGGCTGCCACGGAGTCTGTTTAGCAACGAGGCCGCTCTCTTACGCCGTACAGCATTGAAGCATTCGGTACATGCCTCAGCGAAGATAGATGATGCGTTACAGAACCGAGGCAAACGCAACAGCACTCTAAATGTGTTGTTATACTGGATCCGTAGAGCATTGTAGGCATTGTATTAAGTTCACTTAAAGAAATTTATTTTCAAAATATGTACATCATTTAAAAACTAACAGACTTAAAATAATAATATGTACAAGTATATAAAAAAAGGAGGGGAAATAATCATAGGGCATCAAAAACTCATAATATCAAGTTCACCTAAATCATTAAGCATTCTTGCTCCTGGTTCTGTTCACATGTTTAGATGTTATTCTTTAAAACTCAAAAACTCAAAGCAACCAAACCAACCAATTACAGGCACTTTTGAATTGTCAAAGAGTCGGTCAGTTAGTCAGAAAGTTGAACCTATTTGTCCATTCCAAAACGTAGATCTCTATGGAGAAGAACAGGCAAGAAACTCCAAAGACACTCTTTTAAATCAAGATATTACAAAAAGTATTAGGTAGAGTATCTACGCATTTCTTGGATCCCTGCTACAGAATGATACTTTACGGCAAAATTGTCCTGGTACAATTCCAGACAAGAGTAATTTGAAAATACCCAAATATATTTTTCCTTATTAACTCCTCAAACGACATTTCTCTATTATTTAGTGTTTGCATTTTCATTGCGAATTTTAACGCCTTTTTTCATTAGTCTTCATAATCGAGAAACTTTGTAATTCTTAAGGCTTTAATTTAGGAGCCTTTGCATTGACTTTTGCCGTATCACTCTCACGTATACATATTATCTGTGTGCCACCCTATTTCTTCCCGTGGGTGTCGTAAAAGGCGACTAAGGGACTTACTAGACAATGGACAGCAGCGTTCTCTATGCATTTTAACAACATACTGCGATCGCCTACCCGCCTACCAAGCGTGGCGATTATGGCAAACCCCTCCCTTTGGGGGATGCCTATGTCCAGCAGTGGACGTCTTTTGGCTGAAATGATGATTGAATGATACAAAATTATTATAAATTAAAGTCGCCTTTCGTGTCTGTTTGTGTGACCGCGCTGTTCGTCTAAACTGCGCAACAGATTTGATGCGGTTTTCACCATCATTTAGAGAATTTCTTCCGGAAGCTTTATATGTACATAATCAGCCTATAATGTTGCCACTGTTGGGACAAAGGCCTATTCTCGGTAAGAGGGAGTAGACCGTAATCCACCACGCGGGCCCAGTGCGGGTTGGTAGATGTCACAAGTGTTCGAACTTTTGGTTCTAGAACATGCCGATGTTTTCCTTCACCGTTTTGAGAGCACTGGAGATGAAATAATTTACACAAAGTAAATCGCCTGTCAGGGTTTGAACCTACAACTTGGAAGTCGCGTTACCACTGGGCCACAACTGCTTTAATGTGTATAATACATTAATATTAAAAACTTACTTAGAATAAATAAATCTCTTTGTTATATGAAGTCGTAGAAACCGTGCCAAGCACTAGGCGGGTAACTAGTTTCTAATCTAACCTGAAACGGAAAAATATCATTCGAAATCTATCACCACACTAAAAATACTCCATCACATTTTTAATAGAAGAAGCATCTGCACCTTGACATTCATAATAGAATGGGTCATATGAATCAGACGGCTTCGTTTGAGGTCACATTAAAGGATAATAATATAATTTTAAGATCATCAACCATTATAAAATTACCTGCCACTCATTTACATACCCATATTTTAATTGAATTAAAGAATCTTTTAATTTACAGCCTCGTTTGTGTAGTGGTAGCAAGCGCGAATGCCGAGCGTGAGGTCTTGAGTTCGATCTCCGGGTCAGGCACTTTTTTAATTAGAAAATTATCAGTAGAAACCCCGGAATCTGGTTTTTTGAAGTGTAAACATCTTTATCCATGTTGAAGGCATATCGCTTAGCTTATTGTGGATACCTACTATAATATAGGTAGACCTTTGCCTACCGCTTCGAAAAATACTGCGTGATGATGTGATGCAACTTGTAAGAAAGTAGGTACCAGGCATAAATAAAAGAGAAATAATTATGACGAATAAAAAAAAAAGAGAGCCTAGCGATGAACTATGATGATTTCTCAAAAATGAGAGTGTAGCGATGAACTATGATAATTTCTCAAAAATGAGAGTTTAGCGATGAACTATGATGATTTCTCAAAAATGAGAATTTTGCGATGAACTATGATGATTTCTCAAAATTTAGAGTTTAGCGATGAACTATGATGATTTCTCAAAATTTAGAGTTTAGCGATGAACTATGATGATTTCTCAAAATTTAGAGTTTAGCGATGAACTATGATGATTTCTCAAAACTCAATTGAAGTTTGAATGCGAACAAAGCCGCAACAGCTAGTAGAATACATATCTAATTAATTGATTCATGCAATTTTTTTTTATGATTCACACGTCATTTTTATCAAAGTACTAAAAGTAACAGTGCGTTGGTTGTAACGTCATTTTTATCAAAGTACTAAAAGTAACAGTGCGTTGGTTGTTGTAACACTTGTTACTTGTTAATAGGAACCTTGAGGATGTCTATTGTGAGCAGCCAGTGACAGGCTGCTGACTATCGCCTACGGAATGAGTTATAAGTAGCCTTCGGATCACTCATGAGATGCGGTAGATGCGGTCTGTGCGTGCCTTTGGATTCGTTGAATTTTGTGGGCGTGGAAAGGAAAAAATATAATGTTTTTTTTTTTTATCAATTACACTTTGAGTATTGCCATATTTTACATATAGCTTTATGGTAGCTAAAAAGGTAATTGAAACACTTGATGATAAGTCACTGTGCAGACTTTTTATTTATTTACAAGGCAACTACAACAGGTAACAATCACAGTAGGTATATCACTAGGTTCACGTGTAGTTTTTGACCTGATTATCTCCCAAAGCGTAATCGCACAATATGACAAGCAACAGCAATAATATTTATGATAACTAGAGTAAGGATATACAGGCTGACTGTAAAAACATGCGACAAAATTTAAAGGGGTGTTCTACCCATTAATATGAACAACTTTTACCATCGGACCAGTTTAAAATTCGCAAAAAAAAATCGACCTTTATAGGAAGCGGCTGGTTATGTACCTTTGTAGGAAGGTCGATTTTTTTTTGCTAATTCTAATTCATATTAATGGGTAGAACACTCCCTTAAATTTTGTCGCATGTTTTCAGTCAGCCTGTATATAGGATAAAAGAATAAGACAGCCGTGGTCATTCAAGTTGGAAATGACAAGCACATGAGAATAAGACTTTAGAGGCCAGCAACGTATCGGTTTGATAACAAATGAAAACTTCCTTAGGCGCGTTGAGTAATTTTCGGTAGGGAACAACGTTATGGGTTCGCGTCACCGACATTCTAATGTTAACAGTCATATAGCAACACGAGCCACCGGCAATACGCGGTGGTAGACATTTTATAAAATAGGACTCTTCTAGTAAATACGCAAACACTGCAAACCAAGCCAAAGATTACCAAACAGTTGGCACTAGAACTCTATTCTTTGTTGCGTATACTACAAAGTATACATACAAAGCCTACCTGTCAAACATAAATTCATTTTATTTACATAAATATTTCTTGGAATTTAAGCTACAAACTGAATGCTGCTGAGATCATTCGCCTATAAAAGCATCGATGTTCAATGTTCATTGAATAAACATTACTCAATTGAAATTCTTATAACGTATAAGCAAAATAAACAGATAAATTACCTTTTTCGTTAAAGGTCGTAGTTGCAACAGAATTGAGCACAATATTGTATTAAGGTGTGCTCTTTGTTTATCTTCTTTACTTCAAGCAATTTTATCAAATACTTTGTTTGTAAGTTTTATAATTGTTAAGATATTTTAAACAGTAAACAGCCTTTTATTGACTGAGGGTACATTTGAGAAGATTCTTATGAATTCTTTCTTTTTAGTGTGGTTAGTGACTATCCTGGTATCAGAGTTTTTGTTTTTTATGCCGCCCATGGGCCTCTGACTTGGCTTCACATGCCGTCGAGAAATATCTATCAGACATGGTTATCTCACGATGTTTTTCTTCACCGCTTTTTAAGCTAGTAATAATTACACAATACGCACATGGATCCTCGAAATGTTTATGACTCGGCTGTCCGACGGTCACACCACTTGGCTATCACTTATGAATTAAGACAAGGGCAGATGGGGGATTCTAATTGCGAAGAAATGGGCCTAATAGGTCAAAGTTAAAGTTTACTTACAAAGCTTCTATTTATCCTAGAAAACTCGCCAAATCACCTAAATGATTTACTCCTCCCCTAACAGTATCTACACTGAGTTTACAATATGTTTTTGTTTTTAATATGTTTTCAGACGGCTTATCCCCAAAATAAAATTTCAAAGACAAACTCTTTTTCTCAAACAGACAATAAACAGGAATGTGCAAGATCCAAGTGACAACCTTGACATTAAAATGTCAACATTCCTTCATCGAGCGAGTTTCGAACATCGGGTCGAATCGTGTAACTTCGTGTTGCTTCGTTTTTGTTGCAGGTATTATGCGTTGTCTGTCACACCGGAGTCATAAAGTGGATTAAATTGATAGGATTAATTATTCATTGAATAATTTATATTAATGTAATATCATAACGTTGATTGTTTTGTTCAAAGTTAATCCGAAGCGATGATCTGAGATTAATCATATTTATATAATGTTCGTATCAATCTGTGTGGTCCTTTACTAAGACTCAATCATTTAGAAAAAGCATTTTCAGATTGTCTTTGCAGTATAAATCAACTGATTAACTGAATAAGAATAATGTAGCCGACGCTTAAATTAAATGTTAATGGAACCAATTGCGTCAGTAACCTTATTTTAATTAAAGCTGCTGGTAAGATCAGGGGCTCTCCAATGTGACATAGATAATTGGGCATTACTAGCGGCATATAGTTAAACTTAAATAATATAACAGAAATTTCTTGTACTAACTTGTCTGAAACATTTATCAACGGAAATCCAAAAATGCAAATAAAAATCGCACTTCAATCTTCGTTGCGTTACACTTCGGTGTGAGATGCATCCATTGTATTCGTCAATGAAGTCCAATGCTATCAATTATCTCGTTAATTACTGACACTTAGGTAAGTATTCAAATACAGCACAATTAAATAAATGAAGTTCTGTTTGTAATGTAAAACAACTTTTTACTAAATACTTAATGAAAGTATTTACGGTAATTATAACAAAAAAAATTTTTTGGTCTGTTTGTCGGTCTGTCTGTTTTGACGGGACTTTCACTGGCAGATAGCTGATGTTATAAGGGGTAATTTAGGCTATTTTATTTTAGAAAAAACCGGCCAAGTGTGAGTCGGACTCGCGCACGAAGGGTTCCGTACCATTATCTGTAAAAATGGCAAAAAAAAATCACGTTTGTTGTATGGGAGCCCCCCTTAAATATTTATTTTATTTTAATTTAATTATTTATTTTTAAAGTGAATATATAACTAAATATTCTGTGAATATTTCAAGCGTCTACCTGTTGCCGTTATCAATATCGAGCAAAAACGAGCAAAAAAATCACGTTTGTTGTATGGGAGCCCCCTTAAATATTTATTTTAATCTGTTTTTTTATTTTTTAGTATTTGTTGTTATAGCGGCAACAGAAATACATCATCTGTGAAAATTTCAACTGTTTAGGTATCACGGTTCATGAGATACAGCCTGGTGACAGACGGACAGACAGACAGACAGACAGACAGACAGACAGACAGACAGCCAGACAGACAGACAGACAGACGGCGGAGCCTTAGTAATAGGGTTCCCGTTTTACCCTTTGGGTACGGAACCCTAAAAACCACGCGGGCGAAGCCGCGGACAGTAGATAGTAATTTTCTAAAATAACACAGCAGGTGATGAGATGTCGGTTAAGGAATTTAACCTTTAAATGTCTTCAGTATGTTCTTAAATTAGCTATCTAGAATTTTATTGCATTACGACGTATCTATGTAATATATAATGAATCACCGGAAAATATTATAGAAGTTATATACCAGTAACTTACCAACACCCTGAAAAAAATTTCTCTAGGTCTCCTATAAGTGTTATTAGTTCTGGTTTGAAGGGCTCCTAAATTATCCTATTGACGGCCACTCTGTATACTCGTACAACCGGGGGGAATCAGCCCCACTGCAAGGTCACTCAAATACCAATGTAGCAATACAAACCCACAGCAGAGTCAGGTTGCCTGCCCACAGCATCAAGCAATATACAGGTTCAATAAGAAATAGATATCTTGTAAAATTGTACATACGAAAACTTATCAAGATAAAATGCCCAGTATAAGGTGATCTCGCATCGTCCATTATAGAACTATGTATAGTTTCGCGCTGCAGAATAAACTAAAACAAACAGGCCAACTTTGATAGGCTGGTGTGCGTGAAAGCTACGTCTTACACTCGCGTCACGTCATTGTGCTCTCATTGTGTTATTCAAGAGTGCGTGCATTTTGCGGCCAACAGCTGGACGCATATTTTTCGACGAGTTCTCAGCTTTGACCGTCTATCTAGACACATTTATATCTTTGTATTTATGCTATTAAAACAACATCTGCACTATTTTCGTATGCAATCAGGAGTGAGCAAAAAAACTTCTGCTAGAAATAAGTATAAATACGAATTAAATGTACCTCAATGTAGATTGCGATTATTTAGGATGAATGTATACAAGGTAGCAGGGAGATCGATGCGAAACCTGTTACTATGGATTCAGTACATGATTCTGGACCTTCCTGCGTTGAAAGGAAGTTCAACGTAAGGGGGGTCCAGGTTCCTGCCGGGGTTACGAGTTTGTCCGAAAGTGATATCGAGACCCTAGCACACAGGCATCGGAAGGAACACGGGTGGGTTTTAGTCAGTAAAAGTCTGACACGCCCTCCCGCTGCGTCCAGAGCGGGAGAAGTTATTTGATAATTTACCAAACAAAAAAAAATGGGGGGTCCAGGTTCATGTTCTGAACCCATGGTAACAGGGTGCGGATGCCCCTGCCACTCTGTATATTAATGTCATTCAGAAATCAGGTGTATAACAAGTTACTTAACTCGTTTAAAGAACTTCTCATCCCCATGTTCAAGAAAAATCTGACAAGTTGGTTATCGGATAATTGGTTTTATGACATTCGATGATTTTATGGAATTAGCGATTCTTTAACATTGATTTTAAAGTAACGATTACCTAAAGTTCGTTTTTTAATCCTAGATAGTAATTTGACATTTCAAATCTTTGTTGTTTGTTGGTTTTCAATTTGGGGTTTGACATTTGCACCTGTCAAATTACTATCTGGAATTAAAAAAACTTAAAAAAATGGCCTTATTGTAAATAACAAATATCAAAATGAATTGTAGTTAGTTAAGAATGACATTTGATTATGTTGTGGTACAACGTAGGTAGGTAAATAAAATATTAACATCATATTATGTAAAACTACATTTTTACAAATAAATAAATTCTGATTCTTTATAGGCTTTCCGTACATTGAGAGGTCAGCATAGACAAGTAAATAAAGCTTGTTTGTTATGTGTAGGTAGGTACATATGACGTTCATGTACAGACCACCAGTTGTCAAACCTGCATTAATCAGGGGATTTAAATATTAAATGAATTATTATTATACATTCAAATAGCTGCCATGCTGTGTGGCATTTAGATAGAATGTGGTTTTTTTCTAACTTGATCTACCAGTTATGAAACTATTTTGTTGTGCTGGTGAAATTTTTAAATGAAAGTCAATATAATATAAATTATGGGTTTTTTTACGTAGAACATTAAATACCGCTTTACTGTTCTACGTAAAAAAGCCGAGTACTTATTTTATTGGAAAAGTGTCAAGGAACGTACTTACGTTTACGTTCTTTGTTAAATTAAATGAGTTTTTTGATAAAATAACAGTTGTATATTGAATCACTGTAAAGCGACATACCTATACGAACTTTGCAATGGCGGACGTGCAAAAGGGTAGAGCAAAAACAGCACGTTAAGAAAGAGTTGGCCATATGACAGTGACCACAGATTAGACAAGAACATTCTCATTCATGCCATGTAAACAAGGCTACAGATTTACAAGTATTTATTCTAATATTCTTCAAAAGAAACAATAATCAAATAACCAGCTTAGGAATAATGTTATGCTCACAGCTCGAACATGAACATTTGAAAGAAAGAAAATATATAAATTTGTATGACCCAGACTAAGACCTGGCTGTGTGTACAGCCATCATGAGATTTCGACGGAACTTTTACTTCTTAGAGACTTGATTATATCATAATTCATAAACCAAGGGAAATGTTACAGCTTTTAATCAAGCCTTAAATCATCCATAAACTTTTTACAACCATTTAATTTCCGAACCGTATATCACTGCAACCATCTGTCACTCTGCTCTCATTCTCACATAAACAAGGTTGTATAACCAGCCAGTTATTCGGATGACATAACTCTATGCTAATCTCTATAGTTTATGGTAATCGTAGGGCCGGCCCGCCTATACGTGGTCCTTCTTGCAACACATCCGTTCAGAGTAGATACCGGTAGATTGCTTTAGAGGTAGTCGACCGTAATCAGATTAGCCGTGACACCTGTGAACTCTGAGGTTTTAAGACTAGATTGGCTGGACATTGTAGATACCTTTTACGTTGTGGTGATTTTAAGACCCTTTTGAGAAATCATAAGATAGCTGATGTAGGTGTCAAATACAAATATCTAAGACAATTTTTTCGGGCAGTTATTAATTCTGAACAGTTTGATAGTTCCGAGCGTTTTTCAACCATCTAAGGGTGTATTTGTCAACAATTCATACAGTAAAGAGAAGTTTAAACGTCAAAAAGCACAAGTTGGTCATTACTTATTTTTCAAGCAACGATAATAAATAAACCCCTTGGTTGCCAGCAAGTGTTAGGCTCTCCACTTCTATTGCTCATAAATTTGGGAAGCAGATTGTGAAATCTGCCACCACTTTAGTGAGACATACAAAGAATATAAACTATATAAGTCAAATAAAAGCACAAAGACCGTCGAAAGTTATATCAGAGTCTTTAGAAAGGTGTCAATCAATCCTCCCTTTGCAAATAAGACCCAACCTTTTAAGTTAGTTATTGTACCATCTGTCAACCTTTGACAGATGAGGCCGTCGCCGTATTGCAATCAACTTTGACATTACCTCGGCTTTCGGGGGCGGTCGGCTCTCATTCGGGTGCTCTCGGAATGCGTACGCGTGACTAGCGTTTTGCAATGCATACTTTGTCATAAAGCGATCGTGTTTGAACGACACGAATAATGATGGATGTTGAAAATGGTTTTATATTGTAATATTTATCTTGACGTTTTGCATGAGAATTGGACATCTTGTTGTTAAACAATAGCTCTGTGCAATAGTATTTAGTTTATGCCACGATGTGAATTGTGAAGTCGTTAGCTTATGGTTCACTTGCTTGCTAATAATATAGTCATCAAAACTAAGAATATGACAAAATGAATACTTACATCTTATTTTTGTTTGTTTTAAAACAAACCATGACAATTACCTCCTTTTTTAAGTCAGTTCAAAATTAATAGGAGGTATTTTTTGTCGTGGGTATTATCAACCGTCGTGAATACACATGACGACATACCTATGTATTATGTATTATTCTCCTAAAATAAGCTTGGAACTGAGGATCCCAGTTTAGTCATTCCAATCTAGTGTAGTGGACACGTTCTTTATTAAAAATATAACAATACCATTCAGATTGGGAACCAATATAAGCAAAAAATTCGACCATTCTTCCAATCTATATAGTACTTACTAACTCCATGAGTACCCTACTTCCATGCTATTATAAAGTACATTCTAATTCCTGACTGCCTCGTTGGTCTAGTGGTCGCACTCGCTACTGCTGAGCATGGGGTCCTGGGTTCAATTCCCAGGTCGGGCAAAGTGTTATTGGGTTTTTCCTTCTGGAATTCCAGAAGCCCGGAGTCTGGATTTGTGCCCGGTTGATGGCAATAGGCTCGCCCCCTATTACATGGGACTTAAACATAACTGGCGAAATGTGGGTGTAATATAGGTACACCTCTGCCCAACTCTTCGGGGAAACAAGGCGTGATGTTATTCTAATTCCATGCTATTAAAAGTACTTACATATTCCATGCTCAAACTGTCACTTCCTGTTACACACTTCCGTCCCTTTTCACGAAATCACTCTCAAAGAAAGCGAGAGCGGAAAGATATTACACATCAAAAAACTCTTTTGCTTAATATTTTTAATTTTAAACACAAATCTCATCAACCTCTCTTTGTCGACAGATGCGACTCGGACCACACAGCCGAGATGCTATTCACGCACCTCCAAGCCCTAATAGAGAGACCAGAAAACCAAAAGAAGTTCGCGGACATCGAGCGCAAACTACAAATGCGTGGAGCCTTACCATCATCGAAAAAACCCCCGGACTCTTCCCTAGGCAGTGAAGTATCCAGGGAATCGGACTCGGGGAGCAACGAGGAGAGATGTGTGGCCAACTTATATGACAGTTTGGCCGCTGAGTTGAAGCAAAAGCTATCGACAGGTAAAAGGGGATTAGGTCAGTCTTTTTGATTATTTTTTGTAGGTAGATGTCGCTTGCTACTCCACGCCTTTTAAAATGGCTTCCAAAAAGAAGGAGGGTATAATTTTATTATGTTCGTCTGTATGTTATGTTGTTTGAAGCTTTGTTTTATGTATGTGCTGAATGCTGCGGAAATGAAGATGGAAATGATTTAGGCTTATTTTATTATTGTGATTAACATTTAGAAGGAATTTCACCATTGAAATGTATTCGAAATAGAAGTTTTATGTGTAACCTTTTTAAAGAAAACTTTTGTAGATGAGAACATGTTTTTGTGTTCCGTATTCAAAAACTTAAAACTGAGTTTTTTCAAAGATACTATAGAAGTTTTTTGGTACCATGTAATTTTATGTATGTTGCCCAATTCAAGCTTTGCGGTTAAAGAAAACTTTAATCCATAAGGATTAAATAAGGGACAAGGGGGGGGGGGGGTTAATAAGACATTTTACTACATTTTGAATTAAGTTACAAGTTAGCACAATTTCTATTTACACTAAGCTGACAATTTTTAAGTCCCCACAATCCACCCCCACAAATTGACCCCCACAAACTCACCGCCACTCACTCACCCCCTCCATCTTACAGGCAAGAGCCCGATCCTGTTGCCTCCTCGAGACTACGACACGGTCCATCGCCAAAAAGGGAACCTCTCCAACATCGACACGAGACGCTGCCTCAACCAGAACATCGTGGGGGTGAATGCGAGGCGTAAGCTCGAGTCTTCGGGAGGGAGTTCCGGGATAGGAAGCGATCTCGCCCCCTCGCCCGAGAGGAATGAGTACAGGCAGCATGATAATCATAGTACTAGTGGTGAGTTGATGCTTTTAATATTTTTTTTAGTTAGTAAAGTGTTGTGCCCTCACAGGAATTGCTCAGAGCGTAGTGCTGTTGCGTTCAACCGTAGATCCCCGGGCCCATACTAATAGACATGGATTTATTTATTTATAAAACCAATCTGCATTACCTACATTAGCTAATCGTAATAATCACATTCTATTTTTTTGTAAATTTTGACGTTCAAAGTGCCTCTTATGTGCCTATTTGAAATAAATAATTTGACTTTGATTTTTTTCATAGATATATCATTTATTTTTTTAACATAATTATGTGCTTAGAACAGTGACCGTGTGGACGAAAAATATATATTATTATAGTTACCATCCTACAGGACTTTCGGTCCGAATAATATCGTTTCTAGTTTTGGTGGACAAACAGTGTAAATCTACGAAAACTGCCGAGAGAAAAAAGGATAGTTTTTACTCGTAGCTTACTACAAAGTTTTCTTAAAATTTAATCTAAAGCTAGTTTGCTACAAAATGTTATAATATAACCATATTACAAGTTAGAGGATTATATCCAAGATAGGAATGCTTGGAAACGTGCTGGTCCAGCTCCATATGACAATCTAGAGTCTAGACAAATTCAAATTGGTTGCTATTATAATTGTATAATTTGTTATTTTTGTGACATTGATATTACATCCTGTGATTACCTAAACTCACACACTGACTTATTATTTTAAAATTTTTATGAAAACATATACTTTTACGATGTTTGTAAATATGTGAGCAATCTCATAATTAAGTTATTTTTCATTGCTTAGTTTTTAATTATTTTTACCTATTATGGTATAATAATTTTATTCTAGGTGCATCGTCTTCACATATAATCATATAATTAATGTACTCAAACAAAATATTGTAAAACATTTTTAAAAGAGTAACAATGGAGTTTCTTTCCCATTCTTCTCCATACGAAACTACCTTTTGGAAGGGGCAACTAGAATGAATTCTATTTTTTTTGACGCGATTCTGGTTGAATTTTTTTTTAAAAAGGTTCCATAAATGGTTCTCTGATCCGTTTAACAATACACATCAAAATTCATAATCCTATTTCGCACACCGTCAGATAAATAAAACTATTACTACACTATCAGTAACAAAAAATATATAATGGGTATGATTAGGCAGTTGCGTGTATCATCACCAGAATGATTGTCAGATTCTTTTTTTTTTGTTATATTTCAAGATGAGACCGCACCTATTAAGGTTGAAATAAAAAATGTATTTCCGCGTTCCTGAGCGTGATTGGTAAAAAAATTGAATATTTTATTGTATATTTTGATAGTAAAATAAAGATAAATAAGTTTGTTTGGGTTTAACGCTCAAATGATTTTTTTTTCTGATATTTCAAGTTTCACCGCTTGCGGGGGTGATAAGTGTGATAACCCAAACAAAAGTCATCAAATTAATTTACTTTTCATTTTATCATGTTTAGATCACCACGTTTGCGGAGTATCGCTGGCTAACTTAATTTGACTCTGTATGAGAAAAGACAATAGCCCTATAGTAAAGACGCCAGCATTACGAGTTTGTCCGAAAGGGATATCTGGCCCTGGCACACAGACAAATTAAGGAACACGGGGGTTTGTTTTAGTCAGTAAAAGTCTGACACTTTCTCCCGCTCCGCCCAGAGCGGGAGAAGTTATCTGATAATTTCCCACCCAAAAAAAAAAAACCTGTCAAGCTACCCGATACTGTCAAATTTTCCCAAACAACCTTGAACCTTAAAGATTTTCAATAGCTTGATGTGCGCCATCTGTACATACTTATCGAGCAGCAAATAATAATATCGTAAACTTGAAGAAAAATGTGTTTTGGAAATTTATGTTATTAGCAAATGCGGTCATTCGTCGTGACCACCCAGTTTGCATCACCGACCGATTCGTACCAAAACCGCAGGTTTTTGAATAACTTATAAAAATATTACGTAGTATTTTGTTATTTATTACTGACTATGTTCATGTAATATTTGATGGTAATATGGCTGTCTGTTGATTTATGTATGTTTTAATAAACTACTCAATTGCTTAACTTTTAACCGACTTAAAAAAAAGGAGGAGGTTCTCAATTCGACTGTATGTTTTTGTATGATTGTTACGCGATTAGTCCGCCAATTATGAATTGATTTTGATGACTCTCTTTTTTAGTTGGTACGTCTCACTTCAAGTGTGGTCCCATATAAATTTTATCGAAATTTATTCAGCGCTTTAAAAAAAAAAACAACAAATACAAAAAATATTTACACAGATGACGGTTTTTTATTTATGTTCATCGATAGTTTCGTCAATTATGGACCGATTTCGGAAATTCTTTTTTAATTTGATAAAAAAAACTTGCGCGGTGTTTCCATATAAATGTTATTAACTTTACTTGTTTAGTTTTTGAGTTAGCTTTAATAATATGTACTATAAATAACAATACGTTTTTTGGAAGTAGGTTTTTTTTTTTGTAATTGTATTTTCGGTGTCATTCTATGAATGTGTGACCACATCGTATTACTAATATAGAGGTATGAGGAACAGAGTATAAAATTACTCATCCTCCATAGAAAAGGAAGGATCCTCCGAGCAGACGAGAGTTGTGTCTGGTGGGCAACTGCCCGACGGATAATGTTGGCACGGTGTATATATGCGCGTTCAATCAAACTTCAAACAATTCCGCGGTCTTCACATAGTCTAAAATATACCAACACACATTTATATTTCGAATGCTTTCATGAAATTAATCCGGTTGCACGCAAATGTCAAAAAAAGTTGCGCGCAGAAGCTTACGACATTGGTCAGCATTCACCGGTATATTATATATCAGTTTCTTAAGAATTTTTTATTACTTTTGTTAACATAATGTTCACTTCCTGGTTGAAAGTAGACTGTCTCGTTGGCTTAGTGGTCGCCAGCACTGATGCTGAGCATGAAGTCCTGGGTTCGATTCCCAGGTCGGGCAAAGTGTTATTGTGTTTTTCCATCACGAATCTCTCAGTAGCAGCCCGCAGACTGGATTTGTGCCCGGTTGATGGCAATAGGCTTTCTCCCTATTACATGGGCGAAATGTGAGTGTAGTTACTATTATAGGTGCCTCTGCCTAACCCTTCGGGGTTGAAAAGGAAAAGTAGAAATAATTTTCATAGGGATTGTAAACAATATACATCCAGGGCCCAGGAATAGAAAGAAGCTTTTATAAAATGGGAAACATCTGTTTATTTTGAAAAAGAGAAATAAATATGCTTTTGGAACACGCATAGGAATTGCATTGAAAAATTGCGATTTGCAATTGCGAAATTGGTTGAATGCTGCTTTTTCAGGTTATGTAAATATATGTTGTTTTAAACCTAAAAGTAGAGTCCGACCGAATTTCGTTTTCGGTTTTCGGCAATTTTCGCCAGACATACGAATACCTACTATGCATTTTCGGGAATTTTATTTTTGGCCGATACAATGATTAAAAGACTGACATCCTATTTATTTTACTTTTTACCAGACAAAAACCTATTCGGTTTTCGGCAGAATTTCACTTTGATTCGGCTGAAAAATATAACCATATTCGCTCGGACTCTGGCTTTTATGTTTAAAAATAACACAAATATTCGATTACCTCAGCACACAAAGTTTAGCATACCTAATTATTATTCGCAAAGTAATTACATGTATGGCCTTCAATGCGCGATAGAAATAAGGTTTTTTATTATAGATATTATTGGTTTCATGTTTTAAATAATAATGATTGTTAAGGCTAATATTAAATAATATGTATATAATAAATTAAATAATTGGTAAGGTTATTACAAAAATAATACAAATAAAAATAATATATAATTCCATATAGCATGGTGTATATAGTTGTTTTAAAAATACATTAAAGAGCATAATGTTTGGCTCATGGCATGCAAACATTTTTGGTAACATTACAAAATGTTTCCCGTCAGTAAATTCATTCATGCTGTAAAAAATATTGTTATTTAACCATTTCAGTAATATTTTTTTAAACAATCTAAAATCTAAAGTTTTTAAATCACTTGGCATTTTATTTTAAATTCGAACACACATGGCTAAACACACGTGTGTTTATTATTCTTTGATGGTTATACTAAAATTCATGATACTTACAGTATTTTTATCTCACGAAGGGACGCACGCTTTACTTGTGGTTACCAAGTGTACAAAAACACTGTGAATGTGTGTGTGAGCACAGGAGCTCTTGGTACCTACCGTCCGAGACAATGGCGAAGTCGGATGTGAGTGTGTGTTATGTGCTGACGCTACTTGTCTTCACGCACACAATTTACAGCGTGTTTGTACATTTGTATAGCATAACTAAAGCGCGCGTCGCTTCGTGAGAAAAAAAATACTATATTTGCTTAGTAGCAAAAATAAGAGGCCTTAACTTTTATTTAGCATTCAATATAAAAATAACAGGTGCCTACGTAGCTCTGTACTTATTTCAAAATTAGTAGAATTTATGACGTTGCTATCCGGAAAAGTACCGGAGTTACCGACATAGTTTGCAGAGTGAGCAAGCTGAAGTAGCAGTGGGCTTGCCATGTTTGTCGAAGGACCGATGGCCGGTGGAGCAGACGACTCCTGGAGTTGAGACCGCGAATCGGCAAGCATAGTGTGGAACGCCCCGAGCTAGATGGACCGACGACTTTTAAAAGGCTGGGACAGACTGAATGCGGAAGGTACAGGACAAGGTGTTGTGGCGTGACCTGGGAGAGGACCATGTCTAGCAGTGGACTAGGCGTGGCTAGGTGGTGGGTAGGTGGCTAGTGGTAGTGGTGTAGGCTGAGTTGATTGAGGACTTTGTTACTCCGAATGAACGAATAATTAGAGTAATAATAATAAATCTTTATTGAGATAATATGAGGTTACACAATCATATGAAGCCTCTGAAACCCAAACTAGGTAAAAAAAACCTGTATATCAGGAGTCAGTGCCTTCTCCCATTTCATTACACTAATTGTTATGCCAAAAAGAGTGAGTCGATTTATAAAAAAAAATCCCGTATTTTTTTCTAATGGACAAAATAATAGTCTCATAGACTCGTCCCCATGTTCAATCATTTACTCATATAATACCTACAATAAAAAACCTAACATATGATTAATATCCAATTACAGTATGGGAGTCGTTTTCTATAGGAAGTGACGTCATGAGACGGTTATTACTTCAAAGAACATGGTATCAAGCCATTGTTGTTTGTATTCTTAATTGTTCTGTGATAAAAAAATGGATTGGATCAGGAACGCAATTTGTATCGGAAGGTTTTTAAAAGCCTTCATTAAAATAAGCCCCGCGTTTTATAACATGAGGGCACACTTCACAGCATTTTTTTTTAAGTATTTCATTTTAGTATGACTGTTTGAATTTAAAAATAAATTAAACCTATCTGACATTTATAAGAAAACTTTAATCTATCTATATGGATGTATAAAAATAAATAAATTTAATATCTATAACATATTTTATTTTATTTTTGGATACTATGGGTGTATGTGTAAAACAAGCTTGAAATAAATGAATTTTATTTTATTTATTTATTATTTATTAGAATGCTGATTTAAAATCAGCATTATTATACTAAAATAAAATACTTAGTGATCATGTAAATGGTGCGAAATACAGTAGTCACAATGTTGTTTTTACATTTAATCAGTCTCAGGTGAAATTATGCTATAAGCCTACGTAATAAAGCATAAAAATCGTCAACCCTGCTTTCGGAAAATATACCAGACGCGGCTACACCGCCAGGGCAGATTAAGCATGGCCCCGGAACGCGTTGTTGTATTGTACACGAAGAGCATTGTAGGTACTCTTCGTATACACTATTTCTCTTCGCACTACTGGGACACAGGCCTCCTCTTTCTGAGAGGGAGTGAGCCATAATCCAACGCGGGCGTTGGTGGATGTCAAATGTCTTCGAATTTTTGGTTCAATTTGTTTAGATTGTGCCTAGCCTTTTCCCTAATATGTTGGGATCGGCTTCCAGTCTTACCGGATACAACTAAAAACCAGTATTTGACATGGAGCGACTGCCTATCTGACCTCCACAACCCAGTTATTGTGTAATACGATACCCCTTGGTAAGACTGGTAGACTTTCGGGCTTCTGACGACTCGTAAGGACTGTCAAAGATCCACGAATGATAGCCGAGACCAACGGCTTAACGTGCTTTCCGAGGCACAGAGAAGTCGCGGTATATAAAGATGGACTCACGGACCAGCTCGACCCATGCGGCTGTGAGCCTCTGACACAGACAGACCTGGCTTGTGACAGATATATTAGCATACAAATCACCACAGTTTTCAAACGTCCTTATAATAAAAATAATAATTTAAGCTACATACATAGCCATTAATTCTAACGTATCTACGTTTGCTCTCAAATAGTTCAAGAGCATAACCTTCGACGTATTAAAGCATTGAGACACCTAATGACTTGTGAAACATTTGCTTCTAAAATATTCACACCTCACTTTATAACCGACCTACTTGCTTCAAATCTGACAAGGAAATTAAAACTCTATGTTTGAAAGTTTAGGGTGCAAAGTTAAACGTATGTGTTATGTAGATACGTATGTTTTTTAGCAAGAGGCTTTAGAAAACTCGAGCAACGCGTTCCCTTTCAAAAATTTTGACGGTTATTTTAGACACGCAATTTTTGAAAGAGATCTATAGGTATGTTACTTGCCTTTCCCATAGAGGCTTTAAAAAGTAAGACATGCGTATAAATCAAAAATACCTAATTTTCCTACATTTTTTAAAGCCCCCCCCAATTACATGGGACTTATACTTAAGTGGCGAAATGTGAGTGTACCTACACCTCCGCGGCTCTGCCCACCCCTTTGGAAATACAAGGCGTGGTGTTATGTTATGTTCAAAGTCAAATTATTTATTTCAAATAGGGACATAAAAGGCACTTTGAACGTCAAAATTTACAAAAAAATAGAATTGATTCTAGTCGCCCCTTCCAAAAGGTAGCTTCCTATGGAGAAGAATGGGTAAGAAACTCCACCGTTACTCTTTTAAAATGTTTTACAATATTTTTTGTATTATGTACATTAATTATATAATAATATGTGAAGACCATGCACCTAGAATAAACTTACTATACCACAATAGGTAAACAGAATTAATAATGAAGGCTTCTACATATTGGCTCGATTTGTCGACACTGCACCGGTAGAACAATTTCCTTGAATTTTTCATAGAAATGGTTCTACCGGTGTTACGACGCGCAACAAGTTGAGCCAAAAGTTGAGTTGGGTTGATGAAGAAGCCTTGAAGCAATGACTGATAAATTAATTAAGGCTCTTACAGACTCACGCGATATCGCGGGCGCGACAGGCACCGACAAAGAAATTGTGCTACTTAGTGTCGTGTCGCGCCCGCGATATCGCACCCGTCTGTACGAGCCTTTATGTGATAGATACATGGTGCTCACATATTTACTAACATTCTAAAAAAAAAATACGTTTTCCTAAAAAAAAAAAATATCAGTGTTTGAGATAATCACAGAACGTAAAATAAATGTCATAAAAATAATAAATTATACAATTAAAATATCAACCACTTTGATTTTGTCTAGACTCTAGATTGGATGGAGCTGGACCAGCATGATTCCAAGCATTCCTATGTATTATAATCCTCTAAGGTGTTGTACTACGTGACCAAAACAATTAGGCGCATGCCAGCTAAGACGTCATTGGAACTAGACTACAGAGAGTGCCATCTACGAAGACGCGCCCCACTCTTTTTCCTAATCGCTTGCAGTGAGAGTGTGCATCCCTTTCACGAGCGATCCCTTTGCGATAGGTACGAATTGCCTATGAGTGCGCACGCACACTACGATGAATAAATCAGCTCGGACCGAACTTCCCACACCCCGCGGCCCTCTTGACAAAAAAATAAGTGGGGCGCGTCTTCGTGGATGGCATTATCTGTACAACTAGTGCCTACTAGTATTTAGCCATAAACACCGTGGAAAAAGTGTACTAGTTTGTAGTTTTTAAAAAGTGTTCATGTACTTGTGTTCTTGTGTTTTTAAAGTAACTACGAGCAGTAGACACTAAACCGCATTCCTGTCATGCGCCTAATTGTTTTGGTCACGTAGTTATCATGATAATTGTAACTTGCGTACCTTTTACAAAAGATTATTAGAAGATAAATGATAAACCCAACACATTACAAAAATAAAAAAAAAACTATCAAAGCAAACTAACCTCAAAAGCGAAGAATACGCAAGTTTTTCACATGCACAAACACCAAATAGGCAGTTTAGACACTCCCACGCCTCACGCATTAAAAACAATACTGTGCGACAGAGACAGAAAACGGTTTTCCATTATGGACGCCAGTTTTCCCAAAGAAGAAAAAATTGCGATTGTGTTGAAAGGATTTTCAATGAATGACCTTCCTATTCACAGTGGAGATTCCTTTGTTTATAGTTGTTTTAATAGTCTCTGGTATATGCAGTTTCTGTCAAACAAAAGGCAGCTTTGTTTATAAACAAACGTAGATAAATACAGGTATCTTGTTAAGTTAAATTGACTTCCAACTTAATTTGTACGTTCGTCCGTTTTGTTATATGAAATGGCTCTAATACGGAAAATTGACGGAGGGTTTTAATTTGCTTGACAATTAATTTCTCCGATTGTACTTTCCGATATTATTAGCAGTCAACTGCTGAGCATAATTAAAGCATGAAGGAGGAATTGTATTCGGTAAACGATTTTAGGCTTGTTGAATATCGTGGGTCGGAATATTTTCAAGAACTAGATAAATCTTACTAACTCAATAGATTTGTATTGATAAAAAATAGGTACCTAAGTAGGTACAGAGAGCAAAATGAGATAACAATTTTAATCAATCCAAACTGCGTTTTTTAATTAAGTTCCATCTTTGATTCAACTTTAACCAATATTTTACATAACTTCATTTACCGTGTTAAGAATCTTAATAAAAATACATCCAATCATCATCAACCATAATAAAATCAGTCTACATTTTGTAGGTCATAGGTACCTACACTAAACACTGAAATAATAAGATAACCAACATTTGGAAGCAATCAGTGTACCGATGTCTTGAGCAATTCATTATGTCATTAGCAAATTGGATTTTAACGACTAAAGCACGTGATACATGCCTGTAACTTGCGCAAAAGTATGCAAGTCACTTGCAATTATACCATAACAACTGCTTCTGTTTGATGAACGTCACAATGGCATGTTAACCATAGATTTATATCGAAAGATATTCCCCGCCCTACCGCGCCAAAAATTGATCACTTTTGTGCGTTAGTTCTCATCTGTCACACAATGGCGTAGTGAATGGTCGACTGTACTTAATGGGGAAGGCCGGTCAAAGCTATTTGTAGATGGCGTGACCATAGCTAGGTCCCTCCGCTCCGGCCTATACTAAATTTGACATTTCGTCCAGTCAATGCCTTTCGTTCCATTTCGAGTTCATTTAATTGTTCATTCATGCTGCTGTATTTACTTCACTATTTCGTTATTTTCGATGATTTTAAAAAATTACAAAAAAATAAAATAAAATTATAAAAATACAAGGCGAGAGGTGGTTTTATTTTATTTTTGCGAAAATTATTCATTATTGTGTTTTTAAATGCTCTGAAAATAGAGTCCACTATTTTCCGAAAGAGCTATTTGTAGAGAAAAAATTATAAGTAAACAGTTTGAATAAAATTTATGTCGTAAACATTTTGAAGAAAGTGATTACGAGGAAGAAAACAATAATTATGGTTTTAAATTCTGACACTTTTCATGTCGAATATAAATCAAAATAAAAGATTAATCTTATATTTTTAACCGACTTCCAAAAAGGAGGAGGTTCTCAATTCGGCGCTGTTTTTTTTTTTTAGTTCTTTTTTTTATATTTTTTTTGTTTTTTACATTGTTCTCACATAATATAGAAGCAACAAGAATAATGTACCCAGGATTTTGTAATATCTTGATTTATAAGAGTGTCCTTGGAGTTTCTTGCCTGTTCTTCTCCATAGAGATCTACGTTTTGGAATGGGCAAATAGCTTCCACTTTCTGACTAACTGACCGACTCTTCCGACAATTCAAAAGTGCCTGAATTTGAAAATGCTTTAATTGAAATAAATGCTTTGAGTTTGAGTAATTATAATACTATGGGAACAGAAACTATCTGCGACAGCGCCATTTTGACAGTTGCCTTCCCCATTGTCAACGCTACACTAGTGCGTTCGTTATAACTTGACGCTTACCGCGATTGGTAGCACTGAATTTTACCGTCTTAGTTAGAAAACTTATCTATACACATGAACTACACATGACTGCAAAATTCAGTGCGAACGTAATTTTTGTTACATTAAGTCATCAAAACATTTATTTTAAAAATCGTAATTAATTTGAAAAGACTGTACGTACACATGGAAAGTAGGTGGCTCTTTAGCTTTATTATAATTTTTAGAATTGTTGGTACTACATTTCCTGAATGCATTTTATGTGCTAAAAACAACAAGGTCACCTAAAACTTCGTCGCAAAACTTAGTAAGTATTGAAACTTCTCGCGCGACATAAATACGATGAGGGCAAATCTTTGATTTATATTTCTGATGTAAACAGCTTGCATAAAAGTGTGCAAGTTGCAGCTTGGAAGCTCCTTGTATCCTTGCAAGTAGTTTTTGCAACTTACATTAATGTATTTACGGGTTAACTCTGCACAATAACTACATGTGCATTAGGCACGTTTGCACTACTTCAATAATGAGAGTTGTGTAAAACTTTAATTACTAGAAATTAAATGTAAAAGTGTTCATTAAATGAAAGTAATTTGATGTGAAATGTTATTGTTCTTAAATCAAGGTCACAGTGTAAAAGATTTGTTGAATTTTTTGGTAAAATTTTCTAAGCAGATGTTAATTTAGCTATGGAATGTCAATTGTTAGCCAGGCTAAATGCAATAAGTCTAAGCTCGGTAACGCATAGGAAAGCCCCTCAGCGAATCACTTTCCAAATATTAATTTAAGTAATAGCAGGCTAATTAAATTGGCCTTCACAATCCGGATTTCCATATTAATTTGCTACCAGAAGTTCAAATCTTAAGGTATTCACATATTTAAGCAATCAGCTGCAACCGGTTAGACTGGAAGCCGACCCCAACAATCTAGGGATTGCTTAAATATCATCATCTCCCTAGCCTTTTCGCACAACACAATCCAAAATGTGTTTTTCAGCAGTGTTTTACAAAACTATAAAAACTACTACAAGTAAAACAGCATTGCAAAAGTCATATCTACTCTATTTAATAATGCCAAACTTAATGTACAGACGCCAGCACATCAAGCTACTACAATCTGTCAAACTTCTTTAATAGAATTTCAACTTTATCCCTACAGCATAAGGTTCAAGGTTGATTGGGAAAATTTGACAGTTTCGGATAGCTTGACCTGCTGGCGTCTGTACCTACCAACAGCTTACAAATTGCAACAAACTCAATCTCAACTATTTCGCAGTACCTACCTACAAAAGTTTATTAAACTCAACAACAAACAATGCTTTGATAATTATTATATTTTCCCATAAAGCACTGGGGAATCAGAACAATATTCTTTTAACAATGAAATGAAACTGAGTACTTTGCCCGAATCACATGTAATTGGTGCGCTTTTCAACTTCATGCCTGCGTGAGAACATCATAAGGCTGTCAAACGGTTTTTTTTAATTATTAATAACTAGCGCCATGTCAGGGTGCTTCGCAGAGTTTTTACGACTTAAGAAAACATAGAGATTTCTTTATGTAAGTTTAATATAATTAATGTATTATATGCATAAACCTTCCGGAATTAATAATCTAAATATTGGTGACAACCACAAAAAAATCCTTTGCGGAGTTTAGAAGAACAACGCGGTCACACAGACAGACACGAAAAGTGACTTTAATTTATAATATTTATAGATTTCAGATGTTATCTTTATGGATTTATATGATGAGAATTTATTTGTAATCATTAGCACAATTTCTATGAAAACTTCATAGAAAGTGTCGCTCTGCGTGACGCGCCCGCGATATCGCGCCAGTCTACACGAGTCTAACAATTAACTAAAATATAACAATATACCGCCTAAGACAATAGTAATATTATGCGTTGATTGTGAAATGTTTCGGACAAACTTTAATTTACAAACTAAATAAAATTAATTGATTGTTATCCTCATAATTTGTGATCACAACAAACCGACCACAATAACAAAACTTCTGATTAAGAAGAAAAAGATAAAAGTATGTGTATTTATATATTTGTTTTATTATTATTTTGTACAAAGTGTATTTATTAGATTTTAAGGTGCTGACAAGAGCCAAATGATAAAAGTAGGCTGGTCTTAAACAAAATAATTGCCAAATCTATACAGTTTGTGGTAGCGGAAATAATATATGCTTCTTGAAAATATTTCTCAGAACTTGGTTGTTACCAAAACACGTTTAGAAAAAAAAATCTTGATACAAATTAACGGTAAACTAACCCTTTGAGTTTCAATCCAAAATAGCTGTATTAAATATCAACGTACGGTTGATATCTAATTAATAACAAGAACGTCTTATTTGTATGCAGAACTTGGGTGTTTTTTTTATTTTCGATTACTGAACTCATTTTTGAGTAAATAGATAATTGCTTCATATTTTCAAATAAATTACAAGCGTTGTGTCATCGCGCTTCTCGTTCTTTTGTAAGCAGTCTGACAGTGACCATGGTTCAGCCGTTGTCAGCGTCTTAAGGGCATACTTATCACTTATCTAGTTGAATTTCCAAAATAAATATTTCATTTGCAAAAGATTTAACCTAATCGATCGACCCGTGCGGTTGTTATTACACATCCAAAAGCCCCGCGGCCTGCTGTGCATATCTCAGCCATTAACACTACTGTTTTAACCGTCTAACTAAAGCTTCAATCAAAAACAGAGTAACTGTTTTAAGAACCGCTATTCAAAAATAACATCTTGACAGGTGCGTGTTGGAAGACACACTGTATACAAGTTCGTAGTCGTGTTAAATATTGTGTTATGGCATGATTCAACACCTCCGGATAAGAATCGGATAACCTTTCCTATAGACAATAATTTCAAACTTTTACGTTACATTATAAATTATCTGGCAGAAACATAATTTAATTTAATTTATTTCAGACACAAGTGATCCATATTTTTGTTAGTATACTTAAGAATTATTTTAGTAACCAAAGCTTCAAATACACACCACAAGTATACTAACTAAAAATTAAATAAAAGAAGGACTCACATAAATAAACTCACAATCAACCTGTAATTAAACTAAATTGTGCAGTCTATATGAATTAATGAATGAATGATTGAAATGCGTTGACCCCACTGTGGTTATATCAGCCTCGATTACTCGAATGAACCCAAAGATTCACACTAGCCCCTGGAGCCTCATGTTTCATAAGACTACAGAGACCATTCTTTGTCAAAGAGTAGATCAGGGGACGCGATAATGGTAGGAAAGACGTGCCCTTGGGTTATACCGGATATGCATTTTTGAGCAAGAATTGAAGAAAAATTCAACATTAATCAGTTTTCTTACACGAGATAATCTAATTAATAAAAATCTTAAATTCACTTACAGAACGCACAGCCTTAACCGCTGGGTCTATAGGAACATTTTGCACAAGAGAGTTACATTTTGCACAAGAGAGTTACATTTTGCACAAAGGTCGCGCACGATTGGTAAGGAAAGATTTTTGAAAATTCACCCCCTAAACGGGTTAAGGGAATGAAAGTTTGTATGTATCTTTGATTATTTAAAGAGTGTCGCGCTGCAAAAGAACTAAAACAATCAGGCCAACTTTGGTGCGCGTGACAGCTGTCTTACACTCGCGCCACGTTATTCTGCTGTCATTGTGTTATTTTAGTGTGCGAGCATTTTGGACGCATTTTTTTTCGACGATTTTACAGTTTTGACTGTCTATCTTGACATAAATTTATATCTTGTCAAATTTGCTCATGAGAAACCTATCGGCACACGGCTTTTAATACATAAGTCTAATTAAAGAAATCCTAGAAGGACCTCTTTATGAAAATGGCTCCATAAATAAATAACTCATTTGATTATACATCAGTTAATTTATTGTGAGTTTCATATTAAAGAGTTTCTATAAAGTCACAGAACACTTTCAACACACGTAACAAACGAGAAACCTATTTTTCAAATGAACAAAACAATAAAACGCAAATGAGCAACAACATTACAAAGGTTTCACAATCTACGGAACCTTCAGAATAATACAGCAATCAAAACATACGCACCTACTAAAAATACTCCAGTTCACAGCTAGGTTTTTAGCAACAAAAAAAAAAACAACCAGATTCGTGTACATGCAACTTTCATTTAACTTTGACAACCCTACCAAGTCCAAAGCGTCCACGATTCAACCACAGACTACAGGTTCTTATCTATGTCAATTCTTTATTTAAAAAGCATGTTGGCAAGTGTTTCGGAGATGGGATCCCGTTAAACGCAAAAGTGAGATTACTACGAGGCATTCCAAACCAGTCAGGCGCATATAATTATAAAAGTAGGTCACTAATAAGTTGTATTTTAGAAATATTTGTATAAGTTCTTAGTCGATAGTGCTAAATGCATAGTAATTGCTGGTATTTTAGGGGTTTTTTGTAAGAATATAAGCTTTAGGTCGTAATTACATACATATATTACATGCAAAGGTAAACACAGACTGTCTGTAGGCCATGCAAATATTTTTGACGTACGTATTCGGGGGATAGTCGCGAATACGAGAACCGTTGTATTATTCGCGTCGTCTCTAAATCCAACGAAATTATGAAACGTTAGTTAGACGCACGCGTACGTAACTCGTTAGGTTCACGGTAACAATTTGTCAATTGACGACATATAATATTTGAATAAAAACCGGCGAGAAATGCCTGCTCCTACAATAGCACTAGTAATGTTATAATTTTCATAATTAATTACCTTTAGCCTTCGGTTTGCCGACGATATAGTTTTCATGGCTGAGACTATGGAGGACCTCAGTACAATGCTCGATGACCTCAGTAGAGCTTCCGAAAGATTGGGTCTTAAAATGAACATGGATAAGACAAAGGTCATGAAAAATGCCCATGTAACACCCACTCTCATGAAGATCGGAGACGCTACACTTGAAGTTGTGTACGAGTATGTTTACCTCGGACAAACTGTCCAGTTAAGTAAGTCCAACTTCGAGAAAGAGGTCAACCGTTGAATCCAACTCGGCTGGGCAGCGTTCGGGAAGCTACGCAATATCTTCTCGTCCCACATACCGTAGTGTCTCAAGACGAAAGTCTTTGACCAGTGCGTGTTGCCAGTGATGACCTATGGCACTGAAACGTAACCGGTCACAATGGGCCTTATCAGAGAGCTAAAGGTCACCCAAAGAGCAATGGAGAGGGCTATGCTTGGAGTTTCCCTACGTGATCGAATCAAAAATGAAGAGATTCGCAGGCGAACCAAGGTAACCGTATGTCGGTTACCTTGGTTCGCCCGAAGAATTGCCAAGCTTAAGTGGCAGTGGGCAGTGCACATATGTTGCTTGCAGAACTAATGGCCGATGGGGCTGAGAGGTTCTGCAGTGGCGACCGCGTACCGGAAGATGTAGTGTTGGAAGGCCTCCTACAAGGTGGACCGATGACCTTGTGAAGGCCGCAGGTATCCGCTGGATGCGGGAAGCACAGAACCGGTCGAAGTGGCGGAGCTTGGGGGAGGCCTATGTCCAGCAGTGGACGTCTTTAAGCTGAAATGATGATGATGATGGAGTGCCATGTTAGGGTCAGTGCATTCGATTGGGCGGTATTTTTTTACCAAAACAGCAGACCCGAAGCAATTACTACACATATTCGACTTTCATTCAGCTCGTGCCGATTGCCAAACATCGCAGCATCTACCCATGCTTAATCATGTTTGGGTCGGCTCCGCACAATTCGAGCTAAGCCGAGCGGTTATTTCCCCTCTACAACGCTACTTGGTTCTCTTGGCGCGTGACCAAATTCGGAATTAACGTCACCATTTTGTTGTGGTGCTAGTCTGGTGATAGCAAGCGATTGTTGAGCATGGAGTCTTGTGTTCTCTTCCTAGATTTGGCAAAAAGATAATATAAATTTCTCAGTAGCGGCCCCAAGTCTGAGATTGTGTCCAGTTGATGCTTCAATTACCTATTAAAAAACATACATGGCAAAATTTATACACCTCTGCCTAATTCTTCGGGAATATAGTCGTAATGTTAAAAAACACAACACAGTCAAAGATCGAATTGTAATGAATGAAACGTTATTTTAAGCTGCACATTTTGGCACAAGTAACTGCAGTTTGTTCGTGCGATAATGCGCAACAAATCTTATCTCTAAAGAGCTGAACATTCCACGTAACGTTTTGACATCGTTTACCGTTTAGCTAGCCTTTGTAGCTGCACCTGCGCCTACGCTGTCTGCCGCCAATATTGTTATTAATTTTATTTTTGCTGTGGATTATTTTTATGACATAGGCATCTTCTCAAATATTTTCCTGCTTGGACGATTATTTACCCCCATCGTATGATCAAATGTTTATTTCCATGAATACTTACTTATCAACCTTTTCTATTTTTCCAGAAGAAGACTGGGCGGAGAGCACAGCGTACATGATGCACGAAGCATTCGACGCGTCTCCCCCGCGCCGCGCGCCCTCCCCCCGCCGCGCCTCCCCCGCTCGCCGCGCCCTCTCCCCTCGCAACTACGACCGAGCCTACCCCGACGACTTCTCCGACCAGTTCCGCGACCAACTCGCCCCCTTCCGCGACCAGACCTTCGAGCGAAGGTTCCGTCACGAATCACTTGAACACGTCAAGCCAGAGAAGCCAGTAGAAAAGTTCCAAGACGACACAGTCAACTACAGGAGACGGTACGTCGCGGAAACAAAACCATCCAACAGAAGCATTGACAGGGTCGAAGATCGGAGGTTCGGCAAACTCCAAAGGGGCGCTAGCGAAGGCAGCCTGAAAGTCGCAGAAGCGTCCCCGAAAGACAGATTCAACGTAGCTAAAGAAAAGTTCATGAATCTGGAGCGGGAGAGGTTCAACAGAGAGCTGGAAGCGCACATGGCGATGAGGAGGAGCATGCTGGAGCGGAACAGTCGCTCGACTTCTTCCCCCGAGGAGGAAAGGAGGGACGAGCGACAGGACCGGCATAGAGACATTAGCTCCCGGCGAGAGCCCGAGCGCTCTCATCGCGACTTGGAGCGCCACCGCGAGCCCGAGAGGCGTAAGGAGACCGACAGGATGCGCGAGATCGAGCCGAGGGAGCTGCCGCACCGGGAGATTGAAAGACTCCCGCGCATCAGCAGGAAGCGCGATGACGTGAAGCGGTACGAGTACGGCGCGGAGGAGTACTTGAACAGGATCGAGCCGAAGCCACATAGAGAAGAGTTCGACAGCTTCGAGAGACGCGGCAGAAGGGAGCTGGACAGACGTATCGAAGAGGACGAGATCATAGAGCCAGTGATTGAAGATAGGAGGAGAGACTGGAACGACCGGCAGAGGGCGTTCAGTCGGTCGCGTTTGCTGGACGACCAGCGCCAGTCGTACGTGGAGGGTGACAGAGAGAGGTACTACGACCGGGACTACCGAGACTTCCGCGACTTGGCCGACCGACAGCAGACGAAGTTCCGCCACAGCTACGCGGAACCGATACCCAGGGGACGACTCGGTACTGTCAGACCGTATTGAATGCCATAATAGATTCTTAGATGTTAATTTTGGAATATTGAAACTGTAGAACCAAAAACCACGTTTTGTTGAAGTTGGACGAAGGCGCAAGCCTGTATGTAGGATTGTTGTCAATACCTGATTTATTTGTTAAATATATTAATGGACACAAATTTTGTTAACATACTTCTGGATTATAAGAAAATGGTGGCGTGGGAGATAAAACCTTTTTTGTAATTTTACCTGTGTCTGCGAGGTTGGATCGTAAGTCAGCAGTGTGTTAATTTTAGAATTATAAAATCATTTAAGTGCCTCTATGAAATAGATTTGTATTTATAAATACTCATATAAATACGGTAAATGTCACAGATATAATAATAATTTACTTTTGTAAATATAAATAAAGTACCTTTTGTTATTTTATAGGTAGAACACAAATTCAAGACATCGTTTTAAAACAAATAAATATTGTTATAAAAATGATATTTTAATCTAAATATCAATAATAATTACGTTATTGAAGAAAGAGAATAAACATTAAAATGAATTATGTCATTCAGTTCCATTTATTGTTAAATTTTTCAAAATTTATGTTATATTTTTTTGGAAATTACTTATTTCAGTTTAGTTTTTGGATGGTTTCACTGAGAATTTATAATAAATAATTAACTAATAATAAATTTCGAATAATACAGGAGATCTGTAAATTTACTTCTAACCCCTGTCTTCTCTTTGTAAGTCCTTTGTTTACAGATTTACTTCAACCTGGTTACATGTAAATTACTGAAGAGTAAAAAATCTCAGTGAAACGATCTCTTAAGTTTGTAATTTATTTGTAAGTTAATATAGATTGTAAATGAATATATCATGTTTTATGAAACGATTTTCAACAATAAACAATGTAAACATTACAGATCCAGATTTGTTTTCTTGTCTTTACATAGCCTTTATATATTTACGAATATTACACATACACTCATCCGCTGATGCGTTAGTACCTACATCGAGCGTACTGACTGGAAGTTAACGAATTTACGCCCGCCGCATCTTCAGTTAGATGTGCGACCACTAAAACAAAAAGTCAAACGTATTCAGCTTTTTAAATAAAATCGTACACAAAGTATATAAATATATTTTTTTTATTTATTTATTAATTTAACTGAGGTACCAAGATCAGATTAAAATCGTCTTTTTGTTGACAAAAAGTCCTTGGCTTGCATACTTTGAAGATGGTATTTATTTCAACAGTTCTGGGTAGGCTCCACGTAGGCACATACTTTATAATTACTAATAATTGAAATACCAACTTAGTTCTTGGTTACATCGTACATAAGAGCCACCAATTTAAGCCAGGAAAATAAAATTGACTACCAACTATAATTGTCCGTTAAATCATGGCTGTCATTCTTTGAGAGTTATTTATTGTCACGCTATAACACGGCAACTTGTCGTAGGGTGTCAACTTGCTTATCAATTAATTTCCCTAACTGTACCTTTATATATCCGGAATACAAGTTGCACATACCATTGGCTGTCCTACTAATGAGGAATCCAGAAACGAAAGCTACGACCAAAGCTTGAGGCGCTTTCTGAAACCTTAAATGGTAAGATTATGTACGTATACTGCGTTCTCGATTTAGTTTCAAAACATGTAAACAAATATCTGTTTATGGAAAAACAACTTTATTACTCACACAAAGTTCAGTTTGTGCAAAAATGTAAAAATAAAAATGGCTTTTTTAACAGACTTCCAAAAAGAAGGTATGTTCGTCTGTATGTTAGTTTTTTTTTGTTTAACTTATGTTCGCCGATTTATCCGTCAATTATGGATCGATTTTGACAGTTATTTTTTTGTTTGAAAGGTTATGCTCTCGAGGTGGGCTCATTTATTGTCACCAATTTAGAATCTGATGTAGGGATTCCATGGAAAACGAGGAAAATCCTCGAATTTTAGCAATTTATGCTCGTCACAATGCATATGGTGTAGTGGAGCTGATGGTGAAGTACCAGGAGAACTCCTCAACAAAAATTTGACTCCCAACATCATTTGAAAACAAGAACTTGAATATACTTTAGATGTTGAAGAATGTGGTAGTACGGACTTAAATGTTGTAATAACAGTAACGTAAGAAGATTAGCAGGAAAAACGCAGAGCTATCGAACATGGATGAAATATTTTGATAAAAATTACAACATTAGCCCATCCTACTCCTATATTTCTCCACCGGTATAGTATTACTCAGTAACGGGGTTGTAGAAATCAGATAGGCAGTCGCTCCATGTAAAATACTGGTATTCAGCTGCATCTGGTAGCTGGCCTCAACATAGTTTGGTATAGGCTATGCAGATGACCTCTATCTACATTTTTCTGGATTGCGATTTCTGGCGGTCTGGTGGTGGCTAATGGAACTGCTGAGCGTGGTTTCCTGGGTTCGATCCCCGGCAGAGTAATCGCGCAACACACTTACAGTGGCAATTCCTTACATTTTGTCAATTCAACAATTTTCATTGCGATATTTACGTTGTCGAGCATGAATTTTTGAAACATAGACCTACTTACCTACTGAAAAGAGATGCATTAGATCTATGTTTGGGTTAAAAACGGTTGACACATGTAAACCGTATTTTAAAAGGTACAATATATTAACGCTTCCTTGTATATATATTCTCGAAACCGCAATGTTTGTTAAAACAAACCCCGATTTGTTTCCACATCTACAGGACGTTGTACCGCGTAACAGACGGGATATGACCATCCTTCGAGTCTATCCAGCAAAAACGGCACTCATGCGCAAGAGTGCCGACTGCATGGCGCCTACTATATTTAACATATTGCCTAAAAGTTGGAAGGAGCTAAATGGCGACATTCAAGCGACAATTAAAAATGTTTCTTTTGCAAAAGGCTTATTATAGTATCTCAGAATTTTTGGTCGAAAAGGATTTTTTTGTTTCTGTTTTTTGAGTGAATAATTTTATCTTTTCCTGACACTAATACTACTAATTACTAATAATATAATTATGACACTAACATTAAATTTTTAAGAATATGGAATTTTGACATCATAACATACTAATAATTTCTAATATATTAAGTTTCTAAATTATAAACTTTGTAAGTGCATATTTTAGGTAAATTTTAGATTTTTTGTTATTGTGAATTATTATCAATGTTAGGGAAAAAATTGTACGCCGATACTTACGGCTAAACATGATTGGACTCAAACGATGACTTTAATATCTCGCATACTCTTGTATGTATACAATGTTTAAACAAATAAAGAAATCTTATCTTATCTTATCTATGAAGCAATGATTATAGGATTATTAATTCACTAAAAACGTAAAACTTCGCAAGAATCAATGTTCGATTGGCGTTGCCAAAATCGTTTTGTTAGTGTAGTGTTTTTTTTGTTTTGTTGGCCACAACTGTTTTGTGACCCCTAAGTGATTTACGCGGCGAGACATGTCTTGGCCCCATCATGGCAGGCTAATCTGGTGAGATCTTTCCATATCTTTCAGGGATTTGCTCTTCTCTGCAAGGCACACGCCTTGTCAGGGCCTGGATAGGAGTGTTGGCGTTTGGCAGCCAGTAAAGATTGTAAGGTCCGCAATTTTAAGTCAATAGTTTATTTTGTCCCTACTGGTTTCAAATAATTTGTTAAAATAATAATTGTGCCAAACAAATTGTGTACTTACCTAATTTTATCATAATTATAAGGGTGTGACATAATTGTCACGCCATTGTAGTAATCTACTATTATTATTACACTAGGCTTTTAGCAATATTTTTCTTATTTTTATTTCTGGATAGTATTTACCTACATCATAGTCTTAAAATGTGATTGTAATTGGCTACTTTGTATTAGTGTGTGTTTTGTAAAATTTTGTTTTAGTTTTAGAAAGTGTGTCATGTTTGTGCAGAATAAACAATTTTTCTTTTTTTTTAAGTATCATAATAATAATATTAAAAATAATATTAAAAGTTTACTTTATCATTGCACTGCACATAAGTGCAGTGCAATGATAAAGTAAACTTTTCAGAGCTTATTGTACCTTAATGTACACGTGCAGCCTGTGGGTGTATCACAGTCAAAAAGCTTAAGAAACCCTCCGCGTCCAATATAACAACGCCTTCAGAGCGCTGATGGGGCTGCCGCGACACTTTAGTGCCTCGGGCATGTTTGTCGAAGACTGCTTCTATGCAACGAGGCATAAGTGGAGCACGTCTCTGGTGTGCAGGGTGCTGGCAGCCCCAACAGCGCGGCAGCGTACTGCCGACCTATTCTGTAAAAATCTCACCGTGAAAACTAACGCGAAGTGACCTGTCACTAGGGTCAATCCCTAACATCGGTGGAATGACAGCTCACATCAACTTCACTGCACCTATGTTGTCATAGTGAGATGGTTACAGAATAGACCGGCTGATCATGATAGCGGACAGGCTCTACTGTCCATCGCTGCAGTGACTTGCACGTCACCTACAGTCATCGGTCACTAATGTTGATAGTGCGATGATGGTTTTGTTTTTTTTTGTATCGTATTGTAATGTTAATTTATTGTCTGTTGTGTGTATAATGTATTAAATATTGTGTATGAATCATGAAACTTGAATGAATAAATGAATAATAATAATAAATAATAAAGTGTCCCAAAATCGTTTGGTTGTTTTTTTTTTTTTTTAATTTCCCATTCTATTTTTAGCCATCGTCATAGACGAGCTTCAGTCGGTGAAATCCGAATATTGTTATTATATTTTGCTACATCGCCATGCGCAGACTCCACAATTTTTTCGTCTTACTGAGAATTCCAACTTTGGGAGGAGCTTGTGGCTAAATAATAACTGCCGCACGGGTCGATCGTTCAGGTTAAGCTACGCTTACCGCGGTTGGTCCGTGGATGGGTGTCCATCTTTTCATACCAAGATTCCTCCGTGCCTCGAAAAGCACGTTAAGCCGTTGGTCCCGGCTGTCATTTGTAGATCTTTGACAGTTGTTACGGGTCGTCAGAAGCCCAAAAGTCTGTCAACCAGTCTTACCAAGGGATATCGTGTTACCCAGTAACTGGGTTGTGGAGGTCAGATAGGCAGTCGCTCCATGTAAAATACTGGTATTCAGCTGCATCCGGTTAGACTGGAAGCCGACCCCAACATAGTTGGGAAAAGGCTAGGCAGATGATGACTGAGGACACTTTAATACTAGCTTTGAAATATATTATTTCAAAGCTAGTATTAAAGTGTCTAATTAAAAATGAAAATCAAAATTGGCATAAAAAAATATGATTAAAGTCTCGATTATGCTTGTAAATGTAATGCTTGGTCAATCCCTAGCATCAATGAGATGACACTGACAGCTCACTCGATACTCGATTTTTTTTGAGCTCCAGGTGTCCGTAGTCTTACGTATTTTATACTCATTTAAACTTGATACCTCTACGCGTTCCTGATAAAAAGGGTCTTGACTGGCTGACAGACAGACGGACAGTCGGGCGGACAACGAAATGATCCTATAAGGGTTCCGTTTTTTTCCTTTTGAGGTACGGAACCCTAAAAAGTAAGTTGTCATCTCATTTCCCACGAAATGTATGGGAAAAGGTTTTTTGCGATTTGTGACTCTTCTAGTAGGTACTCAAACCTCAGTTAGTCTACTACAGTTTTTTGATCCTCATAAGAAACAGGATCTATTGGCTTTTTGTTTTTTTTTTGGGAGATTACCCATTTCCTTGCAGACTACATAGTTTTTTCAAAATATGTGTATGTAGATCAATACGAGTATATCTCAAAAAGTTAAGGATAGTCCGATTTCATGTAGCTACAACGGTTAAGGTACTCTTACTGCCCCATCTCAAAAATACACCCTGTATATGTCATAATAATTGACAGCTCAGCCCCAATGTCCTGTAATGTGCTAATCGTTTGGCACGTCTTTTTACAATTTACTGTAAACTATAGAGGAATACAAGCAATGCAATATTGGTCATCCCCCATAGCAAATAGCGTGATAATATTATAACCTACCAACTGACTAGGGCCTCATGTCTGCTATTACAATGGTGTCAGAATGGTCGATCATTGATTTCATAATTGTTGATTTTGACAAGTTTGGTAATCTACTATTATAATGGCGTCATTATGACTTTCCAATGGTCGGCCACTGACACTACAATGAAAGAAATTGCATATATTGGTAATCTCGTACATAATGACAAATGAATGACATTTCTACTAATGGGTTTTATAATAATGGCAATACGACAATGCCATTATAATAACACAATTATATTACGAGAACATTGACCGACCAATAATCGACCATTATGAATTTACCAGATTACGAACTTTTAGCAAAATGACAATGGCATGACAATGGGATCGTGTTGGAATGACTGAATTTATAAAAATAGCAGACTTGGGCCCCAGGCTTATAGGAATATCTATGCAAAATTTTAACCGAATCTATCCGGTAGAATTTGCGTGATGCTGGAACATACATTCAGACAAATAGACAAATATTCTTAAAAATATGTATTCGGCATTGGAAATGATCCCAGACCTCGTAGCAAATACTTTTTTTTTAAATATTCAATGTACAATTTTGACTTCGCTACGATTTTATTATAACTATATCGATAAAGATAATTGTATACGTACGTTATAAATGTACGCAAAAAATATATTTTGATTGATCAACATACAACCTGACACTAACCTGCAAATTGCAAAAAAAAAACTTGAATTTCGCTGGATATCCTGACGCTTTTGCCTCAAGTTTAAAATAAATAAATGCACTCTTCAGAATCTCAAATACCACCACAGTGTATACCTATAGGTACCTATTTGGTAAAACCCAATTAAACAAAATGTACGTATCTAAGTAGGTACTTATCAATAAGCTTTATTGAACAAAATAAATGCAATGTCCAATAAAGAAAAATAAAACATGAACTGTAAAAAAAAGACAGTAATATTATCTAAATTAGCACGACGACACAATTTAATTGAGTATAATTAAAAAGTGCTATTTTTTGTTGGAGTCATGTGGGGGACACTTGACTAACAAAAAAATTGAACTTTTTTATTTAAAGCTTAATATTACGCAAACGGATCCCTGAATTGAAAAATGGTTTTCACAGACCCACAATATTTTTGAACGGCCGGTCCAACACGATACCCCACACTATAGGATAAACGAGAGAAAAAATCATCATCCCCACTTTATGTACAAGGGAGGTACTCTAAAAAAAATGTTTTTTCAAGGTTTTCTTTTACGACTGTCTGTGTGATTAATATCCCATACTCGTACCAAATTACAGCTTTCTAGTACTAAGCGTCTCTGAGCTAAGCTGGGGACATCAGGAAGGACTGACGGACTGACAGACAAACAGACGGACATAGCAAAACTATAAGGGTTCCTTGTTGACTGCGGAACCCTAAAAATGCTTTTAAATTATAGAAAACTATAGCTTGCAAAGTATTTCAATGATTAATAAAATTTTACTAGCAAAAGGATAATCATTATTACCTATTGAAGTATTCAATAACTAAAACTTGAATAAGTATTTTTATGTAAAATTAAACGATAAGATTGTAATGTCAGAACAAAAAAAAACCGGCCAAGTGTGAGTATGACTCGCACTCGAAGGGTTCCATTATCTATAAAAACGGCAAAAAAATCACGTTTGTTGTATGAGAGCCCCTTTAAATATTTATGTTATTCTGGTTTTTAGGATTTGTTGCTATAGCGGCATCAGAAACACATCATCTTTGAAAATTTCAACTGTCTAAATATCACGGTTCATGAGATACACCCTGGTGACAGACGGACAGACAGACAGACAGACGGTGGAGCCTTAGTAATAGGGTTCCCGCTTTACCCTTTGGGTACGGAACCCTAAAACAAGAAGGGGGAAGCATCTCTTCCAAATATTAAAATATTTTAACAAGTGAGCCCAACTGGTTATGAAGCAGGACTAGCATTAAGCCAAGCATTTTTATCTACAATATAATCATCCAACTTATAATATGCTTGTCTACATAGTGTGCGTTTAATGCATGTTTTAAATTTCTTCTCATTTAGTTGAAGAATATCTAATGGTATTTTATTATAACATTTAACACAGTACCCCATAAAAAAAGTGTATGTACTTTTGAAAATCTGAAACGTGGTTGATCTAATTTGTTCCTATTTCTAGTGCTAAAATTATGCCTGTCACTAATCTTACTGAAAAAATGTAGGTTTTTTCGTCCGAAGCCCGAAAGACTCGCAACAAGGCTCACCAAAGGGTATCCTGTTACCCAGTAACTTGGTTGTGGAGGTCAGATAAACAGTGGCTCCATGTAAAATACTGGCAGGTATTCAGCTGCATCCTGTTAGACTGGAAGCCGACCCTAACTTAGTTGGGAAAAGGTAATGTAGGTGATAATGATATAATAACAATCATAATCCTTATTATGTAATTCTAATAATCACAGCACAATGTCAAAATAATATAATAATAATACATGCAATGTCATAATAATATCATAATAATACACGCAACTTATAATACTACTGCTACAAGGATTTTTTGGCTTTTGATTACCATTGACAGGGCTGTTGGTAAACATTTAAAATTGTATTGAAAAATTAAGATAACGGCGTTAGTTCTGATGCTGGCCAAGCGCCAAATGATCCTTGTGCAGTCATATCTACAAAATCAAAATATTTAATTTCACGTATACCTACATGGGCACTTAGGGTGTTCAAAAAAACCGAACCGAACCGAGCGCCTAGCTTCTGACGTTTCATAAGGGTGTTACCACACCAGTCAATCGATTGATTGGTGTGGTCGTTTCCTATGGAGAAGAGCTGGCAAGAAACTCCACGGTTTCTCTTTTAAAATCAATTAGTTTTTACAATTTTTTCTAATTATAGTTTTAATAGGTAGTAGGTAATAATGACGGTACATAATTATACAGTCATATTATACAAAATGTAAATGATTTCTATCTGTCATATTTTCGGTACACAGTTCCAATTTGTCGTTACCAGCAAGAAACTCCACATAATAACATAACATCACGCTTATATTGAAAGGGGGAGGCAGAGAAGTACCTATAGTAGGTACGCAATCACAGCAATGTATATTGTTTATGTATGTAGTATGTATTATTCGTTAGAGAATGTACGTTGATCGTTGTGTCCCGGAGTTGTTCTCTCTCTCGTCTATATGCGATGTACATGATCCTCTCGAACCATTGTTTTCTTCCTCTTCCTCGGAATAGTCTGCAATGACAAAATGATTTCATGATGGCAAAAACAAAATGAGTAACAGTTGCAAAGTGAATACCTAGTGTCCACCGTATGGATTGACGAGCCATGTCTCATATTTAAACGCGGGTACGTACGTACTTCCAATATTTTGTAGTAAATTTCAACATTTATATCTGTAACTTTTATGGTGTGCATAATAAAGGGTATTCTATTCTATTCTATTCTAAATTTGCCGATATTGTAGGCCCGATCCTGGAATTTGTAGTAAAACCCTTAAAAAGGTACAGGACGTTTAAGTACCAGTACCTTGGAACTCGAAAACTAGCCGATAGATACTTTTGAAAATTTGGTAGGATTTTGTAGTATGTATGCGTAATCTGCACTATAGTGCAGATTCAGTCGTACAAAACCCAATTTTATAAAATTGGGTTTTGTACGACTGAATATGAAATAGCTACAAAGCTTTGATTTGTGATAAAAATCTATAAACTTCAAGGCGCTGTTTTTTGGAAAGTAATCAGCCAATTAAAACGGATTTTTAGAATAATTTAGTAGCAATATTAACCAATTAGAATACATCTATGTATTCTAATTGTTAATATAAAAATAAAATGGAAAAACTAAATAGCTTTGGTGATATCTAAACACATTTTATAAAGTGTAAAATAGGCTAAGTGTATATAATAAAGCATCTTAACGGGCCTCTGCGAGTTGGCTTCGGCCCCTCGTACGCCTTCCAAAGGTCCGAGACCCCAGTGTCCCGAGATATGTCAAAGAAATCAATATAACAATAATAATAGTTTTTCATATCCCGAAACAAATATTCAATAGTTTTAATGCACCAAATCTAGCCAAATACGCAAACCTAACACTACAAAAAGCTGCTACATTAAATACCTACCGCATTGTAAGAAAAAATGTACAACTAGACTTGGATAATAATTTCACTGCAGTACAGAGCAATTTACCTTGTCAGAATAATAACTAGAATCTCATCATGGTTCACACCCGTGAGATTTTAAAAATATCAGGTATAACCTGAGCAAATTAATGATAATGATAAATGATAAATAAATGATAAATGATTTATTTCTGTAAGTAGGTTTGTACAAACACTTTTACACGTCAATCATATTTAAAAAAACTAGATGAGGTCGGCGTTTCGTATCCGACTACTCTGAGAAGAAAGGCCGAAACAAACTCAGAGGTCACAGTCTCTTTTTAAAGTCCAGACATAATCTTGGTCAGATCATGTGAAGACCATGTAGATTGGTTTCTGAAATGATCTTTTGACGAAAGAACCACACAGGTTGAGGGGACCTGTCCAGTCAGTGCACGCATTTGTCAGTAGTCGTGCAGCTCAACTAAGAACTTAAGGAGCTCTAACGATTCAACGAACAATACCAAAGAAAGGACATTTGGGTAGGCCGCATAAAATCACTCAAACTGCCAGACTATGATAAAAACTAACTGAGAAAAAAAAGAAAAATGAACAATAACCCACATAGTCTTCACATTTACAATACTTAAAACAATATAATACTAAACAAAGTAAATATTCATGTCATTGTATATATAAAATTAATCAATGTCAATGTGGTCAGATCAATTGAGAACCATGTAGATTGGTGTCTGACATGGTCTTTTGACGAAAGAACCACACAGATTTGAGTGGACCTGTCCAGTCAGTGCACGCATTTGTCAGTTATCGTGCAGCTCAACTCAAAACTTAAGGAGCTCAGCGATTCGACGAACAATACCAAAGAAAGGACAGATTAGAATTAAATTTAGAAACCAAAATAATAATAATGTGGCTCCTCAATCCTGACGTTCTCTAGGAAATAGAAAATGTACGAGTATCTACTATATCTATTATATAGCATTATATAATATATAGAGATATATATTTAAATTGAGTGTTTGTTGGAGTGAATTTCAAGGACGCGCGGCCGTAACAAATATGGCTTTACAGAATTATAATCATTAGAATCGGCCATACAACTAACTCTCTTCAAAAAATCCTATTGAATGACTATTTCTGAAATAATCATTCAGTAGGATTTTATAAACTTAGAGAGTTGTAATGCTGATTTTAATGATTATAATTCTGTAAAGCCATATCTGTTACAGCCGCGAATCATATTTAGATCAACATACAACCTGTTACTGACCTACAAATTGCAAAAAAAAAGGTAATAAAATTTGAATTTCGCGGGCTACCTTAGCGCATCCCCCTTAAGCACATTTCGTTACATGAGAGAGAAGAAAGATATAACTCTCTGTCTGTCACACTAAATCTCTTTTATTCCTTATTTTTTAAGAAGTTTCACACAAATACATAATATACAAAAAATCACGTGTTTTTTTTTAATTCTATGGTCTCACCTCTAACGCGCTAGTTTCCATCAAAACCTCTCCTGTTATCGTAGGTTCTTAATGAAAAACTTGAAATTCAATTCAAATTCTTTGTTGAAAAATGTGTTAGCGTACCACAATGGCAAGACTGCACACTCTCCTGACCTGAACACGTCATCCATATCTTCGACAGTGGATCGACACGTGTCTGTGTATATATATTTTCTGCGGTTTTCGCTTTTGTTGTAGACGCGTATTTCGTACAGCCACTTTCTAGCGCATAATTTCGTGCCGATAAGCTGAACGGCCATGTAGACTTTGCTGTCGTTATTGGATACTTTCAGGTGGAAAATAAAACGTTTGCCTTGACAAGATTCAAGACGGATGTATCGACAGTTCCTGTGGATGTTTCGAAGATGCAACTCCGAACCCACTTTAGTAAGAAGGTTATTTGGATGTATGTCGGCGAAATGACTCGATAGTTCACTTATTTGACCTGAAATCATCATTGAATACACCATGAACATACAATGTAAAATTTTAATGGAGCGGCCAAAGGGATTCAGTTATGCAAGGCAGGTAAAGAGGCTATTTAAATCATCATTATAATCTCCCTAAGGTTCCCACAGCAAGGACACAGGCTACCTCTCTGTGAGATCAAGTGTGCTAATCCACCACGCGGGCCATTCAAATATTACTGTAAAATTAAATCTTACCGAACCATCCACAGTTTCCGAATACGGCAGCTAGGGGACAATCGTGTTCTTTGAAAGGACACTCTTGCACATGATTCTCCATGTCTGCTCTCTTTATATGCAGCACACAACCTTGCAATGCATGAGGGCATGGCACTATGGTCTGAAAAATAATAAAGTGAAGTTTTACCTATGATAAAAGTGTAATTCAGGAACAAAACTTCGTTTGGCAAGAGCATTCTTTGCATTTATAAGGTCAGAATATTTTAATAAATGGGGGTCTGTGATTTTGAAATACACACATCAAAAGTGTCTAGGGTCTGGGGTGTGTGTGTTTAGTATATTTTTAACTACAAAAAACACCCAATTAATATTTACCAAATCTAGTCTTCCAGACTGGCTTCTTACTTTAATCCTGTTTAAGTTAACAACTTATTCCTATATTTTGTAAAAATTAAGAAAAATTGCAATTTTTGGAAAATTTACCTAAGTTAATGTCGTCAATTAAATGGCAAAAATGCTTAACATCAGTTCTTCAAAATCACTTTGAGGAATGGCCGCCCACGTGCTTTCTAACAAGTCAAAAAGTTGTTGTGGGGTACTCGGCAGGGCCCTTCTTTGGAGCATACTTCTTCCTCCCAATTTCTGTGTTCGCGAGCCAATTGTAAACGGGCCTTGCGATTGCGGGGTGCTATAGGTGGAACTCTCAGCGGCCTTTGGGAACGCAGACCCACTTCACGTAAACGATTTCGGATGGTTTGGTCGTTTATCAGCCAGGCTGAAAAGCTGTGGAAGCCTCGTAGCCAACATTATTGCGGTCATGGTACGATTCTGTCGAGCAGTATTTGTATGTACCGGTCCTTTCTGCGAGTGGTGATGCGAGATCGTCCCCCATTTCGCTCGGCCACTTAGAGGCAATTACACCTTTACCACTTTACACTAAGTGATAAGTACCTAAATGAATGCCTAAATAAAAGCGCGCTATTGGGTTTTTCAACGCTCGGCTCAGCACCGAAAGTAAAAAGTCTAAAAACGCGGTTTTATTTAGAATTTTAGACATTAATTTAGACGTGTTCGTGAAAATGTTTTTTTCACTAGGTAAGGTGTTTTCTAGTGATGGTGAAAACGGGTACATAGTATACTTATATATTTTTTTTACTTATGGAAAATTATTAATTAAATACCTGTGGACAATGATTTTCAATGTCATAACTCCTCCGGTCGGTAAGATTCCTTCTGCAGATGCCACATGCTCGCCCATTATTCTTGCAGTTATTGCAGGAGCCGTGCCCATATTCGCACTCAAACATTTTCATTTCGGATCTTGTGTAGCAGGTAGAGCAGTAACGTAAAACATCAGCTTCTTTGGGCAACTCGCGAGGTCTGTCCAGAAATAAGATGTATTTTAATAATATATAAAACTAGGGTTTACCCGCGGTTTCGCAAGCATTAAGGTCGGATCGTAGTACTGGGATAAAAAATATCTCATGGTTTACCTGTGTGCCAAATTTCATCGAAATCCGTTTAGCCGTTAAGGCATGAAAAGGTAACAGACACACAAATACGCAGACAGACAAGAGTTACTTTCACATTAATAATATTAGCATGGATGGGATCAGAGCTAAAAGCATTTTTAAATTCAAAAATCAATCACTCAAGTTAGGTTGAGACACGCGGCCATAGAACATAGTTATGTATGTATCGCTACTACGGGCGCGGTCATCTCGTTCTCGGTGACGTCCCGGTGACGGCTGCGGTGAACAAACGCACTAACCGGATGCACTGGTATTCAGCAATACCAGTATTTCACATGTTTTATTTATTATTATAACGACCGTCAAGCCGGTCCAAGGTCCTATGATAGCCGGGACCATATAGAAGAAGAAAGAAAGAAAGAAAATACGTTTATTTGCGGTAAACATGACGCAAAAAAGAACATAAACACAAAAATAATAAAAGGTGAGGGAACATGCGTCACATCCACGCAAAACGGCTATCACTCAGCATTATGCTGCGACCCTATACAAGACAGAGCCCCAGTGCTGGTTTTCAGTGACAGCCGGCGCCGACGTATTGACGTCGTCCGGTGCAGCAAACAATTAATAGGACGCTGTACCGGTACAGCATATATATAAGAAAGGAGAAGATCAAGTCAAATTATTTATTTCAAATAGGCACATAGATGGCACTTTTGAACGTCAAAATTTACAAATAAAATAGAATTGATTCTAGTCGCCCCTTCCAAAAGGTAGCTTCGTATGGAGAAGAATGGGCAAGAAACTCCACCGTTACTCTTTTAAAATGTTTTACAATATTTTGTATTGGTACATCAATTATATAATGATATGTGAAGACGATGTACCTAGAATAAAATTACTATAACACAATAGGTAAAAGAATTAATAATGAAGCAATGAAATAAATTAATTATGTGATAGATACATGGTACTCACATATTTACAAACAAAGTAAAAAAAAAAAATTGTTTTCCTAAAATAATGAATATCAGTGTGTGAGTTAAGGTAATGGTAGGTAGATATGCCCGTTATTTGAAAATGTATCGAACCCGGTGTCTTCAGTTTGTCCATTTGTTGTTTTTCATAGAATCAAATACTTTTACTTAAATATGTTAAGTAATTCCTTGATTTATAAAGTTATTGGCTTTGGTTTTTATAAGAAACCACTGAACAACACGGCAATCTTAAATGTTGTCACGATCGCGGTAGAAGTCGCACTAGTCCGCAGAAACGACCATTTGCCTGCGACATGAGCGTTTCGATCACGTCGCGCGGACACAGACACGCCCCCTTGCCACTTCTCCAGTTTTTAATATTTCTATGGCCGAGACCAACGGCCTATCGTGCGTTACGAGGCACGGAGGGATCTCGGTGCGTAATTAATGTATGGTTCTCGGCAAGCGTTGCCTAGCACTTTCAATCGAACCGTGTGGCTCTTATTATTTAGGCACTAGCCCCTACAAAAGAGAGACTGTAGATATTATAAATATCTGGGACTTTTGGACGTACCTGCTAACCGACTGGGATCTTGGAAATGGCTCTCGACGTGGCACTTTAAATAAAAAGTACTCTGGAATTGGGGCTGGCAAATAGCTGTTAACAAAAAAATGTACAATGATGAAATCCAAAAAGTTCCCAAACGAAAAATTAAAAGATGCCATAAAATCCTTGTAGCACTCTATAATAGTGTTACACGAGTATTTTATTAAATATAATATATGTGCAATTTCAATAAGTATAGGTGTATATTATGTACTATGAGTTTCGTACTCTTCTTTAGCTAAACTCAAGCAATGTCATCAAAAACGTAAATTTCTTTCTTTAAAAATTTGGCGCCCAAACTCAACATTTAGAGAATTTTCACCATCATTATTTTAGAGAATTTGTCCCGGAAGGTTTATCTGTATAGAACTGTAGAACATTAATATTAAAATTGCTTTAAATATAGAAATCTCGATACATTGTCAAGGTGTACAAACAAACCGTGGGAACAGGGGCGGGTCGCTAGTGACATAATATAAAGGTGGTATTTAACTGTAACCTATATTTTTAACCTGCTGCTGGGCAATGGTCGCCCCGAACTTTTCCATTCATCTTTGGCTTTTACCTTTTCCGGGTACGTCAAGAACAAGTTCTATTAATACCCAATTTTATAGAATTATTCATTTTTATTTTAAAATTCTACCTCGTAGTGGCCTCTCCTTGGAATGCTCTCTGAGCGGCCTCTTCTTGTTCATTTTTCATAGTAGCCTCTCCTTGGAATGCTCTCTGAGCGGCCTCTTCTTGTTCGTTTTTCATAGCAGCCTTTTCTTGGAGTGCTCTCTGAACGGCCTCTTCTTGTTGCTTTTTCATAGCAGCCTTTTCTTGGAATGCTCTCTGGGCGGCCTCTTCTTGTTGCTTTTTCATAGCAGCCTTTTCTTGGAATGCTCTCTGGGCGGCCTCTTCTTGTTGCTTTTTGAGAGCAGCCTTTTCTTGGAGTGCTCTCTGAGCGGCCTCTTCTGGTTGCTTTTTCATAGCAGCCTTTTCTTGGTATGCTCTCTGAGTGCACTCTTCTTGTTGCTTTTTTATAGCAGCCTTTTCTTGGAATGCTCTCTGTGCGGCCTCTTCTTGTTGCTTTTTCATAGCAGCTTTTTCTTGGAATGCTCTCTGAGTGACCTTTTCTTGTTGGTTTTTCATAGCAGCCTTTTCTTGGAATGCTCTCTGAGCGGCTTCTTCTTGTTGTCTTTTCGTAGCGGCCTCTTCTTGGTGTTTTCTCTTAGTAGCCTCTTCTTGGAGTGCTCTTTTAGCAGCCTCTTCTTGGTGTTTTCTCTCAGTAGCCTCTTCTTGTAGTTTTCTTTGTGCGGTAAAAAAGGCCTCTTTTTGGAATGTTCTCTGCACGGCCATTAAGGCTTCTTCCTGGAGTTTTCTCTGCGTGGCTGCTTTAGCAGCTTCGTTCTGTAGTTTTCTCTGTACGGTAAAAAAGGCCTCTTCTTGGGATTTTCTCTGCGCGGCCATTTTCTCTTGCAGTTTTCTATGTGCGGCAATAAAGGCCTCTTCCTGTAGTTTTCTCTGCGCAGCTAAAGTAGCGGCCTCCTCCTTGAGATTTTTCTGCGCGTTAATAAAAGCTTTCTCCTGGAGTTTTCTCTGCGCAGCTATACTAGCGGCCTCTTCTTGCAGTTTTCTCTGTGCGGCAATAATGTCCTCGTTATGATTTTGCCTCTGTTCGGCTGCAGTATTGGCCACTTTCTGAAGTTTTCTCTGCGTGGTGATAAAGCCCTCTTTCGCCTGTTTTCTGTCGTATTCCTTTCTATGGGCTTCGAGGAGCTGCTTTACCCGAGTATCAGACATTTGCAGCCTGAAAAGAAAAGACACGATTTAGAAAAATATTAGGCTATTGAAATCTAAATGTAGTTTTGTGATATCATCCTAGAATAGCTTTTGCCCGCGAAAACGCCGTGTGGAAGTCACAAAACAGAACAAACACCTCTAATACTAGTATAGCTCTCACTATAAATAGGCTTTCTGGCAAAGTTTCCGCTTTAAAACACATTTGAATTTATTATGGCTTAGTTCTTGAATGTGTGAGTTTATTATAAAAACATATACATTCGCATCTAAACGAACCACTTATAATTTTGAGCCTGGTTAAAGGAATAGTAATAGTGTTTGTTCCTAGTATTTAGAAGAAAGAAGAAGAAGAAAGAAAGAAAATACGTTTATTTGCGGTAAACATGACGCAAAAAAGAACACATACACACACACACACAATACATACTCACATACACACACATATACACATTTACATTATGGATATCACAGAATTTTTTAAACAGATTAATATTTTTATGTGCATACAAAAGATGTTCTTAATTATACTGAGAAGACAGTCATTATATTAAAATGAATAAATTTGCCTCTTAAGGAGTTAGTCTGGAACTTATTTATAAATTGAACAAAATGTCTTTTTTGTAAAATAAAAATTGTCTGAATATCGGCAGCATTTCCCCACAACAGAATACCGTACGACATCACACTATGACAATAACTAAATTATACTATACGGACTGTCTCCTAAATCAGTAAAATAACGAATTTTTCTAACGGCGTAGCAGTGCTAAGCTTTTTTGTCAATTTATCTATTGAAGCTTGGCATCCAAAGTTATGCCTAAGAACCCTGTGGGTGGTATCTTCGGGTTTCAACTCTTCACCCTTTATGAGCACACGAGTTTTTACTTGTCTAACATGAGGTTAAGAAGCAGGTTATTAACATTAAACCAGTTAACTACTTTTACCAAGGCGCTATTTACATTTGATAATGTAAATAGCGCCTTGGTAAAAGTCAAACAAAATTAAATCATGATCCTATAAGAGATAAAAATAAGAAACAAAAATGGGGCAAAAATATAGCCCTGGGGGACCCCATTCTTACTAAAGATCCGGGTGATCTTTTTCCGTTAACATAAACTCACTGAATCCTATAACTTAAATATGAAGGTTTAGAGAGGCCTTTCGGATTCCGTAGTGGTGCAGTTTCCTGATGAATGTTTCATGAAGAACACAATCGAACGCCTTAGACAAATCGCAAAAGATGCCCAAACCATAGCATTTATCCTCCCTTGCATTATAAATATGGCATAATCAGTTGTCGACGAACCCCTTGTAAAACCGAACTGTTTGTTATGCAGTAAAATAATTAATGTTTGTTAAAAATATTTGCATTTGATCCAAAATAAATATACTTATTAGATTGAAGATGGTATGAGAGGAAAAACTTTACAACTTTTCTCATCTATTTAAATAACAGGAAAATGTATGTAGATATTAGTATTAAGCAAGCTAATGGTAACAGCAATTGCAATAAATCTTCTATGCAAGATATAGTAGCGGGTGTACCCCAAGGATCGATTTTGGGGCGTATATTGTTTATATTATTTACAAAATGATTTAATTAATTAAATTATAAATAATTTATTCCTGTAATGGGTTTGTACAAACACTTTTACACGTCAATCATATTAAAAAAAAAAAAACTAGATGAGGTCGGCGTTTTGTATCCAACTACTCTAAGAAGAAAGGCCGAAACAAACTCAGAGGTCACAGTCGCTTTTAAAGTCCAGACATAATCTTGGTCAGATCATGTGAAGACCATGTAAATTGGTGCCTGAAATGATCTTTTGATGAAAGAACCACACAGATTGAGGGGACCTGTCCAGTCAGTGCACGAATTTGTCAGTAGTCGTGCAGCTTTTAAGAGGGCCCTTCCCGGTCCGTCTATCGTCGACGCGAGCATGGTCGAAAAGTTTGTTGTTTCATCCAGCGCAAGTGAAAACTATTAACAAACGAGTGAGAAAAACGATAACATTGAACGAAAGTAATGTGCGGAATTTTCATAAAACTTGTTCCAGGAAATACGTGTTTTTGAGTAAGCTTTACCAGTTTGTGAAATAAATGTTAATTACTTAGAATCTCCATTACATTTGCAAGGTTTCTATAGTATTTTTTTCTTAACATTTACAATTTATGAGTACATTATGAATGGCCAAAGTTCAGGTTAAATTTGTACAAAAAAGCAGATTTTTGCAGGCTTATACTGACTATGTTTTTCAAAAAAAATATTTTTTGCTTGCATAGAAACCTAGATATAGTGCACAAGATACCTATTGGTTCAAAAATTTCAAAGAAAGATGTGTTCCAACGCCATAATCACGTACGAGCGTTTGTATGAAAAGATGCATACTTTGCACTATATCTAGGTTTCTATGCAAGCAATAAAATAAAAAGCTAATAAAATAAAAGCTGTGTGGCAGGTAATTACCAAAGAAACTGGAAACACAAAACAGCGAGATCAGAATGAATTGTCTTTAAAAATTAATAATGAAATCATTTCAGATAAGTTAAAAGTTGCTGAGACACTAGAAAACTTCTTTACCAACATCCCAATAGAGGTTACGAAATCTCTCTCCTCATCATCCGTATTAGCTGAATCTCTTCTCAAAGAAAACTTCTATAAAGACATTCCAAGTTTAGAATTCAAGCCCATTTCTGTTGTCACTATTAGTTCTGTAGCTGTCCCAAATTAGCTCAAGTGACTAATACCAAATATCTTGGCGTAACACTAGACAATGGTCTCTCTTTCTCACGTCACATTGAGTTATTGCAGAATAGAGTTAGGAAACTTATTTATGTTTTTAAAACTCTTCGTCACGTAGCTGATACACGATTGCTAAAACAGGTATATTTTGCGCTTTGCCAATCGTTACTGAGTTATTGCATATCGACCTGGGGAGGTGCGCCAAAAACAAGGTTGTTAAAATTAGAAAGAGCTCAGAGAGCTATCTTAAAAGTAAGCAACTTTAAAAATTATATGTTGCCAACTGCCGAACTTTATAAAAGTTGTCAAGTGTTGACCGTGAGACAACTCTTCATAGCAAGAACTGTCTTAATTCAGCATTCTGCGACACCATACAAAGAGATCTCCAAAAGGCGAAAAGATATAGTTTGTGTAACTAGGAAAAGTAACCTTACCCATTCGAGTAGGTTCAATTATTTTCTTGCACCTACATTGTACAACAAATTATCCAGATGCAACCAACTATCCAGCCGCGATTGTAAAAATCGAATTACAAAATGGCTTCAAGGGCTAACCTACCAAGAAACGGAAAACCTCTTATGTACAATGGTTTAGTATAAATAATTATACTAAAATATACATCTACATATCATACACACACACACACACACACACATACACATACACATATACATACACACACACACACATATCTAAACGCAATTACACCCACACTTACATACACCTCTTTTAACACTCGCGCACGCATAAAAGAAAATTTTCCATTAGTTTTTAATTATTTTTGTTTTTATTTTACTTTTGTTTTGCATTGTTAAGTAATTCTAGAAAGTATAAGTGCTTGGAATCTGATGTGAAATTTTAAGTTTTTATAGGGGAATGGGACTGGTATCTTTAACACAGGTTACTCTGTAATCTAGCTAAGATGCCAGTTGCGATACGTACTGTGACTATAAAATCACGATCACTGTTAATCTGTAGCATTCTAGTCTTAAGGTTTTATACTGTGAGAACCAATAAAGCTTATATTATATTATATTATATTATTATATTAAAAAAGCATTCAAAAGTCTTAACATAAAGAACACTGAATACTTATGGGGAATTTCCGTTAAGGTTCTTGGAGATATAATTGACACAATAGCCCCTGTCCTAACAGGCATATTTAATCAATGTTTTGATAGCGGTACGTTTCCTGATTTAATGAAACATAGTAAAGTAGTACCAATTTTCAAATCGGGTAGTAAGAGTGATCCCTCTAATTACAGGCCTATATCTGTGCTACCAACATTAAGTAAAATATACGAAAAAATAATGCTAGACCAGATGTAGTCACATTTTAATTCATATATGGATATGGATATATATGGATTTTACATAGTCGCCAGTTTGGTTTCACGAAAGGTAGGTCGACGACTGACGCAGGAGTGAAACTCATCAGTCACAATTTGGAATCCAATTTCTGTGACCTCTCAAAAGCGTTTGTCTGCGTTGACCACAATACACTAATCTGTAAATTACACCACTACGGAATTCGTGGACAAGCTGCTTGGATCTTGTTTTTTCCTATCTATCAAACAGGCAGCAAAAAGTAAACGCTAACGGGGCAACGTCCTTGGGGTCTCTAGAAAAGATGGGCGTCCCTCAAGGTTCAATTCTTGGCCCTTTCCTATTTCTAGTTTATATTAATGATCTGCCTTACATGATGGCTAACTTATCGAATATAATTCTATTCGCTGATGACACTTCCCTTATTTTTAAAATAGATATAAAAGATACGGATGTCTTACATGTAAACGATAGTCTTGCTGTTCTTTCAAAATGGTTCGCAGCTAATAATCTTTTACTAAATGCGAACAAAACATAATGTCTTAAATTTTCATTAACAAATGTACCCCAAGTGAATCTAAATTTAAAACTTGACGGCAAGAAACTAGATGCTATTACGGAAACTGTATTTCTATGAATTACTTTAGATTCAAAATTACAATGGGGTGCCCACATTAGAGCTCTTTCAAGTAGTTTAAGTTCAGCTGCATATGCAGTAAGAAAAATAAGGCAGTTAACTGATATTGCCACAGCTAGGTTAGTGTACTTTGCTTATTTCCACAGTATTATGTCTTATGGCATTCTGATGTGGGGATCGGCTGCTGACGTAGATTCAATTTTCATTTTTACAAAAGAGGGCAATCCGCGCGATCTTTGGGGTTGGGGATCTAATGGGTTCTCATGAGTCTCTTAGAAAAAAAATCAAAGAAATTGATGTACTAACTCTGCCTTCCCTTTATATCTTTGAAAGTATTTTATATGTTTGCAAAAACTTAGGACTTTTCAAAATAAGAAGCGATTTCCATAATATAAATACACGTAGTAAACATGAAATTGTGATACCCAAATTTAGATTAACTAAAACAAGCAAGTCATTTCTTATAAACAGTATCCGCTTCTAAAATAAGTTGCCAAAGTCGGTTATAGACCTTAGCGATGGAAAGTTCAAAACCCACATCAAACGTGTCGTAATCAAAAAAGCATACTATAAGATTAAGAACTACGTTGAAGACAAGGAAGTTTGGCAATAATTCCTTCTGCACATGTGGCTTCCCTGGTACCTCATAAACGGCATAACTATGTAAATGTCTATTAACTGCTCCTAAATTACGATTTTTATTCCTTTTTTTTACATACTTTGACATAACCTACAATTTTAATTTAAAATATTTATTAGTGACTTGTGGACAGAATATTAATTCAGTTTTGTTACAGTTGCAATGACAATGTTGTCATTTGGTTTAAATATGTAGGTTTTTATTTTTATTATTTTAGTAATATTTTATATAGATTCTTTTTTAATTTGTGAATGTGAGAACGTTGTATGCTTAATAGACTGTAGCTTTTTAAACTATCTTCTAATTTATTAAGTACTTGGTACTTGTTGACGGGACTACACTGTCCTCCCATACCTATTAAGACTGTAACTTGGAAACATTGTTAAAGCCCATTTTTTTTTAAAAGAGTAACCGTGGAGTTTCTTAGTGCCCATGTAGGTTTATGTGAAAAAAAAAAAAATGATTTTGATTTTTGATTTTTACAGAATATAAAAAAAAATGAAAAACAAATTCAGTATAAGCCTGCAAAAATCTGCTTTTTTGCACAAATTTTACCTGAACTTTGGCCATTCATAATGTACTCATAAATTGTAAATGTTAAGAAAACATTACCATAGAAACCTTGCAAATGTAATGGAGATTCTAAATAACCAACATTTATTTCACAAACTGGTAAAGCTTACTCGAAAACAAGTATTTCCTAGAACAAGTTTTATGAAAATTCCGCACATTATTTTTCGTTCAATGTTATCGTTTTCTCACTCGTTTGTTAATAGTTTTCACTTGCGCTGGATGAAACGACAAACTTTTCGACCGTGCTCGCGTCGACGATAGACGGACCGGGAAGGCCCCTCTTAAGGGGCTCAACGATTCAACGAACAATACCAAAGAAAGGACATTTGGGTAGGCCGCATAAATTACTCAAACTGCCAGACCATGAGCAAACTAACTGAGAAAAACATAACGTTTTCTTTAAGTAAAGACTCTGCTGCAGTGGGTGATGAGACAGATACACACAGACACAACCACATGCATGCACTAAATTATCTTCATTTTTTTTTCATGCATTTTCAAAGTATGGATATTTTGGCTATTATTATTATTTACTGAAATATCTGACTTAAGTTTCTTTGAACGTCAAAAAATTGTTTATTACCGTACTATAATTACTTGGCTTATTTACATCATTTTATAATATTAAAACAAACTATGGATAATTTTGAATTATAATAATTATGCTTAGTAAGTCAAATTTTAATATTAAATGAAATGAAATCGTTTATTCTATAAATAGGATATCGGAATCACTTTAACACGTATATTAAAAAATAAAAAATAAGCTAGATGTTGTCGACATTTCCTATGTGACTACCCCTGAGAAGAAATGGCGAAACACAACTCATGGGTTGATATATTATGATGCAATGCATGCACAACATCCTTGGTATAGTCAGTGGTTACTAAATTCTGGTAAAATCGATGAAAACATTCAAGATAAAAGTGATGTTACCTATATCACGTTTTTTTTCGACACTTATTGGTGGTTATTGGTTGTCAGTAATCTGCATCAAATTAAATGCTTTATCTCATCGAGTGTTCCGAAGTTAAGAGCGGCCATCCCGACATACTTTTCATACAAATTCTCGTACGTGATTATGGCGTTATAACACATCTTTCTTTGAAATTTTTGAACCAATAGGTATCTTGTGCACTACATCTAGGTTTGTATGCAAGCAAAAAATAAAATTTTTAAAAAACAAATTCAGTATAAGCCTGCAAAAATCTGCTTTTTTGCAGAAATTTTACCTGAAATTTGGCTATTCATAATGTACTCATAAATTGTAAATGTTAAGAAAACATTACGATGATAGAAACCTTGCAAATGTAATGGAGATTCTAAATGACCAACATTTATTTCACAAACTGGTAAGGCTTACTCAAAAACACGTATTTCCTGGAACAAGTTTTATGAAATTTCCGCACATTATTTTTCGTTCAATGTTATCGCGTTCTCACTCGTTTGTTAATAGTTTTCACTTCCGCTGGATGAAACAGCAAACTTTTCGACCATGCTCGCTTTGAGCTTTAAATGATTCATCTCTAGAAAGAGATGTTTTGTATTTTACGACGCTATACTCAAGAGTCATAACTCAGCCACTTCAGATCATGCCACTTCAAAATATTTCCGTCGTCGTCTTTTTTTTGGGCTACTAAGGGACCTTTCAATAAACTAGCGAAATCAAAGAAATCATTTTGTGGCATTTCTCTTACGGTTATTTTTTTGCTACTCAAACTGCATCCATAGGTGTACGACTTGGGGACCGATCGCGCTATTTCTCAACATAATTACCGTTCGAACGGAACGTTTTTGGTTTTGGTTCAGTTTTGGTTTAGCTGATGTAAGAAACGGTATCGCGCTATTTTTTCTGAGCGACAAAAGCTTTGACGTTACCCAATACTGAAAGTTCGATCGATCATTCCTCCAACGTAAATTCCAAAGTAAAGCTAAATCGTTTCAGTTGAGATTAGCGCGATACGAAATGTGTCTAACGTAACGTTTTTGGTTGTGGTTTAGTTTTAGTATTAACGTTCCAAATTAGCACGATCGGCCCCCTGGTATCATAAACTTGTGATGTATAACTACATTGAGAGTTTTACAGTCAACATTACAGCCGAAAGACTGCCACTGCTGGACATAGGCCTGCCCCAACATTTCAACATTTGGGGGAGGGGGTAAGAGTTTACAGTCAACAAGTAGGTACTTTAACATTGTTTGTGTATTTGTATAATTCCACTTGAGCTGCCAGGTTTCTTCAAACCGAAAAGTTTTACAAAATTATCACTTGTCCAGGAGGATTAGAAAGCAAACTCGACGCACGGATATTTTTCAAAACTCTTTCGGCCTTATTACAAAACAAGGTTTATCTTCAGACCCAGGTTTAAACCATCGTATCGTTTTTGAATTTTGAACCTTATTTTTGTGAGATAAAGTTCTTAATACAAAGTTAACAACTTAGACTCGGGTTTAAAATCAGTTTTTGTAATAAGGCCGTTTGTGAATTATAAGCTCGTTGCTCATCACTTATTTTTTGACGGCACTTATTTCGACAATTAGGTAATTCCTTCCATTTTTTACATGAATTTGTTTGAGGGGCTGAGGACGCAGCTTGCTTAATTACCTTTTTTGTTTAGCGAGCAACACAATAATAGCACATCTGTCCTATTTTGACCTTTTTAACTATTTCGTTTAGTTTCATATTTCACATTGAAGCCCGACACAGCTATAATATATATTAATATAGTTTGCTTTTTTTTTTTGCGTAGTTTTTGGTGCGTACTAGAAATATATATTATATTTTAGCTCCATCTGAGGTCACTCGAAGATTACTATGAAAAATATATCGTAGTATGTCTTGCTATAATATATATTATAGCTGCGTCTGTGGTGGGCTTTAGGCCACGAAAAAAAGTGGGAGACAAAACAATAAACGTATCAGCTACTTTTTTAAATCACATATTGGGTTGCCAACTAATGTTAAATTTTCCGCCAGATTCCACTACATATTTTTTGCGCTTAGTTATGAAAAAAAAAACGTTATAGGCCCTAGAATTGCACTAGATCTAGCGCCAAATGCGCTAAAACAACAACACTGGAGCGAGGGGTCTCAATAATTATGTTATGAAAATGGTTACCCATCTAAAGACTAACCGCGGCAAGCGCAGCTTAACCCCGCATATCTATTGACCCGCGCGGTTACTACTCAGCCAAGACTCCCCCAACTCTAATGTAAACGCACATCGCGTTGGTTTTATAACTTGTATTTTACTACATAATAATATTTTATATAGATTCTTGTTTAATTTGTGAATGTGAGAACGTTGTAGGCTTCATAGACTGTAGCTTTGTAAACTATCTTTTATTTTGTTAAGTACTTGGTACTTGTTGACGGGCCTACACTGTCCTCCCATACCTATTAACACTGTAACTTGGAAACATTGTTAAAGCCCTCTCTTTTTAAAAGAGTAACCGTGGAGTTTCTTGCCGGCTTTTCTCCATAGGAAACGACCAATTTGGAACCGTACACCTAGCTTCTGACGTTTCATAAGTGCCCATGTAGGATTATGTGAAATAAAAAAGATTTGATTTGATTAATTTAGGGCATGGTCGGCGTTATCGCAAGATGGTGTATGTTATGACGTCATCTATAACGTTTCACGCGACATGTTTTATGGAACGGGTTTAAGCGCGCTCAAATCGTTTACAGCGCAATTCGGTACGCACCCTTACTCACTCAATAGCTCAAATTTATTGTAATACTGTAATGTGTAAACGTTTATTTTTCCATACACATAAAATAAACTAGTACGTAGCTACTTAAAACAACTTACTGTGGTGGGACATTCGGCTTTTTAGATTCCTGGGCTCCCATGTTTGAATTGTATTATAAACATTAACTTTAGTGACAAACAAAACAAAATTATTCAACACTTCCTTCATAAGCATAACACAAGAGCACTACTGACGCAGTGACGCCGGCGCCGCGCGCTCGCTGGCGTGAATCAAGACATAGTATTTAATGCTGACACACGAGAACAACTGGAGTGTCACCAAAACAAATAAAGTATTTCTAAGTACCTCCACAAAATGGATGCCAATCACAAATGCCTCGGTCGGTCATAGAGAAGACTCGAGTCTCAACTCCATAACCCCCACCACTTAATTCTAGGGTTGTGAAAGTATCGATCATGACCAATGTCGAGTTATTAATTTATTTTATAGAGAAGGGTAAGCCGGAATAATTTTAGCAGATATGGAACTTAGTATTTTTTTCTTCTTTTGTAACTGATCCGAAGACGGTTATTCTACCACCGTTATGTATGCTCTGTTTCGAAAGTATCAGATGAAAATGTAAACAATGGTGAAAATGTTTTCAAGCAATAATTGTTGGAAAACGGGGTGAGATATAATATAACGTTGAAACCTTAAACAAAAACCTTAAATAAATACAGATTATTATATTATGTTACTTATTCCCTTTAGTGACTGATTTAACCTGAATCGCACATCAGTGGTAGCAATTTAACATTGACAGTGCGTTTATGTCGTAGCAGTAAGGTTGATCTTCGTGGTGTTACGACAGACGTGCATGTCCAACCTAAAACTTCTACACTTCTTATTATTATTTCTCACGATAATTTATTATTTTATCGTAAAAATCACTTATTATCGACAATTCGGTATGTAAAGTAAAAATTAACCTATTTACCAAATTACCAAAACCATTTCGAGATTTTAAGCTTTTATGAGTTATTTTTCTATTAATAAAATTATAAGATCGTATTTATTTTCACAAAAATACTTAAAATCACTTGACTTTTATTTGACCTCTAAATGTCATCCAAAGTAGCCTGAATTGGGAATTTTCAGTGCCTCTTGTAATTAAATAATTAAGTTGTTCTGTATGTGTCAAGTGTCAATGTCAACGACAAATTTACATGAAGCACTTATTATCATTCTATTCAAATACGTAAATAGTGTAGTTTTTCACCAGCTGCCGACAGTACAAGTCGAATCACATTGATGTATCGCCTCAGGAAAACTTAACTTACGTTCAAATGATGTTCACAATAAAACAGACGCCGCACAGACTAGTACTCAACGTTTACTTCCTCGCACCATTTCTTTTTTAAGGTTTCTTTTACTAACAATCAATTTGTGTCGGCTATTTGTTGTGGTGTTTATACTTGACGGTATGAAGCACGTAGCAGAAGTAGTCTTTGATCCATTAATTTTATTAATAAGCTATAACTTTAAACTAAGGTACGGAAATCGCTAAAGTATGAGATGTAAACAAATTAACTGCCAATTTGACTATTTGACTTTACTGAATTTTGTTTTTAAATAAGTGTTAAACGTGGCAAACATCCTAAGCTGTTCAGGCTACTTTAGAAATCAGCACGAACAATACTTTTAAAAAAATATAAAAATAACTACAGCTTGTAAAAACAAAAAGATGGATTTATGTGTTTCAAATACTCTTATCTTTAAAATAAAAATATAAAAAACATACCTGAAAAATACTTTACATACCGAATTAAGGGACACAACACTAATTGTTTAAGTTGGGTGAATTCCGTGCATTTGTACCGGAATTTACATACCATAAATAATAATTCACTTGCCCGGTTTCTGAAGTTCCCAAATAAATTCTCATTTTATCTATTGATAATTCAATAAAAAGATAAACGTCGGTTAACTGTCACTGCGTTTCTGTATACGCAATAAACAATTCAATAACTATGAAACCGATTTACTAGTTACTTAGTTGGCGCTAAAAGGGTCTGTTTAAGAGATCACGTTTAAAATTGTATTATTTTTAATTCGTCTTTATTAATAATTTAATTTATAGTAATATTTTTTTGGAGGGTAAATAAGTAACACTATTTTAGTTAATAAATATGATAAGTCGTTAGTTATGGACGGATGTATGAACGAAATCATTGCCAATTTAAAAAAAAGTGGCACTTTATTGTTTTTGATTCGGTTAGTGGTCTCAAACCGATTATTCAGTTTTTCTACCTAAATGGGCTCTGTCCTACCGAAATACAACGATTTTTCCACAATTTTAGACAATACATGAAAATTCTTCTGATTTTCTACCGATTTTACACTTTTATGTTGGCAACCCATTTCATTAATATAGTTACGGGGAATCCCTCAACAGCAAGTATGGATGAGTAGTTAGTTATTGCGGTATGTTTCATATATTTTGGGGAATACCCTTGAATCCTAAAACTTGATGTTTTATCTATACTTGTCAAAAAATAATAGGCCCGTTTTGACATTTAACTTGAATCGATTTATCGTACGTATACCCCTATTATTTTTTGACAACTTTAAGGCGTTTCCCGCTGGGGAATTCACTTGTCTATAAAAACAGGAATTCGAGTTTTATTTTTTCATAAATTTTCTTAACTTTGTAGAGAAAGTATCTTCAAGTTTAAAGTTAAGAAGTGCTATTATTACGTTCAAATGTCGTCTGACTAGGAACCGAGTACAAGCGCGAGTCCAAAAAGAAAAACATATCTACAATATTATCGAAAAGAATGGGAAGAAGAACTCTCAGGCTGTCTGCAAGATAGTTAGTAAAGGCGTAAGCTATGCCTATTGTAAGAGTTGTAATTATTAATAAAGATATTAACATTACATCAGGAAAAGACGCTATTAAGGAACATAGTTCTTCACAAGAAAACAAAAATTTTGTAAAAAATAATTATATCTAAGTGTGTTTGATGTATCATTTTTTTTTTTTTGATTAATAAACGAATTTGATGGAATATTGTATTTTTTCGTCATATACCGATTTTAGTGTCAAAGTCAAACCATTTATTTCAAATAGGCACATAAGAGGCACTTTTGAACGTCAAAATTTACAAAAAAATAGAATTGATTCTAGTTGCCCCTTCCAAAAGGTAGTTTCGTATGGAGAAGAATGGGCAAGAAACTCCACCGGTACTCTTTTAAAAATGTTTTACAATATTTTGTTTGATTACATTAATTATATGATTATATGTGAAGACGATGCACCTAGAATAAAATTACTATACCATAATAGGTAACACGAATTAAAAACTAAGCAATGAAAAATAACTTAATTATTAGATAGATACGTGGTGTTCACATATTTACAAACATCATACAAGTATGTTTTTCTAAAAAAATAAGTCAGTGTGTGAGTATAGGTTATCACAGAATGTAAAATCAATATCATAAAAATAACAGATTTTACCATAAAAATAGCAACCAGTTTGATTTTGTCTAGACTCTAGATTGTCCTATGGAGCTGGACCAGCATGTTTCCAAGCATTCCTGTTCTGGATATAATCCTCTAACTTGTAATATGCTTGTTTACAAAGTGTACTTTTAATATGTGTTTTAAATTTTCTCTCTTTTAATTTCAATATATCACAAGGTATTTTGTTGTAACATTTAACACAGTACCCCATAAAAGATGTATGTACTTTAGATAATCTGAAAAATGGTTGATCTATTTTATCTTTATTTCTAGTATTAAAATTATGTCTATCGCTTATCTTGTTAAAAATATGTAGATTTTTCCTTACATACATAATATTTTCATAAATGAATTGGCAAGGTACCGTCATAATATTAATCCTTTTAAATAGTTCGCTAAGAGATTCGCGGCGACGGAGATTATAAATTGCTCTGACAGCTCTCTTTTGCAAAATAAAGATGGACTCAATGTCAGCAGCCCGACCCCACAGTAAAATGCCATACGACATAATGCTGTGGAAGTAACTAAAATAAACCAAACGCGCGGTTTCTATATCTGTTAGCTGTCTTATCTTTCTAACAGCATAAGCGGCCGAGCTTAGCCGCCCCGCCAGAGAGGTTATATGTGGTCCCCATTGCAGTTTCTCGTCTATAGTGATTCCTAGGAAAACCGTTTGATTAATAAATTCCAGTTTTTCTCCGTTCAATATGATATCACATTCGCTACTTCTAACATTAGGTAATTTAAATCTAATACATTTGGTTTTTTTTTCATTTAGTACCAAATTATTTACCGTAAACCAATCTTGGACCTGAAGAATAGAGTTATTCACTTCGTCAAGATTTTGTGATCGTCGATCTATTTTAAAGATCAATGAAGTGTCATCAGCAAATAACACCATCTTCGGTTGATTTTGAAGTAATTGGGGTAAATCATTAATGTAAACTAGAAAGAGGAAGGGACCCAATATCGAACCTTGAGGAACGCCCATTGCCATTTCAGACCCTAATGAGTTAACGCCGTTTATTTGAACTTTAACCTTTCTATCTTTTAGGTATGATCTTAGTAAATCAAGAGCTGCATTCCTAATCCCATAGTGCTCTAGTTTCAGCAAAAGTGTCTCATGGTTCACGCAATCGAACGCTTTAGAGAGGTCGCAAAAGATTCCAATGGCATCTTGTGCTTCCTCCCAGGCGTTAAAAATGTTCTTTATTAGGGTAACACCGGCGTCAGTGGTACAACGCCCTTTAGTGAAACCGTACTGCTGTTCATGAAAGATGGATTTTTTATTAAAGTGACGTAACATTTGATTGAGCATCAACTTTTCAAACACCTTACTGAGAACTGGCAGAATTGACACAGGCCTATAATTATTGGGTTCTTTACTATCTCCGGATTTGAACAAAGGAACTACTTTACTGTGTTTCATGAGATCCGGAAAGACTCCTTGATCCACACTGGTGTTAAATATAAAAGCTAAATAGGGCGCAATGGTTTCGATTATAGATCTACAGACTTTTACAGACATGCCCCAGAGATCTTCTGTTAATTTAATTTTAAGATCTTTAAAAGTTTTTATAACAGCCGGGGGGTTTGTATGTTGGAACCTAAATTCCAAAGGGCATACTTTTACATTCTTTCTAAGTAAGGCAGCCGAGAGCGCGGATGAGGAATTTAAAGTTTCAGTAGTTTTAAGGGAAATATTAGCAAAAAAGTTTTCAAATTCCTGAGCTATTTCTACCTCTGAAGTGATGGGCCCATGTGCAGTTTCTAAATTTAATTCAGTATTACGCTGTTTTTTCCTACCTGTTTCATTATTTATTATTTGCCAGGTAGTTTTTATTCTATCATCAGCTGATTTTATTTTATTGCTAATATAAAGAGCTTTAGCTATTTTGCACACACTTTTAAAAATTTTTGAATATTTTGCAACATATTGATGAAAGCTTGTATTATTCATAATGTTGCTTTAGGCCATAAAGTTCAAAAAGATTTTCCCTGCTTTTACGAATACCTGGAGTCGCCCAATCACTAAATACGAACTTTGTGTAAATACTTTTAGTCTTTAGTGGAAAAGTGTCATTAAATTGTGTGTTTAATAGTGAAAAGAACTCGGCGTAGAACTCATTTGGGTCACAAATATTATTAAATCTCTGAACACATAATGCACTGGCCAAAGAATTATTTAATTTCTCTAAATTTTTACTTGTAATTGGCCTAAACCTTATTTGAGTTTTTTGTACAGGCATATAGGAGCAAAATGTTATTGTTTGACCACTATGATCAGATGGCAACTTATTTACAATTTGTTTGTGTAAGTAATCACAATTACAAAAAATATTATCTATACAAGTGGCAGAAGAAGCTGTCACTCGGGTTGGTTCAATAAAAACATTTGACAAATCAAATGACCTAAAAAGACTTAATAATCTGACAGTGTTCGAGTTATTTTCTAATAAGTTAATATTAAAATCACCACATATGATTATTGAGTTACTATTAGTACTAAGTTTTTTTAACACATCTTCCAGTACAGAATCAAACAAAGATAGATTCTGGTAACTTGGAGGTCTGTATACGCATACTATAACATGCTTATCAAGCTCAACACAAGACAATTCAATGGTGTGTTCAACCGACAGTCCGATGATGTCTTTCCGTTCTTTCGATTTGATAGAATTTTTAATTAATATTAATGATACGTTTTCGGCTAAAATGGCTAACTACACAATAATTTTCATAATTAATTGACATCACTTGATGATCTTTTAACCAATGTTCTGTTAAACAAATGACATCAAACTTGGTATTTTCTAAAAACAATTCTATTTCCAGTAATTTGGAAGAGCAACCTTGGATATTTTGATGAAATAATTTTAAAGTATGTTGCACTCCCTTTGTTTTTTTTTTATGAGTTAAATGGCCAGAAGATACCTTTTTATTATTCGCTAATAATAATAATTGGTTATTTGAATGGGTAACTTCTGTTGTCTTACAGTCTAGTTTAAAGAATCATCTGGAGTGACCTCCACAACTACAACTGAAGAGTCTAGAATGCCTGTATGAGTTCCAGCAGGAAGAGAATACCCTATCTGACTGGTAGTGGCCTCCAAGGATGTTGGTATTATAGGTGGATCCTCCTTCGTACAACATGATGACTCATAATTAATCTCTATGTTGTTAGTATAACTAGACAACACAGACTCGTCACTAATACTAAATTTCGTTATATTAGCTATAACCTCATTAATATTATATGCTATCAACATAGCAATCTTATGTCTACATTTCCCAGACAGAGATAAAGTTCTCTGAGTCAACTTAAAACCACTAACAAACTTATTAGTGTCAAAATACAGTAATTTGTCACTATGACAACATGTCAGCCTATGAATAGTATTATTCAACCTAAAAATATAATTATTATCATCATCTGATAAGGTGTCAGAATAAGGAAAAGCACACAATATCAGCTTTCCTACATTTAACTTTAATAAGGTGTTCACACCATCCACTATGTCCTTTCTGGTAATACTAGTACTATTTCCTAATAACAAAACCATTGTAGAATAATTATTTAGGTTTGTGTCTGTAATTCTTTTAATCATTTGTTTAAAACTTATGTTATGATAGCTCTGATTGGTAAAACTATGGCTAAGGTAATTGAGTAAAATTTTTCCAAAGCCAGAACCTAATTCATCACAAAAAAATATTGTTTTATTTTGCTGTGAGCTAACACAGGTCTCTCCTGGAAGAGCCAACACCGGGGGGTCCAAGTTAGGCTGAGGCTGAGTAGGTAGTGGCTGGTTGGCACAGCTACATGAGAGGTTATTAGCCAGAGACTCATACCTCTCAGCATTGCACTTCACCAAATCGAGTAGTTCCCCAGCCTCCAACAAGCGGTCACTTAGTTGACATTGTGAAGTTTCATATTTTTCAAAAATATCCTTCAGTAAGTGCTCCTTGTGTAATAAATCATTATAGAGCAGCTGGATGTCAGTGTCATATTTTTGCCTACATTTATCTAATTCAATAGTACATGTATTTGTGTGGCGTGTAGTGGGCGGCAATACCGATTTCTTACAATGACGTTCGAGTTCGAGACCCCTGCATTAGAGATTCCACCAGCTTTTATGACAAATCTTTTACAGTTCAAGCAGTACGGTTATGGAATGCCTTGCCCGTGTCGATAAGGCGTGCTCAATCTTTGTCCACTTTTAAAATTCAGGTAAAAAAAACACTTCCTCACTCCTTAAACATCATCATTACAGAATACAGTTCCTTGCTCTTGTTTCATGTTTATTATTGTATATATTTATATAGATAAGTGTATGCTTTATGTATATTTGTATTTATTGTATATATAAACGGTACACTACTGACTACCTGCAGTATTGTCTCTCCTTCTCCCTTTAATCCATCCAAAGGTTGTCTGTAAAAGATCGCTTTTAGCGATAAGACCGCCCATTGTGTCACCCTATGTAAAACTACAACATTTATATCTGTAACTTTTATGGTGTACATAATACATTCTATTATTTTTGCTTTACCGTTTTATTTAAGAATGATGTCTACAGCTGTGCTACAGTCTATTTGGTATTTCCAATTGTTTGTGCTTTAACCTTTCTTTTGTAAAATAACATAATGGATCTGTAAAACGCAGTAAAAATTTTACTGAAAGAGAGAAGATGCTTGATAAAGAAGTGGCTAAAGAATTTTTTAATATAATATAATCGACTATAATAGAACATATCAAAAGGATATTAGAAATAAACTCCATTACTTCCAAATCAGACTCTGATGAGCTGTTCGTATTCAATATGCTAAAACTCACTGTTTTCTCCTTTGAATCATTTTAATAGGTATTTTAACTTTCACTGGCAATTTAATTCAAATAATACACGTTAGTAGGTATAACCTAAAAGTTGATGTAGTTTGCTATGAAATGAAACATCAGTAAGAGTTAAGGAACCGATAACGGCAAACATTGGTCAGTTAAGTTAACTTGAGTTTAAACGGAGTTTGCGGTGTTCGGAAACAAACAAGTTATCTCACCGATACCGCTAATGAATAGATAAACAACCGATAAAAGTGCCTCAGAAACCAGGCAAACTTGACTAATGAGACAACAATTAAGTAGGTTATTAACAATTCATTTATAAATTATATTGTTGTAATTAACTAATCACTCTTCAATAGTTCTTGTTATCTGTTTTAATGTTTTTCCATTTAAGATTTTTCAAATTAATTAACACAAAGTTCGTTTTTAAATGCCATGAAGTAATTTGACATTTCAAATCTTTGTTGTTTGTTTTTTTTTTAAATTTTGAGTTTGACATTTGCACATGTCAAATTACTATCTCGGATTAAAAACGAACTATAGCTAAATTATTGTACAGTCAACCGAACGTAGGTACAGTAGCGGTCATAAGTGGAGTAGCAATCTCACAAAGCAATCGATTGACACTTCTATTTAACTTACGACCTTCTTTTAATTAGTAATTTCTGCAACTGATTGTAAGTATTTCATAAATTCAACCACTATGGTATAAGATAATAATAGCTTTGCGGTTATCGTATTTGGGAAAGCGCGTCTATGCGTAGCGAGCCGTGGGTTCGAATCTCACGCGCGGTGATATTTTTTTAATCGTACTTAGATACGAAACTAGATGAGGTCGGCACCTCATCTAGTTTTTTTTTAAAATATGATTGACGTGTAAAAGTGTTTATACAAATCTACTTACAGAAATAAATCATTTATCATTTAATGTTTTAGTAATTACTCTAATAATCACGCTATTGACTATAATTACTTGTTATGTTCGTCTTGTTCGCATAACTCGTAAAACTTTATGATTATACCCACAGAAACCTTAATATATAAATAGACCGCGACTAAATAAACCGTTGCTGGTTGGTTGTTATTGTAAAAGGCGTCCAGAGCCACCTCCTTTCGCACGATAAGGTGTAGAGGCGGCAGTCCAAACATTGCCTGTAGGGCGGCATTTGGCGTTGTTCTCATACAGCTAGTAATTGCTACACAAGCAAACCGCTGCAGTTTTTTGAGATCTCTTTGGGCTGCGCACAGTTCTGTTCTGGACCACCAGACTAGTGACCCGTATATGATAATTGGTCAAATGACCGTGGTGTATAGCCACTAAGTAATCCTGGGTATAGTTCCCCAATTCTTGGAGAAGCAGTCTTTTGTAGTAATTTAGTTGGTATGTTTTGCTCAATTCAGCTGTTTGTCTAGAAAGATGCCCAGGTATTTGGTTTCAGTTCACAGGTGGTCCCAAAGAATCGTGGTAGCCGTAGTGTCGACAATTTCCTCTTTTTTGTGAAGAGAATCAGTTCTGTTTTTGTAGGGTTCACTGTATATAGTTGGTATTTATTGCACCAGTCCTTTACTATTCTCAAGGCTTGGTGTATGAGGTTGCATAGGGTATTTTCGTGGGTCAACCATAACTTAGTTATAAAAGGTAACGCAGGTGATAATGATGTGATAACAATCATAATCCTTATTATGTAACAGTCTAATATTAACAACATAATATCATAATAATAATACACGCAATGTCATAATAATATAACAATAATACACACAATGTCATAATAATATAACAATAATACACGCAATGTCATAATAATGTCATAATAAAACACACAATGTAATAAATTCTTAATACTATTGCTACTCGTACAAGTATTTTTTGGGTCTTGAATAACATTGACAGGGCTGTTGGTAAAGTTGTATTGAAAAATCAAGATGGCGGCGTTAGTTCTGATTTTGGCCAAGCGCCAAATGATCCTTGTGCAGTCATATCTACCAAATCAATAGTAGATTGTGTCATAAGGGACCTAAATAATATAATGAGGGTGAGAGCGATTGCTTGAATGTGGAGCGAATGATTCTAGAGTAGAATCCTAAGCGTAGCGAGGGATTCAAAGTACGTCACTCGAGGTTAAATAAAGAAATGCCACTACTAGTCATTACTAAAAAACAACAAATATTCATCATCACTACGAACATTTATATTTACATAACCAAATTACAAATTTATATTAATACTAGCTGCGCCCCGCGGTTCAGCCGCGTAAATCTCGATCCCGTGGGAATATCGGGATAAAAAGCCTATGACTTAATCCAGGGTGTCAGCTAACTCCATACAAAATTTTATCAAAATTGGTCCAGCCGTTTGAGCGTGAAGAAGTAACAAACATACACAACACACACACACACTCACAAACTTTCGTCTTTATAATATTAGTGTGAAGATGTGATTAGATACGTTTTCGCAATTTTGGAACTATAATGTAACTGTTTTGTTGGGAACAAAAAATTATTTAACCTCGAGCGACGTACTTTGAATCCCTCTCGCTACGCTTCGCTCTAGATTCAAATAATCTCTCTCGCCCTCAATACATTATTTTGATCCCTTATGACACAATCTACAATTATTTCACATTTAATGGGCACTTATGAAACGTCAGAAGCTAGGTGCACGGTTCCAATTGGTCGTTTCCTATGGAGAAGAGCCGGCAAGGAACTTCACGGTTACTCTTTTAAAAATAATTGGCTTTTACAATGTTTCCAAATTACAGTGTTAATAGGTATAGGAGGACAGTGCAGTGTACATAATTATACAGTCATATATTATACAGTCAAAATGTAAATGATTTCTATCTATCATATTTTCGGTAAACTCGGTTCCGACTTCTCGTTACCAACAAGAAACTCCACGTAATAACATAATATCACAACCATATTGAAAGGAATAGGCAAACGAGTAGCTACAGTAGGTACGCAGTGACAGTAATGTATATTGTAGAGGATATTGGAGTATACGGTTTAAGACATTTATTTCTCAAAAAGAATACGATTCACTTAAATATGAGAAATACAAGGTAATCTTAAAACTAAATATAAGAATTACGTATGATGAAGCAAGTTATCTATAGTTAAATTAGTTATTAGACACACATGGTTCTTGGCGGGAAAGTGAAGCGTCATGATTAGCAGTTTTGTTTTATTTTCTAAAACTTGTGTTTAGCCGAATATTAATGTGTAATAATGGTGGATTATTAACCATTTAGTGTTCGTGAACGTGCATTAGTGTAGGCAAATGAAACAAAACAGTGCAACCTATCACTTCAAGTTCTCTCAAGAAGTCCGCGTGAGGTCTCAGTAAAGTGCCACGTCTTTACTGAATCTCAAGGGGAATTGAATATTTCATTTCATCAATATTTAAACAAAGTTTTGTAACTAAATAAAGACTTGGCTATAAGGTCCCAGCAACCAGGCCATTAAAATATTAAAAAAAAAAAATTAGACGCACATTTTTTTTTTACAGGTTTGCAGGTAAAATGAAAAAATTGGTTTACTATTACGTATCGGATCTTTGAAGGCAAGTCAATAGCAATTACACATTCAACTATTTATATTACTATGTACTGTGATGTTTCGGAAATACAGTGTAGGTATTCTAGTTTTCTTAATAGGTACTTAGCAAATTAGTAAATAAATAAATAAATTAAATTCGTGTGGTGGGTTAAATTTAAAACCTAGAGAAATCTTTTAAGATGTGGTGTTTTATGGTTCTTTTGTATAAAGTAAAGGATTGTATCTCTTTAATGTCGTTAGGTAATGTATTGTACAACTCTGCTCCTTCGTATATTATTCTTTTTCACCTATGTCTCGAGTTTACCAATGTCCGGGGTTGTTCTCTCTCGTCTATATGCGTCCTTCATGAACTCCGACCATTGTGTTTTAATTCTTCCTCGGAATAGTCTGCAATGACAAAAACAAAAATTATGGTCAGCATGGGCTGCGGTAAGAAACAGTTGTGCAATGAATATGGAACAAGCGTATTGCCAGCAACACTGCAAAATTCCATGTGCCAGCATATAAACAGCAACACAAATACATGAAACAATGTTCAAATCAATAAATGACTTGACGCGTTCAGTAGTTTCTGCCTAACCCATGGGAAGAAGGCGTTAGTTTATGTTTGATGTATTAATAAATACTTTAGGTGAAAAAAAGTAGAAGTACGGTTCACCTGAAAGGCAAAAAATAGGTTCGATATTTTGTCAAAATGTACACATGCTTCCTGTACATAAATATAACATACCTTGAAACAAAATACAAATGTGCGTAATTCGGAAAACCAAATATTTTGAGTGAAATTTCAAGGACACGTCACGTTTAGGCACATTTCGTTACATGAGAGAGAAGAAAGATATAACGCTCTCTGTCTCTCACACTAAATATCTGTTATTCTTTATATTTTAAGAAGTTACACTTGTATCACGTGATACAAAAAGAACATGAAAAAAAATTGCGCGTGCAGCACCGTACACGTAGAAACATGAAAATTCACCACTTTAACATACATAACAATTTATTATTGATGAAAAGTATTGCATCAAAAAAATATAATAAGCCTAGCTTATCCCAGGGGGTCTACTCCGAACATAAATCCGAAGTATCGGCCGAATGTCGTTTCTTTACTACGGCTAACTATCGCTGACTACGGCGAAAAAAAAAAGACAGTCGAAGAGATAACCCAAAGTCAAAACTGTCGGGTAAGGACTCAAAGTCCAAAAAGGAAACTGTGGAAGTTATAAAACGGCCGAACATTCAGACGATACTTTGGTTTATCGCTTCGGAGTAGACCCCAAGGAATCGATTGCAATCGGTTTTAGATTCGTGACCACTAAATTACGTAAACCGTCACATAAATATTATCTTACAGTTTTTGATATATTACAATACCAGTTACATTAATCAACATAGAAAACAACTACACAATGCAGACAATTATGTCATAAACAATTAAACAATTATCAGCTACTTACTAAGATGGAACAGTAGACACCCTCGCGTACTGTTTCTCACAGAACATCAGACATACGCTCTTAAACCACCACATCACCACCACCACCTCTTACTCCGTTCGTCTGCAAACACATCAGACACATTCAGGGTTGGCCATCACGAGGGCATTGAGCATCCTTAAAGTACGACACACAGATGATTCAGCTCTGGCGACCGTTCTGCAAGGCAGTTGCGCGAACAGATTGTGTCGGCGACTTTGGCGGTGACCGATGTACAAATAGTCGACAGAAAAGGTCATGGAGCTCAGGGCATTCGATACGACCGTTAAGGATCTTACAGGATACCGTGAGCTGATCAAGGCCTCTTCTTACCTCTAACGAGTTGAAACCCAAAGTCCCTAGGATATAGTTGGTGGAGTACATGTAATGATAGAAATTATAGGTTCTTTTAAAAAGATATCCGAGAAATGTTTTCTGCACTTTCTCGAGTTTGAGCCGCGGTATAGGGATGCCAGACACTACTACTAGTATCCAGCTTACTGCGAACTAGAGCAATTAAAATACTATTGAAATATTAAATCTTACCGAATCATCCACACTTTCCGAATACTGCAGCTAGGGGATAGTCGTGTTCTTTGAAGGGACACTCTTGCACATGATTCACCATGTCTGCTCTCTTTATATCCAGCACACAACCCTGCCATGCATGAGGGCGTGGCACTTTCATCTGAAAAATATCAAAGTGACGTTTTACCGAAGTCATAGGATAAAATGTATGTAATTCAGGAACAAAACTTCGGTAAGCAAGAGCATTCTTTGCTTTTGTAAGGTCTCAATATTTAGCGTTGAATATTCTATATTTAGTAAAAGCGCGCTATTGGGTTTTCAACGCTGGGCATAGCGCTGACAGCTAAAAATCTAAAAGCGCGCTTTTATTTAGATATTATTTAATTTAGATGTCGCTTAAACTCCATTTACATTTTAGTATTAGACAGATGACGGCTAAATAACGACAGAATTTTTGTAATTACTGCACTTTAGTTATTTATTTTATATTTTATCCCTATTAGTGGCATTGCCCCAATATATGACTGCTTATCTCAGTTTCAACGAAACATAAGCACTGTATACTGTCTAAAGAACTGATTGATCAACAATTTTGGATAATATTAATATTTGCACGCAGAATGGCAGAATGTGATGATACCATAGACTAATTCTTAAGACCATAAAATGTACCATATTCTGACAAATAAATGATTATGATTATATTTTATATAAAGCATATGATGAGTTTATTGCATATTGTGTCAATGTGTGTTTGCCAATTCAAATCGTTATCTATCCAAAGCCCTAGAAATTTAAATTTTATTTATATATTTAGATTAGCCAACAATTGATTACACAATACATTTACAATAATTTCCACAATATAAGATACATTTGTAAGTGCAACAATCACTTACAGGCTAACACAACATCATCATGCACCATTTATGGTTCTACATAATAATACAAAGCTAAAAAGGATAATAATAATAACAAAAATTTCATTCAAAATAATATAACAAAAAGATTGATGACATTAACATTCAACAAATAAAAATGATAAAAATCTAAAATAATAAAAATTAAAATGTAACATTCGATAAGGCGATCATTCGTTGTGGGAGTAGTACTCAATAATTATTTTATAAAATTTTCCTATGCTGTCATGATGTATACCAGTAAGTTCACTGCAACTGTTTATATTTTTACACAGGCGAGAAATCGGTCGTTTTGTGGCAAGGACACTACCAGCCGCACTACCAGTAGTGTCGTTTACAATTAACGACACTACCAAACCTATTTTGGATTAAATTGTACAGTCAACACACCAAAGTTCAGAAATATAATTCTTTATTTATTACTAAATAAATCATGAAATAAAAGTAATAATTAATTCACCTTGATAATACTTATACTTCAGCACACTCCGACAAACGGGTAGTCGATTTATTTAGTACGCCAGGTGCACATATAATGAGCCTCGACTAGGTACCACCATTTTTTTTTTTCACTTTCACTATTAAGATAATTTGATCAATGAGACACATAATCAATGAGATAACCTTAGGCCATGCACTTGATAAACTAAGAGAAGGAAATACAGTTACAGTCGGTTCCTTGAAAAATTTTCACGCGATGTTTTATAATCTGAGGTTCAATATTGAGTTTTATTTGTAAGTACCTACTACAGTTAATGAGAAGGTAGTTTATGATTTGCGTTAATTTTTGTATTTCCACATTGATATTTTTTATAAAAGCAAATAGCAAAATTGCGTGTGATACAATTAGTGCAGTATATAATACTCGTAGGTATAATATTATATAAATAATATATATATATATAAATATAATATTATATATAGATATAAATTATTCATAAGTAATACAATCGGTCATACCTTCAGATACCGAGTAGAATTATCGTATAATACACACACACACTCACAAACGCACAAGAGCATGCATGCACCAAATTTAATTCATTTAATTTTTGAAGTGATGACTTCAGTTCCCTACATAAACACGCTCGGATTATAATCATTAGAATCATGAATACGTCTGTCTAGGTTAGATTTGCTCTATTGAATGACTTTTCATGAAATCATGACATTTGAGACCAATTCTAACTTCGAGAGATGTAGGTATTAATGATTCTTTATGATCTATACCTACCTACATACTCGTATAATAAAATCGTAGCGAAGTCAAAAATGAACATTGAATATTTTTGAAAAAAGTTATTGTTACGAGATTGCCGAAAAAAGTTTATAGAATTGTTCTCAGTTTGTCTGAATGTATGTTCCAGCATCATGTCAATTGGTAGACTATAAACTATCACGCTTTGTGCTATGGGGGATGAGTAATATTGCATTATGTTTGTATTCCTCTATGAATGCATGTTCCAGAATCACGCAAATTCCACCGGACAGATTCTGTTCAAAGTTTGCATAGATATTCCCTATAAGTCTAGTCAGTCGGTAGGCTATATATTATAACGCTATTTGTTATGGGGGATGAGCAATATCGCTTATGTTTGTTAAGGGTTGATTGGTTATAGATTTAATCATTACTGATTAAATCTATAACTATCTGCAATGATGATGAATGATCATGACATAATATACTGAGTGAATTTTTGAGATGGCTATAAGGGTACCTTAACCGTTGTAGCTACATAAAATCGGTATTAAGAGACTTTTTTGAGACATTTTGATCTGCATACATAGATTTTGAAAAAAAATTACAGTCAGCAAGAAAATGGGCATTTTTCACAAAAAATTAAAATTGGTGCCATAGATCCTGTTTCATCATCATCATCTGCCTAGCCTATTCCCAACTATGTTGGGGTCGGCTTCCAGTCTAACCGGATGCAGCTGATCACCAGATCATGTTTCATATGAGGATCACGCCTATGTGGGATCCACTTTATCTTATGGGGTACTATATTGGGGATACTCGACTGATAAAGAAATTGCGTTCAAGGCACAAAAAAAGTGTATTAGATCCATATGTGGGATACGTCAAACAGATTCATGTAAACCTCATTTTATGAACCTGAAGATATTAACCCTCCCTGCTCTATATATCTACGCGGCCTCAGTTTTAGTTAAATCAAACATCAGTAGCTATGACACATTAATAAGCAGTAGCCTTAAAAATACACTACGCAATAAAACATCCCACACTGCCGTCTACAGCAATAGTATTTTTGGTATGGGCATAAAAATATATAATAATTTACCCATTGAAGTCAAGAACCAGCATTCAATTGGTATTTTTAAAAGGAAGCTAAAAGATTTCCTGATTAAAAAGGCATACTACTCTGTAAAAGACTTCCTTGAAGATAAATAATTATTTAATATTGAAATGATTGTGATACTTAACATAATGATGTGATATTAAATTCTATGAAGTATGTGATAATATATGAATGTATAATGATAATATAAAATATATGAATAATGATAATTAATATAATATAATGTTAAGTCTGTATAACTGTAATATTGAGTAAGTATATAATTTTTTTTTTCTTCTTATGTTTTTAACCATTTAAAGTGCAATGCCTTAACAGGCAACTAAGTTCTAGAACCTACCTATTGTTAACATCTACAAAATCCTGTACACTTAGTTCGCAATAAAGATTTGAGGTTTGAGTAGGTAATAGAAGAGTCAGAACTCGCAAAAAATCCTTTTCCCATACAATTCGGGGGAAATGAGACTACAACTTACTTTTTAGGGTTCCGTACCTCAAACGGAAAAACTTTTTACAAAATAAGAACAACCGACTTCCATAAAAACACTACAAAGTAAAAAATAACTTTAAGTTTGGAAGTTGGTGTCTTTGGATCTGTATTTAAGTTTTCGCCGCCGACTTCTGAAATTAAAGTTATTTTTCACTTTGTAGTGTTTTTCTAGAAGTCAGTTTTTTTATTTTTGGTGTTTTATTTTTCACTTTTTTGTGTCTGTTTTTAATTTATCTAAGTTACAATAGCCCTATTTCCACTGCTCAATATCTTTTTAGAAAATATTGCTTTTCCCGATGCTAAGACGTTAATTGTTGAGGAACTCCTCATTTCCTCCTCAGGTAGAACATTTTTTTTGAGTTGATCTGCACGTTTACTGACAAATGCTTGCACTGTGGTTCTTTCCTCAAAATACTATTACAGACACGGATCTAACTGGTCCTCACATGATAAAACCAAGATTATGTCTGGACTTTAAAAGAGACTGACCCCTGATCCCCTGACCCCTTAATATGACGTGTAAAAGTGATTCTGATATCCTATTATATTTACAAAATAAACGATTTCATTTAATTTTATTTCATTAAAAAACTATGCAATAAAATTAAAAAAAACCGGCCAAGTGCGTGTCGGACCACGCACAGTGAAGGGTTCCGTAGGTGGGAAGAATGCCAATGTTAATATCGCCAGTTCATTTCCTAAGGATGGTGATTAACAACGTTTAGTGTTTTATGGTTATAATAGCGAAATCAACTCCAGATGCATATTTATCTGAACGCCAAGTGTAAGTGTGGTGATTAACAAAATTGCAATATCATGGATTTTATGGTGATTGTTACTACATCAACCTTCGCTTTTTTAAATTGCGATCAACGGCCCTTTTGTCATTTGTGGTGATTATCTAGTGAATTATGTGCCAAAGATTTTAATTTCCGTTATTTTGTATTTTAATTTCGGCACACCAAAGTAAAACATTTAATTATTATAAAAAGTCGGTCCACAAAAACTAAACATATCAGTGGTGGACGTAAAATCAATGTAGTACAGTCGCCAGCACATGAAGTTACCACAAACTGTCAAATTCAAGAGAAGTGTGCATGCCTTTTTCGAGTTTACTCGAGCCTAACGGTCATCATAGTTATTAATTAGGATGACGTCACACACAATCGTCGACAAATCGTGAAAGAGAGCGTTTTCACGCTTACCATGTTAGTTAAGGTAGATTCAATTTTCATTTTACAAAAGAGGGCAATCCGCGCCATCTATGGAATGGGTCCTCGAGAGTCCCTTAGAAACAAATTCAAATAAATTGATGTACTAACTCTGCCTTCTCTTTGTATCTTAGAAAGTATTTTATATGTTCGCAAAAACTTAGCACTTTTCAAAATAAGAAGCGATTTCCATAATATAAATACACGTAGTAAACATGAAATTGTGATACCCAAAGATTAACTAAAACAAGCAAGTCATTTCTTATAAACAGTATCCGCTTCTATAACAAGTTGCCAAAGTCGGTTATAGAATTTAGCGATGGAAAGTTCAAAACCCACATCAAACGTGTCCTAATCAAAAAAGCATACTATAAGATTAAGGACTACGTTGAAGACAAGGAAGTTTGGCAATAATTCCTTCTGCACATGTGGCGTCCCTGGTACCTCATTAACGGCATAACTATGTAAATGTCTATTAACTGCTCCTAAATTACGATGTTTATTTCTTTTTTTTTTTACATTCTTTGACATAACCTACAATTTAAAATTTTATTACGTTTTTTGCAATTTGCGGGTCGGTAACAGGTTGTATGTTGATCTAATTATGATTCGCGGCCGAAAAATATGACTTTATAGAATTATAATCATTAGAATCGGCGACACAAAACACAACTAACTGTATTAGTAAAATCCCATTGAATGACTATTTCTGAAATAATCATTCAGTAGGATTTATGAACTTAGAGAATTTGAAAATTTACCCAGATACTTTCTTAATAAATAAAACGAAAGTAAACATACATTTTCGAAAACAACCTATATGGGGGTGCTGAGTTTATGGCGGAAAATAATATGGATCTACCCCTAACGGGGTGGAAAGGGGTAGTCAATTTTAGAGGGAACAATTTTATGTTTCAGATTGGCGCAAAAACGGCTGAACGGATTTAGATAAAATTTGGCACACATATAGTTTATAATCTGGATTAACTCTCTGGATACTTTTAATCCCGGTAGTACGGTCCCGTGAGTTTTTTTGTACATCCGCGCCGGCGAAGCCGCGGGCATAAGCTAGTTTATTATATTATAATGAGAGGACCCATAGCTAAAAAAAATTAAGTAAAGTGGTGTGGTAACCACCTGTGTAAAGTTGATTTTTATATTATGACCTTAGTGGTTTTGAGCGTTGTCTATTATCAACTACTGACGTAAACAGGTGCTTGTTCGTTCTAATGAATAGGGCAACTTCTAATATTTCCAACAATGGCAATAGCGTTTAGCGTTTTTATATCTTTAGCGATTTAAGGTCGTTCAACTACAGATGCGGGTGTTGCACTGCTGAAACACATATTTAACGCATGGGAGAACTCGCAAAATGCTATTGGAGTTTTCTGTGATCTCTCCAAAGCCTTGGATTGCGTGCACCATGCCACGCTTTTGCGTAAACTACATCATTACGGCGTCCAAAACGAAGCTCTTAAAGTAATAAATTCTTATTTATATAACAGGTTCCAATGTGTAGATGTTGATGGTGTGAAATCTTCCGAGGTACCAGTTCAGTTAGGTGTACCTCAAGGCTCAATACTGGGCCCATTCTTATTCTTAGTGTATATTAACGACTTACCATTCTATATAAAGGGTATCTGTGACGTGGTACTGTTTGCAGATGATACCTCTCTTATTTTTAAAGTAGACCGGAATAGACAAGATTTTGACGACGTAAACATTGCACGCTCAATGGTTACGGATTGGTTTACGACAAATAACTTAGTTATCAATGCCAATAAAACGAAATGTATAAAGTTTGTCTTACCGAATGTTAGAAATCCCAACATCGTTTAAGATAAAGAGGTGCTTGAAACTGAAGACTCGGCAGTGTTTCTGGGTATAACAGTAGATGCCAAACTTTAGTGGGGACCTCATAAAGCAAGCCTAGCGGGAAGGCTTAGTTCGGCCGCATACGCCGTCAGGAAAGTAAGACAATACACTGACGTTGATACAGCCCGATTAGTCTATTTCAGTTATTTTCATAGCGTTATGTCCTACTGTATTCTGCTGTGGGGTAAAGCAGCTGACATTCAAAATATATTTGTACTTCAAAAATGAGCTGTTCGAGCAATTTACCAGCTGGGTGCCAGAGTTTCTCTAAGAGATTTTTTTAAAGATATTAGTATACTCACGGTGGCATCACAATAATTTATCTTCGGTAACATCTTATATGTTAGGCAAAATTTACACTTATACACTAAAAACAGTGATATTCACAATACTAACACCAGAAATAAGGATAAATTACGTGCTCCATTTCACCGGCTTCATAAGGTTCTTAACTCATTTGTTGGACTTGGTATAAATTTTTATTTTACAAGCTACCCTCTTCTTTGTTAGATTTGCCTTTTAATGCGTTTAAAGTTGAATCCAATCTTTGTTCAAAGCCATACTATTCTATCAATGACTACTTAAACGATAAGAATAGTTGGTCGCTGTGATTAACTCAAGACAATGTTCATGTTCTTTCTCCAGAATTAGCGTACCTACTGACAGGTTATATGAGTTCATATAATTGTTTATTTTATTTGACTGTCTAAGTCAATTTATTTTTATTTATTAGTGACATAATATACTCATGAAAATATTTTTTTATGAGTTGTATTGCAATAAGTGGTTAGCTAGCGACCTCGACAATTGGTTATATTATTCTTGCCTGAGCAACCGGCAGCAAGTTCGTCATGCTCCCTTAGATGTCACTGCTTGCGGTTGCGTCAGGGGTCGGGTTGTCTCCTTCCCTCAAATATGGCGAGGGGGTGATGGCTGATCTTTGAGTTATGCTCGTGAACGGGTGCTGCTGGTCGTCTTGCTGAGCATGCTATTGTTATTAATGATTAACTGTTTTTTATTTTACTACGATGGTGCTAGTTTATCATTTTTGACTTCGAGTTACAGCTATAGCTTTATGTAAGCGGGCACGCCCGTTATCCCTGGAGGCTTTTATTTAGGAACGTTCTGTTTACGTTATTTCTGCTTGAGTATAGTTTTCGACGATTTTTATGTTTTTTGAGCCTGCTGTCATCCCGCGCCTGTGCTGCGGACTGGGTAGAAGATTTTTTTTAAATAAAAACCTTTCACAAACCAACCTAAGACATTGTCGGCCTAGCAGGACTTTTCTGTGAAGTAAATAGGTCCTGGCTGGAACAACATTAACTTAACTAAGCAACTACACGTTAAAGTCACCCTCTGTGTCCTCATAGCATCGCTGGTAAGAGCACAGGAAGGTTAGGCTGGATCAAAATTAAGAAGGATATGTTCATAGTATAACACTTTTATAACGCTCCAAATCTTTACTCAACCTCTTTCTACTCCATTTAAATACACAGACACAACACAAACCCAAAAGATTGCACATCACGCTCGAAACACATGCAGACAAATAGACAAACGGACAAAAATTCTTCATTACAATTTTATTATATGTATACAGCGTGTTATGGAATGAAACGGGTGAAGAGTGCATCTTGTTCGGTACGAAAAGTGTAAGTTTGCAAGTGAGTAAACGTAACTAGCACGTTTGCGTTAAGATTTTTATCCTCACCCTTATATTCTTGGCATTATGATCTATCGGTCAAATTTTAATTCAAACGAAATAGTTACGTTTACTCTCTTGCAAACTTACACTTGGGGTACTGAATCTCTGTAGAAAATTTCAACTCAAAAAGAATAACTTTGAAAATGTTTGATATTTTTCTTTATTTCTATAGTTTATTAAATTTAAATCATAACAAATGTGTCACCGCACTACGAGGGACCTTATCCATTATTTGGGTCTGTGCGCCTAGTACATACATACACCTGCCACAGCTCTGCGACACGGCGCCGCCGCGGTGGTGCGGGCGGCACGATTGGCGGCGGGATCAAACGAATGGATTAAAAACGTGTACCGATCATCTGACTTGGTCTAGTGGTGTGTAGAATTCAATTGGAAACATTTGATTTTTATTAGTTAAATGTTTCTCAACTTTATAATTATGTAGGTATTATTTAAAAAAATGTTGCCATGAAGTTTTTGTTATCACCAAAAGAATCCGTGCCTTTGATATGTATATACTTTCCGTAACACGCTGTAGATAAAAATATGCATAGATTCTAATGATCTTATTTCTGTAAATACATATTTGTTACGGTCACGAATTATATTTTGATTGAACAACTAACCTAACACTGACTTGCAAATTGCAAAAAAAATATTTTTGTATTTCGCTGGATATCCTTACGTTTTTGCCTTAAGTACAGAATTTTCAGAATCCCGAATACCACCATAGTTTAAACCTATAGGTACCTATTTGGTAAAGCAAATGAAACAAAATGTACTTATCGATAAACTTTATTGAATAAAATAAATACAATGTCCAGTAAAGAAAAATAAAACATGATTTAGAATAAAACCGTAAAAAAATATGTAAAGAAAAACAGAGAAAGACAGAGAGTAATATTATCTAAATTTGCTCGACGATATAATTTAACTGAGTATAATAGAGAAGTATGGAAGAAAATGACATGTTCCATGTAATCAAATGTGTCCAAATAAATTGGGATAAGGGCAAGAAGAAAAAAAAAGAAGAATATAAGAGAAAGATGAAAGAATGCTTGAAGGAGCGCCTACCGAGGTCGGTCCGTGGATGGGTAATCATCCATTACATATTAATATAACGAGACCCCGCTGTGCCTCGGAAAGCACGTTAAGCCGTTGGTCCAGGCTGTCATTCGAAGATTTTTGACAATCTTTACGGGTAGTCCGAAGCCTGAAAGACTCACAACCAGTCTCACCAAAGGGTATCGTGTTACGCAGTAACTTGGTTGTGGAGGTCAAATAGACACTGACTCCATGTAAAATACTGGCAGGTATTCAGCTGTATCTGATTAGACTAGAGGCCGACCCTAACTTAGTTGGGAAAAGGTAACGCAGGTGATAATGATATAATAACAATCATAATCCTTATTATGTAACAGTCTAATAATCACAGCACAATGTCAAAATAATATAATAATAATATATGCAATGTCATAATAATACACGCAATGTCATAAACTCATAATACTACTGCTACAAGGATGTTTTGGCTCTTGATTATCATAGACAGGGCTGTTGGTAAACATTTAAAGTTGTATTGAAAAATCAAGATGGCGGCGTTAGTTCTGATGTTGGCCAAGCGCCAAATGATCCTTGTGCAGTCATATCTACAAAATCAAAATATTTCATTTTACATAAACCTACATGGGCACTTATGAAACGTCCAAAGGATAAAGGAAACGTCAGAAGGTGCACGGTTCCAATTGGTCGTTTCCTATTGAAGAAGAGCTGGCAAGATTGTTTTTAATTAAATGATTTCTATCTGTCATGTTTTCGGTAAAGTGCACGGTTCCAACTTGTCATTACTAGCAAGAAACTCCACATAATAACATAACATCACTCCTGAGGAGGCAGAGGAGTACCTACAGTAGGTACGCAGTGACAGTAATGTATATTGGATAGGTATGTAGTATGTAGAGAATGTAGGTTAATAGTTTCTTCGTCCATGTCTCGAGTTTACCCATGCCTGGGGTTGTTCTCTCTCGTCTATATGCGATGTACATGATCCTCTCCAACCATTGTTTTCTTCCTCTTCCTCGGATTAGTCTGCAATACAAAAATAAAAGTCAGCGTGCGCTGCGTGAGAAACAGCGAACCCACAAAGGTTGACAACATGTAACTGCAATATTCTTAAATTTTACAAAAAAGGGAAAAAACTGTATAATTTGGCCTGTTAATTATAATTTGTGGCCCACACAAAACCACGATGCGATGCGATATTATGATTGATAGTATAGATTTATGCGCAGATATTTGCGATGCGTTGCGAATTCGCAGTTATGTGTGGGAGCCCTATAAAACCTGTCAATTGTTGAGTTGTCAACTGTGGCATAAATTGTTCGAGTGACATTTTTTAAGCATTACGAGTTATCAATGGGAAGATTTGGCGCTTTATTTAATTTTTTTTGATGTACATAAATCATTTTGCGATAAAATGTGGGTTATGAGTTGTCAACGTATGAGCAGCGAGTTGCGAAATGAATTGTGTCCGTATAAATTGAGGAGCCATGTCTCATATTTAAACGCGGGTGCGTAGGTACTACCAATATTTTGTAGTAAATTTGTAGTAAAACCCTTAAAAAGCTACAGGATGTTTAAGGTGGCTCCTCAATTCAGACGCCTGAATTGAGGAGCTACCTTAGAACTCGAAAACTAGCCGGTGGATACTTTTGAAAGTTTGGTTGGTTTTTGTAGTACTTACCTATGTATGCGTAATCTGCTATAAAATTAGGTTTTGTACGGCTGAATTTGAAGCTGAATTTTTAGCTACAATGCTTGAATTTGAGACAAAAATCCAAAAATTTAATAGAAAAACTACTTATATACCTAATGTCAGTGATACAGCACATTTAATAAACAGTGAAATAGGCAGTTTTAGAAATAAAAAACCGGCCGAGTGCGTGCAACCGGCCACGCACAATGAAGGGTTCCGTAGTTGCGATTAATTTATCCCAAAAACTAACTTAACATTGTAGTTAAAAACATTTTCTTCCATACATCAATATACGCCACGGTCAATTTTCCAACTGAAAATGTAAGTTTGTAATCGCAATATTTTTTTTTTATGTGAAAACTATAAATTAACAATTTTCGGGCTTTTCCCTTTACTTGTGCTGTGGCTTTACCTTGCTTCTTGCCAAATTTCATGATTTTAGGTCAAACGGGAAGTACCTTATAAGTTTTTATTTATTTACAAGTATCAAAATATGTCGCATAAATCGCCGTATTTTTTTATTGCGTTGACTTAGAAGCTAGATTTTTTAGAGCTCCGAGGGACCGTTAACTTACGTATTTGATATTAATTTCAACTTGATACCTCCACGCGTTCCTGAGAAAAAGGATCTAGACTGATTGACAGACAGACACGGACAACGAAGTGATCCTATAAGGGTTCCGTTTTGTCCTTTTGAGGTACGGAACCCTAAAAATAATAATAATGTATGTAGCCCTCAATCCTGACGTTCTCTAGAAAATATACGTACGTAGCTATTTTATAGTTTTGAAATAATTTCATTTAGGTATATATAATAGATATATTATAATCACCTAGAGAAAACATACAACTGTGCGTAATGTGGACAAACAAATATTTTTGAAGGGAAACTTCTTAGGCGGCAATTCAATAATTGGACTAAAATTGAGAGTGAAATTTCAAGGACGCGTCACGTTTAAGCACATTTTGTTACATGAGAGAGAAGAAAGATATAACTCTATCTTTCTCTCACACTAAATCTCTCTTATTCTTTATTTTTTAAGTAGTTTCACTTGTGTCACGTGATAAAGAATCACGTGTTTCTTTTTAATACTACGGTCTTACCTCTACCGCGCTGGTTTATGTTGAAACCCCTCCTGTTATCGTAGGTTGACATAATAAAAAACTTGAAATTCAATTCTTGAAATTCATTGTTGAAAAATGTGTTAGCGTACCACAATGGCAAGACTGCACACTCTCTTGACCTGAACACGTCATCCATATCGTCGATAGAGGATCGACACGTGTCTGTGAACATATATTTCCTGCGGGTTTCGCTTTTGTTGTAGACATGTATTTCGTACAGCCACTTCCTTGCGCTTAATTTCGTGCCGATAAGCTGAACGGCCATGTAGAGTTTGCAGTCGTTTTGGGATATTATCAGGTGGAGAATAAAATATTTGCCTAGGCAACACACAAGACGAATGTATCGACAGTCCCTGTGGATGTTTCGAAGATGCAACTCAGAGCCCACTTTAGTAAGAAGGTTATTTGGATGCATGTCGGCGAAATGACTCGGTAGATTACTTATTTGACCTGAAATCATCATAATAATACACCATGAACATACATTGTAAAAATTTAAAGAAGCGACCAAAGGACGGGCAGGTATGTGTGGTTATGCAAGGCAGGTAAAGACGCTAGTCATTTATTAAAACTAGGCTAAGAATCAGCACTTTCCGAAATTCAAAAATTACATGAGACAGTGCCCCAAAAACGCCCAACCTTCACCGCTTCCTAGTGCTTTAGCTGGGAAGAAGAATTGGCGCAACAAAATCCCCAGCAGGACAGCTGTTTGTTAAGTTAGAAATCTTGATTGTATACAATATGCATTACGCAACACAAAACATTAAATTAAATTATTTGTCAAAATGTTATCTAGCACACGCCACTATGCCAAAAAAAAATAAAAAAAATAATCGTGTGCTATTATAATCCATCACTCGGGCCGAGTGCGGGTTAGCTATTGCAATATTATTGAAAATTTAAATCTTACCGAACCATCGACAGTTTCCGAATACTGCACCGAGGGGACAGTCGTGTTTTTTGAAAGGACACTCTTGCACATGATTCTCCATGTCTGCTCTCTTTATATGCAGCACACAACCCTGCCATGCATGAGGGCATGGCACTTTCGTCTGAAAAAAAAATCAAAGTGACGTTGCGTTTTACCTAAGTCATGAAGTCATAGGATAAAAATGTTCGTAATTCAGGAGAAAAACTTCGGGTGGCATGAGCATTTTTTGCGTTTGTATGGTCCCTTTTTTTTTTTAATCGACCACGTTCGTGTTGGACCACGCACAATGAAACCCTTCATTGTGCGTGGTCCGTAGCTGAAATGAATTTATCCCAAAAACATACTTAACATTGTCGTTGAAAATCATGTCCTCCCCCTTACGTCGATATAATTTATTACGGTCAATTTTTCAACTGCAGATGTAACTTTGTAATAACAAGAAAAAAAAAGTGATAAAACTACAAATTTACGATTTTCGGACATTTTCCTTTACTTTTTACCCAATGTCATGGTTCTAGGTCAATACTCAACATATTTATTTTATGTATTTTTTTATTTTTTTTTAGGTCAACGGGAAATACCCTATAGGTTTTGATTTATTTGCGCACATTAAAGGGTTCCGTAGTTGGGATGAATTTATCCCAAAAACAAACTTAACATTGTAGTTGAAAAACATGTTCTCACATGCATCGATATACGCCACGGTGAATTTTCCAATTGCAAATTAATGTTTGTAATCGCATATTTTGTATGTGATAAACCCACAAATTAACAACAGTTTTCGGACTTTTTCCTTTACTTGTGCTGTGAGACCTTGCTTCTTGCAAACATTTCATGATTATAGGTAAGCGGGAAGTATCCGTTTTGATTTATTATTTATTATTTTTATTATGTGATAAAACTACAAATTTACTATTTTAGGACTTTTTCTTATACTTGTGCTGTGAGATTTTGTCATCTACGTCAACGGGAAGTGCCCTATACATTTTGATTTAAGGCTCGTAAAGACTGGTGCGATATCGCGGGCGCGACAGGCACCGACAAAGAAATTGTGCGACAAGAGTCGCATCGCGACCGCGATATAGCACCAATCTGTACAAGCCTTTATTTGCGAGTATGGAAATATGTCGCAATAATGTCGCATAAATCGCCGTATTTTTTTATTGCGTTGACTTTGAAGCTTGATTTTCTTAGAGCTCCAAGGGACCGTAGACTTACGTATTTGATAGATATTAATTTCAACTTGATGCCTAGACGCGTTCCTGAGAAAAAGGGTTTTGACAGACTGACAGACAGACAGACGGACAACGAATTGATCCTATAAGGGTTTCGTTTTTTCATTTTGAGGTACGGAACCCTAAAAATGATATTATAAGGAATATTATTAACTAAATACCTGTGGACAATGATTTTCAATGTAATAACTCCTCCAATTGGTGATATCCCTTCTGCAGATACCGCATGCTCGCCCTTTACTCTTGCAGTCATAGCAGGAGCCGTGCCCATTCTCGCACTTAAACATTTTCTCTATGGATCTTGTGTAGCAGGTAGAGCAGTAACGCAAGACATCTGCATTTCTGGGCAACTCGCGAGGTCTGGCGAGAAATATTAAAAAAATATATAAAATTAGCTTTTGCCCGCGGCTTCGCACGCGTTGAGGTTGGTACGTACTACCGGGATAAAAAGTATCCCATGGTCTACCTGTGTGCTGAATTTCATCAAATTCCATTCAGCCGTTAAGGCGTGAAAAGTTAACAGACACACAGATACACAGACAGACAAGAGTTACTTTCGCATTAATAATATTAGCATGGATGCGGGATCACAGAAGAGCACTTTTAAATTAAAAAATCAATTACTCAAGTTAGGCTAACGCCCGGGTGTCACCACTGTGTGGAGCGCCCGGAGGACACGGTGGAGCATACGGTGGAGGTCTGCCCGGCTTGGGCGCCGTGTCCTCACGGAGGCGATCGGCGGCGGCGATCTCTCGCTTCCGGGCCTGGTTCAGGCCATGGTTCGGAGCGAGAGTGCATGGGAGGCCGTTACCTCCTTCTGCGAAGCAGTAATGCTCGCGAAGGAGGAGGCGGAACGCGTGAGGGTGAGGCAAGATTCGCGCCCTCGCGCCCTTAGTCGCCGCAGGAGACACCCCGGGCGTCGGGAGTCGCTAGCCGATTTCCGGCCACCGTAGGCGCGGGCCTGCGGACGGTGAGCGATGGGTAGCTCGCCGTCCGATAAGGACCAGGCCCGGGTCGACGGCGCGTTGTGTTCCACGCGCGCCTCAAAGAGATGTCACGTCACGTTGTCGACGTGTTGATGTCTGAGACTTTTGGACGTACCTGTTATCTGAGAAGGATCTTGGAAATGGCTCTCGACGTGGCACAGGAACTGGCGCTGGCAAATAGCTGTTAACAAGAAACATTGACAACAAATGATGAAATCCTCTTTTTCAATATCATAAAATAAAAAAAATATGCCAAAAGATCCTTGTAGCACTGTATAATAGTATCTCACGAGTATTTCAATAAATAGATGTGCAGTTTCATTATGTTTAGATATTATGTAATATGAGTTTCGTACTCTTCTTCATCTAAACTCAAGCACTTTCATCAAAAACGTAAATTTAATTCTTAAAAAATTTTGACGTAGATGAAGTCTGTAGAACATTATTATTAAAATTGCTTAAAATAAAGAAATCTCGATGCTTTGTCAAGGTGTACAAACCGTGGGAACAAGGGCGGATCGCTAGTGTATTTAACTGTAACCTATATTTTTAACCTGCACTGGCCCACTGCTACGCGAAGGGTGCCCCTTAAAGAAAAGTCGGTCTCTTCTTGTTGTTTTTTCTTAGCGGCCTCTTCTTTTTGTTTTCTCTTAGCGGCCGCTTCTTGGAATGCTCTTTCAGCGGCCTCTTCTTGTTGTTTTTTCTTAGCGGCCTCTTCTTGTTGTTTTATCTTAGCAGCCTCTTCTTGGAATGCTCTCTTAGCGGCCTCTTCTTGTTGTTTTCTCTTAGCAGCCTGTTCTTGGAATGCTCTCTTAGCGGTCTCTTCTTCTTGTTTTTTCTTAGCGGCCGCTTCTTGGAATGCTCTTTCAGCGACCTCTTCTTGTTGTTTTTTCTTAGCGGCCTCTTCCTGTTGTTTTCTCTTAGCAGCCTCTTCTTGGAATGCTCTCTTAGCGACCTCTTCTTGTTGTTTTCTCTTTGCAGCCTCTTCTTGAAATGCCCTCTTAGCGGTCTCTTCTTGTTGTTGTCTCTTAACAGCCTCTTCATGGAATGCTCTCTTAGCGGCCTCGTCTTCTTGTGTTTTCTTAGCGGCCGCTTCTTGGAATGCTCTCATAGCGACCTCTTCTTGTTGATATTTCTTAGCAGCCTCTTCTTGGAATGCTCTCTTAGCGGCCACTTCCTGGAGAGTAGTGGCGGTAAAAAAGGATTTTTCTTGTTGTTTTCTCTGTGCGGTAATAAAAGGCTCTTCTTGGAATTTTCTCTGCGCGGCAATAAAAGCCTCTTCCTGGAGTTGTTTTATCTGCGTGGCTGCTTTAGCAGTTTCCTCCTGTATTTTTCTCTGCGCAGCAACAAAGGCCTCTTCTTGTAGTTTTCTCTTCGCAGCTAAAGTAGCGGTCTCCTCCTGGAGCTTTTTCTGCGCAGTGATAAAGGTTTCCTCCTGGAGTTTTTTCTGCGCAGCTATACTAGCGGCCTCTTCTTGCAGTTTACTCTGCACGGCGATAGCTGCCTCTTCCTGTAGTTTTCTCTGTGTGGTAACAAAAACCTCTTCTTGGAATTGTCTCTGTGCGGCAATGAAGGCCTCCTCCTGGAGTTTTCTCTGCGCAGCTAAATTAGCGGCCTCCTCCTGTAGTTTTCTGTGCGCGGCAATAAGGGCCTCTTCCTGTAGTTTTTTTTGCGCAGCTAAAGTAGCGGCCTCCTCCTGGAGCTTTCTCTGCGCAGTAATAAAGGCTTCCTCCTGGAATTTTCTTTCGTCGTCCCTTCTTTGGGCTTCGAGGAGCTGCTTTACCTGAGCTTTAGACATCAGCAACCTGAAAAGAAAAGTCACGATTTAGAAACATATTAGGCCATCGGAATCTAAAAGTAGTTTTATGATATCATCGTAAAGTAGCTTTCGCCGGCGATACGCCGCGTGGGTGTCAGCTGACAGAACTAACACCTCCAATACTAATATAGGCCTCTCACCCTGGGCACGCCACAATTGTGGCGATAAGTCCCCTCTTTGAGGAGTGGCTAGAGAGGCGCCATGGCGTCCTCACCTTCCGCCTGACGCAGGTCCTCACCGGACACGGTTGTTTCGGGAGGTTCCTGTTCAGGATAAAGCGGGAGGAAACGCCCGGGTGTCACCACTGTGTGGATCGCCCGGAGGACACGGTGGAGGTCTGCCCAGCTTGGGCGGAGCACCGCCGTGTCCTCACGGAGGCGATCGACGGCGGCAATCTCTCGCGTCCGGCCCTGGTTCAGGCCATGTTTCGGAGCGAGAGTGCATGGGAGGCCGTCACTTCCTTTTGCGAAGCAGTAATGCTAGCGAAGGAGGAGGCGGAACGCGTGAGGGTGAGACAAGGTTCGCGCCCTCGCGCCCCGGGCGTCGGGAGCCGCAAGCCAATTTCCGGCCACCGTAGGCGCGGGCCTGCGGACGGTGAGCGATGGGTAGCTCGCCGTCCGATAAGGAACAGGCCCGGGTCGACGGCGCGTTGTGTTCCACGCGCGCCTCAAAGAGATGTCAGCACAAACTGACGGGGTCCGTTAGGACCAATGCCTGCCAGGGTTGCGAGTTTGTCCGAAAGGGATATCGTGGCCCTGGCACACAGGCAACGGAAGGAACACGGATGGGTTTTAGTCAGTAAAAGTCTGACACTCCCTCCCGCTCCCCCAGAGCGGGAGAAGTTATTTGATAATTTCCCACCCAAAAAAAAAAAAAGGCCTCTCACCCCACGTCCTATGAAGGGATCGCCGCGCGAATAGGCGATCGTCGCGTGCATATGATACCAGTCTGTCCTAAATAAGTTATTTAGATTAATATATTAAAAGTATTAAAACCAGCCAATTATTTTTCCACTGAAGGCGTCTACTCAAGTTTTCATTGTTCAGAGATAGGGCTTGAGCAGTGATGATGATCAATGCATATTGGCGATATCAGAGTTACATTATTATATGTATTTAAATCCCCAAAAAAAACCATTTTAATTTTCAAAAAATATTAATCGATTGTCTTTTTAAGGCTAGCGCTGATTAGGACGGGCCGTTCCGCAACGCAATGCATTGCAAAAATCCTCCATCACTTTCGTACATTTTCTATGAACCAGCACACTAAAGGCCATATAAAGCCCGTAGGTGTGGAAACGCCGACTAAGGGACTTACTAGAGAATGGGCAGCAGCTCTATGCATTTTAACACCATACTGCGAACGCCAACCCGCCCCCGCCAAGCGTGGCGAATATGGCAAACCACCCCAATTGGAGGAGGCCTATGTCCAGCAGTGGACGTCTTAAGGCTGAAAATATGATAATGTCAGTTGTATTATAACTGATCCCATTAGGTCGGGGTGCCCTAGATGAATTACTGTGAAAAACTTTTAAAAATACCAGAAAGTTAAAAGATGATCCACCGCGGTCTGCCAAAGTACCTATAACTCAAACTCAAAGCATTTATTTCAATTAAACCATTTACAGGCACTTTTGAATTGTCAACAAGTCGGTCAGTTACAAATATGAAGCTAGTTGCCCATTCCAAATAGTAGGTTCCCATGGAGAAGAACGGGCAAGAAACTCCACGGACACTCCTTTAAAATAAAATATTTGATACAAAGTATTGGTTACATCATTCTTATTGAAAATATACATGTGAGAACGATGCAAAACGTCAGAAGCGTCCGTGATAAAAAAAAACAATTCAAAACTAAAATAATTAAAAATAAGCCAGAAAAGAGTAAGTCAGCTATGAGATGACCAGTCCCAACTGACAGCGCCCGTTCACGAACATGACGCATGGATCAGCACCATTCAGCTCAACCATTTTGAAGGGAGCTAAATGATCCAACACACACGCCACCATCAGCGAGACATCTGAGTGAACATGACATACTCTCAGCTGCCAGGACATATTCAAGTCAATGAAAGACATATTACCCGGTAAATGGTAGCTCTATTGTACATAGTACTCACACCTGTCTTATGCAATTATATAATACAAAGGAGATTGAGTTTATACAATGAAAAGATAGTCTTACAATCTTCAGCAGCTCCAACAGTATTTTCAAATGTTAATCAATTAGTTGAGGTTGTCGTCAGTGATAAAAGTAAGTAGTTTGTTACCGTTACCGTTTGTTATCTAAGTATTACTACTGAGTAAAGTTATCATATACACAAACACTACACACACACTGACACACATACACTCACCAATTACGTTTGCAGTTGGAGAATTGACCGCGACTTATATCGATGATTCGATGTACGGGAGAACATGTTTTTCAACTACAATGATACGACGTTTGTTTTTGTGATATTTTCATCCCAACTACGGAATCCTTAATTGTGCGTGGTCCGACACGCACTTGGCCGGCTTTTTATTTTTTATTTTATTGCATACATTTTTGATGTTCCACAAACTGGTGAAGATACTGACTCCTGTAACACCGCGGCACCGGTACCACCCAGCTCAGAATTATAATCATTAGAATTATTTAGTTAATAATACATCTCTCTAAAGTTAGATTTGCTCTATTAAATTACTTTTCATGAAATGAAGATATTTGAGACCAATGTTAACTTAGAGATATGTATAGATTATAATTATATGATACATACTTGTTATGGTCGCAAATCTCTTAAAATCTTAATTTCGCGGGCTACAGCAAATCCACCGTTAAAGGTGAATCCATCAAACGTCATCATTTCGTATGAAAATAACAGTTCGAAAAGGTCACATGCGGGCCCCATAATCAACATATTAACGTTCCCACTGCTGGGACACAGGCCTCCCTGGACCGTTATCCACCACGCGGGCCCAGTGCGGGTTGGTGGAAGTCACGTCTTCGGAGTTTAGGTTCTAAATGCCGGTTTCCTCAATAATGTTTTCTTTCGCCGTTTTAAGCCCAGGGGGTCTACTCCGAACATAAATTCAAAGTATCGGCCGAATGTTCGGTCGTTTCTTTACTACGGCTAACTATCGCTGACAGTGGCGAAAAAAAAAAGACAGTCTACGAGATTAACCAAAGTCGAAACTATGACTTGAAGTCGGGTAAGGACTCAAAGTAAAAAAAAGGAAACTGGAAATTATAAAACGGCCGAACATTCGGCCGATACTTCGGTTTAGCGTTTGGTTTACTGATTGCGATATTAGCGCGTAACATATCTTTCTCCTTTTAATGTATCAATGCATATATGGAAAATAGAATAAACTAGTAGGTAGGTACTTAAAACAACTTACTGTCGTGAGACGTCCGGCCTTATAGATTCCTGGGCTCCCATGTTTGAATTATAATAAACACCTTCAACACTTCCTTGATAACACAAGATCACTACTGAGGCTAGCGTGAATCAAGACACAGTATTTAAACTGAGACACGAAAACAAATAGTGTCACTTAACAAATGAAGTATTTCTAAGTACCTCCACAAAATGGGTGCAAGTGCGTAAAGTGCCTCGGTCGGTCATAGACAAGACTCGAGTCTCAACTCCACAAGCCCCACCACTTAATTCTAGGGGTGTGAAAGTATCGATAATGAACAATGTCGAGTTATTCATTCATTGTATGGACAAAGGATAAGCCGGAAGAATTTTAGCAGATATGGAACTTAGCATATTTTCTTCTTTTGCAACTGATCCGATGACGACTATTCTGCCAGCGTCATGTATGCTCTGTTCTGAAAGTATGTGATGAAATTGTAAACAATGGTGAAAATGTTTTTAAGCAATAATTGTTGGAAAACGGAGTGAGATATATAACGTTGAAACCTTCTAAATACAGGTGAATGTGTTACTTATTCCCTTTAGTGACTGATTGAATCTGAATCTCACATTTGTGGTAGCAATTTGACATTGACAGCGCCTTTATGTAGTTGCAGTAAGGTTGATCTTTGTGTGTTACCACAGACGTGCAAGTCTTCTAAAACTTCTACACTTATTATTATTTCTCACGATAATTTATTATCTCATAGTAACAATCATCTTCATGCTTTTGTTATCGACAGTTATGAGATCGGTCACGACTACAACACTAATTGCTTACGTTGGGTGAATTCTGTCAATTTGTACCGGAATTTACATACCATAAACAATAATTCACTTATCAAGGCTTGACTAATGAGATACCAATTAGGTTAATTCAACAATTAATTGTATATTGTTGTATCACTCTTCAATATTTCTTGTTATCTGTTTACCAAGATTTTTAAAGTAAACAATCTGGATTAATTACTGTACAGTCAACCGCACGTACATGACAGTAATTTGAGTTTTGACAGCTGTTTTATTTTTCGTAATAACAAGGAAAGAAAGAAAAAAAATAAAAAATATATTTATTGTGACTTGCACAGGAAGATCAACAAATTAAACAAGGTGTTTTTTGTAGTTCAAGTATGACACCTGTCCCGTATTGGTGACAAGATCTTTGGAAAAAAATACACAACACATCACGCCTAAAATCCCCGAAATTAAATGAAATGCAATTTATTTGCAAGAATTGTAGTACATTACAGATGCTCGGGTTTTTTAATTAAGTTTCTAAAACAATTCGCTAAAACTAGCATGCAAAATAATTGATTACATAATAATTGATACAAATATAATTAAATCCATGATAACAAAATTGTAACATAAATCCTAGATAATAGAAATGTCACACATTTGTCATAATAAAATAGTTAAATGTCAGTGTAAATCTTTAAAGTTTAGGCCATTTGAATACTGTGGGACATCGGGTACGACTGGGTGCTGCGCGCCGACCTCCCTAGTGGCGTCAGCGTAGTCTGCTACGCTGACGACACGCTAGTCCTGGCACAAGGGAGTTCGCATCAGGCGGCGGCCGAACTGGCGGCACGTGGGGTTGCGACAATCGTCGATAGGATCCGGCAATTGGGACTCGAGGTGGCATTGCACAAGTCCGAGGCCATGTGTTTTTATGGTCCTCGGAACGCGCCACTGTCGGGTTCCCAGATAACGGCGGGAGGGGTTCACATCGGCGTCGAGTCGACGATGAAGTACCTGGGACTCGTCCTCGATAGCCGGTGGAACTTCGTGGAGCATTTTCGACGTTTGGCTCCCAGACTGGAGCGGGCCGGGGCTGCTTTGAAGCGGCTCCTGCCCAATCTAGGGGGTCCAAACGCCTCCTGCCGAAGGCTCTACGCGGGGATCGTGCGGTCCATGGCCCTTTACGGGGCACCGGTGTGGGCGCGTTCTCTGAGGCTGCGACCAGCGCAGCGGTTGAACGCGTCCCAAAGGGTCATGGCCATCAGGATGGTACGGGGATACCGCACGGTCTCCCGTGAGGCGGCGAGCCTCCTTGCCGGATTGCCGCCATGGGATCTGGAGGCGAAAGTCCTCGCGAACATTTGGGTGTGGCGCGAAGAGGCGAAACTCCGGGGCATAACTCCGCTGCCGCAAGAAATTGCGGCACAGCGGACGGAGCTCCGGAGGGATCTCATGGCGACATGGAGAGTGCGATTGTCGCAACCCAGCGCTGGGCACGCCACAATTGTGGCGATAAGTCCCCTCTTTGAGGAGTGGCTGGAGAGGCGCCACGGCGTCCTCACCTTCCGCCTGACGCAGGTCCTCACCGGACATGGATGTTTCGGGAGGTACCTGTTTAGGATTAAGCGGGAGGAAACGCCCGGGTATCACCACTGTGTGGATCGCCCGGAGGACACGGTGGAGCATACGGTGGAGGTCTGCCCAGCTTGGGCGGAGCACCGCCGTGTCCTCACGCAGGCGATCGGCGGCGGCGATCTCTCGCGTCCGGGCCTGGTTCAGGCCATGGTTCGGAGCGAGAGTGCATGGGAGGCCGTCACCTCCTTCTGCGAAGCAGTTATGCTAGCGAAGGAGGAGGCGGAACGCGTGAGGGTGAGACAAGGTTCACGCCCTCATGCCCCTAGTCGCCGCAGGAGACGCCCCGGGCGTCGGGAGTCGCAAGCCGATTTCCGGCCACCGTAGGCGCGGGCCTGCGGACGGTGAGCGATGGGTAGCTCGCCGTCCGATAAGGACCAGGCCCGGGTCGACGGCGCGTTGTGTTCCACGCGCGCCTCAAAGAGATGTCAGCACAAACTGACGGGGTCCGTTAGGACCAATGCCTGCCGGGGTTGCGAGTTTGTCCGAAAGGGATATCGTGGCCCTGGCACACAGGCAACGGAAGGAACACGGGTGGGTTTTAGTCAGTAAAAGTCTGACACGCCCTCCCGCTCCGCCCAGAGCGAGAGAAGTTATTTGATGATTTCCCACCCAAAAAAAAAAAAAAAAAAAAAAGGCCATTTGAATAGCACTGTTTTAAACCGATTGATTGGTAGTTCCCTATATGGTTTTGGTAATTTATTATATAACCTTATAACCATTGGAAAGCAACTTCTGTGATATAAGTGGCTTTTCATTGGAGGAATAATTAGCCTATCAGGATATCTTGTGTAAAACGTAACAGTATCTCCAAGACGTTGAAATAATGCATTTAAATATGTACGAAGGGTTAGGCAGAGGCACAACTTTAGTACACCCACAAGTCACATGTAGTAGGGGGCAAGTATATTGCCTTCAATTGGGCACAAATCCAGATGTTACTGTCATGTTACTGAGAAATCCCAGATAAAAAAAAACCTAGGAAAAAATAAAACAAAAAAATATTATCATTATAACATTGTATTTACAAAATATTGCACTTGGCAAGCGCCGCCACGCACTGACTTACAGCTAACACGTATTGCACAAACATTGCACCGGTCAAGATCAACAGTTTACACTTAACATAAAATATTCCATTCACACAAGAACACATTTTATTAGAATTGACATCATTTTACAGAGTATTTTTATATAAACATCATGTAGTATGCGGCGTATAGACACTTATCTGCTGTTAAAGCGTATTTTTTCCGCTTTTTCTTAACTGAGGGTTAAGCTAAAATACAAGATATCATTAAAAAAAAAACAATCCAATAAAAAAATATTTATGTTCTTAATTAGGTAACTGTCCGTAAATTGATTTAATATAAATAGTATATTCTACATTTCACTAATTATTTAGACATAAAATTTTTTCAAGCACGGTCTGTTCCAAAAATGTCTGAAGACTAAATAATCGCTCATTTCAGGTAACTAGTAACTCATTCATCTGTACTTAAGACGGTTTTAAGGGTTATGTACTTCCAAAAGGAAAAAAACGGAACCCTTATAGGATCACTCGTGTGTCTGTCAGTCTGTCTGTCACAGCCGAATTGCTCTGAATCGACTGGACCGATTAAGTTGAAGTTTGATATACATTTATGAATTTCTGTGACCCAAACACGGACGTGTAACGTTAATAAATGAATGTTGAATATGAGGGTCACTTTTGTGGGACAAATAAAAAATAAAGTTTTGTAACCTGTACCAAGTAATATATCAAATGAATTTTTATAATTTTAAAATTAATAGTTTTTTAATTATTTAAGAATATAGATGCAAATTGACCATTCCACTGACCCTTATGTCCGAAACTACTGAGCCTAAAATTTGAAAAAAAAAAAACAGATAATAGTTCACTTATAGATTACAGGAAAACCTATATGAAGTCTATGGTGATAAAATAACATGGTAAATCACTCAATATTGTGCATAAAACTTACATTTGCAGTTGGAATATACAGGGGAACATGTTTTTCAACTTGTGCGTGGTCCGACACGTACTTGGTCGGTTTTTACTTAATATGGGATATATTAAGTAAAAACCGACCAAGTATAATCACTTTTTTCAACAATTATTGTTTGAATAACATTAATAAATTAAAATTAAAAAATCATGGATGAAAATTAATGTTATAAAATTAACCCCAATTGTCAAATGGAAAACATCTTAAAGGTGCTTTAAAATTAGAACTTGCTGATTGATCCATTTGTTTACATTTTCATCAGACATTATTGGAACAATCTATATAAGTACCGTTGATGGGTTCGTGGCTAAGTAACAGCCGCACGGCTCGATTGATCAAGGCTAAGCAACGCTTGCTGCGACCAGTCCGTGATTGAGTGATGATCCATTTCATACCGAGATCGGCTGTCACATACATTTTTGAGGAAAGCCAGAAAGCAATCAAGGGGTATCGTGTTACCCAATAACTAGATTGTGGAGGTAAGATAGGCATTTCTGCTTGCAAAATACTGGTATTAGCTGCATTCGGTTCGAGTGGAAGTCGAGGTTTTCATAGTGGTGTTGAGGCTTCGTCAAAGTTAAAGTCAAATCATTTATTGGCCAAGTAAAAGGCACGTAGAAATGAAAGTAGAATTGGTTTCAATTGCTCCTTCGTGAGGAGATGAATAAGCAACAAATTTATAGTTACTGTTTTAAAATGTTATACAACAGTTTGTATAGATTAATATAAATAAAAATGAAATGTTGTTTGTTGGTAAGAGCATCACTTGAGAACGGCTGGACAGTTTTTTTTTAATGTTCCTCATTATAGTCCGTATAAGGTTTTCAGGGAAAGCAAAATTGGAAAAGTTGCCCAGAAAACTGTAAGTCCGTTTTTTCATGGGACTTGTGCTTGTACCTCAGTGTGCACGGTGTGCAGCTCCACGGGCGCGCGGCCGGTGGCGTGGCGCCGCACGAAGCGCAGGCAGCGCACGCGCCGCACGCGCTCGCCGCACGAGCCCAGGTCCAGGATGCCCAGGTCGAAGCGCCCGCTGCGCTTGGCTGCGGCCATACGGGCACGTGAGCACACGACCACGACAATATAAATAAATACTAGCCCAAGTACGCACGGCCGAATTTTTTAACTCAACGATTTTTGAGTCGAGCCGAAAATTGAGAATCCACCAAAGTACAACCCAGCGCGTCAAATAAGTTAAGAAAAAACGCCCGTGGTTACGAGGACTAACACTTTTCCAAAAGGTGCGAGTTTAAAAAATAAATAAAAAGACAACTACCTTAGCGTATCCCCCTAAAGGGGTTAAATAGGGGATCGAAATTTGTATATGCGTTGGTTCCGCCCGCGAATTCGTCCGCGTGAAATTTCTTGTTTTAACATAAAATGTATTCTATTGCACTCGACAATACTGTAGCTGTGTATTAGCGAAAAAAAAAATCGTAATCGGATCAATATTTCCAAAGATTAACTGTCAAATTTTTCGTCTTTGTAATATTAATATAGATAATACATCTCAGAAATCACACTAAGAATATAAAGGCGAAAGTTTGTGAGCGTGTGTGTATGTTTGTTACTTTTTCACACTCAAACGGCTGGACCAATTTTCACAAAATTTTGTACGGAGATAGCTGACACCCTGGATTAACATATAGGCTACTTTTTATCCTGATATTCCCACGGGATCGAGACTTACGCGGGTGAAACCGCGGGACGCAGCTAGTAATAGATAAATCTCAAATGAGACGGTAGATTCCCAAGAAGGATTGACTTTGTTATCTCTATGTAATAAAACCTAATGCTATCTGACCTTGTTCCATAACAGCGGCGAGCGTGTCAGTGAAGTACTTGAACAGCCTGTTCTGCAGCTCCACCGGCATGCCCAGTATCCTGTTCAGGAACTTGGACATGTTGTTGTAGTCCTGCAGACGACAAAACCATAATATTATGAAGCTAAATAGGTAACAAATTACTGAAGCTCTTACGACATAATAATCGTCTTTTTGATTAAACAGGGTTATATTAAATCAACAGGCGAATCGACAACCATATAACTGTATAAGGATCTTTTGGCACGTGGCCAAAATTGGAACTAACGTCGCCGTCTTGGTTTACAAATACAATTTCTGTGACACAATGTCACAATTGTTTACCAAAAGCGCTGCCGTATCTATGTCATTCAGGCGCCAAAAGATCTTTGTTCCGGTGTAGCTGAATAGGTAACCAGTTGAAGCTCTCACATCTGATTCTGAATAGAAAAGTTTAAATCTAAAACTTCACACACGTAAAGGATATCAGATATTTGTAAAACAAAAAAGTATAATTTTCGCAACTGATTATTTCTCACATGTTGACCCCGATCAGCTGGTAGCAGTTGGATAAGACTAGCCGAGCTCTATGTCCAGCAGTAAACTGCTATCGACTGATGATTATGGTGTAGTATGTCATAACCAGCTGCAGTACGTATTAATTTCCCTAAGATCGTTACTATCAAGTACTGCAGATTTGTGCCAGTTCTCTCCAGCCAAGGAGGGTGGGGTGAGGCCCCATGTCATCTGCGACCACATCGCGGTGCATCCCCACGTCAGTTTGATGGAAATATTCCCCTGAAACCACAAATCTCGCGGTTGTGAATCTTGCAGTTTCAGCGTTTAAGAAACGTCGAGCCCAACAGTTCCGCGGGGTGTACATTACCTTATCCAGCTGCAGCACGCCGGGCGCGGCCTCGCTGTTGACGATGAGGCCGACGCCCACGAGCGCCGAGGCCACGTCCTGGAAGAAGTCGGCCGCGTAGTCGCTGGGCGGCGCCACCAGCGGGGTCTCGTACTTCATTATGGCGCGCATCACGGTCTCTAGCGCCGCGCGACCTGCGGCCGGCAGATGTTACGGAACTTTAGTAAATATCAACATTTACATTACGTTTACAAAGAGGTTCAGTATTTAAAAGACAGTATTTAGCAGATCTATAAAAAAAAACGTTTTTCGTGTCTGTCATAATATATTATATACACAATCGCCAACACAGGTCAGGCTATACCAAACTGTCCAATTTCTCCAAATGAATTTAAACCTTAAAATGTTGATGGTTAAGTTCAAAATCAAATGAGAAAATTGTGGTGGTGGAGGTCAGAAAGGCAGGTTTAAAAAGAGTGTCCATATACTTTCTTGTCCGTTCTTCTCCATAGGAACCTACTACGCTTTGGAATGGACAACTAGCTTCATCTTTCTGACTGACCAACCCCTTGACAATTCGAAAGTACCTGTAATGAAAAAATAAATGTTTTGAGTTTGGGCAAGTTACCGTATTTATTATCTATATTGAACTGGCTGAGGTCCCGGGTCTCGGTGGCCCGCCGGTCGCCGTGCGTGAGCGCTCCGAGTGACTCGAGCCGCTTGGCTACTGTGGACGCGAAGCGACGCTCGCCCGCCAGGTCCGAGATCAGGAAGATGTACTCCGGAGCGTTCACTTGGTTCGAGCGGTGAGTACGACCTACGGAAACGACATTCAACATTGAATAAATTCTATCTTCTACGTTATCAAAATTTTAAATTAATTCATTCATTGGCAGCTAACGCACAGCCGACGCTGACAACCGCTAAACCGCGGTCACTGTCAGACTGCATACAAAAGAAAGAGAAGCGCGATGAACAACGCTTGTAATTTATAGCAAAATATGAAGCAATTCTCTATTTACTCAAAAACTAGTTGAGTAATCGAAAATAAAAAACAACCAAGTTCTGCATACAAATAAGACGTTCTTGTTATTAATTAAATACCAACCGTACGTTGACATTTAATACAGATATTTTGGATTGAAAGTCAAAGTAAAGGGTTAGTTTACTGTTCATTTTTATCGAGATTTTTGTTTCTAAACGTGTTTTGGTAACTACCAAGTTCTGAGAAATATGTTCAAGAATAACATAATTATATTTTTTTGCTACCACAAACTAAATAGATTTGGTGGTTTTTTTGTTTAAGACCTGCCTACTTAGATCATTTGCCTCTTATCAGCGCCTTAACCACAGAGTCTAGAAGCATAGAATTTGCACAACAGTTCCTTATAAAGGATCAAAATAAAGATCATTGGGCATTTTTGACCCGGTACCTCGAAGTAAGCGTCCATTATTGTAATGTGGTTTGTTTTGAAGGTTTAGGGTTAATAATTCACGGAATGTATTTATTTTAATCCAAATGTATGGGGAAAAACTTATTGTTAAGTTATTCATCATTGGTACCCACGTTGGGCGCCAATCTGACGGCAGAGGAAACTTGGGGAGATAACTAATAACCACGTAAAGTGACAACATGAAATGTATATTTAAAAAAATTAAGAAAATTTAAGAGTGGGTGGGTAGGTCTAATGGTCTAACACTATTACGTCTGTGGTTTGACTTGACACTTTATTGTTGTTATTTTATTGAAAGTAACGATAAAACATTACATTGGTTCAATGATTGATAATGGTATTACATTACGATTGATATTGATGATGTTGAATAAAATGTGAAAAAAATGATGTAGGTAGGTAACCATTTTCAGGTTTGTTCGGGGATTACTCATAAACTAGTATTTTTATAAATGGGTGCTTGGAATGATGCGGGAGAAACTGCGGGGAACAATATAGAAAAGCTCCTCAGTCCTCAAACATTCTTGTGCCTGTTTAGGAAGATATGTGTATAAGCATTTTATATATTTAGAAGGATATACTTTTCCATACTTTTGAGGAATGCGACTCATCTCATTGGGTAGTATTCATGGTCTTTAACATACTCCGACTAGTTTCGTTAATGGTCGCTGGTGGGTCACAGGTCTGAACAAAATGCCCATTTACCTTTGCTAGCGAAACTCCGCAGATGTGTTGGATGTTGATATCTAAACACGAAAAACTAAAAATGTAAAAGACGTGATGATTTTTTGTTTTTGGGTCAACGACCGCTGGTGTTGTTGTTACTGGAAGTTTGCGTTAAGAAAATCTGTTTTATTTTATCGTGTTCAGTTAATCTTTGTGTAAACTTTACGGATGTGATGGGTACATCCGCAAAGTTTACACAAAGATTCAACTGATTTTTAAACTGATATTTCAAGTGACTACATTAAGTGTCCGCACTAATAAACCTTATTTGACTGTTTGATCAGTTCCCACAGGCAAACCTTGAAAACGGTTTTGCGGGGCAAATGACTTAAGTTAAGATTTATATAAAAAATGTTTTTAATCAATAAAATAAATAATAATAATAAGGGCGGTTGATGAACCCCAAAAAAAAACGCATCAAATTAATTTATTTTCTGTTTTATCAAGTTTGGATATCGATACTCACCACGTCAGTGGAGTTTAGCTAGCTAATTTAATTTGACCCTGTATAACGAAGGTAAGCACTAAGGATTTTTTTAAAGAAAATTCATCCCCTGAGGGGCTTAAACAGGGGTTGAAAGTTTGTATGGGAGTTCGTCATTTTCGATAAAAATTTCGATATCTTGAAGTCACCTCAAGGAGAATGTAGGAAGCAAGGGCGGCTCACTAGTTATTATCATTATAAAGGTAATCAAATATTGCACTCACCAAACTGTTGTATAGCTCTGTCGGCCGACCACGGTAGCTCGAGCGTTATGTGCACCCTCCGCCTTTGGTTTCGCGCTCTGTCAACAACATGAACATTTTAACACATGACAAATGATTTATTTCTGTAAATAGGTTTGTACACACTTACACGTCAATCAATATTTTAAAAACTAAAAAAGGTCGGCATTTCCTATCTGACAACTCTGAGAAGAAAGGACGAAACCAACTCAGAGGTCACAGTCAATTTTAATGTCCATACATAATCTTGGTCAGATCATGTGAAAACCATGTAGATTTGTGTCTGATGTGGTCTTTTGATGAAAGATCCACACAGATTGAGTGGACCTGTCAAGTCAGGGCACGCATTTGTCAGTAATCGTGCAGCAACTCAGAACTTACAACAGCTCAACGATTCAACGAACAATACCAAAGAAAGGATGTCTGTAAATTACCCAAATTGCCAGACCATGACAAAATTGAGTAAAAAAAAAAAACAAAAAATCAATGACCCACATAGTTTTCACTTTCACAATAATTAAAATAATATAATACTTTACAAAGTAAATTTTCATGTCATTGTATACAACATGTCCCAGAATTAATGCACAACCTCTTAAGGGGTCATAGTATAAACATGAAATCGTGAAAAAAAAAATCTGCCGTTCCCTACATTTATGTTCGAATAATTCGTCAAATTTTAAGGAACAGTAGATTTTTTTTTCGGGATTTAAGGTTTGGTCCCATAGTAAAAGTTGTTTATAATGATGAGTACAATGACCCTTCAAGAAGTTGTGCGTGAATTCTGGGACATGTTGTATATAAAAAATCATCAGTCTCATTATCTAATAGTATTACTATTGAATATGTCAGTCAGGGGCTCTCGTGGCTAAATAAAATAACAGACGCACGGGTCGACCTTCGACGTTTGGTAACGCTTGGCGAGGTCGGTCCTCGGATCCCTGCATTACACACTCTCTGTGGCTTTGAAAGCATGTTAAGCCGTTGGTTCCAGCTGTCATTCGTAGATCTTTGACAGTTGTTACGTGTAATCAGAAGCTCTAAAGAGGTCAGATGTGGAGGCTTTCCATGAAAAATACTGGTATTCAGCTGCATCTGGTTATACTGGAAACCGACCCCAACATAGTTGGGGAAAGGCTAAGCAGGTGAGAACTATTGAAAATGTCATAAAAAATATTGAACTTGTAGCTGAAACTAAACTTAATATATTATACAAATAAATAAAATTGAAGCATCCTTTTGTAATGTCAAAATAACAGCTTTTTAATAAATGCATGTGAAAGTATATACATTTTTTTTGTCTGTCTCTTTGTTCCGGTTAATCTCCGAAACGGCTGAACCAAGTTTGACGGGACTTTCACTGGCAGATAGCTGATGGTATAGGGAGTAAATTAACTACTTTTATTTTAGAAAAGGCCACGTGGGCGGAGCCGCGGGCAGCAGCTAAGTATGATATATATTATAAACTCAGTCTACCTCCTGTCGCTCTGTAGCGATATACCGCTGGAGGCCGCTTCGGAGATGATGGCCACGTCCTTCATGCCGTCCATGAAGCGCTGCTTCTCCGTCAGGTTGAGCGTCTCCAGCGGCACGTCGGCTTCTGAACGACTCTCATATAGGATTTGACCGTCTTCTGTTTGAACCACGCGGCCTTTGCGACCTGTCATCTGTGGAGAGAAGCAACTTTATATATACGGTGGATTTTTGAGACGAGAGATGAACTGCAGCATTCACAGATTTTGAAAAAAGCAAAGAAATTTTTCGTAAAAATGAGGTACCTCGGCCACGTTGTCGGTGCCGCCCAGCTCGTCCACCAGCTGGTCCAGCGTGTTGGGCGGCAGGCGCCGGCCCAGGCGCTCCACGTGCAGCAGCAGCTCCTCCTTCATGCTGCAGGCGCGCTCGATGGCCGAGCGCGGCGGCGCCTGGTTGCGGGCCGGGCCTGCGCGACGAGCGGCACTCATAATCAAACTCATTTACTAAAATTAAGCTGAGAATCAGCACTTTTTAGGTGTCAAAACCACATAAAAAATAATAATAAATAGTAATATATTCGTAAGGAGTTGGCAGAATCATCCCAGCGCTGATTCGTTTTCTCCTCCACCAAGCGTTATTTCTCCTGGCACTTCTTATTTTTTTTTTAAGTATGTATATAAGTATGTATATATCTATGTATTAGTATATGTTTTTGATTTTCAAGTTATCTATCCCCTTTGTTGCACCTACCATGTTTTGCCTCTGCATCACCCTAAGGTTGACTGGTAGATAATGCCTCAGGCGTAAAGTCCACCTTTGTACAGTATTTTTTACTTCTGCCTATAGTTTTAATAAATAATAATAACAATAGTCCTCCAGATCGATGGTGATTGGTAGTTCTGTCCTGTCAGTCGCCATTTTAAAATATAGATATTGAAACTAAGGTTGCAAAATTCAGTGCTACCGGTCAAGTTATAGTGAACGCACAGTAGTTAGTATACGTACACTACGTAAATGCGGCAGAGGGGCGCGTCATTTCAACTTAGACAAGCTCTACTTCCTTATTATGGATGTAGCAGCTCTACAGGGTCAAATTAATTAGTTAGCGAAACTCGACTGACATGATGGGTTCTGATATCTAGACATAACTGTTGTTGTTATTTTTTATTTTTGTTTTACAGATATATATAGAAACTGATATTTCAATTAACTACACACGCACTCTAAGGTCGCTGACCCCAAAAAAGACATGATGTTATTTTTGTATCGAATTTGACCGTGTGTAGCCTATATTAGACTTTATCATCGCGCGTTCATATTTCCGAAGATAGACAATGATTGCCGATAAGCATACTTTTAATGGGACATCAGTACGTGGTACTGACCTAGGTACAGGCCGTTGGTCCCGACGGGCGTGCCGGTGAGGCTGTGGCCGGCCGGCGTGGTCACGGTCACGGTGGGCGCGGCCGGCGTGCTGATCTTGCGCTCGAACATGGTCTCGATCTTGTCCTGCGTCGTGGACGTCTTCTTCTTGGGTGAGGCGGCCTTCTTTTTCTTTACCGGCTTCTTTTTACGGCCTAGCCAAGGTTCTGTGGAAGGAAGGGTGTGTAACATAAGTAAATAGCGCCCTAAACTGTAGAAATAAATTGTAGCATCACCCATCATTGGCAAAGAGAGATTGTAAAATATCTAGCGCAATGTTTTTATTGAAATCCTAAGACAAAAATATTTAATTGAACATAAATCAAACAATGTGACATCTTTTTTTACAAGCTCTTACTGCTTAGCCCGGTCCTAATTACAGTATAATATTATTGACAAGTGTTATCGTATAATATTTAAATGTAGTGAATTTTAATCATTAATTAAGGCCAAATACGCATCACGCATTAAGACGCTGACAACAGTTAAACCGCGGTCACTGTCAGACTGCATGCAAAAGAAAGAGAAGCGCGATAACACAATGCTTGAAATTTATTGCAAAATATAAAACAATTATCTCTTTACTCATTAATAAGTGGAGTAATCGAAAATAAAAAACAACCAAATTCTGCATACAAATAAAACAAGAGAGTTGACAAGACAAGCCTATTTTTATCATTTGCCTCTTGTCAGCGCCTTAAGGCCGCATACGCATCGCGCATTTGGCCATAACGACTAGCTGGTAGCTCGAAGTGCCGTCCGAGTAGCTGCGGCCAAATTTTGTGCACTTTATTACGAATTTTCACATCTTGGTTCGAGCTTCTGCGACCAAGATAACTGTGACTGTTCCTATATTACCGTAGGGCATTAAAATTTTCGTTTTTCCTAAGTTAAAATGAGTGACAATATAATATAATTATACAGTTACTCTTCTTAAATAATCTTAAAATATTGAAACTTGATTTAAATTGAAACTTTACTTGATGTAAACATAATTCACAGTATACAGTTAGTAACTCTCCAGTAAAAGAAAAAACAGATATATGTCACAGTTATCTGCTAGATAAGTTAACCAGAACATATTCAGGCATATTATCTGAAAAATTAATATGTCACTTTGACATATTTACTATACAAAAGCCGTCAAACAGCAATGTTTATTCCTCAGATAAACGTTATCTGAAAAATCGGTTCTTAGTTTCGTAAGCCAGTTACCGTCGTCACTGTCACTGCCTCCATGGAAAGGATTGAAGTCTGACAGGTCGGAGTCAGACCCAGGCGGCCTTCGCTCCTCATCCGATTCCATCTCCAGCTCATCATCAGTCCCTCGCACGAACTCGTCGGATGAAGAGCGTCCCCGCATGCGCTTCGCCGCTGCGTTGGCTTGCTGGCGAGCCGTTACTGTAATCAGTAATAGTTTTAATTAATTATAATAATACTAACCTGCCCTGTTTCGCCCGGTTTTCACGACATGAGAAAACATTGAGATTTCTTCTTTCTATGTAAGTTAATAAATCTTTATAAAATGAAATGCTGTTAGTCGGTAAGCGCATCACTTGACAACGGCATTTTGGCTAATTTTTGTTTTTAAAATTAAAGAAAGAAAGATTGGAAAAATTTCTGAGGAAATTGGAAAAACAGAAAGTTCTTTTTTCAATGGGATACGAACTATTGTTTGGACCGGACAGGACTTAAACCTTGCGGAATAAATTCTCTAAATGATGGCGAAAACTACATCAAAATCCGTTGCGTAGTTTAGAAGAACAACGCGGTCACAAAGACAGATACGAAAAGCGACTTTAATTTATAATATACTAGCTTTTGCCTGCGGCTTCACTCGCGTTGTTTTAGAATTTGACAATCAATTCGGGTTGTACTCAGTTTGTTGTTTGGCGTTTGGCGGCAAACAACTCATAACACACTACTAAAGTTCCTATTATAATATAATTCAATCATGATTCTAAAGACACGTAGCGCCATCTAACATAATCATCATAAGAACGTTATTGTTGTTTTCCTCGGGAACAGTAAATTTTTTCTCTCTGTACACCTGACATATATGCAAAATTTCAGGATGATCGGTTCAGTGGTTTAGGCGTGAAAAGGTACATACCAAACAAAGAAACTTACTTTCGCATTTATAATATTAGTTAGGATTAGGACTAGCTTTTGCCCGCGTCTTAATTATCCAACGGAAAGGGTACTACCGGGATAAATTTATCCTGTGTTAATCCAGGTTATTAACCCTCTGTGTGCCAAATTTAACCGAAATCCGTTCAGCCGTTTTTCTGTCGTAGTAATAGCACAGGAAAAGGTCATTGACTCCCGCGCCACCGTCAACCATAATTATTTTGTTATTACGCGTAATTTTGAATCTGTGATATCTTTTAAAGTAATAATTTAAATGCTATGATGTAAAGGCATATTGTTGACGCCGTATGTGCATCCGAACGGGTCAACGTGTAGCTGGCTATACCTATAACGGTATTGTGCAGCCGCTGCCAATAGCGGACCTTCGCCATGACGTGATATTATGCATTGACCAATGAAATGACCGCTACATCACGCCATACTCGCGCCTGCTGGAAAACGGACGCCGCGAGCACTTACTCGACCGCCACCTACACTACTGCATATTTGTGCTCCCTATTTTTAAGGTGTAAACCTAAATAATATTATATACTTTGTGTTGTCGCACATTAAACTCAAGTCAACAAAGTTTCTAGTTTTCTTTAAAGTTTATTCCCTATAACGAACACATATTAATCTAAATTAAATGGCCAATTTAAATAATATATTATTTTGGATAAGGATTAATATAGACATAATATGCTATCGAGGACTTTTTTGTTGAACTTTAAAGGTGTACAATCCTATAGAACATAAATCTTATGTATCTCGTTATCTCAATTTCGTACGGTTTACGCGGCTCACGCCAGTAAAGCTCCCAGTCGGCATGTTTTTTCCGACATCTTCAAAAATAATCGACATGGTTCGGCCAATTTACACAAAACCTTAATGAATTATACACCTAACTCTTCATCATGAATAACTCCGTCCATTCGTGAAAACCGTTTTCAAATCCGTTCAGAAGTTTTTGAGTTTATTGTTTTCAGACAGACAGACGCGGTGCAATTGCCCCGTGCGACTGTTATTACTTACCAACGAGCCCCACAACAAATTAAATGAATTCAACGTTAAAATTCTATTACATTGAAACCTGAGCTTACATTTCCTCTTAGAAGTGTTAGCGTCATCGTCGGTGCCGTTCTTCCCGTTGTGCGTCGCGTGCGGCGGCGGCGCGGGCGGCGCGGGCGGCGCGCGCGGCGCCTCCAGGCCCAGCAGCCGGCTGATGCGGTCGCGGTCCGGCGCCGGGAAGTGCTTCTCTACTAGCGTCTGGAATACGCCCCTGGAACAATCACATTATTTTTTTATTTAAGGCGCTGACAAGAGGGAAATGATAAATAGGCTTGTTGTTCAGGTCAATCACCGAACAATAATAAACATGTCAGCGTAATTACGACACCGCGCTCTATGCCTTGAATATTTTATGTATTACCAAGTAATATAGTCAGTACGTTTTCGGATAGCATATCGGGCGCGACTCAACCTCATCTCACTCACCTCATTAGTTTTAATCGTTATCCCATATTACTGAAATATAGCTAACTTTATAATCTTTAACCTTAGTTTATCTTAAACTCACCCCAACCCCGAACACTTGTCTTTAACAAAAAAATTGCAATTCTATATAGTTTGTGGTAGCGGATAAAATAAATGTTATTCTTGAACATATTTCTCAGCACTTGGTTGTTACCAAAACAAATTTAGAAAAAAAAAATCTCGATACAAATTAACGGTAAACTAACCCTTTACTTTGAGTTTCAATCCAAAATATCTGTATTAAATATCAACGTACGGTTGGTATTTAATTAATAACGAGAACTTCTTATTTGTATGCAGAACTTGGTTGTTTTTATTTTCAATTACTCAACGCATTTTTGAGTAAATAGATAATTACTTCATATTTTGCAATAAATTACAAGCGTTGTGTCATGGTGCTTCTCTTTGTTTTGTATGCTGTCTGACAGTGACCGCGGTTTAGCTGTTGTCAGCGTCTTAAGGCTATTTACTTCATGCTTGCTATACAGCAACCGCAGTATAAAAAGATGATTTAAAACTCACGGCGAGTGAAAAATGTTCGGAGACCTATGCCAAGAGGCACAGTGAACTATGGGACATTTTATAATCAAAACAAAACACACCGTATTTACCTGGCAGTTGGTACTTTACCAACGGGGTAATTGCGTAACACACTATCTGCAGCAATGGGTTTCATTTCAACAGTTCAACAAAATTCATTCGAGCTAGCTCCAGCGGCATCCTGAGGAAATTCGTGCCGAAGTTCGATTGCCAGTATCTGAACCATTGCTGTATGGTTCACATATTGAGCAATCGAGGTCGGTAATGTGTATAAGTGGTATTTTTAATGGTGTGTTTTTATTTTATTTTGAATTTGGTAAAACATTTTGTGTGTCTTGTTGGTCGAAATAAACTTTTTTTTTTGTTTTTTTTTTCGTTATTTACGTTGTTGAGCAGACAAAATTTTCGAACATATCAAGCAATGAATAGCATGTTACGCAGTGTTGATGTGTTTGGTCCCCTACACATTCCCTGCCTACATAAGCTGGCAGTGTGTCGTAGGGCAGACGCACAGACCTTGCAGCTGTAATTTTGTGAACTAAGCTTTTTACTCTAGTTGTCACAATTATTATTGTTGTTGCTTGTTATCTTGTGCGATTATGCTTTGGGTGATAATCAGGTCGAAACCTATAATGTAAACCTAGTTATTGTCATTATTACCTGATGTAGTTGCCTTGCGACGAGCGACAAGAATAATGTACCCAGGATTTTGTAATATCTTTATTTAAAAGAGTGTCCTTGGAGTTTCTTGCCAGTTCTTCTCCATAGAGATCTACGTTTTGGAATGGGCAAATAGCTTCCACTTTCTGACTAACTGACCGACTTTGACAATTCAAAAGTGCCTGTAATTGGTTTAATTTTGGTCTTGTGAATATATAAATAAATTTGTATTTAACGCAGTAGTCCAGAATAAAAGGCTTCATTACTATTTTATTTACTTTAGAATATCGTGATGGCTCAGTAGTTACCGGATTTGAACCCACTACTTCGTGCGATGCAATGCGACTTTTTCAATTCATAAATACTTTCTGAGTTTATCTTGGACATTACCGACATTGGTGAAGAAAAACATCGTGAGGAAACCTGGACGTACAGTTATTATTCTTGAGCAAGCGTGATGATCAATGTTCGTGTGGCTTCTCTGTATGAAAAAACGCATTTGCCCTGCGGTGGGACAGTAATGGGCTGGGTAATACGTTTACTGTCGTTTTTTTTATTATTATTAATTAAACATACCCGGCCCGGCGTCGCACGGGTATCGCTATGTATCTACCCTACCTACCTACCCTGCCTGCCTTACCTACCTACCCTACCTACCTACAACCTACTTTTTTTCGCTCACCTTTTAACCTTCCCTGGAATTCCACAAATATTTCAAAACCAAAATTATCCAAATTGGTCCACCCGTTCTCGAGTTTTAGCGAGACAAACGAACAGCAATTCATTTTTATATGTATTGATTTTTAACGAATTCTACATGGGTAAATTAGGTACTACAGTAAACTGCACGCCAGTAGTCTTGTAACACTTGATTTACAAAAACCTTCCACTATTCAGGCATTGACGTCCCGAAGATAGTGCGGTAATAAACCGAAAAACGTAACATCTTAATCTCACACTGCCTGCAAATTATAGCACCTCAAAAATACCAAATAATAATGTATTTAATTATCATCCAGATTTCGAGAAATATTTCTCAAAATTGTAACCAAAGCAAAAATATTTTTTTTTTAATTGAAAATAAAACAAAAATATGAGAAATCTTGAAAACGAATCGTTAGAAATAATTATTTCACTATCTAATAACAAACATTCTTATCAATACTATCCATAAATCCATTATAATATGATATCCATTCATAATATGATCTGTCAAAACGCAACACGTAAAACTTTCAACGTAGACTTCTTGGCGGGAAAGTGAAGCGTCATGTTAGCAGTTTTGTTTTATTTTCTAAAATTTGTGTTTAGCCGAATATTAATGTGTAATAGTGGTGGATTATTAACCATTAAGTGTTCGTGAACCTGCATTAATGTAGGCAAATGAAACAAAACAGTGCAACATCACTTTAAGTTCTCTCAAGAAGTCCGCGCGAGGTTTCAGTAAAGTGCCGCGTCTTTACTTAAACTCAAGGGGAGCGGGGCGGGATATCATCAATCATCTTTATCATGCATTGAGTAGAGTTCATTTCATAATTATTTAAATAACTTTGTACTTGTTACCTAATTTTACATGACACTGGCTAAATGCACAAACCGTGCGAAGCCAAAAAGAAAAAAAAAAAAAACTTTCAACGTAAACGTCAAAATCCAAATATTCCCGCGCTGTCAAGGTGTCGCGCAGTTTCAAATAATAGCGCCAGCTGGGTCGGGCGACAGCGGAACTGGTCCGTTCACCCCGCGCCGCCATTACGTGGTATTTATACTGCGAATAGTACACCGGCTCAGCGCACGGCTATCCATGCGCTGTCAGAACTAAATACACTGTCAGAGCATCGATTTTTAAGCGTATTACGTATTTCAACAATGCGCGCGTTTGTGTTATGTTTGTAAACTAATATAACTGTTTTCCGACTTCTTGGCGGGAAAGTGAAGCGTCATGTTAGCAGTTTTGTTTTATTTTCTAAAATTTGTGTTTAGCCGAATATTAATGTGTAATAGTGGTGGATTATTAACCATTAAGTGTTCGTGAACCTGCATTAATGTAGGCAAATGAAACAAAACAGTGCAACATCACTTTAAGTTCTCTCAAGAAGTCCGCGCGAGGTTTCAGTAAAGTGCCGCGTCTTTACTTAAACTCAAGGGGAGCGGGGCGGGATATCATCAATCATCTTTATCATGCATTGAGTGGAGTTCATTTCATAATTATTTAAATAACTTTGTACTTGTTACCTAATTTTACATGACACTGGCTAAATGCACAAACCGTGCGAAGCCAAAAGGAAAAGAAAAAAAAAAAAAATAATATAACTGTTTATTTAAGATGTGCTAAAACGTATTTTGGTGCAAAATAGTGTTTGTGTTAGCGTTTTGCGTCATTGATAAATACCATGTGTTCTAAACAACAACTAAAGAACTTCCTCAGTGAAATATCAGAAAATGCCGAGTTTCCTTTGTTTAATTACGTATCAGCAGAGAAGTACACGATCTTAATCAAATGTCGAGTGGACACTAATCGTAACGCTCAATTCTACAGCGAATACGCCAGGGAATGGATAAAGAAGTTCACTAAATTCACAAAAACTGGCTGGATAGTTAGAGCGTGTTTTCCGCATGTAAAGAGATTTTTGTACAGAAAAGTTTTTGCATGCCATCATTCTAGTTTTAATAAAAGGAAGACGCCAGAACAATCTGGTGCGAAGGACAAACAATGCAAAGCGAAGATAGACTTCAAAATAAAGTTTATAAACCGTAACACGATTAGGAACGATAAAATGTTGAAGGACGGCTTGAATTTAACCATTCATATAAACTTCACACACTCGCATGGTATATTTGCAAGAAAATCATTCAATTTGCTGAAATGTTCGGCGGACACCGACGAGATATTCTACAAATATTTTTCAGACGGACATACGACTGCTACGGCCAAAAGCTACCACGAATTAACCTTACATTCAAATTTTGGAGCCAGTAGCAAACATTTGTCAAATTCTGAAATAAATCCCAGTCTACACCATGCGAAGTATTTGTTCAACAAAAAAAAGAAAGAGGGGCTCGATTACAATGTAGCCGACATAATGAGCGAGAAAGTGAAGGCTTTAGAGGAGTGTGGCGGCGTGCTGAGGTACACAGATGATTACAGTATCACTGTCGTTATCACACCATTCATGAAAAACGTCCTGACTGGACATGAACTAGACTGCATTATTGTAGATAGTACACTTATAAAAGATTGCGTTGTATCGTTTTTCTTAGTTCCTACTCCACTGGGCGCCCTGCCCGTCGCCTGTGCATTACATTCACAGACTACGGAACCCAGTTTTAGTCAAGCATTCTTTTCTACAAAATTACTTCTAGAAAATCAGACTTTAAAAAGTTTTGAACCGAGCAAGATTATGATAAATCAGTTAGATGAACAAAATCATGCCTTAGATGCAATATTTTCTAATAAGAGGTTGTTTGTGTCGCGTGTGTCCGTGATCGAAGGAATATGGAAGACAATTTGCGAGGGGGAGGTTAAGATTGATAGAAAACATAGACATAAGGTAATGGAGTTATTCACTTCACTATTGCACGCACAGAATTTAATAGAAGCAGAATTGTTCTACAAAGAGCTTGAGGGAAACAGCGATGTGCAATCCACTCCAAAACTCAAAGAATATCTTGCTGACATATGGAACAGACGAGAAGATTACATAACACCAAACAAAGTGATAGACATTTCTATACGAATTTTAAAACAATTTTTATTAAGCAGATGTAATTCCTACAACGGTTTGATCATGATAGATGTACTGTTGAATATTTTAGACAGGCATTGGTGTCAAATACTGCATGCACATTTGAGAAGCAAATTAATCTTTGAAACTTATACTAAGTTCTTGCCTCGGGACAAAACGTTGATGAAAAATTTTGCTGGTTTGGAAATGACTAGTCAGGAGTATAGATTAGAGAAAACAAACTGTCATGTAACATTTAGAGCTGATACAATGTGTTGTGACTGTGTCAAAGGAAGGAGGGGCGGATTGTGTGAACACTTATGTGCAGTGTTACACTCTGCTGCACTGACAACGTCTGTTCCTGATGAAAAAAGAGCATTTTACACAGCATTGGCTGGTGAACATGAAGTAAAAGTGGAGCCCGGAGTCCAGTCTGAGCTTGAGTATGATGATCAAGAAAATGACATGGAAGAAACTATACATAATAACAATGAACAAACAAACGAACCGTATTTCGTAGTCAAACAAGAAATAGAAGATCACAACGACCCTTTAGACGAGAATAACAGTGAAAATTCTGAACATAACTCAACAGAAATTGATATTGTTGATGTGAAGAAAAGTTATGTAAACGCACTCAGGGCTTTGAACGATGAATTTAGAAGACTAAACAAAGTGTTTAGGAACAATCCTAGCTCATCTAACTTGGACACTATGGGCCGTTTAGCTAGGGAATTAAGTAAAATAAAACCTGTTCAGAAAATCAACTTAATGGATATGTTTGTAGAACTAAATGTGAACGAAAATGACAGAGATATGGGCTGTAATTAGAAATTGTGATTCTGATTTTTATTGTTCAAAGCCAAAGAAATTGAATTAACAAAATGGTTGATTTAATGTGATTTTCAAATAAATACTAAATAATAGAACAAATTAAGATTTTTTATTATTTTCATGACATTATTTTCAGATTCTGCAATACGAGTGGGTGCATTAACGTAGACTTTACGATTGGCGATGCTTATCCAGCCAAGCTCAAGGACACTGAACGAGACACAATAGAAGTTTTATTGTTATGACGCCTATGAGCATTTAGCGGTCATGAACGAGTTAAATGAATGTCGGACGCACCCTGCGGGCAGTCAGCTCCGCTAGTTTGTTTACTAGCTGCTATGCTACCACACTATAAGCTACTTGCATATTATACAGGGTGGCAGGCAAAAGCGATGAATAGTTTTTCGACGATACAACACGTCACGTCTTTATTTCCGTTTTTTTAATAAAGATATCTAGAAAAAGTAGGTGCTATGCTAAAACGCAACAACTATACAGGGTGGCAGGAACATCGACGCGCAACTTGTCACTTTTTTTAACAATCTTTATTTAAAAAAACGGAAATAAAGACGTGGACATAATTATATCGTCGCAAACAATTCATCGTTTATTTTGCCCGTAGATATTGGGGGAAGGGCAATGACCGCTATTGCCATGCTAAAACGCTTAATTATACGGTTTAAAATATAGTTGTGCGAATACACAAGAAAAGAAGTACAGATACAGCCCGATTCAAACTTAATGGCGGCTCGGAATATGAGGCGAGTGGCTGCGCAGTAACGAATTTATGTGACAGCGGGGGTGAGGGGTGGGGTACTGTGCAGCGAGTGGCTAACTTCCGAGCCGCCATTAAGTTTAATCGAACTATACTACCGCCGACCAAGATAATTAGACAACTTGGTGGAAATAGTTATTACATTGCCTTCCTGGGTTCAAACCCGCGACTGTTACCACTGGGCCACCACTGAATTTAAATTGTTTATTCTGTTAGGACATCGGCATTACATTCACACGCCGCACGGTGGATCGAAAATCGGCTGTAGAAGACATAGGATCTCGATTTCTTAAATGTTATTTTTTTTGCTGGAAATGACTTCTGCTGATCATTACTGTTCTATAAAAGGTCATATGAAGTAATTGTGTGCACAAATGGAAGTTATAATTTTTATAAGAAAAAAATGTATGGCGCTGACATGAAAAATGAGGATATCTCTGGAATCGCAAGGTTGGCCGTTATATCCTTGCACACTGTTATAGTACTATTTATTTGTGAATTTTGACATACTTAATATTGCGGCATCACTTGCGATTTTTTTTTTTAATCTTCAAAATTAATAAAAAGACGCAGACACACAAGAGGCAGACATACTTTAAGGAAACAGTAGAACTACTGAAACTTCAGGATCAGGAAGCTCCGACAGAGTTCTTAGAAGTTATATCTATTGTAGAGCCTGATTCTGAAGTGGATTCTGATGGTAACGAAGTATAAAATAAGTTAACTTTTATTGTTTATGTTAGGTTAAGTTAATATTTTTTTTTAATAATTTGCTTTTATTTTTAGTCAATAAATGGTAAACTATTGTAAGTTTACCATTTATTGTTATTGACTAATGATCACGTTTATCTAATTACCCTCATTATGGTACGTATCCTTTTAACAGGTATATAGGTATTAAGTTTTATTAATCATTAGCTAATGTGAGATTGAGGCATTAGACAAGATTACATATTATGTAATTCATAATTACCATGTCATTTCAAATAAGTAGGTAATACGACTTTGTGATTTCTTAGAATGTTTTGGTCTAAGCATAAAAAATATTGTAAGTTACACTTGGTATAGCCATATTTAAGCATTCAAATGTACATATCATAAACATTCTTTATTTTTTTAAAAAAAATCGCTAGTGATGCCGCAATATTAAGTACGTCAAAAATTCACAAATAAATAGTACTATAACAGTGTGCAAGGATATAACGGCCATCTTAGCGATTCCAGAGATATCCTCATTTTTCATGTCAGCTCCATACATTTTTTTCTTATAAAAATTATAATTCTTCCATTTGTGCACACAATTACTTCATATGACATTTTATAGAACAGTAATGATCGGCAGAAGTAATTTCCAGCAAAAAAAATAACATTTAAGACATCGAGATCCTATGTCTTCTACAGCCGATTTTCGATCCACCGTGCGCCGGCGCGGCGCCGCCACCGTGAAACGGCACGGCGTTGTGTCGCGGAAAGGTGCCATGTACGGTGCGCCACGACAGCTAACGCCAGCAACTATCGGTTCAAACGTGTACTCAAACTTGCAGTTTTGTCTAGATATGGATCGCGAAAGACGTATTCTTCTCCTGTTATTGCTAAGAATGAAGAAAAATCAGGGTATCATCGGTCGTCTTTTGAACCGATGGTTGTTGTTGAGAGCCGACGCGGCGCACCGGTCCGCGGCACCACGTCGTGCCGTTTCACGATGGCGGAGCCACGCCGCGGTGATGTGTCCATGCCCTACCTCTGAATATAAATGCCGATACAAAATCAGGAGTCAAATAGTACATAACTGCAGCGGCCAGCAAAGCCTGGTTGCGGCCAAGGCTTGTATAGTACTTTTCTCAAATAATGCGCGGAAATTCAAATATTTATAAATTCCAGATTCAATGACGAACAACGATCATTTTTCACGTGCCAATATGTTCAAGTTCATTTGTTTTTTTTTTCAATTAACAGCTTTCTATTCAAGCCAGTTCGAAATTTAAAAAAAACCTTTGTTGTTACCTCCTTGGTTGCCATGTTTCGGAGTAAAAGATCGTTCCATTTTTAAATTACACGATAGTTAAGAGTTTACCATGTAATTTATTTGGCCGCTAAACCACGACAGTTAAGGATTTTCCCGCTGCTCGCATGTATTTGGCCAGTACAGCAATTTCGATTTATCTCGAAGAAGGTTGTCAAAATAATGCTCAAATTTCCAAGCATGTTTGAGAAAAGTATATTTTATGTGGTCACTAATCTCTACACCAGTGGTGTGGCAAGAATAGACTGGATTGATCACTTACTTGGCAGTGGAGACGAAGTCTGACAGCTCTCCGTCGTCCCTCTCGAGCTGGTCGAGCGTGCGCGCCTCGCCGGTGCTCTGCAGGCCGATGACGACGCACTTGCCGCACTTCACCGCCTCGCGCGCTGTCACTACGGCATGGTTTACCTACAGACAAGACAGATCATCATTCTCTTGCTCTTATCACAATGTATTAGGGTTCAACGCGACGTCTTTATCTTCCATACTACTCTGTTAGTCGTCTCTCAGTAGTCACCCCCTTTCTAGCCATATCATCGTTCACACCGTCCGTTTATCGTTTCTCTGGTTATTTTATCATGTTATTATGTAAGAACCTAAATTCTGGCAAATAAATAAATTTCATTTTATTTCTGGTCTTACCCTACTCTGATTGCCATCCACATTCATACACAAAACTTTCCTCGCGAAGACAAGAGAGCGATGGTTAGTAATGTACAGGTAAACCAGAAAAGGTATGCGCTTCAGTTATCTTCTTGTTTCCGAATTAGCTCGAACGTCGCGTCACAGAGTAAGCCTCCACAGAGGCAATGGTTCTATGTTTTGTACTACCGAGCTTTGTAGTAGTGCGGCTATCATTGCGCGTTCGTATGAAGTTTTCTTTGTGTCGGTTAGCTAGTCCGGTCTCAGATCATCATTTGCCACACAAAAGTTTTTTTTTTAATGGTAATACGCAAGTACTTTCATGGTTGTAACAGGTCATCTGTGGGCGTCCAAGGAAAAAGGGTCCAGTTCTCAGCATTTAGTTTCCGAGAAATACGCAGTTTTGTAAAGTAGAGTGAAAAATGATTTTCGCGATTTTAATTGATTATTAATTACTGCTCAAATATCAACAAGTTCATATAATTTTTCTCAAATCAAGCTTTTTCAGTTTCAACTTCAAATGTCTGATAAAAAAAATGTGCCAGTTTTTGAATATTTTTTTAATCCTTATTATCAATTGACTATTCTAGATACCGGATCTAGTCTTAATTCAATACCCCACTACTGGACCCTTTTTGCTTGGACGCCCACATATTACATCTCAACATCGCGCGTTCGTATTTCCGAAGAAATACGATGATTCCCGAAACGCGAAATTAACCTTGAAATAATATAGTTTATTGCCAAGGCACTTAATCGTTAATTATAATAGTACCTACAGGTAACACATTATAGTCCTTTTTGCCAACATAAGATATTATTTCAACGTTAAAATCCATTATAAAGTTGCGTCTCGATTCACCCCGTTTTACTAGTTTTCTTAACGGCTGAGTAACATCCGAACGGACACTCGGACATGACGAAATTATAAGAGCTCCGTTTTTGCCCCTAAAAATTGACCATGATGCTATAAGTTAGTTCTCATAAAACCAAGAGTATTAGGTTATTATTAAGAGGCTTACCTTGGCAGCGATACAGAGATACTTGAAGAACCTCTGGTGCGCCGACCAGAACTGTCCCCACATGGTCTTCTTCATCCTCGACTCCGCGTTGATGAGCTCCGCCGCCTCCGTGAAACGTTGCATGGCTTCCACCCACTGTCGGACCAAACAATTAATACATTCCCGCTGGTTTTCGGATATTTTGTAATTTTAAATTAAACCTTACATGTAATAATATTATGCCTCAGGCACTTTTTACTTGTGCAATATGGTTTTAATAAATAAATAAAAAAAAATGTGAGGTTCCTGTCTCTGGAGCCCTAACCACCCGTAGCTTGGACCCTGCTCCCGATACCAGCGGACCACTTTTTTAAATATTTTAAATGTTTTTTTTTTAATATTTAAAAATGTATTTATGTATGAAAATAAATAAACGAATATAATATTCCTTCTCCGCGACGGTGTGACCCTTCACCGTCCGACCTTAATTTCTTAGTCTTACACTACTACAAGGATCTTGTGGCGCTCGAATTACGTTGACAGGGTGGCGCTGTTGGTAAACATTAATTGTGCAATTATTTTGAGAAATGTATCGAAAAACAATATAGGAGCGTTAGTTCCAATTTTGGCCACGCGCTAAAAGATCTTTGTGCAGTTGTATGTAGGTACTGACCAGTGCCACCGACTTGTCGTAGGTCTCCTTGAAGGCGTCGTTTAGAGGCACCTCCTCAATCTTGAAGGACACGCCGTGGAACGACAGCTGGCGCGCGATGTACATGCCGCGCAGCTTCATGTCCATGGCCACTATCTCCATCGCGCCGACACCTCTGTAAGAGTTAAATATAAAGCGGGGTTTACATTATGAAACTAGTGTCGAGTTGTCAAACTTTTATTATTTGAATACGAGGCTTTTGGCTTCGTTGTATGTATATTTTACAGGTCATTTTATTTTTTGATGTGCGTTTTGTATGTGCAGAATAAATATTTTTTCTTTAAACAGTAGCTTGCTTTTCAAAACGGTGAAGAAAAACTTCGTGAGGAAACCGACATGTCCTAGATCCAAAAATTCGACATATGACATCTACCAACCCGCATTGGGCCCGCGTGGTGGTGGATTACGGCCCACTCCCTCTCATCAAGAGTAGGCCCGAGTCCCAGCGGTGGGAGCAATATAAGCTGATTAAGTATGTGTGTACTAGCTTCACTATTCTGTTTCGGGTTATAGCAAACCACCGGTTTTTTAAAAGCTGATAAATTAGTTTACATTCACTCACCGTTTCTCAACAGCATTGATGAAATCCATGAAAGTTGGGAAGGGCGTGCCGTCTCCCCATATGCCCAACCGGACCATGTAGGCCATGTTCCTGGGCTCGCTGGCGCCGGTAGCCGAAGCATACACCACCCGGGCTTTGGGCAACTTGTTCTGAAGCTCTAGGGCAGTTAAACCAGTCTTTGTTGCCTTGCCCGAACCGACCGGGCAAAGGTTTTTGGCTTTGTGACACTCGTCGAATACAATCTGGTGTTTAGAGTTGAGGATTTTATACAGGTGAATATTATGGGGTGAAAGAAATTACGCTAAATATTGATATTAGCCGATTGTACTCCAAGGAAACAAGGTTTTAAAGATTCGTCCATATTCCAAATCCGTTCTGCCATTTTTTGCGTGATTGAGTAACAAACATTCAAACGTACACATTTATAATATTAGTAGGATTTCAGTTTGTCATTCCATAGTAAAGTTTATATTCATAGGTTCCACTTCCCCCCGTTGAATGTAGGAAACAGTAGTGCTATTCTGTAATTATCCCACCGTGAAAACTTAAATGAAGTGAGCATCAATACATACAATTAATTACTAGTGACAATCCCTAGCACCAATAGAATGACAGCTCACATCACCTGAGCTTTCACGGTGACATTTTTACAGAATAAATTGGCTGAATGAACGTATTATTTTGACTATGATTGCACACTAAAGGTTAATAAAACAGGTTTATTATTTCCTTAGCCTTTATATGCCTTAGATATCTTTCATATGATCCCATCCCTAACTCTTCTATACATATAAAGTCTCTTTTCGTGTCTCTGTGACCGCGTTGTTCTTTTAAACTACGCCGCGGATTTTAATAAATAAATTAATATTAAACTTACATACAATGAGGGCTAAGTAATAACAGCCCCACGGGTCAATCGATCAGGTTAAGCTACGCTTGCCGCAGTTGGTCCGTGGATGGGCGACCATCTTTACATACCAAGACCCCTCCGTGCCTCGGAAAGCACGTTAAGCCGTTGGTCCCGGCCGTCATTTGTAGATCTTTGACTGCTGTTATGGGTCGTCAGAAGCCCGAAAGTCTGACAACCAGTCTTACCAAGGGGTATCGTGTTACCCAGTAACTGGGTTGTGGAGGTCAGATAGGCAATCGCTCCATGTGAAATACTATAAAGGATACACATCCATCAAAGTCGTCCCCGCACCATTGCAGCAACTGTTTCAGTCTTGTCCGGTACTTAGTTGTGGTGGACTGAGTCTCGCCGATCAACGCAGAGTACGTGCTGAAGATCACGCCCTTCTTCACGTTGCCGTTCACGGCTGACGAGATCTTCGCATATTTAAACTGGGGGGGAGAGACAGTTATTGAAATGGTGGCAAATTGTCTCTTAGTGTTTGAGGTAGTGGACACATAATATAACGGTATTTTAACTGCTGGACAAATAAAATGACAGTATTAATTTGAACTGGTGAAAGAAAATGTGCCATTATTTAGGACCAATTTCACCAATGAAACTGAACGCGATCAGCACATCTAAACCGCATTCAAGTGCTAACAATAATGACAGGTACATCTCTTGAACTCGAAAGATGCGCTGATCGCGATCAGTTTCATTGGTGAAATTCGCCCTTAAACTGGTGGACGAAATAATATTAGAACTGGGGGACAAAAACCATTAATATTTGAACTGGTGGACAAAACACATAAATAATAATTGAACTGGTGAACAAAACACATTCTACATAGTATTTGACCTGGAAGAAAATTCATTATTAATTTCAGAAATTAATTAAATGCATCTGCAATGGCTCTGGACAAGCCGCGGGTATTGCAGTTGTTCATATTCGGCGGTGCCATCAAATAATATAAAAAAAACTTGGTAATACCAAGCTACTGCAGCTGCTTGGTATTTCTAAGTGTACTGAACTATCGCATTAAGACCATAACTTCTAAAGATAGATTCAAGGTGTAATAATAATAGTACTTTGATTTGTCGTGAAGGTTTGTAAGTTTAGTTAGTATAGAGAAACACGTTCCACTAAGATGCCCTAAGTGCCAATTTCACCAATGAAACTGAACGCGATCAACACAACCTACGTTTAAGAGCTGTCAGTGTAATTATTTTATTTGGAATATTGACAATGACAGGTCTTGAACTCGGTTTAGATGTCGATCGTGATCAGTTTCAATGGTGAAATTCGCCCTAAGTAGTTAAGTTTATATAAGTTAAGAGTAAGTAACAGTACTTTGTGTGTGGAAGGCGATTATTTCTCTCGGTTGTTGATAGCTACACAGTTATAAGTTCACTATATTTAAATTCGTTAGTCATGTTATTTTATTATGGTACACTATGACGCGCATCGTTGACCTAAAGTAGGGAGAGAGACCGTACAGAACAAGTTACCTTATTAAGCGGGTGCACCTCAATCTTGCCGGCGCCGATGTCGCGCAGGTCCCGCTCGGCGTCGTACTTCAGGTCGTTGGACACGGACACCCAGATGGCGCGCTTGCGGCCCTTTATGTAGTTCTCGTAGATGATGCCCGCGATCGTACGGCCCTTACCCACTCCCGCGCCGTCGCCTGTACAAAACTATTTGGTTAAAGCTCGATTAACGAGGTTTAAAATTTTCGAGCTCGCTTTCACATTCTTAAGCTTTTCTGAATAAGTCAAAACAAAGTGAATTGGGGCGTCGTGTTTTAGAAAAAAAGCTAGGGGGGGGGGGGGGGGAGTTTGTTAAAATACTGGGAACTGCTAGCTAGTGCCGCACAGATGACTCACCAATGAGGAAGCCAGCCCTGGTGTTGTCAGGCAGCAGATGCTCGTGCGCCTGCGAAGCGTACACCACGGCCTCCAGCTGCAAGGCCGACAGCAGACCGTTGCGGATGAGGTCGTCCGGCAGACTCACTTCGTACGTCACGTCGACCGGCTCCACGGACGATAGTGACGCCGTCTCCACCACTGGGTCGGGGTGCTTGCGGCCTAGTTTCACTATTGAGAAGGGTTAAATATGATTTAAATTGTCATCATTAAATAAAGTACTTTCTAAGTTTAACTGACATTGGTGAAGGAAAACATCCTGAGGAAACTTGGACTTAACATAACATCACGCCTGTAATCCCCAAAGGGGTAGGCAGAGGTGTACCTAATAGTACACCCACATTTCGGTAGTTATGTTTAAGACACTAACCATAACCACTAACCATGTCCATTAACTTGGACTTATCTATCTTAAGTAAAAATGGAATCACTTGAGAACGACTGGACTGATTTGGCTATTTTTTGTTTTCAAATATTCGTACTAGTCGGACTTTGGTTTTTATGCAATGAAAACTCGGAAAACTTCAACACAAATTTTTCAAATCCGGGAAAACTGAACGTCTTGTGTTTCTATAGGATTTTTTGGTTGTTGAATTAATTATTGAAATTTGGACAAGGCAATATATGTCGGGTCAGCTAGTTAAAAAATAAATTGATTAATGCAAAACTGAAACTCAACTCAGAGCATTTATTTCCAATAAAGCAACCACAGCCACTTTTGAACTGGCAAGGAGTCAGTCAGTCAGAATGCTTCATTGGATATCAAGCTAGCGACTGCTCACAAAAAATAAAAACATACATAATATCACGCCTGTAATCCGCGAAGGGTTAGGCAAAGGTGTGCCTATAGTACACTCACATTTCGCCAGTTATGTTTAAGTCCCATGTAATAGGGGGCGAGCCTATTAAAATAAATAGCTAAATGTATGTCTTACTTACATTTTGAAGGCATATAATCTGCGTATGTTTCAGCGACACCCATCTCTTCATCATCTACCTCTTCTTCATCTCCTCCCATCTAAAAATATTAGAAATGGAAAATTTAAGTATACATTACCACGTACCTATCATCTAATACTACTAAACTTCAATGGAACTAAGTTTGGCAAATCTCATTGTTCTACTAGGTTTGTTAGAAATAAAATTAAAGGATTTATTTTGTTTTAACGTTGCTCAAAGTTAAAGAGACGTTTAAACGTAAATAAATATGGATAAGCAGACGTTTATCACTATTTAACTATAATATTAAAGGGAAACCGATTGATAATCTCACCTTTTCCTGTTGCCACATGTTGCCCGGCTTGTTCTGTGCCCAAATGGGGCCCACCTGGGCAAACTGGCCCAGCATACCAGCGAGCGGCCCCCCCATGCCAGACTGGATTATTTGATTCAAGTTCTGCATTAAGTATGAGTTCATGCCTGTCATGCCCACCATCTCCACTGTTGAGGAACAAAACATTAGTTGATAAATAGATGGCGCTGTTTTAAACTGTGTCGTTTTGGTGAAATGTACATACGTTGTTATAAGTTTGATTATGAAGTAAAATAGATTGTTGATAGCTAATTTTAGTTACGAGGACGTCAAAGTGGCCTTATCCAACATTCTCAAACGATTCATGGGATAGTCTTTTTCTTTTATACAAATACTTAATTTTTATCTATTAAATGTGACACAAATAAACTAGTTAAAACCACCTTCACGCCTCTTAACTTATTAAATAGAAAATAAGTATTACAATAAAATACGGTTATTAATAGTCTCGCATACCTTGATAACGCATTACTGTACACAAACAACAACAAAATAATACGAAGAAATATTAATAATAAATTGTAAAATGCCTGGCCATTCGCTTTCAAATAATGTTGTGCAGAGCCCACAGGAAAATAACTACATGATAATAAACCAGACTGGCAACTACTACAAACTACAAAGTAATTTAAAAAGGAGAGAATATAAGTGCAAATATACAGTAAATTGGTAAAAAGAGTTCCCACTACACTAAATTTGTACAAAAATCAGAAATGCCAAAATCTTGAAAACAAGCAGGAATTAAGATGCTATGTCTATGTGTTATGCTAGATCTAGATGCGATTACGATGCGTTACGTCAGAATTGTATTCCTGAGCGCAACGAATGTTCAATAACAATTTACAACGTTACCATCGTAACAGTCTGTTCCACAGTATCTCATGAAAATGTAAACAAATTGATCAGAAAACGTACCTGTGGATGCCAATTTGTAGTACCAAATTACAAATTGACTACTTTGTTTGATTATTTGAATACTCATATTCTAATTTTAAATTAGATTTACTATGTTATTGATTTGACATTTAGGTTAATTTTATAACCTCAAATATTGTCTTCGATGATTTTTCAATAACAATTTAATATTATTATTCAAACAATAATTGTTGGAAAACGAGGTGAGGAATACAGCTGAAAACTTGTAAATTCAAAATGAATGTGTTACTTATTCCCATTAGTCAGTGATTTTGTAAGAATTTAAACTGAGCACAATTTTTGAACCTGAGTTTGTTTACACTTTCATTAGGTACTTTTGAAACAGACCATAGTGAACTTTGATATCACGTGTAAGACGCATTTGTGGGGTACCAATGTTCTGTGATTATAAGAACCGTCGGTAATTTTAAAGAAGTTTTAACCGTCTCTGGTTTCACCGAAAAAGTACATGTAAAGAAAGTACATGTGAAAAAGGTTGATCCAGGACATCACGTTGCGGCCCACAATGTGGCGAAATATGTTCAGCAACTCCTTAAAATTTTCCTGAAAAGCGTTTACACAGAGTTGGTGTATTTGTCCAGCTTCAATTGTTAAAACTTTCACCCTCTTTGTCCTTACAAAAAGTTTTTTGTCGCACAATTTCGCATTTCGTGTTTTCAACCTTATTGAATTAAGTATATGGCTTCTACAAGAAAATTTCTTTACCTTTTTCTTTTTTTTTTTCGTTATTAAAAAATGACAGTTCAAAACGTTTCAGTTACATTTAAAAAACAACGAAGTAAATGGAACTAAATACAAATCAGATAAAATATAAAAGAGAAGAAAGGAGGGCAATTCTAGGCTCTATTAGCGACCAGGCTGATGTATCATGAATAACTTACCAAAATTTGCTCCAATCAATATCTATTGTTAGCTTGCATACTATTTACAGAAATACAAGTTCTACAATGAAATATTAGCAGTGTGTAAAGTTCACTAAAGCTAAGAAAGTAAGTTAACTACGGATACTAAACTATATAGGAATGCAAATATTCATACACATACATGCTGTTTTTGTATGTATTCAAAACTTTGTTTTAAGATATTAAAAAAAAAAAAAACAAAAATTATTTTATAATAATTAATTAATCCACAAAAAATCAGCATGCATAGCGCCTTCTATAGTACTTAGATAATATCGCCGTGTACACGATACATTGCGGGCACTAAGTCTATTCAAATCCTTGTTTCCAATTCACATTATCTCCACTTAAACGAATATCGACTTTACGCAACTGTAAATTCAAGTGCTTTCAGAACGACTGTGACTGTGAGAGGAACTGCACTTTATATGTAGAGTGTTATGGTTATATTTCCGAAATAACATGAATTGGAAACTAAATTGTGTTCGCAGTTTACACCGTACTCACTCTGAGCGAGTAGAGAAGCGGCGCTGAACGCGGCAGAGGAGCCCGCCGCGAAAGGCGACGGCGGGGCCATGGCGGGCGCTACGCAAAATCACCGGTTTAATAAGCTGACCATACACACGTGACTGATTAAACGAAGGATGTTCACAAGGACAATATAATGTTGAAAACTATGCCCAACTCGCACGTACCTCTAAGCAAACAGATTATTTCAATCAAAAACCTCCTCATTTTATGAAATATCCGACGAGCTTTTTTTTTATATGTGCGGTTGCGGGATCCCAGTCAGGAACGAAGTTCCGCACGCACGCACGCACGCACACACGCACTCGTATATAATAGTTCGTTCCTGACGGGGATCCCACGACCGCACACATTTTTTGAGTGAGATAAAGTCGCATGCATGGAGGGGGGGCATAACGCCTTTTCCTTACGTGACGATTCTACCAGTCAACTCATTTTTTTTTTGTTTCCGGGTGGAATATCTAGGTCTTCCGGCCTGGGGCGGGCGGAGGGTTCGGTTAGACTCTTACTGACTACAAAACCACCCAGGTGTTCCCTTCCCACACTTGCACCGGGGATCGGTGGAAGTATCGGGGATCTGTCCAAATAAAAATTTCTGAGTCGACAGATTTAGTGAAACCCCACAATATCTTCGTCAGATTTGCCTATTTAAGACGTTTTGAGTAAGGTCCCGTATGATGAGATGAAAAACAACGGCGTTGAACGTCGTTATTTTTGTCCCTTTTTAGGGTTTCGTACTGAAAGGGTAAAACGGGAACCCTATTACTAAGGCTCCGCCGTCTGTCTCTCTGTCTGTCCGCACCAGGCTGTATCTCATGAATCGTGATAGTTACGACAGTTGAAATTCACAGATGATGTATTGCTGTTGTCGCTAGAACAACAAATACTAAAAAACAGATTTTTTTTTTTGTTTTTTTTTTTTTTACATAATAGTACGGGGAACCCTTCTTGCGCGAGTCCCACTCGCACTTGGCCGGGTTTTTTTAAATCTGCTCGTAGGGCGCCGATCTGAAACTTTTTTTTACATATTTAGCGTCCTCTCATCAGTCTCATCGTGCGTTTACTTTTTGCGGAATGTCCTGTAATACGTCCTTCGTTTAAAAAGTCAATCGGTGTTATCCTAATTATCTCAATAAAATAATAATGTTTAGGCGCCTCTGACTGGGATAACATTTTTGTAAAAAAAAGACTTGATGATACGGTAATCCATCATCAGATAGTGATCTCAAGACTGATATATCTTGCATGTTTAGGCTGCGATCAGTACAGTACCACCTGGAGCTAAATGAGCGTGGATGGCAGCACTGATTGTCAAGGAAGTTGTCAAATACCTGTCAAATCCAGTACATTTCATGTTAGTTCACTTTTTCGCCACGTCCATTTAGATCTATGTAGCACTATCTCAGTTTTGACTGACTTTTAATGTTCTGGTTGATATTTCTGGGAGGCTTTGCAATACAGTTTTGATCTTAGCAATACACATTTTTACCACGTTACTAAGAAATAATGTAATTGAGACTTTCAAGCAGTGCAAAGGTTTCAAAAACATAATATCAAATGCGATAACAGTCCACACTTTTTATGTTTTTAAATGCATTTGGAAAGTGCTTATAACCACACACAGTATTTTACGGGCAATAACATCCAACTCTTTATAATAAAATATTATGTCACATAATATTTTATCAACAAATTATTACGTATCACGATAGGTTTTGTATTGCATTATACACCTGAATGATTTATCAGTTCTAGAGTAGGGATTGTCTACAATATCAAAAAAAAGTAACTAGCGAAACTTCATAGTGATGGGTAACCACTAACGATATGTAAATCAATCTGCCTAGCCATTTCCTATGTTGGGGTCGGCTTCCAGTCTAAAGTACGGCTTCCGAGAAGAGCGGTGGCCGCCACATAACGGCCGCAATGACCGCTGTCATGAAAATGATGGCAGCGGGGTTTGACTTTACGGTGTCAAAAAACGCTTTCTATGAAAACATTTCCATTAATCACGTGAGGCTCGAAAGGGAGTGTAGTGAGAGAAATCACGTGTATATTTTTCGTTTAACGCGCGAATTTTATTCTTGAACTTAAAGTTGGTGAGTCAAGGGACTCGCCTTCGCCAAGAAATCGTAGCTTAACCGGATGCAGCTGAGTACCAGTATTTTACATGCAGCGACTGGCTACCCGACCTCCACAACCCAGTTACTGGGTAACGCGGGGTATCGATATGCAATGATGATAAAATACCCATCTTGTCTGAAGTTTTGCCAATTGATTCAATTTGACCTTGAATAAAGCAGAGTTAGATACTCATTACACGGAGGGGCTCGTGTCTAAGTAATAACAACCTATAAAAAAGTTTAAATCTTACTTCCGCCTCTGCCTAGGCCGGCTAACGGGCCAATGGACAATGGTTTGGTGAGCGAGCTCGCAGATATCTTGATGGGCTTCACGTTGGTGGCCTGGCCAAACGCGTGGCCAGAGGGCGCTGCGGAGACACAAATAACAATAAGAACAGAATGATGCATTCAGGGTTGCATTTTACTACGGCATATAACCTGTACTTTATAACATAACATGACGCCTGTAGTTCCCCAAAGGGTTATGCAGAGGGGTGTATAGTTCACATACATTTCGCCAGTGTAATAGGGGGCGAGCCTATTGACATCAACCGGGCACATCAACGGGCTGCTACTGAGAAATTTTAGATAAAAAAACCCAATAACACTGCCCGTGCCGGGAATCGAACCCAGGACCCCATGCTCAGCAGTAACGCTTCCGACCACTAGAACAACAGAGCAGTCCTTAACTTTATTTCTAATTTCTTTCATAAAGGTGTGTATAAAGTTTGACTTTAATTATTATTGTAACTGGTATAAACAGTTTTAAATAAATTTAAAAAAAATATTGTCCGCCATATGATGAGGTGGCAAACTGTAGCATAATAGTCAGCGCAGACAGAGCAGCAAAATACTAAGCCACGTTCCCTGCAATAAGTTTTTGAGCATGCGCGAACATGCCACAGGCAAACACGTTTTCTTGCGCGCCATTTTGAACTAGTTCTAATAAATACATAAACTCACGCCTTTTTCTCATGGGGGCAGGCAGAAAACGAACTGGAACTAGTTGCCATTTAGTTTATTATCTATTAAAACATGCTGCATTTTGCTGCTCTGTCTACGCTGGCCCTGAGTTGATTTTTGAGGGACCATTTGTTTGGTGTTAAATTAATTTTGGTTGAACTTTGAACTTCGTCATGTACGACATACGAATTTGTGGTTCCAAGACTTGATAATGATTTAAGATTTTGAATCAAGTGTGAATAAATGACGTAAAACTCACCTGCTAGAGGGTTTGTGGTCGGTTTGACAGTGACCTGTGGTGTGACGGTGACTTTCTTGGTATGCGCAGCCATGGTAGCCGCCGCTGCCAGGGTTTTGCCCCCACCTGATTACAGACACACGTTAAAATAACATCACCACTGTTTTCCCAAAAGGGTTAGTCAGATGTGCACTTATAGCACACCCAAATTTCGCCAGTTATGTTTAAGTCCCATGTAATAGGGGGCGAGGCTACTGCCATCAACCGTTCACAAATCTAGACTTCGGGTTGATACTAAAAAAATCCTGATGTAAAAACCTAATAACACTTTGCCCGACCTGGGAATCGAACCCAAGACCTCATGCTCAGCAGTAGCGCTTGCGACCACTAGATAGCCAACGAGATAGTCACACACATTAAATTAGAAACATAACAATTTTTTTTTTTAAATTGAGTGGTAGGTGCAAGTTTGATGTAAAAAAAACTAAGAAAAACCAATTTATTTTCTGCAGTTGTAACAGAAAATATCCCATAAGTCAAAAACGATTGTCTTTATAGCTAAGTCACTTAGAAACATAATAATCTTTTTAATTATGGGATCAAACGCGATTATGTATTACACTGAGTTTTATTAATCCGTCTGTTAAACGTTAGGGGTGGTGAGTGCCACCTCTTACTATTTTGACGTGAACTCGATTACCGTCTTTCTCGTCATCCCAGAGACATTCCAGAAAATTTGTGTTACCAAAAACGTGTACTTTTGAGAGATTTGGTCTCTTTAAAAGTTACAAAAGTGACAGTTATATCGCTGTTGGATAGTTATATCCATCTGGCGACAACACAAAAATATATGTTTGATCCCCTCTACCCCCCCCCCCCCGCGATGACGTCATAGACTGCGAGAGTGAGCGCTAAAAATGAGGTGTCGCCCGGGCGACGCTCAGTATAACTCGCGATAGCATCAAAACTATTTGTTGAATTTGAACGAAATAAATTGTATTTAACAGACTAAAGTGTAATCCGTATTTTATCGTAAAAAAATCGATTGATAGAGTTATTTATAAAAGTAAGAAAGTCAAAGATAGTCAAAATTAAAAGGATTTATCCCGTTTGCGATCGACCAAAACCACTATCAAGAGCGGAAAAACAACGTTTAGCGTTTAAGTAAGAAAGAAGCTCAGAAGAATGACACCAGCACCTACTAATCGCGTACCTAACAGACTATCATTCACTATCTGAATGATGTTGAAGTATATTGCTAATCCATTGCTTCACATGTTCGAATAATTTGTCTGCTCAACAACGTAAGTAACGCAATGAATGTTGTGGTACTGTCAAAATGAAACCCATTGCTACTGATAGTGTCTTACGAAATTACCCAGCAGGTCAAATCAGGGAGTCTGCTCTGAAATGATAATCCGAAGTATCGGCCGAATGTGCGGCCAGGAATGGACTTCCAAAGTTTCCTTTTTTAATTTTGAGTCCATACCCGACTTCAAGTCACATTTTTGACTTTGAATTATCTCTTTTACTATCGTTTTTTTTTTTCGCCTTTCCTTTTTTTTAGTCTTTCATATTCAGCCGTATTCGGCCAAATACTTCAGATTTATCTTCGGAGTAGAAACATTTTTTGGGTGGGAAATTATCAAAAAACTTCTCCCGCTCTGGGAGGGCGTGTCAGACTTTTACTGACTCGCCACGGCCACGATATCATTTTCAGACAGACTCGCAACCCTGGCAGGCATTGGCCTTAACGGACCCCGTCAGTCGGAGTAGACCCCAAGGTAAGCGAACTTAACGGACCCCGTCAGTCGGAGTAGACCCGAAGGTTAGCGAACTTAACGGACCCCGTCAGTCGGAGTAGACCCCAAGGTTAGCGAACTTAACGGACCCCGTCAGTCGGAGTAGACCCCAAGGTTAGCGAACTTAACGGACCCCGTCAGTCGGAGTAGACCCCAAGGTTAGCGAACTTAACGGACCCCGTCAGTCGGAGTAGACCCCAAGGTTAGCGAACTTAACGGACCCCGTCAGTCGGAGTAGACCCCAAGGTTAGCGAACTTAACGGACCCCGTCAGTCGGAGTAGACCCCAAGGTTAGCGAACTTAACGGACCCCGTCAGTCGGAGTAGACCCCAAGGTTAGCGAACTTAACGGACCCCGTCAGTCGGAGTAGACCCCAAGGTTAGCGAACTTAACGGACCCCGTCAGTCGGAGTAGACCCCAAGGTTAGCGAACTTAACGGACCCCGTCAGTCGGAGTAGACCCCAAGGTTAGCGAACTTAACGGACCCCGTCAGTCGGAGTAGACCCCAAGGTTAGCGGACTTAACGGTCACTACTTTCAGGTACCTACTTAAAGTCAAAAGCAAATTTTGAATTTTGAAATTTTGATTATCATTTTGAAAGAGATAATAGGGGTATTAAACCTCCATGGAAATCATCAAAATCACGAAAAAAAAAAAACTTACGGTAGTAGCACGACTTCTCGAAACCGCGACCTCAATATTATAATATTATAATATTATATATTTATTTTATATATTTTATGTTATATTTTTATATTTTTTTTATTTTATATATATATATTTTTTTTTTCTTTATGTTTCTATGAGTGTGTTTTTGTATAGTTTAATTTGTGATCTGTGCGAGTCCCAATAAATGCTTTTTCTTTCTTTCTTTCTTTATATTTGTTTTTGGTAATTTCATCACCCTATTGAAACGGGACTAACAAAAGGTATTTATAAAGCAGAGGTGAGTGGAAACGCCGGGAGGGGACGCCCTAGGAGGACATATATGACCAAATTGGTGATGTTCTTCAGAAAGGTCAGGTGCGTAGTACTCGCAATCGGCGTGCGTGTATGACCAGATGTATGAACGTAGGCGAAGCAAAAGGAGTATGTAAGGAGCGTAGCAGGTGGCGTTCTATAGTTTCTGCCTACCCCCATGGGAAGAAGGTGTGAGTTTATGTATGTGTGTATCACCCTATTATTTGGCGTTGCACAATACACCTTCTTTCCAATTTTTATCGATATAGTGCTAATAATCTTCTAGTAAAAAGGCTGTTTCTCACCCGGACGGACGAACCGACCGGGCGAAATTATAAAGGTTCCGTTTTTGCCATTTGACTGCGGAACCCTAAAAGGACGGGAAACAGCGTCACCGGTGTATGAGAGCTTTATCTTTGGGGCAACCCAAAAATCACATGTGATAGAGCGGAAACAAGAGTAAGTGGGGCCAAGGGAATTTGTAAAATCTAGCACCTAAAGCTCTTATATTATAATCTGTACTAGCTTTTTAAGAGCAGGCAGTCTAAATCAAATTTCGAACGCAAGCTCCGCCCCTCGTTCCCCGCCACTCCGTTATTTGCTAAACGCTAATACATCAGTAATAAAGTTGAATATCGTGTTCGCTCTTTGATCGTGTTCGAGCACGAAACTAAATAGCGTAAGTCTCAATTCTTATTTCGTTTATAACTAAAGTAATAGTTGATCTAGAGAAAAATATCTTGTGTCGGGTAATAATAGTTTATTACCCGACACAAGATATTTTTCTCTATTTTCTTGCTGTGAATATTTATTTTAGACATAAAAGCTAAACAATCTTGTTTATTTTTTAGAATTATCCTTAACAAAGACATGATTTTCGAATAAAAAAAATATTGAGAGAAAATATTACAATTACGTAACTGTCATCAGCATGGAAAGAAAAAGATCCAATAAATCATATACTAAAGTTTCATTTTGCTTTTATGTGTGACTGTTTCAGAATATTCATGCAAATTAACATAAAAATAGGGAGCCTCCTCTTAATATTGTACCGTGTTTTTTTGAACGAAGTTTTTATTTATATCCCACATTTTTTTGAGCCTATTTTTTGAAACGATATCATAATGACATCAGAACAACTGACTAACACTAAAATTCGCAGAAAGGTCCAGAAACTGGACGGCAACATTGCGTGCAACGCAATATCGGTAAAACAAGACAACTAAGATCCATAATAAAAATAATCCATTATTTTACTTTACTCTGTCGGTCTGTCTGTTACCTTTTCACAAATAAAGGCTCGTACAGACTGGTGCGATATCGCGGGCGCGACAGGCAGCGCGACCCTTGTCGCGCCCGCGATATCGCACCAGTCTATACGAGCCTTTAACGGCTGAACGGATTCGGATGAAATTTGGCACACAGATAGACCGCCGAAGACATAGGATACTTTTATACAGGTTATTACCTGTATAAAAGTATCCTATGTTCTCGTGGAAAAATTTACGAGGGAAAAGCTAGCTAGTTTATGAATAAATTCAATGTCACCTTGAATGATACTCAAAAGAATAATATATTTTAATAAATTGTAATAAAAACGTTCCTCAGATGGTTTCCATCTTGACCTATGAAATGTAAACCACAATTTGTGTTTCTTTTACACACCAACAGTGCATGTGCGATTATTTAAAATCAATTAAAATTATATACATATACATACAATAATACTATAAAGTTTGCTGCTTCAGGATAGTGAAAATGTATAGAATCATTCAATTAAAACAAAAATTACCTACTTACATTAAACAGATTAAAAAAGAACTGACCTGGCACCTCCAAATTGTCAGGATCCTCATCATCATCGAAATCTGAATCGTCAGATGGTGTCGGTGGATTGTCCTCGTCGTCATATGCTGACCGTTTAGACTAGAATAAAAAACAAACGAAAACGTCAGATACACAAAAAACCGGCCAAGTGCGAGTCGGACTCGCGCACGAAGGGTTCCGTACCATTATCTATAAAAATGGCCAAAAAATCACGTTTGTTGTATGGAAGCCCCCCTTAAATAATTGTTTTAATTTAATTATTTAATTTTAAAGTGAATATATAACTTAATATTCTGTGAATATTTCAAGCGTCTACCTGTTGCCGTTATCAATATCGAGCAAAAACGAGCAAAAAAATTATGTTTGTTGTATGGGAGCCCCTTAAATATTTATGTTATTCTGGTTTTTAGTATTTGTTGCTATAGCGGCAACAGAAATACCACGGATCATGAGATACAGCCTGATGACAGACGGACAGACAGACAGATGGCGAAGCCTTAGTAATAGGGTTCCCGTTTTACCCTTTGGGTACGGAACCCTAAAGAAACGATGTTATACACAATGTAAATTATAATTAAAAAAAAAATAGTAAAAATAAATGTACATGATATGATTGTATTCATTTATAAAACAATGGCTCTGAAACTTATAATACGTATAAATAAATGGCTGCGCCCCGCGGTTTCATCCGCCTAAGTAGAATAATTATCTCCCCACATACTCCAACTAAATAAACCAAAATTTAAATCTTGTATAAAACGCACACTATGCAGCCAAGCACATTATAAGTTGGTGGGATTACATCGCTGACAAAAATGCTTGGCTTAACACTGGTCCAGCTCCACTAGGGCGCATAAACTAATTGATTACCATTCCAAAATATTGTTGGAGCTGCTGAAAATTGTAAATACTATATTAATATTGTATAAATTGAATCTCTTAGTATTGTATAATTGCATAGCACATGTGTGAGCACTATGTACCTACCATACTAAGTACGTCTTTCATTAACTTGAATGTGTCCTGGCGGCTGAGTGTGTCATGCTCACTCAAATGTCTCGCTGATGGTGGGGTGAGTGTTGAATCATTAAGTTCCCTCCAAAATGGTTGAGCTGAATGGTGCTGATCCATGCGTCATGTTCGTGAACGGGCGCCATCAGTAGGGACTGGACATTTCCTAGCTAACATGGCTTATTTTAATTTAATTTTTGAATTGTTTTTTAAATCTTTAAATTATGGACGCTTTTGACTTTTAGCATCGTTCTCACATGTATAATTTTAACATTAATGATGTAACCAATACTTTGTAACAATATTTTTATTTAAAAGCGTGTCCATGGAGTTTCTTGCCCGTTCTTCCCCATATGAACCTACTACGCTTTGGAATGGGGAACTAGCTTCATCTTTCTGACTGACCGACCCCTTGATAATTCAAAAGTGCCTGTAATTGGTTTATTTGAAATAAATGCTTTGAGTTTAATAAGTCTCGATCCCGTGGGAATATCGGGATAAAAATATGTCCTAACTCCTAACCCAGGTCATTGTCTACCCATGTGCCAAATTTCATCCAAATCCGTTCAGCCGTTTTAGCATTTAATAAAAGCGTAACAAACAAACTCACTTTCGCATTTATAATATTAGTTAGGATTAGGATATCATAAAAATTCCAAGTGGGTATTCGTTTTTCTTTACAGTCTGGCTCTTTTCTGGTTACGCTGCACCAGGCACATATAAGCTTTATTGCTTCCAAAAACACATTTTTATTTTCGCTTTTTTATTGTCTTGGCCCGAAAGTCCGGGTTTTACCTCGCGAGCCCACTCCGACTTCCTCAGATAAATTGGGGAAAAACCCAAATGCTAGCTATAGTGCCCAATGCAATTTGTGACTCACACCATCTCTCATCGTGTGATATCGCAATTGGTGATACTTTATTCACATTACAATCTAGCCTATTAGCTAATAAGTAATTTAAATATAACAAACTGCTAAATAACTATAAAATTAAGAAATCGTCCAATAACGTCTTTCTTATTCACTATAGGTTAAGGGGAAGACACCACGACCGTGATTCACGTGTTCTTTATAAAAGTCAGCACTTGCACTACAGTTTAAGTTCACTTACACTGCACTAAACTAACTCAAAAAGGTTTACCCTATCTAGTCTTCGAACTAAATCAGTGTTGTCAAGGAGTTGGATCGCCTCGACATTCACGTGATGATGAAGTCTGTGTTCATGAGCTTCTGCATATTTTTGTATAACTATGTTTATGACATCCATCTTGAGCTCGTCGCTGTTTCTAATGAACCAGGGCGCGTTGACTATACGAGGGCTGCACTAAAAGTATCGGAAATGGAATATTTCCACTGTTCCTGTCATATTAAAATATTTTTAATTGAAAACTCCTTGGTTTTAAAAATCGAATACCATTTATTTATTTAAAAAAAGATTCTCGGTCTTGTCACAAGGTTTTGTCAAACTTGTTTAGTCGTTGAGAAAATGGAATTGACTCGAGAAAATTCAAGAGCGATGATTTATTATGACTTTCGAACTGGTTTAACACAAAAACAGTGTGTTGACCGGATGATTTCTGCATTTGGTGATGAAGCCCCATCCAAAACCACAATTTATCGCTGGTTTGCTGAATTTCAACGTGGACGTGTCAAGCTCAGTGATGATCCCCGTCAAGGTCGTCCAAAAACTGCAGTCACCCAAGAAAACGTTGATGCTGTGCGTAAGCTGATTGAGGAAGATCGACATGTGACATACCGCGAAATTCAGGCAACTTTAGACATTGGCATGAGTCAAATACAAATAATCTTGCATGAACAATTAGGTGTAAAAAAGTTGTTTTCCCGATGGATACCGCATTCGCTCTGTGAAGAGCAAAAAGCGGCTCGCGTTACTTGGTGCGTCAGAACTCTCGAAAGATTCCACGCAGGATCCTCAAATGCTGTATACAACATTGTATCAGGTGACGAATCCTGGATATACGCGTACGAACCCGAAACAAAAAACCAGTCACGAGTTTGGGTGTTCGAAAATGAGTTAAAGTCAACAAAAATTGTTCGTTCACGGAGTGTTGCAAAAAAAATGGTAGGCACGTTTGTCTCCAAAACCGGCCATGTTACGACTATTCCTCTTGAGGGACAAAGAACGGTTAATGCAGAATGGTATGCTAGCATTTGTTTGCCACAGGTCGTTTCTGAACTCCGTAAAGAGAACTGCAACCGCCGCATCATCCTCCATCACGACAATGCGAGTTCTCACACCGCGCACAGAACAAAAGAGTTTTTAGAGCATGAAAACATAGAATTATTAGACCATCCGCCGTACAGCCCCGACCTAAGCCCTAATGATTTCTATACTTTCCCTAAAATAAAGAATAAATTGCGTGGACAGAGATTTTCATCACCTGAAGAAGCTGTGGACGCCTACAAAACGGCCATTTTGGAGACCCCAACTTCCGAATGGAATGGTTTGCTTCAATGATTGGTTCCATCGTATGGAAAAATGTGTCAAATTTCGCAGAGAATACTTCGAAAAGCAATAAATACATTTTTAAATAGTAATGTTGTGTCACTTCCTTGATTCCCGAAATTTGTTTTGTTTTGAAAACGTTGTATGATTTGACGATTGCTTTGACTGGTGCAACCCCACAGCTGAATACCGTAGGTCCATACAGGCTTTAAAAGTTGTTTATATAACAGCAATTTGTTAGGTATTGACAATGACGACTGTCTACCAAGTAGCCAGTACATATTTTTGTACCGAATATCTAATTCGGCTCTTTTCTTTTTGACATGCTCTTACCAGCGCAGTTTTGCATCCAGGGTCATGCCGAGATACTTAGCTGTATTTGTTGATTATTGACGAATACCGGGAAGTATTTTGACTTTTTGTTGGTGAAGTCAATGTGGATGGACTTGCTTTCATTCAGTTTAATACGTCATGTTGTAGTCCACTCATAGATACAATTAATGGACTTTTGAACCTTTTCTACAGCTTCCTCGTGACTATTTCCAACAGCCATGATAGTTGTGTCGTCAGCAAAGGTGGCAATAAAATTATTTTCTAGCTCAGGAATATCGCAGGTGTGTAGTAGGTACAGGACCGGACCAAGTACACTCCCTTGTAGTACTCCAGCTTTTATTTGCCTAAGGTCTGAAAAGGCGTTTCTTTGTCTTATCCTAAACAATATGTCTGATAAATACGACTCTAGGATGTCTGAAAATTGTTGAGGCAGCATCGTTCTTAGTTTATATAGGAGACCTTCACTTCATGCCATACTTTATCAAAAGCCTGGGCTACATCAAGGAAAACTATGGAGCACACCTTCTCCTCTAGTGTTCTTTCAATAATATTGGTAATTCTGTGTTCTTGGTCGAGCGTGGAGTGTTGTTCTCTAAATCCAAACTGGTAATCGGGGATTAGATTTTTCACTTTCGATTAGAGGCTTCAATCTTTTTAAAAATAATTTCTCAAATAACCTTGATAACACAGGCAATAGTGAGATTGGTCTGTAAGATGTTGTTTCATGAGGTGGCTTGCCAGGCTTGGCTATCATTATGACTTCAGCTACTTTCCATATGTCAGGAACGTGCTTTAATCGAAATGTAGCATTAATGAGCGAAGTAAGCTTGAGTATGGCTTTACGTGGGAGATTTTGTAAAACTTCCCCTGTAATTAACTCGTAACCAGGGGATTTTCTCCGATTAAAATTAGATACTTCTTTAGGGGTAGCCAACTTAGTATCTGAACTCATTTGTAAAGTCTGTATTAACCTCGCACTGTGACTCTGGGCTTCATTTGGAATATTTGTTCTAAATGCTCAACGAACCTTAAGGCCTTTTGTTGGCCCGTCACTGCCCATTTTCTTCCTTAATAGGAGGTATTTGTATGATCGGTCATTTCATGTACTTTGTAGCTTTCCATAGCAAGTAGCCTGTTTTGGTATCACTCGTCAATTGGCTAAGGTATTTGCTTGTTAAGGTATCGTTGTAGTGCTGAATTTCTTTTTTAAGACGCTTAGTAAGCTTGTTCAGCAGTCTTTTATCTTGTGGACATCTAGTCTGATGCCATCTGTTTCTTTGTTTCCGCTTTTCGGTTATAAGACATCTAATTCATGCAGGGTAGGCGGTTGCTTTGAGCCGGTGTGTTTTTTCCGGTGTGTAGTTCCTGGCAGCTTGCTGTATACTAGTTGTAAATTGACTTAGTTCCAAGTCCAGCTGTTTTTTTTTTATTATCTTCCATTGTACATAAACACTTAGCTAAACACTATGCAGCGTAACAACTAAAAAAAAAAAAAAAATACCTATGTGGGGGAATGTGTTTGTGTATGTATTGAGAGAGAGATAGAATGAAAACTTGTGTGTATATAAGTCTGTGTAAATGTAATTATAAATATATGAATTTATTAACTACTTAAAGGTTAAGCGATTGATACATGTAGTAAAACTTCAGTCTTATCGTAACTCATTGTCAGTAGCCACTTTGTGACCTTAGTCTTACATCCCAACAACTCATCAACTCTTAATTCTATTGTATTATCGAGGTCGATTCTAAAACTTTCCCAGTCTGTATAAGTATTTACAAGTGTAGGGTTACTCTCTATGCATAGGATCCGATGCCATACTGATAAAATTATGGGAGAATGGTCCGAATTCATGTCAAAGCATTCATGGATGCTTAAATAATTACTACAGATATTTTTAGTAACAAAAAAGTCTATTAGGTCCGGTACTTTGCGTGGATCGCTTGGCCAATAAGTTGGTTTTCCGGTAGATATAGCTTCACACTTTAGATTTTTCATGGCACTCATGAGTTCCTTTCCTTTAGTGCTGGTTAGTCTTGAATGCCAATCCGTATGTTTAGCGTTGAAGTCGCCACCTAAGATAAATCTTTGTCCGAGTGCCTGTAAGAACCTCATGTAGTCTTCAGCAATCGAATTGACGCAGGAATCTTCTACACACTGTGTCTACCTATAAGAAGCTTTAAAAACTGTTTAACAAAAATCAACAACCAACTTCTAAATTTTCGAAACTAAAATTATTTTTCATTTTTAGTTGTAGTACTCCACTCAAATTCATTATCCTACCACTTACTATGTATAGATAATATTGTCATCAACTTATACAAACTGGATTAAAAACCTATTATTGAAGCTAACTCAAAAACGACAAAGAAAAGTTAATAATTGTACAATATGGGACCACCGCTGCACCGGCCGGGCATTTCTACCAATGAAAATAAGAATCACGTAAATCGGTTCAGTAATCACTGAGAAATCGATGTACAGTCAGCCCCAAATAGATGTGTACACGGACAAGGAACCATTGTATTGTTATCAACTATTGTTCCATAACATTGTATTCACCGTACAGGTACAAAACATAGTATACAATTTATTTTACCAAAACAAATTAAACTTTTTGTCCCAAAACATCTACACAGTGATATTTCCAGAATAAGGTAAACAACACTGACAACGTCATACGACTTCGTATAATAGAAGAACAAGAATTTTATATTTGTCCTTTTCATTTTTAGATTATGATTTGAAATACAAATAGGTAAATCATGAATTTTCATAACGAATGTTACTTATGTTTTTAAAGTGGTCACTCAGCAAGTATTCGTGTATAATTAACATTCCATGATTTGATTTTGAACAATGGGTCACAATACAGCGCCAGATCGACGGACTGACTAAGGGGCATTTGCTTTTGTAACCGCACGAACTATGATAATTCTTACATTTCACATCGATTCAAGTGTAATGCTTGGTTTTCCGGACTCACTGCTGCAAAATATGCTCTGTAATGCTCCACAGGCTCGCCTGGACACATTCACTGATAACATACTCGAATCTGAACTGTTACATTACACGAAAATGCTCCCGGTGAGTGACTAGGACTACCTTAAGAGCGGCCAACCCGTCATACTTTTCATACAAACGCTCGTACGTAATTATGGCGTTGCAACATATCTTCGTTTGACAATTTTGAACTAATAGGTATCTTGTGCACTATATCTAGGTTTCTATGGAAGCATAAAATAAAAATTTGGAGAAACGAATTCAGTATAAGCCTGCAAAAATCTGCTTTTTTGCACAAATTTTACCTGATCATAATGTACTCATAAATTTAAAAGTAAAGAAAACATCGTGATAGAAACCTTGCACATGTAATGGAGATTCTAAATGATAAACATTTATTTCACAGACTTGTAAGGCTTACGCAAAAACGCGTATTTTCTGGAAGTTTTATGAAATGTTTACTTTCTTTGTGGTAAAATAAATTGTATACTATGTTTTGTATCTGTATGGTGGATACAATGTTATGGAACAATGGTTGTAGACAATAAAATGGTTACTTGTCCGTGTGTACATCTTTTTGGGGCTCTGTACATAATATCATATTATATTTAAAAAAAACTCGAATGCATAATAACATCCTCCTTTTTGAAGTTTCATTTATTGATGAAACAGTGGCTTTACGTGACTTGACAAATAGCTTTGAGTACTTATCTGCTTACTCTTTCAAGGTTCGCAAGCTTTGTAGTACTTTTACACCTATGCACTATGTCCATCAGAAAGCTCACTTATACTAGCTTTTGCCAGCGGCATCGCCCGCGTGGAGGTCGGGAATTAACCCACGGGGACAAAAACAACCCAGGGTCATGGTCTACTTGTGTGCCAAATTTCATCGAAATCTGTTCAGCCGTTAAGCGTGAAAGGTAACAGACAGAATTACTTTCGCAAATATAATATTAGTATAGATTGTTATGGATTAGGATAAAGTAAAAGTATAATAGTAGAACATAAACGTGAAAAAAATATAAAAATCACAGTCACACTATCACTTAGATAACCTTGACCAATCAAAGAATTCAAGTGCTAGGACTCGTTTTTGACCTTGGCTTCTCTCTAGCTAGAAATAGCTCAAGGTAATTTTCTTCCCAATCAACATATTCAGTGTGTTTGGTTTATTTAATTATTATTATTCATAGCATGACTTGTGTTTTTGCACTAATCTGGATGTACAAACAATGTAGGTAATTTTTTGTTTGTGTTTTGTCCAATTTGTGAAAAACGGAAAAAAGTAGGTTACTCTGTTGAGTTTGTAATTTTGTATAATAATAAGTTTAAAATACTTGTAGAATGTTATGTTATTATTTATCTGGAGCATAGTAAAGTCAACCGCACATCAGTTGCCGCACTTGCAGAACAAAAATCGTTGTTGCTGCTGTTCGAAAGGTGCTATCACTAGGGTTGCCAGGCCCAAAAATAGAAAAGCCGGACACAGATTCACACTTAGCCGTACATTTTGCCCTGAAAGCCTGACACACTGGTTTTTAAAAGAAAAAAACTAAATTGATAAGTACTTTTATTTGTGTAGAAAGTCCCCCTCAATACACTTAATTTTTTTGGACTGGAACTCTATGCTTTGCTTCATACATCATACAATAGGGCTGGGTATCAGGGGCGACGGCTTCATACAACCCGATTCCTACCGGCTTCCCTTCCGAACCGGGTTCCCTCTTATCTGAGTTTACTATTACTAAATAATAGATAAAAAACGCGTACCTAGGTACGTACGCGTTTTTAGGATAGACTATAGGTATCCTAAATCGCGAACACAGTTTACATTTTCCGTTTTAAATAAGAATTCCGACAAATATACATGGCGTTAAATTAAGAACAGTAAAAGAATGACAAATATTTTGAGGTAATTTTGATAACATCAAAATTGAATTAATGTGAACTGAACAACTTTTTCTTCGGCTTCCCTCTATTGGAAGTTGAAGCTTCGCTACTGCTGGGTATCCATATGTGTAGTTACAATAAGTAATGGTTCTCTGTATTATTTTGACAGTGATTGTGTATGTGTTTGAGAGCAAATGTAAATGTTTGATAATGGAGATAAGCTTGACTAAACAATGTGATTGATTTAATCTATACTATCATTCTTAGTGGAAATCATGGCCCATGATTGTTTCCTCTTTCAAGCTTTTTGACATACTTTTTGTATAAAATCTGTACATAAAACAGAATAATATAATAAAATGGTCAATACAACTCTCTAAGTTTAAATACAAACATTTTTTCATGAAAATATTCAACAAAGTTGAAAAACAATAATGATTATTATTCTGTAAATAAATATTTCTTACTGTAACCTGTATTATTTTTTCTGATTCTCAACCTGATAAGTTACTGAGCTGCATAATAAAAAAAACGTAGGGAAAGACTTGAAAAGTAGCGAAAAACAACCTACAGCGGGATGTGCTTCCCTATTATATTAATACTTAAAACCACGAAACCACATAACTAAGTCAATTAGGAAAAATTACAATAGTTTTTTATGACCAAAGTGACAGCCACATACTTTACAGAGAATGCAAACAAAGTAATGCATACAGAAAATAACAAATATGGTGATGGTATATTTTTTCAAAGACCTGGACTTTGTTTATATAAGCAGTACCCAAATGTCTGTAGTTGTTTAAATTTAATAATGTTTTTTTCACATTTATGTTTAAATCATAGAACATTGTTAGTCATTAAAAATAAATATTATTAGTTTTAAGTCGTCATTTTTAAGGAACGAGGAAAAGCAATAAGTTTGTTACCTACCTAAATGTTAAATAGTATAGTAATAATGTTTTAATTCTAAAAGAAGGTAGGTGGGTACCGAGATTTATCACTTGCATCTCCAGTATTAATTAAAACCAAAGTCATAATAAAAATTGAACCATTCAAATTTATTTAAAAAGTAAATATAATATGATAAACAAATCATTTGGGCTGCTTTAAAATGATGTTTTTCTTGATTTCAATTTTATAATCCATAATTAATTACATGAAGGTTAATAATCAACCAAATCTTAGAAAAAGGAAAACAATATCATAGACAAGTTTTAAGAGTAACCAGAATAACACTAAAGTCTTGGCACAGTCTGAATTATTACATTACCTATAGTTGGCAAAAGCACCAAAATACAGTAAAAACCTTACATAACTGATAACATGGTTTTATAATGCTCTTTTTATGACTGTTTTACTTTCCACCATGATAAGTAAATGCATGCATTGAGCAATTCCAAAAATTCCATCTTACAGCTTTCAAATCTTAGTAAATACTTATTTATGGGAACTGTATTACGAACAGAGCGTAAATATAAGCGAATAGTTTTGTTTTCAGTCGCCAAATTAAATATATCATCGATCTCGATGCGTTAACACCGCATTGTACTAGTGTGCTAGACACAGGCACAGTGCAGTACTTCAAGACGTATTCTAACACTATACCTAGAACCTTCCAAGAAAATCAATACAGCCACACCCAGCTTGAATAATTAAGTCCCCGGGAGCATGATCAAATTAGTAATATATCAAAGAAACATTAAAATAATATCACATGTGAGATCGACATCACCTTATGACAGTTTTTTTTGGTTAGAAAAATTGAAAACAAAGAAAAAAAACGAAAAAATCGTGTTTTTGTAACCTTCGTTTAGATTTGACCCTATTCCTTAGATAATCCTGGTAAATATCATAGCCCTTGGGAAGAAAAATGAGGAAAACACATTTTTCAGTGAAGTAAAGTTTGTAAAAAAGTATCAAAACAAAAAACTATCATTACCATTTTTTTTGATGAATGTGACGATTTGAAGCACTAAAATATTTCAGTTATTAACGTAACCGCTTCACAGTTTTATTATAACACTTCTGTTTCACACACTTATGAAATATTAGCGAGACATTTCCTATTTCACGTTAATAAAAAAACGCAGACGTCCGAACGGCGGTCAGAGCTTCCGCCATATTAAAAAGCAGAGAGAAGAAAAGAAACATTCGTTTCGGATACATACCAGAAATTTACATTCATACAAGAAATATTTTAAATATACGCAAAAAGGAATTTAAAATAGCGTTACCAAACCATATTTTAAATATATACATATTATAAATTGAAGTCACTTTTCGTGTCTGTCTGTGTGACCGCGTTGTTTTTATACACCAAAAATTACCATCATTTGGAGAATTCATTCTGGAAGGTAATTTTATGTTTTTTTATAACGTTTATATTAAACTAAATAGAACAAAGAAATATTGTTGTTTTAACAAGTCGTAAAAACCATGCGAAGCAGTGTCACTAGTTTAAAATAAAGGAGAAATTCATCATTTGAAATATGAGATTTGTGGATAACTCCTGCCCATATGCTGTATCCAAACGTACATACTAGGAAAGTGGCGAAATAGTATTTACTAAGTCTATGGATATTTTGAGAATACATAACTGACACAAACTTGCTACTTAAATTCTGTGCCTGACACCTGTCACATAAGTACTGTTTACACCTGACAGCAACCATCTATCAACGCTACAGATCACTGTGGTCTGTGATGCAAAAATCAGAGGTCAAATAACTGTGAAAGGACTGCAAACGCTGAATACATGTTTCACGAATTTAAACTTTATTAGTTCGAAATCTTGTCCAGCTGACAGGTGTCTGGAACGCATTCTCAAAATTAAATGTACTGGATCCATGGAATTAGTTAGTACTAGTAAACTGGATACAACATCCGATCTAATTTTGGCAGATGTTCATATCTTTTTTGACAAGTACCGCTGCCCGTCGTCCGCCGCCATCAACGTTCTTAGTCACGTAGCCACAGACACCGCTCACGGTGTGTAATCAGATTAAGGTCACCGCACACAAAGCGGCAACTGCTCGAACATGTTCGACGCTTCGAATAAGATCCGCCAGGTAAATTCAGCGGACGCGTGGATGTTTGGGGATCCGCAAGCGTGCGTTCCTGCCAATAACATACGCATGGAATGATATCTTACACATTATTCTCAACTCTATTTCAGTTGTGTTTAAGTTCATTATCAAGAATGCAAACTGCTTGTCTGTGCTGGCCCTAAGGGTCTATACTGCTTCAGCGCCACCTCACTCTTTATCTTGCTCGCGCATTATTCCTGTGATCACGCGAGCAAGCGAGACAGGGTGGCAAGGAGAAGACTACAAGTCACCGATATTTTAGTTTATTTCTTTTTACGGGGAAAATAATGGTAATTAAAAAAAAAATAACAGACCTTCTGTAAAGTTAGTTCAGTTTATGCAAAGTTTCATTATCTAAATTGAAGTATTTTTTAACACCAGCGGTTTATTGTTCGGTTTGGAGGTAACTTTCGATTTTATTTCTAACAAGAAATTTTTATGGTATCGTGTTTTCGTCAAACATTAATCCTCAACCATACATTTATTTCAAAATTAATGCTGCAGTATTTTCGACATAACGAGGCTCTTTATTAGGGTCCCCGCACACGGGCCTTTTTATGTTTTTTTTTTTTTTATTATTTTATATGGACTCGCCGCACACGGTTGACGCCGGTGGCCGCCACACGCTACGTATACTATACGTTTAACTAGCTTCTCGTGGCGGCGTTTGTGGCTGTGGCGTGAAGCCCGTGTGCGGCGACACTTAGTTAACTGTTTATTAGTTATAATTATATTTTTCAATGCTTCACCGACCTAGCCCAAAGGTGGAAAGCCTCATATAAGATGGACCGATGACCTTGTGAAGGCTGCAGGAATCCGCTGGGTGCGGGAAGCACAGAACCGGTCGAAAGGGCGATGCTTGGAGGAGGCCTATGTCCAGCAGTGGACGTCTTCAGCTGAAATGAATGAATGCTTCATAACTAAAATGTCCAAAATAAGCTCACTTTATTATTTTCAATCTCCTAGATGTGGTAGATTTTTGTACAAACATCGAAATCGCGACAAAAGCGTTACGCGACTTTCTCTCTCTGTCTCTTCCTATTATTTACGAGTGTGTGTGCGAGCGAGTATCGCGTTGCGTTCTTTCTTTATTTTCGGAACTTCGTCCCTGACGGGGATCCCCCGACCCCACACGTTTTTTTGATGTGAAAACTTCTTTAGGCACGTTGAGCAGTTTTTGGTAGGAGAAAAACTTATGGGTTCGTATCCCTGACATGTTGTAGTAGCAGTAAGTGAAGATAAATTGATTAATGATGAATTTGTCAGACGACTCAGAATCAGAATAGAATCAGAACTTTATTTATTTGATAAGAATGTAGGTACGGTATAAGATGTTGTACATAAATTAATGAGATCGGCTGTGTATACCTACTGTGCATTGTTTAAAGTTTTAAACTGTGTTTTAGATAATCATTATTTTATTGAAGTGAAAAGTTCGTTAGGCGCGTTGTGCGATAAGTTTTCAATCTGTCGGTAGGTGACTGCCTATTTTTGACGTTCAAAAGTGCCTTAAATGTGACTATTTGAAATAAATAATTTGACTTTGACTTTGGGTCGAAACGCGCCGCGCGCCGTGCCGCGTCAAGTTGAGGGCTAACGTCGTAGCACGTCGGGCTTCTGTCACGTGTTAGTCCCCCATTCCGACCTCACCGATTACCAATATGGCTTCCGACAGCAGCTTTCTACAGTGAATACGATCCTATAGTCCACCCACGGGACAAGTAGCGTCCCGGGGTGAGATGGCGTTGGCGGCAACTACTTTGGATATCGTCAATGCCTCAGCTCACTGCCAATTGCGATGGGAAGCATTAGTACTTATATCCACAGTAGGGACTCAGAATCGCCGCGCCTATATTTATTTTATAGCGGCAACAGAAATACATCATCAGTGAAAATTTCAACTGTCTAACTATCACGGTTTATGACGTACTGCCTGGTGACAGACGGACAGACAGACAGACGGCGGAGCCTTAGTAACAGGGTTCCCGTTTTACCCTTTGGGTACGGAACCCTAAAAATGGCAAAAAAAACACGTTTGTTGTATGAGAGCCCCCTTAAATATTTGTTTTATTTTAATTTAATTATTTATTTTTAAAGTGAATATACAATATTAGTTTTTGTATATACGGAACCCGAAACACGTGTCTAATATTTTTACGTAAAGAATCTAAGTACAAAATTTCAAAACTGTATTATGAAAAATCACAAAGTTATAAGGTTGTTATGTTACCGTGTTGTCCGTACAAAAACACGCTAACGGCGCCCCCGCGCCTCCAGGGTCGTCTTGCGCTCATTGATAATAATTTGGCAGTAGGTACCTAACCGTACGGCGATTGTATTGTAAGTAATTAAACGGTGATAACATTTTCCATCACACTTAAATATTTTTGGGACAAAATATAACATGGTGTAAAAAATATTGAAATCGATTCAGTTCCTTATTCTAAACAAACTTTATTCAGGTTTCGCATATACTAAAAATAATGTTGTATAACTAAATAATCTGTGAAATATTATCAATATCAAGCAAATAAATCACGTTTGTTATATGGGAGCTTCCTTAAATATTTATTTTATTCTGTTTTTTAGTATTTGTTGTTAAAACGGCAACAGAAATACATCATCTGTGAAAATTTCAATTGTCTAACTATCACGGTTCATGAGATACAGCCTGGTGACAGACGGACAGACAGACAGACAGACAGACAGGCAGACATACAGACAGACGGCGGAGCCTTAGCCTTAGACGGGTTCCCGTTTTACCCTTTGGGTACGGAACCCTAAAAAAGGTAAGAATAAAAAGAATATCAGAATAAATAAAACTTCAAACATTCTTAATTATGATCACTTTGATCTTTTATTGGAAACCAAATAAAATATCAATATGAAACTAATTGTAAAATAAATAATGCCAATTTTCAAGCGAAAAACTATATATCACAGGATAGACAATACTTTTTGATAGACACATCTTCACGCTAGCCGCTATTAGGATAGGGAGATAAAATCCAAATGTTTAGCGCGCTTAGAATTGGTAAAGAGTAAAAAAAAAAATAGTTTTTAGTGGTTTGTCGGAATCAACTTGTGGTTATTGATTAGTATTATGATGATGTGCTATAATAAAGGTATATTTACATTGATCCAATATTTTAATCTATATTAGACCGCTAATTGGTCAAACGATGCAGTGTTACTAGATTCAACCACTGGATTGAAAATACTGGATCAATCTAAATCAGCCTTCACATACATAATAAAACTTTGACATAAACATCAAAAAATTCACCAAGAAAAATCACCATTGAAGTAAAATTTTCAAATAAATTCTTCTTATAAGCATCAAGTCTAGTTTCATCTTATTTTATAAAATCCTATACTAGATAACAGACTCGTGAATCATTTACAAATATTCGTGTCAGAGATGCTCTTCAGAAGCGTAGCCAAGGTATTTAGAAGGTTCACAATACATTATTAATCTGGGAACACGTATGGATTATGGCCCTTAATAACGCAACTATAAGGGCGTCGACACACGGTGTCTGTTTTTGTACTTATACTGCAGCGATTCAGTCGCTAACCGCCCCGTCCCTTGCACGTCGAACCGCCAGCCCCGAGGCTGAGTGAGCCGTAGCATTTAATAGTAATCCCCGATAATAATCATGAATTTAAACTTTCGATCCAGCCCGTCCCCAACTTGCTGTTTTTCCCCAACGACGCCCTAAGCCGAGGTTCGTACCCCACAGGGGGTGCCCTTAGAGCGCTGTCGTTTAGTTTGTAATAATTATATTTACGCTCCTGGCTGGAGGCTTTAAGCTAATACCTTAGGGCAGCCACAGGGAAGAGCGGTTAAGCAGTCACGGCCTCTCAAGGTCAACTGCGAGATGCCATACCTAAAAAAAAAAAAAAAGTCGCTAACCGTCTAATGTGCTTAGGTCGAACTGCGAAAGTCGCCGCGAGACCAAAACGCAGTGTAATGCGCTTTTCACTACACGGTGAAACAGTCGAAAAAAAAAAAGATCCCCATTATTTTGATGATAACACGCGGAGAAAGGACAGAATTGTGAGAAAAAGGGAGAGAATAGACCTTTGCTTTGCAGTGCGACAATACAGGCCAGTTAGATTAAATTATATTAGACACAGGGAAAAAAATATGGCTAAAATAAATGAATGTCGCCTTGGCTACGCCCATTACATATCATTAACATAATTATATTATACATATATTTCATACAAACAATGCAAACTTTAGGAGATCCCTTCTATCTTTTTTACAAAGAAACAAAATTCCATAAAAATGGCAAATGGTGTACCTAGAGTACAACAAGGATCTTTTGGCGCCTGAGTGACTTTGACAGGGGGCTGTTGGTAAACATTTTAGTGAAATTTTATTGAGAAAACAAGATCGCGGCGTTAGTTACGATTTTGACCCCGCTCCAAAAGATTCTTGTTGCGTTGATTCTTGTTGTTTAAAGCATCAAAAATCTTAAGTTGGATCCTAGCTGTAGCCCGCGAAATTCAAATTTTCTTACGTTTTATGATTCAATTTGATTATTTTATCATTTGATTAGATTATAATTCTATAAATACATAAATCTGTTATAGTCTTGAATCATATTTTGATCAAGGTATAACCTGACACTGACCTGCAAATAGCAAAAAACGTAAGAAAATTTGAATATGGTGGGCTACAGCTGCGGATCCACCATCGAACACAGGTTAGAGGTTCTCTAAGTATTCAATTTTCATCGACTACAAATTAGCCAATTGCTTACTTATACACAAACTGCGGATCCACCATCGAACACAGGTTAGAGGTTCTCTAAGTATTCAATCTTCATCGACTACAAATTAGCCAATTGCTTACTGATACACAAACAAAAATCAATTCTATGTCTTTACACTAAAGTCTACAATTCATTATACGGTTTGGAACCTTTGTCTCATATAAAAATTTGAACCTGCGCTAATCTGGCTAATCAGAATGCACAAGATGTTTTAAAAGGAAGAACGCAACGGAAGTTTCCCTCCGCCATATATCTATGTCTAATTGTCTATAGGCACATATAATAAATTAAAAGTAGCTTTTCGTGTCTTTGTGACCGCGTTGTTCTTCTTAACTACGCAACGGAATTTGATGCGGTTTCCTACATCGTTTAGAGAAATGATTCCGGAAGGTTTTTATGTATAAATACATTACTATTTAATTAGATATAATAAATAAATCTTCATGTTTTGTCTAGTCTTAAAAGCCGCGCGAAGCAGGGGCGCTGTTCGCTAGTACTTTAATAAACAGACCTTTGCAGTGACACAACTAAGAACTATATTTACCCGACTGTACAATGTACTTGGAACAGATAAAAACACTCGAGTTTATTCCGTATGTTTCTTTATTACAATGCGTTTATCAGAAAACATTGAACATGTAGTGTAGATGTTCCGAAACCTATCACATGAAACAAATGTCATAAGACAAGGTACGCACGAGCGATTTTTTCCCGCGTACTGGATTTTCGACACTCTGCTTAGCGCTGAACGTTGTAATTCCAATAGTGAGTTTTTTCAACTCTGTTGGATTCTCAATGCTCGGCTGCACACAGAGAGTGGAAAATCCAGTACACGATAAAATCCCGCCGCGATATTTATTAACTTTCTGTCGAATTTGCGTTCACACTGCACGACACATGAGTAAGTTTTAAGACAGATCTCAAGATTTGTTGTTAGCTGCGTTCGTACGGTCTAAAAAAATATTCAATAGGCATGTTTCATAAAGCGATTTGTCACGTTTGCGTTGGCTGATGATGTCTTAACTTGTCTATTGCTTGTGATTAGTGCAAGGTTTAGTGTTTTCCAACTACGACGGGAAATATCGAAACATGTAGACACCATGTTGCAAGATTCATACATGATTCTTATAGAAACATTTTGTTAAAGAAATTGGTTTGTAAAATACATCAAGAGATATGAATCGGCAAATAAGTTTCGGATCAACAAGTTATGTGACAATGCGAACGCAAGTCGATATATTGAAAGAAAAGAGATATCAACATGTTTTTTTGTGAATGTTTGGCCAGTGAGAACGCAGTTAGATGAGTGCCTTCACTATATACTTAGTACCTATTTTTATCGCACGAAGCGACGCGACGCGCGCTTTACTTGTGGTAACCAAGTGTACAAACACGCTGTGAATGTGTGTGTGCGCGCAGGAGCTCTCGGTACCGTCTGAGACAGTGGCGAAGTCAGAAGTTTGTGTGCGTGTTATGTGCCGATTCCCTATCGGCACATAGTCTGACCAACAAAAGCTGTCCAAGAAAAAAAATCAACCCTTGCTATAAACTCTTTAAACAGAGTTGACTATTTATTATTCAAGAAATATTCTGCGATACTTACATGAGTATTTCATATTTATGAAATGTATAGCAAGGGTTGCCAGCTCTTGATTTTTTAAATTGCCGCTTTTTTTCGTTGGTCTATCCAAGCAAGGGTTTATTCCCGTTGTCCCCGTACACCGTGTCCCCGTCCTATGGGGACAGCGGTACTTCAATTAAATATTTAAAAATACTTCCCGTTGTCCCCGTACACTGTCCCCGTTAATATAGTTGAATAAAATAAGTAAAAATTATTGCCCACAGTCCCCGTTTTTTCATTTTTCTGTAGTATCATGAATGTGTGCGTTGGCATCTTTTACCCAACAAACAAAGTGTATGGAAATATTGGTAGATTGGTCTTGGTACGCGGTAGATTAATATTAGGGATTTAGACCTTGTTTTCAAGTTGTATTTTTTTATAAATTTAATCTATTTAATTACATGTTTATTGTTTTAAATGTATCGTACATTCCAAATTAAGTTTTCTAGTAACTATGATAAACGGAGCGACCTTGAAAAGGATGCGCCGGCGGCGGCGTCGCGCGCGCCCTTGCAGCTGCGGAACAAAAGCGCAGATAACATTGTTTTTGTCGAGCTCTCATTGGCTCATGCAAAATCCCACTCCAGAATTCGACAAAGGGATCTACTTAGTTATTGTAGTTACTTGTGAACTTCATATTGAGAACTGGTGATGTTAGTGATAGTGTAAATGGGAGCACATGTAAGTAGTTTATTTTTAATATCTCACTATATCTATATTTTATTTTTATATATTATTTTATTTTAGGATGTTTAGAATGTTAAAAAATAATTAAGTATGTACTTGCAGAAAAACGAATAACCATTAGGGTACCTAGAGAGAAGAGTGATATTTTTTGTTATTACATATGTAGCTATTTACACTATGATTTTTATTTTTAGGCATCTGATTGTGATATTTTTTGTAATTACATATGTAGCTATTTACTATGATTTTTATTTTTAGGCAAGTAATAAAATTGTGATATTTTTGTTGATTTTATACTACTACTACTACATTTATAACGCTCAAGTTGTGTTATTTGTGTAAATTTAATAATTGTTTTTTTTTTTACCTCAAATTAAAAATCGAATACAAATAAATAAATTTTGTTTTATTCCCCTTTTCTTTTTCCCATGCTAAAAAACTAAGCTTTCACGAGAGAAACTAAGTTTTAAGAGGACAACGACTCGTGAAAAGTTTACTTCCCGTTGTCCCCGTTAGCCGAATGTACGTTACGGGGACAACTGGAAATAAATTTAATCACGTCCCGCTGTCCCCGTGACGGGGATATGGCATACGGGGACAACGGGAATAAACGACTTCTTGCTTGCGTTTATTCCCGTTGTCCCCGTATGCCATATCCCCGTCACGGGGACAGCGGGACGTGATTAAATTTATTTCCAGTTGTCCCCGTAACGTACATTCGGCTAACGGGGACAACGGGAAGTAAACTTTTCACGAGTCGTTGTCCTCTTAAAACTTAGTTTCTCTCGTGAAAGCTTAGTTTTTTAGCATGGGAAAAAGAAAAGGGGAATAAAACAAAATTTATTTATTTGTATTCGAATTTTAATTTGAGGTAAAAAAAAAAACAATTATTAAATTTACACAAATAACACAACTTGAGCGTTATAAATGTAGTAGTAGTAGTATAAAATCAACAAAAATATCACAATTTTATTACTTGCCTAAAAATAAAAATCATAGTAAATAGCTACATATGTAATTACAAAAAATATCACAATCAGATGCCTAAAAATAAAAATCATAGTGTAAATAGCTACATATGTAATAACAAAAAATATCACTCTTCTCTCTAGGTACCCTAATGGTTATTCGTTTTTCTGCAAGTACATACTTAATTATTTTTTAACATTCTAAACATCCTAAAATAAAATAATATATAAAAATAAAATATAGATATAGTGAGATATTAAAAATAAACTACTTACATGTGCTCCCATTTACACTATCACTAACATCACCAGTTCTCAATATGAAGTTCACAAGTAACTACAATAACTAAGTAGATCCCTTTGTCGAATTCTGGAGTGGGATTTTGCATGAGCCAATGAGAGCTCGACAAAAACAATGTTATCTGCGCTTTTGTTCCGCAGCTGCAAGGGCGCGCGCGACGCCGCCGCCGGCGCATCCTTTTCAAGGTCGCTCCGTTTATCATAGTTACTAGAAAACTTAATTTGGAATGTACGATACATTTAAAACAATAAACATGTAATTAAATAGATTAAATTTATAAAAAAATACAACTTGAAAACAAGGTCTAAATCCCTAATATTAATCTACCGCGTACCAAGACCAATCTACCAATATTTCCATACACTTTGTTTGTTGGGTAAAAGATGCCAACGCACACATTCATGATACTACAGAAAAATGAAAAAACGGGGACTGTGGGCAATAATTTTTACTTATTTTATTCAACTATATTAACGGGGACAGTGTACGGGGACAACGGGAAGTATTTTTAAATATTTAATTGAAGTACCGCTGTCCCCATAGGACGGGGACACGGTGTACGGGGACAACGGGAATAAACCCAAGAAGTGCCAAAAAGTATCAATATATTATATCGTATCGATATTAAAAAAAAAAAAATTACTTAAGTACTTTATGAAATTGTATTGTGTTTGTTTTTTATTCATAGAAATACCATAGAATCATCATTTCTGATGTAAAATTTTAACTAATAAAACATTGATAAGAATAAATTTACTTTTTACGGCTCTGAATTCCAGTGTGGCTAATGGAAATAATTATATCGTATTTGATACATTTTGGATACTTGATATTTTATATCGATGTATCGAAATAATAGATATCGCCAAAAAATATGGAACAACTAAATAAATATTAAATGAATGTGGAAATAATTATATCGTATTTGATACATTTTGGATACTTGATATTTTATATCGATGTATCGAAATAATAGATATCACCAAAAAATATCGAACAACTAAATATATATTACATGAATGTACAAGTCTATGTGCCGACGCTACTCGTCTTCACGCACACATTCACAGCGTGTTTGGATACTTGGTTACCACAAGTAAGGCGCGCGTCGCTTCGTGAGATAAAAATACTATAGAAATTCAAGTTCCTACCACAAATTCTGTCCCTACCCCTAATTCTGACTACCTTACGTTTAATAATTCTGAACATCATTAAATTATGTTACTCGTTCTTGTTTTTATAATAATTTATTTATTTTCACGTCAAGTCACAAACATCTGTGTAGCCCTGGCTCTTGTACTAGGAGTTCCTGTACCACAAGAGCCAGCTTTGGGGAAGCAAATTATGCAATAATTGTTTTGGCTTTTTAGAAGATGCAAAGCTTTTAACTGCCGCTAAGTTGAAAACTAAGGTCGACCAGTCTTAAAATCGAAATTGATTATTACCTAAAAATGCCAACTGGCGATACATACGTAATCAGCCTATAAAGTTCCCACTGCTGGGACACAGGCCTCCTCTCTGTGAGAGGGAGTGGGCCGTGATCCACCACGCGGGCCCAGTGCTGGTTGGTAGATGTCACGTGTCTTCGAATTTTTAGTTCTAGGACATGCTGGTTTCCTCACAATGTTTTCCTTCACCAATTTGAGAGCAGTGGTGATGAAATAATTTACACAAAGTAAAGTGCCTGTCTGGGTTCGAACCCACGATCTAAAACTCGTAAGTCGAGACCGTTACCACTAGGCCACCACTGCTCTCCTGGCTCCTCTCTCACTGGCGATACATATTCATTGTCATTTGATAAGGAGAGTCAGCAAAACTACAAAGCGTACAATACGGCTGATGCCGAATCATGGCCGGTCTGAACTTAGGAACATAAGCTCATCGAACTTTTGCGCATGTTCACTCAATCGCACTCAATACCATTTGGTTTCTAAAAAATGTTATTCCAGAGTCTTCTGCGCAAAGTTAGGGCCGGCCATTCATCCGCCGTGTTGTAACGGCTGGGTTAGCATGGCTAGTTATTTACATGTTTAAAGTTAATTTATCAAAGGACGAAAAATACATTGATCGTTCATTTAATTAAACAATAAGGAAAGAAAGAGCTTTTGTAAACGTTTAGGATTTTACAAAAAAAAACGTTTTGCACAATATAAAAATCTTTACTTAACTATTTTTATCCATCAACATTCATTTATAAAAAACAAGAGCGAGTCGGACTCGCGCACCGAGGGTTCCGTACGTACATAATGATGTTGATGATTTCTGAAAAACTGTGCTATTTAGAGACATCCTTTTTTTTCCTGTAATCTTTACATAAACTTCTATCACATAGAATAATTTTAGATTGTTCTCTATGCAAACTTCGGAGATAAGGGGGGGAACGGTATTTTTTTTTACATTTTTCTTCAAAAGTCGAAAACTATGATGCCTAAAAAAAAAAAAAAAGTTTGAGGATGAGCAAGCAGCGCTCTTTCATATGATACCCCACATGCCCTAGTAGACTTCATTCGAATTTTTAAGACCCCCTTTCAGGCCTAGTTGCAAAAAAAGATATATTTTTTAAATTTCTTTCGTGTTTGCAAAATGAGTTGGGTAAACGTCATCTAAAACTATTCCAAATTTCAAGTTGATAGAATTAGTAATTCTTGAGATATCCAGCTGTGACAGACAGACAGACAGACAGACTTAGTCTCACCATGAGGGTTCCTTTTTACCATTTTGGTACGGAACCCTAAAAACAATGGAATTGGTAAAAGTGCATACAAAAGCATACCTACTCCTAAGTCCACTGGGATGAGAGTGAATCCACAAGCTCACTATAGTCAATTATAGTCTCTTTTTAATAACATTACTTTAATTGCCACCATTTATAATCTTATTTTTTCTTTGTTTAAAACCAAATTCTGATTTGTTACGTTTTGTACTGCTGGGCCAATACACCACACTGGCACACTGTGCTGAACAAAATATATCAACTTAGTCATGTATTATAAATAGCATTAACTATTCACAAAACTTATAATAACCCAGGCAACAAAATTTGACACAATAATAGCCTAGACTTTGTTTAAACATTATCAAAATGTTGTAAAATCTAGCGTTTCTCTATGCTCAATGCATACAAAATGTCTTATTTTCATCTACAACATACCTTGTAAGTTTTTATTATTTGTCTTAAATGTTCCAAATTTTTTGTACTCAATCGTCAACCTCTAACTCAAGCTCAATGTCCGCAAGGCTGATTTTCCGGAGAGTGTTGATGACCATGTATCTCGAGAACAAGACGTACAGGTATCGGAACCACACCATTTGGGAGCGGTGGCGCTTCATCGCGCGGACGATGCGCCGGCTCTCGGTCCAGCGGAGGAAATATCTGGAGCAGCGAATAACAATTTAGTAACAAGATACATCAAAAATTGCACACCAAAAATTTGTTTTGTTAGGCATATTTGAGTTAACACTAGTGAAACAGGAGAAAATTTTCAGCAAGGTAAAGTTCTTTGGAATTCTCCAAATTTTTTGAACTATTATACTATGTATACAGGCCACTTTGACAAAGATATATTTTATTATTTTTATAGTCCAACAATGAAACAAATTAAAATATTTAACTCACCTTTTAGAAGACAGTATAAAACTTAGTGGTAGGTCCAAGAATCCAATGTACTTTCTGAATAAATTTACAGAATCTAATGTGTATACTGCACATCCTGAAAATAGAAAATACAACAGTTAAATATTATTAGCTGAAATAGTAATTACTAGAGAACTCATTAATTATTAATTAGACCTAACAACATGGAACATCCTTCCATACTTTATATTATAAATGGGAAAGTAATTATCTGTCTGTGTTACAACTTCACACCTTAATGGATGAACAGATTTTGATGAATTGTGGCACACAGGTAGACCATAACCTGGGTTAGAACATAGCATACTTTTTCTCCCGTGGGTGTCGTAAAAGGCGACTAAGGGATTTACTAGAGAATGGGCAGCAGCATTCTCTATGCATTTTAACACCATACTGCGATCGCCAACCCGCCTGCCAAGAGTGGCGGCTATGGCAACCCCCCCTCCTTGGGGGAGGCCTATGTCCAGCAGTGGACGTCTTTCAGCTGGAATGATGATGATGATGATACTTTTCATCCCCCGGTATTATGTTCCCGCCAGTATAATTTCTGACCTCCACACAGGCAATGCCTTGGGCAATAAATAGTCCATAATAATCAATTTCTTGATATTCTTGAAGAAACATAGTATTACAAAAAAGTTAAATATTTATTATACTTACTTTCAGGCATTAACTTCTCAACAAACATATAAGCAACCGCATAGAATACAGCTGAGTGATTAGCATGAGCCGACACTCCTCCCCTATCAAACGTAACAAGCGTATCAATATCTATGGCTTCTAAGTGATGGTTTATTAATTTAGCTAACACCGGTACAGGCCACTGAACCTTCGGGTCATCCTGTAGCCTGTCGTCCATTATTATACAAATATTCTGGTTTGGTACACCAAGGTCTAGGCATGCATCCCATAATTCTTTCCGTCTTAAGCAACCTTTTCCTTCATAGTTACCTGGAAATTAATATATGGGGTTGGAATATAGCTGGTGTTGAAAGGTTTTCTAAAGATATATTATTAGTAATTGGCAATTAAGTAGAATTAATGTAATCTACAACCACCTGATTAACATTTTGACCTTTAGAATGAAATCATGAAAGGAGTGATGTAATTCAAAGATCAAATAATGTCACACACCATTAGATAAGCACAGTACATGTACGTCGGCACCCTGCTCGCACAAACGGAAGATCGTGGGTCCAAAAAACATGCATTCATCATCCGGGTGTGCTATGACCATTAACACCCGCTTGGCGCCTAAAGCACCGCGCGTCCGCGTCGGCAGCCGCCGGGCGTAGCGCCGGTACACCACACAACACACCAAGAAGTACCCCAACAGCCATAAGTTTAAGTATAAAGCGAAATTCCTAAAATACAACAACAGTTCCGCGAGAAACTTCACGTAAAAATTGTAGAAAAATTCTATGTCGTAAGGTGATTCATTAAGTAACATTTCTGACTAGAACTTAGGGAACTATTGGTCAACACAATAAATATAGATGTTTGTCATGTATTTTAAGTAGTGTAGTTGTTAGCATTAAATCCTATTTAATTAACAATAGGAATTTTGAAAAATCTAAATTGTACTTTCTGATACTGTCATTGTGACGTTTATAATTAAGGGTGCATTCCGAATTAAGACCATAAACGCTGAAATCGATTTTAGCGCGCTAAACGGTAATAGGGAACGCGTTTAAAGCGCGCTAAAATTGATTACAGCGATTATGGTCTTAATACTAGATAGATAATAGACTATAATCGCTGACCACATCCATAATTTGCGTACCGAATTAGTTATTACGATTATGACAGCCGACAACTGTCAACAATTCGGAACGCTCGTGACCGCGCTCACGGTTGGATTACAGTATTTCTTTGTTTAAACACCACACACACACACATTTGTACACTTCTTCTTCTTTGGTTAGATGGTGACTGTAGCCAGAAGCACAATTTCGAAAATCCCACGCTAATTTTATACGATGCGACATGGATGCGACTCAAAACAAAACATCGCAACTGTCATTTATGATAGCGCTCACGGGCATGGTCAGCGTTAACGTAAGATGGCGCAAGTCAAGACGTCATCTATGACGTTTCACGCGTTATCGATTTCGCGATCACGCTGGAACAGGTCAAATCGATTACTGCCTGATTCGGTACGCACCTACGCACCCACAGGGCAGTTAGTTGACAGTTCCCACTTCAGACTTCACACACTAGTATCAGTGCGTCCCGAGATAGACTGTTATTGATTTGACCTATCCCAGCGTGATCGCGAAATCGATAACGCGTGACAACTGTAGCCAGAAGTACAATCACAATATAACCAAAGAAGAAGAAGTGTTCAAAATGTGTGTGTGTGGTGTTTAAACAAAGAAATACTGTAATTCAACAGTGAGTGCGTTCATGAGCGTTCCGAATTGTTGACAGTTGTCACCTGGCATAATCGTAATGTCTAATTCGGTAAGCAAACCATTGATGTGAGCGCTGTCAGCGATTAAGTTCTAATCGGAAAGCAGCCTGTGTCTAACAAACGGTGCGTTCCGCTTCTGAGAAAGACTGTAATCGATTTGAGTGCGCTAAAATCCGTTCCATAATAGCGTTAGCGCGAAAACGATGTCGCGTGAAACGTCATAAATGACGTCATGACAACGCCACCTTGCGATAACGCCGAACATGCCCAAAATTATTTTTTTTCAAACTCAAACTCAAAGCATTTATTTCAATTAAACCATTTACAGGCAATTTTGAAATGTCAAAGAGTCGGTCAGTTAGTCAGAAACTGGAAGCTATTTGCCCATTCCAAAACGTAGATCTCTATGGAGAAGAACAGACAAGAAACTCCATGGACCCTATTCCGTTGAGCCCCACGCGCCGCACCGGTGCGTTGGGCGTCTATAAGGCCTAAAGATATTCCAAAATCCTGGTACATTATTCTTGTCGCTTCTATATGTGAGAACAATGTACAAAAAATATATTTAAAAAAACAATTGAAAAAATGCTTTTAAATTATACAAAACTATAGCTTGCAATTGCTTGCAATGTATTTCAATGATTAATAAAATTTTACTACCACCGACTATTAATATAACCGTGAGCGCTGTCAGAAACGACAATTGCGTTGTTTTGTTTTGAGTCTCATCTTATCTAATTAGCGTGGCATTTTCGTAATTGTGCTTCTGGCTACAGTCGCCATCTAACCAAAGAAGAAGTGTACAAATGTGTACGTGTGGTGTGTACAAAGAAATATTGTAATCCAACCATGAGCGCGTTCACGAGCGTTCCGAATTGTTGACAGCTGTTGTCAGCTGTCATAATCGTAGTATCTAATTCGGTGCGCAAATTATTGATGTGAGCGTTGACAATGCTCACATCAATTATTTTGCGATTATTTTCTAATTCGGAAAGCAGCCTAAAGTGTGCTTGACGGCTTGCTTGACACACAGTTAAATGAATATCTACATTTGCACGATAATCAGTTTGGTTTTCGGCCGGGACTGTCCACTGAAAGTGCCGTACTGTGTGTTAAGCATGCCGTCAGGTACTATACAGACAGACATACTCCAGTGCACGCGTGCTTCCTCGATTTATCCAGGGCTTTTGATCTGGTTTCCTATGAGGTTCTTTGGAAGAAGTTGGAGGACATAGATTTCCCCATGGAACTTATAAACTTGATTAAATGTTGGTATGGTCTGTCGGAACCATATGGGTTGGTGTGCGGGGTGAGGCAGGGAGGGTTGAGCTCCCCAGCACTTTTCAATGAGCAACAATCAGCGCATCAACATAGAGGTTATCTATGTTGATGCGCTGATTGTTGCTCTCAGCAGTCATCATGTTGGGTGTCATATTGATGGAGTTTGCCTGAATAATATCAGCTATGCGGACGACATGGTGCTGCTGAGCGCATCGGTTTGTGGCATTAGAACATTGTTGCAGATTTGTGAGGCATATGCTGAAGGACACGGTCTAAAATATAATGTCTCGAAAAGTCAGTTCATGGTTTTTGAGGCCGGCTCTAAATTTCCTATATCAGTACCACCCATCAAACTGTACGGGGTTCCCTTGGTAAAAGTGGATCACTATAAATACCTAGGGCATTTAGTTACTGCCGGTCTCAGGGACGATACTGACATTTAGAGAGAGCGGAGGGCTTTGTCAGTTAGAGCTAATATGATAGCCCGCAGGTTTACACGCTGTTCCAAGTTGGTCAAGCAAACACTATTCAGGGCTTATTGTACCTCAATGTACACGTGCAGCTTGTGGGTGAATCACACCCAAAAAGCATACGGAGCCCTTCGTGTCCAATATAACAACGCCTTCAGAGCGTTGATGGGGCTGCCGCGACACTGTAGTGCCTCGGGCATGTTTGCCGAAGCCAGTGTCGACTGCTTGTATGCAAAGATGCGTAAACAGAGCGCGTCTCTGGTACGCAGGGTGCGCGGCAGCCCCAACAGCGTACTTATGATGATAGCGGACAGGCTCGACTGTCCATACATTCGACACTGCCGTGACTTGCATGCAGTCTGTGCTTGCATGTCTCCTACAGTCGTCGGTAATGTAGGTAAGTGTTGATAGTGCGATGGTTGATTGGTTGTTATGTATTGTGTTGTAATATTAATGTATTGTCTGTTGTGTGTATAATGTATTAAATATTGTTTAAGAGTCATGTAACTTGAAATAATAAATGAATAATAATAAAAAGTGCTTAGATAAAGATGGGCGTTGAATGAACGGACTAGTTAAATCAACCGTCAACGCTTCAACGGTTCACAATACTTCGATCGACTATCTAGTTGAATTCATAGACGGCTAAACAACAGAAAATGATTTTTTTTGAATACTTTACTGAATCAAATTGCGGTATTATGAAAGATTATACCTTATTTTTAAAATACTTTTTTTTTTCAGCCGAAACATACGGTTTGCTTTGTAGCAGTAAATTAAAAAAAAAATCTCTCATACGCAATATCTCCGCTCCAAGCAATTTGGGGCTATAAGTTTGAATCTACAAAAGGTTAGAAATCATCCCAGGACCTCGAATACCCAGTCCCAGCCGTTAAAGTACCTTTTCCTACAAATACGCACCATTGCTTTAACTATTTTACTCCATACAGTTTGTATAAACAATGTTTTGTCTCATGCGCTAGGCGTTTTAGAGCTCGTATCTCATAGAGGTTGTATGAGCATTCACCGTGCGCTCGGTCTATCGCACTAGGAATCTTCTTTACAGCGAAAATAAGTCTTATTAGTTTAGCAAAGAGTTTCAATTGTTTCGTTAGTATTGAATAGATGTATTAAACATTCAGTGTTTCTTTTTTCACATTCAGATAGGGTATGCTCGTAGCTCATGAAACATCTAATAGGTTTTAAAACTACTGTGTAAATATGTACGTAATTTTTTCAAATTACTACAATAATTAATGAACTACATGTTGCTATTTATAAAATTCGGTTGGTTTCTTTTATTATTAACAAGAAAATAGGCTGTAAATACCTGCTGACCAGATCTGCTTTTCAGCCTCCAGCTCCTCGGATCTTCAGTTCTGCTTTTAACAGAGGTACGGTCCACATTGAATACATTGTTCGTTTTAATAACAAAAAAAACACGCTAGTTCCTGTTATAATTGTTTAAAACCTGTAAAACATTAAGATAAAAATGACAGTGCGATGCGATGTTATGAGTCATGCGTTAGCAGCGCCACCTGTTCATAGGTTTACGATTTCTTCCCATTGGGTTACTGAGTTGCGTTACATAAATTTTAATTCGAGACATGTTTGCTTCTGAACTCTATTTCAGGATATGGAAAAATGGACAGAATACTTAGTTTATTAGAAGGGTCGCTACACCATAACTTAGTAATAACAATTTCAATATTTAATAAAAAAACATTTTTGAATAATGTTGAACGTATCCTTTAGAAAAACGTGACAGGATTACTTGTCAAAATTAAATGTCAACTTGGCAAGTCAAAGTTGTTGAATATTTCTAAAACAATTTTCCTGTCTTTGAAGTCTTTTTTCGCAAATATACTAGACGAAATATCATTCTGAGATTGTGAATTTGTGATTTCCCGTGTGCTATTCAAGATGATACAGCCTGACTACCCATCAGCCTTAGGCTTGCTGGCCCATTTAAACTCCGATGAGTTGAAAGAAATGTTAAATGACGACACTAAATTCGATACCGTGCTAAAAGATGTTAAACAGGTACAACAATTTAATTATTTTATAGTAGTGTATGTGTAGTGTGTGTATCAAATAGACCATTCAAGCTATACGAAAGGTTACTAAACGTTCCTGATATTGTTTTTTTTTCGGTACATATTGTTGTTATAGTTGTTCATAGGATGAGTCATTGTTATAATTAAATAAACATGCTATCATATGTGCCCCATACTTTGGTTACTGATAAAAGAGCTCTTCGCAATAATTTAATCATCATAGTCGTCGTATTTGAAAAGGGACATAATTACTGCAGCAATATAGAAAAAAAAACGAACTAAAAACATAACAAGAACAGCAGCAGAACAAACTCATTATTTAGAAGTAGGTACCAAACACAAGAGAAGGGATAATGATATGATGCAGTACTTCTTGCAAGAAGAAGTAGTTGTTGTTGCCTCTGCGGTTTTTTTTTTTAAATAAAAAACGTTGCCCCACATTAGGAATTTCTCCTGTATCGTGGGTGCGTTTACAAACATTTAAACTCACATACACAAACAGCCAGACCTGGAACAACTACTTGTAGGTCATACAAATATTTGTTCTGTGCGGGAATTTAACCCGCAACACGCAGCGCAGCAGTCTATCGCTTAACCACTGCGCCAACCCTGCCGCCGGTCTGTCTAACTGTGTAGATACATACTGAGATAGGCTGAATTGATTATTAAGTTATAAATAAAATTCACACTTTCAGAGCTCATAAAACAAGCATAATAGTTAAACAATCACCATGATTCACGGAAAGGGGAAAAACTTAGAAAGTTGGATAAAAATAAATAAATTTGATTGGCATCTTTATTTTTATTTGATTTTATTTATTTTAAGAAAACTTACAGCTAATTAATTTGAGTAGTCAGAAGTAATTATGAAGTGAGTAGAATTATACAAAGATTCAAATGAGAATCAATGAACCCGTCAAACTATCACCTACTAGAAGCCTTTGCATGTAAGCTCTCAATACATAATTAAACTTACACCTTCTTCCTATGGGGGTAGGTAGAAACTATAGAACGCCACCTGGTACGCTCCATACATACTGCTTTTGTTTATGTTCATACATCTGGGCATACATGCACGCCGGTTGCAAGTACTATGCACCTGACCTATCTGAAGAACATCACCAATTAGGTCACTATATCCTAGGGCGTCTCAGTGTTTCCACTCACTTCCTTGTAAATACCTAATAATCTCTCAATGGTTCGATAATATAATTTGTCTGGTTAATTATCATAATAGATTGATTTAGTCCTCACGGAGCACGTGATAATCAACATGTTGCATTGCAATAAAAGAAATAGAGCATGTTATATATAACACAACACAATAAATGAAACTACGTTGTTCATTAAAAAAATTAAGTCATATTTGTATGTATATGTACTCCTTGACAACACTGATTTAGTTTGAAGACTAAATAGTGTAAAACCTTTTGAGTTAGTTTAGTGCAGTGTAAGTGAATTTAAGCTGTAGTGCAAGTGCTGACTTTTATAGAGAACATGTGAATCAAGTGTCTTCCCCTTAACCTATAGTGAATAAGAAAGACGTTATCGGACGATTTCTTAATTTTAAAGTTACTTAGCAGTTTAAGTTATATTTAAATTACTTATTAGCTAATAGGCTAGATTTTAATGTGAATAAAGTATCACCAATTGGGATATATAAAGAAAAAAAAAATATTTGTATGTCTGTAATACCACAAGAGCAAAGCAGATTCAAATGAAAATATCTGTTGTTTCATCCAGGTGAAAGATTGGGAGACAGAACGGGAGATGACAATAGCCAGCAACAGGTCTCTTGCCGAGTTCAACCTTGGCAAGGAACCTGAGCTCGAGGAGGTCAAGCAGCAGGTGCAGGAGAAGTCTGAGATGGGCGAACAGCTGTGCACTCGGATCCAAGAGCTGCTGGAAGAATATAGTGAGTCTACTGTATAATTTTTTTGAAGTGAAAACTTCTAAAGATTTTTCGCTTCTAAAGATTGAGCGATTTTTCGTACTTAGGGGAAAACTTATGATTTCGCGTCACCGACATGCTAATGGATCGTGTTGCGCCAAACTGGCGACGCGCAGCGGCCTGTGTACATGTGCATATACAACATTATTTTTAGTTTATGCGAAACCTGAATATATAATAGTTTGATGAGAATAAGGAACTGAATTTCAATAGTTTTTACGCCATGTTATATTTTGTCCCAAAAATATTTAAGTGTGATGGAAAATGTTATCACCATTTAATTACTTACAATACAATCGCCGTACGGTTAGGTACCTACTGGCAAATTATTATCAATGAGCGCAAGACGACCCTGGAGGCGCGGGGGCGCCGTTAGCTTGTTTTTGTACGGACAACCCGGTAACATAACAACCTTATAACTTTGTGATTTTTCATGATACAGTTTTGAAATTTTGTACATAGATTCTTTACATAAAAATACTAGACACGTTTTTCGGGTTTCGCATATAGTAAAACTAATATTGTATCTCATATTGTATATGTATATAGGGTAACCGGAGAACTGACGTCTAAAGGTAATATTTATTGCAGGGCATGCGAGTCACCCTCATCCGTGATTATTAGTAGTTTAGGACATAGATTTTTTCTAATGATTTTTGTGATAATTTTCACCTGGCATCGGTTTTGATTTTTTCTCTTTCTATTGAATGATTGTGGATGTTTTTAGGGTTCCGTACCTAAAAAAAGGAAAAAACGGAACTCTTATAGGATCACTTCGTTGTTCGTCTGTCTGTCTGTCTGTCTGTCAGTCTGTCAAGACCCTTTTTCTCAGGAACGTGTGGAGGTATCAAGTTGAAATTAATATCAATTACGTAAGTCCATGGTCCCTTGAAACTCTAAAAAAATCAAGCTTCCAAGTCAACACAATAAAAAAATACGTCGATATAAGCGACATTATTGCGACATATTTCGATACTCGCAAATAAATCAAAACCTATAGGGTACTTCCCGTTCACTTAGAATCATGAAAGGAGAGGTCAAAATTGGTATAATATTCAGACGATTTTTAAACGCTAATGTGATGTACCTTATTAGAAAGCTTATTTATTATACTACTCGATTATAGTTAAATCTGATTTTTTCAGGCGCCCGTTTTTGTGAAAAAGTGAAAAATGTTTCAATACAAACAAAACGCACATAGTCTTTATTTATTCATTTCTATGCGATATAATTATTTTATGTGGCTAATGTTTCCGTTTCTATTAAATACTTTGAGATTTTATTATAATTTTAGCTGCAGCTCCATGAAATTAAGACAAAAAATATTGATTATCATGACAATGCAATAACAAAACGTATCGAAAAAAGTCAAAGCTGTAAACTTGGACTAAATATCCGCTGTAAATGTCAAGTCGAGACCTGCTGACTGACGTTGTCATTGTCACGTCATTTGCCACAGGGCTGCCATCCCTAAAATATAAATAATGCTTGTAGAACATTTTATTTTTCAACACTTGTTTTAAAAAAAACGGGCGGCTGTAAAAAAAAAAAAATGCCTAAAGACGTCAAAATAATTACCCTCTTTCAGCCTATAAAGGTCAGAAGGCTGTTTAAATTTTCAATTATTTTAGTACCAAGGCCCATACATTTCCTGAACGTCTCCTTTGGCAAGAAGCAAGGTTTTACAGCACAAGTAAAGGAAAAAGTCCGAAATTGTAAATTTGTAGTTTTATCACATAAAAAAAAAGCGAATATCTCGCACATAAATCAAAACCTATAGGGTACTTCTTGTTGATCTAGAATCCTGAAATTTGGCAACAAGCAAGGTCTTACAGCACAAGTAAAGGAAAAAGTCCGAAAATTGTAAATTTGTAGTTTTATCACATAAAAAACACATTTTATACGATTACAAACTTAAATTTTCAGTTGGAAAATTGACCGTGGCGTATATCGATGTATGGGAGAACATGTTTTTCAACTACAATGTTAAGTTGGTTTTAGGGATAAATTCATCCTAACTACGGAACCCTTCATTGTGCGTGGTGCGACACGCACTTGGCCGGTTTTTTTTTAAATATATTTTATCACCATAATGTCAAGTACCACCTTAAAAATTGTGGTTTACCTGAGCCTTATGAAAAATGACTCAATTCAATTTTCATTTTACAGAAGAAGGCAATCTGCGCGATCTATAGAATGGGTCCTCGTAAGTCCCTTAGAAACAAATTCAAAGAAATTGATGTACTAACTCTGCCTTCTCTTTATATCTTAGAAAGTATTTTATATGTTCACAAAAACTTAGGACTTTTGAAAATAAGCGATTTCCATAATATACACACGTAGTAAACATGAAATTGGGATACCCAAATTTAGATTAACTAAAACAAGCAAGTCATTTCTTATAAACAGTATCCACTTTTATAACAAGTTGTCAAAGTCGGTTACAGAACTGAGTGATGGAAAGTTCAAAACCCACATGAAACGTGTACTTATCAAAAAAACGTATTATAAGATTAAAGACTATGTTGAAGACAAGGAAGTTTGGCAATAATTCCTTCTGCACATGTGGCTTCTTTGGTACCTCATTAACGGCTAAACTATGTAAATGTCTATTAACTGCTCCCAAATTACGCTGTTCATGTTATTTTTTCCTTGAAATAATGTTTTCATTATTTAACATATTATATTATGTATAATAAACTATACCTACACTTTTAATTTGAACAAGGTTTTTATGTAGGCACTTATGAAACATCAGAAGCAAGGTTAATAAAAAAATATTTCCTTACAAAATGTTACTCGTTTTTAATTTGAAGGCAAATTACAGTCAATAAATCCCGGTAGAGGCAATGGTAGCGGTATGGTTTTTTAATGTTTTTTGTTATTGCTGTTTTTAGAAACACTTGAAGCCATTGCCCCCATTTTTATTTTTTATCATGAGTCGAACTTTTGTGGCTATTATGCTTGATTTGTAATTTTTTACTCTCTACTCAATTTCTGTCATGTTCCCTAAGGCCCATCAAACAAAAATTTTAAGGTGGCTACAGAGACTATTGTGTATCAAAGAGTAGACTGGGGGGCGTGATAATGGTAGGGAAGACGTGCCAATGGGATATGGAAGGATTATTAGCGCCTACCGGATATGCATCTCTGAGTAAGCATTGGAATAGTGGAGAGACGGGTGATATCTATCTATGGGAGGGGCATCTTTTAATAGCTTCGCCACCAGGGTGGCTCAGGTCCTCTCTATTCTTGACTGTGTCAGTGCTATGCTGTATTACACGTTGCTGATTCCAGAGTCTTCGTCTGAGGTCTCACTATCCGTTTCAGAGTTCTTGTAAATCTCGCTAGCAGCTTTCTTTATCTTATTTCGGTCTTCAGCCGTGTCCATCCCAAAACTTATGTCCTTGTTGAAGTATGCCATGTCCTGTTTTAAGTTGTCATTCCATGTATAAAAAGGGACGTCCGACTTTCTTGGATTTGGCTTTGTACTGCATTGCCGCATGTAACAGGAGTGGTTCGTGGCGCATGTGAACGTGTGCAAGATAGCACATCCTGTGGTTCTTGGTGCGCTTGGTTATGGTTTTTCCGTCCAAAATTTCATGAATTTTCTTTTGACTGGGTTTATTCCTAGCATGATTAATCAAGTCTCTCATGATAACTCTTTCATATGTTCTCAGTCTTGACCTGTTAGCTTTAGTGAGTGCCGATACTTTCAAACCGTGTAACATGCAAGGTACGATCACCATTCGATATATGAGTCTGGCTAGTTTCCAGTCCATCTTTCAGTTTGTTATGAATGGTAATAGTGGTTTAGCGTTTCTAGTGGCCTATTCACAGCGTTTTTTAATTGTGCTTTGCCTGCTTAATGCAGATGTTATTTGTGTGCATAGGTATTTAAATTCATCGACTGTAGGTAGATTTATTCCATTCATGGTTACATAGGTCGTGTTCTGTGTAGCTATGGGGCTATGTGTAGCTAGTCAGTATTTTTGTTTTTGTTTCATTTATTTGGAGGCCGACATTAGCTAGTAGGGGTTTGATATGGGATACGATTTCTTCTAGCCGTTCTAGGTCGTCTGTAATGAAGATAAGGTCATCTGTAAATGATAGTACCAGGGGGAGTGAGATCTCGCGATCTTGGTCCAGTTTGATTAACTGAGTTTCCTCTTCCAGGGTTCTAACGACCTCATCCATGGCCAGTGTAAAGAGGCGTGGATGAGGACAAAGGGCAACCCTGTTGGAGTCCCTTTCCTTTGATAATCCAGCTGCTTTGTTGGCCACACCATTTAATGTATGTTCGTTCATTCATGCAAACTTTGATTATCCTGTTGGTTAATGATTTGTTAGTTCTATAAATTAAAATATCTCGCAGTGCGTTGAGGTCGACATTGTCAAATGCTTTTTCTATGTCGAGGACAAGTACATAATTTCTTTTTCCTGCACGCCATTCTTCGTCCAAGACCCTTTTAAGCGTAAAGATGTGATCATCTGTTGACCTATTGTTTAAAAAGTCAGCTTGGCCTAATTCTTTTATTATTTCGTCTAATATTTTTAGTACGTAGGATGCATAAATTCTGTAACCCGTATTGCATATCGATATGCGGCAATAATCGTTCGTATTTTTAGGGTTAGTTTTTTTCAGAATTGGTACCTGCAATGTCTCTAACCACATGTCAGGTGCTTCGTTCTGCGTCCAAGCTTTGTTCATATGTTTGGTAACCTCTTTCTGTAATATTTGGGGCATTGCTCCAAAAAAAATCTAAACTACTAATAATCGGCATCAACATCGACATCGACATCAATCGGCTAAAAGGCATCAACATTTTACCTTTAGACGTCACTTCGCCGGCCTGTATACAGGGTGTTTGGTGCATCGTGTGCCAAAGTGAAATGGTCGACTGGGGGGGTCTTCTGCTATCCTTTCAGACCCCTAAACACTTCTCATGCCCTGTGAATTTTTTTTCATCGACTTTTTATTGATTTATTAAATAAATACCCAAATTTTACTTTCCAAGTACAAATTTTAAAAAAAGTATATGTCGTAGACTCTGAATTTTAATTTTATTTAGATGTTTATTGTATTACAGTACTTTTAAATTGAAAATTAGTGACATTAGCCATCTAGTTTTTTTTTAATATACTCGCAAAGTTTCGGACTTCAATTAAAGCTGTCCATGTTACAGCTATTTACATGGCTATAAAAAAAAAAACCAAAAGAGAACCGGTATCTTCTAAACTTTAACTCTTCTAACTCCCTCAAAAATTCTCTAGTCTATCCTCTTGCTAGTGATGTGCCACATGCCATAAAAATCTTTTTAATACTTTGTGAATTCGCTAGAATTGAGAATCGAGTCACAAAATACTAAATTTCAAATTATGATAAAAAATTTTTTTTTTGCATGATACCTGAAAAACTTATTAATCTTATTGTGTTAATTTCAATGCTACACACGCTAGTCACAGGGCTTCGTTTCGTCGGACACTTTCATGTTTGGAAAAATTTCTAGTCAGGTCTGGCTATGCCCAGTCTTTTTTATACTGTGATGAGTGTCAATATTGACTTCCTTTATCCATCAGAAACAAAATCAGCGGGTATATCGCCCGATACGACCCAAGCTCTGCTACAAACAGCTGCAGCAGAATCTGAGGAACACTCAGAAAATCTAGCTCAAGACTTCCTCTCTGGGAAGATTCCGGTCGAAAAGTTTCTCGAAGATTTTGAACCAGCTCGCAAGAACATGCATTTACGGAAGTTTAAAGCCGAGAAGATGGCTGATCTACTCAGATCCGGAAGTCAGAGCTCTTTCGGTAACGGATTTGCTAAGCCGTACCTACCGTATCCCAGTTACGGGGCGCCACAAGGGGCGCCAAACGTGCCATACCCCATGGGACCACTGAACATGCCGATGCCAGGCATGTATGGAAACCATTTCTGAATTCACTGTGTTCATAGATCTCGTTTTCTGTAGGTTTAAAATATAAATATGAATCAAATATTGTTTTATAGTGACTTGTTGTGCCATCACTGGCCTCACTTTAAAATGTCTATGTCATGTAAAGAATATTATTCTAATAAGTCATGATTAATTGACTGATTGCTATCCTATAAATAATGTATAAATGTGTCAAAAATTGGACGTTTTTTAAAACAATGGCTCTTATTGGACAGCGCTGGATATATTATATCCAATTTAGTGCCCTTATTTACAATGCGCGTTAAATTAAGGAAGATATAGCTACCGCGCCGACCCCCAATATGTTGGGATAAAAGCTAGAGAATTATAATTTAGTTAAGACTATAGCGAATCCTACCTATAGCCGTAAGGCTAAAGGTAGATTGTGTGGAACCATCTACCTACTTTAGCTGTATTGGCATATCAAGCAATATTTATTTATCAGGAAAGTTGCTTAGTAAAATAAATTACAGTAACTAAACCGCAGTATCACCCGCTGATAATCTTACCTGTTTGTAGTACAAACATCACAAATCCTTGCCAGAATGTTAGCTGCGAATTCGGCCTATTACAGTAAGTACCTTGTAGAATACAGTTGTCCCCAAGTTCGGGGAAGGTGGCAATTAATATTGAAAAATGTCTAAGTTACGAGCCTTTGTAAAAAAAACCTATCTTATAAATACTTTTAATTTAATTAATGTATTTTTAATTTTGTTTTATAAAATGTATTCTACTTTTCTATTTAGGAAAAACAATTTTAAACTATCAACATAACAATATTATTAGGAATTCTTTAGTCAATATCTTCAGTGTTTAGCAATAGATCACTTCTTCTCTCTGATCTGTTAAATGGTGTACAGGATTTTCTTGTAAAATAATAATTATACCTATTTAAATATAAAATTCATATTGCACATGTCTATAAAATAATACATTGATGAAATCGCACCCAATAGATTAGTAGCTCCATTGCAAGTATGTAGGTACCTACCTACACATGAAGTCTAAATGAGATGATCTCTTGATTGATATTCATGACATGACATTTATTTTCACCGTTAAACATATTGTTAAATATTGTAAAAGTTGGTAAATGTATAAATCTGTAACAGCCATTTGTAATCGCCGTAAGTACTACATAGACTTTCCATTTTTTGAGGTCCATCTTCTCGGCATGTACACACAACAGTCTACCGTCCCATTAAAAATCGAATTCAAAGACTTCGACCCAGTTTTTGTGATAAAGTAGTCAAAATAAAGTTTAAAATACAAAAACTGGCTCAAAAGTTTTTTTATTTCGTTTTGTAATGAGACGGAATGAATATTGTTGAACTATCAACACAAAAGTTCAATATTGAGCGGCTAAGAAAATTATGAAAAGAAACGTGCCCCATGGTGCGTTTACCCGGGAACAGTTTCTCGAGCGTCGAGAGCGTCCTTGCGCAACTCAAGTGCGGGGACCATTTACGATGAGTGTGTAAACCATAAACAAATGTTTGCGATTAATCGCCTGGCGATGGATTCCTGGACATTCTCTCCTCTCGATGGAGGAGGAACTCTCCTCGTGTAAGCGCGCCATAACGGGCCAATTCTTCTTCTATTTTTCTTCTTCGTTGAGAAGATTGTTTGTGCCCAGTAGGCTATCACGTTGATTGCGGCAGTGGCATTCCTTAGATCATCCGAGGTGCAAGTGAATGTGCGCTTTTATAATGATTGTGTAGCGTCACGATATTATCGTGGACGCGGGACGTCCATAAATGTATACGTGCACGTTATAACGTTATCTTGGCCGAAAATTTAAAAGCGTCTTCATATATTTCCATACAATGGGCACTTAGAACACTCCAGCAGCAAGTGGGGCGTGGTCTGAGTCATGACTTCATGAGTCAATAATATCTAATTGAGAATGCCAGATATCTAGATACAGTGCTTCAAGGTCCTTGTTGCGCCTGTATGCCTGTTGTTGGCGAACATTTTGTGAAATTGTATTGAAAAAACAAGATGGCGGCGTTAGTTCCGATTTATGCAGCACGCCAAAAGATCCTGGAACAGTTGTACCTGCATTTATCTAACACTCACAAATGGCCACCATACAGATTGATAAACATTAGCACCACTATTAGATATGAGATCACTGTTTTAATTGATTTAGAAGCAAGTTTCCATAATCTACGACGTTTATTAAATGATTTGTCAATTCTATTTGTGTTTTGCACCGAAGAATATAAATTTTGGTGCGAACTTAGACTGGTCGATAATGTAAAGTTAAAAATACTTAGTCTGGCAATATTCCTATCGCTCTCAATGTCACTCACACATTTGCACGCCTACTTTAGTTTAATGTTCAGCGAGGCTTTCCCTAGAGTCTAGTTAGACCACGAAATTCTCTACAGAGTCTACGGCCTAGACTTTGTAGAGAATTTTATGGTCTAACTCTAAGGGGTAATACACTGACAAATTGGTAATACTTACAGACTGGTATATCGAGGGGAATATTGAAAGAAAATTTGAGTCTTTAAAATACGTAGTTCCTTAGAACTACTTTCTCTGAGTCGGTATCTAGCGACCTGCGAAGGCCGGTTAACATTGAACCAGTATTTCAGTCTTATTATGGTATCCAGTGGCACTAGACCGATACGGGACTAGTGTAGGTAAACATTTTTCGGTCCAGTCTAGTATCCAGCGCTGAATTGAATTTGAGCTAGACGCAGGCCGGAGGCCGATCCAGTGCCGCTGGATTGAAATACTGGATCAACGTACAGGCCATTCAAAGTTACTTTATCTCTGACAGCAGCCCCAGAAGCAAACTTATTGTAACTAAAATAAAGAGCACTGTGATTTTAACTGTGTTGTAATATCAGAGATACAGACCGATTAACGCACTCAAACTTTATGGCGGGTAGGAACATGAGGCGAGTCGCTGCGCCGAAACTAATTCACGTGTCAGCGGGGTGAGGGGCCGCACTTCAGAGCCGCCATCAAGTTTGAATCGAGCTGTACTATCTGAAAGGACTGTAGGTAAATTATATTATACATTACAGTGTCAGGTTTTCTTTTCACTCGTACTTAGGTAGGTACCAACCCATCTAAAATTCACGACTGGTATTTATCTTGCAACTTCGGCATGGGGTAAGGATTCTGTGTTAAGTGTAATAGATGTTTCATTGGTTATTTTAAAGATAAACTGTCCGCTTGATGTTGGTGCTTCGTAGAAGAAATGTGATTTAAACAATGATATGAATTATTCGTCTATTAGTAAGAGTTAATGAAATAAATACTTTTTTGGTCGCCATGTTTTTGTTTGTTTATAAACCAGCCTAATCCCATTTAGGTATTCGCTTGAAGCTAAGCTAGCAATAACTAATACCCACGTGGCTTTTCTAAGTGTAAAGACCATGCACAACCGCTAGGTGTGCAGTCTCAGGGAATATTTTGTAAAAACCGAAGTGGGTATGCACCGTGATGTGGTCGCAGTGGACAAGGGACTCACCCCGCTCTCCATGGCTAAAGAGAACTGGCGCAAACCTATAATACTTACTACCGATGACCGCAAGAAGGTATGGCAAAGCAAGGAGCTGCACGGGCACTTCTATCGGGCTCTTCTTGAGCTCGGTATAGATTCTAAGTGTCCGTATCCTGGCTACGTTTTGGGAACCTTTTCGGGGAAACTAAAGGTTTCGTCTGTGCAATTATGGACGAAGTAATCTTGACGAATGACTACCGGAGACATAATATGAGGGACGGGACGGTTGACGTGTGTCGGGCAAGCCACCGTCCGGGCCGGGTGAGCACAGAACGTAATTATATACTCTAGGAGCGGGTGAGTCTATCAGACATATTATCTGTGGTTGTTCTCGTCCGGCTAACGGCGAGTAGGTACTTGCATAGGCATAACCAAGTGGCTAGGATTATTTACCAGCAACTTGCTTTGAAACATAAACTGTGGACCCTGAGGTACCGTATTACAAGTATGTGCCCGACCCAGTTATCGAAAATGACCATGTCACATTGTACTGGGATCGGTCTATCGTCTATCATTACCGACAGGATTAAAAAAGCCTGATATAGTAGTGATAGAAAGATTAGCTCGTCGCAAAATGATAGACGATGTTACCATTTCACCGTTAGCCGTTAGTTTCGCCGTTAGCCAGACAAGAACAACCACAGATAATAATGTTTGATGGCGTTTTTGGAGGACTGTCTTATGTAATTTTTGAAAAAAAAAAATCTAAAAATGCTGATTCTTAACCTTGTTTGAATAACTGACTTTTGATTTTGATGGACTCACCCGGACGGTGGGATGCCCGACCACAGAACAGATAAACTCAGGAGTGGGTGGTAAGTGCACCACCTCTCTGCCACGTCTGCCACTCAAGAGAATTTACCGCCCCCTGAAGTTAGCACCCGGGGCACGCGACCAGGCTTGCCCTACCCCCCAAGACCCGCGGCTGATGCCAATAAATTAATATGTATGATTTCAAGTGCTCTTTTATAAAAACTAAAAGCATTTATTTCAATTACCTACCCAATATTATTTAAAATATCAAGTATTCCTTTTTAGGGTTCCGTAGGTAACAAGGAACCCTTATAGTTTCGCCATGTCTGTCTGTCTGTCTGTCCGTCCGTCCGTCTGTCCCCAGCTTAGCTCAGAGACTCTTAGTACTAGAAAGCTGTAATTTGGCATGGGTATTAATCACGCCGACAAAGTCGTAAAAAAAATCTTGAAAAAAAATTTTTTTTTGATTACCTCCCTTGCACGTAAAGTGTGGAAAATATGTTTTTTTTCTCGGTTATCCCCTAGTATGGGGTATCTTTGGATAGGCCGTTTAAAAATAATGTGGGTCTGTGAAAACCATTTTTCAATTCAGGGATCCGTTTGCGTAAAATTAAGCTTTAGTGCTATTTTTTGTTAGGGTCAAGTGACCCCCCCCCCCCCCTGCCAGCTAAATGGTTGGTTTTGGATATGTGAAAAAAAACCATGGCAGTATTATATATAACGAAATTAAAAGGAAAACTATCACAGCTAAGTAGGCACTCACAAGTTAACGAGTAATAGTCGACAAACTCAAATTTGCAGTTGGCGAATTGACCGTAACGTATAACGATGTATGAGAGAGCATGTTTTTCAACTACAATGTTATGTTTGTTTTTGGGAAAAATACGGAACCCTTCATTGTGCGTGATCCGACATATTCTAGTTTTTAATTATAATTATTATAAGCCTAATTATTAGGCTGTAACGTGTGTACATTGCGCAAATAAACCATTTACAGGCACTTTTGAATTGTCGGAATGTCGGTCAGTCAGAAAAATAATTTTAGTTGCCCATTTCAAAGCAAAGGTAGTAGGTACACGGCGGGCAAGAACCCGTATGGACAATTTTAATTATATTGTTACAAAATACTGGTACATAATTAATTTTGAATTTATACAGGTTTAAGTTTCACCAATGTAAAAAGACGTGATGTCAAAAGCATCCAGAGTACCGAGTACCTACACACATAAAAAATGCTATCTCGTAAGGACAGGATTCCCTCTCGGTTTTTGATTATCACTAATCAAAAAACGATTTTGAATCCTATCAGAGAGAAATAGTGTTCATATTTGAGGTCCCTTAATTTGCCAGTAGATACGCATTCCAGTTTGAATTATAAGTTTCATGATAATATTACACTTCGGCGCGACCGCTCGGGTTATCAACTCGACGGATTTTGGCTGTGCAGTGAAGAGCTCTCAAAATAATAGAATAATAGGTTCTTCTACTTAGGCAGGTTTAAAAATAACAAACCAGCCGCAACAGGGGCTTGTAGGGCACAATTTAACCGTCCGTGTCATTCTATGATGGCTGAGCGTGGGGTCCTGGGTTCGATTCCCAGGTCGGGCAGTGGCAGCAGTATTGGGGTTTTCCATTAGGAATTTCTTAGTATCAATCAACTCAGCCTATAGCAGTCCACTGCTGGACATAGGCCTCTCCCAGGCTGCGCCACAACACCGTGTGTCCTCCGCCTTCCGCATCCAGTCTGTCTCAGCCACCTTTTCCATCGACAAACATGGCCAGCCCACTGCCACTTCAGCTTGCTTACTCTGCAGGCTATGTCGGTAACTCAGGTTCTCTTCCGGATAACTTCATTCCTGATCTTATCCTTCAAAGAAACTCCGAGCATAGCCCGCAATTTCTTAATAACAGCTCGGAGTTTGTGAGTTGGCGGTGATAGTCCCGTGAGTACTACTTAGGCTGTGGTACCATGCCTCGGTAAGCACGTTAACCCGTTGGCCCTGCGTCTGATCTCTCTCCGGTCGTGTTGGGTTGCCGTCCCATCGGACTATGAGATTAAGAAAAGAGAGTGCAGCTGTGTCTGCGCACACGTTAAAATTCTTGATCTTCCTTTTATTTGTGACACTATGTTATTTAGCAAAAAATAATCCTTATGATGAAGCCTTTCGATCGGTATGATAAAGCTACAGGGTGATTATTTTTCTCGTGTAACGGGTTCGATTTCCGGTTCAACCATGTAATTATTTAAATATCTATAAATGCCCTGTATACGAGCTGTTGTCCGCGACTTCATCTGCGATCCACTGCGATAAAAAGTAGCCTATGTCCTGCTCCAGGTTCAACGCTACCTATTTGTCAAAGGAGATGTCCGCTTTTTGTATGGGCGTTGGTTTTTTATTCCGAGAAAAATCTAACCAGCGACAAACTACACTTAAATAAAAGCGACAAAAATATGAAATTTGTAACCACTGAAATAATATTTTTAGACCCCTCCATTTAAGAGAAAAAATATAAAATATTTAATGTTAGTACATATATGTTATTTGTTGATGGCAACCCAAATAAAATCTCCCACACACTTTGACAATGTCTAATTTGACAGCTGATTATATTCGGCTGTCAAAATATGACATAAAGTGTTGACTGACAGGCATCATCCGTCTGATTCGTCTGCTGTCAAGTGCTGTGATGCTGTCACACTTGTCACAGGTCACACTGTCTCGTCTCGTGCATTCGTGATAACCAGTGTTCTCGTATTTTAATTTGTGCTTTCATTGATTTTCCTGATTTTACTGACTTTGCTTTTCACAACGGATTCTTCTACTTTGCACATGATTAGGATACCAGTAGCTTATGAACCTTTAACCCTGACGACATTGCTTTTTCATAACGGTTATTCGATACTGCACGCGTTTAGGACTTCGGATTTCGGGTTTAAAACCCCCAATGTAAGTACTGTTCTTTATTCTTATTTAGCTCCCTATGGGTTTTATTTGCATAACCTTTGCCTCTTTTAAGTCCACTGACAGTCTGCAATCATTAACATCCATTTCTATTTTCAGATTATTGTTACAGTTATGGCTCTCTGCATGAATTGCAACATAGCCACACATGTTAATCAGCAGTATGAATATAACGCTTTAAGCATGAGCCCTGAGATAGTCTCAATAATTGAAGAATGGACTGCTCAGGAGGTAATGTAAATTACCTAAATGTAACGTTTTTTTTTAATATTTTGGTACCAGTCTTATGTTGAAAAAGATTATACAGCATTAATTTGCTCAAAAAACATGCAGAAAAACGATACTGTGTTCTGAACATAAATTATTTTGTTTTTAGGTAACAGACGGAGATTGCATTTGCCAAGAATGCATCAACCTATTGCTGATAGAACTGAGTAACAAAAACGACCATAACATTGGTGACCGACAGCTGGGTCATCAATCAGTATGTGTGTGTTGTGGTGTTTCTATCTCAAGAAGAACAGGCAGGCGTTCTCGTCCCCTACCTGATGGTCATCCTGAGCGGGCTTATATAGCTAGCATCATCAACCCCCGTCAGGTAAATATGTAAATTAAATATTTTCACTTGATAATATTGTATTACTGATTACTGGAACACACAATAAATGAAAACTTAATTTCAGATCCCTGCTAATGCTCGAGCATGTAATGCCTGCTGGCAACAAGCTCATAACAATATTCACGAATTGATGGAACCACCAAGAGAGGCTCAAGTGACTCAAGACAATGTAGAAAGTAGGTCTAGCTCTGTGGCTGAACCTGTAAGTGCACTCAGTTCAGAAATTGATTTTGTCAATGTAGTTCAAAATGAGAACAGGTATGTAGAACTAGATGGTTACAGTCGGACACCGGATTCATCAAATCATTGTTTTGTTCCCGAGTGTATAAATATGGAACGTTTGAGAGTACCCATGTACCTTAGAAAACGAATATTAATTGACTATAAATTATATGTCTCACCTAATGCCCGAGTATGTGAAGGACATTTAAGTGTTTATAATTGGGAGCTGTTGAATGAATTTCAGTTCACAACGCAATTTACCCTGAATCATGTTGTAGAAATGTTAGATTTATTAAGAAAAAAAACAATTAACATTATTGATTTTGAAAATGTGGAAAATATGAATAACCATATATGTCATTACTGGACAGGCTTGACTGTATTGAATTTTTTAACAATACTCAGCATTATTACCAATCAATTATCAGCTGTGTGTCGAAAACCAAAAACGGCTTTAGGATTATACCTTATGAAAATAAGAACTGGGGAGCCAATTAGACGAATTGCATCATTGGTTTGTATAAATAAATCAGTAGCATGCAGTTATATGAAAAAGGCACGTAATTGTATGAAAGAATTTTATGTACCAATACATTTAGGTGTCAATCGTATTTCTCGAGCAAGCCTGTCCAGTAGAAATCTTTTAATCCCACAGGGTCTTTTTGGAACAGCAGAAAATAACCCCATAGTTATTTGCGATGGAACCTATGTATACTTACAGAAATCGTCAAATTATCTGTTCCAAAAAAAATCATACAGTTTACACAAGTTTGCAAATCTTGTTAAACCTTTTTTGCTGGTGGCCACCGATGGCCACATTATAGACATATTTGGACCATACGCAGCCACAACATCTGATGCTACAATTATGAAACTGCTGTTCCAAAATGAAAATTCTAATTTAAGGCAATGTTTTGGAGGACAGAATGATGTATTTATTCTTGACCGCGGCTTTAGAGACTCTATCCCACTGCTCAGATCTTTGGGATATTCTGTGTACAAGCCAGAGACCCTAAGTGAAGGCGAAACTCAATTATCAACTGAAAAAGCCAATAGATCTCGACTAGTGACACTGTGCAGGTGGGTGGTAGAAGTTGTAAACGGTCGGTTTAAACGGGATTTTAAAATCTTTAGAAATAAATATTTTAATATTGGGTCTAGAAATCTTATGGATGATTTTAAAATTGTAGGAGCCATTTTAAACCATTTCCATCCCGTTTTGACTGACCGTCCTGATGCCCAAGCTATACTGGACAGAGCTAATCAGAGAATGGCCATGCCAAATTATTTAGCTGACTATGTGATTGGGCATCAGCTTCATAGACGCCGAGCCAGTTTCGTACAGATAAATGCTCAAATACCACAGCTGAATATGTTCCCTATGATGGACATGTCAGATTTAGTTCTATTTAGCTTAGGAATTTATCAAATTAAACAGGCTCGCTCTTATTATGGGGAACATATTCGGCCGAACGGTACTTTTACTGTAGAAGTAAGTGGAGATTTACTATTAATAAACATTCCAGGCATTTCGTCATCACATGAAACAGCTTTGATCAGAGGACGAATAAAGTCACGCCACTATAGTAATAGAGTGTATTACACATATATTTTACTCAAAGTGGCAGAGACTAGTTGGCAAAGCTGTTTATCTGACTATTATTGCAGTTGCATAATTGGAAAAAGAACTGTTGGAAGCTGTGCTCATGTGATGACAATTGTCTGGTATCTTGGATGGGCCCGGCATGAAAATGACATAATATCTCCACCTGCTCAGTTTCTCGACAATATTTTAACATGAGAAGACATTGAAAATGAAGAAAATCAATAAATGAATATCTAAGACTATACAAAGTTTTATTTCATACCAAAACTGTAAGCCGACGTTCGCACGGACATAAAAATATCGCGACGGGATTTTATCGCGCAGTGCATTTTCAATGCTATGCTTGGCGCCGAGAGATGAAAATCCAACAATGTGTTTTTTGACGCGCTGGGATACACTCTGTTGGATTCTCACCACCGAGCGGTGAAAATGCAGTGCGCCAAAAAAAATCGTGGTATTTTCACGTTCATGCGAACGTCCAATTATAGCATAATAATTCAGTTTTTCAATAGCATATTTTGCTGAAAAGCTTTTCATCTTCTTCCGATCTCGATTCCAAGTCATAAAAAAGGAATTCTACGTAATTAAAAAATGTTCTCAATCAGTAGATACTATTAACATATTAAAATAATTACTTATTACAACTTGCACATAAACATTCTAAGTAGCCATGATCATACCTATAGAGTGCCCTTTCAGTTCTAAAAGGTTAGACTAAACATTTTTGACTGAAAATACCCCATTTCATCATATTTCTTGTTGTTTACTTTGTCATAATCATCCATCAAATATCTAAAGACAATAATGACAGTGCCATGTGTCAATTTTGACAAGTTTTGTATTTGTTTAGGGTGTGTTCACTTTAATATACTAGTTAGTTAGAAAGGTTTGTTCGTTTTAGGAGTAAATTCACACTAAAATAAAAAAACCATTTTTCTCAAAAATGGAAGCCTTTAAAAATGTATGTTATAGTTAGAAACACTAGCTTTTGGGTTGTCTATCCAAATATATTTAACTGATCCTGGTTAGAATTATTGAATAATAAAAAACCATTTTTGGACATGTCCTTTCATCCAAATCCGATCAGCCGTTTTAACGTGAAAGCTTAACAAACAAACTAACTTTCGTATTTATAATATTAAGTTAGGATTTGTATTACCTATAAACCGTAAAACGGGGTGAATCAGAACGCAACTTTAAAATTGATTTTAATCTTGAAATAATGTAGTTTGTTGCCAACAAGGACACTTAATCGTTAAGGTGATACGTAAAAAATAAATCATAGCGAACTGGGCGGCCGTAAGAAAGCGACAGAGTCTATTACTTCCACATGCGAAAAAAGAGACCGCAACAATGCGCTGGAACCAAAATACAACAACGTAAGAGCGCCAATCCAAATAAAAATTGTTTAAAAATAAATTAAGCTATCAAAAATATTTTCAGTCAGATTTTCAGTTACCTAATGCGCACATTTCGAATGCAATTTTGCAATTAAATTACTTAGGATATTAGAATTACAGGAAAAAATATGAAAAAATAGAGGTCTTTTCGGAATTAAATTTTAACGAGGAAATTTAACCCAATTGCGATTTCCTTCAGTCAAAGTATTAATCAAATAGTCAATAAACATAATATCAAAAAATAAAATCCATACATGCTGCAATACTGAAATAAATGGTTACGAAAAAGCCCCCAATTTATTTTTGTATCGCCTTAATTATAATACAGGTAACACATTAAAGTCCTTTTTGGCAACAAAATATATTATTTCAACTTTAAAATCCATTTTAAAGTTGCGTCCCGATTCACCCCGTTTTACCCGGTACTTAGTTATCATTATGTATGCGTGTATCATATTAAGTTTATAAGAGTCTCATATCGATGCAACCTACATCAGTGCATAACAGAAACAAATCACAACAGATTAAATTATTTTATTTGTGTTGGCCTCAAAATATTCATAGTACATTTTACAACAAATGTTATTTATTACATTATACTTATCAATGCAAGAACTTTGAAACTTTTAATTAGCTAAACATTTAAAAATTGACAATTTTAGCAACTATAGATAGCTATGCGTCGATGAAATTTTATTTATCTACTTAGGGAATGGAGCGACAAAGTACTTACAAGCTTAAAGAATTTACAAAACATGCATCCAAGGACCTGTTTGAGGTAAAAAATAAAATAAAATAATGCGTGTACTTAACTTTATTTGGTAACTGCAACAAATAAGCTTTAACAACATCAAAGCAAAGCTTCTATATATTACAGGACCTCCGACAGTCGTACACTAGGCACGCAACGCTGTGGAATATCAACATTTTATTATAATGGAAGTTACTCACAAGTCACGGAACAGTTAAGTACTAGGTGTTCAACAGAAGCACTAGACGATGCTAAAAGCGGGTTGGCAACAATTTCACTATTTCTACAAAAAAAAAAAGACTACTTGCAAATATATTATCACGCTGTATTTGATGTAAAACTTATTACAACATAAGTAAAAAAACTTAATTAACAAGAAAGTGCAATATTAAGCAGAAGCGCCCCGTTCACAGCTCCCCCGAGTTCTCGGAATTTGTACAGAACTGCATCGGCGGAGGTGTGAACGAGCCCTACGACACAATACATGGTTACACCGAATTATTCGTTAAAACAGGAACATAATCCACTATGAACTTGAAGATCCACATTAAATTTCATATTGTACTGATTCAATGATTCCATATCCACTGATCCCATACATCGTGTGAACACAAGAGAGCGAACAAAGATTAAGTAGCAAACGATAGCAACGTCACCGTCGGTACAAACTGGAATGTCACACAAATATAAAAATACTGATTTGTTAAACAACAAAAAACTTATTAATACAAAATATATTTGAAAAATCACTAGCCGAGGATGTTGCAACCTGAACCCGTTCCCAATAAATAAGTTAACGAGGTTACCATAATAAAAAAATAATCCCATAGACACCGCACCTTAAATAACATTCACTTTGCAACACCCTCACAGACCCCAACTACCAGAGGGTTGCCATTGTTAAAAACATATTGCACCGATAATTTATAATGTGCCAGAACTAACGTATGGTACTATTGCGCAGAATTAATTAATTTATAATATAAATACACAACAGATGAGCGCGTGGCTCTAACCTAACAGAACAATATAACTCTGGCTGCTGTCACACCGGTCTTGTTGCAATGTAGTTGTCAAATTGAATTACATTTATATATTTTTATTAATTAATTAGGTAACGACAACACTACCTGTTAACCACTGACTACATCGACTTATTAGTTATTAAATATTATCTATACCATATTAAATAATTTTTCTAATGGTAATCTATGCCCTCGCTTGAACTGAGATCGCTGTTCAATGGGTCTCGGGTACAATTCTCTATGTCATACATATTATTGATCTATTAAGCATAACGATACAGAAGGAGTGAAAGTAATTATAAAATTAAGATTTCCGCATTGTTACAACTGCCAGCAGTTGTTTGTTAGTGTTACCATGAAAAAAATTATCTGAAAAGGTAGGTAGTGGGCAGGTTTGATGGTTTGGGGATGTCCTGGCAATAGACCAGTGACACATAAGACCACTTCTATCTTCACATATAGACGAGTTCTGGATAATTTTGGCATTTTCATATGCCATAATAACTCACTAAACTTATTATGTTTCAGACAACTCTTAAAAATATATAAAAACAGAAATGCAAAGTATGTTACTCCATAAAAACAATAAATAACTTCACAATCCCATTATTCTACAAACTTAGTTATTACTTGACATTCATTTCTACAGCTTGGGGAGCCTGCGAGTAGGTTGAGCTTTTCATTGGAGATATAATTATGTTGTGATAACATTCAGTTTTTCATGGTAACACTAAATGCAATCTCAGGTTAGTATCAGCTTGGGCAGTGGGCGAAGGCGCCGAGCGCGGAACATTATTGCTTAAGATGAGGAACCACCAATGGCATCACTCTAGAATTCTATTACACCACGCAATCAATTCATAAATCCTCAAATCAACTGAGCTACATTACACTATTATGGACAAAACATTATTGTTTTCAAATTACCCCTTTAGTCAAACGCCTAACATTTATATAATAAGTCTAATACCGAAATGAATTTTTAATTCAAGTAAATAGCTTTTTCAAGCATTTGGTTAAGAAGGAACGCTTGGGGGCTGTAGACATGGTAGGAGCCGCGCCCGACGCTTGCCGCTCGCACTCACGCCCGCACGCGCGCTCGCTCGCTCGCACGCACGCACGTTCGCACGCTGCACGCACGCTCGCACGCACACTGCACGTTTACTCGTTCTCAGCGCGCATGCCGCGCACCTCTCCCTCGCGCCGAAGCTTCTCCAGTTCCTCTTTGGTGCGATCCTCGATGGCGCGAATGTCCGCCATGGTCATGCCAAACCAGTCATCGATTGAGCAGAACACTTGTCTGGAAATAATAAAAAAAACTTTGTTAAGTATAATCACGTGAGTGTAATTAATATACACCTCACCCCTCTGGGGAAAACAGGCGTTAACTTATGCTGTGTAAAATTGGATGTTGTCATCCAATTTTACACAGCATAAGTTAACGCTTAATTAATTTTGAAATTTGCATTTTGTATCTGGCTGCATTCAATATTTATCTAGCGGTCCCGCATGGAGATTCCCACAGGAACCGTGTTTTTCCAGCATTGCCAGGGAGCATCACGGGGACGTTAAAACTCGATTCTATACTAAGGAAGATGTGTCTATTATTTAAAGAATGTCGAGGGGAAAGTCTCCTGGGCACGACAGTCTCAGCATCGAACACCTGAAATATGCGGGAATACACTTGCCTAGTTATTTAGTTTTTGTGTAAGTCATTCTTATTTACCGGATGAACTCATGTATACGGTTGTTGTGCCAATAATCAAAAATAAAACTGGCGATGCCTCTGATATGTCCAATTATAGACCTATATCGCTGGCCACTATTGTAGCTAAGGTGCTGGACCAACATCTGAGTAGACACCTGAATGTGCATGACGCTCAGTTTGGCTTCAGGCCGGGCTTGTCAACTGAATCTACAATTCTATGCGTCAGGCAGACTGTCCAGTACTACACAGCGAGGAAAACACCAATCTACACCTGTTTCTTGGATCTGTCGAAGGCATTTCATCTCGTGTCTTATGATTTTCTATGGCAAAAATTGAATATTGAAACGGACTTGCCTTCTGAGATCACATCAGTTTTTGAATATTGGTACGGCTACCAAAAGAACTGTGTGAAGTGGGGCACAGTCGGTCGTGTACAGGTTGGAGTGCGGGGTGAGGCAAGTGGGGTTGAGCTCTCCTAGGCTCTTCAGCCTGTACATGAACCGACTAATCGGTAAGCTCAGCAGTACTAATATCGGTTGTCACGTGGACGGTGTTTGTGTAAACAACACAAGTTATGCTGACGATATGGTGCTGCTGAGCCCATCGATTGTTGCACTAAGAAGGCTGTTAGAAATATGTGAGCAGTATGCCGCGGCCCATGGACGCAAGTACAATGCGTCCAAGAGCGAGCTGATGATATTTAAAGCCGGTAAGAAGTGTTATAATTATTCTACTTCACTGACACTAGGCGGGATACCACTCAGGCTTGTTCACCAGTTTAAGTACTTGGGACACTGGGTCGCAGACAACTTGGATGATGACCTTGATATTGAGGGGCTTTGTGTGTGCGTTGCAACATGTTGCCCGTAGATTTACACCTCGTAGTAAGCAAGTTAAGCTGACGCTTTTTAAAGCGTATTGTCAGTCCTTCTACACGTGTAGTCTATGGGTCAACTACACGCAGCGAATGTACGGGACTCTGCGTGTACAATATAACAACGCGTTTAGGGTGTTGTTTGGGCTGTCTCGTTTTTGCAGCGCATCGACTATGTTTGCTGAGGCGCACACTGATTGCTTTTATGCCATCATCCGTAAGCGAAGAGCTTCTCCACTCAGACGCGTGGCACTGCAAACTGCATACTGGACGCGTTGGCAAACAGGTGGGAATTCCACTGTTGAAGCAGTGGATGAGTGCTCATGCGATGGGCGCTCAGCCCGGTGCATGCTTAAGTTAAGTTGCATGAATGAACTGTGCTAACACTAGGCTAAGTTTATTGTTACTAACACCTATGGATATCATTTTGAATCCGAAATAAATATATTTGATTTGAATGCATACAGAACGCAGCCCTAAATGGCAGTAGAAAAAGTTAGGGTTTTTAGAGCGCCGTCTCTGTCACTCATATACGTTTGACAGTATCTTTCTAAAGGTGCTCAGATTGGATTTTGAGCATTACGCTACAAACACACATACAAAACATGCGCTTGTAATGTAACATTTCAGATTTGAGCTTTGACGAATGAGCGGCCTGCACTGCTCCCCCCCCCCCGTCCCGCTGCGCACATACCTAAGCCACGGAACAGCGGTAGATATCGGTCAAACTATAAGAAGAAAATTTAACTAACCTATGGAAGATAGTGAACAGCCGCCGCTCCGATTTCTGGATCACATTTTCTACTTTACTCTGAAAATAAAAAACATTTCAAATTAGTGAAACAATAATGTTAGAGCAGAAATTGAAAGTTGATGACGCGTAAACACTCTTTCATTCACAATTCGAAATATTTTGAAGGATGTTCCTAATCCATTGCTTCATATGTTTGAAAAATTCGTCTGCTCAACGATGTTAATACCGCAATGAATGTTGTCGAATCGTCAGAATGAAAGGCATTGCAATTATTAGTGTGTTACGCAATTCGCAAGTCATCAATACAATTCCAAATAAAGTTAACTAAAACTTCAGCGACGAGACGGGTCAAATATTATTATAAGATTAAAGACTACGTTGAAGACAAGGAAGTTTCCGACCTCTTGACAATGCATAAGTATTTGGTTTATTTGAAATAAACAGAGAGATACAGGTATCACAAGAAGCAAACTAAAATTCAAAGCACTTATAATAAACCAAATACAGGCACTTTTGCATTGTCAAGAGGTCGTAAATATTTGACCCGTCTCGTCGCTGAAGTTTCAGTTAACTTTAGTAAAAGGAGTTCATGAACTAGAGCCAGGGCTACACAGACATTGGTGTCTTGAGGTGAAAATAAAGAAAAACTTAATTTATTATTACTGACCTGAAGTCCAAACCACTTGAACTCGGCAGTAACGAGTTTGTAGCACGTCATGACGGGTTTGACGTCGTTCTTCCAGGTGGCGCTGGTGAGCGGACCACGGTTGGTCTTGGTGGACTTGAACTTTGTGGGATCGGTCTCGGCCTTGTAGTCTGCGGAGGAGAGCGGGTCGTGAGCGATGTCTATGTGCACCACCTCACGGTTCTTTAGCTTTTCCGGAGGCAGCTCGTGTACCTGGGATCGAAAATAAATTTTTGAAACAAAGTTTATTTTTTTAAAAGGCGAATGCGCCAAGTTGGAATAAAATTTAAATGTGTCACGTTTTTGCAATTTGCAGGTCACTTGTCAGGATGCATGTTGATCAAAATATGATTTGCGACAGTAACAAATATGTGATGAGGCAATAATGGACAATTAAAGTAAATTGTTTTACTTTGACATTTAGTAACATGGCTTATTTTAATTATTTTAGTTCTGAATTGTTTTTTTTTTGTTTGTTTAATTTGCTGTACTATGGACGCGTTTTTTTCTGTCATTTGTAGATCTTTGACAGTTGTTACGGGTCGTCAGAAGCCCAAAAGTCTGACAATCAGTATTTCCAAGAGATATCGTGTTAAATCGCGGCACAGCGGACGGAGCTCCGGAGGGATCTCATGGCGACATGGAGAGTGCGATTGTGGCAACCCAGCGCTGGGCACGCCACAATTGTGGCGATAAGTCCCCTCTTTGAGGAGTGGCTGGAGAGGCGCCACGGCGTCCTCACCTTCCGCCTGACGCAGGTCCTCACCGGACATGGATGTTTCGGGAGGTTCCTGTTTAGGATTAAGCGGGAGGAAACGCCCGGGTGTCACCACTGTGTGGATCGCCCGGAGGACACGGTGGAGCATACGGTGGAGGTCTGCCCAGCTTGGGCGGAGCACCGCCGTGTCCTCACGGAGGCGATCGGCGGCGGCGATCTTTCGCGTCCGGGCCTGGTTCAGGCCATGGTTCGGAGCGAGAGTGCATGGGAGGCCGTCACCTCCTTCTGCGAAGCAGTTATGCTAGCGAAGGACGAGGCGGAACGCGTGAGGGTGAGACAAGGTTCGCGCCCTCGCGCCCCTAGTCGCCGCAGGAGACGCCCCGGGCGTCGGGAGTCGCAAGCCGATTTCCGGCCACCGTAGGCGCGGGCGTGCGGACGGTGAGCGATGGGTAGCTCGCCGTCCGATAAGGACCAGGCCCGGGTCGACGGCGCGTTGTGTTCCACGCGCGCCTCAAAGAGATATCAGCACCAATTGACGGGGTCCGTTAGGACCAATGCCTGCCGGGGTTGCGAGTTTGTCCGAAAGGGATATCGTGGCCCGGGCACACAGGCAACGGAAGGAACACGGGTGGGTTTTAGTCAGTAAAAGTCTGACACGCCCTCCCGCTCCGCCCAGAGCGGGAGAAGTTATTTGATGATTTCCCACCCAAAAAAAAAAGAGATATCGTGTTACCCATTAACTGGGTTGTGGAGGTCAGATAGGCAGTCGCTTCATGTAAAATACTGGTATTCAGCTGCATCCAGTTAGACTCGAAGCCGACCCCAACATAGTTGGGAAAAGGCTAGGCAGATAATGATGATGGACGCGTTTTTTTTATACGAGTTATAAATTAAAAATTAGAGGAGTAACAATATTTTTGTAACATTATAATTTAAAAGAGTGTCCATGGAGTTTCTTGCCCATTCATCTCCATAGGTACCTACTACGCTTTGGAATGGGCAACTAGCTTCATATTTGTAACTGACCGACTCCTTGACAATTCAAAAGTGCCTGTAAATGGTTTAATTGAAATAAATCCTTTGAGTTTGAGTAAAGGTTGCATCCATAGTGAAAAGTATCAGCTGTTAAGTTCTTGGTCGTATATTTGTTCCGTTTCACGATGACGAGTTAATTATTAAATTATTATTATTTTTATAAATGATGCTGCGTCATCGTGATCAATACAAATAAATAAAATTTAAGTGTCTGTTGTAATGTCAAATTACAGCTTTTTACTAAATGCATATTAATGTTTTCCGGTACTTATAACAAAAAAGCAATTTATGTTCCGGGCCCGGCTCATCTCCGACACGGTTGGACTGATTTTGCCGGGAGTTTCACTGTCAGATAGCTGATGTTATAAGGAGTAACTTAGGCTACTTTTGTTTTACAAAAAGCCACGCGGGCATAGCCGCGGGCAGCAGCTCGTCACGGCTTAATCTTATTCAGGATCCAAATAAAATATTCGTGTCATCAGAAAACATACATGACCTTAGGCACCTGTCCCACCGTCGCGTCACCGCTGACGCAGAACCGAGTAGCTAACGACTATTTTCTCGTTTAAAAAAACTTATAAAATATTGAAAAAGAGATACATATATTTATAGGTGATCGCTGACTGTTCCGCCCGGTAGGTACCCGTTAGTCGCAGCGACATGAGCTATCAAAGAGAGAGCGTGCCACGCTCGCTTGGCGGACAGAACACTCGCTGAGAGATTCACGCTTGGTACATACGCTTACCAGTGGGTAATCGCTTGTGGCCATCACGCACTCGCTGCTCGCTAATTAGTCCCTACACACTTAAATAAAATTAACATCTTGCAGATAAGGCTACTAAAACTACTTATAGATAAAAAAACTAAGAAAACATTAAATAAAAATTATGAAGAACTGTTCAAAATTTGTAAGTCCCGATCCATCTTAAAAGTAAATTAAATATCTTGACTGAACAATTTAATAATCAAGACCACAAAATGGAACGTAAGCATATGTACCCAACTCGTTTATCTAAGAAGAAGACACTTGCTGTTCCAACAGTAACTAACTACTTTGGTAAGCGCACAAGAAGGTACGTAGTACCAACGTTAGCGAATGAGCTACCCCCAAACTTATATCGCATGTCAAGTCTAAGGACCAACTTAAAAGAGTTTTACAAAAACATTATCTCTCATTGTGTCCATAGAAAATGTTTTTTTTTTTGTAAAATTTGAGATTTTTGATCTGAACTGGAGCTATTTATTTTATAGTTTACTTAGCACAATTAAATTAAGTTATAGCATATAATTTTCAAAATTTGTAATCCATTGCTAGACGAGAACTACTGCCGACAAACTGTTTTGCAGTTTGGCAGACTTTATGTATGTAATTGTTAATACAGATTTTGAATAAAAAAAAAAAAAAAAAAAAAGGGTTTAGTTGCTAGCTCTACGTTAGCGTTTCGTTAGGGTGAAATGTAAAAAATAAATCATAGTGAACTGGGAGCCCGCATAAGAAAGTGACAGTCAATTACTTCCACATGAACAAAAAGAGCGCGATGCGAAACAAAAAATAAAACAACGTAAGAGCGCCAAAACAAAAAATAATTGTTTACAAATAAATTAAGCTATTATCAAAATTATTTTCAGCCAGAGTTTTCAATTACCTAATACGCACATTTTGAATGCAATTTTGCAATGACATTACTTAAAATTTTAGAATTACAGAAAAATATATTAAAAAAAATAGAGGTCTTTTCAGAATTCAATTCTATCGAGGAAATTTAACCCAATTGCGTGTTCGTTCAGCTAGAGTATTAATCAAATAGTCAATAAACATTTTTTTTATCTATCCTATGCTGTCCCACTGCTGGGCAAAGGCCTAATAAACATATACTCATCCAAAAATTAAACCCACACATGATGTAATAGTGAAATGAATGGTTACGAAAAAGCCCCCAATTTATTTTGGTATCGCCTTACCCGCCGGCCGGCCGTGGGACAGTGTCTCAACATGAACAACTTTTCGTACAAACTGACCTTGAGGGGTGCACGTCACACACAACGTAATGACTACTAGTAATCTCATTATCAGTGTTTATACCTCGCGTGAGCTGGCTGTAATTAAAGTTATATATATTATGTGACAACCACTCGGGAGGTTAGCTTAAGTGAGTTTGTATATTCTGAGCTACATAAATCTACGGTTTCTTATTTGTTTCGATATTTAAATTATGATTCGCACCTCGATTCCTGTTTCAATTTTTGATACATTCGATTAGTTACAGGGTTTTATTAAAATAACTGACCCTTTTGTCCTATTTATTTATCCATCTTATTTCTATAATTTCGAAGATATTAAAATCTTCAAGAGATTTAATCAGGAACTTGTAGTTTCTTACAGAAATGTGTTCCCTTCCACGTATAACCCGGTCTGCCTTCAAAGCATGAGTGAATAGCGCGGCGAGCACGGCCTACTGTGACATGACTTGAGTCACACATTTATTACAGTTTGAGCGATAAAACTGTTTTGTCATAAAACACTAGTACAAATTGACGTGACATAATTTATCATGTCTTGTCACAAACGTCTTGGCACGCCCGTGCTCAGCCTGCAGGCATCTACTGGGCACGCTCATTCCATCACAGACCTTATCCGCCGCTTTCCATCCGGCGTGATCGAGGTCAAAAGCAGGCCCATCCAGCAATGTTTAATGTCCAAACCACATTAGAGGTCAAGTTTATTTTAAAACTATTTGTCACGGTTGTGACTTTGATAGTGTAACACGATTCTGTGAGAACTATTTAAGGCAAAATTTGGATCAACCTTGCTCTACAAGGGACTGTCAATCTGCCTAGGTCAGCTTCCAGTCTAACCGGATGCAGCTGAATACCAGTATTTTACATGGAGCGACTGCCTATATGACCTCCACAACCCAGGTATATACTGGGTAACACGTTACCTCTTGATAAGACTGGTTGTCAGACTTTTGGGCTTCTGTTTATCCGTAACAACTGTCAAAGATTCATAAATGACAGCCGGGACCAACGGCTTAACGTGCTTTCCGAGGCACGGAGGGGTCTTGGTATTTAAAGATGGTCACTCATCCACGGACCAGCCGCGGCAAGCGTAGCTTACCAGTGCGGCTGTTATTACTTAGCTTGAGACGTAAGAAGGTAACAAACAGTTATTAAGGCGCTGACAAAAGGCAAATGATAAAAGTAGGCTTGTCTTAATCAAAAAAATTGCCAAATCTATAGTTTGTGAAAGCAGAAAAAATATATGCTATTCTTGAACATATTTCTCAGAACTTGGTTGTTACGAAAAGACGTTTAGAAAAAAAAATCTCAATACAAATTAACGGTAAACTAACCCTTTACTTTGAGTTTCAATCCAAAATATATGTATTAATTATCAACGTACGGTTGGTATATAACTAATAACAAGAACGTCTTATTTCTATGCAGAACTTGGTTGTTTTTTATTTTCGATTACTCAACTCATTTTTGAGTAAATAGAGAATTGCTTCAAATTTTGCAATAAATTACAAGCGTTGTGTCATCGCGCTTCTCTTTCTTTTGTATGCAGTCTGACAGTGACCGCGGTTTAGCTGTTGTCAGCGTCTTAAGTATGGAAGTAATAGTAGTATTACGAGTAAGGATAAGTACTAACATATGTTTTCAGACAGAATTCACAAAATTCTGTGATAATTCACACATTTTTCATCACGTAATGTATCTCTAGTAATTTATTCTAAACATCGAGGTACCACACGACAACACTTCAAGCTACACATTTGAAGTATAAGCTGAGCTCGCACTGATTAAGTTCTCCGTATAAAGAGAGGTCAGCTTACACTGGAAATAATAGCTCGACGTGTGATCATGCGTACTATTAATAAACATAATATTTCAACTGCAGACGCTACTTTTTATGACTTCATGAACATTAATAACTCCTTGTTATAATAGTCAATGTCATGGAAGTATGAGCGATCTTTGTACCCTCTCGGCTTAAGTAAATGCGATGATGTGGAAACACTTGTAAGTTTGTAATGATTACTTAAACTTGCATAAGTAATAATAGTCTCTGAGCTAAGCCGCGAACGGACAGACAGACGGACATGGCGAAACAATAAGGGTTCGTTGTTGAACGGTTCCGTAAAAAGTAATTAGAGTGTGTCTAAAGGTAGATGTGTACCCGACTTACGAGAATGAATCCAAAAATATGGTAATTCATCTCGTACTCGTCATTTCAATACTCAAAATTATGCAACATTTATTTGGCTCTGTGGATTTAGACACAAATAAATTATTTTGTTTTCCGTACATTTTGTTTAATACTTCCAGTAAGTGGAGTGAGGGTGAGTTCTTGTATGTATAACTTTTACAGGCTTATTTTCAAATATTATAAATCAATAAATGTGACTACTTTGAGGGTCATCGTAACTATGTAGAGCGACGTTGTGACTTTTGTTTTATCTTTTTTTATTTTTTATTATCAGTATTTCGTGGCCTACCCTCCGTGGAGAACCACTGGACGCCACTGGGCCCCATACATGTAATTGAGGCATGAAAAATCACATCTGTGCACAGCAGCGTGTCTGGGCGGTATCGTTGGATCCCATAATTCAGTGGTTCTCAAACTTTTTTGGAGACGGAACCCTTTTGAAAACGAAATATTTCACGGAGCCCTAAAGTAATCAAAAATGGTTTTATGTATTCTTTATTAATAATAATATTAATTGACATTACAATTTGTATATTTTTTTTACTTTATGTTGGAATATTTAGATTGATATTATTTTACTCAGGTACCAGAGTAAAATAAAATATAGTAGGTACCCCTTTAGTATTTTTTGTATTCTGACCAGTATTTTCGCGGAACCCCCACAGAGGCTTTACGGAACCCTAGGGTTCCGCGGAACACACTTTGAGTATGGCCATAATTAAAAAGTTAAAATTATAAGTGTCTTTTTTATTTATAATTCAATAGTTTGTGAGTTGTGGGATGTTTTCGTTTACAACTGCAGAAATAACTTGTTTTCCATAGTTTTTCGAGAAACACTATGAAATGAACTTATTTTTGCGATCTATAAAATCACTATTGTGCATGTGTAAATATTCATCCGAACTACGGTACCTGTGCGTGGTCCGACACCCACTTGATCGGTTTTTTATACGCACTGACGGCGCGCGTTAACTGCCTTGCTAAACTTGAAAAAGCATCACTAGTTGCGTTCGTAGCGCGTTGAAGTCGCGTTAAAGAAAACGCCGTATGCAGCGTATGCTTAAAACATTCGGGTAATGTACTCACATTGTACTGGTCGCCGGCGTCCGGTAAATGCAGTGACTCTATGCAGATTACGAAGTTCTCCTTCATGTAGCCCGGATTCTGTAATGAATAGAAAATCATTAAATATTATTGTTCAGGTAGGAAGTGTCTGTGTTACGAGCCTATTACCAGTAGCCGGGCACAAATCGACTCCGGGCTGCTACTGAGAAATTCCAGATGGAAAGCCCAAATTGTCCAACTCGGGAATCGAACCCAGGACCTCATGCACTATGTGGGTAATATTTTTTTTCCCTTTTTTTTCTTTCTCACTTGGTTTTAATGATGGTCTGAAATTTTGAGCACTTTATGCGGCCTACCCAAATTTCCTTTCTTTGGTATTGTTCGTTGTTGTTCGCTGAGTCGTTGAGCTCCTGAGTTGAGCTGCACGATTACTGACAAATACTTGCACTTATTGGACAGGTCCACTCAAATGTGTAGTTATTTCCTCAAAATACAATTTCAGACACGGACCTACATTGGTCCTCACATGATCTGACGGAGATTATATCTGGACTTTAAAAGAGACTTTGACCCCTGAGTTTGTTTCGCCATTTCTTCTCAGGGGTAGTCAGATAGGTCGACTCCATCTAGCTTATTTTTTTAAATTTTTATTATGACGTGTAAAAGTGATTCCGATATCCTATTAACAGAATAAAACAATTTCATTTAATTGAACTTGCTGAGCAGTAATGCTTGCGACCACTAGACCAGAGGTAGTCTATGTCTTTATTGGAATACAGTCCTTAATGTTTTTTGCCAGAATTAATAGTAAACTACAGTCCAACCCAACAGCAACCTTATTGTCACCAAAATAAAGGTCACTATGATTCTGACAGACTTGTCAGTGGCAGCAACCCAACGGCAGCCATAATGTAAGCTATTTAGCGCACAACAGCACACTTTCCTGCATTTTTTTTTAATGTTTAGAGTTTACTTGTAGTATAATAATATTGTGTTGTGTGTGTGCCTTTTAGTCTCTGCTAAATAAATGTAGTTTATTTCATTCCTTTTTTTATTTCTTTTCTTTATTTATTTATTTAACTTTCGGTATGCCTGGAGCCAAAAAGTTACACGGTACTCGTATGCCTGGTGGGTTTATCAGACCCGGATTTTTAACTTGTAATTTCTCAAATATTTAATGAGAAATAAGTTATTTAAAATGTACTACTTAATATTTTTACTAGGGGTGTATATTAGAAAGAAAAAAAAATTGCAAATCAAGGTGTTTTTAACAAAAAAAAAAACTTTGTGACTCTTATAATATAACACACAGTACTTATTAAAAACTAAAGAGATCTCTATCAGACTATATAAAATATACGGCACTTCTAAATAACTAAAGAATATTCAGTCTTCATCAGGTCTGTGAGACGCATGTCCTACAACCACGGGAGCAGAGCGCGCTCCGGACTGCGCTAGCGGGCGGCGGATGTCTGTCTAGCAATTCATAACGGCCAGCTACTAAGTGCGGCTAGGCGCGAAATTCGAATTTGAAGGAAACATAACAGATTATGTGCACAGTTGGGTCTGACAGACCCTACTAGGCATACCGAAGGTTAAAGGCTCTTACACACTCACGCGATATCGCGACATGCACCGACAAAGGAATTGTCTTTGCCGGTGCCTGTCGCGTCCGCGATATCGCGTGAGTGTGTAAGAGCCTTTAACTTCTCGCACACAATAAGGTACAAAGGCGGACTTAATGCCTTAGGCATTCTCTACCAGTCAACCAAGGGTGGTGAAGAGATTCGTTTTTTTTATTGGGAGGCGTGCCTTGGATTTTTAATGCCTTTAAACTAAAACCTAGGTACACGTATAGCGATTAGTCGTTATATTAAACCTAGGTTGATAGTGTAGGTACCTAGGATTAGTCCCGGATTCATGCGACAAACATGTTGTCGGCCCATCTGCCAGGTGCCAGCTACAGAAAACATTTCACTACGATTGGCGATGTCGTGTAAAAAACCGTTATTGACACCCAGAATCTAATCTAACGATACAAATTGACACTAACAGTTTTTATACATTCAATAAAACAATGATTCGCGTCTTCTGTATATTAACTATTTAATCTAGTCTTTATATGTGTAGAGTTAAGTTTTATTTTGGAACGTTAGCAGTTGGTATTGATTAAATAACTATTAGTCGTTGATAAGATACTGTTATCGTTTCTTAACACGCTCAGTGCCAAGGCAATTTTTGGAAAAGGGTGCTGGTATTGCGTTTTTTTTTATTGCAGAATCTTATTCTACTGGCTTCACTTACTACAAAAACAATTTTTTTTTCTGTTAATTTACCCCCTTTTTTTGAGGTGTATGATTTATGATACACCGGCCTGGGAACGTAGAATTGAAAGATTCGCATTCGCATCCCGCTGGCTGAATTGAGGTCGAGAATGCCACAGCGAGCTGATTCGCCAAACGTGCCGAGTACTTCTGGTTCAACAATCAATATTACTGAAGATGTGATAGTGAAGCAGTTTATTGACAACATGCAATGGGTCCTACCAAAAGATTTTTTAAAGATATTTACACCCCAATAACACAGGCATATTCTCCAGGGCCAACACTTTTGAACGCCCTACTAAAATGTATGAAACGGTGTAGCGAGCTGATTCGCCAAACGTGCCGAGTACTTCTGGTTCAACAATCAACATTACTGAAGATGTGATAGTGAAGCAGTTTATTGACAACATGCAATGGGTCCTACCAAAAGATTTTTTAAAGATATTTACACCCCAATAACACAAGCATATTCTCCAGGGCCAACACTTTTGAACGCCCTACTAAAATGTATGAAACGGTGTATACTGAGGGATACACCGGCCTCCAAAGACTGGGCAGTGTGGTGTATCATTAAGGATACACTGGCCTGTGACAAAACACCCTATGGTGTATCATTAAGGATACACCGGCGCTGAGCGTGTTAAATGAGGTAATACTATGTTCAAAGTGCCTTATCAGAGGTGGAAGCTAGTTGAAAGACCGACCTTTATTTAGGTACTTACATTTTACTGTGACATTGACCTTTCTTTTCTGTTCTGATTGGGTGAAACGGGAAAATGTTTATTGCATTCCAAACTCAAACTCAAATCATTTATTTCAAATAAACAAATTACAGTCAGAAAGATGAAGCTACGAGTAGTTGCCCATTCCAAAGCGTAGTAGGTTCCTATGGAGAAGAAAGGGCAAGAAACTCCACGGACACTTTTAAATTAAAATGTTGGTTACATTCATCGAGATATAAGTACGTTAGTACTTATATCTCGATGATGGTTACATTCCACAATGTGCACTTAGGGTTGTAAAATAAATATATGTGATCATAATGGTTGTCACGACACAGTAAAATAGTAGGATAGAGGAAGCTTTAAAAACTTAAGTAAGTAATCAGCCTTCGGAACTAAATCGAATGTTATTATTAGTTTTTGCATGGACGGTTATGCATGCCCCTGTAGCTGCCACACTCATATTTCTGTATTATCATTTATCATACAGAAATATAAGTGTGGTGTTTATATCTAAACATTAAAACTGACCGATAGCCCTTGCACTAGACGAGGAGTGGAGATCGCTTATCGGCAAGCGTGTGACGCCCTCCAGCTAGATTGAACGACGAACTTAGGGGACATTCCGTTTTTTTTGAGAAATGCACGAAGGTAGCCTGCGAAAGGCAGTTTTTTTTTTAATGTTTTTGCAATTTGCAAGTCTGTGTCAGGTTGTATGTTGATCAAAATATGATTCGCTACCGAAACAAAGAGGAGTGTATTGATGAATTTACTTAATTCTGTAAATACATAATTATTACTTAGTTCCGGTCGCGAATCATAATTCAATTTTTTACCAACATACAACCGGATGGATACTACCTGCAGATTGGAAAAAAACGTCAGCAAATTTGAATTTAGCGGCCTAACCTGGCGCTTTCGCCTTAAAAGGTGGCCTGACAGACTGGATGCGGAAGGCGTAGAACCGGATGGCAGAGTTGATTGAACATACAAGTTGAGTTCTCACCGTGAGCACAGTCCGGCAGTAAGGATACGCATTCCACGCCTCTTCGTGCACCTCTAGGGATCCCTTGGGCGCCAGCAACCTGATGAACGCCGGCACCTTCGACGCCAGGTGGTAGATCTTGTACGTGTACTGGCCTGAAGAGAACTTGCCGCCTGCGGGAGACATCCTAGCATTAGTACATAGAGATACAATGTTCATGCGATTGTAAAGCCAATCTCGTTGTTGCATTACTGCCATAAGGTTGAATGTTACTTACACGTCATAAGACGTCAAAGTATTTTTTGCTTTAAAACCACAACCTTGGTGAAGTTTCAGTTCGAGTTTTTGTCAAAACTGGCATAGCAATTACGAGGTTGACCATACATTTAATTTTTCATCCCAAATATACAAATGAAACTACATTTTCAATCGCTTTTTCCATTAAGTCTCATTTCCAGGATGAGACTTATTGGATGTCTTTCACGTTCGCACTTGGCGACCAGGGGGCCTACTCTAAGTCCATCAACGAAGATACGGGCCCGTCCAAAAGTAGTTCGCTACTTCGGAGTGCACCCTACTCCCGACTAATTAACTTTTTCGGAAAGGCAAAAACACATCGGAAGTAAGGACAACTGGCAAATCGTGTTGTTGTTCATTTTTAGTTCGGGCTCCAAACTAAACTTATGTCCGTAGGTTATACGGACGGAGTAGGAAACGCGCGTAACTTCGGTCTAAACTACGGATTTCTTGCTTAGGGAGTAGACCTCCAGGACCGCCACCATGGTCGCGATTAAGAAGAGTTAAGTGTCCATTGAGATTTAATTTTGCTACAACAAAACTTAAAAAGTATTATTAGTAAAGTGGGCAATACAATACAATGATTATGTGTGTCCCGGCTCTTGATTTTAGGACTGTTTTCGAGTAGCTGAGCATATGAACCACTCTCGTGTAAGTCTCTACGGCCGGACTGTAGTTGCCTTAAAGTTCAGTAAACTTTAAGGCAACTACAGTCCGGCCGTAGAGAGAATGCGTTCCTGGAACCTGTTGATGGGACAATTTCTAGCAACTATAAGGATCAAATTTGCAAAACTCATATTCGTTAGTATGAAACTGACAGGTGTCACTCTCGACGGCCAGACTGTACTGCTTATTACTTTTGATAATGAAATCCGACATTTAACTAAAGATGAAATTACATGCAAGACAAGTACAAGTTACAATTTAAAAATATCTTAGCACTTGAAACAGCGGAGGAACTAGGTACACACGGCTACACATCAAGCTATACATTTCCAGTTTACGCTAATCTCGCTCTGTACGGAAATCCTATTCAATGCGAGATCAGCTTATGCTTTGTGTGTATATTAAAGTTGCTTACGGTATAAGTATGGTGGTTTGTTAATTCTCCAGCAATTTATAAGGAGCATGTGGCGAGAATTTTATTGCGGATGACTATAAGAATAGAGGACGATCGAAGAGAATGAAGCTTACTCTGTATGAAAATAGTCATCAATTCATTCAATATCATCCTCCATTTTACCAAGTTATTTGGGGTCGGCGCAACATGTCCCTTTCTTCCATACTCCTCTATTAGTCGTCATCTCGGTAGTCACCCTCTTTCTAGCCATATCAACTTTCACACAATCCATTCATCGTTTTTTGTTCTTCCTCAGTCTTATAACCATCCACATTCAAAACTTTGTCTACCGTGTGTGTGTTGAGACGGGTAGATGCGCCGATCCGATGCCATACAATGGCAGTAGGGCCACATATTACCAGATAAATCACTCCATGTACTTACGCGCGCTAACTACCTACTGGCCGCCGGGTGCCCGGGTCGCACGCGACCCATTTCTTAGTTGGTTTCCGACAGAAGCGAGGCGCCTAGGTACGCATATATTTCGGTCGACCTGACGTACTACAAAGCAAAACTCACTTTACGCTTGTACGGTTAGGTACATTTTCGTGCGCTGCGTCTACCGACTCGAAGGTGGAGGCTATTATAGCAGTAGGCATTGAACATTTTGTATGGAGTGATTTATCTGGTAATCTGTGGTAGGGCAGGATTCACATTGACTTTAATTTGGTAAGTAAGCGTCTCATACAAATGTGAACTTTATTCGTATAACATTAGATATTTATACATAACATAAAACATAAAATCACGCCTGTAATCCCCGAAGGGTTAGGCAGAGGCGCACTTATAGTACACCCACATTTCGCCAGTTATGTTTAAGTCCCATGTAATAGAGGGCGAGCCTATTGCCATCATTCGGGCACACATCCAGACTCCGGGCTGCTACTGAGAAATTCCTGGTGGAAAAACCCAATAAACTTTGCCCGACCTGGGAATCGAACCCCGGACCTCGTGCTCGCCAGTAGCGCTTGCAACCACTAGACCAACGAGGCAGTCAGTTAGATCTTTATAATTTGGTCTAGCTGTTGCCCGCGGCTTCACGTTCCGTTTGATTTTTCTAAAATAAAAGTAGCCTAAGTTACTTCTTATAACATTATCTGCCAGACAGTCCCGTAAAAATTGGTCAAGCCGTTTTGGAGATTAGCCGAAACAATCTTCTTTTTTTTTGTATACTTTCTTTGAAATAGAAAACACTGTAGTTTAAGAAAAATACATTTATTCAATGAAAAACACTTTACCATAAAATATTTGTTGCTAGTTTTTAAAGTCGGTTAAATGAGTGTGGCTTTTCCAAACTTACAATAAGACAATTAAAAAAACAATTACTAAAATCACTTAAAATAGTTTGTACAAAACACAAGTATACAACATTGTAAAAAAACTAGGATGAATTTGTCATGGTTGACATAGGAATGGCCAGTGTGCTATAATGTGCCTGTTGATGACTACAGGACTGTATTCCCTCCCGGAAGGGATAGGCAGAGGTTTATTATACAAACAGTGTGGCCCCCATGTAATATGGGGTCTTTTAATCGAGCACAAAACCAAACTCTGGGCTGCTACTGAAAACATCCTGCCCGATAGTGGGACATTGAAACATTTGGAACGAAAATCCAGCACTTCAGCAACTGAGCATTTATTTACTGATCACCTTTAACAGGTTCTTACATCTCAAGGGATTATGGCAATTGGTAGTACAAGCCTGATTCTTCCTCTGGCAGAGGCACCTCGAGCCGCTGCATTGTTTCTCCGATTCTTTGCACCTACATCTCACAGTACTATATCCAAACCGTTTGACCCTCGATAGTTTTGGTTCTACTACCCGGTTTTCGTTAACTTTCACGATTCTTTTCAAGTTTATGGCAGGCGCCGTTTTTCCCCAGTCGGTAATTACTGGCTGACGATTAACTTCTGGACTTTCAACAAAAATTACGTCATTATCATCGATTTTTTTTATCGACGAGGTTCCTAGGTCTACGCGTTTATTTGTTTTTTTTTTAGAATCTTTGTGACATGTTGGACATAGTAATGTCGGACTTTCAAAGGAAGTTATTCCACATGTGTCATGTATGATTCTATGGCAGTAAACACATGAATGTGTAGGTACTGTTTTTTCACCGCAAACTGCACATAATATTGGTTTGTGAGTGGAACTTGATTGTCGCATAGAAGCTCCAGGCAAGGGTGGCGTTAGGTCATAGGTTATACTCGTACATTGTGTAGGTTCATTCATTGGTTCATCTGCCGTTGTATCCTCGCCTTCACTTTTTATGTCCACTTCTGTGTTAACATCGTGAAATGTTTCATTTTCGGTCGTGTCGTCGAATTCTGTCTTTATTATTTTTACGGAATCTATGTGGCACGTTGGACATAGTAATGTCGGACTTTTAAAGGAAGTTATTCCACATGTGTCATGTATGATTCTATGGCACGAGTCACATGAATGTGTAGGTACTGTTTTTTCACCGCAAACTGCACATAATATTGGTTTGTGAGTGGAACTTGATTGTCGCATAGAAGCTCCAGGCAAGGGTGGCGTTAGGCCATGGGCCATAATCGTACATTGTGTAGGTTCATTCATTGGTTCACCTGACGTTGTATCCTCGCCTTCACTTTTTATATTCACTTCTGTAACATCGTGCATTGTTTCATTTCGGGTTGGGTCGTCGTATTCTGTCTTTATTTGTACACTGTGTCCTAGTAGTACGGCCGGTACTTTGTTGTTACTTTGGGGTAACAACACTTCCTCACACACGTTTGAAAAATGATTTGCGTACTCTACTTCCTGCACACAACTGCTACTACTTTCTATAAGCAGATTTTGAATGTCGTCGGCAGATTTTCTGTTTAATTCACACTCAAGATCTTCTTCAAGACAAATTTTACTGAGTAAATCGGCGTGACACTTAAATTGCATTCCTACTTTAGGATCACATCCAAAAAGCGCTTTGTAAGGTGTTTGTTGAACACATGGATGGTAAGTACAATTCTTCTGAAATTGCACAAAGTATAACCCTTTGACCCAATTACCGGAACTGTTATCTCTCATCCATGCTGTTAACTGAACATGCACATTTTCGATCAGTTCTGTGCTCGGATTAGTTGGCTCTGGGACTGGTCTACCGTTTAAGATCTTAAAGCTTGGCCACAGACTAGCTAATTCCTTTATTACGTCAGCAGTGTATTCGCGTCTATTTTCTATTTGCAAAATAGCCGGGCACCCAATTTCTAGAAAGATCTTTAGTAACTCGGAAGCGGCTTCAGCTGCGTCATTAGAAGTTAATGGTCGCAGGAATGAAAACTTTGTGGAACAATCTTGGTAATGCAAAATCCATTCATACCTTTCATCTGGCGTCGTTTGCATATCGATCAACTTTACCAGGCCGCGATTACTAAAGGCATCCATAGCACGGGTAAGAAAGATCGGGCCTTTTTTAAAAGCTGCCTTTCTCCTCTGACAAGTTTGGCATGATTTGACAAAAGCTACAACAGCGGGCGTCGGTATGAAACACGCGTACTTCAACGCCATCAACATTTTGTCGCGTCCACCGTGTCCCGTGCTGCGATGAATCTCATCGAGTACGTCATAATATTCTTCTACTGGTACTATTTTGACCGTATGGTCATCCATATCCTTTCGTTTTTGTACTAAACACTTTCGGCCCCCCTCTTCTACGATGTCATAATTTTTCGCATAATAATAGTGCGCAGAATTCCGCAGTTGCTTTGTTTCTGACGCAGCGTCAAACTCTTCTATTAATCGTATGACGACATTAATTCGTTCCTTCGACCATTCTGGTTTCTTCGATCTTCCGCCGTACAACGCCATGATTTCCTTTTCAAAACACCACCTCGACACAACAACATCTTCTTCGATGTTTGTTAAGTTAGACATTATTTACAATTTAATATTAAACGAAATCAGTTTTAAACACAAATCGCGATACGGTTACTGAAAATTACTTGTTTTGTGTATTCTAGACTAGCGATATGTCGTTAAGTTGACGTAAAACGAACAACGAACGAGTGAAACCAACGCGTGGCGAGGAGCCGAGGCTGCCCGAACACGCGCCGAATACCCCCGAGTATGCGCCGACCACGCATTCGATCGTATTTCGCTAGAGACTTACCTAAATACCGACATTACATTATCTTACTGCGCGGCACACACAACTCACACATTTTAGCTTCATTCGAATGTCGACCTTATGTTGATGAGATAGCACACAAAGGACTATGGGCAACTTACTATGGATTACTTGTACGGTTAGGTACATTTTCGTGCGCTGCGTCTACCGACTCGAAGGTGGAGGCTATTATAGCAGTAGGCATTGAACATTTTGTATGGAGTGATTTATCTGGTAATCTGTGGTAGGGCAGGATTCACATTGACTTTAATTTGGTAAGTAAGCGTCTCATACAAATGTGAACTTTATTCGTATAACATTAGATATTTATACATAACATAAAACATAAAATCACGCCTGTAATCCCCGAAGGGTTAGGCAGAGGCGCACTTATAGTACACCCACATTTCGCCAGTTATGTTTAAGTCCCATGTAATAGAGGGCGAGCCTATTGCCATCATTCGGGCACACATCCAGACTCCGGGCTGCTACTGAGAAATTCCTGGTGGAAAAACCCAATAAACTTTGCCCGACCTGGGAATCGAACCCCGGACCTCGTGCTCGCCAGTAGCGCTTGCAACCACTAGACCAACGAGGCAGTCAGTTAGATCTTTATAATTTGGTCTAGCTGTTGCCCGCGGCTTCACGTTCCGTTTGATTTTTCTAAAATAAAAGTAGCCTAAGTTACTTCTTATAACATTATCTGCCAGACAGTCCCGTAAAAATTGGTCAAGCCGTTTTGGAGATTAGCCGAAACAATCTTCTTTTTTTTTGTATACTTTCTTTGAAATAGAAAACACTGTAGTTTAAGAAAAATACATTTATTCAATGAAAAACACTTTACCATAAAATATTTGTTGCTAGTTTTTAAAGTCGGTTAAATGAGTGTGGCTTTTCCAAACTTACAATAAGACAATTAAAAAAACAATTACTAAAATCACTTAAAATAGTTTGTACAAAACACAAGTATACAACATTGTAAAAAAACTAGGATGAATTTGTCATGGTTGACATAGGAATGGCCAGTGTGCTATAATGTGCCTGTTGATGACTACAGGACTGTATTCCCTCCCGGAAGGGATAGGCAGAGGTTTATTATACAAACAGTGTGGCCCCCATGTAATATGGGGTCTTTTAATCGAGCACAAAACCAAACTCTGGGCTGCTACTGAAAACATCCTGCCCGATAGTGGGACATTGAAACATTTGGAACGAAAATCCAGCACTTCAGCAACTGAGCATTTATTTACTGATCACCTTTAACAGGTTCTTACATCTCAAGGGATTATGGCAATTGGTAGTACAAGCCTGATTCTTCCTCTGGCAGAGGCACCTCGAGCCGCTGCATTGTTTCTCCGATTCTTTGCACCTACATCTCACAGTACTATATCCAAACCGTTTGACCCTCGATAGTTTTGGTTCTACTACCCGGTTTTCGTTAACTTTCACGATTCTTTTCAAGTTTATGGCAGGCGCCGTTTTTCCCCAGTCGGTAATTACTGGCTGACGATTAACTTCTGGACTTTCAACAAAAATTACGTCATGATCATCGATTTTTTTTATCGACGAGGTTCCTAGGTCTACGCGTTTATTTGTTTTTTTTTTAGAATCTTTGTGACATGTTGGACATAGTAATGTCGGACTTTCAAAGGAAGTTATTCCACATGTGTCATGTATGATTCTATGGCAGTAAACACATGAATGTGTAGGTACTGTTTTTTCACCGCAAACTGCACATAATATTGGTTTGTGAGTGGAACTTGATTGTCGCATAGAAGCTCCAGGCAAGGGTGGCGTTAGGTCATAGGTTATACTCGTACATTGTGTAGGTTCATTCATTGGTTCATCTGCCGTTGTATCCTCGCCTTCACTTTTTATGTCCACTTCTGTGTTAACATCGTGAAATGTTTCATTTTCGGTCGTGTCGTCGAATTCTGTCTTTATTATTTTTACGGAATCTATGTGGCACGTTGGACATAGTAATGTCGGACTTTTAAAGGAAGTTATTCCACATGTGTCATGTATGATTCTATGGCACGAGTCACATGAATGTGTAGGTACTGTTTTTTCACCGCAAACTGCACATAATATTGGTTTGTGAGTGGAACTTGATTGTCGCATAGAAGCTCCAGGCAAGGGTGGCGTTAGGCCATGGGCCATAATCGTACATTGTGTAGGTTCATTCATTGGTTCACCTGACGTTGTATCCTCGCCTTCACTTTTTATATTCACTTCTGTAACATCGTGCATTGTTTCATTTCGGGTTGGGTCGTCGTATTCTGTCTTTATTTGTACACTGTGTCCTAGTAGTACGGCCGGTACTTTGTTGTTACTTTGGGGTAACAACACTTCCTCACACACGTTTGAAAAATGATTTGCGTACTCTACTTCCTGCACACAACTGCTACTACTTTCTATAAGCAGATTTTGAATGTCGTCGGCAGATTTTCTGTTTAATTCACACTCAAGATCTTCTTCAAGACAAATTTTACTGAGTAAATCGGCGTGACACTTAAATTGCATTCCTACTTTAGGATCACATCCAAAAAGCGCTTTGTAAGGTGTTTGTTGAACACATGGATGGTAAGTACAATTCTTCTGAAATTGCACAAAGTATAACCCTTTGACCCAATTACCGGAACTGTTATCTCTCATCCATGCTGTTAACTGAACATGCACATTTTCGATCAGTTCTGTGCTCGGATTAGTTGGCTCTGGGACTGGTCTACCGTTTAAGATCTTAAAGCTTGGCCACAGACTAGCTAATTCCTTTATTACGTCAGCAGTGTATTCGCGTCTATTTTCTATTTGCAAAATAGCCGGGCACCCAATTTCTAGAAAGATCTTTAGTAACTCGGAAGCGGCTTCAGCTGCGTCATTAGAAGTTAATGGTCGCAGGAATGAAAACTTTGTGGAACAATCTTGGTAATGCAAAATCCATTCATACCTTTCATCTGGCGTCGTTTGCATATCGATCAACTTTACCAGGCCGCGATTACTAAAGGCATCCATAGCACGGGTAAGAAAGATCGGGCCTTTTTTAAAAGCTGCCTTTCTCCTCTGACAAGTTTGGCATGATTTGACAAAAGCTACAACAGCGGGCGTCGGTATGAAACACGCGTACTTCAACGCCATCAACATTTTGTCGCGTCCACCGTGTCCCGTGCTGCGATGAATCTCATCGAGTACGTCATAATATTCTTCTACTGGTACTATTTTGACCGTATGGTCATCCATATCCTTTCGTTTTTGTACTAAACACTTTCGGCCCCCCTCTTCTACGATGTCATAATTTTTCGCATAATAATAGTGCGCAGAATTCCGCAGTTGCTTTGTTTCTGACGCAGCGTCAAACTCTTCTATTAATCGTATGACGACATTAATTCGTTCCTTCGACCATTCTGGTTTCTTCGATCTTCCGCCGTACAACGCCATGATTTCCTTTTCAAAACACCACCTCGACACAACAACATCTTCTTCGATGTTTGTTAAGTTAGACATTATTTACAATTTAATATTAAACGAAATCAGTTTTAAACACAAATCGCGATACGGTTACTGAAAATTACTTGTTTTGTGTATTCTAGACTAGCGATATGTCGTTAAGTTGACGTAAAACGAACAACGAACGAGTGAAACCAACGCGTGGCGAGGAGCCGAGGCTGCCCGAACACGCGCCGAATACCCCCGAGTATGCGCCGACCACGCATTCGATCGTATTTCGCTAGAGACTTACCTAAATACCGACATTACATTATCTTACTGCGCGGCACACACAACTCACACATTTTAGCTTCATTCGAATGTCGACCTTATGTTGATGAGATAGCACACAAAGGACGATGGGCAATTTACTATGGACCCCGTCCCCACTTTTTTTTTTTGATCCAACAGACTTCGCTTTTGTCTCATATTTTTCGTTAACAGCTACAAAATAACAATCCGCTGGTTTCAAGTCTTAAATATATGGGGTTTCCTGAAAAAAACATGTTTCAGTTTCAATTATCTAACGAGAATATAGATGATTGTTTTCTATTTTTCGTCACAATAAATGAGATAAAACATAATAATTGCCTACTTATTTAATATGGAACATAAAACAACAAAACATCACGCCTATATTCCACAAAAGAATAGATAGGCAGACATGTGTGGAACATCCACATTTTGCTTTATGTTGTATTTCGCGATGTAATCTATTATACTCATTTTACTTACATGATATCACAATAGTATTTCTCGTAGGGAGAGGTAGGCAGAGGTCCACCCCTATCATAGGTAGGTACTACTGCATTGTATTTTTCGACAAAATGAACGAGATCAGACACTAATATTATTAGCAACTAATATAACAATGGCCAAATAATATAAAAATAAACTTAAAACATATAATATATCAGTACGCCCGTAATTCTCTTAGGGGAAGGCAGAGATATTAAGACATCCAGACTTCGCAAGTTAGGTATTTAATGATTCCCCACATAGACGGGAATACATAACAGCACACCAGTGTTCCCCCAAGGGTTAGGCAGAGGTAAGCACACAGGTAGCTACTGAATTATATTTTTCGTCAAAACAAAAGAAATCAAACACAATGATAGTCAAATAATATACTTAATATTCAACTTAAAACATCATCACGCAACGCAAACGCAAACGCAAACGCAAACGTCATCGCGTATCATTACGCTTGTAATCCTCTAACGGAAGGGCAGAGATGTATAAGACATTCTGACTTCGCAAGTTAAGTATTTGATGATTCCCCGCATAGCCGTGTAATACATAACATCACACCAGTATTACCCGGAGACTAGACAAAGGTAAAACTTAAACTTTGGTAAGTAGTAGTGTGCGCGCCGGAGAAGATTCCAAACAAAAAAAAGGCATTGCAGCACATACCGGGCATTAATTAGCTAGTTCAAAATAAAATACTAAACATCATTTTAAAATATATAAAAAGTGTGTACCTACAAAAAAATATAGTTATATAGCTATCTATCAGGTCCAGTTAATAAGCAAGGGTCAGTATTAGTCGTGAAACAGATCAAACACAGAGTACATTGTATATTGAGATCAAAAACGCAACGTGAACAACAAGAGCAACGAACAGCCAGGTATACCAGAGTGTCAGGTAAGATTTGACAGGGCGACTATGTTTTTATTTTAATCTATTTAAAACTCTTTACAAGACACCAGGAACATTCTCAAAGTTGATTTCAACAGAGTGATCTGGAACTTATTTAAAGTGACCTGATACCGCCTTTATTCCCTGCAAGTGTAGGCAGAGATGTTATGTTATGCCATTTTAAATAAAGAAGTAAGTATACTTAAAACAAATATGCAATAAAGTAAAATAACATTCGATTTTCAATTTTTAATAATCTAACTTATTCTCTACTACAAAATAATTATGACCACATTTTATTATTTTTCCTTAAAACCCCATACATTCGACGGTCGTCGCCATAATAAAAAATGATCAGTTAGCCAAGACCTTTTAAATGAGATATGTCTCAAGTCTGTTGACTAAGTTTGGATATCGTGTTGTGGGTACCCTGGGTACACAATATCTACCTACACCTACGGGGTATACAAGCGTGAATATGTTATTTCATGGAAAATAAATACAATATGAAGTATCATAAGTAAAAACCAATACGATTTTCACTTATTTTTTCATAATCAAACATATTTTGTACTACAGTAGTACCATTACATTTCCTTCATTTCCCTTAAAACCCCATGCTTTTGACTATCGTCGCCATAGTAAAGAATGATCAGTAAGTTAAGACCTTTTAAATGAGTTATGTCTCAAGTCTGTTGACTAAGTTTCAATTTTGGGGACGCCAGTTCCCATCGTCCTTTCTGTGTATTGTTGCGTTATTATTAGATGTAGTACCGCTCGGCTCTCTCGCTGGCCTAAGTCGCGCGTCGTCGGCCGCCAACGAGTCCCCTAAAGTGCGGCAATAGTGTTGTAATTACAAACGGTCAAGCGCATACAAAACACGTTGAGTAAACCGGTACCAGCGGAACTTTAGGTTTAATTTTATCATATAAATATTACTTACTACCAACTCTGCTTTTAAGACTTGACAAAACATGTAGATTTCATTATCCTAATGTATTTATGTAGCAATGATATTATTATAAGTAAAAAGAGGTAGATAGGTTACGAACAACGGCACAAGATGGCCACCGGAGCTACTTAATAATAAGTATTTCACCGTTGCGATTCGATTCGGCACTTTAATATGGTTGCTAAGCAATTTATGCTCGTCAAAATGCTTAAGGTGAAGTCACCATCAGTTCTCCTGGTTCTTACCAGGAGAACTCCTTAACAATTAGCGCCCCTGCATCGGGAAAAGCAATATTTTGTAAAAGATGATGAGCATTTGACATTAGGCTATTGTAAATTAGATAAATTACAAACTGACTCACTAAAAAATAACCCTGTATAAAACACTTTTTACAAAAAAAAAACAACCGACTTCAAAAACAACACTACAAACTGAAAAATAACTTTAATTTCGGAAGTCGGTGGCAAAAAAACTAAAATACAGATCCAAAGACACCGACTTCCGAAATTAAAGTTATTTTTCAGATTGTAGTGTTTTTTTTGAAGTCGGTTGTTTTTTTTTTTGTAAAAGTTTTTTATACAGGGTTATTTTTAAGTCGTTTATAACCTCTTAAGGGGTCATTGTACTCATCATTATGAACAACTTTTACTATGGGACCAAAACTGAAATCGCGAAAAAAAAACCAGCTGTTCCCTACATTTTAACAAATTATTCGAACATAAATGTAGGGAACAGCTGGTTTTTTTTTCGCGATTTCAGTTTTGGTCCCATAGTAAAAGTTGTTCATAATGATGAGTACAATGACCCCTTAAGAGGTTATAAACGACTTAAAAATAACCCTGTATATGAATATCTTTTGTTTTGTACCCACCACATTTATGCAAATAAACGATTTTGATTTGATATTTAATAAATAAAGGGAGGAGGAGCTTTGACTAAATAATAACTGCCGCACGGGTCGATCGATCAGGTTAAGCTACGCTTGCCGCGGTTGGTCCGTGGATAGGTAACCATCTGTTCATACCAAGATTCCTCAGTGCCTCGGAAAGCACGTTAACCCGTTGGTCCCGGCTGTCATTTGTAGATCTTTGACAGTTGTTACGGGTCGTCAGAAGTCCAAACGTCTGACAACCAGTCTTACCAAGAGCTATCGTGTTACCCAGTAACTGGGTTGTGGAGGTCAGATAAGCAGTCGCTCCATGTAAAATACTGGTATTCAGCTGCATCCGGCCTGAAAGCCGACCCCGACATAGTTGGGAAAAGGCTAGGCAGATGATGATTTAATAAATAAAGGGGAATATGTACCTATAGATAAGAATTGACCATATTTACTTGTCGGATTTTACAAATTATAACCCTTATTTCCAGCCCATGAAGGCCAACGAGTTTGAATGAAAATAAAAAGACCTCAGGCCGCTGCTGTTACGTACCTATATCTACTTTTTTTTTTCCTGAACACCTCTCCTGTACATAATCAAGGTTTTGATTGGCTTTTATTGATTTTGCTGTACAATAGCTGGCACAGATAACTCTAGTCTTAATTGAATTGCAGCCACTGAAACTTTCCATGATGATTTCATTGACCATAGATGTAGTTATTGTCGTATAATATCTATCTTGACGTGACGATATTGTCGTGGACGTCCACGACCGCGACATAGCGATTAAGGGGGATGCACTAAGGTAGCCCGCGAAATTCAAATTTTCTTACGTTTTTTGCAATTTGCAGGTCAGTAACAGGTTGTATGTTGATTTAAATATAATTCGCGGCTGTGTCAAATATGGCTTTACAGAAGTCAGAAATCATTAGAATCAGCAATACAACTGTCTAAATCCGAACGGGATTCTACGAAGAGAGTTAGTTGTATTGCTGATTCTAATGATTATATAATTCTGTAAAGTCATATTTGTTACTGACCTACAAATTGCAAAAAACGTAAGAAAATTTGAATTTTGCGGGCTACCCTGACGCTTTCGCCTCCTGTGTATGGAAACTTATGAAGACGATGACGTCACAACGTGCACGTATTTCCATACATGATAAGGACGTGGACGACCACGATAATATTCTCACGTTAGAAATCATAAAAGTGCACAATAGCTATTCAATAAATAAAATATTAGAAAAACCATTGAAAGCATCATTTAAATTTTTGAATAAGGTGTTATAGAAATATCCCGACAAACTTTAAGGAGTGCTTTAAGGCGCTGACAAGAGGCAATTGATCTTTAAGTAGGCTTGTCTTAAACAAAAATCCTGCCAAATCCATTTATAGTTTGTGGTAGCGGAAAAAATATATATTATTCTTGAACAGATTTCTCAGAACTTGGGGTTGGGTTGGGGTTTCTTGGGTAACTTTGTAACAACCAAGTTCTGAGAAATATGTTTAGAAAAAAAATCTCGATGCAAATTAACGGTAAACTAACTTTTGACTTTGAATTCCAATCCAAAATATCTGTATGGTATTTGATTAATAACAAGAACGTCTAATTTGAATGCAGAACTTGGTTGTTTTTTATTTTCGATAATTCAACTCATTTTTGAGTAAATAGATCATTGCATATTTTGCAATAACGGACAAGCGTTGTGTCATCACTCTGCTCTTTCTTTTGTAAACAGTCTGACAGTGACCGCGCTTTAGCTTGTTTCAGCGTCTTAAACCATCGAACTGAATAACTTTTACTATGGGAGCAACTTTGAAAGAGCGAAACAAAAAACAGTTTTGTCCCATACAATTTAAAACAGTAGGTATAAACTTTAGTATGATTTTAAACTAAAAAAAAAAAAAATTCAGGCAAATCCCAAAAGTACTACATAAAATGAAATAAATACTAATACTTATTCTGGTCGACCTTTATTCTTTATTCTCAATAACCCCATATCACTTTTTTACGCCAACCGGTAGTTTTTTTGATAAAAAGTTTGAGAAACCAGATTTTTGGACTTAAAAAAATAGCATAAGGAATGGTCGTAAATATTTCGTGCTATATTAAAAAATGTTGGTTCTGACATTCCAAACAAGGCTAACACATTTTTTTTTAGTTGGCACTTTGACTCTTGGGCCGGATATGAATGGTGTCCTTTATCTTCAAGTATAGTTTTTTCAATATAAAAATGGTAGGTACCTATCTAAAAGGCTGATCAACAAATAAGTCAACTACTGTGATTCTAAGTTCACGCTTTATTACCCGATGGCTTAGGCAGAGGTGCACCCACATTTCGCTAGTTATGTTTAACTCCCATGTAATAGGGGGTGAGCCTGTTGCCATAAACCGGTATAAATCTAGTCTACGGGCTGTTACTGAGAAATTCCAGATGGAAAAACCCAATAACACTTTGTTCGACCCGGGAATCTAACCCAGGACCACATGCACAGCGGTACCGATTGCGACCACTAGACCAACTAGGCACTCAACTGCTGTGATTGGTTGACCAAAATAACAACAGCCAATCGAATCACTTGACAAAAGATATCTCAACTAGCTAGAGCTAACTTCAATAAATTAAATATTCAGAAACTATGCTCAAGGAAAATTTATTGTTAATCAAATTGACACAATACGTCAATTTGCCGTGTTACAGCCATTTCATACAATTGTCAAAGAATGACAGTTGTTATTTGAATATAAGTACCTACGGGCAATTTAAGTTGGTCAGTAATCAATTTGGTAAACAATTCATTTCCATGATGTTAGGTCTGAAGACCTACCTAACTAAAACATCACAAAATGAAATCTATGACATGCCAATCAACTTCATCCGCTCTATTTCTCTCCCGCAAATAAGATTATTCAAGGGAATGAGAACAGCCTTAAGGCGAAAGCGCTAGGGTAGCCCGCGAAATTCATACATCCGAAATAAATACCACTCTCTAAGTTTGATTTGCTCAAATTTCATGATTCCACGAAATAGTCATTTAATAGGACCGAATTATAATAATTCTATTAACTGAAATATTATAATTCTGTTAACACATATCTTTTTACTGTCTCGGATCATATTTTGACCAACATACAACCTGACACAGACCTACAAATTCCAAAAAAAAAAAAGTAAATTTGAATTCGCGCATCCCCTTAACATGAGCCGGGTGTTAATCAAAAGATGCCTGACTTATAAAGCTCCCACGAGACTACTAGACATAATTAGCTGATGCTCCACTTGTACCGTGACTTGTGACGTATTCCTACAGCCAATGCCGCACAAAGTTGAGGTCACGAGTTTTTGACCCTGAAGTAAAATTCAAACGTCGAATGTTGGTGACGTCATTCGTTATGTCATCACCACGTGTAGTATTTGTTCTGGATATTTTTTCAAAACTGTTTAGATATGCAGTCGGTCCATGTAAAATACTGGTATTCAGCTGCATCCGGTGTGACTGGAAGCTGACCCCAATATAGTTGGGAAAAAGCTAGGCAGATTCATTGATTCTTTAAAAACTGTATGATTTTAAGTTGCTTTTGTGAGGATGACAAGACTGTTGCCAGTTTTGCTGTTTATCCTATTTGATGGTCCTCGGAATTGCTAAGGCAGGAAGAACAGTTTTGGAGGAAGGGCCAAATTAGTATTGACGCTGTATCACTATTCATGCTAGTTGCTGAGCGCAGAAGTTCTTAACCTAATGATACAAAACGAACCGAATTAATTGATTCATATGCGTTAATTCAACAAAGAAATCTGTCTTTGTAGTTTAATTTAAATTGAAACCGACACGAAGCCCAGCGGAACTGACTTTGTGCTCAAGTCAAAAATAAGCCTTCTCTCGTAATTATTCATCAACTCCAGAGAGTCTAGCAACTGTTATAAGTTATAATATTCATATTGAAAGATGCAACAAAGTATCTTGCTAGTCTGTAAATCTGGAAACTTTGAATTGGAAAAAGATCCAAAAAGTCGTCATGATAAGGGCCCTATTTTGGAGGCTTGCCTTCGAATTGCAATTAACGATTGTTGTTCACAAATACAAATTTGTAAACAACAATCGTTGTGGTGAAGAAAAATAGATTTTTTGAATGTGATTAGATGTGCTACGTAATTCAACACATGTCATTTACTTGAAAGATCCAAAAATCACCTTCACAATACTAATTCATAATTATCATTCAGGGAACAGCAATATTTCAAGTACTTACTCTGCAACAAGCACAGAGTGGAGGACACCTGTGTAAACTGACATCAGACGTCATAGTTTATAACAATAAAACATATTTGCGTACCGTAGTCTATGTACTTTGTGAAACCACAGACCACAGACTACAAGTGTTGAAACAAAAGACAATCTGTCCTAGACAAGTGTTCTTTTGTGATCCGGTTGAACTTAAAATAAGACGATTTAGAACATGTTTTTTTATTCTACATATGTTGATACCGTTCTATCCTTAGTATTCTAGGCTAACATAGCGTTATCTCTGTTAAGCTAGGGTTTCGTAAGACTGCGGTGTCCGCCACATAGCGTCCGTAATTTAACATCGAATGACACTGTAACGTTGCTTTATGAAAGTCAGTTCCCTAGAGAGTATTTTTTGAGACCGTAAAGTCAAACCCCGGTGCTATCATTTTTATGACGGCCGTTATGTGGCGGCCTCCGCTCTTCTCGGAAATCGTAGCTTTAGGGGTTTATTTATAAACGTTGCTGAAAGTTAAGTAATGATTAGCAACTGTTTAACCGTACATTTTTGTCGTTTAAACGTTTTTTAACTGTTGGAGTGTATTTACAGGTCAGTTTTCAAAGTCTAAAAGTATGGAAACAAAATGAAGGTGAACTGTTAACTCTCCAACTAACCTATTATGCTATTGTGTCGAGTTGAGCCCACGCCATAGTTCATGTGTCCACAACCTGCAGTATGCAAAACATCTTGTGTCAGTCTGCGTCCTGGGCCTCAAGTCTGCTATTACAATAGTGTCAGAATGGTCGATCATTGATTTCATAATTGTTGATTTTGACAAGTTTGGTAATCTACTATTATAATGGCATCATTATGACTTTCCAATGGTCGGCCACTGACACTACATTGAAAGAAATTGCATATATTGGTAATCTCGTACATAATGACAAATGAATGACATTTCTACTAATGGGTTTTATAATAATGGCAATACGACAATGCCATTATAATAACACAATTATATTACGAGAACATTGACCGACCAATGATCGGCCATTATGAATTTACCAGATTACGAACTTTTAGCAAAATGACAATGGGATCGTGTTGGAATGACTGAATTTATAAAAATGGCAGACTTGGGCCCCTTATCGCTGGGCTATTGCTGCCTTTCTTTGCTTCTGTACGACAAATTTTAAGCCAATTTTCACTAACACTAGATATATATAAACGCCTAAATATTATTGCACTGAAAGATTTTCAACTCTCGGTGCTGAGCCGAGCGTTGAAAATCGAACAGAGCGCATTTATTTAAGGTGTAAACTAGTGTTAGTGACAGCGGGCATTACAGTCATAGTCAGCACCCTAAGGGCCATAATATGTGTCGCCTAGTGTATGTGAAAACAAGCATTAGCATCGGCGACTGCAGCAAAGCTACGTGTCATTCGCTCTCAAAACTCTTCGCGTTCGGTCGTGGTAAAAAATAATTGTTACCATCGGCGGCGGGGCGGGGTAATTACGTAAAACACTTACAAAGGCATCCACATGCATTGCGTTATTTATTTAACCATTTATGTACAGTAAAGAGACAAGAAGAAAACGAATAGAAAAATACGTCAAACTCCAAATACAGGCACTTTTGAATTGTTAACGGGTCGGTCAGTCAGAAAGATGAAGCTAGTTGCCCATTCCAAAGCGTAGTAGGTACCTATGGAGAAGAACGGACAAGAAACTCGACGGACAATCTTTTAAATCAAAATATTGGTTACAAACATTAGTCATGTGAGAACAATTTAGAAAGACGTGTATGTTAAAAGCTTCCGTCAAAGATGTAAATATGTACTAAGATACTGGTAGACAGGCAGCTGTGAACTCGTAGAAAAAAATTGCGTCCAACTGTGGCCGCAAAATGTACGCACATTACAATAACACAATGACAGCAAAAAATAGGACAAAAAATAAATAATAACCTGTGGCAGCTAAGAGATGACCAGTCCCTACTGACGGCGCCCGTTCGAGCATGGCACATGGATCAGCAGCATTCAGCTCAACCATTTTTAAGCGAGCTTAATAATCCAACAAACACGCTATCATGCTTACATGTGCTATGCAATTATACAATACTAGAATTTATACAATGAACGTAAAAAGGTGGTGCTTTTTATAAATAAATCTCTTCCAGCATACCTGCCTATAGGAATTTATTAATACGTTGTTGGCCAGATGAATTTTTCAAACATATTAATCAATGGTTGTGCGATTGATTACCTTCCAAATCTTTCTTTCTTTTTTTTAAAATGTGTTGCGGAATAAGGGTGCTTTTCCACCAGAGGTGTGCGATGCAGTTATACTGCGAGGATGAGAAAGCTAAGCTACGAAGCTATGTGACGGTTTCCACCAGCGCTATGTGGACCAATGAATATGATTGTTGGATATCAAACAAACGCATCCATAGTACGCATGCATATCACGCATCCTTCCATATAAAAAACATAGCTTAGTTGAACTCGTTTCCACCAGTGCTATGTATGCTATGTGGACCAAGGAATATGTATGATTGGTGTTTATCAAACGCATCGTATACCTACGTAGCATAGCACATCTCGGGTGGAGAAGCAGCCTTAGGGTGCTGTTCCGCAGATGCACGTTCTCACTAAAACGCCGCGACTGGCTAAATCGCTAATTGCCCATGCTAAAGCTCAATTTATATTGCCGCAGAACGGAATGGAAGCGATTTTTTTTTGTACAAAGCATTATGAACTTTATATCAATAGTGTAACGTACAATGGTACAAACTAGATACAAGCCAAATCACAGGTCACGTTTTCTGGAGAATTCTCGCACTTTCTTGGTACTTTCCGCAGTTACAAGATCATATTATCTAGTTTGTACGTTACACAATTGACATAAAGTTCATTTTGCTATATTGTAACGATATCGTTAAAAAAACTCGCTTCCTTCTGTTCCGTGGCAATGTAAATTGAGCCTAAAAGTATCATGGTCAGCAATTATGGCCCCCATTGTATAACGCAATCCTAATAATAATCGTTTTTATATTGACCATTCAATACGGCGTCGTCGCCGTCGTTTTATGGTGTACATTATAAAGAGTATTCTATTGTATTCTACGCAGCCGTATGTTTTGAAAATCCATTTTCATCAAAACCAACTCAATGCAATGGTTGTTGTTGAACTGTCAAAATGAAAGCGATTGTCATTACGGTGATTCCTTCAACGCCGCCCGCGAAATTCAAAATTTCGTACGTTTTTTTTTTTTACAAATTGTAATGCTGTTTAACTTATCATCATCATTCTTCTACTTTATCCTAATTTATTTGGGGTAGGCTCAACATGTCTTTTTCTTCCATACTTCTCTATTAGTTGTCATATCGGTAGTCAGTCCCTTTCTGTCTGTATCATCTGTCACACAGTCCATCCATCGTTTCTTTGGTATTCCCCTATTCGTACAACCATCCACATGCATACCTACTCAAAACTTTCCTGGCGACAATTCCCTCATTCCTCCGCATCACATGTCCATACCACGGCAATCTTTTCCACAAAACTTTTCAGTCACCGGTGTCACTTTTAGACTTCCTCTTATATACCTACTCATTTCTTATTCTATCCATTCGGGTGATCTATTCCCATCCAATACCAAGAGCTTAATACCATTTGGTATTAGTTTATTTCCGAATTTATTTTCTATTCCCAACGAGTACCACATTTTAAAACCAATACCAAAACAAGTTTGAAGAAATCAGATACAGTCAGGTTCAGTAAAATTAAAATGCTTTGAGTGATTTTAAGTAATGTTTAATCAAGATTAGGGTTTGAATATAAATCACATATAATTGCGTATCTTAATAATAAATCACCTAAAAATTTGGCAAAAAATCGAATATGAATAGTTAAAGTACTGAAAATCTAACAAAATTATAAAATATCACAAATAATCAACTTTTAATGTAACAATGTTTTTGGCAACAAACATCAAAAATGGTGAATTTACTTACAATCTAACAATATTTATAAAATATCACAGACAATCAACTTTTAAAATAATTATGTAGCTTAGTAGTAATAAATCAGCATTTTTTTTTGCAAAGACGTCAAATATAAATAATTTGCTAACATTTAAAAGTAGTACTTAGGCATTTTTAAGTAGGTAATAATCAGCAAAATTTTAAAATTTCACCAAATAGAAGTTAGACCCTTAATTTTTCTAAACAGTGACCAACGCTAATTTTCTGTTCACGGAGTTGGTCAGTAACGTATGTGATCCACCGATTCTTCGCTATAGTTTCCGTTGCACGTCGCTTTGCGTCAGGTGCATTGGTCATGTATTGATTAACAACTACTGATTGCAAATCTGCGTCTTCTTTCAGAGCTTTTAGAAGCTGATATAAATTGGCATTTTTGGGCACAGTGGAGTTTAATTTCATATGCCAAGACTCTACGGAATTCGTGGTTCGATGGGGTTCACCATAAACACACCAAGTGTCCACAAAACTCTCGTCTTCCAACCATTGCGACACCATGTAGTTATTAAATGCTTCAATTGCGACACTTTCAGGACTATCTTCCATAATGTACGAGGGCTGCACTGAAAATTTCGGGAATCAAGGAAGTGACACAACATTACTATTTAAAAATGTATTTATTGCTTTTCGAAGTATTCTCCGCGAAATTTGACACATTTTTCCATACGATGGAACCAATCATTGAAGCAACCATTCCATTCGGAAGTTGGGGTCTCCAAAATGGCCGTTTTGTAGGCGTCCACAGCTTCTTCAGGTGATGAAAATCTCTGTCCACGCAATTTATTCTTTATTTTAGGGAAAGTATAGAAATCATTAGGGCTTAGGTCGGGGCTGTACGGCGGATGGTCTAATAATTCTATGTTTTCTTGCTCTAAAAACTCTTTTGTTCTGTGCGCGGTGTGAGAACTCGCATTGTCGTGATGGAGGAAGATGCGGCGGTTGCAGTTATTTTTACGGAGTTTAGAAACGACCTGTGGCAAACAAATGCTAGCATACCATTCTGCATTAACCGTTCTTTGTCCCTCAAGAGGAATAGTCGTAACATGGCCGGTTTTGGAGACAAACGTGGCCACCATTTTTTTTGCAACACTCCGTGAACGAACAATTTTTGTTGGCTTTAACTCATTTTCGAACACCCAAACTCGTGACTGGTTTTTTGTTTCGGGTTCGTACGCGTATATCCAGGATTCGTCACCTGATACAATGTTGTATACAGCATTTGAGGATCCTGCGTGGAATCTTTCGAGAGTTCTGACGCACCAAGTAACGCGAGCCGCTTTTTGCTCTTCACAGAGCGAATGCGGTATCCATCGGGAAAACAACTTTTTTACACCTAATTGTTCATGCAAGATTATTTGTATTTGACTCATGCCAATGTCTAAAGTTGCCTGAATTTCGCGGTATGTCACATGTCGATCTTCCTCAATCAGCTTACGCACAGCATCAACGTTTTCTTGGGTGACTGCAGTTTTTGGACGACCTTGACGGGGATCATCACTGAGCTTGACACGTCCACGTTGAAGTTCAGCAAACCAGCGATAAATTGTGGTTTTGGATGGGGCTTCATCACCAAATGCAGAAATCATCCGGTCAACACACTGTTTTTGTGTTAAACCAGTTCGAAAGTCATAATAAATCATCGCTCTTGAATTTTCTCGAGTCAATTCCATTTTCTCAACGACTAAACAAGTTTGACAAAACCTTGTGACAAGACCGAGAGTCTTTTTTAAAATAAATAAATGGTATTCGATTTTTAAAACCAAGGAGTTTTCAATTAAAAAGATTTTAATATGACAGGAACAATGGAAATATTCCATTCCCGATACTTTTAGTGCAGCCCTCGTAGCACCAGCCTTGTGATATTAAGTCTCGCGGAAGTAAAGGCAGTAAAGATGAAAGTCTTATATGTCTTCGGGTGATTTTTTGTCAGATTCAGATCTTTTGCTTTTTTCCATACATTTTTGGAGTAATGAAAGTAACACCCTTTTACCTCAACTGAGGGAAAGACAGCTGAAATGGCTCATTGCTGCTTGTTCAAAATCTGTCATAAACTTAGAGGGTTCCCATCCCGGAATATTTTGTTTCAAAATTTCAAATAAAGTGTTGTATGTTTCTTCTGTTTTAGAATTCAGTAAAACATAAATTAGAGGAACTATGCGAGTGTGTTCTTCGTCGCTTTTAAGATCTCCATGGATAGAATATAACTGGACAAGTGGCACAGGGCAACATTTAAACGTCCCATCACATTCATAAGCTTTAATTTTTGCAATTTGCGCTAGTTGATTTGGATGGGCCAAAATAATTATTCGGGTATTAGACTCGTCTTTATAATCATACAGTACAAAATCTCGGAATTGTAAAGGGAACAAGGGCCGGACGCGAGAGATCGCCGCCGCCGATCGCCTCCGTGAGGATACGGCGGTGCTCCGCCCAAGCTGGGCAGACCTCCAAAACTTTGTGTAGCTGAGTGTACACAAAGTCACGCTTTGGTATTCGTTAGTAATAGATTTTTTATTTAAAAAAATGTGGTACTCGTTGGGAATAGAAAATAAATTCGGAAATAAACTAATACCAAATGGTATTAGCTCTTGGTATTGGATGGGAACAGATCATTCGGGTAACACCACACATTCCTCTCATTCCTCGTGTTTCTGTGACCGATAAAATTATTTTTCTGTCTTTCTTTCTTTCTTAGTAAACGCTGTTTTACTTATATAGTATGTTAAACGAAATTATTTACGTTGCAATTATTTTAAAATAATGACTAAATTATATCATATAAATTAAATTTAATATAGCTTTCGTAATTACTTGTGTTACTTGTAAATCATCATATTTTGACGAAATATCAGCCTCACACCAAATAAAAACCAAGACAGCGCTATCAACAGTGATGTGAGGCCGGTTTCGTAAACATGACTGTGTGCACTCCAGCGAGGTGTAGTTTAGTTGTAAATTTGTGCGTGTGAGCGTGTATGCACAGAGCGAGGTGTAGTTTTGGCATGGCTTCACTGCTTTATTTGCAGCGCTATCTATGTCTTGGTTTTTTATTCGGTCTGAGAAAGCAGCAAATACCTATAATTTATACAACAATACCGACAACTATAATATATACAATATATACCGACAACTATAATTATTATGATTTAAAATGCGTAAGAAATGTTAAATTTTGTTGGCGACATAGACGGGATCCTCCAGAAAAGTATGCAGTATGCTACGAAAGGCTGCCAGTGAAAATACCTTCATCGTTCTCATAGTAAGAAAATAATGTTCGTGTTTGTTTATTCGTCGGTTCATATTGTTAGATAAGCTTCGAATAGAGGAAGCCATGTGAAGGAAAACAACACGTTTATAATAACGTGTCGACGCTATGAAAAACGATAATTTCGTCTGACGGATGACTTGTCATTTTGACAATTATTTTTAATTATTCGATAAACTTCTATGTATGAACAGTCAAGGAAGGTGCATAACATTTTCTAATGTAATACACCTTAACTTAATTTTTACTTGCACCTAAAATTGTATAACATAATTAATCGTTCCGTGACCGTTCACCGTGCATTAATCGAGAACCTCTTACGTTTTTAATTACCTTTGCAAAAGGGGGGTTATCAATTTATTAATAGAGCTGACAAATCAAACTAAACAACTGTCAGTCTAGAAAAGCTGTCAGTTTTTCAAGTTGTCTGTGGGGGAGTAGTGAACGAATTTTGATTGTCTATGAGTGTAGCCAAGTACCCAACAACGCAATGCGTAATATTATCAATTTTTCATGATAAGGGTATTAATTTTGGACTATGTGTTAAAGCTTACTACAGCCTAGCTCAATATTTGAGTAAGGCTTGTAGATAAAACTCTTGATGTAATAAAATCTCCGCAAATGTTATCGTTGTTAAATGATGCGTCCCTCATAAAGGCTACTAGGTATCCATAATCGGTGTGAATAAACGTAAGCCCTATGACATTTTACCGTGAGGGCCTGCGGCCACTGCCGGCACGGCAAGGGATTTTTATGCGACGAATAGAAATATAGCTTAATAGTATGACAATAAAATTGAAATTCTAATGATAATGCCTAAGGACGTCGCGGCATGCTTAAGGACGTCGTGGCATGCTTAAGGACGTCGCGGCATGCCTAAGGATACCGCAGCATTGTTGCGGTAAGTATACTCTTGTGATGTCGAAGAATCCCCCCCTGCCATGCCGTGTCGCCGCGCCGGTGGCAGCCGGCCCGAACACACTGGTTCTAACTTAATGCGAGGAGTCAGAGACAATTCAAACCAGCTACGTTTTTATAAGCCTTATTTGCAATTTTGTACTTTTAATGTTTTTCTCTGTTTATTTCTCTGAATAAAACTCATTCGTTCAAAGACAATAGCTTTAATTTTGACAGTTCAACAACATCCATTGCGTTGAGTTGGTTATCGTGAACACAGATTTTAAAACATATGGCGCAATGGATATAGTTGGATTAACAAAATGAAAGCGATTTTAATTATGAGGGCGCTATCAGAATTTTGGCGACGTGTATTTGACAGCTATTTACGACGTTGCTAGCTTTTTAAATGTACCCACCCTATTTAGAGTGTATTACGCTATTAGGCTGCTGACTATGAAAGTAACACTTGTGGTGCGGTCACATTTAGACATTGTTACATTAAACTCATCGCAATCATCATGATTTCAGTTGAAAGACGTCCACTGGTCGACATAGGCCTCCCCCAAGCACCGCCACTTCGACCGGTTGTGCGTCTCACGTCCAGCGGAAGACGTAGCGTTGGAAGGCCTCCCACAAGGCGGACCGACACCTGGGGGCCAGGTCTGCTAACGCAGTTGTGTCCGAATGGCCGATTATTGGCACCGTACTAGCAGAGTTTGACAGTTTTGCTAATCTCCTAATTGAAAGGCGTGTTTATAATTTTCCGATGACGTGCCACTGATACTCCATTCGAAAAAATGTCTGTATTTGGTAATCTCCTCCTATTATTTTGAATTCCTTATGGACCACTGTGACGCCGCCGTGCCGTTATGAATTTAGGAGGTTACAAACTATTGGCACAATGGTCATGGTGCCTTGGTATGGTCTTCATAATGACCAATTATTGAAAATAGCAGACTTGGCCCCCTGGTGAAGGCCACAGGAATCCGCTGGATGCGAGAACCACATTAAACTCGTCATTTGGCAATTTAAGTAAAACGTCATATTTTTGACGCCGCCATTTGCATCGTCAAACTGACAAGGTTCAAAGTATGGTTATGGTTGTCGTAAGTCGACCGTCCACGAGTAAAGGAAGGCGACAATAGTCCAACAATGAATGTCTTTGGTCTGCTCCAAAAGTATCTGAGGTTAAATTCTTACGCAATCACTCACTTAAAGCGAATTAGTAACAGATGCATCTGTATTTAGAAGGTTCCAACGTTATTTCTCACTACTTTTTCCAATGAATGAATGAAATGCACCAACCCCAGCGAGGTTAAGCCATCAATTATTATTTAAATAGTGAAAAATCGACGAAAATTGAATTAGGAATTTTGGCATTAAGTATTAAAATAATCAAATCGCTCAATTTGTAAGCACTATAAATTGACGTCCACAGGTACGTTTTCTGATCGGTTTGTTTAAATTTCCATCCGATACTTTTGGAACAGACTATACCTAGTTTACACCAGTGTAGTGGTTGTCATTAGTGCCCCAGAAGCACTTTTAAGTTAGTTTTAAATGTAATTTGTTTACTTCTCCAAACGAAATTAGCACGAATGAGTTATGTATAGTTTACATGAGGTTAGTAGGTACTTGTCACTAACACGTGTAAAGTGATAAACGTGCTGAATTAGTGCTTCGTATTAGTGGAAGTAAATAGAACCTCGGTTAGCTACTAATGGCAAGTACCAAAAGCTCGTGTAAACAAGGCATCGGAATTAAGTCAATGATAAGTAATTTAAAAAACCTGAAATTAAAAACAAGGATAAGTATGTGAAACTATTACAATACGATAACTGATATAAATATTATTACAGTAGGTTTGTTATTAAATATTTACGACTGCGTGCTATGCAAGTGATAATATTGTCTAGCTAGTTTATTACGAATACAGTGGGTGCACATTTTGTATCTTCTTTGATATTCAACTGTTTCTGTAGTCCCATGAAACATGAGGCTCCAGGGGCTAGTGTGAATCTCTCTCTGGGTTCATTTGAGTGATCGAGTCTGGTTTAACCCAGGGACCATTTTGGTTACCCATTGAAAGGGTTTTCGATGGGGTTTTTCTAAGCGGTTAAACAAAAACCCATACGATATGGGTAACCCTTTTGAACGGCTTAAATTAAATTTTGGTAACCCGTTGAAAGGGTTTTCGATAAAAACCCATACGGTATGGGTAACCCTTTTGAACGGCTTACTTAAAGTCATTGAAAATTACCCACACCGTATGGGTTTTTGATTAACTGCTTAGAAAAATCCTATCGAAAACCCGTTCCATTGAAAGGGATTTCGATAGGGTTTTTCTAAAATGGTAACCAAAATGGTCCCTGAGTAGAATAGAGATAGATTGGTCATGCTACGCGAGCTGGGCGGATATCGAAATAACATAATATTATGATTTTTTCATGTCACTATGGGTTACATAATGATAAAGGTAACCCATTGAATGGGTTACCCCTTCGGAAGGCTTAACCCTTAACCGGGGTGGTACGGTCCGTGGTTTAATCACGCTGGGGTCGGTGCATTTCATTCATTCACTGACAGCTGACAGACAACGCACAGCCTAAGCTGCTGTGTCGAGAAGCATGAAAAGGCTTGTAATTTAAGAATCTTTTAACTAAGGCCAAAACTCAAATAAAAAAAAAAATTTTTTTTTTATCAAAAATAGTTTTCACCACTGTTTTTTTTTAATCAACTAAAATTCTTAGCTCAATGGTGTTTTAATAGACTTCAAGTGTGAAAGTATTCAACAATTCGTCATGTTAATACAGCTGCAAAACTCGACGACAAAACCACGATTCAACCATTGAAATAAATGTAATCAATGCATACGTCAGACACTTTTTTTTACGTCAAACACTGTATTTTCTAATTGACTATTTTAGTCTGAACGTTAAAACAATATGCACCCACGCTACAATACTACACCTTAGAGTATGAATGACTAAATACATAGAGCGCGTCCTCGAAAGTACGAAGTCTCGGGCCAGGCGGGGTAATTGCGTAACACACTATCAGTAGCAATGGGTTTAATTTTGACAGTTCAACAATATTCATTGCGTTATTTACGTTTTTGCGCAGACAAATTTTTAGAACATATGAAGCAATGGGTCAGCAATATACTTATTGCTAATCCATAAATAAGTAATAAGTATACTTCAAAATCATTCAAATTCAGATTGATAGTGTGTTCCGCAATTAGGCTGCTGGTAGTCTACATTGTGTAAGTACCAAGCAACTGTGTTTATAAGCTATAATATAAGGTTGAAAATGCAATCGCAGTGTTTGTGAGTTTAAAACTACCAACAAAATTTAACTAGGGTTTTTTGTTAGCACCTATTAAAATAAATCATAAATACAGTGAGACCCACGACTATTATAGCGGAAATTACTGGAAAGTAAAAATACGTCACTAAAAGCTAAAGCAAGCTCAAGCTAAAGTGGTAACCTACATGTTGTTTCTCTCTACAACGGCGCTCTTTGCGCTGGCTTTTCCGTTTAACAAACGACATTAATTGTGTTTACTTATAATTAATCCAACATAAAAAGGAAACAATGACACCAGTAGCAACACCTCCGCCGCGAAACCGTCACAGCGAAACTGCAGTAGTTCAATTCAACTGGCTCGCGTCATGTTTCGCTACTCGAATCGGATGCGACTAGCAGAACATGACGCGAACCAGTTTAACAGAACTACCGCGATTTCACTGCTATGATTTCGCGGTGGAGATGTGCTACCGACGTGAATGAGATCAAATTTCGGCGATATTAAAAACCGCTGTGTTTTTTCTCAGGCTTACGTATCGACGACACTGCCGCTATACGAAAACTATTGCAAGATTAGCAGCCAGATAAAAAACCAGCGCTCTACAGCCTGTATTCATACTCTAAGAGAAACATTGAAAGCATACTGGCTGCGTTGCAAACCGGGCAGGTACCACATTCTGACGACTCCGTGGAGTTTTCTGGCACTGGCGGTGACGAGTCCACGGATTTTCTATCTTTTTTATTATCTAACGGGAAACATAAAAATAAAGAAATTAAAAAATACGTTTTTTTTTTATTCGTTTGAAAGACATAAAGACACCAAAAACAAAACAAAAACAAGGTAGGAGAAATATATAGGTAATACTTATTTAGATATTATTTATTAAAATATATATATTTATTAAAATATTTTATATGTTGTTTCTATTTTTCTTTAAATTTCTTATAGTTTACGTTTTGCCATTTGGCTACGGAGCCCTACAAAGTCCACCCTTTAACGGGCATCGCAAATGGTACAGTGACATAGAAATTACGTCAAACACAGCAACATCCTTCAGTGTGCTAAGGCTAGTAACGACATTAATGCGATCAAAGTTCAAAATTTACGATGATAATAAAATTGTGTAAGACATTGGAATAGCAATTGGAGTAGCAATGTCTCTAATGCAATCATAAAATTAAAAAGCAAATAAGAAAACAGAACAAAGAAAAAAAAAACAACTAAAAAAAAAGCTAACTTAACATTTCAGATCATACTTTTGTATGTATGTACACACGGCTACACATCAAGCTATTGCTATACATTTCCAGTATAGGCTGATCTCGCATTGTATTGCTACACACTTCATGGCGGTACCCCTCACCCCAAGGTCACATGAATTTGTTACGCAGCTACTCGCCACGTGTTCAAACCGCCATAATGTTGGCATCGGGCTGTACGTACGAACGCACATAGGAGTATTACACATAAAAAACCGGACAAAATTGAAAATAGTGATGTTAATCCAACCACACCCAAAATACATGTTTCTTTACCTACGATAACCGGTTTATCAAAAGGCAGACCGCCAACCCTCAACTCCCGCGCAAGTGCCACACAACGTCAGTCGGAACCCAGTCATCGCACTGTACGCGTGTCTTTGTTCTCGGCGCTCTCGTTTGTGTTTATCAGTTTTCTGTGCTAAAATGGCTTCGTGTAGCAAACGACAGGAGACTAACTATTCGGACATGGATATAGAAGGTTAGTACTATAGATTGAAGTTTATTTTACTACGTTTCTTCCAAATTTATTACTTGTTCATGTACAACTTCATGTCCACCCGAAGAAACAAGTGTTCTTACCCGTTCTTTGAAATATTTCAAGACCAGCTTCAAAGAAAGATGGTCAGCAGCCCGTAATACTGATAAGAGATTCGTAGAAAACAATATGGAATGGCTTAATGTATCACTGGAACTACCTTCTTGGACCCACAAAGCAGGCCGACGAACAAAAGAATTCGGAGAATTGTGTGATCGAAGCAAGCGTCGAAGAACAAAAGATTTACGGGACCGGGTACCTGTTGAGGAATTGACGTACGCTGCAAGCGTGAGTCAAGGTACTTCGGGAAATGTTGATGCGTCTAAGATTATGAAAGAAATAACGTCAACGCCTACCAGAGCTAAAAAGTTCCGAAAAGCAATACGGTCAGCTAAAAAAGTACCAATCGCGAGAAAATACACACCACAAGAAGCATTAGCGTTATTTGTAGAAGGTAATTTTACAAGAGGGCAGTGGGAATTAATACAAGGTGGCCGAAAAGAAATTTATCCTTGCTATTCGCTTTTACAAAAAGTGAAAAAGGAGTGTTATCCCGCAGAAGATAGCATAAAAGTTACTGAAACTAGCTTTGAAGTGGAACTTCAAGCTTTGCTGGACCATGCAGCTTTGCGACTACTTCAGTATTTAAAAGTGATTGAAACATTATCAGAGTTTGAGAAACAACATCTTACCTTAATATCAAAATGGGGCTGTGATGGATCTAGCCAGACACAGTTTAAGCAGACATTTGCCAACACTGGCGACGATGATGCCAACATATTTTTAAGTTCTCTTGTACCTGTGAGAATGGTTGTTTCTATTAGTGGAGAGGCAAGAAAACTTGTATGGCAAAATCCAGTGCCTTCTTCAGTGAGATTCTGTCGTCCTATCCGGGCTCGGTTCATTCACGAAACAAAGGATATCACAAAGGAAGAAATCACCTATATTGAAGAACAAGCAAGGAATCTCAAAGAAACAACTGGTATGGAAGATTCCGTTAAAATAAATCACACCATTTTGCTCACAATGGTCGATGGAAAGGTGTGCAATGCCGCGACTGATACGGCTTCAACAATGAGATGCTACATATGTGGACAGACATCTAAGGACTTCAACAAACTTGAAAGAAGTAATGTTTGTGAAGAGTCTCTGAAATTCGGACTCTCCATTCTGCACGCGAGAATTCGTTTCTTCGAACTATTGTTGCACCTGGCGTACAAAGCGCCCTTACAGAAGTGGCAAGCCCGAACGGCAGAAGACAAAAATGTTTTGAAAGAAACAAAACAGAAAATACAAAAAAGCTTCAAAGAAGAGATGGGCCTTCTTGTTGACATACCCAAAGTCGGTTACGGCAATAGTAACGACGGAAATACGTCGAGAAGATTTTTTGACAATCCTGAATGCTCATCTCGGATTACTGGAATAAATATAGATTTGATAAAAAGGTTCCAAATCATTCTTGAAGTGATATCAAGCGGATATGATATTGATCCGGCGAAATTCGATGACTTTGCTCACACAACTGCCAAACTGTACGTGGAATTGTATGGTTGGCATCCTATGTCACCTACAGTTCACAAGATTCTGATGCATGGCGCTCAAGTAATATCAAGTCACATTGTACCTATCGGACAGCTATCAGAGGAGGCTGCTGAAGCCCGGAACAAACATTTCCGTAAATATCGCGTAGACTTTGCAAGAAAATTTTCAAGAGTGGACTGCAATAGAGATATTTTAAATAGGCTGTTGCTGACATCTAATCCCTTCATCAGCTGCAATCGAATAAAACGGAAGAAGAAAGTCTTTTTCCCAGGAAGCTATTAGTATGCTGCTCACGAAAACACTGAATTGTGACAGTTCCGACGACGAAGATGATGTGGACCAAATCACATGTGAACTCGGAGACAGTGATTCTGATTGATTCGGTCTCCTCATGATTATCCTCTTGAAAACAAATCCTGTTTTAAGAGTAAATACTCTCTTAGATTTCTAATTTTTTTAAAATTGTTTTCTTTTTAAATAAATACCTAATTATGATGAATTATTGACTTTTATTTCATAAAATAGTAAAATAAAATATAAAATAATTTTGTCCGGTTTTTTATGTGAATTACTCCTATGTGGAACGTGATGAAAACTTATCTAAACCTAATGAAAAAACATGCTTACGAACAATAGAATGCGCGCACAAACAGTCAGTAGCCGTAGTTATGCGCCAAATGTGTAACGATAATGGTTTATTGCTACATAAACAGGCGTCACTAAGGCGATCGATGGTTAAGAGACTAAAGCCACACTTATTCAGTTCTTCAGCTTTTGTCCATAGAAAAACACGATTGAAAAACGCGGAGAGCTGAACGGATGCGTACACATCTCCATACAAAATCGTTGCAAAGCCCAGGTACGCTTGGGAGATTTTTTTTCGCGCACTCGAATTACAACACTGCTTAGCGCCCAGGTATGAAAATCCAACAAAAAAAATCGTCGCATAATAAAATCACCCTGGGCCTTAGGGGGAATGGGGGATGCGCTAAGGTAGGCCACAAAATTCAAATTTTCTATTTTTTTTTATAATTTGCAGGTCAGTGTCAGGTTGTATGTCGATAGAAATATGATTCGCGCCCGTAACAAATGATGTACTTATCTACATATTTTATCGTTCGTAGGATCGTCGTTTGGCCTCAAATGTCATGATTTCAATAGGATAAATACAAAATTAAATTATAATTAGCTAGTCAAATATTTGCTACGGTCGCTAATCGAGTGTGTGTGTGTGTGTGTGTGTGTTCTAAGGCAAGGCGTTATTCACAAGCAAAATCGATTTTGAAATGTGCGTAAGGTTTTATGCTCGTAACTGTACCAGTAACCAGTCATTTGCATTGGTTTCCATTTCCTCACCATGCGGTGTGTTTGCGTGATTATAACGTCCATGATTTTCGCAGTTCAATGCAGGACGCGGGCCTTCCAAAAGGATGTACAGTCAGGGAAATTAATAGTTTCGCAGATTGACACACTACGTCATTAAGCTGCCGCGCGCCGTGTTATATAGCCATACGCATACGACTATTATATACTCCATTTATTATTACATTAGAAAAATAACAATATCCCCTCCCGTTATTTCGATATAAATTTATAATAAACTCCGTAATTTCACGTGCAAATCAATTTAATCAACTTACCGTTTACATAACTCAAGTGTAGGTATTAATTTCATCAACAATTAATTTTTGTTATAAGCGACTCTCAAAGATTAGCAGTTTACTACTTGCAATCATTTGAATTTACCTACTGTTGTGCAATGAGCAGTTAGCTCAAATATCGGTATCATGTCAGAATTTAGATAATGAAAAAACCGGCCAAGTGCGAGTCGGACTCGCGCACGAAGGGTTCCGTTCCATTATCTATAAAAAAGGCAAAAAAAATCACGTTTGTTGTATGGGAGCCCCCCTTACATATTTATTTTATTCTGTTTTTTTAGTACCTATTTGTTGTTATAGCGGCAACAGAAATACATCATCTGTGAAAATTTCAACTGTCTAGCTCTCACGGTTCATTAGATACAGCCTGGTGACAGACAGACGGACGGACAGACAGACAGACAGACGGCGGAGCCTTAGTTATAGGGTTCCCGTTTTACCCTTTGGGTACGGAACCCTAATATTATTTTAATAATACGTGTCTTCAAAGTATTCTCTCCTTCTTCAACAATTCGTTATGAAAAAGTAATAACTATCAAGTTTTCACTCAATCCTCTCTAGAGACTGTTGTTGGTAGTGTTAATCTACTTTTATTGTTGACTGTCCACTTGTTTTCTTCATTGCCAACATTACCAAACATTTTAATGACGTGATTAAACTTAACATATTTTAATAATTAAATACAAACGTCATTTTCTGTTGCCATAGGTACGTCGAAAACCAGTTATATCCCAAAAAGATCATTGAGAACTTGTCTCAAAAATCAAGTTTATTAATATTTACAACTAGTTTTTAGTTTTGCAAGAGTTGCTTCATTAGCATATAGGTAAGTGAAGATATAATACGTCTTCTAGATTTCATACCATTGTAGAACGTTTAATAACGAGGTTACGAGGTCGTGAGGGCGGGAAAAACTTATGTATAATGTAAGTATAGCCTAAGACCCTAATTGCGGAATATGCTTTAAATCTGAAGCAGTTTTCTGCGTATTCGTAATATACATACGTGTAAGTCTTTCAGCTAACCACAGATGACATTCACGATACGCTTTTTGCTCTATCGTTCTGACACAAAATATGTACGAATAGTTCAACCATCATCATCATCTGCCTAGCCTTTTCCCAACTATGTTGGGGTCGGCTTCCAGTCTAACCGGATGCAGCTGAATACCAGTATTTTACATGGAGCGACTGCCTATCTGACCGGCACAACCCAGTTACTGGGTATAACACGATATCCCTTGGTAAGACTGGTTGTCAGACTTTTGGGCTTCTGACGACCCGTAACAACTGTCAAAGATCTACAATTGACAGCCAAAAATATTATCTGGATTAGTACAGAAAACTAAGTACGCCAACGCCCCCAAGTACGTACGTCGTCCAGATGACATGATGGTGGATGACATACAGAAGACTGAAGATCCAAAGAAGACCAGGGAAGCAGAAAAGGGAGGAAAACAAGAGTAACACAACGCTGTCATGTTGATGATGTCACGCGTGAGTACGGCCCGCGAAATTTGTAACTAATTGCGTAACAGTTTGAATCACAATCCGAATGATTTTGAAGTATATTGCTAATCCATTGCTTCATACGTTCCAAATTTTGTCTGCTCAACAACGTAATTATCGCAACGAATGTTGTTGAACTGTCAAAATGAACGGGAAAACGAAAGGGATATCGTGGCCCTGGCACACAGGCATCTGAAGGAACACGGGTGGGTTTTAGTCAGTAAAAGTCTGACACGCCCTCCCGCTGCGTCCAGAGCAGGAGAAGATATTAGATAATCTCCCACCAAAAAAAAAAAAAATTTGATTCGCGACTGTAACAAATATGTATTAAATAAAAAGTTTTTCTTTCGTTTCTTTTTTTATTTTGTTTATTACAAATTACTGGATTTACAGAACTATAATTAATTATTAGAATCATCAATACTACTCTCGCAGTTAGAATTGGCCTCAAATGTCTTGATTTTATGAAATAATCATTCAATAGGGTAAATTGAACTTATACCGCCTTATTACAAAACAAGGTTTATATTTTGACATGGCTTAAACCATGCAGCCAGTTTTTGTAATAAGAACGTAACAGTGATTGAAATACCGTTCTTTATACAAAACTGAAAACTGAGTTCGGTACAAGTTGTCAGTTTTGTGTTTAGGAACTTTACCATAGCCGGAATAAAGTTCGAAATTCCATAATGGCTCCATGTTTCAAACCTGGGTCTGAAGATAAACCTTGTTTTGTAATAAGGGGGATAGAGTTGTATTAATGATTATAATGTTGTAAACTTTATCATATTTTGGGCAACATAAAACCTGATGAAATTTGGTTACCCTAGCGCTTTTGCCTTAAATCTTTTCAAAATATTAGGGTGGCTTTTTCAACTACATACCTACACAACTACCCCTCGAGGTTCAGAAATACTCTAAATTTTAATAGTTGTCAATTACTCCCAAACGGTAGCTGGTAAAGGTTAATTGGTCTAAATCAAGAAAATTGACGTGGGATCGTATCGGAGCAAACGCTCGGCAAATGCAATCGACAATGAATTTCTTTTGAAGGACAAATAACTATCGATGTTCGTTATAGTATAATATGTTTATCGATTGTGTTTTTGATGTGGCAGCTGGTGATACACAGTATAGGCCTTGGCACGTTATGCTGCTCTACGAATATTTAGTTAGCTTAATAGCTATAGTCACCACAGTATCTTCCGAATTTCTTGGATTATGAGAATACAGGATGGCAGGGTGGGACGATCGTTATCGACGCGCAAACTGTAACCATGAATTCAGCTCATCATCCTTGACTGTTTCATACAAAAGTGCAATACCTACGCGGTCTGGAAAATGTATGGAACGGCATTTTTTTTTTAAGGTGAATCCGCAGCTGTAGCCAGCGAAATTCAAATTTTCTTACGTTTTTTTGCAATTTGCAGGTCAGTGAATATTTTCGCGACTATAATATATGAATTACTTTTTCATGGGACATTGGGGAACAAATCTAACTTGGAGAGATGTATTAATGATTCTAATGATAATAATAATTCTTTAAATACATATCTGTTATTTTGATCAAGATAAAACCTGACACTGACATGCAAATTGCAAAAAACGTAAGAAAATTTGAATTTCGCGAGCTACAGCTGCGGATTCACCCTAATAACCGACGAAAAATTTTAACGCAGGGAGTTCCAGAATCATGTACTGAAACCATGGCCATAAACACCAATCTACTACCCAACTTTCGAAGCCGTTTTTTTTGCCACCTAGGTGGTTTTCTATATAATAAAATAAACAGGATGTCACCCATAGTTAACCTCACTAGAACTATGTGCAAAAAGAAAGTTACTGCCTTACTACAACAACTAAATTATGAGGATACTGAAAAGTTACTTACCTCTATGGTGTAATATCGCAGTTATACCAATGTCCTTATAAAATAAAAATAAATCTATTTGCAGCATCATTCTCATCTTCCAGTACCTTTAAGTCACTTAATAAAATATAACACTATCATTAAGTCACGCAAGACCGACAAAAAAAATATATATATATATATAATGTCATTTTCTTTTAGGTTGTCAGTGTACAAGTACATAACAAATAAAATGTATAATTTTGTAAAAGGGCGGAGACCTGGTGATCTGAAATACAGGCCTTGAGCTTAGTTTAGGCACCAGTCTCCCACAATATTAAAATTTTGTCTGACTCTGATACCATGTAATATGTACTTTGTAATATTGTGGTGAGAAAATAAATCTTATCTTATGGTAACAGGTTACGCGTCGATGTCCCATGTCCTGTATACCACGTGTATCTGAACTAGTATCGATTCTTCACATTTCTAGTACATTTCTATTTCCCCAACATTTATTCCAGCATGGAATGAATCAGGATACGCTTGCCGCGGTTGGTCCGTGGATGGGTGACCATCTATACATACCAAGACCCCTCCGTGCCTCGGAAAGCACGTTAAGCCATTGGTCCCGGCTGTTATTTGTAAATCTTTGACAGTTGTTACGGGTCGTCAGGAGCCCGGAAGTTTGACAACCAGTCTTACCAAGGGGTATCGTGTTACCCAGTAACTGGGGTGTGGAGGTCAGACAGGCTGTCGCTCCATGTAAAATACTGGTAGTCGGCTGCATCCGGTTAGACTGGAAGCCGACCCCAACATAGTTGGGAAAAGGCTAGACAGATGATGATGATTTATTCCAGCATGGACGCAGTGTTGCTGTTGATGGTAGACCTATATAAGAGACTGACGTCCACCTAGTTTCTGTGTACTAAAGTATTGCGGCTTAGATTATAACAAGGGGCAAAAAAATATGCCTTGGATCTGGTCAAATTAATATGGGACGTACAACCGCCATCGCCCGCGTTGTACGCGGTACTACGAATTACACAGTAATTACAAATGCAGGTATAACATGCTCCAACCGTGTGCAATAAAATGCCTTGGATCTGATCACATTAATAATTAATATGGGACGTACAACCGACATTGCCCGCGTTGTACGCGGTAGCACGATTTACTCAGTAATTACAAATGGAGGCATAACATGCTCCAACCGTGTGTCTGTCTTAGCTTGACACGAAGAGTCAAGACACCGTAATGACGCAGCAATGCTGCAAGGGCGGCAGTCATTACTTCCGAGCGTACCTCGCTAGTCTAAAGTATATTTCTGTAGCTGTTTATTAGTCAAATTAATTAATAGCACTTACCAAGGAGGGGGTAATCTTTGAACGGCTCATTTTTGACTACTTCAATTCCTTCACCGCCGCCGGTTTCGTTTTTGGACACCTCGGCCACGCAGTATAGCTGACCCACTTGGTACTGTGAACAAAAAGTGAATTAGCGAGGAACATTCTCCGACACGATGTATGGGGGGGGGGGATGGTGTCGCCTTAACTGATATAAAATTATTTTTAGTTCTTCACACAATGTTAATAGGAACGCCGAAATAATTTAAGTAACCACAGCATCGATTCGAAAATAGGCGACTTTATATTTTGGTATTTGGAAGTTAGTTTGATATAGACGGAGTTTGTTACCCACGGTAAGAAGGGAAGGGAAATTCGACAGCTATTTAAACAAATTGATGCGCGTTGGACCCTTTTTTTTTTTGGGTGTGAAATTATCAAAATTTCTCCCGCTCTGGGCGGAGCGGGAGTCGCGTGGGCGTGTCAGACTTCTACTGACTAAAACCCACCCTTGTTCCTTCAGATGCCTGTGTGCCAGGGCCACGATATCCCTTTCGGACAAACTTGCAACCCTGGCAGGCATTAACCCTAACGGACCCCGTCAGTTGGTGCTGACATCTCTTTGAGGCACGCGTGGAACACAACGCGCCGTCGACCCGGGCCTGGTCCTTATCGGACGGCGAGCTACCCATCGCTCACCGTCCGCAAGCCCGCGCCTACGGTGGCCGGGAATCAGCCTGGACCCCTGGGCTTGCGCAACAATCGATAATAAATTCTGTTCCATTACATAAGCATAGTCAGAATAATATCACGGTTCCACTGCTGACAAACAGGGCCTCAAGTCTGCTATTACAATAGTGTCAGAATGGTCGATCATTGATTTCATAATTGTTGATTTTGACAAGTTTGGTAATCTACTATTATAATGGCGTCATTATGACTTTCCAATGGTCGGCCACTGACTCTACATTGAAAGAAATTGCATATATTGGTAATCTCGTACATAATGACAAATTAATGACATTTCTACTAATGGGTTTTATAATAATGGCAATACGACAATGCCATTATAATAACACAATTATATTACGAGAACATTGACCGACCAATGATCGACCATTATGAATTTACCAGATTACGAACTTTTAGCAAAATGACAATGGCATGACAATGGGATCGTGTTGGAATCACTGAATTTATAAAAATAGCAGACTTGGGCCCCCGGCCTCCCTTCTGTGAGAAATTGAGAGGAAGTGGGCCACAGGGCTTGAAATCGGTGAATTTTTATTTCCGAAGATACAAATTATTTTTGATACAATTGATATTAGCTTCAAAGATTGCTCTATCACAATTAAGCCAGTTGCAGACCAAGAGCTAAGCTAAGTTAGTTTAGCATAGCTCGGATAGCTGACGTAATTTCTCATACTTGTGTGCAAACCGGAAGCTAATATGAACTCAAGTATGATTCGAGCTATGTTAAACTAACTTAGCTTAGCTCTTGGTCTGCAACTGGCTTTAAGTTCAGCATTGTTTTTATAACAAAATGTTAAATAATTATCGACATAAATGTTTGAAAACCGTGATAATAACGGTTAAGGTTACATAGAAAATTAACCGGTACCTTACGGGGACGTGATATTCAATACTCAATATAAATATATTGAGTATTGAATATCACGTCCCCGTTATTTATTGCTTCCACATGTGAACTTAGATGGTAGGTTTTACAGAATTATGATCATTGTGGACCCTGTCGGGCACAGCAAAAGTAGGAGAGAGGATGAGGGATTTTATTTGACTACTTAGTTGTTATAATTAATATTGTAATTATTATTTTTTAATTTATTTGTTATTGTTTTATAAATAAATATGTATATATATTTATTTATTTATTTAGTAACATTTGAAAAACCCTTTATTTTTACCGAGTAATTTTTTTTGTTTCCGAGCCCTCGTGGGCCATAATCCACTACGCGGCCCAAGTGCTGGTTGGCGAATGTGAAGGAAAACAGCGTGAGGAGACCGCATGCCCTAAACAAAATATCGAAGACTTGTATTTTGTCTCCTCACGATGTTTTCCTTCACCGTTTGGAGAGCAGTGGTGATTAAATTATTTACACAAAGTAAAGTGCCTGCTTGGGTTCCGACCCACGACCTACACCATTACCATTGCTCTTTGGGCCCCACTGTTCTTCGAGCCACCAGTGCTCTATAGTAAAGGCTTGATAAATTAAAAAAAATATATATCGTTGCCAACCTCCCCAGTAGGCACTAATTCCATTTACAAGCAAGTATTTGCAATATCGCGTGTGCAATTACAATAGTAGAGCAAACAATAACGTATTAAATACCTATAATTAGAGCAGTTCACTTTACTGTAACCGTCGTCTCGACTTCTTGACACATGCAAAGACATTTACGCTAGTAGCATACCTCCGCCGCGAAACCATAGCAGCGAAACCGCAGTAGTTCGATTGTACTGGTTCGCGTCATGATCCGCTACTCGAATCGGATGCGAGTAGCGGAACATGACGCGAACCAGTACAATTTAACTACTGCGGTTTCGCTGCTATGGTTTCGCGGCGGCGGAGGTGTGCTACTGGCGTAAATAATGATGGCAGGCCAGCTTTGTCAAAGAGTGATTGCTAAAAGCATAGAAAGACCAGCGGTAACACACATGGATACAATGGCAACCGATGGCAATGCCATTGATTTTAACAGTTAACCACGTTCATTGCTTTATTATGTCGTTGAGCAGACGTATTTTTCAAGCCTATACAGCACTGGATCAGAAATTTCTTTCAAAGTGTATTACGCAATTAGGGCAGTATCGTCGGTAAGAGCTGGATCATATCAGCACAAAGCAGAACAGCGTGGTATAAAAACGAGAAGAATTAAGTATGCCTTGTTGTGATGAGAAAGAACTCTTAGCAGCCAGCTCAAAAGCTCAATGACTGCTAAAATTCTTCACAAAGCTAACCAAGGCCTGACAAAGGCAGACTAGATGCAGAAGGCGGATGACATACATCTGTTTTGTTTTTTAGGATTTCGTACCTCAAAAGAAAAACACGGAACACTCGTAGTCTCATAGGATCACTCGTGTGTCTGTCTGTCCGTCACAGCCAATTTGCTCCGAGTCTACTGAGCCTAAAATATTGAAAAAAATAATTATAACTCTGATTTGATTCTTTACTTCATCAACAGCATTTCAGCCGAAAGACGTCCACTGCTGGACAAAGGCCATAATCGCCACGCTTGGCAGGCGGGTTGGCGATCGCAGTAGAGTGTTAAAATGCGTAGAGAACGCTGCTGCCCATAGACACCACTGCCATTCTCTAGACTTCCCTTTTTACTACACCCACAAGAAGAAATAGGGTCTATAATATATTCTTTACGATTACAAGAAAACCTGTAGGATGTTTAGGATCACTCGTGTATCTGTGTGTCTGTCTGTCCGTCTGTCACAGCCAATTTGCTCCGAATCTACTAAGCCTAAAATATTAATACTGAACTTAAAAGTAATAAAGCAATTTCAGGGGGGATTATACTCTCAGACTAGTAATTAACTGTTATCGACTCCCGGCTAGAGTCATCATTTCAAAACTTGAAACGTCCTGACAAAAAGTCTGACATTTGAAAAAAAGACCTAGGACAATTTGCTTTTTTTTTAGGGTTCCGTACCCAAAAGGTGCCAACAGGACCCTATTACTAAGACTCCGCTGTCCGTCCGCCTGTCACAGGTCTGTATCTTTTGAACCGTAATAGGTAGACATTATAAATTTTCAGAGTGTGTACTATGGCCGCTATAACAACAAATAATAAAAATTTAATAAAGTTAAAAATGAAAGGGTTAAAAAACATCTAGTGTTGAATATTGTACGGTGGTACGGAACTTCGTGTGCGACACGCACTTGGCCGCTTTTTTCAGTACTCTTTTACATGTTTTATTTTCCGAAAAGTTCGGACGGGGCCCAAAAAGCCAGAAATGTCCGGCTTTTCGACAAATACGGACGGATGGACACCCTAATCCTGGCAAATTCGCTTCGCCACCCGATTCCGTGATACCCGAGACTCGAATAAGTTTCAAGGCGTGAGAAAAAACTGCAGTCTATTATCTAAATATCGATCTGTCTGTTGTAGCCGCCGAACCTAAATATAGGTAACGTTATGCAACTTGGAGAAAACCTAGATATCTGAAGAACTATTAATCTTCTCCATTTTGACATTTTCTTGGATTACTGCCAGAGGCTTTTGCTTATCTTAGATATCCTAGAACTAATTTCGCCGAAGGAATCAATGAAAAGGCAACTGTGAGTACGTGGGGAGAGGGATACTCATTAGGGACTTTGTTTATTGATGTGTAACATCTTTCCTAGAGCTTTCTGTGGGAGTGATTTCGTGAAAAGGGACGGAAGTGTGTAACAGGAAGTGACAGCTTGACCATGGAATAAGTAAACACTTTTTAATAGCATGGAATTAGTAAGTACTTTATAGATTCATAGATTGTAACTTTGTAAGTAGAGGGGATCGAATTTCGACCAGTGGGCGATCACTAGTGGGCGATTCAAATAAATATTTCAGTATTTAACTTTTTAATTTTGAGGTCGCTGCTCAGTTGCTTATTACCAAGGTCAGATGTCAGATATTACGTGCTCATCAAGCGAGCGAGCGTATACTGTAAGGCTCGCTGGTTTTTTTCTTTCTTGTTTATATGGTTTGTTGTAACCTTTTTCAAAGGTTTTTGTAGGACTGAGGGTTTCCCAACTAAAGCAAGCGCCTGTACGATGAAAGAGCGAAAATGATAAGCAATTTTTTTTAAACACATTCCTTTCCTACAAAACGGGCGCATGACACCTTTAGCGACAAATCCATTCATATGATACCCCCCCATGCCCTAGTAGACTCCATTCGAATTTTTAAGACCCCCTTTCAGGCCCTGGTGCAAAAAAAATTTTTTTTTTTTAAATTTCTTGTTTACAAAATAGTTGGGTAAACGTCATCTAAAACTATTCCAAATTTCAAGTTAATAGTATTAGTAGTTCTTGAGATATCCAGCTGTGACAGACAGACAGTCTCACCATAAGGGTTCCTTTTTACCATTTTGGTACGGAACCCTAATAAACCATATTATGGTTCTCATCATATGATGCTTAACATTTTCATTCGTTGACTGTACGTAGACATCTATAGGTACATTGTGGTAATTTTCCAAATCAATCAGTTATAAGACATTTATTTAGTATTTTTTCTCTTAGTGCTTAAATACGATACTTTACATAACATAACATCACGCAATGTTTCCCCGAAGGGTTGGGCAGAGGTGTACGTATAGTACACCCACATTTCGCCACTTATGTTTAAGTCCCATGTAATAGGGGGCGAGCCTATTGCCATCAACCGGGCACAAATCCAGACTCCAGGCCGCTACTGAGTGGGCACGCCACAATTGTGGCGATAAGTCCCCTCTCCGAGGGGTAGCTAGAGAAGCGCCACGGCGTCCTCACCTTCCGCCTGACGCAGGTCCTCACCAGACACGGTTGTTTCGGGAGGTTCCTGTTCAATTTCCCACCCAAAAAAAAAAGGCTGCTACTGAGAATTGAACCCAGGACCTCATGGCCAGCAGTAGCGTGTGCGACCACTAGACCAGCGAGGCAGTCCTCACGATGGGTAGGATTTTCTCAAGATGGGTAGGATTTTCTCAAGATGGGTAGGATTTACAGTAATTTTTCCGACAAGTAGAACAGGTTCAGCCCTCGAGGTCGTACCCACGAGCGATTTTTATCGTGCACTGGATATTAACCGATTTCCAAAAAGGAGGTCTTATGTTCGTCTGTATGTTGTTTTTCTTCGTCAACTGTGGACTGATTTAGAAATTTTTTTTTTGCTTTTGAAAGGGTATGCTCCGAAGGTGGGCCCATAATCACCAAGCCCGATTATGATGAGGGGATCCCATGGAAATTGAGGGAAATCCTCAAATTTTATAGGCATACCTATAGCGATTTTTTATAGAACTCGTGTATTTGGTCTTGAAAAGCACCATTTGATTAAGTGGAACTGACGATGAACCACAAAGACCACCGATGGCCTACTTAATAATAAGTATTTAAGTTGCGATTCTATTAGGTACTTTAATATGGTTGCTAAGCAATTTGTGCTCGTCACAATGCATGTGGTGTAGTGGCAGTTCTCCCGGTTCTTACAAGGAGGACTCCTCAACAATTAACGTCCCTGCATCGGGTAAAGCAATATTTTGTAAAAGGTGATGAGCAGTTGACATTAGGCTATTGTAACTTGTAACTTAGATAAATTACAATCTGGCCCACTAAAAAGTGTAAAATAACTTTAATTTCGGAAGTCGGTAGCAAAAAACTAAAATACAGATCAAAGACACCGACTTCCGAAGTTATTTTTCACTTTGAGTAGTCATTTTTTTTGGATTTCGGCTGTTTTTTTTTTGCAAAGTAGCTTAGCGCTGAGAGTTCAAAATCAAACAGTGTATTTTTTTGACGTGCTGAGATGCACTTTTTGGGTTCTCGATGTTCGGCTCAACACCGCGAGTCAAAGTTACAGGAAGCTATGCAATGCTGTAGAGCAATGAGCTCACTGTTCATTTTGCTGGGACTGGGATAAATACAGTGTAAAGAGCTTCAGCATGTAGCTTCATTCTCAGCTAAAACACGGATTTGATGGGAATATTTATCTGTTAATTAGTATAATTATGTTGTTTTAAGTTTATAAAGTTTCCTTTGAACCTTGGCCCCAACATAATTAGTAGGTACATGCTACATGTAGAAGTGGATACTTTATGCATTGTTACGTAAGTATGTGTACTGACGTTCGTGCAGATGTCAAAGGCACTATCATAATCGTTATAAATGCTACCATAAATTAAGAATAAGGAAGACGTTTTTTAATGTGATAAATAGAGTTTTTTTTTTACTTTTAAACCGTTTGGCAAGGTTATGACGATTACAATCATGTTTTAAAAGCAAATAAATTATTTAAATGTTTTGTGTTTGATACTAATGGATAGCTGTTTTTAGTTGTAGATTTTACATATTTTTTTTGATAAGATCGTAAGACTTAGTAGGTACTTAACTAACTTAACTAGGCTGTTATTATCGCCACGCTTGGCAGGCGGGTTGGCGATCTAAGTCTTTTACGACACCCACGGGAAGAAATAGGGTGGTACTATTCTTTACGTCCAGCTGCGTCTTTATGTCCACACAGACAACAAGGCAGAATTGCATTTTTATTTACTGTTTTGTTTTGCTAAAATTCCCACAGCATGTTATCTAATTTTGATGTCATGTAGGTGTGTTTGTAAGGCTTTAAACCAGGAAAAGACGATAATAATAAACATAGATAATAATTATTATAAGTGTGCCAAAGTACTGCCAGCAAAATAACTTGCTCAACATAATTTGAATACATTTTGTATGAGGTAACTAGGTACTTGTTTTTAACTGCCCTGTTGGTCTCAAAATCAAAATATTTTATTTCACATAAACCTACATGGGCACTTATGAAACTTTAGAAGCTAGGTGCGTTGTTTTCTATGGAGAAAAGCTGGCAAGAAACTCCATGGTTACTCTTTTAAAAATAATTGGCCTTTACAGTGTTTTCAAATAACAGTGGTCATAGGTCTCGTGGATGCAAGCGCGACTGCTGAACGTGTGGGCCTGGGTTCGATTCCCAGGTCAGGCAAAGTGTTACTGGGTTTTTCCCTATTCTACTAATTTGCGTTACTTGTTTTCTGTCTTGTAGGTATGATTGTATTAGATTAAATATGTTTCCTCTTATTCCATATGCATCAAGTTTATGGGATAAGAGGAAACATATTTAATCTAATACAATCATACCTACAAGACAGAAAACAAGTATCGCAAATTAGTAGAATAAATATGAGCTCCAAACGTGAAGAGATTTTCACGTCATGCGAGCGTACCGTCCCTCATGGAGTTCCGCAAGGCAGTGTACTCGGACCACCCTTGTTTACACTCTATATTAATGACTTCCCTAAATCCATTAAACATACCATGACACTGTTTGCGGATGACAGAACGATAACTATTCCATGCCATAATAAGAATACATATGAAACGGACATAAAAAATACATAATTTAAAAATTATAACTTTGAAAATATAACTTTGTTTTAAATATAACTTTGATCTTGACATCGAATATAATAATAATTAAATACAGAGCTAATATTACAAAATTTTGAGGCCTCACAATTGACAGAAACTTAAATTGGAAAGCGCATATAGAGGCTCTAGCCAAAAGAATAAGTAGTGGTGCATATGCATTATATAAATTATCACGTACTCTAAATATAGAAGCGCTATTAACGGCCTACTATGGTTTAGTTGAATCCATCATTAGATATGGTGTTATCTTCTGGGGTAACTCAACCGACAGGGATATCATCTTTAAAAGACAAAAGTGCTGCGTTAGATCTATGTTTAATCTCAAAACTACCGATAGCTGTAAAAATTATTTCACTAAATATCATATATTAACATTACCTTCACTATATATAATTGAAATAGCAATGTTCGTAAAGACAAATCCACATTTGTTTCCTCGTATGGCAGACAAATTTCCAAGAAATAGATGTGATGATAACATACTATGTGTACATACATCAAAAACTGTACTTATACACAAGAGTGTATTTTGCATGGCACCAATTATCTACAACAAATTGCCCAAAAGTTGGAAAGAGCAAATGATACCTAAACTTAAACAAACAATGAAATTGTTTTTGGCACATAAAGCATATTATAGTATTGCAGAATTTTTAAACAACTCATGGTGATTATCTAAGATTGTAGTAGGTAATTAAATTATGATCATGTAAAATTGGAGAACTTAAATATTATAAATAATTGAATGCCTATATTATAAATAATTGAATGCCTATTAAAAGTGATGTAAATCGTTATTGTGATAATTATTGTAATCTGTAATATTGAATAAGGAAAATAAATAATTAATAATTGGATAATGTAAATGATTTAACATAAGAAGTAACTATGTAGGGGTAGCCCTACAATACCCTGCCCCTGCCCTGCTGCCTACCCTGGTGTACTACTCTTGTTACCCTCTATTCCATATAGGGATATTTACATACATTATGCATAATTATAATGTATTTAAGTGGACTCCATCGGCCTCACTTAGATGTACAAAGTAGGGGATGATCATCAGCTGCCTAGCTTTTCCCCAACTATTGTGGGGTTGACTTCCAGTCTAACCAGATGGAGCTGAATACCAGGTATAGGGGCTAGTATTATGATTAATTTAAAATACAATGTGAGGAACCAATGCAAATAAAAAAAAACTGAACACTTACAACTAATATAAGTAATTTGTGATTTTACCTTAAATCATTTTGATGGATAACAAAATATGAATAGTTTATAATGGGATTATAAATGAATACATTCTACTAATACATTTTAATTTGCCATGATAAAAATGTGAATAAGGTAAATTAAATTATTAAACCACTGACACGTTTTGTACAGAGCACTTTAGCCATCAGAATTTTAAATCTAATAACTTATTCAAGTTTCTATAAATATTTAAGTATGAATTAAAAAAACATGCGATTTAGTTCCTGCTAACACAAAAAAGTTTCAAAGTTTATAGGTCAATTAATGTGCAGACATACAACAAAGAACTGGCTGTATGGTTCAATACTTTTACCTGTACTAGAATAAGATAGAAAATATAAGAAGGCTGAATGCTTGTTTAGTGATTATCAGTCTACTTCAGCAGAAGAAGTTATAAATCATGATGATGACATTTATTTCATATGTACAATTCTGCAATGTTATGGAAAGCAGATTATTAAAATTTAATGTAGTGAAATGAAATGAAATAAAAACCAGACATTCAAATCTCTCTGAGCACCAATTGTATTGTACCAAAAAATCTATGAGATTTTTTTGACCTAGATTCCCAACCATTGTAAATATAACAGTGAAAGAGTTTTGCTATTCAAACTGAAATTAAAAAAGGATTACCAGACTTTTAATACAAGAATCTAATTAGAATACTAAAAAACCTTGGTGATTGATGTTGGCAAGTTACAGCTATTGTTATAAATCATACTTCCTACTAAGGGGAGGTTTGGCAATAATATCTAGGCTTCATTACGACAGACTTAACTCAATTTTGCAGACTATTGGATTTCAGAGCCAGGCTCTATTGTCCTTGACAAGATCTTATTACGAAAAGAATCTTACCTCCTCGACTGTTAGGGGGAGCGTCACACGGCTGCAAACAAAGAGAATTGCGTTTAATTTCCCTCTATTATTTCTATTAATGACACAAACATCTGTTAGATAAATCCGCGGAATCCACTGCCTCCGCGGGCAAACCTTGACCTGGAGATCTGTCACTGTCACTACCTTTTTCAACAATTCAACAATTTATCTCAACTGATTCAATTAAATGTTACAATTAAAGCTTCACTTCACGATTAGCGACTGCTGATAAGATGGGACAACTAGGCGGACCGTGGCAAATTTTCAAGTAGATTGCCCGAAAATCGATTTGTATTTGCAAACTTGTATAACCCTAAGATAAAATACTCACTATTCCTTGATAATCATGTTGTATATTTATTTTGTAACACTTTAAATGCACATCAGACAGTCCACTACCACCCTAAAAGAAGACTTATCACAGAACGAGACTTGAGCGATGGCCCGATTATTGGTAGATTATTATAATTTTAATCTATGACCAACCAATGAAAATGACAAGGCGCATGCTTCGTTATGACGCAACGGATATTACGTCAATGTTTCCAGTCACGTTCCGATACAACTCATTCAGCATTTTCAATATTTCTACGTTCACATAATCAAAGCCACATATTACAGTTAGCCACCCAAAGAAATTCAAATTTAATCTAAATACCGACTCTTATTTCAGCACCGTTTCCATTCTCAATTAGTAATTTAATACTAAATTAGTTTTCCTGCTGGTGAAATCTGTGAAACGGATCGCAAATCAACCGGAACTGCAAACGTTTCTTTACAAGAAATATTTACCACGCAAGCAAACAATATATTAAATTATGTCTATTAAATATAATGGAAAAAAATATAACGAGTAATTTCGTTAATTAATAATTCGCAAAGGTAATTTATTAATTTTGTAATAGATTGAAACCAAAAATACATTGTTTTGAAAAATGACAGTAATATTGTGTTCGGATAGATTACATAAATACAAAGGTGAAGTCGTGGAAAATGTAATAAACTGACTACTCTTAGTCTTCTTTCTTCAAGGGATATTGTTAAACTTTGAAGGCCCTTGCGCGCGATGACGTCCGCGAATACATACATTTTACTAACAAATGTCGATAAATAAATATTTTAAAAATGATGGTCTAGTTAGCCTGAGCCACAAAGTAATTGTATCCGATCTTCGTTTGCTGTCATAGTTTCTGTTTGACATGAAAGACAAACATTGAATGAATTTTTCATTCGGAATCAGAAAATAAATTATTTTAAGAACATGCATTAAAAATGGTGTGATATGCGCAGTTCATGCCATCAAATTTAAATCTATCACGCCTTTATTTTTGAGATTACTTACTATTCTGCAACGAAGTATAATTTACAAATCGAAAATGAGTCTAGTCGGAAAAAAGTGCGAATCAATATCCATGCTCGATACCAATAAAGACGACGTACTAGTCAGTGGAATAACTCCTGATGAAGTTCTAAGACTAGATCGGATTACGGATACTTATATGTGCAGTCCTGAGGCAAACGTATACGATATAGATTTCACGAGATTTAAGATTCGTGACTTGGAAAGTGGAACAGTACTTTTTGAGATTGCCAAGCCTCCGACAGATTTCGGAGTGGATATTGAGGGCACTGAGGACGCTCCTGAGGAGCCCCTGGACCCCAACGCCGGGAGATTCGTCCGCTACCAGTTCACGCCTCAATTTTTGAAACTTAAGACTGTTGGAGCAACGTATGTTTGTATAATATTTATTTATTCAGGTGTCACTCTGAATGTTAAGTTAAAGTTGGTTTGCGATATAGTTGCTATATGTCTGATGAGCTGTGGATTCGAAAATCTTGTGGAGACATTCAATTCTGAAAGACAACATAATATTCATATTATTATTTATTTTTATTTATTTATAATATTATTAATATTTATATACAAAAATCGAAACAAATAGGGATGATCTCTTAAAACTGCAATAACATTTTAATATCTTTTGAGCACAGAAAATGATGTATTTTGAGAAAATAATAATTTGATCTTTCTAACATTACAGCGTAGAGTTCACAGTTGGACCTCGTCCCGTCAACCACTTCAGGATGATAGAGAAGCACTTCTTCAGAGATACATTACTCAAGACGTTTGACTTTGAGTTTGGTTTCTGTATACCATTCTCAAGAAACACTTGTGAACACATATATGAGTTTCCAACACTGCCCCCTGATCTAGGTAAGATTATTTATTTATAATAGTATAATACCAGCCTATTATTGTCTCACTGCTGGGCAAAAGCCTCTTCTCATACACAGAAGGCACGACAAACTTAAAAAGTTCATATGAATTGATAAACTCACATTGTTAGAGTCAGTGACCTACATAACCCGACCCCTCGTCACCTCTTTTTTTTTTGTCAGAGGGGTCAGTTAATGCAAAGCACTGACCGTACTTGGTCGGATTTTTATCCCACCAACCTCGTGCATGAGAGCCCAGGCCTTAACCACTAAGTCCATCACGATATTAATGTTTTTTAACCAACTTCTAAAAGGAGGAGGTTATCAATTCGGTTGTTTATATTTTTTTTTAATGTCTTTTTGTCTTGTAATTTTCACTGAATATTTTGTTGCCTAGAATAAACTTTGCCCTAGGCACTCCCCCAAAACATCATTGACGTTTCTTCTACATTCACTCTGGTCACAAACTACTACAAACCGGTCTGCATATAAATATTTTTTTTTATATTTCAGTGGATGAAATGATTGCTGCACCTTTTGAGACCTGTTCAGACAGTTTTTACTTTGTTGACAACCATCTGGTGATGCATAACAAAGCTGACTACGCTTACAACGGAGGCATCAATAACTAATCACATTTACTTTTTCTAAAATTGGCACCATGCATCGTTTTCGTGATTTAAATTTTTCAAATTATAAGACACCGTTTGACACAAGAAAATGATTTTTCGTGAGTAGGTCTGTGTTTTGGGTGTGAAATTTCTTCATAAATGCAATGTTAGGAAGTAAATACACAGGTAGCTTGGTAATTAGAGAAAAGAATGTAAGGTGCAATGTAACATCTTGTTGAAGCCTGTGATTGATGTGATTAAACACTATCAAGAAAGCTCAAAAACATAATTTACATAAAAACTAAAAGTACAAAAGAAGAGTAATATTACGTGGTGTGACTGTGCAATTCAGGCAAGAAGAATACTTAATGATTGTAAGTACCTTTTGGAATCTCTTCACAGAGTACTTTGCAAATTGAGTACTATCAAGCAGATGTTTTTCTAGAATTGAATTTGGTATGTGGGTAAAGGAACAACTCCTTTGTGATTTGATGGTAATATGCTAGGCGGTCATGGGAGAGGCCTATCTCCAGCAGTGTACATCTTTTGGCAGGAATGATGTCGAGGCTAGGTTTGGTATACAAAGTATTGCTATTGTTGCCCTGGCTGTGAGAAACTACTCTACCCAATGCCAAGGACATTGTCCACACCATTTATAATACTTTGGGAAGCATATGTATAAACACGGGGGCATGCCACACACATCTCTTGCTCCTTCGAACACGTTTGAGTATCTACTCCATTTGTGTACTAATGTGTGTATTTCAACAGTGTGACATTTTTGATCCATCACACTTTAATATTTGTGATCTTATTGATTGTGATTTTTACACCTACTTATTAACATAATTGACATTAATGTGTACTGAACTTAAATTAAGGGAGCCTTTTGTTTAGATGTTGCAAAAAGGTTGCACTTGCGTTTTGCACCTTTTTCTGTTTTAAATATAAATCAAATAACTTTCCTTTTTATTTTGTGGGAATAAATGTTTGGTGGTCTTTACATTTTTTCTTTTTAATATTTATGGCCACAATTTTGGGAGGCTGTTTCTTGCGGTTTCGTGAAAATACGGTAAACAGGGCAAGAAATAAATAATACACGCAATTATGTAAAGATGCAAAAAATTATATAATTTTAATTTATGCATTTTATTGATCTCGATAATAACAAAGTTATCTCAGCAATGACATTCCAAATTTAAAATATTATGTAGTAGTTTTTAATGTTTATGTTAATGAAGTATTTAATTAGATTATTGTTGTATGTTCTTACTACCAATTAGTGTTGTTTAATTATATGGTTTAGTATAAATTTTATTTGTTAAGTTGGACCTACAATTGAGAAATAATTATTGGGCAACAATTTAAAGGTAGGTACAGTGATTCACACATCATTAGTAACAATTTAAACATGGTTTTAAACAAATCCATATAGACTATATGGCAAAGCATATAGGTATATTATTGCTTAACATATTTTTTTAAAGCAATAATAAAACAAAATTCCCGATGGCGTTGTCGCACAGATTTTTTTTTAGTATAGAATTGATTGAAAAATTGGTTCTAAATTGCTGTATGTAAGGAGTTTTAATTATAAATTCTTGTCAGCTAGTTAATACATAGCACTAATATGAGTTTATGTGTTCACTGAAATTTTGTATAAAATACTAGTTTAATATTTTTAATACCTGGACCTTACATTGTTAGGGACCTCGTGCACACCAAAGAAAAAGCCTTTGAAGTAATTCTTGACTAACCGTGTTGTAACAGCATAGAATAGGCGTAAAATGTGATGACGGCTCCCACACTGAACTGCTTCAAGAACCGACTGGCCAGATTAAATATATCCAAACATTTGAAACTCACGCATCAGCTAATTAGCTGCTAGTGTGTGCTGAGGTGGTGGCCCAGTGGTAATGACCGCCACTTACTACGAGTTGTAAGTCCGTTCGAACCCAGACGTGCGCCTTACTTTGAGTAAATTATTTCATCACCACTGCTCTCAAAACGGTGAAGGAAAACATCGTGAGGAAAACCGGCATGTCCTAGAACCGAAAATTTGAACACATGTCACATCCACCAACGCAATGGGCTAGCGTGGTGGATTACGGCCCACCCCTTCTCATGAGAACATTATAGGCTGATTATGATGTGATTAACCAAATAGCTAGTAGTTCTGCGAATAGTAGACCTCGCGAGCACAAACTTTTTTGCATCAATTAATATACCAGCCGATTCCATTGGTAGAAATCAAAAGTGATCAATTTACTGCATTTTGAGGCGTTATTCTGCTCATCACGCCGAAGATCCCCATCAGATCTTCACCAAATTTCGATAAGACCAACTATTACCTTTCAAAAAAAAAAGAACCATTGAAATCGGATCTCATAAGGCGGAGATATCCAGTAGCCCCCCTTTTGCCCCTTTTTGGAGGAAATACCCCTCCAGTCAAAAATCCCCGACGGAAAAAAAAAATCTATAAAGTCGTAAAACCTTTATACCAAGTCTCATCCAGATCGGTTGTAAAATACGACCTGTAGAGGAGTACCAATAAACTGACAGAGTTAAGCAAATTTCGCCAGACTTGAAGCAGACACTTCACTCGCTCGGTCTATAATAATAACTACGCGGTCACGACCTCGATTCGCAGGTTCGCAGTTGCAGTTCCCGTATTTTTAAGAACGGCCTCATTCTAATCTCAGTCTCTCAGAAATACTAATTTGTTCACATTTTTGACATTGATTGTCGCTGAGATGCGACTTTATTTTGAACGGAACAGACCTTCTGGTTTTACTATAGAAACTACAGTCAGTTCCAAAAGCATCTGTTGCAAATATAAACAAATGGATCACAAAACTTACTGTGGATGCTAATTGTAGTGCCACTTACAAACTGAGTGCTTTGATTTCATTATTTAAAATTCTAATTTTAAGACACCTTGAAAGATGTTTTTCATTTTCGCCGGGATAATCAAACAATAATTGTGGGAAAAAGTGGCGACATATAAAATTGAAACCTTCTTTAGGTACAGATGAATATGTTACTAATGCCCTTTAGTGAGCGATTTCGTAAGAATTTAACATGAACATGGCTTGTTTACACCCTCAGAGACTTTTAAAACATACATTATAGTTCATCTGGGACTTTGCTGCCAAAAGCCGTAGTCGAGGCCGCGTACTGCTATGCACTTTTGTCACCTTTTTAATAGTTTGTAATTGGTGCTTTCGACCTGAAATTGTTGAAAAAACTTATCGATTCCAGATAAGTTGAACGGCATTCTTAATATTTACATTTTTATCACTTTTCTTAGTTACATTATTTTATTTCACGGCTGTTGGAATGGATATTCATGAACAGGGAGTTGAAACTGGATGATAATAATAGTTTATGTTATTTTATTAAGTTTTTAAATACCCCTTTAACCCCATCAATAATTTTATAATGTAACATTAAATTTTACAAAACAGTAATGTGCAAGTATGGCTTTTAAAAGACATACAAGTCGAAGAGACTACTGCCAGTAAGTTCTGGGGACAGGAAAATTGAAAATTGTAAAATATTTATGTGTAGTGTGTAATGAGGAGCTCATGGCTGAGTAATAACAGCCGCACGGGCCGATCCATCAAGATAAGCTACGCTTGCCGGGGTCGGTCAGTGGATGGGTGGATGACCTTCTTTACATACCGAGACTCCTCCGTGCCTCGGAAAGCACGTTCCGCCGTTGGTTCCGGCTGTCATTTGTGGAGTTGTTACGGGTCGTTAGAAGCCCGAAAGTCTGACAACCAGTCTTACCAAGGGGTATCGTATTACCCAGTTACTGGGTTGTGGAGGTCAGATAGGCAGTCGCTCCATGTAAAATACTGGTATTCAGCTGCATCCGGTTAGACTGGAAGCCGACCCCAACATAGTTGGGAAAAGGCTAGGTAGATTGATTGTGAAATGTTGTAGAGGTAGAAAAATCTAGACTTCCACATCTCAGACTTAAACTTAAGACGTATCTAAATCCTCTAAAAACTTACCGTTATCGGTAGGTATTTTAAAATGACGGCAAATATAAACAAAAAAAAATGTAATTTAATGTTCAGCTTTAAAGGATTTTAGACTAAAAAAATAATCCCAAAATTCCCATTTCATGCCGTCCATGTTTTATTTAAAAAAGTGACCTTTTATAATCTAAAACTTTAATAATACGAACTTAATGTGTTCATTATATGAATTTTCGTTTTAAGTATTATTTCTTGTAACTATGTATAATTAGTTGTAAAGCTGTATCTACACTGTGTAACGCTTGTAAATAAGACTGTGCCTGTAAACACCTACGAAGAAGTATCATTGATATACAAATTATAAATACAATATTTAACTGTCTTAATAGATTCTTACTCTGTTATACATATTTGGTGTCTAACTATGAGAAGCTAAAATACTCAGGGCCGATGTATAAATAGTCAGATAAGTTATATCTTTTTTTTTTTGGGTGATAAATTATCAATCTCCCGCTCTGAGGGGATCGGGAGGGCGTGTCAGACTTTTAGTGACTAAAACCCACCTGTGTTCCGTCAGTTGCCTATGTGCCAGGGCCACGATATCCCTTTCGGACAAACTCGCAACCCTGGTAGGCATTGACCCTATCGGGCCCCGACAGTTGGTGCTGACACCTCTTTGAGGCGCGCGTGGAACACAACGCGCCGTCGACTCGGGCCTGGTCCTTATCGGACGGCGAGCTACCCATCGCTCACCGTCCGCATGCCCGCGCCTGCAATGGCCGGGAATCGGCCTGCGACTCCCGAGCCCGGGGTGTCTATCGCGGCGACTAGGGGCGTGAGGGCGCGAATTTTGCCTCTCGCTCACGCGTTCCGCCTCCTCCTTCGCGAGCATTACTGCTTTGCAGAAGGTGACGGCCTCCCATGCGCTCTCGGTCCGAACGATGGCCTGAACCAGGGCCGGACGCGAGAGATCGCCGCCGCCGATCACCTTCGCAAGGACACGGCGGTGCTCCGCCCAAGCCGGCCAGACCTTCACCGCCACTTTTATTCTTGGGATAAGTTCTATCTGAAGAAGCGGTTTGACTTATTTTCTATACAAACCTGTCAAACAGTCGATATTTATTCCTCAGATAGCTACACTTATCTGACTATTGATAAATCAGCCCTTAAACAAATTACCGTGTACCTAGTTACTGAAACATCAAATGATAATAATCCATGTAACCAACTTTTTATTTGAATTGTCGGGTATTTAAATAATTAACTGTGAATATTGTAAGACAAGTGATATTTTCTTGTCGGTTATAATATTTTGAGGGCGAAATTAATGTGACATCTGTGTAGGTCCTAGAACTAATCCGGGCCACTGCTGATTAATAATTACTTAAGTTTTTAGTTTAGGAAAACTCATGCTATCCACTGCCTAGCCCCGAGTTTAGATGCTGAGTCGTGTAAAGCAGCATAGGCGATTAAATAATAACATTAACAGTACATAATATAAACTTAAATGTAAAGATTTTTTTAGAAGATTGGTAGTAAAATTTTTTATTCAATTATTTTAAACGATAATTCCTGCATTTGATGTCTCATTTGATTTAAAATTAGAATTTGTATGTTCCTACCATTGGTTTATAATATTCGTATGGGTCTTATTACCTATGACATTGCTATATCGAATTTTGTTTAACCTATTAGGTAAAAGTATGTAAGCTTTAACCAAAAACACTGCAACCCCGACGGCACTCAAATTGCTCAAAACTTGTGAGTGAAGTGACGTTAGGTTTCATCAATGTGTTTCCTTTAAGTTACGGTAGACTGATTTCTATAGCTGAGTAACCAATAATTATTATAAGCTTATTTAAATTACTGGTTTGGAATTTACTATCTACAGGAATTTACTAAACATATATTTGATAGACCTCCTAAAGTGTAGAATGGAGAGGCCATCATTCAGATAATTTTATAAACTATAGACGCTGCGATGCTGCTATTCGAGCGCCAAAATAACCTTGTACACACGGCTGCACATCAAGCTATACATTTCCAGTATAAGCTGATCTCGCATTGTATAGGATTTCCGTACAGTGCGAGATCAGCGTAAACTGGAAATGTATAGCTTGATGTGTAGCCGTCTGTACGTAGCCGAGTTTTATTTTTAATCTGGATGTTGGCCGTCAAAAGATGGTGTTATTTTAATTACTCTACAGCTATGTTATACTTCTAGGTATGAGTTATTTGTTAGGATGAAGTAACTGTGTGTTAAATATTATTGAATATATTTAAGATATAAGAGCGGGCACAGACGGTCCAGGTTCAAATGACGACAAGACTATTTTTTTTATCTTAGTAGCCATGATTTTTGTACCATATAATAAAATAATTTATTTAAAAATGAAGGTCAAACTTGTACAAAAAGGTGCTTTAATTGTTTAGAAAGTATGTATTTTTTTTATTTGTAATGTTACTGATCTCTGCTTTTACATTTCTTGACCGTATGTGCTCGCACTTGGTCAATTTCACTGTCACAGATCACATACACTAGTTTTGTCGATGAAAATAAAGTTGATTAAAATATATCTAAAGTGTTATTTCCTAAAGCTAAGACCCGCTGTCTTTCACAATGCTACTCAGAACCAGTTACAAACTCAAACCCCCAAAGAGCGGCCAGAATTTCACAGCGGGCCGTACACAAATCACAAACTAGTTAATAACGCGTTAGTAAGTTGCGCACAGTGTGCCCGATTTTTATGTCATTATGTTTGTCTGATACTGGACATTTGGAAGTCTTATAATGAAAACCTCAGTTTCTTCACAGAACAGCTTTAATTAAACATTTAATATTGAAATATTGATCTCGACGCAGCTATGTATGTACTATTAGGAAGTGAGAAATGTCAAAGTGTGCGGGTGTAAGTAAAAAAAAAGATTACAAAAAAAACGAATTATTAAGTTATCACTTGAATGTGCAACTTGGTGGTATTAAATAAACATCAGGCGATGGCGCAGACAATGTTTATAATCAAGTAACCGATAGTTTCTATCATTTCTGGTACTAGAGACCGGCTTCGCTAGGACTTTTTTGTTTTTAAAATATATATCAATGTTTCGTAATGCCCGCATTAAAAACGCCGTAAAAATAACATTCCAGCTAATATTTATTCCATTAACTGTAGTCACATCAGATTATACAAATAATTTTAAACATTAAAATGTTGATGGCTAGTTCAAAATCGAATGAGAAAATATGACAGTTTGTGGTAACTTGATGTGTTGCTGTGTATACGTACAGTAACCTACCGTTCCACCAATTTATGTTGCTTTAGTATTAAATTAAAGACAAATTGACCTTTCGTACCATTATATCATTTCAAAATACCTACAATATTAAAGTTTAAGTTACATTTTCTAATCAGAACTTTAATCCAATGCACTTTACAATATATAATCAAATCGATCAAATACTCATACTAGTTGCGTCGCGATGACAAAATATGTCAAAACGGGTCTTTTATTTTTTGTAAACTGTGGTGTTAGTTCCAATTTTAGCCACGCACCAAAATAAATTTGTCCGTGGATGTCCGTGACTACCGCAGGACCACGAACGCCAATCGCTTCCATATTTGGAAAATAATAAAAGCACCAATTGAGCACTAACATATTTGGCAAATAATTGGTGCTAATTAGTGCTCGAACAACAGAATTGGTGCTTTAGTAGTTTTCGAGAAAATCGACTATGAAGGTGGTCCTGCGGTAGTCACGCTCCCTTCAGCAGGACCACCATGAGCGCAGAAAAAGGGGGCATGCTACAGCTATTTTAAGTATACAAATAATTAGTGCCCTTAAATGTGATTCATTTCCTAACAAAACCGAACTGAAACATTTGTATTTACCGAGAAATCAACGACGATAACTTTCGCGCGCTCGTTCAGCAGGACCACGACTTTGAATGATGATTCCAAGTTTCAGGAGCTAGTCGCTTTCCTCAAACCTACATAGAAAATTAGTGCTCTGCGAGATAAAATTGATACCCAAAATTCAAAATTACTACTCCAGTAGTTTACGAGATATACCATACCATTGGTGGGGTGGCGGTAGTCACGGTGTTAAATTTTCATTTGAAGATTTCCCTATTAAAAACTCTGTGATTTCTTCCCAAATTTATACAAAAATTAGTGCTCCTAAAGAAGTTATAGTGACCAAAAATTCAGATTCCCAAATGTTGTATTTTAAGAGAAATTTTCATTAATTACTATTCCATACTAAATCTCCGCGTATAACCCGACCAAATTAAGTTGTCAAAGGTATTGAGCTGTTTATGAGATGTACACTCGTGCACATAAATTGATGGATGTCGGAATAGTAATAAAAACAGTTCAATATCTGTAATTTTTATACAAACTGTTTACCTAGGTACATATTAAGAAAAAAAATAACCTGTCGTTACCCATGGCCTGTGATACCTTTGTTAATGACGTGGGTAGGTAGGTACTCGAATAATTACTTTTCTGTATTGTAAGTACCTAGCTTTTGTGTTGGTACATGAATATCATTAAAGAGCGATAGGCATTTCTTATTTATTTCTTTCCTACTAATTTACCGTTGCTGCAAGCAGTACCTATCATCAATACCATTAATAATATGTTGCTAATAACGCATACTCCTATAATGTAGATATTTATTTATATAATGATATATGAATATTATAAACTTACTAGGCAGACTTCACACAAACTCCTTCAAGTTAAGTCTCAATTAAGAAGACTTTATTTATAACAATAGGGAATATGCACGTAATTCAAAACGTATCCATTATTTTAATATACATTGTGTAGGAGTCAAGAAACAAATTCCAATATTTTTTACATTTTTTAATGCATTACTTATTTTACAATTAATTAATTTATGTTGCGTTTTTTTGGTGGAACGGAACGCAGACTCAAAACGCGTCCTCTTTGAAAATGGCGGAAGTGACGAAACAAAACATTTGAATAAAATCTTTTCTTTGCTAAATGCTTGAAATCTCACTAAGGTAAATATGTAAGTGCGAATTCTACTTGAATAAAGCATAAACAATAATATAATATGTAAGATTTGGGGCTAAAAACAGATGTAAACAAAGCAGTTTCGTGAACAATGACCGCGACAGAAACGGACGTTTGAACTATAGTAGAAAATTGTTGGGGTTTCATAATTTTTTTGAGCATCAATCATTAGTTCAATTTAACTTTCAATACTTTTCTTAGGTTTATATTACTGTCTATTATTGATTTAGTGAAAAAGAAAAATACATGCATGTTCCTTAATTAAAATATACAAGCTAACTTTAAAATATGTATAGAGTGGTAGAGAGAGAGAGAGCGCTGGTCGGATGGCACGGCACGCCAGTATTAATGACATCATCCGTCGGGCTCTTGTCACCGCCCGAGTGCCAGCTGTTTTAGAACCCAATGGCTTGGCGCGCGACGATGGGACGAGGCCAGACGGAATGTCCATAATGCCATGGAAATTGGGTAGGCCTTTGGTGTGGGATGCAACCTGTGACAACACCCTCGTGCCATCCCATCTTCCTGGCACGGCGGGTTGTGCTGGGGCGGCTGCTGCAGGAGCAAAAAACCTCAAATGGCACAAATATAACAACCTTATTGGGAGCTATATGTTTGAGCCGTTTGGGGTTTAAACACTAGGGCCTTGGGGTCCGAGTGCTCATCAAGTATTTCGGGACATCGCCTAGCGGTTGGTCGACTCTTCACGTGACCAGAGGGCTGGCCTATTTTTAGCCCAAAGAATCAGTATTGCCATCCAACGTGGCAATGCTGCCAGCCTTTTGGGCACTTTTCTCATTGACAGCGATGCGGACGAATTTTGTTGATGCTCAATTAGCACTTTCCCCTTTTTAATAATTTTATTATATACCTACTTGTACATACTATTAAGTAGACTAGATCATTTAACTGTAATCCAAGTATAATCTGAAAATAAAAATGTTACTATTTTAAATACGTACTGGCAAGTACGTTCTAATTATTTTGAGTATTTAATAAATATAGATTGTGTTATTACATGCACAGTATCTAGGTATACTTACATAGGTTTCGTCAAAAAACGTAAGTCAAGACATGTTCTTACTTAGATCAAGTGGGTCTATGTTATAATTCACACAAAGTAATTTTGTATCTTCATATCACAGGGCTCATTTTAAGTTCTACTCAGTTAAAACAGACAAAAAACAAAACTAGTTAACTGACAGATTCAGATGATTTTGAATCTCATTTTTATCTTTTCTATGGTACAAAACATTTTTTTTGTGGCATGGCGCGCAGGTTATTATTACAGAATTAAAGCGTTCGCGAAGCGTGTCGTGGTACCTACATCGAGTTCTTTTTTATTCGTTTATTAAGCTATCACAGGCCATGGGTAACGATAAGTTTTTTTTTATTCTTAATATATATCTAGGTACACAGTTTGTATAAAAATTATAGATAATGAACTGTTTTTATTACTATTCCGACTTTCATCAATGTATGTGCACGAGTGTACTTCTCATAAAAAGCTCAATACCATTGACAACTTAATTTGGTCGGGTTATACGCGGAGATTTAGTATGGAAAAGTAATGAAAGCCAATTTCTCTTAAAATACAACACTTGGGAATCTGAATTTTTGGTCACTATAACTTCTTTAGGAGCACTAATTTTTGTATAAATTTGGGAAGAAATCACAGAGTTTTTAATAGGGAAATCTTCAAATGAAAATTTAACACCGTGACTACCGCCACCCCACCAATGGTATGGTATATCTCGTAAACTACTGGAGTAGTAATTTTGAATTTTGGGTATAAATTTTATCTCGCAGAGCACTAATTTTCTATGTAGGTTTGAGGAAAGCGACTAGCTCCTGAAACTTGCAATCAACATTCAAAGTCGTGGTCCTGCAGAACGAGCGCGCGAAAGTTATCGTCGTTGATTTCTCGGTAAATACAAATGTTTCAGTTCGGTTTTTGTTACGAAATGAATCACATTTAAGGGCACTAATTATTTGTATACTTAGAATAGCTGTAGCATGCCCCCTTTTTCTGCGCTCATGGTGGTCCTGCTGAAGGGAGCATGACTACCGCAGGACCACCTTCAAAGTCCATTTTCTCGAAAACTACTAAAGCAACAATTCTGTTGTTCGAGCACTAATTAGCACCAATTGAGCACTAATTATTTGCCAAATATGGAAGCGATTGGCGTTCGTGATCCTGCGGTAGTCACGGGCATGCTGCGCGGTGGTCCCGGGCGTGGTTCGTTTCGCCTCTTACCAGTCATTCGCCCGCTCACGATCGTAGACACCCCTCCCGCACTGCGCAGCTACCTCAGGCACCGTTACAATCCAGAGGTGACCGAGGTAGATCTGAGAGTGGCGGTACGTAGGCTGAATGCCAAGAATACCGCCCCAGGACCCGATGGCTTGCCTGGAAAAGCCTGGGTTCTGGCCTTAGAGGCTCTCGGGCCTCGACTAAGGGGGCTCCTAAGCGCATGCTTGGAGAGGGGCCAGTTCCCACTTCGTTGGAAGACGGGGAAACTGGTCCTCATAAAGAAGCCAGGGCGCCTGGCGGACTCTCCGTCCGCTTATCGGCCCATTGTGCTGCTCGACGAGGTGGGCAAGCTCTTTGAAAGAGTAATTGCAGACCGCCTTGTCGGGCGGCTGGTGCGGGTGGGGCCGGATTTGGCGGAGAGCCAGTTTGGTTTCCGCAAGGGGCGCTCTACGGTGGATGCCATCATGCGCGTTCGAGCCCTCACGACGGGGGATGCTGTTGCCCGGGGTGGGGTTGTCTTGGCGGTGTCTCTTGACATCGCCAATGCCTTTAATACCCTGCCCTGGATTTGCATTGGGCAGGCACTTCGGTATCACCGGATGCCGACCTACCTCTGTCGCGTGGTCGAGGCCTATTTGACGGACAGGGCCGTCATCTACCCCGGTCACCAAGGAGAGTGGAACCGGCGAGAGATGTTGTGCGGTGTCCCACAGGGATCGGTCCTGGGGCCGCATCTGTGGGACATCGGGTACGACTGGGTGCTGCGCGCCGACCTCCCTAGTGGCGTCAGCGTAGTCTGCTACGCTGACGACACGCTAGTCCTGGCACAAGGGAGTTCGCATCAGGCGGCGGCCGAACTGGCGGCACGTGGGGTTGCAACAATCGTCGATAGGATCCGGCAATTGGGACTCGAGGTGGCATTGCACAAGTCCGAGGCCATGTGTTTTCATGGTCCTCGGAACGCGCCACTGTCGGGTTCCCAGATAACGGCGGGAGGGGTTCAAATCGGCGTCGAGTCGACGATGAAGTACCTGGGACTCGTCCTCGACAGCCGGTGGAGCTTCGTGGAGCATTTTCGACGTTTGGCTCCCAGACTGGAGCGGGCCGGGGCTGCTTTGAAGCGGCTCCTGCCCAATCTAGGGGGTCCAAACGCCTCCTGCCGGAGGCTCTACGCGGGGATCGTGCGGTCCATGGCCTTTTACGGGACACCGGTGTGGGCGCGTTCTTTAAGGCTGCGACCAGCCCAGCGGTTGAACGCGTCCCAAAGGGTCATGGCCATCAGGCTGGTACGGGGTTACCGCACGGTCTCCCGTGAGGCGGCGAGCCTCCTTGCCGGACTGCCGCCATGGGATCTGGGGGCAAAAGTCCTCGCGCACATCTGGGAGTGGCGCGAGGAGGCGAAACGCTGGGGTGAAACTCCGCTGCCGCGAGAAATCACGGCACAGCGGACAGAGCTCCGGCGGGATCTCATGGCGACTTGGAGAGTGCGATTGCGTCCCAGCGCTGGGCACGCCACAATTGTGGCGATAAGTCCCCTCTTTGAGGAGTGGCTAGAGAGGTGCCACGGCGTCCCCTTCCGCTTGACGCAGGTCCTCACCGGACACGGTTGTTTCGGGAGGTTCCTGTTCCGGATAAAGCGGGAGGACACGGTGGAGCATACGGTGGAGGTCTGCCCAGCTTGGGCGCAGCACCGCCGTGTCCTCACGGAGGCGATCTCTCGCGTCCGGCCCTGTTCTATGTTCTATGTTAGCGGGTTCGGTTTCCGCACCTAGTCCTTCATGTGGACCATTGTGCGTGGGCCATGGCGGCCGTCGTTGGTTATTCCAACCAGCCCACCTCCCTCCAGAAGCTGATTAGGTCTCCTGGTCTGCTTAAGATATTCGTGAAAGATCTGGGTGACCCGAGGGTTTCTGTTCTGATCTGGGTGACGCCTGTGCATTCAAAGAGCACGTGCGCAACGGTTTCTTCAGCCTCCATGCAAGCCCTGCACAGAGGGCTGTCCGTTATGCCTATTGTGTGGAAGTGCTTATTCAGTGAGCAGTGTCCCGTGATGGTCCCCGTCACTAGGCGCAGGCCGTTCCTGTCCAGGCGTAGCAACCGCCTGATTAGCCTGCCATCTAAGGACGGCATAGCTTCCCTGGATTGCCTGCAGCCCGGTGTCGAGGTCCACCAGTTCTGTGCTTGTGTATGGGTGAACTCTTGTAGCCACCTGCGTAGTTGGTTGAAGGGGATGGGTACGATAGGTTCGTGTCCACAGACTGACGTGCTGGATGCTCTCCTAGCAAGTTGGTCAGCTGCGTCGTTACCTAGTGATCCGCTGTGTCCTTTTATCCATTGCAGGGTCACTGTGTTACGGTTGCACACTGTCACCCGTTCCACGGCGTTGTGACATTCTAGTGTTAGTCTGGAGGTAATATAATTTTTCCCCAAGGATTGCAAGACTGAGGCACTATCGGAGAGTATACGTATACGGGTGTCCGTAACTCTCCTGGCTTCTATGGCGTAAGCCGCTTGTATAATGCCCACACATTCCGCCTGGTGGACGGTGTTGAACAATCCCAGCGGGCTGGATATATTTATGTTGAAGTCATGTGAGAAAACTCCGACTCCGGTTCCGGAGTCGGTCTTTGATCCGTCGGTGTATACTCTCATCTCCTTCGGGCCTGAGTAGTCACACCGTTCTTCTGTGAGTATGATGTTGTAGTGCTTCTGAAAGAAGTGTAGTTTCGGGGCTTTGTCGCAGGGTGATGCCATCATCGGTTGTCGTTTGATTAAATCTTCCCTTATGCGTGTGTGCTTCACCATAGAGTCTCTGCTCAGGGTTCCCGATATGTATAGCCTGAAGGCTGCCAGAGCTGCCTCCTCTCGCACGATGAGGTGCAGGGGTGGCAGTCCCAGCATTACTTGTAGTGCGGCAGTGGGTGCAGTCCTCATGCTGCTGGTTATTGCTACACAAGCGAACCGCTGCAGTTTTTCGAGGTCTTTTTGGGCTGTGCTCAGGTCCGTCCTGGGCCACCAGACCAGTGAGCCGTATGTGATAATTGGTCGAATGACTGTGGTGTATAGCCAGTGGGTGACTTTGGGGCTGATACCCCAATTCCTTCCAAGCAGTCGCTTGCACTGCCATAGTGATATGCTGGCTTTTGTGGTGATGTAGTTGGTGTGTTTTGCCCAGTTCAGCTGTTTATCCAAATAGATGCCCAGGTATTTGGTTTCAGTTGCCAGGCTTAGGGTAGTTCCAAAGAATCGTGGCAGTTGTAGTGTCGCCAACTTCCTCTTTTTTGTGAAAAGAATCAGTTCGGTTTTTGTTGGATTCACCGACAGTTGGTGTTTATTGCATCAGTCCTCTACTATTTTCAAAGCCTGGCGCATTAGGTTACATAAGGTGTTTTCGCGGGTGCCATTTATTATTATGGTTATGTCGTCGGCGTAGCCTACGGTAAAATAACCTTTGTCATTTAGTGTTTTGATGAGGCTGTCTACTACCAGGTTCCATAGAAGCGGCGAGAGGATACCTCCTTGCGGGCAGCCTTTCGCCACGATGGCCCTTGTAGTGTCATTTACCGTGACTTGTACAGCTCTCATTTTGAGCATATTGGTGATCCAGCCGCTTAGGGTCGAGTCTATATTGTGTCTATCTAACGCCATGTTAATGCTGTTGAACATGGTTTTGTCGAAGGCGCCCTCGATATCAATGAAGGCAGCCAGTGATGAGCATTTGTGGTCCACTGCGCATTCAATCTTAGAGACCACGCTGTGTAGCGCGGTTTTTGTTGATTTGCCTGTGGAGTACGCATGCTGTTTTTTATGGAGTGGTTTTACCCGGAGAGGTCCGTCTCGAATGTGTCTATCACAGAGTCTCTCCAGGGTTTTCAGTAAGAAGGATGTGAGGCTAATAGGCCTATAAGCCTTGGGTTGTGTGTAGTCGGTTTTGCCCGGTTTGGGTATGAAAATGACTTTCACTTCGCGCCATGCTAGTGGTATGTGTCTGAGTGCTAGGCAAGCTCGATAAATCTCCACCAGCCATGGTGTCAGATGATCTATCCCCCACTGTAGCAGGGCTGGGAAAATGCCATCCAGCCCTGCGGACTTAAATGGCTGGAACGTGTCATCTTCATCTTTGTCATCTTCTGTTGCTATATTATGGGCTCTTGACCAGTCTTGATCCGTTGGGGTCCATTCTGGCACAACCTCCCAGGTCCTGTCTTCTAAGAGCCTGCAGTCTGGGAAGTGAGTCTCCAGAAGGACCTTACTGGCTTCATGGTCGGTTATTGTGTATGAGTTGTCGGGCTTTTTCAGCGCGCCGAGAGTTCGGTCCTGGTCAGTTGATAGGATCTTCCTTACCCTTGCGGCTTCATTATTTGTCTCGATGGATTCACAAACCTTCCGCCAGGCTGTTCTCCTGGCAGTCCTGATCTGTTTCCTGTACAAATATTGGGTTTCTTTGTATAGCTCCCAGTCTTCCGGGAGTCTGGTGTTCTTAGCTCTGTTGAATTGCTTACGAAGTGCATCTCTGAGTTTACTAAGTTCGGCGTTCCACCAGGGGTTCCTCACAGCCTTGGCTTGTGGCGACCTTAGTTTGCAGCATGCATGGTAAGCTTCGGTTATGTATTCTGATAGCTTTGTCACGGTGTATTCTAATCGCGCAGGGTCAGTTATGGTTGTCAGTGTAAGGTGCCTATCTAGCATGGAGGCTAGGAGACGTTTATATCCTGGCACATTAGTGCGCCGTGGATTTCGTTTTGGTACGGGTTTTTTGGTGTTGGTTGTTAGTTTGAAGAAAGTCCGGCCCTGGTTCAGGCCATGGTTCGGAGCGAGAGTGCATGGGAGGCCGTCACGTCCTTCTGCGAAGCAGTTATGCTAGCGAAGGAGGAGGCGGAACGCGTGAGGGTGAGACAAGGTTCGCGCCCTCGCGCCCTCAGTCGCCGCAGGAGATGCCCCGGGCGTCGGGAGTCACAAGCCGATTTCCGGCCACCGTAGGCGCGGGCCTGCGGACGGTGAGCGATGGGTAGCTCGCCGTCCGATAAGGACCAGGCCCGGGTCGACGGCGCGTTGTGTTGCACGCGCGCCTCAGAGATGTCAGCACAAACTGACGGGGTCCGTTAGGACCAATGCCTGCCAGGGTTGCGAGTTTGTCCGAAAGGGATATCGTGGCCCTGGCACACAGGCAACGGAAGGAACACGGGTGGGTTTTAGGCAGTAAAAGTCTGACACGTCCTCCCGCTCCGCCCAGAGCGGGAGAAGTTATTTGATAATTTCCCACCCAAAAAAAAAAAAAAGGCACCGTTACAAGCATGAAGGTATAGTTTACCCACGGTAGGCCTGTAAAAGCTGTCAAGTACTGTTTGGTTGACTGCAATAACAACAGCCAATGAAATCACTTCGACAAGAGATTTGCCCTAAGAAACCAGGGTGCCGATCGCGCTAATTTGGAACGTTAATACCAAAACTAAACCACAACCAAAAACGTTACGTTAGACACATTTCGTATCGCGCTAATCATTTCAACGGAAACGATTTAGCTTTACTTTGGAAGTTACGTTGGAGGAACGATCGATTTAACTTTCAGTATTGGGTTACGTCAACGATTTTGTCGCTCAGAAAAAATAGCGCGATACCGTTTCTTACATCAGCTAAACCAAAACTATACCAAAACCAAAAACGTTCCGTTCGAACGGTAATTACGTTGAGAAATAGCGCGATCGGCCCCCAGGTTTGAGTTAGGCACATAGAAATATAAAAAACCTCAGATAAAGAATAAAAAACTTATTTCTTATATCTATGGTTAGGCACGACGTAACACAGTGGGTGCATTCTGAATTAAGACCATAATCGCTGTAATCGATTTTAGCGCGCTTAAACGCGTTCCCTATTAGCGTGAGCGTGAAAACGTTGTCGCGTGAAACGTCATAGATGACGTCATGATATGCGCCATCTTGCGATAACGCCGAATATCACCGTGAGCGCTGTCAAAAATGACAGTTGCGTTGTTTTGTTTTGAGTCTTATTTTATATATAATACCGTGGCATTTTCGAAATTGTGCTTCTGGCTACAGTCGCCATGTAACCAAAGAAGAAGTGTACAAATGTTTGTGTGTGGTGTTTAAACCAGGGACCATTTTGGTTACCCATTGAAAGGGTTTTCGATAGGGTTTTTCTAAGCGGTAAATCAATAGCGTGGCATTTTCGAAATTGTGCTTCTGGCTACAGTCGCCATCTAACCAAAGAAGAAAAAGTGTACAAATGTGTGTGTGTGGTGTTTAAACCAGGGACCATTTTGGTTACCCATTGAAAGGGTTTTCGATAGGGTTTTTCTAAGCGGTAAATCAAAAACCCATACGATATGGGTAACCCTTTTGAATGGCTTAAATTAAATTTTGGTAACCCGTTGAAAGGCTTTTCGATAAAAATCCATACGGTGTGGGTAACCCTTTTGAACGGCTTAGTTTAAGCCATTCAAAATTACCCACACCGTATGGGTTTTTGATTAACTGCTTTGATTGAAAGGGTTTTCGATAGGGTTTTTCTAAAATGGTAACCAAAAGGGTCCCTGCTTCTGAAGTTTTGATTTGACACTTGGGGTAAAAACATTTCTACTCGACAAGTGTACATAGTCTACATCAAATTAGACCTAGACAAGAATCTTTACTGATTTTGAAAACTCAATTCAATATTTTCACCATCCAAACTTCTTCTCACTGAACAATCTGGTCAGTGAGCCGTCTTAGGGGCGGAGTTGTAGGAGTTGGAGTATATGCTTAGAGGCACCATGAGCAGCAAAGAAAACAAAAAAAAAAACGGGAAAATGGTGGGAAAGCTGTTTTTTTTTTTTTTTTTCTTTTCCTTTTGGCTTCGCACGGTTTGTGCATTTAGCCAGTGTCATGTAAAATTAGGTAACAAGTACAAAGTTATTTAAATAATTATGAAATGAACTCCACTCAATGCATGATAAAGATGATTGATGATATCCCGCCCCGCTCCCCTTGAGTTTAAGTAAAGACGCGGCACTTTACTGAAACCTCGCGCGGACTTCTTGAGAGAACTTAAAGTGATGTTGCACTGTTTTGTTTCATTTGCCTACATTAATGCAGGTTCACGAACACTTAATGGTTAATAATCCACCACTATTACACATTAATATTCGGCTAAACACAAATTTTAGAAAATAAAACAAAACTGCTAACATGACGCTTCACTTTCCCGCCAAGAAGCGGGAAAGCTGTTGTTCTAGTCGAAAACCATTCATAAGATGACGAAATAAAATCAGCAAAAAAAAAAAACTATTTTTTCCTTAAATTCATGTTGGGATGCTGCTTGCACGGGGGTGACACAGAGGGGGTTCAATTTCTGTCATTTTTTGCCTAGGACGCACCGTTTTCGAGATGTTTTTTTGTTTTTTTTTGTTTTAATAATAAAAAAATAAAAAAACTTGACGTTTGACACATTTTTTTTTTCGAAAACGAAACGTAATAATTATCCCCCTGTACTCGGGCAGAAGAGATATCGACTTGGATAGAAAAAAATGAGCCGTCACGGGACGCCTGGCAGATGTGAAACATCGAAATTATTTACACACTTACTACAGATGACTGTATATAGTAGCGACGCGTCGCCATGTGGCATGCGTCGCCCCGCCAGCAATCGGTTTTACGTGCGGCTGTTGAATGTTTCACATCAAAAAACTTACTACAGATGACTGTATATAGTAACGCTGCGTCGCCACGTGGCATGCGTCGCCCCGCCAGCACTCAGTTTTACGTGCGGCTGTTGAATGTTTCACATCAAAAAACTTACTACAGATGACTGTATATAGTAGCAATGCGTCGCCACGTGGCATGCGTCGCCCCGCCAGCACTCGGTTTTACGTGCGGTTGTTGAATATTTCACATCAAAAAACTTACTACAGATGACTGTATATAGTAGCGATGCGTCGCCACGTGGCATGCGTCGCCCCGCCAGCAGTCGGTTTTACGTGCGGCTGTTGAATGTTTCACATCAAAAACTGTCTATTCTTGGTAGAACAGAGATAGAATTGGTCATGCTACGCGTGCTAGGCGGATATCGAAATTACATAATATTATGGTTTTTTCAAGTCACTGGGTTTCAAGTAGGTATAGAACCCATTGAATGGGTTATCATGTTACCCTTTCACTGGGTTTTTACTATAAAACCCATTCAATGGGTTACATCATGATAAAGGTAACCCATTGAATGGGTTACCCTTTCGAAAGACTTAACCCTTAACCGGGGTTATACGGTCCCTGGTTTAAACAAAGAAATACTGTAATCCAACCGTGAGCGCGGTCACGAGCGTTCCGAATTGTTGACAGTTGTCGGCTGTCATAATCGTAATAACTAATTCGGTACGCAAATTATTGATGTGAGCGCTGTCAGCGACTAATACGGAATGCAGCCAGTGTGAGGGATGTGCTAAGGTAGCCCGCGAAATTCAAATTTTATTACGTTTTTTGCAATTTGCAGGTCAGTAACAGGTTGTATGTTGATCTAAATATGATTCGCGGCCGTAACAAATATGGCTTTACAGAATTATAATCATTAGAATTATTATTATATATATTATTATTATTATTCAAATCAATAAAATTCTGTAAAGCCATATTTGTTACGGCCGTGAATCATATCTAGTTCAACATACAAGTGTTACTGACCTGCAAATTGCAAAAAACGTAATAAAATTTGGATAAAACTTTAATCAAACTTTTAACACGTAGTTATAGCAATATTTTTATGCAGAAATAACGTTGTTATAGGTGAATAAAAAAATAACAACTGGCCAAGTGCGAGTCGGACTCGCGCATGAAGGTTTCCGTACCATTATCTATAAAAACGGCAAAAAAGTCACGTTTGATGTCCGTGACTACCGCAGGACCACGAACGCCAATCGCTTCCATATTTGGCAAATAATTAGTGCTCAATTGGTGCTAATTAGTGCTCGAACAACAGAATTGTTGCTTTAGTAGTTTTCGAGAAAATGGACTTTGAAGGTGGTCCTGCGGTAGTCATGCTCCCTTCAGCAGGACCACCATGAGCGCAGAAAAAGGGGGCATGCTACAGCTATTCTAAGTATACAAATAATTAGTGCCCTTAAATGTGATTCATTTCGTAACAAAAACCGAACTGAAACATTTGTATTTACCGAGAAATCAACGACGATAACTTTCGCGCGCTCGTTCTGCAGGACCACGACTTTGAATGTTGATTGCAAGTTTCAGGAGCTAGTCGCTTTCCTCAAACCTACATAGAAAATTAGTGCTCTGCGAGATAAAATTTATACCCAAAATTCAAAATTACTACTCCAGTAGTTTACGAGATATACCATACCATTGGTGGGGTGGCGGTAGTCACGGTGTTAAACTTTCATTTGAAGATTTCCCTATTAAAAACTCTGTGATTTCTTCCCAAATTTATACAAAAATTAGTGCTCCTAAAGAAGTTATAGTGACCAAAAATTCAGATTCCCAAGTGTTGTATTTTAAGAGAAATTGACTTTCATTACTTTTCCATACTAAATCTCCGCGTATAACCCGACCAAATTAAGTTGTCAATGGTATTGAGCTGTTTATGAGATGTACACTCGTGCACATACATTGATGGATGTCGGAATAGTAATAAAAACAGTTCATTATCTTTAATTTTTATGCAAACTGTGTACCTAGTAGATACATATTAAGAATAAAAAATAACCTATCGTTACCCATGGCCTGTTATACTTTAATAAACGAATAAAAAAAGAACTCGATGTAGGTACCACGACACGCTTCGCGAAAGCTTTACTTCGGTAATAATAACCTGCGCGCCATGCCACAAAAAAATGTTTTGTACCGTAGGCAAGATAAAAATGAGAACCAAAATCATCTGAATCTGTCAGTTAACTAGTTTTGTTTTTGTTTGTTTTAACTGAGTAGAACTTAAAATGAGCCCTGTGATATGAAGATACATAATTACTTTGTGTGAATTATAACATAGATCCACTTGATCTATGTTTGAACGTGTCTTGACTTACGTTTTTTGAAAACATCCTATGTAAGTATACCTAGTTATAGTGCATGTAATAACACAATCTATATTGATTAAATACTTAAAATAATTAGTACGTACTTACCAGTACGTATTTAAAATAGTAACTTATTTTTATTTTCAGATTATACTTGGATTACAGTAAAATGATCTAGTTTACTTAATAGTATGTACAAGTAGGTATATAATAAAATAATTAAAAGGGGGAAGTGCTCATTGAGCATCAAAAAAATTCGTCCGCATCGCTGACAATGAGAAAAGTGCCCAAAAGGCTGGCAGCATTGCCACGTTGGATGGCAATACTGATTCTTTGGGCTAAAAATAGGCCAGCCCTCTGGTCACGTGAGGAGTCGACCAACCGCTTGGTGATGTCCCGAAATACTTGATGAGCACTCGGACCCCAAGGCCCTAGTGTTTCAACCCCAAATGGGTCAAACATATAGCTCCCAATAAGGTTGTTATATTTGTGCCATTTGAGGTTTTTTGCTCCTGCAGCAGCCGCCCCAGTACAACTCACCGTGCCAGAAAGATGGGATGGCACGAGGGTGTCGACACAGGTTGCATCCCACACCAAAGGCCTACCCAATTTTCATGGCATTGACATTCCGTCTGGCCTCTTCCCATCGTCGCACGCCAAGCCATTGGGTTTCTTAAACAGCTGGCACTCCGGCGGTGACAAGAGCCCGACGGATGATGTCATTAATACTGGCGTGCCGTGCCATGCGACCAGCGCTCTCTCTCTCTCTCTACCACTCTATACATATTTTAGAGTTAGCTGCTATATTTTAATTAAGGACCAATTGTTATAAATAAAGTCTTCTTAATTGAGACTTAACTTGAAGGAGTTTGTGTGAAGTCTGCCTAGTAAGTTTATAATATTCATATATCATTATATAGATAAATATCTACATTATAGGAGTATGCGTTATTAGCAACTTATTATTAATTGTATTGATGATAGGTAGGTACTGCTTGCAGCAACGGTAAATTAGTAGGAAAGAAATAAATAAGAAATACCTATAGCTCTTTAATGATATTCATGTAACGACACAAAAGCTAGGTACTTACAATACAGAAAAATAATTATTCGAGTACCTACCTACCCACGTCATTAACAAAGGCATCACAGGCCATGGGTAACGACAGGTTATTTTTTTTACTTAATATGTACCTAGGGAAACAAGTTTGTATAAAAACGATAGATATTGAACTGTTTTTATTACTATTCCGACATCCATCAATTTATGTGCACGAGTGTACATCTCATAAACAGCTCAATACCTTTGACAACTTAATTTGGTCGGGTTATACGCGGAGATTTAGTATGGAAAAGTAATGAAAGCCAATTTCTCTTAAAATAAAACACTTGGGAATCTGAATTTTTGGTCACTATAACTTCTTTAGGAGCACTAATTTTTGTATAAATTTGGGAAGAAATTACAGAGTTTTTTAATAGGGAAATCTTCAAATGAAAATTTAACACCGTGACTACCGCCACCCCACCAATGGTATGGTATATCTCGTAAACTACTGGAGTAGTAATTTTGAATTTTGGGTATCAATTTTATCTCGCAGAGCACTAATTTTCTATGTAGGTTTGAGGAAAGCGACTAGCTCCTGAAACTTGGAATCAACATTCAAAGTGGTGCGCGAAAGTTATCGTCGTTGATTTCTCGGTAAATACAAATGTTTCAGTTCGGTTTTTGTTACGAAATTAACCACATTTAAGGGCACTAATTATTTGTATACTTAGAATAGCTGTAGCATGCCCCCTTTTTCTGCGCTCATGGTGGTCCTGCTGAAGAGAGCATGACTACCGCAGGACCACCTTCAAAGTCCATTTTCTCGAAAACTACTAAAGCAACATTTCTGTTGTTCAAGCACTAATTAGCACCAATTGAGCACTACTTATTTGCCAAATATGGAAGCGATTGGCGTTCGTGGTCCTGCGGTAGTCACGGACATATGGGAGCCCCCTTAAATATTTGTTTTATATTAATTTAATTATTTATTTTTCAAGTGAATATATAACTAAATATTCTGTGAATATTTCAAGCATCTACCTGTTGCCGTTATCAATATCGAGCAAAAACGAGAAATAAAATCACGTTTGTTGTATGGGAGCCCCCTTAAATAATTATTTTATTCTGTTTTTTAGTATTTGTTTCCAGTAGTTTACGACATATACCATGCCATTGGTGGGGTGGCGGTCGTCACGGTGTTTAATTTTCATGTAGGTATTTTGGCATGCCCAAATAAAACAACGTACCTACAATCTTCAAGCTTTATTGAATAAATAAATACAATTTCTAGTAGGTCCAGACAAATAATGAAGAAACGACACAGTTTAATAATCAAATTAAAATATAAAAAGTATTACATACATGGACTAATAATTATTACAATAATTTTTATTATAAGATTAAATGGAAACCTATGGTTAGGGATTAATCCCTTTAACCAATCGCAGTAAATTACATAATAATGCAATAAAAATACACCAAGGCAACCATTGCGCTGCTTCTTATTTTAAAGGGTTATCTTCCAAGCAGCCGTATTAGATGTTAAAAGTTATATCGATAAAACATTTAAAAACAAATTAAAAAAGGTGCCGTAAAAATTATGAATGGCGATTAGCAAAAAGAATTTAAAACAAATGTTACAATTATTAAGTATCATTATGAATTTCCAAACTCAGGGTCGCCCTATGTAGAAGGGTAAACACTGATGGTCTTTTAAAAACGTCAGGTTCATAGTACCCCGATGTAAGGGTCGTATCTGTAGTTTCAGCCTACCCTAATGGGAAATAGGAAAAGGTTATAGATAATATAATTTACAAAAAAAATGGGTTTTACACACATCTTCCCAATTTTAGAAAAATATCCTTAACATCGGGTATTCGTACCTCCCAACGATATAGGTACATGATCCTATTTTTACTAATTTTTGACATCTTCCTCTTCCTTCGAATCATCTGAGATGGCTTAATAGATAGGTAATTACACTTATTACAATCTTAAAAAAAAGATAACTAAGTTCTTTAAAATATAAAAAATCTATAATTAATATTTTTTCTCAATGGCAATCATGCTGTATAACATGAATTCTACCAAGACTTGCCAGTGGTAAACCCTAACTGGCAACACTTGACAGTGTTTCCATAGTTAAAAACTGGAAACACTGTAAGTATACAATAGCATTCCGAATACAGAAACGCGGCCCTTATTTTGTCTTTCTTCAAGTAAAATATGACATGGGCAATATTAATTTAAATACTTCACTCCTAAACCACTTCTTTAGGGTCTCCTATTGATCAAAGTTTAGCATTGATAAATTGGCAGTCTTTATAAATACTCCCAAATACTATGACCCGGTAAACGTAACGATTCGTTTCAGGATATAGGAACCATACACCTTCCCTGTGATCCGGATAAACGGACACACATCGTCCGTGATAAATATCTTGTTGTGTTTGACACTTGGAACCCAGGAATACTTTCTCAAACAATAAATAAATTTTTCTCTAGCCCAGGGAAACATTCTAAAACACTATGGAGACTCACTTGTCTCACATCACATTAGGTGAACCCACAGACTACAATATTATATAGGGTGGGTGAACCTCGCAGAACAAATGAGACAAACATACATATTTTCATGTTGTGGGTGCTAGGCTTTTAAGCCACAAGGAAAGAAGGAGGCTTTTACAGTCCTTTCGCAGTTATTTTACCTCGGATTTTGCATCACAGTGACCGTTCTTGATTGTTTTTTTGTATTTTGTATAATCAAACAAATATGTAAATTTTGTTAGTTTTAAATGCTCCTTTTTTACTTTTTGTATTACTTGTGAATGTCCCAACTAAAATATTTTTCTTTCTTTATTCTGGTTGATTTAAAGCCTGCTGCTGTTTGGTTCTGACAGAAGTTAAATAACTAATTGTTAAAGTCCTGTACTTCCTTCTCTATCTGTGGTACTTCCATGTTGCAACCTTATTCATAGTTATGTACAACAGGCGACATAGAATACGCCACGATTCTCATCATTGCCAATATTTTTAGATTGTAGTTACCCCTTTATATAGTCGGGTATCATTACTTCAAATTAAAAATTGACTTTTGTGGCAATTTTCATAACATATTCATTAGAAACAATTTTTGAAAACACGATTGGCTTCAAATAATAATTGTACTTCTCAAAGATGGAAGACAATCGATAAAAATATTGTTTTAAAAATCTAAACACAAACGTTAACCTGACATCAATTTGGGTAATTTCTTATCTTATCAGTTATAGAGAGAGACGTAGAGTTGAGATAGCCGATGCAATTTTTTTCAAGCAATTCCTATCTTATTGATATATATAATCTTTATCGAATATTTAACGCGGACACTTCAGACAATACTTTATTAAGATTAGTGTTCTAAGAATGTAAGCAAATCTTGTTTATTATATAAACAAGTGCCCATTCAGATAAACACTACTAAGTACCTACTCGTATCTTTCTTAGGGCAACATTAAAAAAAAATTCACGAGTGACGATCCTTAAAAAGTTTGTCCGACGCTCCCTGTCCCTGGGCAGTCGGATTCTCCACGCTACAAAATTGCTGATTGGCTAATATTGTTATCCGACTGCGCGACAGCAAAGACAATGTTATGTTTTTTTACTACAGCTTTGAAAGAAGAAGCATATGGCAGCACCTACTAGTTTTCAACAATAATATCATCAATCAGCAGATTGCATACAAAAAATAATTTTGCCTTCAGTACTGGAATTCTAGCACTTCTCTCGTTCGTATCGACACGAAATATTGTCATTGTATCTTGTACGTAGAACAAAAATTATAACGGAATTTCTAATAGCAAACTTATCACACGGACAGTGACAAAAATAAGGTTATTCATAAAAATTCAAAAATTGTGGGATCTTTGTAAATCAAATTCTCACTCAGCCATTCTCTTTCCAATAACAAACATAACCAATTTCATTTTTTTTTTAATGCTTTCTACCTTTCCCGCGCTGATATTTGCCGAAACCCTTCTTTTCTTCATTGATCTGCCTAACAAAAACCTTGTAAGTCAATGCGCCGTTGCAGACAAAAGTGTTAGCGTGCCAGATTGGCAGCACTGCGCACTCTCCCGCCTTAATAACATCTTCTATTTTGTCGATGGAAGCGCAACAATTGTCTGTGTACATAAATTTCCTGCGGTTTTCGCTTTTGTTGTAGATGTGTATTTCGTACAGCCACTTCATGGCGCTGAATTTCGTACCGATAAGCTGAACGGCCATGTAGACTTTGCCGTCAGGCTCGGACACTTTTACATGAAGAAGGAAGTTGTATGCTCCCAGGACGATGAGGTTAACTTGTTGACTGTTATTGCGGACGTTCGTAAGTTGCATCTCCGAGTCCACGTTGGTTTGACAACCATTTGGATGCATGCTTTCGAAATGGCTCGATATTTGACTCAATTTGCCTGAAATTTTGGGAAGAAATTGTATAAATGAAGCGGCCAAAAGCGTGTGTTCTGTGTCATTTTCCCAATAAGGTCCACCCTTCTTCATCTGCCTAGCATTTTCTCAACTATTGGGGTCGGCTTCGAATCCAACCAGATAAGGCCCCTTACAATATTGGGAATCAATTATTCTTACCTTTCCAACGACAGGTACCGAACACTGCAGAGAGAGGACAATCTTGTTCCTTGAAAGGACACTCCTTGACGTGACTCTCCATGTCTGCTATCTTTATGAACAGCTTACAGCCTTCACTTGTGTGAGGGCATGGCGCTTTCGTCTGTAAACAAAACGGTTTTATTTCCAGATTGACTTCATTATGATCACGCATAATAGGATGTTGAATGTTTATCGCATAAAAAATAAATGCGTATCGCACCACGCACAATGAAGGGTTCCGTAGTTGGGATGAATTTATCCCAAGAACAGACAACACTGTAGTTGAAAAACATGTTCTCCCATACATCCCAACTGCAAAAAGTCCATAGACTTCGGTTTTCCTGTAATATATAGGTAAGTATAGTACTATTTGCTGTATTCTTTTTTAATTTTAGGCTCTGTAGTTTCGGAGATAAGGGTAAGGATAATAATGGTCAAATACCATCTATTTTCTAAATTATAAAAAAATATACCGACTACGTTGTTAACGCTTTCTAGCGAGGCTTTACCATTAATCATGACATGTCATTGGGACCCGAACTATTGCAATTTATGTTGCCAGGTGCAAAAAAAACTTTTGGGGAGTACCTGTACTTATTTTTTTACAACTACAGAGTGTAAAAAGACATCACAAAGTCGTCATCTACGCATTCATCGCGTATATTCATCAAACGCAGTAACGTTGAACCAGTGGCGTAGCTAGGAAACCAAAGGCCCTGGGGCAAAGAATAAACTAAGGCCCCGAACTAATACAGTCGTGCGCTTGTAAATTCACTAGTAGCGTTTTTAGGGTTCCGTACCCAAAGGGTAAAACGGGAACTCTATTACTAAGGCTCCGCCGTCTGTCTGTTTGTCTGTCCGTCTGTCTGTCTGTCAGTCTGTCCGTCTGTCACCAGGCTATATCTCATGAACCGTGATAGTTAGACAGTTGAAATTTTCACAGATGATGTATTTCTGTTGCCGCTATAACAACAAATACTAAAAAACAAAATAAAATAAATAATTAAGGGGCCTCCCATACACCAACGTGATTTTTTTGCTCGTTTTTGCTCGATATTGATAACGGCAAAAGGTAGACGCTTGAAATATTCACAGAATATTTAGTTATATATTCACTTTAAAAATAAATAATTAAATTAAAATAAAACAAATATTAAAGGGGGGCTCCCATACAACAAACGTGTTTTTTTTGCCGTTTTTATAGATAATGGTACGGAAACCTTCGTGCGCGAGTCCGACTCGCACTTGGCCGGTTTTTTTTTATTCACGCCGTTGAAGCGCGCCGTGTTTCTCATAGGTCCACTTCGCTTTTTGACGGTGCGACTTTGAAAGGCTAAGAATACAGGGGAGTTCCCCGCAAGTTACAAACCTCTAGATATTCGAGACTTGTTGGGAATTCCCCTGTATTTTTTCAACTAAGTTGCCATTATTAAAGTCGTTTTCCTGGAATCTGGTTTATTTATATTCCGAATGTAGGAGAAATTTTCATTTTTGGGTTGAAAAATCGCTGTTTGATAAAGATTTATATTTCTGTAAGTAGGTTTGTACAAACACGTCAATTCGTCGTACTTTACGGTAGCGCGCAAAGTGACGCACGCAGCACATTGTGTATATGGGTGCATGTAACAGTAATTAAAACTAATTTCATCAAAAAATTAGGTACGAAAAAGTTGAAACTTCGACCTTCAATATCTCCGTAACCAGAAGGTTCCGAGCTATGGCTCCAGTAGAAAAAAAAACCGGGCAAGTGCGAGTCGGAGTCGCGCACGAAGGGTTCCGTACCATTATCTATAAAAACAGCAAAAAAAAATCACGTTTGTTGTATGGGAGCCCCCTTAAATATTTGTTTTATTTTAATTTAATTATTTATTTTTAAAGTGAATATATAACTAAATATTCTGTGAATATTGCAAGCATCTACCTGTTGCCATCCTCAATATCGAGCAAAAATATCACGTTTGCTGTATGGGACCCCCTTAAATATTTGTTTTATTCTGTTTTTTAGTATTTGTTGTTATAGCGGCAACAGAAATACATCATCTGTGAAAATTTCAACTGTCTAACTATCACGGTTCATGAGATACAACCTGGTGACAGACGTACAGACAGACAGACGGTGGAGCCTTAGTAATAGGGTTCCCGTTTTACCCTTTGGGTACGGAACCCTAAAACCACTTTGTCTCTCGTCTTCTTTAAGCGTCTTTTTACACCCATTCTTTTATTATTGTACTCAGAGATATTTTTTTTGAAATATAAAAACAATATTAATATAATACCTGAGCAACATGATTCTCAATGTCATAACTCCTCAAGTTGGTAAGATTCCTTCTGCAGATGCCGCATGCACGCCCTCTAATCTTGCAGTCATTGCAGGAGCTATGCCCATTCTCGCACTGGTAGATCCTCATGCCATATCTTAAGCTGCAGGTAGGGCAGTCTAACACATCACGTTCCCTGGGCGAGTTGCGATTTCTGGGGGAAAATGAATTGATGAAGGGGGTGCTCGGCATACTGGCACAGATCTTCTCCTATCTGAGTATCGGAAGCTGAAGAAGTCCAAGGTAAGGCGAAAGCTCCAAAGTAGTCCGCGAAAAATGTTGGTACGTTTTTTTGTGATTTGCAGGTCAGTGTCAGGTTGTATGTTTATCAAAATCACGCAGCACGGTTGGCGCAGTGGTTAAGCGATTGACTGCTGCGCTGCGTGTCGCAGGTTCGATTCCCGCACGGAACAAATATTTGTATGACCTACAAGTAGTTGTTCCGGGTCTGGCTGTTTGTGTATGTGAGTTTAAATGTTTGTAAACGCACCCACGATACAGGAGAAATTCCTAGTGTGGGGCAACGTTTTTAAAAAAAAAAAAAAAAATATGATTCGCGACCGTATCAAATATGTATTTACAGTTTTTTTTTAAATATTTGTTTTGGCAAAATGTCTAACTTCGATACAAACTTTCGTCCCTTAGCGTTACACTATCAGTAGTAATGGGTTTCATTTTGACAGTTCAACAACATTCATTGCGTTTTTTATTTACGTTGTTGAGCAGACAAATTCAAACTTATGCAGCAATGTATTAGCAATATACTTCAAAATCATTCAGATTGTGAATTGTGTTACGCAATTTAGGGTGCGGTATAAGTAGAGCGTTGTCTGGCAGTGAATAAATTAATAATTATTAATTAATAAATTCATATTTTTTTATTTAAGTACATTCTAATAATTCTTCAACATGATAAAAATGTAGGATTTTTGGACATACCTGCTTACAGAGCGCGGCCTCGGAGCAGGCCCGCGAGGGGGCGTAGGAGCCGATGGACCTGGCCCTGACGCCTGCCTATTATAGCTGTCAACAACAAACATTCACTTAGGAAAACTGTGCTGTAGACCGAAGGCTGCGTCCTAAGTCCTAACTAAAGCGTACGTCGCGCGAGTATGCGATCGTTGCGTTTATTTTGTGAACGCGTGGTCGTATCGACAGAGGGCGCCTTTCGATTTTTCAAACAAATGAGTGAGTGACATAAGAATGTGACGATTGTGCTAGCAAATGCGGAGAAAACAAATGAAATAAGTTGTTTAGAGCAAGCCACGAGTCATCGAAACGCGACTTGCGGACCGACGACGACGGACAGAAACATGTCAAACAAGTGACGCGCGCCCGGTCGCTTGACGCAAGTCGCTTCGGTCGAGGCCGTGAACCACGGGACCTTATGGCTAGACGAGAATAGCTCGTGTCGTGATAAAAAGATTAGCTAATCAGCAAGGTATAAGAAATGTATTCTGGGGTTGTCGCCTAGTGTACAGTTGACTGCCCAGTGCATTACATATAGTACACAGTTGCACACCATTGTTAAACTATGATTGTGTAGTTGTAGCTGTACACGTAACACGGTCAATTTAGCTGTGATAAAAACTGAGAAAAAATCCGCGCGGAATACAGGACGAAATTCGCTCGCGCCCATTGTGTCAACTAACTTGTATGGAGGTGTCCAAACTAGCGGTTCCTAATCATTGACAATCGACGCGCACAGTTGCGTCCCGCCCGCCTCCCGCGCGGGATTGGCCTCAGTATGAACCACACAACTAAGTTCTGTCAAACCACAGAACTAACAGTCCATTAAGCGCAGGCCACACCGCCAGCTAGCGGGCGGGCGGGCTAGGCGGGCGAACATCGTTTCACCTCTTTACATACTTCGGTTCACACCGCGAGCTACCGACTAACCATGTAAAGAGGTGAAACGATGTTCGCCCGCCTAGCCCGCCCGCCCGCTAGCTGGCGGTGTGGCCTGCGCTTTAACGTGGTAAATGCTCTCAACTCAGCCAATGAGAATCTTTTGTAAATTGCTCTTTAGGTCGTAAGTCGATCAAAGTGCGATTCGCGACAGTAGTTGGTATCTAGATATTAAGATATAAATTACCTTGCAGTCTGTCCATAGTTATTGACAAACACGTACTCTTCATGTGGAGAAGTTGGCCGGAAAGGGTTATTGTTGTTGTACATATAGGGGCCATGGTTAGGGCCCCTGGGTCCATTGTTAGGAACCATGGGGCCGTTGTTAGGGCCCATGGGGCCGAGGTTGGGGTAGACATTATTGAATTGAGGTTGTGGCGGCGCTGATGCTGTGGTCTGCTGCAGTTGGTTCCCCGAATAGCTGTAGGGCGCGCGGTCTCTTTCAATACTGTAAGTAATCACACGTCTTGGGTTACATTTTTAAGAAAATTTTAATATGTTACGCTCAAAGACAAAAACGCTCATTGAGCGAAAAAACAACAGCTTACTACGCATTGTGGTCACTGTAAAACATCCACATCGCGAAATCCGTGTTGTGGCTCGTATGAGAACGTTCTCGACGCGTTGTGGCAACCACAGAAAGACCACAGCGAAATTGTCGTGGGTATCGTGGCTGTCATGTTATACGACCACAACGCATTTTAGCAATGCAGAAAAGTCATGACGCGTTCTGTCTGAGCACTATTAGTTGGTGTAACCAATGGCCAATTCATGATTTTTCTTCATTGCCACAATGCGTTGTTGAATTTCGCCGTGAAAACTTAAGTGAAGTGAGCTTGAGGTAGTCTATTATTCCACCATTCCCACTTATAGATCTATTCTGTAAAAAACTAACCGTGAACGTATCTGTCAATAGTGTCAATCCCTAGCGTCAGGTGGAATGACAGTCATACACTGTTCCTGACGTCACATCGGGCACCACACCACACCGCGATCGAGGCCTACCCCCGCCTTTCCCACACACCTTGACACCAGGTGCGTGCGCACACTCGGTCGTCTCATTAAAAATTGTAATCAGTGCCCAAGAAATACAGTACCGTAAAACGGGGTGAATAGAAATGCAGGGGTGAATCGAGACGCAATTTTATAATGGATTTTAATGTTGCAATAATATCTTTTGTTGCCAAAAAGGACTTTAATGTGTTACCTGTACTATAATTAACGATTAAGTGCCTTGGCAACAAACTATATTATTATTTCAAGGCTCAAATCCATTTTAAAGTTGCGTCTCGATTCACCCCTGCATTTCTATTCACCCCGTTTTACCCGGTACTTGTCATATTATCGAAATCAAGTAGTTTTATTACGACGTCAAGACCACCTGGAGCTTTATACCCCAACACGTTTTCATGACAGCTTTCAGATAGCACTACGATTATACTTGCATAGCTTACAAAGTTAGAAGCAAGAAGCTGCCACTGAAGTGGCAGTGCCTACCGTGACCATGTCTCCTATCGAAAGACCGATGACCGTTGGGGGGCAGATGAGACAAATCCTTGGGTTTGTGAACATTGTTGATGACAGTTCCCAGCTAAATGGGGCATGGCGTGGTGGTTCAAATTAGAAAGGCCTACGTGACCTACGTCTAAAGTCCTGTTTTCCGATTTGTCTAGACATGTCCGACTTTATCCGACCGTCTCGACATACGGGATTTTTGTGTTGGGGAGTGGGGGCGTGTATTTGGGAGTTGAAATGTATGCATAAAAAGAAGAAAGATAAATAGTTAAATGTCCGGAACCCTATGGTAGCTGGTAACCCTACGTATGACGTATGTCTCACAGCGGTCTGCGATAGGTTGTGTCGAATGAAGATTTTTAGAAGAAGATACTTACCTGTGCGAAAATAAGCCAGTACTATTTAGAGTTGGTGACATATTATTATAAGTTGAGTTGTGCGCGGCCGCTTCTAGCTGTTTGCGCTGAGCGGCTACTCTAGCGGCGTCCTCTTCCCGCTTTTTTTGCGCAGCATTAGCGGCATCTTCTTGTTTTTTCTGAGCAGCTGCTTTAGCGGCCACTTCCTCGAGTTTTCTCTCGTATTGCTTTCTTTGGGTTTCAAGGAGACGCTTCACCTGATCCTCGGACATTTGAGGCCTGAACAAAAAGAAGATTTAGAATAAAAATAAAGACTGTCAGTAAGTGATTGCGATATGAACAGCAGCCTAATGGAGTAACACATTTTCTTCAAATAAAAGCGAATCCAAAGAGTGTCTGCCTGTATGTCCGTCTCTCTGTCACAGGGCTGTACCTTTTTAACCGTAATAGATAACTTGTTATTTCACGGCAAGTAATAAAAAAGGCAAGTTTGGCTGGCACGCTACGGACTATGGAACCCTAAGGCCGTGTCATGCATGCGTTCATTTTGTTCGGCGAACCCGAACGTCCCTCCATCTTGACGGGCACGCGTCTGCCAGCAGAGTGCGTTTTTGGATTTTCCGAAAAAATGATACGTTTATTTGTGATTATTGTTATTAGTAAAGTAACGTCATAATCAGCCTATAATTGTTCCCACTGCTGGGACACAGGCCTCCTCTTTCTGTGAGCGGCAGTGGGCCGTAATCCCCCAGTGCGGGTTGGTAGATGTGACATGTCTTCGAATTTTTTTTTTTAGTTCTAGGACATGCCGGTTTCCTCACGATGTTTTCCTTCACTGTTTTGAGACCAGTGGTGATGAAATAATTTACAAAAAGTAAAGCACCTGTCTGGGTTCGAACCTACGACCTACAACTCGTAATCCGCGGCCGTTACCACTTGGCCACCACTGCTCTAAAAAACCGGCCAAGTGCGTGTCGGACCACGAACAATGAAGGGTTCCGGAGTTGGGTTGATTTATCCTAAAAACAAACTTAACATTGTAGTTGAAAAACATGTTCTCCCATACATCGATATACGTCACGGTCAATTCTTCAACTGCAAATTTAAGTTGGTCGACTATTACTCGTTAACTTGTAAGGTCTACTTAGCTGTGATAGTTTTCCTTTAAATTTCGTTATATAAACTACTCAAAACAAAATAGGGCCCACCTCGAATCAGTCACTATTTTGGTCAAAATAAAGTTATCTAAGTAGTTGTTGACAAAGTTATGCATTGAACCGTCAAGCTGACATGTTTAGGAACCCTTATCAATGTTTATTTCGACAACATTCATATTGGTTTCAAGAGGGTAGCTAAAAAAGTGAAGTACTCGAAAAAATCGTCGAATGCACAAATTCTCAGTCACTTAAGTTTTCAGTCTACACTAAACAGTGTTGTGGAATACTCACGTTTTTAACAATTTTGTTTGGTTCCTGTGTTAGTTGTGATCACTATGCCTGGTCCTCGCCGTCATATGGACATGGAAACCGCTGCAAGAGCAGTATCCTTGTTTCAAGAGGGACAGTCTCAGAGGTCTGTGGCTATCCACCTCGGTGTTTCGCGACGAGCAATCCGAAATGTTTGGGAACGGTATCAGGAGACCGGAAGTGTAGCTAGGAGACCTGGCACAGGAAGAGTTAGGGCTACGACTACCCAGGAAGACCGATATCTAAGGTTAACCGCACGACGGGAGCGTACTGTTACCGCTCGGACCTTACAAACTCGACTACGGCAATCCACAGGGACGAGAGTCAGCGACCAAACCATTCGGAATCGGCTTCACGAAGATGGACAACGCTCCAGAGTACGCGCTATTCGACTGAAACTAACGAGGGCTCATCGTGCAGCACGATTAAGGTACGCCCGGGAACATTTGGAATGGACCATGGATAACTGGAGGAATGTGCTTTTTACGGACGAGTCTAAAGTGAAGTTTTACAGTGATGACAGACGGATACGCGTGTGGAGAAGAGAAGGGGAACGTTTTTCTGAACCATGCGTCCATGGAACAGACCGATGGGGGGGTCCCAGTGATATGGTATGGGGTGGAATTAGCTTACACGGCAAAACAGAGCTGGTAATTCTCAATGAAGGTACCGTAACCGCTGCCAGTTACATCGAGCGAGTAATCCGGCCACATGTCATCCCGTTTTCACAAAGAGTGGGCAATAATTTTGTCTTTATGCATGACAACGCTCGCGCACACACAGCCCGCACCACATAAAGAGCCCTTTCTGAAGCCAATATCACCGTTTTGCCATGGCCAGCCATGAGTCCCGACCTCAACCCAATAGAACATTTATGGGATCAACTCAAAAGAAGCCTGAAAGAAAACTACAGTGATGTTAACAGCCAGCAGGAGCTCATTAACGCCCTGAAAGTCTGTTGGGAACAAATACCGCATACAAACGTGACTCACTTGATTGAAAGTGTACCAGATAGGCTCAGAGAGTGCATACGGAGCAGAGGAGGACCCACTCGTTATTAAAAAATAACAAGCACCATCATTTTTTTCAAAAGACGTGTGCTTTACAAGATCCTTTATTTTGTGTAATTTTTCCTAAAAACTGTTATTTGTGCTTTTATTAAAGAAAATAAACAAATGATTCCATTGTTTATTTTTACACTATTCCTGAATGCCCACGTGACACTTGTACATTCATAAAAACTGAACAATTACGTTCAATTTTAAGTTAAGGCAAAAAAACATGGTGGGCCCTATTTAGTTTTGAGTAGTTTATAATACTGCCATGATTTTTTTCACATATCCCCAGTCAACCATCTAGCTGGCGGGGGGGGGGGGGGGGGACGACACTTGACTCTAACAAAATTTTACACTTTAAAGCTTAATATTACACAAACTGATCCCTGAATCGAAAAATGTTTTTCACAGACTTACAATATTTTTGCCATGCCAAATTACAGCTTTCTAGTACCAAGAGTCTCTGAGCTAAGCCGGGGACAGACGGACGGACGGACGGACAGACAGACGGACATGGCGAAACTATAAGGGTTCCTTGTTGACAACGGAACCCTAAAAAGTAACGTATTTTCATTAAAATACATTTTCTATGGCTATCGGCCATCATTGTAAACTTAATTTGGAACTCAAAAGGATAAGTAGTCAAAAACTAAAAACTTATGATTGATATACGTATACGTATAAAAATACGTAAATAACGTATTTTTATTATGTCCCGCTTCCGACGAAAGAATCCCGCTTTTTAGGGCTCCGTACCTCAAAGGGAAAAAACGGAACTTATAAGACCAACCAATCACAGGCACTTTTGAATTGTCAAGGGGTCGGTCAGTCATAAAGATGAAGCTAGTTACCCATTCCAAAGCTTAGTAGGTAGGTACCTATGGAGAAGAACGGGCAAGAAACTCCACGGACACTCTTTTAAATTGACATATATAAATATTGGTTACATCATTTGTGTTGAAATTATACATGTGAGACCGATGCAAAACGTCAAAAGCGTCCGTAATAAAAAGTATTAAAAAAAACAATTCTAAAATTATAATAAGCCATGGCCGCTAAGAGATCACCAGTCTGATGGCGCCCGTTCACGAACATGACGCATGGATTAGCACCATTCAGCTCAACCATTTTGAAGGGAGCTAAATGTTTCAACACACCCGCCACCATCAGCGAGACATTACAGTGAGCATGACATACTCTCAGCCGCCAGGGCACATTCAAGTCAATGAAAGACGTACCCAGTAAATGGTAGCTTAATAGTAAGTACCTACATAATACTCACACATGTGCTATGCAATTATATAATACTAATAGATTGAATTTATACAATGCAAAGATAGTTTTTGAAATCTTCAGCAGCTCCAACAGTACCTATTTCCGATTGCTAATCAATTAAGTTTTTGCGCCCTTGTGGAGCAGGACCAGCATTGAACCAAGCATTTTTATCAGTGATGTAATCCCCCAACTTATAACATACCGGGCTGCATAGTGTGAGTTTTAAACATGATTTAAATTTTGTTTCATTCAGTTGAAGTGTGTGCAGAGGTATTTTATTGTAAAATTTTAAACAGTACCCCATGAAATATGAGTCTACTTTAGCCAGCCTGAAACCTGGTTGAATTAATTGGTCCCTATTTCTAGTCCTATAATTGTGTCTTTCGCCTCTTTTACTAAAAATATGCAGATTTTTCCTAACGTACATGATGTTTTCATAGATATTAACATCATGACGAACCTTGCCGTCATGATGTTAATATCTTTGAACAGTTCCCTTAGAGAGTCGCGCCTGCGGAGGCCATATATGGCTCTGATGGCTCTTTTCTCAGAATAAAAATAGACTCGATGTCTGCAGCCCGTCCCCATAGTAAAATACCGTATGACATAATACTATGAAAGTAACTAAAATAGACTAGCCTCGCGGTATCTACATCAGTAAATTGACGGATTTTTCCCACAGCATATGCTGCTGAACTTAGCCGTCCTGCAAGGGATGTTATATGCGGAAATGAAATGAAATCGTTTATTCTGTAAATAGGATATCGGAATCACTTTTACACGTCATATTAAAAAGTAAAAAATAAGCTAGATGTAGTCGACATTTCCTATGTGACTACCCGTGAGAAGAAATGGCGAAACAAACTCAGGGGCCAAAGTCTCTTTTAAAGTCCAGACATAATCTTGGTCATATCATGTGAGGACCATGTAGATCTGTGTCTGAAATGGTCTTTTGAGGAAAGAACCACACAATTTTGAGTGGACCTGTCCAATCAGTGCAAGCATTTGTCGTAATCGTGCAGCTCGACTCAAGACTTAAGGAGCTCAACGACTCGACGAACAATACCAAAGAAAGTACATTTGGGTAGGCCTCATAAAGTGCTCAAAATGCCAGACCACCATTAAAACTGAGAAAAAGCATAAAATAATAGGAAAATATTTAAAGAAAAAAAAAATGACCCACATAGTGCTCACATTCACAATAAATTAAAGCAGTAAATATAATACTTTTCAAAGTAAACATTAATGTAATATTGTATATAATATTCTGCAATGTCAATATTTATATAAAATCATGCATAATAACATTAAATGTCAAGTTTTCCAGTTTGATCACAAGGCTTGCAGAGCGAGCAGCTCAATCCCAAGCTTTTTTGTCTTCTAAACCGGACCCCATTGAAGCCTTGAGTCCAGCGTGATCCCTAGGAAAACAGTTTTGTCGACGAATTCTAGTTTCTCTTGATTCAATACTATCTCACAATTACTACTTTTGACATTTGGTAAAGAAAATCTTATGCACTTAGTTTTTTTCCCATATTAAATAACTAAATTATTAGCAGTAAACCAATTTTGGACCTGCAGTAGGGCATTATTTACTTACGTCGTCAAGATTTGATGCACGTCTATTAATTTTAAAAATTAAGGGAGTATCGTCAGCAAATAACACCATTTGTGGTTGAGTTTTTAATAATTGGGGTAGATCATTAATATATACTAAAAAGAGGAAAGGACCCAATATCGAGCCTTGTGGTACACCCATTTTTACTTTTAAGTCGAGTGAATTGACTCTATTTATTTGAACTTGCTGTTGTCTATCATTTAAATAAGATTTTACTAAACTGAGCGCAAGTTTTCCAAGGCCGTAATGCTCAAGTTTCAAGAGTAATGTTTCGTGGTCGACGCAATCAAATGCCTTGGAGAGGTCACAAAAGATTCCTATAGCGTCTTGGGCCTCTTCCCACGCCGTACTGTTGATCGTGTAAGATTTTATTGGTGGTAAAATGATTGAGCATTTGATTTAGCACTACCTTTTCAAACACCTTGCTGAAGACCGGCAACACGGACACGGGTCTATAATTATTGGTGTCTTTACTATCCCCGGATTTGAAAAGTGGTATTACCTTACTATATTTCATTAGATCCGGGAAGACTCCTTGATTAAGTTGAAAGGTATAAGAAATATGAATATCGTGACCCATACACGAACGTGTGACGTAAATAAATGAATTGTGAGGGAATTTTTCACTTTTGGAGGAAACATTTGAAAATAAAGTTAATTTCAAACGGTACCGTGTGTGATGTGACATATCAAATGACTTGCTAAGAGGATTTCAAAAAAAGTATTTTTTATATCGAAAAATTAAATATTGATGTTTAACATCTTTCCTAGAGCTTTCTGTGGGAGTGATTTCGTAAAAAGGAACGGAAGTGTGTAACAGGAAGTGACAGCTTGAGCATGGAATAAGTAAGTACTTTTTAATGGCATGTAATTAGTAAGTACTATATATAATAGATTGTAGTAGAGGGGGTTGAAATTCGACCAGTGGGCGACCACTACTAGTTTCGATTTAGATTCGAACAAATATTTCAATATTTAGCTTGTTTAAAGTGTGAGGTTAATAAGGATCGCTCTTTTTTATCATTTTAAAATAATCATTTTTAAAGTTATTAAAGAAAATAGATGAAAATTGAGCGTCCTTATCTCTGAAACTGCTGAGCCAAAGATTTTTTAAATAATACAGAGAATAGTTCTAAACTTATAGATTACAGGAAAACCCAGACGAACTCTATGGTCTTAAAATAACATGGTAAATCACTCAATATTGTGTGTTCAAAGTTCAATTTGCAGTTGGAATGTATGGGGTAAAATGTTAACTACAATGTTAAGTTTGTTCTTGGGATAAATTCATCCCAACTACGGATCGCTTCATTGTGCGTGGTCCGACACGCACTTGGCCGGTTTTTTTTTACTCAATAGGTTTCAAAATCCCGCTGTGCCCGAAAAAACTCAGGCAACTTGGCAACAATCAGGTAGCTAGTTGTATAATAATAAATTAGAATAGGCATATCTTGACCGAAATAATTAATTTTGTTACCACATTGTTCTGACGGTGTGCAAAATAATGGGTACAACAATACGCCCGGTAATGAACGGTCCTAACTTTGCGTTTGGGCAGAAGGCTGCGCAATATTTTTTTTTTTGGTCCTAATGGTGACATTAGTTAAGTGTGAGTGAGAGGACATGCACGAAAGTTTGGAGAGCCTATGTTCAAACCGGTCGTAATTCATCAGCCGGATTGTACACGGAGGCAGTGATCACGAACCTACCGATTTTTCCGTATGTCTACCAAAATGGGCTCTGTTCTACCGAAATGCAACGATCTTTCCACGATTTTAAAGAATACCTACATGGAAATTCTGCCGATTTTACACTTTTATGTTGGCAACCCTTTTCATTTATGTTTAACGTTACGGAGAATCAACATTAAGGCCCGTATTAATAAACGTTCCCCAACGACGTACTCAAGTGCGTAATTATTTGATACGCCATTATTACGATATTAGCATCTCAAGATCATTACTAATTAATAAACACATGAAAACAGTATCTCAGTTACCAAGATCAGCCTTTCATGGAGCTGCACTTGATGAACGATTACATCACATTGATCGAAGTTTAGAATGGCATTCATCACATTTCGTTCTTGATAAGCCGTAAGATTTATTGAAATACTTGTATTTTGTTATAACTTTAATGTATAGCGCTGTATCACGTTATAAACTATTTCTAAGGAAATTGGAAGACCTCTGTTACTGTATTTCACCAAAGAGTATTTTTATTAATGTGACTCTTGAACAGATCTGGATTATTTTTAGGGTTCCGAAGTCAACAAGGAACCTTATAGTTTCTCTATGTCTGTCTGTCTGTCTTTCGTTATGACTCTTATTAATCACGCCGACAAAGTGGTAAAATAAAAGCTCGAGAATTTTTTTTCGGTAGGTACCTCCCTTGCACGTTAAGTGGGGATGATATTTTTTCTCGTTTATCCCATGGTGTGTTATCGTTGGCCAGGTCTTTCAAAACTATTGCAGATCTGTGAAAACTTAAATTATTTTAAAACTTATTAAAAAAATAAATGGAAAGCTATCACCGCTAAGTAGGCTCTACAAGTTAACTAGTAAAAGTCGACCAACTTATATTTGCAGTTGGAAAATTGACCGTGACGTATATCGATGATTAGGAGAACATGTTTTTCAACTACAATGTTAAGTTTGTTTATGGGATAAATTCATCCCAACTACGGAACCCTTCATTGTGCGTGGTCCGACACGCCCTTGATGGTTTTTTTAAATGTTCACTTGGTAACTCAAAAGGATTCGAGGCATCCCATATATAGATTTTTGGCAAAAATATCGTCATAGTACTTACTCTAATTCATCGTAATAATTATTTTCACCCAAAATATTTTCAAACTCCATGTTTCGCGCTACTAATCACGACCTCAAGTCACGGACTGCCTACACTCAGATTTAAGCATCTCGAGTACACCAACCTATTGTATACTTAAGTGACGATTTTCGTTTATTAATCAGCCCATCACTCGGCTGATAACGTAAACCCAAGCCGTAACTTGAGTACATCAATTATTATGTTCATTAATACGATCATAACCTCAAGACTGGGCCTCAAGTCTGCTATTACAATAGTGTCAGAATAGTCGATCATTGATTTCATAATTGTTGATTTTGACAAGTTTGGTAATCTACTATTATAATGACGTCATTATGACTTTCCAATGGTCGGCCACTGACACTACATTGAAAGAAATTGCATATATTGGTAATCTCGTACATAATGACAAATGAATGACATTTCTACTAATGGGTTTTATAATAATGGCAATACGACAATGCCATTATAATAACACAATTATATTACGAGAACATTGACCGAACAATGATCGACCATTATGAATTTACCAGATTACGAACTTTTAGCAAAATGACAATGGCATGACAATGGGATCGTGTTGGAATGACTGAATTTATAAAAATAGCAGACTTGGGTCCCTGTTATCAAGTGCGAGCTCTTGGGCTGAGTAACGTTTATTAATACGGGCCGTAGTGTGTATGAGTAGTTAGTTATTGCCAGTGGCGTAGCTAGGTAACAGTGGCGAAAGGACCATATAACAAGATTCCTACCGGCTTCCCTTCGGAGGTTTGCATCAACAACTCTACCGCTATTGAAAAATGGCACAGTCAATAATGTCTTTTTCTTTTTTTTTTCGGTGGGAAATTATCAAATAACTTCTCCCGCTCTGGGCGGAGCGGGAGGACGTGTCAGACTTTTACTGACTAAAACCCACCCGTGTTCAGTGTGACTAGATTAAATTTTACAAAAATACCAAAGCTCCTTAAAAAAATACTGAAATATACCAACTTGCACAGGGAAAATATACCAATAAAAATACTGATTTTCAAAACATATTTTTATTTATTAATCATCATCATCATCGCAATAAATATTGGAATTATATTTTAACATTCTGTTTGATGGGTTAAAATTAGAGAATACAATCCCGGGATCCCGACCGTTTTCTGGCCCTGAAAATCCCGGGACTTTACTTGGCTAATCTCGGGATTGCCACAAACAAGTCTAGTTTGTATTCCGTAGTCCGTTGCCCCTTGAAAATAACCTTGCCTAGATTATTTTAATACATTACGACAAAAAGCAACTCGTACAATACGTAGGTACCCACTATTTACTACACAGGTACAGTCCTAATAATATTTTTGTCGTAGAACTTAGAAGGGACTTCCCCACTCGGAATACTTTAATACAATACTCTTAAGGTAATTCCCCAACGAACCAACAGGGGAATCACCCGATCATCTCATATCATAATATTGTTGCGGGTATTTCCCGTCGGTCGGCGATTCTCTGTACGAAAGTAAAAATATGCAAATCAGGTTTTATTTTTTTGTTCTGTCAGTGACGGGTTACGTAGGCTACGTCAGTGACGACGGGTTACGTAGGCTACGTCATTAAAATTTAAAAGTCAATTATCTGAAATTAAGTATTTCAAATGGCGGGAGACTTTGCTAGACCTACTTTGACCCTATCTTTGTCATCGCCACCTGATATTGCAAAATCTTATACATGTATAAAAAACTGCTTATTCATATCTCCACATTGCTTATTAGGTTAGTACTAAAAGAAACTTAACCAACCATTCCTGGTTCCATAGGCTTAGCATGAGAACCGTAGAGAAGTGTTTTAAAGTAGATAAAAATTACGCTTCTGTGTAGACAGCTGACAGTTTTCTACGAAGAAAGATAGACAAGCGATTTCTATTCTACAATAGAGTAGAAATAGAAAGCATCATGCTAAGCCTGCTTTTAGAGTTTTAATTTTGTGTAATAAATGAAAATCACCAGTCTTTCAAAGAGCATGGGAGATGGGCTTCAAGTTAATCTTTGAGGATAATTGATGAAATTATTGTTGCTCTGCTATTATTACTAATATTCAGTTTGAAAAGCCTTATCAAATCCCCCTTAAAGTTTAAACTTTAAGTTAGCAATTACCCATATTTATGGGTCTTGAGATACTTAGCTCAAGACACCGTCTTGAGATACTTAGCTCAAGACACCGTCTTGAGATACTTAGCTCAAGACACCGTCTTGAGATACTTAGCTCAAGACACCGTCTTGAGATACTTAGCACAAGACACCGTCTTGATATACTTAGCTCAAAACACCGTCTTGAGATACTTAGCTCAAGACACCATCTTGAGAGGCTTGTGTAGCATTGATGTCCCAATCACCCGTAATGTAATGGGTAAAACTGTGACATTAGAAGGTCACTAGGCAACTTAGAGAGATTAGATAATAACTTATTGAAGACTTACTGCACTTACTTATTGTCTGGAGTCTTGACTGGGACCAACAGGCCATTGCATTATATAATACAAAAGTAATATACTGTGTACTGTAGGTATATTATATATGTACAATGATATCCACGAACTCCTCCATTTTTGAACAGGCTCATTTCACGTCTAATACTATTTGCCAACCCCAATTCATTTTGTACTTGTACTTCAGGATCTGGGGATTTCATACTCTTGTTAATTTCCAGCTGTAACTTTCCTTTAATGTCAATTGGGGTTGTCTTAGCTCAAGACACCGTCTTGAGATACTTAGCTCAAGACACCGTCTTGAGATACTTATCAATCAATTACCCATATTTATGGGTCTTGAGATACTTAGCTCAAGATACCGTCTTGAGATACTTAGTTCAAGACACCATCTTGAGATACTTAACTCAAGATACCATTTATTATTTTATGCCTAGTATCTTGAGATAATGCTTATGAAGCATTGATGTCCCAATCACCCGTACAAAGGTAATGGGTAAAACTGTGACATTAGAAGGCAACTTAGAGAGATTAGATAATAACTTATTGAAGACTTACTGGACTTACTTATTGTCTGGAGTCTTGCTTGACTGGGACCAACAGGCATCATAAACATCACTGATCATAAATGCTGTAGAGCTCCAGACCGTAATCATGTAAAATATATGGAGTAGGTGCCGATATTAACTATTTGCTGTCAACCCATATTTATGGGTCTTGAGTAGAGAATACAATCCCGGGATCCCGACCGTTTTCTGGCCCCGAAAATCCCGGGACTGTACTTGGCTAATCTGGGGATTTTCGGGATTGCCACAAACAAGTCTAGTTTGTATTCCGTAGTCCGTTGCGCCTTGAAAATAACCTTGCCTAGATTATTTTAATACATTACGACAAAAAGCAACTCGTACAATACGTACCACTCACTATTTACTACACAGGTACAGTCCTAATAATATGTTTGTCGTAGAACTTAGAAGGGACTTCCCCACTCGGAATACTTTAATACAATACTCTTTAAGGTAATTCCCCAACGAACCAACAGGGGAATCACCCGATCATCTCATATCATAATATTGTTGCGGGTATTTCCCATCGGTCGGGGATTCCCTGTACGAATGTATAAATATGCAAATCAGGTTTTATTTCTTTCATTTATTGTTCTGTCAGTGACGGGTTACGTAGGCTACGTCAGTGACGACGGGTTACGTAGGCTACGTCATTAAAATTTAAAAGTCAATTATCTGAAATTAAGTATTTCAAATGGCGGGCGACTTTATTAGACATAAAAAAGACAGTGATACGACGTCAGTGTGGAGTTATTATTTAGTTGAGAAGGACGGGAATAGTGCTAAATGTAAGCGATGCCCAGCCATCCTCAAGACTTTGGGTGGATCAACTAAGGGATTACATACACATTTGTTACCAAAACATAACATCAAGGTTATATCAGCTTCAACAAGTCAAGATTCTGAAAATCTGAACACAGCACCGCCGCCAGCCAAGCGAAAGTTAGATAATTATTTTACTAAAAGTGCCGCCGATAGCCTGGATGATATTTTGGCAAGAATGATTGCATTAGATGGATTTCCATTCAGTGTATTCATAACCTCAGATGATTTGAGAAAATTGCTCTTAGCAAAATACACGGATTTACCAAAGTCAGCCGTCACTGTTCGAAAACGTGTTATGAATTACAGTGAAAAAATCAGAAAGCAAGTAACTGCAGAATTAAAACATTTGAAAAGTGCAGGTGAAAGATTTAGTCTTTCTTTCGACGAGTGGACTTCAACTTCCAATAAACGATACATGGTGGTCAACGTTCATTCATATAAAAAATTTTGGAACTTAGGACTTGTTCCTATTTACGATAGTATGACAGCTGAAAATTGTCTTCGTATATTGCAAGAGCGTCTAAGTAAATTTGTCATGTCCCTAGAAACTGACATCGTGGCTATTGTAACCGATGGACCGAATGTTATGATAAAGGTGGGGCGGCTTATTTGCACTGAACAACAACTGTGTCTCGCACATGGTATCAATTTGGCGGTCGGTGATGTGCTTTATGAAAAACATAATAATTTGCAAGATAGCCCTACCTCAGATGATACTATAAATGAACCAGCTGTGACTGTTGATTATATGGACGACAGCGATGATGAACACCATTTAGAAAACTTAGACTGTCCAGAATCAGGTTTAATCGTAATGTCACAAAATGATCTTGCGCCAGAACACGTACCAGAGTTAACACAATATGAAAATATTAATGAGCTGATAAAGAAAATCCGCAAAGTTGTAGTGTATTTCAAAAGATCTCCATTGAAAAATGAAACAGTACTTCAAAAATATGTGAAAATTTAACATGGAAAAGAGTTGTCACTTCTTTTGGACTGTAAAACCAGGTGGAATAGTCTTTTAACAATGCTGGAGCGATTTTATCTTTTAAAAGCATGCATTCAAAAAGCTCTTATAGATCTCAATCATCCAATTCGTTTAGAAGATGTTGATTTTGAATTGGTAAATAAAATTGTTGATGTGCTGACCCCAATTAAATTGACAGTAGAAGCAATCTGTCGGCGAGATGCTAATTTATGCACAGCTGATGCCGCTTTGAAATTTCTTATAAAACAACTGTCTAGTAAAAACTCAGCACTTGCCAAAAAAATTAAAACATCCTTAGTGGAACGTATAAAGCAACGACGAAGTGATGATTTAACTGGCGTGTTAAATTATTTACAAAATCCACGAATGGATGTTGAAAATCAGTTATTATCGGATTTGGAATGGCACGACTTATTTCCAGTTCCGACACAGGCTTTAGTGAGGAAGCAAATAAAGAGTATTGTTAAAAGACTTAATAGTCGAGATTACACGGAAGAAGAAGCAAGGTCAGGATCACAAACAGATGATGAGCTAAGGTCAGAAACCTCCCAACCCCAATTGACATTAAAGGAAAAGTTACAGCTGGAAATTAACAAGAGTATGAAATCCCCAGATCCTGAAGTACAAGTACAAAATGAATTGGGGTTGGCAAATAGTATTAGACGTGAAATGAGCCTGTTCGAAAATGGAGGTGTTCGTGGATATCACTTAGAAACAGCATATAAGTAATCTATTGTCTATTCCTCCAACCAGCGTAGAAGCTGAACGAGCGTTTTCAGCTGCTGCATAAGCAGCAGCTGAAAACGCTCGTTGGCAATAAACTACGAAGCAGGCTCGGAAGTCAAACATTGGATGCTTTGATATTTCTGCGATTATATTTTCGAAATTCTAAATAGTTATTTTGTGCTGTTTTTTAATTTCTTGCAAAAGTATAGTATTTTTTGGTTTGTGTTTTTTCTTTTCTTATTATTATTCTGATTTGTGTTGTGCAGACATTAAAGACATTTTTTTTTAATTACTCGTGTTTTTTTTATTTTAGCCCAATTAGAAACCACAAAGTCTAATCCCGGGATGAGCCCGGGATCCCGGGAAAAGGCTTCAAAAATCCCGTAAGCCCGGGATTGAAAAACATGCTCGGGATTGTATTCTCTAGTTAAAATTCACTCAGCCTCCTTCATCTTTTATACCTTGTTTGGTTTTTAAAATTGCAGATACATTTTGTTTATGAATCTGTTTCTTTGTTCCGCTTTTATTCAATTAATCTGTGAAAATATCCGCTCGCATGCAGCATTCGACACTGGTATACATAACAGAGATTTACTGAAACTAGTTAGATTCTTGTACTTTAATGTACCATCACTGTTAGAAATTTTCCTAACTTCCAACCAAAATTGTTCACAAGAAAGGGGTGAGCCAGTACTCGAAGAGTGTAATAAATTACTTATTTCGCGATCAAGTTTGAGTGTTCTATATTCTTCGTCAATTATCTGCATTTGTTCTGGCTGTACTTCGTATGGGAAAGTTTCCATAACATTTCTTAAACTACTAAATTCTTTATTCGCGGCAGTGTGTGGGTCAAGAAATTTCAGTTCTCGGAAAATTTGATCTTCAAAACCAAAAGGCAAACGTGATTTCAATTGCGTGCTCAATTCATTTAAAAAAGATTGGCACTTTCTGAAAAAATCAGCAATTTGTTCTTTCATGTTTATGTTTCCCCTATGTTTAATTAATTCTTGACCCACTTGAATCCCTAAGTACATATTATTCAATGGCAAATAATTCACACTAGATTTTGGGTCTAATGTAAATACGTTGTCCGTGCTTTTTATATAATTAGTTTTCATATAGCAACCCAAAATCGACAAGTACTTACTAGAAGCATCATCATATAATGTTTCAATGCACGAGTAGTCGCCTTGAAAAATTATATTAAATTTGTTTACAATCGGCAAAATGTAGTCTAAAAAGTAAAAGTATAATTTGTTTATATCATTATTAAAAGAATGATACAAAAATTCTGATGACATAATGCAATCACTCAAATATTGGTCTTGAAAAAACAACTGCAGTGCCCTCCATTGCTCAATTATTCTATTACAGATGTTCTATGTCACGAAGTCCGTTTGGCTATGAATGTTGTCAAGCGTGCACATGCACATTGTTTTTGTGTGCGTAACCTCGAGAGCGCTCAGTGTCGATCGGGACACGGTCCGGATCAGTAGTGGTTTTTAGTTCGCGCCAAATTGTTTCACGGAGTAAGGTCAGCATGGCAACAAAACGAAGAAGAGTTGTCCATAGTGAGGTAATATTTATTTATACGTTTTCAATTAAAATGTTATACAAAGATACTTAATATAGCAATAGAAGTATTTATAAAATGAATGTTTTTTTGTGTTATAAAATGTTTATATTACTTAATTATTTTGATTACATTTTGTTTTAGGGTCGAAACATTCATATTCTTCTCGCAGAAAATGATAAACACTAGGTTTATCATTTTCTGCGAGAAGAATATGAATTTACAAAATCATTAATGGAACTCAACTGTGATTTGTCTCATTTACGAGACATTACACGAGAAGAATATGAATTTACAAAATCATTAATGGAACTCAACTGTCATTTGTCTCATTTACGAGACATTACACGCCGTACAGCTGAAGCTACGGGTGTGAGCCAAAAAACAGTTCAAAGAATATTAAAAGAAGAGAAGGAATTCCCATCCACTTCATCAAAATTCACTTCACCTATGAAGAAAAGGAGAAAGCGAGATAATAAAGTGGATATAGATAATTTTACAGCCGATGTGGTTCGCAGTACTGTACAAGATTTCCATATTGTCCATAAAGAAATTCCAACGGATTCGAAGGTTGTTTAGAAACTGTTCGCAAGTTACTGTTGAAATTAGGTTACAAGTGGCGCAAAACAGAGAACAACCGTAAAGTCTTGACGGAGCGTCATGATATACAAATGTGGCGTTTAAAATATTTAAAAAAAATAACAGAGTACCGCTCTCAAAGTCGGCCCATTGTCTACACCGATGAGAGCTACGTGCTTTCGACACACGTGCGAAACAACACCTGGGCAAAAAAAAAGGAAAGAACTCCGTTTTTAAAAAAAATTAGCACAGGCACTCGCTTTATTTTAGTGCACGCGGGAACCAAGGATGGTTTTATTGAAAATGCTTCCTTGGTTTATAAGGCCAACTCAACAGCTGGTGATTATCATTCAAATATGAGCTATGATAACTATGTAAAATGGCTAAATGAAAAGTTGCTACCCAATTTACTTCCGCGCTCTGTCATTGTCTTAGACAATGCATCTTATCACAACACACGGGCTGAACGACTACCGACGCAATCTACAAAGAAAGCCGATATGCAGCAATGGATCAGGGATAAGGGTATAGCATTTGATGAATCTCTTCTTAAATTGGAATTGTACGATACAATAAAGAAGTACAAAGCCCAACACGTAATCTACAAGATTGACGATTTTATAAAAAGCAAGGGTTTTGATGTCTTACGCCTTCCCCCTTATCACCCAGAATTAAATGCGATTGAAAATATTTGGGGGATCGTTAAAAATTATGTCGCATCTAAAAATATCGAGCAAAACATGACGAATACGGAAAGACTGATCAATGAAAGTTTGGGCCAAGTTAGCAGTGAAACGTGGCAAAAAACTTGTGCTCATGTTGAAAAAATTGAAAAAGACTACTTGAAATATTTTGATCTCGATTTTGAATTTATAATCAATGTACAAGATGATTCTGACGACAGCAAAACGGAATCGGAAATCGAAAATTTATCTGATAGTGATTGAAAATACTGAATAGTCCTACTTGTTTCGTTTCCATTCTGTAAAACCAATGCTTAATTAAATGCCTACATATTCTTAATATTTTTGTATTTATTGCAACCTAATCTAATTTATTTACAAAATGTATATACTTTTAAAACCAAAATTTTATTTAGATTATTAAATCTCGACTTGAATATATATCAGATTTTTTTGCTAACGTTACCTACTTTTACACACACAAGCGCGCTTGTCGGGATACGTCACTACTACAATCAAAGCCGAACGGACTTCGTGAAATAGGATATCTGTAACACAAGCATGAAGCGATAGCCATCTTATATCATAATGACGCAGTAGTCTATATTTTCAGTGTCAGTAAAACTTTCGAACTCAACAAATTCTCTTTGACGCTTGCTGCTTTGAGAAAAATATTTCTTATATATTTCTTTTACTATCTGTTCTAAATTTCTAGGTAATTATTTTGCAAGCATGACTAACACTTAACGCTGCAGAATGACAAACACATTTTATGAATAAGCACTTTGGGTTCACTTCTTTAATTTTTGTAACAATGCCAGAGTGTTGACCAAACATCACATTCGTAGTATCAGCAGCGATCCCCATCACGTCTTTTATATCTAAACCTAACTCGGATAACTTTGATGACAAAGCATCAAATAAATGATCTGCAGTCTCACCGCTTAAATCAACTAAATCAAGGAATTTGGTTTGTACTTTACATTTGGTTTCAGAGAAGTATTTGATTAGTATCGCCAACACTTTGATTGTGGTGACATCTGTAGTTTCATCGATTATAATTGAATATACTGGTTTACCTGACGGAGATACAGTACGAAATATATCTTCAATCATAACTCTTTCAAATTCGGGTCCTAAAACGTTATATGTAATAGCTGCTGCTTTGGTTCTCTTGCAGGAAAATTCTTTTGCAATTTCGGAGTCAGGAAAACATTTCACTAGAACATCACTAAGATGGTCCATAGCTCTAAAAGAGATGTTGTGTTCTGAAAGAAAACCGCATAAACGCAGCTCCGCTTTCTTGACTTCGTCTTTCAGTGGTGCCTTTTTGAAAAATGTGTCAACCTGGAAACAAGTAAAAACATAAATTATACATTATGATCATACACTAAATAAAGTACCTCCGAACTTCTCGACTTTAGGTACAGTAATTCTAATTTTACTAAAAACTAAAAACAAGTTAAGCTTACCTTTGACTGTCCTTTATATTTGTTCAAGTTCTTATGCTTTTCAGTATTTGCATGTTGTTTTATTGATGCTAATCTACTTTGGAGTATCGCACTGCACGTTTTACAAAACGCAGCGTACTCGTCATCTTTATAAAGTGAAAGCCACGAAGAAAACTCCGGAATTTGTTCCCATTTAGCCAAATAACTTTGCTGAAAACTAGACATGTTTTCTGGATTCCGAATTGCGTATCAGATAACAGCGTAATAGCATGAAGTAAAATGACAACAAAAAATCACGCGCTCTATTTATATTACGACGAACACGTACAATATAAACTTAGGGAAAATCCCGAATTATTGAAACTTTCAATAATTCGGGAATTTCCCTAAGTTTCAATTTGAAAGTTTGAAACCAAACCTTCAAAGATTAAGCCAAGTGCAGAACAGAAAATCATTTTGTGACTAGAATACTAGATGATTCGATACTATTTGTAATTCTAGGGGGCCCATCTGTCATGTCCTATCTGTAACTTACTGATCTTTGCTCCAAAATGAAATATAGACTAAATCCGGAAATTCCCCTGAACATCAATGTACGCAGTTTTTTTTTTAAATAATTTTATGACATGGCTATGGTATTGCCATAACTTTTTTCCAAAATATACCCAAAAATACTGGCTTCCGCCAATATACCTTTAAAAATACTGACTCTTGGAAAACTTACTAAAATATACTCAAAAAGTATTAAAATACTGAATCTGGTCACACTGCCCGTGTTCCTTCCGTTGCCTGTGTGCCAGGGCCACGATATCCCTTTCGGACAAACTCGCAACCCTGGCAGGCATTGGTCCTAACGGACCCCGTCAGTTTGTGCTGACATCTCTTTGAGGCGCGCGTGGAACACAACGCGCCGTCGACCCGGGCCTGGTCCTTATCGGACGGCGAGCTACCCATCGCTCACCGTCCGCAGGCCCGCGCCTACGGTGGCCGGAAATCGGCTTGTGACTCCCGACGCGTCTCCTGCGGCGACTGAGGGCGCGAGGGCGCGAAAGTCAATAATGTCTATTGTCTACTATTGCCAAAAAATATAGTTACACTACGGGTATTTAATTCACTATAACATTCAAACAACAAAAATGCCTATTTTTATTAGCTTTGAATTGAAATAACAAACAAAAAAGTTTTGTTGTAGTGATGCGTCTTTTTGGTTCTACTACTTGACGATATATGGTGTAAAAATTCAGTAAAAACTTATTTTTAAGTTAATTAATTAATTTTTACTTTATTGATAAGTAAGTAATTTAAACCGGCTTCGCTTCGGCTTCTCTTATACAAAAATTGACACATCGCCGCTGCTAGGTAACCAAAGCCCCTGGGGCAAAAAATAAACTAGGGCCCCAAGTAAAATCGTTTGTTCAGTATTCGTCGTTTTCCGAATTCGACGTACTCCAGATTTATCGTAATCCAGATTCGACCTACCTAATACAGTCGCGCGCTTGTAAATTCACTAGTAGCGTTTTATAGTCACTCCGTTGAAGCGCGCTGTTTGACGGTGAGACTGTGAAACCAGCCTAAGAGGCTAAGAATACAGGGGAGTTCCCCGCAAGTTTCAAACCTTTTGATATTCCAGACTTGTTGGGAATTCCCCTGTATTTTTTCAAATAAGTTGCCATTATTACGCCACTGGTTATTGCGGAATGTTTCATATATTTTGGGGAATACCCTTGAATCCTAAAACTCGATGTTTTAAGAGGATTCCCACTCGGGACTTCACTTGTCTATAAAAACAAGAATGTTTTACAGGTTTTATATTTTCTTAACTTCGAAGAGAAAGGATCCTCAAGTTTTAAGTTGCGAAGTGCTATTATTACGTTAAACTGTCGTCTGACGAGGAACCGAGTACAAGCGCGAGTGCAAAAAGAAAAACATATCTACAATATTATCGAAAAGAATGGGAAGAAGAATTCTCAGGCTGGCTGCAAGATAGTAGTAAAGGCGTAAGCTATGCCTATTGTAAGAGTTGTAATAGAGATATTAACATTATATCAAGAAAAGACGCTTTAGAAACATAGTTCTTCACGAGCACACAACATTTTTGTAAAAAATAATTATTTCTAAGTGTGTTTCTCAGATTATGGAAAGAAGCAGATAGACCTCGCGGAATAATAAAATAGAAACAAGATTCCTAAAAAACAATGAAGAATGGCTGACAAAAAACATTTGATATACCGAGAGTGCAGCAAAACTTGGGTCGGCCATCGTTAATCTTGCCACGTTTTTATCAAGTCACTTTCTTGTTTGTCTGTTGTCTGTCGTTCCGGGTGGAATCTTGCAACTCAAATTTCGAGCACTTCCCGATTAGCTATCCGGCTGAAACTTTCAGGGTAGTTAACAACCTCGCGAGAACTTCGGTCAGTTTTTTAATGGCATCTCGTAGTTGGCCTTGAGAGGCCGTGACTACTTAACCGGTCTTTCCTGTGGTTGCCATAAGGTTGAGCTTCAAGCCTCCAGCCAGGGGCGAAAATATATATATTATAACTAAACGACTGCGCACTAAGGGCACCCCCTGTGGGGTACGGACCCCGGCTTAGGGCGTCGTTGGGGGAACAGCAAGTTGGGGACAGGCTGAATCAAAGTTTAAATCATGATTATTATCAGGGGGTTACTATTAATGTTACGGCGCACTCAGCCTCGGCTGGCAATTCGACATGCAAGGGACGGGGGGGACAATTTAGTCTGGGACTTCGCGTGGTACCTCGGCGGCGAGGACGGAATGTCGGTCTGTGCGATTTGTGCACTGTACTGGTGGCCCTACTGCTTTCCTGGAGAAGAATGATGGGGTCATCTGGGTCGGTAAGAGTATGCATAGGTAGTCTTGACTAATCTGAGAAGGCTAGTAACTAGCGGCCTGCACAACCAGAGGGTTGTGATGACTATCCGCGGAATCGAAGAACCGCTTCGTAATGCGCTTCATGGTAGAACTGCTTGGTGGGCATTTTAAAATCTAGGTGGAGGGTTTCGTTCCGAACGAACCAAGGAGCACCTGTAATTTTACGGAGAAATCAGTTTTGACGTTCAAAAGTGCCATCTATGTGCCTATTTGAAATAAATAATTTGACTTTGACTTTGAACTTCGGTCAGTAGGTCGTCTTCGACTTTATAGATAATAAATACTCTTTGACTTCGACCATAAATCGTCTCGTGGTATTTTTTGCAAAAACATGTCAGGATCGTTAAGGGGGATGCGCTAAAGTAGCCCGCGAAATTCAAATTTTATTACGTTTTTTTAATTTGCAGGTCAGTTACAGGTTGTATGTTGATCTAAATATGATTCGCGGCCGTAACAAATATGGCTTTACAGAATTATAATCATTAGAATCAGCATTAAAACTCTCTAAGTTCATAAAATCCTACTGAATGATTATTTCAGAAATAGTCATTCAATAGGATTTTACGAAGAGTCTATAAGTTTGTATTTGTAAGCTAGTTTTTGGTGAATTACATTGGCTACTTGATCGTGTCGATGTTTGTAGTCTGTCTGGGCTATTGATTTGCAGGCACCGGTGATATGTTGGATTGTCTCTGGAGAACTAATTGCATTTTCTACAAGTATCGGTTGTTAAATTCTTTATAATGTATTTTCTGTAGTTTTTGGTCTCAATTACTTGGTCCTGAATTGCAATCATGAACCCTTCAGTCTCTGGGAATAGTTCGTCTCGATTTAACCATGCGTTCGTTTCCTCTGCCTCCTTCTTTTCTTGGTAACGTTAACCTTTGTGAACAAGATCTTGGGTGATGTTTGCGAAATTTTGTCATTGCAGTGTTGATTTTCCGTTGTAAGTTTATTAGGTCAGTTTTGGTCCAGTTTATTATTCCGAATGAATAGGTGAGTACAGGTACAGCAAAGGTGTTGATTGCTTTTATGGTGTTTCGTGAATAGAGCTGTGTTTTAAGTATTGTATTAAGTCGATGTTGAAATTGTTGTTTAGTATCTTTGTAGTGTATTTGACGGGATTGATTGTAACTTAAGTATTTATTAGTGTCTAGTTCATCCAATGGCTCTATTCGTTCTCCTGTACCTAAGATTATTAACTGGCAACTCGGTAAGTAAGTAGGTATTTACATATATTTTTTTATGGGTACCTACCGTACCTATCTAACAGACTTTTATTTTTCGTGAGGAAAGTTCAGCATCCTCTGATCCTCTCAAACTTAAAAACTCATTCTGTGTTATAATTTTACAATAATTTACTTCAGGTAACTGCCACAACAAAGAAAAAATATTGTTGAATGGTAGCCGTATGTGTGCAGAATAATAACAAGATAAAAATAACATCTTGGTAGTTATGAACCATTACGGCCATTACATGCAACGCTTTTGATAAGCATGTAGGTACTGTAGACACGGCTTGTGTAGCCGTGTGTACAGTACATGCTTATCAAAAGCGTGCATCAAGCTATACATTTCCAGTTTATGCTGATCTCGCATTGTATAGGATTTCCGTACAATGAGAGGTCAGCGTATACTTGACGCTTGGTTGCTTGATGTGTAGCCGTGTGTACCAACTTATAACTTATAAAATAAATGCATAATAACTAAAAATACCGTAAAATAAATAAACAAAAGTACTTACGGTGGTGGTTGTTGATATCTTCTATTGTCATTAGATTGTTCGGCCCCCATTTTTAAACTTTTTAAGTTTTTACAATAACTTTATAGACAAATTCAAGAAATAGTCCATCCAACAATTACCGACACCCTTGGAATACGATGCCACTACTGAGACTGGGTAAAACAAAGCACAACGCGGTATAAATATAGCCGGACGAAACAGCTAACACGACTGCACAAAGGAGAAAGAAAGTACATGAATGTGCGATAGGGCGGGCATAGACAAGTCGCAACTCCAAGCACCACTTAACTTTAGGGATGTCAAACTCAACATATCGATGAATTAATGAATAATGTCGACTAATTAATTTAAAGTGACTGTCGGATTAAGTTAGTTGGATAAGGAGAAAGTTGAGCAACAGCTTCCGCTTTCATTGATATAGCATTATATTACAATTCAATTGCTAAACGTGGTGATTAACAATTTTCCCGTTTTACCCCAGTCAAGACGATTTATTACCGCGGTCTAAAAGATGGATAATGTTCTGTAGAAAGCTTCGATCAATAGTTGATCGAAGGTATAAAGTAAAGGAAGTTGAAGCAGTCTGGTATGATGATACGTTATTTGTGTTACTAATTTATTTGCAGCTGACACATGTTGCTTTTACAACTTTTATGGAGTAGCTACATAATTTATTTATTTATTCTCAAAACTCAAATTCAAACTCAAACTCAAAGCATTTATTCCAAATAAACTAATTACAGGCACTTTTGAACTGTCAAGGAGTCTGTCAGTCAGAGGTGATGCTTGTTGCCCATTCAAAAGCGTAGTAGGTTCTTGGGGAGATGAACGGACAAAAAACTCCACGGATACTCTTTTAAATGAAATTTTGTTACAAAGTATTGATTACATCATTCATGTTGAAATTATACTTGTGAGAACAATGTAGAAAGGCGTGCACGTTAAAAGCGTCCGTAATAAAAAGATTAAAAAAAAAACTATTAGAATAAGTTTTAATAAGTCGCAGTTAAGAAATGACCAGTGCCTACTGACGGCGCCCGTTCACGAACATGACGCATGGATCAGCACCATTCAGCTCAACCATTTTTAAGGCAACTTAATAATCCAACATGCACGCTTCCATCAGCGAGTTTTTTGAGTGAGCATGACACACTCAGCCGCCAGGGCACATTCAAGTCAATGAAAGACGTACTCAGTAAATGGTAGGTACCTACATAGTGCTCACACATGTGTTAAGGAACTATACAATACTAAGAGATTTAGTTTATACAATATAAACATATTATTTACAATCTTTAGCAGCTCCAACAATATTTTCGAATGCTAATCAATTAGTTTATGCGCCCTTGTGGAGCAGGACCAGCGTTAAGTCAACCATTTTTGTCAGCGATGTAATCCCCAACTTGTATTATGCTTGGCTGCATAGTGTGCATTTTATACAAGACTTAACTTTCGTTTCATTAGTTTCGTTAGTTGGAGTATGTGGCGAGATATTTTATTGAAACATTTTAAACAGTACCCCATGAAGGGTGAGTCTACTAGCCAGTCTGAAATCTGGTTGAACTAATGGGTCCACACACACACACATACCTAGTCTAAATACAGTCCCATATTTGTTTTGTAAGAGCAGTGATGGTCTAGTGGTAACACTTATGAGTTGTAAGTCGTAGGTTCGAACCCAGGCAGGCGCTTTACTTTTAAACATTGCGAGGAAACCGGCATGTCTTGGAACCAAAAATTCGAAGACACGTGACATATATCAACCCGCACTGGGCTCACGTGGTTGATTACAGCCCACTCCCTCTCAAAGAGAGGAGGCCTGATTCCCAGCAGTGGGAACATTATAGGCCGATGTACCATTAATCCAGCGGGGGCATTAATAGCGTAATATTCTTACAATTTGCCAATGCCTTTCATTTTGACAATTCAACAACATTCATTGTAAATGTGAAGACTATGTAGGTTATTGTTCATTTTTCTTTTTTTCTCAGTTAGTTTTTATCAAAGTCTGGCAGTTTGAGTAATTTTATGCGGCCTACCCAAATGTCCTTTCTTTGGTATTGTTCGTTGAATCGTTGAGCTCCTTAAGTTCTTAGTTAAGCTGCACGACTACTGACAAATGCGTGCACTGACTGGACAGGTCCCCTCAACCTGTGTGGTTCTTTCGTCAAAAGATCATTTCAGGCACCAATCTACATGGTCTTCACATGATCTGACCAAGATTATGTCTAGACTTTAAAAGAGACTGTGACCTCTGAGTTTGTTTCGGTCTTTCTTCTCAGAGTAGTCGGATACGAAACCCCGACCTCATCTAGTTTTTTTTAATATGATTGACGTGTAAAAGTGTTTGTACAAACCTACTTGCAGAAATAAATCATTTATTTATTTATCATTTATCATTGCGATAAATACGTTATCAAGTAAATGAATTGTTCAAACTTATAAAGCAATCAATGATAAATTTTCTTCTAAATCTTCGGATTTCTATAAAAAGTGAGTTACGCAATTAGGGTGCTGAAAATATTATTATTATTTACATGATATATCTTTTTTTGGCGAAACGTCTTCATTCAAATAAATAAAACGTACATTGTGTTATTAAAAGACGAACATTATAGCTCCATTTACTTATGAAGTTCTTTAATTTTCGATTGAAAAAATGTATTTAGGTACTACATATTTAGGTAATATATCGCAACATTTAAATTACACACACGCCTTATTGTTTTAATAAATAATTGCTTCATTATTTGCATCGATAGTAATGGAATCCCTAAGTCAAGACTACAACACTGTAATACTTACACCGGAATTCACCAACCATCGACTCATCTCAGCGTTCCAGATAAATATTTGGTACTATGTTTAACATAAAATGTTAATTTAGGGCACATTTCACCAACGAAATTAAACGTGATCAATTCACACTAAACTCAGTTCAAACTGTTAACTGAGTTTAGAACTCCACTTTTTAAACCGATTTTCAAAAAGGAAAAGGAACAATAAGTTCGTCTGTATGTATGTTTTTTTATGTATGTTCACGATTTCTCCATTAATTGTGAACCGATTTTGAAAATTCTTTTTTGTTTAAAAGGGTATGCTCTCGAGGTGGTCTCAATGTCACCAAGTCAGAATTTGATGAGGGGATCCAATGGAAATCCTCAAATTTTATAGGCACACCTATAACGATTTGGGGTTATATATCGGTTATCTACGAACTTTTTTTACGACGATTTTTTACTCAAAAATCTATTTCCTTGTTTGTAGAATAGGTTGAACCGAAATCAATAAGTAGTTCCCATCTACTATTTAATTTTAAGCATATTTCTTCCCATCACATTCTCTTTATATTGGTAATATTATACTCTGTTGATCCTGTGCGTATAAATGTATTAATTTAATGTTGTGACATGAACGCAATGCGTTAGCATTTTGCAACATGAGATAGCGACTTATGGTGAATCCGCAGCTGTAGCCCGCGAAATTCAAATTTTCTTACGTTGTTTTGCAATTTGTAGGTTAGTGTTAGGTTGTACAATGATCATTATATGATTCGTGACTTTATCAGTTAACTCTTTGGTCATTGATCGTCTTTCGTTTCGTAGTACCTACACTGATTCCATGCTATTATAAAGTACTGACTAATTCCTTGCTATTATAAAGTACTGACTAATTCCTTGCTATTATAAAGTACTGACTAATTCCATGCTATTAAAAAGTACTTACTTATTCCATGCTCAAGCTGTCACTTCCCATTACACTTCCGTCCCCTTTCACGAAATCACTCCCACAGAAAGCGAGAGAAAAGATGTTACACATCAAAAACAGATGCCGTGAGTATAAAACGAAAAACTGAGGAGTGGAAGATTTCCTAGCATCTAAAGACGAGACTCGATAGTCCTTAAAAACTGTTGGGAAAATTTAAAAAAGGGCCAAACTGCGCATCCAAATTTTTTTGAACACAGTTAATACACTATGTATGTACTTACTGAGGGCACATTTTTTATTTTGTCTTCGTGCGGTTTGCACATTTAGCCAGTGTCATGTAAAATTTGGTAACAAGTACAAAGTTGTATGAAATATTTATGAAATGAATTTAATTCAATGCATGATAGATGGTATCCCGCCCCGCTCCCCTTGATTTTCAGTAAAGACGTGGCACTTTACTGAAACCTCTCGCAGACTTCTTGAGAGTTAGAACTTCACTGACGTTAAACATTTTTCATAGGAGTGAGAGGCCGCCTAAAAAATGTATTACAGACACAATCATTGAGAGAGTGCTGGCACTTATACACAAAAGGGTAATAGGCTCAAGGCTCAATCTGATGTGGACGGGGATAGTGTTTTAATTTTATTTGTTTTAGCTCTAACAGTTCTTGTGTGGTTCTCGCCCTCGCCGTTCTTGTAAAATAATTGCTTACCTCACTAGGGCCATCTACCGTTATAAATTGCATTACTAATGACAGTAATGACATTTAAGTGACATTGTTTGACATTGAGTCGATTTAGTTTCTGTGATTTGTTCTGTTTTTCTGTGGTCTGTGATCTGTCTCACTCAGTCTGACTGTATTATTTATTTAGTCAGAAAAGCGTTCCCGCGGCTAAATCTCGTCCGAATTGAAATCACTCCGCATAAACTTAGTAAAAAGGGCCATAATGCCTCACTTCAGAATCGAAACTAACGTGCCTAGGAGCAAGATTCCTCAAGATTTTGTGTTAAAAGCTGTGCCGGTGTTAGCGAAGGCTCTCGGGAAACCAGAACAGGTATTTTGATTTAACTAAGTAATCTATTTACAGTACCTACATAACAGCTTGTATTAGCGAAGGGCTAGGCTGAGAAACACCCACATTTTGTCAGCTATGTCCCAGGGTCTCCACATTTCCTTTAATTTACCCTGCTATAAAAATAAATAAATCATGATCATTACCTACAAAATATTATCATTACTTATTTCTTTGCAAAAATGGGTTGATTGGTACATAGATGTTGTTGTAATTGTCTTACTATAAAAATAATATAATATTTTAATACAAAAGTTATAATTTGGACTGGGATTTTTCCATGAGAAGTTTCGGTTAGTGGTTGTTGGTCAGAAATATAATTGTTTTTTTTTTATTTTTTTTATACCCAAATCTTTCCAGTACTGCGTGGTGTCTGTCATACCTGATGTCTCAATGAGCTTCGGTGGCACAACAGAGCCGTGTGCTATTGCTAACCTCATGTCAATCGGGGCACTCGGAGTGGAACAGAACAAGAAACATGCCAAAATACTGTTTGAGCTGGTGGAACAAGAGCTTGGGGTTAAGACTGACAGGTAATGTATTGTGTTTTATGGATTCCAAAACAGTTAAATAATAATAAAAACAAAATAAAATAGTTTATTTGCACCTCCAAGTAAAAAGTATAGTTTACAATAAAAATAGGCCTTAGGGTAAGTCAAGTTGCATGTTAGAGTTGCAGCCAATACCTATGCTGAGATAACTTTTTATCTTGTAATTACAGGTATCAGCGCCCACCCTCGTTATCATTTTAGCCGATGTTATTGTGCTTAGCCGGTTTAAATAATTTAAATCATATGAGAATCTGACTGGGAATACATAGAAAAGGGTACTGAAGCATGCATCCCAAATGAGGGTTAGGGTTCTTTTGTGAAAAAGGGATGGTGCTATGTGATAATTATATATTATGTATAGCTCCGTCTCTTTTTCTCTCCATATCATTATCGCTGGACTAATAATGGGTCTAACAAGAAAAGGAATCTTTGTTGAACTCAGTACATACATATAAACACATTGCAAGATGTGGAGAGAAAATGCGCAGTTCATGATATTCTTCCAATAAAGACATGCAATATTATAAGCATTCATAAATTACAATACCATACCTATTAACACTGTAACATGAAAACATTGTAAAAGCCCACTTGTAACCGTGGAGTTTCTTGCTGGCTCTTCTCCATAGGAAACGACCAATAGGAACCGTGCACCTAGCTTCTGACGATTCATAAGTGCCCATGTAGGTTTATGTGAAATAAAATATTTTGATTTTTGACAATTAAAAATGATATAAGCATAAAATTTTGATACAGTCAAATAAATCGGATGCAGAAAGCATTCACCTCAACGTGACAAAGTGGGTAATAATAATAAATTATAAAATTATATAGACTTTCTATCTCTGAAACATACTCATATTGTATTGTGTAGTATGTCGTATTTATTAGGAGATTAGGTAATCAATTGTTTTTTTAAATATATTCATATTATTATTACCAAACCCCACAAATAAACAAAATAAGTGGCCCTGGATATGCCAATGTGCCGTGCGTGTGTGTGAGTTTCGGTTTGGGAATGCTAATTCTGTAGCTGAATGTGATTCATATGAGCTGAATGTCCAACAAATTGTAAGGGTGTGTACCTTTACTATGCTAATAATTCTAAACCAAGTAATTTATTCAATTTAGGCTGAAAATCAGCAGTAATCTAACAAAATCCCCCAAAACCACCGACTTTCACCACTTCTTCTTCTTAGCTGGTAAAAACAATTGGCGCAACAAATTCACCAACAGAACCACCACCACCACCTCAGTTTAATAAATTCATTTTTGCGGAACAGGAATCAGTACGTTGAAGTAACCAATATAGATCCCAAAACTAAATGCCAACGAACCTATAAGTCTAGTAATCGCACAGTTGCCTATGGTGTACCCCAGGGCAGCGTCTTAGGGCCCCGGTTGTTTATATTATACATAAATGATCTGCCAAAAGTAACAAGTCATCCTATGTCACTGTTTGCTGATGACAGCACTGTGACCATTAAGAGTACTGATGATCAAAACCACAATGACGTTGTTACTCAGACAATAACCTCCATAGTGAACTGGTTAGATAATAATAATCTTAAAATAAATATTGATAAGACGAAAATAATGATGTTTAGCCAACGTGCGAATACCAATATGACAGTATGCTATAACATTAAAATGATAACACAAGTAGATACATCCAAATTCCTAGGATTAACGATTGACAAAAAATTTGACTGGAAAGAACACACGGAGGAGCTAACTAAACGTGTTAGCAGATCAGCCTATATAAACTGACCCCAGTGGTTAACGTCGATGCTATAATCGCAGCATATCATGGTTTGGTGAGTTCAGTGTTGAGGTATGGTGTCATTTTCTGGGGTAACTCAACCAATGGGGAATTAGTTTTTAAAGCACAAAAAAGGTGTATTAGGTCAATGTTCAGACTCCACAGTTTAGATACCTGTAAGCCATTGTTTATCAAATACAAATTATTGACATTTCCTTGCTTATATATTTTTGAGGTAGCTGTATTTGTTATGACAAATCCAGACCTGTTTACTAAGATATCATTTTATCACAAACGAGCTCGACCACAGAACAATAACTTTTGCGTAAAAAGGTCTCTTACAGCATTGATGCAAAAAAGTGTTTTTTGTATGGCACCAATCATATTCAACCACATACCTAGTTCAATTAAAGAATTAAACATAAACTTATCTTAAATCTTTACTGTTGAATAAAGCATATTACAGCATTTCGGATTTTTTGACAGACAAATTTCAATGACTGTTTTTGACTTTAGTTGGTATGTTTAAGTTCAAGGTTATTTTACATTGCACGTGTCATTTTTGTATCATTTTAATTATTATAATATTACTTTATTCTTCATTTTTATTTTAAATTTGTTTTAATTGAATATTGACGTAGTAATCTTATTTTTTTATTTCTCTTTTAACATGTACATTTTTTTTTTTTTTGAGTAAATCAAATAATGGCGTTTGATTAATGTATAAATTTTAGTAAGTAAGTCAATGACATCTATGAATATTTGTACGCCTTCTGGTATAACATAGCGCGCTTGTAATTTTCTTTTATAACAACTATTTTATTGTACCTATGTTAACAAATGAATAAATGATTATGATTATGAACAACTCCGCAGCAGAGTAGGTACTCAAACAAATGAAAAAAAATATGGCAATAGTTAGCTCTATAAAAAGACAGGTGTTTTCTTAGATGCGACGTGACATCATTGAGTCCATTCTCTAGTTTTGTATACAATTCCCCGTTGACTAGCATTTTTGTATAGGGTTTATCCATAAATTACATCACACGAATTTCATGGCTTTTGGAGTCCCCAAGTACGTCCTTGTCAGAGGTCATATTTGTAGATGTCACATATTTAGCAATTTTAAATGAAATCTACAGATTTTCGATACAGTTGAAGTTTAGAGTTTTATTATTTTCGATTTCACGAAGCTCATGACTAGTCCTCTCCTTGTCACACGATGTCACACTTTGTTGACCTCGCCCTCCCCCTTAAGAGCGCGCTCACATATTTTGGGCGTTTAACCAAAATTACGTACTTTTGCAAGTCCTGGATATTTGTTATTTAAAAATAATGGCATAATATTTTGACGAAGAATCATAAATCCGACTTTGTTTTAGTTCGTAGGGTGATTAGAATTAATGTTGCAATTATTTCAAGCTTTCTCACAATTAGATAAGATTTTTTTTTTTTGTGATAGCACCCTTATTGTGTGACATAATTTATGGATGGCCCCAAATCTATTTACGAAATAAAACTTGTACCTGGGAATTCAAGCGATGTTACAGGAATTGAAAGACTAACAGTCTAACGCAGTGGGAGCATAATTATTTACGGTTACCCCATTAGCCCGGTTCAAACATAGTATTTTTGTAAACATTAACTGCAATAGAGACGTTAAATAATTGTTTATTGATAAAACGCTGGATAGGAGCCAAGTGAATGCAAAATATTGATTCCTTATCATTACTGAGTAAACCGAGTCGTGTATGTACCTCCTACTGAGTTATGGACTACAAATAATTTAATTAATGAAAATATTCACCTATTGTAAGACATAATATTTATTGGTATATGTATGCCTCGTTGGTCTAGTGGCCGCAAGTCGCAAGCACGACTGCTGAGCATGGGTACGATCCCAGCACCATAATTGCGTAACACAGTTTGAATCAAAATGGGAATGATTTTGAAGTATATTGCTAATCCATTGCTTCATATGTTAGAAAAGTTTGTCTGCTCAACAACGTAAATGACGCAATGAATGTTGTTGACCTGTCAAATTGAAACCGATTCCTACTGATAGTGTATTACGTAATTAGCCCGCAGGTCATTGCAGTGTTATCGGGTTGTCCCATCAGGAGTATGTCAGGGTTCTAGATTTTTTGCTTTGTGATGTGTATGACAAGAGGCTCGACGCAAGCCTCAAGACGGGTTGGCGATTTCAGACAAGTTAACTATACTCAAGCCCAGGTTTCCTCACCATGTTTTCCTTCGCCGTTATTAGTAATGTCTTAGATTAACTCAGAAAGTACGGTACCTACTAACGGTACAATGTCTAATGATAATACTTCTATCAGAATGTACAGATGCACATCAAGCTACTACAGTCTGTCTTTCTTTAATAGATACCGCTACAGCTTTAGGTTCAACGTTGATTGGGGTAGCTTGACCTGCTGGCGCGGCGTCTGTACATAATATTCCAAGAACATTGTTGTACTACCTAAATAAACCTCTGCCTATTCGTACGGAAAGTACAGACACCAGCTCAAGTCAAGCTACCCGAAACTCAATTTTTCCCAATCAACCTTGAACGTTATGCTTTTACGATAAAGTTGCAAATCTTTTAAAGAACTTTGACAGATTGTACTTAGTAGCTTGATTTGCTGGCGTCTGTACATTAGTGAAATCTTCTATTTAATAATAATCTGAAATTCATTCATTTGCTGAAAGACAACGCACAGCATAGACCGCTGCATCTAGAAGCATTCAAAATCAAAAGTCATTTATTCAAACTAGGCTGAGAATCAGCACTTTTCGAACGTCAACAATTACATAAGACAGTCCCCCAAAAACGCCCGCCCTTCACCACTTCCTAGTACTTTAAATTGATTAATTTTGTTGTTTTTTTACATTAAATTTTGCACCACAGTTCCTTTTTGTAACAAAAGTGAGCACTAAGCATGGAGTTTTCAAAAATTTACTCCCTAAAGGGGTTAACTAGGGGATGAAAGTTTTGTATTGGAAATTCGTCTTTTTGCCGATGATAAATCCCATTGGGTGTACCTACTTGTATTGTTATAATTTTGAAATTATTCCCGTGGTAAATCGCAGTTGTTTCCTTCATGGCCGAAGCAATGTTTATATACATTGTTAGCTAACGGTCTCATTATTCACGTGCAATAATATTATGAGTAACTTCAAGTAGATATGAAAAATAAACTGAATGCATGCGTCATGTTCGTGAACGGGCGTTGTCAGATCAAACTGCCTCCTAATTGTATAATTTTAATGATGAATTTTGCATGCCTGAATTGGTACAACACAGTGGACTGCGCATTCACTTGACATCTGGAAATGTAATATTATTTTGTACTGTGTTGACCAATAAACTTTTGAATTTGAATTTAATTGCGTGTAACACGCTTAAGAGGAGGCTCCCTATTTTTATGTTAATTTGCATGAGTATTCTGAAACAGCCTCATATACAAGCAAAATGAGTCTTTAGTATATGATTTATTGGATCTTTTTCTTTCCATTTTGAAGACACACATTTTTTATTTGAAAATCATGCCTTTTTTAAGGATAATTATTGTAAAAAACAAACAAGATTGTTTGGCTTTTATGTCTAAAATAAATATTCACAGCAAGAAAATATAGTTTATTACACAAGATATTTTTTCTATTACTTATGCTATACACGAAATAAGAATTGAGACTTACGCTATTTAGTTTCGTGCTCGAACACGATCAAAGAGCGCACGCGATATTCAACTTTGTTACTGATGTGTTAGCGTTTAGCACATAACGGAGTGGCGATTAGCTAGGGGCGGAGCTTGCGTGGAAATTTGATTTAGACTGCCTGGTCTTACTCACAATCCGAATGATCTTGAAGTATATTGCTAATCCATTGCTTCATATGTTCGAAAAATGTATCTGCTCAACAGCGTAAATAACGCAATGAATGTTGTTGAACTGTCAAAATTAAACCCATTGGTACTGATAGTGTGTTACGCTACTACCCCGCCGGTCATCTCTTCTGCCAGGGCAGATTTCTCATTTATAGAAGCACCAAGCATAATGTACCCAGGATTTCGTAATACTTACCTTGAGTTAAAAGAGTGTTCTTGGAGTTTATTGCCCATCATTCTCAATAGAGATCTACGTTTTGGAATGGGGCAACTAGCTTCAACTTTCTGATAACTAACCGTGCAAAAGTGCCTATATTATGGTTTAATTGAAATAAATGCTTTGAATGTAGAGTGTTGAGTAGGTACTTGCTATCGTGGATCGATATGTAATTGTTTTATCAAGGTAACTCTAAAAGTGCCTCTTAAAGCCACGACCGCGAAATGAACGAGTTCCAAGACCTAAATGGCTATAAATACCAATAGGCTTGAATTTAAGTGTTAGGCCATTAACACACGGCACCGCGCACCGCTGCGGTAGGCGGTGAAGCAGATCTCATGTCGCATTGGCCTCTTATAAATCCGTTGATGCCTAACACACGTATATCGCCCGACCGCGCGGTCGAGCGATGCTCTCACCCTCTCCGACCGCGGCGGTGTGCGGTGTCGTGTGTTAATCGCCTTATTGCCAGGCAAAATTAGGCCCGCAAATGAGTTCATTAGCAGAGATATTTCTGCAGTTGTAACCGAAAGCTTCTCAAAAACTATTGACTTACATAGCAAGTCACTTTTAAACATCAAAATATTTTTAATTATTGGATCCAACAATACCCCACACAGCTATGTGCCGCTTGGTCGTCTCTGTCTACCCCGCAAAGGAATGCGTAAAGTTATAGTAGTAGTACATAATATGTAATTTTCATAATAAAATGTTTATTTTTTACAATAAAATTACAAAGTTAAAATGTACATAGTTTTAACTTATGGATTTTTTACGAAAGCATTCAAAATTTCCTGTGACGGGTTCCAAATTGCGACTTTTTAGTGACCCGACGTGCGACGGGGAGCGAAGCTGGCGTTCGCTCCCAAGAAAATAATTATGTCTAATAAAGCTTGGCTTCCGATAGGCAAACAGTAATAAATCATTAATGTATTAATAATTCGTCTTGACCTATGATTCGTATATGATCTTATGCCCCGGCGCAAATTAACTGAACAATTTGCGATTGCCACCTCCAGTTTCCAATGATCAACGGACCAATACCGGCCTATTACTGTCCCCCTACAGGGCAAATGCTTGAAGAACAGAGAAGGCACGAGCATTGATCACCACGCTTGCTCATAACGGGTTGGCGGTTTCACACTTATCTATTCAAATAAATAAAATTGAAATGTCTGTTTGTGATATCAAAATAACTGGTTTTTACTAAATGCATATTATGATAGTACATACGGTACTTTATCAAAAAACATTTTTTTTTTAATTTTGACTGTCTGGCTGTTTGTTTGTCCCGACTATATTCCGAAACGGCTGTGCCGACTTTGACGGCACAGCCGTCGTTTTTTGTTACTGGCAGATAGCTGGAGAGGCCCCATAAAATGAATAATACTAGCTGTTGCTGGAGTAGACACTCCGAAGATACATCCGAAGTATCGACCGAATGCACGGCCGTTTCCTGACTACGGCTAACTATGGCTGACTACGGGGAATGAAAAAAAAATACGACAGTCAAAGAGATAAGTCAAAAATGTGGCTTGGGTCGGGTAAGGACTCAAGGTCAAAAAAGAAAACTTTGGAAGTTCAGAAACGGTTCGGCCGATTCTTCGGAGTAAACCCCAAGGTTTCTTCACGATGTTTTCTTTCACCTTCAGTAATGTCAAAGATAAACTCAGAAAGTATGGTAATAAGGGTACAATATCTAATGATAATATTTCTTTCAGGATGTACATAACATTCCAAGATGAACCCACGGGAAACGTCGGCTTCAAGGGCACCACATTCCATGCTATTTTTGGATAAACATTTGGATACGTTGTATCCACACCGAAGTTACTTTTTATGGACCAACGTTTGCAACAACGGTAGCAAAAATTATTTAGCAAACTTACTAAAAGTTATAGAATGTTACTTTTCTCAAACATGCTTGAAAATTCGAGCATTATTTTGACAACCTTCTTCGAGATAAATCGAAATTGCTGTACTGGCCAAATACATGCGAGCAGAGCGGCCACCAAAAGTTGTATGAAAATCCATGTGTCGTGGTCATGTCGTGGTTTAGCGGCCAAATAAATTACATAAAACTCATATCTGTTGTGTAATTTAAAAATGGAACGATCTTTTACTCCGAAACATGGAAACCAAGGAGGTACTTAACTTATCAAAGGTTTGATTTAAATTTCGAACTGGCTTTGCAAACAGAAAGCTGTTTATTGAAAAAAAAAACAAATAAAACACATTGGCGCGTGAGAAATTATCGTTGTTCGCGTCATTGAATCTGGAACTTATAAATAATTTACTATGCTTGAATTTCCGCGCATTATTTGAGAAAAGTACTATTCAAGCCTTGGCCGCAACCAGGCATTGGATGGACGAACGTGAAAATGTGGGCCGAGGCGAAGCCGAGGCACACATACGTGAGTCAATGCCCCTATTGCAGGCCGCTGCAGTAATGCACCTACTATAATGTTGCAAAATGTTGCTCTACAAAAAGTAACTTCGGTGTGGAGGCACCTTTAGGGTTGGGTCAGACGAGCATAGTTTGCGTAGCTCAAAATGAGTCGAGGAATTTAAGATAGAATCAACTTTCTTATTTCCCGCCGACGTAGTTTGCCACCGGCATTCAGCGCTGCGTAATTTCGGCGACTAACTTTGAGCGCCGCAAATATCGCTGGGTAAAACTGGCCTGCCCCCCCTTTATTGTTATTTGTGAAATGATTGCGTTTCCTATACAGTTTTTGCCTACATGTTTAAATAAGTATTACCGCTCTGTACCCTATTTCTTTACAAGAGTCGCCAATAAGGGTTAAAAACCTTTATCTATACCTCTTGCTTTTTGTATTACTGATTCGCACCAGATGATCTGACGCGAACTTTGAGTATTTATCCCGGCCGCAAATTAAGTTAAAATAGTGTGTAAGAAAAATACCAGTCAGTGTTGCACGATTATTTAAACCTAGCCTAAGTTCTACATTTTGTCGTATACGCACAAAAATATAGTCATCTTCTACTAACGGGTAAAATAAGAAAGAGATACGAATACTTAGAACTGTCACCTAACCTTACTGAGGTGCCTAAACTGCTTTAAAACAAAATTGTTCAACCGAAATTGATCTCTAACCCATTTAAAAAATAGAGGATAGGATGACGAGTTTAAAAAAATCTCTTTTTTGTTTTATCATAATGGGCTTATTGGGTTTCCACTCTCACTCATAAAGCCTAGAACATGCTTGTCACAATCGTCGCGTGCTCATTGGACAAATCTTTGATCTCTTGTCGAAACGTGCCAATGAACACGTGTCATTAACACTATACGAGGCGTGACAAGCTTTTTCCTGGCTTTCAAATTCTGTCATCATGGGTGATTACTTTATAATTCTGTCATCATGGGTGATTACTTTATAATTCTGTTATCATGGTTATTACTTAATAATTCTGTCATCATGGGTGATTACTTGATTAGCAATCAGATGTTAAAGTATAACACGAGGACCAATCTCAGTCGCGGCCTTAAAACGTAGTAGGACAGCGACTATTTAATACGGGCCGTCTCGCTTCCTAATTTCGGAAAGCACGTTAAACCGTTGGTCCCGGGTGTCTTACCAAGGTGAATCATAAGACCCAGTAAACTGGGCTGTGGAGATCAGATAGGCACCATAATTATAAAATACTGGTGGGTTTCAGCTGCATCCGGTTAGACTGGAAGCCGACCCCAACATACAACATTTTGTAGTTGGGAAAAGGCTAGGCAGGATGATGTCTCACTCCCCCCATTTTATGACTGCAACTGCCACGAACTTTTGCGTCTAGTAGTAATCATATTTCTTTTTGTTTTCTGTGTTGTTTGTTACATTTAAAAATGTTTATATCTGATGTTAGAAATTGCCTTAATATTATTTTATTAGAAGTTTAAGAGTACCAATTCTGTATTTTTGAGATCAGAAAAATAAATTATGTACCTATTTTATTTCGCGTGGTTTCTATTCGGATTTCCTATTCGATGTTGTTTTTTATTTAATATTTTTACATACAATAAAAATATCAGTATTAAAGAGGTAACTTACGGATTTCAAAAATTGCTAGCAAACATTTGAAAGACGTGTTTTCAAATAACAGAATATGAAAAGTTACATCAATACTCGGGGAATTTACGTTTACGCTTAGGGAAAAAGCGTTTTAGTCTAGTAGGTACTAATTAAACCTATTTAATTATATTACAAACAAACATACAAGGTCAAATTAAATTTACCTAGCGAAAACAGACGTGATGGGTATCCATGGCTGTGTGATGGGTATCTGAACACGATAGAATGCGGAGTTTCGCAAACTCATTTAATATCGATATATAAATATTTGATGATCTTTTTTTGGGGTCATCGACCGCTAATAGATTAGTTACCTACTTGAAGTATGAGTTAAGAAAAACATCGTTTTAATGTGCTTACATATTGGTATCCATCACATCTGCGGAGTTTCGCTAGCTAATTTAATTTGACCCTGTATTCCAATAATAGACTTATGTCTACAGTAATTTCCTTTTTTTACTGTACAGTAAAAAAGGGAATTACTGTTCAAAGCAAGTGTCGCGGCAAAACAACAAAAACATGCTCTATTCTTCCTAATAAAAATATAATTATTATGATTTCAGTGCAGCAGAACCGGCTTTACCTACATTACATGTCGGTAGTCGGTACAGCTCGATTCAAAGGCTAAAGCTAACGTCAAGTCCTTAGCGTGAGCGGAAAACGCGATTTTCCTCATGTTTCGAACTGCCATAAAGTTGGCGGGCTGTACCATGTCCATGTGTAAAATATAGGCTAACCTTATTAGGTAAATTCCTATTAAAAGGTTACTAGCGCTACTACTACTACTACTACTATATAGTGAAGCTTTTTCGAATCAATAAAATAATAAGTCATAACTCATTTAGGTATTCATTTGTTTAACATACTTTACACACAATAATGATGGTATACAAGGTGTAAATTCAATAGTGTCCGTTTCGACCGCGCGGCCACGGCGAAATTAAAAAAAAAAAACAATGCCAAGATTTTGTAAAAATTTGTAGAAGTTGATTCCCAAAACCATAAATTTGTCAAAGTTATGGTTAAAAAGTTATAAGGGTTTTAACTGAAACCTTTTAAGGGGTCATTGTACTCATTTTTATACTGCTACTTTTTTGCTTTTACTTTATGTTCGCATCTCGTCAAAATTTAGCCCACAACAGATTTTTTTGTTTTGTGCCCTTATTAAAGGTTTTCAGTTATTGCTATTAGGGTTAAGGGGCAATTAAAAGAAAGGCCGTTCTAAAGGATTTCAATAATATGTTAATTATCCTGTTAGTTATATAATGGAAGGTGTGACTAACGTGAGACGTCTGGTCCCACGCCAGGGCCGTAGCTAGGGGGGGGGGGGGGGGGGGCAATGCCCTCCCTACCTTGAAATCACAATGCCCTTAAAAATACCAAAAACTAAGACAATTTTTTATAATTAAATTGTTTGTTCATAGCTTGAGATAAACGATAGGTATCTAAACTTTTCCGAACATACCACAGTTTGTGACATTCATTTAATATTATAATAATTCTTTGTTCTGTGTATACATGAAATTTGAAGCGCCATCACATGAAGGTCTATTTAATTATAATATTTGTGATGCAGAGGGGATTCCCACGGGAAATCCCATTTTAAAATAAAATAAACAGAGATTGATTATGATTGTTTGTAGTTTGGTTAAGGAGGATGCGCTAAGGTAGCCCGCGAAATTTAAATTTTATTTAGTTTTTTGCAATTTGCAGGTCAGTAACAGGTTGTATGCTGATCTAAATATGATTCGCGGCCATAACAAATATGGCTTTATAGAATTTCTAGCTGCGCCCCGCGGTTTCACCCGCGTAAACCTCGATCCCGTGGGAATATCGGGATAAAAAGTATCCTATGTCTTATTCCAGGGTGTCAGCTACCTCCACACAAAATTTTATCAAAATTGATCCATCCGTTTGAGCGTGAAGAAGTAACAAACAAACATACACACACACACACACACTCACAAACTTTCGCCTTTATAATATTAGTGTGATTATTATTAGAATCAGCATTAAGAAAAAAAAGTAAGTTCATAAAATCCTACTGAATGATTATTTCAGAAATAGTCATTCAATAGGATTTTACGAAGAGAGTTAGTTGTATTGCCGATTCTAATTATTATAATTCTGTAAAGCCATAACTCAATCCCGAATCACGTGGGTCCGAAATAACGTTATCTCCAACGAACGCTATCCCTATGACGACATTTTAACCCTCAGTCTTCCACCAGGGCCCATATCCGACTTGAAAATCTCTGAATAGACTTCAAGCTCAAGTCGTCTCAAGTCGCCGGAGCAAAGACAATCTCCACAGACGGGGGTTCATGAACTCTGTCTGTCTGATTTGGTTCTGACTTTTTTTCTGATTATGACCAAGGTTACGATATAGGATACTTTTTATCCGGGTAGTACGTTCTCGGGATAATTTCCGATCTACATGCATGCGTATCCGCGGGCAAAAGGCAGTTTTTTTTGTTTGTAATTTGATTTGTGTATTTCTATTTCACCACAATAGGCGGTTATTTTTGTTATTTGTTTTTTTACCACTTCGAATTAGATAATATTAAAACAATTTTCTCAGACTATTTTATTTGAATAACAGTTACTCTTTTTAGCCCAAGAAAATACTTGATATTTAATGCAAAAAAAACCCCATTCTCACCGGGGAATCTTTATTCAGGCCTTAGAAATGGTTCTCTTGGTTCCCTAACTTTTTTATCCATAATCTTAAATGCCATATTTTTTTTGTCCTAATCATCATTTGTCCGAATGATAACTTGCCCGAACTTAATGTCACATAATATCAAATGCCATAAAATTGAAATCCAAACAATAGGCCCTGACTTCTTGGCGGGAAAGTGAAGCGTCATGTTAGCAGTTTTGTTTTATTTTCTAAAATTTGTGTTTAGCCGAATATTAATGTGTAATAGTGGTGGATTATTAACCATTAAGTGTTCGTGAACCTGCATTAATGTAGGCAAATGAAACAAAACAGTGCAACATCACTTTAAGTTCTCTCAAGAAGTCCGCGCGAGGTTTCAGTAAAGTGCCGCGTCTTTACTTAAACTCAAGGGGAGCGGGGCGGGATATCATCAATCATCTTTATCATGCATTGAGTGGAGTTCATTTCATAATTATTTAAATAACTTTGTACTTGTTACCTAATTTTACATGACACTGGCTAAATGCACAAACCGTGCGAAGCCAAAAGGAAAAGAAAAAAAAAAAAAAAACAATAGGCCCTAAGTTTGTCATAAATATTACAATCATTACAAAAGAAACAAAACAAATACTACAAAAGACTTAAAAGCGTTTTCAATAAAAGTTATAAGTCCTAAATTCAAATTATTTAATGTTTATTTATCAACAATGTTTTTTTAATGTTAATTTTCTTCTTTTTTTTTTGAAAAAAAAAACAATTGCATGCATACATAATTATAATTTGCCTATAATGTTCCCACTGCTGGGACACAGGCCTTCTCTCTTCGAGAGGGAGTGGGCTGTAATCCACCACGCGGGCCCAGTGCGGGTTGGTAGATGTCACATGTCTTTGAATTTTTGGTTCTAGGACATGCCGGTTTCCTCACGATGTTTTCCTTCACCGTTTTGAGAGCAGTGGTGATGAAATAATCTACACAAAGTAAAGCGCCTGATTGGGAAAAAAATGAATTATGTTCATTCAATATTAAAACTTGATCAATTTGTGCCACAGCAAAAGCAGCTGCATAAAGATAATCCCAGTGATAATCATCATTAGATTTTATATTTCTCAGGCTTTCCTTTAAATAATTGAACTCATTTTCCTAGGTCATTTTAATAATATATTTTAGTTATATATTTTAGATATTTTTCTTTTAGTCATAAGTTAGTCATAAGTCTTTTAACTTTTATGCATACCTTGAATTGAGCGTTAAGATGTCTTAGGGATAGCGTTCTTTGGACATAACGTTATTTCGGACACGTGATTCGGGATAGCGTTCATTCGGGATTGAGTGATTCGGGATAGTGTTTCGGGATAGCGTTCATTGGGAATAGCGTGATTCGGGATAACGTTTATTCGGGATAGTGATTTGGGATAGCGTTCATTCAGAATAGCGTGATACGGGATAGCGTTCATTCGGGATAGAGTGATTCGGGATTTAGAGTTTCGGTCTGACGTATAAGAGGCGGGCTCGGATAGTATTGAAGTAGGGGGATTTGTTATAATAATACATATTCACAACCCCTTCACTCCAAACAAACCTAGATGTCAAGGTGAACTTCATCGATCGATCGAACTTGTGCAAAGTTTCACATATTTCAGAGTCCAATTTTACCGCAGTATAAACATACACATCTTGGGATATCATTTTACGATTGCGATTTCATGAAAGTGGTTGTTTTTGTTGCACAAACAAACCCGCACGTCACAAAAAAAGAACAAAATAAGTACACGCATCTAAATTAGCAAAAAGCCTCGTAATTAACAATTAAAGACATCAATCTGGAAGTGCTCCGTCCAATGTGCGACCAATTCTCTATGATACTTCAGTACGTCCTCTAGAGCTCCATTTCTTTATATTACTTTTTAAAGAAAGAAGAAAGCAAGAGAATAAATTTATTTGACCCAGGTAGGGTGGTGGTAGATGTAACAGTGCTGTTCAGGGGGGCTGAACGTCACGGTTAGCGCCACGTTAGCGCAGTGGTTGAGCGATCGGCATTGCGATTCTCGCGGGTTCGATTCCCACACGGAATGAATATTTACGTGGCCTAAGGCCCGTATTACAGAACGTCACTCAATACTCAAGCATTACTAAAAAACTAGATTCAAGCCATTTGATTGGTTGAAACTAGTTTTAAGTAATGCTTGAGTATTGAGTGACGTTCTGTAATACGGGCCTAAAAGTTGCAGGCCTGAGTTTTTTTGTGCATGTTGGATTTGCATCTGCACCTAAACGAGATGAGCCAAATGAGAACAATATGCTAAAATAAAATCATTAGCCAAAAGAAACAAAAAATTATGCGAATCAAACAATTAATTCAAAAAACTAGATGAGCCGGCAATAATACTGGGGACAAAGTAGAATAACGGAATGAATAGAGTGAAACCTAGGCTGTGATGCTATTCTAGCTTTCCAACAATTAAAAGTAAGTTGCTGCGGTGGTTGCGATTGTAGCTGCCAAAAAAGTAAAGTGAACCAGAACCACATCATACCACTAGTCTTTTCGACGCCGCCCGCGGCTACGGGGCGGGCCACAAGACCATAACACAACGACTTATTATTCCGCACTTAGTTTACTGGCTTTTCTAACGATTTGAGCGTACCTATTTCTTTTCAGGATTTCAGTTAGTGACAGCCTGAAGACCGAATTATTATTCAAACAATTTTGTTTCAGGATGTACTTAACATTCCAAGACAACGCTACTGGAACCGTTGGATACAAAGGCACCACCTTCCATGCTCTATTTGGATAAATTAAAAATATAGTGTGCCCAGTATATTTTAGCGGTTCTTTCGAATGGCTTAGTGAATGTACAAATATTATTTATTCCTTTGTTTTTTGTGTTCCTACTTCATCATCTACTAAGCTATAGGTACTGGGCCCTGTGTTTATAAATAGCTGTAAATTATGAGAGCTTTCATGTTATATAGACTCAATAAAGCATCGTAATATTTTTTCGCATTTTTTTTTGATGTTTTTTTGACTTCCAACTTATTCTTTTATATTATGAGTAAATACAAATACCTAAAATACGCAGCTTAAAATAATCATTTGTATTACATAATTGCTGGATTGAAAGATTTTTACACCAAGTTAGCGTTCTCTTCTCCGTAGCCGTAGGGTCAAAGAAGCTGCCGAAGCCTGATGCTAAGGACTATTTAAAACTTATACCATTTAACCTAAAAATGTTTTTCTTCTTCTTCTTAATATTACCGTTATTTTATTCCATTCCCATTTGTATTCCTACAACTGCAAGTTCTTATTTCGTAAGTACTGTGCTAGCTTAAAAGCCTTGAGTTCATGCATAATTAACTATTTGCTAAAAAAAATAGCTGTCAAAAACGAATCAATGAATGCAGCAAGCAATCAAGCAATGTTGTTTCTTCAAATCGTGTTGCAATGCATGTAATAAATAATTAAGTATCGTGAAAATAACGCCTTCTTTTGGTCTTTTATAGTTGCAGCGTATCGCTAATTTTTGCCGCCATAGTCTTTAGTTAAAGACGTAAAAATGGATGACAATAACGTGGAGCAGACGCCAGCTTCACAAAGGCTAACAAATGAGGACTTTAGGAAGCTCCTCATGACTCCTAGGGCTACGCCCGGGGGCACCGGGGGCTCGCACCCCACGGGGTCGGTGCGTGAAGCCATGGCAAACTCAGGGTAAGCTGTTTTTCTATACACATTGTTGGCTTGTTAGTTGGGGGCTTGTATCTTTCAGGGGATTGCAATAAGCTGAGTGGAGATAGAAAAATAAGCCGCTTCTATAGCCTTGTAATGAATTCACTCTTTACTAGCTCTTAATCACATAATTTGCAGTGATTAAATGAAAAACTAGCATGTGGTGTCCAGTTTTGTTAATATTTTATGTAATGCATCTTCAAATATCACTAAACATTTCACCGCTTAATCTAAAACTTTCAGGTCAATGCCACCGCCTGCCGAAAACAAAGGTGAACTACGTAGAAAAAAGAAATCTTACTATGCAGCGCTCAAGAAGCAGGAGGACAATAAACTGGCTGAACTAGCGGAGAAGTACAGGGACCGAGCCCGTGAGAGACGAGACGGTTCCAACGAATTGGGGCCTATGGACCCTACGAGCAATACTAGTAGTGCATACAGGTGAATTTTGGATTTAGCCATATGTGGGTTCACCCAGAGGCAATGTCGGAAAGCCCTTCATGTTTAACTGCTAATTTATCTATGGTGTAATCTCTGTTACAATAATATTTGATGAAAATTTAAACAATGACTGAATGACGAATTGGTCTGAAAAACTCTGTGAATATCAATTTGTAGTGTAGCTTTGATTTGATTATTTGATTATACTTAAATCTGAAATTCTAATTTTAAATCACTTGAAAGATGTTTTTCATTTGACATTAGTGTCATTCTTTTTATAACCTCACTTTCATCAACGATTTTTCAATTATAACTTAGTAATGTTACACAAATAATAATTGGTGAGACATAAAGTTGAAACCTACTCAATACAGATCAATATCCTATTTATTCTCTATAATGAGTGACTGCATAAGAATTTATCCGGAACCAGCTTTGTTTACACTTTCATCAAAAAGTTTGGGAATAGATAATAACAGTATACAGGGTGATGATTTATTCACCTGCATCCGTTAATGGGATGATTCTACCCATTATACTAAACAACTTTTGCTATAAAACTCATATCTGACTTGGGGAAAAAAGGACAAATTCCTATACAATAGTAGACAGGCATTTGAGTTTTGTAAATGTATGCAACCTTTTCATAAGATAAATGCATCCAGAAGACATTATTAAGAAAATATATATTAATATGTGATTAGAATCTATGTCAGTTATTTATTTAATTCTCTGAACTTTCTGTCTAAGGTTTTATATTAAAAACTTTCAACACATTATGATTTTCGTTTCACAGAGCTGTAGCACCAGATTTGAAATCAGGAATGGACGCCAAAGAAAGAAGAAGACAGCTTATCCAGGTTTGTTTAATACACAAGGGAACAATTTTTGTGCTATAGGGGGGTTCCATTCTTGCACTGGGTCATTTAATATTGCTATGTCATTTAGGCTTTTACCTAGCATTCATATTATGTTTTGGATACTTACATTAGTTTCAAGTTTTCTCTACTAACACTACCGTATGTGATCTGTGGTCGGAAATCATGGTTTATTATTATACTTTTAAGAATATTGTTTAGTTTGATGGTCGGTACCCACATCCTTAAATATGATGACAACTTTCTGATACACTGTGTATAACTAACAACCTGGGGGTCTACTCAGAAGCGCTAAACCGAAGTATCAGCCGAATGTTCGGCCGTTTTATAACTTCCATAGTTTCCATTTTGAATTTGAATCCTTACCTGACTTCAAGTCACTGCTTTGACTTTGACTTATCTCTTCGACTGCCTTTTTTTTTTCTTTTCGCCGCAGTCAGCGATAGTTAGCCGTAGTAAAGAAATAACCGAACATTCGGCCGATACTTCGTATTTATGTTCGGAGTAGACCCCCTGTTTCTGAAAGGTTGAAGCACACTTGTCATGTGTGGAAATTAAACCTATATCAAGTGATGTGATTGGCTGTTGTGATTTCCATCAGCCAATAGCAGCCGACATGTGCTTAAGAGCGTATACGCGTATACTCTTAACAGTCTGTTAGCAAATTCACAGAGCTTTTTCTCTTCCTCTTTCCTTATACACCATCATCCTAACTAATATTATAAATGCGAAAGTGAGTTTGTTTGTTACGTTTTCACGCTAAAACGGCTGAACGAATTTGGATGAAATTAGGTCCATGTGTAGACCGTGACTTTGGAACGGCTGAACGAATTTGGATGAAATTAGGTCCATGTGTAGACCGTGACTTTGGAACGGCTGAACGAATTTGGATGAAATTAGGTCCATGTGTAGACCGTGACTTTGGAACGGCTGAACGAATTTGGATGAAATTAGGTCCATGTGTAGACCGTGACTTTGGAACGGCTGAACGAATTTGGATGAAATTAGGTCCATGTGTAGACCGTGACTTTGGAACGGCTGAACGAATTTGGATGAAATTAGGTCCATGTGTAGACCGTGACTTTGGAACGGCTGAACGAATTTGGATGAAATTAGGTCCATGTGTAGACCGTGACTTTGGAACGGCTGAACGAATTTGGATGAAATTAGGTCCGTGTGTAGACCGTGACTTTGGAACGGCTGAACGAATTTGGATGAAATTAGGTCCATGTGTAGACCGTGACTTTGGAACGGCTGAACGAATTTGGATGAAATTAGGTCCATGTGTAGACCGTGACTTTGGAACGGCTGAACGAATTTGGATGAAATGAGGTCCATGTGTAGACCGTGACTTTGGAACGCCTGAACGAATTTGGATGAAATTAGGTCCATGTGTAGACCGTGACTTTGGAACGGCTGAACGAATTTGGATGAAATTAGGTCCATGTGTAGACCGTGACTTTGGAACGGCTGAACGAATTTGGATGAAATTAGGTCCATGTGTAGACCGTGACTTTGGAACGGCTGAACGAATTTGGATGAAATTAGGTCCATGTGTAGACCGTGACTTTGGAACGGCTGAACGAATTTGGATGAAATTAGGTTCATGTGTAGACCGTGACTTTGGAACGGCTGAACGAATTTGGATGAAATTAGGTCCATGTGTAGACCGTGACTTTGGAACGGCTGAACGAATTTGGATGAAATTAGGTCCATGTGTAGACCGTGACTTTGGAACGGCTGAACGAATTTGGATGAAATTAGGTCCGTGTGTAGACCGTGACTTTGGAACGGCTGAACGAATTTGGATGAAATTAGGTCCATGTGTAGACCGTGACTTTGGAACGGCTGAACGAATTTGGATGAAATTAGGTCCATGTGTAGACCGTGACTTTGGAACGGCTGAACGAATTTGGATGAAATTAGGTCCATGTGTAGACCGTGACTTTGGAACGCCTGAACGAATTTGGATGAAATTAGGTCCATGTGTAGACCGTGACTTTGGAACGGCTGAACGAATTTGGATGAAATTAGGTCCATGTGTAGACCGTGACTTTGGAACGGCTGAACGAATTTGGATGAAATTAGGTCCATGTGTAGACCGTGACTTTGGAACGGCTGAACGAATTTGGATGAAATTAGGTCCATGTGTAGACCGTGACTTTGGAACGGCTGAACGAATTTGGATGAAATTAGGTCCATGTGTAGACCGTGACTTTGGACCTAACCCAGGTCATGGTCAAATCAAATCTTTTCTCATTATATTATTAGTTTAGATAAGCTGTATGTATGTACGTATTTATTTTATACATAGACTACCTACAGTATTCTCTCCTTCTCTCTTTAATCCATGCTAGATTGTGTTTAAAAGATTGGTCGCTAAAACCAATCTTTTTCTGTTTTGTAATTGTGTAACTCTATGTGAAATGTCTACATTTATATCTGTAATTCAAAACAAACAACAAAGACACAATGAGTGTATATAACAAAGAGTATTCTATTTTTTTTGGGTTGATTAGCATTTCAGAGATTGAATGTGAGAAGAGAACAAAAAAAAAATACAGGATAAGGTCTATACGATCTCATGTTATAAACAGCAATAAGTAACATTTATCATTTGATTTACAGGAATCCAAATACCTCGGTGGTGACATGGAACATACCCATTTAGTAAAAGGTCTTGACTATGCATTGCTACAAAAGGTAAGTTTACACCCTCTTTTCTTTACCTAGTATAATACTAGTTCCGCCCTGCGGTTTCACCTGCGTTTTTACGGTAAAATATTTATTTTGACACTGGCTTTTTGTCAAAGAAATATTTTTTGTAATCTACTATTTGCCAAAATTTTACAAATACAGTTTCAAATTAAACTAGCTAGTAAAATGCGTAGACGTAATGGGTATTGATATCTTAAAATGATTTAAAAAAAAAACTGTTTTCTAAAAGCATAATTTAAAAAAAAAATGTCTGCGGAGTCTTGCTGAGTAATTTATTTTGACCCTGTATACAAACAACGCTTGATGATACTATAATAATCATAGATGAAATTATAATAATTTTACACTTTGGTTCCCTAGTACTCATCAATTCATAAATCAGTTTGTTTGAATAATACTTGTGCATTGATTCAGTAGGTATGTTATTAACATCGTTTGTGTTCAGGTTCGGTCTGAGATTCAGACGCGGGAACAAGAACAGGAGGCTGAGATGGAGCGCCTGGTGACTGCGCCCGTCGAGCCTGTCAAGGAGAAGGCAAAAGAAGTACCCGTGGTAAGTACTGAATGTTACTGGTATTCAGTATTCATGCTAATATTGGTCCTTACATATGAAATTGGTGTTTTATATGGAAACAGTAAAATGTTCTTTTTATTAAATTATACAACGTGCCGCTACATAGTTAAACACACTGGTAGGACTAGTGGCCAGTAATCATAAAAAATATAATAAAATAAATAAATTCGTAAATAGAAAAATATTTTTTTTCAAACAAACTAAATAATAATAAAGCAACCAAAATTGGGATCAGTTTGTGCAAAAATTCATACATGGCTACTTACTAGCTGGCTTACGTTTCTACTCGGAGCGGCAACGTCTCGCTTCGAGCTGGCATCGACGCGCGTTGTACGATCGGTGATCTCGCGGTGCGAGTGCAGCGCCGAGGTCACTTACCCTCTCTTATTAGCTAACAGTCACATAGCCATCATTAAACATTACATTTATAAAGTTGTCTTTATTTCAAACTTTAAAGTTTCCAATGTGACCACCGCGTTGGCGGATATAAAGGGCTAAACGGCGTTTCATGTTATCCCGTTTTTTTTTAAATTTCCCTCAATTTCTTAAGCGCGTCCGTTATTCGAAGGCGTATTTGTTTCACTACGTCAATGTTTTCCGCGTACATATCGTCTTTAATAACGAGACATCACGAATTCACGATCACAAGTTTACACAAGCACTAATAATACAAATAAAGCGTCCTTGTCGCAGAACATGTACCTACTAGGTAGAAAACTAACGAAAACAAATCAAAGCGTCTCTATCGCAGTACCTTAATCTAATTAATGTCCTAATTGTACAATAATAAATAAAACAATAGGTAGGCGACTTTTTCGCGGAAACATTCACAAAAACATTACGCCGTCTTAATATTTGTGCGCACCGGTATGAAGAAGTGTGTCAAGGAAAAAGGCCCGGCTAGCACTAGAAAGAAGAACTTGATCAACTTGAGTTAGAAGCGCGGGGGGCGCTGCGCCGCCATAGCGCTCTCTCTTTCCTTCAATTCACCTTTTTTTTTTTTTTTTTTTTTTTTTGGGTGGGAAATCATCAAATAACTTCTCCCGCTCTGGGCGGAGCGGGAGGGCGTGTCAGACTTTTACTGACTAAAACCCACCCGTGTTCCTTCCGTTGCCTGTGTGCCAGGGCCACGATATCCCTTTCGGACAAACTCGCAACCCCGGCAGGCATTGGTCCTAACGGACCCCGTCAGTTTGTGCTGACATCTCTTTGAGGCGCGCGTGGAACACAACGCGCCGTCGACCCGGGCCTGGTCCTTATCGGACGGCGAGCTACCCATCGCTCACCGTCCGCAGGCCCGCGCCTACGGTGGCCGGAAATCGGCTTGCGACTCCCGACGCCCGGGGCGTCTCCTGCGGCGACTAGGGGCATGAGGGCGCGAACCTTGTCTCACCCTCACGCGTTCCGCCTCCTCCTTCGCTAGCATAACTGCTTCGCAGAAGGAGGTGACGGCCTCCCATGCACTCTCGCTCCGAACCATGGCCTGAACCAGGCCCGGACGCGAGAGATCGCCGCCGCCGATCGCCTCCGTGAGGACACGGCGGTGCTCCGCCCAAGCTGGGCAGACCTCCACCGTATGCTCCACCGTGTCCTCCGGGCGATCCACACAGTGGTGACACCCGGGCGTTTCCTCCCGCTTAATCCTAAACAGGAACCTCCCGAAACATCCATGTCCGGTGAGGACCTGCGTCAGGCGGAAGGTGAGGACGCCGTGGCGCCTCTCCAGCCACTCCTCAAAGAGGGGACTTATCGCCACAATTGTACTTTGGCACGTTGTTCGCTTTAATTTCATTGATGCGATGTTATGATCCGTGACTCCGGCGAATGACTTCTGCGCTACAGTTCTTTAAGTTTAGGTTGCTCCAAGACGCTATTTTAGTAAATTGTAAATAAATCAATAAAAAATAACGTTTAATTAAATTAAAATATCTTAATAAAAACCATATAATTACGTGTGTTAAATTAATGTCGCCACTATAGTGACACGCTGTATATTTAATCAATCAAAGTATGTAAAATTGTTATCCATGCACTTTCGTCATTTTATAGGTAGTTATTTGATTCCTTTGCTGACAAAATTGTGGGAGCGAGAATCAATAAAATCTTTGAAGTTCGTTGACTGCCTCATCGGGATTGAACCTTTTCCTTGCAAGAAATTGTCCAAATTCCGGAGAAACGAATTCCGGAAACAGAAAATTTCGAAATAATTTGAAGTAAATTTGAATTTGGAATTCCTAACCAAACGCCAGAATATCAAAGTGGCCAGTTCGACGAAACGCCAATTGCATATGTAAGGACCTAATATTTTAAATGCGAAGGTAACTCTGTCTGCCTGTTACCTTTTCAAGTCTAAACCACTGAACCGATTGTTATGAAATTTGGCAGATAGGTACCCTGGGACCTGGAGAAGGACATAGGATACTTTTCATCCTGGATATTTGTATTAAAAAACTAGCTGACCCGACAGACGTTGGTCCTGTCCTTGAATCGTGAGTTATGGTTCATACAAATATCCCATAGAAAAAAGTATCGTCAATTTTTCGCGAATTTGAACCTTTCCTGTGTAAAGTTTCCCTGTTAAAGTTTTAATTAGGTTTTTTATGTAAAGAAAAATTGGATCATTATCCTATTTTTGTTAACATAAAAACCCAATTCCGACTATTACGAACATTTTAAAACAAAAAATAGGCGAATCGGTCCAGCCGTTCTCAAGTGTTGCATACCAACGAACAGAGCATTTCAGTTAATAAATAAAATTGTTATTAGCAGGAAGAAGAGATGCAGTTCGATACGACGGTAGCTAAGAATATCTACAATATGATACAGGAACAGAAGTAAGTGGCTTTTTCATTAATCGTCATCATTTATCTGACAAAATATGACTTTAAAAGAAAAATACATTCTAAGACACATTTCTGTACAAAAGATTTAATACAAAACTAAGTACCTATCTATAAATTAAAATACTTTAGATAATAATAATAAAAAATAAGTACTTAAATATTTACAAACCAGCGCTTATGCACAGACAGGACATCAGTAGCAAATAAATAAACAATTAATTATTCTCCTTTATTCACTAAAATACCAATAAATTACATTTTTAAATATTTGAATATAAAAATAAATATATTTAAGAGATAAAACAAATATTATTATTACTTTATAGACTATACTCTATGGTTAAATCCTTGTTTGTCAGTCAGCCAATCCAAACTGTTTAACAGCGTCATAGAAGAAACATGCAACCAATTTCTTGACTATTTTAATCACTAACTCAACAGAAACAAAAAAGTCCTTCGCAGCGAGATGTTTGTTCCCGGCCGCATGGCGTACGTAGTAGAACTGGACGACGAAGGGACCATAGACAGCGACATCCCCACCACGTTGACCAGAAGCAAGGCTGACGTGCCCGAGATGGACGAACGTAGCTCGGCGTCCAGCGCCAATGATGTGGTGCTCGACAAACTGGCGCAGATCTTCTCTTATCTGAGGCACGGACGCCATCGGAAGCTGAAGAAGACCAAGGTAAGCTCAAACCATTCACTTCAATTAAACCATTTACTTTTGAATTGTCAAAGGAGACTGGTGATTAATGATGAATTTATAAGCTGAAGAAGTCCAAGGTAAGGTACTCTGGGCAGGCTGCCACACATGCAAAGTATGTGCACGTACGCAATATGTTAACTAATTACCGTGTAGATTGTCAGTGTATTGCATATACTTGCAATACACTGCATATTTCGACAAAATTTAGGGAAAAGCAGATTGTTTTTTCGTGATTTGGGTTTTGTCCCATAGAAAAAGTTGTTCATAGTTTAATTGTCAAAGTCAAATTATTTATTTCAAATACGCCCTTAGAACATTGAACATCAACATTTACAAAAAAAAATATTGATTCTCGTTGCCCGTGTCAAAAGGTAGTTTCGTATGGAGATGAATGGGCAAGAATCTCCACCGTTACTCTTTTAAAATGTTTTAGAATATTTTGTATAGATACTATAATTATGTGATGCACCTAGAATAAAATTACTATACCCAATAGGTAAAAAGAATTAAAAATGAAGGAATGACAGATAAAATATTAATTATGTGATAGATACATGGTGCTTAACCTAAAAAAAAATAGTGTAAAATAAATTGTCATAAAAATAATAAATTATACAATTAAAATAGCAACCAGTTTGATTTTGTCTAGACTCTAGTCTAGATTGTCCTGTGGAGCTGGATCTTTCCAAGCATTCTTATCTTGGATATAATCTTCTAATTTGTAATATGCTTGTTTACAAAGTGTACTTTTAATATGACTTTAAAATTTTCTTTAATTTAATTGCAATATATCACAAGGTACTTTTTTGTAACATTTAACACAAATTGTGTACATTGATCTCAGAGGTTTTCGGTTATATCAATCACACCTTATAGTATACATGAGACAAAGCACAGTAACATTAGTTACTTTTTTTGTATAAAAAAAAAAAATGTTTTTTTTTTTTGTATTTTTTTTTGTCTTTTTTTGTTGTTTTTTTAGTTTTTTTAACAAAAAAAATTAACATTTACATAAGTTGCAGCATGTTAATTTTTTATGCACAGTAAAGCATAATTATTCAATCTATTTATCTAATCAAACTCATAACTTAATTTGTTAACAGGAAAAACAAACGGAGAAGGGTCGCGCCGACGACTCGATCTATGACGGAATAGGCGAATACAACGCGGGCGACAGACAAGAGAGGCGCGAAGAGAGGCCGCGAGCCGGCGGGTACTTTGACAAGCCAGCAGACGATGAGAAGGAAGGTGAGATGAACAAACACATTGTAAAAACTATTGTATCAAATACATAACATAACATTACGCCTGGATTCTTCGAAGGGTTAGGCAGTTATTTCAGTTTAATCTCAGATTTGATGCCACCAACTGCATCAGCAGACTCCTTGAAAAGTGATCTTGTTTTGAACTTCAAAGTTGCAGTTGGGTTTTGTTATTTTAAATTTTGAGTCATTAATTTATTTCTCTGTATTTTTATATTTTGTAATTGTATGGATTATTTTTTATCTGAAATAAACATTAATAATAATGAACATAGCCGTCATTTACGTGTTCTTTGCTTACATCAAACTGTTGGTTTTAAAAATCGCTGTGCGGTTCGTTTTAACGTGTTTTCCGAGGCACGGAGGGGTCTCAGTTGATAAGATTCGATTAGTGTATGTTTAAAAGTGTAAATATGATGTTCCGCAGCGGAGCCCGCGCTGGGCGCCGAGCGCTCGCGGCGCTCGGCGGCGCTGTTGTCGCGCCTGGCGGCCGAGCCGCAGGGCTACGCCGAGTGCTACCCCGGCCTGCGCGAGATGGACGACGCCATCGACGACTCCGACGACGAGGTGGACTACACCAAGATGGACGCCGGCAACAAGAAGGGGCCTATAGGTGCGTGGCCTTCATATTATAGACGGCGCCATCTAGTTTTAAAATATGGAACAAAAAATTTACGTTTAATTTTAATTTAATTTTGTTTCCCCGAAGGGTACGCCAAAAGCGTACATAAAGTACACCCACATTTCGCCAGTTATGTTTTTAAGTTGGTCAGCATAAAGTCATCATTCATGTAGTAGTATTAATTCTACAGGGTTACAGTGGCGAAGGGTGAGTTTATGGAAAAGGTAAGCCGGAGCAAAAAAAAAAAAAAAAGCTTACGTAGTCCAGTTACCTAAAATCTGTGGCTGACTACGTGTATGCACTGATAGATTGAAACAGTGTCTTGCAAGTATAATAAAAGTGGCTTTGAAAAAGCCTTGTGTGTGGTGTGATCAGTGTCATGACGTTGACGTATGATGTCTACTAGACAAAACTACTTAACTAAAATACTACTGACTTATAATACTACTTATACTCTAAAGCTATTCGTCTATTGTTTCGTACAAAGTACGCTAAGACATAAAACCGGGATGATTCTTAATTTTTAGCAATAAATGTTTTTCTATAGAAAAAATGGCTAGATAATCGTTCTTGTTTTTGAGAATTACGCAAGTACGTATGAATTCGCTTCAAAGCCGAAAACGACCTCTCCGCGGATGCCACTGTAACGGGAAGTATCAAAAATATACTACATAATTTTGTAATTTGTGGAAAAGTGTCACACAATAATGAATTTTGAAAATTGAGATAAAGTTCGTAAACATCTAGTTTGTTCAAAGACGGAGTTGTGTATAAGACTTTCAACTCGTTCTTTAAAGCAGTGAACTCAAATATTTGCGGAAATTTTAATAGCAAAGAAGATATTATTTCATCAGGAAATGATCTACTATAAAAACTATACTTAGATTTATTAAGTAAATTAAGAAAACTCATTTGAGAAAGTGATTGGTACCTGTGTTGTATTTGCGTCTTAACATTGTCTATTATTTCAATGAAAAGACGCCGATACATAGTTCTAGTGTCTACTTCTGTATTTAGTCGTCTACGCTGACGCGGTGGCTCATGGAATTCCTGAACGCTGTCATAAATAAAATCAAAATTATTTATAAAATCATTCGCAAGCCAACTATTGAATGAATCTATTTCGCGGTTTGCCACTTCGATATCAATCTGTTTTGACTGCAATAAATTAAAAAGAACGTCGGTTTTTTGAAAAATGTCTGATAAAACATGCAAAAAAAAACAAAACTGCCTGTTTTCTAACTTACTGAGGAAACATTCTGCCAAGGAAAGAGATTCACTATCCCAAGATTGCGGGTTATCTAACATCGAATCAAAAGTATTAATCATGTCTAATCTACAGTTAAAAATTACATTAATAATGCGTGAGTGATAGTGCCAACGGGTTTCTGATACTCCAGGCATACGGCGGTCAGCTATTTCCTTCAAAAGGTTGGACCGTTTAGTTGATTTGTTGAAATACCGAACAATACTATTTACGTGTCCAAAAAAAGTTTTCAGTTCCTGAATATTTTCAAGGGAACGGCTAAGTACTAAATTTAATATATGAGCGTAACATGGGACAAACATTGCCATAGGGCATGCATCGCGAATTTTTACTTGTACTCCACCGTGCTCGCCAGACATTACTGCCGCGCCGTCGTAAGACTGACCAACTAATTTATTCCTACAACGATACTGGTCAAGTATTTCTAACAACTGTTTGTATAAAACTTCAGCAGTTCGACTTCCGCTAACATCGTAAAAACCTAGGAATCGTTCTCCGATTCCAGTTTCAGATAAATATCGAAAAATTACAGTCAATTGCTCCCTATGACTGACATCGGGAGTTTCGTCAATCATTACAGACAGAAATGGAGCTTTATCTATCTCGATTCTAATGTGGTCTCGTAAAACGGATGCAATACTATGTATTAAATCATTTTGAATATCACTTGAGAGACCAGAAAACGCGGGGTTCTGAACTGAAGAACATAGTTCCAAATGAGAGTCCATTACGGTGTCATACTTGCTCAGATATAACAAGGTTTCAATATAGTTACCGCGGTTATCAGAATTCGGACGTTCATCGTGGCCGCGAAAAGCTACTTCTTGTTTACCTAACAAAATAACGGTGTCAATAAACCGTTTCATTAAATGCCTATTTCGAGCTACTTTCCTATTATGAGCTTCATGCGAATTAGTGAAAAATGGTTCTATCCTACTATTCCCGAAGTCATGTAAATCTAAACAGCTACGAATATGTTTTTCAGTCTGCACATGTTTTTTTGATGAATTCGTCAGATTATTAATATCTGTAAAACCCCCTTTATTCCATAAACTACTAGAATCTGAGAAAAGTAAACATGGAAAACAAAACATCTTATTTAATTTACAACTACCAGTCAGCCATTGATATTTATCGTAAAGGGAAACATTAAAATGTTTGAAAAACCCATCGCGTCGTTTGTAGTTTATAGTCATATCTGGTCGAGCACGACCTAGCCTAATTATGTGTTTCTTATTTTCAAAACTTAACCTTGAAAAGCATGTTTCCTCACGAAGCAAATAATCTGTCACACAACAATCTAAAACTATTAATGCCGCCATCCTACTAATAACTTTTCAAATCTACTCTAAAAAAGTAATTTCAACTTGCTAATCTATCGACTTACCACAAATTCCTAATTACAACGACGGCGAACGCACAATTTCACAACAAACTCACGATTATCAAATTCTAATTGTTACACTAAAACTACACTAATAACTTATATGAATACAACAAACAAAATGCTAATTAACTACAAGTATCAACAAAATTAAAGGTTATAAATTCTATTAACTATTTACGTCAATCGTCAGCAAACATTTAAAATTATTGCGTGCGTGGAGCGTGGAGCGAAGTTTGTCCCTACCCCCGTCCCGAACCAAACCGAACGCTTACGAAATTCAGCGAATGCATGGACCTATATTCCTACACTGTACCTATCATAACTCGACTTATTACGGCTTACTATTGCCTCAAAAAACTGCGTGTCACGTGACCTGAAGTGACGTCATGACGAGATTATTTTGTATAGAAATTTAAGTTTTCATAACCCGGGCGGACAACGAGTTATACTGGAGGCACTAGAGCAAAATTGGCGCGCACTTTAAATGTTTTGTTTTCGTTGGAATATAAAGACAATTTTTTTATGTTGGTTGGGGTTTTGTAATACTTTAATTTTATGGTGTAAGTATTAAATAATACATTCAGTGTGATTATTAAACACTGCTGAGAACTACTGACTGTCATAATTTCCTAAGGGGCGCCGACAGGAATCGTGTTATTGGTTAGCTGCGCCCCTGCAGGGTTATATTAAATTAGCTAGCTAAACTACACAGACGCGATGAGTATATTGATATTGATATCTAAACATGATAAAACAAAGAAATTAATATATAATATATTATAGTTACTTAAAAATCTGGTTTTTTGTGTAAACCACAGACATGATGGGTATCGACATCGACGATAAAACATAATAAAACAAAAACAACATAGATTACAACCCCACATTTTCTGGGAAATGTGGGGTTGTAATCTAGATGCTGGTATTAATAATTTAAAGGACCTTTAGTTTTTCAACTTGCGACTATACTTTATGGAACGGGATTACACAAGAACCTTCCTCATAAGAAATTTGGTAAACTAAGGATGCCATTACTAACCTCTTTTCCTTCCACCGCCCGTCCAGGCGTGCGCCAGCAGTTCTCGTTCTTGGTGATCACAAATTATTTCCATAAAATATAGTTGTACGTTAATTTCACACGGTGAAATGAGCTTATGATGAACTACGCATAAGAAAACGTTCTTGATGAGCACTACTTCCACTCCGGTAATACCCGGAATACGCACGAGTGTTCTCATATAGTTTCACCAACTGACTGCCTCAGCATCAAGGGCGTGGCGATGACTGCCCTCCCTTCCCGATAACGAGGGTAGTAAAAAAAAAAGTTATTTTTTATTTATTTATAAGTTTAAATCAGAACATTAATTCCATATAAAATTGTTAGTAAAGCTTAAAACTATGTATAAAAACTATATACAAAAAAAAACAATATACTATTAGTAACATTATTAGCCTACCTTAAATATTCGATAATGAGCAAGGCCTGAACAAAAATGATTGATTCTAGTCGCCTCTTCCAAAAGGTAGTTTCGTATGTAGAAGAATGGGCAAAAAACTCCATCGTTACTCTTTTAATAGGTTTTACAATATTTTGTATAGGTATATTAATTATATGTGATACACCTAGAATAAAATTACTATACCAAAATAGATAAAAAGAATTAAAAATGAAGCAATGACAGATACATTAGTTATAGGACAGATACATAGTGCTCACAAAATATTTACAAACATTGTAAAAGTATATGTTTTCTTAAATTAATAAAAAATATATATTTCCGTACCAGAGGCCGATAGATGCCCATTGCACTTCACATAAGATATGAAATCGAGATTGCGAATGTTTTTTCACTTTTATTGAAAGATGCGCTAAATCGTCAACACGGCCGTTTCCGTCCATGCAGATTCACCACCACTGCCGGCGCCAGCTCCAAACACCAGACACGTCCACACAACCAAGGTGTTTTGAAATATTGTTCAGATTTAAAACCACGCGTAAAAAAAGATTTATGTTTCGTAACACATTTTTGAGAAAGTGCAATTTCGGGACGTGGAGGTCCCTTAGCTTTCAGTTCGATACGCATTTCGAGAGTCTTTTCACAATTTTTAATAAAAGATACACTGTATTGTTCCATTTTTAATACAAATGTCGCGCACAAACTATTTTTAATAATTATTTAGAATAAACACTGCGAATCTACTGACAGCCGAGTTGAGCCGACTGTTTGTTTACACAAGATCGGCAACAGCGCATAGGCATAGATCGCATTCCCGCGCGCGGCCGCCTTGCGCCGTTTGGCAACGTCGCGCGTGAGCGGCGCTCCAAATTAGGCTTATTTCTCATACAAAATCTTTTGTTTCACGCGTCGAACTGTGTCGATATTTCTCTTTCGCACTCATTGCATACAGTGCTAGAAATCGTACTGAACTTTGTTTCATAGGAGCGCAATCGCTGGCGCTCCACACGTTACAACTTGACGCCAAATGTACGCGTAGGAAATGGTTTTCTAGTAAACTGCTATTGTATGCGTATGGGCATAGTAGAAATAATGTATGTATAGGGTTATAATAAAGAAATATAGATTATGCTATTTTCGTGGGAGTGCACTGCACCAGCGCTCTTTATGACGAGCCGCCTCTGTTCCGTACTAATGTACGCAAATATTTTTAACAGATACGATAATTACGTACATCTCTTATTCTGCCATTAATTTCGGCGAGCAGACATAATTACTATTTCAAGAAATTTCTCATTGGAATTCAATGCGAATAGGCATTGCATGCGTTTCAGACATTCAAGTATTTATTATAGTAGTCAATACAGGATTTTACACCAATATTTATCAACCAGGTCGCTGGGACTTTGACACGCAAGAGGAGTACTCAGCATACATGAGTAGCAAGGAGGCGCTGCCGAAGGCCGCCTTCCAGTACGGCGTGAAGACGCAAGACGGACGCAAGACGCGCAAGACTAAGGACAAGAGCGAGAAGGCAGAGCTGGATAGGGAGTGGCAACAGGTATAGTATGAATAATAATTATAATACCAGCTTATTATTGTCCTACTGCAGGGCAGAGGCCACTTTCACGAGCATAGATCACCACTCTTGCTCAAGACGGTTGGCAGTTTCTGACTTATATCCTAACCACAGATTTAGAGTAGGAGTAGATAGAGTAGGGTAGGGTAGGTGTGGACCACAAGCCGTCCGACCATGACCAAAATGTCAACGCACGTCCACTCCTGACGAAGTCTATTAGCTCACAGACGCGCTTAGCGATTGAAGCGATTCTGTTTACGTTGAGTACATCACTAAATGAGGTGGGGTGACGTCATCGTAGGTATAAAAAAGAACCGGCCAAGTGCGAGTCGGACTCGCGCACGTAGGGTTCCGTATCATTATTTATAAAAACGGCAAAAAAAATCACGTTTGTTGTATGTGAGCCCCCTTAAATATTTGTTTAATTTTAGTTTAATTATTTATTTTTAAAGTTAATATAAAACTAAATATTCTGGGAATATTTCAAGCTGTTGCCTTTATCAATGTTGAGCAAAAAAATCACGTTTGTTGTATGGGAGCCCCCTTAAATATTTATTTTATTCTGTTTTTTAGTATTTGTTGTTATAGCGGCAATATAAATACATCATCTATGAAAATTTCAACTGTCTATCACGCTTCATGAGGTACAGCCTGGTGACAGACGGACAGACAGACAGACGGCGGAGCCTTAGTATTAGGGTTCCCGTTTTACCCTTTGGGACGGAACCCTAAAAAAAACTGTCCAAGTGCGAGTCGGACTCGCGCACGAAGGGTTCCGTACCATTATCTATAAAAACGGCAAAAAAAACACGTTTTTGTATGGAAGTTAAATATTTTAAAATTTAAATATTTGTTTTATTTTAATTTAATTATTTATTTTTAAAGTGAATATATAACTAAATATTCTGTGAATATTTCAAGCGCCTACCTGTTGCCGTTATCAATATCGAGCAGAAATTAGCAAAAAAAATCACGTTTGTTGTAAATATTAATTTTATTCTGTTTTTTAGTGGTGTTGTTATAGCGGCAACAGAAATACATCATCTGTGAAAATTTCAACTGTCTAGCTATCACGGTTCATGAGATACAGCCTGGTGACAGACGGACAGACAGACAGACGGCGGAACATTAGTAATAGGGTTCCCGTTTTACCCTTCGGGTACGGAACCCTAAAAACGAGTGTGCGTTAGACCACACGACTGAAGTAAAACTTAAACGTAACTCTCTCTCTATCTGCACTAACTATTATCTCCCTCTCAACTTCCGTTCGCTCGCTTCCGTAACGAACTCGTCACGCATTCACCAGCTTACTCCCCAAGTCAAGCGTGCGTAGAGAAACTTCAAAAATATGACACGCTCGGTTTTCGAACTAACTGAATAAATGCTAAACTGAGTTTTGTTTGTTACGCTTTTACGCCTAAACGGGTGCACGGATTTGGATGAAATTTTGCACATGGGTAGACCACGACCTGGGTTAGGACGTTATACTTTAATCCCGGCAGTTAGTAGTAGTCTCGACAGTACGTTCATTTCAGACCTTCACGCGGGTGAAGCCGCGGGCAAAAGCTAGTTAACCCAACCTAACCTAACTACGGCTGAAAAAGACGAAACAAAAAAAAAATTACAGTCAAAGTCAAAAATGTGAGCTAGTCGGGTAAGGACTCAAAGTCAAAAAAAGGAAACTGGAAGTCAAGAAACGACCGGTACTTCAGATTATCGCTTCGGAGTCGATCCCCAGGTATCCGTACGATGTTTTGCTTCACCGATGTCAGTAATGTCCAAGACAAACTTAGAAAGTACATAGAAATTTAAAAGTCACATTGGTACTGCCGAGTTTGAACATAACCTTGTGGTATTTATAGTATAGCAAGTTTAAAACGACTCTTAAACTAAGCCGAGAGTCACTTGTACTTCCCGTCATTGTGATATTTTTTTTGTATCGGTCCATACCCGAGAACTTTCTGGTTGCCTCCGTAACCAGAAGGTTCCTGGGTGAGGTGTGGCCCGATATTTAAGGTTAAAACTCCAACTTTTTATTCATGAAAACCAGTTTTAAGTGTTACGAGTATAACTTAAATTCATTTTTTCACGAAAACCAGTTTTGAGTGTTATAACCAGGGACCATTTTGGTTACCCATTGAAAGGGTTTTCGATAGGCTTTTTCTAAGCGGTTTATCAAAAACCCATACGATATGGGAACCCATTTGAACGGCTTAAATTAAATTTTGGTTACCCATTGAAAGGGTTTTTGATAAAAACCCATACGGTGTGGGTAACACTTTTTTTTTTTTTTTTTTTTAAGTGGGTAACCCTTTTAAACGACTTAGTTTAAGCCATTCAAAAGTACCCACACCGTATGGGTTTTTGATTAACTGCTTAGAAAAATGGTCCATGGGTAGAATAGAGATAAAATTGGTCATGCTCCGCGTGCTGGGCGGATATCGAAATAACATAATATTATGATTTTGTCATGTCACTGGGTTTCAAGTAGGTATAGAACCCATTGAATGGGTTATCATGTAACCCTTTCACTGGGTTTCAAGTATAAAACCCATTCAATGGGTTATCATGTAACCCTTTCACTGGGTTTCTAGTATAAAACCCATTCAATGGGTTACATCATGGTAAAGGTAACCCATTGAATGGGTTACCCCTTCGAAAGGCTTAACTCTTAACCGGGGTTGTACGGTCCCTGGTTATAACTTAACTTATTTTTTTACGAAAACCAGTTTTAAGTGTTATAACGTAACTTTAAATGCCAACTCCTGTATCGTTGCATTTGCGGAACATTTTGCGTGACTTCTTTAGAGGAAAATAAAACTGCATTCATTTAGTAAAATTCCGGCCAGTCGTTTGCCGAGCGCATAAAAGAAAACTAATGTAATAATTTTTTGTTGCAGATCCAAAACATAATTCAGAAACGCAAGGCGCCACAGCCGACAGTGGAGGAGCCTTCCTACAAATCCGTTAAATACTAACTTCGAACCGCTAAGCCAGCTAGGAAATTTTGCTAGTAGGCGAAAAGTGTAAACAGCTACAGGACATTACAATGGTGGTGCAGTTAGGCGCGGACCTAATGTCGGCCATGAAAACATCATTGCCCTTGGTACATCATCTTCTGCCCAGACTTTTCCCAACTGTGTTGGGGTCGGCTTCCAGTCTAACCGGATGCAGCTGAATACCAGTATTTTACATGGAGTGACTGCCTATCTGACCTCCACAACCCAGTAACTGGGTAACACCATACCCCTTGGTAAGACTGGTTGTCGGACGTTCGGGCTTATGACCCACTGCGGCACATCAGGTTATACCAAACTGTCCAAATGATTTTAAACCTTAAAATGTTGAAGGTTAAGTTCAAAATCGAATAAGAAAATTTGACAGTTTGTGGTAATTTGAGTTGCTGGCGACTGCACAAGGACTCTTTACTAATTTCACATGATTTCTAAAACGACACCACCAGGTAATAGTGTTGTATCACTAGTTAAAACCACTTCTGGACAGAAACAATTTTATTTAGTAATTAGTTATGTGCGAAATTTTTCTAATGCGTGACCAATTGAAATTTCTTTATTTATAACTAGCTGACCCCTCAGACGGTGTCCTGTCCAATTTTCAATAATTCATTAAAAAACCCATAGAAAATGGACTTTCAGTTTTCCCGAATACTTTTCAAATGTTCCTCGCCTTCCTCGGACTTCAAAGAATGTCTGAAAAAAAAAATCCGCGTTGGTCCAGCCGTTATCGAGTTTAGCAACACAAATTAAAATAATAAAATCAGTTTTAGACGCGATCTCTTATACAGACCCATCTAGCGGCAACTAAGGAACTAGTTACCGGTTTCGTAGTTTAATGGTTTGTTGCGTATTCAGAACGCAGTGACAGGTAACCGACGTTTATCTTATGCATAACTTTATTGAATCAATAGTTAGTGAGAATTTATTTGGTAACTTCAAAAACTGAGCATTAGCTTTTCCTTTTTAATTATATAGATAGATTTGTAACTGTACGTCAGTAACGAAGTCGTCATTGATGATTTGATACCTTCTTCTTTTTTTGGAATCATTTCCAATGCATGAATACGGTCCAATACTTTGAGTAATCGCATCAATGTCACTGTATTCTTGTTGACACGTTTGTTAATTTGGAATCTCTAAAATGTTGGTGGTTCTATGGCGTTCACCAAATACGCCTATTACGGTAGATGAATGCATCTTAAACCAATATTATATTTGTACTATGCCATCAGATTCACGTTTTCGCATACTCCAATCCAATTTGAATCTCGCAGTCAGGAAGAAGGAACTGGTTAGGCCAACTATTCTCCGTCTTGATTTATTTTTTGTACATCCAAAAGACTTTCCGTTCTTCCAAATGTTGCGAGTCCAATGGTAATAGCACCTTTGCAATGTAATATTTGGGAATACTCTAAAACAGGCATACAAGCAAAATTAAACTTTAGTATATGATTTATTGGATCTTTTTCTTTCCATGTTGAAGACAGTTACGTAATTGTAATATTTTCTTTCAATAAATTTTTTATCCGAAAATATATCTTTTTTAAGGATAATTCTAAAAAACAAACAAGATTGTTTAGCTTTTATGTCTAAAATAAATATTCACAGCAAGAAAATATAGTTTTTTATCCCGACACAAGATATTTTTATATTTTTTCTCTAGATCAATATCGAATAAATAAGAATTGAGACTTACGCTATTTAGTTTCGTGCTCGAACTCGATCAAAGAGCCCACGCGATATTCAACTTTATTACTGATATATTAGCGTTTAGCACATGGCGGAGTGGCTGGGAGCGAGGTTCGGAGCTTGCGTTCGAAATTTGATTTAGAGAGCCTGCTCTTAAGGGTTTCGCTTTAGTAGTTTCCACACCACTTCCTATGTCACTATGAATCCTAACTAATATTATAAATGAGAATGTGAGTTTGTTTGTTACGCTGTCACGCTAAAACAGCTGAACGGATTGGGATGAAATTTAGCACATTGGTAGACCATGACCTGATGGATTAGGAAATAGGATACTTTTATCCTGATATTCCTATGGGATGGAGATTTATGCGGGTGAAACCGCGGGAAGCAGCTAGTATTATTTATAATTGTGAAAATGGTTCTGGGCTACTATAAAAAGTACCGTCAACAAAATATCCCACAATATTTGGAATTACTTGTCGCGATTCTTTCGAGCAAAAAATCTATGATTCGGTTTTGCTCGGCTTGTCACAGTAATTATCTGCCAAAACGATATTATGATACTGGACTCGATCTTCTTTTTCACTCAAATCGTGGGACAGACTTTTAGAAACTTATGCAGATTTATTCCTAGTGTTCTAAAGAAAGTGCTTGACGCCTTCATACCGAGGGTATTATTTAGCTAAATTGCAAAATTTATCCGCATGCTTTTTTTTTACCTCGACTGTTTTTAAAACAGTAGAAGTAGTCGTGCTGGGCCGACTATGCGTTTTGCCAATCAGCTGACTAGCTAAAATGACGAATGGGATATTATGTACAGACGCCAGCAGGTCAAGCTACCTGAAACTGTTAAATTTTCCCAATCTACCATGAACCTATTGCTTTAACGTTAAAGTTGAATTTTTTTTAAAGAAATTTGACAGGTTGTAGTAGCTTGATGAGCTGGCGTCTGTACCTATTTGATTGAATTATTGTTCGTAGACTGGGAACGTTATTAGATAAATATAAGAAGTTTAATTTTACTGTCGTATTGTATTACCCACCCGTATAGCGTATTCTTAGGTCAGAGATACTCAACCTTCTTGAGTCCCATCTAAATAATAATTATGCTATTTTATACTGACCGCAAGTGGTACAGGACCCAAATAGGAACAGTTAATTAAACACAGTCACAGTTTCATTATAATATTGAAAACGGATGTTTGCTGAAGGTTGAGTATCTCTGCCTTAGTGTAAATAAATACAAAGATAGCAGTAAAAGGGTTTTAAAAAAATATATTTCCATAATTTAGCATTTTTGAAAGCTAGAACATGGTTCCGTACTTGAGCAACTTATAATGTAATGATATAATTTGAAAAAATAATAACATATTATTATTTTAGTTATAAAAAAAATTATAAGATTATTTTAAAAATAACCTTACATAGTAGGGATTCTGAGTAGCTTCAATGTATTTCACAACATCATCATCACGTCTAATTTCCTCGATGGGGAGGCAGAGATGTGACCCTCATTTCGCCAGTTTGCTAAGTCATAAGTAGCAAATACCTAATAACGTTGCAAGTAATTATACACTTTTTGTAAGTGATGAAGTGAAGTGTAAAATTGTAAATAGACAATTAAAAAAATATAAAATGTTGAAGTCAAACGAAGGTTTTATTTTATTTAATATTTAAGATACAATCCTATGTTTTCACTGTAGAGTTGGTTCATATAATCACAAAGTAGCTATTTGGCTAATTAAACTTTAACTGGTAACAAGCGGCCTCCGCTGTGTGTTGTTCCGTGTCAGCCGAAAGACGTCCACTGCTGGACATAGGCCTCCCCCAACATTTGGGAGGGGTTTCCATAATCGCCACGCTTGGCAGGCGGGTTGGCGATCGCAGTATGGTGTTAAAATGCATAGAGCACGCTGCTGCGCATTCTCTAGTAAGTCCCGTAATCGACACCCATGGGAAAAAATAGAATGGTGCTATTCTTTACGCCCGGCACCACACGGAACGAGCGGCGATAGTGAAACATTATGTCCCCCTTTTCCCGCGCTTCCCGTGTTTGACCACCTGAGTAGCTTCGAGTTTAGGTGCGCCCACGCCGCCGCGCCGTAGAGGGGGTCATCTGCGTCAGCCAGGCACAAATTGGTAAGTTAGATCGATGTTAAGTTCTGTAGCGGCCTCTCAGACCTTTGTCACCACTTACGTAACGTTTTTTTTGCGATTTAACTATAACTGTGTAGGTAATTGATTTATTTCGTTTTTCACAGCTGTTACTCACAATAGATCATTCTGGACCTCCAAAAAAGAAGCTTAGCCAGTCGGGACATCTTTGAGGAGTGGCTAGAGAGGCGCCACGGCGTCCTCACCTTCCGCCTGACACAGGTCCTCACCGGACACGGTTGTTTCGGGAGGTTCCTGTTCAGGATAAAGCGAGAGGAAACGCCCGGGTGTCACCACTGTGTGGAGCGCCCGGAGGACACGGTGGAGCATACGGTGCAGGTCTGCCCGGCTTGGGCGGAGCACCGCCGTGTCCCCACGGAGGCGATCGGCGGCGGCGATCTCTCGCGTCCGGGCCTGGCTCAGGCCATGGTTCGGAGCGAGAGTGCATGGGAGGCCGTCACCTCCTTCTGCGAAGAAGTAATGCTCGCGAAGGAGGAGGTGGAACGCGTGAGGGTGAGGCAAGATTCGCGCCCTCGCGCCCTTAGTCGCCGCAGGAGACGCCCCGGGCGTCGGGAGTCACAAGCCGATTTCCGGCCACCGTAGGCGCGGGCCTGCGGACGGTGAGCGATAAGTAGCTCGCCGTCCGATAAGGACCACGCCCGGGTCGACGGCGCGTTGTGTTCCACGCGCGCCGCAAAGAGATGTCAGCACCAACTGACGGGGTCCAGTAGGACCAATGCCTGCCAGGGTTGCGAGTTTGTTCGAAAGGGATATCGTGGCCCTGGCACACAGGCAACGGAAGGAACACGGGTGGGTTTTAGTCAGTAAAAGTCTGACACGCCCTCCCGCTCCTACCATAGCGATAGAAGTTATTTGTTGAAGCAATTTCGTTCATTTGGCGTGTATTTTGTGTTATGATTTGCCACTTGAACCACAAATTCTCGAAATTATAGTAAACCTGTGCCAGTTGTCCTCCTAAATTGAATCGTGAATCAAAGGACCAATGTTATTCCTGACAAATGCAATAGTACCTACTGCCAATAAAAAATACCAAAGTTTGACAACTGTCAGTTTTGGGATTTCGTTAAAATATGTTAATTTTTATTATTTTATCAGGAATAGTTGATCTCGTTTCTTGATTAAAACCGACCTTCTTGATCTATACCTTGTACTTGCAATTTCCTCATGAAAAATATAGTACACAAATTTCTTTAAATTTAACCCATATTAGGTTATTTAACACTAAATACATACTAGGGTCAGCTATCATACTTCAAAAATTTCTATGATTTAGAATTTTAGAGTATTCATATTTCGGAAGTTGTATTGTACCTACCTACATTAAAATAAAACTTAGATATAATGCAGAAATTTCGATGTTTTGTAAAGTCGTAAATATACCGTGTGAAGCAGGAGCGAGTCGCTGGTAAATAATAATTAACACAATATTTTATTAGTGTCATTTTATTTTTTATTTTTTTTAAAAAAAAAACGTTGCCCCACACTAGGAATTTCTCCTGTATCGTGGGTGCGTTTACAAACATACACAAACAGCCAGACCCGAGAGCAACCAATGTTTGGGCACCGAAGACAGGGGGCTGGCAGGGGCTTCTTCAATAACGCTTCTTGGAGAATTTACAATCTGATTTATTTAAAATTTACAATATTTGAATTTTGAGTAGTCACGATCCTGTGGTATTATAGCACACTCGCATAACTAAGTGTAGTTTGAGAATTAGACTGTTTTTTTATGATCAGCTGACTGTTTACCCTCATTTTTACTTTGTGAATGTGACTGATTATTTTTACTGTTACCTGAATTAATCATGTCTAACATGTCAGACCTATTGATTAAAAACGTTAATAAGTCTTCTAATTTTAAAGTTTTAGAGGTTTTGTTATAATCGGAGATAAGTGAGCTTCTGTAGTTCTCCCACTCGCGTTCAGTAGCAGAATCAAGTTTACTGACAACTAAATAAATGATAAGCATATCCTCGAGTGAAGATTCCGGTTCTTTAAGAGAATTTAAAGCTCTCAGATTACGTAAAACGCAATCTACTAACGTTCTGATCTGTGCCGGACATTCCTTACCCAGTGAAGGTGCCGCAAACAAAGCCTTTACATGGTTGTGTATCAATAGCCTATTATTTTGATATCTAGCTTCAAGCAGGTCCCACGCATTACGTTAGTTAGGTGCAGTAAACTCTAACGAACTGATAACATGTAACGCAGTTCCAATGAGAGACGATTTTAGATACTGAAATTTCTGTATAGGCTCTAAGTCGTTGCGATCGTGTATCATTAAAACATACGAGTTCCTAAATTCTAACCAATTATCGTATGAACCGTCAAAGACAGGTAACTTTATTTGTGGTAACTTAATAGATACGGATTTTCCAGAAATGTACTGAGAGTTATTTAATCCAATCTGTTCACAGTCGCCTATCATGTGCTTTGCTATAGCTACAATAGAATAATATTGGCATTCAAACGAATCTCGGTATTCTAAATGTGACAGTAATTCTTTCTCATCCACGATCCTTTCTATTTTAGATTGCAGATCGTTAAAATCGGCAAAGAAAATGGCTGCCGAATCAATTCGCATTTGCACCTGAGTTTTAATCACAGGTTCCAAACATAATCTATCCAACTTATTAATATAATTTGCGAATAATGTCAATCTACCTTTCAATATACCACGTTGTTTTTTAAGATCAGATAACTGACTATCTGAACGAGTAAATGTTTCATCATCACTCATTTTGGTAGCTTATGAACGTAGGTACCTACTCACAGTTTGCGTGTTCAGTCGTGTTTTCTCACCTGAAGACTGCCTCAGCAACACCAGCAGTAGATCTGACTGATCAGTTCTGCAAAACGTTTAGGTACGATATTAACACAACGCGAAGACACAGGGGAAGGAGGGAAAAGGGTAACTGGATAACCTGACCGTTGCTGGCTGCTGCATCAATGGCTTCTGCTCAGTAATCTGTGGCTGGGCTTCCAAATCTCCGCAACGTACTTCTTCTTCGAAGTTCCACTCGCTTCCTCAATTCTTCAACCCGGCTCGTCACTTAGCTGATATCTTCTATGTGGCTCGAAGGTCCAATGTATGGGCACCGAAGACTGGGGGCTGGCAGGGGCTTCTTCAATAACGCTTCTTGGAGAATTTACAATCTGATTTATTTAAAATTTACAATATTTGAATTTTGAGTAGTCACGATCCTGTGGTTTTATAGCACACTGGCGGGGGAAACAACCTTTCTCGAATCTGTTGCTACGCTACGTACTTGTAGGTCATACAAATATTTGTTCCGTGCGGGAATCGAACCCGCGACACGCAGCGCAGCAGTCAGTCGCTTAACCACTGCGCCAACCGTGCTGTCAAAACGTCTCCACCGATGGCATAGCCGATCATTATGTAACGATTCAATCAATCAATCTGCCTAGCCTTTTCCCAACTATGTTGGGGTCGGCTTCCAGTCTAACCGGATGCAGCTGAATACCAGTATTTTACATGGAGCGACTGCCTATCTGACCTCCACAACCCAGTAACTGGGTAATACGATACCCCTTGGTAAGACTGGTTGTCAGACTTTCGGGCTTCTGACGACCCGTAACGACTGTCAAAGATCCACGAATGACAGCCGGGACCAACGGTTTAACGTGCTTTCCTAGGCACGGAGGAGTCCCTGTATGTAAAGATGGTCACCCATCCACGGACCAACCCCGGCAAGCGTAGCTTAACCCATCAGGTTAAGCTACGCTTGCCGGGGTTGGTCCCGACCATGGTCATCGACCCATGCGGCTGTTATTACTTAGCCACGAGCTCCTTAAATAACCATTTATAATAAATAGTCTCCACGCATTGTACATCATCACTGCACTGTGTTGAAATCTGGACCTTTTGCTAAGCGCCTGCACAAGAGAAATAGCTACGAGTAGCTGGTAATGGTTGCAGAAAAGATCTGCAACTATCATCGTTTTAAACATAAACGGAGAAAAAGGAAATGCCTCGTAGGGAAAACGATCTCGCAGTGGCGAAGGGTATATTTCTTCCACGTGGGGCAAAACCCTAAATTTGCCGCCCCTCTCCCCCTCTATCTTCGCAACTATGTAAGGTTAGGCTAGGACTTCAAACTTCTAGCCGGGGATTGCGAAAGTATCTAATAAAAGATCCCTGGTGCAAGTGTAGAAAGGGAACACTGGGGTGGTTTTTAGTCAGTAAGAGTCTGACAGACCCCTCCGCCCGCCCCAGGGCGGAGGACATCCATGAGGATTTTCCACCCCGTAAAAAAAAAAAGGACTTCAAACTTGAAGTTGGAATTGAAAAATAAACTTCAATAAACCCAATGGGCCCGAATCAATAAGCTCTCTTTTGCAGTCTGTTGTACCTACGAACACCCTGAGGCGCGCGCACTCAACCTTAAAATCTTCTCTGTCAATAACTTGAGGAGATTGGTCGAGGTTGCATTCGTCGTCATTGACGCCCAATAATTATTAGAATATTGCAGGCCTTAGAAAGGCATATTTTTCTGCCCAAATCCGGAGCCGCTCGATTTTTTATCGAATTTCAGCAGTAACTCTATCTAATGGAGAAAACAATTTCCGTTTAAAATTGTCTTCGTAGGATAAGCCAAACCCTAGTTTCGTCGTAAAAAATGTGCCTTCTTATTCGTCTTGGAAGTTCAATTTCAGTTTCCGTTCGTAAAATGAACTTAAGTTTCATAATTTGAATACTTTACAAGCTTATTAACTTCACATGATATACTTATATTTTCGTACCACTTGCTCAAAAAAGTGACATTCTATGCCACAAAAAGCGAACATAACAATAGTCAACAATAGTATGTTATTATGCATGATTTTATATAAATATTGACATTGCAGAATATTATATACAATATTACATTAACATTTACTTTGAAAAGTATTATATTTACTGCTTTAATTTATTGTGAATGTGAGCACTATGTGGGTCATTTTTTTTTTCTTTAAATATTTTCCTATTATTTTATACTTTGTCTCAGTTTTAATGGTGGTCTGGCATTTTGAGCACTTTATGAGGCCTACCTAAATGTACTTTCTTTGGTATTGTTCGTCGAGTCGTTGAGCTCCTTAAGTCTTGAGTCGAGCTGCACGATTACGACAAATGCTTGCACTGATTGGACAGGTCCACTCAAAATTGTGTGGTCCTTTCCTCAAAAGACCATTTCAGACACAGATCTACATGGTCCTCACATGATCTGACCAAGATTATGTCTGGACTTTAAAAGAGACTTTGACCCCTGAGTTTGTTTCGCCATTTCTTCTCACGGGTAGTCAGATAGGAAATGTCGATTACATCTAGCTTATTTTTTACTTTTAATATGACGTGTAAAAGTGATTCCGATATCCTATTTACAGAATAAACGATTTCATTTCATTTTTAATCTGTTAAAAACAGGGAAAGAAAATTGTACTGAATTTCATTCATCCTCTAGGGGGAGAATGTGATTTATATTTGGAATACTTACCGAAATTTATATTGAACTACATCTGTGTTTACACCATTGAGTTTGTTTATGAAGCATTATACATCTTTTTGAAAAAGGAATACGCGTTTATTATGCAGTTATGATTATATAAAATTACGAAAACCGACGAGGCCGTATGAGCTTGATGCCTTTGCTTTTCCGACAAAAAAATATTACTCTAGGAATTTGCCGCGTTTTTGTTTCCATCAAATACATAAATTTATTTTTATAAATAAGTTAATGTCCTAAAAATACGTTACCATGTTAATCAAAGCGACAGTGACAGTGAATTGTCGGATTCCATCAGTGCAAATGCTGCCTCAATTATAAATAATTTGCTTCCAACAAAATCCAAGGAAAATTATTTAAAAACTTATGAAGAATTTTCAACGTGGAGAAGTGCGAAAGGCTTATCAATTTCAGAATCAGTACTTCTTGTCTATTTTGATTATTTATCCAAGACAAAGAATCCGAATACACTTTGGTGCATATACTCAAAACTGAAAGCTACAATAAGCATCAACCACAGCATTGAAATAAATAGATTCACGAAATTACTGGCTTTTTTAAAAAGAAAATCAGAAGGCCATTGCGCAAAGAAGTCTTACGACTTTTTACGACTCAAAATGTGGAAAAATTTCTTAATGAAGCTCCTGACGAAATTTTTCTGGCCACAAAAGTAAGTATACATGATTTAACTATGAATATTTCGTATCTTAGTAATGGTAATTATTCTATATATTTACCTGTTTTTTATCTTTGTTATAGGTGGCCTTAACTATTGGACTCAATGGTGCTTGCCGCGGATGTGAACTTGTAAACTTAAAGGTGGAGGACGTTGAACATCATTCCAATGAGTTACTGCTGATTAATGTAAAGGAAACTAAGACAAAGAAAAATCGGTCATTCATTGTACAAGGACAATATACTAAAATCATTCATAAATACCAAGCATTACGTCCCACCAACATGGAAAACAATAGATTTTTTATAAACTATCGGAATGGGAAATGTACTCGACAAGCCATCGGCAAAAATAAAATTAGCAATATGCCAAAGGAAATTGCTAAATATTTAAAACTTAAAGATGTTGAGCTCTATACCGGTCACTGCTTTAGAAGAACTTCGGCGACATTCTTGGCGGATTCAGGGGCGGATATTACGTCAATAAAAAGACACGGTGGTTGTAGCTCTGATAGAGTAGCTGAGGGTTATATCGAAAGCTCAATGGCGAATAAAACCATATTAAGCAGTAAAATTAACAAAAATATAAAACTTAATCCATCAGAGTCACAACCATCAACTTCATCTTATCTTCGTCCGTCACTCACGATGCACCACCACCACTATCTCCGACGTATACTATCTACAATGAAACGCAAGTTCCTCAGACGCAAGAAAAGAAAAATACTCAAATCAACTCATCAACAATAAATGTACCAAACAAAAATGTAACTCTCTCTATCAATAATTGGACCAATGTTTCGAATGTTAACTTTTACTTTTAATTGTCATTATTTTTAATAAATGCTTATCTCATATTATTATTGTGTTAATTTTTTCGCAAACGGTGCGAAAAGTAGAGTATTTTCCTCGGTGATAAAGCTGTTTTAGTCTTGGGTTACTTAAATCCCTCGCTACACTCAGGACTCGTCTTAAATCCCTCGCTTCGCTCGTGATTTAAGTTTTTAACACCCTCGCTACGCTCGGGAGTAAACCTCCTCCTTCGTTATGCTCGCCATTTAAGTTCATCGTTTTTCAAGTTTCTTCATCCGCGACAGAAGACACTGCTTTATCCCCTTGGTTAATAATCTACTATTTAAGGAACTCTGTGTTTTTTGACGTCAAATCTTGCAATTAAATTTTGAACAACTTCTACTTGTCCTAGGTACTTTTTTGTTCTTTTTTTTTTTTTGGGTGGGAAATCAAATGACTTCTCCCGCTCTGGGCGGTGCGGGAACGGTGTCAGACTTTTACTGACTAAAACCCACCCGTGTTCTTTCATTTGCCTGTGTGCCAGGGCCACGATATCCCTTTCGGACAAACTCGCAACCCTGGCAGGCATTGGCCATAATGGACCCCGTCAATTCGTGCTGACGTCTCTTTGAGGCGCGCGTGGAACACAACGCGCCGTCGACCCGGGCCTGGTCCTTATCGGACGGCGAGCTACCCATCGCTCACCGTCTGCAGGCCCGCGCCTACGGTGGCCGGAAATCGGACTTCTACTTGTCCTACTGCCTTGATATTTTTCTTATAAGTACCTATAGATATAGTCCCGAGGAGAATACAGTTATCTGATCTGATGATGACCTGACGCCCCGCCGCACGCCGCCCCCTGTATCTGCACTGCCCGGGGCCATGGCTCCCTCTGCCCCCGCCCACGCTACGCTACTGCAATCTCGAGACAAGATTGGCAACTCAAGATTTCGCCTACTAAGGCTGGGGTCGAAAATGGCCATTCGAGATCTCGCCCAGCAATCCGGCGAGATCGAGATATCGCCTTCTTTTTTAATGATGCGTTCTTTTGTCACTATGCATATGGTCAGTGGCAGTTCTCCTGGTTCTTACCAGGAGAACTCCTCAAGAATCAACGTCCCAGCATCGGGAAAAGCAATATTATAAAAAATGTTTACCTAAACTTGATAATGAAAAAAAAACTTTTTACAAAAAAAAAAACAACCGACTTCCAAAAAAAACGACTTCCAAAAAGTGAAAAATAACTTTAATTTCGGAAGTCGGTCTTTGGATCTGTATTTTAGTTTTTTGCCACCGACTTCAAAGTTATTTTTCACTTTGTAGTGTTTTTGGAAGTCGATGTTTTTTTTTGTAAAAAGTTTATTATTTTTCACTTTTTAGTGGGTCAGTTTGTAATTTATCTAATTTACAATAGCCGAATGTCAAATGCTCATCACCTTTTACAAAATATTGGTATCTATTCCCGATGCAGGGACGTTAATTGTTGAGGAGTTCTCCTGGTAAGAACCAGGAGAACTGATGGTGACTTTACCAAATGCATTTTGACGAGCATAAATTGCTTATCAACTATATTAAAGTGCCTAATCGAATCGAGACAGTGAAATACTTTTAGAATTAAGTAGTTCTAGAAGTTCAGTTTATTATTAAGTGGTGGGCATCAGTGGTCTTCATCATCAGTTCCACTTCACCAAATGGTGCTTTCCGAGAGCAAATACACGTTTTACTATAAAAAAATACTCAAATCGCTATAGGTATGCCTATAAAATTTTAAGATTTCCCTCGATTTCCATGGGATCCCCTCATCAGATTCTGACGTGAAGGCCAATGGGACCAACTGTAAAGTATACCCTTTCAAACAAAAAACGAATTTTCCAAATCGGACCAGCCGTCTCGGAGTAATCGGAGAACATACATAAAAACAAAACGGTTCCGACAAATTGAGAACCTCCTCCTTTTTTTGAAGTCGGTTAATTACACCTGCCCCTAAGCAGGTGTAATTTTGGTGTAGGTAATATTTTGTAAATATTTTTTGTTTTTTTAAATCTGGAAAAAAAATCTATAACGATAATTTAGGTAATACGCCTATTTATATCGCAACAAATCAACACACAACAAATTCATTCATTATTATTTTAGGCTTCTCAAGAGGCATAGTGTGCTGTGTGAATATAAGTCGCGCATGCTCAGTCTCATAATCTCGTTCGTATATTTCAAGAACGAGACTGTCTTCCCACGAGATTTTTCGAAACAGACTTGAGATTGAGATTGCATTCCCAATGCCTGTCAACTAACCCTTATTTCGCGATTAACGTCAGTGTGTTGCTAATCGCTTGGCTAATCTGGGGGTAGTTAATGGACATCATTTTGCGAAAGCGGAGGGAATACTGACGGCCTTTCAAATACTAGTAGGAGCCGTAGGAGGATCTTTATAGGAGGCACATGTCCTCTACATGTAATTTCTAAGTCGCCTTTTCACCACCACCCACGGTTTTTATAGGATGGCCTTTTCTTTACCCGTAATGACTATAATTTTCAACACGATACAAAAACTTCGTGCTTATTTTTAATTAGTAAGGAACGCCAGATGAAGGAATTGTTCCTAATCTTTTTGCTTCCATAAAAACCAGCTCTATTAAATCAAGAACAAATTAATAAAAACGTGTGATCCTAATTGAACTTCTAATAGTGAGATAACATCATTGTTCTACGCAAGTTGCAAACATCTGCATACTTACTTCATTATTTGCAGTCGTTCACACACGAAATATTTCGACTTCGACACATTAGCGAAGTGAAGAAACATTAGCCAAACAATGACCTAATTAAGGCGCAATGGAAAACTGCAAGCAATTGCAACTTGTAATTCACAACAAACGGACGTCCACAGAGTATTATATCGTGCTCTGGGACAGAGAACGTATCTGCTGGGAAATATCTGAATATCGATCGACCTTCAGATTTCACTGTAACAGGACAAAAGTGTGGCATTCCGTCACGTCGCAGCTGATGACGTGGAGAGAAACGCGGTCAAATTCGCGACGATTCGTTTGACACAATGCCGGTTCATCGGCACTCATGTACCTACCCGTACCCGTCCGTAGAGCCGTCTTCGCAGGTGCGTGCGCGCAGGTACGGTCCGCCCCCCCCCGGCGCCGCGGCCCCGCGAGCCCGCGCCCCCGGGCCCGCCATCTTGAATTCCGCTCACTCAGACCCGCGCCCGCCTCGCGGCCAGCACGTACACCTCCGCGAGCGACCGATCCGCGACATATTTGTGTTTTCAAGTGATTCAGTGTCATGTTGTGATAGTGCAGTGACGAAATGGAGTCGACGCCGATATGTCGGTGCCGCGTGCTCTACCTCGGCTCCGCAGTGCCGCAGCAGAGCAAGGACGGACTGCAAGGCATCCAGGAACCGCTGCGTGAGTTGTATCCGGAAAAGGGAGCGACGAGCGGCGGCATCGACTCGTGGCTGTCGGTGTGGTCGAACGGCATCCTGCTCGAGAACATCGACGAGAGCGGCTCGCGAGTGGCGCGCTTCTTCCCGATCTCGAGCCTGCACTACTGCGCCGCGGTGCGCCGGGTCACCGTGGAGGGCGCGCCGCGGTTCCTGCCGCTGGACTCGCCCTTCGCCCGCGCCCCGGCGCCGCGCCGCCCACCGCTTTTCGCGGCCGTGCTGCGCCGTACGCAGGGCATCAAGGTGCTGGAGTGCCACGCGTTCATCTGCCGGCGCGAGGCCGCGGCCAACGCGCTCGTGCGCTGCTGCTTCCACGCGTACGCGGACAGTTCGTACGCCAAGCGGCTAGAGGCAGAGCGTGCGCCCTCGCATCTGCCACCCGACCAGGACGAGGAGTTGGAAGTGTACGACGGAGACGAGAACCACAAGGTGTGGGTAGGAGAGACCGAGCGCGACGACGCCAGCGACGACATCCCGCATCCCGCGCGCGCTCCGCGCCCTCGACAGATAGCGCGGCCCGCCTCCGTCCCGCCGCCGCCACCACCGCCTGAAGAGCCGAAGAAGAAGACTGCTACTGCAAAGAAGACGAAAAAGAAGTCTTCAGCGTCAGCTGATGAGTTGTACGCTGGACCGGCGCCGGTTATGAACGGGCGGTCACTGGGGCGCGCGCCTCCGGCCTGGGCGGCCGCGCACCCCATGGTGCTGGTGGCTCACCCGGCGGCCACGCTGCCCCACGCGCGCCCGGCCACGCTGGGCCACCGGGGGCGCGTGCCCGCCGCGCTGGCTGCTGGGCCCTTCCCGCCGGGTCCTCCGGGCCCCGGCCGGGGTCGCCTGCAGTACGCCACAGTGGACCCGCGGCGTTCAAAGCCTCCTCCCCCTCCGGCGATGAAGGCTGCTCAGAGTATGACAGGGCTGGAAGCCGTGGAGGACGCGGGGGGCATCTACAGGAAGAAGGGGCACCTGAACGAGCGCGCCTTCTCGTACAGCATCCGACAGGAGCACCGCAGCAGGTCGCACGGCTCTCTCGCCAACCTGAAGTTTGCAGCTCCACCCGAGGTGAGCCTCTTTACAATCTATTTTCAAATATTTTCTTATCCTACCGGTGAATTCCTTACGAACGGAAGACGTTAGACTGTCTTTAAAGGGTGTTACAGACCGGGCGCTTCAAGGAAGGCACATTAAGGTCCGCATTCCACGATAACCGGTACTGTCAGTAGTCGGGACTCAAACCCAGGTGTTACGAGTAACAAGTCCGATTTCCGGCATGTTTTCCATCATTCTCAACGATTCTTTAACCCTGCGTCTATAAATATTCATCATGGGCCAATCGAAACCCATAAATACTAGGGTCAAGATAATAAAATGAGCGGCTACAGCTTTCTCTATAATATTATGTGGATTCGCTAACAAAGGGTCGGGCTTGGCAGTCTCCCGAGTTATTACGTCATCGGTGTATGCATGTGTGTGTTGGAGTATGTGTGTATGTAATGATCGCCTCAAAAGCGATTGCTTGCAAAATCATTTTTGTACGTAGGTTATGGAATCATTACTTGGCTGGTATTTCTTTGGTTGGGCGATTTTTATTGCCAGTGTCAGTTATGGGCTTATAAAATTTCAGCAAGAAAGTGAGATGGGAACGATAAACACTATATTCAAAAAAGAAGAATACATTTGAAAACTTTCCTCAATATATGGTTTTTAAATCAAGTTTCCAATACATAAGTAAACGTTATTTTTTTACAAGCGTCTTGTATATCAAGATGTCATTGATATGACCTTCGAAGTAGTAATTAACTGTTTTTCTAGAAGAGATGTTAAACTAAAATATGAACACAACTGCTGATAATAAGTGTAAGGTATCTGCAATATATATCTACATCAATAATTATTTACCTTGATAAAACTCTTTAAAAAAATAGGTAGTCATGGGGACTGCCAGCAGAAGTGAAAAATTAAATTGATGAAATAACAGACAAGTCGGTCGGTTATCCTATAGCTACAGATATTTAAAAACTTAGTTATTCATTGATAGTTTCGTGTAGATAATTATTTACACAAAAAACTAACAATGAAAAACTAAGTTTGCGCAACTAGTTACGTAATTTAAATTCTGCTTTAACATTAGCATGTCGGTGACGGGAACCTGAATAAGATTTTCCCCTAGCAAAAATCGAGCAACGCGCCTAAAAATTGTCACTTCAAAAATCTTTTCAAAATGTCAAAATCTAGACAGTAGATAGTAATCCTTCGAAAGAAGTCTGTTCGATTTTATTCACATAAGATTTTCGTGAGGTATATTTTGCTTGTCGAACGAGTATTTTCACATAAAATTTTATGTATTTAAAGAACTGCATCATCTTTCATAATGGCGAAAATGTAATCTATACTATAAGAAACCGGTTTTTTAAAACGATGTTGTAAGTTTAACATCAAGTTGCGCAGTTAATTCATTGATGAGTATTTACGAAATCTATCGGTCAAGACCAAAGAACATACGTGCATAACCAAGTTGTGTTATGTATTATACACGTATTTACATAAGTATATTAATATCTTACTGGCGTCTAAAACTTTCTTAATGCTAAATAGTGGTATTCATTATTAAAATAGTCCCTAAATTTAGTATAGACTAAACAAAATATTCCCTAAATTTAGTATAGACTAAACTAAATATTCCCTAAATTTAGTATATACTAAACGAATTATTCCTTAAATTTAGTATACTTATATTATACATTTTTTTTCCTTTTATTGTACCGGAAGATTACCTCATGGGTCAATGCTTAATTTTTGTTTCTGTTACCTAACGTCTTGACCCTTTTAGACTAAATTGTTCACTTTTAGCTTCACTTTAAAGATTCTCTAGCCTATAAGGGTTATAGTTCCTCATACAAATTAGATGCATGGTTATACATAAGGCGTATTACACAATTTATTTGTGAAATAATCGTAAGTCAGGTCGATGCGTCACGCGATGTATAGTACTAAATTCAATGCAATATCATTATAATTATAATTTTGATACATTGTTAGACAAATGCTTATGCTTGCAATACAAATCTGTAAATGCGTTTAGCGCTAAATACACCTATTTAAAACAGCGTTCTGTTTCTCTCAAACGTTTGAAGATGACAGAAACAGAACGATGTTTTAAATACGATGCAAGCGGGCTTTAGTCTATATAAATGATCATTGGTAAAGAATAATACAATCACACATAACATCACGCCATCACGTATTAAAGAAAATTTGTAACTAATGTTAGTATCCAAATAACTTTCAATCATGTTGCTTAGGGTTTTGGCAAAGTTTAACAGTCGTCCGCCTACCGGACACCAACCCTCCTTGGGAATGCTTTTGTTGGTGATTTACCTGTCACCGGACGGGTGACCCAAGGTGCTACAATGGTATGCACTAGGTCTCCAGTTTCCTTAATCGCCTTCTACGACACCCACAGGATGAAATGGGGTGGCAATATACTTAATCCGGGACCACACGGACACGAAAGATGACATGAAGTATGGAAGAAACGGACATATTGCGCCGACCCCAAAATATATTGGGATATGGGCATGAGAATGATGTTAGTATCCAAATAATAATCTTGTGCTAGGTATAGTCTGGAGCCGAACTTCACACTATCCGCATAGTGTACGTTGTGTACTGGTGGACGTATGAAATCCAACCCAGTGACGCAACATTGGATCCAGTCCGATCACTATGTATGGTAAACCAATCCCTTGGGAGAAGTGAGCAAAATACCTAGGTGTGATCCATGATCACTAGCTTTCGCAGACCCTCCAGAACCATTTCATAAGAAAGGCCACGGGAGCCTCCTATGTTCGCAATGAGAATCTTCATCTAGATCTCAGAATGCCATCCGTTCAGCAGTTCATGAAACATTTCTCAAGGCGTTTCTTCGACTCTGCTATAATGCATCGCAATCACCTGATTGCAGCAATCAGCATTAGTAAGATTCGCCGATCAAGGCATACTCTCACCATTCTCGATGACGCTATAACCCCCCTCCAGGAGAGTAGTAGGGCTACCAGCACAATTCGTAAATACCGAAATAGACCGCCGTCCTTCCGTCCTCGCTGCGTTCCGGCCCGCCGCGACGTCCACGTCTATCTCCGCCCCGGCCCTTGCTCAAGCAAGCCCGTGCCGCTGAGCCTGTAGCTTTAAATTCGTCCCTAATAATCTTCGCTGCCCTCCCCCAGCGACGCCCTTTTATGCCCTGGCTAGAGGCCTTAACTTATTGAGGCATGCACAGGAAAGTCCGGTTAAGATTATAATTATATATTATACACAAAAACAGCAACATTGGATAATCCCACTTAACCTACCGCACAACGTGCTCGGGATGCTGTGGGAGCTGGCACGCATTCTGCGGAGGATCGAAGCGCACCGCTTTCGAATGATGGCATGATAGCCTCGCCTCAGCAAACTAGGACCCTGAGCGATTTTTATAATTTTGAGCGATGGGAAATCAAAATTGGTGTGTCGACGATGATTAGCTACCCTTTCAAAACTCGGGGTTATTTCAAATATGTTTCAGCCACAATCCCTGCTGACTCCGCACGTATTAAACCATGAAGATCGTTTGCATGCAGTCGGTCGCGTGTCGCAACTTCTGTGCTGTAACATCGATTAGTCGTCAGCAGTCAAACCAGTTGCGATTTGTCGCTAAAGCAACGCAACTATAGTTTATTGAACTATATTATGTACTTGGAAGGTTGTGGGGTAGCTAGGGAACATGGTTTTTATAATAACCTTAATTAAAAATGTCTTGTCTTCATTGGTATTACAAAGCCAGGGAATCGGTATAAGAAGCAAGTAATTTTCTAGTTTTTAGGATTTTCTTTTAGTTTTTCGTTCATGTCAACTGTTTTTAATACTAAGTACAAAATGACAGCAGGTACATAAAACACAGAATAGCAAAAAACAGTAATGATTTTCATAATTTTACTAACCATAAACGAACTTATAAGACTTATCTGAGTAATTCCCCACATTTTGTCACTCCTAGACAAGACTTGCCAATGTCGTGTGAATAACTAAGTACCTACCAGTGGCACCATTGCCACTGCTAGCTCAAGTCATTTCAAAATGAACCTTCGACATTGCAAATTGCAAAACACTATATTTAGCGTTTTAAACAAGAATAACTCGTCATTACATCAACTCATCACGTTTGCCATGGCGTGACAAAAAGCTTTACCTGCACGCGGCACAGGTATCAATAAACATTAGTTGTTATTATAAATACTCAGGACGCGACCTTCACGAAACACAAAATACACTTAGGCTCGCTTGCACATAATCAGATTTAAAACATCACCTGTCTCTGACATCTTCAAATGAGTGACAGAAACAGAACGGTATTTTAAATTCGTTCAGTGTTAAATGTATTTAGCGATTTGTGATGCAAGTGGACTTTCGTGTACGAAATTTAGTAAATCCTACCCACCACCACCTCCACATTCCTTTCTCCTATCCTATCCTACTGAAAGTGCCATACTCTTAGCTTAGGCAAATTCTGGGCTGACTCAATTTAGATTGCCATTTGCACGCTAAGAATAAGAGTAAATATCCTAAATTAAATTAGTTTGAAAGAAAAATGAAAGAATATACTTACGTTTGTTTTTTCATTTGCGGTCAACATGACGCAAAGAAGGAATACAAACAAAAAGAACAAGTTGGGAGAAAAAATGCGTCACATCCACACAAAACGGCCATCGCTTAGCATAATGCTGCGACCCTATACACAGACAGAGCCTCAGAGTTGGTTTTTTAGCGATAGCCGGCGTTCATGTGATGACGTCGACCGGTGCAGCATAAAATGAGATATGAATAAGAAATAAAAAATAAAATAAATACGAAATACTTAATTGTAAATGTTTAAATAAATATTTAAAATGGCAACATTCCGTTTCGTCAGCAATGACATACGCGACGCCCCGGCTAGAGTAATCAATTTGTAGGAGTAATGCGATATTTAGTCTAACGGCGTAAAAAACGAGGTCCTTATTAAGTATAATTTCGAGCACCGAAACTTTTAAATTACTTTTAATGTAGCTGCTAATTCTATTACAGCTTCAAACCAACAGTAAAATAGGTTTTTATAACGTGTATTTTCTTAGTCTGACATACATGTTAATGTGTCATGGTTTCTACCAGGTTTTCCTTAATAAATCACGTCATCTGAGCATCATGAATTACTGAGACAATCTATTTATGTAATATTATTTACGATTGTGTAGTCATTGAAGATGTCTTGATGATTATTTTGTAATTATTGCATTAATAACAAAAATCCACTCACTTTTTTTACTTGAAGATGCCATGTTTACATTTTTGACGTGTAATATTTTTCCTCTCGTTTTCATGAAAAGGGACGGAAGTATGTAACAGGAAGTGACAGCTTGAGCATGGAATAAGTACTTTTTAATAGCATGAAATTAGTAAGTACCTTATAATAGCACATAATTAGTGTACTCATGGAATTAGTAAGTACTATGTAGATTGTAAGTAGAGGGGGTCGAATTTCGACCAGTGGGCGACCACGGGTTGATTTCTGTCGCTACCCAGTTGATTATTATATCAAGGTGAGATGTCAGATACATAATCATTTATGATATCTTAGGCGACTACTGTAAGGCTCGCCAGTTTTTTTTAATCTGCTCTGAGCCTCTGACTATTTGGAAGTTTTGCCAGTTTGTCCGCAATAGGTAATTTTTTATAGACACAGTTTTTTTTTAAAAATAATGTTAATGGCCTGGTCGCTGGGACCTTTTACCCAAGTCTATAATTAGTTACTTTGTTTAAATATTGATGAAATGAATTATATTCAATGCATGATGATGATATGTATCGGTGTGGTCGAATGGCACCCTGCTCGAGAACGTCGACGAGAGCGGCTCGCGAGTGGCGCGCTTCTTCCCGATCTCGAGCCTGCACTATTGCGCCGCGGTTCCTGCCGCTGGACTCGCCGCCCGCTCCGCTTGAGTTTCAGTAAAGATCTTCTTGAGAGAACGTGAAGTGATGTTGCACTGTTTTGTTTAATTTGCCCACACTAATGCACGTTCACGAACACTTAATGGTTAATAATCCACCACTATTACACATTAATATTCGGCTAAACACAAATTTTAGAAAACAAAACTGCTAAACATGTCACTTCACTTTCCCGCCAAGAACTCCGACAAACTGATTTAAAGTGAAAAAAGTACAGATTATTAACATGATGTGATTTTGATATTTGTGCTTAGGAAGCACTATCTATACGAACGCGTTGAAGTCTTTTCTATGAAAAACAAAATTGTTGCTTGAAAATAATTTTGGCATAATAAAATTGTTATAAATATCTACATTTTCATTTATCGATTCTAATAGATGCAGAAAAATAATAGTTAATAAAAATAAGGTAATATTTTTTTTTAATTCATTAATAGTCTGACAGTCACACACCGCCTAAATTTCTGGGTCTAGACCCAGAAATAAATAGGCAAGGAGAGGATAGCATAGCATAGGATTTAGGAAAGGAACTCTTATGCAAAACATGCTCCTAGAAGCATGAAATTTTGCATAGTTCCTTTTTACGCGGCTTAATAATAATAACGTTTATTTGGACTCAATAAAATATAGCCTAATAAAGTTATATTCCTAACAACTAGGATAACAAATCATGGAAGTGAGTAGACGGTTAAAACTGTAAGACCTCTTGAATACACCCTTTTTGAAACTATTTCAACTTCCACAACTAACAACAACCGTGAAAATAAAATAACTTCATCAACTAACTTCATACAACACAGTTACACTGCACTACTTAAAGGCCACGGTTCAGCGTGAGACACCTATTGTCAACATTACCACCTTATCTCAACCACTATCCGAACAAAAATGATCCATAAAGCTTTATTAATAAGTGTTGTTAGAACTGCATGTGTAAGGTTGCGTGAGGAGTCCCACGGTAGGTGGACGGGTCAATGTTCCTAGGTGGTATTACTTGTACAGTTTTTTCTTTAATGGGTAGTTTGATTGAAGAGGGGAGTTTCTAAGGTGGTTATTATTGATAGGAGTTAATTGATACCTGGTCTTATTGTTATTTGTAAAGTAGGTAAGTAACAGGGGACTTATTTCACGTTGTTTGACTGCCTCAGAATTTACTTACGTTCATAATGAATAACATAATCTGCCTATAATGTTCCCACAGCTGGGACACAGGCCTCCCCTTTCTGTGAGTGGGAGTGGGCCGTAATCCACCACGCGGGCTCAGTGCGGGTTGGTGGATGTCACGTGTCTTCGATTTTTTAGTTCGAGGACATGCCGGTTTCCTCACGATGTTTCCCTTCACCGTTTAGAGAGCAGTGGTGGTGAAATAATTTACACAAAGTAAAGCGCCTGTCTGGGTTCGAACCTACGACCTACTATTCGTAAGTCGAGGCCGTTAACCACTGGGCCACCACTGCTCCATAATGAATGACATTGCGATTGTGAGTCGTCTGCCTACCCTGTACTATGTTGGGGTCGGCTTCCAGTCTAATCGGATGCAGCTGAATACCAGTACTGACCTCCGTAACCCAGTTACTGGTTGTCAGACTTTCAGGCTTCTGACGACCTGTAAATTGTCATAGATCTACAGATAACAGCCGGAACCAACGTCTTAACGTAGTTTCCGAGGCACGGAGGGGACTTGGTATGTAATGATGGTCAACCATCCACGGACCAACCGCGGCAAGCGTGACCGATCGACCCGTGCGGATGTTATCACTTAGCCACAAGACTCTCCCGCTGAATGAATTGAATTTGGCAAGTGCCATTATTTTACAAATGTAATATGTATGTACGAAGAGCGAAAAATGAGGAGTAAGATGGAGGGCGCCTATACTCGCAGGGAAGTCATAATTTAATAAAAAAAATATTTGAAGTAAATGTTAAATAATTTAATAATAATTATAATTTGATGCTTTAGTTTTATTTTAAAAATATGTAGGTACTAGAGATACACCTCTGCTTTACCCATTGAGGAATACAGCAGTGACGCTATGCTATGTTTGTATGTATTATGTAAATTAAATTGTAATAACGACAAATAAATAAGTTTGAACGAAAAGTTACTGATTGGAAATGTCTTGCAGTCTGACTTAAATAATTCGTTGCTTGGTTTGCCAGCCTCGTCACTGTCCATTGCCCCCAACAAGATCTAGATGCTCCAGCTCTACTCCGTAATTATCACTTTCGCTGTATTTCATCATTTCATAATGGCGCGTATCTCGATGTTATTACCAACGTACAATTACAGGCGATAATTGTTATTCGTTCCGAGCCAGCACACTAATGTCTGAAGCAATATGCTGATCTAGATTGTAAGAAGAAAAAATATATTTGATCAGCTGTTTAGTTGTTCTTGTTTACAAATGAAAGAAATAAAATACATTGGGATTTGAACAAGTTGTTACAAATACTGTTACTATACAATTAGTATGGCTTAACTGTTTATATGAAACTCGCATATCCTATGAATGAATTAATGAAATGCACCGACCCTAGCGTGGTTTAAACCCAAAGATTTACACTAGCTCCTGGAGCCTCATGTTTCATGGCTAAAGAGACCATTGCATATCAAACAGTAGACCAGGGGGCGCAGCAATGGTAGGGAAGACGTACCCTTAGGATATACGTCGTACCGGGTATGCATCCTTGAGTAAAGCATTGGAATAGTGGAGATGCAGGTTATATTTATCTGTGGGTGGGTTAATGACGTCGCCGCCTGGTTGCGTTCAGGTCCAGCTTCGCCGGATGAATGGTGAATCTTTTGGCGGGGTTAAACTGCTTTCTCGAGGCTTTTAAATTCCACTGCTATGCTGTGTTACACGTTGCTGTTGCCAATGTCTTCGTCCGAGATCTCGTTACTATCCGTTTCTGTTTTTTTGGAGCGAAGTTCTTTAACGACAAAATTTCATAGACATGTGACATCAACCTGCCATCGGGCTCTATTGTGGAATAAGACCCGCTCCCTCTCAAAGAAAGGAGTCCAGGGGGCCTACTCCGAAGCGATAATCTGAAGTATCGGCCCAACTTACAAAGTTTCCTTAGTTGACTTTGAATCCTTACCCGACTACAAGTCCCGTTTTTGATTTTGACTTATCACTCTGACCGTCGTTCTTGTTTTTTCTTTCGCCGTATTCAGCCATAGTCCGCCTAGTCAGGAAACGGCCGAACATTCGGCCGATACTTAGGATTTATCTTCGGAGTAGACCCCCTGAGGTCAAGCAATGGGAACATTAAAGGCTGATTATGTTATGTGTATGTGTTATGAGATGGATGGACTATCTGAGGAATGATATGAACGAGAAAGGAATGATAGCGTGATGGTTGTCAGGGGGAATGGTATAAAAAAACCGGCCAAGTGCGAGTCGGACTCGCGCACGAAGGGTTCCGTACCATTATCTATAAAAACGGCAAAAAAATCACGTTTGTTGTATGGGAGCCCCCCTTAAATATTTGTTTTATTTTTATTTAATTATTTATTTTTAAAGTGAATATATAACTAAATATTCTGTGAATATTTCGAGCGTCTACCTGTTGCCGTTATCAATATCGAGCAAAAACGAGCAAAAAAATCACGTTTGTTGTATGGGAGCCTCCTTAAATATTTATTTAATTCTATTTTGTTATAGCGGCAACAGAAATACATCATCTGTGAAAATTTCAACTGTCTAACTATCACGGTTCATGAGATACAGCCTGGTGACAGAAGGACAGACAGACAGTCGGCGGAGCCTTAGTAATAGGGTTCCCGTTTTACCCTTTGGTTACGGAACGCTAAAAATCATGTTGCGCCAACCCCACGTAATATGGTAGAAAGGCAGGAAGATTATGATTATGTAATGTGTATGTTTTAGTATTCCTATTATCGTCCTCCAAGAAAGCTAAGGCCCAGCGCCCATTGGTGGCTATTTATATCAAGATATTTTTAGGCGACAAATAAAAATATTACTTAATAGTATGGAAATAAAGTTGAAATTTCAATGTAATAGAATGTTAGCATATCCGCGGTATTGTTTTTGTACTGACGACCGTTAACATTGAAATTTCAACTTTATGTCCATACTTTTAAGTTATATTTTTATTCGTCGCCTAAAAATACCTTGCCATGCCGTGCCGCCAATGGGCGCCGGGCCTAAATGGTTGTTGTCAATCATACAATTTCGACGTTTTGCTTACAAACCGCTAGGCTATTACCACTTATTGACTATACGGGGGCTGCTATCACCTAAATTACCGACCCCGGACAAAATCTTAAAAACCTCGGACTTTTAGTTGAAATTGAGTTTTTTTCAGGGACCATTTTGGTTACCCATTGAAAGGGTTTTCGATAGGGTTTTTTCTAAGCGGTTAAACAAAAACCCATACGATATGGGTAACCCTTTTGAACGGCTTAATTTAAATTTTGGTTACCCGTTGAAAGGGTTTTCGATAAAAACCCATACGGCTTGGGTAACCCTTTTGAACGGCTTACTTTAAGCCATTCAAAATTACCCACACCGTATGGGTTTTTGATTAACTGCTTAGAAAAAACCCTATCGAAAACCCTTTCAATGGAACGGTATTTCGATAGGGTTTTTCTAAAATGGTAACCAAAATGGTCTCTGGGTAGAATAGAGATAGAATTGATTATGCTACGCGTGCTGGGCGGATATCGAAATAACATAATATTATGATTTTTTCATGTCACTGGGTTTCAAGTAGGTATAGTACCCATTGAATGGGTTATCATGTAACCCTTTCACTGGGTTTCAAGTATAAAACCCATTGAATGGGTTATCATGTAACCCTTTCATTGGGTTTCTAGTATAAAACCCATTCAATGGGTTACATCATGATAAAGGTAACCCATTGAATGGGTTACCCCTTCGGAAGGCTTAACCCTTAACCGGGGTTGTACGGTCCCTGGTTTTTTTCCCGGACATCCCTAAAAATATATTTTTGTAAACTATTTTTTTTTATTCATTTAAACAGCCTGTCTGCACTTTATTTAACAAATAAAATAGTCACAACAAGTAAAATAGCCCCCTGACAAAAAGTGTCCGGTTTTCATTTTTTTAAACTTTTGGACACATTTTGAAAACCTTTTCCGGACGCCCTGTAAACTAGGACAAATCCGGGGCAACCCGGACGGGTGGCAACCATATCTATACCATATCAAATAGCCAAGAAAAACAAATTTAATATATAAAAGTAAATAGGTCATTGTCCACACGTAATTGTGAGGCATTGAGACTTATTAGCAAAGTAACAAGCTATTGTTTTGCCGTCGGTCGCGCTCGGCGACGCAAGGTAATTATCGAGCGGTGTTGAGGAATAAATAGATAGCTGATCCTCTAAAAACTTATTAACCTTTTAATGATGTACTCTTTTTAAATAAATGCACTTCAAAAAACTTGTGACCAACAGCGCGCGGGCCGAGCGAGCGCTACATCCAAGTTGGTCGCACTTACTTGGCTATTTAGTATTTTTAGGACCCTAAAATAGGAATTATTTGATGTTCACGAAAAGAGGAGCATTCATTATATATATTAGAGTGTTCAATAACATATTTACTAAAAAACTTTAAACTCTTTATTTTGTACAATCAATCGATCAACTCAGCCTATCGCAGTCCACTGCTGGACATAGGCCACCAGTCACCAATACAAACTTGTATAATACAATGTTCTAAATAACATAGTCTGGTCATACAAAAAACAGAAAATATCTAGTAATTTGAAAGTAATTTAGTTTTTTATGCTTTGGATAGACATTACTTCCTGAATTTATTTCATAAAGTGTTTTACTACAATACCTAAATATTCACATTTAAAATTGATGTATATATATACGTTCTAGTTTAACATACATTTTTTGCATAACTTCCGTGCGTTATATGAAGGCGTAATAACAGATTTAAAAGTCGTTAAAATCATATATCTGCGCCTTAAAAATGGATTGCTTTTCATAATATCTTTCATTGCAGTTTTCAAACAAACATAAGATAGACAACTACAACATATAACTTTAGGAGGAACTAAAACCGTATTTCTGTAGCCACAGTCGGTAAGGCCCACAATTAGTAGCAATTTGTTAAACGAAATAGAGGTTTAATGTTAAGACAAGAGAGGAATGTTAATAACTAATAATAAAACAAGTTTCGTTCAATAGTATTCGAAGCGTAGGCTTGTCCTCGAATAAATTGTTTCCTAATAACTTGAGTTCAATCTTATGCTGGTAAGGATTGGATGACGAAGGTTAGATTTGTGATTAATCATTCTACTGGTAAATTATCTTACCATTTAACTTTAAATAAAACCAATTTGTATATTTTTTAATAGGTACTGAACTACTGACATACTTATTTACAAGAATAACGTATGTTATGCTATTGTTCTTGCTGTTTTCATTTAACTGACGAGAGTAGCAATATATTGTGGAGCACTAGGTCCAGTGCACCTTTTTTTTTTTGGTTAGGAAATTATCAAATAACTTCTCCCGCTCTGGGTGGAGCGGGAAGGCGTGTCAGACTTTTACTGAGTAAAACCCACCCGTGTTCCTTACGTTGCCTGTGTGACAGGGCCACGATATCCCTTTCGGACAAACTCGCAACTCTGGCAGGGTACAGCGGGCCGAGCACGGGCGTGCCCAAGACGTTTGTGACAAGACATGATAAATTATGTCATGTCAATTTGTGCTAACATTTTATGACAAAACAGTTTTATAGCTCAAACTGTGATAAAATGTGTGACTCAAGAAGTCATGTCACAGCAGGCCGTGCTCGCCCCGCAGTGCACCCTAGACAGTTAGCGCCATCATTACCTTTGTTGACTGGCTTATCTTTTTACAGTATGTTTATCTCACGAAGCGATGCGCGCTACGCTTGTGGAAGATGTGTAGCGTCAGCACGTAACACACACACACTTCCGACTTCACCCGTGTTTCGGACAGCTCCGAGACACGAGAGCTCCTGCGCTTACGCACACATGCACAGTGTGTTTGTACACTTGGTTACCACAAGTGAAGCGCGCGTCACTTCGTGAGATAAAATAAGATGCTATACCACTCCATCAGTGACGCTCGTACAGTCGTACCTATGATGTGCCGATGTGAAAGAAGAAATGAGACATCACGTTTAAATTCTTACAGTCTATTCCAAAGACAATAAATTATCTATTTTAAATCTCTTTGGTCTATTCCAAAATTGTAAACAAACCTCAGACCAAATAAAAAACCAAGACAGCCAGTGCTGTGAACAGTGACGTGAGGCCGGTTTCGTAAACATGTGTGCAATTAAATAGCGAGCGTTCCGCGGTGAGGTATAGTTTGGTTGTAAATGTGTGCGTGTAAGCGTGTATGCATAGAGCAAGGTGTAGTTTTGGCATGCTTCACTGTATTGTTCGCAGCGCTATGTTTTGGTTTTTTTTTGGTCTGAGAAACAAACCCTGTTCAGGTGTAAATTCTTACGCAATCACTCACTAAAGGTAATTTACACAGTAACACATCTGTATTTTGAATGTTTTAACTTTATTACTCAGTACTTTTTACAACAATTATTGTTTCAATATCATTATTAATTGTAATTTTATTGAAAAATCCTCGACGAAAGTTGATGTTATGAAATTAACCTAAGATGACCGATGAAAAACATCTTTAAGGTGATTTAAAATCAGAATGTATTGAAATAATCAGATCAAAGCACTTAATTTTTAAGTGGTACTGCAAATAGGCATCCACTTTTTCTGAACCAAATGTTTATATTTTAATCAGATATGTTTGGAACAGACTGTAAATCTCATTCATCTATCGCTTGATATTGAAACGTACCGTTGAAAAATTGTTATGATTGAATTCTCTCTGTCATAAAACAATGTCTACTGCTGTATCTATTGATAAGAAAACATTTACTTTTTATGGTCCATAAAACCTAAGTTTATAGCTTTTTTAACACTCTCTTTGAAACTACTTAGTAAAAGTATTTTCCTTAAGATTTGGATAAGTAACTGTTAATTTTATTTTAAAAAAAAACCGGAGTTCTTTTATTATCCGTATCTTACGAGACGATTTAAATCTTTTCTTTCCAATTCTTTTCCGCCGCGATTGTACTTGATCAATTAAACACTGTCCGACACTGGCACCGTGAAAACGCCAGTAAAATATTGTTGGCAGTTGTTTTAGATTAAGGGTCTGATAATCGCCGTTGACCTTCGAACGAAAAAAATAATATTTAAAATAATCACAGATAGAATTATAGAAAATAAAATTGTCTGCTCATACAAAAAAAAAATCATGAAAATATCTTAAGCAGTTTGAAAGTAATATCGGTTTTTATGCTTTGGGCGTAATTAAAAAAAAGATTTTAAAGTCACTAAAATCATATATCTGCGCCTTATCTGCCTTGTTGGTATAGTGGTCGCTAGCGGTACTGCTGGGTATAAATAAGGTCCTAGGTTCGATTCCCAGGTCGGGTTAAATGGTATTAGGTTTTCCATTAGAATTTTTTCAGTCCTGAGTCTGAATTTGTGCCCAGTTGATGGCAATAGGCTGGCCACCTATTACATGGGACTTAAATATAACTGGCGAAATGTGGGTGTACTATTGGTACTCCTCTGCCTAACCCTTTAGGGATTACAGGGGTGTTAAAGTTAAAACAAATATTGAATAGCACTACGTTTAATATTTATACTATCTTTGATACGTCTCTCACAAAAATGTTCAAGAAAGGTTCATTATCAGGCCATTTAAAACAGTTATAATTAGATGACCACCTAAACTAAAATCCGCATTTAAAAACGAGTCTACACTTCTTAAGGCTATCAATCTCAGAGAGAGGGCGACTACCATAGACAAAAAAACTAGGTATACATTGCTCGTAATGAAAAGTCACATAAAAACAAATGGCCTACAATAGACCTTGTCATACGCAATTAATCTAGCAAATCAGAGGTTGTTCGCTAGCGCAGTAATACAGTTAGTAGTCGTTACGCGTGTTAGTGTGTTATTAGCATATCTATGTATAGCCATTCTGTTCTGTCCCATAAAACAAAAGTGCGTGTCTTTCGTACAATAATATAATTAGTGATGATAACGGAGTGGCTTGTCAATCGACAGTTAGGGCTGGCAAAGTTTGTTTTTAAAGAAAAAATTAACGTTTTTTGGTGACAATTCGATAATTTAAACCAGAGGAAATTAGATTAACATTGTAGGTCCCAGCTGTGTTCATAATGTCCCACCTAAAAGTCTATACATACACAATTATTATAAATTAAACCTGCTTTTCGTGTCTGTCCTGTGTGGCCGTGTTGTTCAACGGATTTTTATGAGGACACGGAGTGCAACTTTAATTTCATAATAATATAAAATAGCTCACGCCTTTAATCCTCGAAGGGTTAGGCAGAGGTGTACCTATATATGTACACCCACATGTGATAGGACGAGTCTATTGCCATCAACCGGGCACAAATTCAGACAAATTCTTGAAATTGGAAAAACCCAATAACACTGCCCGATCTGGGAATCGAACCCAGGACCTCATGCTCAGCAGTACCGCTTGCATCGACTAGACCAACGAGTATTCAACTCATAATTTATGTAATTATATCTTTTAGATATTAAGATGACAAAACTATGACTAATAAATACTTTTGCGATACGGCTGTCACCCCTACTGGGACCAATCAATCTAGCGGTGCGGCCGCCACAGTTCTGAACTGCATTGTTAACAGCTCACTACACAATAAATTATTAAGGTATCAGTCCCACCACAGACGAGGTAGCGAGCAGCTATCAACTATTTTCGCGCTCAAGAAACGTACAAAGATTGTAGGTACCGTGTAAGTAAAAGAGATACATTTAATCGCTGACTGTGTAGACCGCTGCACAGTGGGCTGAAATTCGGCTTTTATAGACATTTTCATTTGATTTTTTAAGTGGTTATATTTTTGGTTGGATGTGTTTTGGAAGACTAATTTTAAGCTAAAAATATTTAAAAAAAATGAATATCATTGCAAACAGATAACATAGAAAAAAAAATGTGTGTAGTGGAGATTAAAATCGGCGATGTGATAACTCAGCCATTTCACAATTGCTCCTACTTTCCTCGTAGGTGATTTTTCTATGATTTATTTATGTTTTTTTGGCATACTACTTAATCCTAAGAAAGCTGCGTGTTTAAAAAAAATTGTTAATAACAAGTGTACCGAAGCTACAACAAACTAAAGCTATAATATTTTTATTATTATGGCCAGTCATAAGTGCCTTACGTTTAGTTTAATTTTTGCTCAGGATAGCGATAATTTTGGGATTCTAAAAGTACAAGAACCAAGAAAACCTTATTCTTGGATTTCTTCAGGTACAAGGTAGTCCAAGCAAGGATAAATAAGTGAAAAAAATATCCAAAAACATCCTTCAATGATTGTCTATTCCACATTCCCAATTCAGATGATTTTTATAATTTTATTGTATGATTATATTATACGAAAAATGTCGTCTGCTAAATCTGCGTGTTTTAAAATTATGCATTTGTCCTTGGATAACATTCTTGACTTTGACCCCGCCGAGAATTTCGTTACAGCATCCTCGGAATTAGAATTATTGCTGAATAATAATTAAAATTATATTACATAAAATATCATAAAACGATTAAAATTGAATGATATAGTATCTAGTACCGTTTATATTTGTTATTTCAAGTAGGTACCAAGTTAACTTCTTACAGATTTTTAATGATATTATTGCACAATTTCATCCGTTTTGTAGTTCTTACCAGTAGGAGTATAAATATGTACTTAATAAGGGACAAACATACATATCAATATTACACATCCTTACACATCACACACACACACACACACATACTACTTACATACCACACACACACACACACTCTCTCTCTCTCTCTCTCTCTCTCTCTCTCTCTTACTTAAATACCATTATTATTGTGATTTAAATAAATAAATAATAAAAATATCTATATACTTTACATAACATAACATCACAGCTGTGTTCCCCGAAGGGTTAGGCAGAGGTGCACCTATAGTACACCTACATTTTGCCCGTTATGTTGAAGTCCAATACAATAAGGGGTGATTATAAACTGGGCACAAATCCAGACTCCGAGCTGCTAGTGAGCAATTCCAGATGGAACTCAATAACACTTTTCCCGACCCGGGAATCGAACCCAGAGCCTCAAGTCTGCTATTACAATAGTGTCAGAATGGTCGATCATTGATTTCATAAATGTTGATTTTGACAAGTTCGGTAATCTACTATTATAATGGCGTCATTATGACTTTCCAATGGTCGGCCACTGACCACTGGCCATTTTAATAAATTGCATTTATTGGTAATCTCGTACATAATGACAAATTAATAACATTTCTACTAATGGGTTTTATAATAATGGCAATACGACAATGTCATTATAATAACACAATTCTATTACGAGAACATTGACCGACCAATGATCGACCATTATGAATTTACCAGATTACGAACTTTTAGCAAAATGACAATGGGATCGTCGTGGAATGACTGAATTTATAAAAATAGCAGACTTGGGCCCCTGGACGCTTGCGAGCACTAGACCAACGTGGCATAATTTATGTTCCAAATCATCATCTGCCTGCCTTTTCCCAAGTATATTGGGGTCGGCTTCCAGTCTAACCGGAACCAGCTAAATACCAGTATTTTACATAAAGCGACTGCCTATAACTGACCTCCACAAACCAGTTACTGGGTAACACGATACCCCTTGGTAAGAAGAATGGTTGTCTGACTTTCGGGCTTCTGACGACCCGTAACGACTGCCAAAGATCTACAAATGCAGCCGGGACCAACGGCTTTACGTGCTTTTCAAGGCACGGAGGGGTCTTGGTATGTGAAGCTGCTCTCCCATCCACGGACAAACCGCGGCAAGCGTAGCTTAACCTGATCGATCGACAGCACGGGTTGCTGTAATTACTTAGTCCCAAGGCTCTCCGAATGCTGAAACGAAAACGCAAGGTGCTTGCTTTCCTCAAATAGATTTTGAAGTACAACTAAGGAATTTACGAAACGCAAACTCAGTAACAACTTTACCAACATAAACTCAAAACTCAAACTCAAAGCATTTATTTCAAATAAACCAATTACAGGCACTTTTGAATTGTCAAGGGGTCCGGTCGGTCAGTCATAAAGATGAAGCTAGTTGCCCATTCCAAAGCTTAGTAGGCACCTGTGGAGAAGAACGGGCAAGAAACTCCACAGACGCTCTTTTAAATTAACATTTAAGGTTACATCATTCATGTTGAAATTATACACGGTGAGAACGACGAAAACGTCAAAAGACTCCGTAATAAAAAGATTAAAAAGAAAACAATTCAAGAATTAAATTAAAATAAGTCATGGCAGCTAAGAGATGACCAGCAGTGCTATTCTGTAACCATCTCACCGTGAAAATGTAGGTGAAGTGAGCGTGGAGTGAACTTTTTCACACGGTGAGATTTTTTCAGAATTGATCAGTAGTGCTATTCTGTAAATATCTCACCGTGAATTCTTGCGTGGAGTGAGCTGTCAGTGTCATCTCACTGATGCTAGGGATTGACCAAGCATTACATTTACAATCATAATCGAGATTTTAATCATATTTTTTTATGCTAGTTCTGTTGATCATTTTATATTATTTCAAAGCTAGTATTTAAGTGTCTTACTTGGTCCATCCCTAGCATCAGGGGCCCAAGTCTGCTATTTTTATAAATTCAGTCATTCCAACACGATCCCATTGTCATGCCATTGTCATTTTGCTAAAAGTTCGTAATCTGGTAAATTCATAATGGTCCATCATTGGTCGGTCAATGTTCTCGTAATATAATTATTGTGTTATTATAATGGCATTGTCGTATTGACATTATTATAAAACCCATTAGTAGACATGTCATTCATTTGTCATTATGTAAGTACGAGATTACCAATAAATGCAATTTATTTCAATGTAGTGTGATGTAGTGTAATGGCCGACCATTGGAAAATCATAATGACGCCATTATAATAGTAGATTACCAAACTTGTCAAAATCAACAATTATGAAATCAATGATCGACCATTCTGACACTATTGTAATAGCGGACTTGAGGCCCAGGTGGGATGACACTGACAGTTCACTCCACGCTCACCTATGGTTTCACGGTGAGATGGTTACAGAATCGACATGCTGCAGTCGCTACTGATGGCGTCCGTTCACGAACATCACGCATGGATTAGTTACCTACGTACAACAATCACACATTTGACTATCCGTAGGTACTCGAATCTTGTAGAATAATTAGTAAAAGTAAACTAAGGGAAACCTGTTCATAGCTATTAATTTAAAAGATGAACGACCACACTTTCGAAAGTAATTAAATGCCGTGTCGAAGTCGCTTCAATACATTTAATATTTACATAACAGCTGACCATTATTTTTTATAGATTAATTTACCGCATCGACGTGAGTTTCCTTTCCACCATTTTTAGTTTATAAGTATAGTGTGTACTGTTTTTATGAGTGAGGCTGTTACTGCTGTGAGTATGACTTTCAATTGAAAGTGATCGTTTAAAAAAGTTTGCTGCATTGAGGAACATTATGCTGTTAAGTTATTGATGTGTATCTTTCCTCTCGCTTTCTGTGGGAGTGATTTCGTGAAAAGGCACGGAAGTGTGTATCAAGAAGTGACAGCTTAAGCATGGAATAAGTAAGTACTTTTAAATAGGATGGAATTAGTATTTACTATATAGATTGTAAGAAGAGGGGGTCAAATTTTGAACAGTAGGCGACCACTAATAATGAATAATTATTCGAATAAATATTTCAGTATTTAGCTTTTTTCAATTTTGAGGTTAATTTATGTCGCTGCTCAGTTACCAAGGTGAGATTTCAGATGTTACACATCCTAAGCGACTAAGGCACACTCGTTTTTTTTATAAGAATTTTTGGTACTTGTTATTTTTGAGTGCACTCGATTCTACACACCTGTGGATTAATATTATAGCCTATCTTTATTTGTTATAACTGGTAGCAGAATCCCTATAGCCTGTCTGAAACACATTCATGTCTGTCAACATCCTGTCATTTGGCTGTCATGGCAAGTAATGCCAATGTCATCATCTACCTTGCCTTTTCCCAACTGTGTTGGGGTCGGTTCCCAGTCTAACCGGATGCAGCTGAATACCAGTATTTTACATGGAACGACTGCCTATCCGACCTCCACAACCCAGTTACTTGGAATACGATACCCCTTGGTAAGACTGGTTGTCAGACTTTCGGGCTTCTGACGACCCGTAACAACTGTCAAAGATCCACGAATGACAGCCTAATCTATATCACCAGGTACTAAACAAAACTTACTTTCATCATTTCTTCCGAAAGACGTCCACTGCTGGACATAGGCCTCCGCCAAAGGCGGGGTTTGCCATAATCGCCACGCTTGGCAGGCGGGTTGGCGATCGCGGTATGGTGTTAAAATGCATAGAGAACGCTGCTGCCCATTCTCTAGTAAGTCCCTTAGTCGCTTTTTACGACACCCAGGGGAAGAAATGGGATGGTGCTATTTTTTAAGTCTGGCACCACATAGATAAAAACTTACTTTACAGAATATTAATTGAACCGTAAACCACAACCTATTTTAGCTCAATGACAATCGCATGCAGTTGTGAGTTCAGTTTCCAAATCTCTTCAAGCCTGTTCAAACATGACCCAATTGATGTATCTGTCGTCACCTCAACGAGCAAGCGTGAAGATAAGGAAACGCCTCGATCACGTTCCGTCACTTTCTCGCTAACGGGACTCGAACCTGCTCTGTTGCGAAAACCGCAGCGCGGTAAACACTACAACATTATTGCGTTGTCGCTGAGTTCGTCAAACTACTGAGTTGTGATTTGGGAATGTTAGCCTTGTGATGGGTTTTCCATAACTGTGATTTTGGTTTGTGACATAACTTTTAGCGGAAAGTTAATAGGGAATTGAATGGGGAGAATAGAATAGAACATTCATTTATTTGCCCAGAATGTAGGTATTTATAATAAGGTGGTTATAACAATATTAAAGAATCCTTGTACATTCTACCATTTTGGCATGCAAACATATACTACTAATATGGTAGATACTACCAAAGAAAATGTGGATGGATTGATATTAGATTATGTCACAATAGTGTCATACGAGTGTTTTAATACTTTTTTTTTCCAACGCTCTACAGTTTTTTTTTCATAATATTATTTTAATGGCCTGGTTGCTGGGACCTTTTAGCAAAGTCTTTATTTAGTTACCTACAAACTTTGTTTAAATATTGATGAAATGAAATATTCAATGCATGATGATGATATCCCCGCTCGCTCCCCTTGATTTTCAGTAAAGATGTGGTATTTTACTGAGACCACGCGGACTTCTTGAGAGAACTTGAAATGATGTTGCACTGTTTTGTTTCATTTGCCTACACTAATGCACGTTCACGAACACTTACTGGTTAATAATCCACCATTATTACACATTAATATTCGGCTAAACACAAATTTTGGAAAATAAAACAAAACTGCTAAACATGTCAGTTCACTTTCCCGCCAAGAACCGCTCCACAGTAAGTAGCCTCCACCACAGATAACACCAAAATCAAAACAAGAAAAATGTTATTTTATAGCTTATAGCTAGCTAAATTTTCGATTTCAAAATAAGAACTTTACGATAAATATGAGTGTAGATAAAATAACATACCTTCACAATTTTAACTATTACTTCACTTAAGTATTCATTAACCACATTCATCAAGCTATTGCCTATTCATAACTTTACAGTACTGTTTAAACCTAAACCCTATGACAATAAAAATAAAGTAGAGATTCGAAGATGCAGTCGCAAGCACAGTGGGTTTGCGCATGCGTGGTCTGTTGCGCAACACCGCTGGTATGCGCTGTACGTGCTGTAGATATAATAAAGTTGATCTGGGTGTTAAGAAAAATATAATGTAACAGCTGGTCGATGTTATATGTTTAATAATTGTCTTGTGTATGTAATTATTTTATGTAATGATATAGAATTTGTTAGTAATTAATCGCTTACTTGAGGCACCTAACTCAAACCCTAACCTAACGGCTATTTACAACCGAGCGCCTTTTGCCTTCTATTTTTTTTTTATTGACATTGATTTCACTCCTGGATTATTACAAATTAATTTACTTAATGGCCCAAGCCTAATAATTGTATGTTTGTACGCCAAATGGCAAAACATACAGAAACTTTTTAATAAGATTTGTAACATCTTGCACATTGTTGTAACCTATGTTTACAAATAAAGATTATTGATTGATTGAGCGATTTGGTTCGGAGGGTGCCTGCAAAGTTTGTTGCTAGAATAGGGTATTTGACTGCTATCAAAAAATATACATGAACTAATAACTATTTTTAAAGGTGTTACTAAAAAAGACGATTTGTGAAAAAATAAATGAAATCGGTGGAAAAATTGAGAAGTTACACGCTTTTAAAATTATACTACTATCCTTGTCACGCGAAACGATCATTGTGCTGAATGGCGCAAGTTACTATGGCGTTCCTGTGTTGTGACGTCACATCGCAGCAGTGCTGTCTCTGTCTACAATAGACTTTAAAGTTACGAGTACCTGCAAATAGAGTATAATAGTAATTTTCAAATATATTATTTGCAATGCGATCTTTTACGGTCCGTCAAAGCGTTTTTTTTTTTAACTATATATTTTTTGTTTTGTCGGTGAACATATAAAGTCACTTCCCAAATATTGGGACCGTATAAAGATCAGCCGAGCTACGTATTTTGTTTATATACATAGGTACACATTACATAAACTCACGCCTTCTTCCCATGCGGGTAGGCAGAAACTACAGAACGCCACTTGCTACGCTCCTTACATACCTACTCCTTTTGCTTCGAAAACGTTCATAAATCTGGGGGCCAAGTCTGCTATAGTTTTCGCCAGATAAGAAAAAAATAAAAGCCGTTAACACCCGTCTACCAATGTATTCCAATATTTCAAAACGATACGAAAAATATGTAAAGGAAGTGTCGCTAACATGATCAAAACAAACTTATCGTGGTAAGGGGCGTCCTTGACGCGTTCACTGGACATGAGTTACAAACCTTTTACAAACATTTCTATTCACCCCGAAGGACGCGATAGGCATAATAACAAAATGGCGGACAGGTAATGCGCCCCTGACTCGCAAGTCGGATCAGTGACTTTTATTTTTCTCTTATCTGGCGAAAAGTATAACGCAGTTGTGTCCGAATGGCCGATCATTGGCACCGTAATTGTAGAGTTTGACAGTTTTGCTAATCTCCTAATTGAAAGGCGTCATTATGATTTTCCGATGACGTGCTGATTTTCCATTGGAAAAACTGTCTGTATTTGGTAATCTCGTACTGACAAGCTCCTATTATTTTGACTTCCTTATGGACCACTGCCACGCCATTATGAATTTAGGAGGTTACAAACTAGTGGCACAATGGTCATGGCGTTGCCTTGGTATGGTCGTCATAATGACCAATCATTGAAAATAGCAGACTTGGCCCCCTGGTCATACACGCACGCTGGTTGCGAGTACTACGCACCTGACCTTTCTGAAGAACATCACCAATTTGGTCACTATATGTCCTCTTAGGGCGTCCCGGCGTTTCCACTCACCTCTGCTTTATAAATACCTTTTGTTAGTCGCCTTTCACTCATCCTCTCAACATGACCAAACCATCTTAGCATACTCTTTTAAATTTTTGTCACTACATAGTTTTTGTCATCTTTTTGTATCATAATGATAATGAAAATTTACGGGAAGTGAGCTAGAAGTGAACAACTGTCATCTCACATGACGCTAGGGGGTTGACAGCCGATCTATTCTGAAAAAATCTCACCGTATAAACGTAGGTGAAGTGAGCTTGAAGTGACTTGTTAATAGTGTCAATCCCTCACTGACAGTTCACTCCACGCTCACTTCACCTAAGTTTTCACGGTGAGGTGGTTACAGAATAGCACTGAAGTTCACCAAGTTTTCACGGTGAGATTTTTATAGAATAGCAGTACGAAACTTGCAGGATCAATCTAGCCCGCGACCAAGGTCGAATCGAATACCAGTCAGCCAATACTGCAACACACCGCACCGTTTCAATATAAATACAGCCAAGTGTGAGTCGGACTTCACACGAAAGGTTCCGTGCCACCGTACAATTTAGACTCCGGAAAAAAAACACGTTTCTTGTATGGGAAACAACTTTAATTTTTAACGTTATTTAATTTTTACTATTGTTGTTATAGCGGCCACAGTATAAGTACTCACTCTGTGAACATTTCAAGTGTTTACCTAGTACGATTCAAAAGATACAGTCCTGTGACAGATGGACGGACGGCCGGACGGATGGACGGCGCCTTAAGCCGGTTGCAGACCAAGAGCTAAGCTAAGTTAGTTTTGCATAGCTCGCATAGCTGAGGTAATTTCTCATATTTGAGTTTATAGTTTGTAGTTTGCACACAAGTATGAGAAATTACGTCAGCTATCCGAGCTATGCTAAACTAACTTAGCTTAGCTCGTCTGCAACCGGCTTCAGTAATAGGGTCCCGTTGGCTTTTGGGTGCGGAACCCTAACAACGCTACATTTCTAATACCCGTTTCTATAACCTTTGTTTATGAAAACACGCTATTATCCGGTAGATTAGCCACGTAATGTATACACAGCGACCAGCAAGTGATTAGCACGAATTAACATCGATGGCTCATTTCCTTCTGTTCGTTGCAACACGTCCCCTTTTATAATAGTATTGTAATGAGATTGCGAAAATGTACAGCTTGCGATTTAGAAAATTTTGCGGTAAGGTCGAGAATGTGTGGAATTTTATTGCAGAAAGTGGCAGAAACTTTGCTGTCTGCTACGTTTAACGCTGGAGCTATTGATGAAATTCTGTACAACGATAGCTTGAACCCTATGGAAGGAAATATGTATTTTTTTTCAATTTAAACAGTAAAGTATTTGAAATTGTGTCAAATAAGTGACCTAATTGGTGATGTTCTTCAGAAAGGTCAGGTGCGTAGTACTCGCAACCGGCGTACGTGTATGACCAGATGTGTGAACGTAGGCGAAGCAAAAGGAGAACGTAAGGAGCGTAGCAGCTGGCTTTTTATAGTTTCTGCCTATCCCTGGGAAGGAGGCATGAGTTTATGTATGTATACTGTATTTATTTGCCAGCAGTTCTGTAAGGATGCTCGTATGTCGCTTATTTCTGTCTAGCACTTACTGCGAGGACACCTAAATATTTTTAAATGTGCTCTCGAGTTTCTTTTTTTTTTGCAGCCTCTCCTCATAATTCACCTGTATATTTGAGTTCATAATCTAAGATCATTTACTTTTTATGGCCACTTAGGTAAGTATTTAACTATCTAATTTAGCATTACGAATTATTATATAAAGTCAAAGTCAAAATATTTATTTCATATAGAAATTGAATAAAATAAAAAATTAATATATTTCAATTATATTGCGCGTCTTTGCTTCCGTAGTTTATACCTATTATTGTATCTGGCAATCATGGCAAACCCCCCATTTGGGGAAGGCCTTTGTCCAGCAGTGGACGTATTCGGCTGAAATAAATGAATGATGGTTGTCTCTGGCAGCACCTAGAAACAAAATAACTTGTGTGCAGTAATCTGGGGGTCTACTCCGAAGTATCGGACGAATGTTCGGCCGTTTCTTAACATTCATAATTTCCTTTTTTGACTTTAAATCCTAGCCCGACTTCAAGTCACATTTTTGACTTTCATTCGCCTTAGTCAGCCATAAAGTCAAAGTCAAATTTTATCTTCGGAGTGTGCATTTTAAGCGCGACGCGACTCTAGTAGTCGTGGAAAATTGTTCTACCAGCATCGCGTCGTTGCACCGTCGCGTCGCGCCTGTCTGCGGGAGCCATAAATGGGTATACCTTGATAATAATATCTTCAATTAAAAATAAAATAAGTAGTCGTTTTATTTTACTATTTTGTTCACTTAGCACGTTGACGGTTATATAGGTACTACTTAGTTAATGTTTTTAATATTGTATTAGTTTATTATTTTGTAAGAAATATTTGCGTATTTTATCTATGGGCCTTAGTTGCCTGATAATAAAGCATTATTATTATTGTAGGTACTTAAAAACAGCAAAGTTAATTTAGCGATAAATTAGCTTGGTGGACGCATAAGTGATAATAATTATTTTGCTAGTTGATTCCTAGGAACAGAGTTTATTAAGCAACTGAACCGTTAGTCATACTATTATTAACCTCGCCAGAGTAAACAATTATTTATTCACGAGAGTTTAGTGTCTATACAAAAGAATAAAGTTTCGAACAGACTGGTGCGGTATCGCGGGCGGAACCGACACTAGTACCACAATGTCTATGTCACTGCCAAAAAATAGAATTGATTCTAGTCGCTCCTTCCAAAAGGTAGTTTCGTATGGAGAAGAATGGGCAATAAACTCCACCGTTAGGTACTGTTTTAAAATATTTTGTATTAGGTCCATTAAATACCCCTATGTGAAGACGATGCACCTAGAATAAAATTGTATACTAATTTTATTATACAATATGTAAAAAGAATAAAAATAAAAATGAAGCAATGACAGATAAATTAATTATGTGATAGATACATGGTGCTCACATATTTACAAATATTGTAAAAATATAAGTACGCAAATTTACGTTTAGAGTTGATTTTTGAACCAAATTTTGTTTGCAATTTATGTTGAACGTTGTCATGTAGGTATATTGAGTTTGTTGTACGGAAACTTGATTATTAGGTATCTAAGATTCTGAATTCAAATATGAGTTAATAATCACTAGTATAAGAACCTTCTTGGTCGTTGATACTCAAGTATTAAAACACACCGTGTACGATAATGCTAATGTCACGCAACTGGCCTAGGAATGCGGCGCCCAACTGTTCTAAATACAGCCTAGCTTTAATGCTAACTGATTATCATGCCTATGTCTATAGAGCTAAAGTCCATGTACCTACATAGCGAGAATAGTCTAGGAATTTATGCTAAGCGAAAAGAGGACTTATCCGTGTGAAGTTAAGTTTCATATGCATTAGAATGTAGGCTGCATAAATTTTATTCAACTATAGAATAGATTGACTTAAAGAATCAAATATACGAAAAAGTTTTCATAAAATATGACCCTTATTTCAAGTGATTAAGGTAGTCTAATGATTACCAAGCAGAATGAAACTAACCTTTGTGATTTGATCACTATGATATTGCAACTACTTACGTATTATTACCCATACAGGAGATCATACCGTGTTAAAAATATAAACCAGTCAGCAAGGTGGTAACTGGTCTGAATGTCCAAGTATTGGCAGCATTTACACCGCTACAAGGTTCTTTTGGCGCGTGGCCAAAGTCAGAACTAAAGCCGCCATCTTGTTTTGCCAATCAACCAACAGCGCCCTCTGTCAAAATCAACCCGGCGCTAAAAGATCCTTGTTATTTAAAACTGACAGCTCTAATTTTAGAGCTGCCAAGCTGCCGCTGCTGAGCTGCTTTTAGAGATGAGGGACCCCATCTAATTTCACCTACCAGTACAAGACAGCACTAATTTTAGCCTTCTTTAGTATGTTAACCAAATACCTCAATAGCTAAAAAGCTACTTCAAAACTAATTTCCGAACCAAGTTAGCAATTATCAATTAAAATCCAAGCGGAAACCGCGAGCAATACAGAGTGTTGTAACTGACAACACTCTGTATTGCTCGCGGTTTCCGAAAACCCGCGAGTAATTGTTAGGTTTTGCAACATTACTGCAAACTATGAAGTAATGCCTGGGAAGATTAAAATTAATTCAAGTATTTTTTCTATAGAGCTTCGTGTATTGAAGATCCTTGATGAATTGCGGTTGTAAGGTTTTTTTCTATATTTTGAGTCTGTGGTGATGTCATAGACATTTATCGTCTTTGTTTTTTTTTTTATTCTTCGGTCCGTGTTGTTTAGACATGGTTTAAATGATGAAGTTTTAGGGAGTCTTAGCTTAGTTACTTTGATGACTCCCATTAGGATCTTGATGACTTGATACTGATTTTACAAAAAAAATAAAAAAGTTAAGAATTTAAAATATGAAAATAAAAGCTTGGCAAAACGCACCGTGTACGATAATAAGGCAGTTCTTGCTGCAATTTGCAGGTCAGTGTCAAGTTTTAACTTGATCAAAATATGATTCGCGACTTTAGAAGATATGTATTTACAAAATTATAATCATTAGAATCATTAATAGGTAGGTACATCTCTCTTAGTTCGATTTGCTTCCCAATGTCATGTAATCATAAAAAAGTCATTCAAAAAACGTAAGAAAATTTGAATTTCGCGGGCTACACACAGCTGCGGATTCACCATAGGTAATGTAAACTTTTAAAGGGTGAAGCAAACATGTAATTTTCTAAATGTGCCTTGGACTTCTTGGCGGGAAAGTGAAGCGTCATGTTAGCAGTTTTGTTTTATTTTCTAAAATTTGTGTTTAGCCGAATATTAATGTGTAATAGTGGTGGATTATTAACCATTAAGTGTTCGTGAAGCTGCATTAATGTAGGCAAATGAAACAAAACAGTGCAACATCACTTTAAGTTCTCTCAAGAAGTCCGCGCGAGGTTTCAGTAAAGTGCCACGTCTTTACTTAAACTCAAGGGGAGCGGGGCGGGATATCATCAATCATCGTTATCATGCATTGAGTGGAGTTCATTTCATAATTATTATAACTTTGTACTTGTTACCTAATTTTACATGACACTGGCTAAATGCACAAACCGTGCGAAGCCAAAAAGAAAAAAAAAAAAAAAAAAAAAAATGTGCCTTGTTTGGCTTAAACACGGAATACCACTTTGTTGTGAGGGCTTTCTATTGAAGCTTGTAGGAATCTAGTAGGAAACTAACTATTTTGTTTGCTATTGTAATTTGCCGACGATAGTGAAATCGGCACCTTGATTTTGCGATAAACTTGTATTTGTAATGATTTTCATTTCGCCAGTTATTAATGTTCCTTTTGCTTTAAAAATTTCTGGCATTATGTACTAAAAATCTAAGCTATTCATAATATGTTGGTCATGTTGTACTATGAGACGGTAAAATAAGCCGAACAAACTCTTTTTGCCCTGCAGTCTCGAGTTCTCGACATAGATAGCGATCGTTTTACGACCGAATTCGTTCGCATAGTCCTAATGGGATCGCTAGACAATAAAATTCACTTCATTCACTCTTCCTTCTTCGTTCAATCTATTCTGTGGAATGCGCTCCCTCAGGAAACCAAGATGGCAATCAACCGATTATCCTTTAAAGTTCGCTAGCACATTTGTAAGAAGCTGGCAGTATCATCACAACGCTGATGTTTTCCCATTGTTTGCCTTAATTGTTTTAGTATATGTATAGTTTTTACTACCTAGGTGTATCTTTATATTTAAATAAAAAAATATTTCTCAGTTGTCGCTATTGTACCTACCACTGTTTGTCTCTGCATCACCCAAAGGTTGACTGGTAGAAAATGCCTGGCATTATGTCCGCATCTGTAGATTTGTGTGCTTAAAGTATTAAATAATCAAATAAAAACTGTTATTTTTTTCAAACGATGTCGCAATGTTTTATTCACGGTTAATATCAATTTGATTATATTAATTACCTCAGCTCGAAACGGCTCCATTAAGATTAATAGCTTGAATAATTATATTTACATTAAAAACATTATTTTACTTGTTGTTCTATTAAAATAAACGATACTATAAAATAGGGTTAATGAGATTTGTCATTAAATTATTACATTGTTGGAATTTTACACTTTTAAGACCCGCTTGCACCAAAAATATCTAATTATGCGTTTATCGCTAAACATAATTAGTTAAAACATCATTATGTCTCGTCACTCGTGTCATCTCCAAATGATTGTCAGAAACAGAACTATGTTTAAAAAAAAACTTTATCATTTTACTGCTCAATATACCTACTCGTATTGATAAGGGATTCACATCGTTGGTCTAGTGGTTGCACGCGCTAATGCTGAGCTTATAGTCCTGGGTTAGATTCCGGGTCGGGTAAAATGTGCCCGGTTGCGCCACTAGCACACCTCCGCCGCGAAACCGCAGTAGTTCAATTCAACTGGCTCGAATCGCGTCATGTTGCGCTCTTATCGAATGCGACTAGCGGAACATGACGCGAACCAGTTGAATTGAGCTACCGCGGTTTCGCTGCTATGGTTTCGCGGCGGAGATGTGCTACCGGCGTTGATGGCAATAGGCTCGCCCCCTATTGCATCATAACTGGCGAAATGTGCTATTAGGTACACCTCTGCCTAACCCTTCAGAGAGCAGGGGCACAGGCGTGATGTTACGTTATGTAATCTACTTCAGAATTCAAGTATTCATTCTGTGTGGTCTCCGGAACGCAGTGACCGGTCACTCGGCGGGCGGTGTGTGTCAACGATGTTCTAAGAAAAAGCCCAACAATTTCTTTCTAAAGATAAAATGAAAAGTCGATTTCACACGCCTTAAGCTGGAACGAGTGTCTTCTTTAAGGCTGTTTTGATAAAAACAAGTAATTTGCATATTAAAGAAATAAAACTTAATGAAAGTTACGACATTTTAAAATTAAATAATTTATACGTAACATTTGCGTGTGAATTTAATAAAATAAAAACGTAACGTAAGAAATTAAAAGTATTTTTAATTAAAAACCTGGCTAATGTTTGGATTATTAAGGTATAGACCTAGTTAGACTGAAAACATAAAAAAAGGGCAAAATAACAAATTACAAACGGCGATGGTCTGTAATTTGTGGTCGACGAGATATTACACTGAATATTTTGTAGGCAAATAAACTTAACATAACCCAACAGTTAAAATACTCGTAACATTACACATCATATTATAACGCCTGTGTCCCGAAGGGTTAAGCAGAGGTGGACTTATACTACACCCACATTTACGTCAGTTATGTTTAAGGGGGCGAGCTTATTGCCATGAACCGGGCACAAATCCAGACTACGGGCTGCTACTGAGAAATTCCAGATGGAACAACCCAATAATCTTTTCCCTACCTGGGTATCGAACTCAGGATCTCATGCTTAACCACTAGACCATTTACTCTGTATTTAATCTTGGCTGAAGCCGAAAAGTTGAAACCCCCTCGACCCTTGGTCGACGAAGTGCCAGCCCGCGCTGTAGCCGAGTCTGTTGCTTTAAATTCCCTAGATAATAATACTTATCCAGATATGATACAGCCTTTTTTTTTGTTTCCGGGGTGGAATATCCTCCGCCCTGGGGCGAGTGGAGGGGTCTGTCAGACTCTTACGGACCAAAAATCACCCCAGTGTCCCCTTCCTACACTTGCACCGGGGATCATGGGATCTAGTGAGACTTCCGCGATCCCCGGAGATATGATCTAGCCTGTCCCAACTTGTTGTCTTCCCCCCAGCGGCGCCCAAAACTGAGGTTCGTACGCCGAGGTGCCCTTAGCGTGCAGTCGCTTACTAATTTAAGAAACTCGCCCCTGCCTGGAGGGTTTGAGTGTTAAGTAGTCATGATATAAAAAAAAAAACAAGACAAGTGGAAATAATCCTTAAATTATTTTAACCCTTAATGACCTACTGGCGAGTCACGCTATTTATTTTATGCCGTGGCAAAATTTGTTGTACGATATTTTTCAATTTTCGTTCGATTTTCACCATCCATAAGATGAGTAGTAGGTAATTGATTCTGGTAAATAATAAAACCTGTCAAGTCCGAAAAAGTAAAAAAAAAGGTTTTTTTTCACAATATTCGCACAATGAACACACAATATTCGCACAAAACTATCTTCAAATAAGCAAAGCTTTCTAAAACAAAAATTCAATTAGTTTGATTTATGCTTGTAATGTTAGTTATTAATTGTCTTCAAACCGGTTACGGTTGTGTGATCACATGATCACAAACACGGTCCGTGGGAAAGAAAGAATCGTTATCTAAGAAAGAAATTATGAAGAATATGAGCCGCGTGGAGTATGAATGTGGACTTTTTGCTGTAATAAAAATGTCTTATCATGAAGAATGTTGCTATTTAGGGTAAGCGCACACGAGCCACAATCACCGGTGGCCGCTCACAAGCCATACAAAACGTATGAAAAAGCAGATGAACTGCTTGTCGCAGGGCTGTCGGTGGCACGTCTGAGCCTAGCCTTATATACTGGGATTATTCAACTAATCCCCATTAACATTCCCCATCATAGGGGATTTGTGAACTTTTCTTCAACAAATCCCCATTGACGTCTCATACTCATAATGGGGATTTGTGGAAAAATGTTCCCAAATCCCCGTCAGTTTAAAAATAAAATATGTATGGGGAATTTAAATGGGGATTAGTGGAATAACCCCCTTTCTGTTGCATTTCCATAGTAATTTAATAACATAACTTCACGCCTGCATTCTCCAAAAAGGATGGCAGAGGTGTATAGACAACATAACACTTTTCAGTTCCATGTTTATAGTGAGCCTGTAGGTATATATAGCCTACCCAATAATACTTTCCCCGACCTGGGATCGAACCCAAAACTTCAACAGCGGTGCTTTTAGCCACTGAACCAACGAATATTTCTAAAGAAATCTCCTCCTTCCTAGGCCTGCTATGGTAACCTAGTCTTTATAATCTGTTCTAATAGTATCTGATAAAAGTGTAAACAAACTCTATTCAAGTTAAATTCTTCTGCTATCACTCACGAAGGGAATAACTAACACGTTCATCTGTATTCTAAAGGCCAAGGTAAGGAAACTTTGTATATTACAACTTTTCTCAACAATTATTATACGAAAACAATATTAAATTGTAATAGAAAAGATAATGACGAAAATTGCGGTTTTAAAACTTACCTCAATAAAATTGTCAAACAAAAACATTTATAAAAACATCTAAAAGATTTAAATTTACGATTTCGAGCTTAAGTGTTGTAATAATCAAATCTAAGCACACAATTTGAAAATGACACAACAAATTAGCGTCCACAGGTACGTTTACTGATCCATTTGTTTACATTTTCATCTGATCTTTTGGAACTGACTATAGTTTCCTATTTCACCTTCCAAAATACACCACTAGGCTTACCATATTCTGATAGTTAAGGCCATTGTAAATGCCAGTAAATAGCATAACAAGGTTCTATAGTTAGTTCGGCAGTACTTGTATCAATGCGGTCTACCTTGGAATACTGGGCGTCCTAATAAATACGGAACATGTTTGATGGTTGAAAGAACTTGATGCTAAACTGACAGGTGAGCTGAGGTTTGTCTTTCAAACCTATGTCAAACCTGTTAATTAGGCAGGTATCTACTTAACCTAAGGATGCTATACATTTACATCATCATCAGCCGACACTGCTGTACATAGGCCTACCCCAAAGGAGGGGTTTGCCATAATCGCCACGCTTGACAGGCGGGTAGGCTATCGCAGTATGGTGTTAAAATGCATAGAGAACGCTGCCGCCCATTCTCTAGTAAGTCCCTTAGTCGCTTTTTAGGGTTCCGTACCCAAAGGGTAAAACGGGAACCCTATTACTAAGGCTCTGCCGCGGCCGTCTGTCTGTCTGTCCGTCTGTCACCAGGCTGTATCTCATGATCCGTGATAGCTAGACAGATGAAATTTTCACAGATGATGTATTTCTGTTGCCGCTATAACAACAAATACTAAAAACCAGAATAACATAAATATTAGCTAAAAAGCGACTAAAAGACTTACTAGAGAAAGGGGAGGAGCGTTCTCTACGCATTTTAACACCATACTGCGATCGCCAAGACCCGCCTGCCAAGCGTGGCGATTATAGCACCCCCCTTGGGGGAGGCCTATGTCCAGCAGTGGACGTCTTTCGGCTGATATGATGATAGATTTACATACAAGCATTACTTAAGGTTTTTAAAATACTTTTTAAACAACGTAAGCGGGCTACATTGAAGGAATCACCGTAATCACAACACACACCACACATTCACAAATTCTCAAACTGGGTTTTAATCTTTTGGGTTGATCTTGTTATAGAAGAGACTCTGACTTGATTGACAATTGACAAAAATATTCAAAACCTATTTAGCCTATTTTGTTATTAATATTATTTAATTAATCACAATTTAATTTTGGGTCTTTATCTGTTTATAATTTAAAATAGTTAAAAAATTTAATGTATGAGTGTAAAACTATGGACTAGAATTATGTCTGAAATAAATAAATTATTAAATATAACCTCTGCACTAGAATATAGAAGAACAGAAGGATCTCAAACAATCAAACAATCCTCATCACCTTGAAAAGTCTCGTCTCATAGAGTACCCACGAACGATACAGTGTTTAACAATTTAAATTACTTACCACGGTATGAAGTAATTGTACCATTATTTTGGTGACAGCATTGTTTGAAGTGTCACGCCAATTTAACTTCGCGTAAAGAGCTCGCTTTCTTGTTTACATATTTAATAGAAAACGTGTGTATTATATACTTACCTACTACCTCTTTTGGTACCTACATAGATGAGTCGTTTGCGCAGCTGCCGAAATTGAGACCTTGGGCTTGAATCTAGGTCAGGCAGTGTTTTAGTTTTTCTCTTTCGGAATTATCGGCTGCTATTGACATATTTGTTTTACAAATATGGAGACGAGTTGCGTTATACGTCCAATCCTTGACAAAATGAGGCTGCATGATAAAATATAATTCTCTGGATTGTTTAGAAGCAGCAAGAAAGGATCTTTCAAAACTCCTCCCTTCCTTGAACGGCTCAACGGGGTTGTAATATAAGATTACTTTCCGTGACACTTTTGGGACTGCTTCAAAAACCCGGATAGAAAGTAGGTTTCCTTCTTCAGATCGTGTTTAACCTCTGTACCATTTGGTATACCTTCCCAGGCATCAGTTAGCTAAGAAATGTCAATGAATGAATGATAAATATGAATGACGTGTATGAGTATGCTTGCTTGCTTGATTCTGTTCTATTCTATCCTTAATGCATATGGCATTAAGTCCGCCTCTGTACATTTGTGTGCTTAAAATATTAAATAAATAAATAATGAATGTCGGCGCCATCAAGTTCTACAACATTGACCAAACTTTTTTCGGATCATAACATCATTTCATTTCATCATAATTTCATTACCTCTTACAAATCCGTGCAGCAGTTCGGGCGGCCAGAACTAACTAGCACACAGACACACAATCATCAGATTTATAATATTATTTTACACTAGCTGACCCGGGTCCACTTCATTGGGCGGAGTCTTTTCATTTTTCGGATTAATATATAGCCTATGACACTCACAAATAACGTGGCTTTCTATGGGTAAAATAATTTTCAAAATCGGTTCAGTAGTTCCAGAGATGACCCCCCCCTCCCCCTACAACTTCACAAACTTACAAACTTTACCTCTTTATAACATTATATACTAGCGACCCGCCCCGGCTTCGCACGGGTGCAATGCTGATTTTCTCTACTATATTAAGCATGTATTATACATATTTATTTATTTATTTAAACTTCTCACACACAATAATGTACAAAGGCGGACTTAATGCCTTAGGCATTCTCTACCAGTCAACCAAAGGTGGTGAAGAGATAAGATGTAAATATTATAAAATATTAAAATATAATTAAATATAAATATAATAGGTACAAAAGTACATAAATAGGTTATAAACTTAGTTATAATACACATATATTTACTATAATATATCCCTACATTATATATATATACATAAATATACATACAAATTCAATGAAAAGACATTAAATTGAGATGACTCTACACTATTTGTTTTGACAAATAACTCGCCAATTTTCGCTTAAATGCAAACTGACTGGTGGCCGTCCTGATATCGAGAGGAAGCGCATTCCAGAGAAGAATGGACTGAATATGAAAGGAAGAATGAACGAAGTCAGAAGTATAAGAAGGACAGAGTAGAAGAAGATTGTTGGAAGAACGCAGGTTCTTAGCGTGTGAAGAACATAGATATTGGAAGTGAGACATAAGATAAGAAGGAGGGCTCGGAGAGTTGAGAAGGGAAAAAAGTGTGGTCAAAGCGCGCAAACTTCTTCTCTGGCGAATGGACATCCATTTGAGATCAGACCTATAACTTGACACATGGTCATATTTTCTTAAATTAAATTTGAACCGGATGCCATTGTTGACTAGTCTATCGAGCTTATCTAGCAAAACCGCATTTAAATCAAAGTAGCACACGTCAGCATAGTCGATGATAGGAAAAATCAAAATCTGCACAAGCATAGTCTTCGTCTTAGCGGGCAAAAAGTTTCTCAGACGAAACAGGGATCGTAGAGTACCGTTGACCCTTTGACTAACACTAGAAACCTGGCGTTGCCAGCCCAGCGTTGAGTCAAGATGCAAACCGAGATCTTTCACCGTAGGGGTAATGGGTATGACAGTACCATTAAAAATAAGAGAAGGAAGAGAGAGAGATGTAAACCTTCCTCTTGAATCATTCTATCTATTTAAAAAAACCGCATCAAAAGCCGTTGCGTCTTAAATATCTAAGCATACATATGGACAGACAGACAGTGGGAAGCGACTTTGTTTTATACTATGTAGTGATTTATATATAGTTTAGATTACAGATTTACCTACTGAACAGCCTTATTGAAAGGCCTGGCTACCTACTTATTGGACAGCATTTCTGTGGCCGGGCCTGTGTTCTGGTTTCACTAAACGTAGGCACGGCGACCGGTTGGGATGAATCACATCATTTCCGAATTCTTTTAAACAGTTAGACTTTTGACCACAAACACTATCACATTTTTTGTTGGGGCTACTTATATTAAGGAGGGGCTCGTCGTGGCTAAGTTACAGTTTCATGGTTCGAACGATCAATGTTAAGCCGAGGTCGGTCCCTAAATGGGTGACCACCCATATCGTACCGAGAATTCTCCTTGCTTCGGAAACCACTGTAATCGTTATTCGTTAAACCCGAAAGTCTGACAACCAGTCTTACCAAGGGGTATCGTGTTACCAATAACGGTAGTGGAGGTCAGATAGGAAATCGCTTCATGTAAATAACTGGTATTCAGCGGCATACGGATAGATTGGAAGTTGACCTCAACTTAGTTGGTAAAAAGCCTAGCCATACGAAGAAGACAAGGTTTCCTCAGAATGTTTTTTATTACTGATGATGTCTTGAATGCTTGCTATTGATGGGCTTTCGAAAGTGGATAATTTTAAACATTAAAGTGACTATGCTTGGACCATTGTGTGATGTCTGTCAGAAATTGTTGGTTCATACAATTCTTATTGAATCGCAACTTTCCTATAGAAAACTGTCTATATGACCTTCTTAAAGTCAAAGATAATTTTCTATGAAGAGGTTAAATATTGTCTATGGTATATCTTGCAAGTGTGATTGGTTCTCTATTCGATGAATGTGGAACTTTCGCTATCGGAATTTCAGTAATGTCCATGAAAATATAAATTGAGTGAAGCAAAGAATTTCACGTAGTATTGTGATGTCTAAGTTTGTCTAGTGTGGTCCATTGTGTGGCTGTGAGAGATAAGATGGCCTACAGCCATTGTCCATCTAAACTCGTGATTATTGGTGTTCGAAATGGGAAAGTTTAAATTTCTTGTACGGTCAACAGTGGCATCTTTACTTTCAATGAGCAAACTTACCCATGAGTACTGTTAGTACATTAGAGCATTAAGAGCAGCGGGGCGAGCACGGCCTACTGTGCTGTGTACATGACTCGAGTCACACATTTTATCACGAGTTTGAGCGATAAAACTGTTTTGTCATAAAATGCTAGTACAAATTGACATGATATAATTTATCATGTCTTGTCACAAACGTCTTGGCACGCCCGTGCTCAGCCCGCAGTGGTGGCCCAGTGATAACGGCCGCGACTTGCGAGTCGTACGGTCGTAGGTTTGAACTCAGACAGGCGTTTTACTTTATGTAAATTATTTAATCACTACTGCTCTCAAAACTGTAAATAAAAACATCCTAAGGAAACCATTCCGGTTTCCTAGGGCCAACAATTCGAAGACATTGTGACATCCACCAATTTGCACTGGGCCCGCGTGTTGGATTACGGCCTACTTCCCTCTCACAGAGAGGAGGCCTGTGTCCAAGCAGTGGGAACATTTTAGGCTGATTATGTACTGTACATATATCTCGATTACTAAAAATCTGTTGCCGCTATTTATGAGGTCTATATTACATTTCGACCGTGATTTTTGGGTTAAATGGCCAACTTTGGCGATCTTATTCTGAGAAACTGAAAGACTTCGACAACTTATACTTAGTTACTAGTATAGTTTGTAGCGGTCTTCCTTTTCCCAATTTTTTCTTATCTATTTATATAAAGCCAAAATTCCGAAGCAGTTTCTCGTCAATGCGCCGCGATGGCACTTTTTCGAGCTTGTGGATTGAACTACTGTACATAAGAAAACGAAATGAAATATAGGTTCACAATAATATCTCTTAAATTGTGGTTTAGTTCATAATGGCCTCAGAATTTGTGTTTGTATGGAATATCTATAAAAAAACCCCATTCAAAACCATAAAACTAATAAAAACGCTAAGAATTATTAACTGTACATTTCTCCTTAATGCATTAATATTATTACATAAAATTTATACCAGAATATCCGTTAGTTATTAAGAAATTAAACATATAAAAAAAAAAGTAAAAAAAAAAAACTTAAAATGAACGTAATTGCAACTGCCAAATTGCTACATAATGCAATGCGTCGGCTGCCTAATCTTGCAGAACGCAATTTTTTGATAGGCTGAGATACAAAAGTACATTTTTTTTTTTTGTATTCCAGATATATTTAATTATAAATGGGTCATGGGTAAAGCTGCTCATGGAAAGTGAATATGCCTGAAATTCCTGGCCAGAGTTTATGGGTAATTACGATGTAGTAGTGTTAATTTTGCCATTCGATTATGGAAAAAAAAGTTGATGGTGCAATTATATGGTTGAATGGCAGTCTTGCAGATTGCGTATCTCCGCATGTCGAAGCTCGTTACAGAAGCTCCACTTACTCCAATGTCAATCGTGTCCCCCATCGTTAAAGCTCAAGTATTATTTCATTTATGCGCTTTGGCAATGTCCCGTGGCTCCGAAACTATTTATGTTTTTAACTGTGACTAGTTGCTGGCTAGTACACAAGGCGTGTCTGTCTGTCCGTCCGTCCGTCTGTCCCCAGCTCAGCTCAGAGACTCTTAGTACTAGAAAGCTGTAATTTGGCATGGGTATAAATATAATATTAATAACACCGACAAAGTCGTAAAAGAAAACCTCGAAAAAAAAATTTTTTTAGAGTAGCTCTTTTGCACGTGTGCAAGCCAAAGTGGGGATGATATTTTTTTTTCTCGTCTATCCCATAGTATGGGGTATCGTTGGATTAGCCGTTCAAAAATATTGTGGGGCTGTGAAAATCCTTTTTCTAGTAAGTCCCTTATGAAATGGGGTGGGAATTCTTTACGTCCGGTGCCACACGGAGCGTTGGACGTCGCGTCGGTTAAAAATAGAACCCCATCCTATTAAACTATCACACTAGCTTACTATCTTTCTCACTGCTTTTTAGCCAAAAAATGAGAATAGTTATGTGTACACGAGGATAGAGTGACTAGCTTGCTAGGTTACTAGCACTTTCTTGCTATCCTATTTTCAAATACAAGCCTCGAGTAACTCGGCTAGCAGATAGATTGATATCCAACAAGGATTTCTTACGAAAGCTTCATGATCTGCCATTCCGCCATCTTGTAAGTGAACCTTCGCCACTCATCCACATTGTGGCTTCAGCAACGACTCGCAGTAGTTGCGAAACCAAGCCATTATGTTATTTAAGCCTTACAATTTTATGGCGGTTTGTAGTTATTTTTGCTATATTTTTCACGACTTTTCGTTTACAATTCTGTTTACTTTCTAGATATTGGTTATGGGATTTTATTGTTTTATTTTGACTCTAAAACGGAGCTGAATTTAATACTGGGATCACACGGTTCGATTTTAGTAGAACAACTTTTGTTGTTCAACAAAAAATACTTTGAATTTGAAAATCAATAGGTTATTTGACTGCTATCAAAAATATATATGAATTAATGCTTATTTTTAAAGGTGTTACGAAAAAAGACGATTTGTGAAAAAATAAATAAATTCGGTGGAGAAATGGAGAAGCGCGTGCTTTTGAAATTATTCTACTATCCTTGTCACGCAAAACGATAATTGTACCGAAAATGGCGCGAAGCTACTATGTTGTTCCTGTGTTGTGACGTCACTCGTCAGGGCCTCAAGTCTGCTATTACAATAGTGTCAGAATGGTCGATCATTGATTTCATAATTGTTGATTTTGACAAGTTCGGTAATCTACTATTATAATGGCGTCATTATGATTTTCCAATGGTCGGCCACTGGCACTACATTGAAAGAAATTGCATATATTGGTAATCTCGTACATAATGACAAATGAATGACATTTCTACTAATGGGTTTTATACTAATGGCAATACGACAATGCCATTATAATAACACAATTATATTACGAGAACATTGACCGACCAATGATCGACCATTATGAATTTACCAGATTACGAACTTTTAGCAAAATGACAATGGGATCGTGTTGGAATGACTGAATTTATAAAAATAGCAGACTTGGGCCCCAGATCTGTCTCTGTCTACAATAGACTTTAAAACGCATACAATTTTTTGAGATATCCAAACAATTTTTTTTTACTGCGGGTTATTTTTTTTGTTGTTTTTGAAAAATCTAAATAAAAAAGTTAAAAAAAAAACAATCAAATGCCCTATTGGATTGAATGTCTGTTGAGACGGTTCAAACCGCTTTCGACTTAGCAGTTGATCAACTAAAATCGAACTGTTTGAGCCGGGTAATAAGACACATTTTGCTTTTGTTTTACATAACTTGAGAAGTCTGTAAAATTATCTTTTTTTTTAATTAATAAAATACTTAGGTACTACTACGAACAGACAGACTGCCTGTAGCGTTTACAAGACAATTATGTACAGTCGCCAGCACATCAGATTATACCAAACTGTCCCATTTCTCCAAATGATTTTAAACCTTAAAATGTTGGAGGATAACTTCAAAATCGAATGAGAAAATTTGACAGTTTGTGGTAACTTGATGTGCTGGCTCATTGAAATCTTAGAACCGGTTATTTGTAGCACAGATAATAAATATCTTCTGGCTGTATTCTACACAGGTGGGCCTTGCCACGCATAAAAAAAAACATTCATATGCTAAGTTTTTAGTGTTTATTTAATCAATATTACGATTATAGTTTACTTTGATTTATTTATTTAAGTAAAAACAAACAGTTTTATAGCTTAAAAAGAAAATCGAACTATTTCCATCTATACAATTAAAAATTAAATGCTGTTCGTAGGTAAGCGTATTTATTGAGAACGGCTGGACCTATTAGGCTAATTTTTAAAATGTTCGTAATAGTCCGAATAAGGTTTTTAAGGAACGAAACATTGGAAATAGTCTCCCGAAACATTGAAAAAATGGGAACAACTGAAAGTCCTTTTTTCAATGGGATTTTTGTATGAACTATTCTTTGGACAGGACGTCTGTCGGGTCAGCTAACTGTTGTCTATGTCTCGAAACTACACTGCTGTAGTACAGTGTAGTTTCGAGACATAGACAACCTAACTAATATTATAAATGCGAAAGTGAGTTTGTTTGTTTGTTACGCTTTCACGCTAAAACGGCTGAACGGATTTGGATGTAATTGGGCACATGGGTACACCATGACCTGGGTTAGGACATATGATACTTTTAATCCCGGTAGTACGTTTCCGTGGGATAATTTTCGACGTCAACGCGGACGTAGCCGCGGTTAAAAGTTAGTAATATTATAAAGAGAAAGGTTTGTATTTTTTATGTTTATATTTTGGTTTTTAATAGATAAACTCAAAAACAAATGGACCGATTTAAAAAATATTCTTTCACCAGTAAAATGTTCTATTATCTATCACCTGAATAACATAGGTAGGCTATTAATTTATAAAGATATCACGCGGGCGAAGTCGCTGGCGGAAGCTAATAAATACAGTCAAAACGAGTATTAACATATATTATTTTTGTTTTAAATCTGTTGATTTGATCGAATTTTTATCACTTTAATTTGTTATTTTTGGTGTCATTGGACTTGGTCAAATGCAGTGAAGATAAAAAAAAGTAATCATCATGTCATCAGTTGTCATTTTAGGTGACAGATTTTATAGCTTGATATAGAAAGCTGATGATTTATTACCGCCAGATGGGGTAATCTTGGCCATAGATAAAAGCTGATGTAACACGGACACTGCTTTTTAGATTTTTATTTTATTGTCACCATAATTTAGATTGTATTATGTTTTAATTTTATTGTCCCATGTGGTGCCGGACGTAAAGAATAGCACCATCCCATTTCTTCCCGTGGGTGTCGTAAAAGCCGACTAAGGGACTTACTAATAGAGAATGGGCAGCAGCGTTTCCTATGCATTTAAACACCATACTGCGATCGCCAACCCGCCTGCCAAGCGTGGCGATTATGGCAAGCCCCCCTTTAGGGGAGGCCTATGTCCAGCAGTGGACGTCTTTCGGCTGAAATGATAAATGATGTCACCATAAAGTAAGTGAGGGATAGATGTTGTAGTCCAGCATGGTCCGTAGCTTCTACACAGTGGGCCACTGACCCAAGAGGCCAAGAACGAATGAATAAAAACAGCCTCAATGCTTATCTCAAGTTGGTCGTGACAATCGATTGAGGGGAGTAGGTTACTAAGGTGTTTTATGCTAATCGCAACTGTTTTCTGTTACCAACAGACTGCATGCCACCGTTTGGACGTAAATTGTGGCGGTTTACCGACATTTTGATAGACTTCAATCTGGTCAGCAGAAATTGTATTGTATTTATTAGCAAGCCTCAGCAAAATGCAGGATTATTATAACGGCCGTCTGAAATATATTTTCACATAATCAGACATTAATTTAAAACATGACCATTGCTTACACCTACACCTTCAATGACACATTAAAAAAATCATTCGTTATCGATGTTTGGGCGGGACCATCGAATGTCAATCGGTCACTGACCTCGGTTTTGGCGGGAGAAACTCGACGGGCGAGATTTTTTTTCTTTGCATTTTACTTTCTCGCGGCATATACAAGTTTTGGAGGCTGCCAATGTCGCATCTAGAATGAAATAAGCCAACGAAACGTGCAAATTTGATTTGATTCAGTACTCTACGCTTGTTTTTTTTTTATTATACGGAAAGTTTCGAAATTGTGCGATACCTTTTCATCTAATACTTTTTGGCACTGCTTAAGTAATTATAATCAATCTTTTATTGCGTTCCGTTTCACATGTTTTATTTATCCACATAAATAGTAATTTAATTTCATGCATCATGTTTTGACGTTCAAAAGTGCCTCTTATGTGCCTATTTGAAATAAATGGTTTGACTTTGACTTTGACTTTTTGATGCAATGTGAATCCAGCGAAGCCATTTCTCTCTAGAGTCGACTCTAGAGGAATCAATTCAAAGTTCGAACCTGATAAAGCTGTCAAAATTTTTTTTTTTTTGTCAAGCTTTATTTGACGTCTCGTTAAGTAGGCTTTTAAATGTTTAATTGCTATTCGGTACCTTCCTACGCAATTACTATACGAGATACCTTCATTAACCGGTCCCGTATCAGTCTGATAGCTGAATGATTGAACTAAATGTAATGAGGGCCACTCAGCTGATTGTGTGAAAGCTACAACCTTGAACGAGCGTCGCGATGTGAATGGGCGAAGTGACCTAGAAGCGGCGCTGTCGAATTGTCGATACTTAAGTTCTAGCGGTGAATTTGAATCTATGTCTACGCATAACCATTACCTACGCACATACAGAAGACTACCGCCTCGCGCCCCACGGTTTTTATGACTTGATACAACATAGTGCTTTCTTTATTTTATGTCGCATTAATATTAATTTATTCAACACTTAAACCTTCCCAAATAGATTCTCTAATAAATGATGGCGAAAACCTCATCAAAATCTGTTGCGTAATTTAAAAGAACAACGCGGTTCGGACAGCAGACACGAAAAACGACTTTAATTTTTTATGTAAAAAAAAAGAAAAGAAGGAAAAATATTTTATTAGGGACACGCACAAGAAATACAAAAATAGCATTTAAACTAACAATATCCACAAATAAAAACAATCAAGACTTGTGCGATGCCAAAAAGGCTCCTATCTCAGCATAATGCTGCGATATTTAAAAAATAAATACCGCAGCGCTGGTATTCTGATAGGGCCCGCACACTTATAGACCCCACTAGGGTAATAAAATAACACGATAAATAAAAAACAAATATAAATAGAAAACGTACACGCAATTAATGTTACCAATGACTCACGCCCGACACTCGAACTAACTCTGTATAGATGATGATTTATTTTTGCAGGATATTCAAGGGGCCCTGTCTGCCATGAATATTTGCAATAGTTTGTTTATACACCGTGGCATTTTAATCGTCTTACAACGGCAGCCCACTTCATGTATCCAATGACTACTAATCATTCATGAAAGTAAAAAAAATATTTATTAACATTTAAATATGCTTTTTTTTTAATATTATTCATTATGACGCGTGATGTACTTCGAAACACCCTGTTATGAGCGCGGTGCGAGCCTAGCGCTCCATTCCGCGCCGCCCTTGGATCGCAAGGCTCGCACCGCGCTCGTAACAGGGTATTTCAAACTACATCATGCGTCATAATGAATAATATTTTTTTAAACATTATTCAAATGTTATTAAAAAAAAAAAACTTTCATGAATGACTAGTAGTCAATGGATACATAAAGTGGACTGCCGTTGTGAGACGATTAAAATGCCACGGTGTATAATGACCTAATTGGTGATGTTCTTCAGAATGGTAAGGTGCGTAGTACTCGCAACCGGCTTGCGTGTATGACCCTGGGCCTCAAGTCTGCTATTACAATAGTGTCAGAATGGTCGATCATTGATTTCATAATTGTTGATTTTGACAAGTTTGGTAATCTACTATTATAATGGCGTCATTATGACTTTCCAATGGTCGGCCACTGACACTACATTGAAAGAAATTGCATATATTGGTAATCTCGTACATAATGACAAATGAATGACATTTCTACTAATGGGTTTTATAATAATGGCAATACGACAATGCCATTATAATAACACAATTATATTACGAGAACATTGACCGACCAATGATCGACCATTATGAATTTACCAGATTACGAACTTTTAGCAAAATGACAATGGCATGACAATGGGATCGTGTTGGAATGACTGAATTTATAAAAATAGCAGACTTGGGCCCCAGATATGTAAACGTAGGCGAAGCAAAAGAAGTATGTAAGGAGCGTAGCAGGTGGCGTTCTATAGTTTCTGCCTACCCCCATGGGAAGAAGGCGTGAGTTTATGTATGTATGTTAAGTTCTAATACTTTTAATAATGCGATTGCCTTAGAAATTGCTTACTGATTTTGACTAACGATTTTTTTTTAATAAAACTAATTTTGCCCCAAAACTTTTAACTGCCTCGTTGGTCTAGTGGTCTCAGCATGAGGTGCTGGGTTCGATTCCCAGGCCGAGCAAAGTGTTATTGGGTTTTTCTATCTGGAATTTCACAGTAGCAGCTCGGAGTTCGAATTTGTGCCCGGTTGATGGCAATAGGCTCGCTCCTATTACATGGGACTTAAACATAACTGGCGAAATGTGGGTGTACTAAAGGTACACCTCTGCCTAACCCTACGGGGATTACCGGCGTGATGATATAATGTTACTGTCAACAAAATTCAGGGATGTAACACCATAATATTTATAAATGATTAATTTCCACCCCTAAGCAGCATTACTAAGGGATTCCAAGTGCCGATGAAATTATATAGCCCATTTTCTTTACCTAAAATAGTTTACTCCGAACTTAAGAACATGAGTTTATGAGGTTTATATTATCTTCTACATTATGGAAGGCTGTATGTTTCGATTAGGACTACATTATGCGAGGTCACTCACCTGCTTTATAACTGGATTCTTTATTCACTGTTTACGTATTGGAATTCCCATATTATTATTGATTTGCAAGCGAAATTAAAGAAAAAATATTTATTCTGCAGAAACAAGAACCACATTACAAAAAAAACCGGCCAAGTGAATGTCGGACCACGCGAAATGAAGGGTTCCGTAGTTGGGATGAATTTATCCCAAGAACAAACTTAACATTGTAGTTGAAAAAAATGATCCTCCATACATTCCAACTGCAAATGTAAGTTTGTACGCACAATATTGAGTGATTTTCCATGTTATTTTAAGATCACAGACTTCTTATAGGTTTTCCTGTAATTTATAAGTAATAACTATTTTCCGTGCTTTTTTCAAAATTTAGTACTCAGTACTTTCGGAGATAAGGTGGAGGAATGGTAATTTTTCATCTATTTTCTTAAATAACTTCAAAAGTATTAATTTTAAAATTATAAAAAAATATATATGAAATCCTTAAAACAAGTCCTTTCATTTGATATGTCACACGGTACAGTCAGCAAAACACTTTTTTTATAATTTTCTAATTTGCCCCCAAAAATGACTTCTATATTTGAAATTAATTTACTTATGTAACACGTTTGTGTTTGGGTCACAGAAGTTCATATGTGTACCAAATTTCAACTTAATCGGTCCCCTACATTAGGAGCAAATCACCTGTGACACACGGACAGACAGACAGACAGACAGGCAGGCAGTACACAGACAGATACACGAGTGATCTTATAAGGGTTCCGTTTATTCCTTTTGAGGTACGGAATCCTAAAAAAGACAAAATACACACACTGATACACAGCAGGCAAATGTTATTTGTAAACTGTACTATACAAAATGTCCCAGAATTAACGCACTTTGATGTGTAATATCTTTCCTCTTGCTTTCTGTGGGAGTGATTTCGTGAAAAGGGACGGAAGTGTAACAGGAAGTGACAGATTAAGCATGGAATAAGTAAGTACTTTTTAATAGCATGGAATTAGTGTACTTACTCATGGAATTGGTAAGTAAGTACCTACTACATAGATTCTAAGTAGCGCGGGTCAAGTTTCAACCAACGGGCGACCACTAGTAATTCGAATAAATAATTCAGTATTTAGCTTTTTAAAATTTTGAAGTTAATTTCTGTTGCTGCTCCTCAGTCCATATGTTACACATAATTATGCGAGTACTGTAAGGCTCACTCGTTTTTTAGTGTTCCATACCCGAAGGATAAAATGGGAACCCTATTACTAAGGCTCCGCCGTCTGTCTGTCCGTCTGTCACCAGGCTGTATCTCATGAACCGTGATAGTTAGACAGTTGAAATTTTCACAGATGATGTATTTATTTTGCCGCTATAACAACAAATACTAAAAAGCAGAATTAAAAAAAAAATATTTAAGGGGGCGCCCATACAACAAATGTGATTTATTTGCTCGTTTTTGCTCGATATTGATAACGGCAACAGGTAGACGCTTGAAATATTCACAGAATATTTAGTTATATATTCACTTTTAAAATAAATAATTAAATTAAATAAAACAAATACTTAAGGAGGGCTCCCATACAACAAACGTGATTTTTTTTGCTGTTTTTATAGATAATGAATGGTACGGAACCCTTCGTGCGCGAGTCCGACTCGCACTTGGCCGGTTTTTTTATGGCAGCAATCGGGTCTGGGCATTGCTCTGACCTGACTGACAATCACTATTTACTAAGTCCATCAGACTGAAACACCCTGAAAGTTATGTTTTAATAAACCAAGGTTAAATCCTTACCCAAAGTATTACATACACTTGGAATTTGCGTGCTAACAACCGTTACTGTTAACATGCACCTATTTTACACAGCCAATCAACTGATTATGTCAATTCATTCAGCACGACTCGACATGACTGTATGCTCGTATGTCACGCTTTCGTCTCGGAAACTTATCGTGTCGCCATCATGGCCGCCGCGCTCTGGCCGAAGTGCGGATATATTTTGTTGTTATTTTCGGAAAGGAAATTAGGTAAAGGTCGGTGTGCTTTTTTTAGATATATTTCTTGGATCTTATAGGATCTCTTTAACATATCTTTCTAGCCATAATATTCTTCACACAGTCCATCCATCTTTCCTTTGGTGCCTCATAAATACTTATTTCTTAGGTATCGTATTACCCAGTAACTGGGTTACGGAGGTCAGATAAGCATTCGCTTCATGTGAAATACTGGTATTCAGCTGCATCTGGTTAGACTGAAAGCCTACCCCCCCCCTAACATAGTTGGGAAAAGGCTGGGCAGATGATATTGATGATAAACTTATTTCTTACTAGCTGCGCCCCGCGGGTTCACCCGCGTAAGTCTCGATCCCGTGGGAATATCGGGATAAAGAGTAGCCTATGTCTTAATTCAGGGTGTCAGCTACCTCCATACAAAATTTTATCAAAATTAGTCCAGCCGTTAGAGCGTGAAGAAGTAACAAACACACACACACACACACACACTCACAAACTTTCGCCTTTATAATATTAGAGTGATTGTGAAGTGTGATGTGATTAGTGTGATGATTCTATCCATTCACGTAACACCACAGATCCCTCTTAGCATTCTCATCTCAGCTGCATGCAATTACCTTTCATTAATACAAGATCTACAGAATGAAACAGAAACACCTACACCTGCAAAATACAGTTTGATCAAAGACATTTAAATAATTATGCTTACGACATAAATTTCTTTGAGTTTGTTGTCTATTTGATGCATATTATATGTCGTAGGCAATTTGTATGACACCGCTTTTTACAAATGGCGTCATCCGTTTAAAAACGCAAAATTAAAATTGCTTTGTCACTAGGTATACAATATACCACAAAATTTGATGGACAATTAAAACGCAGTTTACAAAATGCCGCGGCATATTGAAGTATTTAGTTCTATGTCGCCGACTGCTACCTTGGCACCGCTCGCTACGCTCGCTCGGCTCGCGCGCGGTTAGGCACAGTTCTAACCTAACCCATTTGGTCGGGGTGCCCGGCTTAGTTACTGCGACCAATTCGTCTCGGGCGTGGTTGATCACAGTTCCAACCGAACCTACAAGAATAATCATTGTCGAAATTATATCAATTGAACGTGTTGCCAAATTGCCTTCAGCATATTTCATAACTGCGAGTGTTTGTAAACGGACGACGCCATATTATGTATAATGACAAATCATAAAATCTGCCTGCGACACATATGTTATTGCAAAATTCATAAAATTCTGCTGACATTAAGAAAAAACAAAAGACGATGTATGTTTTCAAATTCCGAATAATCTCGGCGTTGTTGATACATTTTGTTTGTGAATAACACGTTTATGAAGTTTGTATTCATTGCAGGTATTCATTCATACATAATTACTCGTGATACGTTGAATTATTTGTTTTATATTTCTACTTAAATTATTAGCTTATAAACCACACACTAGATCGTAGATCTAGCGCATGAGATCCTGGGTTCTATCCCTGAATTTCTCCGTATCGAGCAGCCCGGAGTCTGGATTTGTTCCCGGTTACTGGCATTTAGGCTCACCCCTTCTTACAAGGAAATTAACATGACTGTAGAAATGTGTGTATTGTTCACCTAAATACAGGGCCTCAAGTCTGCTATTACAATAGTGTCAGAATGGTCGATCATTGATTTCATAATTGTTGATTTCGACAAGTTTGGTAATCTACTATTATAATGGCGTCATTATGACTTTCCAATGTCAAAGTCAAAGTCAAACCATTTATTTCAAATAGGCACATAGGAGGCACTTGTGAACGTCAAAATTTACAAAAAAAAAATTGAATTGATTCTAGTTGCCCCTTCCAAAAGGTAGATTCGTATGGAGAAAAATGGGCAAGAAACTCCACCGTTACTCTTTTAAAAATGTTTTACAACATTTGGTATTGGTACATCAATTATATAATGATATGTGAAGACGATGCACCTAGAATAAAATTACTATACCATAATAGGTAAAACGAATTAAAAACTAATCAATGAAAAATAACTGCAATGGTAGGCCACTGACACTACATTGAAAGAAATTGCATATATTGGTAATCTCGTACATAATGACAAATTAATGACATTTCTACTAATGGGTTTTATAATATTGGCAATACGACAATGCCATTATAATAACACAATTATATTACGAGAACATTGACCGACCAATATGAATTTTATCAATTAAATTTTTTTTTTTAATCAAAATGACAATGGCATGACAATGGGATCGTGTTGGAATGACTGAATTTATAAAAATAGCAGACTTGGGCCCCAGATTACGAACTTTTATCAAAATGACAATGGCATGACAATGGGATCGTGTTGGAATGACTGAATTTATAGAAATAGCAGACTTGGGCCCCAGATGTGATGTTATGCACCTACCTATGTACCAAACTAAACACGACAAACGCCGAAATGTCTTTGCTTAACATGTCATTCTCAAATCCCTTCTTCGCAGTGAACTGACACTGTAACAAACAAGTTGAAACTCCTCTGTAATTATGCCTTGGGGCAGGTATCGACTTTGATATTTCCATTGTCCGTGACTCCCAAGGCACGCCAAGGCCCTGCCTAATAACGGCTATTAGAGATTCACAGGAGCTTGTACTACGCACCTTTTGCTGCTGCAATTTGAAGGATTCCTTTCGATTATTATGAGATTTAATTTAGTAGAGTAGCAATTAGAAGGAGTACTTGGAGTTCCTACCTATATTTATTTAAACATATAAATAACCTGACGCCTGTATGTATAGGTACCTACACCAATTAACATTCCTCAGTTATTTGGATACAAGTTCTACGGGTGATCTTAGGGGTGTCATCCTACTGCATATATATAGCAATCTAGAATTCGGGCTGTCTAAGAAAGAAAAAAACCCAATAACAAAAACAAGTCCGACCCAGGAATCGAACCCACCTCTTGCGCAGCTCCATCGATCTTAGTACCAGGTTCAATTAAAATTATTTTTAACTAGCTACCGACTCCTGCTTTGCACGGTTGTTACGACTTGACAACAAGTTGAGATTTATTTATTATTTGTACGAGTAATTGAATATCAATGTATTACACACTTAAACTTACCGGAATAAAATCTCTAAATGATGGTTAAAACCGCATCAATCTGTTGCGGAGTTCAGAAGAACAACGCGGTCACACAGACAGACAGACACGAAAAGCGACATTAATTTATAATATAATAAGTGTACGTGTAGATATAGAGGTATCAGGAGGAAACCGGCATGTCCTAGAACAAAAAAATCGAAGACATGTGACATCTACCAAACTGCACTGGGCGCGCGGGGTGGAGTACGGCCCACTCCCTTTCACAGAGAGGAGGCCCCGTGTCCCAGCAGTGGGAATATTATAGGCAGATTATACAATGTGTCCCAGGGATAAGTGACCGCCCGGCGTTTTTTGAATATTTGTACAAAATTATTAATAATTACATTTATATTTGTGACTTAGCGGCTTTAGTTTTTTTTTTATGATTTTTTTTCTTTTTTTTGTAAAGACGCGTGACGTGCTGCAGTTTTTTTACTGACTAGCCGACATCATAGTTTATCAATTAAAATCATTAAACATAACTAAAATGTAGTAAAACATTTATTAAATAAAAAAGAAAATTAAAATTCGAAGAAAAAAAAACTCTTCTTTTCAGTTTTTTCAAAATAAATCTAAAAAATGCCCCCTTAATATCACATTTTTTTATTAATAATTTTGTCCAAATATTCAAAAAACGCCGGGCGGTCACTTATACCTGGGACACATTATATAGATGCACGACTCCTATAGACAGTGATCGCATATCAAAGTTAGGTCCTTGCAAAGTAATACTTTCTAGGTGACACGGTCTTCGTTATATATGGCTGAGTTAACGGGCCGAGACCATATTGTTTCACTATTCATTAATATTTAAATTAATCGATGGATTGGTCGGAACTAGCAAGTAACGCTAATAAGTGAAAATGGTGCTGGGCAATGTCAAAAAAATACAGGGTGATCTCTCTTGATCGGTCAACAGACTGCAATAACAGTTAGGTTTAAAATATATTCAATTTTTGCAACATCCTGTCTAAAGTCGTGAAGATAGAGTTATTAGAAGGGCTTCAAAGAATTACTGTGAACGTTAGATGCGTCTTCTTCAGTGTCACCACTTGCAAAGTTCCTAAACAAAATTAAAATATTTTATTTCACATAAACTATGGGCATTTATTTATGAAACGTCAGAAGCTAGGTGCACGGTTATAAAAATGTATTTATATTGTTATTGAATTATAAAAATGTGTATATATTATTATTTGAATGAGTAATACTAAATTATTGAAATTACTAACGTAAAATTGTGTCAATAGCATCGTTATTTTAATTTTAATTTGTAATGTTAAATAACCTTCAAATTTGCGATGCCTGGAAAAGGCCGCTAAGTTGTAAGTGCCTACGGTATATAATAACACCAAAATGTACACTTAGTTTGCAAATAAATCTTTGACTTTGACTTCCAATTGGTCGTTTCCTATGGAGAAGAGCCGGCAAGAAACTCCACGGTTACTCTTTTAAAAAAAGTTCTAAAGTTCTATGGTGTGTTCCAAGAGTAGGTATCTGATGAAACTGTAAACAAACCCAGTTCAGGCTAAATTCTTACGCAGTCCCTCACTGAAGGGAATTATCTACTACCACTTCTTGCAACAATTATTATTTGAATAAATTGTACCTACTTAATTGAAAAATATAGTACGCACGAATAGCACCATCCTATTTCTTCCCGTGGGTGTCGTAAAAGGTGACTAAGGGACTTACTAGAGAATGGGCAGCAGCGTTCTCTATGCATTATATATATATTTTTAACACCATATGCGCTTACCCGCAAGCATGGCTATTATGGCAACACCCCCTCCTTTTGGTCCCGGCCTGTGTCCAGCAGTGGATGTCTTTCAGCTGAAATGTTTAATAAATGATGATGAATTGAAAAATTGACGACGAAAATTTAGATTATAAAATTAATCTCAATTGTTAATTTTAAAACATTTTTAGGGCGATTTTAATTATAATTTAGAAAGAAAAAAGAGAAAAAAAGAAAAAAAAAATATTTGACCCAAGTTAAGGCACACAATATTCACACAAAAAACAGAAAAAATGCTTAAAATAGTATTGAGTGCCTCACGGCTGCGCCAAATAGGCCCAGTTCAGCAATTAATGCCAGACAACTAGTGCCTGACGCTGGTTTTCAACTGGACCTTATGTTACGAGGACGTCTTACGGATGTAAATCAGTTTATAGGTAGTGTGTAAATATTTAAATAAAATTAGATAGATATGTGTAACAAATAATAATATAAACCATTACTAATATTTTGTTTAAAAAAGAAATACAATAAAAATAATTATAGTTATTCATAGAGTGGTGTTTAAGAAATAAATAAATAAAATAGTATGGATGCACAAAAAAATAATGGATTGTTGTCGATAAGTAAAAGATAACCTTAACATAATTTATATTAATGAAACATTCAAATTGATCATGTCTAGCTTCCGTTGCGCATCCATGAGGTACTGTCGTAGGCATTTTCTAAATGTGTCTTTTGTATTTCGGGTTAAAATATTCAAATAATCAAATCAAAGCACTCAAATTGTAAGTGGCACTACAAATTGGCATCCACTGGTGCATTTTCTGATCCATTCGCTTACAATTTCATCAGAAACTTTTGGAACAAGGTATAATGGTCAAGGTTTGTCTAGGCCAACTGCAAGCCACATTGATTTCGAACCTTTCCCAACACACAAGTACCAACAAACTGCCCATATCGGTGCGCACATTCAGATGCGCATACGCCGACGATTAGTACACAGCGCATGCGCGTCGCAGTGCAAATAGACAGCGTTTGCATAGCTGGCCGTAGAAAGTAAGACGACAACTTCGTTGCGTTATGTGTATTCATTACGATTGCTATTAAAGGGATGGGCAGGGATCTAGGTGGCATTTTTGTGTAAGTCTTAGAGCTTATATTAAAGATTTGTGTGTTGATAAGGGGCTGGGCGGGGGACTTGCCCTAGGTTTTTGAAAGCCTAATAATGGGTTTAATTATGAAAGCATTAAAGTTGCAGCGAGTGTTGCAATATTTCGGCCATATCGTCCCAAAGCCAGCCGAGGATGCATATCCGGTACGGTTCTAATAATCCTTCCATATCCCAAGGGCACGTCTTCGCTACCATTATCGCGCCCCCCGGTCTACTCTTTGATATACAATGGTCTCTGTAGTTCCATGAAACATGTGGCTCCTAGGGCTAGTGTGAATCTTTGGGTTCATGCGAGTAATCGTATCTGGTTTAACCACGCTGCGGTTGGAGCATGTCATTCATTCATCTCGTCCGAAAGCCATCCGACAACCAGAAGGAGACCCAATGGACGTAACCTTATACGATGGTCTGACCAACAGAACCAACATCTAGACACCAAGATCTCCGACGCATTACAAATAACACAAAGATCGTCTAAAGAGGCGCTTGTGATCAGCCGCACGGGTCGATAGATCAGGTTAACCTACACTTGCCGTGGTAGGTCCGTGGATGGGTGACCATCTTTAAATTCAAATTCAAATTCAAAAATTTATTGCTCAACACAGTACATAATAATAACATTTCCAGATGTCAAGTGAATGCACAGTCCACTGTGTTGTACCAATTCAGGCATGCAAAATTCATCATTAAAATTATACAATATCAATTTCATAAATTACAAAAGAAAGTCAACACATAATTAAGAATAAACAAATTAAAAATAAATTCAATAAAATTGTTTCAATAATAATAAAATAAATCTGACTCAAATATTCACCATATTTATATTTATATTATACACACAAATCTCCATCTGACAGGTATTCATTTAAAGTGTAGTATGTCTTACTTATGAGTCGATTATTTAGTTGCTTCTTTAATACATTGACATCTTTAATACATAACAAAGCATTAGGTCATTTATTATAAATACGTGGTGCTTTTTTGTGTTGCCTGCTGCTTATTTTATTTCTATGTCGCGAGCTGTGTAATTTTTCAAATAAATGCAAGTTCGTCTTAACAAATAAAGCCACCTCATATATGTATAGGCAGGGTACTGTTAGTATGCGGAATTTCGCAAAGACCGCTTTACATACCAAGAACCCTCCGTGCCTCGGGAAGCACGTTAAGCCGTTGGTCCCGGATGTCATTTGGGGATCTTTGACAGTCGTTACGGGTCGTCAGAAGCCCGGTCTTACCAAGGAGTATCGTATTACCCAGTAACTGGGTTGTGGAGAGCAGTGGTGGCCCAGTGGTTAACGGCCTCGACTTACGAGTAGTAGGTCGTAGGTTCGAACCCAGACAGGCGCTTTACTTTGTGTAAATTATTTCATCACCACTGCTCTCAAAACGGTGAAGGAAAACATCGTGAGGAAACCGGCATGTCCTAGAATTTTAAAATTCGAAGACATTTGACATCTACCAACCCGCACTGGGCCCCCGTGGTGGGTTACGGCCCACTCCCTCTCACAGAAAGAGGAGGCCTGTGTCCCAGCAGTGGGAACATTATAGGCGGATTATGTGGGTTGTGGAGGTTAGATAGGTAGTCGCTCCATGTAAAATACTGGTGTTCAGCTGCATCAGGTCAGACTGGAAGCTGGCCCCAGTGTAGATTAAAATGCGAACTTTCTTAAAAATACGGGAATTGCCCACCTGGAGTTTGACTGTGTGTTCGTAAATTGTGAAATGTGTTGATCATTCTTTCTAAATCTGAGTGGGTCTTATCGTGAGGAAGTAAGATCTAAAGAAAGTGTTGCTTTATCAGTCTTCGGATGATATATCGTTCATTAAACATCGAGACAACTTTGACCTTTTTGTAGGTTATACCTCATGACTTTGTTCAGTAGACCATGATTGGTGTACGTATGTAGTCCGTGCCAATAGTCTAGCGTCTAATGATGCAAAAAAAAAAATTGTATAACTAATCATAAAAAATACTTTCCGAATGACATCTCCGTCAGTCTTTGGTGTGGGTTTCATGTTTGTTAGGTTAGGTACTTTTGTTTAAGAATTTTTTGTATTTTCTTTAGTATGTAACTTTTTTTGGTCGCTAACAAATAAAATTAAATTAAATCTATTTCGATTGCGAATAATAAAGATATTAGTTACACAATACCTTTGTAATATACCAGAATATTGTAAACTAACGCGGGGAGGGGACGCCCTAGGAGGACATAATAAAATATAGTGACCTAATTGGTGATGTGCGTAGTACACACAACCGGCGTGCGTGTATGACCAGGGGCTCAAGTCTGCTATTTTTATAAATTCAGTCATTCCAACACGATCCCAATGTCAAGCCATTGTCATTTTGCTAATAGTTCGTAATCTGGTAAATTCATAATGGTCGATCATTGGTCGGTCAATGTTCTCCTAATAGAATTGTGTTATTATAATGGCATTGTCGTATTGCCATTATTATAAAACCCATTAGTAGAAATGTCATTCATTTATCATTATGTACGAGATTACCAATAAATGCAATTTATTTCAATGTAGGGCCTCAAGTCTGCTATTACAATAGTGTCAGAATGGTCGATCATTGATTTCATAATTGTTGATTTTGACAAGTTTGGTAATCTACTATTATAATGGCGTCCTTATGACTTTCCAATGGTCGGCCACTGACACTACATTGAAAGAAATTGCATATATTGGTAATCTCGTACATAATGACAAATAAATGACATTTCTACTAATGGGTTTTATAATAATGGCAATACGGCAATGCCATTATAATAACACAATTATATTACGAGAACATTGACCGACCAATGATCGACCAATATGAATTTACCAGATTACGAACTTTTAGCAAAATGACAATGGCATGACAATGGGATCGTGTTGGAATGACTGAATTTATAAAAATAGCAGACTTGGGCCCCAGTACGACTCTGTGGTTATTACATTATCTACTTTCCGCTTTGTGTTACTGAAGAAAGCATAAGGAAATGACTCTGCTAAAACTATTTAAGTAGGTAGTAATGTTTATTATGCAAAATCATAGCGCAGTGATTTAGTTTTCATTTTCACTTACAGGCAAGAGTAAAATATAAGATAAAACGACATTTCGTTAGAGAAAATTCAAATTATGCAATTTCATCATCTGGCACCTTTGCCCAGCTATTTTGGGATCGGCTTCTAGTCTAACCGGATTCAGCTGAATATCAGTTTTTTACATGGGTTGACTCCCTATCTGACCTGTACAACTCAGTTACTGGGTAATACGATACTTATTACACAGAGCGACTGCCTATCCAACCCAGTCACTGGGTAAGATAAGATAAGATAAGATAAGATAATATTTATTTTGTAAAACATGAGTACAGTATGAAGGTCTTATAATTATATGAGGTGGCTACATGTTTTGCCATTTATGGCGTACAAAAATTAGATGCAATAGAGAATCAATACAAACCAAAAAAAAAAAAAGAAAGAAATACAATGTCAAAATTTAAATCAAATTGAAATTAAAATGTCAAAATTTAGATTTCATTCAAAATTCAAGACAAGACTAATAGTCAGACTTCCGGAGTTCTGACTACACGTAGCGACTCAGTGTCAAAGACCCACAAATGACAGCCGGGACCAGAGGCCTAATTGCGTAACACACTATCAGTAGGAATCGGGTTCAATTTGACAGTTCAACAACATTGATTGCGTTATTTAAGTTGTTGAGCAGACAATTTTTTCTAACATATGAAGCAATGGATTAGCAATATACTTCAAAATCATTCCGATTCCGATTGAAACCGCGTTACGCAATTAGGGTACAGGATCAAACCTACTTTAAGAGACATGCAGGCCGAGATAATAAAATTAAGATATTGAAAAAATTAAATCACCAGCATACACAATTAAAAAAAAAAATTGAGGACGTATCCAAATTGATCGCATTGTAATATATTATAATAAAAGTCAATCACGATGACACCCACATCGAGTCAGCAAAGCACTCGGATCTCGATACATTGCAAAATGTCACTCGATACGACATCCAGTTTACAATCGCAGCGTGGGAACTACGCATTTCATTCGCACTACGAAGTACGAAATGACTTTGAAATTGCGTGTGCAGTTATGTCGATCTTGATTGAACATAATAAGACAAGATATTTTATTTTATTTTGCAATGATATTTGTCGTAAATTCGTAATTTGACAGATTGGTACGAGTACTTTAGAAGGGAAGGGGAAGAAATATTGGAATTCCGTCTAGCTAGAGTTTCGTCTTCCATAGAACGCACGGACTAAGTAGGTACCTATAGTCTGTTTCAAAAGTATGTCATGAAATTGTAAACAAACCCTGTTCTGTTTAAATTCTCACGCCATCGCTCAATATTGTAATTAGTAACACATTCATTTGTATTTAGAAGGCTTCAACTTTATATCTCACAGTTTTTCCAAAAATTATTGTTTGAATAACATTACCTTATTAAATTACACACGCAACATCACGCCTGTAATCCCCGAAGGGTTAGGCAGAGGCGCACTTATAGTACATCCACATTTCGCCAGTTATGTTTAAGTCCCATGTAATAGGGGGCGAGCCTATTGCCATCATTCGGGCACAAATCCAGACTCCGGGCTGCTACTGAGAAATTCCTGGTGGAAAAACCCAATAAACTTTGCCCGACCTGGGAATCGAACCCCGGACCTCGTGCTCGCCAGTAGCGCTTGCGACCACTAGACCAACCAGGCTCCAGGACCTATTAAATTGTAATGGAAAAATCATCGACGAAAATTGAGGTTATAAAATTATCCTCAATTTACTTACTAATACTTACTTAGAACTTCGGGTAAGTTAACAGACTTAAAATAATAGTAAATAAAAAAAAATAAAGAGGGAAAACAATTATAATTCTTTTCCCCAATGCTGTTTTTATATGCATCATACTTCAAAAAATTCGACCGTATCGCTGCCAACAGGAGAAGTGCCTAAAAGTCTGACCACGTTGTATGGCAATTTTCATTTTGGGTTCAAGTATTCAAATAATCTACATTCATAAGTACGTTTTCTGATTGTTTATTTGCTATTATGTAAAACACTAGTTAGTTAGTAGACAATGTAGGCTTGCATTAAAATTTCATGACACAGTATTAGGACACGCCCCCTCGAAGATATTATTATTATTATCATTATTAAATTAAGTTATTTAATTTCCTTGCTATTAAACATTGCATGCATCGTTTACTCAATATTATAAATATATTATAAATACTATATACTCAATATTATAATACATTTTAAAAGAGTAACGGTGGAGTTTCTTACCCATTCTTCTTCATACGAAACTAACTTTTGAAAGGGGCAACTAGAATCAATTCTATTTTTTTTTGTAAATTTTAACGTTCAATAGTAGATTATTAACCAAGGGGATAAAGCAGTGTCTTCTGTCGCGGATGTCGTGGATTTAAGTTCACCCAAGACTAAGACAGCTTTATCACCGAGAAAAATACTTTACTTTTCGTACCATTTGCGAAAAAATTAACACAATAATAATATGAGATAAGCATTTATTAAAAATAATGACAATTAAAAATTAACTGAACGTTTATGTATTTGAAGAAAACAAAAACGCGGCAAATTCCTAGAATAATATTTTGTTGTCGGAAAAACAAAGGCATCAAGCTCATACGGCCTCGTCGGTTTTCGTAATTTTATTTAATAATCATAACTGCATAATAAATGCGTATTCCTTTTTCAAAAAGATGTATAATGCTTTATATACAAACTCAATGGTGTAAACACAGACTGTAGTTCAATATAAATTTCGGTAAGTATTCCAAACTTAAATCACATTCTCCCCCTAGAGGATGAATGAAATTCAGTACAATTTTCTTTCCCTGTTTTTAACACATTAAAAATGACTATTGTTATGTTCGCTTTTTGTGGCATAGAATGTCACTTTTTTGAGCAAGTGGTACGAAAAAGTATTTTTTTCAAGTGCCTATTTGAAATAAATAATTTGACTTTGAATTCGATTAATCAATAATTTATTACATTTTGTCAGATAATTTTGGAAAAGAAGTCGTCATAATTTCAAGTTTACTACACATTTTAAAACTTTTTATGCCAGACATAGGTACTTAATTACAAACGTAGCATCGCGTCGCGTGAAAATATACCTACAGAATTCACCTTGACCATGATCACTGCAAAATTGTTTGAAACGTCGCACAGTGGGCCCATACTGAAAATTAGTGGACTTAGGCAACAAAGTTCCTATATCGATGCGATTTTTTTTTATATGACGTGTTATATTATTCCTGACAACTTTTATTCTTATAAAATTTCTTCTAAAGTTGATAGTTTGTCTTGAAAAAAAATAATTAGATTTTTTTGTATGGAGCGAATCACGTTTAATTTTTTTTCTTCAATTGTACTAATATGTTGAGTGTGTGGCCTGAGTATATGATAGCTAGGGTCATTCTCTATCCACGAAAAAAAAATCAGCGCCGGCCATCTGCGGCAGCGCGAGTAATCATTCGGTAAAAAAAAAATAATTTGGAAGAATTTTTTTGTCATTTAAAATAAATTCAAAGCATATTTTTTGTCTCATTTGGCTGTTTTCACCTTCTTTTTAGTTAAATAAATAGTTTTAATAGCGCATACGTACTTAGAACTAGTAATTCTGGTAGAGATTTAGTTATTATTGCATGTTATCGGTACAAATGAGTCATCAATCACAATGCAGGTGCTCTGCATTGTGATTGATGACTCATTTGTTTGTGCGCGCATAACTAATGAGTCATGGAAAAATGCTCGTCTCTGATTGGCTGTGTTATTTTTTAACTACACGTTATCTATTGTTGAATAAATATATCGTAATGTTTCAGGTTATACTAATTTTGTTAATGATAGGTGAAATAATTTAAATTTGTACGGGCAAGTCGTTGATAATTATCTACATAATCAACTGTATGTATATTATTATAGTATAAGTTATCGTACGTATGATCAATATGAAACTGTGAAGTAATTGTAGCCCTGAAAAGGGCTGTTTGTCATATTCCTAACCCTGATGGGCTTTTGTGGGAATAATTTAGAGCCGGATCACATTATTTCTTGTTCCAGAAGTGCTAATTTTCGGACTCTGCTATGAGGCATTCTTCTTCCTCCATAATTTCACTGTCACAGGGAGGCTCAGTAGTCTGTAACAACTGAGTTGCTTCAGGCAACAACTCATTATGAACTTGTTTCATTATTTTAGGCCTTATGTAGGATATGTGGGGATCAGAGCTTATTAGAAGTCCATGGAGGATGTCTTCGTTTGTTGCTATTCTCCCCGTTTTCCGAGTGTGCCTCTCCCTGACGTTTCTGAAGTCCTTATTACGGGCTTCCGAAGCTTCTTCAGATAAGGTACCTAAAACGAATAAGTACATACATTTTAATTTCAAAACGCAATCGAGTCAAATAATACATCAAACTATATTTATTTTTTACTTACCGATTGGCAAAACACCAAAGTGGTTACAGATGTCTGCACCGTGCATTAGAAGTTTATGTACACTAACTGGCATGTAGTACCACGAATAGTGTTGCACGTACACATCAGCTGTTTCTCTACAGTATCTTCTAAATTTTTCACAGTCAATGTTTTTGCCTGATGATATGGCTTGTAGAATAACGGAAAATCTGAAAATCAGATTTTCGTCAATTCCCGTTATTCTGGAAGATCTTTTGTAATCTTGGAAAAAGCGCCTCGCTGTATTCCCGTCGTTTGTAGTTCCAAAACCCTAAAATGGGAAAACAATACTGTAATATACAATACATAGAGATATAATTCACAAACAACATAAAGAGAGCGAAAATTAAATACATACCTGTTTGACTATATCAATCAGCATTCCAGTTTGCTCACGAAACTCTTGCTGTGTGGTATTTTTTTTTGGTTGTTTCAAAGCCTTATGTTCGCCGCGAGCAGTCCAGCGTTGAAAATCCAGATTATAAGATATATGGAGAAGACATTCCATACACCGAATCTTCATATGCAGTGAAGAAATTCCTTGTTTGTAAATTTCTTCACGAAGTGGTTTAGAAGTCAAAGCGTCTAAATTATTCATCTCACTCGGTTTTGCCAAGCAAATGGGACACGTTGCATATGATGGTACTCCAGCAATAATATTGGCCACTTTTCCATCAATCATGGTCATATGCAATTCATATGATACAATAATATTTCCACACTGTGTAGATATTCGTTCATCAATTTGTTTTTTCATCTCAGACTCTTCAGACTTTATAAAGTCAGCTGTCTCCGAAGTGAAAGTGAACTTCACTGGTCGACAGTACAGAGTTGAGCAAGGTGTGGGGGTTCTCCCAAACTAGATTTTCATTCCCAGATGATGGCCTAGTAGACACTAGCCGAAGAGGGACGATGCTTATCATGACTACTGATGAATCATCGAACTCTGTAGCTGTGTTTGACGTTTTCTGTTTATAGTTACTCTGCGACGAAGAACCATCAAGTCCCCATTTCCAGGTCAACTTGAGTTCTTCATTTTGAGACCTATCAACAGTATTTATATCAAGTAATATCCTCTCCACAGTGCGGTCCAATAGCGCTTGCAATTTAATGTGAGCTCCGTTTTCGGTAATCTCCATACTCTCTTGTGGTGGGTAACATCTTTTCTTGGCATTTGCAAGCTTTGGATAAGATGGAAAGGCAGCACAGTTTTCTTCTTTCAGAAATTGTCGAAGAGCTAAGTACTTCCATTTCGAGAGCGCAACTGATGTATAAAGAGCTAAACACTTATCTTCAGAGACAGTACTTAAGCTCTGCTTTTTGAATAGTCTCTCTTCTACTTCGGATAGCGCATCTGGATTACTGGAAAGGTATTCGACCACTTTTGCCAGATTCGTTTTGCCGTTGTCTTTCAATTTTGTTATGTACCAGTGCTGCAACTATTCTTTGGAATTTTCTTCTACTATGGAAGTAGAACGTCTTTTCTTTTGCTTATTACTTAACTCTTCGAACGGTTTTCTGTGCTCCTTTTCTGTAGATGTTCCCGCTTCCGCAGTACATACTGCAAGAGTAGGAACATGGCAATCTATATCCACAAGCTCAGATAAGGCTGCGTCCGAAAAGCCCATCACACTTCTCAGATCAACACTGTCACAAACAGGCCAGTTGATGTTTTTTTCCAACCACTTGCGATTAATTACACGATTCATAAAAGTTTTTTGATTTCTACTTGACTCTATCCACTTTTTATTTAAATTTACACAAAAAAGTCGACAGAACTCCTTGATTCGGTTCTTGTCTTCTTCAGAAACTTCGGTAGTCAAGACAGAAATGATACTTTCATACAGAAACATATGATTTTTCAGATCACCGCCACTTCTTAATTTCACAAAAAGATCTAGGTTGGTACAAAATCCAGCCATAGTTCTAATGTAAATATAAAAATACAAGTATTTCACTGTGTTCACAAACAAGCGACAAGAGCGAAACTAGATGGACTTAATGAATGTCTTTATATTTATAGTTAGTGTTAATTACTCAAGTAGTGGACATAACAGTGAGTGAAAATTATTCAGCCAATCAGAGACGAGCATTTTTCGATGACTCATTAGTTATGCGCTTAGCCGAGTGCACAAACAAATGAGTCATCAATCACAATGCAGGTGCTACCGATAACATGCAATAATAACTAAATCTCTACCAGAATTACTAGTTATAAGTACGTATGCGCTATTAAAACGATTTATTTAACTAAAAAGAAGGTGAAAACAGCCAAATGAGACAAAAAATATGCATTGAATTTATTTTAAATGACAAAAAAATTCTTTTTAATTTTTTTTTTACCGAATGATTACTCGCGCTGCCGCAGATGGCCGGCGCTGATTTTTTTTTCGTAGATAGAGAATGACCCTAGCTATCATATACTCACGCCACACACTCAACATATTAGTACAATTGAAGAAAAAAAATTAAACGTGATTCGCTCCATACAAAAAAATCTAATTAATTTTTTTCAAGACAAACTATCAACTTTAGAAGAAATTTTATAAGAATAAAAGTTGTCAGGAATAATATAACACGCCATATAAAAAAAAATCGCATCGATATAGGAACTTTGTTGCCTAAGTCCACTAATTTTCAGTATGGGCCCACTGTGCGTCGGTAAACAGCGTAGTTAACATTCTTTATTACCAGCTTTTTAGCAATTATTGTAAATCAAATCTTTCTATCTGAATGATTTATTGCGTCATTGTACTCAGGTGTAAATCACACGTGTCAGTGTATTGTCAGCATTCCTAATGGTGATAGCTTAGCACGTAGGCTCCGGAATAATAAATTATCTGGCAGAGACTGAGTTTATACATATTATTTGAGCTTACGGTAGTATACAATGTTTAACTGAATTAATGCACATTATGAAATAAATTTGTTCAGAATCGTTTACTGAATCGATTTCTGTAATCTACCCATAACGGGGTGAAAAAGGGTAGTCAGTTTTACAGGGGAGGATTTTACTGCGTAGATTGATTAGCTCGATAATTGGTATAAAAACTACAACGACTACCAGTCAAATAATAATTTGTCACAAGCGATGTTTCAATAATCAACCCCTTTTTGAAAGGGGCGATAAAGTTTATATGAAAATAATCTTATTTCTTTTGTATATTATTAATAATTTTATTACAGAATAAATTTACATTCCATACATTGTAGGAGAGCTCTAAAAAGGCGTTTTTGAAAATTTTATCTTTAATGGGGTGTTTAGATTATATGAAAAATCTTATTTAACGAAATTTGTCATAATTTTTACTTTTAATCCCGGCACTACGTTCCCGTGAGATTTTTCCGACATCCACGCAGGCGAAGCCGCAGGCAAAAGCTAGTCTTTAATATAGGTTATATTTTATTCCAGAAATATTTTAAACTACGTAAATTACTGTCACACTTCCGCTGTATAGTCAAAATAAATAAAAATGAATGGAGTACCTAATACGCTAGACCCTTGTACGCGTGCGACTGCGTGCGTGCGTAGATTTGTATTGTGACCACGATAATAAATAAACAATGTTTTATACATAATAGTATAAAAGCTATGTATGTTTTCATCATCATCATTCATCACTTCAGCCGAAAGACGTCCACTGCTGGACATAGGCCATGCTGGACGCCACGCTTGGCAGGCGGGTTGGCGATCGCAGTATGGTGTTAAAATGCTTAAAGAACGCTGCTGCCCATTCTCTAGTAAGTCCCTTAGTCGACTTTTACGACACCCACGGGAAGAAATAGGATGGTGCTATAAGTAACCTAATATTTTAGTTGGAGTGTTTGGTGGTGTGCGTTAATTCCGGGACATGTTGTATACCTAGCTGAATTGCAATGTTGTATAAATAATAAATAAACATTTTATTTCTCTTGCACAAAGGCGCCTTAAAAATATGAATATATTCCTCCAAGTCTCCCAATCTCCCACAAAGGAATTATCCTTTGTGGAAGACTGGTATCTGCACTAGGAAACCCTGTCAAACAGATTACCCCCCCCCCAAAAAAAAACAGTGTTTGAGTACTAAAACTTGAAGGTAAAATACGAGAATAAGAAAAAATAAGATACGTATGAACCGATACATTACATTTTCCATTCCAGAGTTAGTTCCTAAGTCATCTTTCTCCAGCCTTTATCCCAATATATTCGGGCTCAACGCAACATGTCTTTTCTTCCATACTTTTCTAATAGTCGTCATTTCGGTAGTTAGCCCTTTCTAGCCCCATTCCTCCGTATCACAAGCCCATACCATGACAAACGATTTCCAGACAACTTTTCAGTCACCGGTGCCACTTTCAGCCTTCCTCTTATGTACTCATTCCCCTTGGTCCCTTATTAAAAGCTTATTTTCACGAGTATTTTCACCCCATGAAAGATTGCTAATTCATTGAAAGGCAGCCTGTATAAAGTTTGGTCTCTGTTGCATTTCTACTCGGTGACGTAGTTAGGATTTATCAAAGCCAGCGTGAACTGTCGGCGAACGATTTCTTTTGTTTTTAAACTACCGATGTTTTGCAACATGGTTGGCAAAAAGATCTTTAGTCCCTAGCAAAAAGCAAAGTAGGTATTAAAAAATAATGTTTTTTTTGTGCCTGAACAGTTTACTACGTTGTTTTGTAGTACCTCTCAACTGAGTATTTTTTATATATTTTTAGTTTGTTTATATAATATGTATGCTTTTTGTATTTATTTAAGTATATGTACGTTTTTGCACGTGTGTAAGTTTTATATACAGTACCTATGTCTGTATACGGTGTGGCAAAAATTAAGGGTGTGTGGTATAGACCATCAAACTGAACAAATTTCTCCCGGGGACCAACATCGTAATAACAAAAATATCAATCATCCCAAACAAAACTTCAATACCTACTCGACCAAATGTATGGGGCGACTGAAACTTTTTCACGATTACGATGTTGGTCCCCGGGAGCAAGTTGTTGGTCCCCGGGAGCAAGTTGTTGGTCCCCGGGAGCGAGTTGTTCAGTTTGATGGACTATACCACACCCTCCATTTTCAGCTCACTATAAACAGACACATTGTATACTATAGTTAGGTATGCTATAATATAGGTATATTTATTCATATTTTTCTCTTCTTGTTCTCACACACTATTGTCTACAATTCTACATTTGTTTTTCATTTCTCCTTTCGCAGGTCTGCTGGAAGAAATTTCTTAAGAAATAAGCAGTAAGCAATTATAATTTTAAGCACAAAGGTACCTTTGTGCTTAAAATTATAATTATGTCGTATCTCTCTATATTTTACTGTACATTTTTTTTATTCTATTTCATTTATAGAGAGTTTAATCATAAACTGATTATGCCACTCTCATCGGTACAAACAATTATTTTTTATGATCTAAATCCTATTTTTGCTACCTTAAATAAGAGTCTTGCATCTTTTGACAATGGGGACGCAATGAATGCTATTACACCTTCCAACATCCAGTGACTTCGATAGCAATAAATAATAAAATAAATAAAGTATTCCATTTCTTCCCGTGGGTGTCGTAAAAGGCGACTAGGGGACTTACTAGAGAATGGGCAGCAGCGTTCTCTATGCATTTTAACACCATACTGCGATCGCCAACCCGCCTGCCAAGCGTGGTGATTATGGCAAACCTCCTTTGGGGAGGCCTATGTCCAGCAGTGGACTTCTTTCGGCTGAAATGATGAAATAAAGTATATAACTTTATTACAAAATGTTCCACTGTCTGTGTCTGCTTAGTTTTCGTAATTTGCATTATTTTACTGCACTGTCGTGTCGTCGTCGTCGTCAAACGACGAGCATTGATCTCTGCTCTGTTTGCTTTCTCACCTTGGAGATTTTCAGTGTTTCCTCTCAGTCTTTTCCTACTCTTTTATGGCCATGAGTCAGTCGTATCTTAGAAGGTAGTTTTTTCATTTAAAGTATTAGACATTTTTATATAACATTGCTATCCATGAAAATATTTATTATAACATATTTATTGTAAAAGCAGACTCAGTAGGTTTTCATTGAATCAAAAGCAAATATTGCACCCACGCAGTTTACGCGAAATGCAAAAACAAATTCCTTTGTTTTCCATTTACCCAAAACACATTACTAAACTCCTTGGAACGTTCGCAATTGGGTAAAACGGTCAATTTTCGAAATTGTTCTTAATTCAAAATCACTTTATTCGTTTAAGTTCGTGCGTGTAGTGAAATATCCCACGTTCAGCCATAAGGAAATAATGCCCGGTTCGTTATTGCGTACTCGTAGTTACTGTAACCGTTGCGCAACGATTGTAACTAGTTACGGTGTGAGAAACGTTATCGTTATTCAATTTGGGGTCGAGGGTGCCCAAAGGTGACATATTTTATTGTTGAATATCGTTTATGTACTCGCGTTTCATTTATTTTGTTACGTCATCTTTCGTTCGTCGGAGTCCTTGGCTGTGCTAATTGTTACATAATTTTTAACTCTTTTATTAATAGGTAGGTACTGATGTTAATGATATAGTCACAACGAAAAGAGTTTTAGGGGAATAACATGACTTTCCTAAGCGAAATCAAAAACTACTACAGCTACAGTTTGCAAAACTATTTTTTAATTTCGCCCCATAAAAGTGAACCCCATAATTAAAATTCATTTATATACGTTACACGTTCGTGTTTGGGACACATAAATTCATATGTATACCAAATTTTAACTTAATCGGTCCAGTAGGTTCGGAGCAAATCGGCTGTGACAGACGGATAGATAGAAATACACATGAGTGATCCCATAAGGATTCCGTTTTCCTTGTGAGTGCCTGAAAATGGTGAAATAAATTATTTAAGTTTGTGTTTTGACGACTGACGGTGAATATGTATCTAAATGACTCTTCCAATATTAACCTCGTATCTTCTTAATTCCAGGTGGAGTCAGGTCGCGAAGAACTAAAGAAGGAGCGAGAGATCATGCAGCTGGTAGCAGGCTTGCAGCTGGGCGAGGATGAGCGCCGGGAGTTGCCGCACGTCATGCGCCAGAGACATGCGCCTAGGTAAGGAGACATGATATTATTAGACTCAATCAATCTGCGTAACCTTTTCCCAACTATGTTGGGGTCAGCTTGCAGTCTGACCGGATGCAGCTGAATGCCTGTATTTTATCTGAACTCCGCAACCCAGTTAGTTAATGGGTAGCACGATACCCCTTGATAAGACGTTGTCAGACTTTCGGGCTTCTGACGACCCGTAGCAACTGTCAAATATCTACGAATGACAGCTGGGACCAACGGTTTAAAATTGCTTTTCAAGACACGAAGGGGTCTTAATATGCAATGAGCAACTATGGGCAACTAGCTTCAACTTTCTGACTAACTGACCGACTCATTGACAATTCAAAAGACCCTGTAAAAAGTTTAATTGAAATAAATGCTTTAAATTAAAAGTTTGAGTTTGTGTGTGTAATTGATGGTCACCCATCCACGGACCGGCCGTGGCAAGCGTCGCTTAACCTTCGATGGACCCTTGCGGCTGTTATTATTATTATATGGGTAGTATTTAAACGAGTGACTGTAAATTAATGTTTTAAGTGACAAAAATAATAAATTTACTAAGTGAGCGACTGCGAGTGACGAGAAATCAACAGAACCACTTTGAATAATACTATAATGAGCTCACATTTTTTTGAACATTTTCTTATGAAATAACTATTTTAAGAATAGGGGGAATCTGACGCTCGGCGGCTGCTGCCGCGGCAATTATCTATTTACTCAAAAATGAGTTGAGTAATCGAAAATAAATAACAACCAAGTTCTGCATACAAATAAGACGTTCTTGTTATTAATTAAATACCAACCGTACGTTGATATTAATACAGATATTTTGGATTGTAAATCAAAGCAAAGGGTTAGTTTACGGTTAATTTGTATCGAGATTTTTTTATTCTAAACGTGTTTTGGTAACATCCAAGTTCAGAGAAATATGTTCAAGAATAACATATATTTTTTTCAATATGGCAATTTTTTTTGTTTAAGACAAGCCAACTTTTATCATTTGCCTCTTATCAGCGCCTTAACCACCGGACCATCACGCCCAAAAAAAACCACCATATTTTATTCTCATAGTAACTAAAAAAGCCTGCGCCTTTACACAGGGGCCCACACAAGGTAGAACTATTTATTTAATAATAATAATTGTTAATTCAAGGCTTAGTACATTATTTTGTGCTATTACAAATAAAAACCATTTTATTTATTAATATTTGTACATACTTGAGTAACCCAACCAAATAGTAGGTACCTATAAATAAATATTAAACCAATCAAATACCAAATTAACTTCAAGGACACGGTAATAAGTTGTTTTATCTTTATCCAAAACCAGTTTTCGCTTTGCAGCCTATATACCATCTTATAGACAATTTGCTTTTGCAATGGATGTCGTGGTAGAAAAAATACTTCCATGGTCGTCACGTTTGGAATAATAATTGGATAACGAATGAATAAATCAGAAAACTCTTCAGCCCTTACTAACACCTTAGTCGAGCCTCACACCTACTCATAGGTACTCGCCCGCTCACTTACTCACTCCTACCTACCTATAGGTAGATATTTTTCCATACGAGTCCCAGGAAAGTGCACTGTAATTGGGCGAAGATTCCTGCCATAAGAAGTAAAATAAACTAGTTATTAGATTGCCAGCTGTTTGTTGGCTATTCCAAATTATGTATTCCTCTCCTTGTCGACGCCAGTAGTTAGCCTCAACCCGGCGCTGTACCACATCCGACTCATTGGAGCATAACTGGGGAATCTCCACAGATAGTTCCGACTCACCGAGAACTATGCGGCACCCGGTTCCGGCGCACTGGAACCACAACCGGCCCTGGCAAGCAACACAATATGCACTGGGGGTATGTTCTGCAGGGGAGTGATAAGGTGGCATCTACAACGCCACATGCAAACTACGCATCAAAACCTGACGTTCATCGCGCAAGCAGAGTTTAGCGCGCGACTGCATATTATAAACAACATTCCGACATCAAACATCGGGACAACACCCGTCTGGTCGGAGGATCTTCCTTTTTCTATAGAGGATGAGTGAACTTTACACTCTGTTCCTCATACCTCTGTCTTTATAAATAATATTTACCATTAAACTATATTCTTCGTGTTTGTTTCGTTAAAGTTTTGGGTCAGACAAACAGTTGTACTATCGACACGAAGAAGAAGGACTATCTTGTTTCATCACGATGTTTTGCTCACTGGTCTCTAAGATTACCTTCAAGGCTACAAGTCATTGCTGAAATTTTCACAATGGTACATTTTTGAACTCACAGCCTGTTTCTTAAGGAGCTTCAGTAGTTATGATTAAACCTTCAGTCCTCCACAAAAATAGTAAGTGCTACTTACAACATAATGAGGTGATTGAAATTCTTTATTTCTGTTTCAGATAACACAACGCCACAGCTGAAAGGGCGCCATCTATCGGCTGATGACGAAAGCAGCGCACCATCGGAGCCAACACATTTTACCTCGATCACGAAACTAAACGAACACAACCAAATAACATGTGCACTCAAATGACAAGAGATTAAAAATACGTTTTTATGAAGTAACGTAACGTTAACGGGAGTTCAACCACGGTTAAATGTAGCGTTTGCGTAAATATCAGTTTTTTGACTGCTAATGGATGCTGCAAGGTGTGGTTGCTCTTTATAAAACTGGGCCTATTATAGCCTCTTAATAACCCATTGCTGAATTTGTGAAAAAGGTGTCAGTCAATGTACGTCTAAAATTATCTAATGTTGGTGAAGTATTGTTACATTAATCTTTTCTATACAAAAACAGCAAAGGAAATAAAAGTGTCATTTGTAAAAAACATCGTGTACTAAGCCGTAAAATATAATAACCCAATTTCAAAATGCGAACGCGGCACAGCGATCATAGAATAGAATCGAGGTTCTATTTAATCGATTTGTCACGAACGTTCTCGGGTTGTTTCCGATTATCGATTAATTACTTTAGAAATCCGTACCTACGCTAAACAGGGTACCTAAGAAACTGTAATTTAATTATTTCTAGTAATTAAATATCGATTTATGTCCACGGATGTTTAAAATCATTTGAACAATGATTGCATGAGTTTTCACGCCGTTCGAGGCCAAGCAAAAGCCCGAATTTTATTGTTTTAAGTAAAATAAAAAAAAGGTTAGGTATGTTGGTAATATCATTTGTATATTTCATTTAAATATGTTTAGCAGTCAAGAACACGTTTCGTAATAAACTAATCGAATTATAATTGCGTCATTATAAGTTAAAATACGTTACATCATTCGCCATATTACTTTTGTTACCTATCTGTCAATAAATAGTACCTATGTATGACCTATGTGTAAAATCTTTCTTGCATAGCACTGACATTTTCTATAGCTATAATAATTTGAATTCCTATCTACAAATAGTTTACATATTATCGTGTGCTATCTTAAAACTTAGAAATCGTCACGAAGTCGTGACATTGGAGATAATCCACATTGTGTGGGCAAGACAATGGTAATCTTTTGTTATCAATTTAAAAGCTAGGAAAACAGTCTATTCCATTAGGGTTGGGTCTTCTTAACTTTTGGGGGAATTACATGGATCGCAAGTATTAGCAAATATCAAAACGCTTTGTAAGCTAGGTGTTTTTTTTTTTGTCACGAAATACTGACATGCATTCGTTATAAGAACATGGTAAAATGTTATGCTAAAAACACACTATTCCTGGTGACAATGACATTATTATAACGAGCTTGAAAGTCAAGATCTTTTTTTTGTGGGTCAAACTCATCTGCATTATCTCCTACTGGTCTAAATAGCTGAATATTTTTTTTTTGAGCTGGGCTGGTTGTCGGTGTTCTGCCTGATAACGCCATAGATTGCCACATAGCTGGCGATCTATAGGGAACTTAAATTCTTCTCACAGACCGAACCTTTTTGACAATAACAGACCTATCTAGATTGACAGCTGGGCTATCTGCCCAAATTTAAATACCTACGGTATCGGTACTCGTTTAGGATTTTAATGCACAAATTTCAAACAAGTAGCTAATGAACGATAAGTTTCTTAACAGACGTGTTCTTGACATAACTGTATGCAGCTAGTATATAAGCCCTATATAGTCATTTATATACCTATTTAATTGTGCCTTAATATCAGAGAAACTGGTTAAGTTAGTGTGTATTCCGATCTAAGAAGTAATAAGTCAATTAAAGTGTATTTTAAGATAAATCTAAATAATGTTTCGTACATTTTATTTTCATTGATTTGTTTTTTATCAAGTTCCGATTCAATTCTATATTTAAAATTATTTTTTAATAAATTCTAAGAAGCCTGCACCTAGCATCACCTTTTTCCAAAAAAAAAAACAGTTACGTTAAACGCGGTTTAACGATCGAGTCTTGATTTGAGAGCTATCGTTAAACTACGTTTTGTTTATAGGGAGGTAAACTTAAGCTGCGTTAGCGGCGTTAAACTTGTTATAACTTCTGTGTTTTTTATAGTAAGAGCGGTCTTAAATACATTTAAATATCTTTTAGTACATTTTGCTGAGCTCAATTCTGTATTCATTGAAGTTTAGTATTTCAATATTTTCTTTTTTTTTGCAAAATTTGCACGGAAAAGCATGAATTGTGAAACGACTCTTAAAACTGCAAATGACTGTAGATAATCTGTCATAGAATTGTCTTTGTGATCATGAAAATGTCAAAATACATGTAGAGATTAACTACGATAATATGGTCCGCCCCTCCAAACTTCAAAACATTTGAATGTATTTGTACGCATGTGTGCGTAAAGAGACGGCCGTCAAACAAAAATAAATCACGGATTCGTCGCTCGACTAGTGGCGTCATTAATCGCTCATTATTATTAGTATGGCGCTGCACTGACGTACCTGCTCTATGAAAACGAGACGTGCGTTGTGTTGCACGATCAGTTATGATTAGTTGACCAACAAATCTGGTAATAAGTGAGATATTACAAGTACTTACAACTACATACAAACTCTTTCGTAAGGACGTGACTACTGACTACACACATTGAAACAGTAATTTGGAAGGGCGAGCCATGTTATCGTAGTTTATTTCTACCCGGTTCCCGTTTAAACAGGAACCGTTTTCACGGCGAAACCTTTTCATACTATATGATTACCGGTTAAAATACCGGATCAATAAACCGTTTGTCCGGTAACTGTATGTGTGAAAAGGCACTGAATGTACCTTTTGAACAAGAGTTTGATAGAAAACGTGTGTACAAAACTAAAATATTAGTCAAATAGGAGGGAATATTTTAAACTCGTGTGAATAGATTAGGTAGTGTGAAAATGTCATCCTAATTGCGTAACACTCTATCAATCACCACAGTCTGAATAATTTTGAAGCATATTGCTAATCCATTGCTTCTTATGTTCGAAAAATTTGTCTGCTCAACAACGTAAATAACGCAATGAATGTTGTTGAACTGTCAAAATGAAACCGATGGCTACTGGTAGTTTGTTACGGAATTACACCGCTGTTGTCATTCCCAAAAAAAATCTTGTAATTTAAATAATGATTTTTGATGTGAGCAAGCGACCGGTGATTTTCACAAAATTTTCTTTGTTACAAGCATTTGTTATATTAAAAAATAACAACGAATATTATTTAATATTATTATTTAGTTACAGGTAAAAAAAAATGTCAATGAACATAATTTTCAACGTGTCAGATGTCTTGAGAAACATAAGTAGTTTTTAGCGCCATCTGTCGGATGTATTACGAACTATTGGCGCTATTTTTCAAGCATTTATCACAAAAATGTAATCTAATTAATTAACTGATTATGATGTAAGAATTAAAAAAATATATAATATGAAAATATAATGTAAATAGTAATAAAACATTTTCGCAAAAAATAATATAAAATGTCATCATCAAATATTTTAGGCTATGAGTGCCATTAAAGTTTATTATCATTCCTAGTTTATTTTTTTATAATTATTTGTAAGATAGGCTTGCCTATCATGTGGGACTTCTATAACGGCGCAATTAGGCTTGTTAAACAAGAGGCTAGTAAGCAAGCCAGTAGGAACCGGCAGAACACACTCGCTAGCGATGTCAAAACTCACGTCCCCACATTGATTTTGACAGTCGATAAGTGTCAAAGTGATAAAAGGATATTTTGGCACCTGGATGACATTAACATGCGGGTGTAAGTTGTTGGTAAATATTTGTGAAATTGTATCACAGAAATTGTATTGACAAAATAATTTTGGCCACGCGCCAAAATAATCTTTTAGCGTTGTATGACGTGAGATTTTGACATCCCTCGCGAGTCGCCGGCTGTCAAAATCACTGCCAGGTGCCTACCTAGCAAAACGCTCGGTAGACCAGTCGCTAGCATTGTAACTTGCTTATTTACTGGCTTCATGTGCATTAAGCTTTTAGTCTGGGGTAAGGCGATTATGTACTTATATTACTTATGTAATTATGAAAATATTTTATAAAAAAAAACTCAATGCAAAAAGATTCAAAATTGTACAATATTCTTGTAGATACACGTAAAATTAATCTATAATTATGTTTATATTGTATGGTGATTTTTTCAACGAACGGACAACGATGTATTCAATTATTATTATAGTTATTCAATTAAATGTAGTCTGTAACATATAAACATTGTATTTCATTTTACGTTAGCCCAGTACTTACCTATACTTAAGGGCCGGTGCACATCTGGCGAGGCACAGCGCAGGGATATTTTCACTGCCAAAACATTTAACGATTTTGCTCGTATTTCAATATTATCGAAAATCCAGTAACCCAACTAAACTCTGTTTTTAATTTGCTAGACCAAAAGGACAGCTGCCTTCGACCTATTTTTAAAAATAACGATAAATAATTAATATTACTGAAACAACACGACAACAGTGAAGGTCCTCGCAGAGAATGATTCAGTGGTCGTTGGTGAGAGTCAATCGATAACTAGATTATTTACCAGGTTAATTTTATGTCCATACCAAAATGTAATTTTAGTCTAGTAAATAAAAAAATCAGAGTATAGGTACTAGTCCCCGAGATCATCGAAGCGACTACATGCAAGGGTAGCGCGTAGTAACGTCATAGACTTACTCGTATACTCTGCATTTGAACTAAGTTTTTCCAAAACCAACTCACCCACATCTAAATTTCTTCCGTTTTCCGGAGTAAATGTAACGAATTTGGAGAATTAACGCTAATTTTCTTTATCCTCGGCATTAGTTTTGGATGTATATTGCTTTTAACGTGCACGTACCTACCTATAATTTAAACAGGTGATATAACCAATATTTTTATTTAAAAGAGTGTGCATGGAGTTTTTCCCCCCGTTTTTTTCCATAGGAACCTACCACGCTTTGGGATGCGCAAATAGCTTCATGTTTCTGACTGACCGATTCCTTGACAATTTAAAAGTTCCTGTAGGTTTGAGAATTGGACTGATTTTGATGGATAATAATTAGTAATACCTAAGTATAACACATTTGGTATATTGGATTTGTTTTATGCAATTGAGAGATTGTAGGTTGGTTCATATTTCCGGAACTAAGTCCATTTAATAGTGAGCATGATCTGCGCTGCACCTCGCCAGATGTGCGCTGATCCTAACAGTGTATTTTATTTATGCCATCGTCAACCCCATAATCAGTTGTGCTAGACTTGGTCCAGCGCGAGACAATATAATTAGTTCAATGGATTCTAGAATATATTTATAATTATGAATGTATCAATGAAATGCACCGACCCCAGCGTGGTTGAACCAGACTCGATTGCTCGAATGAACCCAAAGATTCACACTAGCCCCTGAAGCCTCATGTTTCATGAGACTACAGAGACCATTGTATATCAGAGAGTAGACCGGGGGGCGCGATAATGGTAGGGCAGACGTGCCCTTGGGATATGGAGGGATTATTAGGGCCATACCGGTTATGCAACCTTGAACAAGCATTGGAATAGTGGAGAGACGGGTTATATTTATCTATGGGAGGGGCATCTTTTAATAGCGACGCCGCCGCCAGGCTGGCTCCGGTCCTCTCGACTCTTGTCTGTGGCACTGCTATGCTGTATTAAAGGTTGCTGATTCCAATGTCTTTTTTACTCAGCTACTTCAATACATTATTATAAAGCGATGCCACGTTTGTCTGTCTGAACGCCGATTATACGTCCGAATAAACTCAATAAAAACTACCGAACGGATTTTAATACGGTTTTCCCGGATGGATGGAGTGATTCATGAGGAAGGTTTAAGTGTATCATTAATGATGGTTTTGTGTAAATTGGCTGAAAAAGATGTCGGAAAACATCATACCGATTTGTAGCTTTACTGAAATGCACCGCGTAAACCGTAGAATTATATGAAAACGATGTATTACGGAATTAATACATTATTTACCTGGATTAACACATAGGGGACTTTTAATCCCGGTAGTACGTTCCCGTGATATATTTTCCGTGGTCCACGCGGGTGAAGCTGCCGGCAAAAGCTAGTATACAATATGAAGAAGAAACCAGACCTTTCCGTGAAGGTATTGTTAAGTTTATATCCAGTTTATTCATGTGCTCCTTTTCAGAAAAAAAAAGAATAACAACATTATGTCGCCTTTTTGAAATGGTTTTTTTACAAGTCTATAGGGGGCGTGGGCGGACGTTATGTAGCGGATGCGGTGTCTACAAGACATAACTTATGACCTCTGTTGATTTGCTAATTTCAGTAAGTACTAAAAACGTGAATTTTAAATACTTATCAATAACTTTTAATTTCAATAATGATAATATTTTTGATAACTTTTTGGTAATGTTTCCCTTTCGGATCGGACAGGGTTTTTTTACACATTGTACCTATATTTTATAGGTACCTACTGCAACTACATGCAGCGCCATCTATCGTGTGAACAACAATACATCGAACTGAGTCATTGGTTGCTGTTCGAAGTCTGAAAGAGAAAGTTCTACGTATAATAATTTTCGTTAACTGTTGTAGGTGTACGATCATAGATGGCGCGACTAAGATGATGATCGATGATTCCTATTGCTCAGACCAAAAAGTGATGTTCTGATCTCATGGGTCCAGGATCGATTTACGACTAGCAAAGCCAACAACAAAGTTACCGAACCATCCTAATCCTAACTAATATAAAAATGCTAAAGTAGGTTTGTTTGTTAGTTTCTTACGCTTTCACTGTAAAACGGCTGAATAGATAAAATTTTCCACTTGGGTAGACCATGACCTGAATTAGGACTAATTTTTATCCTGATATTCCCAAGGGATTGAGACTTATGCGAGTGAAACCGCGGGGCGCAGCTAGTAGATATAAAGTCCGTTTAACTGCATACTTACTAAGCCTAAGCTCTTGTAGTATTTTGCAGATGAGTATGACTATCAAAATGATGTCGATCATTACTCAGAACAAAAAATAAATGTTCTCTAAGTCCCGTGCAACTTCAGAGAGCTCATAAAGTTTTGTGCGAACTATACCGACGTATATTTCAGCAAAATCAGGCTCTTTTTGCCCCACGCAATCGAAGTAAAAAGTAAACATAAGTAAGAGGTATACCTACTCATGGACATCCATAACTTTACATAATCCTTCCGCTCGTTGCCGTAACAGGGTAAGAACTAAAGCATTTACATCATAAACATTATGCACACAGTCTTCAGCCTACTTTCCATTGCTTGTTTCACCTTAATATTAGACTTTTAGCACATGTTTGAGCGTTAATTGGCATTTAACGCGGTTATATTTGACGAAGATCTGTGGTAAATGTGACAGATTTATGACAGAAGACGGTGGGGATGACCTGCTCTGCTTTATCACAGTTTATGCGTTGGCTCACTTGGTTAATCACTTCATTGGTCATCATCAGCAGTGCTATTCTGTAACCATTTCACCGTGAAAACTTAGGTGAAGTGAGCGTGGAGTGAACTGTCAGTGAGGGATTGACACAAGTCACTTCAAGCTCACTTCACCTACGTTTACACGGTGAGATTTTTCAGAATAGATTAGGGGCCCAAGTCTGCTAATTTTATAAATTCAGTCATTCCAACACGATCCCATTGTCATGCCATTGTCATTTTGCTAAAAGTTCGTAATCTGGTAAATTCATAATGGTCGATCATTGGTCGGTCAATGTTCTCGTAATATAATTGTGTTATTATAATGGCATTGCCGTATTGCCATTATTATAAAACCCATTAGTAGAAATGTCATTAATTTGTCATTATGTACGAGATTACCAATATATGCAATTTCTTTCAATGTAGTGTCAGTGGCCGACCATTGGAAAGTCATAATGACGCCATTATAATAATAGATTACCAAACTTGTCAAAATCAATGATCGACCATTCTGACACTATAGTAATAGCAGACTTGAGGTCCTGCAGTTTGTCTATGATAATGTAAAGTCAGCGAAAATAATTGTCAAGCACATTGACTCAAATCTGCCTAGCTTTTTCCCAACTATGTTGGGGTTGGCTTCCAGTCTTACCGGATGCAGCTGAATACCAGTATTTTACATAGGGCGACTGCCTACCTGACCTCCACAACCCAGTAACTGGGTAATACGATACCCCTTGGTAAGACTGGTTGTCAGATTTTCGGGCTTCTGACGACCCGTAACGCTAACAAAAATCCACGAATTACAGCCGGGACCAATGGCTTAACGTGCTTTCTGAGGCACTTAGGAGATTCGGTATGTCAAAATGGTCACCCATCGACGGACCAACCCCAACTATTTTAACCTAGCCTAAACTATTTTTTTTTGTTTCCGGGGTGGAAAATCGTCATGGATGTCTTCCGCCCTGGGGCGGGCGGAGGTGTCTGTCAGACTCTAACTGACTAAAAACCACCCTAGTGTTCCCTTCCCACACTTGCACCGGGGATCTTGGGGTCTAGGGCGACTTCCGCGATCCCCGGCTGGTGCTGGCTCGCCTCTGCGGGCCACCTCAAGTCTGGGGTGAGGTGTTTGTCACCCCCCGCGACGTCTGAAAGCGGCGGCACGTCAAACACTACGCGTCGCCACCTCGGGTCCTGTATGATAGGGGGCGGCGGACGTCCCCAAGAACCTAGCTTAACCTGATGGATCGACTCATTTTTTTTTGGGGTGGGAAATTATCGAATAACTTCTCCCGCTCTGGGCGGAGCGGGGCGTGTCAGAATTTCACTGAAAAAAAACCCACCCGTGTTCTTTTATTTGCCTGTGTGCCAGGGCCACGATAACCCTTTCGGAAAAACTCGCAACCCTGGCTGGATCGACCCATGCGGCTATTATTACTTAGCCACGAGCTCCTCAAACAAATTGACTACCAACTTAAATTGCCCGTGTATTCAAATCACACCTGTAATTCTTTTACAGTTGTATGAAATGGCTATAGCACGGTAAATTCACGTAGGGTTTCAATTTGCTTAAAGACAATTTCCCTGACATCATAGACGAAATAGTACAGCCAGCTCAGTTGGAAAATCTGTTAATTTTCATGATGATTTGAAAGTCACATGTTATGTGAGTTAACTTTTTAATTTTTAATCTTATACCTACTTAATAAAACTAACTTACTAACCAGTCTTACCAAGGGGTGTCGTGTTATCCAGTTACTGGGTTGTGGAGGTCAGAGCAGTCGCTCTATGTAAAATACTGGTATTCAGCTGCAACCGGTTAGACTGGAAGCCGACCCCAACAAAGTTGGGAAAATGTTAGGCAGATTGATACTTAAAAAAAATATTAAAATTTATTCACTGACATACTGAAGACGAATAAAGGCTCGTACAGACTCGTGCGATATCGCTGGCGCGACAGGCACCGACAAAGAAATTGTACTACTCGTACTAGTGTCGCGTCGCCGCGTCGGGCCCGCGATATCGCACTAGTCAGTACGAGCCTTAACGCTGACAGACAACGCACATCTAGAAGTTTTGCACAAGGAACCGTTCCTTATATAACGAAGGTGAGCTCTGAGGAAGGATTTTTGAAAATTAATCCCCTACACGGGTTAAATAGAGGATGAAAGTTTGGAAGACAATTCGTCATTTGAAAAAAGATGCTGATAAAAAATGCCGTCGGGGCACACGGCTTGTCTTTTATAATTTGCTTTCGAATACTAGGTTTTTTTCTGGGGTTTTATAGGGTTTTATTTGAGCCTGCCTCGTTGGTCTAGTGGCAAGCGCTACTACTGAGTATGAGGTCCTGGGTTCGATTCCTGGGCCTGGCAAAGTGATATTGGGTTTTTCTATCTGGAATTTCTTAGTAGCAGCGAGGAGTCTGGATTTGTGCCCGGTTAATGGCAATAGGCTCGCCCCCTATTACATGGGACTTCAACATAACTGAAAAAATGTGGGTGTACTATCGGTACACCTCTGCCCAACCCTTCGGGGAAACAAGGCGTGATGTTATGTCATGTTATTTGTGCAGAATAAACTTTTTTTTGCTTTTTAGGGTTGCGTATAGAGAATACAATCCCGGGATCCCGACCGTTTTCTGGCCCTGAAAATCCCGGGACTTTACTTGGCTAATCTCGGGATTTTCGGGATTGCCACAAACAAGTCTAGTTTGTATTCCGTAGTCCGTTGCGCCTTGAAAATAACCTTGCCTAGATTATTTTAATACATTACGACAAAAAGCAACTCGTACAATACGTAGGTACCCACTATTTACTACACAGGTACAGTCCTAATAATATGTTTGTCGTAGAACTTAGAAGGGACTTCCCCACTCGGAATACTTTAATACAATACTCTTAAGGTAATTCCCCAACGAACCAACAGGGGAATCACCCGATCATCTCATATCATAATATTGTTGCGGGTATTTCCCGTCGGTCGGGGATTCCCTGTACGAAAGTAAAAATATGCAAATCAGGTTTTATTTTTTCATTTATTGTTCTGTCAGTGACGGGTTACGTAGGCTACGTCAGTGACGACGGGTTACGTAGGCTACGTCATTAAAATTTAAAAGTCAATTATCTGAAATTAAGTATTTCAAATGGCGGGAGACTTTGCTAGACCTACTTTGACCCTATCTTTGTCATCGCCACCTGATATTGCAAAGTCTTATACATGTATAAAAAACTGCTTATTCATATCTCCACATTGCTTATTAGGTTAGTACTAAAAGAAACTTAACCAACCATTCCTGGTTCCATAGGCTTAGCATGAGAACCGTAGAGAAGTGTTTTAAAGTAAATAAAAATTACGCTTCTGTGTAGACAGCTGACAGTTTTCTACGAAGAAAGATAGACAAGCGATTTCTATTCTACAATAGAGTAGAAATAGAAAGCATCATGCTAAGCCTGCTTTTAGAGTTTTAATTTTGTGTAATAAATGAAAATCACCAGTCTTTCAAAGAGCATGGGAGATGGGCTTCAAGTTAATCTTTGAGAATAATTGATGAAATTATTGTTGCTCTGCTATTATTACTAAAATTCAGTTTGAAAAGCCTTATCAAATCCCCCTTAAAGTTTAAACTTTAAGTTAGCAATTACCCATATTTATGGGTCTTTAGATACTTAGCTCAAGATACCATCTTGAGATACTTAGCTCAAGACACCATCTTGAGATACTTAGCTCAAGACACCATCTTGAGATACTTAACTCAAGATACCATTTATTATTTTATGCCTAGTATCTTGAGATAATGCTTGTGTAGCATTGATGTCCCAATCACCCGTACAAAGGTAATGGGTAAAACTGTGACATTAGAAGGTCACTAGGCAACTTAGAGAGATTAGATAATAACTTATTGAAGACTTACTGGACTTACTGGAGTCTTAACTGGGGTCATTGCATTATAAACATCACTGATCGTAAATGTTGTAGAGCTCCAGACCATAATCATGTAAAATATATGGAGTAGGTGCCGATATTAACTATTTGCTGTCAATCAATTACCCATATTTATGGGTCTTGAGATACTTAGCTCAAGACACCATCTTGAGATACTTAGCTCAAGACACCGTCTTGAGATACTGAGCTCAAGACACCGTCTTGAGATACTTAGCTCAAGACACCATCTAGAGATACTTAGCTCAAGACACCGTCTTGAGATACTTAGCTCAAGACACCATCTTGAGATACTTAGCTCAAGACACCATCTTGAGATACTTAGCTCAAGACACCATCTTGAGATTACCCATATTTATGGGTCTTGAGATACTTAGCTCAAGACACCGTCCATCTTGAGATACTTAACTCAAGATACCATTTATTATTTTATGCCTAGTATCTTGAGATAATGCTTGTGAAGCATTGATGTCCCAATCACCCGTACAAAGGTAATGGGTAAAACTGTGACATTAGAAGGCCACTAGGCAACTTAGAGAGATTAGATAATAACTTATTGAAGACTTACTGGACTTACTGGAGTCTTAACTGGGGTCATTGCATTATAAACATCACTGATCGTAAATGTTGTAGAGCTCCAGACCATAATCATGTAAAATATATGGAGTAGGTGCCGATATTAACTATTTGCTGTCAATCAATTACCCATATTTATGGGTCTTGAGATACTTAGCTCAAGACACCATCTTGAGATACTTAGCTCAAGACACCGTCTTGAGATACTGAGCTCAAGACACCGTCTTGAGATACTTAGCTCAAGACACCATCTAGAGATACTTAGCTCAAGACACCGTCTTGAGATACTTAGCTCAAGACACCATCTTGAGATACTTAGCTCAAGACACCATCTTGAGATACTTAGCTCAAGACACCATCTTGAGATTACCCATATTTATGGGTCTTGAGATACTTAGCTCAAGATACCGTCTTGAGATACTTAGCTCAAGACACCGTCCATCTTGAGATACTTAACTCAAGATACCATTTATTATTTTATGCCTAGTATCTTGAGATAATGCTTGTGAAGCATTGATGTCCCAATCACCCGTACAAAGGTAATGGGTAAAACTGTGACATTAGAAGGCCACTAGGCAACTTAGAGAGATTAGATAATAACTTATTGAAGACTTACTGGACTTACTTATTGTCTGGAGTCTTGACTGGGACCAACAGGCATCATAAACATCACTGATCAAAATGGTGTAGAGCTCCAGACCGTAATCATGTAAAATATATGGAGTAGGTGCCGATATTAACTATTTGCTGTCAATCAATTACCCATATTTATGGGTCTTGAGTAGAGAATACAATCCCGGGATCCCGACCGTTTTCTGGCCCCGAAAATCCCGGGACTGTACTTGGCTAACCTCGGGATTTTCGGGATTGCCACAAACAAGTCTAGTTTGTATTGCGTAGTCCGTTGCGCCTTGAAAATAACCTTGCCTAGATTATTTTAATACATTACGACAAAAAGCAACTCGTACAATACGTAGGTACCCACTATTTACTACACAGGTACTGTCCTAATAATATGTTTGTCGTAGAACTTAGAAGGGACTTCCCCACTCGCTCTACTTCTCACTCACACTTTAATACAATACTCTTTAAGGTAATTCCCCAACGAACTAACAGGGGAATCACCCGATCATCTCATATCATAATATTGTTGCGGGTATTTCCCGTCGGTCGGGGATTCCCTGTACGAAAGTATAAATATGCAAATCAGGTTTTATTTTTTTCATTTATTGTTCTGTCAGTGACGGGTTACGTAGGCTACGTCAGTGACGACGGGTTACGTAGGCTACGTCATTAAAATTTAAAAGTCAATTATCTGAAATTAAGTATTTCAAATGGCGGGAGACTTTGTTAGACATAAAAAAGACAGTGATACGACGTCAGTGTGGAGTTATTATTTAGTTGAGAAGGACGGGAATAGTGCTAAATGTAAGCGATGCCCAGCCATCCTCAAGACTTTGGGTGGATCAACTAAGGGATTACATACACATTTGTTATCAAAACATAACATCAAGGTTATATCAGCCTCAACAAGTCAAGATTCTGAAAATCTGAACATAGCACCGCCGCCAGCCAAGCGAAAGTTAGATAATTATTTTACTAAAAGTGCCGCCGATAGCCTGGATGATATTTTGGAAAGAATGATTGCATTAGATGGATTTCCATTCAGTGTATTCATAACCTCAGATGATTTGAGAAAATTGCTCTTAGCAAAATACACGGATTTACCAAAGTCAGCCGTCACTGTTCGAAAACGTGTTATGAATTACAGTGAAAAAATCAGAAAGCAAGTAACTGCAGAATTAAAACATTTGAAAAGTGCAGGTGAAAGATTTAGTATTTCTTTCGACGAGTGGACTTCAACTTCCAATAAACGATACATGGCGGTCAACGTTCATTCATATAAAATTTTTTGGAACTTAGGACTTGTTCCTATTTACGATAGTATGACAGCTGAAAATTGTCTTCGTATATTGCAAGAGCGTCTAAGTAAATTTGACATTTCCCTAGAAACTGACATCGTGGCTATTGTAACCGATGGACTGAATGTTATGATAAAGGTGGGGCAGCTTATTTGCACTGAACAACAACTGTGTCTCGCACATGGTATCAATTTGGCGGTCTGTGATGTGCTTTATGAAAAACACAATAATTTGCAAGATAGCCCTACCTCAGATGATACTATAAATTAACCAGCTGTGACTGTTGATTATATGGACGACAGCGATGATGAACACCATTTAGAAGACTTAGACTGTCCAGAATCAGGTTTAATCGTAATGTCACAAAATGATCTTGCGCCAGAACACGTACCAGAGTTAACACAATATGAAAATATTAATGAGCTGATAAAGAAAATCCGCAAAGTTGTAGTGTATTTCAAAAGATCTCCATTGAAAAATGAAACAGTACTTCAAAAATATGTGAAAATTGAACATGGAAAAGAGTTGTCACTTCTTTTGGACTGTAAAACCAGGTGGAATAGTCTTTTAACAATGCTGGAGCGATTTTATCTTTTAAAAGCATGCATTCAAAAAGCTCTTATAGATCTCAATCATCCAATTCGTTTAGAAGATGTTGATTTTGAATTGGTAAATAAAATTGTTGATGTGCTGACCCCAATTAAATTGACAGTAGAAGCAATCTGTCGGCGAGATGCTAATTTATGCACAGCTGATGCCGCTTTGAAATTTCTTATAAAACAACTGTCTAGCAAAACCTCAGCACTTGCCAAAAAAATTAAAACATCCTTAGTGGAACGTATAAAGCAACGACGAAGTGATGATTTAACTGGCGTGTTAAATTATTTACAAAATCCACGAATGGATGTTGAAAATCAGTTATTATCGGATTTGGAATGGCACGACTTATTTCCAGTTCCGACACAGGCTTTAGTGAGGAAGCAAATAAAGAGTATTGTTAAAAGACTTAATAGTCGAGATTACACGGAAGAAGAAGCAAGGTCAGGATCACAAACAGATGATGAGCTAAGGTCAGAAACCTCCCAACCCCAATTGACATTAAAGGAAAAGTTACAGCTGGAAATTACCAAAAGTATGAAATCCAAATAGTAAAAAAAATAGTTGGTTGGCAACTAGTATTAGACGTGAAATGAGCCTGTTCGAAAATGGAGGTGTTCGTGGATATCACTTAGAAACAGCATATAAGTATCTATTGTCTATTCCTCCAACCAGCGTAGAAGCAGAACGAGCGTTTTCAGCTGCTGCTTATGTTGGCAATAAACTGCTGCTGCTGCTGCTACTGTTTTTTAATTTCTTGCAAAAGTATAGTATTTTTTGGTTTGTGTTTTTTCTTTTCTTATTATTATTCTGATTTGTGTTGTGCAAAGACATTAAAGACATTTTTTTTTAATTACTCGTGTTTTTTTTTATTTTAGCCCAATTAGAAACCACATAGTCTAATCCCGGGATGAGCCCGGGATCCCGGGAAAAGGCTTCAAAAATCCCGAAAGCCCGGGATTGAAAAACATGCTCGGGATTGTATTCTCTAGTTGCGTACCTAAAAAGGAAAAAACGGAACCCCCAAAGATAGGATCACTTCGTTGTCCGTCTGTCTATCAGTCTGTCAAGACCCTTTTTCTCAAAATCGCGTGGAGGTATCAAGTTGAAATTAATATCAAATACAAACATCTACGGTCCCTTGGTACTCAAAATACAACGATTTATTTTTTGATACTCGCAAATAAATCTAAACCTACTGACGGACTAACGGTACTTGCCGTTGACCTAGAATTATGAAATTTGGCAAGAAGCAAGGTCTCACAGCACAAATAAAGGAAAAAGTCCGAAAATCGTTAATTTGTAGTTTGTAATCGCAAAAAAGCGTATTTTTATGTGATAAACATAAAAATACGCTTTTTTGCGATTACAAACTTACTTGGAAAATTGACCGTGGCTTATATCGATGTATGGCAGAACATGTATTTCAACTACAATGTTAAGTTTGTTTTTCGAATAAATTCATCCCAACTACGGAACCCTTCATTGTGCGTGGTCCGACACGAACTTGGCCGGTGTTTTCTGATTGTTTAACCCCGGTCAGTGTGTGTAACAGATACTTCCTCGTAGGACAAGCTGTCACACCTGTGGCTGCTCCGCTTAAGGCTTCAATTCCTCGGTTGAGCAACATGCTACTCCGATACATTTGTCCTAGTGGGCAAAAGTCGCTCAGTCTAGTGTGGTACGCCTGCATGTCAAGTCGCATTCGTGTCCACCAAAAGAAAATTATTTTCGAAGTTTATGCCTAATTATGCAATAATTATGGTATTGCAAATTCGTAGTGATAAAACGACTAGAATTATCCACAGTTTATTTTCGTTAATATTTTATAATTTACCCAGCATTTAGATAAAAAAAAAAAATTTCTTAAATGTTTCAAACTATTTGACGGTTCGTAATCAAAGGTTGATGTCGGTAAAAAAAAATATTTTTCTTAAATGTTTCAAACTATTTGACGGTTCGTAATCAAAGGTTGATGTCGGTAAAGTGTAGCGTGTCAAACTTCGCTTTTATTGAATTTTCCTATATTACGCTAGATGGCGTCACTGACACATGGGACCACAATTTTTCTATGACATTACTTCTGATGGCCTCTCTAAAGTAACTATCTTCAATCTCTTCGCCCCCCGACCATGTCTGCCATGTCGCATCGCGCTATAACTTCGCTTAGCGTTCTTTCTGACTTTTTATTTTTGTTCAGCTCCTAACGGTATTAGCGTGATGTGATAAAGCCTTCTTCAATAATAGGGCAGTTTTTTTTTTCCTTTATAAGAACTAAAGTTCTTAATAATTTATTACAATCTAGCCTAATAGAAATATAAACTCTAACTTATTATTTTATGTGATAGACTAGCTGCACCCCGCGGTATCACCCGCGTAGGTCTCGGAATATCGGGATAAAAAGTAGCCTATATATTAATCCAGGGTGTCAGCTACCTCCAAACAAAGTTTTATCAAAATTGGTCCAGCCGTTTGAGCGTGAAGAAGTAACAAACATACACACACAAACTTTCGCCTTTATAATGATTACGTTATAACTAAGAATAGTGTAAATTTGCGCTTTTACACAATTCCGTACGTTCTAGAGTCTGATAATTAATAAAAACACTTGTTTCATGTGTTACATGTATAGCACAGCATTGTTACTATTTGTAACGCCCGCCAAAGATGTCGCCACTGTATTGACAGCCAGCCAGCCAAACCGCCATTGCCGTGACGTCACATCCTACCACAAGGCCAAGTGGGGGTGTGACAGTTGCCGCCAAGCCAGCCAGCCCGCCAGCCAGCCACAGCGATGATAAAAACGAGTTGCGCCTTGGCATGAGCCCTTTGATAATTTGTAAAATCGAGGAAATATAAGTGATTGCATTTATACCGTTTGAATTATTTCCGCGCCTACTACCTGAGTGTTATAATTCAGAAGTGTGATCCACGCAAAATGCAAAGACGAATCTATTGTGAAGAAGATGAAAGTGCCGATTCTGACGGTGATGAAGTGCCTTCACGCAACGCCGAAGACAACTCACCGCCTGCAAGAAAAATTTTGAAGACTCCTCTTACTCCTGAAGTAGAAAAAGCATTTTAAAACCTGCAAAATGAAATCCCTACCCTAATGCCATTGAAACAGCAGCGCGCGGCATCCTTGATTCCGGAGTTTGACCCTGATAGTGAGGAATTTACGATAGCAGCATGGTTGAAGAAGATCAGCAACAGTGGAGAAAAGGATGTTAGCTAGAAGGAAGGGACCAATTGCTGCGTGCTGAAACCTGCAGGGATATTCAGGTCAGTGCCACCGCCAGTAATTGCCTATTGCTTGACAAAAATTGCCTTTTATCTGCCAAAAATATACACTGTGGCAGTATAGCCTCTAGTAGTAAGCGTGCCATAGGGGGGATAGATGTAGATCAATTAACCTAGGGCTCATAGGAACAGTAGCGCACAAAAAAAAATAGAACTTTTATCACAAGTCGGCGACTGTTTCGCAGCTAGAACTCAAGAGTTAGGATCTACCGATCTTGTAAACATGCCTATTAAGCTTACAACCGATCAGCCTTCATTAAAAAAAATATACTTTATGTTACCTCGGTCACGAAATATATAGGGCCCGGGTAGCATTCAACCGGGTGATTTGAAGTTATCACGAATGTTTCACAATTTCCGACACCGCGTAATGTTCATGAGACAGTTCATTGGATTGTGTAGTTACTTTCGTAAATTTATAGCTAATTTTGCATTAATAGCACGCCCACTCACGGAACTGACGAAGAAAAATGCAATTTGGACTTGGAATGAGACCCAGTCAAAAAGTTTTTGTGAATTAAAGTAAAAACTTTGTAGTAAACCGTTATTAGCAATTTACGATCCGAAACTGACTACCGAAATTCCCATGGTTGCTTGCAAGTTAGGAATTGCGGGTATGTTACTACAAAAACAAAACGATGACAGTTTGCGCCCTGTTATGTATTTTAGCCGCGTCACTATATAGTCGGGAAGAAAGTGTGTACTATAGTGCATAGTTATGAACTCGAAACATTGACTGTAGTAGAATCTTTACGTAGGTTTCGGGTTTAAGTAGTAGGTAAACAAGTACGGGTAGTGACAGACTGTACCGCCGCGGCGCCGCGCCGTTCGCGACACATTAACAAAATGCGACCTCATTCCGGGTATTGGTAGTGGCTCGCCTCTGCGGGCCACCTCAAGTCTGGGTTGAGGTGTTTGTCACCCCCCGCGACGTCTGAAAGCGGCGGCACGTCAAACACTACGCGTCGCCACCTCGGGTCCTGTATGATAGGGGGCGGCGGACGTCCCCAAGAACCTAGCTTAACCTGATGGATCGACTCATTTTTTTTTTGGGGTGGGAAATTATCGAATTACTTCTCCCGCTCTGGGCGGAGCGGGGCGTGTCAGAATTTCACTGAAAAAAAACCCACCCGTGTTCTTTTATTTGCCTGTGTGCCAGGGCCACGATAACCCTTTCGGAAAAACTCGCAACCCTGGCTGGATCGACCCATGCGGCTATTATTACTTAGCCACGAGCTCCTCAAACAAATTGACTACCAACTTAAATTGCCCGTGTATTCAAATCACACCTGTAATTCTTTTACAGTTGTATGAAATGGCTATAGCACGGTAAATTCACGTAGGGTTTCAATTTGCTTAAAGACAATTTCCCTGACATCATAGACGAAATAGTACAGCCAGCTCAGTTGGAAAATCTGATAATTTTCATGATGATTTGAAAGTCACATGTTATGTGAGTTAACTTTTTAATTTTTAATCTTATACCTACTTAATAAAACTAACTTACTAACCAGTCTTACCAAGGGGTGTCGTGTTATCCAGTTACTGGGTTGTGGAGGTCAGAGCAGTCACTCTATGTAAAATACTGGTATTCAGCTGCAACCGGTTAGACTGGAAGCCGACCCCAACAAAGTTGGGAAAATGTTAGGCAGATTGATACTTAAAAAAAATATTAAAATTTATTCACTGACATACTGAAGACGAATAAAGGCTCGTACAGACTCGTGCGATATCGCTGGCGCGACAGGCACCGACAAAGAAATTGTACTACTAGTGTCGCGTCGCCGCCGCCGCGTCGGGCCCGCGATATCGCACTAGTCAGTACGAGCCTTAACGCTGACAGACAACGCACATCTAGAAGTTTTGCACAAGGAACCGTTCCTTATATAACGAAGGTGAGCTCTGAGGAAGGATTTTTGAAAATTAATCCCCTACACGGGTTAAATAGAGGATGAAAGTTTGGAAGACAATTCGTCATTTGAAAAAAGATGCTGATAAAAAATGCCGTCGGGGCACACGGCTTGTCTTTTATAATTTGCTTTCGAATACTAGGTTTTTTTCTGGGGTTTTATAGGGTTTTATTTGAGCCTGCCTCGTTGGTCTAGTGGCAAGCGCTACTACTGAGTATGAGGTCCTGGGTTCGATTCCTGGGCCTGGCAAAGTGATATTGGGTTTTTCTATCTGGAATTTCTTAGTAGCAGCGAGGAGTCTGGATTTGTGCCCGGTTGATGGCAATAGGCTCGCCCCCTATTACATGGGACTTCAACATAACTGACAAAATGTGGGTGTACTATCGGTACACCTCTGCCCAACCCTTCGGGGAAACAAGGCGTGATGTTATGTCATGTTATTTGTGCAGAATAAGTTTTTTTTTTTGCTTTTTAGGGTTGCGTACCTAAAAAGGAAAAAACGGAACCCCCAAAGATAGGATCACTTCGTTGTCCGTCTGTCTATCAGTCTGTCAAGACCCTTTTTCTCAAAATCGCGTGGAGGTATCAAGTTGAAATTAATATCAAATACAAAGATCTACGGTCCCTTGGTGCTCAAAATACAACGATTTATTTTTTGATACTCGCAAATAAATCTAAACCTATATAGGGTACTTGCCGTTGACCTAGAATTATGAAATTTAGCAGGAAGCAAGGTCTCACAGCACAAATAAAGGAAAAAGTCCGAAAATCGTTAATTTGTAGTTTTATCACATAAAAATACGCTTTTTTGCGATTACAAACTTACTTGGAAATTTGATCGTGGCTTATATCGATGTATGGCAGAACATGTATTTCAACTACAATGTTAAGTTTGTTTTTCGAATAAATTCATCCCAACTACGGAACCCTTCATTGTGCGTGGTCCGACACGAACTTGGCCGGTGTTTTCTGATTGTTTAACCCCGGTCAGTGTGTGTAACAGATACTTCCTCGTAGGACAAGCTGTCACACCTGTGGCTGCTCCGCTTAAGGCTTCAATTCCTCGGTTGAGCAACATGCTACTCCGATACATTTGTCCTAGTGGGCAAAAGTCGCTCAGTCTAGTGTGGTACGCCTGCATGTCAAGTCGCATTCGTGTCCACCAAAAGAAAATTATTTTCGAAGTTTATGCCTAATTATGCAATAATTATGGTATTGCAAATTCGTAGTGATAAAACGACTAGAATTATCCACAGTTTATTTTCGTTAATATTTTATAATTTACCCAGCATTTAGATAAAAAAAATAATTTTCTTAAATGTTTCAAACTATTTGACGGTTCGTAATCAAAGGTTGATGTCGGTAAAGTGTAGCGTGTCAAACTTCGCTTTTATTGAATTTTCCTATATTACGCTAGATGGCGTCACTGACACATGGGACCACAATTTTTCTATGACATTACTTCTGATGGCCTCTCTAAAGTAACTATCTTCAATCTCTTCGCCCCCCGACCATGTCTGCCATGTCGCATCGCGCTATAACTTCGCTTAGCGTTCTTTCTGACTTTTTATTTATGTTCAGCTCCTAACGGTATTAGCGTGATGTGATAAAGCCTTCTTCAATAATAGGGCAGTTTTTTTTTTCCTTTATAAGAACTAAAGTTCTTAATAATTTATTACAATCTAGCCTAATAGAAATATAAACTCTAACTTATTATTTTATGTGATAGACTAGCTGCACCCCGCGGTATCACCCGCGTAGGTCTAGGAATATCGGGATAAAAAGTAGCCTATATATTAATCCAGGGTGTCAGCTACCTCCAAACAAAGTTTTATCAAAATTGGTCCAGCCGTTTGAGCGTGAAGAAGTAACAAACATACACACACAAACTTTCGCCTTTATAATGATTACGCAAATTTACACAATTCCGTACGTTCTAGAGTCTGATAATTAATAAAAACACTTGTTTCATGTGTTACATGTATAGCACAGCATTGTTACTATTTGTAACGCCCGCCAAAGATGTCGCCACTGTATTGACAGCCAGCCAGCCAAACCGCCATTGCCGTGACGTCACATCCTACCACAAGGCCAAGTGGGGGGTGTGACAGTTGCCGCCAAGCCAGCCAGCCCGCCAGCCAGCCACAGCGATGATAAAAACGAGTTGCGCCTTGGCATGAGCCCTTTGATAATTTGTAAAATCGAAGAAATATAAGTGATTGCATTTATACCGTTTGAATTATTTCCGCGCCTACTACCTGAGTGTTATAATTCAGAAGTGTGATCCACGCAAAATGCAAAGACGAATCTATTGTGAAGAAGATGAAAGTGCCGATTCTGACGGTGATGAAGTGCCTTCACGCAACGCCGAAGACAACTCACCGCCTGCAAGAAAAATTTTGAAGACTCCTCTTACTCCTGAAGTAGAAAAAGCATTTTAAAACCTGCAAAATGAAATCCCTACCCTAATGCCATTGAAACAGCAGCGCGCGGCATCCTTGATTCCGGAGTTTGACCCTGATAGTGAGGAATTTACGATAGCAGCATGGTTGAAGAAGATCAGCAACAGTGGAGAAAAGGATGTTAGCTAGAAGGAAGGGACCAATTGCTGCGTGCTGAAACCTGCAGGGATATTCAGGTCAGTGCCACCGCCAGTAATTGCCTATTGCTTGACAAAAATTGCCTTTTATCTGCCAAAAATATACACTGTGGCAGTATAGCCTCTAGTAGTAAGCGTGCCATAGGGGGGATAGATGTAGATCAATTAACCTAGGGCTCATAGGAACAGTAGCGCACAAAAAAAAATAGAACTTTTATCACAAGTCGGCGACTGTTTTGCAGCTAGCACTCAAGAGTTAGGATCTACCGATCTTGTAAACATGCCTATTAAGCTTACAACCGATCAGCCTTCATTAAAAAAAATATACTTTATGTTACCTCGGTCACGAAATATATAGGGCCCGGGTAGCATTCAACCGGGTGATTTGAAGTTATCACGAATGTTTCACAGTTTCCGACACCGCGTAATGTTCATGAGATTAGACAGTTCATTGGATTGTGTAGTTACTTTCGTAAATTTATAGCTAATTTTGCATTAATAGCACGCCCACTCACGGAACTGACGAAGAAAAATGCAATTTGGACTTTGAATGAAACCCAGTCAAAAAGTTTTTGTGAATTAAAGTAAAAACTTTGTAGTAAACCGTTATTAGCAATTTACGATCCGAAACTGACTACCGAAATTCCTATGGTTGCTTGCAAGTTAGGAATTGCGGGTATGTTACTACAAAAACAAAACGATGACAGTTTGCGCCCTGTTATGTATTTTAGCCGTGTCACTATATAGTCGGGAAGAAAGTGTGTACTATAGTGCATAGTTATGAACTCGAAACATTGACTGTAGTAGAATCTTTACGTAGGTTTCGGGTTTAAGTAGTAGGTAAACAAGTACGGGTAGTGACAGACTGTACCGCCGCGGCGCCGCGCCGTTCGCGACACATTAACAAAATGCGACCTCATTCCGGGTATTGCTCGGCAGTGGTTACTAATTCAGAAACACGAAATATCTATTGATTATAGGCCCGGTGAGGGGATGCAGCACATAGATGCATTAAGTAGAAATCCTGTACAAACGTTTAATGTTGACCGTTTAGATGTAATGGATTGGTTTGTCACCGTGCAAAACGAAAATCAAAAATTAAAACACATCATAGATTTGTTCAAAGGCTGTAAGGATAGTGGCGTAGTAAATAATTACGCGTGGATTAATGAGAGACTTTATCGTAAAACCCTGAATGGCAACCGCTAGTTATTCCGGGAGTAGCTAGGTGGAAAATATTACAAAAACATCATAACGATATAGGTAATGTAGGTCCTAAGCGATGTACTGAGGCTATTAAGGAATATTTTCTGGTTTCCCAAAATGTCGCACTTCATAAAAAGTATGTGTCATCATGTCTGCATTGTGCTTACGGAAAAGGTGAATATGGCAAGAAGGAAGGCAAACTCCACCCCATACCAAAGCCTAATGAGCCGATGCGGATGGTCCATATTGACCACCTAGGACCGTTCACTCGTACTAAAAAGGGGTATCAATACATGATCGTGATAAGTGATGCTTTCTCTAAATTTGTGGTAGCTGAACCAGCTTATACTGTTAAGACTGTGGAAACCATTCAATTTTTGAAAAGATATTTAGTTTATTTGGGTACCCTGAACGAGTCGTTTCTGATCATGGCAAAGCCTTCACGAGCAGGTATTTTAAAAGATTTGCTACTGAAAAACAATTTAGGCATATATTAAACGCTATAGCATGTCCCCGAGCAAACGGTCAGGTCGAACGCACCAACCGTATCATATTGGATGCTCTACGGATCACTGAACCCAGTGATGCTTCTCACAATTGGGATAACAGCTTACCTTACGTCATTTGGGGTATAAATAGTACGGTTATTGCAACTACAGGATAAAAGACGTACGATCTAATGTTTGCTCAAACTGGTAGCCCGCATGTGATGTTTTCATTCCTAATCAGGTATCAGAATCTGTTTCAGTCTAGGCGTGCTAAAGCTCGAAAACGTATTCAGGTAGCTACGAGTAGTTCAAGAATAAAAGCGAAATTACGTCATCAACCAACAGCGTTGGTAAAGTGAACTCTAAGTTAGACGACGTATATTCTGGCCACTATGTAATTTTAAAAGTTTTAGGCAACGATCGGTATAGGATTAGAAGTATTAAGGGACTCAGAGGATATTAAACAGTTTACCGGTCTAGTAACAGCCAACGCTATTCGCCTATATAAGAGCACCCATGCACCCATGTCCGATAGTGCAAGTAGTTCTGACGAGCAGCTAGATCTAATAGATCAGCTCGAGAGTTGATCTGGTCCCAGGGGTTCCTTCGTCCTATGCTATGTGTATTGTATGACTAATCGTTTTTTGTGTTCCTATTGCGGGAGCAATGCTTACAGGATGGCCGAATGTAACGCCCGCCAAAGATGTCGCCACTGTATTGACAGGCAGCCAGCCAAACCGCCATTGCCGTGACGTCACATCCTACCACAAGGCCAAGTGGGGGGTGTGACAGTTGCCGCCAAGCCAGCCAGCCCACCAGCCAGCCAGAGCGATGATAAAAACGAGTTGCGCCTTGGCATGAGCCCTTTGATAATTTGTAAAATCGAGGAAATATAAGTGATTGCATTTATACTGTTTGAATTATTTACGGGCCTACTACCTGAGTGTTATATATTATTCATTCACTATTACACAACACTAACTCAAATAGTTTAGTTATCTTTAGCCTACGCACTATGTCCGTGTTGTCTAGCAGCTGAATTGCCTCGACATTCACATGTCGGTGAAGTCTGTATTCGTGGGCTTCAGAAAATTTTTGGGTGATGTTGGTGACGAGTTCCATGGCAGGGCTATAAATGGGCTATATGCGAGCAGACCGGAGTCTGGATTTGTGCTCGGTTACTGGCATTTAGGCTCACCCCCTTCTTCCTGCCAGGGTTGTGAGTTTGTCCGAAAGGGATATTGTGACCTTGGCACACTGGCATCTTAAGGAACACGGGTGGGTTTTAGTCAGTAAAAGTCTGACACGCCAGCTCCGCCCAGAGCGGGAGAAGTTGATAATAGTTACCTAGCAGTGATAGTAGGTAGTTGATATTTGATAATTTCCCACCCAAAAAAAAGGGCTATAAATACAAAAATATTTTTTCAAATCCCACTGGTAGTTCCAGACATTATTATTATTCATTTATTCACTCAAGTTACATACACAATATTTAATACATTATACACACAACAGATAATACATTACATTACAATACGATACAAAACAAAACAAAAACCATAACAGTATCAACACTTACATTAGTGACCGACGACTGTAGGTGACGTGCAACGCTGCAAGTCACTACAGCGTGTAATGTATGGACAGTCGAGCCTGTCTGCTATCATCATCAGTACGTTGTTGGAGCTGAAGATTAGCGCGTTCAAACAAACAAAGTCTTCAGTATTATTATATTAGTATCTAGACACTGTGAGTCATCTCATAGTCACCCATGAGATGGACTTACCAAATTGACATCCACAGTGGGCGATCCCTTGTACGAGTGCACTAAAAACACAAAAAATCGGAGTAGATGGCAAGAAATCGTGAGGCGAATCTCATTAGCCCGGCCCCTGGAAAATAAACTAGATATAACTATATATTTATTGTATATACAACATTAGTTTTAGTATATGCGAAACCCAAAACACGTGTCTAGTATTTTTATGTAAAGAATCTATGTACAAAATTTCAAAACTTTATCATGAAAAATCACAAAGTTATAAGGTTGTTATGTTACCGGGTTGTCCGTACAAAAACATGCTAACGGCGCCCCCGCGCCTACAGGGTCGTCTTGCGCTCATTGATAGTAATTTGGCAGTAGGTACCTAACCATACGGCGATTGTATTGTAAGTAATTAAACGGTGATAACATTTTCCATCACACTTAAATTTTTTTGGAACAAAATATAACATGGTGTAAAAATTATTGAAATCGATTCAGTTCCTTATTCTGAACAAACTATATTCAGGTTTCGCATATACTAAAAATAATGTATAAATGGTGCACCACTGACTACCTGCAGCATCATATCTCTTTCTCCCTTTGATCCATCCAAAGGTTGTCTGTAGAATATCGCTTTTAGGGATAAGACCGCCCATTATGTCACCCTATGTAAAATTTCAACATATATATCTGTAATTTTTATGGTGTAAATAATAAAGAGTATTCTATTCTATTATATTCTTTTCTACATGAATACCACGACCGCTCTGAAAAGAGTGCAACGAGGAAGAAGACGATGTAGTTCAAACTTTTGCTTTACAAAAGTAAGAAATTAAAGCTACGTACTGTAAACAGCTACAGCAGCGTGAATAACTACATAGTATGTCGCCCAACCGGTTGAATGATAAGAGTATGTCGTTAGATATCCCAAGATTTCCCAGGAGGCATGATTCTGCAAATGAAGCACATAACTATTAAGCAAGCTTATCGTACAATCTCATGAGGAATACGCTCAGGGAATACGGTACTACGCAATGAATGATACTGGCGACATTCTTGCCCTGAGGCAAATGAAATATATAAAACCTCTGCCGACGCGGATTCAAAATCAATTCTGTCCTTCTTGAACACATTTTACTGCGAATTGAAACGAAGCAAAAGGAGTATTATATGGATTGTAGCAGGTGGCGTTCTGTACTTTCTGCCTAATCTATGGGAAGAAGGCATGAGTTTAAGTATGTATGGTTGAAACATAGCGTTCCTAACACTTTAACATTATAGGCGTATAACATTTTCTTACCTGGAGAACGAACCAAAGATTCCACGTTCAGAAGTCTAACGTATGCATGGGTATTACGCGATGTCGTGGACATAAAGAGTGCATACAATAATTATGTAGAAAGAAAAGAAAGAAAATACATTTAAAAGCGGTAAACATGACGCAAAGAATGAACACAAATACAAAAAAAAGCAAGTTGGGAGAAAATATGCGTCACAGCCACGTAAAACGGCCATTGCTCAGCATAATGCAGGTAATTCTGACTCAAATCATGTAACAAACCCTGCAGCAAATTTCACGAAATAACCTGAAAAAAAAAAAAAAATCATATAAACCTACATAACTTATGAAACGTCAGCAGCTAGGTGCACGGTTCCAATTGGTCGTTTCCTATGGAGAAGAGCCGGCAAGAAACTCCACGGTTACTCTCTTTAAGAAAAGTGGGCTTTTACAATGTTTTCAAGTTACAGTGTTAATAGGTATGGGAGGACAGTGTAGGCCCGTCAACAAGTACCAAGTACTTAACAAAATATAATATAGTTTACAAAGCTACAGTCTATTAAGCCTAAAACGTTCTCGCATTCGCAAATTAAAAAGAATCTATAAAAAATATACTAAAATAATAAAAATAAAAACCTATTTAAACCAAATGACAACATTACCATTACAACTGTAACAAATCTGAATTAAATTCTGTCCACAAGTCACTAATAAGTATTTTAAATTAAAATTGAAGGTTATGTCAAGGTATGTAAAAAAAAATGAAATAAACATCGTAATTTAGGAGCAGTTAATAGACATTTACATAGTTATGTCGTTAATGAGGTACTAGGGAAGCCACATGTGCAGAAGGAATTATTGCCAAGTTTCCTCTAAAGGAAGAAACGGCCCATTCTTTGCTCAGGACCACAAAAGCGCATATAATCTTAAACTAAATCAATCGGCCCCAACAACCAAGCAACTGATACAGAATCATTCATTTTCATATCCAGATCACTTCAAGAAACGCGTGCAATTAATCGTGGTAAGTATCTATTAAAGATCGCACCAGCCATCAGGCTAAACTTATGATAGGTAATCGTTCTTGTTTGCCGACCGGCAAGCAAATAGGTGGTATATGTAATTAATAACCGTACTTGTGTATGTTTGTGTGCACAGAGTATCGAGAACAGATGTGGTACTCGGATGGTCAGTGTTTTTGTTGGGTGTGGTAGGAGATTTGTGCCTATATATGTGAGTGATGGCTATCTGTCTGTATCTACAGGGTCAAATTAGATTAGCTAGCGAAACCCCGCTAGTGTTGGGTGGGACACGACATGAAAAAGAGTTTCTAAGAGTAGCCTCTTTTTTGCACTGAGCCGGTACAATGTTCTACTTCAAATGAGGTGAGGCGTACTGAAGCTCGGGGATACGTTTGAAGATACGAGTACGATATGACATTTGATTTTATTGCAGTATAAATGACGTACTATTTTTATTTGTAGCATACGTCTCGCTTCCTGTCTGTCTTGAGAGGAGTAGGAATGAGTACGCGAATTCGCGACTGCCTACAATATAAAATGTCGAGCCTCTCTTACATTTTGACTTCCACACCACAGACGTGATGGGTATATAATTATCGATACCTTAACACGAAAAAATTAAAATTTAAAGATTTGATTTTTTTTTGGGGTCATCAACCGCTAGTTGAGTTATTACTGGAAGTATGAGTTGAGAAAATGTGTTTATTTTTATTTTATCATGTTTAGATAACGACATCGATCACGGCTGTGGAGTTTTGCTAGCTAATTTAATTTGACCCTGTATATTTATTGATGTTATGAATTAAAGTCGCTTTTCTTGTCTGTCTGTGTGACCGCGTTGTTCTTCTAAACGACACTATGGATTTCGATGCGGATATCACCATCACCATCATTTAGAGAAGTTATTCCGGAAGTTTTAATGTGTACAATACAATAATATTGAAAGAAAAAAAAAAGTATTTGTCACAGAAACACGTGCATACGAACACGATACGATTGCATATAAATAAGATAATCAGCCTATAATAATGTAGATGTCACATGTCTTCGAACTTTCGGTTCTAGGTCATGCCGGTTTCCTCACGATGTTTTCTTTCACCGTTTTGAGAGCAGTGGTGATGAAATAATTTACACGAGTAAAGTTCAATAATATAGAAATTACATATTATTATAGAGAAATATTGATGTTTTGTCAAGTCGTATGAACCGCGCGAAGCAGGGGCGAGTCGTTAGTATGTTTATATATTTTTTGTATGTTTACAGGACTTCTTAGGACGTTTTCTGCCTTGCAAAATTTGAAGATGCAGCAATAGTTGCGTTGGCCGCGAAATGGTGTGAAAAAATACCGGCCAAGTGCGTGTCAGACTACGCACAATTAAGGGTTCCGTAGTTGGGATGAATGAATCCCAAAAACAAACTTAACATTGTAGTTGAAATACATGTTCTCCCATACATCGATATACGCCATGGTCAATTTTCCAACTGCAAATGTATGTTTGTAATCGCATATTTTTTTATGTGATAAAACCATAAATTAACGATTTTCGGACTTTTTCCTTTACATGTGCTGTGGGACCTTGCTCCTTGCTAAATTTCATGATTCTAGGTCAACGGGAAGTACCCTATAGGTTTTGATTTATTTGCGAGTATCGAAATATGTCGCCATAATGTCGCATAAATCGCCGTATTTTTTTATTGCGTTGACTTAGATGCTTGATTTTTTTAGAGCTCCAAGGGACCGTAGACTCACGTATTCGATATTAATTTCAACTTGATACCTACACGCGTTCCTGAGAAAAAGGTGTTGACAGACTGACAGACGGACAACGAGGTGATCCTATAAGGGTTCCATTTTTTCCTATTGAGGTACGGAACCCTTAAAAAATCTTGTGCCCTTAGTCTAAAAAAAATATTTTAAATTTATTTACATAATTAACAAAATTCCCTAACAAAGCTCCATTTTCCACTATTTTATTTCAACAATTATGGTTGGATTTACATGATTACGTCATTGTTACGTTTTTTATATATTTTTGTTTTTTTTAATTTATTGTAAGTGTTGTTTTATTTATTTTTATTACCCTAGTGGGATTTATATCATGTGTCTGTAGGTGAGTCCATTGCAGCTCGCCGTCCGATAAGGACCAGGGGGTCTACTCCCTAAGTCCGTTAACGAAGCAACGGGCCCGTCCGACAGTAGTCCGATACGTCGCAGTGAACCCTACTCCCTAATGATTTCGGATTCATCAGTTTCCAACGGAATCATAAATAATCTTCGTGAACGAATGACGCATGACTATAGAGTTGCGCAATTTTACCGGTCAATTACCGGTTTACTTATTTTGTGGTTTTCAGGGTTAAATATTCAAAAATTAATATTTTTCTCGTTAGAAACGACCGCATTTTTACAATATACTTTTTATTATGTCTAAATATAGAATTGAATTATTTTTGCCATTTTTGTTCCGAAACTGGCATTATTCGGTTGATACCTTTGCCTATTTTGTTTTTGATGGCAATGTTCAAATGAAATGTCAGTCAGAGTTCGTACTAGGCCGGAAGGATTACTTATTTTATTTTAATTTCAATTATATATGTTGTAAAATGGCCCCAACCACTGCAGCTAAAAGTGTGGAAAACAAGTGTCAAGTTGAACTTTTCGGACGGGCAAAAACGCATCGGGAGTAGGGACAACTGTCAAATCGCGTTGTCATTCATTCTTCGTTCGGGCCCGGAACGAATCATCCGTCCGAAGGTGATAAGGAGTAGGAAACGCCCGTAACGAAGGCCGACACAACGGACTTCGTGCTTAGGGAGTAGACCCCCAGGCCCGGGTCGACGGCGCGTTGTGTTCCACGCGCGCCTCAAAGAGATGTCAGCACCAACTGACGGGGTCCGTCAGAACCAATGCCTGCCAGGGTTGCGAGTTTGTCCGAAAGGGATATCGTGGCCCTGGCACACAGGCAACGGAAGGAACACGGTTGGGTTTTAGTCAGTAAAAGTCTGACACGCCCTCCCGCTCCGCCCAGAGCGGGAGAAGTTATTTGTTAAATTCCCACCCAAAAAAAAAAAGGTGAGTCCATTGCATCACAGCGATCAGAATTAAATAGGTACCAGCGCTGCGGTATTTATTTTTTAAATATCGCAGCATTATGCTGAGATAGGAGCCTTTTTGGCATCACACAAGTCTGGATTGTTTTTTCTGTATAGGTATTGTTAGTCTTAAATCCTATTTTTGTATTTCTTGTGCGTGTCCCAAATATTTTTTATTTTTCTTTCTTATTACATTGTTATTGAAAAATCATAGACAAAAATTGAGGTTATAAAATTAACCTCATTAATTGTCAAATGAAAAACATCTGTATGGTGATATACATAATCAGCCTATAATGTTCCCACTGCTGGGACACAGGCCTCCTCTCTTCGAGAGGGAGTGGGTTGTTAATATACCACGCGGGCCCAGTGCGGGTTGGTAGATGTCACATGTCTTCGAATTTTTGGTTCTAGGACATGCCGGTTTCCTCACGATGTTTTCCTTCACCATTTTGAGAGCAGTGGTTATGAAATTATTTACACAAAGTAAAGCGCCTGCCAGGGTTCGAACCCACGACCTACAACTCAAAACGACCGGTAAGTCGGGGACGTTACCACTGGGCCACCACTGCTCTATAATGGTATGGTGATATAATTTCGGGTATTCAAATAATCAATTCAAACCAAAAAAATTGTAAGTGGCACTTCAAATTGGCATGGACACGTTTTCTGACCCATTTGATGACATTTTCATCAGACTATGTATACTTTTGGCCATGCATTATTATTGAATGGGGCAGCCGTGAGGCACACTTTCCTGCTAATTTCTTACATCCCACTTTACACTTGTTTTTTTATTTATTTTTTATCTGCTGTATTATATTGTGTGTATAGTGTATTTTCTTTCTTTCATTTGGTGCCGGACGTAAAGAATAGCACCATCCTATTTCTTCCCGTGGGTGTTATAAAAGGCGACTAAGGGACTTACTAGAGAATGGGCAGCAGCGTTCTCTATGCATTTTAACACCATACTGCGATCGCCAACCCGCCTGCCATGCGTGGCGTGGCGTCCCCTCTGTGCGGGAGGCCAATGTCCAGCAGTGGACGTCTTTCGGCTGAAATGGAGATGATGATGATATCACTCAATCCCCAGCATCAGCATCCACGCAACAAGGCGTAATGTGTCCTATCTGTGCTTACATACTCTGCAGCATGTTCTTGACACGGTGCACGGGTACTCGCAACGGATACTTGCGGTGATAGCGGCTCGCTTTCTGACCGTCACTCTGCGACGTCATCTCAAGTGTGCGTCGTTGTACGATGTGTGCGTCTGGGCGTTAGCCTTTTACGCCAACATTGACAATAATAGCCGAGGTAGACTGCGATTCACAAAAAAAAACGAAATAAAGATATCTTAATGTTATTATCGTTGGTCTTTTGTAATCTGATGGCTTATATTAACTCAAAAAGGTAATCATTAATTCATTTAACTGCTTTCGTCTTGCATATGACTATACTCCATTGGTTTAGGTAGTTAAATAAAGGTAAACAAATCATAAAAAGGGTTTTTATTGATGACACTTTCTTGTTATGCGTTGTGAATAGTAGCCAAATTAAATTAATTCTATATCTAATTTTTTTTTTTTTTTTTAGTCATATTATATAAAACTATAAAATGTCGTATGATTTCTTACTACATTCTGTCAGCGCGCTTAGTACATAATTTAAAAAATGAAAATGTAAAGGATCCTGGCGCATGGCGTCCTGAAACAGGCCGCGAGCCTAGCGTAGGCACCAACCAGTCTCCCACAATATATACTTAATTATTTACCTGAATTGTGTCACATTGTCGAATCTGACCAATGTAAAATAACATGTATATTGTGGTGAGAAAAAATAAAGTTGATTGATTGATTTTACATTACATTTAGATTTTTACGAGTTTCCTCTTTTATTACTGTAGGTATGTTAAACTTTATCATATATATTCTTAAACTATTCTTCTTAGATGTAACTGCTTGAGCACAAATTTTATGAACAATGGATTAGTGTTGGTGTTTAGTCAATTTGACTGAACAAAAATGAATCGATTCTTACTTTCTGATAATGGCAACACTGTCAGTACTGTCACTCAATAATTAATATAAAACTGACAACTGTCCTCAGTTAGTTTTCCGCCCGATTATGACTTACGCCTGTGCTGTTTTCGCACACGCCGGTCCCCACCTCATTCATAGAATGCAGGCACTTCAAAACCGATTTCTCTGTAAAATTACGGACGCTCCATGGTTCGTTCGGAACGAAACCCTTCATCTAGATTTTAAAATCCCCACCATTAAGCAGTTTATGAAACGCGCGACAAAGCGGTTCTTCGAGTCCGCAGATAGACATCGCAACCCCTTGGTTGTGCAGGCCGCTAGCTATAGGCCTTCTCAGATTAGTCAGACTCGCCGACCTAGGCATACTCTCTTAGATCCGGATGACCCCATTACTCTCCTTCAGGAAAGCGATAGGGCCACAAGTACAGTCCAAAAATCACACAAGCCGTCATTCCGTCCTCGCCGCCGAGGTACCACGCGAAGTTCAAGACTTAATTATTCCCCCCGTCCCTTGCACGTCGAACCGCCCGACGCTGAGTGAGCCGTAGCATTTAATAGTAATCCCCGTTAATAATCATGAATCTAAATTATTGATCCAGCCTGTCCCCAACTTGCTGTTATTCCCCAACGACGCGCTAAGCCGAGGTTCGTACCCCACATGAGGTGCCCTTAGAGCGCTGTCGTTTAGTTTTAATAAATATATTTACGCTCCTGGCTGGAGGCTTTAAGCTCACACCTTAGGGCAGCCACAGGAAAGACCGGTTAAGTAGTCACGGCCTCTCAAGGTCAACTACGAGATGCCATACAAAAAAAAAAAAATCAGTTAGTTCTTCTTTTCATATTTACTGCGTTAGGAGACAGACGTAATTCCTTCCCTGTGAAACGTCAAATAATGAACGTTATATCGCTATAATAGAAAAGCAAACTAAAAACGTCGAAAATAAATAAAAGTTTAAAAAACACGCTTTAATAGAAAACTAAACTAAAGAGTAGAAAATAATTTTAAATAAGTTTGAAATAATAATAGTGATTAACAAAAAAATATTTTATCGTAAAAAAGCGTGGGGTGCTTGATGTAAACTCTTGCAAATATTTTATTGACAGATATTGGTAAAAGTAGAAAATACTGGTATTCAGCAGCATCCGGTTAGACTGGAAGCTGACTCTAACATAGTTGGGAAAAGGCTGGGCAGATGATGATGGTAAAAGTAGAACCATTATGAAAATATCTTAAAAAGCAGACCCTTTTTTACGAAAAAATAAATTTCTTGTTAATCACTATTATTTAAAATTATTTTCTACTTTTTAGTTTAGTTTTCTATTAAAGCGTGTTTTTTAGTTTTTTAAACTATTATTTATTTATTCACGCCCGCAACCTAATTTCCTACAATTAGCAATGTACTTCAACACCAATACGTTACGCGATTAGGGTGCTGGCCAGCGTCTGGTAGAAGCAGCAGTCACTGCAGCTCTCTCGGAAGCAATAGACGAAAGTAACTTCTTTAACTAAATTGTCCCAACGATTGTCTTGCGTTGGATTACTAGGGAAGTCTAGGGAAGTAGGTGTAAATATGCTTTATTGTAAATAGACCAACATAATGCGGCACGCTTTCTTCCGTCCGACGTCCCTCCGGTTGTAGCTGTCATCTCAGCCTGACTGGCAGAGATGAAGAGATAAGTTTTCTGACAGTCACCGTCGCTGCAGACGCGGCGGCCGTCATTCAAGCGGCTGTGGCGGGTAAACACTTAGGCTCTTACTAAAGGTTTATACTACAGTTATTGGCGCACAATTTCAGCAAGATCGGGAAACGTGGAAGGAGGAAAAGGAAGCCTTTGCGTAGGAATAATAGGAATCATAACTTAAATTTCTTCCAAATACATTAAAATAATTATATAAAATATATCACGCAACTATTTACACTGGGTACTAAATTAAATGACTAAATAAACAAATAAATACAAAAAAAAAAAACAGAAGAACACTTAGGCGTCGAAGTATACTCTTCCTCATCGCTGTCATCCGGAAACGTGCCGAGGAGACTGGCAGCATTACCACGTTGAATGGCAATGCTAATTCTTTGGCCAAAGAACGAGCCAGCACACTCTGGTCACGTGAAGTGTCGATCAGTTGGCGAGAAAAGGAGACGCGCACTCGACCTCAAACGGCATAGGAATCTTATGTTGTGAACAATGGCTCACACTCTCACGGAAAGGAGGGTTGAGTTGACCAACAATGGAACGATACAGTTGTGCTTTTGAACATCAGTCTCTCCGGTAGTGTTGCCTCTCATCCATACCATAAGGGATACCCAATGCGAAATACTGGCTCTTACTGACTGCAGCAGTGGATTACAAGTATCGCTGCGTTAACTAACTATAGGTAAATAGGAACAGTTCAGGAATCTACTCTGAAGCGATAATCCGTAGTATCGGCCGAATTTTTGGCTGTTTCTTGATTTCCAAAGTTTCCTTTTTTGACTTTGAGGTCTTACCCGACTTCAAGTCACTTTGAGCCCTGCAAGTCACAGTTTTGACTTTGACTTATCTCTTTGACTGTTTTTTTTTTTGCCGTAGTCAGCCATTGTTAGCCGTAGTCTGGAAACGGCCAAAAATTCGGCCGATTCTTCGGATTTATCTTCGGAGTAGATCCCAGAGGGGCTACTCCGAACATAATTGTGAATTATCGGCCGAATGATCGGTCTTTTCTTTACTACGGCTAACTATTGCTGACTACGGCGAAATATATAATAAAAAAGGCAGTCGAAGAGCATAATCCGCCTATAACGTTCCCACTGCTGGGAAACAGGCTTCCTCTCTGTGAGAGGAAGTGGGCCGTAATCCACCACGCGGGCCCAGTGCGGGTTGGTGGATGTCACATGTCTTCGAATGTTTGGTTCTAGGACATGCCGGTTTCCTCACGATGTTTTCCTTTACCGTTTTGAGAGCAGTGGTGACGAAATTAAATACACAAAGTAAAGTGCCTGCCTGGGTTCGAATTCTCATTTTTATGGTGTACATAATAAAGAGTATTCTATTCTATTCTCGACCTACAACTCGTAAGTTGGGCCCGATAACCCTGGGCCACCACTGCTCCTTCAAATAATTTTAAAATATAATATAAATAATTAAAAATATAGATAAATAATTAGTTTAAAAAAATCTCGTCGTCTTAGGTTGTTTCAATTTTAAAACCGTTCGAATTTATTTTACGTCTCCCTAGGTCGAGTTCAACGAGACCATTTGAAGTCCTTTGGAGTAATACTTTAGGTCAACTTAAGAATGATACAGAGATTCTTGTGCAAAAACAGATCAATGACATTACTCCGTCTTTTACTTCATTCACTACTTAACCGATTCCAGTCTGCCTAGTGCCTGTGACCATAAGTAACACGCACCGTTTTCCCGACCACCATAATAAAAGCAACTAAGTAATACAGATTCTATACATAACTTATGTTTCTATAGACTCAATGCCCCCTCACAGGCACTTTCATGGTCTCAGGAGTACAGTCTCTCCAACCGGCTTTCTCGTTTATATTCGAAGCATATCGATAACTTTGTTGTCTTAACGATTAATTGTGTATTACTTATCGAGTTAGCAATCAGGGCTGCTCGGTTTAATGTCATAAGTTTTCTCTATATTACTGATGTGATATTGCGTCAGTACACATCATCAAAGAAAGTTTTTTTTGTGGCCAGTAATTATGAATAATATTGACAAAATAAGTAGACAAGTGAAAGTTTTAGGTAAGGCACCGGTTCAGTTTGTTAGTTGGTAATAATTGAAGGTATTTTTAAGGTTTAGGAAAGAAAGGAACTTAAAAAAGAACACAAGGAAATAAATAAATAAGGAAATTGAAAATGCGTTTTTAATTCCAATGATTTTCCGGCAACATTCCTGGCCACATTTTCCAAACCAAAAAGTTTACAGCCTCTTAACTTCTTCACGAAATCCTTGACAAAACAGACGCTTCACACCTGAAACAAATAATTCAAACAAAAATTTAATAAACAGCGAATTTCACTTGTTTTGAGATGCGAAGCGTGGATGTGCATATGTTGAAACGAACTCGAAGGCAGTTGACCACTGGCCGGCGCGACCGCTGCACGCAGGCGCACTTTCACGCATCGAAAAAAAAAAAAAACGTATATGGTTCTTGCGCGCGAAAATTTAACTTTTATAATCTGTGAAGTGTAGTGTACCTACTATAATTTTGTTAAAAGTTTTGAATTTGTTATAATCTATTTGGATTTTTGAGGTGATTCTTTTGGACTTTATTATGGTGAGTTTACTCTATTTATTTATATTAAATTTAGGTTTATATTACAGTGATTGACCTACAGTCGCAGCAAGATCGGGAAACCTGGAAGGAGGAAAGGGAATTCTTTGTCTAGCAGTGCACTGCGATAGGCTGAGCCTGTTGATTGAATTATTGGTTCACTAATTTCCTATAAACATCAAAGAAAGTGTAAAAAATCATAAAAGATTCAAATTATCGAAATAAAAATTATGTCGATTAATTTAAAAGAATAACAAATAGAAGAAGACATATAATTTTCCCTATCGCGAATGAGTATGTTAATTGATGTCTAATGATTGTAGCGATTCATGAAGGGGTAGGTATGTGCCGTAGTGGACGTCTTCCGATAAATATGTTAATGAAGATAAAGAAGAAAATATATTGACATTTAAATGGTTTCCAAAAAAACCGGCCAAGTGCGAGTCGGACTCACGCACGAAGGGTTCTGTACCATTATCTATAAAAATGGGAAAAAAATCACGTTTGTTGTATGGGACCCCTTAAATATTTGTTTTATTTTAATTTATTTATTTATTTTTAAAGTGAATATATAACTAAATATTCTGTGAATATTTCAAGCGTCTACCTGTTGCCGTTATTAATATCGAGCAAAAACGAGCAAAAAAATCACGTTTGTTGTATGGGAGCCCCCTTAAATATTTATTTTATTCTATTGTTTAGTATGTGTTGTTTTAGAGGCCACAGAAATACATCATCTGTGAAAAATTAAACTGTCTAACTATCACGGTTCATGAGATACAGCCTGGTGACAGATGGACAGACAGACAGACAGACAGACGGCGGCGGAGCCTTAGTAATAGGGTTCCCGTTTTATCCTTTGGGTAAGGAAGAGGAACCCTAAAAATAGAATGACGTACACCCACGTAAGACAAAAATAAGTAGGTATACAAGAAACAAGAATTCATTGTCTAAACTCTAAATAATTCATAATTTAAGTACCTATGTATGCACATTTTAAAACTGAATAGGTAGTTACGAGTATTACTATTTACTCTTTTGTTCCACAATTTTCTAACACACAGCACATTGGCAATAACTCGAAAGTTTTCGTTAAGTAAAAGTCGCGAAGCCCAGTCTTCGTGATTTACCAGAGTACCTAAATAATCATAACTTTGCAGACGACTTTCTACCTTGCCACTTCAGTTTTAAGGTCGAATATGATGTTGATTTTAATCATATGTGTCAATTTGTAGGTAGTCATTGCTGCTGATAAATATTTATTATAGTAACGTTTGCTTAATTCATTGTCCATGAAGAGAATGAAAGTGGTTGGTAGAGAGTGTGCCCGTTGTGGATGCAGTGTTGATTGAGGCACATCGTTTGGTTACTAATTACATTCTTAATTAAAGTTTAGATGACGGGTATATGAGAGATTTGAACGTTAAATTGCTCAGTTCAGCTTTTAGTAAACAACCATTTGATACAACCCCTACTTCTGAAACTGGTGAAAAACACGGTTCGAACTCCGAGATACTACTTTAGAAGGACCAATAGATAATTAATTATCTTCGAGAGTATGCTTAGATGGTTTGGTCATGTTGAGAGGATGAATGAAAGGCGACTAACAAAAGTATTTACAAGGCAGATGTGAGTAGAAACGCCGGGATGCCCTAGGAGGACATATAGTGACCAAATTGGTGATGTTCTTCAGAAAGGTCAGGTGCGTAGTACTCGCAATCGGCGTGCGTGTATGACCAGATGTATGAACGTAGGCGAAGCAAAAGGAGTATGTAAGGAGCGTAGCAGGTGGGGCGTTCTATAGTTTCTGCCTACACCCATGGGAAAAAGGCACGAGTTTATGTAATCATATTCAAAAGATACCAGACGTTTTTATGAACCCGTAACATAGCATGTACCTATTGATGCTTTTGTTTCTGGCAGCCTATATCATCCCACAGTTGGGTTCCTTTACGGTTTACAATGACAGTTCAGAGCTAAAGTAGACCATTGCATGTTGGTTTTGTCCAGCTCACCTCGCTATCTTTGACCTACAAGCGAAGTTTTGGAGCATCCTACCGATGAAAACAAGGCTTCTAATACAGCCAAATGGCTGTTAGCCAGTCATGTTACTTTTACTGACTTGAGAGACTACAGTTTAAAGCACGGGCTATGATCAGCATCGTTTGACCATCTTCTATTGGTTTCTTCAAAATTACTTATGACAAGGTCTGTAGGCAGATAGATACAGAGTATATGGTTTACTATAAAGTCATTTTTCCGTTAACTTGATAAGAAGTCTGCTATTACAAAAAGCATCTCATCTAAAATAGTAGCGTTCAAATTGCCTTCGTCCGTTTTTGCCAACAGCTATCCCTTAGACTTCAGTAGCTGTTCCTTTGTGGTTAAAGAAATGGGCTTAACAATATATGTATATAAGGTGCTAACAAATTAAGTACCAATATTTTAAGAGGTATTACATTACATCAAAACAATTAACTTAAATAGAAATTAAGAAAACTTTTTATATGATATTTTTGTTTTAATTTACGGAACAAAATAAATAAATTAAAATTTCGCCCAAACATAATCATCCTGTGCTTTTAACTGACAAGACACACTTTCTGTCAAGTGAACATCGTCGTTTGTGACTAACGTCAATGATTGTTGACTATCTACTCGTATTAACAGGGTGTTTTTACGCAGTAACGTTGTTTCCCTAATTATCTCCAAAAAGTAACATAAACTTTTCAATGTTTCATACTTAAGTCTACTCCTAGAGACGAGTACTATCAGCTCTAAAAGTATTGGTACCTAATTTGTTAGCACCTTATATATGGATGAATTTGTTGCTGCCTGGCGTCATTCTTATCTCCGCCTTTTTAAGGGACTCAATCTGCCTAGCCTTTTCCCAACTATGTTGGAGTCAGCTTCCAGTCTAACCGGATGCAGCTAAATAGCCTTTTAAGAGACTATCTTTGAAGATTGACTGCCTCGTTTTTCTAGTGGTCGAAAGGGCTACTGCTGTGCATGAGGTCCTGGGTTAGATTCCCAGGTTGGGTAAAGCGTTATTGGGATTTTCCATCAGGAATTTCCGAAAAGCCCGGAGTCTGGATTTGTGTCCGGTTGATGGCAATAGACTCGCTCCCTATTACATGGGACTTAAAACATAACTGGCGAAATGTGGCCCGTAATGTAGGCACGCCTCTGCCTAACCCTTCGGGGATTACAGGCGTGATGTTATGTTATGTGTCTTTGTAAAAATTATCTGTAGTACAAATTGCTGATGAATTTTATAATGGATTGAGTGGCAACTGATTATATCTTGTTTTGAATTGTCTGTATATCATCTCAAACGTCAATAATTAATTGGCTGTGAGGCCATGACGTCACCTTAGATTTTCTCTCTATTAAAAAGTATGACTTACGCTAGTTTATTTCTTTCTCCATGCCTATGAGTTGACCTTCAATTTCATTTATGAGCCCCTTTCAAAACCATTCTGGCGTTAATTTACTTATTAAATGTCACGTCATATTTTGAAGCACAATGCCCATTGATAAAATGATAGAAACTCTTTGTTTAAGGAGATACAGAGATTTCTTCTGTTTGATTAAGATGACTGATTTTTGGATATTCAGTGAACTTGGAGAGCATGAGTTGGTTAATGGCATAGATGGCTATCTATAGTTTTTGAATCATCTTATTCAAAATCATATATATATATATATATATATATTCATTGTAGTTGAAAAACATATACATTGCAGCTGCAAATGTAAGTTTGTAAGCACAATATTTGGTTCGTAAATATACCTATAGTATAGAACTGATTTCCTTATATACTTCAAACAATGGATGGTCAGTTTTCATTTATTTCCTTAAATAACTTTAAAATTATGTATGCTGAAAACTTCACAGTAAGCCTTTTAATTTAATGTCAAATGGTACAGTTTGTAAAACTTTTTTTTTTTTTCTAATTTTTGCCCCAAAAGTGATATTCAAAATTCATTTATTTACGGTACACGTCCGTGTTTGAGTCACAGAAATTCCAATGATAAAGAAATTTCGATTTAATTGATCCATTCACTTACTGACAGACAACGCACGACCTTTACTCCTGAAACTCAAACCATTTAATTCAAATAACCCAATTACAGGCACTTTTGAATCGCCAAGGGGTCGATCAGTCAGAGAGATGAAGCTAGTTGCCCATTCCAAAGCGTGGTAGGTTCCTATGGAGAAGAACGGGCCATAAACTCCACGGACACTCTTTTAAATTAAAATATTGTTACAAAGTATTGGTAACATCATTCATGTTGAAATTATACATGTGAGAACAATGTAGAAAGACGTGCACGTTAAAAGCGTCCGTAATAAATAGATCAGGGGTCTGGGCCTGGGTTTGAAACATAAAATTTTTCACAATTGTTTTTTGTAACGAAGGAGTTTTGAAAAATCACTCCCTAAAGGGTATAAATAGCAGATGAAATTTTGTATGGAAGTTCTACATTTTTACCGAAGGGAAATCCCATCGGGAATACTGCTACTTAAAAACTTGATTGACATTCATTTGGGCTACTATAAGGTGTTTCAAAATTAACCTGAAAAACTTTAAGGAGTGTTTTAGACCATCGAACTGAATAACTTTCACTATGGGACTTTGAAATCGCGTTAAAAAAAATCAGCTGTTCCATACTAAAGTTTAATACCCTAATTCCATATTAAAGTTTTTGCACCTCTTAAAGTTGCAATGACATTAATAGTAATGACAGTATTTATTAACGTCGTCATTACTAGAATATTATTAATTAAATTAACGAACGAATATTTAACGACTGCCTCGTTGGTCTAGTGGTAGGGGTTCGATTCCCAGGTCGGGCAAAGTGTTCATTGGGTTTTTCCCAGTACCAGGAATTTCTCAGTAGCAGCCAGGAGTCTGGATTTGTGCCCGAATGATGCCAATAGGCTAGCCCCCTATTACATGGGACTTAAACATAATTGGCGAAATATGGGTGTACTATAAGTGCACCTCTGCCTAACCCTTCGGGGATTACAAGCGTGATGTTATGTGTTAAATTAACGAAAAAACCCAAGTTAGTTGTATTTTCTGATGACAGGCCGATCGAGTTATTATAATAATTAAATCTCTTGATCAAATTACGTTACAAATCTATTTTGATTGAGACTGACAGAATGACATGCGAGTTAGGTGAACTTAAATAAAACTGATTTGTAGTATGAAATTCATTTTAAAAACCCAATGCATGTATTATTTTTATTATTAACTTATTATTGAAACAATAAGGAAATAAAATTATAGGAAGTTATAAAGAATATGAGTGAATCGCACGTGGAGCAACTTTCTCGTTAAAATTACTAAAAAAAGTTTATCTTTTATTTCATAGTTGGTTAAGTAAGAAAATGGTTATTTGGTTGGTTTTCCTGTTACTTATTCAGGTGATAACGGAAAAAAATAAAATTGATTATAATTACCCGATTTTTAGTTAAGCTGTAATGCGCCTAATCTGACAATCAATCTTTGTTAGTAGCGAAAAGCATATGTGCAGAAGTTTCGGGGAAGTAAAATCAGGGAAATTAATCGTAAAATCTACTACCAAATTAAATTGTCTTTCTTTGTTGACAGGCTAATTGACGTCGTGTGTCAATTTTATCTGTACAAATAAATAAAATTGAAGTATCTCTTTGTAATTTCAAAATAACAGCTTTTTACTAAATGCAAAATCATCATCTGCCTAGCCTTTTCCCAACTATGTTGGGGTCAGCTTCCAGTCTAACCGGATGCAGCTGAATACCAGTATTTTACATGGAGCGACTGCCTATCTGACCTCCACAACCCAGTTAATCGGGCCCTATCAGAATACCAGCGCTGAGGTATTTATTTTTAAATATCGCAGCATTATGCTGAGATAGGAGCCTTTTTGGCATCGCACAAGTCTTGATTATTTTTATTATTGGATATTGTTAGTTTAAATGCTATTTTTGTATTTCTTGTGCGTGTCCCAAATAAAATATTTTTCCCTTGGTAATACTGGTCGTCAGACTTTCGGGCTTCTGAAGACCCGTAACAACTGTCAAAGATCTACAAATGACAGCCGGGACCAACGGCTTAACGTGCTTTCCGAGGCACGGAAGTATCTTGGTATGAAAAGATGGTCACCCATCCACGGACCAACCGCGGCAAGCGTAGCTTAACCTGATCGATCGGACCCATGCGGCTGTTATTTATAACTGTTATATTTAGCCACAAGCTCCTCTACTAAATGCATAATATGAAAGTGTATACGGTACTTATAAAATTTTATTATTTTTGTATTTCTGTCTGTTTGATCGACCTAATCTCCGAAACGGCTGGACCGATTTTGACGAGACTTTCACTGGCAGATAGCTCATATTGTAAGGAGTAGAAAACGCCACACAGGCGACGCCGCGGGCAGCAGCTAGTAAGCAAGTAATTTTCGTGACTGTATCACCATGCAGGTGTTGTTAGTCAAGCGCAGGTCAGAGGTCACTTGAATTACGAAAAACTTGTTGTTACGAAATTACTTGATGATTTGTAATTTATTTAATACTTCAAGCACACAAATTTACAGGGGCGATAATGAGAGCTTATTTACAACTAAGTCGACCTGTAAACCTGTGGTGGAAACCAACACCTTAATTGTCTCTCTCAATCACAATCCGAAGGAAATCTAATCCATTACTTCATAAGTTTGTAAAATTCGTCTGCTCAACAACGTAAATAAAAAAAAAAACAACCGACTTCCAAAAAAAACACTACAAAGCGAAAAATAACTTTAATTTCGGAAGTCGGTGTCTTTGGATCTGTATTTTAGTTTTTTGCCACCGACTTCCAAAATTAAAGTTATTTTTCGCTTTGTAGTGTTTTTTTTGGAAGTCGGTTGTTTTTTTTTGTAAAAAGTTTTTTATTTTTCACTTTTTAGTGAGTCAGTTTGTAATTTATCTAATTTACAATAGCCTAATGTCAAATGCTCATCACCTTTTACAAAATATTGCTTTGCCCGATGCAGGGGCGTTAATTGTTGAGGAGTTCTCCTGGTAAGAACCAGGAGAACTGATTGTGACTTCACCATATGCATTTTGACGAGCATAAATTGCGTAGCAACCATATTAAAGTGCCTAATCGAATCGCAACGGTGAAATACTTATTATTAAGAAGTTTCGGTGGCCATCTGTGGTCTTCATCATCAGTTCCACTTCACCGAATGGTGCTTTTCAAGTGCAAATGCACGAGTTACTATAAAAATACTCAAATCGATATAGGTATGCCTATAAAATTTGAGGATTTCCCTAGATTTCCATGGGATCCCCTCATCAGATTCTGATTTGGTGGCAATGGGACCACCTCGGGAGCATACCCTTCCAAACCAAAAAAAAAAATTCAAAATCGGTCCACAATTGACGGATTAATCGGTGAACATAACATATAACCTCCTCCTTTTTGGAAGTCGGTTAACAAAATTAATGTTATTGAACTGTCAAAATGAAAGGTTATTGCCTTTGTGTGTTACAGAATTACCCTGCAGGTTTCATCCTACTCACTCCTTGAGAGCACTTAATTTTTGCGGCTTTCGACAAAATAAGATTATTTGGTCGAAAGCCGCAAAAGTTAAGTGTTGTTGAAGGCATGTCACATTGCTGTAACTAATACATAACATCATAAAGGCTTGTCCAGACTGGTGCGATATCCCGTCTGTACGAGCCTTCACATCACGCCTGTAATCCTCGAAGGGTTAGGCAGAGGTGTACCTGTAGTCCACCTACATTTCGCCAGTTATGTTTAAGTCCCATGTAATAGGGGACGAGCCTATTGCCATCAAGCGGGCACAAATCCAGACTCTTTTGACGTACGAAAAGTGCTGATTCTAAGCCTAGTAGATAAAATTACTATTGATATCTAGAATAAATGAGTTTTGATTTTTAACTCCGGGCTGCTACTGAGAAATCCTGGATGGAAAAACCCAATAACACTTTACCGATCCAGGAATGGAATCATGGACCATTAGCCACGACTAGCGGCCACTAGACCAAAGAGGCAATATTTTCTGTAGTATGTTATGAAAATACCTGCCATTTTGCATCCTCACTTTGTAACAAAATGGCTGTGATTTCGCTACAGCTATTCAAAATTCAATTCATTTATTCAACAACAACTTTTCTGCAACAGAATATTCAAAACTAGTCTAAATTAAACAGAAGTCGTTCTCAAAACGATCTCTCTTCAATATTTACTAACCACTTAGCCTGAGCTAATTGCTAGGTGATTATATACGCGTGGATGCACTGGGCCTCTCAGCGGCTATGTTTTATATAACATTTATTTAAAGGAAGTAGGTAGGTATGTATGAGACTGATCGTTGATTGTTAATTTATTTTAAATGGAGCTGTGGAACTTTTAATTGGTTTTTGATTGGAAAATTGGGGTTAGTGTTGGTTTGTGAATAATTAGGGTTGTATGTGCGTGAACCACACTTGTTTTCAAGTGTAATTTGAACCTAAGAAAATGTGTTTTTCTTTTAAAAATGTTATGTAAGTGAACTTGTTACTTACATCAAAAGTCAAATTGACTACCTCCTTCAAGAATGCGATTTTATGATGTGAAACATCTTTCCTGCCACTTGAGCGAATAAGTACGTACTTTTTAATAGCATGGAATTCGTAAGTACTATATAGATTGTAAGTAGAGGGGTAAAATTTTGCCCAGTGGGCGACCACTAGTAATGAATAATATTTCAGTATTTAGAAAGAAAGAAAGAAAAATAATTTTATTTGTCACAGAAACACGTGCAAATCATATGAAAACATAAACTCGAGTAGGTAAAAACAAATAGTCGGCAGCTGCGCGTCATGACTGTGACAAGAAGGCTTGCACTCAGCATGATGCTGAGCCGCGGCGCTGTGCTGAGCTTTTTTATGTTAATTTCTGTCGCTGCTCTGTTGCTTATTACCAAGGTGAGATGTCAGATGTTACACATCATAAGCGACTACTGTAAGGCTTGTTCTTTTTTTTTTCACCGACCGTGCTCAAAATTGTATTACAAGTTTTATATTTTCCCTTTATTTATTTATCAGACGTACATAAGTCGGTGTATATAGGGTATATATTAGGTGGGTGTATATATATTAGGTGATATCGTTTTTTTTTCATTCTAAGTTAACAAAATTATATAAATTGGCGTATTGGCGCAGCTCTTTATCATTCATCATTCAGCCAAAAGACGTCCACTGCTGGACATGGGCCTCCCCCACTTCAACCGGTTCTGTGTCTTTATCATTGTTTTTTGTTATTTCCTTTCATTCTTGACAATGATGAATTGTTGATTATTGATTAGTTTCATAACAAATCAAAATCGAACCGGAGTTACCAACATAGCCTGCAGAGTAAGCAAGCTGAAGTGGCAGGGGGCTGGCCATTTTTGTCGAAGGACCGATGGCCGGTGGAGCAGACGAGTCCTGGAGTGAAGACCGCGTATCGATAAAAGTACTTACTTATTCTATGCTCAAGCTATCACTTCCTGTTACACACTTCCGTCACTTTTCACGAAATCACTTACACAGATAGCGAGAGGAAAGATTTTATGAAGATTCAACTTCAATACCTAATACACTGCAATACCTAACCAATTGTCCTTTCTTTGGTATTGTTCGTCGAATCGCTGAGCTCCTCAAGTTTTGAGTTGAGCTGCACGATAACTGACAAATGCGTGCACTGACTGGACAGGTCCACTCAAATCTGTGTGGTTCTTTCGTCAAAAGACCATGTCAGACACCAATCTACATGGTACTCAAATGATCTGACCAAGATTATATCCGTATTTTATATACACATTGACATTGATAAATTTTATATATACAATGACATGAATATTTACTTTGTTAAGTATTATATTGTTTTAAGTATTGTAAATGTGAAGACTATGTGGGTTATTGTTCATTTTTCTTTTTTTTCTCAGTTAGTTTTTGTCATAGTCTGGCAGTTTGAGTGATTTTATGCGGCCTACCCAAATGTCCTTTCTTTGGTATTGTTCGTTGAATCGTTGAGCTCCTTAAGTTCTTAGTTGAGCTGCACGACTACTGACAAATGCGTGCACTGACTGGACAGGTCCCCTCAACCTGTGTGGTTCTTTCGTCAAAAGATCATTTCAGGCACCAATCTACATGGTCTTCACATGATCTGACCAAGATTATGTCTGGACTTTAAAAAGAGACTGTGACCTCTGAGTTTGTTTTGGCCTTTCTTCTCAGAGTAGTCGGATACGAAACGCCGACCTCATCTAGTTTTTTTTAAATATGATTGACGTGTAAAAGTCAAACACTTTTACAAACCTACTTACAGAAATAAATCATTTATCATTATCATTAATGTTAAAAAAACAAAAACCGGTCAAGTGTGACTCGGACTCGCGCACGCAGGGTTCCGTACCATTATCTATAAAAAATCATTTATTTTTAAAGTGAATATATAACTAAATATTCTGTGAATATTTCAAGCGTCTCTACCTATTGCCGTTATCAATATCGAGCAGAAATGACCAAAAAAATCACTTGTTGTATGGGAGCCCCCTTAAATATTGATGTTATTCTGTTTTTTAGTAAATAATAAATTTTTAGCAGAAATACATCATCTGTGAAAACTTCAACTGTCTAACTATCACGGTTCATGAGATACAGCCTGGTGACAGACAGACAGACGGTAATATACTTAATGATTTTAATTCATACAAACATTCACTACTAACACCCCTGCTTACGACAGAAAGGATTAAACAAAACAATTACTTAGCATTGAATAGTTTTAAGTTATCTAGAAAGTGTAGATTTCACTGACTAATCTCGGATTGCTAAAAATTCAAATTAAATGTATTTCTTATGGCATTCATGACCAATTTCATAATAATAATATGCTGATTGGCTAACCACTTTAATTTCGACGACTCTATCAATATTAATAAAAATATTAATTCGCTTTTTTGTTAGTAAGTATTACATTTTTACGATAAAGAATACTGTGATGTCAGAAGAGGAGGCTATCATATTTTGTGGTAGAAGTTAAAAATTAATGATGATTGTGATTTTGATAAAGAGACCGAATATATTTTAATACTGTTTTATAAAGATATATAGCATCACATATTAAATGGTCAGTTCTTACTAGCACAGAAGTGCTATTCTGTAACCATCTTACCGTGAAAACTTAGGTGAAGTGAGCGTGGAGTGAACTGTCAGTGAGGGATTGACACTATTAACAACTCACTTCAAGCTCACTTCACCTAGGTTTACACGGTGAGATTTTTTCAGAATAGATCGGCTGGTCAGGAAATTATCACAAAAAAAGTTGCGGGGTATAGAATGTTAAGCACCAGGTTTTGGGTTAAAACTGCATGAACTTTAAGTTACTTTGCATTATCATCATAAATTAGAATAGCCTTCACCAATTGCGATTCTAAAAGGAACAGTTGGCCGCCTGTCAGTGGTAAAAAAACCAGTATTAGCTAGCCTCGTATTCTATTGAAACTCTGTTCTTCGCTAGGTTAGCTGAAGGTCACAGTATTGCCATCGACATGCGGCGTACTGTACGTCTGGCCCAAAACTCAAAAACTCAAAACTCAAAGCATTTATTTCAAAATTACAAGTTAGAGGATTATATCCAGGACAGGAATGCTTGGAAACATGCTGGTCCAGCTCCATAGGACAATCTAGAGTCTAGACAAAATCAAACTGGTTGCTATTTTTATGGTAAAATCTGTTATTTTTATGATTTTGATTTTACATTCTGTGATAACCTATACTCACACACTGACTTATTTTTTTTATTTTTTTAGAAAAACATACTTGTATGATGTTTGTAAATATGTGAACACCACGTATCTATCTAATAATTAAGTTATTTTTCATTGCTTAGTTTTTAATTCGTTTTACCTATTATGGTACAGTAATTTTATTCTAGGTGCATCGTCTTCACATATAATCATATAATTAATGTAATCAAACAAAATATTGTAAAACATTTTTAAAAGAGTACCGGTGGAGTTTCTTGCCCATTCTTCTCCATACGAAACTACCTTTTGGAAGGGGCAACTAGAGTCAATTCTATTTTTTTGTAAATTTTGACGTTCAAAAGTGCCTCTTATGTGCCTATTTGAAATAAATGGTTTGACTTTGACTTTGACTTTGACAAATAAACCATTTACAGGCACTTTTGAATTGTCAAAGAGTCGGTCAGTTAGTCAGAAAGTGGAAGCTATTTGCCCATTCCAAAACGTAGATCTCTATGGAGAAGAACAGGCAAGAAACTCCAAGGACACTCTTTTAAATCAAGATATTACAAAATCCTGGGTAGGTACCCACCATTGGCCGCAAAATGCACTCACACTTGAATACCACAATGACGTGACGCGAGTGTAAGACGTAGCTGTCACGCACACCAGCCTATCAAAGTTGGCCTGTTTGTTTTAGTTCTTTTGTAGCGCGACACTATCTAGACATAAGTAATCAAAGGTCCTAATAGGGACCTTTGATTTTGACCTTTTGTAACTTGTCCTAGACTTTTAATATTCTGTATAAACTTATATAAGAATTGTTCAAATCATAACATAACGCCTGTGTCCACGACCCCGTTCGCCAATTAAGTCCCATGGAATAGGAGCAGGGGGCGAGTCTACTGCCAACAACAACAAATCCAGACTCCGGGGTCCGGGCTGCTAAACCGGCTATTGAGAAATTCCTGATGGAAAAACCCAATATTTATTATTTTAAACACAGCCTATTTTACAGTTTGGTTTTAGGCACACAACGAAAACCTCTCAGGGTTTATCTGTAAGCTGTCGAGCCGCTCATTAAAATTATACAAAAATGTTAATGACTACAATGATACAATAACAATATAATACTTTTATAATGATGGTAATCATTTAATATACAAACAACTACTATTTATACTTGTCAAATAATAATAGGCCCGTTTTGACATTTAACTTGAATCGATTTATCGTGAGTATCGATTCAAGTTAAATGTCAAAACGGGCCTATTATTATTTGACAATAATATATTTTTATTTAATTTTATTGTAACATCTGGCATGCCATAAGTGTGTATGTATACTCATGTTTTGGACAAATAAATGATCTTATCTTATCTTCACATAATCAGCTTATAATGTTCCCACTGCTGGGACACAGGCCTCCTCTCTTCGAGAGGGAGTGGGCTGTAAATCTACCACGCGGGCCCAGTGCGGGTTAGTAGATGTCACATGTCTTCGAAATTTTGGTTCTAGGACATGCCGGTTTCCTCACGATATTTTCCTTCACCGTTTTGAGAGCAGTGGTGATGAAATTATTTACACAAAGTAAAGCGCCTGCCTGGGTTCGAAACCAAGACCTACAACTCGTAAGTTGGGGCCGTTGCCACTGGGCTACTACTCCTCTCTTATCTCTTATCTTAAAGGTACATACATAGGTGTATACATACATAGGCACATTAGGAGAAATTTTGTGTAAGAAAACGTTTTGATTTGTACGTAGAACTTTTCGAACTCGTTTCGTATAGATAACGTTTGCAAGTCTTCTGGAAGTCTAATACGAAAAAACCCAATAAAACTTTTGTTCAAATCATGTTGTGTAGAATGTCATATAGATACCATTTACTACCATTTACTGAAACTGCATCGACCTCTCGCTAATATTATTCTGATACAATTTTATCGAAACGTGAAATCGATGTTGGTAATATGGATTTAATTAATTTTGCTCTTAATTCATATTTAATTATTCCAAAATCGAGAGCTGGGCATTCCATTTTATTATGCTTCCCTATCTTCTCATCACGTTTCTCTGTCTGTCTGTCCGTTTGACCGTTTATAACTCGAGAACCAGTTTTAGGCTGAACCAGGCTAGGTTTTCGTATAAAACATGTCGCAGAAAAAAAATCAGCTGTTTCCTACATTTATTTTCGAATAGCTCGTCAAAATGTAGGGAACAGCTGATTTTTTTACCATTAGTTTATTAGTTATTTTAACACTAGCAAGCATGCTGCCACGTTTAGACCAGTAACGTTTGCCTGCGATTCACGACCTAGTTTCAAAGCTAGGTCCACTTTCATACAGCCTGTCTTATTTAAGAGCAGGCAGTCTAAATCAAATTTCGAACGCAAGCTCCGCCCCTCGCTCCCCGCCACTTCGTTTTGTGCTAAACGCTAATACATCAGTAATCAAGTTGAATATCGCGTGCGCTCTTTGATCGTGTTCGAGCACGAAACAAAATAGCGTAAGTCTCAATTCTTATTTCGTTTATAACTAAAGTAATATTTGATATAGAGAAAAAATATCTTGTGTCGGGATAAAAAACTATATTTTCTTGCTGTGAATATTTATATTAGACATAAAAGCTGAACCATCTTGATTGTTTTTTATAATAATTATCCTTAAAAAGACATGATTTTCGAATAAAAAATGTATTATGAGAAAAATTACAATTACGTAACTGTCTTCAACATGGAAAGAAAAAGATCCAATAAATCATATACTAAAGTTTCATTTTACTTGTATGAGTGACTCCTTCAGAATATTCATGCAAATTAACATAAAAATAGGGAGCCTCGTCTTAACTGATTTGTGCAATTTTAATGACCGCCACGATACTTGTGTTGCAGGTTGTTAGAAACGCTAAGATGTTCTGGCATTAATTTACTTTTTATAAGAGGTCGATCGATCAGGTTAAGCTACGTTTGTCACGGTTGGTCCGTGGATGGGTGACCATCTTTACATACCAAGATCCCTCCGTGCCTCGGAAAGCACGCTAAGCCGTTGGTCCCGGCTGTCATTTGTAGATCTTTGACAGTCGTTAACGGTCGTCAGAAGCCCGAAAGTCTGACAACCAGTCTTACCAAGGGGTATCGTGTTACCCAGTAACTAAGTTGTGGAGGTCAGATAGGCAGGACCCCAACATAGTTGGGAAAAGGCAGATGATGATGATATGAGGACTGTTAATAAACGGTATGGAAGTCAAACATAGGCTTTAACAAGAAATTTGCAAAATGCAAACTTTGCGCGCGATGGAGGGTAGCATGGCGTTAGGAGCCAGGAAAGCTGACAAAACAAGAAATAAAACCATCACACACAAGGCAAAGGTTGAGGACATAACCCTAAAAATCAGAAGACTACGGCGGAAATGGTCTGGACACATTGATAAGAGGGAAGGACAAATGGAGCAAGATATGTGCCCACAACTCGCTGGAACCACAGGTGGCAGCCTGGCCAGAGAGATACAGGAATCGAGAAGGTTTGAGGAGGTATTTTCCGAGTGGTAAACGGACATACAAAATTTAAACAACCGTCAAAATAGAGACTGACGATTACACTTCATGTTTGTCTGACTAGAAGGCTATTAATAAAATAATTAATAAACAATCAACAAATGGACATAACATAGGAACAGTGGTGGCCCAGTTGTATCGAACGCGACTTACGAGTTGTAGGTCGTAGGTTCGAACCCTGACAGGCGCTTAACTTTGTTTAAATTATTTCATTACCAAAGCTCTCAAAACGGTGAAGGAAAACATCGTGAGGAAATCGGCATGGCCTAGAATCAAACATTCGAAGACTTGTGACATCCACCAACCACACCACACCACCACCACCACCGCCATCCACTTGGCCCGCGTGGTGGATAACAGCCCACTCCCTCTCACAGGGAGGAGGCCTGTGTCCCAGTAGTGGGAACGTTATAGGCAGATTATGCTATCACACTTCACACTAATATTATAAAGGCGAAAGTTTGTGTGTGTGTGTGTGTGTGTGTGGTGGGGAGGGGGGGTAAGAAGTAACAAATACTTGTTACTTCTTCACGCTCAAACGGCTGGACCAATGTTGATAAAATTTTGTATGGAGGTAGCTGACACCCGGGATTAACATATAGGCTACTTTTTATCCCGATATTCCCACGGGATCGAGACTTACGCGAGTAAAATCGCGGGGCACAGCTAGTATGTACATACGAGTAGCTGGCGATTTTAGAACATGAAATCCCGCGGCTACGTCTCAATTTTCTTTTCTTTCATCGTGAATTTGTGGTTTTTAGGATATATTTTTTAATGAAAGAGAGAAATGCAAATCAATCATTGGCGAGTCATTTTGTTAGACGTTTTAACCAAAGCTAGTCAAGTTGATCACTTGTCTATCGGCAGCAAGTACTGCAACTTTATTACTTTAGCGTTTGTTTGATTGTCGTTGGGTTTTATTTTTTATTCCTCCTCACTGAATGGCAAATATTTTCACCCCGGCAAAACAATCAATCTTCCTAGACTTTTCCCAACAATGTTGGGGTCAGCCTTCAGTGTAACCGGATGCAGCTGAATACCAGTATTTTACATGAAGCGACTGCCTATGACCTCCACAACCCAGTAACTGGGTAATATGACACCCCTTGGTAAGACTGGCAAAGCAATTCTCATAATTCGTACCTATACTCATACTGAGAGAGGAAGACAACATATAATCTGTTCCAAAACTTTTAGATGGAGCTGTTACAGGTTGTTTTGGTTAAATTCTTACGCAACGACTAACTAAAGGGAATTATTAACACATTTATCTTTATATAAAAGGTTTCAATTTTTATCTCACCACTTTTTATGTCCAACGATTATTGTTTGAATGACATTATTAAGTTGTTATTGAATAATCGTCGACAAAAATTATAAAAATAACCTCAATTCTTAAATTAATAACATCTTTAAGGTCATTTAAAATTATAATTCGGGAAATTAATTATTCAAATAATCAAATCACTCAATTTTTAAGTGGCACTACAAATTAGCATCCATATGTTCTTTTTCGTACTAATTTGTTTACATTTTCATCAAATATTTTCGGAACAGAGTATACATTACCTAATCTTCAAATTGTTTCTCGGTTTTATATGTTTTCGAATAATAATTCTAATAAACAATAGAACAGGTATTGCTTTTATTCTGGCACTACAATATCTTCGTCTTATGTTTAGATATTATGTTTCCATTTTATGTTTTTTAACAATAAAAATGTTCTGTAGAAGCACAATAATTTTTTCAGTCAAAAAATTATTCTGATCGTGTTATTGATTAGCTAATTTGCTATAAATATAAATTGGTAAAAAAACAAATTATGACTTTTCCTTCTTCAAAATCTTTACGACTAGAAGCTAGGATAAAATAAAGTTTAAATAATGATTCATCGTATTGTAATGTTTGAGAGATTTAGTTCTTGAATCATTTTAAGAATAATCTAGCTTTTTTATTAGATCTAGTTTCTCTGAGCAAATATTAATGGCTGCATTATTTGAAAATAATGTAATGGCAACTCGTATAAAGTAGTGATGTTTCATAGATCGACACTTTATATAATAAAGAGATAAAATTTGTGAGTTTGTATGTAGAGGATATCTTTGGAATTACTGATCTGATTCCGAAATTCATTCACTAAGGGGAAACTACAGTATTGTCGAGTGTCAGGATGTATTTTATATTAAAACAAGTTTTTTTTTTGTGGGAATGATACCTCTGCTTAACCCTTTGGGGAAACAATATGTTAAAAGAAATTTCACGCGGACGAAGTTGCAGGCAGAACCTAGTTTAGTATAATTTTAGGTTAACCATTTATTTTTGTCTTAGTTGCTAAAAGTGATTATCAACTTAATTTCTAAACATCTAACTAACCCTTTGGAGAATTGGCGCGTGAGGTTAGGAAGATATAAAAAATAATTGATTTTCAACGATTGATAGGTTTTCATTGTATCTGTCCTTGTATGTGCGTCAGAATTGAGTTATTTTTAGTGGTTAAATCTAACTGTTATTTTACAAATTAGTCAACATGTTGATTTAAATGAGATCATCATCATAAAATCGATGAGCAAGTAACTTGGAATTTCTCAGACCTCTACTAAGACAAATAAGTGAGAGTTTATCGAATCAACAACATTTTCTGGGAAAATTATTTTTCCAGAAAAACAAACAAACATAACAGAACTACGTTACAAAAAATATTCTGATTGTTTTGAAAAAATTGTTGTTATCGCATAGTTTATTTTTCAATCGGCGAATTGCTCACAAAAAATTATGTCAGTCCATTAACCACTTCAGGAGTGCAATGTAGTCAAATCAAATCAAATCATTTATGTACATGAGTTGATACATACAAAAAAGTTATTTAAAATTCCCCCGTTAATGAGGTACCAGGGAAGCCACATGTGCAGAAGGAATTATTGACAAACTTCCTTGTCTTCAACGTAGTCCATAATCTTATAGTGATGTGGGTTTTGCCCCCATTTAGTCACTTTGTTATTTAAGTTACGTTGGTAAGTAAGTTAGATACCTCGTCGCTTCCTACTCATACATTACCTACTATTTAAATATGTACCTAATGTGTGTTTCAAATTTTAATTTTAATTGGTATTGACTTGAATAAATTGTTCTTTTTGTTCATAGAATATTAATACCTAAAAATTGTTATTAACTGGTCTTTTATTTTATATTACTGTTTAACTGACTAACGTCCATTAAATATTTGCATGCCAGTGCATGGCGGAATGTGTCTTTGGACTGAATTTTATAACATCTTTTGAACCCACAACATTCTATGTAAATAAACGATTTTGATTTGATTTGAAACTTTAAAATTGTTCCTTTCTCTGAAAACCTTATTCGGACCATTACGAACATCCTAACTAACATTATAAATGTTTGTTTGTTACTCATTCACGCTAAAACGGCTGAACGGATTTGGATGAAATCTAGCACATGGATAGACCATGACCTGAAGAAGGACATAGGCTACTTTTCATCCTAAATGTCAGACGAAGTAGCGGGAATCAGCTAGTTTTAAAATAAAAAAAAACAGTAAAATCGGTCCAGCCGTTCTCAAGTGATGTGCTTACCAACGAACAGCATTTCATTTTAATTTATTTGATGGGTTATCCGCCTTTTAATTCCAAGGCTGTTTACTATACCTTCCAATTATTTCATTCTTCATCAAAGATCTTCAAGATCTTCAATTATTAAATATAGATGTGAAATTTAACACTCACTGGGACCACTGACAGTAAAAGCAGTGCCGGTGAATACTTTTTGTTTCTTACCCTACATTTACAGTGACTTGTAAGTTTTACATCACTGTAGGTCAAACGATAAGTTAAAAATTTGTAGATTGTTATTAGTAATGAGTAGGAGGATTTTGGATATAGCTTTTTCTTTGTGTTTGGTAAATTATCATTGCATGTAAAAGGAAATTATAAAAATAAATAAATCATCGTGCCTTATTGTTTACATATCCTATAATCGAGCTGCTTTTTTTTGTTAGCAAAGTCAAAGGTCAAATTATTTATTTCAAATACACACTTAAGGGGCACTTTAGAACGTCAGACATTACAAAAAAAAATAGAATTGATTCTAGTTGCCTACTTTGTATCCCACTGCTGGGCAAAAGCCTCCGCTTTTTCCTTACAAACGTCTCTTTAAAGTTAGATTTGTTCCATTAAATTACTTTTTCATGAAATTATGACATTGATTCTAATTATTATAATTCTGTAAATACCTACATATCTGGTATAGCCGCGAATCATGTTTTGATCAAGATACAACCTGACACTGACTTGCAAATAGCAAAAAGCGTAAGAAAATTTGAATTTAGCGGGCTGCAGTTGCGGATCTTCCTTAATGCGCTAAGGTAGCCCGAGAAATTCAAATTTTCTTACGATTTTTGCAATTTGCACGTCAGTAACAGATTGTATGATGATCTAAATATGATTCGCTGGCTACCTTAGCGCATCCTCCTTAAAGTGCGTGAGAGTTCAGCGTAGCTGCGTGTGTGAGTACTTTACGAATTAATACATTGTACAAGCAATATCAGTTATGGCTAGTAACTAAGAAAGTCGGGTATGATTGAGAAAGTCGTTTATTGATTATTTATATATATATCTATGATTATTTATCAAAACGACTTTATCGGTCTAATTATATAACAAAGATGTTCTATTGATTCTGGTTTAAATCATCAAGCCACCCGGTCTATTCTGTAAAAATCTCATCGTGAAAACTTAAATGAAATGAGCAGTTATCCCTCCTGATGATACTTTAGAGGTGTGAAGAACAGCGTGTAAAGCTTAGACAAGGGAGTTTCCTCCGACCAGACGGGTGTTGTGTCTGGTGGACGGATAATGCCGGGACGTTGTATATATTCTAGTTGCGCGGTAAACTAAGCTTGCGCGATGTAGGATTTTGCGTGACGTCGTCACTGTGATACGTAGTTCGCGTGTGGCGATGTTGATGCCGCTACAACACTCACAGTTCACTTCAGGCTTACTTCACCTCCCTCACGGTAAGATATTTACAGAATAGATCGCCTGTTTTTGTCATAACAACGTTACAGTGGTCAAAATACATTGAAGCAAATCTCGTATTTTTTTAAGAACGGTCTTATTTTAAATGTCTCAATCTGTCAAAAATACCTCTAATTTAGCTACATTTTTGTCATTGATCGTCGCTGAGATGAGATTGCGCCTTGAATTTGAATGTTTCTTGGCCTTCAGTTCTATAAAAAAAACTGCCATCTATTTTTATTCCGATAATTCGTGGTCAGTTTTGAATTAAGAAAAAAAGTCGGAATGAAGTTCGAAATGCAAAAACTACCTCGAAGGTTTTTGGCTAAAGTAAGATCTCCTTTTGTAATAAGACGGTATTTGAGTTTAATAGTAAAAACTGTCGGCGTTACTTTGATTTAATAAAAAAAACATCTCAAGCAGGCGGCAGGCAATGTTAGTATGAAAATCCTTCGACCAAGGAGGTAACTTATCAAAATTTTATTTAAATTTCTCAGTAGCAGCCCGGAGTCGGGATTTGTGCCCGAATGATGGCAATAGGCTCGCCCCCCATTACATGTGACTTACAAATAACTGGCGAAATGTGGGTGTGTACACCCTCTGCCTAACCCTTCGGGGTTTCCAGGCGTGATATTATGTGTTATGTTATTTAAATTTCGATTTGGATTGCAAATATAGCTGTTTAAAGCAAAAAAGAAACAAATGAATTTAATGGTCCGTGAATACCCGCGGTTTCACCCGCGTAAGTCTCGACTCCGTGGGATTATCGGGATAAAAAGTAGCCTATCTCTCAATCCAGGGTGTCAGCTACCTCCATACAAAATTTTATCAAAATTGGTCCAGCCGTTAGAGCGTGAAGAAGTAACACACACTCACAAACTTTCGCCTTTTTTTTTTTTTGTTTTTTTTTGATAATATTAGTGTGATGTGATGATTTACTTAGTTTGAATTTCCGCACATTATTTGATAAAAGTACTATACAAGTCTTGGCCGCAACCAGGCATTGGTGAAATCACGTATGTGTGCCTCGGTTTCGCCTCCACATTGTCACGTTCGTCCATAAATGCCGCTTTTGCAGGCCGCGGCAGTAATGTAGGTAGGTACTAAACTATAACGAGGCAGGTGTATTTGTTTAGAGCAGTTAAATATTAGTGAAATGGTCGTTTGGAACACAACAAGCGGCTTTTATGCGGTTTTAATTACCTTGTTTTAATAAAGATAATATAATAAATAATAAAAGTACCCACAGTTTTATTGATTTAAACTACTGCTTAGTTTTACGAGATTTAGCAGCAAGCCTTCCCACAGTCCCTTAGACCATAACAGTGGCTTGTGACAACTGTATAAACAATTTTTATTAACCTATAAACTATGGAGTTAATTTTATTGCCCCTTAAGGTTAGGAAACTACGTTTTGTAATGGACAACTAGTTTCAACTTTCTCATTAAATAAACAAAAGTTTAACCATTCAAAAGTAGGTACCTACAAAAAAAAAACCAGCCAAGTGCGTGTCGGACCACGCACAATGAAGGGTTCCGTAGTTAGGATGAATTTATCCCAAAAGCAAACTTAAAATTGTAGTTGAAAAACGTGTTCTCCCATACATCGATATACGCCACGGTCAATTTTCCAACTGATTTAAGTTTATAAACGCAAAAAATGTTTTTTTTATGTGATAAAACTACAAATTTACAGTTTTAGGACTTTTTCCTATACTTGTGCTGTAAGACCTTGCTTCTTGCCAAATTTCATGATTCTAGGTCAACGGGAAGTACCCTATAGGTTTTGATTTATTTGCGAGTATCGAAATATGTCGCAATAATGTCGCTTATATCGCCGTATTTTTTTATTGCGTTGACTTGGAAGCTTGATTTTTTGGAGCTTCTAGGGACCATAGACTGTATTTGATATTAATTTCAACTTGATACGTCTACGCGTTCCTGAGAAAAATGGTCTTGACAGACTGACAACGAAGTGATCCTATAAGGGTTCCGTTTTTTCCTTTTGAGGTACGAAACCCTAAAAATGGTTTGATATAAATAATACTTTGAGTTTGAAACCAATTCAAGGACTAAACGTTAGTGACCAGCGAGATTAGATTTCGCTAGCACCAAAATCTTCTTTGCAAGACACAAAAAGATTCAGAAATACAAGAATGAAATCATAAAAGGTATATAACGTCATATTCTAGCGGTTGATCGATATAACTGTGCTGATCATGGCTATGAACGCACGCGATGACCTACTTGGTACTAATGGTCTAAGACCATACCGTGCTCGTATATGCCGTTAATTTATTACCGAAATAATGTACCAAGAAATGGAAAGTACGGTGTGATTCAGTTTTAATACGTACACTGTAGACTCCTCCTTAATTATCCCTGCAGCTAAATCAGGAATGCAGCCCTAATTCACGCTGCAAATAACATGAGAATTCCAGAATTCCAGGGTCTACCTAATGAATACTCCGTAATGCTGCCTTCTAAATACGGTCGCCACTTGCTCCTAAGTAGCAAATTAAAGCGTTTTTATCTTGCAATGAAAATAAATTCTAGTCATTCTAGTTTTTTGTAAGGCTGCCTTGCAGTCCGTAATTGATTAAGAGAAGCCATAATTAGTGTCAAAATGCTATTTGCAGCTACCGTTCCTCTCCTTATAAGTTGTTAGAATTTTATAATATGGAAATTAATCGTCTGGTGTACCAAAACGGACTTTTCAAAAGACTGATGATCGTATAGAGAATAAAAGCAGTTAGTTAATATTGTAAAGGGGTTCATTTCACATTTAAAAATCGCCATGACTACACACAAACTATTACATTTTTTGGTAAGTGAAATAGTCTACTAAGCTGCCTAAGTTGTTTTCTACAGATTTTATCGTATCACCGTTATTTGCAAACTGTGGGTGTACTAAAGTATCGCCTTGCCATAGAGGTGACGAGTTTTACAAATATGTAGCACCATAGTGTAGGATGCATTCAAAGGCCTTATTTGGCGTACCCTGGGTAGTCAGCCCCACTACCGACTCGGCTGACAAGCTAATCATTCACCACAAAATTAAAGAAAAGAATAATTCACAACACAAACAAGACTCACATTACACAATGTTGTCCATTGCTTGATGACAGGCATAATCAGCCTACAACCTCCTACCACTGCTGGGACACAGGCTTCCTCTCTTCTAGAGGGAGTGGGCCGTAATCCACCACGCGGGCCCAGTGCGGGTTGGTAGGTTTCACATGTCTTCGAATTTTTTGGTTCTAGGTCATGCCGGTTTCCTCACGATGTTTTCCTTCACCGTTTTGAGAGCAGTGGTGATGATATAATTTACATAAAGTAAAGCGCCTGTCTGGGTTTGAACCTACGACCTACAACTCGTGAGTCGCGGACGTTACCAATAGGCATCCACTGTTCCACTAGGCCAACTGCTTGGTGACAGGGCAGGCTCACAATTGAATGGTCTTATCAAGACCAAAGACGTGAGACAGACAGAACATGAACTGTCTTCCTAAAGCCTACACCTACGTTGCCTCCAAGAAGCATTGTTGCACTTTGTTCGGGTTTGAAGGATTAGAGTGCAGGTCTAATTACAGGCAGACGAGACTTTTCAACTTAGGGGTTTGTATAAAAACGATGATTAAAGTTAAGAGACGTTTAAACGCCAACAAGTATGGTTAAACAGTCGCTAATCATTACTTAAGTTTAAACAGCGTTTATAAATAAAGAGGTTAGTCTCTAGGCCGATCTGGGTGATCACTTGCCATCAGGTGTGCCGTCAGCGTATTTGCCATTTGGAACATAAAAAAAAATCATTCAATACTCGACACTTTATTTGTATTCCACATGTGTACTTAAATAGTAACTTAAAATTATGTGTGATTTTTATGGACCCTGTCGGGCCCAGCAAAATAGTAGGAGAGAAGAAGCTTTGAAAGACTTAGCTTTTCAGTCTTCTGAATTAAATCTATAATATTATTATATTAAGGTATTGTTTTACATATATCCGGTATGGCTCTAATAATCCTTCGTCATCCCAAGGTCACGTCTTCCCTACCATTTTAGCGCCCGCCGCGCAGGTCTACTCTCTGATATACAATGGTCTCTGTAGTCGTATGAAACATGAGGCTCCAGGGGCTAGGGTGAATCTTTGGATTCATTCGAGTGATCGAGTCTAGTTTAACCAGAGGGCTAATTGCGTAACACACTATCAGTAGGAATCGGTTTCAATTTGACAGTTCAACAACATTCATTGCGTTATTTACGTTGTTGAGCGGACAATTTTTTCTAACATATCAAGCAATGAATTAGCAATATACTTCAAAATCATTCCGATTTCGATTCAAACTTCGTTACGCAATTAGGGTACAGGCTGGGGTCGGTGCATTTCATTCATTCATTAATTTATTTATGGTCTACTGTACTAATAATTATTCGGTTATCCTCTTGCATATCAATTCTAAGGCACTGCGGAAATCAGAAAAAAATCATACATCACTTGCTCAACCCGCCGTGGAAGCTGTAATACCCAGCTGAGGGGAACGGCTGCCATGATTTGTGTGGTAAATTAAATCGCGTTCAATATGCATTAGTGTTTGCATACCCATCTCTTATATAGTCATCATTATAATGGCAGATTTCACACTGTCTACGTGCTGAATAATTTGATTAAAAAGATATAGCAGTACAAGGATCTTTTGGCGCGTGGTAAAAATCAGAACTAACGCCGCCATCTTGTTTTTCAATACTTTTCACAAAACAATTGCAAATTTTTGCCAACAGCGCCCCGCTGTCAACGTCACTCTAGCGCCAAAAGATCTTTGTAGATAGGTTGATTGGATTCCACTTCCCGTAATTTTAATGGATTTAACTCATGTTGCAGTATTTCCAATGCGTTTTTGTATAAAACAACAGTATTTTTTCCTATTTTTGAGTTGGTACCTCCGTAAAAAATATGATCAAGAGTACCTACCTAGGTAATCACACGCCCTGGAAAAATGCTAATGAATTAATTGTCAGCCGCTATACTTGATTACCTACTGTTTTAAAAGTTATGCACCTATTAACGTGTTGATATGTATGATTTTCTTTCCCTACAGCTGCGGTACTGTCCACGATTACTAAGCACGCTTTTGCCCGATCTGAGTAAAAATGTTCTTAAGTACCTACCCACTTACATATTTATCATAAAAAAGCTTGTTAACTTTTGCAGCTAGCACGCTCAAGAATTTTACCATTTAAATGACACTTCAGTTTTAGGTTAAGCACATTAAAACAGTTGTCAAAACTTGATGCTTCTTGTAATGACCAAAGCTACCATTGTTGTCTCGTTAAAACCAGATTGAAATTTCTCCTTCCAACAATGACAGCAGCGCGCCATTTTTTGTTTTTGTTACACGTCATTTAATTGTTACTGTCAGAATGTCGACAGGAGTACGGCCAAGGATTCATCTCAAACAGCCTTTCTTTGTTTTGCTTTGTATGTTTACAATGACGACGCAGAAGTTTTATTTTTATATTTTTTGTTTAGTAGCAGTGAAAGTGAAGGTCTAAGGTCGCGCTAAGAAGATTTTATTTAAACCTTTTTGGCTTATCGGCTCACAATAGATCTTTATGAAACTTTTTTTTGCGGCCTGTCATTTTACTGTCGTTTCAATTTTGTTTCTTTCAACGTCTGATTTTTATCGTTCAAATATCGAATCGCTAGATTATCGCGGTTCCTGTTATAAATTAGACGCGTTTGTTTAACCATTCGCGATGTTATCTTAGATAATATATATTCCTGTGTTCGATCGAGTCTTAGTTTAGCTTTCTATACCGTCGGAAATTAATACTTTCCGTCGGATCTCCCCGTCGGTGTACCAGTTACAGATTACGTGTAATGCGAGCGTAATGCTAGGAAATGGAGAGAAAAATCCATAGAAACACCATCTGATGTAGTCAAATTGCGTCTGATCATAGGCGTAAGGTTCAAATGACTTGTAATAACCATGTGGAATGGTATGATGACATGTTACAAGCTATATTGCCTATTTAGAGCAGGCAAGGTAATGTTAAGTGTTATGGTGCAAACTAACTTATTTCTATTTGCGAGTTTCTCTATGCGTTGTAGAAATTAGACAAAAGTATCAACATGGGTTAGGTAGGTTTATGAATAGAATGCAGGTTGTTCTTTTACTTTTTTCAATAGGCCCCTTAAAATTAGAATTGCATAATGTGTCTATAATCTTCTCACTGTTGTGTAGAACACAGGCCTCCTCTGTTCGAGAGTTAGTTAGTCTGTAATCTACCACGCGGGCCCAGTGCGGGATGGTAGATGTCACAATATGTCTTCGAAATTTTTGGTTCTAGGACATGCCGGTTTCCTCACGATGTTTTCCTTCACCGTTTAGACAGCAGTAGTGATGAAATTATTTACACATTATTAAAATACAAAAATTACATATTATGAACTCGTAAGTCGTCACCACTGGGCCACCAATCGAATTTGTATGGTTACAAAATATTATATTTTCAAATAAATGTTTCCAAAATATATTATTTAATTTAACAAGTGTGTTTTAAATTTAAAACACACTTGTTAAATTAAATAATATTATTTATCTGTTGCACCTCTAGAAAGCCTTTGAATTTAAATGAAGTTATCAATGAATATTAAATCAATAAAATGTTTATTTAACTCCAGATTTAGGCAATATTTAAGTCTAGACTTAGATAAAACTTATTTATTACAGTCTAGACGAAAGCTTGAGAAAGCATGGGTTTCTTCATTACATCAACTTCTTAGATTTAAGATTAAAGGAATACTTAAAAAACAAAAATTTCGCTTCTTGAATAATCTTAGAATGGATGGAGGCTTGGCGGTGATAAAATTTAGTGTTTAAACATTCTAGATAATGCGTAGGATGCCTAATAAATTACTTAAATATGTCTCGTGATTGTGTTATGCAACAATTTTCTGCCTGGATTTTGTGCATATTACTTTTAGTTTTATAATATTTATTCATTAATGCCGCACCCTTGAAAGTTATGACACGGATGTCCAGATTTTATTATTGTCTTGTTGATGTATAACATCGTTATACCATCTTCTCGCTGTGGGAGTGATTTCGTGAAAAGGGACGGAAATGTGTAACAGGAAGTGACAGCTTGAGCATGGAATAAGTAAGTACTGTCTAATAGGATGGAATTAGTAAGTACTTTATAATAGCATGGAATAAGTGAAGGTACTCATGGAATTAGTATTGTACGAGATTGTAAGTAGCGAGGGTCGAATTTCGACCAGTGGGCGACCACTAATTTATTATTTTGGTTTTTATACATATAATATATATATATATTTTTTATTGTTTGTTATTATGACTTTATTTTTGATTTCCGATTAATTTTAATTTTAATTTATATTTTCAAAATTAATTATTACTTGTGTCTTGCTGTGCTGTGTCACGCTGAACTGTCAGTAAATCAATCTGCCTTTTCTATCTCTATTGGGCCACCAAGATACAGGCTGTGCCTAGTTTGGGCCCCACGGCTACTTCTACTTATGCACTCCTTCAATTAACATGGTTCCTGTTTACAAAAGTTTACTAACTTGTGTGCATCAATAAATTGATTTTATTTTTTATTTTATTTTAATAATGAATAATTATTCGAATAAATATTTCAGTATTTAGCTTTTTAAATTTTGAGGTTAATTTCTGTCGCTGCTCTGTTGCTTATTACCAAGATGAGATGTCAGATGTTACAAATCATAATAATGCGACTACTGTAAGCTCGTTCGTTTTTTTATTTTCCCAAATTCGACTGCCTCGCTGGACTGGTGGTCGCCTGGGTTTGTTTTTCTGGCCGGGCTAACGCCTACTAGGGTCATAAACATAGCTGGCGAAATGTGGGTGTACTAAGGGTACGCCCAGCCCCTGGAGAAACACAGACGTGATGTTATGTCGCCCAATTCTTGTAACTGCAACAAAATATACTAGCTCATTAGAAAAGTAAACGGTTGTAAGTTCTTTATATATTCCGGACGCTGCAAATATTAAATTCTACAAGTAGGTTATATAGGGTCAAATTAAATTAGCTAGCGAAACTCCGCAGACGTGCTAACTTTTTTGGGGTCAACGACCACTGCTTGAAACGTTACTGGAAGTATGAGTTGAGTAATTATTCTGTTTACTTATTTTTAATTTATCGTGTTTAGTTATCGATACCCATTACGTCTGTGAAGTACACAAAAAACACAGATTTTTAAACTGAAATTTCAAGTAGTCACTTCAACCACCACGCAACGCCCACGTCCGCCACCGATTGTTTAGTCAAACAACCGGCGGTTGATGACCCAAAAAAAAAACTCATCAAATTAATAAAATTTTGTTTTATCATGTTTAGATATCAATATCATCACGTCTGCGGAGTTATGCTAGCTAATTTATGCTATATATTTTTTTGTCATTTTAGTATTGAAACTAAAAGCTCTGAACCGAAGGTCATCAGAATTGAAAGTAGGCTACCCTTCATCGGCCATCTGCCTTGGGATTTGAATGGCTAATAAATGTAAAGGATGCAAGTTAAAAGAATAATATTGCTTGCTTGTTGCTACAGTTTCATTTATTTTCTACAATTTTTTTCGCCCCATTATTAATGTTTTGGAACCGGAGGTTATGGATTGACTGTAATCAAAGCGTATTCCTGCCAAAATCTGTTAAATCAAAAAGCTACCATTACAACACTACCATTAAAAAAATAGCTACCATTAAAACTACCATTGTATCATCAGTCGTTTAACGAATGTCTATTTAAAGCACTTTGACAGCCTGTAACTTGTTCAGAACAATTAAAATTCCCATGAAATTCAAAAAAGGCTACCTTTGGACATTTGATTTTTCATGTGTAGCATCGATCAAGAATATAAAAATTTAAAATGGGTGACTGCTCAGAGTACCTACCGATGTCAGACATACTTACAGACTTCCAGTATTTCTTTCTCTCTATTATAAACTTGACTAGATTCTGTATTTCACAATCCATTTTCAACTCTCAGTTTAGTCACTAATTACTCGACAAAATGATTACAAATGGTGTACTAGATGCTAGCGTCAATCGCGCACATGTAACGGATTAGGAGCAAGTTCCTAGTAGGAAGCGCACGGTGATGCGTACGCGCAAGTACCGTCGCGTACGTAACGCTTACGGTGCAAGCATTGTTTGCTGTTCTTTTGTTTTAAGGAGGTTAAGGTTGTGTTGGCAGTATTTGGGACCGGGTTATAACAAGTTGGTGTGACTTCCTTGAATTTTTTTAAAAATATTATTTCAATAGTTTGTTAGTTCATTTAGTACTTATAAGTCATTGTTATATTAAGATGTAAATATAAAATAGGTAATATTACGTAACACATAACATCACGCCTGTAATCCCCGCGGGGTTAGGCAGAGGTGTACAAATAGTACATCCACATTTGGCCACTTATGTTTAAGTCCCATGTAATAGAGGGCGAGCCTATTGCCACCAACCGGGCACAAATCTAAAATTGATTATAGGTAGTAGGTAATATTATATTGACAAAATCTTTGGTTAAATTAATATTGAAGTGAATTTCCAATGTGAGTCGCGAAGATTTGTATAAAATTTTGTGTTTTACAAGTGTTATAATATTTTTCGGCCTTCCAACGCTACGTCTTCTGGTACGCGGTTGCCAATCCAGAACCGCCAAAATGAACAGCCCTATCTACCTACCTTGTGAAGGCAGCAGGAATCCGAAGCTGACATAATAAATTAGGTAACTGTTTTCTTACATTAACATGAAGGAAATGACATAAACAATAATTAAAACAAAGCGGAAATACATTCATTACAATCATTTAAATTCTTAATTCAAATCTCAGATGCCCATCAATTAATTATTTTAATTATGTTATTACTATGAATGCAGATTGAGGTAATCTGACAAAGAGCTAAAGTAGACATCAACACCGACTAACCCTGAAGTGGCAGTGGGCCGGTTATATTAGCCATAGAACCGAGGACCGTTGGGGTTGACGTGCCCTTGAGAGGTGACCGCGAATCGGCAAAAGTAGGGTAAGGTGGCCCTCAAGCTAGGTGGTGCGACGGTCTTCGTAGGGTGGCTGGTAGCAGCTGGATAAGAGTAGCCTAGGGTCGAGTTAAATAGCGAAGCCTATACGTAGCACTAGACTAAAGAGTTTCTATTAAAAACTTTTTTCAATTTTGTTCCCGTATACATTTTTCCGGGTGCTGTTCAATTGAACTTAATTAAACGTAACGGGCTGAAACACTTTTGTGACGGACTGTACTCATAATGTAACTTCTGTTCGATCGTTCTAGTTTATAATTGCTGTGTATTTGAGTGTGCAACGACAGTTCAATACGTAGTGTGGTAAGAATAGAAGCAATGACAGCCATGGATGGGAACCTACTGCGCAAATAGGTACCCTTCTCCTCATTTAGCAATCCATTTTGTCCATCTCATGGTTGTCGATAAAATATTGCGGAAAGCGATGCTTAGCCGAGTTAGCTTGGCCTTTGTCTACCTCCCCGTCTCACCGCTCACTTACCTCAGGCGGTGACTAGCACTTGCGCGCGGACTATAGTACTTAGTGTATTAATCAAAATAAAAACTATTTACCGCACAATGGTGTTTCAATGTGGTGGCTAAATGTACCGACGACCTTAAAAAGGTAGCTGGGACAGATTGGATGCTGAAGGCGGAGGGAGGACCGGGCGGCACCCTAATTGCGTTCATTAATTGTGCACTTTGAATCAACACTTCAATCACAATCCGAAAGATTATGAAGGAAATCGCTAATCCATTGCTTCATGTGTTTGAAAAATACATCTGTACAACAACGTAAATAACGCAATGAATGTTGTTGATCTGTCAAAATAACAGGCAATTAACTACGGTAGGTTGAGTTGATTAATGGTATGTCATAAGACTTGCAAGTGCACTTGGGGCCGTATTATGAAGTATAAATGCCATTACGATTCCAGACCGAAAAAGGGACGGAGCTAGCGGTCATGTATAGATCCATCTCTCTCTTGCACTGGAATCATGATGGCATTAAAACGTCATAATACGGCACCTGAAGCTAAATTTAAGGGTTGGGTAATCGCCGTTGACCTTGAACATACAAATGCGCATCGCGCTCACTTCTCGCCGCAGCCGCGCCGCCACGCCGTCCGCCCCGTTTGATTTCAAAGGGAATATTTATTTTTAGTAACGAAAATATGAATATTTGAAAATAAATCACAGAGAATTATAAATAATAAAATAGTCTTTTCATACAAACAATCATCATGAAAATATCTTAAGTAGTTTGAAAGTAATATCGTTTTTTATGCTTTGGGTAGACATTCATTTCTGATTTATTTCAAAAAGTACTTATGCTACTACAATACTTAAATTATTCACGTAAAGAAATGATGTGCATGCGTTCTAGTTTAACATATTTTTTTTGCATAACATGCATGGACCAAAATTAGGTCTGAATTAAACGTATTTTATTTTATTTTTATTATAATGCAAGTAAGCATTATAATAAAAATAAAATAAAATACGTTTAATTCAGACCTAATTTTGGTCCATATTTGTTAGTCTTATATTAATATCTTAAAACTATGTTAGTCATTACAATTAATGCGCTAGTAACTTATAATCCAAAACAAATTAAAATGAAAATAGAATTGAAATAAATAATTGCAAATAAATTAAAATTGAAAATAAATAATTGAAAAATTAATTAAATTAAATTGATAATTGAAACACACAACCTCATCAGGCCACATGCAGCCTGATGAGCCTTCGCACTACTGCCGATACTGGTCTGATTATAATGAATAACAGATTTAAATATCACTAACTAAAATCATATATCTGCGCCTTAAGTAGTTATCTAAATAAAAATTCTGTCTCATTTAAGTTTAAGCGATTGACAGAGATATAATGAAGTATAGTGCTACTAATATTTAGCGTCACGCAAGCCGGTCTATGTGTCAGTATAATCTATTGAAGTGTCACAAAATTACGGTAATTATCTATAATGCCAACTTCGCTAAGTGATTTAATGTATGTTATTGTTAGCATTGCTCGGTGTAATAGGACTGCGTGCGTAAAATTAGCATGTGAGAACATTTTAATAGCATGAATTTATGAGAAAATTTTAATAATTATGCATGTGTAGCTATTGATGCGCGGTTCACAAGTTTTGTTAGACCTTGGCAATGGGTTGGGTAAACAGTTATGTTTTAGTCATCTTTGTCCAGTTATTGAAAAGTAATACGTATTAATAATAATGATATAATTTAATTTATTTTATTGTAAAATAAAAGAGAGATACGACACAATTATAATTTGAAGTACAAAGGTACCTACTGCTTATTTCTTAAGAATTTTTTTCCAGCAAAGCTGCGAAAGAAGAAATAAAATAAAATGTTGACAATAGTGAGTGAGAACAAGAAGAGAAAAATATGAATATGATATTAAATATACCTACACGTTTATCGCCAAAAATAATGAATATGATATTTAATATTCCTACACGTATAACTCAAAAAAATAACACAATTATTCTTAAATGAATACATTAAGCTGAAATGTATAAATACATAATATACATATGAAATATGATTATGAAATATGTGATTCAGACATATTTTCGTCGACTTTGTCTAGTAGTTGGTGATGTAGCACAGACCAACTACAAATATTTGCTTACTTTCATTGACAAGTAGCCTTTTGTTAAACAGGACGACCTGGCCAGTCCTCCGTGACATGAACCCAGTTAGTTTAAGGCCACTATATTTTTGGCTGACATCAGCCGATCTATTCTGTACAAATCTCACCGTGAATTAAGGCCCGGCGCTCATTGGCGGCACGGCATGGCAAGGTATTTTTAGGTGACGAATAAAAATATAACTTAATTATATGCAAATGAAGTTGAAATTTCAATGTTAACGGTCGGTCAAGCATACCGCGATATTGTTTTTGTGCTTACGACCGTTAACATTGAAATTTCAACTTTATTTCCATACTGTTAAGTTATATATTTTTTAAATACTTTGCCATGCCGCCGTGCCGCCAATGGGCCTTATTGGTGTAGTGAGCTGTCAATAGTGTCAATCCCAAGCATCAGATGGCTTGAAAGCTCACTTCAAGCTCACTTAAAACTCACTTCAAGCTCACTTCACTTAAGTTTTCCGATGAGATTTTTTAAGAATAGCCGGCAGGTTTTATTTCTGAGTCGACTTCAATTTACAAAGGGCCAGAAACATAACAACTTTGACCAAGATGTGAAATTGATAATTTTCTCTCGGCTTTCAACATGTCGTGTGAGAATCATTCTGAATAACGACCTTGTAGTACTTAAACCAATTCATGTCAATGTGCAAGTAACATTAATTTCACTTTAGGGACGGACAATTACGAAGATAAAACGAATTCATACGGCTTGAAAGTCGGAACACTTCGGAAAGCTTCGGTAAAAGTCGTTTATTCCGAATGATTTGAAATTATGTTTGAAGTGTTTGTCGGTAGATGTGTTCACGTATTCCTTGCCGTTAGTGGTATCGAATTCGATGCATGTAAGATTGTTTTAACCGCGTATCTACCTAGGTTTGCTGTAGATAGAATTTAAAACAATACTGTTCGAGTTTTTCTATTTATTTATTTTATTATTTATGTACACACAGTGAGAGATACGACATAATTCTAATATAATTACAAAGAAAATTCTAGTTGGAATGTTATAACTATTATGCTACGGCTACATTGTTGCGATAAAGCGAAGTACACTTCTACATTAATGCATTTAGCGCTAAACATAATTCTGTCTTTGTCATCTTTCAAACGTTTGGCAGAAACAGAATGATGTTATACTGGTTCAGCGTTATACGCATTTATTGATTTCAAAATCAAAATAAAAAGTCATTTATTCAAACTAGGATGAGAATCAGCTCTGGTTTCAGTTACGCTTCTTTCTTTGTCCAGGCGGTTTTTCTTAGGAATGCGCTCCCTCTGAGCATCAGGAGGGCAACCGGTTGGTTTAACATTTAAAGAGAAGGCACGAGAATATTCGTAAGAAGTTTGCAGAATCCTTCCAGCGCTGATTCGTTCTCGCCTCCACCAATCGTTATTTCTCCTGACACTTTTTATTTTGTTTATAAGTACGTATGTATCTATGTATTAGTATATATTTTTGATTTTCAAGTTATTTATACCCTATGTTGCACCTGCCATGTTTTATTTCTGCATCACCCTAAGGTTGACTGGTAGAAAATGCCTCAGTCTGCCTTTGTACAGTATTTTATTTTACTTGTGTATATACCGTGGAGTTTCTTGTCGGCTCTTCTCCATAGGAAATGACCAATTGGAACCGTGCACCTAGCTGCTGACGTTTCATAAGTGCCCATGTAGGTTTATGTGAAACAAAAAAAAATTGATTTAGATTTTAAAGTTTTAATAAATAAATCAGCACTTTTCGAACGTCAAAATTAAATAAGACTGTCCTCCAAAACACCCACCCATCACCACTTCCTAGTGCTTTAAAACTTTTTAAATGCTGGGAAGAAGTGCCTCAACAAAGTTCCCAGCAGCACAGATATCTGTTAGAAAAACTTGACTCTATACAATTGTATGTAAAAGAAATTAACACCACGCCACAAAAAACATTAAATTAAATTATTTGCCAGATGTTAAATAGCACACGCCAATACACCATACGCCACCATACAATTCGTTTAGCGCTAAACGCATTTAGTGATTTGTTATACAAGCGGGCCTAAATCAAAGTGCTGCTCTATGTTTGAATTTTCATGGGCACAACCTATTCTTGTGTAATAGTGAAACGAACAAATACAAATAAAAACAAAATTGACATAAAACAAGTTTTACAACAAATAATAGAATTCTCTGACTCCTGCGCTAGTTATAAATAACTGTTTGTCCTGCTAGCAAGCTTTCTAGGCTAGGCTTTTCTGCGCTACAAACCAATCTGCCTAGCCTTTTCCCAACTATGGAGTTGGCTTCCAGTCTAACCGGATGCAGCTGAATACCAGTATTTTACACGGATCGACTGCTTATCTAACCAACACAACCCAGTTACTGGGTAACACGATACTCCTTGGTAAGATTTGTTGTAAGACTTTTGGGCTTCTTGTTATTGTACGATTGGCAAAGAATTATGAATGACATCTGGGACCAACGTACTGAGACACAGAGTAGTCGCGGTCGTAATGGAAGGTGAGCCATCCACGAACCAACCGCGGCAAGCGTAGCTTTACCTGGATTCACCAGTGCGGCAGTAATTGTATAGCCACGAGCCCCTCTTCATATACAGGATGACTTTTTTTACCGTCTTGAAAAAAATAGGGTATATTAGGTTAACGGAGTAGAAGCCTATGTTATAGTTTTTTTTTTCTTTTTTTATAACGTCGTAAATCAATAAATACTACACATTTGAAGTAAACTTTTCATATTAGAACGATAAAAAAAGAAATAATGAAAAAAAAGAACAAAAACAATAAAAATATATCGCAATTCAAATCGTACGCACCCTACTAAATGCGCGGCGAGTAACTATCGGCCGGCTTCAAAGAATAGGATCAGGTTTGTAACCTGATCCTATTCTTTGAAGCCGGCTCATTGATAAATTATTCCGTACGCGATTATTAAATAAAAAGGACTGTGCCATAAGGCTTCTACTCCGTTCAACTAATATAGGTATCCTATTTTTTTCAAGACAGTAAAAAAAATCACCCGGTATAATCCATTTACCCTGAATGCCAAATATTTTAATACCGGCCGCAGTCATAAGTTGCAACAATTTATAGCTTCGAAAGTATTTACTGTAACTTCTCACATACATTTATTTGGATTAACTTTCTACCGAATACACTTTAACGGTAGCCTGTCGGTAAACTAATTTTGGTGAGCAGAACATAATTATGACTTGCCTTGATGCTTATCATAATTATTAGCTGCTTTGAAAGATGGTCAGGTGAACTTCGGATTAAACAACGATGATGAATCTTTACTAACAAAAAAAAAAAATTACGTCATCATCTGACTAGCCTTTTCCCAACCATGTTGGGGTCAGACCAAATGCAGCTGAATACCAGCATTTTACATGAAGCGACCGTCTATCTGACCTCCACAACCCAGTAACTGGGTAATACGATACCCCTTGGTAAGACTGGTTGTCAGGCTTTCAGGCGTCTGACGATCCGTAACGACTGCCAAAGATCCTCGAATGATAGCCGGGACCAACGGCTTGACGTGCTTTCCGAGGAGAGGGGGTCTTGGTATGCAAAGATGGTCACCCATCCACGGACCAACTGTGGCAAGCGTAGCATAACCTAAACGATCGACCCGTGCAGCTGTTACTACTTAGCCACAAGACCATCCGAACAAAAAACTACATAAAGTTCAATATGTACGATTCACGATTTGCGTTCAAAACAAACGACGCCGACGCTGGGCTCAATTTGAAAGCTCAATTTCACATAGGATTACTTCATACGAGATACCATTTTGTTTTTCCTTTAAGGTGAGTATTGAAAAAGGTTTGCAAGGCGTATGAGGATTGCTTATAAGCTCTAAGTAGTATGTAGTTATGGAGTGATCGGTGGTCAGCGGCATGGTGCGGCTGGCGAGCTGCGCCTGCGCTAGTATCGCGTGAGACTCGACGCCGGATGGACGTAGGAAGGAATCTTCTAGTTGCCCTTATTTGTTGTGAACGCAAATTGGGTTCAAAAGATCAATGACATGAGTGAATTTTATCACACGTTTATCATCACTGTAATTGAAACCAAACTATTACTTTAGGCCATGGTCACCAGAAGCAAACGATACTCTATCTCATCAGATTAGATACACCGAACTTTCACACTTCTTGATATTTTAAATTAATGACCAAACTATAAATAGCAGTTCTTTGAACCACAGATATAAGGTAAGTATAAATAGCTTATTGATACAGAATCTAAATCGAACGTTATTTGTCTGAATGAAATCACCATAATTTATGAGAAAATTATTGATGACGAATGAAAAGATGTTTTTGCTAATAGTGACAGTGAGTATTACTTTAACCATTATAGTTCCTTGACGATGGGAAAAATATGGGAAAGTTCCAGCAATGGATGAATATGATGGATATATATGCAGATGATGATAAACAACCCAACCCAACCCTTCGGGGAAACAAAGTGTGATGATATATACATAAACATACATACATTACATAAACTCACGCCTTCTTCCCATGGGGGTAGGCAGAGACTATAGAACGCTATAAACACTATAAAACCGCATCAAATAATAATAATAATAATATGACTGTGTAATTAACATTAATAGCTTTTATATGAAAGTTTATTGCAAAATAATGCTCTAAAGTCTACATTTTTACCCGACTGCGGCGAAGCCAAAAAGGAGGGTTATGTGTTTGACCAGGGGGTCAAGACTGCTAACGCAGTTGTGCCAGAATGGCGGATCATTGGCACCGGAATTGTAGAGTTTGACAGTTTTGCTAATCTCCTAATTGAAATGCGTCATTATGATTTTCCAATGACGTGCCACTGACACTCCATTGGAAAAATTGTGTGTATTTGGTAATCTCGTACTGACAAGCTCATATTATTTTGGCTTCCATATGGACCACTGTCACGCCATTATGAATTTAGGAGGTTACAAACTATTGGCACAATGGTCATGGCTTTGCCTTGGTATGGTCGTCATAATGACCAATCATTGAAAAAAGCAGACTTGGCCCCCAGATTACGAACTATTAGCAAAATGACAATCGCATGACAATGGGATCGTGTTGGAATGACTGAATTTATAAAAATAGCAGACTTGGGCCCCTATAGGTATGTATGTCCGTCCTTAAGTTCCCTTGTAACTACTAAACGGCTAAACCGATTTTGATAAATGATATGTCGTTAGATTCGTCTTTATTTCGCGAGTGTCATAAGGTATACTAAAATTCAAAATGGCGGATTTGTGGCGCCAAAGGGTGTATTTTCAAAATCCTATCGAGTGGGGTATCAAAATGAAGGGTTTTAAAAGGTGATTACAAAAATATACACAAGTTATATGTTTAAATGTAATTTAAATGAGAAATGATACAAAACTATCCCAAACTTTTGGAGTGAGTGAGTAAGAGGCCGTTACCACCTAATTATAAGTGAGTTAATAACCTAATTTACCGTCTTATAATCCTAACTAAAAAATGTAAAATAAAAAAAGTTAATTAAAAATCAAAAATCCGACTGCATCAAAAGTGAACTTAAGAAAAGATAGATACAAGGTTTATATAAACTAACTATAAACAATCTCATGCAGTCGGAGGCAATGATGCCACTTTTGACGCAGTCGGGTTTTTGATTTTTAATTAACTTTTATTATTATTAAAGTTGTATTCAAGTTTTGTCTCTTTTCCCTCATACGTGGTCATCCAATGACCACGTATGAGGGAAAAAGACAACTTGTTTTTTTGAGTAGGTACCCAATTACCCTCGATTAGTGCCTGTATGCCCACAATAAGTGCTGTGTATGACCACAATGAGGCAACAAGAGATATAAAGATTCATTAAGGTTGTTACCTGGTACCTAAAACCCAAGCCAACCTAAGTGGTGCCTGCGGCATCCTGAGGGTATTTGCGCAGAGGTTCGATTGCCAGTACCTGAACCATTGCTGTATGATTCACATACTGAGCAATCGAGGTCGGTAATATGTGTATGTGGTATTTTTAATTGTGTTTTTTATTTTATTTATTTTTATTTTGTATGTGTTTTTATTTTATTTTTAATTTTTAATTTGGTAAAACACTGTCTATGATCCTTGTTGGTCGACGAAATAAACGTATTTTTTTTTTTTTTTTTATTTAAAACCTTAAAACACACTTTTTTTTTTCGACTATCATATGCTTATGCAGCACTTCGATTCGTAAGATTAAAAAAATGCCTATCTCTAACTGGACTCGACCTACGAGGTATAGAAGTTGTGATTTTCGACACTGACTCACAAAATTATAATTATACTGCACATTATAGTTTTCATTCCCTCTCAAATAACTAGAATAACACAAGCCGTCCATCACAAAGCCTCGTAAAACACTGAATGAATGACCAACAAATTAAATTTCGTCTTTATTGCGAACTAACTTTCACTACAAATGTTGAAGTAAAAAATGAAATAACTTAGATAATAAATAAGCAAATATATAAAACTTTTCTAACAACATTATGATCAACGAAATCGAAACTGTATTATGAATACTTAAATAAATGTTATATCTAAATGATTAAATTTGAATAGTATACCGGTTTATGTGGTTGTAACAATTAATGGTGTGTTACCGGTTTGATGATATATCCATTGTGGTTCGTCGTTGGCTTTTTATAAACAAAAACTTTAATTTTTAAACTTGAGATCTTAGATTTTTTGTTATTATGGTTGTATGCACAGACAACCCTAGTAATGATAATAAAGATGGAGCAGAACTATAAATAAAACCCGGCCAAGTGCGAGTCGGACTCGCGCACGAAGGGTTCTGTATCTATAAAAACGGCAAAAAAATCACGTTTGTTGTATGGGAGCCCTTACATATTTGTTTTATTTTATTTTTATTATTTAGTTTTAAAGTGAATATATAACTAAATATTCTGTGAATATTTCAAGCGTCTACTTGTTGCCGTTATCAATATCGAGCAAAAACGAGTAAAAAAATCACGTTTGTTGTATGGCAGCCCCCTTAAATATTTATTTTATTCTGTTTTTTAGTATTTGTTGTTATAGCGGCAATAGAAATACTTCAACTGTCTAACTATCACGGTTCATGAGATACAGCCTGGTGACAGACGGACAGACATACAGACAGACAGACAGACGGAAAGACAGACAGACAGACGGCGTAGCCTTAGTAATAGGGTTCCCGTTTTACCCTTTGGGTACGGAACCCTAAAAAGAAGTAGATAGGTTTAAGAATAGAACGAAACAATACTATAGAGACAAAAATTTAAAAAGAACAGCAAAAGTACTTTGTGTTGTAGAAGAAAAAAATTACATAAGAGTCGTGAATAGTGGAGGTTGAGGATTCTCGTATGCAAGGTATTAATGCAAAAAGTGACACATTTCAAGTTGGAGGAACATTGTGAGGAAAGTTTTGAGTATAAAAGTAGATGCTATAAGTGTAGAAAAAGATCAAAGAAATGATGGATAGACTGTGGGAAAGATGATATGGCTACAAGGAGGTGACTACTGAGATGACGGCTAATAGAGATGTATGTATAGTCAAGACCAAATAAATTTGGATAAGGGCATCAGGATAATGAATAAACATTCCATAATTTGTCGCAGTGTAGGTATTCCTTTGTAGATTCCAAGCGTTCCATGGACTCTAATCAGAAAACAGATAACAAAAACATTAAAATATATGACATACATTTTATCTATAAAGAGATAACAAACAAGTAGACAAGTTACAGAATGTTATATAACCTAAGTAGTAAATGGTAGTTAACTACGACGGCAAAACGAGCCATGAAATTAATTGATTGCTGTATTATAACTGCCGACTGCTCTATGAAATATGATTTGCATAATGAATAAGACACGCGTAGTACTAGTTAGTTAGTATTCACGTTGATAACTCAATACTAGTAAGGCGATATATCGGAGTCGTGAACTTGACGACATGCTTGTTGAATTTAGAATGATCTTCTGCGAATTCTGTTTTTTGATTTAAATTATATTCATCGTCTATCATTTTCTTTGTATAAGTATTTTTTGTGCACATTTTTTCACGTGGAAGCTTGTTTATATCTAAAGATATAATACGAAATGGTTTTAAATTCATAAGTTACAGTTACCTAGATCTTTTTAGACATTATATTCGCTGTAAGCCGTGCAGCCTTTGACTTCCAATATTTAATACATATACACATAAACATCACGCCTGTTTTCCAGAAGGGTTGGGCAGAAGAGGATTTAATATGGAAAGAAATAGAGAGAATAGGTTTTTTCTTTTAATAACGTACAAATGACTTAATTATGAAATGAAATTGTTTATTCTGTAAATAGGATATCGGAATCACTTTTACACATCATATTAAAAAACCGGCCAAGTGCGAGTCGGACTCGCGCACGAAGGGTTCCGTACCACTATCTATAAAAATGGCAAAAAGATCACGTTTGTTGTAAGGGAGCCCCCTTAAATATTTGTTTTATTTTAATTTAATTATTTATTTTGAAATTGAATATATAACTAAATATTCTGTGCATATTTCAAGCGTCTACCTGTTGCCGTTATCAATATCGAGCAAAAACGAGCAAAAAATTCACGTTTGTTGTATGGGAGCCCCGTTAAATATTTATTTTATTCTGTTTTTTAGATTTTTTTGTTATAGCGGCAACAGAAATACATCATCTGTGAAAATTTCAACTGTCTAACTATCACGGTTCATGAGATACAGCCTGGTGACAGATGGACAGACAGATATACGGCGGACCCTTAGTAATAGGGTTTCCGTTTTACCCCTTGGGTACGGAACCCTAAAAAGAAAATAAGCTCGACAGAGTCGACATTTCCTATCGGACTACTGAGAAGAAATGGTGAATCAAACTCAGGGGCCAAAATCTCGTTTATGTAAGTTTATAGCTAAGGCACTAAAACTATCTTATATATCAATTACAACATACTATGATTCTCACTCCACGCGTTAAATTTCTTAATAATTGCTGCTCTTATATCCGCCATTACCGTAGTAGCCTTCGTAACCCAAATACGTCTTCTATTTATTAACCGATCCTTTCTAGAGCGATACAATATAAGTCCACTAACGTCTAGGCTGGCATTTAGACCAACCAGCATATCTTTAAACTTATAACTTTACTTATAAGTAGAAGCAGCTAACCTACAATCCACCCTTACACCGTTACGACAAAATGTAGCGCTTCTGCGCCACAGTACAGTAAGCTGGGCAGTGGGTTTATGTGCTATCATCCTGGTTCTATCTAGGCTGTGGTATCACGTCCTTTGTGTTAGAAGTACTTAAATTGACAGTGAATTGAGATGGCGCTTCTATGAATCAGTAGAATTGTGGGGAAATGTCTTCACTTTCTTTGGATATAAAGGTTGGATAAACGGAATTGCTCACACAGAAAGATTAATAAATGGTCACTTATGATTTAATAATTATTTATCGTTTTGTATGCCTGCTGCGACTGCTTACTTAAAAAGATAACGTTTCTGATATGGATGTATAATCAGGACTATTCCCATACAGAAGACCTTATTTCTAAAATAATATAGGCACGTAATAATTAATAATAATTATTATTCTACAAAAACGGATACAGAAACACATGCAACATCACACGAACACAACTTACACGACTACACACACCCCCACTCATACACATCCACAAAACACCCCCTCGCCTCTCATACAACACACCACACCCACCCCATCACACACACTCACTCATACATTCATATTCATATAAGTTAAATCAGGTCATAATGGGTTCAATAACACACATAAATAAAGGGTTCTTTTGTACACGAAGTTACAGTAGAACACCGACTCCTAGGTCACAGGGTTCCCCTAGTTTAGGAGGCAGGGTTTTTCACTATTTGTGCAGCCTTTTCCCAAAATCAAATGTACCTATTGTGAAATGTATTGGAATTGTTTAAAAGGGTATTTTGTGTCAATAAAATTATTTTATTTATTTTTTTATGTTATTTTTCAGTCAGGAATATATAAATCTGTCAAGGAAAATTTTTAGAAAGAGGAGATGCAATTTTGATTTTTCACCACGTACGTATTTACTTACCTACCATACGAGGAAGGTGTTTTTTGCGTGGAGCTGGTTATAAATACATAATACAATAGCTCCAAATTATAATTAGAATGGTATTGGACTCGTAGGTAATCAAAATCAAACAGAATGCAAACTCAAACATAATGTAAGAGTCACGTTTTGCTAATCAAATCCGCTCAATGGGTGATCCAAAATGCAAAGCGTTTTCAAAAACCAGTAGCTTTTGAAATGTCATTGTCTCGATTTCTAATTTCTTTTCAAGAATAGTAACAAAGAGACATACATGCATACATAAATGAAGAACACATCACGAGTTTTTGATGTTTGAGAAATTTGGAATGAGAAGGATATTTCCAGGAGGCTTCACCAGATAGGCAGTCGCTCCATGTAAAATACTGGTATCCAGCTGCATCCAGTTAGACTGGCAGCTGACCTCAACATAGTTGGAAAAAGGCTAGACAGATGATGTTGATCCAAGACGCTTGATTTCTTGACAAAATTGATCAAAACCAACAACAGATCTTGGTCATGACCATCATTTGGTCTATTTTCGGGACTCGTGTTCGTTTGGGTCATAGATGTCGCAGCATTTAGCTCTTTGGCTAATGGCATAAGACAGGCTGTTTTACGTAATTTTTTTGCCGTTTTTATAGATAATGGTACGGAACCCTTCGTGCGCGAGTCCGACTCGCACTTGGCCGTTTTTTTGAATTTTAAATTTTAGAAAATTTGACCCTGTATAGTACAACCTTGTAACTCTTTTTTATCAAAATGACAGGAATTGTAAAGTTTTAGAACAAAAAGTGCACTTAGCCGTGTAAGTGATATCGATTTCAATCCAAATGAGGCCATGAAGACTGGTCTGACATGATATAAAAAAAATCTGCTGTTTCATACAAAAATTCAATACTTACCCAAAACGTTGTTTAAAGTTAAGAAAATATGGTTAAACTAGCGTCATTACTTAACTTAAGGCAACGCTTTTAGTATCGAAAGTGGTTAATTTAAAATGTATTTCAGAGTTGTTTACCAATGATGAGTACTTTCACTCCCTGAAAAACTGGCATTGGTGACAACCAATGCCAGTTTTTCAGGGAGTGAAAATTATACGCGTCGACTTGACAAAGTCGACGCGTATAATTTTATCACAGAAAATTAACTTTTTACTCAAGCTCAGCCAATGTGACATAAATAAGATTACAAGATCAACACCGCAAGAACACATTCTTGATAATACCGTTATCGACGAACGTCGGCATCGGTCGGAATTACAACATAATTCTTAATTTAATATCATCTTTATCTTATTGACTTCAACGCGAAGTCAAGATAAGATTTTGAACATGTCTTGATGTTTCTTTTCCCCTGTGTGTGTGTGGGTGTTTTTAACCTGCATCCGAGCCGCTATACGTAGCATGCTGTAGCTGGGCATGAACAGAAGTCATCTATAGCTACGTACTCAGATGCGGTTGTGGGCACACGAAATAATCATTTTTCGACCCATACACTGGGTTCTTGGCATCAAATGGAAGGAACCAAAACGTTAGAGTGGTAACTGCATAATGAAGGCGTAGCATGGGTAGGCGACAACCTGGCAAAGATCGCGAGAGAATCCGCTGGATGTGGGCAACGTAGGACCATCAGAATACAGGAGGCCTGTATATGTCTGACATTGGACGAGTTTCGGCTCAGACGATTATTATGACAAGAAAATAACAATGGGCAAAGATAAAGCATATATTGTCTTTGCCTTTACTTGATAAGCTAAGTTGTTTCTACTCAACACAATTATAATAGACGTTCTCGTAATGACCGTTTAGAAACGCATGCGTTAGACTAAATGCATGTAATCTACGCATACGCCGCTGTGATGTGTGTTTACTTTGCACTTAAGTTAGTTGAAGTTCTGTTATTATTGCAAGACAAGAGTGCGTGAGCAATGGCGTCTGCGCATTTTGTTGGTCACAGTCAAATCTGGGCAGTGGATAAGTATCTGTCCCACCGCCGATTACCGAAAAGCGAGTAGAGTTAGCAACTAGAAACGAGATGGCGAGTAATGAGCTGCGAGTGTATAGTTCGGATAGTTTTGTCACTGGGCTAGCCTACGACCGAGTGCGCGCGCGGGTACGACGAGTAGAATGACTGACAGTCACTTGCTGGTATGCGTATATACCAAGCGAGAACCTCTCAGTGAGTGTTCTGCCCGCCAAGCGAGCGTCGCTGAACATTGACTCAATTCTTTATTGCATTCCATATCTATCACATAGATGGCATAACAAAGTAAAAGATCATTCAGGACCCTGGCGGGCACAGCAGATTTAGGAGAGAGGAAGAGGGCTAAGTAGCAATTCAAGCAATTCTATATTATTATAAATTATTGTATGTGTAAAATTATTCAAATGTTAATAAATATTTTTTTTTACTTTCATGAATGATTAGTCATTGGATACATGAAATGGGCTGCCGTTGTAAGACGATTAAAATGCCACGGTGTATATATATTTTATTAGGTTTGTGTGTATATTAATTATTTTTATGTACTGCTTAAGAATAATGTAGGTAATTATTATGAAATTCTTAGAAGTATTTTCATTATTATTAAATTATTTATATATTCATATTTATTTTTGATTTTCTATACACCATAATAAATTATATATATTTCATAATGTTTGGTGTATAAGAGAGAACCTTTTTTTTTTTTATTTTTTTTGTTGCCGGGGTGGAAAATCCTCATGGATGTCCTCCGCCCTGGGGTGGGCGGAGGGGTCTGTCAGACTCTTACTGACTAAAAACCACCCCGGTGTTCCCTACCCACACTTGCACCGGGGATCTTGGGAGCTAGTATTACTTCCGTGATCCCCGGCTAGATAAGAGAGAACCTACCTCAACTCTAAAAAATAAACGCAACTTTTCTTACTTTCTAAGTTAAAATTCTTACAAAACGAAACCAAAGTGATGAAAATAAATCTATCATGACACACCTTAATATTAATAAAAAATTCAGTGTTGAAACCAAGTACTTATTTTGAAAAATACATAAATATTAAATTTACATAATTAGTGGACAATGCTACTGTGCAATTTATAACATTATGTATTAAATAATTTGGGTTATCGATATGTTAAGATGCACCAATAACACAGATTTTGTAATTTTATCATTTACATCATTTGGAATGTAGATTGTTTAATCATTTTGTCTATGACTCAATGACCCCGAGTGATTTTATCATAGACTCTCACTCAGCAATTTGACATTAATTTATGCATTTAATTAGGTTAGAATACCTGAAATAAAAATAATTTTATTTGATTTTGATTAATATTGTATTATACAGGGTCAAATTAAATCAGCTAGCAAAACTCCGCAGACGTGATGGTATCGATATCTAAGCTTGATAATCCAAAACAAATATAATTTGATGGTAATTTTTTTAGGTTAGTTGTGTAGTAAGTTGTATGTACTCGTATAAGTTATATATATTAAGTATGAGTTGGAAAAATCAGTTTCTTTTTTGTTTTATCGTGTTTAGATATCGATACTTAACCATTAATTACGTCTGTAAAGTTTACAACAAAAAATACGATTTTTAAACTGATTTTTTAAGTAACAACACTACAAGCGGTCGTCGACCCCCAAAAAAGAACGTTAAGGACACCTTGGCGGGAAAGTGAAGCGTCATGTTTAGCAATCTTGTTTTATTTTCTAAAATTTGTGTTTAGCCGCATATTAATGTGTAATAATGGTGGATTATTAACCATTAAGTGTTCGCGAACGTGCATTAGTAGCAGTGCAGTAGTCAAATGAAACAAAACAGTACAACATCACGTCAAGTTCTCCCAAGAAGTTCGCGTGAGGTGATGAGGTCTCAGTAAAGTGCCGTCTTTACTGAAACTCAAGGGGAGCTGGCGGGCGGGGATATCATCTGTCATGCATTAAATATAATTCATTTTTTCATTATTTAACACTTTCCGGGACAGACCGCCTCTGTACGATAGCTCGGTATATAGTTACGTGACAGTACGGCTAAGGGCGATGTACTTTATTTTATGTAATTTGGCAAACCGTCGATAGCAGTTGCTTGCCCATAACATTCCTAGGAAGCACATGATCTAGTGTCATATCACGTGACTTCATTCGTTCGTAGGTGTCACGACAAACTCTTTTCGAGTAATTTTTCAACACACACATACGCAGTGCTTATGCACCACATTCACACCGCCCGACAGGCGTAGACTGAGCCATACAAGTACAATGATGTTGATATTTAGTGTCACGGCGAGAAAATTACAAGTATAATTATGTAATATGGTAGTACGGCTGTAGAAATGTATGGGATTTTGAAGTGTCATATCCATGGACCTAAAAAAAAGTCGGACGGAACTCCCGCTAAGACAAAACTGTGTCCCGTAATGGCGGCGACAGTCTTAGGTGTGAGTGAATTTAGGGTTGTCATGATAGCCAAAATTACCCACTTAATATTGTTTTATTTTAAGAAAAATATCGTGTCGTTTTCGTAATTTCAAAATAAATACCATGTTACTAACATGTTAGCTTAGATTGTTATTGTGTGTTGTTTGTGTTTTTGTTTGATTGTTTTGCCGGAGTCCTCCTTTAGTTGTATAAAAGTCAATCGTTTCAAAATATAAACTGCAAATGACTCTGTATTTGTTTGGAATCCAGTCATTTTGACAGTTACAATTTCGAATTTTTTCAATCCAATCATTTCGCCAAACTTCATTTACTTTAGGAAATCTAGTAGAAAGAATATAAAACAACTAGTAATAATTAACCTAAATAAATTGAATTGATTAAAAAATATATTAATTTCCCATATATTTAGGGTAATTTGCACACGTGAATATGGCAACACTGGCCTTGTGATGAATTATTTGGTTCTGGTGAATAAATATTGATTGTAATCTATAAAATCGGGAACTAAGTTGTTGAATTATTCATTTACCTATGAAACGTGATTCCTGTATTTTTTTTCTTCCGATCGCTACGGTTTTTGCAACATTTCACCACACAAGACATGCTGTATTTCAATACTTTTTTTGCCGCGTAAACGTGTCGACTGTGTTGACGTTTGCACGCGTAATGGGTGAGTATGCTGTGAATGTGTGTGTGGGGGCCTGTACGTACAGCGAGCTGGCTGACTCTGAGTGACACAGTTTTCTGTTAGCGAGAATCCGTCCGAGTTTTTTATACGTCCATGGTCATATCATGATATTTGCAAATAGTCAAGTGTCGCGGAACGTAATAACAAACTTTGTACTTGTTACCTTATTTTACTTGCCACTGGCTAAATGAGCAAACCGCACGAAGCCATAACAAAAAAAAATAAGTAAAAAGAACATTAAATCTTTTTTGTTTTTATTTTATCGTGTTAGGATATCGATAAACATTCACGTCTGCGGTCACTGGTTAATTTAATTTGACCCTGTTTATATAAAATTATTGAAAATTACACCCATCCAATGCATTTAGTTAGTGTTTCGCAAGGGTGTTTTTTCGATTAAATATTCAGCTAAATGAGTCATGTCAAAATCAAAGTCAAAGTCAAAGATTTATTTGCAAAGTAAGTGTACATTTTGGTGTTATTTTAAAATATAGGTACTTACAACTTAGCGGCCTTTGCCAGGATAATTTATAATAATTTGTGTTACTCATTCTAATAATACATAATATATACACATTTTTATAATTCAATAATAATATAAATATATTTTTTATTAATTCGATCGCCTTATTAATTTATTTAGAATAGGAAATGCATTGAATAAATGTATTTTTTATAAGTACGTGAGGGTATTTTTTTGTATAATTGTGCTCCTTCAAAAATTAGTTGTTCAATTAACACAGGCTTGTCGATGTTAATGTTTTCGTGTTGTGTGTTCTAAATACTTACTTGGAGCAAAATAAAGAGTTAATATATCTGTCTTACCTCGATACATCAAATCAATTGATGTGTTGTAGTCACGCGAGTTGTTATTTAGAATTTTAATTAGCGATCACACTACGCTTTGTAATTTGCAAATTAGTATGATTATGGAGTAAAGTGATATTGGGCCTTCAGTTGTACAATTGTACATGCAAGCATAATCGATCAGCCTATAATGTTCCGACTGCTGGGAGACAAGCGGCCCCTCTGTGAGAGGAAAAGAAACTGATACCTTTCCTTCGATTAACTTTGAATCCAAGATGGCTGCCAGTCCCAGCCAGTGTTAACAGATGTTTTGATCAGAATATCAAATGCGTAGCCCTGGAGGTCCAGACGGCAGACATCGATGCAATCGTATCTAATTCTGCCTGGGGAGCATTAAAATTGAAGACAGCCTTTTCTGATGTGTTTCGTAATAGGTGTCAAATGTAGACATTGGATAATTAAGTCGTGTTTATTTGTCAACCTATGTAATAGTTATCACTTAGGTCTGATGCAAAGCATATAATCAGGGGGATATAATCGGGGGCAGTGGTGATGAAATAATTTACACTAAGTAAAGCGCTTGTCGGGGATCGAACCTAAGACCTACTACTCGTAAGTCGAGGCCGTTAACCACTGGGCCACCACTGCTCTGTATTTTAGGGATAGTCAAATTTATGGTCTTAAACTCTTAAGTCTGGGCCGTTATCACCGAGCCACATACAAGGTGTAATTAAAATAACTGAAAATCTGAAAAAGAGTCATGGGTCACAGGGACCAACATTTACTGCGGGACCAACTCTGAACTATGACAAAAAAATCCATACAGAAGTGCATACTAGCACGATCAAAATGTATGGGTTTATTTATTTAATGTTATAATTATTGGAGTATAATCATCTCTATTAACATGGTAGGTATGTAGTTCTCAGTACCAGCCCAGAGTCTGGATTTGTGCCATCAACCGGCAATAGGCTCGCCCCTATCTCAAACTCAAAGCATTTATTTCAAATAAACCAATTACAGGCACTTTTGAATTGTCAAGGGGTCGGTCAGTCATAAAGATGAAGCTAGTTACCCATTCCAAAGCTTAGTAGGTAGGTAACTATTACATGGAACTTAAACTTAACTGGCGGAAATGTGGCTGTACTATAGGTACACCTCTGAGAAATAAGGCCTTTATGCCCTTCGGGGAAATAAGGCGTGATGTCATGATTCTATTAACATGTAGGTATCTATTTTTGCTGAAATACATTACCTGAGGAAATGGTGAGACTAAATAAAATAGATTTTCAGCCTTCATTATAATATAAGGTATTATATCAAGGGGAATTATAAAACGAACGAATAATAAAAAGATTCCCTCTATTCTTCAAATTGTTATTTCATAAGAAAAAATTCAAAAAAATGTGAGCTACTAGCAGAGCGAGCAGAGTAGGTATACTCTGCTCGTTCTGTTGATTTCTCGTCACTCGCAGTTAGTCGCTCACTTAGTAATACTAGAAGGTATACATTAATTATTTTTGACACTTAAAACTTTAATTTACAGCCACTCTTATATCAATAATGATATTAAGCAGGTTTAATGCAATTTAATACCAAAGTAATAAAATTAAAAAAAAAATAGTGTTCGTGATATTAGATAATTTAGCAATTAAGTTAAAATGATCATAGATATAATAACTTTATTTAAGTAGCAGCGATCCGTTGTTGTTTAAAGGCTAGGGTTGGCACTTTCTTTGCACAAAGTTAACACACTTTTAACTTCCATAATATCTTACAGTAACTTCTGCTCGCTATTTCATCCACGTGTTTTAACATAAAACATGATGGCACTCGGCAATGAGGTAAATTTCGCGCCCTCGCGCCCCTAGTCACCGCAGGAGGTCGGGAATCATAGGCCGATTCCGGGCCACCGTAGGCGCGGGCTTGCGGACGGTGGGCAATGGGTAGCTCGCCGTCCGATAAGGACCCAAGCCCGAGTCGACGGCGCGTTTTATTCCACGCGCGTCTCAAAGGCATGTCAGCACAAACTGACGGGGTCCGTTAGGGCTAATACCTGCCAAGGTTGTGGATTTGTCTGAAAGGGATATCGTGGCCCTGGCACACAGGCATCTGAAGGAACACGGGTGGGTTTTAGTCAGTGAAAGTCTGATACCCGCTCCGTCCAGAGCGGGAGAAGTTATTTGATAATTTGCCATCCAAAAAAAAGTAGCCACTCCCTTTCTAGCCATATCATCTTTCACACAGTCCATCCATCGTTTCTTTGGGGTTCGTCTACTCCTATAGCCCTCGGCATTAATACTCAAAACTTTCCTCACGACATTTTCCTCATTCTTCAGCACTATTTACATTATTACTGTCTTTACAACATCCTCTGGTTTCTGCTAGCAATTACAATCACTTACTGCTAAGACTGACCACTCGTTAAACATATAACTACTATAATTATCGTAAAGCAATAAGTATAATATGTGTCAATAAGTATTTTAAATCGAGTTCTCGGCTATAAATATGCTGCCATATTTATAGCCGAGAACTCGATACCTGTGAATCAGTCTCTTTAAAAAGAGACTGATTCACAGATATAAATTTCAAACGCAACGTTCTACAAAGTCGACCGTCCCGATCCTATCTCAAGCCAGCCCGCGCCATTGAGCCTGTAGCTTTAAATTCGTCCCAAATTAATCTAAATCCAATCCAGCCTGTCCCTTGCTGCCTTCCCCCAGAGATCGGCTGACTCCCTAAGCCGAGGTCTGCACCCTACAGGGTGTAGTCCCTTAGCTTGTAGTCACTTCGTTTTTAAGTTTTATCCCTGCCATAATTTACTGAAGCACCTACAGGAAAGTCCGGTTAGGCAGACTGACAACCTCCTAGGTTGACCTGCGAGATGCCATTTATAAAAATACATCTACGCTGTCGAATTTTTTCTAAAACTGCCAGTGCTATATTAAAGGTTGGGTACTGTCAATCAATCAACTCAGTCTATCTTAGTCCACTGCTGGACATAGGCCTCTCCCAAGCTGCATTTTTTTATCACATTATATGCTGCACCGGTTGATGTCATCACGTCAGAGTTGGCTGTCGCTGACATCCAGCGCTGGGGCTCTGTCATAGGGTAGGGTCGCAGTATTATGCTGAGCGATGGCCGTTTTGCGTTGATGTGACGCATATTTTCCCCCAACTTGTTTTTTTTCTATTTGTGTTCTTTCTTTGCGTCATGTTTAGCGCAAATAAACGTATTTTCTTTTCTTTTTTTCACAACAAATCCCTGTGCTTTACATTCCGCATCCAGTCTGGCCACCTTTTTAAGGTCATCGGGTTCTGTACTAAACAGTGCCTGTTTTATTTTAAATGGTGAATCTACAATTTTTTTTCAATAATTTTGTATTTGTAAAATCATAATGACAAGTAACTACGACACGAGGCCGTTAACCCCACCATCAGCTGTATTTTTATAGTTTTTTGATAGCGATACCAAAGTTTCGCTAATTAATTAAAAAAGGCACTGTATATTATTGCAGTAGGGTGACAACCTTACTTTGCACACAACTGCATCATTTTCACGTACTTACAGTTGGCGAGCCGCGCATATCCGAACGCGATGCATGTATGTGAAACTTATATAGAATTAGAGCGTTTTTGCCCAATGAAGTGTTGATTGACATGTTTAATTAACTTTTTGTATGTTTGTGTGTCTAGTCTTGAGTTCAGATGAAGAAAAATATAGGTTCTGAAAATGGAATTCGAATTAACAGGGAAAAAGCTGTGACATATTTTCCGAAGGGTATAAATAACTGATAACATTTATTTTAAGTTGGTTTTTACAAACGAGTAGACGAATGTAAGTCCGGAGCCTGGATCTGTACCCGAGTCATGGCAAAAGGCTCGTCCCCTATTATTTATAATACTGAAACAATGTGGGTGTAGCATAAAGCTGTGCTTATCCCTTCAGGGAAACAGTCATGAAATTAAATGTTTGGTTCTGCAAGTAGATCTTCTACACTTTTTAAAGTAAATTTTTGATAAATATTTTAAAATCATTTTTAATTATTTTTTGTTATTTTGGAGGTCTGGCTCTTGTAGTACAGCAAACAAATCTTAGTGCAAGAGTCAGGTCTACACTAACGCATTTGTCTTGAAAAGTAAATAAACATTTTTAGTGTATTTTAATTAGAAAAGGCAGAGCATTCTTCAACCTAAATCATCATCTGCTTAACCTTTTCCCAACTATGTTAAGGTCGGCTTCCAGTCTAACTGGATACAGCTGAATACCAGTATTTTACATGGAGCGACTGCCTATCTGACCTCCACAACCCAGTTACTGGGTAACACGACACACCCTATGCAAGACTGGAGGTGGTGGCTTGATTTATTCAATGCAGATACGAATTGAAATATAGCAAGACTCTCAATAAATCGATTACCTAAACTAAAACTATCACGATTACCATATTATCTGTAAATTTACATAACAGACCAATTTCGCCATTCAACGATACTAGGTATTCATTGATATCCTGGCGGCGACACTAGACGAATGCGAAAGTTGACTGAAATTTATGACTTTGAGAGAATGTTTGAAAATAGTTATTTATGATACTAGAGCGGTAAGTTGGTTTTTACATACAAGTAGACGAATGTAAGCGTATATATCATGGAAGACTCGAAAAATAATCAATAATTCTCTTAAAATGTGTTGATGGCTTATTTCATTACCTATTGTACTGTTTTCTCGCAAATGTGTGGAAAAACGTTGTATGTCTCACGGGCGGAAATTGGTATTCATTGGAAAAAAGTGTAGTTTCAGGAGCACTGAGCCGATTATATTTATCACCGTTAGTAACTGCAGAAATCTTTATAATCTGATTTGGCACCGTTGTAATAAAACCAACCTGCACACATATACATACATTTGAAAAAGTTTAATTGGTAGATACTTGTCCGGATTTGAACCAATGCTTTATATTCAATACTTTATTTGCGTTCCAAAATGTGTACTTAGGTGGTAACTTAAAATTAGATTATGTGATCATTATGGACCCTGTCGGGCACAGCAAAATAGTAGGAGAGAGGAAGCTTTGAAAGACTTAGCTTTAGCTTTAAGGCTTAGCTTTCATCGTGCATGAGAGGCGAGGCCTTAACCACTTGGCCACATAGTTGCTTACATACCTACATACATAATCTGCCTATAATGTTCCCACTGCTGGGACACAGGCCTCCTCTTTCTGTGAGAGGGAGTGGGCCGTAATCCACCACGCGGGCCCAGTGCGGGTTGGTGGATGTCACATGTCTTCGAATTTTTAGTTCTAGGACATGCCGGTTTCCTCACGATGTTTTCCATCACCGTTTTGAGAGCAGTGGTGATGAAATAATTTACACAAAGTAAAGCGCCTATCTGGGTTCGAACCTACGACCTACTACTCGTAAGTCTAGGCCGTTAACCACTGGGCCACCACTGCTCTCATAGTTGCTTATCACTATATTATTATCTTATGTATTTTAGGGATAGTTAAATTTGTATTGGTACTTTAAGTACCATATTATTTGTACCCACTAAACTTCAGTTTCACGGAATTTAATTTTAATACCCCCATAATATTTATATGCTCATAATTTAAATGGTTTAATTTCCTCGTCTTACGACTTTGTTAGAGCCAGTCCGCGATCGAGGCAAGTAGGGTAAACGTAACTGTTCTCGTCCGTCGCGCAGGGTAGCAGCACCAGTTAGCGGTGCACGCCGTTATTACATGCGATTGAATGCTCAGCTATCATTCTTATTTGTAAGTAGCGGATTTTTTTTCTCAGAATTTTATGTGAAATTGTAGGTACGTTTATTGAATATGTCCGTCGTAGTGGCATGAAGATTTCAATATTCACTTATTAATTTCGAGTTATTTTAAACCTTGGCCGAACCATATATCTTCTTGATGTTATTTACACTTTTTAAGATTTAATACCTATACAAGTGGGGAAAAAAAAATATGACGATGACTCCACTGCGCAGGATTCACCTTCGGTTTGTTTGAACTATAATTTCCAAAAATTGACAACCAACGGAAGCGTGATGCTCCATGCATACTTCTTGATATGCTCCCACAACCAAAGCGATCAATCTGCTGTACGCGCTGATTGCTCAGGAGCCGGATATTGACATATTTGTGTATATCAGTAAATCGATGCTAATTGTTTGCATGAAGTTTTTAATATAAATGTTATGTTGTTGGCTTGCTGCACGCTTTGGTTTAAACTATAATAATAATAAATAAATAATTCTTTATTGATATAATAGGTTACAGAAACTTGTTTGAAGCCTCTGACTCCTGAACTAGGTGTACCTGTATGTCAGGAGTCAGCGCCCTCTCCCATTTTATTTGGCTTAGATACTAATGTCAACATAGGAATAGACAAACATTTATGTGCAACAAAATAAAATTTTAAAAGAAGTAAAAACAAAATAAAATAAAATACAATAACAGAAATGAAAAGTATGAAAAAACTGTAGGTGCAGTAAGAAATTGTAATATGTCATTGCCCTGCAGTGGCATTATAACAAGCTAAATATAATTTGATTACCTGCTCGTGCAACTAAGGCCAGCTTTAATATTATCAAAAAGATACATACGTAAACAATATTTTCAACATCAATTACACTGACATTAATGGACTAGACTTCTGTAACTAAGTCTAATTACTAATAGAATGGTGTCCACTTATCACTGAATAATTATTAGATTTAAAATGTATCGAGATTCTTGCATAAGGTAGTTTTGAAATTATGAATACACTTTCCCGTATTTGCAATGTATTAGTTCGTTTCATAATGTAAGTATTTAAAGTAGTTTGTGAATGTTTTTATTGGGTAAGGATTCGACTGATTGTAGCTTCATCTTTGGGTGTCAATGGTCGTCTAATTGTATCAGCCTAGAATTTAGCTGCGAGTTGTTGTCAGTCGCTGCAACATAAAGAAAATTATATTTTGTTATATGTGTATATTTAATTTTAACTTAAAATTTATCCTAATTTAAAAATCCTAATAGATATTTTCCTGTGAATTCCGTATAATAATATCTTAGTAAAATAAGTACCTATTAGGTATTAATTTTGGTGTTGTTGGGGTTTTGGTGTTGGTGGTTTAAGTACAATATAGTCCATATTTTCTGCAAATAAATGATTATTTTTCTTTTTCCACGCACGAAGTACGTAGGACATGATATTACGGTTATTGGAAGCAAGGATTACAGGCTTATTGGCCGATTCGCACGAATTTACCCTAACAAAACGGGTGAATCGACACTTTTAATGTTTTTTTTTTTAGGTGATTCGCTCGAAGTTAGTTTATTTGTGATCAATTAACAACTCCATAAATACGTATTAAGGCTCGTACAAACTGGTACGATATCGCGGGCGCGACGCGACACTATAGTAGCACAATTTAGCACAGCCTTTAGGCAATTGGCACACAAAATATTTTCATTTATTTCACTCATAAATATTTGCTGAATAAAATAGAAGCTTCTACGAAAATAATTGGTAAGTAAATGTTATTTCTGGTGTACTTTTCATAACTTTATTGCACAAAATACACAATGTGTGCTAAAATGGCGCATTTTCGTCGAAGGAATCTTAGCTTCCAATTCTATGTAGTTCAATCATCGAATATTAGCATACATTTGACTTAGGTTCTTCTTATATCCGTAACACCCGTTACTTAGTTTACTTAGCGGGATGACTGCGCGTATTTCGGCTTCTTAAAAAGAAAACACGGCCAAGTAATATACAATTAAAACGCCTCACACGTTTTAAACGAAAGCATATTATAATAAATTCCTAGGTAAGGGCCAGAAAAAGTATTATAAGTAACTTTTCCTGTTTGTCTGTGTGACCGCAATGTTCTTCTACGTGCGAAACGAAATGTTAAAATGCGGTATAGAATATACAGGGTGGCTGGGACATCGACGCGAAACCTGTTACCATGGATTCAGTACATCATACTTGACCCCCGTGCGTTGAAATTTCTCGTCGGTAATTTAAAAAAACCGGCCAAGTGCTAGTCAGACTCGCGTATGAAGGGTTCCGTACCATTATCTATAAAAACGGCAAAAAAAAACACGTTTGTTGCATGGGAGCCCTCCTCAATATATATATATATATATTGAATAAAATAATAATGACGCTAAAAAATACTAACAGTGTTGGTTTTGATGGAATCGCCACAAAGATACTGAAGTCTGTCTCAACCGCGATATGCGAACATTTAAGCCACATACTGAACCTTATTATTTGTACGGGTAAATATCCAGATGCTTTAAAAACATCTATAATAAAACCCTTATTTAAGAAAGAAGATAAGGAATTGATGGAATATTATAGACCTATATCGCTCATACCGGTTATTTCGAAGATCTTTGAGAAATACATTTGCAGGGAATTATATAATTATATGGAAAAATATAATATACTTTGCGAAGAACAAAAAGGATTCAGACAGCACAGAACCATCAATATGGCAGTTTATGATTTTTTGAATCCTATTATGAGTAGCATGGATAAACGATCCCCCATATGCGCTATATTTTGCGATATGACCCAGGCGTTCGATTATGTCCATTATAATATATTACTTAATAAATTAGAAGGCTATGGCATTAGGGGTAACGTGCTCGAACTTATAAAATCTTATCTGGAAAACAGAACACAAATAACCGAAGTTAGCAACATTAACATAGTCACCAAACACGAAGACATTATAAGATCTCGAGAACGTAAAATTTCATACGGTGTACCACAAGGAACCGTGATAGGCCCGTTTTTATTTATAACTTATATTAATGATATGCCCATGTCCCTTGAATATCCTATAACTATGTTTGCAGACGATAGCACTGTAACAATCCCATGTAAAAGTACAAATACATATGAAAATGACATAAATAATTCTCTTGACGCACTAATTAAATGGCTAGACGAAAATAATTTAAATATTAATTTAGGCAAGACAAAAATAATGCACTTTAGACAACGTACTCCCGGCGGATCTATTCTCAACATCCATTACAAAAATGACAAAATTGAGGAAGCAGATGATACCAAATTTTTAGGGTTGCAAATAGATTGCAACTTAAATTGGAAAGCGCATATAGACAGTTTGTGTAAAAAATTGAGTTCATCCGCATATGTGTTGTATAGATTATCCTCCATTGTCGATGTCAAAACACTTCTTACGGCTTACTACGGAATAGTTGAATCGCACTTGCGCTACGGTATCATTTTCTGGGGGAACTCAACTGATCGAGATATAGCTTTTAAGGCCCAGAAAAGATGTCTCCGATCATTGTTAAAACTGAAATCGACAGACAGTTGCGTGCCGTATTTTAAGTTACATAAAATCTTGACACTTCCGTGTATTTATATTTTCGAAGTAGCTATGTTTGTCAAGCAAAATCCATCTCGTTTTGAGCGCCTGGCTGTTGTATTCCCAAGGAATAGGCGTGACAACAGCAAATTATGTCAAGTATCATGTCGAACCACTTTAATGCGTAAGAGCGTTTCTTGCATGGCCCCAGTTATTTACAATAAATTACCGAGTTGTTGGAAATCTTTAAATACAGCACAATTTAAGAGTAGATTACGGAATTTTTTGATAGATAAAACGTACTACAGTGTAGCTGAGTTCTTATCGGAGAAAAATATTTGTTAATTAGTGACATCTTGATTTTTGAACTTTTGATGTATGACATTTTAGATTTTTTTTGACATTTTGATTTTTGACATTTTGATCTTTGACATTTTGATTTCTGACATTTTGATTTTGGTTATTAATAATAAGAGTAATAGTAATGACACGTTAAATGATGTAATTATAATGGTATGATATTTGTAATAGTAATGTAATCTAATGATACTAATTTGTTTATATAAGTGTAATAATAAATAGTGTTATAAATAATTTCAAATGTTTGCATGCCGATTGGTAAAATGTGGCTGAGCTAAATGTAATTTAAGAACTATTATGTATTACCCATATTTGCAAAATAAAACTATTCTATTCTATTCTATTCTATTCTATTCTATTCTATTCAAATATTTGTTTTATTTAATTTAATTATTTATTTTAAAAGTGAATATATAACAAGCGTCTACCTGTTGCCGTTATCAATATCGAGCAAAAACGAGCAAATAAATCACATTTGTTGTTTGTTTGTTTGGCGCCCCCTTAAATATTTATTTTATTGTTTTTTAGTATTTGTTGAAATAGCGGCAACAGAAATACATCATCTGTCAACTGTTTAACTATCACGGGCAGACAGACAGACGGCGGAGCCTTAGTAATAGGGTTCCCGTACTACGGTGGAACAGTTTTCCTCGTTCTCTGTGAATGTAGGTACTTATAGTAGCAGACTTGTGAAAAAATGATTATTTTAGTAGTAAAAAGCATTTTAGTTATTAATAACAAAGCATAGTACAGCAGAATTTATTTCGTAAGGTTTCCTTTTTCCCAACTATGTTGGGGTCGGCTTCCAGTCTAACCGGAAGCAACTTAACACCAGTATTTTACATAGACCGACTGCTTATCTGACCTCCACAACACAGTTACAGGGTAACACGATACCCCTTGGCAAGACTGGTTGACAAACTTTCGGGCTTCTAACGACCCGTAACAACTGTCAAAAATCTACAGTTAACAGCCGGGATCAACGGCTTCACGTGCTTTACCTGATCGATCGACCCGTGCGGCTATTGTTCAAGCCCGTAAGTAAGGTTATGTGTATATTACATAAATATTAAATGTAGATTTATTTAAAGACATCTCGATGTTCTAGCATGTCGTAAAATAACTGCGAAGAAGGCGGGTCGCTAGTTCAAAATATTTTCGATTGACTTACGTGCCAACGAAAGCTGTCTAAGAAAAAATGCGGCCATTTTAAAAAATCATGAGCTGTCTCCCTTGCTGTACACTCTGTTTATGGAGTTGATACTATTCAAGAAATATTCTGCGATACTGACATGAGTATTTCATATTTATGGAATGTAAAAGCAAGGGTAGACAGCTCTTGGTTTTTTAAATTGCCGCTGTGTTTCTTGGACAGCTTTCGTTGGTTAGACTCAGAGTAAAAATATTAAATTCTAGCTGCACCCCGCAGTTTCAGCTGCGTAAGCTTCTTAAGGCCATCTTGTAGTGCGGTGTGGAGCCGGCTGTAACTGGCCGGCCGTTGCGAGCTCTTGAACTGCTAGATTTCGTGTATATTTGCTCCATAGAAAAAAATAGTAAGGAAATTATAAAATATGTTCTCACGAAGTACTAAAAACCAATAAGGCCTATCTTTTGGTGTAACTTTTACATGGTTTAACGAAGTAATCTCTTCAAGGTACACGTTTTAAATAGCGATTTAGTGTCATCTTTGTGATTTTTTTTTATCAAGCAAATTAATTTAATTCATGCTTCTATCTTCACACAGTGCTTGATAATATGTTCAATTTTTTTTAAATATTTACTTTTTGCGCAAAATTTATATTTTGCTAGATTTACAGAGGTTTAAAAAAGTTAAAAAGTACTGCAACCTCGCCTTAAGTTCGAAAAAATAATCTGCTCAACAACGTAGGTAATTATTGCAATGAATATTGTTGAACTGTCAAAATGAAACCGATTACTACTGTAGGTTACGTAATTACCCCGCTGCTTATACTGAAAGTTTTAAAAGATATGTTTTCGTGTGTACCTCCAGAGTAAGGAAGTTTATTTGATACTAGTTGCGGCCCGCGGTTTCACCCGCATAATTCTCGATCCCGTGGGAACATCGGGATAAAAAGTATCCTATGTCCTAAGCCAGGTTATGGTCTACCCATGTGCCAAATTTCATCTAAATTCGTTCAGCAGTTTTAGCGTTAAAGCGTAACAAACATACAAACTCACTCTCGCATTTAAATGGCTTTTCCAAAAGCTATCCTCCTGCTATCTGCAATTTTTGCCCTTGCGCTTTATAATTGTAATAGCAAAACTTAGTTATATTGGAAACTGGAGTCTTTAAATTGAATAGTGGTACTGACTATATTTTGTCCTAATTGTGTAATCCGAAGTCTCGTCATAATCGGGGTGCATCAAAATTGCACATAAGCATAACTGGTACCCACACCTAATTTTAATTGAAGTTTATACATACAGTTTATATATTTCTCACAAAGTTAAAGACAGTCAACAGTCGACAGTACAACGGTAAGTTAGCTGCCCTTACTGCTCCATCTCAAAAATCCATCCTGTATAGTACACCCACTTCTCGCCGGTTATGTTTAAGTCCCATGTAGAAAGTGAAGCATCATGTTAGCAGTTTTGTTTTATTTTCTAAAATTTGTGTTTAGCCGAATATTAATGTGTAATAGTGGTGGATTATTAACCATTAAGTGTTCGTGAACCTGCATTAGTGTAGGCAAATGAAACAAAACAGTGCAACATCACTTTAAGTTTTCTCAAGAAGTCCGCGCGAGGTTTCAGTAAAGTGGTTTCACGTCTTTACTTAAACTCAAGGGGAGCGGGGCGGAATATAATCTATCATCTTTAACACGCATTGAATGGAGTTCATTTCATACTTTGTACTTGTTACCTAATTTTACATGACACTGGCTAAATGCACAAACCGTGCGAAGCCAAAAAGAATATTAATACCAACCAAACTACCAGTCGGATTTGAAAAAATATTTTCGAATTTGATAGCCTAACTCTTGAGGATGGCTGGTGGCTATTTAACATCACGCTAAGACCCTTGGGAGCCGAGCAAAAAGAACACTAAGCGAACACGAAGTAATAGCGCGGGCAGCTAATAATACATTGTATTAAAAATATTATTGTTATCTTAACACCTAAAAGAACACTTAAAAGCCTTTAAATCAATCACTCTAAAAATTTACGATTATGTAAATGACATTAATAGCCTGTGTAGTTTGTCAACCGTATAATTTATGTTATGATCTAATTAATTTGCAAACAGTTTCATGAATAATTCAGGGCGTTGAGAAACGAATGAAAGTGATGCTGGGTTCATCGAAATTCTTTGCGGATGCATCGAATGTCGAAAACTTTTGTCTGTGGTTTCGCTCGAGGTCGGCTACTATTAAGCGGAGGTTCCACATTTTTATGTTAATTTGCATGCATATTCTGAAACAGTCACTCATACAAGCAAAATGAAACTTTAGTATATGATTTATTGGATGTTTTTCCTTCCATGTTGAAGACAGTTACCTACGTAATTGTAATATTTTGTTTCAATAAATTTTTTATTCAAAAATCATGTCTTTTTTAAGGATAATATAGTAGGATAATTAGCTTTAATGTCTAAAATACATTTTCACAGCAAGAAATTGTAGTTTATTATCCCGACACAAGATATTTTTTAACCGACTTCTAAAAAAGGAGGAGGTTCTCAATTCGGATGTTAGTATTCTTTTTTATTTCTTTTTTTATGTTTGTTCGCGCATAACTCCGTTGCTTGCCAACCGATTTGAAAAATTATTTTTTTGTTGGAAAGGAGCCCAAATGGTCCCATGAGTATTTTATCGAAATCAAACAAGCGGTTTTTGAAAAATCAACAAACATCGTCTACATTAACTATCTTTTCGTTTGCTCTGTATTGCGTTTTTTGTTCGCGCATAACTCCGTCATTTACGAACCGATTTGGAAAATTCTTTTTCGGCACTAAAAAGTGAAAAATAAAAAACTTTTACACAAAAAAAATAACCGACTTCCAAAAAAACACTACAAAGTAAAAATAACTTTAATTTCGGAAGTCGGTGGCATAAAACTAATATAAAATACAGATCCAAAGACACCGATTCCCGAAATTAAAGTTATTTTTACTTTGTAGTGTTTTTTTGGAAGTCGGTAATTTTTTTTTTTGGAAAAAGTTTTTTTATTCTCTCGATCAATTAATATTACTTTAGTTCTAAACGAAATAAGAATTGAAACTTATTTCGTGCTCGAACACGATTAAAGAGCGCACGCGATATTCAACTTTATTACTGATGTATTGAGAGCAGTGGTGGCCCAGTGGTTAACGGCCTCGACTTACGAGGTACAACTTACGGTCGTAGGTTCGAACCCAGACAAGAACCAAGAAAAGACATATTTTTTTTGTAATTCTAAAAGTCTCAGTAATTGCATTGCGAAAATGCATTCAGAATGTGCTTATTAGGTAATTTGATAACTCTGGCTAAAAATATTTTTGATGTGTAGCTTAATTTATTTTTACACAATTTTTATTTGGTTTGGCGCTATCTTTCTTGATCAATGAAAATAAAAAAACCGAGTGAGCCTTACAGTAGTCGCATATAATATGATATGTAACATCTGACAGCAGCGACAGAAATTAACCTAAAAATATAAAATACTGTAATATTATTCAAATAATTATTCATTACTCGTGGTTGCCCACTGGTCGAAATTAGACCCCTCTACGTACAATCTATATGTATACTAGGTACGTACTAATTCCATGATACACAAATTCCATGCTATTATAAAGTACTTACTACATCCATGCTATTATAAAATACTTACTACTTCCATGTTATTAAAAATTACTTAATTATTCCATGCTCAAACTGTCACTTTCTGTTATACACTTCCGTCCTTTTTCACGAAATCACTCCCACGGAAAGTGAGAGTAAAAGATATTATATTACACATAAAAACATTACCATCTTCACACCGGCCTACTTCCATCTGGAAGGAAAGTGACTCTTAAGTGGGTCATAAAGCCGTGACCCACTTACGGCCGTGGTAAAAATAACTATTAGCCAGTCAGCTAGGTGGTAGAGAGACTGACTTCCCGGAGGCATTGAACGTATGACGTATTATTTAAGTATCGCCTCTCGTATGGTGCTGCCAGATAATGTTGAATTAAGCTTCATAATAAGTTGATGAAGTGAATGAGTGAATGTCGGGTCAGTTCAGCTGCTAGACAACACGGACATAGTGCGTAGGCTAAAGGGAACTAAACTATTTGAGTTAGTTTAGTGTTTATATAGTGAATGAATAATAGTAACAATGCTATGCATGTAACACATGAACAAATTGTTTTTAACACGTTTTTATAAGCTTCATACGTATGATATGTATGTATCTATGTAACGGAAACTTTGAAGTTGATTTTCGACCACTTCAAAAAGTCGGATTAATTTAAAATTTTGCACACTTATCAAGGACCGATGACAATACAATAATTTAATAAGTTTGTCCCATTATCCTAACCTGGATCTTCAGGATTATCATTTATTTTTGTTCTGTGTCCGAACCCATTCCCGAATCAAATCTCGGAACAAAAGACATCAACGTGGTCAAGAATTGTGGTTGACTTAAGTAATTTGTTTTTTATTTCCTCCTGATACTTATCTTATTATTTATAAATATTGTTTTAGTGTATGTCTTTACGTTATGACAAAATAAATACATTGATTTACTAAGTAAATTATGGTAATTATTATATTTATTTATTTTATTTTATTATTTAAAAAAAAACGTTGCCCCACACTAGGAATTTCTCCAGTAACGTGGGTGTATTTACAAACATTTAAACTCACATACACAAACAGCCAGACCCGGAACACTCACGCGCACTTGTAGGTCATACAAATATTTGTTCCTAATTACTTAGAACTGAAATTAAATAATTAATGTATGTAGCGGGTAACCGAGGCCGACACAGAAAAACAAAATTTATGAGTTTGACAAATAAAAAGAAGAAAAACCAGTAAAAATTATGGAATAATACGACCTTTTTAACACGCTTTTATTAGCTTCATACGTATGTATGTAACGGAAACTTTGAACTTGATTGTCGACCACTTCAAAACGTCGGATTAATTTAAAATTTTGCACATTATCAAGGACCGATGACACTACAATAATTTAATTAGTTTAAAAAATATGTTTTGTTTTAAAATACTATTAAGAACTTTAGTTCATATTAATAAAGGAAAAAGAAAAATAAGTTGATACCCATTTGCTCACTATAACAAAGCAGATAACTGGTCACAGAAACAGAGGCCCTAGCTTGAAAGCGCGGACTAAACTTTACGTATATTGTACGAAAATACACCTTTAGAGGCTTAAGATGCATACAAAAGAAAGAGAAGCGCGATGACACAACGCTTGTAATTTATTGCAAAGTATGAAGCAATTCTCTATTTACTCAAAAATGAGTTGAGAAATCGAAAATAAAAAACAACCAAGTTCTGCATACAAATAAGACGTTCTTGTTATTAATTAAATACCAACCGTACGTTGATATTTCATACAGATATTTTGGATTGAAACTCAAAGTAAAGGGTCAGTTTACCGTTAATTTGTATCGAGATTTTTATTTCTAAACGTGTTTTGGTAAGAACAAAGTTCTGAAAAATATGTTCAAGAATAACATCTAATTTTTCCGCTACCACAAACTATAAAGATTTGGCAATTTTTTGTTTAAGACAAGCCTACTTTTATCATTTGGCTCTTGTCAGCGCCTTAAAGCTAAGTTAATATTATGACCGAAACATGTATTTTCAATTTAAAAATTATAAGATTTTACATTAAGGTGGATCCGTTGCGGTAGCCCCCGATATTCAAATTTTCTAACGTTTTTCCCAAATTCGAATTTCGCGAGCTACCACTGCGGATCCTTCACCAGGAGCATCCGGTTGTAATAATATAACAAATCCAAGATTCCACTGTAACGGCTTTGCGAGTAGATTGCGCAGGCCGTCAACTGCTAGGCTGTGTAGAGAGATAATAGAAACCAGCAGGTTATGATAATAAATATAATTAAATAAGTAGAATTTACACGGCTAGACCGCAGGTAAAGGTTAAATTATAGGCGTATGCTCCCAGTGAGGGAGCGCCTTTACGTTCAGTAGAACAAACAATTTAAAACGAATTTTTTTTTGTATAGACAGTTTTTTTTTCTTCTGTTTTCTTTTTTTCTTTAAGTCGCGAGTTCGTGCTAGGGCATCAGATAGTAAGTTCCCTAAATATTTTCACAAAAGGCTCTTCTGCTAATAATATTGTTTAACCTGTATTTTGTCAAGAAACTTAAGCTTACCCAATGATGCGGCAAAACCATTATCCTTTTGTTTTCAAACGTGAACTGGTAAAGTAATAATTTGTGAACAATAGAAGTGGAAATGAAGTTTGTAATTCTGTATTGTGAAGCGTACGCGCCGCTCCGCGCTCGTGCGGTTCAACAGGTCTTATGGCATAGGCTAAAACAAATGGTTTTCTTTAAGTACACATTGTGAGTTTTTGCAATCAAGGGGAGACGCTTTGATCACACGGCTGATTATGGCTATATATCACTACGGCTGATTATGGCTGACTACAGACAAAGAAAAAAAATTACGGTCAGAGAGATAACTCAAAGTCAAAAACATGACTTGAAGTCGGGTAAGGATTCAAAGTCAAATAAGGAAACTTTGGAGGGCAAAAAATGGGCGATACTTCGGATTATCGCTTCTGAGTAGGCCCCCAGCACGCGTAGGTCGTAGTAGTAGCTGTCAAACAGATGAATTGCGGGATATGAATTGTACGCAGATCATATTATGAATTGTCAGTTTGTGACCATTTTACGAATTTTAATTTGATTCATAATATTATCATTTTATGATTCTGCCAAAGCGTCCATTTTAGGCCCAAACTTTTAACTCTACGAAAAATAGTCAATATCTTTTTCTATAGATACATACACCTATCCTCCCCTATTTTCCTATTTTTTTATTTTTTTTATACACCTACCAGAAATCGTGAAATAAAATGTGCTGTTCCCTACATTTATGGTCCCATAATTCGTCAAAATGTGGGGAACAGCTGATATTTTATTCGCGATTTCAGGTTTGGTTGCATAGTAAGAGTTGTTGATGAGTACAGTGACCCCTTAAGAGGTTTTTAGTGTTTTACCAATAACACTGTTTATAGTGTTAATTTCCTTAATTTTTGACAATATGCCGTACAAATCATTCTAAAATCTGACTTTTGGTCTTTCTTTGTTTTCGTTTCTGCAGATGGTCATGCTGGACGTGCAGGCCTTAAACTGAGTCTAATTTTGCATACTCAGCCTGCAGAAAGCAGTAAAAGTTGTTCATAATGAAGAGTACAATGAACCCCTAAGAGGTTGTACGTTAATCCCGGGACATGTTGTATATTATGTAGGCACTAATTTAATCTCGGACTGTGTACAACACTAAGTTCACTCTCGCGTGTGTGTATGTTTGTTACTTCTTCGCGCTCTAACGGCTGGACCAATTTTGATAAAATTTGAACTTTTTATTCCGATATTCCCACGGGATCGAGACTTACGCGGGTGAAACCGCGGGGCGCAGCTAGTCCTAACTACTATTATAAATGCGAAAGTAAGTTTGTTTGTTTGTTTGTTACCTTTACACGCCTAAGCCACTGAACCGATCATCCTGAAATTGTGCTTATACGTTGTCAGGTGTACAGAAACGGACATAGGGTACCGAAAAAAAGTACTGTTCCCGAGAAAAACAACAATAACGTTCTTATGATAATAGATGGCGCCACGTGTCCTTTCGAATAATGATTGAATTATGATATGGGATGTATTTAATAGAACTTTAAATTTCGAAAAGAAAATTTCAAAGAGTACAACCCGAAATTATTGTCAAATTCTAAATTAATGCAAGCGAAGCCGCGGGCAAAAGCTAGTAGATTATATATATCATCTTTTTAAAGTGGTTCTAGTCAATCAGAATAGTTTATTATACTGGGCCAAATTACATTAGCTAGCGAAACCCCGCAGACGTGATGGTATAGTTAGGTATCTACACAACAAAAAAAAAAAATTAAAAATATTGTATTTGTTATTATTATTTTATTCGTGTTTAGGTATACCCATGACGTCTGTAAAGTTTATATAATTTTTGTTATTGAATTTAAAATTTAAAAGATTTTTTATTGATTTTGCAACTACTCAAATTAATTAACTTTTATTTTCTCATGTTAAGATATCGATACCCATCACGTGTGCGGAGTTTTGCTAGCTAATTTAATTTGAACCAGTATAGGTATACAGTAAAGGCATAACTGTAAAGGTCAACCCTGTTTCGAATTAATATAATAATATACATAGATATAGTAATGCTATTATTTAATAATATTATATACATGTATAATATTAATTCGAGACAAATGGTTGACCTTTACTTTAGATCTAAATCTATAAATTCCAATTTAACTGAAATACGAATGTCATCGTAATAAATCAAGACGATTGAATTCTCAATAATTGAGTTTTAGGTGCTGCAAACTGTCAGCACTAAGGTTTCCACAGCGAAGATGTATAGAAGATTTCTGAGTTAAAAAAAATTGCACTTTCAGAGTTGAAAAAATTTCTTTGTTAGTGTTTGGGTAAATTGATGGATTCGTAAAGTTTACTACATGGCAATAGTACCTATTTTTAGTTGAAAGAAAATAGGTTTGTAAGTTTTTCTTGGTTTTAACACATTCCATGGGTTCTTCAGGGTATCATGCAGAGTAATATCCATGACAGTTTTTATTTAAAAAAAAAAATCGCGGGAAAAAGTCTAGATTGTATGTATGTATGTATGAAGGGTAGATAACGGCCATTAGCTGGTGTAAAGATGGTTAGATTACATGATGAAAAGAATGCTACGGTAAACAGAGGCCAATTCCAGTAATTAAAAACGTTCTAAATCTAGTAGATACCTAACAATAGGTAGGTATATATCTAGGCAGGTTGGTGGCTAGGTAGGTAGGTATCTTAGCGACAATCAATGTCAAAAACTAGAAAAAAAATGTAAACTACGAGTTTTTTTCGACTGAGATTAGATTGCGTCCTTAAAAATCCGGGAATCGCCCCTCTGAACCAAAAATACATAGTTATTACGTTCGGAATATCCTGTAAAACACCGTTTTCGACAACCCTAACCAAGTCACCAATCTAAAAACCTAGATAAAGCCTAGCCTTGATATTTAAAACGCATTGAGTTAATCAAATTAGCCGATGTAATATTTAATGTGTTATGGTTTTCAAATTAATATTATCTTAATAATTATGACATTACAATGATTTGTGTGCAAGGTTATGTATTTATGGTATTAATATTCTCACATTTATAAAGCTGGCAATTTATTTTATTGACGTACACACCAGCCCGTTACAGCTGGGCTGCCTTACCATCTTCCTGACTGGCATATACTGACTGTTAATACGGCATCGGCATAGTTTTTTTATACAGTTTAAGTAAGTGTCAATACAAGAGAAAATCCCGCTCACTGGGGTCCCTGGAAAACCCTAGTCATTCTAAAATTAGGGTCATTCAAAATAATGGGACTACATGTATTTGCTAACGCGACTAATAAGGATGCAAAGATCTGTCTGATTTTTGAATCCAACCAATATTAGACAAATACATACGGGGAGACTTTCTGCTTTTGATTATGTGAATTCGTATGACGTTCTCTGAGTAACAACGTGGTGTGAATCTGGCCAAAATCAAATTCTTGGTGCATTTTCTTGCCTCCAGTATACTGTATTATTGTAACAGTCTTTTATTGACGTGACAACGTCTTATAATTCGATGGAGCCGGCTGCACGCACGAAAAAACATGACGCATGCGGCGTTACCTCGCTCTGAGGCGTTCCATTTAAGGCTTATGACGTTGTCACGTTCAACTATCGTCAGTAAACCGACTTTACAGACAACCGATTTTTTTTTTTAGTATGTGTATTAGGGTTCCGTACCTCAAAACGAAAATACGTCGTATGTCTGTCTGTTTGCTCGTCTGTCGCAGCAGATTTGCTCCAAATCTACTGGACCGATTAAGTTGAAATTTGGTAGTCATATGAATTTCTGTGACCCAAACACGGACGTGTAACGTATATAAATGAATACTGATGGTCACTTTTGGCGGGATAATTAGAAAAAAAAAAGTTTTCCAAACTGTACCATGCGACATATCAAATTAAAGGGCTTGTTGTGAGGGTCTCATTTTTTTATAATTTTAAAATAAATTGTTTTAAAGTTATTTATGAAAATAGATGAAGCATTCCCCATTCCCCATTTTCCATGTTTTTTTCTTCGAAACTCCTGAGCCTAAATTTTTGAAAAAAATATAGAAAATAGTTCTTTACTGTTGTCTATGGTGTTAAAATAACATGGTAAATCTCTCTATATTGTGCGTACAAACTACCATTTGCAGTTGAAATGTATGGGAGAACATGTTATTCAACTACAATGTTAAGTTTGTTCTTGGGATAAAAACATAGATAGCATATTTATTGTACGGACCCCTTACCACGCGAGTTGAGTTGAACTTGTCAGGTTTTTTATTTAATTCATTTTTTTCTGATCTTCCTTACACTTGCCTACTTTTCAGACAAAACGCTACGAATCTATGGTAACGTCGACTTTTGCGCCTGATTTTATGTTATAATACGTTAACGAGAAACCATCTAATTACATACCACCAAATTAAAATATTACACACAAGACCGGTTAATTTTTTTTTCAAATCTGCATACAAATTACATATTAACAATAATAGACTATTTAATTAAATCCGCTACATTTCGCGAAGCAAAACTTTCGCTTTCTCCTTTAGTTGCTCATTTACATAGTTAAGTAAACAACGCTTGTCTAGATTTATATATTATAAATGATGATGAGATGTCAATGATCTGGGGTTGTTGACCTTGTGAAAATGAGTTCTATGGTTATAAAGTTCCAGACAGAGAAAAGTGGTTTTGTGGTTTTGAACATAGAAAATGTAGGTATTCCATCTGCCCAGGCTTTTCCCAACTATGTCGGGGTCTGCGTTCAGTCTTACCGGATGCAGATGAATACAGTTTTTTAAATGGAGCGACTGCCTATCTGTCCTCCACAACCCAGTTACTGGGTGACACGATTACCCCTTGGTAAGACTGGTTGTCAGACTTTCGGGCTTCTGACCACACGTAACGACGAATGAAAGCCAGGACCAACAGGTTAACGTGCTTTCCGAGGCACGGAGGGTTCTTGGTATGTAAAGATGGTCACCCATCCACGGACCAACCGCAGCAAGCGTAGCTTAACCGGATCGATCGACCCGTGCGGCTGTTGCCACAAGCCCTTAATGATATGTAGGTATTGTAAAGTCTAAACCTTAAAAAAGACAAAGTAGTCCTCAAAAACAAAAACCAGCCAAGTGCGAGTCGGACACGCACCCTGAAAGTTCCGTACTGTATTAAGATCGAGCAAGAAACGCTGAAAATAACACGTTTCTTTTATGGCTTTTTTGTGTTATTTGTTGTTTATAGCGGCAATAGAAATACTTACAAAATCTTTGAAAATGTCTAGATACTTATTATGGTTCATGAGTTACAGCCCTCTGACAGACCTTGACGTGGACGCTGGATGAACGTACGGACAGTGGAGGCTTAGTAATAGGGTACGGTACCTTCGGGTACGGAACTCTCAAAAAGTCAAGCCAGAATTCTATAGATATAAGTAACAAAGTCTAGCTAGCTAATTTTTGAGATCAGCACCGCAATTGCGAGCCACATTCTCAATCACAATCTGACTGATCACGAAGGAAATTGCCAATCCATTGCTTCATTATGTTTAAAAAATTCGTCTGCTCAACAACGTAAATAACGCAATGAATGTTGTTGAACTGCCAAAATGATTGGCATTGCCATTGTAAGTGCGTTACTCAATCACCCCGCAGCCAGTAGGTATCACATATTCCCTTACTACACACATAATTTCCTTTTCATGCTTTTTCTCAAGGCTCGATGTCATCTTGGCCAATTTGTGGTCGTCGCAGGATATGTGGTCATTTTAACTATCTGCCAATATCCAAGTGCCAACCACATAGTTTTGAAAATGATTATCACAGGCTGTAAAAAATCTCTCAGAGAAATAGCCTAAGACATAAGGTGACATAGGGTGTGGTTACAATTATAGAAAATAGAATAGTTTTTCATTGATAATATTCTCTTCTAAAGCATCACCGTATTAAATGATTTGTTAAACTTTTTTTTTGACCTAGTCACATAAATTCACCCTTTGGCCATAACCTGAGTCATGAGATAAAGTTACCAGATAATATCTATTTAAGTTGTCAGAAAATATCTATTTCAGTTACCAGATAATATGTATTTAAGTTGCCAGATAATATCTATTTAAGTTACCAGATAATTTCTATTTAAGTTGCCAGATAATATCTATTTCAGTTACCAGATAATATCTATTTAAGTTGCCAGATAATATCTATTTCAGTTACCAGATAATATCTATTTAAGTTAAGTACCAGATAATATCTATTTCCGTTACCGGATAATAAAATGTAAATGTTATTTTATTAATAAGGTAATTATAATTGTTTCAGGTGTTCTGGATAGTTGGCGAAGGTGTGTCAAAATGCTAATCAATATTGGGCCCAAGGCCCACCATCTTGTTCAAAAGTGAGTATTATACATCCTACACTTTTATTAAGTAGTTTATAGATGCGCTTTGCGATATACATTTTTTCATTTTTGACTGACTTCTAAAAAGGAGGAGGTTCTATGTTCGTCTTCTTATTGAAAGGACGATGTGCATAATGACAATTTGATTAATCATTTCCAAGGTGTGTAGGTGGCAATACTTAATTATTACTGATACAAAGTGCATTTTTCTTTACTTCTCTTATTTTGTAAACCATTATTGTGAACTGAGATTCTATTTTGATAAAATAATGGTTTCTAAATGGTGCATTCGCAACAGTTTTTACGGCTCCGTACCCAAAGGGTGCCAACGGGACTCTATTCCGGGCTCTGCTGGCCGTCCGTCTGTCACAGGGCTGTATCTTTTGAACCGTAATAGGTAGACACTTGACTTTTACAGAGAATGTACTACTATGGCCGCTGTAACAAAAAATAAGAAAAATTTAATAAAGTTAAAAAATCGAGGGACAACAAAGAACCCCGAAAAAATCACTTTGGGAAATGTATATCTTGATGTATAGTCGCTAGTACACCCGACGACAAAAAAAAAGATCACGCAAAACGTCAAACGTCGTTGACGTCAAAATCAAGCATTACTTTTTCGGAATAAACTAACCTGGCTATGATCAGCTTATACTGAAAATGTATAAATATAATTATGTTTTCGTGTGTACCTCCACAGGGCCTCCAGTCTGCTATTACAATAGTGTCAGAATGGTCGATCATTGATTTCATAATTGTTGATTTTGACAAGTTTGGTAATCTACTATTATAATGGCGTCATTATGACTTTCCAATGGTCGGCCACTGACACTACATTGAAAGAAATTGCATATATTGGTAATCTCGTACATAATGACAAATGAATGACATTTCTACTAATGGGTTTTATAATAATGGCAATACGACAATGCCATTATAATAACACAATTATATTACAAGAACATTGACTGACCAATGATCGACCATTATGAATTTACCAGATTACGAACTTTTAGCAAAATGACAATGGGACCGTGTTGGAATGACTGAATTTATAAAAATAGCAGACTTGGGCCCCTGTAAGGAAGTTTATTTGATGCTAGCCGCGCCCCACGGTTTCACCAGCATAAGTTTCGATCCCGTGGCAATATCGAGATAAAAAGTATTCTATGGCCTACCCATGTGCCAAATTCCATTCAAATCCGTTTAGCTGTTTTAGCGTGATCGCGTAACTAACAGACAAACAAACAAACTCACTTTCGCATTTGTAATAAGTAGATAGTTAGGAAGGATATAAATATAATAAATGCGTCGTAAAAAGTAGTTTTCAAAGTATTTTGAAAGTGTAGGATATGCATACAATTAAGTGTTTGCTTCATACCTTTCTACTTACATCGGAAACTATTAATTGTTGTTTAGGATACCAACCCCTGATAATACATTCTCAATTTTAGTTGTTTAATGTTTCCGTTGGTTTAGCATTTGGTAATTGATTTGGCATTTCATTTACGTATAAAACCTGCATAATTAATTTACTAATTCATTAATTTCATTTAATTTGTAAAGATACGTAACTTCAAAGTTTTTTTTGTTACCTAATTTAAGAATAAATTCTTAAATTAAGTTTAACTAAACTTAAATTCTTAAATTAGGTAAATAATTAATGGTAATTTTAAGTTACAATAAAATATACACCCATAACTATGTCTGTATATTTTATTGTAACTTAAAATTTATCATAATTTCAAAATCCTAATAGATATTTTCGTGTAAGTATATTCCGTATATCTTAGTAAAATATGTACCTATGTACCACCGCCGCCGCGCCGTGTTGGAGCACCCGCCATCTTATCTCTTCACCAACCTTGGTTGACTGGTAGAGAATGCCTAAGGCATTAACTCTGCCTTTGTACCTAATTGTGTGCGAGAAGTTTAAATAAATAAATAAATTTAATTTAAAAAGTTGATTTGCATGCCCTAAACAGGCAAAATATGACTGTACATTAAACCACCAACTTTTACAGGTGGTAAAGTAACACCTATATTTTCTGCAAATAAATGATTCTTATTCTTAAAATATTGAGTTTCAAAAAAAATCTGATGTTCCATACAAATTTTATACCTACTGTTCTAACTGTGTGGAGCAGCAGATTTGTTTTTTGCGATATCAAAGTTGGTCCCATAGTAAAAGTTATTTAGTTGGATGGTCTAGTTTTTTTTTTTTTTTTTTAATTCCATATCTATGCGAAAGTAACCTTCTCACACTTTAACGGCTGAACGATTTCGATGGTACACACGTAGACCATGACCCGTCATTGCTCAGGACATTGGATTCATTACGCGGGCGAAGCCGCGGGCAAAAGCTAGTAATCTATAATGATTCAATCCATTACACATGCTAAATGTCAATGAATCCATAAAATTATAGAAACCGCTTCCTTTCCATCTGTGCACATTTTTGTGCATCGAAAGTGTCTGGCTTAGCGCCAAAGATGTAGATTTGAATCATAAAATCAGTTTTAAAATAAAGCTTATTTAAGAGAAGTGAAATCATCCAATGTCTTTGGTTTAACAGAAATGGCTGCATAATATCTTTCTACTGACTAATTGAATTATAAAGTCAACAGGTTTTGAGCGGATTGACGCTAAGTATAATATTGTTAAAAATATATTTTTCAAACAGATTTTTCAAAGTGGATAAATGAGTTCTATTAATAATGCTTTTTTCGGCTTTAAGGAGCTTAATTAAGTTCTCTGGCGCATTAAGCTTTCTGTCATCGGGCGCATCATGATTTTAAGACGAGATTATATATTTATCACACATAATTAAGAGCGGCAAAGACGGTGTTCTACAAAACAAAACTTTTCAAAAAATCATTCATATTTTCTGCCGGTAAAATACTTGTATTTTTCGTGAATTAATATTGAATATGAATATTAATGAATGTTATGCCGGGGATAATTATAGGAAACATCGTTTGTCCACTCTCCCCCTTGCCCCCTAAATAAAGATTTGTTTATTTGTTTCCTCTCTACCCTTAAACATAGTTCACACTCGACGCCCAGGAGGTGAGACTGAATTTTCATACAAAAAAAATATTTTGGTACATTAAGGTACAGACTAAGGGCAAAATTATTCCTCGACAGGCTAGGTAATTATTACCCACATAAATGTGACAGTATCCTTTGCGGACGTTGAGCGATTGGTAGCTTGCCGTCCGGTAAGGACCAGCGGGTCTACTCCCTAAGTCCGTTAACGAAGCAACGGGCCCGTCCGACAGTAGTCCGATACGTCGCAGTGAACCCTACTCCCTAATGATTTCGGATTCATCAGTGTCCAACGGAATCATAGACAATCTTCGTGAGCGAATGACGCATGGCAATAGAGTTGCGCAATTTTACCGGTCGATTACCGGTTTACTTATTTTGTGGTTTTCAGGTTTAAATAATCAAAAATTAATATTTTTCTCGTTAGAAACGACCGCATTTTTAACAATATACTTTTATTATGTCTAAATATAGAATTTAATTATTTTTGCCATTTTCGTTCCGAAACCGGCATTATCCTGTTGATACCTTTGCCTATTTTGTATTTGATGGCAATGTTCTAATGAAATGTCAGTCAGAGTTCGTACTATGCGGGAAGGATTACTTATTTTATTTAAATTTCAATTATATATGTTGTAAAATGGCCCCAACCGCTGCAGCAAAAAGTGTGGAAAACAAGTGTCAATTTGAACTTTTCGGACGGGCAAAAACGCATCGGGAGTAGGGACAACTGTCAAATCGTGTTGTCATTCATTCTTCGTTCGGGCCCGGAACGAATCATCCGTCCGAAGGTGATAAGGAGTAGGAAACGCCCGTAACGAAGGCCGACACAACGGACTTCGTGCTTAGGGAGTAGACCCCCAGGCCCGGGTCGGCGGCGCGGTGTGTTCCACGCGCGCCTCAAAGAGATGTCAGCACCAACTGACGGGGTCCGTTAGGGCCAATGCATGAGTGATGCCCAGGGTTGCGAGTTTGTCCGAAAGGGATATCGTGGCCCTGGCACGCAGGCAACTGAAGGAACACGGGTGGGTTTTAGTCAGTAAAAGTCTGACACGCCCTCTCGCTCTGCCCAGAGCGGGAGAAGTTATTCGATAATTTCCCACCCCAAAAAAAAAAAAGTGTGACAGTTTAAAAAAATCGATGTACATTGTACGGTCTACTGCACATCGGACACACACGGAACCCTTATAGGACCACTCGTGTGTCTGTCTGTCTATCCGTCTGTCACAGCCGATTTTCTCCGAATCTACTGGACCGATTAAGTTAAAATTTGGAACACATGAATTTCTATGACCCAAACACGGACGGGTAACGTTAATAAATGACTTTTGAATAAAAAGAGTAACCGTGGAGTTTCTTGCCGGCTCTTCTCCATAGGAAACGACCAATTGGAACCGTGCACCTAGCTTCTGACGTTTCATAAGTGCCCATGTAGGTTTATGTGAAGTTTTGAGGGTCACTTTTGTCTTGTAATCTTTGAAAACTGTACCGTGTGATATTGTATAATTATATCAAATGAAAGAGGGCTTGTTAGGAAGGTCCCAATTTTTTTTTATAATTTTTAAATAAATACTTTTAAAGTTACTTAAGAAAAGGGATGAAAATTGACCCTTATCTCCGAAATTACTTAGCAAAATTTTTTTTAATACAGGAAATAATTCTTCACCTAAATAGGTTGGATTTTTGAGACGGGGCAGTAAGGGTAGGTACCTTAATCGTTGTAGCGACAAGACAACGGTCTTAGGAGACTGTCCTTAACTTTTTTTAAGACATATTGATTTGCATTCAAAGATTTTGAAAAAGAAATCAGTCAGCAAGAAAATGGGCAGTTTCCACAAAAACTTTTTTGATTCCAATCGATCCTGTTTCTTATAAGGATCAACAAATTCTATCGGACCAACTGAGGTTCGAGTACTAGAAAAGTCAGAAATGGCAAGAAATTTTTCCCGGTCGTTTATTATGCTTCATTGAATTTTTTTGCAACACCTCCAATCTAAACTATCAAACGCGGGACTGAATGCAATTAGAGAAAAAAATTGGCTAAAGATAATTAATAATAATTACCTACACTTGATTGCAAATAAACAGAGGTGTTATAAATGTAATAATTGGTAAAGGTACACTAGCACCGTTGTGTATTGTTACGTGAACGTATGAAGTCACATTTTCGTTAATGTAAACTCAGGTTTTCGTGTGTACATTGCTTGTACGTGTAGGTAATTGGAATTTATTTATTTATTTCACTAGGGAAAACAAACAGTAGTATATTAGAAATATACGGAAATTACTTATTATATAAATTAAATTCAAATTCAAAAATTGCTCAACACAGTACATAATAATATTACATTTCCAGATGTCAAGTGAATGCGCAGTCCACTGTGTTGAACCAATTCAGGCATGCAAAATTCATCATTAAAATTATACAATATCAATTTCATAAATTACAAAAGAAAGTCAACACATAATTAAGAATAAACAAATTAAAAATAAATTCAATAAAATAATTTCAATAATAATAAAATAAATCTGACTCAAATATTCACCATATTTATATTTATGTTATACACACAAATCTCCATCTGACAGGTATTCATTTAAAGTGTAATATGTCTTACTTATCAATACTTTTTAATTTCGAATTAATACTGGTATTCAGCTGCATCCGGTTAGACTGGAAGCCGCCCCAACATAGATCATGGGAAAAGGCTAGACAGATAGATACTTCTGCTAAACCACGAAGAGACTGAAACAATAGGCCTCACAAAACTTGTCATTTTCTTCAATGACTCACAACATGACAACACAAATTGGTACTTACTGCGGTTGGAAAGTGATGGGTTTGCCAAACTAATATATTCAACTATGAATTTTCATACACAATCGTATATTGCGGTGAACCCAGCCCGCTATTGTTGGATGCCATGTCTTGTGAATCATACATAACCCTCTTCTTGCATTGTTGACCTGTTTGCGGTATAAGTTTGCCCGTATCGTGGTCACTCCATGATTTACAAGGAATCCTACTTGCTTCGTCTGCCGAACAGTTGCAAGACATGGTGACTGTGATGGATGAAGCATATAAGAGGAAGGGGATGAATATAAATGTGAATAAGACGAAGGTCATGGTGTTTGAAAGAGAAGAGGATGTATCGGTGTGTGATGTGAAAATAAATGATACGAGTGTGGAGCAAGTAAGTGAGTCTATATATTTGGGGAGTCAGTTTACAAGGGATGGAAAGATTGATGAAGATGTGGAAAGGAGAGTAAATGCGGGAAATAAAGTGTGCTATACATGCGATTGTGACCAACCAGTCGAAGCCCAAAAAGGCTCAACTCGCTGTTCACAATGGTGTGCTGGTGCCTACGCTTATGTATGGAAGTAAATGTTGGGTGTGGCAAAAAAAGCATGAAAGTAGAATAAATGCTGTGGAAATGCGTCTCTTGCGAAGCATGTCTGGCGTGACTATGAATTATAGGCTGAAAAATGATGTGATAAGGCAACGGTGCAGTTTAAAAGATGTAGTGACAAAAATTTAAAAGAGTTTGCTTAATTGGTTAGGTAATATTGGGAGGATGAGTGAAAGGCGACTAACAAAAGGTTTTTATAAAGCAGGGGTGAGTGGAAACGCCGGGAGGGGGGATGCCCTAGAAGGACATATAGTGACCAAATTGGTGATGTTCTTCAGAAAGGTCAGGTGCGTAGTACTCGCAACCGGCGTGCGTGTATGAACGTAGGCGAAGCCAAAGGAGAACGTAAGGAGCGGAGTAGGTGGCGTTCTATAGTTTATGCCTACCCACATGGGAAGAAAGCGTGAGTGTATGTATGTGTGTATGTAAAAGAAAGAAAGAAAATACGTTTATTTGCAGTAATAATGATGCAAAGAAGGAACACAAACACAAAAAATAACAATTTAGGGTAAAACTACACTGCAACAGGTACAGTCAGTGACCAGTATGGCCTGACCCCTCTTCCATTATTCTTCTTTGTAAGAGGGGTCAGGTAATACTGGTCACAGACTATACATAGGAACAGTCAGCGAAATTAATTTATCAAATATACAGCGTCAGACTAAATTAGCTAGCGAAACTCTGTAGCCGTGATGATCATCGTTACCTAAACACGATAAAATTCAAATTAAAAAGATTTGATGAATTGTTTTTGGTGGCCAACGACCGCTGGTATTGTTGTTACTTGAAGAGAGTTACTTAGTTGAGAAAATCGGTTTTCTTTTGTTTTATCATGTTTAAATATACCCATCACGTCTGTAAAGTTTACACAAAACCAACTGATATTTCAAGTGACTGAACTACGGTCCATGACCCCCACAAAAAAAATCTTAAAATTAATGTTTTTCTTGTTTTATCATGTTAAGATATCGATACCTTTTACGTCTGTTCAGTTTCGCGAGCTAACATAATTTGACTCTGTATTATTATTACGTTTGTTATAGCCCTTTTAAGAATGACGACGGAGCAAGTATGAGTGGGTGGAAAATAATTGTTAAGAGGGAAGCATATTACAACTATATTTCCTGCTGTGAATTAGACATAAAAGCCAAACAATCTTGTTTTTTTAAAATTATCCTTAAAAAAGACAAGAATAAAAAATGTATCGAGAGAAAATATTACAATTACGCAACTGTGTTCAACATGGAATGAAAAATATCCAATTAATCATGTTCTAAAGTTTCATTTTGCTTGTATAAGTGACTGTTTCAGAATCGTCATGCAAATTAACATAAAAATAGGGCACCTCCTCTTAACAGTAATTATCACCCTATAAATTCGAGTACTTGCTTGTGCGTCTGTCACCTTAAAGCAATCGAGTAAATAAACTGAGAATAACTCATTTAAACTGCTCTTAAAACAAATCATATTTATGGTTCAAGCCTTTGATTTTTTTATGTCTAGATAGTGTCGCGCTGCAAAAGAACTAAAACAAACAAGCCAACTTTGTTATGCTGATGGACGCAATTTTGTTCAACGAGTTCACAGTTTTGACTGTCTATATAAGGTGTATCTATTCGTACACGAAATCGCTTTAAAAAAATCTGCTGTTCCCTACATTTATGTTCGCTTAACCCGTCAAAATGTAGGGAACTGCTTTTTTTCGCGATTTCATTTTTGATCCTATAGTAAAAGTTGTTCATAATGATGAGTACAATGGTCCCTTAAAAGTTTCTTTCGTGTGTTAATAGATACACCTTACATAGACATATTTATATATTTGTTTCAAGCATTTTGGCCCATTTACCTGACTGTACATATACAAAATAAAATATATTCTCAAGAAGTATAGAAATTCAGCTACATTGCCAACTAAAGTGGACGGGGTGTAACGTAGGTTAAATAGTGCAAAACCAATATACCGTTTGCCGACATAAACGATGCTAAAACAGCTATTATAGGTACGCAAAAAGTGTTATTACGGTTCCATCGATCAATCAATCGAATCGAATATACCTAATCGATCATCGAGTTCATAACTGATTGCAAGTGCAATGCGGTCCTCGGATGAAAACAAGGTCTGGTGGCTATACAGCGTGGTTACAAAATTAATTGCTTTTTCATGCCAACACTTGTACGGAGTGCTCGGTGGCAGGGACAGACAGAGCGCGGGAGTGGTGCGTGCCTTGTTGGGCAATAGTAGCGTTCGGAAATCAGTAAAACATAACGCATTTCCTACTTCGCCTCAACACTGCTCGCTGCGTTGAGTTAAAGAAGCATAGACGTTTTATTTGTTTTAATTCTAATTTTATTTTTCGTATTCGATTTTTGGCGCTTAAATGAAATGCAAACATTTAATTTAAGCGACATTAAACTTAATTTTAAGTAAGATAATTTTATTACCTTTTGCTGCTTATACTTGCTTAAGTGTAACCTAAAGAAGAAGAAACTGGCCCCTGAAATACAGGTACTCAAAACCTAGCTCTGGAGCCAGGATCTCAAATTTTGTAACTGATAAAACCGAAATGATATAATTTATTTATGACAAATTAATTGATTATATTATTATTATTATACGTTGCTCGTATTTAAAATATGTCTGCCTGAAAGTTCCTTTAGCCTTACAAATGTTGGCATGAAGAAGCATTTGTAAACACGCGGCTATATCTATTTTGTATTAGTAGAACTCTTTGTTGAAGGAGCTCGTCTGCGGAAGTACTGATAATTATACTTTTCTTGTTGTGTACCCACACACATTTTTAGGTGCCAACCCTAGTGGGGCTGAATCCAACAAGATTTTAGACTAGTGGAATGTGCTCCATCAAATCGATCTAGTGAGGCAGATTCCACAGATTTTTTTTTGGAATTCCTTTTGTCCCAGCAGTGGGCAGCTTGGTGGGGCAAAGTGGAATAATTCATAATTATTGCTCAAAGTTACTTAGTTTGATGTACATAATGCGTAGATGACGGCTATGTGATGGGTCTGTTTGCACCCTGTATACTATATTTTATTGTATTTGTCTTCCAGATGGTGACGTGCGACAACGGCAGCGCGCCCCTGGGCGGGTTCCGCCTGGGCGCGCGCGAGGACGAGCCACGGCGTGCGCGCGCGCCGTCTGTGTCGTCGCTCTCCTATAAACACAAGATCGACGCGCTGTTCGATGACTCGCGCTCCCTCACCAGCCATCACTACGCGCCGGTGCCAGATAGAGACCCTAAGGTAACTGTCACCATGAAACATAACCACCTCATATCAGCACGCCTGTAGCCTCCGAAGGGTAAGCAGAGGTGTAGCTATACCTACACCACCTACCCTGTTGGTATACCTATCCACATTTCGTCAGTTATGTTTAAGTCCCATGTAATAACGGGCGAGCCTATTGCTATCAACTAGGCACAAATCCAGACTCCGGGCTACTACTGAATAAATCCTGATGAAAAAACCCAATATCACTTTGCCTGACCTTTTTTTTTTGGGTAGGATATTATCAAATAACTTCTACTGCTCTGGGCGGAGCGGGAGGGCGTGTCAAACTTTTACTGACTAAAACCCACCCGTGTTCCTTCAGTTGCATATGTGCCAGGGCCACGATATCCTAACACTCGCAGGTCAAGCGCAAGTCGCAACACTGGCAGGCATTGGTCCTAATGGACCCCGTCAGTTCGTGTTGACATCTATTTGAGGCGTGCGTGGAACACAACGCGTCGTCGACCCGGGCCTGGTCCTTATCGGACGGCGAGCTACCCATCGCTCAGTCCGCAAGCCCGCGCCAACGGTGGCCGGGAATCGGCCTGCGACTCCCGACGCCCGGGGCATCTCCTGCGGCGACTAGGGGCATGAGGGCACGAATATTGCCTCTCCCTCACGCGTTGCACCTCCTCCTTTGCGAAAATTACTGCTTCGCAGAAGGAGGTGACGGCCTCCCATGCACTCTCGCTCCGAACCATGGCCTGAACCAGGGCCGGACGCGAGAGATCGCCGCCGCCGATCGCCTCCGTGAGGACACGGTGGTGCTCCGCCCAAGCCGAATTTTCCCGACCTGGGAATCGAACCCAGGACCTGATGCTCAGCAGTAGCACTTGTAACCACTAGACCAACGAGGCTAGTCTTCCATTAATATCATCATCATACAGAGAGCAAAAAATCGACAGCTGAACACCAATATTTTACATGGAGCATCTGCCTATCTGACCTGCACGATCCAGTTTCTGGGTAACACGATACCCCTTGGTAAGACTGATTGTCAGACTTTCAGGGTTCTGACGACCCGTAACAACTGTCGAGGATCTATGAATGACAACCGGAACCAACGGCTTTACGAGTTTTCCGAGGCACGGAGGGGTCACGTTATGTAATCACCAAAAGTTTTATAATTTTTCATAACATTTAATTATTAAGAGTATTACGTACCTACTATTTGAGCTTACATAGCTCAAAAATATCAAAACAAGTCAAATTATTTTATAAGTGATGCAGATGTGACTGTGTGTCTCTGTCTCTCTGTGTGTTTCTCTGTGCTGTGTTGTGTGTGTGTGTGACTTAGAGCAGCCATACTCAAAGTGTGTTCCGCGGAACCCTAGGGTTCCGCGTGGTTTAGGGGTGCGGGGGGTTCCGTAAAGCCTCTGTGGGGGTTCCGCAAGAATACTGGTCAGAATAAAAAAATAATACTAAAGGAGTGTCTACCTACTATATTTTATTTTACTCTGGTACCTGAGTAACATAATATCAATCTAAATATTTCAACAAAAGTAAAAAAATATGTAAATTTTAATGTCAAGTAATATGATTATTAATGAAGAATACACATAAAACCATTTTTGATTACTTTAGGGCTCCGTCAAATATTTCGTTTTCGAAAAGGGTTCCGTCTCCAAAAATGTTTGAGAACCACTGACTTAGAGAAATAGAGAATTCACAAGCATAGTTAATTATGGGGGTTGCGCTAAGGTAGCCCACGATTTTTTTTACGTTTTTTGCAATTTGCAGGTCCGTGTTAGTGTACTCGTAGTGTGTAATCAACCTTATTGTATTTAACCAGTCTTATTTCACATAAATGTAATCCATCTAATTGTGTAATCGTTATAATAAAGACAGTATTGATTCAGCTTTCGGTGTTTCAATATCTCCTCGAGATCCCGCCTTACATCAGGTTGTATGTTGATCTAAATATGATAGAATCAGGTATACAACTCTTTAAGTTCGTATAATCATGAAATAGTCATTCAATAGGATTCTACGATTAGAGTTAGTTATAATGCTGATTTTAATGATAATAATTCTGTAAAGCCATATTTGTTACGGCCGCGAATCATATTTAGATGAACATACAACCTGTTACTGACCTTCAAATTGCAAAAAACGTAAGACAAATTTAATTTCGTCCCCCTTAAGCAAATGAAATAAAAAGTATGCTTGAAATATACAACGAAGTCTTCAGAAATGTAACAATATTGTGATGTCAGGTCTGTTCCCATGTCATATGAATGTCTCACAACAAATGCACGTGTTTCATAATTATGTAAAGTAGAAATTCTTGGTGACACGTGTTGAGTCTGAGCTGACATTACCGTTCGTGAGAAATGTACACTTGCGGTCTTCATCATCAATATCAATATTGGTACGATCTAGTCAGGATCCTTGTTACAATACTCATAAAACTACTTTACTATTACAGATTTCGTATATTATATATCTCAATTGTTTTTATACAAGCTGTCATGGCTCTTCATTCGTATTCTACTCTTATTGCTATTATGCTTAACCATATTCATATATTGCGATCCTTAATAAATATAAAATATGTTACAAAAAGGCTTACAGCTATTTACGAATATATTATGGACCCTGTCCCTAACCCTGACCCTGAGAATATAAATAAAGGATAGGCCTGTAGACATCAGGTGAAGCTTTATAAGATTATCATAGTCAAATTCATTCAATCAACGCATTGATCCAACTAACAAACGCATTATACAGTTAAGTTAGCTGAAGTCACACACAAAAAAAAGAAACCAAGTATAAGAATGCAAAATCAGACCTTAATTAAGAAATGATTACATCTTGTAACTAACAAAATAGTTACAATAGCTTATAATGGATTGCAAGGGTATTAGATCAAGACGACCCGTAGTTACAAATTACATACATAAAAGACACATATGTACCTAACTATTACAACAACTAAGCCCAATGACTGCGGATGGCGAAATGTTAATTAAGTAAGAAAAACCAGTAGTTAGAGGTACCTAACACAATAGGTATGTACTCATCTATTTGAGGTATCATCATTGATCGTATTTAGTTGCAGTAGGTAGTTTTCAGTCGCCTATTCTGTCATGTAACTAATATTTTGTAACAATATAATAAAGAGTGTCCATGGAGTTTTTTGCCCGTTCTTCTCCACAGTTCTACTACGCTTTGGAACTAGACTAGGCTTCATCTTTCTGAATAGCCGACTCATTTGGATAATTCCAAAGTGCCTGTAGATGGTTTAATTGAAATAAATGCTTTGAGTTTTTTTGGATATTTACAGCCGTTTTGAATGAGACGGCAACACTTTATCCGAGTTCTATCAAAATTGTAATAGGTTACTGGAATTGGCTGGTTATTCTGAACTCGAAACAACCTGTCACAAGATATCAGGCATTTATATGTGTCCACATATCGTCGACTGTCAAGTAGGGATATGCTCTAACATAACATCATGGCTGTATTCCGCGACGGGTTAGGCAGAAGTAAACGGTACACCCACATTTCACATATTTAATAAGGGGCAAGCCTATTGCTATCAACTGGGCATAAATCTAGACTCCGGGCAGCACTAAGAAAAACTTAATGGAAAATAGTTCTCGCCTCTTTGTTAATTTAATAAAGTCTATTAATATGAAAGTTTCGCTCATCAACCATCACGGTAGGCACGCCTGCACGGTCTACTTATGTAAAGATATATAGGTATTATATACAAAGTCATACGCGGATGTGTGTTTACTGGATTCAATAGAAAATAAGAATTTATTTAGAATTTTTTTTTTAATTTTTTTCTGACAACAGTTTATCGCTGTTGTGATCAAGGTTATTTCATAAAATAAATGTTGAAGGAAGATGATACATATTGACGAAACATTATTTTAAAGGAAACCTTCTTGTTCACAGGTGAATTCGACTCACGAAGGCAAAGTAACGATCTACGAAGATGACGACGGCTACTGCCAGAGCAAAGTCAGTAATATTAACAATACAGTGCAGGATCGCATAGAGCGGATGTTCGCGGATATGGCGGGCGAGTCCAAGCAGGCGATCGAGTCCATCGGCGTGCACATCTTCAATGTACACTACCTCGGCTCCACGCCCCTGCACAGCAAGGTCACCAGCCTCTCAGGACTCCAGACACCCTTAAGAGACCTATACTTCACATATAGGAGAAACTACCGCCATAAAAACGCCCTAAATGGACGATTAGAAATCTCAAAAAGCGGACTTAAAGTAAGATACAAAGGTGACAAAGGCGACCTCGAACAACTGAACCCCTTCCCTACGATAGCAGTCTGGTCAGCCGTAAAATTCGTCGTTCAACCCTCCGAAGAAGACGACCACGATCTATGCTACGCGTTCCTGCCCCTAATCACCGATCCTGATAACATCGACCGACAAGCCCTTTTCAAAACTTTAGAGTCACCAGACAAAAAGTACATCCTCTCCCACAACGAAAACTCACATTCACCCCTTTTCGCTGTTGTGATGAGGAAGATCGGCGTCGCGAAGCAGCTGGAGTGTCATGGGTTTGTATGTCAGACGACAGAGGACGCTATCGTGATAGCGGCCACGTTATACAAATCGCTGATGGCGCACATGAGCCGGCAGGGTCACAATGACAAGAAGAAGCTCAAGAATCGAAACGGAGTCAGCTGTATGAGCGTTGGAAGCAGCATGTCGCCAAACGAAATACCAATCAGGCCGCCGCGCAAGAAGAGAAGCACGTCTTCAATGAGTGGCGACAGTGATAGAGCAGATGGGTTCTCTGCCTGCGAATCTTACACAGAAAAACCCAAGCTGGAAAGGACGAAGAAGTTGTCTTCAGAGAGCCTGCCGCGTCTTCCCCCACCTCCGTCGATCCCTCCCGCCGATGTGAAACGAATCACAGTAGAAGAAGTGAAAGCCAAGCTGGATTCTATAAAGCATAACGACACAAGTGGCAGCGATACGCAGGGCTCGAAAAAGTCCGTCAAAAAGGCTCAGAGTCCCGGCCTTCGTCAGATTCAAAACCTCAAACACATACACAGCAGTGAATCGTCCGTCAGAAGCAAGGTTTCAGAGAAAATAGAACTGTTTAGACAGTTGGAACGACGAAAAAGTTTGCAGAGACCACCGACCTTACCTCCTCCGATACCTATAAAGCCGCCTTCGGAAGCCCCACCGGAGCCTCCCAAAGAGCCTCTACGGAGAAGTCAAAGTGGAAGAAAGTCTATTAACGAATCCGGAGATATATTGACTAAAGTAGCCATTCCTCGCTCGGGTAGCTTCCTGAACGCAGGTGGACTTACTAGGTACAAGTCAATTGGACACAGGTATGTATTTCTAAATTGTTCTAGTGTATAAATCAAGTGTTAAAATTTCGTTCTTAGCAATTTCGTTGGTACGCTTGAGCTGTTATTTCCTTTTACCCAATGCACGCTGACATCTTGAGTTTTTCACATGATCAATATGTTCGTTCAAATTGCTGTAACGAGAGGCGCATAGAGCGTGCTTAGTGGAGTGTTGCGGGCGTTCGCATGCTCGTAATTGTGGCAACGCAAGCGCGTCCGCTACATTCCTCTGATCCAATACGCCGCCGAGTTATTTTTAACTATCATTACACTTGCAACATCCTTATTGAGAAAGCCAATGTACTCTGCTTTATTTTTTTGTTAATTTTATTGCTTTTTTTTTTTCATTTGTATTGTCGTTAATTTGATCAGTGACTGGCTAAATCTGCACTATTGTGAAAACTTTGGCTCAATTATGATTTGTAGCATGCCTCAATTAAGCTAAAGAAAATCTTACAAATCATTGTGGTATTAGTTCTAAGAAATAGCAAAAGTTGTTTCATAAAATCAAAGACTACTTTCATAACCCTGCAGTCTACCCGGTATTTCCAAACATATTAGTATCACAGTTGATAATTGTATGACATAATAATTTAAGTTAAATTTTAAATTCCAGAAACAACGGTAAGAAAGGAGGCGGCTCACCGTTAGGGTTCAATGAACTTTTTAATGAATTCAAAGTTCAGGAGAACTTGCATTCGATGGACGAGATCCTGAATGCCATAATAGATGCTGAAGGGATGTCCTTTAATGATCTGAAGCCGATATATAAAGAATTCCTACTGAAATTAGCAGTAACCTTAACGAAAGACGAGATCTTTCAGCACAGCAAAGCAATAATGAAGAAGCAAAAAAAAAAGATTCTAAGAAGAAACAGTATGTTTCAAAACAAAAGACGAAAGATACTAAAAGGCGCAAGCGGTCTCCGGATGGTCTTTCGGATGCCGTTCGGCAAAGATATAAGAAATAAAGAGAGCAAAACTCCCGGATCCGTGGAATTAGCAAAAGACCCGGTTTCTGAAAGCTCAGTTTCTACCTCCAGCTACGATTTGCGGCAGTTTCGTCCCAAAGAGCCCATGCTACCTCCCCCAAAGCGACAGGCATCGAGACAAAGGCATTCGAAAAGATCCGACAAGATCGTCCATGTTTCAAAAAGAACTGGAAAATCCAGGCCAGGAGAAAGGACTTCGACGTCAGAAGACTCGGATTTTCTTACCCTGAGTAATAGACTGGGATGTCAGAACAGGAACAGTTCGAGTGGGTACGTGTCCTGTTCAGAATGCGAATCTGAAAGTTGTGTGGACAGATGTTACTGCTCATTGAAGGGAGGAAGCAAATCCAAGTGCTATTGCTCAGCTGTGGAGCCCAAGGATTCGGCCAAGTCCAAGCTTTTAAGTAAAAGCAAGAGCTGCAAAGATTGTTCGAAGTGAGTATCTTTTAATTTTTTATTGGTATGTTATGTTAGGTCTTTGATTCCATGAGCCCATTGATTTGTTGTTCTTTATTTCCTTTTTCTTTTTTTTTTTTTCTTTTTGGCTTCGCACGGTTTGTGCATTTAGCCAGTGTCATGTAAAATTAGGTAACAAGTACAAAGTTATAATAATTATGAAATGAACTCCACTCAATGCATGATAAAGATGATTGATGATATCCCGCCCCACTCCCCTTGAGTTTAAGTAAAGACGCGGCACTTTACTGAAACCTCGCGCGGACTTCTTGAGAGAACTTAAAGTGATGTTGCACTGTTTTGTTTCATTTGCCTACATTAATGCAGGTTCACGAACACTTAATGGTTAATAATCCACCACTATTACACATTAATATTCGGCTAAACACAAATTTTAGAAAATAAAACAAAACTGCTAACATGACGCTTCACTTTCCCGCCAAGAAGTCCCTTTATTTCCTTACACTGCATGCTAAGCGATTTTTGTATAATGTGGCTTGGCTTCCGATCCAGTGAACAGTCATTTAGTTTTATCAAGTAAAAATGAAGTTATCATATAAAATACACGTTCGCGTTTGAGTCAAAGAAATTCATAATTATATGTACCAAATTTCAACTTAATCGGTCCAGTAAATTTGGAGCAAATCGGCTGAGACAGACGAACAGACAGATACACACTAGTGATCCTGTAAGTAGTTACTATACATAGTTAAAATATTAGGTCTAGACCGCACTGCGATTAAAAATCGCGCGGAATTATTATCGCAATTCTGTAACGTACACTGCATAAAAATCGCGCAGTGAGATTTCGCAGTGCGGGCTGTATGTAGGCCTTACTGTTGGATTACCGACTGCAATTTGATTAATTACTATCAGTACTGCTGTTGTTAAGAAATGCATTAGTTACGATTCTATTGCTACATAATGTGGTTTATTAGTTCACTAACGAACTATTTGACCAAAGGTACCGTAATACGATGTACGATTTCCATGTAAATTATACTCATTAAATGCATTCAAGGCTCAATTAGCTGAATTTTTACCCTTCCTAAAAACTAAATGCATTGGACGGGTGTATCGTAATTGATACAGTGACGATTGTGATGAATTTTATATTTATATTTACCTTAGAGGCATTGCTATTATGTAAGCGACTTTGTGTCTTTCATTAAACCTAGAAATCTCCAGATATATGTAACTAAATCCAAGGATTATTGTATGTCTCATAAAAATTAAAAAAACCGAAATCATTAGATTCAATTGTAGATTTCGTCAAAACATAATATTTCGCAAACTTTAAAGATTTACAACAAGCAATATAAGATTATTACTTTTAAAATATCGAAAGTAATTTAGATATGTTTGCGATAATTGCTGCGATAAAATTAAAAGTGAGTTTTAGCAATTTGCGCAACGGCAGACATGTTTATATCATTAACATTTGGCTAAACTGGCCACACTTCAACGTCAATTGATTATTACAAAATATTGGAATGAAGATATCAGAATAGCTTGTTTTGTGAGCTGTGGTGCAGCTGTGATGAATTACTTGGTTTAAACTATTCAAGTGAAACGTATGAGGTTTTAATCTGATTAACTGTCTCACGTAACAGGGAGGATAGATTGGTTGTAGGATTTAAAAGTCAGTTAAGCAATTAGCGTAACTGACTTTTAAATCCTACAACCTTATCAAACTACAGAACGCCATCTCTTACGATCCTTGCATACTTCTTTACACTGGCTGGCACTGGCTCTTCATACCGGCTATTCATATTCTAATAATTAATTAGTAAGTTTTATTAAGTAAAAAGACGAACCAACCGGTTAAAACATTTCAGATAGTTACAGATTTAATCATCATGCTATATCTATAAAAGGCTAAGCTAATCATCATGAGATATACAGTTTGGATTTTTGAGATGGGGCAGTAAACCTTAACCGTTGTACATACTGTGCTCCATAAAATCGGTCTTAGGAGACTATCCTTAACTTTATGAGAAATTTTGATTGCAGATCAAAATTTCTCATAAAGTTAAGGATAGTCTCCTAAGAGTAATTAATTAGAATATGAATTGCCAGTATGAAGAGCCACTGCCAGCCAGTGTAAAGGAGTATGCAAGGATCTTAACAGATGGCGTTCTGTAGTTTCTGCCTACACCCAAGGGAAGAAGGCATGAGTTTACAAAATAAGGATAGGTTAACGTAAAGAGAAACGGTTTTACGCTTGATAATGACCACTCAGCTAAAGTAATAGGGCTCAAAATTACTACAATTTAAAACCCTACTACTTACTAAAATTAAGATAAGAAAAAATACATAGGTAGCAATGTAAAATTATTCATAAAACAATCCGCACACATTATTAACTTAGTTGTTTTAATGAAAAATCTCTCCACTTTCGACGTCTTGGTCGCTTCAACTAGTAGGAGTCGCAGAGATAGTAGTATTAATTATATTAAATATCCTTTTCAACAGTTAAATGTCGACCTTATTGCTTTATTTTATGGTTGATTTTAGTGTTAACTTGTTGGTAGTAGAAATGAAATGTGTGGAGGGTAATCAGAGCGTGTCAGACGGCTGGGACGTGTGAGTTACTGAACTGAATGAAGAGTTATTTACAGTTGAATTTAGGAATTAATTTCACCAAATATTTGGCTTGATTACTGGAATTGTTTGACGATAAAACGGAAATATTAGCATTTTTTTTTTTTTTTTTTTGTTTAATTAAGTGTAGTCGATGACCAGTTCTGAAAAGTTTCGTCTCCATCAAGCCTTTAATTCCAGAATTTCAGCAACAAAAAAAAAATTGGCTGCACAAATAGCTCCAACACATTCCCATATTTTTCGTTTAAACTGTCGGCTAAATGATTTTTCACCGAACGAAAAAATTTATATTTTAAATAATGTATTACCAAAATCGAAACTCGTAGCGAAAGAGTTTTATTCACAAAATACTTACGTAATTCCAGGGAATGTTACGACGGCGACTTCAGCTACTGTTCCTGCGACTCAGAAAGCTGCGCGGATAGTAACAAGTGCTACTGCACCGGGCCTCGGAAGGTACAGGCCTCCCACAGCATGGAGTACCTACGTAGCCCCTCCAATACCTACTGCGACAGAATGAGGACACACGACGACAAGAGCGGCAGAACTAGGTGAGACATTATCATTATTACAAGTAACTAGAGGCCTCCTACAGTAGACAAGGCCTCCAATAACTACTGCTACAGAATGAGGACATACGACGACAAGAGCGGCAGAACTAGGTGAGACATTATCATTATTACAAGTAACTAGAGGCCTCCTACAGTAGACAAGGCCTCCAATAACTACTGCTACAGAATGAGGACATACGACGACAAGAGCGGCAGAACTAGGTGAGACATTATCATTATTACAAGTAACTAGAGGCCTCCCACAGTAGACAAGGCCTCCAATAACTACTGCTACAGAATGAGGACATACGACGGCAAGAGCGGCAGAACTAGGTGAGACATTATCATTATTACAAGTAACTAGAGGCCTCCCACAGTAGACACGGCCTCCAATAACTACTGCTACAGAATGAGGACATACGACGACAAGAGCGGCAGAACTAGGTGAGACATTATCATTATTACAAGTAACTAGAGGCCTCCCACAGTAGACAAGGCCTCCAATAACTACTGCTACAGAATGAGGACATACGACGGCAAGAGCGGCAGAACTAGGTGAAATATTATCATTGTAACAAGTAACTAGAGGCCTCCCACAGTAGATGAGGCCCCCAATAACTACTGCGACAGAATGAGGACACACGACGACAAGAGCGGCAGAACTAGGTGAGACATTATCATTATTACAAGTAACTAGAGGCCTCCCACAGTAGACACGGCCTCCAATAACTACTGCGACAGAATGAGGACATACGACGGCAATGGCTACATGTGACAAAACATTACTCGAAATAAATTTTGACCGATTTGGCACTTCGTAAATCAGCTTGCTTGGTTGCAGTACTTGTATGTCGTTCTGTTTTGAAACATACTAATAAGGTGTAGAAGATCCTCTGTGTACATTCAGCCTCGCTTCCAACTTTACTGACAGGGCAAACTTTTTATCACGATGAAATAAATATGAGATTTATGATGATCGCTTTTGACGATAAGACCGCCCATTGTGTCAGCCTATGTAAAATTCATACATTTATATCTGTAATTTTTATGGTGTGTATAATAAACAGTCTTCTATTCTATGAGTATATTAGGCTCGCCCCCTATTAGTCGTGACCGAAACATAACTAGCGAAAGATCTGCCTTTGGGAGAAACAGGTTGTGTGGATGTTATGTTGTATTTATGTATTGTCATCATTATCCGCCGAGCGTTTCCCAACTAAGTTGGGGTCCCAACTATGTCGGGTTCCAGTCTGAACTATGTGACTGGAGCTACTGCCTATGTGACCTCTACAACTCAGTAACTGGGTATTGCTTTACTACCTTACTGGTCATTTTCGTGAATGGGCGCCGTCAGTTGAGACTGGTCATCTGCGGTCATCTGCAGCTGCGGCTTATCTTTAATCTTATATTGAGAATTGTTTTATATTGTTTTTTTTTACATTGTTCTCACTTATAGAAGCAACGAGAATAACGTACCGAGGATTTTGTAATATCTTGATTTAAAAGAGTGTCATTGGAGTTTCTTGTCCGTTCTTCTCCATGGTTGGAATGGGCAACTAGCTTCAACTTTTTGTATAACTGACCGACTCCTTGGCAATTCAAAAGTGCCTGTGAATGGCTCAATTGAAATAAATGTTTTGATTTTGGTTGTATTGTAAACAAAAACAAAATCGGTTTATAAACGACAGAGTTCTAAGGTTAAAACAATAAAAAAAAACAAATACAGTCACAAATACGTCTTGAGAAGACCTCTACGTACGATACGTCTTCCTTTTTGTGAAGATGGTTAAAAATTTGGTGTTACTATTCCAGTCGATGGGGCGCCAGTGCGGGCGGGCGGCGGCGCTCGGAGCGCGGGCGGCGCGCGCGCAGCTCCGACAGCGTTGCCTTGGACTATGAACTGTTACTGCAGAACAAGCCACGAGCCAGGAATATGCAGCGTCTTACGGGTAAGGATCCCTGAATTTATTAATTAAAATCCATATTTTTATAATGTATATTTAATTTAATAAAAATCTCACTCACACGATGCACAGCCTAAACCGGGTCTAGAAGCCTGAAGTTTTCCACAAGAGTTCCTTATACTATAATAAAAGTGAGCACTAAGGAAAGATTCTTGATTATCATCCCCAAAAGGGGTCAAATAGAGGATGAAAGGTTGTATGGAAGTGCGTCATTTTTGCCGATGGGAAAACCCTTCGGGTACACGGCTTGTGTTTTTATAAATATAATAAAGAAGAATTCTGAAAATGGCATCAGTAACAGGAATGTTGACGAATAATCGTATGGAGTGCTGTGCAGTCTAAGTGTGTTATCTAATAATGGGTATGCGTTGTGTGTGTGTATGTAAACGGAGGAGAAAGAGGTTGAGTGAGGGGGAGGGTGGGGGGAGTGAGGTGTGTGGGGGTTGGGTGTGGGTTGGTTAGATTAGGAGTGGTATAAAAGTGTTATACTATGAAAAAATCTTTCTACATTTTGATCCAGCCTTTTCCTTGCTGTGCTCTAACCAGCGACGTCGTGAGAACACGGGGGTGATCTTACCGTTTACTTACTTAGTTAAGTTATAGCTCTGGCTGGAGGACTTATTTACTTAGTTAAGTTATAGCTCTGGCTGGAGGACTTATTTACTTAGTTAAGTTATAGCTCTGGCTGGAGGACTTATTTACCTCACAGGAAAGTCCTGTTAGGCCGATAACGTCTTAGATTGGTTCGTGAGACGTTTTTATAAAAAAAAATATTTCTACCCAGTCCGCAGCACAGGCGCGGGGTCGCAGGAGGCTCTATCAGTGAAGAAGTCAGCAGAGATGGCCGCGCTGTTCGCCGACGTGCGCCTGTCGCAGCGCACCGACGTGCGCGCGCTCGGCGGGGCCCCGCGCGCGGCCCCCGGGCCCCCGCTGCCCGCGCCGTGCGGGCCCCGCCAGCGGGTCCCCGCCGCTGCGCTGTTTGCACATGCGCCCCTCAGCAGGAACGCTAGTCTAGAGGACACGTTAGGGTACTTACCCTAAAGCAAAGAGTAAGGTTCGAGGTGACGCCTGATTACGGTGATTTAGCTAATTTCATAAAAATAATTACATTTAAAAGTTAATTCAGTTGTAATTATTTTTTGCAACGTTATAAGGCGAGGAACCAAATCAAGTAATGATTTAATGTAACATGTTTGTACAAGTAATTCAACTGATATTACTTTAGGTGTATTTGCAAGATGTAATATTTTTTTCAGCACATTTGCTCAAAAAATGCATTTACGAAGCCTGTATACATTGTTCGAAAGTCAAAAATTACGCACCATACTCGTACAACGGAACGGGCGGTAAAATAGGTACTCTCACCTAAGTACATGTTTTACCGCCCACTTCCTTGTATAGCGCCGTGCGGATCCTTTACGGTTTTTTTTTAATTACCATAAAAAACATATAAGAATTCCACCAAGGAGTTTCAAATTACGAGAATAAATAAGCTGAATGATCGAACCTCCTTGGAAGTGCTTTTGCTCAATACGTTTATCTCACTTTATTATTAAAGAGAAAATAGCGCCATTTGCAAATTCGCGCCATTTTCTTATTAGAAATGTCAAAGATTGTTGCGACTTTCCGACTGATATAAACAAAATAATAATATGAGTTCAAGCGAGGAATCCGATATTACTATGGAATCTACTGCACTTGATATCTTGAATGAGCCACCAAAATCGTGAGTGCTATTTAATGATTTACAATAATTTTATATCATGGAAGACTCGAATAAATACTCAATCATTCTCTTAAAATGTTTTGATGGCTTATTTTATTACTTATTGTACTGTTTTCTCGCAAATGTGTTGAAAAACGTTATATGACACACGCGCGGAAATTGGTATTTACAAACTCGTGACTATGGTAAGCCCTCGACTTTGTCTCGGGCTTACATTCGTCTACTCGTTTGTAAAAACCAACTTACCGCCCTAATATCATAAATAACTATTTTCGCTTTATGGATTAATTATAGTTGTGTTGTCAGTATCTTGTAAATGCATCTAACTTAAGTCAGTAACCTAATAGCGTCTGTATAATAATAATATTTGTGATAGTGGATCAGGAATATCTGATATCAATATTATTATTTACAGAAGCAAGAATCCATGGCCATTGTCAACTGATAAAACTAGGTACGAAAAGAGAATTTCAAAAAATTAGTGTGGAGGTAAACAATACAAAAATAATTGTAGAGTGTTACAATTTAGTTTCACAATAATATTGGATCTGAAGATTATTGTAATAAAAAATATGAAACCAAAATAAATGCAAATGATTCCAAATAGTTGGAAAGTGCAATATTTTTAGCTAATTACTATATTTTTAACAAAAAGTGCAATATATTTTGACAAAATTATTTTATAGGTACACAAAAAGATATGAAAAACTGCGTCATTTTTAATGACTACTTAAGACGTTCTATTGACGACACATAAAATACCAACGGATTTTATTCCGAAAAAAAGTTATATACATTGTTGGTCGGAATATCGTGCCAAACCTCCGAAATTTTTAACATTTTGGATTAATGCCCCATTTACACGATGCTTTTTAAAAGCCCCAAGTGATGAGCTCTTTTCCTATAGCTAGCGAGAAAATAGCATGCTAAATAATGTTACAGAAAACGCATGCTATTTTAACAATAACACGTTTCATTTTTGTATATTTTGCCTTATCGCTTGCAAAAAAACATCGTGTAAATATTGCCAAAATAGATCGTGACACATGCTTTCTTGATTAATAATTAAAAAAACTTGTATATTCACGTATTTTTACTAAGTTTTGTATCTCATACACGTATACCACCTTATTTTAAAATAAGGCTTTAAAGTATATCGATTGTTAATATTAAAACTATGTATGTAGTTATTTATTTTTGAAAATAACCTTTATACATAGAATAATTTAGTGTGCAGGGTGTGTGTTGAATTAGGCAGGCTTAAAATAATTTGATACTAAACTGATGATAGCTAAGAAATAACCTATAAAAAGACGGATATTCAAGACTCGTCAGAATTTTCGAAAATCATGTATAGTCAGGTTTTAGTTCCATTTTGTAGAAATCTGCTTTAGTTTTAATACACACCCTGTATTTAGTAATAACTTAGTGCAAGTAGGCGATGGTTCAGTCTATCTCTACTTCACTATTGTGAACTGAACACTACACTTACCGACTTTGAAACTAAACGCGATACAGCGTGTAATCTTTACTATACTCTATTCCAAAACAATTTGACAAAAATGTAAACAAATGGGTCAGAAAACTGTGGGTAGCAAATTGTTGTACCACTTAAAAATAAAATGATTTTGTATGAATTCATAAAATTTTGAATCTGTTTAAAGATGATTTTCATTTGACATTTTAGGTTATATTTGTGGCTTCGTTTTGTTGACTACTTTTCAATTACAATATAATAATGTTACAAAAACAATAATTTTTGGAAAAAAGTTGTGAGATATAAAATTGACCTTCGAAATACAGATGAATGTGTTAGTAATTCCCTTTAGTGACATTACACTTTCGCCAAAAAGTTTTGGAAATGGATAATTTAAGGTTGTGTCCGAACTGAGCAAAACGTGAAGACGTTTTAAATGTGCTATAGCCTGATGAATACCTTTTACTGCGTTTACTTGTACTACTAGAGTTTTGTCTAATATAAACTAAGTAATACTACGCGTAACTCAGGATGGACAAAACATGAAGAACTTTGACCAAACGTCCATATAGAGCAAAAACTCACTAAGTCCAGTTGGGATTCGAGGGAATGAAATTTAAAAGAGGGATTTTTAATATTCATTACATTGTGTAAAAGTTATAGGAAATGTATCAAGTTACTGGTAAATTTATAAAAACAAAATATTTTTTCTTCAGAGCAAATAAAGAAAAACTGTATTTTTTTGTGATTTAGTGAGTTTTTACGCTGAGCGCTTTACATAAGTTACGTTATTTCCTGAAAATGAAACTAAGGATTTCGATTCTTTTATTTTTAATAAGTCTATTTTTATTGAAATGAGACTGGTTTAACGTTGTTATAAAAGTCGGTAAACATACTTATTTTATTCATGATGATTCTCGGTCTGCGCCTGAGCAACCTTGTTAGCAATTTTCCTTTTATTAAAATATATCTACTTTATAAAGTTAGGCGCCTGTCTCACCAATTTTAATGTAAACATAATCATTTTAAAGATTATTAAGATTTGTTTTATAATTATTTTGAGAGAATATGACCATTTTGGTGCACGGCAGTGCGTATAGCCAAGTTATTAAATAATCTCTTGTTAACTAGATATATTATTATTTATCTAAAATAAATGATTAATTAAAAGAAAGGGTGAGACAAGTGCTTGAAAAAATTTTATGTCTAAATAATTAGTGAAATGTAGAATATACTATTTATATTAAATCAATTTACGGACAGTTACCTAATTAAGAACATAAATATTTTTTTATTGGATTGTTTTTTTTTTAATGATATCTTGTATTTTAGCTTAACCCTCAGTTAAGAAAAAGCGGAAAAAATACGCTTTAACAGCAGATAAGTGTCTATACGCCGCATACTACATGATGTTTATATAAAAATACTCTGTAAAATGATGTCAATTCTAATAAAATGTGTTCTTGTGTGAATGGAATATTTTATGTTAAGTGTAAACTGTTGATCTTGACCGGTGCAATGTTTGTGCAATACGTGTTAGCTGTAAGTCAGTGCGTGGCGGCGCTTGCCAAGTGCAATATTTTGTAAATACAATGTTATAATGATAATATTTTTTTGTTTTATTTTTTCCTAGGTTTTTTTTTATCTGGGATTTCTCAGTAACATGACAGTAACATCTGGATTTGTGCCCAATTGAAGGCAATATACTTGCCCCCTACTACATGTGACTTGTGGGTGTACTAAAGTTGTGCCTCTGCCTAACCCTTCGTACATATTTAAATGCATTATTTCAACGTCTTGGAGATACTGTTACGTTTTACACAAGATATCCTGATAGGCTAATTATTCCTCCAATGAAAAGCCACTTATATCACAGAAGTTGCTTTCCAATGGTTATAAGGTTATATAATAAATTACCAAAACCATATAGGGAACTACCAATCAATCGGTTTAAAACAGTGCTATTCAAATGGCCTTTTTTTTTTTTTTTTTTTTTGGGTGGGAAATCATCAAATAACTTCTCTCGCTCTGGGCGGAGCGGGAGGGCGTGTCAGACTTTTACTGACTAAAACCCACCCGTGTTCCTTCCGTTGCCTGTGTGCCAGGGCCACGATATCCCTTTCGGACAAACTCGCAACCCCGGCAGGCATTGGTCCTAACGGACCCCGTCAGTTTGTGCTGACATCTCTTTGAGGCGCGCGTGGAACACAACGCGCCGTCGACCCGGGCCTGGTCCTTATCGGACGGCGAGCTACCCATCGCTCACCGTCCGCAGGCCCGCGCCTACGGTGGCCGGAAATCGGCTTGCGACTCCCGACGCCCGGGGCGTCTCCTGCGGCGACTAGGGGCATGAGGGCGTGAACCTTGTCTCACCCTCACGCGTTCCGCCTCCTCCTTCGCTAGCATAACTGCTTCGCAGAAGGAGGTGACGGCCTCCCATGCACTCTCGCTCCGAACCATGGCCTGAACCAGGCCCGGACGCGAGAGATCGCCGCCGCCGATCGCCTGCGTGAGGACACGGCGGTGCTCCGCCCAAGCTGGGCAGACCTCCACCGTATGCTCCACCGTGTCCTCCGGGCGATCCACACAGTGGTGATACCCGGGCGTTTCCTCCCGCTTAATCCTAAACAGGTACCTCCCGAAACATCCATGTCCGGTGAGGACCTGCGTCAGGCGGAAGGTGAGGACGCCGTGGCGCCTCTCCAGCCACTCCTCAAAGAGGGGACTTATCGCCACAATTGTGGCGTGCCCAGCGCTGGGTTGCGACAATCGCACTCTCCATGTCGCCATGAGATCCCTCCGGAGCTCCGTCCGCTGTGCCGCAATTTCTTGCGGCAGCGGAGTTATGCCCCGGAGTTTCGCCTCTTCGCGCCACACCCAAATGTTCGCGAGGACTTTCGCCTCCAGATCCCATGGCGGCAATCCGGCAAGGAGGCTCGCCGCCTCACGGGAGACCGTGCGGTATCCCCGTACCATCCTGATGGCCATGACCCTTTGGGACGCGTTCAACCGCTGCGCTGGTCGCAGCCTCAGAGAACGCGCCCACACCGGTGCCCCGTAAAGGGCCATGGACCGCACGATCCCCGCGTAGAGCCTTCGGCAGGAGGCGTTTGGACCCCCTAGATTGGGCAGGAGCCGCTTCAAAGCAGCCCCGGCCCGCTCCAGTCTGGGAGCCAAACGTCGAAAATGCTCCACGAAGTTCCACCGGCTATCGAGGACGAGTCCCAGGTACTTCATCGTCGACTCGACGCCGATGTGAACCCCTCCCGCCGTTATCTGGGAACCCGACAGTGGCGCGTTCCGAGGACCATAAAAACACATGGCCTCGGACTTGTGCAATGCCACCTCGAGTCCCAATTGCCGGATCCTATCGACGATTGTCGCAACCCCACGTGCCGCCAGTTCGGCCGCCGCCTGATGCGAACTCCCTTGTGCCAGGACTAGCGTGTCGTCAGCGTAGCAGACTACGCTGACGCCACTAGGGAGGTCGGCGCGCAGCACCCAGTCGTACCCGATGTCCCACAGTATTCAAATGGCCTAAACTTTAAAGATTTACACTGACATTTAACTATTTTATTATGACAAATGTGTGACATTTCTATTATCTAGGATTTATGTTACAATTTTGTTATCATGGATTTAATTATATTTGTATCAATTATTATGTAATCAATTATTTTGCATGCTAGTTTTAGCGAATTGTTTTAGAAACTTAATTAAAAAACCCGAGCATCTGTAATGTACTACAATTCTTGCAAATAAATTGCATTTCATTTAATTTCGGGGATTTTAGGCGTGATGTGTTGTGTATTTTTTTCCAAAGATCTTGTCACCAATACGGGACAGGTGTCATACTTGAACTACAAAAAACACCTTGTTTAATTTGTTGATCTTCCTGTGCAAGTCACAATAAATATATTTTTTATTTTTTTTCTTTCTTTCCTTGTTATTACGAAAAATAAAACAGCTGTCAAAACTCAAATTACTGTCATGTACGTGCGGTTGACTGTACAGTAATTAATCCAGATTGTTTACTTTAAAAATCTTGGTAAACAGATAACAAGAAATATTGAAGAGTGATACAACAATATACAATTAATTGTTGAATTAACCTAATTGGTATCTCATTAGTCAAGCCTTGATAAGTGAATTATTGTTTATGGTATGTAAATTCCGGTACAAATTGACAGAATTCACCCAACGTAAGCAATTAGTGTTGTAGTCGTGACCGATCTCATAACTGTCGATAACAAAAGCATGAAGATGATTGTTACTATGAGATAATAAATTATCGTGAGAAATAATAATAAGTGTAGAAGTTTTAGAAGACTTGCACGTCTGTGGTAACACACAAAGATCAACCTTACTGCAACTACATAAAGGCGCTGTCAATGTCAAATTGCTACCACAAATGTGAGATTCAGATTCAATCAGTCACTAAAGGGAATAAGTAACACATTCACCTGTATTTAGAAGGTTTCAACGTTATATATCTCACTCCGTTTTCCAACAATTATTGCTTAAAAACATTTTCACCATTGTTTACAATTTCATCACATACTTTCAGAACAGAGCATACATGACGCTGGCAGAATAGTCGTCATCGGATCAGTTGCAAAAGAAGAAAATATGCTAAGTTCCATATCTGCTAAAATTCTTCCGGCTTATCCTTTGTCCATACAATGAATGAATAACTCGACATTGTTCATTATCGATACTTTCACACCCCTAGAATTAAGTGGTGGGGCTTGTGGAGTTGAGACTCGAGTCTTGTCTATGACCGACCGAGGCACTTTACGCACTTGCACCCATTTTGTGGAGGTACTTAGAAATACTTCATTTGTTAAGTGACACTATTTGTTTTCGTGTCTCAGTTTAAATACTGTGTCTTGATTCACGCTAGCCTCAGTAGTGATCTTGTGTTATCAAGGAAGTGTTGAAGGTGTTTATTATAATTCAAACATGGGAGCCCAGGAATCTATAAGGCCGGACGTCTCACGACAGTAAGTTGTTTTAAGTACCTACCTACTAGTTTATTCTATTTTCCATATATGCATTGATACATTAAAAGGAGAAAGATATGTTACGCGCTAATATCGCAATCAGTAAACCAAACGCTAAACCGAAGTATCGGCCGAATGTTCGGCCGTTTTATAATTTCCAGTTTCCTTTTTTTTACTTTGAGTCCTTACCCGACTTCAAGTCATAGTTTCGACTTTGGTTAATCTCGTAGACTGTCTTTTTTTTTTCGCCACTGTCAGCGATAGTTAGCCGTAGTAAAGAAACGACCGAACATTCGGCCGATACTTTGAATTTATGTTCGGAGTAGACCCCCTGGGCTTAAAACGGCGAAAGAAAACATTATTGAGGAAACCGGCATTTAGAACCTAAACTCCGAAGACGTGACTTCCACCAACCCGCACTGGGCCCGCGTGGTGGATAACGGTCCAGGGAGGCCTGTGTCCCAGCAGTGGGAACGTTAATATGTTGATTATGGGGCCCGCATGTGACCTTTTCGAACTGTTATTTTCATACGAAATGATGACGTTTGATGGATTCACCTTTAACGGTGGATTTGCTGTAGCCCGCGAAATTAAGATTTTAAGAGATTTGCGACCATAACAAGTATGTATCATATAATTATAATCTATACATATCTCTAAGTTAACATTGGTCTCAAATATCTTCATTTCATGAAAAGTAATTTAATAGAGCAAATCTAACTTTAGAGAGATGTATTATTAACTAAATAATTCTAATGATTATAATTCTGAGCTGGGTGGTACCGGTGCCGCGGTGTTACAGGAGTCAGTATCTTCACCAGTTTGTGGAACATCAAAAATGTATGCAATAAAATAAAAAATAAAAAGCCGGCCAAGTGCGTGTCGGACCACGCACAATTAAGGATTCCGTAGTTGGGATGAAAATATCACAAAAACAAACGTCGTATCATTGTAGTTGAAAAACATGTTCTCCCGTACATCGAATCATCGATATAAGTCGCGGTCAATTCTCCAACTGCAAACGTAATTGGTGAGTGTATGTGTGTCAGTGTGTGTGTAGTGTTTGTGTATATGATAACTTTACTCAGTAGTAATACTTAGATAACAAACGGTAACGGTAACAAACTACTTACTTTTATCACTGACGACAACCTCAACTAATTGATTAACATTTGAAAATACTGTTGGAGCTGCTGAAGATTGTAAGACTATCTTTTCATTGTATAAACTCAATCTCCTTTGTATTATATAATTGCATAAGACAGGTGTGAGTACTATGTACAATAGAGCTACCATTTACCGGGTAATATGTCTTTCATTGACTTGAATATGTCCTGGCAGCTGAGAGTATGTCATGTTCACTCAGATGTCTCGCTGATGGTGGCGTGTGTGTTGGATCATTTAGCTCCCTTCAAAATGGTTGAGCTGAATGGTGCTGATCCATGCGTCATGTTCGTGAACGGGCGCTGTCAGTTGGGACTGGTCATCTCATAGCTGACTTACTCTTTTCTGGCTTATTTTTAATTATTTTAGTTTTGAATTGTTTTTTTTTATCACGGACGCTTCTGACGTTTTGCATCGTTCTCACATGTATATTTTCAATAAGAATGATGTAACCAATACTTTGTATCAAATATTTTATTTTAAAGGAGTGTCCGTGGAGTTTCTTGCCCGTTCTTCTCCATGGGAACCTACTATTTGGAATGGGCAACTAGCTTCATATTTGTAACTGACCGACTTGTTGACAATTCAAAAGTGCCTGTAAATGGTTTAATTGAAATAAATGCTTTGAGTTTGAGTTATAGGTACTTTGGCAGACCGCGGTGGATCATCTTTTAACTTTCTGGTATTTTTAAAAGTTTTTCACAGTAATTCATCTAGGGCACCCCGACCTAATGGGATCAGTTATAATACAACTGACATTATCATATTTTCAGCCTTAAGACGTCCACTGCTGGACATAGGCCTCCTCCAATTGGGGTGGTTTGCCATATTCGCCACGCTTGGCGGGGGCGGGTTGGCGTTCGCAGTATGGTGTTAAAATGCATAGAGCTGCTGCCCATTCTCTAGTAAGTCCCTTAGTCGGCGTTTCCACACCTACGGGCTTTATATGGCCTTTAGTGTGCTGGTTCATAGAAAATGTACGAAAGTGATGGAGGATTTTTGCAATGCATTGCGTTGCGGAACGGCCCGTCCTAATCAGCGCTAGCCTTAAAAAGACAATCGATTAATATTTTTTGAAAATTAAAATGGTTTTTTTTGGGGATTTAAATACATATAATAATGTAACTCTGATATCGCCAATATGCATTGATCATCATCACTGCTCAAGCCCTATCTCTGAACAATGAAAACTTGAGTAGACGCCTTCAGTGGAAAAATAATTGGCTGGTTTTAATACTTTTAATATATTAATCTAAATAACTTATTTAGGACAGACTGGTATCATATGCACGCGACGATCGCCTATTCGCGCGGCGATCCCTTCATAGGACGTGGGGTGAGAGGCCTTTTTTTTTTTTTGGGTGGGAAATTATCAAATAACTTCTCCCGCTCTGGGGGAGCGGGAGGGAGTGTCAGACTTTTACTGACTAAAACCCATCCGTGTTCCTTCCGTTGCCTGTGTGCCAGGGCCACGATATCCCTTTCGGACAAACTCGCAACCCTGGCAGGCATTGGTCCTAACGGACCCCGTCAGTTTGTGCTGACATCTCTTTGAGGCGCGCGTGGAACACAACGCGCCGTCGACCCGGGCCTGTTCCTTATCGGACGGCGAGCTACCCATCGCTCACCGTCCGCAGGCCCGCGCCTACGGTGGCCGGAAATTGGCTTGCGGCTCCCGACGCCCGGGGCGCGAGGGCGCGAACCTTGTCTCACCCTCACGCGTTCCGCCTCCTCCTTCGCTAGCATTACTGCTTCGCAAAAGGAAGTGACGGCCTCCCATGCACTCTCGCTCCGAAACATGGCCTGAACCAGGGCCGGACGCGAGAGATTGCCGCCGTCGATCGCCTCCGTGAGGACACGGCGGTGCTCCGCCCAAGCTGGGCAGACCTCCACCGTGTCCTCCGGGCGATCCACACAGTGGTGACACCCGGGCGTTTCCTCCCGCTTTATCCTGAACAGGAACCTCCCGAAACAACCGTGTCCGGTGAGGACCTGCGTCAGGCGGAAGGTGAGGACGCCATGGCGCCTCTCTAGCCACTCCTCAAAGAGGGGACTTATCGCCACAATTGTGGCGTGCCCAGGGTGAGAGGCCTATATTAGTATTGGAGGTGTTAGTTCTGTCAGCTGACACCCACGCGGCGTATCGCCGGCGAAAGCTACTTTACGATGATATCATAAAACTACTTTTAGATTCCGATGGCCTAATATGTTTCTAAATCGTGACTTTTCTTTTCAGGTTGCTGATGTCTAAAGCTCAGGTAAAGCAGCTCCTCGAAGCCCAAAGAAGGGACGACGAAAGAAAATTCCAGGAGGAAGCCTTTATTACTGCGCAGAGAAAGCTCCAGGAGGAGGCCGCTACTTTAGCTGCGCAAAAAAAACTACAGGAAGAGGCCCTTATTGCCGCGCACAGAAAACTACAGGAGGAGGCCGCTAATTTAGCTGCGCAGAGAAAACTCCAGGAGGAGGCCTTCATTGCCGCACAGAGACAATTCCAAGAAGAGGTTTTTGTTACCACACAGAGAAAACTACAGGAAGAGGCAGCTATCGCCGTGCAGAGTAAACTGCAAGAAGAGGCCGCTAGTATAGCTGCGCAGAAAAAACTCCAGGAGGAAACCTTTATCACTGCGCAGAAAAAGCTCCAGGAGGAGACCGCTACTTTAGCTGCGAAGAGAAAACTACAAGAAGAGGCCTTTGTTGCTGCGCAGAGAAAAATACAGGAGGAAACTGCTAAAGCAGCCACGCAGATAAAACAACTCCAGGAAGAGGCTTTTATTGCCGCGCAGAGAAAATTCCAAGAAGAGCCTTTTATTACCGCACAGAGAAAACAACAAGAAAAATCCTTTTTTACCGCCACTACTCTCCAGGAAGTGGCCGCTAAGAGAGCATTCCAAGAAGAGGCTGCTAAGAAATATCAACAAGAAGAGGTCGCTATGAGAGCATTCCAAGAAGCGGCCGCTAAGAAAACACAAGAAGACGAGGCCGCTAAGAGAGCATTCCATGAAGAGGCTGTTAAGAGACAACAACAAGAAGAGACCGCTAAGAGGGCATTTCAAGAAGAGGCTGCAAAGAGAAAACAACAAGAAGAGGTCGCTAAGAGAGCATTCCAAGAAGAGGCTGCTAAGAGAAAACAACAGGAAGAGGCCGCTAAGAAAAAACAACAAGAAGAGGTCGCTGAAAGAGCATTCCAAGAAGCGGCCGCTAAGAAAAAACAAGAAGAAGAGACCGCTAAGAGAGCATTCCAAGAACAGGCTGCTAAGAGAAAACAACAAGAAGAGGCCGCTAAGAGAGCATTCCAAGAAGAGGCTGCTAAGATAAAACAACAAGAAGAGGCCGCTAAGAAAAAACAACAAGAAGAGGCCGCTGAAAGAGCATTCCAAGAAGCGGCCGCTAAGAGAAAACAAAAAGAAGAGGCCGCTAAGAAAAAACAACAAGAAGAGACCGACTTTTCTTTAAGGGGCACCCTTCGCGTAGCAGTGGGCCAGTGCAGGTTAAAAATATAGGTTACAGTTAAATACACTAGCGATCCGCCCTTGTTCCCACGGTTTGTACACCTTGACAAAGCATCGAGATTTCTTTATTTTAAGCAATTTTAATAATAATGTTCTACAGACTTCATCTACGTCAAAATTTTTTAAGAATTAAATTTACGTTTTTGATGAAAGTGCTTGAGTTTAGATGAAGAAGAGTACGAAACTCATATTACATAATATCTAAACATAATGAAACTGCACATCTATTTATTGAAATACTCGTGAGATACTATTATACAGTGCTACAAGGATCTTTTGGCATATTTTTTTTATTTTATGATATTGAAAAAGAGGATTTCATCATTTGTTGTCAATGTTTCTTGTTAACAGCTATTTGCCAGCGCCAGTTCCTGTGCCACGTCGAGAGCCATTTCCAAGATCCTTCTCAGATAACAGGTACGTCCAAAAGTCTCAGACATCAACACGTCGACAACGTGACGTGACATCTCTTTGAGGCGCGCGTGGAACACAACGCGCCGTCGACCCGGGCCTGGTCCTTATCGGACGGCGAGCTACCCATCGCTCACCGTCCGCAGGCCCGCGCCTACGGTGGCCGGAAATCGGCTAGCGACTCCCGACGCCCGGGGTGTCTCCTGCGGCGACTAAGGGCGCGAGGGCGCGAATCTTGCCTCACCCTCACGCGTTCCGCCTCCTCCTTCGCGAGCATTACTGCTTCGCAGAAGGAGGTAACGGCCTCCCATGCACTCTCGCTCCGAACCATGGCCTGAACCAGGCCCGGAAGCGAGAGATCGCCGCCGCCGATCGCCTCCGTGAGGACACGGCGCCCAAGCCGGGCAGACCTCCACCGTATGCTCCACCGTGTCCTCCGGGCGCTCCACACAGTGGTGACACCCGGGCGTTAGCCTAACTTGAGTAATTGATTTTTTAATTTAAAAGTGCTCTTCTGTGATCCCGCATCCATGCTAATATTATTAATGCGAAAGTAACTCTTGTCTGTCTGTGTATCTGTGTGTCTGTTAACTTTTCACGCCTTAACGGCTGAATGGAATTTGATGAAATTCAGCACACAGGTAGACCATGGGATACTTTTTATCCCGGTAGTACGTACCAACCTCAACGCGTGCGAAGCCGCGGGCAAAAGCTAATTTTATATATTTTTTTAATATTTCTCGCCAGACCTCGCGAGTTGCCCAGAAATGCAGATGTCTTGCGTTACTGCTCTACCTGCTACACAAGATCCATAGAGAAAATGTTTAAGTGCGAGAATGGGCACGGCTCCTGCTATGACTGCAAGAGTAAAGGGCGAGCATGCGGTATCTGCAGAAGGGATATCACCAATTGGAGGAGTTATTACATTGAAAATCATTGTCCACAGGTATTTAGTTAATAATATTCCTTATAATATCATTTTTAGGGTTCCGTACCTCAAAATGAAAAAACGAAACCCTTATAGGATCAATTCGTTGTCCGTCTGTCTGTCTGTCAGTCTGTCAAAACCCTTTTTCTCAGGAACGCGTCTAGGCATCAAGTTGAAATTAATATCTATCAAATACGTAAGTCTACGGTCCCTTGGAGCTCTAAGAAAATCAAGCTTCAAAGTCAACGCAATAAAAAAATACGGCGATTTATGCGACATTATTGCGACATATTTCCATACTCGCAAATAAAGGCTTGTACAGATTGGTGCTATATCGCGGTCGCGATGCGACTCTTGTCGCACAATTTCTTTGTCGGTGCCTGTCGCGCCCGCGATATCGCACCAGTCTTTACGAGCCTTAAATCAAAATGTATAGGGCACTTCCCGTTGACGTAGATGACAAAATCTCACAGCACAAGTATAAGAAAAAGTCCTAAAATAGTAAATTTGTAGTTTTATCACATAATAAAAATAATAAATAATAAATCAAAACGGATACTTCCCGCTTACCTATAATCATGAAATGTTTGCAAGAAGCAAGGTCTCACAGCACAAGTAAAGGAAAAAGTCCGAAAACTGTTGTTAATTTGTGGGTTTATCACATACAAAATATGCGATTACAAACATTAATTTGCAATTGGAAAATTCACCGTGGCGTATATCGATGCATGTGAGCAATGACGTATTATATTACATCATTGCATGTGAGAACATGTTTTTCAACTACAATGTTAAGTTTGTTTTTGGGATAAATTCATCCCAACTACGGAACCCTTTAATGTGCGCAAATAAATCAAAACCTATAGGGTATTTCCCGTTGACCTAAAAAAAAATAAAAAAATACATAAAATAAATATGTTGAGTATTGACCTAGAACCATGACATTGGGTAAAAAGTAAAGGAAAATGTCCGAAAATCGTAAATTTGTAGTTTTATCACTTTTTTTTTCTTGTTATTACAAAGTTACATCTGCAGTTGAAAAATTGACCGTAATAAATTATATCGACGTAAGGGGGAGGACATGATTTTCAACGACAATGTTAAGTATGTTTTTGGGATAAATTCATTTCAGCTACGGACCACGCACAATGAAGGGTTTCATTGTGCGTGGTCCAACACGAACGTGGTCGATTAAAAAAAAAAAGGGACCATACAAACGCAAAAAATGCTCATGCCACCCGAAGTTTTTCTCCTGAATTACGAACATTTTTATCCTATGACTTCATGACTTAGGTAAAACGCAACGTCACTTTGATTTTTTTTTCAGACGAAAGTGCCATGCCCTCATGCATGGCAGGGTTGTGTGCTGCATATAAAGAGAGCAGACATGGAGAATCATGTGCAAGAGTGTCCTTTCAAAAAACACGACTGTCCCCTCGGTGCAGTATTCGGAAACTGTCGATGGTTCGGTAAGATTTAAATTTTCAATAATATTGCAATAGCTAACCCGCACTCGGCCCGAGTGATGGATTATAATAGCACACGATTATTTTTTTTATTTTTTTTTGGCATAGTGGCGTGTGCTAGATAACATTTTGACAAATAATTTAATTTAATGTTTTGTGTTGCGTAATGCATATTGTATACAATCAAGATTTCTAACTTAACAAACAGCTGTCCTGCTGGGGATTTTGTTGCGCCAATTCTTCTTCCCAGCTAAAGCACTAGGAAGCGGTGAAGGTTGGGCGTTTTTGGGGCACTGTCTCATGTAATTTTTGAATTTCGGAAAGTGCTGATTCTTAGCCTAGTTTTAATAAATGACTAGCGTCTTTACCTGCCTTGCATAACCACACATACCTGCCCGTCCTTTGGTCGCTTCTTTAAATTTTTACAATGTATGTTCATGGTGTATTATTATGATGATTTCAGGTCAAATAAGTAATCTACCGAGTCATTTCGCCGACATGCATCCAAATAACCTTCTTACTAAAGTGGGCTCTGAGTTGCATCTTCGAAACATCCACAGGGACTGTCGATACATTCGTCTTGTGTGTTGCCTAGGCAAATATTTTATTCTCCACCTGATAATATCCCAAAACGACTGCAAACTCTACATGGCCGTTCAGCTTATCGGCACGAAATTAAGCGCAAGGAAGTGGCTGTACGAAATACATGTCTACAACAAAAGCGAAACCCGCAGGAAATATATGTTCACAGACACGTGTCGATCCTCTATCGACGATATGGATGACGTGTTCAGGTCAAGAGAGTGTGCAGTCTTGCCATTGTGGTACGCTAACACATTTTTCAACAATGAATTTCAAGAATTGAATTTCAAGTTTTTTATTATGTCAACCTACGATAACAGGAGGGGTTTCAACATAAACCAGCGCGGTAGAGGTAAGACCGTAGTATTAAAAAGAAACACGTGATTCTTTATCACGTGACACAAGTGAAACTACTTAAAAAATAAAGAATAAGAGAGATTTAGTGTGAGAGAAAGATAGAGTTATATCTTTCTTCTCTCTCATGTAACAAAATGTGCTTAAACGTGACGCGTCCTTGAAATTTCACTCTCAATTTTAGTCCAATTATTGAATTGCCGCCTAAGAAGTTTCCCTTCAAAAATATTTGTTTGTCCACATTACGCACAGTTGTATGTTTTCTCTAGGTGATTATAATATATCTATTATATATACCTAAATGAAATTATTTCAAAACTATAAAATAGCTACGTACGTATATTTTCTAGAGAACGTCAGGATTGAGGGCTACATACATTATTATTATTTTTAGGGTTCCGTACCTCAAAAGGACAAAACGGAACCCTTATAGGATCACTTCGTTGTCCGTGTCTGTCTGTCAATCAGTCTAGATCCTTTTTCTCAGGAACGCGTGGAGGTATCAAGTTGAAATTAATATCAAATACGTAAGTTAACGGTCCCTCGGAGCTCTAAAAAATCTAGCTTCTAAGTCAACGCAATAAAAAAATACGGCGATTTATGCGACATATTTTGATACTTGTAAATAAATAAAAACTTATAAGGTACTTCCCGTTTGACCTAAAATCATGAAATTTGGCAAGAAGCAAGGTAAAGCCACAGCACAAGTAAAGGGAAAAGCCCGAAAATTGTTAATTTGTAGTTTTCACATAAAAAAAAAAATATTGCGATTACAAACTTACATTTTCAGTTGGAAAATTGACCGTGGCGTATATTGATGTATGGAAGAAAATGTTTTTAACTACAATGTTAAGTTAGTTTTTGGGATAAATTAATCGCAACTACGGAACCCTTCATTGTGCGTGGCCGGTTGCACGCACTCGGCCGGTTTTTTATTTCTAAAACTGCCTATTTCACTGTTTATTAAATGTGCTGTATCACTGACATTAGGTATATAAGTAGTTTTTCTATTAAATTTTTGGATTTTTGTCTCAAATTCAAGCATTGTAGCTAAAAATTCAGCTTCAAATTCAGCCGTACAAAACCTAATTTTATAGCAGATTACGCATACATAGGTAAGTACTACAAAAACCAACCAAACTTTCAAAAGTATCCACCGGCTAGTTTTCGAGTTCTAAGGTAGCTCCTCAATTCAGGCGTCTGAATTGAGGAGCCACCTTAAACATCCTGTAGCTTTTTAAGGGTTTTACTACAAATTTACTACAAAATATTGGTAGTACCTACGCACCCGCGTTTAAATATGAGACATGGCTCCTCAATTTATACGGACACAATTCATTTCGCAACTCGCTGCTCATACGTTGACAACTCATAACCCACATTTTATCGCAAAATGATTTATGTACATCAAAAAAAATTAAATAAAGCGCCAAATCTTCCCATTGATAACTCGTAATGCTTAAAAAATGTCACTCGAACAATTTATGCCACAGTTGACAACTCAACAATTGACAGGTTTTATAGGGCTCCCACACATAACTGCGAATTCGCAACGCATCGCAAATATCTGCGCATAAATCTATACTATCAATCATAATATCGCATCGCATCGTGGTTTTGTGTGGGCCACAAATTATAATTAACAGGCCAAATTATACAGTTTTTTCCCTTTTTTGTAAAATTTAAGAATATTGCAGTTACATGTTGTCAACCTTTGTGGGTTCGCTGTTTCTCACGCAGCGCACGCTGACTTTTATTTTTGTATTGCAGACTAATCCGAGGAAGAGGAAGAAAACAATGGTTGGAGAGGATCATGTACATCGCATATAGACGAGAGAGAACAACCCCAGGCATGGGTAAACTCGAGACATGGACGAAGAAACTATTAACCTACATTCTCTACATACTACATACCTATCCAATATACATTACTGTCACTGCGTACCTACTGTAGGTACTCCTCTGCCTCCTCAGGAGTGATGTTATGTTATTATGTGGAGTTTCTTGCTAGTAATGACAAGTTGGAACCGTGCACTTTACCGAAAACATGACAGATAGAAATCATTTAATTAAAAACAATCTTGCCAGCTCTTCTTCAATAGGAAACGACCAATTGGAACCGTGCACCTTCTGACGTTTCCTTTATCCTTTGGACGTTTCATAAGTGCCCATGTAGGTTTATGTAAAATGAAATATTTTGATTTTGTAGATATGACTGCACAAGGATCATTTGGCGCTTGGCCAACATCAGAACTAACGCCGCCATCTTGATTTTTCAATACAACTTTAAATGTTTACCAACAGCCCTGTCTATGATAATCAAGAGCCAAAACATCCTTGTAGCAGTAGTATTATGAGTTTATGACATTGCGTGTATTATTATGACATTGCATATATTATTATTATATTATTTTGACATTGTGCTGTGATTATTAGACTGTTACATAATAAGGATTATGATTGTTATTATATCATTATCACCTGCGTTACCTTTTCCCAACTAAGTTAGGGTCGGCCTCTAGTCTAATCAGATACAGCTGAATACCTGCCAGTATTTTACATGGAGTCAGTGTCTATTTGACCTCCACAACCAAGTTACTGCGTAACACGATACCCTTTGGTGAGACTGGTTGTGAGTCTTTCAGGCTTCGGACTACCCGTAAAGATTGTCAAAAATCTTCGAATGACAGCCTGGACCAACGGCTTAACGTGCTTTCCGAGGCACAGCGGGGTCTCGTTATATTAATATGTAATGGATGATTACCCATCCACGGACCGACCTCGGTAGGCGCTCCTTCAAGCATTCTTTCATCTTTCTCTTATATTCTTCTTTTTTTTTCTTCTTGCCCTTATCCCAATTTATTTGGACACATTTGATTACATGGAACATGTCATTTTCTTCCATACTTCTCTATTATACTCAGTTAAATTATATCGTCGAGCAAATTTAGATAATATTACTCTCTGTCTTTCTCTGTTTTTCTTTACATATTTTTTTACGGTTTTATTCTAAATCATGTTTTATTTTTCTTTACTGGACATTGTATTTATTTTATTCAATAAAGTTTATCGATAAGTACATTTTGTTTCATTTGCTTTACCAAATAGGTACCTATAGGTTTAAACTATGGTGGTATTCGGGATTCTGAAAATTCTGTACTTAAGGCAAAAACGTAAGGATATCCAGCGAAATACAAAAATATTTTTTTTGCAATTTGCAAGTCAGTGTTAGGTTAGTTGTTCAATCAAAATATAATTCGTGACCGTAACAAATATGTATTTACAGAAATAAGATCATTAGAATCTATGCATATTTTTATCTACAGCGTGTTACGGAAAGTATATACATATCAAAGGCACGGATTCTTTTGGTGATAACAAAAACTTCATGGCAACATTTTTTTAAATAATACCTACATAATTATAAAGTTGAGAAACATTTAACTAATAAAAATCAAATGTTTCCAATTGAATTCTACACACCACTAGACCAAGTCAGATGATCGGTACACGTTTTTAATCCATTCGTTTGATCCCGCCGCCAATCGTGCCGCCCGCACCACCGCGGCGGCGCCGTGTCGCAGAGCTGTGGCAGGTGTATGTATGTACTAGGCGCACAGACCCAAATAATGGATAAGGTCCCTCGTAGTGCGGTGACACATTTGTTATGATTTAAATTTAATAAACTATAGAAATAAAGAAAAATATCAAACATTTTCAAAGTTATTCTTTTTGAGTTGAAATTTTCTACAGAGATTCAGTACCCCAAGTGTAAGTTTGCAAGAGAGTAAACGTAACTATTTCGTTTGAATTAAAATTTGACCGATAGATCATAATGCCAAGAATATAAGGGTGAGGATAAAAATCTTAACGCAAACGTGCTAGTTACGTTTACTCACTTGCAAACTTACACTTTTCGTACCGAACAAGATGCACTCTTCACCCGTTTCATTCCATAACACGCTGTATACATATAATAAAATTGTAATGAAGAATTTTTGTCCGTTTGTCTATTTGTCTGCATGTGTTTCGAGCGTGATGTGCAATCTTTTGGGTTTGTGTTGTGTCTGTGTATTTAAATGGAGTAGAAAGAGGTTGAGTAAAGATTTGGAGCGTTATAAAAGTGTTATACTATGAACATATCCTTCTTAATTTTGATCCAGCCTAACCTTCCTGTGCTCTTACCAGCGATGCTATGAGGACACAGAGGGTGACTTTAACGTGTAGTTGCTTAGTTAAGTTAATGTTGTTCCAGCCAGGACCTATTTACTTCACAGAAAAGTCCTGCTAGGCCGACAATGTCTTAGGTTGGTTTGTGAAAGGTTTTTATTTAAAAAAAATCTTCTACCCAGTCCGCAGCACAGGCGCGGGATGACAGCAGGCTCAAAAAACATAAAAATCGTCGAAAACTATACTCAAGCAGAAATAACGTAAACAGAACGTTCCTAAATAAAAGCCTCCAGGGATAACGGGCGTGCCCGCTTACATAAAGCTATAGCTGTAACTCGAAGTCAAAAATGATAAACTAGCACCATCGTAGTAAAATAAAAAACAGTTAATCATTAATAACAATAGCATGCTCAGCAAGACGACCAGCAGCACCCGTTCACGAGCATAACTCAAAGATCAGCCATCACCCCCTCGCCATATTTGAGGGAAGGAGACAACCCGACCCCCGACGCAACCGCAAGCAGTGACATCTAAGGGAGCATGACGAACTTGCTGCCGGTTGCTCAGGCAAGAATAATATAACCAATTGTCGAGGTCGCTAGCTAACCACTTATTGCAATACAACTCATAAAAAAATATTTTCATGAGTATATTATGTCACTAATAAATAAAAATAAATTGACTTAGACAGTCAAATAAAATAAACAATTATATGAACTCATATAACCTGTCAGTAGGTACGCTAATTCTGGAGAAAGAACATGAACATTGTCTTGAGTTAATCACAGCGACCAACTATTCTTATCGTTTAAGTAGTCATTGATAGAATAGTATGGCTTTGAACAAAGATTGGATTCAACTTTAAACGCATTAAAAGGCAAATCTAACAAAGAAGAGGGTAGCTTGTAAAATAAAAATTTATACCAAGTCCAACAAATGAGTTAAGAACCTTATGAAGCCGGTGAAATGGAGCACGTAATTTATCCTTATTTCTGGTGTTAGTATTGTGAATATCACTGTTTTTAGTGTATAAGTGTAAATTTTGCCTAACATATAAGATGTTACCGAAGATAAATTATTGTGATGCCACCGTGAGTATACTAATATCTTTAAAAAAATCTCTTAGAGAAACTCTGGCACCCAGCTGGTAAATTGCTCGAACAGCTCATTTTTGAAGTACAAATATATTTTGAATGTCAGCTGCTTTACCCCACAGCAGAATACAGTAGGACATAACGCTATGAAAATAACTGAAATAGACTAATCGGGCTGTATCAACGTCAGTGTATTGTCTTACTTTCCTGACGGCGTATGCGGCCGAACTAAGCCTTCCCGCTAGGCTTGCTTTATGAGGTCCCCACTAAAGTTTGGCATCTACTGTTATACCCAGAAACACTGCCGAGTCTTCAGTTTCAAGCACCTCTTTATCTTAAACGATGTTGGGATTTCTAACATTCGGTAAGACAAACTTTATACATTTCGTTTTATTGGCATTGATAACTAAGTTATTTGTCGTAAACCAATCCGTAACCATTGAGCGTGCAATGTTTACGTCGTCAAAATCTTGTCTATTCCGGTCTACTTTAAAAATAAGAGAGGTATCATCTGCAAACAGTACCACGTCACAGATACCCTTTATATAGAATGGTAAGTCGTTAATATACACTAAGAATAAGAATGGGCCCAGTATTGAGCCTTGAGGTACACCTAACTGAACTGGTACCTCGGAAGATTTCACACCATCAACATCTACACATTGGAACCTGTTATATAAATAAGAATTTATTACTTTAAGAGCTTCGTTTTGGACGCCGTAATGATGTAGTTTACGCAAAAGCGTGGCATGGTGCACGCAATCCAAGGCTTTGGAGAGATCACAGAAAACTCCAATAGCATTTTGCGAGTTCTCCCATGCGTTAAATATGTGTTTCAGCAGTGCAACACCCGCATCTGTAGTTGAACGACCTTAAATCGCTAAAGATATAAAAACGCTAAACGCTATTGCCATTGTTGGAAATATTAGAAGTTGCCCTATTCATTAGAACGAACAAGCACCTGTTTACGTCAGTAGTTGATAATAGACAACGCTCAAAACCACTAAGGTCATAATATAAAAATCAACTTTACACAGGTGGTTACCACACCACTTTACTTAATTTTTTTTAGCTATGGGTCCTCTCATTATAATATAATAAACTAGCTTATGCCCGCGGCTTCGCCGGCGCGGATGTACAAAAAAACTCACGGGACCGTACTACCGGGATTAAAAGTATCCAGAGAGTTAATCCAGATTATAAACTATATGTGTGCCAAATTTTATCTAAATCCGTTCAGCCGTTTTTGCGCCAATCTGAAACATAAAATTGTTCCCTCTAAAATTGACTACCCCTTTCCACCCCGTTAGGGGTAGATCCATATTATTTTCCGCCATAAACTCAGCACCCCCATATAGGTTGTTTTCGAAAATGTATGTTTACTTTCGTTTTATTTATTAAGAAAGTATCTGGGTAAATTTTCAAATTCTCTAAGTTCATAAATCCTACTGAATGATTATTTCAGAAATAGTCATTCAATGGGATTTTACTAATACAGTTAGTTGTGTTTTGTGTCGCCGATTCTAATGATTATAATTCTATAAAGTCATATTTTTCGGCCGCGAATCATAATTAGATCAACATACAACCTGTTACCGACCCGCAAATTGCAAAAAACGTAATAAAATTTTAAATTGTAGGTTATGTCAAAGAATGTAAAAAAAAAAAGAAATAAACATCGTAATTTAGGAGCAGTTAATAGACATTTACATAGTTATGCCGTTAATGAGGTACCAGGGACGCCACATGTGCAGAAGGAATTATTGCCAAACTTCCTTGTCTTCAACGTAGTCCTTAATCTTATAGTATGCTTTTTTGATTAGGACACGTTTGATGTGGGTTTTGAACTTTCCATCGCTAAATTCTATAACCGACTTTGGCAACTTGTTATAGAAGCGGATACTGTTTATAAGAAATGACTTGCTTGTTTTAGTTAATCTTTGGGTATCACAATTTCATGTTTACTACGTGTATTTATATTATGGAAATCCCTTCTTATTTTGAAAAGTGCTAAGTTTTTGCGAACATATAAAATACTTTCTAAGATACAAAGAGAAGGCAGAGTTAGTACATCAATTTATTTGAATTTGTTTCTAAGGGACTCTCGAGGACCCATTCCATAGATGGCGCGGATTGCCCTCTTTTGTAAAATGAAAATTGAATCTACCTTAACTAACATGGTAAGCGTGAAAACGCTCTCTTTCACGATTTGTCGACGATTGTGTGTGACGTCATCCTAATTAATAACTATGATGACCGTTAGGCTCGAGTAAACTCGAAAAAGGCATGCACACTTCTCTTGAATTTGACAGTTTGTGGTAACTTCATGTGCTGGCGACTGTACTACATTGATTTTACGTCCACCACTGATATGTTTAGTTTTTGTGGACCGACTTTTTATAATAATTAAATGTTTTACTTTGGTGTGCCGAAATTAAAATACAAAATAACGGAAATTAAAATCTTTGGCACATAATTCACTAGATAATCACCACAAATGACAAAAGGGCCGTTGATCGCAATTTAAAAAAGCGAAGGTTGATGTAGTAACAATCACCATAAAATCCATGATATTGCAATTTTGTTAATCACCACACTTACACTTGGCGTTCAGATAAATATGCATCTGGAGTTGATTTCGCTATTATAACCATAAAACACTAAACGTTGTTAATCACCATCCTTAGGAAATGAACTGGCGATATTAACATTGGCATTCTTCCCACCTACGGAACCCTTCACTGTGCGTGGTCCGACACGCACTTGGCCGGTTTTTTTTAATTTTATTGCATAGTTTTTTAATGAAATAAAATTAAATGAAATCGTTTATTTTGTAAATATAATAGGATATCAGAATCACTTTTACACGTCATATTAAGGGGTCAGGGGATCAGGGGTCAGTCTCTTTTAAAGTCCAGACATAATCTTGGTTTTATCATGTGAGGACCAGTTAGATCCGTGTCTGTAATAGTATTTTGAGGAAAGAACCACAGTGCAAGCATTTGTCAGTAAACGTGCAGATCAACTCAAAAAAAATGTTCTACCTGAGGAGGAAATGAGGAGTTCCTCAACAATTAACGTCTTAGCATCGGGAAAAGCAATATTTTCTAAAAAGATATTGAGCAGTGGAAATAGGGCTATTGTAACTTAGATAAATTAAAAACAGACACAAAAAAGTGAAAAATAAAACACCAAAAATAAAAAAACTGACTTCTAGAAAAACACTACAAAGTGAAAAATAACTTTAATTTCAGAAGTCGGCGGCGAAAACTTAAATACAGATCCAAAGACACCAACTTCCAAAGTTAAAGTTATTTTTTACTTAGTAGTGTTTTTATGGAAGTCGGTTGTTCTTATTTTGTAAAAAGTTTTTCCGTTTGAGGTACGGAACCCTAAAAAGTAAGTTGTAGTCTCATTTCCCCCGAATTGTATGGGAAAAGGATTTTTTGCGAGTTCTGACTCTTCTATTACCTACTCAAACCTCAAATCTTTATTGCGAATTAAGTGTACAGGATTTTGTAGATGTTAACAATAGGTAGGTTCTAGAACTTAGTTGCCTGTTAAGGCATTGCACTTTAAATGGTTAAAAACATAAGAAGAAAAAAAAAATTATATACTTACTCAATATTACAGTTATACAGACTTAACATTATATTATATTAATTATCATTATTCATATATTTTATATTATCATTATACATTCATATATTATCACATACTATTCATAGAATTTAATATCACATCATTATATTAAGTTTCACAATCATTTCAATATTAAATAATTATTTATCTTCAAGGAAGTCTTTTACAGAGTAGTATGCCTTTTTAATCAGGAAATCTTTTAGCTTCCTTTTAAAAATACCAATTGAATGCTGGTTCTTGACTTCAATGGGTAAATTATTATATATTTTTATGCCCATACCAAAAATACTATTGCTGTAGACGACAGTGTGGGATGTTTTATTGCGTAGTGTATTTTTAAGGCTACTGCTTATTAATGTGTCATAGCTACTGATGTTTGATTTAACTAAAACTGAGGCCGCGTAGATATATAGAGCAGGGAGGGTTAATATCTTCAGGTTCATAAAATGAGGTTTACATGAATCTGTTTGACGTATCCCACATATGGATCTAATACACTTTTTTTGTGCCTTGAACGCAATTTCTTTATCAGTCGAGTATCCCCAATATAGTACCCCATAAGATAAAGTGGATCCCACATAGGCGTGATCCTCATATGAAACATGATCTGGTGATCAGCTGCATCCGGTTAGACTGGAAGCCGACCCCAACATAGTTGGGAATAGGCTAGGCAGATGATGATGATGAAACAGGATCTATGGCACCAATTTTAATTTTTTGTGAAAAATGCCCATTTTCTTGCTGACTGTAATTTTTTTTCAAAATCTATGTATGCAGATCAAAATGTCTCAAAAAAGTCTCTTAATACCGATTTTATGTAGCTACAACGGTTAAGGTACCCTTATAGCCATCTCAAAAATTCACTCAGTATATTATGTCATGATCATTCATCATCATTGCAGATAGTTATAGATTTAATCAGTAATGATTAAATCTATAACCAATCAACCCTTAACAAACATAAGCGATATTGCTCATCCCCCATAACAAATAGCGTTATAATATATAGCCTACCGACTGACTAGACTTATAGGGAATATCTATGCAAACTTTGAACAGAATCTGTCCGGTGGAATTTGCGTGATTCTGGAACATGCATTCATAGAGGAATACAAATATAATGCAATATTACTCATCCCCCATAGCACAAAGCGTGATAGTTTATAGTCTACCAATTGACATGATGCTGGAACATACATTCAGACAAACTGAGAACAATTCTATAAACTTTTTTCGGCAATCTCGTAACAATAACTTTTTTCAAAAATATTCAATGTTCATTTTTGACTTCGCTACGGTTTTATTATACGAGTATGTAGGTAGGTATAGATCATAAAGAATCATTAATACCTACATCTCTCGAAGTTAGAATTGGTCTCAAATGTCATGATTTCATGAAAAGTCATTCAATAGAGCAAATCTAACCTAGACAGACGTATTCATGATTCTAATGATTATAATCCGAGCGTGTTTATGTAGGGAACTGAAGTCATCACTTCAAAAATTAAATGAAGGAAATTTGGTGCATGCATGCTCTTGTGCGTTTGTGAGTGTGTGTGTGTATTATACGATAATTCTACTCGGTATCTGAAGGTATGACCGATTGTATTACTTATGAATAATTTATATCTATATATAATATTATATTTATATATATATATTATTTATATAATATTATACCTACGACTATTATATACTGCACTAATTGTATCACACGCAATTTTGCTATTTGCTTTTATAAGTACTTTTGTACTTTCCTCTTTGCTATCAAGACCGCGGTGGATCACCTTTCTCGTGGATCATCTTTTTGGTCGCGCCGACAGACGGTTTTCCGAACAAAAAGTGACATAAGCATGCGACGATCGCGTATTCACGCAGCGACCACAAAGCATATAACTTTAGCAGCGACCGCTTTTAAATAGGACGCGGGGTGAGAGCTATATTAGTATTGGAGGTGTTTGTTCTGTTTGCTGACACCCACGCGGGCGTTATCGCGGGCAAAAGCTACTTTAGGATGATATCATAAAACTACTTTTAGATTTTGATGGCCTAATATTTTTCTGAATCATGTCTTTTTTCAAGTTGCAGATGTCTGAAGCTCAGGTAAAGCAGCTCCTCGAAGCCCAAAGAAAGGAATACGAGAAAAAACTTCAGGAAGTGGCTAATACTGCAGTTGAACTGATGAAAAACCAGAACAAAGTCATTATTGCCGCTCAGAGAAAATTGCAAGAAGAGGCCGCTAGTATAGCTTCGCAAAGAAAACTCCAGGAGCAAGCCTATATTACTGCACAGAGAAAGCTCCAGAAGGAGGCCGCTACTTCAGCTGCGCAGAGAAAACTACAGGATGAGGCCTTTATTGCCGCGCAGAGAAAACTACAGGAGGAAGCTGCTAAAACAGCCACGCAGAGAAAACTTCAAGAAGAGGCTTGTTTACCACAAAAAGAAAACTACAGGAAGAGGCGTCTATAGCCTTGCAGAGTAAACTCCAAGAACAGGCCAGTAAAAGAAAATTCCAGGAAGCCGTTAATAAACAACTTCAAAAAAATACTGCTTTAGCAGCCATGCAGAGAAAAGTCCAGAAAGAGGCTGCTAGGAGAAAATACCAAGAAGAGGCCGATAAAAGAGCAGTCGAAGGAGAGGCAACGAAGAGAAAACAACTTGAAGAAACCGCTGAGAGAGCATTCCAAGAAACAGCCGCTATGAAAAAACAACAAGAGGCCAGTAAAAGAAAATTCCGAGAAGAAACCGCTAATAGAAAATTTCAAGAAGAGGCTGCTTTAGCAGCCATGCAGAGAAAAGTCCAGGAAGAGACTGCTAGGAGAAAATACAAAGAAGAGGCTGTTTTAGCAGCCATGCAGAGAAAAGTTGAGGAAGAGACTGCTAGGAAAAAACAACAAGAAGAGGCCAGTAAAAGAAAATTCCAAGAAGAAGCCACTAATAGAAAACTGCAAGAAGAGGCTGTTTTAGCAGCCATGCAGAGAAAACTGCAGGAAGCGGCTGCTAGGAGAAAATACCAAGAAAAAAGCTGCTTTAGCAGCCATGCAGAGAAAAGTCCAGGGAGAGGCTGCTAGGCAAAAATACCAAGAAGAGGCTGCTTTAGCAGCCATGCAGAGAAAAGTCCAGGAAGAGGCTGCTAGGAGAAAATATCAAAAATAGGGTGCTTTAGCAGTCGTGCAGAGAAAAGTCCAGGAAGAGGCTGCTAGGATAAAATATCAAGAAGAGGCCGATAAAAGATCATTCCACGAAGAGAACGCTAAGAGAATATTCTAAGAAGCGGTCGCTAACAAAAAACAACAAGAAGAGGCCGCTAAGAAAGCATTTCAAGAAGCGGCTGCTATGAAAAAACAACAAAAAGCGGCCGCTACGATTAATAATTCTATTAAATAGGGTGTAAATAGAACTTGTTATCCCGGTAGTAGGTTCCCGTAGGATAATTTCTAACCTCAACGCGTGTGAAGCCGCGGACAAAAGCTAGTTTTATATTAAAAACATCTTATTTCTCGCCAGACCTCGCGAGTTGCCTAGAGAAGCTGATGTCTTACGTTACTGCTCTACCTGCTACACAAGATCCGTAATGAAAATTTCTAAGTGCGAAAATGGGCACAGCTCCTGTAATAACTGCAAGATTAAAGATCTACAGAAGGAATCTTACCGACCGGAGGAGTTTTGACATTGAAAATCATTCTCCACAGGTATTTAGTTAATAATATTCCATAGTTCAAAATTTACATCTTTCAATAACAAATATTGACATTACCCAATAACTCACATAAATCTTTGTTTTTAAACCCTGTTATACCTAATGACATTAATATTATAATTAAATCACTTAAAACTAGGAGTGCTGGATATGATGACATTACAACATCCTCAATATAGGAAGTTGCGCTCATCATCAGCCCAGTACTTAGTCATAATTATATTTAACTTATGTATTGAACAATATGTTGTGTTTCCGACTAAACTTAAAAAATCCATAGTAAAACCCCTTTTTAAGAAAAATGTTCAAAAATATAAAAAAAATAAAAATATTTAATACTCACTTAGAGAAGTATAATCTATTTGCTAAAAAAACAAAAAGGTTTTAGAAAAAATAAGTCAATTAATTTAGCAATTTATGACCTTTTTTATAACCAGTTTTATACTAATATTGATAAACATGTTCATGTCTCTGCAATGTTTATGGATACGACAAAAGAGTTCGATTATGTGCACCATGGAACACTTTTAAATAAATTGTACAGTTATGGAATAAGCGGTAACATTCATTAAACTTCTAAAATCTTATCTAAAGGATAGATATCAGGTAGTAGAAATAAATAATATTAATCTCTTAAATAATACCGAACAAAAACATAAATCCATGTCCAAAAAAGTTCTAGGAGAGCCACAAGGTAGTGGGTTGGGTCCACCGCTATTTTTGATCTACATAAATGATCTGCCTAAAGTTTCACAGCATCCCATGATCTATTTTGCTGATGACAGCACAACCATCTTTACTGGTCTAAATACTGATACTTTTGAAAATTACATAAATTCCACTCTTCGAATTACACTCTTCGGGTAATAACTTAATTATCAATTTTGAAAAAACTAAATAAGTCAATTTCGGGCGTAACAATAAAAATAACAACATCAATATTTATTATAATGGGACAAACATTGAACAAGTCAGCTGCGTTATACTTAGTAGACATTTGCACACCTGTTTAGGTAGGATATGGTTTAAAGAACTTTTCTTTATGTATCAACTCATGTACCCATATTTATGCAAATAAATGAGTTGATTTCTGTGGCACCTCGCATTTTCTAGAGGAAAAAGTAAACAGCTTCTCTCTTATAATACCCGTCTCAAATATTTCAAAATGCACTCGTTATAAACTAGAAGAGAAGTTATTGATGCCTTGTTTCTCTATAAGTTGCTTAGAAATAAAATTGACTGCACAAACCTACTGAGTCTCCTGAAGTTTCGTGCCCCAGCCCGATACCCGCGAAATCCTATCACACCACTATACCCAACCTTGCGCAGAACGGTTCTGGGGGCTAACTCACCGATTTCGTTTTGTGGCAAGGACACTACCAGCCGCACTACCAGTAGTGTCGTTTACAATTAACGACACTACCAAACCTGTTTTAGATTAAATTGTACAGTCAACACAGCAAAGTTCAGAAACATAATTCTTTATTTATTACTAAGTAAATCATGAAATACACGTAATAATTAATTCACCGTGTTAATACTTCAGCATACTCTGACTCCGACAGACTGGTAGTCGATTTATTGAGTACGCCAGGAGCACATTTAGCTCAAAGAGATAATTATAGTGAGCCTCGACCAGGTACCACTATTTTTTTGGAAAGCTTTCAATTTACAGAAACGCCTCGTCTACAAATTTATTTTATTATAGAAGAAGATAATTATAGATATAGAAGACTAAATAAAAGCAAACTTATTTGGAAAAAATATCAATGTGGAAATACAAAAATTAACGCAAATCATAAACTACCTTCTCATTAACTGTAGTAGGTACTTACAAATAAAACTCAATATTGAACCTCAGATTATAAAAACATCGCGTGAAAAATTTTCAAGGAACCGAATGTAACTGTATTTCCTTCTCTTAGTTTATCAAGTGCATGGCCTAAGGTTATCTCATTGATTATGTGTCTCATTGATCAAATTATCTTAATAGTGAAAGTGAAAAAAAAAAATGGTGGTACCTAGTCGAGGCTCATTATATGTGCTCCTGGCGTACTCAATAAATCGACTACCCGTTTGTCGGAGTGTGCTGAAGTATAAGTATTATCAAGATGAATTAATTATTACGTTTATTTCATGATTTACTTAGTAATAAATAAAGAATTATATTTCTGAACTTTGGTGTGTTGACTGTACAATTTAATCCAAAATAGGTTTGGTAGTGTCGTTAATTGTAAACGACACTACTGGTAGTGCGGCTGGTAGTGTCCTTGCCACAAAACGACCGATTTCTCGCCTGTGTAAAAATATAAACAGTTGCAGTGAACTTACTGGTATACATCATGACAGCATAGGAAAATTTTATAAAATAATTATTGAGTACTACTCCCACAACGAATGATCGCCTTATCGAATGTTACATTTTAATTTTTATTATTTTAGATTTTTATCATTTTTATTTGTTGAATGTTAATGTCATCAATCTTTTTGTTATATTATTTTGAATGAAATTTTTGTTATTATTATTATCCTTTTTAGCTTTGTATTATTATGTAGAACCATAAATGGTGCATGATGATGTTGTGTTAGCCTGTAAGTGATTGTTGCACTTACAAATGTATCTTATATTGTGGAAATTATTGTAAATGTATTGTGTAATCAATTGTTGGCTAATCTAAATATATAAATAAAATTTAAATTTCTAGGGCTTTGGATAGATAACGATTTGAATTGGCAAACACACATTGACACAATATGCAATAAACTCATCATATGCTTTATATAAAATATAATCATAATCATTTATTTGTCAGAATATGGTACATTTTATGGTCTTAAGAATTAGTCTATGGTATCATCACATTCTGCCATTCTGCGTGCAAATATTAATATTATCCAAAATTGTTGATCAATCAGTTCTTTAGACAGTATACAGTGCTTATGTTTCGTTGAAACTGAGATAAGCAGTCATATATTGGGGCAATGCCACTAATAGGGATAAAATATAAAATAAATAACTAAAGTGCAGTAATTACAAAAATTCTGTCGTTATTTAGCCGTCATCTGTCTAATACTAAAATGTAAATGGAGTTTAAGCGACATCTAAATTAAATAATATCTAAATAAAAGCGCGCTTTTAGATTTTTAGCTGTCAGCGCTATGCCCAGCGTTGAAAACCCAATAGCGCGCTTTTACTAAATATAGAATATTCAACGCTAAATATTGAGACCTTACAAAAGCAAAGAATGCTCTTGCTTACCGAAGTTTTGTTCCTGAATTACATACATTTTATCCTATGACTTCGGTAAAACGTCACTTTGATATTTTTCAGATGAAAGTGCCACGCCCTCATGCATGGCAGGGTTGTGTGCTGGATATAAAGAGAGCAGACATGGTGAATCATGTGCAAGAGTGTCCCTTCAAAGAACACGACTATCCCCTAGCTGCAGTATTCGGAAAGTGTGGATGATTCGGTAAGATTTAATATTTCAATAGTATTTTAATTGCTCTAGTTCGCAGTAAGCTGGATACTAGTAGTAGTGTCTGGCATCCCTATACCGCGGCTCAAACTCGAGAAAGTGCAGAAAACATTTCTCGGATATCTTTTTAAAAGAACCTATAATTTCTATCATTACATGTACTCCACCAACTATATCCTAGGGACTTTGGGTTTCAACTCGTTAGAGGTAAGAAGAGGCCTTGATCAGCTCACGGTATCCTGTAAGATCCTTAACGGTCGTATCGAATGCCCTGAGCTCCATGACCTTTTCTGTCGACTATTTGTACATCGGTCACCGCCAAAGTCGCCGACACAATCTGTTCGCGCAACTGCCTTGCAGAACGGTCGCCAGAGCTGAATCATCTGTGTGTCGTACTTTAAGGATGCTCAATGCCCTCGTGATGGCCAACCCTGAATGTGTCTGATGTGTTTGCAGACGAACGGAGTAAGAGGTGGTGGTGGTGATGTGGTGGTTTAAGAGCGTATGTCTGATGTTCTGTGAGAAACAGTACGCGAGGGTGTCTACTGTTCCATCTTAGTAAGTAGCTGATAATTGTTTAATTGTTTATGACATAATTGTCTGCATTGTGTAGTTGTTTTCTATGTTGATTAATGTAACTGGTATTGTAATATATCAAAAACTGTAAGATAATATTTATGTGACGGTTTACGTAATTTAGTGGTCACGAATCTAAAACCGATTGCAATCGATTCCTTGGGGTCTACTCCGAAGCGATAAACCAAAGTATCGTCTGAATGTTCGGCCGTTTTATAACTTCCACAGTTTCCTTTTTGGACTTTGAGTCCTTACCCGACAGTTTTGACTTTGGGTTATCTCTTCGACTGTCTTTTTTTTTTCGCCGTAGTCAGCGATAGTTAGCCGTAGTAAAGAAACGACATTCGGCCGATACTTCGGATTTATGTTCGGAGTAGACCCCCTGGGATAAGCTAGGCTTATTATATTTTTTTGATGCAATACTTTTCATCAATAATAAATTGTTATGTATGTTAAAGTGGTGAATTTTCATGTTTCTACGTGTACGGTGCTGCACGCGCAATTTTTTTTCATGTTCTTTTTGTATCACGTGATACAAGTGTAACTTCTTAAAATATAAAGAATAACAGATTTTAGTGTGAGAGACAGAGAGCGTTATATCTTTCTTCTCTCTCATGTAACGAAATGTGCCTAAACGTGACGTGTCCTTGAAATTTCACTCAAAATATTTGGTTTTCCGAATTACGCACATTTGTATTTTGTTTCAAGGTATGTTATATTTATGTACAGGAAGCATGTGTACATTTTGACAAAATATCGAACCTATTTTTTGCCTTTCAGGTGAACCGTACTTCTACTTTTTTTCACCTAAAGTATTTATTAATACATCAAACATAAACTAACGCCTTCTTCCCATGGGTTAGGCAGAAACTACTGAACGCGTCAAGTCATTTATTGATTTGAACATTGTTTCATGTATTTGTGTTGCTGTTTATATGCTGGCACATGGAATTTTGCAGTGTTGCTGGCAATACGCTTGTTCCATATTCATTGCACAACTGTTTCTTACCGCAGCCCATGCTGACCATAATTTTTGTTTTTGTCATTGCAGACTATTCCGAGGAAGAATTAAAACACAATGGTCGGAGTTCATGAAGGACGCATATAGACGAGAGAGAACAACCCCGGACATTGGTAAACTCGAGACATAGGTGAAAAAGAATAATATACGAAGGAGCAGAGTTGTACAATACATTACCTAACGACATTAAAGAGATACAATCCTTTACTTTATACAAAAGAACCATAAAACACCACATCTTAAAAGATTTCTCTAGGTTTTAAATTTAACCCACCACACGAATTTAATTTATTTATTTATTTACTAATTTGCTAAGTACCTATTAAGAAAACTAGAATACCTACACTGTATTTCCGAAACATCACAGTACATAGTAATATAAATAGTTGAATGTGTAATTGCTATTGACTTGCCTTCAAAGATCCGATACGTAATAGTAAACCAATTTTTTCATGTTACCTGCAAACCTGTAAAAAAAAAATGTGCGTCTAATTTTTTTTTTTTAATATTTTAATGGCCTGGTTGCTGGGACCTTATAGCCAAGTCTTTATTTAGTTACAAAACTTTGTTTAAATATTGATGAAATGAAATATTCAATTCCCCTTGAGATTCAGTAAAGACGTGGCACTTTACTGAGACCTCACGCGGACTTCTTGAGAGAACTTGAAGTGATAGGTTGCACTGTTTTGTTTCATTTGCCTACACTAATGCACGTTCACGAACACTAAATGGTTAATAATCCACCATTATTACACATTAATATTCGGCTAAACACAAGTTTTAGAAAATAAAACAAAACTGCTAATCATGACGCTTCACTTTCCCGCCAAGAACCATGTGTGTCTAATAACTAATTTAACTATAGATAACTTGCTTCATCATACGTAATTCTTATATTTAGTTTTAAGATTACCTTGTATTTCTCATATTTAAGTGAATCGTATTCTTTTTGAGAAATAAATGTCTTAAACCGTATACTCCAATATCCTCTACAATATACATTACTGTCACTGCGTACCTACTGTAGCTACTCGTTTGCCTATTCCTTTCAATATGGTTGTGATATTATGTTATTACGTGGAGTTTCTTGTTGGTAACGAGAAGTCGGAACCGAGTTTACCGAAAATATGATAGATAGAAATCATTTACATTTTGACTGTATAATATATGACTGTATAATTATGTACACTGCACTGTCCTCCTATACCTATTAACACTGTAATTTGGAAACATTGTAAAAGCCAATTATTTTTAAAAGAGTAACCGTGAAGTTCCTTGCCGGCTCTTCTCCATAGGAAACGACCAATTGGAACCGTGCACCTAGCTTCTGACGTTTCATAAGTGCCCATTAAATGTGAAATAATTGTAGATTGTGTCATAAGGGATCAAAATAATGTATTGAGGGCGAGAGAGATTATTTGAATCTAGAGCGAAGCGTAGCGAGAGGGATTCAAAGTACGTCGCTCGAGGTTAAATAATTTTTTGTTCCCAACAAAACAGTTACATTATAGTTCCAAAATTGCGAAAACGTATCTAATCACATCTTCACACTAATATTATAAAGACGAAAGTTTGTGAGTGTGTGTGTGTGTTGTGTATGTTTGTTACTTCTTCACGCTCAAACGGCTGGACCAATTTTGATAAAATTTTGTATGGAGTTAGCTGACACCCTGGATTAAGTCATAGGCTTTTTATCCCGATATTCCCACGGGATCGAGATTTACGCGGCTGAACCGCGGGGCGCAGCTAGTATTAATATAAATTTGTAATTTGGTTATGTAAATATAAATGTTCGTAGTGATGAATATTTGTTGTTTTTTAGTAATGACTAGTAGTGGCATTTCTTTATTTAACCTCGAGTGACGTACTTTGAATCCCTCGCTACGCTTAGGATTCTACTCTAGAATCATTCGCTCCACATTCAAGCAATCGCTCTCACCCTCATTATATTATTTAGGTCCCTTATGACACAATCTACTATTGATTTGGTAGATATGACTGCACAAGGATCATTTGGCGCTTGGCCAAAATCAGAACTAACGCCGCCATCTTGATTTTTCAATACAACTTTACCAACAGCCCTGTCAATGTTATTCAAGACCCAAAAAATACTTGTACGAGTAGCAATAGTATTAAGAATTTATTACATTGTGTGTTTTATTATGACATTATTATGACATTGCGTGTATTATTGTTATATTATTATGACATTGTGTGTATTATTGTTATATTATTATGACATTGCGTGTATTATTATTATGATATTATGTTGTTAATATTAGACTGTTACATAATAAGGATTATGATTGTTATCACATCATTATCACCTGCGTTACCTTTTATAACTAAGTTATGGTTGACCCACGAAAATACCCTATGCAACCTCATACACCAAGCCTTGAGAATAGTAAAGGACTGGTGCAATAAATACCAACTATATACAGTGAACCCTACAAAAACAGAACTGATTCTCTTCACAAAAAAGAGGAAATTGTCGACACTACGGCTACCACGATTCTTTGGGACCACCTGTGAACTGAAACCAAATACCTGGGCATCTTTCTAGACAAACAGCTGAATTGAGCAAAACATACCAACTAAATTACTACAAAAGACTGCTTCTCCAAGAATTGGGGAACTATACCCAGGATTACTTAGTGGCTATACACCACGGTCATTTGACCAATTATCATATACGGGTCACTAGTCTGGTGGTCCAGAACAGAACTGTGCGCAGCCCAAAGAGATCTCAAAAAACTGCAGCGGTTTGCTTGTGTAGCAATTACTAGCTGTATGAGAACAACGCCAAATGCCGCCCTACAGGCAATGTTTGGACTGCCGCCTCTACACCTTATCGTGCGAAAGGAGGTGGCTCTGGACGCCTTTTACAATAACAACCAACCAGCAACGGTTTATTTAGTCGCGGTCTATTTATATATTAAGGTTTCTGTGGGTATAATCATAAAGTTTTACGAGTTATGCGAACAAGACGAACATAACAAGTAATTATAGTCAATAGCGTGATTATTAGAGTAATTACTAAAACATTAAATGATAAATGATTTATTTCTGTAAGTAGATTTGTATAAACACTTTTACACGTCAATCATATTTAAAAAAAAAACTAGATGAGGTGCCGACCTCATCTAGTTTCGTATCTAAGTACGATTAAAAAAATATCACCGCGCGTGAGATTCGAACCCACGGCTCGCTACGCATAGACGCGCTTTCCCAAATACGATAACCGCAAAGCTATTATTATCTTATACCATAGTGGTTGAATTTATGAAATACTTACAATCAGTTGCAGAAATTACTAATTAAAAGAAGGTCGTAAGTTAAATAGAAGTGTCAATCGATTGCTTTGTGAGATTGCTACTCCACTTATGACCGCTACTGTACCTACGTTCGGTTGACTGTACAATAATTTAGCTATAGTTCGTTTTTAATCCGAGATAGTAATTTGACATGTGCAAATGTCAAACTCAAAATTTAAAAAAAAAACAAACAACAAAGATTTGAAATGTCAAATTACTTCATGGCATTTAAAAACGAACTTTGTGTTAATTAATTTGAAAAATCTTAAATGGAAAAACATTAAAACAGATAACAAGAACTATTGAAGAGTGATTAGTTAATTACAACAATATAATTTATAAATGAATTGTTAATAACCTACTTAATTGTTGTCTCATTAGTCAAGTTTGCCTGGTTTCTGAGGCACTTTTATCGGTTGTTTATCTATTCATTAGCGGTATCGGTGAGATAACTTGTTTGTTTCCGAACACCGCAAACTCCGTTTAAACTCAAGTTAACTTAACTGACCAATGTTTGCCGTTATCGGTTCCTTAACTCTTACTGATGTTTCATTTCATAGCAAACTACATCAACTTTTAGGTTATACCTACTAACGTGTATTATTTGAATTAAATTGCCAGTGAAAGTTAAAATACCTATTAAAATGATTCAAAGGAGAAAACAGTGAGTTTTAGCATATTGAATACGAACAGCTCATCAGAGTCTGATTTGGAAGTAATGGAGTTTATTTCTAATATCCTTTTGATATTTTCTATTATAGTCGATTATATTATATTAAAAAATTCTTTAGCCACTTCTTTATCAAGCATCTTCTCTCTTTCAGTAAAATTTTTACTGCGTTTTACAGATCCATTATGTTATTTTACAAAAGAAAGGTTAAAGCACAAACAATTGGAAATACCAAATAGACTGTAGCACAGCTGTAGACATCATTCTTAAATAAAACGGTAAAGCAAAAATAATAGAATGTATTATGTACACCATAAAAGTTACAGATATAAATGTTGTAGTTTTACATAGGGTGACACAATGGGCGGTCTTATCGCTAAAAGCGATCTTTTACAGACAACCTTTGGATGGATTAAAGGGAGAAGGAGAGACAATACTGCAGGTAGTCAGTAGTGTACCGTTTATATATACAATAAATACAAATATACATAAAGCATACACTTATCTATATAAATATATACAATAATAAACATGAAACAAGAGCAAGGAACTGTATTCTGTAATGATGATGTTTAAGGAGTGAGGAAGTGTTTTTTTTACCTGAATTTTAAAAGTGGACAAAGATTGAGCACGCCTTATCGACACGGGCAAGGCATTCCATAACCGTACTGCTTGAACTGTAAAAGATTTGTCATAAAAGCTGGTGGAATCTCTAATGCAGGGGTCTCGAACTCGAACGTCATTGTAAGAAATCGGTATTGCCGCCCACTACACGCCACACAAATACATGTACTATTGAATTAGATAAATGTAGGCAAAAATATGACACTGACATCCAGCTGCTCTATAATGATTTATTACACAAGGAGCACTTACTGAAGGATATTTTTGAAAAATATGAAACTTCACAATGTCAACTAAGTGACCGCTTGTTGGAGGCTGGGGAACTACTCGATTTGGTGAAGTGCAATGCTGAGAGGTATGAGTCTCTGGCTAATAACCTCTCATGTAGCTGTGCCAACCAGCCACTACCTACTCAGCCTCAGCCTAACTTGGACCCCCCGGTGTTGGCTCTTCCAGGAGAGACCTGTGTTAGCTCACAGCAAAATAAAACAATATTTTTTTGTGATGAATTAGGTTCTGGCTTTGGAAAAATTTTACTCAATTACCTTAGCCATAGTTTTACCAATCAGAGCTATCATAACATAAGTTTTAAACAAATGATTAAAAGAATTACAGACACAAACCTAAATAATTATTCTACAATGGTTTTGTTATTAGGAAATAGTACTAGTATTACCAGAAAGGACATAGTGGATGGTGTGAACACCTTATTAAAGTTAAATGTAGGAAAGCTGATATTGTGTGCTTTTCCTTATTCTGACACCTTATCAGATGATGATAATAATTATATTTTTAGGTTGAATAATACTATTCATAGGCTGACATGTTGTCATAGTGACAAATTACTGTATTTTGACACTAATAAGTTTGTTAGTGGTTTTAAGTTGACTCAGAGAACTTTATCTCTGTCTGGGAAATGTAGACATAAGATTGCTATGTTGATAGCATATAATATTAATGAGGTTATAGCTAATATAACGAAATTTAGTATTAGTGACGAGTCTGTGTTGTCTAGTTATACTAACAACATAGAGATTAATTATGAGTCATCATGTTGTACGAAGGAGGATCCACCTATAATACCAACATCCTTGGAGGCCACTACCAGTCAGATAGGGTATTCTCTTCCTGCTGGAACTCATACAGGCATTCTAGACTCTTCAGTTGTAGTTGTGGAGGTCACTCCAGATGATTCTTTAAACTAGACTGTAAGACAACAGAAGTTACCCATTCAAATAACCAATTATTATTATTAGCGAATAATAAAAAGGTATCTTCTGGCCATTTAACTCATAAAAAAAAAACAAAGGGAGTGCAACATACTTTAAAATTATTTCATCAAAATATCCAAGGTTGCTCTTCCAAATTACTGGAAATAGAATTGTTTTTAGAAAATACCAAGTTTGATGTCATTTGTTTAACAGAACATTGGTTAAAAGATCATCAAGTGATGTCAATTAATTATGAAAATTATTGTGTAGTTAGCCATTTTAGCCGAAAACGTATCATTAATATTAATTAAAAATTCTATCAAATCGAAAGAACGGAAAGACATCATCGGACTGTCGGTTGAACACACCATTGAATTGTCTTGTGTTGAGCTTGATAAGCATGTTATAGTATGCGTATACAGACCTCCAAGTTACCAGAATCTATCTTTGTTTGATTCTGTACTGGAAGATGTGTTAAAAAAACTTAGTACTAATAGTAACTCAATAATCATATGTGGTGATTTTAATATTAACTTATTAGAAAATAACTCGAACACTGTCAGATTATTAAGTCTTTTTAGGTCATTTGATTTGTCAAATGTTTTTATTGAACCAACCCGAGTGACAGCTTCTTCTGCCACTTGTATAGATAATATTTTTTGTAATTGTGATTACTTACACAAACAAATTGTAAATAAGTTGCCATCTGATCATAGTGGTCAAACAATAACATTTTGCTCCTATATGCCTGTACAAAAAACTCAAATAAGGTTTAGGCCAATTACAAGTAAAAATTTAGAGAAATTAAATAATTCTTTGGCCAGTGCATTATGTGTTCAGAGATTTAATAATATTTGTGACCCAAATGAGTTCTACGCCGAGTTCTTTTCACTATTAAACACACAATTTAATGACACTTTTCCACTAAAGACTAAAAGTATTTACACAAAGTTCGTATTTAGTGATTGGGCGACTCCAGGTATTCGTAAAAGCAGGGAAAATCTTTTTGAACTTTATGGCCTAAAGCAACATTATGAATAATACAAGCTTTCATCAATATGTTGCAAAATATTCAAAAATTTTTAAAAGTGTGTGCAAAATAGCTAAAGCTCTTTATATTAGCAATAAAATAAAATCAGCTGATGATAGAATAAAAACTACCTGGCAAATAATAAATAATGAAACAGGTAGGAAAAAACAGCGTAATACTGAATTAAATTTAGAAACTGCACATGGGCCCATCACTTCAGAGGTAGAAATAGCTCAGGAATTTGAAAACTTTTTTGCTAATATTTCCCTTAAAACTACTGAAACTTTAAATTCCTCATCCGCGCTCTCGGCTGCCTTACTTAGAAAGAATGTAAAAGTATGCCCTTTGGAATTTAGGTTCCAACATACAAACCCCCCGGCTGTTATAAAAACTTTTAAAGATCTTAAAATTAAATTAACAGAAGATCTCTGGGGCATGTCTGTAAAAGTCTGTAGATCTATAATCGAAACCATTGCGCCCTATTTAGCTTTTATATTTAACACCAGTGTGGATCAAGGAGTCTTTCCGGATCTCATGAAACACAGTAAAGTAGTTCCTTTGTTCAAATCCGGAGATAGTAAAGAACCCAATAATTATAGGCCTGTGTCAATTCTGCCAGTTCTCAGTAAGGTGTTTGAAAAGTTGATGCTCAATCAAATGTTACGTCACTTTAATAAAAAATCCATCTTTCATGAACAGCAGTACGGTTTCACTAAAGGGCGTTGTACCACTGACGCCGGTGTTACCCTAATAAAGAACATTTTTAACGCCTGGGAGGAAGCACAAGATGCCATTTGAATCTTTTGCGACCTCTCTAAAGCGTTCGATTGCGTGAACCATGAGACACTTTTGCTGAAACTAGAGCACTATGGGATTAGGAATGCAGCTCTTGATTTACTAAGATCATACCTAAAAGATAGAAAGGTTAAAGTTCAAATAAACGGCGTTAACTCATTAGGGTCTGAAATGGCAATGGGCGTTCCTCAAGGTTCGATATTGGGTCCCTTCCTCTTTCTAGTTTACATTAATGATTTACCCCAATTACTTCAAAATCAACCGAAGATGGTGTTATTTGCTGATGACACTTCATTGATCTTTAAAATAGATCGACGATCACAAAATCTTGACGAAGTGAATAACTCTATTCTTCAGGTCCAAGATTGGTTTACGGTAAATAATTTGGTACTAAATGAAAAAAAAACCAAATGTATTAGATTTAAATTACCTAATGTTAGAAGTAGCGAATGTGATATCATATTGAACGGAGAAAAACTGGAATTTATTAATCAAACGGTTTTCCTAGGAATCACTATAGACGAGAAACTGCAATGGGGACCACATATAACCTCTCTGGCGGGGCGGCTAAGCTCGGCCGCTTATGCTGTTAGAAAGATAAGACAGCTAACAGATATAGAAACCGCGCGTTTGGTTTATTTTAGTTACTTCCACAGCATTATGTCGTATGGCATTTTACTGTGGGGTCGGGCTGCTGACATTGAGTCCATCTTTATTTTGCAAAAGAGAGCTGTCAGAGCAATTTATAATCTCCGTCGCCGCGAATCTCTTAGCGAACTATTTAAAAGGATTAATATTATGACGGTACCTTGCCAATTCATTTATGAAAATATTATGTATGTAAGGAAAAATCTACATATTTTTAACAAGATAAGCGATAGACATAATTTTAATACTAGAAATAAAGATAAAATAGATCAACCATTTTTCAGATTATCTAAAGTACATACATCTTTTATGGGGTACTGTGTTAAATGTTACAACAAAATACCTTGTGATATATTGAAATTAAAAGAGAGAAAATTTAAAACACATATTAAAAGTACACTTTGTAAACAAGCATATTACAAGTTAGAGGATTATATCCAGAACAGGAATGCTTGGAAACATGCTGGTCCAGCTCCATAGGACAATCTAGAGTCTAGACAAAATCAAACTGGTTGCTATTTTTATGGTAAAATCTGTTATTTTTATGATATTGATTTTACATTCTGTGATAACCTATACTCACACACTGACTTATTTTTTTAGAAAAACATACTTGTATGATGTTTGTAAATATGTGAACACCACGTATCTATCTAATAATTAAGTTATTTTTCATTGCTTAGTTTTTAATTCGTGTTACCTATTATGGTATAGTAATTTTATTCTAGGTGCATCGTCTTCACATATAATCATATAATTAATGTAATCAAACAAAATATTGTAAAACATTTTTAAAAGAGTACCGGTGGAGTTTCTTGCCCATTCTTCTCCATACGAAACTACCTTTTGGAAGGGGCAACTAGAATCAATTCTATTTTTTTGTAAATTTTGACGTTCAAAAGTGCCTCTTATGTGCCTATTTGAAATAAATGGTTTGACTTTGACACTAAAATCGGTATATGACGAAAAAATACAATATTCCATCAAATTCGTTTATTAATCAAAAAAAAAAAATGATACATCAAACACACTTAGATATAATTATTTTTTACAAAATTTTTGTTTTCTTGTGAAGAACTATGTTCCTTAATAGCGTCTTTTCCTGATGTAATGTTAATATCTTTATTAATAATTACAACTCTTACAATAGGCATAGCTTACGCCTTTACTAACTATCTTGCAGACAGCCTGAGAGTTCTTCTTCCCATTCTTTTCGATAATATTGTAGATATGTTTTTCTTTTTGGACTCGCGCTTGTACTCGGTTCCTAGTCAGACGACATTTGAACGTAATAATAGCACTTCTTAACTTTAAACTTGAAGATACTTTCTCTACAAAGTTAAGAAAATTTATGAAAAAATAAAACTCGAATTCCTGTTTTTATAGACAAGTGAATTCCCCAGCGGGAAACGCCTTAAAGTTGTCAAAAAATAATAGGGGTATACGTACGATAAATCGATTCAAGTTAAATGTCAAAACGGGCCTATTATTTTTTGACAAGTATAGATAAAACATCAAGTTTTAGGATTCAAGGGTATTCCCCAAAATATATGAAACATACCGCAATAACTAACTACTCATCCATACTTGCTGTTGAGGGATTCCCCGTAACTATATTAATGAAATGGGTTGCCAACATAAAAGTGTAAAATCGGTAGAAAATCAGAAGAATTTTCATGTATTGTCTAAAATTGTGGAAAAATCGTTGTATTTCGGTAGGACAGAGCCCATTTAGGTAGAAAAACTGAATAATCGGTTTGAGACCACTAACCGAATCAAAAACAATAAAGTGCCACTTTTTTTTAAATTGGCAATGATTTCGTTCATACATCCGTCCATAACTAACGACTTATCATATTTATTAACTAAAATAGTGTTACTTATTTACCCTCCAAAAAAATATTACTATAAATTAAATTATTAATAAAGACGAATTAAAAATAATACAATTTTAAACGTGATCTCTTAAACAGACCCTTTTAGCGCCAACTAAGTAACTAGTAAATCGGTTTCATAGTTATTGAATTGTTTATTGCGTATACAGAAACGCAGTGACAGTTAACCGACGTTTATCTTTTTATTGAATTATCAATAGATAAAATGAGAATTTATTTGGGAACTTCAGAAACCGGGCAAGTGAATTATTATTTATGGTATGTAAATTCCGGTACAAATGCACGGAATTCACCCAACTTAAACAATTAGTGTTGTGTCCCTTAATTCGGTATGTAAAGTATTTTTCAGGTATGTTTTTTATATTTTTATTTTAAAGATAAGAGTATTTGAAACACATAAATCCATCTTTTTGTTTTTACAAGCTGTAGTTATTTTTATATTTTTTTAAAAGTATTGTTCGTGCTGATTTCTAAAGTAGCCTGAACAGCTTAGGATGTTTGCCACGTTTAACACTTATTTAAAAACAAAATTCAGTAAAGTCAAATAGTCAAATTGGCAGTTAATTTGTTTACATCTCATACTTTAGCGATTTCCGTACCTTAGTTTAAAGTTATAGCTTATTAATAAAATTAATGGATCAAAGACTACTTCTGCTACGTGCTTCATACCGTCAAGTATAAACACCACAACAAATAGCCGACACAAATTGATTGTTAGTAAAAGAAACCTTAAAAAAGAAATGGTGCGAGGAAGTAAACGTTGAGTACTAGTCTGTGCGGCGTCTGTTTTATTGTGAACATCATTTGAACGTAAGTTAAGTTTTCCTGAGGCGATACATCAATGTGATTCGACTTGTACTGTCGGCAGCTGGTGAAAAACTACACTATTTACGTATTTGAATAGAATGATAATAAGTGCTTCATGTAAATTTGTCGTTGACATTGACACTTGACACATACAGAACAACTTAATTATTTAATTACAAGAGGCACTGAAAATTCCCAATTCAGGCTACTTTGGATGACATTTAGAGGTCAAATAAAAGTCAAGTGATTTTAAGTATTTTTGTGAAAATAAATACGATCTTATAATTTTATTAATAGAAAAATAACTCATAAAAGCTTAAAATCTCGAAATGGTTTTGGTAATTTGGTAAATAGGTTAATTTTTACTTTACATACCGAATTGTCGATAATAAGTGATTTTTACGATAAAATAATAAATTATCGTGAGAAATAATAATAAGAAGTGTAGAAGTTTTAGGTTGGACATGCACGTCTGTCGTAACACCACGAAGATCAACCTTACTGCTACGACATAAACGCACTGTCAATGTTAAATTGCTACCACTGATGTGCGATTCAGGTTAAATCAGTCACTAAAGGGAATAAGTAACATAATATAATAATCTGTATTTATTTAAGGTTTTTGTTTAAGGTTTCAACGTTATATTATATCTCACCCCGTTTTCCAACAATTATTGCTTGAAAACATTTTCACCATTGTTTACATTTTCATCTGATACTTTCGAAACAGAGCATACATAACGGTGGTAGAATAGCCGTCTTCGGATCAGTTACAAAAGAAGAAAAAAATACTAAGTTCCATATCTGCTAAAATTATTCCGGCTTACCCTTCTCTATAAAATAAATTAATAACTCGACATTGGTCATGATCGATACTTTCACAACCCTAGAATTAAGTGGTGGGGGTTATGGAGTTGAGACTCGAGTCTTCTCTATGACCGACCGAGGCATTTGTGATTGGCATCCATTTTGTGGAGGTACTTAGAAATACTTTATTTGTTTTGGTGACACTCCAGTTGTTCTCGTGTGTCAGCATTAAATACTATGTCTTGATTCACGCCAGCGAGCGCGCGGCGCCGGCGTCACTGCGTCAGTAGTGCTCTTGTGTTATGCTTATGAAGGAAGTGTTGAATAATTTTGTTTTGTTTGTCACTAAAGTTAATGTTTATAATACAATTCAAACATGGGAGCCCAGGAATCTAAAAAGCCGAATGTCCCACCACAGTAAGTTGTTTTAAGTAGCTACGTACTAGTTTATTTTATGTGTATGGAAAAATAAACGTTTACACATTACAGTATTACAATAAATTTGAGCTATTGAGTGAGTAAGGGTGCGTACCGAATTGCGCTGTAAACGATTTGAGCGCGCTTAAACCCGTTCCATAAAACATGTCGCGTGAAACGTTATAGATGACGTCATAACATACGCCATCTTGCGATAACGCCGACCATGCCCTAAATTAATCAAATCAAATCTTTTTTATTTCACATAATCCTACATGGGCACTTATGAAACGTCAGAAGCTAGGTGTACGGTTCCAAATTGGTCGTTTCCTATGGAGAAAAGCCGGCAAGAAACTCCACGGTTACTCTTTTAAAAAGAGAGGGCTTTAACAATGTTTCCAAGTTACAGTGTTAATAGGTATGGGAGGACAGTGTAGGCCCGTCAACAAGTACCAAGTACTTAACAAAATAAAAGATAGTTTACAAAGCTACAGTCTATGAAGCCTACAACGTTCTCACATTCACAAATTAAACAAGAATCTATATAAAATATTATTATGTAGTAAAATACAAGTTATAAAACCAACGCGATGTGCGTTTACATTAGAGTTGGGGGAGTCTTGGCTGAGTAGTAACCGCGCGGGTCAATAGATATGCGGGGTTAAGCTGCGCTTGCCGCGGTTAGTCTTTAGATGGGTAACCATTTTCATAACATAATTATTGAGACCCCTCGCTCCAGTGTTGTTGTTTTAGCGCATTTGGCGCTAGATCTAGTGCAATTCTAGGGCCTATAACGTTTTTTTTTTCATAACTAAGCGCAAAAAATATGTAGTGGAATCTGGCGGAAAATTTAACATTAGTTGGCAACCCAATATGTGATTTAAAAAAGTAGCTGATACGTTTATTGTTTTGTCTCCCACTTTTTTTCGTGGCCTAAAGCCCACCACAGACGCAGCTATAATATATATTATAGCAAGACATACTACGATATATTTTTCATAGTAATCTTCGAGTGACCTCAGATGGAGCTAAAATATAATATATATTTCTAGTACGCACCAAAAACTACGCAAAAAAAAAAAGCAAACTATATTAATATATATTATAGCTGTGTCGGGCTTCAATGTGAAATATGAAACTAAACGAAATAGTTAAAAAGGTCAAAATAGGACAGATGTGCTATTATTGTGTTGCTCGCTAAACAAAAAAGGTAATTAAGCAAGCTGCGTCCTCAGCCCCTCAAACAAATTCATGTAAAAAATGGAAGGAATTACCTAATTGTCGAAATAAGTGCCGTCAAAAAATAAGTGATGAGCAACGAGCTTATAATTCACAAACGGCCTTATTACAAAAACTGATTTTAAACCCGAGTCTAAGTTGTTAACTTTGTATTAAGAACTTTATCTCACAAAAATAAGGTTCAAAATTCAAAAACGATACGATGGTTTAAACCTGGGTCTGAAGATAAACCTTGTTTTGTAATAAGGCCGAAAGAGTTTTGAAAAATATCCGTGCGTCGAGTTTGCTTTCTAATCCTCCTGGACAAGTGATAATTTTGTAAAACTTTTTGGTTTGAAGAAACCTGGCAGCTCAAGTGGAATTATACAAATACACAAACAATGTTAAAGTACCTACTTGTTGACTGTAAACTCTTACCCCCTCCCCCAAATGTTGAAATGTTGGGGCAGGCCTATGTCCAGCAGTGGCAGTCTTTCGGCTGTAATGTTGACTGTAAAACTCTCAATGTAGTTATACATCACAAGTTTATGATACCAGGGGGCCGATCGTGCTAATTTGGAACGTTAATACTAAAACTAAACCACAACCAAAAACGTTACGTTAGACACATTTCGTATCGCGCTAATCTCAACTGAAACGATTTAGCTTTACTTTGGAATTTACGTTGGAGGAATGATCGATCGAACTTTCAGTATTGGGTAACGTCAAAGCTTTTGTCGCTCAGAAAAAATAGCGCGATACCGTTTCTTACATCAGCTAAACCAAAACTGAACCAAAACCAAAAACGTTCCGTTCGAACGGTAATTATGTTGAGAAATAGCGCGATCGGTCCCCAAGTCGTACACCTATGGATGCAGTTTGAGTAGCAAAAAAATAACCGTAAGAGAAATGCCACAAAATGATTTCTTTGATTTCGCTAGTTTATTGAAAGGTCCCTTAGTAGCCCAAAAAAAAGACGACGACGGAAATATTTTGAAGTGGCATGATCTGAAGTGGCTGAGTTATGACTCTTGAGTATAGCGTCGTAAAATACAAAACATCTCTTTCTAGAGATGAATCATTTAAAGCTCAAAGCGAGCATGGTCGAAAAGTTTGCTGTTTCATCCAGCGGAAGTGAAAACTATTAACAAACGAGTGAGAACGCGATAACATTGAACGAAAAATAATGTGCGGAAATTTCATAAAACTTGTTCCAGGAAATACGTGTTTTTGAGTAAGCCTTACCAGTTTGTGAAATAAATGTTGGTCATTTAGAATCTCCATTACATTTGCAAGGTTTCTATCATCGTAATGTTTTCTTAACATTTACAATTTATGAGTACATTATGAATAGCCAAATTTCAGGTAAAATTTCTGCAAAAAAGCAGATTTTTGCAGGCTTATACTGAATTTGTTTTTTAAAAATTTTATTTTTTGCTTGCATACAAACCTAGATGTAGTGCACAAGATACCTATTGGTTCAAAAATTTCAAAGAAAGATGTGTTATAACGCCATAATCACGTACGAGAATTTGTATGAAAAGTATGTCGGGATGGCCGCTCTTAACTTCGGAACACTCGATGAGATAAAGCATTTAATTTGATGCAGATTACTGACAACCAATAACCACCAATAAGTGTCGAAAAAAAACGTGATATAGGTAACATCACTTTTATCTTGAATGTTTTCATCGATTTTACCAGAATTTAGTAACCACTGACTATACCAAGGATGTTGTGCATGCATTGCATCATAATATATCAACCCATGAGTTGTGTTTCGCCATTTCTTCTCAGGGGTAGTCACATAGGAAATGTCGACAACATCTAGCTTATTTTTTATTTTTTAATATACGTGTTAAAGTGATTCCGATATCCTATTTATAGAATAAACGATTTCATTTCATTTAATATTAAAATTTGACTTACTAAGCATAATTATTATAATTCAAAATTATCCATAGTTTGTTTTAATATTATAAAATGATGTAAATAAGCCAAGTAATTATAGTACGGTAATAAACAATTTTTTGACGTTCAAAGAAACTTAAGTCAGATATTTCAGTAAATAATAATAATAGCCAAAATATCCATACTTTGAAAATGCATGAAAAAAAAATGAAGATAATTTAGTGCATGCATGTGGTTGTGTCTGTGTGTATCTGTCTCATCACCCACTGCAGCAGAGTCTTTACTTAAAGAAAACGTTATGTTTTTCTCAGTTAGTTTGCTCATGGTCTGGCAGTTTGAGTAATTTATGCGGCCTACCCAAATGTCCTTTCTTTGGTATTGTTCGTTGAATCGTTGAGCCCCTTAAGAGGGGCCTTCCCGGTCCGTCTATCGTCGACGCGAGCACGGTCGAAAAGTTTGTCGTTTCATCCAGCGCAAGTGAAAACTATTAACAAACGAGTGAGAAAACGATAACATTGAACGAAAAATAATGTGCGGAATTTTCATAAAACTTGTTCTAGGAAATACTTGTTTTCGAGTAAGCTTTACCAGTTTGTGAAATAAATGTTGGTTATTTAGAATCTCCATTACATTTGCAAGGTTTCTATGGTAATGTTTTCTTAACATTTACAATTTATGAGTACATTATGAATGGCCAAAGTTCAGGTAAAATTTGTGCAAAAAAGCAGATTTTTGCAGGCTTATACTGAATTTGTTTTTCATTTTTTTTTATATTCTGTAAAAATCAAAAATCAAAATCATTTTTTTTTATTTCACATAAACCTACATGGGCACTAAGAAACTCCACGGTTACTCTTTTAAAAAAAAATGGGCTTTAACAATGTTTCCAAGTTACAGTCTTAATAGGTATGGGAGGACAGTGTAGTCCCGTCAACAAGTACCAAGTACTTAATAAATTAGAAGATAGTTTAAAAAGCTACAGTCTATTAAGCATACAACGTTCTCACATTCACAAATTAAAAAAGAATCTATATAAAATATTACTAAAATAATAAAAATAAAAACCTACATATTTAAACCAAATGACAACATTGTCATTGCAACTGTAACAAAACTGAATTAATATTCTGTCCACAAGTCACTAATAAATATTTTAAATTAAAATTGTAGGTTATGTCAAAGTATGTAAAAAAAAGGAATAAAAATCGTAATTTAGGAGCAGTTAATAGACATTTACATAGTTATGCCGTTTATGAGGTACCAGGGAAGCCACATGTGCAGAAGGAATTATTGCCAAACTTCCTTGTCTTCAACGTAGTTCTTAATCTTATAGTATGCTTTTTTGATTACGACACGTTTGATGTGGGTTTTGAACTTTCCATCGCTAAGGTCTATAACCGACTTTGGCAACTTATTTTAGAAGCGGATACTGTTTATAAGAAATGACTTGCTTGTTTTAGTTAATCTAAATTTGGGTATCACAATTTCATGTTTACTACGTGTATTTATATTATGGAAATCGCTTCTTATTTTGAAAAGTCCTAAGTTTTTGCAAACATATAAAATACTTTCAAAGATATAAAGGGAAGGCAGAGTTAGTACATCAATTTCTTTGATTTTTTTTCTAAGAGACTCATGAGAACCCATTAGATCCCCAACCCCAAAGATCGCGCGGATTGCCCTCTTTTGTAAAAATGAAAATTGAATCTACGTCAGCAGCCGATCCCCACATCAGAATGCCATAAGACATAATACTGTGGAAATAAGCAAAGTACACTAACCTAGCTGTGGCAATATCAGTTAACTGCCTTATTTTTCTTACTGCATATGCAGCTGAACTTAAACTACTTGAAAGAGCTCTAATGTGGGCACCCCATTGTAATTTTGAATCTAAAGTAATTCATAGAAATACAGTTTCCGTAATAGCATCTAGTTTCTTGCCGTCAAGTTTTAAATTTAGATTCACTTGGGGTACATTTGTTAATGAAAATTTAAGACATTATGTTTTGTTCGCATTTAGTAAAAGATTATTAGCTGCGAACCATTTTGAAAGAACAGCAAGACTATCGTTTACATGTAAGACATCCGTATCTTTTATATCTATTTTAAAAATAAGGGAAGTGTCATCAGCGAATAGAATTATATTCGATAAGTTAGCCATCATGTAAGGCAGATCATTAATATAAACTAGAAATAGGAAAGGGCCAAGAATTGAACCTTGAGGGACGCCCATCTTTTCTAGAGACCCCAAGGACGTTGCCCCGTTAGCGTTTACTTTTTGCTGCCTGTTTGATAGATAGGAAAAAACAAGATCCAAGCAGCTTGTCCACGAATTCCGTAGTGGTGTAATTTACAGATTAGTGTATTGTGGTCAACGCAGACAAACGCTTTTGAGAGGTCACAGAAATTGGATTCCAAATTGTGACTGATGAGTTTCACTCCTGCGTCAGTCGTCGACCTACCTTTCGTGAAACCAAACTGGCGACTATGTAAAATCCATATATATCCATATCCATATATGAATTAAAATGTGACTACATCTGGTCTAGCATTATTTTTTCGTATATTTTACTTAATGTTGGTAGCACAGATATAGGCCTGTAATTAGAGGGATCACTCTTACTACCCGATTTGAAAATTGGTACTACTTTACTATGTTTCATTAAATCAGGAAACGTACCGCTATCAAAACATTGATTAAATATGCCTGTTAGGACAGGGGCTATTGTGTCAATTATATCTCCAAGAACCTTAACGGAAATTCCCCATAAGTATTCAGTGTTCTTTATGTTAAGACTTTTGAATGCTTTTTTAATATAATATAATATAATATAAGCTTTATTGGTTCTCACAGTATAAAACCTTAAGACTAGAATGCTACAGATTAACAGTGATCGTGATTTTATAGTCACAGTACGTATCGCAACTGGCATCTTAGCTAGATTACAGAGTAACCTGTGTTAAAGATACCAGTCCCATTCCCCTATAAAAACTTAAAATTTCACATCAGATTCCAAGCACTTATACTTTCTAGAATTACTTAACAATGCAAAACAAAAGTAAAATAAAAACAAAAATAATTAAAAACTAATGGAAAATTTTCTTTTATGCGTGCGCGAGTGTTAAAAGAGGTGTATGTAAGTGTGGGTGTAATTGCGTTTAGATATGTGTGTGTGTGTGTATGTATATGTGTATGTGTATGTGTGTGTGTGTGTGTGTGTATGATATGTAGATGTATATTTTAGTATAATTATTTATACTAAACCATTGTACATAAGAGGTTTTCCGTTTCTTGGTAGGTTAGCCCTTGAAGCCATTTTGTAATTCGATTTTTACAATCGCGGCTGGATAGTTGGTTGCATCTGGATAATTTGTTGTACAATGTAGGTGCAAGAAAATAATTGAACCTACTCGAATGGGTAAGGTTACTTTTCCTAGTTACACAAACTATATCTTTTCGCCTTTTGGAGATCTCTTTGTATGGTGTCGCAGAATGCTGAATTAAGACAGTTCTTGCTATGAAGAGTTGTCTCACGGTCAACACTTGACAACTTTTATAAAGTTCGGCAGTTGGCAACATATAATTTTTAAAGTTGCTTACTTTTAAGATAGCTCTCTGAGCTCTTTCTAATTTTAACAACCTTGTTTTTGGCGCACCTCCCCAGGTCGATATGCAATAACTCAGTAACGATTGGCAAAGCGCAAAATATACCTGTTTTAGCAATCGTGTATCAGCTACGTGACGAAGAGTTTTAAAAACATAAATAAGTTTCCTAACTCTATTCTGCAATAACTCAATGTGACGTGAGAAAGAGAGACCATTGTCTAGTGTTACGCCAAGATATTTGGTATTAGTCACTTGAGCTAATTTGGGACAGCTACAGAACTAATAGTGACAACAGAAATGGGCTTGAATTCTAAACTTGGAATGTCTTTATAGAAGTTTTCTTTGAGAAGAGATTCAGCTAATACGGATGATGAGGAGAGAGATTTCGTAACCTCTATTGGGATGTTGGTAAAGAAGTTTTCTAGTGTCTCAGCAACTTTTAACTTATCTGAAATGATTTCATTATTAATTTTTAAAGACAATTCATTCTGATCTCGCTGTTTTGTGTTTCCAGTTTCTTTGGTAATTACCTGCCACACAGCTTTTATTTTATTAGCTTTTTATTTTATTGCTTGCATAGAAACCTAGATATAGTGCAAAGTATGCATCTTTTCATACAAACGCTCGTACGTGATTATGGCGTTGGAACACATCTTTCTTTGAAATTTTTGAACCAATAGGTATCTTGTGCACTATATCTAGGTTTCTATGCAAGCAAAAAATATTTTTTTTGAAAAACATAGTCAGTATAAGCCTGCAAAAATCTACTTTTTTGTACAAATTTAACCTGAACTTTGGCCATTCATAATGTACTCATAAATTGTAAATGTTAAGAAAAAAATACTATAGAAACCTTGCAAATGTAATGGAGATTCTAAGTAATTAACATTTATTTCACAAACTGGTAAAGCTTACTCAAAAACACGTATTTCCTGGAACAAGTTTTATGAAAATTCCGCACATTACTTTCGTTCAATGTTATCGTTTTTCTCACTCGTTTGTTAATAGTTTTCACTTGCGCTGGATGAAACAACAAACTTTTCGACCATGCTCGCGTCGACGATAGACGGACCGGGAAGGGCCCTCTTAAAAGCTGCACGACTACTGACAAATTCGTGCACTGACTGGACAGGTCCCCTCAATCTGTGTGGTTCTTTCATCAAAAGATCATTTCAGGCACCAATTTACATGGTCTTCACATGATCTGACCAAGATTATGTCTGGACTTTAAAAGCGACTGTGACCTCTGAGTTTGTTTCGGCCTTTCTTCTTAGAGTAGTTGGATACAAAACGCCGACCTCATCTAGTTTTTTTTTTTTAAATATGATTGACGTGTAAAAGTGTTTGTACAAACCCATTACAGGAATAAATTATTTATAATTTAATTAATTAAATCATTTTGTAAATAATATAAACAATATACGCCCCAAAATCGATCCTTGGGGTACACCCGCTACTATATCTTGCATAGAAGATTTATTGCAATTGCTGTTACCATTAGCTTGCTTAATACTAATATCTACATACATTTTCCTGTTATTTAAATAGATGAGAAAAGTTGTAAAGTTTTTCCTCTCATACCATCTTCAATCTAATAAGTATATTTATTTTGGATCAAATGCAAATATTTTTAACAAACATTAATTATTTTACTGCATAACAAACAGTTCGGTTTTACAAGGGGTTCGTCGACAACTGATTATGCCATATTTATAATGCAAGGGAGGATAAATGCTATGGTTTGGGCATCTTTTGCGATTTGTCTAAGGCGTTCGATTGTGTTCTTCATGAAACATTCATCAGGAAACTGCACCACTACGGAATCCGAAAGGCCTCTCTAAACCTTCATATTTAAGTTATAGGATTCAGTGAGTTTATGTTAACGGAAAAAGATCACCCGGATCTTTAGTAAGAATGGGGTCCCCCAGGGCTATATTTTTGCCCCATTTTTGTTTCTTATTTTTATCTCTTATAGGATCATGATTTAATTTTGTTTGACTTTTACCAAGGCGCTATTTACATTATCAAATGTAAATAGCGCCTTGGTAAAAGTAGTTAACTGGTTTAATGTTAATAACCTGCTTCTTAACCTCATGTTAGACAAGTAAAAACTCGTGTGCTCATAAAGGGTGAAGAGTTGAAACCCGAAGATACCACCCACAGGGTTCTTAGGCATAACTTTGGATGCCAAGCTTCAATAGATAAATTGACAAAAAAGCTTAGCACTGCTACGCCGTTAGAAAAATTCGTTATTTTACTGATTTAGGAGACAGTCCGTATAGTATAATTTAGTTATTGTCATAGTGTGATGTCGTACGGTATTCTGTTGTGGGGAAATGCTGCCGATATTCAGACAATTTTTATTTTACAAAAAAGACATTTTGTTCAATTTATAAATAAGTTCCAGACTAACTCCTTAAGAGGCAAATTTATTCATTTTAATATAATGACTGTCTTCTCAGTATAATTAAGAACATCTTTTGTATGCACATAAAAATATTAATCTGTTTAAAAAATTCTGTGATATCCATAATGTAAATGTGTATATGTGTGTGTATGTGAGTATGTATTGTGTGTGTGTGTGTATGTGTTCTTTTTTGCGTCATGTTTACCGCAAATAAACGTATTTTCTTTCTTTCTTCTTCTTCTTTCTTCTAAATACTAGGAACAAACACTATTACTATTCCTTTAACCAGGCTCAAAATTATAAGTGGTTCGTTTAGATGCGAATGTATATGTTTTTATAATAAACTCACACATTCAAGAACTAAGCCATAATAAATTCAAATGTGTTTTAAAGCGGAAACTTTGCCAGAAAGCCTATTTATAGTGAGAGCTATACTAGTATTAGAGGTGTTTGTTCTGTTTTGTGACTTCCACACGGCGTTTTCGCGGGCAAAAGCTATTCTAGGATGATATCACAAAACTACATTTAGATTTCAATAGCCTAATATTTTTCTAAATCGTGTCTTTTCTTTTCAGGCTGCAAATGTCTGATACTCGGGTAAAGCAGCTCCTCGAAGCCCATAGAAAGGAATACGACAGAAAACAGGCGAAAGAGGGCTTTATCACCACGCAGAGAAAACTTCAGAAAGTGGCCAATACTGCAGCCGAACAGAGGCAAAATCATAACGAGGACATTATTGCCGCACAGAGAAAACTGCAAGAAGAGGCCGCTAGTATAGCTGCGCAGAGAAAACTCCAGGAGAAAGCCTTTATTAACGCGCAGAAAAATCTCAAGGAGGAGGCCGCTACTTTAGCTGCGCAGAGAAAACTACAGGAAGAGGCCTTTATTGCCGCACATAGAAAACTGCAAGAGAAAATGGCCGCGCAGAGAAAATCCCAAGAAGAGGCCTTTTTTACCGTACAGAGAAAACTACAGAACGAAGCTGCTAAAGCAGCCACGCAGAGAAAACTCCAGGAAGAAGCCTTAATGGCCGTGCAGAGAACATTCCAAAAAGAGGCCTTTTTTACCGCACAAAGAAAACTACAAGAAGAGGCTACTGAGAGAAAACACCAAGAAGAGGCTGCTAAAAGAGCACTCCAAGAAGAGGCTACTAAGAGAAAACACCAAGAAGAGGCCGCTACGAAAAGACAACAAGAAGAAGCCGCTCAGAGAGCATTCCAAGAAAAGGCTGCTATGAAAAACCAACAAGAAAAGGTCACTCAGAGAGCATTCCAAGAAAAAGCTGCTATGAAAAAGCAACAAGAAGAGGCCGCACAGAGAGCATTCCAAGAAAAGGCTGCTATAAAAAAGCAACAAGAAGAGTGCACTCAGAGAGCTTACCAAGAAAAGGCTGCTATGAAAAAGCAACCAGAAGAGGCCGCTCAGAGAGCACTCCAAGAAAAGGCTGCTCTCAAAAAGCAACAAGAAGAGGCCGCCCAGAGAGCATTCCAAGAAAAGGCTGCTATGAAAAAGCAACAAGAAGAGGCCGCCCAGAGAGCATTCCAAGAAAAGGCTGCTATGAAAAAGCAACAAGAAGAGGCCGTTCAGAGAGCACTCCAAGAAAAGGCTGCTATGAAAAACGAACAAGAAGAGGCCGCTCAGAGAGCATTCCAAGGAGAGGCTACTATGAAAAATGAACAAGAAGAGGCCGCTCAGAGAGCATTCCAAGGAGAGGCCACTACGAGGTAGAATTTTAAAATAAAAATGAATAATTCTATAAAATTGGGTATTAATAGAACTTGTTCTTGACGTACCCGGAAAAGGTAAAAGCCAAAGATGAATGGAAAAGTTCGGGGCGACCATTGCCCAGCAGCAGGTTAAAAATATAGGTTACAGTTAAATACCACCTTTATATTATGTCACTAGCGACCCGCCCCTGTTCCCACGGTTTGTTTGTACACCTTGACAATGTATCGAGATTTCTATATTTAAAGCAATTTTAATATTAATGTTCTACAGTTCTATACAGATAAACCTTCCGGGACAATTTCTCTAAAATAATGATGGTGAAAATTCTCTAAATGTTGAGTTTGGGCGCCAAATTTTTAAAGAAAGAAATTTACGTTTTTGATGACATTGCTTGAGTTTAGCTAAAGAAGAGTACGAAACTCATAGTACATAATATACACCTATACTTATTGAAATTGCACATATATTATATTTAATAAAATACTCGTGTAACACTATTATAGAGTGCTACAAGGATTTTATGGCATCTTTTAATTTTTCGTTTGGGAACTTTCTGGATTTCATCATTGTACATTTTTTTGTTAACAGCTATTTGCCAGCCCCAATTCCAGAGTACTTTTTATTTAAAGTGCCACGTCGAGAGCCATTTCCAAGATCCCAGTCGGTTAGCAGGTACGTCCAAAAGTCCCAGATATTTATAATATCTACAGTCTCTCTTTTGTAGGGGCTAGTGCCTAAATAATAAGAGCCACACGGTTCGATTGAAAGTGCTAGGCAACGCTTGCCGAGAACCATACATTAATTACGCACCGAGATCCCTCCGTGCCTCGTTGGCAACATATAATTTTTAAAGTTGCTTACTTTTAAGATAGCTCTCTGAGCTCTTTCTAATTTTAACAACCTTGTTTTTGGCGCACCTCCCCAGGTCGATATGCAATAACTCAGTAACGATTGGCAAAGCGCAAAATATACCTGTTTTAGCAATCGTGTATCAGCTACGTGACGAAGAGTTTTAAAAACATAAATAAGTTTCCTAACTCTATTCTGCAATAACTCAATGTGACGTGAGAAAGAGAGACCATTGTCTAGTGTTACGCCAAGATATTTGGTATTAGTCACTTGAGCTAATTTGGGACAGCTACAGAACTAATAGTGACAACAGAAATGGGCTTGAATTCTAAACTTGGAATGTCTTTATAGAAGTTTTCTTTGAGAAGAGATTCAGCTAATACGGATGATGAGGAGAGAGATTTCGTAACCTCTATTGGGATGTTGGTAAAGAAGTTTTCTAGTGTCTCAGCAACTTTTAACTTATCTGAAATGATTTCATTATTAATTTTTAAAGACAATTCATTCTGATCTCGCTGTTTTGTGTTTCCAGTTTCTTTGGTAATTACCTGCCACACAGCTTTTATTTTATTAGCTTTTTATTTTATTGCTTGCATAGAAACCTAGATATAGTGCAAAGTATGCATCTTTTCATACAAACGCTCGTACGTGATTATGGCGTTGGAACACATCTTTCTTTGAAATTTTTGAACCAATAGGTATCTTGTGCACTATATCTAGGTTTCTATGCAAGCAAAAAATATTTTTTTTGAAAAACATAGTCAGTATAAGCCTGCAAAAATCTACTTTTTTGTACAAATTTAACCTGAACTTTGGCCATTCATAATGTACTCATAAATTGTAAATGTTAAGAAAAAAATACTATAGAAACCTTGCAAATGTAATGGAGATTCTAAGTAATTAACATTTATTTCACAAACTGGTAAAGCTTACTCAAAAACACGTATTTCCTGGAACAAGTTTTATGAAAATTCCGCACATTACTTTCGTTCAATGTTATCGTTTTTCTCACTCGTTTGTTAATAGTTTTCACTTGCGCTGGATGAAACAACAAACTTTTCGACCATGCTCGCGTCGACGATAGACGGACCGGGAAGGGCCCTCTTAAAAGCTGCACGACTACTGACAAATTCGTGCACTGACTGGACAGGTCCCCTCAATCTGTGTGGTTCTTTCATCAAAAGATCATTTCAGGCACCAATTTACATGGTCTTCACATGATCTGACCAAGATTATGTCTGGACTTTAAAAGCGACTGTGACCTCTGAGTTTGTTTCGGCCTTTCTTCTTAGAGTAGTTGGATACAAAACGCCGACCTCATCTAGTTTTTTTTTTTTAAATATGATTGACGTGTAAAAGTGTTTGTACAAACCCATTACAGGAATAAATTATTTATAATTTAATTAATTAAATCATTTTGTAAATAATATAAACAATATACGCCCCAAAATCGATCCTTGGGGTACACCCGCTACTATATCTTGCATAGAAGATTTATTGCAATTGCTGTTACCATTAGCTTGCTTAATACTAATATCTACATACATTTTCCTGTTATTTAAATAGATGAGAAAAGTTGTAAAGTTTTTCCTCTCATACCATCTTCAATCTAATAAGTATATTTATTTTGGATCAAATGCAAATATTTTTAACAAACATTAATTATTTTACTGCATAACAAACAGTTCGGTTTTACAAGGGGTTCGTCGACAACTGATTATGCCATATTTATAATGCAAGGGAGGATAAATGCTATGGTTTGGGCATCTTTTGCGATTTGTCTAAGGCGTTCGATTGTGTTCTTCATGAAACATTCATCAGGAAACTGCACCACTACGGAATCCGAAAGGCCTCTCTAAACCTTCATATTTAAGTTATAGGATTCAGTGAGTTTATGTTAACGGAAAAAGATCACCCGGATCTTTAGTAAGAATGGGGTCCCCCAGGGCTATATTTTTGCCCCATTTTTGTTTCTTATTTTTATCTCTTATAGGATCATGATTTAATTTTGTTTGACTTTTACCAAGGCGCTATTTACATTATCAAATGTAAATAGCGCCTTGGTAAAAGTAGTTAACTGGTTTAATGTTAATAACCTGCTTCTTAACCTCATGTTAGACAAGTAAAAACTCGTGTGCTCATAAAGGGTGAAGAGTTGAAACCCGAAGATACCACCCACAGGGTTCTTAGGCATAACTTTGGATGCCAAGCTTCAATAGATAAATTGACAAAAAAGCTTAGCACTGCTACGCCGTTAGAAAAATTCGTTATTTTACTGATTTAGGAGACAGTCCGTATAGTATAATTTAGTTATTGTCATAGTGTGATGTCGTACGGTATTCTGTTGTGGGGAAATGCTGCCGATATTCAGACAATTTTTATTTTACAAAAAAGACATTTTGTTCAATTTATAAATAAGTTCCAGACTAACTCCTTAAGAGGCAAATTTATTCATTTTAATATAATGACTGTCTTCTCAGTATAATTAAGAACATCTTTTGTATGCACATAAAAATATTAATCTGTTTAAAAAATTCTGTGATATCCATAATGTAAATGTGTATATGTGTGTGTATGTGAGTATGTATTGTGTGTGTGTGTGTATGTGTTCTTTTTTGCGTCATGTTTACCGCAAATAAACGTATTTTCTTTCTTTCTTCTTCTTCTTTCTTCTAAATACTAGGAACAAACACTATTACTATTCCTTTAACCAGGCTCAAAATTATAAGTGGTTCGTTTAGATGCGAATGTATATGTTTTTATAATAAACTCACACATTCAAGAACTAAGCCATAATAAATTCAAATGTGTTTTAAAGCGGAAACTTTGCCAGAAAGCCTATTTATAGTGAGAGCTATACTAGTATTAGAGGTGTTTGTTCTGTTTTGTGACTTCCACACGGCGTTTTCGCGGGCAAAAGCTATTCTAGGATGATATCACAAAACTACATTTAGATTTCAATAGCCTAATATTTTTCTAAATCGTGTCTTTTCTTTTCAGGCTGCAAATGTCTGATACTCGGGTAAAGCAGCTCCTCGAAGCCCATAGAAAGGAATACGACAGAAAACAGGCGAAAGAGGGCTTTATCACCACGCAGAGAAAACTTCAGAAAGTGGCCAATACTGCAGCCGAACAGAGGCAAAATCATAACGAGGACATTATTGCCGCACAGAGAAAACTGCAAGAAGAGGCCGCTAGTATAGCTGCGCAGAGAAAACTCCAGGAGAAAGCCTTTATTAACGCGCAGAAAAATCTCAAGGAGGAGGCCGCTACTTTAGCTGCGCAGAGAAAACTACAGGAAGAGGCCTTTATTGCCGCACATAGAAAACTGCAAGAGAAAATGGCCGCGCAGAGAAAATCCCAAGAAGAGGCCTTTTTTACCGTACAGAGAAAACTACAGAACGAAGCTGCTAAAGCAGCCACGCAGAGAAAACTCCAGGAAGAAGCCTTAATGGCCGTGCAGAGAACATTCCAAAAAGAGGCCTTTTTTACCGCACAAAGAAAACTACAAGAAGAGGCTACTGAGAGAAAACACCAAGAAGAGGCTGCTAAAAGAGCACTCCAAGAAGAGGCTACTAAGAGAAAACACCAAGAAGAGGCCGCTACGAAAAGACAACAAGAAGAAGCCGCTCAGAGAGCATTCCAAGAAAAGGCTGCTATGAAAAACCAACAAGAAAAGGTCACTCAGAGAGCATTCCAAGAAAAAGCTGCTATGAAAAAGCAACAAGAAGAGGCCGCACAGAGAGCATTCCAAGAAAAGGCTGCTATAAAAAAGCAACAAGAAGAGTGCACTCAGAGAGCTTACCAAGAAAAGGCTGCTATGAAAAAGCAACCAGAAGAGGCCGCTCAGAGAGCACTCCAAGAAAAGGCTGCTCTCAAAAAGCAACAAGAAGAGGCCGCCCAGAGAGCATTCCAAGAAAAGGCTGCTATGAAAAAGCAACAAGAAGAGGCCGCCCAGAGAGCATTCCAAGAAAAGGCTGCTATGAAAAAGCAACAAGAAGAGGCCGTTCAGAGAGCACTCCAAGAAAAGGCTGCTATGAAAAACGAACAAGAAGAGGCCGCTCAGAGAGCATTCCAAGGAGAGGCTACTATGAAAAATGAACAAGAAGAGGCCGCTCAGAGAGCATTCCAAGGAGAGGCCACTACGAGGTAGAATTTTAAAATAAAAATGAATAATTCTATAAAATTGGGTATTAATAGAACTTGTTCTTGACGTACCCGGAAAAGGTAAAAGCCAAAGATGAATGGAAAAGTTCGGGGCGACCATTGCCCAGCAGCAGGTTAAAAATATAGGTTACAGTTAAATACCACCTTTATATTATGTCACTAGCGACCCGCCCCTGTTCCCACGGTTTGTTTGTACACCTTGACAATGTATCGAGATTTCTATATTTAAAGCAATTTTAATATTAATGTTCTACAGTTCTATACAGATAAACCTTCCGGGACAATTTCTCTAAAATAATGATGGTGAAAATTCTCTAAATGTTGAGTTTGGGCGCCAAATTTTTAAAGAAAGAAATTTACGTTTTTGATGACATTGCTTGAGTTTAGCTAAAGAAGAGTACGAAACTCATAGTACATAATATACACCTATACTTATTGAAATTGCACATATATTATATTTAATAAAATACTCGTGTAACACTATTATAGAGTGCTACAAGGATTTTATGGCATCTTTTAATTTTTCGTTTGGGAACTTTCTGGATTTCATCATTGTACATTTTTTTGTTAACAGCTATTTGCCAGCCCCAATTCCAGAGTACTTTTTATTTAAAGTGCCACGTCGAGAGCCATTTCCAAGATCCCAGTCGGTTAGCAGGTACGTCCAAAAGTCCCAGATATTTATAATATCTACAGTCTCTCTTTTGTAGGGGCTAGTGCCTAAATAATAAGAGCCACACGGTTCGATTGAAAGTGCTAGGCAACGCTTGCCGAGAACCATACATTAATTACGCACCGAGATCCCTCCGTGCCTCGTAACGCACGATAGGCCGTTGGTCTCGGCCATAGAAATATTAAAAACTGGAGAAGTGGCAAGGGGGCGTGTCTGTGTCCGCGCGACGTGATCGAAACGCTCATGTCGCAGGCAAATGGTCGTTTCTGCGGACTAGTGCGACTTCTACCGCGATCGTGACAACATTTAAGATTGCCGTGTTGTTCAGTGGTTTCTTATAAAAACCAAAGCCAATAACTTTATAAATCAAGGAATTACTTAACATATTTAAGTAAAAGTATTTGATTCTATGAAAAACAACAAATGGACAAACTGAAGACACCGGGTTCGATACATTTTCAAATAACGGGCATATCTACCTACCATTACCTTAACTCACACACTGATATTCATTATTTTAGGAAAACAATTTTTTTTTTTTACTTTGTTTGTAAATATGTGAGTACCATGTATCTATCACATAATTAATTTATTTCATTGCTTCATTATTAATTCTTTTACCTATTGTGTTATAGTAATTTTATTCTAGGTACATCGTCTTCACATATCATTATATAATTGATGTACCAATACAAAATATTGTAAAACATTTTAAAAGAGTAACGGTGGAGTTTCTTGCCCATTCTTCTCCATACGAAGCTACCTTTTGGAAGGGGCGACTAGAATCAATTCTATTTTATTTGTAAATTTTGACGTTCAAAAGTGCCATCTATGTGCCTATTTGAAATAAATAATTTGACTTTGATCTTCTCCTTTCTTATATATATGCTGTACCGGTACAGCGTCCTATTAATTGTTTGCTGCACCGGACGACGTCAATACGTCGGCGCCGGCTGTCACTGAAAACCAGCACTGGGGCTCTGTCTTGTATAGGGTCGCAGCATAATGCTGAGTGATAGCCGTTTTGCGTGGATGTGACGCATGTTCCCTCACCTTTTATTATTTTTGTGTTTATGTTCTTTTTTGCGTCATGTTTACCGCAAATAAACGTATTTTCTTTCTTTCTTTCTTCTTCTATATGGTCCCGGCTATCATAGGACCTTGGACCGGCTTGACGGTCGTTATAATAATAAATAAAACATGTGAAATACTGGTATTGCTGAATACCAGTGCATCCGGTTAGTGCGTTTGTTCACCGCAGCCGTCACCGGGACGTCACCGAGAACGAGATGACCGCGCCCGTAGTAGCGATACATACATAACTATGTTCTATGGCCGCGTGTCTCAACCTAACTTGAGTGATTGATTTTTGAATTTAAAAATGCTTTTAGCTCTGATCCCATCCATGCTAATATTATTAATGTGAAAGTAACTCTTGTCTGTCTGCGTATTTGTGTGTCTGTTACCTTTTCATGCCTTAACGGCTAAACGGATTTCGATGAAATTTGGCACACAGGTAAACCATGAGATATTTTTTATCCCAGTACTACGATCCGACCTTAATGCTTGCGAAACCGCGGGTAAACCCTAGTTTTATATATTATTAAAATACATCTTATTTCTGGACAGACCTCGCGAGTTGCCCAAAGAAGCTGATGTTTTACGTTACTGCTCTACCTGCTACACAAGATCCGAAATGAAAATGTTTGAGTGCGAATATGGGCACGGCTCCTGCAATAACTGCAAGAATAATGGGCGAGCATGTGGCATCTGCAGAAGGAATCTTACCGACCGGAGGAGTTATGACATTGAAAATCATTGTCCACAGGTATTTAATTAATAATTTTCCATAAGTAAAAAAAATATATAAGTATACTATGTACCCGTTTTCACCATCACTAGAAAACACCTTACCTAGTGAAAAAAACATTTTCACGAACACGTCTAAATTAATGTCTAAAATTCTAAATAAAACCGCGTTTTTAGACTTTTTACTTTCGGTGCTGAGCCGAGCGTTGAAAAACCCAATAGCGCGCTTTTATTTAGGCATTCATTTAGGTACTTATCACTTAGTGTAAAGTGGTAAAGGTGTAATTGCCTCTAAGTGGCCGAGCGAAATGGGGGACGATCTCGCATCACCACTCGCAGAAAGGACCGGTACATACAAATACTGCTCGACAGAATCGTACCATGACCGCAATAATGTTGGCTACGAGGCTTCCACAGCTTTTCAGCCTGGCTGATAAACGACCAAACCATCCGAAATCGTTTACGTGAAGTGGGTCTGCGTTCCCAAAGGCCGCTGAGAGTTCCACCTATAGCACCCCGCAATCGCAAGGCCCGTTTACAATTGGCTCGCGAACACAGAAATTGGGAGGAAGAAGTATGCTCCAAAGAAGGGCCCTGCCGAGTACCCCACAACAACTTTTTGACTTGTTAGAAAGCACGTGGGCGGCCATTCCTCAAAGTGATTTTGAAGAACTGATGTTAAGCATGCCAAATCGCTGTGATTGTGTGATTATTTTTTTTATCTTGACAATAAAATTTAAAACATCCTCATTTTTGCTATTTTTGCCATTTAATTGACGACATTAACTTAGGTAAATTTTCCAAAAATTGCAATTTTTCTTAATTTTTACAAAATATAGGAATAAGTTGTTAACTTAAACAGGATTAAAGTAAGAAGCCAGTCTGGAAGACTAGATTTGGTAAATATTAATTGGGTGTTTTTTGTAGTTAAAAATATACTAAACACACACACCCCAGACCCTAGACACTTTTGATGTGTGTATTTCAAAATCACAGACCCCCATTTATTAAAATATTCTGACCTTATAAATGCAAAGAATGCTCTTGCCAAACGAAGTTTTGTTCCTGAATTACACTTTTATCATAGGTAAAACTTCACTTTATTATTTTTCAGACCATAGTGCCATGCCCTCATGCATTGCAAGGTTGTGTGCTGCATATAAAGAGAGCAGACATGGAGAATCATGTGCAAGAGTGTCCTTTCAAAGAACACGATTGTCCCCTAGCTGCCGTATTTGGAAACTGTGGATGGTTCGGTAAGATTTAATTTTACAGTAATATTTGAATGGCCCGCGTGGTGGATTAGCACACTTGATCTCACAGAGAGGTAGCCTGTGTCCTTGCTGTGGGAACCTTAGGGAGATTATAATGATGATTTAAATAGCCTCTTTACCTGCCTTGCATAACTGAATCCCTTTGGCCGCTCCATTAAAATTTTACATTGTATGTTCATGGTGTATTCAATGATGATTTCAGGTCAAATAAGTGAACTATCGAGTCATTTCGCCGACATACATCCAAATAACCTTCTTACTAAAGTGGGTTCGGAGTTGCATCTTCGAAACATCCACAGGAACTGTCGATACATCCGTCTTGAATCTTGTCAAGGCAAACGTTTTATTTTCCACCTGAAAGTATCCAATAACGACAGCAAAGTCTACATGGCCGTTCAGCTTATCGGCACGAAATTATGCGCTAGAAAGTGGCTGTACGAAATACGCGTCTACAACAAAAGCGAAAACCGCAGAAAATATATATACACAGACACGTGTCGATCCACTGTCGAAGATATGGATGACGTGTTCAGGTCAGGAGAGTGTGCAGTCTTGCCATTGTGGTACGCTAACACATTTTTCAACAAAGAATTTGAATTGAATTTCAAGTTTTTCATTAAGAACCTACGATAACAGGAGAGGTTTTGATGGAAACTAGCGCGTTAGAGGTGAGACCATAGAATTAAAAAAAAACACGTGATTTTTTGTATATTATGTATTTGTGTGAAACTTCTTAAAAAATAAGGAATAAAAGAGATTTAGTGTGACAGACAGAGAGTTATATCTTTCTTCTCTCTCATGTAACGAAATGTGCTTAAGGGGGATGCGCTAAGGTAGCCCGCGAAATTCAAATTTTATTACCTTTTTTTTGCAATTTGTAGGTCAGTAACAGGTTGTATGTTGATCTAAATATGATTCGCGGCTGTAACAAATATGGCTTTACAGAATTATAATCATTAAAATTAGCATTACAACTCTCTAAGTTCATAAAATCCTACTGAATGATTATTTCAGAAATAGTCATTCAATAGGATTTTTTGAAGAGAGTTAGTTGTATGGCCGATTCTAATGATTATAATTCTGTAAAGCCATATTTGTTACGGCCGCGCGTCCTTGAAATTCACTCCAACAAACACTCAATTTAAATATATATCTCTATATATTATATAATGCTATATAATAGATATAGTAGATACTCGTACATTTTCTATTTCCTAGAGAACGTCAGGATTGAGGAGCCACATTATTATTATTTTGGTTTCTAAATTTAATTCTAATCTGTCCTTTCTTTGGTATTGTTCGTCGAATCGCTGAGCTCCTTAAGTTTTGAGTTGAGCTGCACGATAACTGACAAATGCGTGCACTGACTGGACAGGTCCATTCAAATCTGTGTGGTTCTTTCGTCAAAAGACCATGTCAGACACCAATCTACATGGTTCTCAATTGATCTGACCACATTGACATTGATTAATTTTATATATACAATGACATGAATATTTACTTTGTTTAGTATTATATTGTTTTAAGTATTGTAAATGTGAAGACTATGTGGGTTATTGTTCATTTTTCTTTTTTTTCTCAGTTAGTTTTTATCATAGTCTGGCAGTTTGAGTGATTTTATGCGGCCTACCCAAATGTCCTTTCTTTGGTATTGTTCGTTGAATCGTTAGAGCTCCTTAAGTTCTTAGTTGAGCTGCACGACTACTGACAAATGCGTGCACTGACTGGACAGGTCCCCTCAACCTGTGTGGTTCTTTCGTCAAAAGATCATTTCAGAAACCAATCTACATGGTCTTCACATGATCTGACCAAGATTATGTCTGGACTTTAAAAAGAGACTGTGACCTCTGAGTTTGTTTCGGCCTTTCTTCTCAGAGTAGTCGGATACGAAACGCCGACCTCATCTAGTTTTTTTAAATATGATTGACGTGTAAAAGTGTTTGTACAAACCTACTTACAGAAATAAATCATTTATCATTTATTTATCATTTATCATTATCATTAATTTGCTCAGGTTATACCTGATATTTTTAAAATCTCACGGGTGTGAACCATGATGAGATTCTAGTTATTATTCTGACAAGGTAAATTGCTCTGTACTGCAGTGAAATTATTATCCAAGTCTAGCTGTACATTTTTTCTTACAATGCGGTAGGTATTTAATGTAGCAGCTTTTTGTAGTGTTAGGTATGCGTATTTGGCTAGATTTGGTGCATTAAAACTATTGAATATTTGTTTCGGGATATGAAAAACTATTACTATTGTTATATTGATTTCTTTGACATATCTCGGGACACTGGGGTCTCGGACCTTTGGAAGGCGTACGAGGGGCCGAAGCCAACTCGCAGAGGCCCGTTAAGATGCTTTATTATATACACTTAGCCTATTTTACACTTTATAAAATGTGTTTAGATATCACCAAAGCTATTTAGTTTTTCCATTTTATTTTTATATTAACAATTAGAATACATAGATGTATTCTAATTGGTTAATATTGCTACTAAATTATTCTAAAAATCCGTTTTAATTGGCTGATTACTTTCCAAAAAACAGCGCGTTGAAGTTTATAGATTTTTATCACAAATCAAAGCTTTGTAGCTATTTCATATTCAGTCGTACAAAACCCAATTTTATAAAATTGGGTTTTGTACGACTGAATCTGCACTATAGTGCAGATTACGCATACATACTACAAAATCCTACCAAATTTTCAAAAGTATCTATCGGCTAGTTTTCGAGTTCCAAGGTACTGGTACTTAAACGTCCTGTACCTTTTTAAGGGTTTTACTACAAATTCCAGGATCGGGCCTACAATATCGGCAAATTTAGAATAGAATAGAATAGAATACCCTTTATTATGCACACCATAAAAGTTACAGATATAAATGTTGAAATTTACTACAAAATATTGGAAGTACCTACGTACCCGCGTTTAAATATGAGACATGGCTCGTCAATCCATACGGTGGACACTAGGTATTCACTTTGCAACTGTTACTCATTTTGTTTTTGCCATCATGAAATCATTTTGTCATTGCAGACTATTCCGAGGAAGAGGAAGAAAACAATGGTTCGAGAGGATCATGTACATCGCATATAGACGAGAGAGAGAACAACTCCGGGACACAACGATCAACGTACATTCTCTAACGAATAATACATACTACATACATAAACAATATACATTGCTGTGATTGCGTACCTACTATAGGTACTTCTCTGCCTCCCCCTTTCAATATAAGCGTGATGTTATGTTATTATGTGGAGTTTCTTGCTGGTAACGACAAATTGGAACTGTGTACCGAAAATATGACAGATAGAAATCATTTACATTTTGTATAATATGACTGTATAATTATGTACCGTCATTATTACCTACTACCTATTAAAACTATAATTAGAAAAAATTGTAAAAACTAATTGATTTTAAAAGAGAAACCGTGGAGTTTCTTGCCAGCTCTTCTCCATAGGAAACGACCACACCAATCAATCGATTGACTGGTGTGGTAACACCCTTATGAAACGTCAGAAGCTAGGCGCTCGGTTCGGTTCGGTTTTTTTGAACACCCTAAGTGCCCATGTAGGTATACGTGAAATTAAATATTTTGATTTTGTAGATATGACTGCACAAGGATCATTTGGCGCTTGGCCAGCATCAGAACTAACGCCGTTATCTTAATTTTTCAATACAATTTTAAATGTTTACCAACAGCCCTGTCAATGGTAATCAAAAGCCAAAAAATCCTTGTAGCAGTAGTATTATAAGTTGCGTGTATTATTATGATATTATTATGACATTGCATGTATTATTATTATATTATTTTGACATTGTGCTGTGATTATTAGAATTACATAATAAGGATTATGATTGTTATTATATCATTATCACCTACATTACCTTTTCCCAACTAAGTTAGGGTCGGCTTCCAGTCTAACAGGATGCAGCTGAATACCTGCCAGTATTTTACATGGAGCCACTGTTTATCTGACCTCCACAACCAAGTTACTGGGTAACAGGATACCCTTTGGTGAGCCTTGTTGCGAGTCTTTCGGGCTTCGGACGAAAAAACCTACATTTTTTCAGTAAGATTAGTGACAGGCATAATTTTAGCACTAGAAATAGGAACAAATTAGATCAACCACGTTTCAGATTTTCAAAAGTACATACACTTTTTTTATGGGGTACTGTGTTAAATGTTATAATAAAATACCATTAGATATTCTTCAACTAAATGAGAAGAAATTTAAAACATGCATTAAACGCACACTATGTAGACAAGCATATTATAAGTTGGATGATTATATTGTAGATAAAAATGCTTGGCTTAATGCTAGTCCTGCTTCATAACCAGTTGGGCTCACTTGTTAAAATATTTTAATATTTGGAAGAGATGCTTCCCCCTTCTTGTTTTAGGGTTCCGTACCCAAAGGGTAAAGCGGGAACCCTATTACTAAGGCTCCACCGTCTGTCTGTCTGTCTGTCCGTCTGTCACCAGGGTGTATCTCATGAACCGTGATATTTAGACAGTTGAAATTTTCAAAGATGATGTGTTTCTGATGCCGCTATAGCAACAAATCCTAAAAACCAGAATAACATAAATATTTAAAGGGGCTCTCATACAACAAACGTGATTTTTTTTGCCGTTTTTATAGACAATGGAACCCTTCGAGTGCGAGTCATACTCACACTTGGCCGGTTTTTTTTTGTTCTGACATTACAATCTTATCGTTTAATTTTACATAAAAATACTTATTCAAGTTTTAGTTATTGAATACTTCAATAGGTAATAATGATTATCCTTTTGCTAGTAAAATTTTATTAATCATTGAAATACTTTGCAAGCTATAGTTTTCTATAATTTAAAAGCATTTTTAGGGTTCCGCAGTCAACAAGGAACCCTTATAGTTTTGCTATGTCCGTCTGTTTGTCTGTCAGTCCGTCAGTCCTTCCTGATGTCCCCAGCTTAGCTCAGAGACGCTTAGTACTAGAAAGCTGTAATTTGGTATGGGATATTAATCACGCAGACAGTCTTAAAAGAAAACCTTGAAAAAACATTTTTTTTAGAGTACCCTTGTACATAAAATGGGGATGATGATTTTTTCTCTCGTTTATCCTATAGTGTGGGGTACCGTGTTGGACAGGCCGTTCAAAAATATTGTGGGTCTGTGAAAACCATTTTTCAATTCAGGGATCCGTTTGCGTAATATTAAGCTTTAAATAAAAAAGTGCTATTTTTTTGTTAGTCAAGTGTCCCCACATGACTCCAACAAAAAATAGCACTTTTTAATTATACTCAATTAAATTGTGTCGTCGTGCTAATTTAGATAATATTACTGTCTTTTTTTTACAGTTCATGTTTTATTTTTCTTTATTGGACATTGCATTTATTTTGTTCAATAAAGCTTATTGATAAGTACCTACTTAGATACGTACATTTTGTTTAATTGGGTTTTACCAAATAGGTACCTATAGGTATACACTGTGGTGGTATTTGAGATTCCGAAGAGTGCATTTATTTATTTTAAACTTGAGGCAAAAGCGTCAGGATATCCAGCGAAATTCAAGTTTTTAATTTTTTTTTTTGCAATTTGCAGGTTAGTGTCAGGTTGTATGTTGATCAATCAAAATATATTTTTTGCGTACATTTATAACGTACGTATACAATTATCTTTATCGATATAGTTATAATAAAATCGTAGCGAAGTCAAAATTGTACATTGAATATTTAAAAAAAAAAGTATTTGCTACGAGGTCTGGGATCATTTCCAATGCCGAATACATATTTTTAAGAATATTTGTCTATTTGTCTGAATGTATGTTCCAGCATCACGCAAATTGTACCGGATAGATTCGGTTAAAATTTTGCATAGATATTCCTATAAGCCTGGGGCCCAAGTCTGCTATTTTTATAAATTCAGTCATTCCAACACGATCCCATTGTCATGCCATTGTCATTTTGCTAAAAGTTCGTAATCTGGTAAATTCATAATGGTCGATTATTGGTCGGTCAATGTTCTCGTAATATAATTGTGTTATTATAATGGCATTGTCGTATTGCCATTATTATAAAACCCATTAGTAGAAATGTCATTCATTTGTCATTATGTACGAGATTACCAATATATGCAATTTCTTTCATTGTAGTGTCAGTGGCCGACCATTGGAAAGTCATAATGACGCCATTATAATAGTAGATTACCAAACTTGTCAAAATCAACAATTATGAAATCAATGATCGACCATTCTGACACCATTGTAATAGCAGACTTGAGGCCCTAGTCAGTTGGTAGGTTATAATATTATCACGCTATTTGCTATGGGGGATGACCAATATTGCATTGCTTGTATTCCTCTATAGTTTACAGTAAATTGTAAAAAGACGTGCCAAACGATTAGAACATTACAGGACATTGGGGCTGAGCTGTCAATTATTATGACATATACAGGGTGTATTTTTGAGATGGGGCAGTAAGGGTACCTTAACCGTTGTAGCTACATGAAATCGGACTATCCTTAACTTTTTGAGATATATTGATCTACATACACATATTTTGAAAAAAACTATGTAGTCTGCAAGGAAATGGGTTTCACAAAAAAAAACAAAAAGCCAATAGATCCTGTTTCTTATGAGGATCAAAAAACTGTAGTAGACTAACTGAGGTTTGAGTACTAGAAGAGTCACAAATCGCAAAAAACCTTTTCCCATACATTTCGTGGGAAATGAGATGACAACTTACTTTTTAGGGTTCCGTACCTCAAAAGGAAAAAAACGGAACCCTTATAGGATCATTTCGTTGTCCGCCCGACTGTCCGTCTGTCTGTCAGCCAGACAAGACCCTTTTTATCAGGAACGCGTAGAGGTATCAAGTTTAAATGAGTATAAAGTACGTAGGACTACGGACACCTGGAGCTCAAAAAAAAATCGAGTATCGAGTGAGCTGTCAGTGTCATCTCATTGATGCTAGGGATTGACCAAGCATTACATTTACAAGCATAATCGAGACTTTAATCATATTTTTTTATGCCAATTTTGATTTTCATTTTTAATTAGACACTTTAATACTAGCTTTGAAATAATATATTTCAAAGCTAGTATTAAAGTGTCCTCAGTCATCATCTGCCTAGCTTTTTCCCAACTATGTTGGGGTCGGCTTCCAGTCTAACCGGATGCAGCTGAATACCAGTATTTTACATGGAGCGACTGCCTATCTGACCTCCACAACCCAGTTACTGGGTAACACGATATCCCTTGGTAAGACTGGTTGTCAGACTTTTGGGCTTCTGACGACCCGTAACAACTGTCAAAGATCTACAAATGACAGCCGGGACCAACGGCTTAACGTGCTTTTCGAGGCACGGAGGAATCTTGGTATGAAAAGATGGACACCCATCCACGGACCAACCGCGGTAAGCGTAGCTTAACCTGAACGATCGACCCGTGCGGCAGTTATTATTTAGCCACAAGCTCCTCCCAAAGTTGGAATTCTCAGTAAGACGAAAAAATTGTGGAGTCTGCGCATGGCGATGTAGCAAAATATAATAACATTATTCGGATTTCACCGACTGAAGCTCGTCTATGACGATGGCTAAAAATAGAATGGGAAATTTAAAAAAAAAAAAAAAACAACCAAACGATTTTGGGACACTTTATTATTTATTATTATTATTCATTTATTCATTCAAGTTTCATGATTCATACACAATATTTAATACATTATACACACAACAGACAATAAATTAACATTACAATACGATACAAAAAAAAACAAAACCATCATCGCACTATCAACATTAGTGACCGATGACTGTAGGTGACGTGCAAGTCACTGCAGCGATGGACAGTAGAGCCTGTCCGCTATCATGATCAGCCGGTCTATTCTGTAACCATCTCACTATGACAACATAGGTGCAGTGAAGTTGATGTGAGCTGTCATTCCACCGATGTTAGGGATTGACCCTAGTGACAGGTCACTTCGCGTTAGTTTTCACGGTGAGATTTATACAGAATAGGTCGGCAGTACGCTGCCGCGCTGTTGGGGCTACCAGCACCCTGCACACCAGAGACGTGCTCCACTTATGCCTCGTTGCATAGAAGCAGTCTTCGACAAACATGCCCGAGGCACTAAAGTGTCGCGGCAGCCCCATCAGCGCTCTGAAGGCGTTGTTATATTGGACGCGGAGGGCTTCTTAAGCTTTTTGACTGTGATACACCCACAGGCTGCACGTGTACATTAAGGTACAATAAGCTCTGAAAAGTTTACTTTATCATTGCACTGCACATAATATTATCACACTTAAAAAAAAAGAAAAGAAAGAAAAATTGTTTATTCTGCACAAACATGACACACTTTCTAAAAATAAAACAAAATTACAAATATTTACAAAACACACACTAATACAAAGTAGCCAATTACAATCACATTTTAAGACTATGATGCAGGTAAATACTATCCAGAAATAAAAATAAGAAAAATATTGCTAAAAGCCTAGTGTAATAATAATAGTAGATTACTACAATGGCGTGACAATTATGTCACACCCTTATAATTATGATAAAGTTAGGTAAGTACACAATTTGTTTGGCACAATTATTATTTTAACAAATTATTTGAAACCAGTAGGGACAAAATAAACTATTGACTTAAAATTGCGGACCTTACAATCTTTACTGGCTGCCAAACGCCAACACTCCTATCCAGGCCCTGACAAGGCGTGTGCCTTGCAGAGAGGAGCAAATCCCTGAAAGATATGGAAAGATCTCACCAGATTAGCCTGCCATGATGGGGCCAAGACATGTCTCGCCGCGTAAATCACTTAGGGGTCACAAAACAGTTGTGGCCAACAAAACAAAAGAAACACTACACTAACAAAACGATTTTGGCAACGCCAATCGAACATTGATTCTTGCGAAGTTTTACGTTTTTAGTGAATTAATAATCCTATAATCATTGCTTCATAGATAAGATAAGATAAGATTTCTTTATTTGTTTAAACATTGTATACATACAAGAGTATGCGAGATATTAAAGTCATCGTTTGAGTCCAATCATGTTTAGCCGTAAGTATCGGCGTACAAATTTTTCCCTAACATTGATAATAATTCACAATAACAAAAAATCTAAAATTTACCTAAAATATGCACTTACAAAGTTTATAATTTAGAAACTTAATATATTAGAAATTATTAGTATGTTATGATGTCAAAATTCCATATTCTTAAAAATTTAATGTTAGTGTCATAATTATATTATTAGTAATTAGTAGTATTAGTGTCAGGAAAAGATAAAATTATTCACTCAAAAAACAGAAACAAAAAAATCCTTTTCGACCAAAAATTCTGAGATACTATAATAAGCCTTTTGCAAAAGAAACATTTTTAATTGTCGCTTGAATGTCGCCATTTAGCTCCTTCCAACTTTTAGGCAATATGTTAAATATAGTAGGCGCCATGCAGTCGGCACTCTTGCGCATGAGTGCCGTTTTTGCTGGATAGACTCGAAGGATGGTCATATCCCGTCTGTTACGCGGTACAACGTCCTGTAGATGTGGAAACAAATCGGGGTTTGTTTTAACAAACATTGCGGTTTCGAGAATATATATACAAGGAAGCGTTAATATATTGTACCTTTTAAAATACGGTTTACATGTGTCAACCGTTTTTAACCCAAACATAGATCTAATGCATCTCTTTTCAGTAGGTAAGTAGGTCTATGTTTCAAAAATTCATGCTCGACAACGTAAATATCGCAATGAAAATTGTTGAATTGACAAAATGTAAGGAATTGCCACTGTAAGTGTGTTGCGCGATTACTCTGCCGGGGATCGAACCCAGGAAACCACGCTCAGCAGTTCCATTAGCCACCACCAGACCGCCAGAAATCGCAATCCAGAAAAATGTAGATAGAGGTCATCTGCATAGCCTATACCAAACTATGTTGAGGCCAGCTACCAGATGCAGCTGAATACCAGTATTTTACATGGAGCGACTGCCTATCTGATTTCTACAACCCCGTTACTGAGTAATACTATACCGGTGGAGAAATATAGGAGTAGGATGGGCTAATGTTGTAATTTTTATCAAAATATTTCATCCATGTTCGATAGCTCTGCGTTTTTCCTGCTAATCTTCTTACGTTACTGTTATTACAACATTTAAGTCCGTACTACCACATTCTTCAACATCTAAAGTATATTCAAGTTCTTGTTTTCAAATGATGTTGGGAGTCAAATTTTTGTTGAGGAGTTCTCCTGGTACTTCACCATCAGCTCCACTACACCATATGCATTGTGACGAGCATAAATTGCTAAAATTCGAGGATTTTCCTCGTTTTCCATGGAATCCCTACATCAGATTCTAAATTGGTGACAATAAATGAGCCCACCTCGAGAGCATAACCTTTCAAACAAAAAAATAACTGTCAAAATCGATCCATAATTGACGGATAAATCGGCGAACATAAGTTAAACAAAAAAAAACTAACATACAGACGAACATACCTTCTTTTTGGAAGTCTGTTAAAAAAGCCATTTTTATTTTTACATTTTTGCACAAACTGAACTTTGTGTGAGTAATAAAGTTGTTTTTCCATAAACAGATATTTGTTTACATGTTTTGAAACTAAATCGAGAACGCAGTATACGTACATAATCTTACCATTTAAGGTTTCAGAAAGCGCCTCAAGCTTTGGTCGTAGCTTTCGTTTCTGGATTCCTCATTAGTAGGACAGCCAATGGTATGTGCAACTTGTATTCCGGATATATAAAGGTACAGTTAGGGAAATTAATTGATAAGCAAGTTGACACCCTACGACAAGTTGCCGTGTTATAGCGTGACAATAAATAACTCTCAAAGAATGACAGCCATGATTTAACGGACAATTATAGTTGGTAGTCAATTTTATTTTCCTGGCTTAAATTGGTGGCTCTTATGTACGATGTAACCAAGAACTAAGTTGGTATTTCAATTATTAGTAATTATAAAGTATGTGCCTACGTGGAGCCTACCCAGAACTGTTGAAATAAATACCATCTTCAAAGTATGCAAGCCAAGGACTTTTTGTCAACAAAAAGACGATTTTAATCTGATCTTGGTACCTCAGTTAAATTAATAAATAAATAAAAAAAATATATTTATATACTTTGTGTACGATTTTATTTAAAAAGCTGAATACGTTTGACTTTTTGTTTTAGTGGTCGCACATCTAACTGAAGATGCGGCGGGCGTAAATTCGTTAACTTCCAGTCAGTACGCTCGATGTAGGTACTAACGCATCAGCGGATGAGTGTATGTGTAATATTCGTAAATATATAAAGGCTATGTAAAGACAAGAAAACAAATCTGGATCTGTAATGTTTACATTGTTTATTGTTGAAAATCGTTTCATAAAACATGATATATTCATTTACAATCTATATTAACTTACAAATAAATTACAAACTTAAGAGATCGTTTCACTGAGATTTTTTACTCTTCAGTAATTTACATGTAACCAGGTTGAAGTAAATCTGTAAACAAAGGACTTACAAAGAGAAGACAGGGGTTAGAAGTAAATTTACAGATCTCCTGTATTATTCGAAATTTATTATTAGTTAATTATTTATTATAAATTCTCAGTGAAACCATCCAAAAACTAAACTGAAATAAGTAATTTCCAAAAAAATATAACATAAATTTTGAAAAATTTAACAATAAATGGAACTGAATGACATAATTCATTTTAATGTTTATTCTCTTTCTTCAATAACGTAATTATTATTGATATTTAGATTAAAATATCATTTTTATAACAATATTTATTTGTTTTAAAACGATGTCTTGAATTTGTGTTCTACCTATAAAATAACAAAAGGTACTTTATTTATATTTACAAAAGTAAATTATTATTATATCTGTGACATTTACCGTATTTATATGAGTATTTATAAATACAAATCTATTTCATAGAGGCACTTAAATGATTTTATAATTCTAAAATTAACACACTGCTGACTTACGATCCAACCTCGCAGACACAGGTAAAATTACAAAAAAGGTTTTATCTCCCACGCCACCATTTTCTTATAATCCAGAAGTATGTTAACAAAATTTGTGTCCATTAATATATTTAACAAATAAATCAGGTATTGACAACAATCCTACATACAGGCTTGCGCCTTCGTCCAACTTCAACAAAACGTGGTTTTTGGTTCTACAGTTTCAATATTCCAAAATTAACATCTAAGAATCTATTATGGCATTCAATACGGTCTGACAGTACCGAGTCGTCCCCTGGGTATCGGTTCCGCGTAGCTGTGGCGGAACTTCGTCTGCTGTCGGTCGGCCAAGTCGCGGAAGTCTCGGTAGTCCCGGTCGTAGTACCTCTCTCTGTCACCCTCCACGTACGACTGGCGCTGGTCGTCCAGCAAACGCGACCGACTGAACGCCCTCTGCCGGTCGTTCCAGTCTCTCCTCCTATCTTCAATCACTGGCTCTATGATCTCGTCCTCTTCGATACGTCTGTCCAGCTCCCTTCTGCCGCGTCTCTCGAAGCTGTCGAACTCTTCTCTATGTGGCTTCGGCTCGATCCTGTTCAAGTACTCCTCCGCGCCGTACTCGTACCGCTTCACGTCATCGCGCTTCCTGCTGATGCGCGGGAGTCTTTCAATCTCCCGGTGCGGCAGCTCCCTCGGCTCGATCTCGCGCATCCTGTCGGTCTCCTTACGCCTCTCGGGCTCGCGGTGGCGCTCCAAGTCGCGATGAGAGCGCTCGGGCTCTCGCCGGGAGCTAATGTCTCTATGCCGGTCCTGTCGCTCGTCCCTCCTTTCCTCCTCGGGGGAAGAAGTCGAGCGACTGTTCCGCTCCAGCATGCTCCTCCTCATCGCCATGTGCGCTTCCAGCTCTCTGTTGAACCTCTCCCGCTCCAGATTCATGAACTTTTCTTTAGCTACGTTGAATCTGTCTTTCGGGGACGCTTCTGCGACTTTCAGGCTGCCTTCGCTAGCGCCCCTTTGGAGTTTGCCGAACCTCCGATCTTCGACCCTGTCAATGCTTCTGTTGGATGGTTTTGTTTCCGCGACGTACCGTCTCCTGTAGTTGACTGTGTCGTCTTGGAACTTTTCTACTGGCTTCTCTGGCTTGACGTGTTCAAGTGATTCGTGACGGAACCTTCGCTCGAAGGTCTGGTCGCGGAAGGGGGCGAGTTGGTCGCGGAACTGGTCGGAGAAGTCGTCGGGGTAGGCTCGGTCGTAGTTGCGAGGGGAGAGGGCGCGGCGAGCGGGGGAGGCGCGGCGGGGGGAGGGCGCGCGGCGCGGGGGAGACGCGTCGAATGCTTCGTGCATCATGTACGCTGTGCTCTCCGCCCAGTCTTCTTCTGGAAAAATAGAAAAGGTTGATAAGTAAGTATTCATGGAAATAAACATTTGATCATACGATGGGGGTAAATAATCGTCCAAGCAGGAAAATATTTGAGAAGATGCCTATGTCATAAAAATAATCCACAGCAAAAATAAAATTAATAACAATATTGGCGGCAGACAGCGTAGGCGCAGGTGCAGCTACAAAGGCTAGCTAAACGGTAAACGATGTCAAAACGTTACGTGGAATGTTCAGCTCTTTAGAGATAAGATTTGTTGCGCATTATCGCACGAACAAACTGCAGTTACTTGTGCCAAAATGTGCAGCTTAAAATAACGTTTTATTCATTACAATTCGATCTTTGACTGTGTTGTGTTTTTTAACATTACGACTATATTCCCGAAGAATTAGTCAGAGGTGTATAAATTTTGCCATGTATGTTTTTTAATAGGTAATTGAAGCATCAACTGGACACAATCTCAGACTTGGGGCCGCTACTGAGAAATTTATATTATCTTTTTGCCAAATCTAGGAAGAGAACACAAGACTCCATGCTCAACAATCGCTTGCTATCACCAGACTAGCACCACAACAAAATGGTGACGTTAATTCCGAATTTGGTCACGCGCCAAGAGAACCAAGTAGCGTTGTAGAGGGGAAATAACCGCTCGGCTTAGCTCGAATTGTGCGGAGCCGACCCAAACATGATTAAGCATGGGTAGATGCTGCGATGTTTGGCAATCGGCACGAGCTGAATGAAAGTCGAATATGTGTAGTAATTGCTTCGGGTCTGCTGTTTTGGTAAAAAAATACCGCCCAATCGAATGCACTGACCCTAACATGGCACTCCATCATCATCATCATTTCAGCTTAAAGACGTCCACTGCTGGACATAGGCCTCCCCCAAGCTCCGCCACTTCGACCGGTTCTGTGCTTCCCGCATCCAGCGGATACCTGCGGCCTTCACAAGGTCATCGGTCCACCTTGTAGGAGGCCTTCCAACACTACATCTTCCGGTACGCGGTCGCCACTGCAGAACCTCTCAGCCCCATCGGCCATTAGTTCTGCAAGCAACATATGTGCACTGCCCACTGCCACTTAAGCTTGGCAATTCTTCGGGCGAACCAAGGTAACCGACATACGGTTACCTTGGTTCGCCTGCGAATCTCTTCATTTTTGATTCGATCACGTAGGGAAACTCCAAGCATAGCCCTCTCCATTGCTCTTTGGGTGCTCTCTGATAAGGCCCATTGTGACCGGTTACGTTTCAGTGCCATAGGTCATCACTGGCAACACGCACTGGTCAAAGACTTTCGTCTTGAGACACTACGGTATGTGGGACGAGAAGATATTGCGTAGCTTCCCGAACGCTGCCCAGCCGAGTTGGATTCAACGGTTGACCTCTTTCTCGAAGTTGGACTTACTTAACTGGACAGTTTGTCCGAGGTAAACATACTCGTACACAACTTCAAGTGTAGCGTCTCCGATCTTCATGAGAGTGGGTGTTACATGGGCATTTTTCATGACCTTTGTCTTATCCATGTTCATTTTAAGACCCAATCTTTCGGAAGCTCTACTGAGGTCATCGAGCATTGTACTGAGGTCCTCCATAGTCTCAGCCATGAAAACTATATCGTCGGCAAACCGAAGGCTAAAGGTAATTAATTATGAAAATTATAACATTACTAGTGCTATTGTAGGAGCAGGCATTTCTCGCCGGTTTTTATTCAAATATTATATGTCGTCAATTGACAAATTGTTACCGTGAACCTAACGAGTTACGTACGCGTGCGTCTAACTAACGTTTCATAATTTCGTTGGATTTAGAGACGACGCGAATAATACAACGGTTCTCGTATTCGCGACTATCCCCCGAATACGTACGTCAAAAATATTTGCATGGCCTACAGACAGTCTGTGTTTACCTTTGCATGTAATATATGTATGTAATTACGACCTAAAGCTTATATTCTTACAAAAAACCCCTAAAATACCAGCAATTACTATGCATTTAGCACTATCGACTAAGAACTTATACAAATATTTCTAAAATACAACTTATTAGTGACCTACTTTTATAATTATATGCGCCTGACTGGTTTGGAATGCCTCGTAGTAATCTCACTTTTGCGTTTAACGGGATCCCATCTCCGAAACACTTGCCAACATGCTTTTTAAATAAAGAATTGACATAGATAAGAACCTGTAGTCTGTGGTTGAATCGTGGACGCTTTGGACTTGGTAGGGTTGTCAAAGTTAAATGAAAGTTGCATGTACAATCGGCCAAAGTTCCGCATGCTCACCTTAAAGGCGATAATCGCATAGCACGACTCACGACTCGATCGCACAATGCACGAGTTTTGACCAATAGGATGCACAAAGCGTATTTTAGTGGTGTTCGTATTAGTATAATCATGTATAGAATGTGTGACACTCACACTAGGAGCGTACTATGCTCACTTGTTTCTGCTAAGAGACGAGTTTTTAATGGGCACGGCCAGCGCGGCGCGGCGGCGGCGTGAGCTCTTTGTTATTGAATTGAATTTTTATTTTATTATTGACAAGAATTAATTTTAGTACTCATATCTTCTGTTTGTTTGGTTTAGAAAATGTATTATTGATATTGCAGTATTTACAAAAATAATTTGTAATAACTAATAAACTACAATTTATATGTATTAATCCACTTTAATATTTTCCTCTCTCTATCGGGTCTATAGATATAGGTTATTTATGAACACTTTCACTGCCTCTCCAATTTTCACCATATCCTATGTGATGCCGCATGCCGCAGCAACCGCACCATATTCCCTTCACAATAAGATGAGACATTGAAACGAACCGTTTTATTACAGTCCGTTCCACCGATTTTGACTTCTATTCCGTAGGCTTATGGATGGCATTAAAGGCAAAAAAGTGGTTACAATACCAACTGTTTACTGCAGCTGCCATTTGTCATGCCACCAACACAATAGCATTCAAAATCGATTGAACGGACATTTATGGTTTGTTTACCTTTTATCTCACGGCTCCCTGAATACGTTAGGTATAGGTGCGTTGACCGGCACTGCATGAAGGTATCAAATGTTTATATTGAAATTTTTTGTGTTTAATCGACTTTATTAAAAGTAAATAACTATCTAAATTTCTATGTGTTTGTTTATACTTGGGCAATTTGGGAATACTTGAAAATTACAGTAATATTTGAACCAATACTCTGCGCAGTTCATACAATGTTATCAGAGCTTTTTGTTTGTAGCTAACGCAAGGCCGCAAGCCGCACAACTCTTGCAACTGAAATAAAAATAAGTTCATTATCTAAGACGCATTGTTATTTAGTGGGAATGTCTGGAAATTCGGTTAAACAATAGAGGACGGCTTAATACAAGGGCCATACGTTTTTTTATTACCTTAGGATTATCTCAAATGTTTTGCAGTTGTTCCTTGTATTTGGTTTAATACTTTTAACAGTAGGTAATTGTAATATTACCTTTTATTCATTAAAATAATACAGGGTGAAATTGAATTCATGGGCATCCTTTTAAGGGGTCATTGTACTCATCATTATGAACAACTTCAACTATGAGACCATACCTGAAATCGCGAAAAAAAAATCATCTGTTCCCTACATTTATGTTTGCATAACTCGACAAAATGTAGGGAACAGCAATTTTTTTTTCTCGATTTCATATTTGTTCCCATAGTCAAAGTTGTTCATAATGACGAGTACAATGACCCCTTAAGAGGATACCCATGAATTAAATTTCAGCCTGTATAACGAACAAGGTATCGTTGCAATTAAAATGCCCAGGCATGCCGTGCAGGATGAGCACTTTAAGACTGGATTATAATCAAACCAACACTTTACTCTTTTATAATTCATGCTCTAGTCAAAGTTTGACAATTCATGATTTTAAGCGAAATCAACGCTACAGGCGCGTTACCGGCATTGCATGTCAAGTTTTTTTTTGACAAATCTAACAATGATTCAGTTCCTACGCCACTTTAAAATTCAGAAGCTTATCAATTAATTAAACTAAACTATAATTTGTGCCTTGGCAGCAGTGAGAGTGAAAGGATTGAAATAAAATGTTGGGTACTAGTGAAATATATATTTTTAGTTTGTGTTCATTTAACATTATGCAGGATTAAAAATTTATTTAGGTTGATATTTAAATCTTATCTGTATAATAAAAGATGTATAGTAAGTGCTTTTTGTATGAAACTATCGGCTGTAATCTCAGTGTGAAAAAATAAACAGTTAGTTAAAATCTACTTGAGAACAATTTTAAGGATTTGCTGTTGTAGAAAAAAAAACAATATAAGTAACTTAATTTATTTTTAATAGACTTTTTCAAAACATTAAAGATTCATCCAGAAATTAACATATTATAACAAAAAATTACACAGAAATTATCATCAAAATGCAAAATATTATAAGTGAAAAGATTCTTACTCATAATATCATTTATAAACTGTATTTATCTACACTTATATCGTAAAGTTCAAAATATGAAATCAACACAACAATGACAAACAGACAACACAACAACAACAGGCAAAAAGCCTGTCAGTAAATAAGATTAGGAGAATATTGCTCGTGCAGTTCTAATGAAATTGAAAAGTTTTAAGATTAGTACAATTTAAGAATCTTAATAATTTTTATAATCTGCAATAATTACATTACACTACAGACTAGGTTTATCAAGCAAATGAGATCAATTATTTATGAGGTGGACGGATATGATGACACTACTGAATATGTAAAATAACAAACTAACGAGATCGGGGCTTACGACAACATTGATTGTAAATAAAACAACAAATCCACCAATAAAGGCAACATGACACTAAATTGACATCAATAATTTTACAAGAAGACTTCAAAATCGTTGGCAATATTTTAAACTATGATTACGGTCTACAGTCTACCCTGTGACATTAATCAACGAAGTAATATAATACAAATTGGAATAATAAAAATAAACCTAATAAAAATAGCTATACAGGGTTATTTGCAAGCCGCCGGAGTCGCGGGTTGTTCGAAAGAGATACCATGGCCCTGGCACAGGCAACTGAAGGAACACGGGTGGGTTTTAGTCAGTAAAAGTTTGACACGACCTTCCGCTCCGCCCAGAGCGGGAGAAGTCATTTGATGATAAAACTGGAAATAAATAATAAATAAACGACTTCTTGCTTGCGTTTATTCCCGTTGTCCCCGTATGCCATATCCCCGTCACGGGGACAGCGGGACGTGATTAAATTTATTTCCAGTTGTCCCCGTAACGTACATTCGGCTAACGGGGACAACGGGAAGTAAACTTTTCACGAGTCGTTGTCCTCTTAAAACTTAGTTTCTCTCGTGAAAGCTTAGTTTTTTAGCATGGGAAAAAGAAAAGGGGAATAAAACAAAATTTATTTATTTGTATTCGAATTTTAATTTGAGGTAAAAAAAAAAACAATTATTAAATTTACACAAATAACACAACTTGAGCGTTATAAATGTAGTAGTAGTAGTATAAAATCAACAAAAATATCACAATTTTATTACTTGCCTAAAAATAAAAATCATAGTAAATAGCTACATATGTAATTACAAAAAATATCACAATCAGATGCCTAAAAATAAAAATCATAGTGTAAATAGCTACATATGTAATAACAAAAAATATCACTCTTCTCTCTAGGTACCCTAATGGTTATTCGTTTTTCTGCAAGTACATACTTAATTATTTTTTAACATTCTAAACATCCTAAAATAAAATAATATATAAAAATAAAATATAGATATAGTGAGATATTAAAAATAAACTACTTACATGTGCTCCCATTTACACTATCACTAACATCACCAGTTCTCAATATGAAGTTCACAAGTAACTACAATAACTAAGTAGATCCCTTTGTCGAATTCTGGAGTGGGATTTTGCATGAGCCAATGAGAGCTCGACAAAAACAATGTTATCTGCGCTTTTGTTCCGCAGCTGCAAGGGCGCGCGCGACGCCGCCGCCGGCGCATCCTTTTCAAGGTCGCTCCGTTTATCATAGTTACTAGAAAACTTAATTTGGAATGTACGATACATTTAAAACAATAAACATGTAATTAAATAGATTAAATTTATAAAAAAATACAACTTGAAAACAAGGTCTAAATCCCTAATATTAATCTACCGCGTACCAAGACCAATCTACCAATATTTCCATACACTTTGTTTGTTGGGTAAAAGATGCCAACGCACACATTCATGATACTACAGAAAAATGAAAAAACGGGGACTGTGGGCAATAATTTTTACTTATTTTATTCAACTATATTAACGGGGACAGTGTACGGGGACAACGGGAAGTATTTTTAAATATTTAATTGAAGTACCGCTGTCCCCATAGGACGGGGACACGGTGTACGGGGACAACGGGAATAAACCCTTGCTTGGATAGACCAACGAAAAAAAGCGGCAATTTAAAAAATCAAGAGCTGGCAACCCTTGCTATACATTTCATAAATATGAAATACTCATGTAAGTATCGCAGAATATTTCTTGAATAATAAATAGTCAACTCTGTTTAAAGAGTTTATAGCAAGGGTTGATTTTTTTTCTTGGACAGCTTTTGTTGGTCAGACTATGTGCCGATAGGGAATCGGCACATAACACGCACACAAACTTCTGACTTCGCCACTGTCTCAGACGGTACCGAGAGCTCCTGCGCGCACACACACATTCACAGCGTGTTTGTACACTTGGTTACCACAAGTAAAGCGCGCGTCGCGTCGCTTCGTGCGATAAAAATAGGTACTAAGTATATAGTGAAGGCACTCATCTAACTGCGTTCTCACTGGCCAAACATTCACAAAAAAACATGTTGATATCTCTTTTCTTTCAATATATCGACTTGCGTTCGCATTGTCACATAACTTGTTGATCCGAAACTTATTTGCCGATTCATATCTCTTGATGTATTTTACAAACCAATTTCTTTAACAAAATGTTTCTATAAGAATCATGTATGAATCTTGCAACATGGTGTCTACATGTTTCGATATTTCCCGTCGTAGTTGGAAAACACTAAACCTTGCACTAATCACAAGCAATAGACAAGTTAAGACATCATCAGCCAACGCAAACGTGACAAATCGCTTTATGAAACATGCCTATTGAATATTTTTTTAGACCGTACGAACGCAGCTAACAACAAATCTTGAGATCTGTCTTAAAACTTACTCATGTGTCGTGCAGTGTGAACGCAAATTCGACAGAAAGTTAATAAATATCGCGGCGGGATTTTATCGTGTACTGGATTTTCCACTCTCTGTGTGCAGCCGAGCATTGAGAATCCAACAGAGTTGAAAAAACTCACTATTGGAATTACAACGTTCAGCGCTAAGCAGAGTGTCGAAAATCCAGTACGCGGGAAAAAATCGCTCGTGCGTACCTTGTCTTATGACATTTGTTTCATGTGATAGGTTTCGGAACATCTACACTACATGTTCAATGTTTTCTGATAAACGCATTGTAATAAAGAAACATACGGAATAAACTCGAGTGTTTTTATCTGTTCCAAGTACATTGTACAGTCGGGTAAATATAGTTCTTAGTTGTGTCACTGCAAAGGTCTGTTTATTAAAGTACTAGCGAACAGCGCCCCTGCTTCGCGCGGCTTTTAAGACTAGACAAAACATGAAGATTTATTTATTATATCTAATTAAATAGTAATGTATTTATACATAAAAACCTTCCGGAATCATTTCTCTAAACGATGTAGGAAACCGCATCAAATTCCGTTGCGTAGTTAAGAAGAACAACGCGGTCACAAAGACACGAAAAGCTACTTTTAATTTATTATATGTGCCTATAGACAATTAGACATAGATATATGGCGGAGGGAAACTTCCGTTGCGTTCTTCCTTTTAAAACATCTTGTGCATTCTGATTAGCCAGATTAGCGCAGGTTCAAATTTTTATATGAGACAAAGGTTCCAAACCGTATAATGAATTGTAGACTTTAGTGTAAAGACATAGAATTGATTTTTGTTTGTGTATCAGTAAGCAATTGGCTAATTTGTAGTCGATGAAGATTGAATACTTAGAGAACCTCTAACCTGTGTTCGATGGTGGATCCGCAGTTTGTGTATAAGTAAGCAATTGGCTAATTTGTAGTCGATGAAAATTGAATACTTAGAGAACCTCTAACCTGTGTTCGATGGTGGATCCGCAGCTGTAGCCCACCATATTCAAATTTTCTTACGTTTTTTGCTATTTGCAGGTCAGTGTCAGGTTATACCTTGATCAAAATATGATTCAAGACTATAACAGATTTATGTATTTATAGAATTATAATCTAATCAAATGATAAAATAATCAAATTGAATCATAAAACGTAAGAAAATTTGAATTTCGCGGGCTACAGCTAGGATCCAACTTAAGATTTTTGATGCTTTAAACAACAAGAATCAACGCAACAAGAATCTTTTGGAGCGGGGTCAAAATCGTAACTAACGCCGCGATCTTGTTTTCTCAATAAAATTTCACTAAAATGTTTACCAACAGCCCCCTGTCAAAGTCACTCAGGCGCCAAAAGATCCTTGTTGTACTCTAGGTACACCATTTGCCATTTTTATGGAATTTTGTTTCTTTGTAAAAAAGATAGAAGGGATCTCCTAAAGTTTGCATTGTTTGTATGAAATATATGTATAATATAATTATGTTAATGATATGTAATGGGCGTAGCCAAGGCGACATTCATTTATTTTAGCCATATTTTTTTCCCTGTGTCTAATATAATTTAATCTAACTGGCCTGTATTGTCGCACTGCAAAGCAAAGGTCTATTCTCTCCCTTTTTCTCACAATTCTGTCCTTTCTCCGCGTGTTATCATCAAAATAATGGGGATCTTTTTTTTTTTCGACTGTTTCACCGTGTAGTGAAAAGCGCATTACACTGCGTTTTGGTCTCGCGGCGACTTTCGCAGTTCGACCTAAGCACATTAGACGGTTAGCGACTTTTTTTTTTTTTTTAGGTATGGCATCTCGCAGTTGACCTTGAGAGGCCGTGACTGCTTAACCGCTCTTCCCTGTGGCTGCCCTAAGGTATTAGCTTAAAGCCTCCAGCCAGGAGCGTAAATATAATTATTACAAACTAAACGACAGCGCTCTAAGGGCACCCCCTGTGGGGTACGAACCTCGGCTTAGGGCGTCGTTGGGGAAAAACAGCAAGTTGGGGACGGGCTGGATCGAAAGTTTAAATTCATGATTATTATCGGGGATTACTATTAAATGCTACGGCTCACTCAGCCTCGGGGCTGGCGGTTCGACGTGCAAGGGACGGGGCGGTTAGCGACTGAATCGCTGCAGTATAAGTACAAAAACAGACACCGTGTGTCGACGCCCTTATAGTTGCGTTATTAAGGGCCATAATCCATACGTGTTCCCAGATTAATAATGTATTGTGAACCTTCTAAATACCTTGGCTACGCTTCTGAAGAGCATCTCTGACACGAATATTTGTAAATGATTCACGAGTCTGTTATCTAGTATAGGATTTTATAAAATAAGATGAAACTAGACTTGATGCTTATAAGAAGAATTTATTTGAAAATTTTACTTCAATGGTGATTTTTCTTGGTGAATTTTTTGATGTTTATGTCAAAGTTTTATTATGTATGTGAAGGCTGATTTAGATTGATCCAGTATTTTCAATCCAGTGGTTGAATCTAGTAACACTGCATCGTTTGACCAATTAGCGGTCTAATATAGATTAAAATATTGGATCAATGTAAATATACCTTTATTATAGCACATCATCATAATACTAATCAATAACCACAAGTTGATTCCGACAAACCACTAAAAACTATTTTTTTTTTTACTCTTTACCAATTCTAAGCGCGCTAAACATTTGGATTTTATCTCCCTATCCTAATAGCGGCTAGCGTGAAGATGTGTCTATCAAAAAGTATTGTCTATCCTGTGATATATAGTTTTTCGCTTGAAAATTGGCATTATTTATTTTACAATTAGTTTCATATTGATATTTTATTTGGTTTCCAATAAAAGATCAAAGTGATCATAATTAAGAATGTTTGAAGTTTTATTTATTCTGATATTCTTTTTATTCTTACCTTTTTTAGGGTTCCGTACCCAAAGGGTAAAACGGGAACCCGTCTAAGGCTAAGGCTCCGCCGTCTGTCTGTATGTCTGCCTGTCTGTCTGTCTGTCTGTCTGTCCGTCTGTCACCAGGCTGTATCTCATGAACCGTGATAGTTAGACAATTGAAATTTTCACAGATGATGTATTTCTGTTGCCGTTTTAACAACAAATACTAAAAAACAGAATAAAATAAATATTTAAGGAAGCTCCCATATAACAAACGTGATTTATTTGCTTGATATTGATAATATTTCACAGATTATTTAGTTATACAACATTATTTTTAGTATATGCGAAACCTGAATAAAGTTTGTTTAGAATAAGGAACTGAATCGATTTCAATATTTTTTACACCATGTTATATTTTGTCCCAAAAATATTTAAGTGTGATGGAAAATGTTATCACCGTTTAATTACTTACAATACAATCGCCGTACGGTTAGGTACCTACTGCCAAATTATTATCAATGAGCGCAAGACGACCCTGGAGGCGCGGGGGCGCCGTTAGCATGTTTTTGTACGGACAACACGGTAACATAACAACCTTATAACTTTGTGATTTTTCATAATACAGTTTTGAAATTTTGTACTTAGATTCTTTACGTAAAAATATTAGACACGTGTTTCGGGTTCCGTATATACAAAAACTAATATTGTATATTCACTTTAAAAATAAATAATTAAATTAAAATAAAACAAATATTTAAGGGGGCTCTCATACAACAAACGTGTTTTTTTTGCCATTTTTAGGGTTCCGTACCCAAAGGGTAAAACGGGAACCCTGTTACTAAGGCTCCGCCGTCTGTCTGTCTGTCCGTCTGTCACCAGGCAGTACGTCATAAACCGTGATAGTTAGACAGTTGAAATTTTCACTGATGATGTATTTCTGTTGCCGCTATAAAATAAATATAGGCGCGGCGATTCTGAGTCCCTACTGTGGATATAAGTACTAATGCTTCCCATCGCAATTGGCAGTGAGCTGAGGCATTGACGATATCCAAAGTAGTTGCCGCCAACGCCATCTCACCCCGGGACGCTACTTGTCCCGTGGGTGGACTATAGGATCGTATTCACTGTAGAAAGCTGCTGTCGGAAGCCATATTGGTAATCGGTGAGGTCGGAATGGGGGACTAACACGTGACAGAAGCCCGACGTGCTACGACGTTAGCCCTCAACTTGACGCGGCACGGCGCGCGGCGCGTTTCGACCCAAAGTCAAAGTCAAATTATTTATTTCAAATAGTCACATTTAAGGCACTTTTGAACGTCAAAAATAGGCAGTCACCTACCGACAGATTGAAAACTTATCGCACAACGCGCCTAACGAACTTTTCACTTCAATAAAATAATGATTATCTAAAACACAGTTTAAAACTTTAAACAATGCACAGTAGGTATACACAGCCGATCTCATTAATTTATGTACAACATCTTATACCGTACCTACATTCTTATCAAATAAATAAAGTTCTGATTCTATTCTGATTCTGAGTCGTCTGACAAATTCATCATTAATCAATTTATCTTCACTTACTGCTACTACAACATGTCAGGGATACGAACCCATAAGTTTTTCTCCTACCAAAAACTGCTCAACGTGCCTAAAGAAGTTTTCACATCAAAAAAACGTGTGGGGTCGGGGGATCCCCGTCAGGGACGAAGTTCCGAAAATAAAGAAAGAACGCAACGCGATACTCGCTCGCACACACACTCGTAAATAATAGGAAGAGACAGAGAGAGAAAGTCGCGTAACGCTTTTGTCGCGATTTCGATGTTTGTACAAAAATCTACCACATCTAGGAGATTGAAAATAATAAAGTGAGCTTATTTTGGACATTTTAGTTATGAAGCATTCATTCATTTCAGCTGAAGACGTCCACTGCTGGACATAGGCCTCCTCCAAGCATCGCCCTTTCGACCGGTTCTGTGCTTCCCGCACCCAGCGGATTCCTGCAGCCTTCACAAGGTCATCGGTCCATCTTATATGAGGCTTTCCACCTTTGGGCTAGGTCGGTGAAGCATTGAAAAATATAATTATAACTAATAAACAGTTAACTAAGTGTCGCCGCACACGGGCTTCACGCCACAGCCACAAACGCCGCCACGAGAAGCTAGTTAAACGTATAGTATACGTAGCGTGTGGCGGCCACCGGCGTCAACCGTGTGCGGCGAGTCCATATAAAATAATAAAAAATAAAAAAACATAAAAAGGCCCGTGTGCGGGGACCCTAATAAAGAGCCTCGTTATGTCGAAAATACTGCAGCATTAATTTTGAAATAAATGTATGGTTGAGGATTAATGTTTGACGAAAACACGATACCATAAAAATTTCTTGTTAGAAATAAAATCGAAAGTTACCTCCAAACCGAACAATAAACCGCTGGTGTTAAAAAATACTTCAATTTAGATAATGAAACTTTGCATAAACTGAACTAACTTTACAGAAGGTCTGTTATTTTTTTTTTAATTACCATTATTTTCCCCGTAAAAAGAAATAAACTAAAATATCGGTGACTTGTAGTCTTCTCCTTGCCACCCTGTCTCGCTTGCTCGCGTGATCACAGGAATAATGCGCGAGCAAGATAAAGAGTGAGGTGGCGCTGAAGCAGTATAGACCCTTAGGGCCAGCACAGACAAGCAGTTTGCATTCTTGATAATGAACTTAAACACAACTGAAATAGAGTTGAGAATAATGTGTAAGATATCATTCCATGCGTATGTTATTGGCAGGAACGCACGCTTGCGGATCCCCAAACATCCACGCGTCCGCTGAATTTACCTGGCGGATCTTATTCGAAGCGTCGAACATGTTCGAGCAGTTGCCGCTTTGTGTGCGGTGACCTTAATCTGATTACACACCGTGAGCGGTGTCTGTGGCTACGTGACTAAGAACGTTGATGGCGGCGGACGACGGGCAGCGGTACTTGTCAAAAAAGATATGAACATCTGCCAAAATTAGATCGGATGTTGTATCCAGTTTACTAGTACTAACTAATTCCATGGATCCAGTACATTTAATTTTGAGAATGCGTTCCAGACACCTGTCAGCTGGACAAGATTTCGAACTAATAAAGTTTAAATTCGTGAAACATGTATTCAGCGTTTGCAGTCCTTTCACAGTTATTTGACCTCTGATTTTTGCATCACAGACCACAGTGATCTGTAGCGTTGATAGATGGTTGCTGTCAGGTGTAAACAGTACTTATGTGACAGGTGTCAGGCACAGAATTTAAGTAGCAAGTTTGTGTCAGTTATGTATTCTCAAAATATCCATAGACTTAGTAAATACTATTTCGCCACTTTCCTAGTATGTACGTTTGGATACAGCATATGGGCAGGAGTTATCCACAAATCTCATATTTCAAATGATGAATTTCTCCTTTATTTTAAACTAGTGACACTGCTTCGCATGGTTTTTACGACTTGTTAAAACAACAATATTTCTTTGTTCTATTTAGTTTAATATAAACGTTATAAAAAAACATAAAATTACCTTCCAGAATGAATTCTCCAAATGATGGTAATTTTTGGTGTATAAAAACAACGCGGTCACACAGACAGACACGAAAAGTGACTTCAATTTATAATATGTATATATTTAAAATATGGTTTGGTAACGCTATTTTAAATTCCTTTTTGCGTATATTTAAAATATTTCTTGTATGAATGTAAATTTCTGGTATGTATCCGAAACGAATGTTTCTTTTCTTCTCTCTGCTTTTTAATATGGCGGAAGCTCTGACCGCCGTTCGGACGTCTGCGTTTTTTTATTAACGTGAAATAGGAAATGTCTCGCTAATATTTCATAAGTGTGTGAAACAGAAGTGTTATAATAAAACTGTGAAGCGGTTACGTTAATAACTGAAATATTTTAGTGCTTCAAATCGTCACATTCATCAAAAAAAATGGTAATGATAGTTTTTTGTTTTGATACTTTTTTACAAACTTTACTTCACTGAAAAATGTGTTTTCCTCATTTTTCTTCCCAAGGGCTATGATATTTACCAGGATTATCTAAGGAATAGGGTCAAATCTAAACGAAGGTTACAAAAACACGATTTTTTCGTTTTTTTTCTTTGTTTTCAATTTTTCTAACCAAAAAAAACTGTCATAAGGTGATGTCGATCTCACATGTGATATTATTTTAATGTTTCTTTGATATATTACTAATTTGATCATGCTCCCGGGGACTTAATTATTCAAGCTGGGTGTGGCTGTATTGATTTTCTTGGAAGGTTCTAGGTATAGTGTTAGAATACGTCTTGAAGTACTGCACTGTGCCTGTGTCTAGCACACTAGTACAATGCGGTGTTAACGCATCGAGATCGATGATATATTTAATTTGGCGACTGAAAACAAAACTATTCGCTTATATTTACGCTCTGTTCGTAATACAGTTCCCATAAATAAGTATTTACTAAGATTTGAAAGCTGTAAGATGGAATTTTTGGAATTGCTCAATGCATGCATTTACTTATCATGGTGGAAAGTAAAACAGTCATAAAAAGAGCATTATAAAACCATGTTATCAGTTATGTAAGGTTTTTACTGTATTTTGGTGCTTTTGCCAACTATAGGTAATGTAATAATTCAGACTGTGCCAAGACTTTAGTGTTATTCTGGTTACTCTTAAAACTTGTCTATGATATTGTTTTCCTTTTTCTAAGATTTGGTTGATTATTAACCTTCATGTAATTAATTATGGATTATAAAATTGAAATCAAGAAAAACATCATTTTAAAGCAGCCCAAATGATTTGTTTATCATATTATATTTACTTTTTAAATAAATTTGAATGGTTCAATTTTTATTATGACTTTGGTTTTAATTAATACTGGAGATGCAAGTGATAAATCTCGGTACCCACCTACCTTCTTTTAGAATTAAAACATTATTACTATACTATTTAACATTTAGGTAGGTAACAAACTTATTGCTTTTCCTCGTTCCTTAAAAATGACGACTTAAAACTAATAATATTTATTTTTAATGACTAACAATGTTCTATGATTTAAACATAAATGTGAAAAAAACATTATTAAATTTAAACAACTACAGACATTTGGGTACTGCTTATATAAACAAAGTCCAGGTCTTTGAAAAAATATACCATCACCATATTTGTTATTTTCTGTATGCATTACTTTGTTTGCATTCTCTGTAAAGTATGTGGCTGTCACTTTGGTCATAAAAAACTATTGTAATTTTTCCTAATTGACTTAGTTATGTGGTTTCGTGGTTTTAAGTATTAATATAATAGGGAAGCACATCCCGCTGTAGGTTGTTTTTCGCTACTTTTCAAGTCTTTCCCTACGTTTTTTTTATTATGCAGCTCAGTAACTTATCAGGTTGAGAATCAGAAAAAATAATACAGGTTACAGTAAGAAATATTTATTTACAGAATAATAATCATTATTGTTTTTCAACTTTGTTGAATATTTTCATGAAAAAATGTTTGTATTTAAACTTAGAGAGTTGTATTGACCATTTTATTATATTATTCTGTTTTATGTACAGATTTTATACAAAAAGTATGTCAAAAAGCTTGAAAGAGGAAACAATCATGGGCCATGATTTCCACTAAGAATGATAGTATAGATTAAATCAATCACATTGTTTAGTCAAGCTTATCTCCATTATCAAACATTTACATTTGCTCTCAAACACATACACAATCACTGTCAAAATAATACAGAGAACCATTACTTATTGTAACTACACATATGGATACCCAGCAGTAGCGAAGCTTCAACTTCCAATAGAGGGAAGCCGAAGAAAAAGTTGTTCAGTTCACATTAATTCAATTTTGATGTTATCAAAATTACCTCAAAATATTTGTCATTCTTTTACTGTTCTTAATTTAACGCCATGTATATTTGTCGGAATTCTTATTTAAAACGGAAAATGTAAACTGTGTTCGCGATTTAGGATACCTATAGTCTATCCTAAAAACGCGTACGTACCTAGGTACGCGTTTTTTATCTATTATTTAGTAATAGTAAACTCAGATAAGAGGGAACCCGGTTCGGAAGGGAAGCCGGTAGGAATCGGGTTGTATGAAGCCGTCGCCCCTGATACCCAGCCCTATTGTATGATGTATGAAGCAAAGCATAGAGTTCCAGTCCAAAAAAATTAAGTGTATTGAGGGGGACTTTCTACACAAATAAAAGTACTTATCAATTTAGTTTTTTTCTTTTAAAAACCAGTGTGTCAGGCTTTCAGGGCAAAATGTACGGCTAAGTGTGAATCTGTGTCCGGCTTTTCTATTTTTGGGCCTGGCAACCCTAGTGATAGCACCTTTCGAACAGCAGCAACAACGATTTTTGTTCTGCAAGTGCGGCAACTGATGTGCGGTTGACTTTACTATGCTCCAGATAAATAATAACATAACATTCTACAAGTATTTTAAACTTATTATTATACAAAATTACAAACTCAACAGAGTAACCTACTTTTTTCCGTTTTTCACAAATTGGACAAAACACAAACAAAAAATTACCTACATTGTTTGTACATCCAGATTAGTGCAAAAACACAAGTCATGCTATGAATAATAATAATTAAATAAACCAAACACACTGAATATGTTGATTGGGAAGAAAATTACCTTGAGCTATTTCTAGCTAGAGAGAAGCCAAGGTCAAAAACGAGTCCTAGCACTTGAATTCTTTGATTGGTCAAGGTTATCTAAGTGATAGTGTGACTGTGATTTTTATATTTTTTTCACGTTTATGTTCTACTATTATACTTTTACTTTATCCTAATCCATAACAATCTATACTAATATTATATTTGCGAAAGTAATTCTGTCTGTTACCTTTCACGCTTAACGGCTGAACAGATTTCGATGAAATTTGGCACACAAGTAGACCATGACCCTGGGTTGTTTTTGTCCCCGTGGGTTAATTCCCGACCTCCACGCGGGCGATGCCGCTGGCAAAAGCTAGTATAAGTGAGCTTTCTGATGGACATAGTGCATAGGTGTAAAAGTACTACAAAGCTTGCGAACCTTGAAAGCGTAAGCAGATAAGTACTCAAAGCTATTTGTCAAGTCACGTAAAGCCACTGTTTCATCAATAAATGAAACTTCAAAAAGGAGGATGTTATTATGCATTCGAGTTTTTTTTAAATATAATATGATATTATGTACAGAGCCCCAAAAAGATGTACACACGGACAAGTAACCATTTTATTGTCTACAACCATTGTTCCATAACATTGTATCCACCATACAGATACAAAACATAGTATACAATTTATTTTACCACAAAGAAAGTAAACATTTCATAAAACTTCCAGAAAATACGCGTTTTTGCGTAAGCCTTACAAGTCTGTGAAATAAATGTTTATCATTTAGAATCTCCATTACATGTGCAAGGTTTCTATCACGATGTTTTCTTTACTTTTAAATTTATGAGTACATTATGATCAGGTAAAATTTGTGCAAAAAAGCAGATTTTTGCAGGCTTATACTGAATTCGTTTCTCCAAATTTTTATTTTATGCTTCCATAGAAACCTAGATATAGTGCACAAGATACCTATTAGTTCAAAATTGTCAAACGAAGATATGTTGCAACGCCATAATTACGTACGAGCGTTTGTATGAAAAGTATGACGGGTTGGCCGCTCTTAAGGTAGTCCTAGTCACTCACCGGGAGCATTTTCGTGTAATGTAACAGTTCAGATTCGAGTATGTTATCAGTGAATGTGTCCAGGCGAGCCTGTGGAGCATTACAGAGCATATTTTGCAGCAGTGAGTCCGGAAAACCAAGCATTACACTTGAATCGATGTGAAATGTAAGAATTATCATAGTTCGTGCGGTTACAAAAGCAAATGCCCCTTAGTCAGTCCGTCGATCTGGCGCTGTATTGTGACCCATTGTTCAAAATCAAATCATGGAATGTTAATTATACACGAATACTTGCTGAGTGACCACTTTAAAAACATAAGTAACATTCGTTATGAAAATTCATGATTTACCTATTTGTATTTCAAATCATAATCTAAAAATGAAAAGGACAAATATAAAATTCTTGTTCTTCTATTATACGAAGTCGTATGACGTTGTCAGTGTTGTTTACCTTATTCTGGAAATATCACTGTGTAGATGTTTTGGGACAAAAAGTTTAATTTGTTTTGGTAAAATAAATTGTATACTATGTTTTGTACCTGTACGGTGAATACAATGTTATGGAACAATAGTTGATAACAATACAATGGTTCCTTGTCCGTGTACACATCTATTTGGGGCTGACTGTACATCGATTTCTCAGTGATTACTGAACCGATTTACGTGATTCTTATTTTCATTGGTAGAAATGCCCGGCCGGTGCAGCGGTGGTCCCATATTGTACAATTATTAACTTTTCTTTGTCGTTTTTGAGTTAGCTTCAATAATAGGTTTTTAATCCAGTTTGTATAAGTTGATGACAATATTATCTATACATAGTAAGTGGTAGGATAATGAATTTGAGTGGAGTACTACAACTAAAAATGAAAAATAATTTTAGTTTCGAAAATTTAGAAGTTGGTTGTTGATTTTTGTTAAACAGTTTTTAAAGCTTCTTATAGGTAGACACAGTGTGTAGAAGATTCCTGCGTCAATTCGATTGCTGAAGACTACATGAGGTTCTTACAGGCACTCGGACAAAGATTTATCTTAGGTGGCGACTTCAACGCTAAACATACGGATTGGCATTCAAGACTAACCAGCACTAAAGGAAAGGAACTCATGAGTGCCATGAAAAATCTAAAGTGTGAAGCTATATCTACCGGAAAACCAACTTATTGGCCAAGCGATCCACGCAAAGTACCGGACCTAATAGACTTTTTTGTTACTAAAAATATCTGTAGTAATTATTTAAGCATCCATGAATGCTTTGACATGAATTCGGACCATTCTCCCATAATTTTATCAGTATGGCATCGGATCCTATGCATAGAGAGTAACCCTACACTTGTAAATACTTATACAGACTGGGAAAGTTTTAGAATCGACCTCGATAATACAATAGAATTAAGAGTTGATGAGTTGTTGGGATGTAAGACTAAGGTCACAAAGTGGCTACTGACAATGAGTTACGATAAGACTGAAGTTTTACTACATGTATCAATCGCTTAACCTTTAAGTAGTTAATAAATTCATATATTTATAATTACATTTACACAGACTTATATACACACAAGTTTTCATTCTATCTCTCTCTCAATACATACACAAACACATTCCCCCACATAGGTATTTTTTTTTTTTTTTTAGTTGTTACGCTGCATAGTGTTTAGCTAAGTGTTTATGTACAATGGAAGATAATAAAAAAAAAACAGCTGGACTTGGAACTAAGTCAATTTACAACTAGTATACAGCAAGCTGCCAGGAACTACACACCGGAAAAAACACACCGGCTCAAAGCAACCGCCTACCCTGCATGAATTAGATGTCTTATAACCGAAAAGCGGAAACAAAGAAACAGATGGCATCAGACTAGATGTCCACAAGATAAAAGACTGCTGAACAAGCTTACTAAGCGTCTTAAAAAAGAAATTCAGCACTACAACGATACCTTAACAAGCAAATACCTTAGCCAATTGACGAGTGATACCAAAACAGGCTACTTGCTATGGAAAGCTACAAAGTACATGAAATGACCGATCATACAAATACCTCCTATTAAGGAAGAAAATGGGCAGTGACGGGCCAACAAAAGGCCTTAAGGTTCGTTGAGCATTTAGAACAAATATTCCAAATGAAGCCCAGAGTCACAGTGCGAGGTTAATACAGACTTTACAAATGAGTTCAGATACTAAGTTGGCTACCCCTAAAGAAGTATCTAATTTTAATCGGAGAAAATCCCCTGGTTACGAGTTAATTACAGGGGAAGTTTTACAAAATCTCCCACGTAAAGCCATACTCAAGCTTACTTCGCTCATTAATGCTACATTTCGATTAAAGCACGTTCCTGACATATGGAAAGTAGCTGAAGTCATAATGATAGCCAAGCCTGGCAAGCCACCTCATGAAACAACATCTTACAGACCAATCTCACTATTGCCTGTGTTATCAAGGTTATTTGAGAAATTATTTTTAAAAAGATTGAAGCCTCTAATCGAAAGTGAAAAATCTAATCCCCGATTACCAGTTTGGATTTAGAGAACAACACTCCACGCTCGACCAAGAACACAGAATTACCAATATTATTGAAAGAACACTAGAGGAGAAGGTGTGCTCCATAGTTTTCCTTGATGTAGCCCAGGCTTTTGATAAAGTATGGCATGAAGTGAAGGTCTCCTATATAAACTAAGAACGATGCTGCCTCAACAATTTTCAGACATCCTAGAGTCGTATTTATCAGACATATTGTTTAGGATAAGACAAAGAAACGCCTTTTCAGACCTTAGGCAAATAAAAGCTGGAGTACTACAAGGGAGTGTACTTGGTCCGGTCCTGTACCTACTACACACCTGCGATATTCCTGAGCTAGAAAATAATTTTATTGCCACCTTTGCTGACGACACAACTATCATGGCTGTTGGAAATAGTCACGAGGAAGCTGTAGAAAAGGTTCAAAAGTCCATTAATTGTATCTATGAGTGGACTACAACATGACGTATTAAACTGAATGAAAGCAAGTCCATCCACATTGACTTCACCAACAAAAAGTCAAAATACTTCCCGGTATTCGTCAATAATCAACAAATACAGCTAAGTATCTCGGCATGACCCTGGATGCAAAACTGCGCTGGTAAGAGCATGTCAAAAAGAAAAGAGCCGAATTAGATATTCGGTACAAAAATATGTACTGGCTACTTGGTAGACAGTCGTCATTGTCAATACCTAACAAATTGCTGTTATATAAACAACTTTTAAAGCCTGTATGGACCTACGGTATTCAGCTGTGGGGTTGCACCAGTCAAAGCAATCGTCAAATCATACAACGTTTTCAAAACAAAACAAATTTCGGGAATCAAGGAAGTGACACAACATTACTATTTAAAAATGTATTTATTGCTTTTCGAAGTATTCTCTGCGAAATTTGACACATTTTTCCATACGATGGAACCAATCATTGAAGCAAACCATTCCATTCGGAAGTTGGGGTCTCCAAAATGGCCGTTTTGTAGGCGTCCACAGCTTCTTCAGGTGATGAAAATCTCTGTCCACGCAATTTATTCTTTATTTTAGGGAAAGTATAGAAATCATTAGGGCTTAGGTCGGGGCTGTACGGCGGATGGTCTAATAATTCTATGTTTTCATGCTCTAAAAACTCTTTTGTTCTGTGCGCGGTGTGAGAACTCGCATTGTCGTGATGGAGGATGATGCGGCGGTTGCAGTTCTCTTTACGGAGTTCAGAAACGACCTGTGGCAAACAAATGCTAGCATACCATTCTGCATTAACCGTTCTTTGTCCCTCAAGAGGAATAGTCGTAACATGGCCGGTTTTGGAGACAAACGTGCCTACCATTTTTTTTGCAACACTCCGTGAACGAACAATTTTTGTTGACTTTAACTCATTTTCGAACACCCAAACTCGTGACTGGTTTTTTGTTTCGGGTTCGTACGCGTATATCCAGGATTCGTCACCTGATACAATGTTGTATACAGCATTTGAGGATCCTGCGTGGAATCTTTCGAGAGTTCTGACGCACCAAGTAACGCGAGCCGCTTTTTGCTCTTCACAGAGCGAATGCGGTATCCATCGGGAAAACAACTTTTTTACACCTAATTGTTCATGCAAGATTATTTGTATTTGACTCATGCCAATGTCTAAAGTTGCCTGAATTTCGCGGTATGTCACATGTCGATCTTCCTCAATCAGCTTACGCACAGCATCAACGTTTTCTTGGGTGACTGCAGTTTTTGGACGACCTTGACGGGGATCATCACTGAGCTTGACACGTCCACGTTGAAATTCAGCAAACCAGCGATAAATTGTGGTTTTGGATGGGGCTTCATCACCAAATGCAGAAATCATCCGGTCAACACACTGTTTTTGTGTTAAACCAGTTCGAAAGTCATAATAAATCATCGCTCTTGAATTTTCTCGAGTCAATTCCATTTTCTCAACGACTAAACAAGTTTGACAAAACCTTGTGACAAGACCGAGAATCTTTTTTTAAATAAATAAATGGTATTCGATTTTTAAAACCAAGGAGTTTTCAATTAAAAATATTTTAATATGACAGGAACAGTGGAAATATTCCATTTCCGATACTTTTAGTGCAGCCCTCGTATAGTCAACGCGCCCTGGTTCATTAGAAACAGCGACGAGCTCAAGATGGATGTCATAAACATAGTTATACAAAAATATGCAGAAGCTCATGAACACAGACTTCATCATCACGTGAATGTCGAGGCGATCCAACTCCTTGACAACACTGATTTAGTTCGAAGACTAGATAGGGTAAACCTTTTTGAGTTAGTTTAGTGCAGTGTAAGTGAACTTAAACTGTAGTGCAAGTGCTGACTTTTATAAAGAACACGTGAATCACGGTCGTGGTGTCTTCCCCTTAACCTATAGTGAATAAGAAAGACGTTATTGGACGATTTCTTAATTTTATAGTTATTTAGCAGTTTGTTATATTTAAATTACTTATTAGCTAATAGGCTAGATTGTAATGTGAATAAAGTATCACCAATTGCGATATCACACGATGAGAGATGGTGTGAGTCACAAATTGCATTGGGCACTATAGCTAGCATTTGGGTTTTTCCCCAATTTATCTGAGGAAGTCGGAGTGGGCTCGCGAGGTAAAACCCGGACTTTCGGGCCAAGACAATAAAAAAGCGAAAATAAAAATGTGTTTTTGGAAGCAATAAAGCTTATATGTGCCTGGTGCAGCGTAACCAGAAAAGAGCCAGACTGTAAAGAAAAACGAATACCCACTTGGAATTTTTATGATATCCTAATCCTAACTAATATTATAAATGCGAAAGTGAGTTTGTTTGTTACGCTTTTATTAAATGCTAAAACGGCTGAACGGATTTGGATGAAATTTGGCACATGGGTAGACAATGACCTGGGTTAGGAGTTAGGACATATTTTTATCCCGATATTCCCACGGGATCGAGACTTATTAAACTCAAAGCATTTATTTCAAATAAACCAATTACAGGCACTTTTGAATTATCAAGGGGTCGGTCAGTCAGAAAGATGAAGCTAGTTCCCCATTCCAAAGCGTAGTAGGTTCATATGGGGAAGAACGGGCAAGAAACTCCATGGACACGCTTTTAAATAAAAATATTGTTACAAAGTATTGGTTACATCATTAATGTTAAAATTATACATGTGAGAACGATGCTAAAAGTCAAAAGCGTCCATAATTTAAAGATTTAAAAAACAATTCAAAAATTAAATTAAAATAAGCCATGTTAGCTAGGAAATGTCCAGTCCCTACTGATGGCGCCCGTTCACGAACATGACGCATGGATCAGCACCATTCAGCTCAACCATTTTGGAGGGAACTTAATGATTCAACACTCACCCCACCATCAGCGAGACATTTGAGTGAGCATGACACACTCAGCCGCCAGGACACATTCAAGTTAATGAAAGACGTACTTAGTATGGTAGGTACATAGTGCTCACACATGTGCTATGCAATTATACAATACTAAGAGATTCAATTTATACAATATTAATATAGTATTTACAATTTTCAGCAGCTCCAACAATATTTTGGAATGGTAATCAATTAGTTTATGCGCCCTAGTGGAGCTGGACCAGTGTTAAGCCAAGCATTTTTGTCAGCGATGTAATCCCACCAACTTATAATGTGCTTGGCTGCATAGTGTGCGTTTTATACAAGATTTAAATTTTGGTTTATTTAGTTGGAGTATGTGGGGAGATAATTATTCTACTTAGGCGGATGAAACCGCGGGGCGCAGCCATTTATTTATACGTATTATAAGTTTCAGAGCCATTGTTTTATAAATGAATACAATCATATCATGTACATTTATTTTTACTATTTTTTTTTTAATTATAATTTACATTGTGTATAACATCGTTTCTTTAGGGTTCCGTACCCAAAGGGTAAAACGGGAACCCTATTACTAAGGCTTCGCCATCTGTCTGTCTGTCCGTCTGTCATCAGGCTGTATCTCATGATCCGTGGTATTTCTGTTGCCGCTATAGCAACAAATACTAAAAACCAGAATAACATAAATATTTAAGGGGCTCCCATACAACAAACATAATTTTTTTGCTCGTTTTTGCTCGATATTGATAACGGCAACAGGTAGACGCTTGAAATATTCACAGAATATTAAGTTATATATTCACTTTAAAATTAAATAATTAAATTAAAACAATTATTTAAGGGGGGCTTCCATACAACAAACGTGATTTTTTGGCCATTTTTATAGATAATGGTACGGAACCCTTCGTGCGCGAGTCCGACTCGCACTTGGCCGGTTTTTTGTGTATCTGACGTTTTCGTTTGTTTTTTATTCTAGTCTAAACGGTCAGCATATGACGACGAGGACAATCCACCGACACCATCTGACGATTCAGATTTCGATGATGATGAGGATCCTGACAATTTGGAGGTGCCAGGTCAGTTCTTTTTTAATCTGTTTAATGTAAGTAGGTAATTTTTGTTTTAATTGAATGATTCTATACATTTTCACTATCCTGAAGCAGCAAACTTTATAGTATTATTGTATGTATATGTATATAATTTTAATTGATTTTAAATAATCGCACATGCACTGTTGGTGTGTAAAAGAAACACAAATTGTGGTTTACATTTCATAGGTCAAGATGGAAACCATCTGAGGAACGTTTTTATTACAATTTATTAAAATATATTATTCTTTTGAGTATCATTCAAGGTGACATTGAATTTATTCATAAACTAGCTAGCTTTTCCCTCGTAAATTTTTCCACGAGAACATAGGATACTTTTATACAGGTAATAACCTGTATAAAAGTATCCTATGTCTTCGGCGGTCTATCTGTGTGCCAAATTTCATCCGAATCCGTTCAGCCGTTAAAGGCTCGTATAGACTGGTGCGATATCGCGGGCGCGACAAGGGTCGCGCTGCCTGTCGCGCCCGCGATATCGCACCAGTCTGTACGAGCCTTTATTTGTGAAAAGGTAACAGACAGACCGACAGAGTAAAGTAAAATAATGGATTATTTTTATTATGGATCTTAGTTGTCTTGTTTTACCGATATTGCGTTGCACGCAATGTTGCCGTCCAGTTTCTGGACCTTTCTGCGAATTTTAGTGTTAGTCAGTTGTTCTGATGTCATTATGATATCGTTTCAAAAAATAGGCTCAAAAAAATGTGGGATATAAATAAAAACTTCGTTCAAAAAAACACGGTACAATATTAAGAGGAGGCTCCCTATTTTTATGTTAATTTGCATGAATATTCTGAAACAGTCACACATAAAAGCAAAATGAAACTTTAGTATATGATTTATTGGATCTTTTTCTTTCCATGCTGATGACAGTTACGTAATTGTAATATTTTCTCTCAATATTTTTTTTATTCGAAAATCATGTCTTTGTTAAGGATAATTCTAAAAAATAAACAAGATTGTTTAGCTTTTATGTCTAAAATAAATATTCACAGCAAGAAAATAGAGAAAAATATCTTGTGTCGGGTAATAAACTATTATTACCCGACACAAGATATTTTTCTCTAGATCAACTATTACTTTAGTTATAAACGAAATAAGAATTGAGACTTACGCTATTTAGTTTCGTGCTCGAACACGATCAAAGAGCGAACACGATATTCAACTTTATTACTGATGTATTAGCGTTTAGCAAATAACGGAGTGGCGGGGAACGAGGGGCGGAGCTTGCGTTCGAAATTTGATTTAGACTGCCTGCTCTTAAAAAGCTAGTACAGATTATAATATAAGAGCTTTAGGTGCTAGATTTTACAAATTCCCTTGGCCCCACTTACTCTTGTTTCCGCTCTATCACATGTGATTTTTGGGTTGCCCCAAAGATAAAGCTCTCATACACCGGTGACGCTGTTTCCCGTCCTTTTAGGGTTCCGCAGTCAAATGGCAAAAACGGAACCTTTATAATTTCGCCCGGTCGGTTCGTCCGTCCGGGTGAGAAACAGCCTTTTTACTAGAAGATTATTAGCACTATATCGATAAAAATTGGAAAGAAGGTGTATTGTGCAACGCCAAATAATAGGGTGATACACACATACATAAACTCACACCTTCTTCCCATGGGGGTAGGCAGAAACTATAGAACGCCACCTGCTACGCTCCTTACATACTCCTTTTGCTTCGCCTACGTTCATACATCTGGTCATACACGCACGCCGATTGCGAGTACTACGCACCTGACCTTTCTGAAGAACATCACCAATTTGGTCATATATGTCCTCCTAGGGCGTCCCCTCCCGGCGTTTCCACTCACCTCTGCTTTATAAATACCTTTTGTTAGTCCCGTTTCAATAGGGTGATGAAATTACCAAAAACAAATATAAAGAAAGAAAGAAAGAAAAAGCATTTATTGGGACTCGCACAGATCACAAATTAAACTATACAAAAACACACTCATAGAAACATAAAGAAAAAAAAAATATATATATATAAAATAAAAAAAATATAAAAATATAACATAAAATATATAAAATAAATATATAATATTATAATATTATAATATTGAGGTCGCGGTTTCGAGAAGTCGTGCTACTACCGTAAGTTTTTTTTTTTTCGTGATTTTGATGATTTCCATGGAGGTTTAATACCCCTATTATCTCTTTCAAAATGATAATCAAAATTTCAAAATTCAAAATTTGCTTTTGACTTTAAGTAGGTACCTGAAAGTAGTGACCGTTAAGTCCGCTAACCTTGGGGTCTACTCCGACTGACGGGGTCCGTTAAGTTCGCTAACCTTGGGGTCTACTCCGACTGACGGGGTCCGTTAAGTTCGCTAACCTTGGGGTCTACTCCGACTGACGGGGTCCGTTAAGTTCGCTAACCTTGGGGTCTACTCCGACTGACGGGGTCCGTTAAGTTCGCTAACCTTGGGGTCTACTCCGACTGACGGGGTCCGTTAAGTTCGCTAACCTTGGGGTCTACTCCGACTGACGGGGTCCGTTAAGTTCGCTAACCTTGGGGTCTACTCCGACTGACGGGGTCCGTTAAGTTCGCTAACCTTGGGGTCTACTCCGACTGACGGGGTCCGTTAAGTTCGCTAACCTTGGGGTCTACTCCGACTGACGGGGTCCGTTAAGTTCGCTAACCTTGGGGTCTACTCCGACTGACGGGGTCCGTTAAGTTCGCTAACCTTGGGGTCTACTCCGACTGACGGGGTCCGTTAAGTTCGCTAACCTTCGGGTCTACTCCGACTGACGGGGTCCGTTAAGTTCGCTTACCTTGGGGTCTACTCCGACTGACGGGGTCCGTTAAGGCCAATGCCTGCCAGGGTTGCGAGTCTGTCTGAAAATGATATCGTGGCCGTGGCGAGTCAGTAAAAGTCTGACACGCCCTCCCAGAGCGGGAGAAGTTTTTTGATAATTTCCCACCCAAAAAATGTTTCTACTCCGAAGATAAATCTGAAGTATTTGGCCGAATACGGCTGAATATGAAAGACTAAAAAAAAGGAAAGGCGAAAAAAAAAAACGATAGTAAAAGAGATAATTCAAAGTCAAAAATGTGACTTGAAGTCGGGTATGGACTCAAAATTAAAAAAGGAAACTTTGGAAGTCCATTCCTGGCCGCACATTCGGCCGATACTTCGGATTATCATTTCAGAGCAGACTCCCTGATTTGACCTGCTGGGTAATTTCGTAAGACACTATCAGTAGCAATGGGTTTCATTTTGACAGTACCACAACATTCATTGCGTTATTTACGTTGTTGAGCAGACAAATTATTCGAACATGTGAAGCAATGGATTAGCAATATACTTCAACATCATTCAGATAGTGAATGATAGTCTGTTAGGTACGCGATTAGTAGGTGCTGGTGTCATTCTTCTGAGCTTCTTTCTTACTTAAACGCTAAACGTTGTTTTTCCGCTCTTGATAGTGGTTTTGGTCGATCGCAAACGGGATAAATCCTTTTAATTTTGACTATCTTTGACTTTCTTACTTTTATAAATAACTCTATCAATCGATTTTTTTACGATAAAATACGGATTACACTTTAGTCTGTTAAATACAATTTATTTCGTTCAAATTCAACAAATAGTTTTGATGCTATCGCGAGTTATACTGAGCGTCGCCCGGGCGACACCTCATTTTTAGCGCTCACTCTCGCAGTCTATGACGTCATCGCGGGGGGGGGGGGGGGTAGAGGGGATCAAACATATATTTTTGTGTTGTCGCCAGATGGATATAACTATCCAACAGCGATATAACTGTCACTTTTGTAACTTTTAAAGAGACCAAATCTCTCAAAAGTACACGTTTTTGGTAACACAAATTTTCTGGAATGTCTCTGGGATGACGAGAAAGACGGTAATCGAGTTCACGTCAAAATAGTAAGAGGTGGCACTCACCACCCCTAACGTTTAACAGACGGATTAATAAAACTCAGTGTAATACATAATCGCGTTTGATCCCATAATTAAAAAGATTATTATGTTTCTAAGTGACTTAGCTATAAAGACAATCGTTTTTGACTTATGGGATATTTTCTGTTACAACTGCAGAAAATAAATTGGTTTTTCTTAGTTTTTTTTACATCAAACTTGCACCTACCACTCAATTTAAAAAAAAAAATTGTTATGTTTCTAATTTAATGTGTGTGACTATCTCGTTGGCTATCTAGTGGTCGCAAGCGCTACTGCTGAGCATGAGGTCTTGGGTTCGATTCCCAGGTCGGGCAAAGTGTTATTAGGTTTTTACATCAGGATTTTTTTAGTATCAACCCGAAGTCTAGATTTGTGAACGGTTGATGGCAGTAGCCTCGCCCCCTATTACATGGGACTTAAACATAACTGGCGAAATTTGGGTGTGCTATAAGTGCACATCTGACTAACCCTTTTGGGAAAACAGTGGTGATGTTATTTTAACGTGTGTCTGTAATCAGGTGGGGGCAAAACCCTGGCAGCGGCGGCTACCATGGCTGCGCATACCAAGAAAGTCACCGTCACACCACAGGTCACTGTCAAACCGACCACAAACCCTCTAGCAGGTGAGTTTTACGTCATTTATTCACACTTGATTCAAAATCTTAAATCATTATCAAGTCTTGGAACCACAAATTCGTATGTCGTACATGACGAAGTTCAAAGTTCAACCAAAATTAATTTAACACCAAACAAATGGTCCCTCAAAAATCAACTCAGGGCCAGCGTAGACAGAGCAGCAAAATGCAGCATGTTTTAATAGATAATAAACTAAATGGCAACTAGTTCCAGTTCGTTTTCTGCCTGCCCCCATGAGAAAAAGGCGTGAGTTTATGTATTTATTAGAACTAGTTCAAAATGGCGCGCAAGAAAACGTGTTTGCCTGTGGCATGTTCGCGCATGCTCAAAAACTTATTGCAGGGAACGTGGCTTAGTATTTTGCTGCTCTGTCTGCGCTGACTATTATGCTACAGTTTGCCACCTCATCATATGGCGGACAATATTTTTTTTAAATTTATTTAAAACTGTTTATACCAGTTACAATAATAATTAAAGTCAAACTTTATACACACCTTTATGAAAGAAATTAGAAATAAAGTTAAGGACTGCTCTGTTGTTCTAGTGGTCGGAAGCGTTACTGCTGAGCATGGGGTCCTGGGTTCGATTCCCGGCACGGGCAGTGTTATTGGGTTTTTTTATCTAAAATTTCTCAGTAGCAGCCCGTTGATGTGCCCGGTTGATGTCAATAGGCTCGCCCCCTATTACACTGGCGAAATGTATGTGAACTATACACCCCTCTGCATAACCCTTTGGGGAATTACAGGCGTCATGTTATGTTATAAAGTACAGGTTATATGCCGTAGTAAAATGCAACCCTGAATGCATCATTCTGTTCTTATTGTTATTTGTGTCTCCGCAGCGCCCTCTGGCCACGCGTTTGGCCAGGCCACCAACGTGAAGCCCATCAAGATATCTGCGAGCTCGCTCACCAAACCATTGTCCATTGGCCCGTTAGCCGGCCTAGGCAGAGGCGGAAGTAAGATTTAAACTTTTTTATAGGTTGTTATTACTTAGACACGAGCCCCTCCGTGTAATGAGTATCTAACTCTGCTTTATTCAAGGTCAAATTGAATCAATTGGCAAAACTTCAGACAAGATGGGTATTTTATCATCATTGCATATCGATACCCCGCGTTACCCAGTAACTGGGTTGTGGAGGTCGGGTAGCCAGTCGCTGCATGTAAAATACTGGTACTCAGCTGCATCCGGTTAAGCTACGATTTCTTGGCGAAGGCGAGTCCCTTGACTCACCAACTTTAAGTTCAAGAATAAAATTCGCGCGTTAAACGAAAAATATACACGTGATTTCTCTCACTACACTCCCTTTCGAGCCTCACGTGATTAATGGAAATGTTTTCATAGAAAGCGTTTTTTGACACCGTAAAGTCAAACCCCGCTGCCATCATTTTCATGACAGCGGTCATTGCGGCCGTTATGTGGCGGCCACCGCTCTTCTCGGAAGCCGTACTTTAGACTGGAAGCCGACCCCAACATAGGAAATGGCTAGGCAGATTGATTTACATATCGTTAGTGGTTACCCATCACTATGAAGTTTCGCTAGTTACTTTTTTTTGATATTGTAGACAATCCCTACTCTAGAACTGATAAATCATTCAGGTGTATAATGCAATACAAAACCTATCGTGATACGTAATAATTTGTTGATAAAATATTATGTGACATAATATTTTATTATAAAGAGTTGGATGTTATTGCCCGTAAAATACTGTGTGTGGTTATAAGCACTTTCCAAATGCATTTAAAAACATAAAAAGTGTGGACTGTTATCGCATTTGATATTATGTTTTTGAAACCTTTGCACTGCTTGAAAGTCTCAATTACATTATTTCTTAGTAACGTGGTAAAAATGTGTATTGCTAAGATCAAAACTGTATTGCAAAGCCTCCCAGAAATATCAACCAGAACATTAAAAGTCAGTCAAAACTGAGATAGTGCTACATAGATCTAAATGGACGTGGCGAAAAAGTGAACTAACATGAAATGTACTGGATTTGACAGGTATTTGACAACTTCCTTGACAATCAGTGCTGCCATCCACGCTCATTTAGCTCCAGGTGGTACTGTACTGATCGCAGCCTAAACATGCAAGATATATCAGTCTTGAGATCACTATCTGATGATGGATTACCGTATCATCAAGTCTTTTTTTTACAAAAATGTTATCCCAGTCAGAGGCGCCTAAACATTATTATTTTATTGAGATAATTAGGATAACACCGATTGACTTTTTAAACGAAGGACGTATTACAGGACATTCCGCAAAAAGTAAACGCACGATGAGACTGATGAGAGGACGCTAAATATGTAAAAAAAAGTTTCAGATCGGCGCCCTACGAGCAGATTTAAAAAAACCCGGCCAAGTGCGAGTGGGACTCGCGCAAGAAGGGTTCCCCGTACTATTATGTAAAAAAAAAAAAAACAAAAAAAAAAATCTGTTTTTTAGTATTTGTTGTTCTAGCGACAACAGCAATACATCATCTGTGAATTTCAACTGTCGTAACTATCACGATTCATGAGATACAGCCTGGTGCGGACAGACAGAGAGACAGACGGCGGAGCCTTAGTAATAGGGTTCCCGTTTTACCCTTTCAGTACGAAACCCTAAAAAGGGACAAAAATAACGACGTTCAACGCCGTTGTTTTTCATCTCATCATACGGGACCTTACTCAAAACGTCTTAAATAGGCAAATCTGACGAAGATATTGTGGGGTTTCACTAAATCTGTCGACTCAGAAATTTTTATTTGGACAGATCCCCGATACTTCCACCGATCCCCGGTGCAAGTGTGGGAAGGGAACACCTGGGTGGTTTTGTAGTCAGTAAGAGTCTAACCGAACCCTCCGCCCGCCCCAGGCCGGAAGACCTAGATATTCCACCCGGAAACAAAAAAAAAATGAGTTGACTGGTAGAATCGTCACGTAAGGAAAAGGCGTTATGCCCCCCCTCCATGCATGCGACTTTATCTCACTCAAAAAATGTGTGCGGTCGTGGGATCCCCGTCAGGAACGAACTATTATATACGAGTGCGTGTGTGCGTGCGTGCGTGCGTGCGGAACTTCGTTCCTGACTGGGATCCCGCAACCGCACATATAAAAAAAAAGCTCGTCGGATATTTCATAAAATGAGGAGGTTTTTGATTGAAATAATCTGTTTGCTTAGAGGTACGTGCGAGTTGGGCATAGTTTTCAACATTATATTGTCCTTGTGAACATCCTTCGTTTAATCAGTCACGTGTGTATGGTCAGCTTATTAAACCGGTGATTTTGCGTAGCGCCCGCCATGGCCCCGCCGTCGCCTTTCGCGGCGGGCTCCTCTGCCGCGTTCAGCGCCGCTTCTCTACTCGCTCAGAGTGAGTACGGTGTAAACTGCGAACACAATTTAGTTTCCAATTCATGTTATTTCGGAAATATAACCATAACACTCTACATATAAAGTGCAGTTCCTCTCACAGTCACAGTCGTTCTGAAAGCACTTGAATTTACAGTTGCGTAAAGTCGATATTCGTTTAAGTGGAGATAATGTGAATTGGAAACAAGGATTTGAATAGACTTAGTGCCCGCAATGTATCGTGTACACGGCGATATTATCTAAGTACTATAGAAGGCGCTATGCATGCTGATTTTTTGTGGATTAATTAATTATTATAAAATAATTTTTGTTTTTTTTTTTTTTAATATCTTAAAACAAAGTTTTGAATACATACAAAAACAGCATGTATGTGTATGAATATTTGCATTCCTATATAGTTTAGTATCCGTAGTTAACTTACTTTCTTAGCTTTAGTGAACTTTACACACTGCTAATATTTCATTGTAGAACTTGTATTTCTGTAAATAGTATGCAAGCTAACAATAGATATTGATTGGAGCAAATTTTGGTAAGTTATTCATGATACATCAGCCTGGTCGCTAATAGAGCCTAGAATTGCCCTCCTTTCTTCTCTTTTATATTTTATCTGATTTGTATTTAGTTCCATTTACTTCGTTGTTTTTTAAATGTAACTGAAACGTTTTGAACTGTCATTTTTTAATAACGAAAAAAAAAAAGAAAAAGGTAAAGAAATTTTCTTGTAGAAGCCATATACTTAATTCAATAAGGTTGAAAACACGAAATGCGAAATTGTGCGACAAAAAACTTTTTGTAAGGACAAAGAGGGTGAAAGTTTTAACAATTGAAGCTGGACAAATACACCAACTCTGTGTAAACGCTTTTCAGGAAAATTTTAAGGAGTTGCTGAACATATTTCGCCACATTGTGGGCCGCAACGTGATGTCCTGGATCAACCTTTTTCACATGTACTTTCTTTACATGTACTTTTTCGGTGAAACCAGAGACGGTTAAAACTTCTTTAAAATTACCGACGGTTCTTATAATCACAGAACATTGGTACCCCACAAATGCGTCTTACACGTGATATCAAAGTTCACTATGGTCTGTTTCAAAAGTACCTAATGAAAGTGTAAACAAACTCAGGTTCAAAAATTGTGCTCAGTTTAAATTCTTACAAAATCACTGACTAATGGGAATAAGTAACACATTCATTTTGAATTTACAAGTTTTCAGCTGTATTCCTCACCTCGTTTTCCAACAATTATTGTTTGAATAATAATATTAAATTGTTATTGAAAAATCATCGAAGACAATATTTGAGGTTATAAAATTAACCTAAATGTCAAATCAATAACATAGTAAATCTAATTTAAAATTAGAATATGAGTATTCAAATAATCAAACAAAGTAGTCAATTTGTAATTTGGTACTACAAATTGGCATCCACAGGTACGTTTTCTGATCAATTTGTTTACATTTTCATGAGATACTGTGGAACAGACTGTTACGATGGTAACGTTGTAAATTGTTATTGAACATTCGTTGCGCTCAGGAATACAATTCTGACGTAACGCATCGTAATCGCATCTAGATCTAGCATAACACATAGACATAGCATCTTAATTCCTGCTTGTTTTCAAGATTTTGGCATTTCTGATTTTTGTACAAATTTAGTGTAGTGGGAACTCTTTTTACCAATTTACTGTATATTTGCACTTATATTCTCTCCTTTTTAAATTACTTTGTAGTTTGTAGTAGTTGCCAGTCTGGTTTATTATCATGTAGTTATTTTCCTGTGGGCTCTGCACAACATTATTTGAAAGCGAATGGCCAGGCATTTTACAATTTATTATTAATATTTCTTCGTATTATTTTGTTGTTGTTTGTGTACAGTAATGCGTTATCAAGGTATGCGAGACTATTAATAACCGTATTTTATTGTAATACTTATTTTCTATTTAATAAGTTAAGAGGCGTGAAGGTGGTTTTAACTAGTTTATTTGTGTCACATTTAATAGATAAAAATTAAGTATTTGTATAAAAGAAAAAGACTATCCCATGAATCGTTTGAGAATGTTGGATAAGGCCACTTTGACGTCCTCGTAACTAAAATTAGCTATCAACAATCTATTTTACTTCATAATCAAACTTATAACAACGTATGTACATTTCACCAAAACGACACAGTTTAAAACAGCGCCATCTATTTATCAACTAATGTTTTGTTCCTCAACAGTGGAGATGGTGGGCATGACAGGCATGAACTCATACTTAATGCAGAACTTGAATCAAATAATCCAGTCTGGCATGGGGGGGCCGCTCGCTGGTATGCTGGGCCAGTTTGCCCAGGTGGGCCCCATTTGGGCACAGAACAAGCCGGGCAACATGTGGCAACAGGAAAAGGTGAGATTATCAATCGGTTTCCCTTTAATATTATAGTTAAATAGTGATAAACGTCTGCTTATCCATATTTATTTACGTTTAAACGTCTCTTTAACTTTGAGCAACGTTAAAACAAAATAAATCCTTTAATTTTATTTCTAACAAACCTAGTAGAACAATGAGATTTGCCAAACTTAGTTCCATTGAAGTTTAGTAGTATTAGATGATAGGTACGTGGTAATGTATACTTAAATTTTCCATTTCTAATATTTTTAGATGGGAGGAGATGAAGAAGAGGTAGATGATGAAGAGATGGGTGTCGCTGAAACATACGCAGATTATATGCCTTCAAAATGTAAGTAAGACATACATTTAGCTATTTATTTTAATAGGCTCGCCCCCTATTACATGGGACTTAAACATAACTGGCGAAATGTGAGTGTACTATAGGCACACCTTTGCCTAACCCTTCGCGGATTACAGGCGTGATATTATGTATGTTTTTATTTTTTGTGAGCAGTCGCTAGCTTGATATCCAATGAAGCATTCTGACTGACTGACTCCTTGCCAGTTCAAAAGTGGCTGTGGTTGCTTTATTGGAAATAAATGCTCTGAGTTGAGTTTCAGTTTTGCATTAATCAATTTATTTTTTAACTAGCTGACCCGACATATATTGCCTTGTCCAAATTTCAATAATTAATTCAACAACCAAAAAATCCTATAGAAACACAAGACGTTCAGTTTTCCCGGATTTGAAAAATTTGTGTTGAAGTTTTCCGAGTTTTCATTGCATAAAAACCAAAGTCCGACTAGTACGAATATTTGAAAACAAAAAATAGCCAAATCAGTCCAGTCGTTCTCAAGTGATTCCATTTTTACTTAAGATAGATAAGTCCAAGTTAATGGACATGGTTAGTGGTTATGGTTAGTGTCTTAAACATAACTACCGAAATGTGGGTGTACTATTAGGTACACCTCTGCCTACCCCTTTGGGGATTACAGGCGTGATGTTATGTTAAGTCCAAGTTTCCTCAGGATGTTTTCCTTCACCAATGTCAGTTAAACTTAGAAAGTACTTTATTTAATGATGACAATTTAAATCATATTTAACCCTTCTCAATAGTGAAACTAGGCCGCAAGCACCCCGACCCAGTGGTGGAGACGGCGTCACTATCGTCCGTGGAGCCGGTCGACGTGACGTACGAAGTGAGTCTGCCGGACGACCTCATCCGCAACGGTCTGCTGTCGGCCTTGCAGCTGGAGGCCGTGGTGTACGCTTCGCAGGCGCACGAGCATCTGCTGCCTGACAACACCAGGGCTGGCTTCCTCATTGGTGAGTCATCTGTGCGGCACTAGCTAGCAGTTCCCAGTATTTTAACAAACTCCCCCCCCCCCCCTAGCTTTTTTTCTAAAACACGACGCCCCAATTCACTTTGTTTTGACTTATTCAGAAAAGCTTAAGAATGTGAAAGCGAGCTCGAAAATTTTAAACCTCGTTAATCGAGCTTTAACCAAATAGTTTTGTACAGGCGACGGCGCGGGAGTGGGTAAGGGCCGTACGATCGCGGGCATCATCTACGAGAACTACATAAAGGGCCGCAAGCGCGCCATCTGGGTGTCCGTGTCCAACGACCTGAAGTACGACGCCGAGCGGGACCTGCGCGACATCGGCGCCGGCAAGATTGAGGTGCACCCGCTTAATAAGGTAACTTGTTCTGTACGGTCTCTCTCCCTACTTTAGGTCAACGATGCGCGTCATAGTGTACCATAATAAAATAACATGACTAACGAATTTAAATATAGTGAACTTATAACAGTGTAGCTATCAACAACTGAGAGAAATAATCGCCTTCCACACTAGTACTGTTACTTACTCTTAACTTATATAAACTTAACTACTTAGGGCGAATTTCACCATTGAAACTGATCACGATCGACATCTAAACCGAGTTCAAGACCTGTCATTGTCAATATTCCAAAGAAAATAATTACACTGACAGCTCTTAAACGTAGGTTGTAGGTTGTGTTGATCGCGTTCAGTTTCATTGGTGAAATTGGCACTTAGGGCATCTTATTGGAACGTGTTTCTCTATACTAACTAAACTTACAAACCTTCACGACAAATCAAAGTACTATTATTATTACACCTTGAATCTATCTTTATAAGTTATGGTCTTAATGCGATAGTTCAGTACACTTAGAAATACCAAGCAGCTGCAGCAGCTTGGTATTACCAAGTTTTTTTAAATTATTTGATGGCACCGCCGAATATGAACAACTGCAATACCCGCGGCTTGTCCAGAGCCATCGCAGATGCATTTAATTAATTTCTGAAATTAATTATGAATTTTCTTCCAGGTCAAATACTATGTAGAATGTGTTTAGTTCACCAGTTCAATTACTATTTATGTGTTTTGTCCACCAGTTCAAATATTAATGGTTTTTGTCCCCCAGTTCTAATATTATCATATATATTATTTCGTCCACCAGTTTAAGGGCGAATTTCACCAATGAAACTGATCGCGATCAGCGCATCTTTCGAGTTCAAGAGATGTACCTGTCATTATTGTTAAGCACTTGAATGCGGTTTAGATGTGCTGATCGCGTTCAGTTTCATTGGTGAAATTGGCACATTTTCTTTCACCAGTTCAAATTAATACTGTCATTTTATTTGTCCAGCAGTTCAAATACCGTTATACTATTATGTGTCCACTACCTCAAACTTTCCACCATTTCAATAACTGTCATAATTATCTCTCCCCCAGTTTAAATACGCGAAGATCTCGTCGGCCGTGAACGGCAACGTGAAGAAGGGCGTGATCTTCAGCACGTACTCGGCGTTGATCGGCGAGACTCAGTCCACCACAACTAAGTACCGGACAAGACTGAAACAGTTGCTGCAATGGTGCGGAGACGACTTTGATGGATGTGTATCCTTTATAGTATTTCACATGGAGCGATTGCCTATCTGACCTCCACAACCCAGTTACTGGGTAACACGATACCCCTTGGTAAGACTGGTTGTCAGACTTTCGGGCTTCTGACGACCCATAACAAGTCACAGATCTACAAATGACGGCCGGGACCAACGGCTTAACGTGCTTTCCGAGGCACGGAGGGGTCTTGGTATGTAAAGATGGTCGCCCATCCACGGACCAACTGCGGCAAGCGTAGCTTAACCTGATTGATTGACCCGTGGGGCTATTATTACTTAGCCCTCATTGTATGTAAGTTTAATATTAATTTATTTATTAAAATCCGCGGTGTAGTTTAAAAGAACAACGCGGTCACAGAGACACGAAAAGAGACTTTATATGTATAGAAGAGTTAGGGATGGGATCATATGAAAGATATCTAAGGCATATAAAGGCTAAGGAAATAATAAACCTGTTTTATTAACCTTTAGTGTGCAATCATAGTCAAAATAATATGTTCATTCAGCCAATTTATTCTGTAAAAATCTCACCGTGAAAACTCAGGTGATGTGAGCTGTCATTCTATTGGTGCTAGGGATTGACACTAGTAATTAATTGTATGTATTGATGCTCACTTCATTTAAGTTTTCACAGTGAGATAATTACAGAATAGCACTACTGTTTCCTACATTCAACGGGGTGAAGTGGAAGCTATGAATATAAACTTTACTATGGAATGACACAAACTGAAATCCAACTAATATTATAAATGTGTAAGTTTGAATGTTTGTTACTCAATCACGCAAAAAACAACAGAACGGATTTGGAATATGGAAGAATCTTTAAAACCTTGTTTCCTTGGAGTACAATCGGCTAATATCAATATTTAGCGTAATTTCTTTCACCCCATAATATTCACCTGTATAAAATCCTCAACTCTAAACACCAGATTGTATTCGACGAGTGTCACAAAGCCAAAAACCTTTGCCCGGTCGGTTCGGGCAAGGCAACAAAGACTGGTTTAACTGCCCTAGAGCTTCAGAACAAGTTGCCCAAAGCCCGGGTGGTGTATGCTTCGGCTACCGGCGCCAGCGAGCCCAGGAACATGGCCTACATGGTCCGGTTGGGCATATGGGGAGACGGCACGCCCTTCCCAACTTTCATGGATTTCATCAATGCTGTTGAGAAACGGTGAGTGAATGTAAACTAATTTATCAGCTTTTAAAAAACCGGTGGTTTGCTATAACCCGAAACAGAATAGTCAAGCTAGTACACACATACATAATTAGCTTATATTGCTCCCACCGCTGGGACTCGGGCCTACTCTTGATGAGAGGGAGTGGGCCGTAATCCACCACCACGCGGGCCCAATGCGGGTTGGTAGATGTCATATGTCGAATTTTTGGATCTAGGACATGTCGGTTTCCTCACGAAGTTTTCCTTCACCGTTTTGAGAAGCAAGCTACTGTTTAAAGAAAAAATATTTATTCTGCACATACAAAACGCACATCAAAAAATAAAATGACCTGTAAAATATACATACAACGAAGCCAAAAGCCTCGTATTCAAATAATAAAAGTTTGACAACTCGACACTAGTTTCATAATGTAAACCCCGCTTTATATTTAACTCTTACAGAGGTGTCGGCGCGATGGAGATAGTGGCCATGGACATGAAGCTGCGCGGCATGTACATCGCGCGCCAGCTGTCGTTCCACGGCGTGTCCTTCAAGATTGAGGAGGTGCCTCTAAACGACGCCTTCAAGGAGACCTACGACAAGTCGGTGGCACTGGTCAGTACCTACATACAACTGCACAAAGATCTTTTAGCGCGTGGCCAAAATTGGAACTAACGCTCCTATATTGTTTTTCGATACATTTCTCAAAATAATTGCACAATTAATGTTTACCAACAGCGCCACCCTGTCAACGTAATTCGAGCGCCACAAGATCCTTGTAGTAGTGTAAGACTAAGAAATTAAGGTCGGACGGTGAAGGGTCACACCGTCGCGGAGAAGGAATATTATATTCGTTTATTTATTTTCATACATAAATACATTTTTAAATATTAAAAAAAAAAAACATTTAAAATATTTAAAAAAGTGGTCCGCTGGTATCGGGAGCAGGGTCCAAGCTACGGGTGGTTAGGGCTCCAGAGACAGGAACCTCACAATTTTTTTTATTTATTTATTAAAACCATATTGCACAAGTAAAAAGTGCCTGAGGCATAATATTATTACATGTAAGGTTTAATTTAAAATTACAAAATATCCGAAAACCAGCGGGAATGTATTAATTGTTTGGTCCGACAGTGGGTGGAAGCCATGCAACGTTTCACGGAGGCGGCGGAGCTCATCAACGCGGAGTCTAGGATGAAGAAGACCATGTGGGGACAGTTCTGGTCGGCGCACCAGAGGTTCTTCAAGTATCTCTGTATCGCTGCCAAGGTAAGCCTCTTAATAATAACCTAATACTCTTGGTTTTATGAGAACTAACTTATAGCATCATGGTCAATTTTTAGGGGCAAAAACGGAGCTCTTATAATTTCGTCATGTCCGAGTGTCCGTTCGGATGTTACTCAGCCGTTAAGAAAACTAGTAAAACGGGGTGAATCAAGACGCAACTTTATAATGGATTTTAACGTTGAAATAATATCTTATGTTGGCAAAAAGGACTATAATGTGTTACCTGTAGGTACTATTATAATTAACGATTAAGTGCCTTGGCAATAAACTATATTATTTCAAGGTTAATTTCGCGTTTCGGGAATCATCGTATTTCTTCGGAAATACGAACGCGCGATGTTGAGATGTAATATGTGGGCGACCAAGCAAAAAGGGGCCAATAGTGGGGTATTGAATTAAGACTAGATTCGGTATCTAGAATAGTCAATTGATAATAAGGATTAAAAAAAAAAATTATCAGACATTTGAAGTTGAAACTCTGAAAAAGCTTGATTTGAGAAAAACTATATGAACTTGTTGATATTTGAGCAGTAATTAATAATCAATTAAAATCGCGAAAATCATTTTTCACTCTACTTTACAAAACTGCGTATATCTCGGAAACTAAATGCTGAGAACTGGACCCTTTTTCCTTGGACGCCCACAGATGACCTGTTACAACCATGAAAGTACTTGCGTATTACCATTAAAAAAAAAACTTTTGTGTGGCAAATGATGATCTGAGACCGGATTAGCTAACCGACAGAAAGAAAACTTCATACGAACGCGCAATGATAGCTGCACTACTACAAAGCTCGGTAGTACAAAACATAGAACCATTGCCTCTGTGGAGGCTTACTCTGTGACGCGACGTTCGAGCTAATTCGGAAACAAGAAGATAACTGAAGCGCATACCTTTTCTGGTTTACCTGTACATTACTAACCATCTCTCTCTTGTCTTCGCGAGGAAAGTTTTGTGTATGAATGTGGATGGCAATCAGAGTAGGGTAGACCAGAAATAAAATGAAATTTATTTATTTGCCAGAATTTAGGTTCTTACATAATAACATGATAAAATAACCAGAGAAACGATAAACGGACGGTGTGAACGATGATATGGCTAGAAAGGGGGTGACTACTGAGAGACGACTAACAGAGTAGTATGGAAGATAAAGACGTCGCGTTGAACCCTAATACATTGTGATAAGAGCAAGAGAATGATGATCTGTCTTGTCTGTAGGTAAACCATGCCGTAGTGACAGCGCGCGAGGCGGTGAAGTGCGGCAAGTGCGTCGTCATCGGCCTGCAGAGCACCGGCGAGGCGCGCACGCTCGACCAGCTCGAGAGGGACGACGGAGAGCTGTCAGACTTCGTCTCCACTGCCAAGTAAGTGATCAATCCAGTCTATTCTTGCCACACCACTGGTGTAGAGAGTAGTGACCACATAAAATATACTTTTCTCAAACATGCTTGGAAATTTGAGCATTATTTTGACAACCTTCTTCAAGATAAATCGAAATTGCTGTACTGGCCAAATACATGCGAGCAGCGGGAAAATCCTTAACTGTCGTGGTTTAGCGGCCAAATAAATTACATGGTAAACTCTTAACTATCGTGTAATTTAAAAATGGAACGATCTTTTACTCCGAAACATGGCAACCAAGGAGGTAACAACAAAGGTTTTTTTTAAATTTCGAACTGGCTTGAATAGAAAGCTGTTAATTGAAAAAAAAAAAAAAACAAATGAACTTGAACATATTGGCACGTGAAAAATGATCGTTGTTCGTCATTGAATCTGGAATTTATAAATATTTGAATTTCCGCGCATTATTTGAGAAAAGTACTATACAAGCCTTGGCCGCAACCAGGCTTTGCTGGCCGCTGCAGTTATGTACTATTTGACTCCTGATTTTGTATCGGCATTTATATTCAGGGGTAGGGCATGGAAACATCACCGCGGCGTGGCTCCGCCATCGAGAAACGGCACGACGTGGTGCCGCGGACCGGTGCGCCGCGTCGGCTCTCAACAACAACCATCGGTTCAAAAGACGACCGATGATACCCTGATTTTTCTTCATTCTTAGCAATAACAGGAGAAGAATACGTCTTTCGCGATCCATATCTAGACAAAACTGCAAGTTTGAGTACACGTTTGAACCGATAGTTGCTGGCGTTAGCTGTCGTGGCGCACCGTACATGGCACCTTTCCGCGACACAACGCCGTGCCGTTTCACGGTGGCGGCGCCGCGCCGGCGCACGGTGGATCGAAAATCGGCTGTAGAAGACATAGGATCTCGATGTCTTAAATGTTATTTTTTTTGCTGGAAATTACTTCTGCCGATCATTACTGTTCTATAAAATGTCATATGAAGTAATTGTGTGCACAAATGGAAGAATTATAATTTTTATAAGAAAAAAATGTATGGAGCTGACATGAAAAATGAGGATATCTCTGGAATCGCTAAGATGGCCGTTATATCCTTGCACACTGTTATAGTACTATTTATTTGTGAATTTTTGACGTACTTAATATTGCGGCATCACTTGCGATTTTTTTAAAAAAAATCGTCAAAATTAAAAAATAAAGAATGTTTATGATATGTACATTTGAATGCTATGATATGGCTATACCAAGTGTAACTTACAATATTTTTTATGCTTAGACCAAAACATTCTAAGAAATCACAAAGTCGTATTACCTACTTATTTGAAATGACATGGTAATTATGAATTACATAATATGTAATCTTGTCTAATGCCTCAATCTCACATTAGCTAATGATTAATAAAACTTAATACCTATATACCTGTTAAAAGGATACGTACCATAATGAGGGTAATTAGATAAACGTGATCATTAGTCAATAACAATAAATGGTAAACTATTGTATGACTAAAAATAAAAGCAAATTATTAAAAAAAAATATTAACTTAACCTAACATAAACAATAAAAGTTAACTTATTTTATACTTCGTTACCATCAGAATCCACTTCAGAATCAGGCTCTACAATAGATATAACTTCTAAGAACTCTGTCGGAGCTTCCTGATCCTGAAGTTTCAGTAGTTCTACTGTTTCCTTAAAGTATGTCTGCCTCTTGTGTGTCTGCGTCTTTTTATTAATTTTGAAGATTAAAAAAAAAAAATCGCAAGTGATGCCGCAATATTAAGTATGTCAAAAATTCACAAATAAATAGTACTATAACAGTGTGCAAGGATATAACGGCCAACCTTGCGATTCCAGAGATATCCTCATTTTTCATGTCAGCGCCATACATTTTTTTCTTATAAAAATTATAACTCTTCCATTTGTGCACACAATTACTTCATATGATGGTTATAGAACAGTAATGATCAGCAGAAGTCATTTCCAGCAAAAAAAATAACATTTAAGAAATCGAGATCCTATGTCTTCTACAGCCGATTTTCGATCCACCGTGCGGCGTGTGAATGTAATGCCGATGTCCTAACAGAATAAACAATTTAAATTCAGTGGTGGCCCAGTGGTAACAGTCGCGGGTTTGAACCCAGGAAGGCAATGTAATAACTATTTCCACCAAGTTGTCTAATTATCTTGGTCGGCGGTAGTATAGTTCGATTAAACTTAATGGCGGCTCGGAAGTTAGCCACTCGCTGCACAGTACCCCACCCCTCACCCCCGCTGACACATAAATTCGTTACTGCGCAGCCACTCGCCTCATATTCCGAGCCGCCATTAAGTTTGAATCGGGCTGTATCTGTACTTCTTTTCTTGTGTATTCGCACAACTATATTTTAAACCGTATAATTAAGCGTTTTAGCATGGCAATAGCGGTCATTGCCCTTCCCCCAATATCTCTTCATGGGAATCTGCAAAATAAACGATGAATTGTTTGCGACGATATAATTATGTCCACGTCTTTATTTCCGTTTTTTTAAATAAAGATTGTTAAAAAAAGTGACAAGTTGCGCGTCGATGTTCCTGCCACCCTGTATAGTTGTTGCGTTTTAGCATAGCACCTACTTTTTCTAGCTATCTTTATTAAAAAAACGGAAATAAAGACGTGACGTGTTGTATCGTCGAAAAACTATTCATCGCTTTTGCCTGCCACCCTGTATAATATGCAAGTAGCTTATAGTGTGGTAGCATAGCAGCTAGTAAACAAACTAGCGGAGCTGACTGCCCGCAGGGTGCGTCCGACATTCATTTAACTCGTTCATGACCGCTAAATGCTCATAGGCGTCATAACAATAAAACTTCTATTGTGTCTCGTTCAGTGTCCTTGAGCTTGGCTGGATAAGCATCGCCAATCGTAAAGTCTACGTTAATGCACCCACTCGTATTGCAGAATCTGAAAATAATGTCATGAAAATAATAAAAAATCTTAATTTGTTCTATTATTTAGTATTTATTTGAAAATCACTTTAAATCAACCATTTTGTTAATTCAATTTCTTTGGCTTTGAACAATAAAAATCAGAATCACAATTTCTAATTACAGCCCATATCTCTGTCATTTTCGTTCACATTTAGTTCTACAAACATATCCATTAAGTTGATTTTCTGAACAGGTTTTATTTTACTTAATTCCCTAGCTAAACGGCCCATAGTGTCCAAGTTAGATGAGCTAGGATTGTTCCTAAACACTTTGTTTAGTCTTCTAAATTCATCGTTCAAAGCCCTGAGTGCGTTTACATAACTTTTCTTCACATCAACAATATCAATTTCTGTTGAGTTATGTTCAGAATTTTCACTGTTATTCTCGTCTAAAGGGTCGTTGTGATCTTCTATTTCTTGTTTGACTACGAAATACGGTTCGTTTGTTTGTTCATTGTTGTTATGTATAGTTTCTTCCATGTCATTTTCTTGATCATCATACTCAAGCTCAGACTGGACTCCGGGCTCCACTTTTACTTCATGTTCACCAGCCAATGCTGTGTAAAATGCTCTTTTTTCATCAGGAACAGACGTTGTCAGTGCAGCAGAGTGTAACACTGCACATAAGTGTTCACACAATCCGCCCCTCCTTCCTTTGACACAGTCACAACACATTGTATCAGCTCTAAATGTTACATGACAGTTTGTTTTCTCTAATCTATACTCCTGACTAGTCATTTCCAAACCAGCAAAATTTTTCATCAACGTTTTGTCCCGAGGCAAGAACTTAGTATAAGTTTCAAAGATTAATTTGCTTCTCAAATGTGCATGCAGTATTTGACACCAATGCCTGTCTAAAATATTCAACAGTACATCTATCATGATCAAACCGTTGTAGGAATTACATCTGCTTAATAAAAATTGTTTTAAAATTCGTATAGAAATGTCTATCACTTTGTTTGGTGTTATGTAATCTTCTCGTCTGTTCCATATGTCAGCAAGATATTCTTTGAGTTTTGGAGTGGATTGCACATCGCTGTTTCCCTCAAGCTCTTTGTAGAACAATTCTGCTTCTATTAAATTCTGTGCGTGCAATAGTGAAGTGAATAACTCCATTACCTTATGTCTATGTTTTCTATCAATCTTAACCTCCCCCTCGCAAATTGTCTTCCATATTCCTTCGATCACGGACACACGCGACACAAACAACCTCTTATTAGAAAATATTGCATCTAAGGCATGATTTTGTTCATCTAACTGATTTATCATAATCTTGCTCGGTTCAAAACTTTTTAAAGTCTGATTTTCTAGAAGTAATTTTGTAGAAAAGAATGCTTGACTAAAACTGGGTTCCGTAGTCTGTGAATGTAATGCACAGGCGACGGGCAGGGCGCCCAGTGGAGTAGGAACTAAGAAAAACGATACAACGCAATCTTTTATAAGTGTACTATCTACAATAATGCAGTCTAGTTCATGTCCAGTCAGGACGTTTTTCATGAATGGTGTGATAACGACAGTGATACTGTAATCATCTGTGTACCTCAGCACGCCGCCACACTCCTCTAAAGCCTTCACTTTCTCGCTCATTATGTCGGCTACATTGTAATCGAGCCCCTCTTTCTTTTTTTTGTTGAACAAATACTTCGCATGGTGTAGACTGGGATTTATTTCAGAATTTGACAAATGTTTGCTACTGGCTCCAAAATTTGACAAATGTTTGCTACTGGCTCCAAAATTTGAATGTAAGGTTAATTCGTGGTAGCTTTTGGCCGTAGCAGTCGTATGTCCGTCTGAAAAATATTTGTAGAATATCTCGTCGGTGTCCGCCGAACATTTCAGCAAATTGAATGATTTTCTTGCAAATATACCATGCGAGTGTGTGAAGTTTATATGAATGGTTAAATTCAAGCCGTCCTTCAACATTTTATCGTTCCTAATCGTGTTACGGTTTATAAACTTTATTTTGAAGTCTATCTTCGCTTTGCATTGTTTGTCCTTCGCACCAGATTGTTCTGGCGTCTTCCTTTTATTAAAACTAGAATGATGGCATGCAAAAACTTTTCTGTACAAAAATCTCTTTACATGCGGAAAACACGCTCTAACTATCCAGCCAGTTTTTGTGAATTTAGTGAACTTCTTTATCCATTCCCTGGCGTATTCGCTGTAGAATTGAGCGTTACGATTAGTGTCCACTCGACATTTGATTAAGATCGTGTACTTCTCTGCTGATACGTAATTAAACAAAGGAAACTCGGCATTTTCTGATATTTCACTGAGGAAGTTCTTTAGTTGTTGTTTAGAACACATGGTATTTATCAATGACGTAAAACGCTAACACAAACACTATTTTGCACCAAAATACGTTTTAGCACATCTTAAATAAACAGTTATATTAGTTTACAAACATAACACAAACGCGCGCATTGTTGAAATACGTAATACGCTTAAAAATCGATGCTCTGACAGTGTATTTAGTTCTGACAGCGCATGGATAGCCGTGCGCTGAGCCGGTGTACTATTCGCAGTATAAATACCACGTAATGGCGGCGCGGGGTGAACGGACCAGTTCCGCTGTCGCCCGACCCAGCTGGCGCTATTATTTGAAACTGCGCGACACCTTGACAGCGCGGGAATATTTGGATTTTGACGTTTACGTTGAAAGTTTTTTTTTTTTTTTCTTTTTGGCTTCGCACGGTTTGTGCATTTAGCCAGTGTCATGTAAAATTAGGTAACAAGTACAAAGTTATTTAAATAATTATGAAATGAACTCTACTCAATGCATGATAAAGATGATTGATGATATCCCGCCCCGCTCCCCTTGAGTTTAAGTAAAGACGCGGCACTTTACTGAAACCTCGCGCGGACTTCTTGAGAGAACTTAAAGTGATGTTGCACTGTTTTGTTTCATTTGCCTACATTAATGCAGGTTCACGAACACTTAATGGTTAATAATCCACCACTATTACACATTAGTATTCGGCTAAACACAAATTTTAGAAAATAAAACAAAACTGCTAACAACTTCACTTTCCCGCCAAGAAGTCTACGTTGAAAGTTTTACGTGTTGCGTTTTGACAGATAATATTATGAATTATTATGTGGATAGTATTGATAAGAATGTTTGTTATTAGATAGTGAAATAATTATTTCTAACGATTCGTTTTCAAGATTTCTCATATTTTTGTTTTATTTTCAATTAAAAAAATATTTTTGCTTTGGTTACAATTTTGAGAAATATTTCTCGAAATCTGGATGATAATTAAATACATTATTATTAGGTATTTTTGAGGTGCTATAATTTGCAGGCAGTGTGAGATTAAGATGTTACGTTTTTCGGTTTATTACCGCACTATCTTCGGGACGTCAATGCCTGAATAGTGGAAGGTTTTTGTAAATCAAGTGTTACAAGACTACTGGCGTGCAGTTTACTGTAGTACCTAATTTACCCATGTAGAATTCGTTAAAAATCAATACATATAAAAATGAATTGCTGTTCGTTTGTCTCGCTAAAACTCGAGAACGGGTGGACCAATTTGGATAATTTTGGTTTTGACATATTTGTGGAATTCCAGGGAAGGTTAAAAGGTGAGCGAAAAAAAGTAGGTTGTAGGTAGGTAGGGTAGGTAGGTAAGGCAGGCAGGGTAGGTAGGTAGGGTAGATACATAGCGATACCCGTGCGACGCCGGGCCGGGTATGTTTAATTAATAATAATAAAAAAAACGACAGTAAACGTATTACCCAGCCCATTACTGTCCCACCGCAGGGCAAATGCGTTTTTTCATACAGAGAAGCCACACGAACATTGATCATCACGCTTGCTCAAGAATAATAACTGTACGTCCAGGTTTCCTTACGATGTTTTTCTTCACCAATGTCGGTAATGTCCAAGATAAACTCAGAAAGTATTTATGAATTGAAAAAGTCGCATTGCATCGCACGAAGTAGTGGGTTCAAATCCGGTAACTACTGAGCCATCACGATATTCTAAAGTAAATAAAATAGTAATGAAGCCTTTTATTCTGGACTACTGCGTTAAATACAAATTTATTTATATATTCACAAGACCAAAATTAAACCAATTACAGGCACTTTTGAATTGTCAAAGTCGGTCAGTTAGTCAGAAAGTGGAAGCTATTTGCCCATTCCAAAACGTAGATCTCTATGGAGAAGAACTGGCAAGAAACTCCAAGGACACTCTTTTAAATAAAGATATTACAAAATCCTGGGTACATTATTCTTGTCGCTCGTCGCAAGGCAACTACATCAGGTAATAATGACAGTAACTAGGTTTACATTATAGGTTTCGACCTGATTATCACCCAAAGCATAATCGCACAAGATAACAAGCAACAACAATAATAATTGTGACAACTAGAGTAAAAAGCTTAGTTCACAAAATTACAGCTGCAAGGTCTGTGCGTCTGCCCTACTACACACTGCCAGCTTATGTAGGCAGGGAATGTGTAGGGGACCAAACACATCAACACTGCGTAACATGCTATTCATTGCTTGATATGTTCGAAAATTTTGTCTGCTCAACAACGTAAATAACGAAAAAAAAAACAAAAAAAAAGTTTATTTCGACCAACAGGACACACAAAATGTTTTACCAAATTCAAAATAAAATAAAAACACACCATTAAAAATACCACTTATACACCGACCTCGATTGCTCAATATGTGAACCATACAGCAATGGTTCAGATACTGGCAATCGAACTTCGGCACGAATTTCCTCAGGATGCCGCTGGAGCTAGCTCGAATGAATTTTGTTGAACTGTTGAAATGAAACCCATTGCTGCAGATAGTGTCTTACGCAATTACCCCGTTGGTAAAGTACCAACTGCCAGGTAAATACGGTGTGTTTTGTTTTGATTATAAAATGTCCCATAGTTCACTGTGCCTCTTGGCATAGGTCTCCGAACATTTTTCACTCGCCGTGAGTTTTAAATCATCTTTTTATACTGCGGTTGCTGTATAGCAAGCATGAAGTAAATAGCCTTAAGACGCTGACAACAGCTAAACCGCGGTCACTGTCAGACAGCATACAAAACAAAGAGAAGCACCATGACACAACGCTTGTAATTTATTGCAAAATATGAAGTAATTATCTATTTACTCAAAAATGCGTTGAGTAATTGAAAATAAAAACAACCAAGTTCTGCATACAAATAAGAAGTTCTCGTTATTAATTAAATACCAACCGTACGTTGATATTTAATACAGATATTTTGGATTGAAACTCAAAGTAAAGGGTTAGTTTATCGTTAATTTGTATCGAGATTTTTTTTTTCTAAATTTGTTTTGGTAACAACCAAGTGCTGAGAAATATGTTCAAGAATAACATTTATTTTATCCGCTACCACAAACTATATAGAATTGCAATTTTTTTGTTAAAGACAAGTGTTCGGGGTTGGGGTGAGTTTAAGATAAACTAAGGTTAAAGATTATAAAGTTAGCTATATTTCAGTAATATGGGATAACGATTAAAACTAATGAGGTGAGTGAGATGAGGTTGAGTCGCGCCCGATATGCTATCCGAAAACGTTATGACTATATTACTTGGTAATACATCAAATATTCAAGGCATAGAGCGCGGTGTCGCAATTACGCTGACATGTTTATTATTGTTCGGTGATTGATCTGAACAACAAGCCTATTTATCATTTCCCTCTTGTCAGCGCCTTAAATAAAAAAATAATGTGTTTGTTCCAGGGGCGTATTCCAGACGCTAGTAGAGAAGCACTTCCCGGCGCCGGACCGCGACCGCATCAGCCGGCTGCTGGGCCTGGAGGCGCCGCGCGCGCCGCCCGCGCCGCCCGCGCCGCCGCCGCACGCGACGCACAACGGGAAGAACGGCACCGACGATGACGCTAACACTTCTAAGAGGAAATGTAAGCTCAGGTTTCAATGTAATAGAATTTTAACGTTGAATTCATTTAATTTGTTGTGGGGCTCGTTGGTAAGTAATAACAGTCGCACGGGGCAATTGCACCGCGTCTGTCTGTCTGAAAACAATAAACTCAAAAACTTCTGAACGGATTTGAAAACGGTTTTCACGAATGGACGGAGTTATTCATGATGAAGAGTTAGGTGTATAATTCATTAAGGTTTTGTGTAAATTGGCCGAACCATGTCGATTATTTTTGAAGATGTCGGAAAAAACATGCCGACTGGGAGCTTTACTGGCGTGAGCCGCGTAAACCGTACGAGATACATAAGATTTATGTTCTATAGGATTGTACACCTTTAAAAGTTCAACAAAAAAGTCCTCGATAGCATATTATGTCTATATTAATCCTTATCCAAAATAATATATTATTTAAATTGGCCATTTAATTTAGATTAATATGTGTTCGTTATAGGGAATAAACTTTAAAGAAAACTAGAAACTTTGTTGACTTGAGTTTAATGTGCGACGACACAAAGTATATAATATTATTTAGGTTTACACCTTAAAAATAGGGAGCACAAATATGCAGTAGTGTAGGTGGCGGTCGAGTAAGTGCTCGCGGCGTCCGTTTTCCAGCAGGCGCGAGTATGGCGTGATGTAGCGGTCATTTCATTGGTCAATGCATAATATCACGTCATGGCGAAGGTCCGCTATTGGCAGCGGCTGCACAATACCGTTATAGGTATAGCCAGCTACACGTTGACCCGTTCGGATGCACATACGGCGTCAACAATATGCCTTTACATCATAGCATTTAAATTATTACTTTAAAAGATATCACAGATTCAAAATTACGCGTAATAACAAAATAATTATGGTTGACGGTGGCGCGGGAGTCAATGACCTTTTCCTGTGCTATTACTACGACAGAAAAACGGCTGAACGGATTTCGGTTAAATTTGGCACACAGAGGGTTAATAACCTGGATTAACACAGGATAAATTTATCCCGGTAGTACCCTTTCCGTTGGATAATTAAGACGCGGGCAAAAGCTAGTCCTAATCCTAACTAATATTATAAATGCGAAAGTAAGTTTGTTTGGTACCTTTTCACGCCTAAACCATTGAACCGATCATCCTGAAATTTTGCATATATGTCAGGTGTACAGAGAGAAAAAATTTACTGTTCCCGAGGAAAACAACAATAACGTTCTTATGATGATTATGTTAGATGGCGCTACGTGTCTTTAGAATCATGATATTATAATAGGAACTTTAGTAGTGTGTTATGAGTTGTTTGCCGCCAAACGCCAAACAACAAACTGAGTACAACCCGAATTGATTGTCAAATTCTAAAACAACGCGAGTGAAGCCGCAGGCAAAAGCTAGTATATTATAAATTAAAGTCGCTTTTCGTATCTGTCTTTGTGACCGCGTTGTTCTTCTAAACTACGCAACGGATTTTGATGTAGTTTTCGCCATCATTTAGAGAATTTATTCCGCAAGGTTTAAGTCCTGTCCGGTCCAAACAATAGTTCGTATCCCATTGAAAAAAGAACTTTCTGTTTTTCCAATTTCCTCAGAAATTTTTCCAATCTTTCTTTCTTTAATTTTAAAAACAAAAATTAGCCAAAATGCCGTTGTCAAGTGATGCGCTTACCGACTAACAGCATTTCATTTTATAAAGATTTATTAACTTACATAGAAAGAAGAAATCTCGATGTTTTCTCATGTCGTGAAAACCGGGCGAAACAGGGCAGGTTAGTATTATTATAATTAATTAAAACTATTACTGATTACAGTAACGGCTCGCCAGCAAGCCAACGCAGCGGCGAAGCGCATGCGGGGACGCTCTTCATCCGACGAGTTCGTGCGAGGGACTGATGATGAGCTGGAGATGGAATCGGATGAGGAGCGAAGGCCGCCTGGGTCTGACTCCGACCTGTCAGACTTCAATCCTTTCCATGGAGGCAGTGACAGTGACGACGGTAACTGGCTTACGAAACTAAGAACCGATTTTTCAGATAACGTTTATCTGAGGAATAAACATTGCGGTTTGACGGCTTTTGTATAGTAAATATGTCAAAGTGACATATTAATTTTTCAGATAATATGCCTGAATATGTTCTGGTTAACTTATCTAGCAGATAACTGTGACATATATCTGTTTTTTCTTTTACTGGAGAGTTACTAACTGTATACTGTGAATTATGTTTACATCAAGTAAAGTTTCAATTTAAATCAAGTTTCAATATTTTAAGATTATTTAAGAAGAGTAACTGTATAATTATATTATATTGTCACTCATTTTAACTTAGGAAAAACGAAAATTTTAATGCCCTACGGTAATATAGGAACAGTCACAGTTATCTTGGTCGCAGAAGCTCGAACCAAGATGTGAAAATTCGTAATAAAGTGCACAAAATTTGGCCGCAGCTACTCGGACGGCACTTCGAGCTACCAGCTAGTCGTTATGGCCAAATGCGCGATGCGTATGCGGCCTTAAGGCGCTGACAAGAGGCAAATGATAAAAATAGGCTTGTCTTGTCAACTCTCTTGTTTTATTTGTATGCAGAATTTGGTTGTTTTTTATTTTCGATTACTCCACTTATTAATGAGTAAAGAGATAATTGTTTTATATTTTGCAATAAATTTCAAGCATTGTGTTATCGCGCTTCTCTTTCTTTTGCATGCAGTCTGACAGTGACCGCGGTTTAACTGTTGTCAGCGTCTTAATGCGTGATGCGTATTTGGCCTTAATTAATAATTAAAATTCACTACATTTAAATATTATACGATAATACTTGTCAATAATATTATACTGTAATTAGGACCGGGCTAAGCAGTAAGAGCTTGTAAAAAAAGATGTCACATTGTTTGATTTATGTTCAATTAAATATTTTTGTCTTAGGATTTCAATAAAAACATTGCGCTAGATATTTTACAATCTCTCTTTGCCAATGATGGGTGATGCTACAATTTATTTCTACAGTTTAGGACGCTATTTACTTATGTTACACACCCTTCCTTCCACAGAACCTTGGCTAGGCCGTAAAAAGAAGCCGGTAAAGAAAAAGAAGGCCGCCTCACCCAAGAAGAAGACGTCCACGACGCAGGACAAGATCGAGACCATGTTCGAGCGCAAGATCAGCACGCCGGCCGCGCCCACCGTGACCGTGACCACGCCGGCCGGCCACAGCCTCACCGGCACGCCCGTCGGGACCAACGGCCTGTACCTAGGTCAGTACCACGTACTGATGTCCCATTAAAAGTATGCTTATCGGCAATCATTGTCTATCTTCGGAAATATGAACGCGCGATGATAAAGTCTAATATAGGCTACACACGGTCAAATTCGATACAAAAATAACATCATGTCTTTTTTGGGGTCAGCGACCTTAGAGTGCGTGTGTAGTTAATTGAAATATCAGTTTCTATATATATCTGTAAAACAAAAATAAAAAATAACAGAAACAAAAAACAGTTATGTCTAGATATCAGAACCCATCATGTCAGTCGAGTTTCGCTAACTAATTAATTTGACCCTGTAGAGCTGCTACATCCATAATAAGGAAGTAGAGCTTGTCTAAGTTGAAATGACGCGCCCCTCTGCCGCATTTACGTAGTGTACGTATACTAACTACTGTGCGTTCACTATAACTTGACCAGTAGCACTGAATTTTGCAACCTTAGTTTCAATATCTATATTTTAAAATGGCGACTGACAGGACAGAACTACCAATCACCATCGATCTGGAGGACTATTATTATTATTATTTATTAAAACTATAGGCACAAGTAAAAAATACTGTACAAAGGTGGACTTTACGCCTGAGGCATTATCTACCAGTCAACCATAGGGTGATGCAGAGGCAAAACATGGTAGGTGCAACAAAGGGGATAGATAACTTGAAAATCAAAAACATATACTAATACATAGATATATATACATACTTAAAAAAAAATAAGAAGTGCCAGGAGAAATAACGCTTGGTGGAGGAGAAAACGAATCAGCGCTGGGATGATTCTGCCAACTCCTTACGAATATATTACTATTTATTATTATTTTTTATGTGGTTTTGACACCTAAAAAGTGCTGATTCTCAGCCTAATTTTAGTAAATGAGTTTGATTATGAGTGCCGCTCGTCGCGCAGGCCCGGCCCGCAACCAGGCGCCGCCGCGCTCGGCCATCGAGCGCGCCTGCAGCATGAAGGAGGAGCTGCTGCTGCACGTGGAGCGCCTGGGCCGGCGCCTGCCGCCCAACACGCTGGACCAGCTGGTGGACGAGCTGGGCGGCACCGACAACGTGGCCGAGGTACCTCATTTTTACGAAAAATTTCTTTGCTTTTTTCAAAATCTGTGAATGCTGCAGTTCATCTCTCGTCTCAAAAATCCACCGTATATATAAAGTTGCTTCTCTCCACAGATGACAGGTCGCAAAGGCCGCGTGGTTCAAACAGAAGACGGTCAAATCCTATATGAGAGTCGTTCAGAAGCCGACGTGCCGCTGGAGACGCTCAACCTGACGGAGAAGCAGCGCTTCATGGACGGCATGAAGGACGTGGCCATCATCTCCGAAGCGGCCTCCAGCGGTATATCGCTACAGAGCGACAGGAGGTAGACTGAGTTTATAATATATATCATACTTAGCTGCTGCCCGCGGCTCCGCCCACGTGGCCTTTTCTAAAATAAAAGTAGTTAATTTACTCCCTATACCATCAGCTATCTGCCAGTGAAAGTCCCGTCAAACTTGGTTCAGCCGTTTCGGAGATTAACCGGAACAAAGAGACAGACAAAAAAAATGTATATACTTTCACATGCATTTATTAAAAAGCTGTTATTTTGACATTACAAAAGGATGCTTCAATTTTATTTATTTGTATAATATATTAAGTTTAGTTTCAGCTACAAGTTCAATATTTTTTATGACATTTTCAATAGTCCTCACCTGCTTAGCCTTTCCCCAACTATGTTGGGGTCGGTTTCCAGTATAACCAGATGCAGCTGAATACCAGTATTTTTCATGGAAAGCCTCCACATCTGACCTCTTTAGAGCTTCTGATTACACGTAACAACTGTCAAAGATCTACGAATGACAGCTGGAACCAACGGCTTAACATGCTTTCAAAGCCACAGAGAGTGTGTAATGCAGGGATCCGAGGACCGACCTCGCCAAGCGTTACCAAACGTCGAAGGTCGACCCGTGCGTCTGTTATTTTATTTAGCCACGAGAGCCCCTGACTGACATATTCAATAGTAATACTATTAGATAATGAGACTGATGATTTTTTATATACAACATGTCCCAGAATTCACGCACAACTTCTTGAAGGGTCATTGTACTCATCATTATAAACAACTTTTACTATGGGACCAAACCTTAAATCCCGAAAAAAAAATCTACTGTTCCTTAAAATTTTACGAATTATTCGAACATAAATGTAGGGAACGGCAGATTTTTTTTTTCACGATTTCATGTTTATACTATGACCCCTTAAGAGGTTGTGCATTAATTCTGGGACATGTTGTATACAATGACATGAAAATTTACTTTGTAAAGTATTATATTATTTTAATTATTGTGAAAGTGAAAACTATGTGGGTCATTGATTTTTTGTTTTTTTTTTTTACTCAATTTTGTCATGGTCTGGCAATTTGGCTAATTTACAGACATCCTTTCTTTGGTATTGTTCGTTGAATCGTTGAGCTGTTGTAAGTTCTGAGTTGCTGCACGATTACTGACAAATGCGTGCCCTGACTTGACAGGTCCACTCAATCTGTGTGGATCTTTCATCAAAAGACCACATCAGACACAAGTCTACATGGTTTTCACATGATCTGACCAAGATTATGTATGGACATTAAAATAGACTGTGACCTCTGAGTTGGTTTCGTCCTTTCTTCTCAGAGTTGTCAGATAGGAAATGCCGACCTTTTTTAGTTTTTAAAATATTGATTGACGTGTAAGTGTGTACAAACCTATTTACAGAAATAAATCATTTGTCATGTGTTAAAATGTTCATGTTGTTGACAGAGCGCGAAACCAAAGGCGGAGGGTGCACATAACGCTCGAGCTACCGTGGTCGGCCGACAGAGCTATACAACAGTTTGGTGAGTGCAATATTTGATTACCTTTATAATGATAATAACTAGTGAGCCGCCCTTGCTTCCTACATTCTCCTTGAGGTGACTTCAAGATATCGAAATTTTTATCGAAAATGACGAACTCCCATACAAACTTTCAACCCCTGTTTAAGCCCCTCAGGGGATGAATTTTCTTTAAAAAAATGTGCTTACCTTCGTTATACAGGGTCAAATTAAATTAGCTAGCTAAACTCCACTGACGTGGTGGGTATCGATATCCAAACTTGATAAAACAGAAAATAAATAAATTTGATGCGTTTTTTTTTTGGGGTTCATCAACCGCCCTTATTATTATTATTTATTTTATTGATTAAAAACATTTTTTATATAAATCTTAACTTAAGTCATTTGCCCCGCAAAACCGTTTTCAAGGTTTGCCTGTGGGAACTGATCAAACAGTCAAATAAGGTTTATTAGTGCGGACACTTAATGTAGTCACTTGAAATATCAGTTTAAAAATCAGTTAATCTTTGTGTAAACTTTGCGGATGTACCCATCACATCCGTAAAGTTTACACAAAGATTAACTGAACACGATAAAATAAAACAGATTTTCTTAACGCAAACTTCCAGTAACAACAACACCAGCGGTCGTTGACCCAAAAACAAAAAATCATCACGTCTTTTACATTTTTAGTTTTTCGTGTTTAGATATCAACATCCAACACATCTGCGGAGTTTCGCTAGCAAAGGTAAATGGGCATTTTGTTCAGACCTGTGACCCACCAGCGACCATTAACGAAACTAGTCGGAGTATGTTAAAGACCATGAATACTACCCAATGAGATGAGTCGCATTCCTCAAAAGTATGGAAAAGTATATCCTTCTAAATATATAAAATGCTTATACACATATCTTCCTAAACAGGCACAAGAATGTTTGAGGACTGAGGAGCTTTTCTATATTGTTCCCCGCAGTTTCTCCCGCATCATTCCAAGCACCCATTTATAAAAATACTAGTTTATGAGTAATCCCCGAACAAACCTGAAAATGGTTACCTACCTACATCATTTTTTTCACATTTTATTCAACATCATCAATATCAATCGTAATGTAATACCATTATCAATCATTGAACCAATGTAATGTTTTATCGTTACTTTCAATAAAATAACAACAATAAAGTGTCAAGTCAAACCACAGACGTAATAGTGTTAGACCATTAGACCTACCCACCCACTCTTAAATTTTCTTAATTTTTTTAAATATACATTTCATGTTGTCACTTTACGTGGTTATTAGTTATCTCCCCAAGTTTCCTCTGCCGTCAGATTGGCGCCCAACGTGGGTACCAATGATGAATAACTTAACAATAAGTTTTTCCCCATACATTTGGATTAAAATAAATACATTCCGTGAATTATTAACCCTAAACCTTCAAAACAAACCACATTACAATAATGGACGCTTACTTCGAGGTACCGGGTCAAAAATGCCCAATGATCTTTATTTTGATCCTTTATAAGGAACTGTTGTGCAAATTCTATGCTTCTAGACTCTGTGGTTAAGGCGCTGATAAGAGGCAAATGATCTAAGTAGGCAGGTCTTAAACAAAAAAACCACCAAATCTATTTAGTTTGTGGTAGCAAAAAAATATAATTATGTTATTCTTGAACATATTTCTCAGAACTTGGTAGTTACCAAAACACGTTTAGAAACAAAAATCTCGATAAAAATGAACAGTAAACTAACCCTTTACTTTGACTTTCAATCCAAAATATCTGTATTAAATGTCAACGTACGGTTGGTATTTAATTAATAACAAGAACGTCTTATTTGTATGCAGAACTTGGTTGTTTTTTATTTTCGATTACTCAACTAGTTTTTGAGTAAATAGAGAATTGCTTCATATTTTGCTATAAATTACAAGCGTTGTTCATCGCGCTTCTCTTTCTTTTGTATGCAGTCTGACAGTGACCGCGGTTTAGCGGTTGTCAGCGTCGGCTGTGCGTTAGCTGCCAATGAATGAATTAATTTAAAATTTTGATAACGTAGAAGATAGAATTTATTCAATGTTGAATGTCGTTTCCGTAGGTCGTACTCACCGCTCGAACCAAGTGAACGCTCCGGAGTACATCTTCCTGATCTCGGACCTGGCGGGCGAGCGTCGCTTCGCGTCCACAGTAGCCAAGCGGCTCGAGTCACTCGGAGCGCTCACGCACGGCGACCGGCGGGCCACCGAGACCCGGGACCTCAGCCAGTTCAATATAGATAATAAATACGGTAACTTGCCCAAACTCAAAACATTTATTTTTTCATTACAGGTACTTTCGAATTGTCAAGGGGTTGGTCAGTCAGAAAGATGAAGCTAGTTGTCCATTCCAAAGCGTAGTAGGTTCCTATGGAGAAGAACGGACAAGAAAGTATATGGACACTCTTTTTAAACCTGCCTTTCTGACCTCCACCACCACAATTTTCTCATTTGATTTTGAACTTAACCATCAACATTTTAAGGTTTAAATTCATTTGGAGAAATTGGACAGTTTGGTATAGCCTGACCTGTGTTGGCGATTGTGTATATAATATATTATGACAGACACGAAAAACGTTTTTTTTTATAGATCTGCTAAATACTGTCTTTTAAATACTGAACCTCTTTGTAAACGTAATGTAAATGTTGATATTTACTAAAGTTCCGTAACATCTGCCGGCCGCAGGTCGCGCGGCGCTAGAGACCGTGATGCGCGCCATAATGAAGTACGAGACCCCGCTGGTGGCGCCGCCCAGCGACTACGCGGCCGACTTCTTCCAGGACGTGGCCTCGGCGCTCGTGGGCGTCGGCCTCATCGTCAACAGCGAGGCCGCGCCCGGCGTGCTGCAGCTGGATAAGGTAATGTACACCCCGCGGAACTGTTGGGCTCGACGTTTCTTAAACGCTGAAACTGCAAGATTCACAACCGCGAGATTTGTGGTTTCAGGGGAATATTTCCATCAAACTGACGTGGGGATGCACCGCGATGTGGTCGCAGATGACATGGGGCCTCACCCCACCCTCCTTGGCTGGAGAGAACTGGCACAAATCTGCAGTACTTGATAGTAACGATCTTAGGGAAATTAATACGTACTGCAGCTGGTTATGACATACTACACCATAATCATCAGCCGATAGCAGTTTACTGCTGGACATAGAGCTCGGCTAGTCTTATCCAACTGCTACCAGCTGATCGGGGTCAACATGTGAGAAATAATCAGTTGCGAAAATTATACTTTTTTGTTTTACAAATATCTGATATCCTTTACGTGTGTGAAGTTTTAGATTTAAACTTTTCTATTCAGAATCAGATGTGAGAGCTTCAACTGGTTACCTATTCAGCTACACCGGAACAAAGATCTTTTGGCGCCTGAATGACATAGATACGGCAGCGCTTTTGGTAAACAATTGTGACATTGTGTCACAGAAATTGTATTTGTAAACCAAGACGGCGACGTTAGTTCCAATTTTGGCCACGTGCCAAAAGATCCTTATACAGTTATATGGTTGTCGATTCGCCTGTTGATTTAATATAACCCTGTTTAATCAAAAAGACGATTATTATGTCGTAAGAGCTTCAGTAATTTGTTACCTATTTAGCTTCATAATATTATGGTTTTGTCGTCTGCAGGACTACAACAACATGTCCAAGTTCCTGAACAGGATACTGGGCATGCCGGTGGAGCTGCAGAACAGGCTGTTCAAGTACTTCACTGACACGCTCGCCGCTGTTATGGAACAAGGTCAGATAGCATTAGGTTTTATTACATAGAGATAACAAAGTCAATCCTTCTTGGGAATCTACCGTCTCATTTGAGATTTATCTATTACTAGCTGCGTCCCGCGGTTTCACCCGCGTAAGTCTCGATCCCGTGGGAATATCAGGATAAAAAGTAGCCTATATGTTAATCCAGGGTGTCAGCTATCTCCGTACAAAATTTTGTGAAAATTGGTCCAGCCGTTTGAGTGTGAAAAAGTAACAAACATACACACACGCTCACAAACTTTCGCCTTTATATTCTTAGTGTGATTTCTGAGATGTATTATCTATATTAATATTACAAAGACGAAAAATTTGACAGTTAATCTTTGGAAATATTGATCCGATTACGATTTTTTTTTTCGCTAATACACAGCTACAGTATTGTCGAGTGCAATAGAATACATTTTATGTTAAAACAAGAAATTTCACGCGGACGAATTCGCGGGCGGAACCAACGCATATACAAATTTCGATCCCCTATTTAACCCCTTTAGGGGGATACGCTAAGGTAGTTGTCTTTTTATTTATTTTTTAAACTCGCACCTTTTGGAAAAGTGTTAGTCCTCGTAACCACGGGCGTTTTTTCTTAACTTATTTGACGCGCTGGGTTGTACTTTGGTGGATTCTCAATTTTCGGCTCGACTCAAAAATCGTTGAGTTAAAAAATTCGGCCGTGCGTACTTGGGCTAGTATTTATTTATATTGTCGTGGTCGTGTGCTCACGTGCCCGTATGGCCGCAGCCAAGCGCAGCGGGCGCTTCGACCTGGGCATCCTGGACCTGGGCTCGTGCGGCGAGCGCGTGCGGCGCGTGCGCTGCCTGCGCTTCGTGCGGCGCCACGCCACCGGCCGCGCGCCCGTGGAGCTGCACACCGTGCACACTGAGGTACAAGCACAAGTCCCATGAAAAAACGGACTTACAGTTTTCTGGGCAACTTTTCCAATTTTGCTTTCCCTGAAAACCTTATACGGACTATAATGAGGAACATTAAAAAAAAACTGTCCAGCCGTTCTCAAGTGATGCTCTTACCAACAAACTGTTATTCGGTCTTGGAATGAGAACACAGATATTATCGATTAACTTTAATACAGAACAACTTGCAAAGTACAATATTGAGATGAGCGTCCGCCATTACACACAGTATTTCACAGCGCATCTCATCATAGACACTTAAGACACTTTTCCATAGAACATTGACCATAGAGCTAGAATATTTTATTGCTACATTCACACCTCCCCTCAATAAAATATTCAAACAAAAAAAATATTCCTCATACAACCTCCCCTTAACATAAAAGTGTTGCCAGAATATTTTATTGCTACATTCACACCTCCCCTCAATAAAATATTCAAACAAAAAAGTATTTCCCACACAACCTCCCCTTAACATAAACTTACCCTTAAACAGTTATACAAAAAAAATATTAAGCTTTAAACAATATCTCTCTAAATTTCTTAAATAATATTCCACCTAATGCCTTTGTTAGGATGTCTGCAACTTGCTCACTGGTATTTACATATTTTAATTCAATAGTTTTATTTTCTAATTTTTCTTTTACAAAAGCTTGTTTAATTGCTAAATGTTTCACTCTTGAATTACCAGTGGCCATATTAGCCATCTTGATAGTTGACTGGTTGTCCTCATATAAGATTATATTATTTTCAAAACCAAAAGTATTCAAAATGTCTTTCAACCAACAAGCTTCACTTGTGGCTGAGCATAAGGCAATGTACTCTGCCTCTGTCGAAGACAATGCTACAGTCTGTTGTTTTTTTGAAAACCAAATTACAGAACTCCCAAACACTTTAAAAATACACCCTGACGTTGACTTTCTATCATTACAACCACCCCAGTCACTATCAACATAGCCTATTACATCATCATTGCAATCTCTATAGTACAATAAACATAAATCAAGTGTGCCTTTTATATATCTTAAAACATTCAACAATAGTTTGTATAAAAGTTCAGAAGCACAGCTCTGATATCTACTTAATATGTTTACCACTGCACAAATATCTGGCCTTGTCCCCATAGCAGCATACATCAAGCTCCCAACTAACTTTCTACATTTATTTTCTATTGATGTACTCTCTGACATTTCCTTCTTGAGAATATGGAAGTTATAGTTTTTATCAATTGGTAATAATAAAGTTTTACAATTAGACATATTATACTGTAATAACACATTTTCTAAATATTTTCTTTGAGAAATAATAGTGATTCCCTTATCTATGTTTTGATTAACCTCTATCCCCAAATATTTACTTATTACTCCCATTTCTTTCATTTTAAATGTTTTACTTAATACATCCTTTAACTTATACAATTCTTCTTTATCATTTCCAAAATACAATATGTCATCGACATACAATAGCAAATAAGTATTTTTATTTTTTGAATACAAACAGCAATCCTTATCCGATTGTTTGTAACCCATAGATAGCATTACAGATTTGAAATGATCATTCCAGTATTTTGGAGACTTTTTTAAACCGTAAATGGCTTTATTAAGTTTAACGTACTTATAATCAACAGACTCAGTTCCTTCAGGTAAACTTAAGTACAACTCTTCATCAAGTTTTGCATTTAAAAAGGCTCCACATACATCCATTTGTTTAATCTCTAACCCAAGTTTAGTAGCTACTGACACAAAAACACGAAATGTATTAAGTTTTGCTACTGGTGCATACACATTTTCAACATAATCTTGTTCAAAACCTCTTGCCACTAACCTAGCTTTGTAACTATCCTCTTTTCTTTTCAGGACCCATTTTGAGCTTATCACTTCTTTGCCTTCTGGTATTTTATCAATTTTTGTCCATGTTTTTTTATCTTTTAGTTGGTCAAGTTCCTTTTTGATGGCTTCCTTCCAATTTTCAGCATCTGATGACATTATTGCCTCTTTGTAATTCTTTGGTTCTGCTGCATATAAATTATAATCTCTCAAGTATTCAGGTTTTTTTATTATTCTTCCACATCTACTTCTTACTTGTTCTGTCTCTAAATCTTCATTAACATTTTCGATTTCCTGGTCTCTTTCTTCGCCATAATCTTCTCCTGTCTCTTCATTTTCAGTATTTATTTCATAAAACTCATCTTCACTCTCACTGTCCTGTACATCATTCTCCTTTGGTATGTCCAGTAAAATCAGATTCTTAATGTCCTGTACATTAGCCGTTTCATATTCTTTATTACTCTTCTGATCTAAGAATATAATATCTCTCTTGGTATGCACTTCCTTTTTGCCTTCATAATAAAGTCTAAATCCTTTAGACTCATCATAACCTACAAATATTGCCTTCTCTCCCTTGGCATCCCACTTCAACCTTTTTTCTTTTGAGATGTGAGCATACACCTCCTGTCCGAATATTCCACGCAGAGTTAGAACATCAAATTTACGGTTATTAAAAGTTTCATAGGGTGACTGACCTTCTTTAGTACTTTTGGTTGTCCTATTCAAAACATAAACTGCCGTGTTGACTGCCTCAGCCCATAACTCCTTTGACAAGTTCGTACCTATCATGGACCGTGCTGCCTCTACAATGGTGCGCATATCCCTCTCTGCCTTGCCGTTCTGCTGGGGCGTATAGGGTATAGTGGTTTGGTGTTGTATGCCCTTTTCTTTAACAAAATCTTGCATATCCTTATTGACAAACTCCCCTCCGTTGTCAGTACGAATCACTTTCACTTTATTTTCTGTTTGTGTTTCTGCCCAAGTGACAAACTGCTTTATTTGATAAACAGTATCCCTTTTCTTCTTTAGAAAATATACAACTCGATAATTTGAGTAGTCATCCCGCAACAATAAAAAATATCTCGAACCACCAACACTCTCAACCTCCATCGGGCCGCATACATCAATGTGCACAATTTCTAATGTTTTTGTAGTGTGCTGCACTTTTCTTGCAAAAGGTAACCTATGTGATTTTCCTTGCAAACATGATTCACATTGAAAGTCGTCGCTTTTATACTGAATATTATTACTGTTTAGCACCTTTTTAACATAATCAATATTTTGGTGACATAGTCTTTCATGCCAAGTTGATAATGTTGAAACAGCTGCAGCATGTCCTTCATACAACACCTCTAGTTCATATGACTTCCCTTGTAGATTCCCAATAGCACACAATTCATTATCTTTGTAGATAATACATTGTTCAGACAACATCTTGACTTCATAACCTCTTCTCGTAATACAAGGTACCGAAAATAAATTAATATGCATATCTGGCACATGTAGCACATTATATAGTGTCGATTTAGCATAACAATCCCCATCATAGACTTGTAGTTTGATTTCACCAACTCCAAGGACGCTTAGACGCCGACCGTCTCCCACAATAACAAATCTGTTTGACACTGTATGATAGTTAGTAAACAAAGATCGTTCACTACTCATGTGTTCACTCGCACCACTGTCAATCAACCATTTCTGACAGACTGATTGTTTATTTTCACTCGAAACGTCAATGTTACTGTCACTCATGTTACGGTTCACCTTCACGTCACTTTGATATTTGGATGTCATGGCTGTCATCGTAAATGCATGACCCTTTTTTGTTGTTCTTGTTGTTGATTTTTCATGTTTTCTCGTGCTATTTTTGTCGTTGTTTTGATTCTTAGGACATTCATGTTTTAGGTGCCCTATCTTGTTGCACTCAAAACATTTGCGTTTCTCTGACTCACTTTTACATTGTTGTGCATAATGTCCACCCTTCCCACACTTATAACATCTCTTTGTAAATTGTTTCTTATTTTGATGTGCATAAAAAGCTGAATTTTCTCCCTTTTGTATTTTATCATTTTGATCTCTTGCTTTCATTCTCTCTTCCTCTACAAGAAGTCTAGCAACCAATGCATCATAAGTTTGCTTATTGCTCTCCACCGATTCCCATGCACAGATAAAGTGACTGTAACTTTCTGGCAGTGACATCAGCACTTTAGTGATTAGGAACTTTTCTGATACCTCCTCACCAGCTTGTTTCAGTTGACAAGCCATTTCTTGTAGTTTTGATAAGTGTGTTGACAAGTCCCCGTCTGCATATTTGTATTGAAAGAACCGTTGTTGTAGCATCAAGGTGCTTGTTCCAGAACTTGCTTCATAAACATTACTGAGCTTTTTCCACATTGCCTCCGCCGTCTCGCATGTCAGCACATGGACTATGGCTGCCTCACTTAGCCTGGACACAATGATAGTTTGTGCCTTTGCATCTTTTGACGCCCAAGTCTTAACATTGTCGGCTTGCTTTTCCGTGCCATTCACTACTGAGAACAAGTCAGCCCCTCTCAGTATGACTGAAACCTGGAATTTCCAGACGCTCCAATTTTTCTGCCCTTCCAGCTTGATAGCTGGTGATGCTGTGGAATCCATCTTCAACGCGTGTCAATTGTTTTACACCCTGCTCGAGTCTGATGCCGTAGATACTAATCTCGTCTCCGTACGACCACCTCCAGACTCCGCTTGCAACAATCGCACAACTCCCGTACGTTGTCTGATCACGCCGCCGATCTGCCGTTTTTATACCGGCTCCACAGGAAAAAATCAATCTATCTCAATCTGCAGTTTTTCGCCTCTATTTCTGTGTCTCGAGCTCTGGGCCCATAACCTGTTATTCGGTCTTGGAATGAGAACACAGATATTATCGATTAACTTTAATACAGAACAACTTGCAAAGTACAATATTGAGATGAGCGTCCGCCATTACACACAGTATTTCACAGCGCATCTCATCATAGACACTTAAGACACTTTTCCATAGAACATTGACCATAGAGCTAGAATATTTTATTGCTACATTCACACAAACAACATTTCATTTTTATTTATATTAATCTATACAAACTGTTGTATAACATTTTAAAACAGTAACTATAAATTTGTTGCTTATTCATCACCTCACGAAGGAGCAATTGAAACCAATTCTACTTTCATTTCTACGTGCCTTTTACTTGGCCAATAAATGATTTGACTTTAACTTTGACGAAGCCTCAACACCACTATGAAAACCTCGACTTCCACTCGAACCGAATGCAGCTAATACCAGTATTTTGCAAGCAGAAATGCCTATCTTACCTCCACAATCTAGTTATTGGGTAACACGATACCCCTTGATTGCTTTCTGGCTTTCCTCAAAAATGTATGTGACAGCCGATCTCGGTATGAAATGGATCATCACTCAATCACGGACTGGTCGCAGCAAGCGTTGCTTAGCCTTGATCAATCGAGCCGTGCGGCTGTTACTTAGCCACGAACCCATCAACGGTACTTATATAGATTGTTCCAATAATGTCTGATGAAAATGTAAACAAATGGATCAATCAAGTTCTAATTTTAAAGCACCTTTAAGATGTTTTCCATTTGACAATTGGGGTTAATTTTATAACATTAATTTTCATCCATGATTTTTTAATTTTAATTTATTAATGTTATTCAAACAATAATTGTTGAAAAAAGTGATTATACTTGGTCGGTTTTTACTTAATATATCCCATATTAAGTAAAAACCGACCAAGTACGTGTCGGACCACGCACAAGTTGAAAAACATGTTCCCCTGTATATTCCAACTGCAAATGTAAGTTTTATGCACAATATTGAGTGATTTACCATGTTATTTTATCACCATAGACTTCATATAGGTTTTCCTGTAATCTATAAGTGAACTATTATCTGTTTTTTTTTTTTTCAAATTTTAGGCTCAGTAGTTTCGGACATAAGGGTCAGTGGAATGGTCAATTTGCATCTATATTCTTAAATAATTAAAAAACTATTAATTTTAAAATTATAAAAATTCATTTGATATATTACTTGGTACAGGTTACAAAACTTTATTTTTTATTTGTCCCACAAAAGTGACCCTCATATTCAACATTCATTTATTAACGTTACACGTCCGTGTTTGGGTCACAGAAATTCATAAATGTATATCAAACTTCAACTTAATCGGTCCAGTCGATTCAGAGCAATTCGGCTGTGACAGACAGACTGACAGACACACGAGTGATCCTATAAGGGTTCCGTTTTTTTCCTTTTGGAAGTACATAACCCTTAAAACCGTCTTAAGTACAGATGAATGAGTTACTAGTTACCTGAAATGAGCGATTATTTAGTCTTCAGACATTTTTGGAACAGACCATACCGAAAACGTATATTAGTTGTCGCTCAGTAATTTGAACCTTACACTAACTTATTCCTGTTTAGTCTAGTTCTGCTGTGCATGAAGTCCTGGGTTCGATCCCCGAGTCGGGCAAAGAGTTTTTCCTTCCATGTGGAATTTCTCAGTACTTTGGATTGGCGCCCGTTTGGTGGCAATAGGCTCCCCCTGTTACATGGGACTTAAACATAACTGGCGAAATGTGGGTGTACTATAAGTACACTTGCCGAACCTTTTGTATATGATATGAAACTAACTTATTATTCTCAATCCACAGCGCGGCATGGACTGGGCAGAAGCCCTAGAGAAGTGGTCGGAGCTGACGGGGCCCAAGGAAGGGTTCTACGTGTCGCAGCAAGCGCGCAACAACAAGTACACGGCTGTGCTGTGCGTGTCCGCCATCTTGAGCACCAAGAAGGAGAAGATCACCAAGAAGGATATCATGTTCCAGATATACAGGTCAGTTGGGGCACCGGCGTTACTTGATTTTTTTTTTTTTTTTACTCTAAGGCGAACGCGCCAAAAAATAAAAAAATAAGTCTCATACGTTTTTTTGCAATTGATAAATCACTTTCAGGTTGTATGTTGTTCAAAATATGATTCACGACCGTAATAAATATGTATTTCTATGCATGAATGTGGTCATAATCTGTCTCCTAATGCGGCGTTATTTTACCTGGTCACAAAGTTGGCACAGCTGGCCATGCAGATCAGGAGCGTCGGTTTTCCCAACTTTGCAAATTTAATGTGCCTTAGAAAGTGGTGAAGGATGGGCGTTTTCTGAGCAAGTGTTCACTCTCAACTTTATATCCTACTTACTTACAGATCTTTCACAGTAATCTTACATCTGACAAAAGCACCCCAATAGCAATTATATTGTAAACAAAATAAAGATCGTTGTGATTTTGATGAAAAAAAGGTAAAATCGTACTTTGTATCCGAAAAAAATGCACATTTGTTCTGGGATAATCCGCGGGAGCGAAGACGTGGGTAAAAGCTGGGGTTTAAACAACTTATTTTTTCGACTTTGCAGGCCTAACACCGGTCTACAGATGCGACTGGAATCTCTAGCGGAGATCGATAAAAAATACCGCAAAGTGGAAAGCAGCGAAGCAGAGTCGTGGTGGCGCGCGCAGTACACCGCGTCGCAGCGCGTGTGCAGCCACGCCTACTGGCGCGCCGTCTGCAGGAACGCGGCCGACTGCGAGGTAGGCTCCGCCCAGCATAATGCATGATTATGAGATCTAGTATAGAGCTGTTATTACCATGGAAGTACTCGCTTATTTTGTATTACCATGCTTACAAAATTATAGATTAGCAACTATGCAATTACAAAAAGCAAATAAGCTGTTCCATACATTTTGTCGAGTTAAGTGAACATATTTTTGGCGATACAACTCTCTAAGTTCAGTCAGTTCACCAAATCATGACATTTGAGACCTCAAATGTTGATTTCATGAACTGGTCATTCAATAGGGTAATTTTAATTTGGCGGGCTGCCGTGGAGTTTTCTTAAGTAGTACTGTCGGCAGGTGGGCCTGCGCGTGCGCACGCACCACGTGCTGTCGGGCTCGGTGCTGGCCGTGTGGGCGCGCGTGGAGCACGTGCTGGCGGCGCGCGCGCACCTCAACAAGATGCAGGTCGTGCGCATCAAGGCCGACGACGGACTCAAGATCGTCGGTACGTACCGCACGCTCACATCTATAATAATGCCAGCCCATTACACAAAGGTCTATGTATCATTAAGAAAAAAGATAAGAAAAATTGCTTGAAAATAAAGGCATTAGTCACGTGACATTGAACATTAATCAGAGCGAGTTAAGGATGCTCATCCTGTAGATATATGCTTCGTCAGCCCAAATAGAGCATAGCAACAAGTTAAAGGGATCTGACTCAGCACTTACTTTGCACGTGTATAAAATACAATCGAATGTTCTAGAATAAATTATGCTGATGCACTAACTTACTTCCTGCGCAATATGTTATATGACGCCCTTTGTTTCCACTAACGTGAGAATTAATATATTATAAAAAGACAATTCTGTTCTGAGACTTCGCGCTATAAACACTGTAATTTGGAACTTTTATTAAATAAATAAATTTTTTTATTGAAACCGTTTATCCATTCCTTGACTAGCGCGACACGTAGATCAGAAAAATTAAAAATATCAAAAACCAAGTAAGAAATACAATACAAAATTCATAAGGTATTTCTTACTTTCAATTATTGCTTGTGACAATAAACGTGAATCAGAGCGCGACCCGCAACACCTTACTAGTATTTCAAATTGTAAATACGAAAGAAACTTTATACGATTCAAGATTCTTTATTTGTGGAAACATCAGTACACATACAGAGCATGCAAGTTATTAAATACATTGTAGTTTAAGACCAGTCATGTTTGGCCTTAGTGGCGCACAAATATTTAAATTTCAGTACCTAATAAAAGTTATTGGATATGTATTACAATTACATAACAACAAAATAATAAATACTAAATGTCAATTTTGTTAAGAATTAAATTAAATATATGGTCATAATTACGAAACAATTACTAAATGTCAATTAAAATTATCATCATAGCAATAATATGTTGCTTCATGTACAGATTATGTCAAACATAAAGTCGTCTTACGTCAGACATAAAGTTCCTTTTGCATTACCAATAGCCGCACGAAAGGAATGATCTTGAAAGAAACAACACAGACTGGTAGTATGTCCTTCACGCACAATGTGGCAGTTTTCATTATTAATCTACTAAATTAGTAGTATTCACACATCATTTAATTTTTGTGTAGGATGTTCCTACAAAAAATTAATAAATGGTCTACCTAAGACTGTCAAAATGAACATTAAAACAAAAAAATATTTGTCTGCTTAAAAAAATGATTAATTAAAACTACCGAATATTATAACATTCCGACAGAAGTAATAAATTAAGTTTTGTGGGCTGGAAACAATGTAAAAAAATAGATTTGTCAAAAATTTAATTACGTATTAAAAATGAAAAATTAGTTAAGGTAATGTTGCTATTTTGTTGTAATATTCATATTTTGAGGGTTTCTTAAAAACGTTCAACTAGTCCATTATTATAAAGATATCTAAAGAAGAAAGAAAAGAAAAATTATTTATTCTGCACAAACAAAACGCACAGTACAACAAAATAAGTCAAAAAAAAAAAAAAAAACATACTAAGTAGCCAAAAGCCTCGCATCCAATACTTTAAGCATTCTGACAATCTTGTCCATTGGTTGATGTCAGGGACCAAAGACAATTTACAAAGTGTTTACTAAATAGTTTATAATCTCATTCTATATATATTAGTCTATGGTCTATGTGATGACAACAAAGTCGACAAAAAAACAATGAAAACAAAAACAAAATGCCGATTGCCGAGTGGAAAAATAACTACTTTTGAAACAAACAAACTATACTAATTATTAACAATTACAATAACCGTGCGTCACATCTGTGCAAGAACAGGTCTCTGCTCAGCAAAATGCTGTGACTTCGGACAAACCTATCGTCACAGCGCTGATTTTCAGCAGAAACCATATCTCGATGTCTTGTCAAAGACCTTGCGACGCAAGGGCAATTCATCATCATCATTTCAGCCGAAAGACGTCCCTGCCATAGCCTCCCCCAATAGGGGGGGCCGGTTGCCATAATCGCCACGCTTGGCAGGCAGGTTGGCGATCGCAGTATGGTGTTAAATGCATAGAGAACGGAGTAAGGGCAGGTCGCTAGTTGATTAATAATATAGTTATTTAAGATACTAGTGCGGTAAGTTGGTTTTTATAAACGAGTAGATGAATTTAAGCCCGAGACAAAGTCGAGGGCTTACCATAGTCACGAGTTTGTAAATATCACCGTTTTTCAACACATTTTCGAGAAAACAGTACAATAGGTAATGAACAAGCCATCAACACATTTTCAGAGAATGATTGAATATTTCTACGAGTCTTCCATGATATAAAATTATTGTAAATCGTTAAATAGCGCTCTCGCGATTTTGGCGGCAAGAGACTATGGAGGTGAAGTAGATTCAATATAAATATCGGATTCCTCGCTTGATATCATATTATTATTTTGTTTATAAATTTAATGTCAGTCTGAAAGTCGCAACAATCTTTGACATTTCTAATATGAACATGGCGCGAATTTGCTAATGGCGCCACGTGCGCGTGGTGAAAATGAGTACTACATCTTTTGCATCATTTTCTATTTAATAATAAAGGGAGTTATACGTATTGAGAAAAAGCGCTTCCAATGAGTTTCGATTATTCAGCTTTTGTGTGAAACTCCTTGGTGGGATTCTTAAAACAAAATTAGTGCATAAATAACACAAAATTGTCACGTTCCAGGTACGCTGATTCCAAAGAACTGTGTAGAGCCGCTGAAGGAGGCGCTCTCATCGGACGCGGTGTCAGTCAGCGAGCAGAAGTTCGAGCAGACAGACGCGCTCAAATGAACTGCACCATAGTTCCTCTCTCTCTTTGTTTTATTACTCTCCGGCGCGACCGCTCGGTCGACAGTCAGCCACTGACTGAGTCGCGGAGCTACGACTGATTAATAGAACACCCTTTGAGTGTTTGACAACTGACGTTCGAATCGGACTGTGTGTCGCGAGGTAGTGGCGAATATTTGTTGTTCGTAAGTAGTGACGAGCTTATATAAGGAAGGCCTAAACATATTGTTTCTGTACGTAGCTGACGCAGACTTACTATTTGATTAGGGCTTCAAATTAGAGGTCTAATTATTGTCTCTAGCAATGAAAAGTCACAAAATGATAGTAGATAAGTATCTCAAGAATATTCTACTTTAAAATAGTCCTATTCTCAGCTGTGTACTACAAAATAGTTTCTCTCATATCACGACACCATTGCCTCGTAACATAATGTTTCTATTCAAGTATTACATATCGTAAGTCAATTTGTATTGGAACTGAAGATAATAACACACACAGTCCATCTATGATATTATAGGCAAGTTCGCAAACACTGAAAGGGGACGCGTCGGTTTCGAGACGGCGTGATTGTGTAAGGTCGGTGTCGGTGACATCACGGCTACGGCATGCGTGACGCTACTGCGGTAGAACAGGAATTATTATGTGAGATATGTCTTACCTTGATAGGTGTCACACTGCTGGTCGCAGTGTCAAATTGATGTTGTGATCGGCTCGGTATAATTTAATTTATTCCCTTTATTCTTGCCCCTGACTTTATCTTGTGACGAATTATTTGTAAAGTCAATCTAGCCTATTGGATATTTGATATTAATACTTATCATAGAGTAACATGTCACGACAAGTGATTATTATTTGGTTAGAGTTGCGCGCACGCACGGCGTAAGCGATGACGTCACGACACAAGTTTAGTGAGAATGATCTACATGCACGAGTGCATAAGATTTATTTGAAGTGCTTTACGTATTTTTACTTATTCATACTTTACGACCGTGAACCTCAAGCCGTTTGAGCGCTTCATATTTTTTTAACTCTCAATTTATTATTATTATTCATGACCAAGTCAATATTGCGGTACATTCTTGTATACGAATTAAATGGAATTTTAATTTTTTGTACAAATATCCTAGTGTTTTGTTTAATTAATTGTTCGATGTTATAGTTTCTTTTACTTTACTTTTTGACTGTTGCAGACGATCCGAGGATGTAACATAGTTTTAGTATAAATACTAATTATTGTATGTTCATCGGATGTTAGCATACTATATTTGTATCGAATGCACGTGCAATATCGTATTCTATGTTCCCACCAGTCTTTCTAAATATGAAAATAATAAGCGCAAGAGCGAGGCGCGAAAAAAAAATGTGTTTTGATTGTAGGCAGACATGTTTCTTATGGTGATTTTAAATTATAATCGAATTGCTAGTCTAATCTAACTAAATCGATTCGACAGAATATAGAAGTTGCAACGTTCACTCTAGTTACATTCCCATACGCAAATTACAATGTTACGTTCGCTTTTCATACTCTACTTCAGACACTGTGGTTGTCTATACATACGCTTAATGACCTCATGCAGCCTCTGTATTGTCTCGAACTGAATTTAAGTATTAAATATGTTTCATAAAATCAAATTACTCAAAGATATTCTGTACCTATAGCTGTTACTTTACTCTCAATTAATTTGTACGGCTTATTTTAATAATGTTCCAATTAGAAGTGTCAAAACTAAATGTTCTCAGTGTTAAAATACCTTAGAATCACTAGGAAAGTGCTTAAATCGAAGCTTTCTTCTATGTTCCGTTCTCGCAAGATTGACAAAAAAAGTGTCGATTAACAACAATGGACTGGAAAGTGTATTCGTTTTCAATATTTTCCTAGAAGAGTATATTTAAGTGGATATTAATATAATCGACATGTGAATTTAATATGTAGTTGCTACAACGCAACCATAGGTTTGTATAAAGGGTAATATCGGGACGTCTAATGGCCAAAATGGTTCCATAGTGTCACTAAATCTCGTCTACATTTCTTAAATGTGTAAAAATTAAAGACAAAAAATAAATGTGTATATAATTTAGTTTTGGTTTTATTTTACTTTCCTTTAGTTTTCTTACGAAACACATAACTTTAACAAAACATATCTTTCCTTTTGGAATTCGCCGCAGTTGGGTAAAAATGGTAAAGATTAGAACTTACAGCTCCAGCCACACTCATTGTAAAGTGTACTACAAGTGTCCAATTCTAATCTCTTCGGACGAGGCTATCATATAATTATGATAGAACTTCACTTAGGTGAATCCCGCGCGGGACGAGCTCAGAATATACTTGCTTGATACTAACGGGGGACGAGGGACCCGACCAAAGAGTATAATAACTATAGAGGAACCTTCATGGACCCGACTGCGCGCTCCCGTGACTTCACTACCTAAGTATGTCGTTAAATGACTGGACAATCAATGTAAAAATCACAGAACGATACTTTATGCGGATGCATTGCAAGGCAAAACCTGTCCCCGTAAACTGTGGCAAACAATTAACACAATCACAAGCAGACATAAACCGAAGACAAGTCCCTCCGAGTTGTTAGAATTGAAAGGTGATCACATGTCTTCAGTTAACGAGGTGTGTCACTTCTTTAGTTCCATAGGAAGCGACCTAGCTGACAAAATCACATCACAGCATCATGCTACTAACACGCCAAGTGCACGCCATTCCCACCCATACCGTAATAGTCCCCCACGCCCACCCTCACAGGTTAACTCCCTTGGTTTTTTAGATGTTTGTGGATCTGATGTTGAGTCCCTCATACTTCAGTTACGCGACAGAAGTGCCGTGGGCTGGGATGGTCTGTCGCCTCAGCTGTTGAAATGTTCAAGACATGTTTTGGTCCCACCCATAACTTTCCTGTGTAACCTATCCCTCAAAACAGGCGCATTCCCTGATGCTTTTAAAAAGGCTATTGTTCACCCGATATACAAGGGTGGGGACAGAAACTGCGTCACCAATTACAGGCCCATCTCGATACTGCCAGCTCTTTCTAAGGTCCTAGAAAGGATTCTAAACACCCATCTAAGGCGCTTCCTTGACAAGTACCATAATTATTATCTCCGACAACCAGTACGGCTTCAGGCCAGGGCTGTCAACAGAAGATGCTGTGCTGGAACTCACGAAAACGGTTGCTGCAAACTTGGACAGTAATACTAAATGCCTCGGAATTTTTCTGGACCTTTCAAAGGCATTTGATACAGTTTCTGTCCCCAACCTCATCTCAAAACTGGAAGTCATGGGTGTGCGGGGTATTACTCTGGATATCTTTCGGAGCTACCTTACAAACCGGAAACAGTGCGTCAAGATAGGTACGTACCTGAGTGATGAGGAAATCATATCCTACGGCGTTCCCCAGGGTAGCACTCTGGGCCCAACCCTATTCCAAATTTATGTCAACGATCTGTGTAATTTGAACCTTCCAAATTGCAATATTTACTCCTACGCCGACGATACTACAATCTTAGTACGTGGCTCAACTTGGGATACGGTAAGGGCAAATGCGGAAGCTGCAATGTCTAAAATAATGATATGGCTAAACTCTAACCTGCTAACGCTAAACCTAAATAAAACCACTTAACATTCCTTTTGGGTTAAGACGTGGAAGTACTCCTGGCTCAGATTTCACCCTTGTAGCTCACTCCTGTCCTGACCCCACGGTACCTTGTGCCTGTCCCACGAAGATCCGTTCAGACACTGTTAAGTACTTGGGGGTACACATTGATTGTGGACTTAGGTGGGACAAGCAAATAAATACCCTTACCTCAAGAACTATGCGTCTAATCCACATTTTCAAGTCCCTCAGAGATTCTGCCGGTAGTACCACGTTGAAGATGGTCTATTCCTCCCTCTGCCAATCTATACTCGGGTACTGACATAACTGCATGGGGAGAAGCAGCTAAAACCCTTTTTCTTAAAATAGCACAAAGAGCAATACTAAAAGTTATGACTAAAAAACCTTTTAGATACCCAACTTCTGACCTCTATGCCGACTGCAAAGTGCTAACAGTGCGGCAGCTCTTTGTGCTCAAGGCAATACTAAGGATACATAAGTACCTCCCACCTCCGGACGGGAACAAACGCACTCTAATCATCCCCAAAATTGGTGCCGGGCGAAAGTGGTTCTGTGCTGGGTACAGAACCACTTTCGCCCGGCACCAATTTTACATTCTTGGTTCCTATCTGTACAAGAATATCAATAATAAAATAAAAATAATGGATTTAAACTCCCATAACCTGAAAAACAAACTGACTGAATGGCTACTGCAAAAAGACTATGCATTCACGGAGTCTTTACTTACTTTCATAGAATAATCCCAACAATCATTACTCTACCCGACTCACACTCAACACACGATTACCCACTCATCTACCAATCTTTATCCTTGCATCCGCACACTCTCTCTCACACGCACCCGTAGAGGTACGCACTCACTCCCATACTCACACACTTACACATACTTATGATCACTCACTCACACACACACTACACTCAAACACATTTACACACCGGCACACAAATGTATTACTTAACCACCCTTGCGCAAAACACTCTGGCTGCTGCTATACCTACATGACTGATCGCCCTGTATGGCCTAACACCGTCTCCTAAGATACAGGACTACCTAGTTTAGGAGACGGGGTTACATAACCTGTGTAAATTTATGTAGATATACCTTGCTATTTTGTACATCTGTTTTTGTGTATCATGAATCTTGTGTGTATCGTAATAAAGATTATTTATTTTATTTATTTATCGCGTATTACGGCCACTATCTTGCGATTGCGACGAGTTAGTGATGTTCTTGTGCAGATCCACTAACTAACGTATATAATTATTGCTATTATAGTTATTTATTTAAACTTCTCGCACACAATTAGGTACAAAGGCGGGACCAAGGGTGGTGAAGAGATAACATGGCGGGTGCTCTGATTGAGAGAAAATAATGATATTAAAAAATATTAAATTATAACATAATTAATTATAAATAAAACGGGCGCACAAGTACATAAATGGGTTATAAACTTAAAATAATTATAATAAAAAAAACTTATTTAATACACATACATACATAATTATTTACTATAATATTTATATACCTACATTATTATATATATATATATATACATACACATTCAAGGAAAATAGGTAATTGAGATGACTCTACGCTATTTGTTTTGTAAATAACTCTGCTAAATCTTCAAATTGTCAATAGTTTTGACTCGATTGGAAGACCCATGTGGAAATAATGTTTTGTAGTCATTTAGATTTTCTCATATTGCTAATTTATGTAGATTTAGTTAATAATATATTTTTTTAGCTACATTATTGTTTATTTATATTATATTAGTATCAGTATATCATTTATTTTATTTTTAGGACCCCTTTTAATACAATGATAAATGGAAGAATCGATAACTTTCCGATTTAGTCAATCACTATCGTTTAAGTAAAATAAATGGCTTTTGCACAGAACAACGATATCGACCGATGTTTTCGTGTGAGTAAGTTGTACGGTGCATGGTAAATGCGCGCTGTGTTTGATGGGATAATGTTTATAATTGATTGTTTAGTACGTTCTGATTTATTAATTGCCAATGTGTGCGCGATTTCGTATTATTGCTTTTACTGAACCGCATGTGTAGTTGTGGCGAGTGGTAGGGACAAACTGGAGACACCGGGTTCCGATACATTTTCAACCACCGGCCATTTATCTCCTTGTTTCTTATAATCTATAAAAAAATAAAAATGATTTAATTCGGCCTTGATCCATAATGTTAGTAATCCACAATACTTATGCTATGTTAGTAACGAATGCAACTCAATTTTAATTCAAATACCTGTTGCACTCACTTCACGCACCGGGTACATGCACCCAATGTGCCATAATGGTGCAACACGGCTTATCACTGATGACCTTCAGAATGTCGTTGACGCTCCCCGGTACTCTGCGCATCATGGGTGCAATCCTTTTTCGCAGGATGGTACTGAAACCATCAGTATGTGATTCAGCAAACATTCCTGATGCACTGCAGTAACGTGGGAGCCCCAACAACATTCTGAAGGCATTATTATATTGAACTCTGAGGGCGTTATATTATACCCTTTGCGTATATCGAACTCACAGAGTGCACGTGTACAATGATTAGCAAAACGCCTTAAAAATAGCTATTTTTACTTCTGGTGTACATCGAGCAAACCTGCGGGCCAACATATTGCATCGGACAGCCAACGCCCTCCGTTCTCTTTCCATGTCGGCGTCATCTTTCAAGTCCTCAGTAACTATGTGCCCTAAGTACTAATCTAGCACCCTGTAATCCCCAAAGGGTTAAGCAGAGGTGTACTTATAGTACACCCACATTTCGCCAGTTATGTTTAAGTCCCATGTAATAGGGGGCGAGCCTATTGCCATCAACCGGGCACAAATCCAGACTCTGGGCTGCTACTTAACAATGCCAATAACACTTTGCCCGACCTGGGAATTGAACCCAGGTCCTCATGCTCAGCAGCAGCGCGTTAGACACGGCTCGTTACGTTAGACTTCGGATGATATAAAAAACTTTTTACAAAAAAAAAAAACAACCGACTTCCAAAAAAACACTACAAAGTGAAAAATAACTTTAATTTCGGAAGTCGGTGTCTTTGGATCTGTATTTTAGTTTTTGCCACCAACTTCCGAAATTAGTGGGTCAGTTTGTAATTTATCTAATTTACAATAGCCTAATGTCAATTGCTCATCGCCCTTTACAAAATATTGCTTTTCCTGATGCAGGGGCGTTACCTAATTGTTGAGGAGTTCTCCTGGTAAGAACCAGAACAACTGATTGTGACTTCACCATTATGCATTTTGACGAGCATAAATTGCTTAGTAACCATATTAAAGTGCCTAATCGAATCACAATGGTGAAATACTTATTATTAAGTAGTTCCGGTGGCCATCTGTGGTCTTCATCTTCAGTTCCACTTCACCAAATGGTGCTTCTCGAGTGCAAATGCACGAGTAACTATAAAAAATACTCAAATTGCTATCGGTATGCCTATAAAATTTGAGGATTTCCATGGGATCCCCTGATCAGATTCTGATTTGGTGGCAATGGGACCACCTTGGGAGCATACCCTTCCATACAAAAAAGAATTTTCAAAATCCGTCCACAATTGACGGAGTAATCAGTGAACATACATAAAAAAAAAACAAACATACAGCCAAACATATAACCTCCTCCTTTTTGGAAGTCGGTTAAAAATATTTTCGATCTCGGTAGCGGCGGGGGCAGGGGCAGAGGTGTTGGGGACGGCTGCGGCGGCGCGGCGGCGGAATTTTCGGCACGCTCGTAGATAGGTCGCATGACTCGTCCTTCTGCATTGCGTCGCTGACGGTGACTGACGCGAGAATGATACGATTGATACGAGCAGGTTACACGATCATTCTCCCATCAGTCTGTCATCATTCAAAACGGAATGACAAAATTATTTAAAATATTTAATTTTCATCATTCTGGACCATCAGTCGGTCAATCCGTGGGTTACGCGATCATTTTCCGATCATTCTGACCAGAATGACGCCAAACTGAGCGTGTAACCTTGCTCTTACACTTATGTAGTTAAAGTTTAGATATAAAAACTTTTTTTCAAATTCAACCTTACGCTCATGATTCAAAGTTTTTTTTACAAAGCAATATGTACAAAAAGCAATAAATTTTTAAGACCGAAGTTTGCCGGTAGGACAAGGCATGAAGTGGAGTCGAATATTTTTTATACTTTTTAGGGTTCCGTACCCAAAGGGTAAAACGGGAACCCTATTACTAAGGCTCCGCCGCCGTCTGTCTGTCTGTCTGTCTGTCTGTCCGTCTGTCACCAGGCTGTATCTCATGAACCGTGATAGTTAGACAGTTGAAATTTTCACAGATGATGTATTTCTGTTGCCGCTATAACAACAAATACTAAAAAACAGAATATAATAAATATTTAAGGGGGCTCCCATACAACAAACGTAAATTTTTGCTCGTTTTTGCTCGATATTGAGAACGGCAACAGGTAGACGCTTGAAATATTCACATCAAAAATGAATAATTCAATTAAAATAAAATAAATATTTAAGGGAGGCTCCCATACAACAAACGTGATTTTTTTCCGTTTTTATAGATAATGGTACGGAACCCTTCGTGCGCGAGTCCGACTCGCACTTGTTATTTTTATAAAAGTAACATTGACTTACTAAGACTGACTGACTTTTTAAGAGTATATTAAATTTATATAAATGTGTGTTCCAAACTTCCAAACACATTTATACTGTGAACTGATCGGGAATATGTTTTTGAGTAGATAATTTATACATAGCTACAAGAGCCTGAATTTGCTAATGCTTACAAAAAGTTTGTTAAAAACTTGCTTGTTATGGGATATACAGAGGAGTGTGACCCTGACATTTATTATAGTAATTCCACTTGTACAGGCAAACGCAATCCTCAAGCCTCAATACAGATAGCACGATGCCGAAAATAAGGTAAGTACCACATTTTGGCGCGTATCACCCACAAAAGCGTAAGTTTCGTGTTGAGTGATGTTGGTTTTTTTTTTTCTTTTTGGCTTCGCACGGTTTGTGCATTTAGCCAGTGTCATGTAAAATTAGGTAACAAGTACAAAGTTATAATAATTATGAAATTAACTCCACTCAATGCATGATAAAGATGATTGATGATATCCCGCCCCGCTCCCCTTGAGTTTAAGTAAAGACGCGGCACTTTACTGAAACCTCGCGCGGACTTCTTGAGAGAACTTAAAGTGATGTTGCACTGTTTTGTTTCATTTGCCTACATTAATGCAGGTTCACGAACACTTAATGGTTAATAATCCACCACTATTACACATTAATATTCAGCTAAACACAAATTTTAGAAAATAAAACAAAACTGCTAACATGACGCTTCACTTTCCCGCCAAGAAGTCCGTGATGTTGGTTTTTTTTTTTTTTTTTTTTCTTTTTGGCTTCGCACGGTTTGTGCATTTAGCCAGTGTCATGTAAAATTAGGTAACAAGTACAAAGTTATAATAATTACGAAATGAACTCCACTCAATGCATGATAACGATGATTGATGATATCCCGCCCCGCTCCCCTTGAGTTTAAGTAAAGACGCGGCACTTTACTGAAACCTCGCGCGGACTTCTTGAGAGAACTTAAAGTGATGTTGCACTGTTTTGTTTCATTTGCCTACATTAATGCAGGTTCACGAACACTTAATGGTTAATAATCCACCACTATTACACATTAATATTCGGCTAAACACAAATTTTAGAAAATAAAACAAAACTGCTAACATGACGCTTCACTTTCCCGCCAAGAAGTCCGTGATGTTGGTTTTTTTTTTTTTTTTTTTTCTTTTTGGCTTCGCACGGTTTGTGCATTTAGCCAGTGTCATGTAAAATTAGGTAACAAGTACAAAGTTATAATAATTATGAAATGAACTCCACTCAATGCATGATAACGATGATTGATGATATCCCGCCCCGCTCCCCTTGAGTTTAAGTAAAGACGCGGCACTTTACTGAAACCTCGCGCGGACTTCTTGAGAGAACTTAAAGTGATGTTGCACTGTTTTGTTTCATTTGCCTACATTAATGCAGCTTCACGAACACTTAATGGTTAATAATCCACCACTATTACACATTAATATTCGGCTAAATACAAATTTTAGAAAATAAAACAAAACTGCTAACATGACGCTTCACTTTCCCGCCAAGAAGTCCGTGATGTTGGTTTATATGTGCTGAATGGTAAAATAACTGTAGAAGACAAGGACGATTTTTTTTTTGAGCTAAAGCCATTAAAACTTTATGTTTCCCTCCCAAAGTTACGTTTTGTTTCTACGTTAAAGTTTTTTTAACTAGTTAAGTTTAAAAGCGTTTTGTTGTCCACTCTTGACATTTTGAATAGATGTGAAATGTCAATTTTGTCATTTTTACCGAAGAAAATGGTTGGTTTGTTCAAGTCTGTTGTTTTCATTTAGAATTTGACTAAAAAATCAAGAGGTGTGTCTCAATCATGACTGAACAAGAAATTTCTGTAGAAGAACTCGAAGAAACTGTGAGTCAACAGTTTTATTTAGTGATATTATTAGCTAATAAAGTACAGTTACCGCGGTCCGCGCATAGAAATGTAGGTCACAGAGCCGCATTTTCACTATATATGAATAAACTGCTGAAATTTACAGCTGTAGGGTTGAATGAAGCGTGTATCCCTTACCCAAATATCACCATAACCTTACGTCATGTCTCACGATATTATCAATTTTTCCGTCAATACCATTAGATAAGGATGTAAACACTTTGTTTACACATCCTCATTCGAATTCTTCAAATATTTACATAATTGTGTATGCTGAAGCCTTAACAGCAATGTATTTAAAGTAGAATATTACCATACAGTTTTGGTATAGGTTTTTGCCATTTGAGTTCATTCAGAAAATCATATTTCTCAGGTCATTTTTTAGGGTTCCGCACCCAAAGGGTAAAACGGGAACCCTATTACTAAGGCTCCGCCATCTGTCTGTCTGTCACCAGGCTGTATCTTATGAACCGTGATAGTTAGACAGTTGAAATTTTCTCAGATGATTTATTTCCGTTGCCACTATAACAACAAATACTAAAAAATAAAATAAATATTTAAGGGGGCTCCCATACAACAAACGTGATTTTTTTGCTAATTTTTGCTCAATATTGATAACGGCAACAGGTAAACACTTGAAATATTCACAGAATATTTAGTTGTATATTCACTTTAAAAAGAAATAATTAAATTAAAATAAAACAAATATTTAAGGGGGGTTCCCATACAACAATTTTTTTTATTTTTATAGATAATGGTACGGAACCCTTTGTGCGCAAGTCCGACTCACACTTGGCCGGTTTTATTATCTTGTTGTAAGGACAACCTCAGTATCTTCTGATCTGACATGTGAATCATATTTTAAGGTGTTCTGTGTGTGAAGCTCATTATCACATCACTCATACAGCAGCTGTTGTGAAGTGTTGTGTATTAACATTCTCAATGTGCCGGTGTCACTTTCATTCAATGATCCATACTTACACAATAGCAAATATATCCAGGTATATTTCAAAGCCTATTAAAATATCAATGTATTAATTATAATAAATAATTGTACATGTTTTAGTTATTACAAGCTATATGTCCGATGGGATTTCCCATTGTCACAAATTACAAACTTTCATCCCTATTTATCCTCTTTAGAGGTTGAATTTTTAAAAATCTTTCTATGTGCTAGGTAAGCTTAATTATTTACGAACTCTTGTGTAAAATTTATCTTGTGAGCGAATGAATTTAAGATTTTTGTTAAGTAGATTGGTCTATGTTCTGCATTCTTATTTAAATAATTTAGTGTCCCATATTTGGCAGGTCAGCCTTGACAGTTTTCTATCTTTGGGATGCTCACAGCATTATATTTTAATTTAACCTTCTTAAATCTAGTGCAGTTTTCCTTATAAAATTAAAAATGGGTATACTCTGTTGCTTCAAACAACTTATTTTGTCATCTTTTCATGACTAAATAAGTTGATGAATAATGACATGATCTAGATTTTCTCATAAAATTTTAAAACGTACTTGCTGTGTATGTGTTAGGTGAAGCGGACAGATGAGCAGTTGGATCTGATGGAGTGGAAGATGGACAATGTGGAGAAGGAGCTGGTGGCGCCAATCAACACACAGGACATGTGCGTCATGCATCTGCTTAAGTCTGTCTCTGAGGTGAGAGTGGAACTTTACAGTAACTTTGTGATCGGCTGGGATATTCTTTACTTTTAAATAAGGATAATTTTCTAGCAAGTATTTTACTCTTAATATAACATCAATAAGTTTAAATTGTTAAATAATTATGAACATTTTATATTTTAAATGCAACTCAATACTTGAAACAACTTATGATTAATCTCGCCTTTTCCACCTTTTTAAGTCCCTTCCATCTGCACCCAGAACATTTATAAATACTTTCAATACTTTTGCCTTAAACCTACACAAAGTACTTTAGTGGAAAAGTAGGCCAGAGGCACAAGATTTAATTTGCGCGCTTTTGCAAATAAAATTAGCATAATATTGCCAAATTATCTAATAAATAAAGTGAAGTGTACAACCAAGAACATCTGAGTTAAATATTTAAGCATCTACATATTCTATAGAGTAGGAAAATTACTCATGTGTTGTTGTAGTACATGTTAAGTCAGTACAAAAAAAAACAAAAATGGTCAAAACAACAACACTGAATTACGAATCAGTCACTGCTGGGCCGCTTATCAAGTAGTTTATGCCATCCAGCTAAAACTGGGTAGGTATATCTTTGCATTTAATGTCCCCACTAGCAAAGTATTCCGTACATTCAAAGGTAAAATACTTTAATGCATATAGAGCCTAGAATAGTCATGGGTAGATTAAATTAAACATGGATAGATTAAACTGACGCAGTTCCAAAACGCTTAACGGTTCAGTTTCTAAGCTGAACTTTTTATCTGAATACTACTACACTACTATACTTATGTCTCGTAAATTATGTGCCTCATATAAATTCCTATGACGTCGTTTTACTAACAATGGGTTAGTCACTTCTCTCTATCTCCATTGATTGTGTGACCAATTTGGTACTTGCGCATGTTAGGATGCTTTGACAATTTAAGATAGTACCTACACGTATTCTTGGCTATATGGCTATTAATAGCCAGCAGTGCAGGAAAAAGACAGCAGCTCAAATATTTTAACGAATATGATGAAGCAATATGTTAGTAATTAAATTAAGTAAGGACTGGTTTAGGGCCGAGATAGAGAATCAAGATGTAAAATTTACCAAATCTTTTTAGGATTTGGAATTGTGAACTGGACAAATGCAGTGGCAGCAATGCGGCCTTATTAATGATGGACGTACGCCTCGCCCAAGTTGATCCTCACCAGTAGCCTTAGTTGAGCATAAGCTTAACCCTTTGGAGGAAACAGGCGAAATGTTATGTTAGCTTGTTTTAAACCAGTCCTAAATTCTGGGTTACGTATTAATTAATTTAAAAAAATACCTTTTGACTTATTGTAGAAGAGTATTTACCGTCCTCTTCCTGTACTGTTGTAACCTAGGTTGAGCTGTATTATCTACATTATGCATACGCCCACTAACTAAATGCAGCGCCGGTCAACCCAATATGTAGAAGGTAATTATGTATGTATAAATATAATATTTATTTTTCAGCCAATGCGTTAGTGTCGTGGCAGGTCAGATTACTGATTATACAGTCATGTTGCTTATGGCTTGTTGTTTTTCTAATATCATAGTAGGTAGGTAAGTAATTACAGGTGCAATTAAGATTTTAACCTGCCTAGTTGTTACAACAGGTAATGTTGCACTGAGTCAGCTTTAATTTAAATATTGATTGCTTAAATTCCATTTATGTCGACTAAATTAGATCTTGACGTAATTTTGTACAAAAATATCCTGCTCTATTAGGACAGTGATCTGTCGTGGAAAAACTTGAAAAAAAAACATAAAAAACTATTTATTTAATTCTAAACTTCAACAATATAATTTCACCTACACCCTTGACGATCTGAATAACGCCTCTGCCACCGCAATAAACGTGGCCACCTACCAAACAATATAATATTAATGTACCGCTGATACGAAAAGAAGAAAAAAAAATACCATTTCTAACACCAAACCTCAGATCTTCTATTAATTGTTGATCTTATATTGCGGCGTCAAAGGCGTTGTTCAGATCGTCAAGAGTGCAGGTGAACAATCATTTAGGACATTCCAAAAGATGGGACGTAGTCTGATCAGGAGCACTTCACTAGCGCTGAGTGTTGTATGAATCGATAATACCCCATTTCGCAAGATCATGTTTGGTACGCAATCATTCAGTGCTTTCCAAATAGGCCACTGCAGTTCACGACCGACGCGATACCATTAGATCAAAATAAACAGATATAAGTAGGTACATAGTTTTGCAGTGAGCTTTATTATTTCCTTAACCTTTTCTCACCAGTTAACTCAGTGCAACAATAATGAAATAAAAATTGTAATAAAAGTACAAAACTCTTCCACCGTTCTCTAAGAAAACCGACAAGCCATAAGGTCATGCTTATCGATATATAGCTGTCAGCTGGGCTTGGCTGTGGTACGAAGTCGAAGCCTGGTCCAAAGCCTCTGAAGTCGGGGCCGCTTTACGGCTTAACTAGGCGTTGCGGACTTTCAGTGTCGCGACTTCGATATGCGTCTGATTAGATGAGGCGGCTCGTTACTGATAAGGGGACAATTCCTGGTGAATAGTTTACATGGTATGCTTGAAATGAAATACAATTATTTATTTATACTGTAAATAGGATATCTAATAATAATCACGTTAACACGTCATATAACAAAAAAAATAAGCGAGATGGAGTCGACATTTCCTACCATGGTACCAGTAGAAGAAATGGCGAAACCAACTCAGGGGGTCAGTCTCTTTTAAAATCCAGACATAATCTTGATCAGATCTTAAGAGTACCATGTAGATTGGTGTCTGAAATAGTCGTTTGAGGAATGAACCACACAGATTTGAGTGGACCTGTCCAGTCAGTGCAATCATTTGTCAATAATCGTGTAGCTCAACTCAGAACTTACGGAGCTCAACGACTCTGACGCTTAATGATGTTCACAGATTTAGAGATTATTATCGGAACCAAGCCATGAGGAAGATATTTCCTACTTTACAGTCGTCAAAGTAATAGATACATTTTTGGAAATAGAAAAAAAACTTTTTTAATAAGTACTTATTTTCTTTATTATTATTTGAAGAATGAAGACTCCTCCTTGGCAGTAACTAGCCGTCTCGTTTAATTGTAACAAAATAGATGATATTCATGTATGTTATGTCTACTGTCCAGCTTCCGTTCTCTATATTATGTTCATTTTCTATCTCCTATTCGTTACTTCTTGTTCACGAACCCATCAGGATACTTCAAGATATGGGACACCATATTCATGCCATTAGTTGTTTTCTTTCCATCTCGTGCGTACTATTGATACAGACAAAAATATCTCACAATTAAACACTTCAAAAATATGAATTGGAGGGTCAGAAATATTAGAACAAAGTTTATTTTTCAACCGAAAATCAAAATATTGTTTCATAGTTTTTGACTGTGTCAATTTTATAAAATAGTAAGTCAACTCCGACTAACAAAATTAAAAACATAAATACACAATTACTGTTGAAACTGCAAAATAATGAAAGTTTCAATGTAAAGCAGACTATACTTCAAAGGTGTAAACGTGTGAAATTCTTCAAAAGCCAAGCACTTCGCTTGCGTTAGCCGGAGCTGACCTACCCATCATGATCACCCCATAACACTCGACTGTACACACAGGTGCGTTCGGACTACCAGCAGCTTCGGCGCGAGCTGGTGGAAGTGCAGGCGTTGCAGCGGGAGCTGTCCTCGAGGCTCCGCACGCAACTGCGGCTGGTGCACGGCAAGTTCGCGAGACTTCGACAGCGCCTTGCCGCCGCCTCCCCACCCCGCTGAACTACCCCCAGCCCTCTCATGTCTCACAAATCCTAAGTGACATTACACCCCGTATCCTGGGTCGGACTTAGCAATTTTTGTGGAGCCTTATTTCAATTGTTATTGATGAAATGAGAATTTGATATCCGATAAGGTTTCTTGACTTTTCGAGAAGAAATGAAGACTTCTGATTACTTCGAATGGATCTAATGATTCGAGTTGAAGTTTATTTATATAGAACTTTATAAAAATATATTATAGTATCACAGAGTTTGTGACATTGTATATTATGTAATACTTTTGCGTTTTGCGATGTTGAGTTTCTTGTTCGTTTAAGGTATTTTATAAAACAGCTTAACCTGTGTTTCGATGTCTATTTTTATTCAAATATTATTATGAACAAGTTATCCGGGCCTAATTAATCGACTTCTCTGTGCAATAATTTATATGAAAAAATTTGTATAATTATCTAAAACGTTTATAAATATATTCTAAATTATAAAAGTTTAGGTAGAACTATAGAAATCTGCAATAATTAATGAAAACAAAAAATAAATTAATAATACTAAAAACTATAACGAAGACATGAGAGGTTCTACCTCCTAAAACTATCTTAAAGTAATTAGTATGATTAGTGCAGTATAGTAAAGTATGAGATTATCGTAACTATGTGCCAATATTACTATTGATGTAACAATAAGCGCGACGGCACTTAGCACTGTCTTGATCTCACGCCGAGGTTGTGGCGAGGAATGTTCAAAACTTCTGTCTTTCATACAAAAACTAGCCTTGCAGAGTTCGAAACCTTATGAGCTAAAATTATTAAGTATACTTGCTTTAGCGGGGTACGCACTTTCATAACTGTTTGTTTGTATGTGAAATTAACATCAAAAACTTCCGATGATTTAAAACTTGTACTAGTAAAAGTACAATTAATAGTAGTCTGACGACATCCAGAAATATTTATGAAAACAAGTAATTCTTGATAGCAGTGGTTCTTAAACTTTTTTGGAGACGGAACCCTTTTCGAAAACGAAATATTTGACGGAGCCCTAAAGTAATCAAAAATGGTTTTATGTGTATTCTTCATTAATAATCATATTACTTGACATTAAAATTTACATATTTTTTTACTTTTGTTGAAATATTTAGATTGATATTATGTTACTCAGGTACCAGAGTAAAATAAAATATAGTAGGTAGACACTCCTTTAGTATTATTTTTTTATTCTGACCACAGAGGCTTTGCGGAACCCTAGGGTTCCGCGGAACACACTTTGAGTATATCTGCTTTATAGGATACTGAATTGGAATTCGAAAGTTCACTCTCGGCTCATTTAAATTCATACTAATATTGATGCTTTTATTCAATATTCAAGCAAGTTATGACTTTTGTACGGAAGACAGAATCTCGCCACACCTTGCCTCACTAGTCCTTAACTGTTTAGTTGCTGATAGAGACCCATTAGGTGTGTTTATATGTAGTAAGTCGGTGCTAAACGGATGCGGAAGGCCGTACGGTGTTGTGGGGCGAAAGGAGCTAGGATCCAGCGATGTAGTGGGGAGGGTTAGGGCTCGGTGGAGAATTATCTTAAAACAGGGATATTCGGATGCATTTTTATGGGTGTCAAAATTCTTGTAGCATTGTGTTTAAAATATAATTCAGAAAAATATTTGCACATATTCTGCAAATAATATCGAAAATTATTTACTTAAAATTTATGAGTTAAAAATATCCCTTTAATTAAGTGGAGGCACATAGGTCATGAATACGCGTATGTCTTATCGGAATGTATGGTCATGTGAGAAAGTTTAGGAATGGTTGGTCCAGGCACTACCTTTTTTTTTTTTTTTGGGTGGGAAATCATCAAATAACTTCTCCCGCTCTGGGCGGAGCGGGAGGGCGTGTCAGACTTTTACTGACTAAAACCCACCCGTGTTCCTTCCGTTGCCTGTGTGCCAGGGCCACGATATCCCTTTCGGACAAACTCGCAACCCCGGCAGGCATTGGTCCTAACGGACCCCGTCAGTTTGTGCTGACATCTCTTTGAGGCGCGCGTGGAACACAACGCGCCGTCGACCCGGGCCTGGTCCTTATCGGACGGCGAGCTACCCGTCCAGGCACTACCTTAGAAAGTAATATTTGACCTTAGAATCAAATTACAAGGTCAATTCGTAGGAGCAGCTGGAACGAATTTAAAAATCGAGTGCTAAACGAATAATGATAATAAAATGTAGTTTAATTACTAGTAATATATTTGTTTATTTCTTTTATTTTTTATTTAAACGGCTTTGCAGCGATGTACGGAATGATCACGAATGGCTTATATTCTTATGTTTTTGGGCTGGAGATGACTTTAAAGATATAAACTACTAGTTCTAAATAGTATAGAACAGTATAATTTGTGCATACTGACAATTATGACTACCTCCCATAAAAAAAGTATTTTTTAGTTATCTAAAAAAGTATCTTTACGTCCTATAGTCTACCATAATGTCTTCTGTTCTGTCATTCTTTGGTATGGTTAGCAGATCAAGTTCCAACATAGATTGGAAGATGAATACTACACAGTTTGTATACTTATTTGAGTTTTCCTTAAAATGTCGTTTTGCAGCTTATAATTTTGTATTTAGATGAAATCTTATAAGCCATGCATTTATTTTGTATAATTAATTTTTCATACTAATTTATATTTTACTATTTTTTTCTACATGTTTGAAGTTCCCTGGTCAAACAAGGGACACCTTGTTTATTTCATAAATAAGACTGTTAACGTCTTCGGGCGTAAAATCTCAGTTTGTTAGTCGTAAGGTACAGTCAGCAATATAATTCACAATTTTAGCAAATTAATCGCACATATCAAGCACTTGCATGTTTTAAATTAATACATTTATTATTGTATAGATAGGTGGATGGGAGGATAAATTAAACGGCTTTTGTATTCAAAGAATTTCATACAATGAATTATGAAGGAAATTGGAATTCTTTAAATGTGAAAAGTCTCGATATTTGTGTTTATTTAAAAGATGAGAGCTTTCAAGTTTAGAAATAGTGCTTGCTTTTTCATAAAAAAACTCCTCTTGGGGTTTTATTACATTATTTCAATAATCACGTCTTATTTTACTTATTCATTATTAAAAATATGCTCAAATATTTATTCTAAAGTATTATTAACTTAATTGTTCATCTGAAAGCTCTCATCTTTAAGACACAGCTCTCCTAAACTTAGTCAAAATACTAGTTGTAGTTTAAGAAAAATACATGTCTGATACTATGTGTAAGTAATGTCTAAATTACCACGTATACCTGATTTATCTAGATTAGTTAGTTATAGACTCAATATTATGGTTTTTGATATAGTTTTACACTATAGCGGGGTTGTAAGTACGTAAAATGTCTTTGGAATGGGGCTGTCGATGTTGAAAGACAAGCTAATGTAATAACGACTTTTTCTTCTTATGTTTATTTATTTTAAATACAAAATAAGCTTACGATGGTATATGAAAACATCAAATCAATCAGCATCAAAACGTGCGAGAAATAAAAAGTTACATATTAGAATAATTTAAAATTATGTTTTAACTTCGAGACATCAAATTTAAACTCGTATCGTAAAATATGTCGGTATCTGGATAGCTGTAAATACGTAACATAGGTATTTGGTAAATGAAACATTTTTTCTTATCAGAAAGGAATTTTATTATAGTTGATTAATGTTGCATCAACTTAGATGCAACACGCATTTTAAATACCCAAAGCCTGTCAGCACGTTTGGTCGAAGAGGCAGCTCGATTTTCCAGCAATAAAAAAAATGACGTGGTAATAGTTGATATTTACTCAGGGGATACATTTTAAATGTGCCGCTGACATGTCCTGCGTGAAAGAAAGCTAGCATGCATCAATAATCGTATAACTCAACCATCTTATGCAAACAGCTCAACGACCCGATTTCACATTTTTTTTTTTTGCTTTTTTTGTCTATCAACATCAGAAACAGTCCACAAAAGAGCCAGGGGTCGTGACACATCGTTAAAAAGGATCGCTAAATCAGTACGTTGTAACTTACGAAGAGAGGGTAGTATGAACTTGTAATTTAGTGTTTAGTTGTTGCATAGAGAATCACTAGTGTCGATGTTGTGGACAACTAGAATTGGGACTTCTAGTTTAAATGTTTCTAGTTTAAATGTTTCTTCTTGCATGCTGTTTTTCTTTTACTGTTTAATGCTCGTGTTAATAAACCATTCTCGACCAAGAACTGGTTCGAAGCAGTCCATTTGCCCGCTGATTAAAAAAAAAGAAGAACATTTTTTAGTCATTAAAATGAGAATGGTTTATTAATACCTGAGAGGCCTGAGAAAGTATTGAGATGCGCTGTATTTTGACTGCAAGGTAACTGTCTAATGCTGAATGTATGTAACTGCACGGCACTATTTATAACATTCGCAAATCAAGACCAATTTAAGACAAACAGATACTTCGCAAGTTTGATAAGAATATATATTTAATTGGTCCTATGCCATTGACCAACTGCATAGTAATACCACAAAATGCAGAATGCTTGCAGCCAGAATACAGTCAGCTTCTTCCACTATAGTTATTTATATAGAGCAGTTACTTAATATTAAATAAATGCACATACATAGATTAGCTAGAAAAAGCAGTTTATTCTCGAGTAGAACAGAATTTGTTATTTTTCGACGCATCGTACTTCACTGTTAGTTTTAAGCACGTCCGTACGTTAATAACAGCACGAATATTATTCCTATCAACGCGTTGTGATTATCTGTATTGCTGTTTTAGTTATTCTCTGGTTGTAATCAAATGTTATAGCATGCACACTGTGCTGGCGTTACAGAATAAAAAATCTAATTCCCAAATTTAAAAACAAAATCAAAACTACCCACATAACAGTATATTACAAAAGAGCACGAACGCGCGACGTAAACATAACGAAAATACAACTATTCTATAGTATTTTGATTTTTGAGACAAACAATTAGTATCACCCATAATATAAATGAGGTGTTAAAACCAAGTAAATCTAAATATTATGTGCGAAACGAGTATTTTCAATGGTTCGTATTTACGTAACGTTTACTCCACACGTTCGTGCTAAGCCCACAGTACCTACTGCAAATACCCGTAATTGGAAATTCTGGGAGATTGTTTTTTTGGGAATCGGACATTTTGAACCTATTTCCGACTGTGTGCAAGAGGCCTTAGCTTTAACTAAACAAAAATCGAGCGTAAATAAATGACAAGTAGATTTATATTTTCTGCATAAAAATGGGATTTATTTTTCGATTCTTCTAAGTTTGCTTTGGAAATAAATAATTATTAAAGCTCGTATTATTAGGATACCAATGTTATAACTATTTCAAATTTCTTGTAAAAACCCATTTTGTATGAATAACGAACATCCTAGTACCTACGTCATCTTCCACTTGATAAACTCGATCCTTTGGGTTGTATCTCGATGTCCAATGTATGACAATATTATTGTGGACACTATTCCTATCTAAAGTAGTTTAATTTTTATATTTCGGGAAATATTCTAAAAATCACGAAGGCGCAAGAACTTATGTTAAACATTCACTACCACCGGATAAATTCCGGTTACCCTTATCTAGCAGATAAGAACAAAGCCTGTCGATCCTGCATCTCTTCGTGGTTTTTAATTTTCGCGATGGTTATAGACTTCTATCGATATCGATAAACTTTTATCGATAGATTGTGTTATATTCTGTAGATACTAAATTAGTACTGATATCGTTTGAGAACGCAATATATTTTCTATGTTCCTTAGGTACGTTCTAACCGTTATATTTGAATACCCGATTTCGAATTTGTTTACAAATAAAGAATATTTTATGGTTCATCTGTGTTTTCCTATACAAATAGACATACTTAAGTCTCCTTAAGTTCCTATAAGTAGTAGTTTCTTATCCCCTTGATTAATAAATAAAAGTAAGGAGAGTAGGGAGTATGCTAAACTTAAACCCCGAAGAATACTCAAGTCCGCGTTTATTAGCCACTCTGCTCGACAATATGTTGACATGTCAGCTGGCTTGCTTTTGCGCACAACCACGAAGTGACGTTTTGTTGGTGAGGACCGCCGTGTATGGTTGCTTGCGTGCCGTGTCGGTAAGAGAGATATAAACCATTTATTAAGAACACACAAAAAAAATTGCAACATCACAAAAGCAGGTATTTCGATTCGAGATCGAGTCTAATGCACGACTGGCACGAAAATCAAAGCGATTCCGCAACTCATAAACCTTCATTCCAACCAATGCGCACTGATTGGTTATAGTCGTACCTCGCACCGTTGGCTCTCTGTAGTTTCTGCCCACCCTCATGGAAAAAAGCGTGACTATGTGACTTATGTAGGTATGTTTAATGAAAAATCAAAATCTGAATATATTCCTTTATTCATTTATACTTAAAAACAGATACAAAAGAAAAAATACCTATACAAAACCGCTTGGAATGCAGGAGACGGAATACTCGATGTTACCACTGTTAATATTGTGTTAAATATATCTTTATCTTTTGAACGCCGAGCGCAAACCAATATAATGACAAAAGGTTTACATAGAGCACGAAATAATACTGTAAAAGATTTTGTCACAACTTGCGAACGTTCATGGTAAGCGTCGTTGGCGTTCAATCAATCCTTAATTAAAATAAAAAAATGATTTTTCAATATTAAAAACTAAGAGACACCTATAATACTTGTTATTGCGGCGTTTACAAACATAACGTATCACAGATAAGGTAAATATGAGCTCGACCTAATGTCGGACGTAAACGAATTAGAATTAAAAATGAGATTGAATTTGTCCTGATTTAATGTTAATTTCTAACAATGCTATGATTGAAACTAAGTGACATTCTTCGAGGATTATCCACCTCGGCAACAAAAAAAAAAAGGCTTCCAATCTAACCGGATGCAGCTGAATACCAGTATGTTACATATTTCAATATTAAGTATATTTAACTGTCATGGATTCCACTGCATGAAGTTGAAGGAACAATAAGTTGTTATTGTAATTTGAAGCGATGAAGAACGGTAGAAAAAGAAACAACAAACCGCGGCAGTTTCGAATGGTCTTCAAATTCCAATCAAAGCATCATTTAACATCGCATTACATTAAAAAAATGGCACCCTGTGTCACAAAAAGTACAAATCAGACTTCACGAAAAAAAAATTAAGAAATAAACTTAACTCTAGTACATTATAATAATATCTAAAATGTTAATAAATTAATACAGTTAAAGTATTGTCCATTAACTTATGCTAATGTCGTGGTTTTGTAAGTTTTCACGTGGACTTGAAATTCTTAGGTAAAGAGAAGATGGATGTGTCATTCAAATATAATAAGAGGAACCTCCCGATTGAATACAATATTTGGTGACAATTTTCCACCCTGCAATGCAGAACATTATTTCTTAAATGTATAAATAGGGGTACACCCCCCAAGCTTACAAACTTCATGCTCGACTATTCCTTATATATACCTGAACGAAACCCCCATCGACTGTAACGTACAGACAACAAATGCTGACTGTTACATTGGCATATAAATGGCACAGATTTCCGTTCAGATCTTAGTATATATAGATAATCATTTATATTCAATATTTCTTTTGTTTCATTATAACGTTCATGTGGACTCCTTGGACAGAATTAACTGGGACGTCTTGCTATTGCAAATAAGAGTTATAATTTATACTATATAGATAACCGGGAATCAATGGCGAAATATTGGCATTATTTAAGTTGTTAACATACTTGAGCTTTATAAAGAGTAATTTTTTTTTACGATCTCTTCGCCACACATTCCCTACCGAAAAGTTTAAATACTCAAACATTTGTCTACAATATAAAAACGGTACAAATATAACTACCTATAGAAAACAACGTGTGTATATTTCCGTATATCTGCTTAAGACACTTACAAATGCGTGAAGCTAACTGCGTTGCAAATTGAATCTTAGAGACTCTAAGCTAGAGTCCATTTTGACTCTGAACATGTCAAGCGAATACTGATCCAATTATTTTCATTAGTAACAATAGTTTTATTTAGTAATTAAATTGCAGAAGTTAAATTACTTTTACAAGATATTACCCAATTTTCAAATTCATTAATTTACGGTTTCATAACTAGCAAAACATGTGTTTTCAACAAAAGCACCTAATTAAACACCCGTTAATAATATACAAATACATAATACATACATTGAGACAAACAGAAAAACATTTTTGAGTAATAGTCACCATTTTCCAAGTAATCGACTTTAGCCGAACTTGGCGCCTTAAGTGCTTCGTGCGTTTTACTTAATTAATGATGATATTAGGATGTTCCGGTCTAGCGTTATTCGGTCATTAGATTTCGTCGAAAGTGCACGTCCTTGGACGAACACGTGGGCACTTTGGCAAACTGTGGTGAAACTGCTCGCCTAACAATTTATTTGGTATATTAAATAAATTGTAGCAGCAGAATTTGAAACCAAGAGCTCTATTTACAATGTTGATGTTGACAATGTTACAATTTTGTCCCAATTTCAAACTTCTTAGCACTTCTGCAAAATCCTGTGCTAGGATAGCTAACATAGTTCGACATTATCTTTTCAATGGTCACCATATTAACACGATCACAAGTGTGTCTTTCCAACACAGTGGTTCAATATATAATATTAACTATATAATATTAATATATTTATACTATATTATACCAAATTACAGCGCCATCTTGTAGAAAACTTTTAATATTTTCACTAATTGACACTATATTCAAAGCTCAACGCAGGAATCAAACTTGCATACCGACGACTTAATTTTGTTTTCGTAATAAATATTACATTAACATCTGTTCAAATGAGATTATATTTATCAGTCCGGTAAGCTGTTGAAATCAAAATATTTCTATAATATTTTTTTTTTATTAATATTTATAAAAAAAATATGGAATATAAAAGTATGGATATACAAATATTTAAGATAGTTATTAAATGTGGGAATACAAATGTATTTTGATAGTTTCCGACAACGTACACTAGAAAATATTGAAAAATAGATTCCTTAACATTGTTTTCATATTTTAAAACACGTAATTTCAAGTGATTTTACCGATCCATTTTACAACAGTATGTTGCTGATTGTTGTAAAGTAAATGTCTTACAGAACGCAGTCTTTTCGAAAGGCAATACCACATCAGGATAGTTCCAATGTATAGAGTACAAGCATTCACCTCTATGCACCATTCATACATAATGTAAGCTTAAATATTTGCATTCATTTTACTTGCAACATATTAAAAAAATAAGAAATTTACAAAATCATGTTTAAATGAACATGCAAGTTTTTAGAAAACTGTTGGACAAAGAACCCTGTCTGTGTGTCACGATTTTCATTGTAATGTGCAACAAAATTATAATTATACTATATAACTATCTGAATGAGTAGATCAATAAGCGCCTATAGTATGATTTTAAAAATAGGCATATTTAACATGTCACCATCTAAACACCTGTGCGTTCAATTATGTTACTCATTATCATTAAGAAAAAATAATACTATCCACAAATAGTTGGCTCTAAATTTGAGATTGTTTGCATAATGTTAGCAAATTGCAAAAGCGCCTTTCACTGGTAATGTCACTTTCACCGCGAAAACACGACTCACTCCCAAGCGATTACAAAGGTCCGTAGAAAAGCATTCGTGGTAAGTACAACGAATCAACAATTGTATAACTACTGTAACGTGGCAAGACTTGAAATATATTTTTTGTAGATGGGTACAATGTTTTATGCTGGCACTACACTGGGCGTATTTGTGCAAATATTCGCGTTATTTCATTAATACAAAATATACTTTATTACAATGTGCATAGAACATATTTTGTATTGATCACGTGACGCGAATATTTGGTAAATCTGCCAAGTGAAGTGCCACTATTAGTCGAAGGTTTGGCCAAACTAGACAATGGGTGTTTTTCTATTGGCATGGCAACGGCGATGGCACAGTTAAGATGAAGGCATAGATTGTATGAATTTACCTTAAATTTTGCCTTCATGAGTCGTGTGCCAGTGGAAATACGCCCATTTGCACCAGCAACAGCCGTTAAAAGCCAAACAACCTATATAACTCGTTCAACGGGCGAGTCTTCGTTCAGCCCCTGCCTGCACTTGCCGTCGATATCCTTCGCCTTGCCGTTGATCTTCAGATTGGCCAGGCTCACGTAGTTACTGCGCGAGATGCCCGGCTCACGGCGCTTGGGCAAACCGGGATCATCACTCACGTTCTTATCGACATGCTTTTTCTCGGGCACAGTGGCTAAGGCCGCTATGTTGTTAATTTGTGAACTTCGTATCAAAGGGGTCAGTTTTGTGCCCTGTTCTAACGTACTCAGCGGGGTCTTAATTCTATTGCGTCCTAAGTCTATGAATTTAGAATCTTCGGTAGGTTTCGGCTCGTATTTGGATCTGCGGTCTCTGTAGCTGAACCTCCCATCTGCGAAGTCGGGTTTTTCGGCTAAATGCCGCCGGAATATCGGCGTCATAGGCTTGCCCATGCTGGCGAGTTTGATGTCTGACTTCAGAACGTCGTGGTGGACTGGTTTGTCAGACTCTGAGGGTCTGACCCTGTGGGAGCGTCCAATGTTACTCGGTGACGAAGGTCTTTGAACGAAGAACTTACTCCTAGACTTATCTTTGTCCTCTACGTCTTTGCTTCTGTCCACTTCCGCAGTGTTTGGCTTGAACAGTCTACTGAACTTCGGTGACAACAGCTTCTTTTGGAAAAACCCCGTCTTTTCCTGCAGTTTCTCTTTCTCGACAGTCTTGGGTATATTCTTGACCCCGGCAGCCATAACTGGGCTCTTAGTTAAATAATCGATATTAAACCTTCTGCAATCGTTTTCGGGTATTCTTCTTTCATGAGTCAAACATTCAGGGTTTCTGAGCACTACATCAGTGACATCGTAACTCGACTTCTTGGATAGTAAATTCTCTCCTTTCTTGACGATAGTTGCTATGGTCTTCTTGGGGTCAACGTCCATTTTGTCGAATACTTGTACATTTCGATGCCACGTGCTGATGGTCTCGTCATCTTCATCTGAGGAGTCTGTGTCCGCGTCGTCTGGTACAGTGGCGCTGTTGGGGATGCTGATGTGTCTACAGAAGGGTAAAGGGCTGTCGGCCTGTAATTAAAAAAAAACGAGTGTGCTTTAAACCACACGACTGAAGTAAAACTTACAAATAACTCTCTCTCTTTCTATCTTCACTAACTTCTCCCTCTCAACTTCCGTTCGCTCGCTTCCGTAACGCTCTCGTCACGCATTCACCAGCTTACTCCCCAAGTCAAGCGTGCGTAAAGAAGTTTTACTTCAACAAAGTTTTATTTTTCATCAAGTTTAGTGCCTTTTAATTTGTGCTGAATAATGGATCTTCTATTTTCTTTTATAATATTTTAATGGCCTGGTGGCTGGGACCTTTTAGCCATGTCTTTATTTAGTTACAAACTTTGTAATGTAATGATGAAATGAATTTTAAACAATGCATGATAGATGATATCCCCGCCCGTACGCTCCCCTTAAGTTTCAGTAAAGATGTGGCACTTTACTGAGACCTCACGAGGACTTCTCGAGAGAACTTGAAGTGATATGTTGCACTGTTTTGTTTCATTTGCCGACACTAATGAACGTTCACGAACACTTAATGGTAAATAATCTACCATTATTACACATTAATATTCGGCTAAACACAAGTTTTAGAAAATAAAACCAAACTGCTAATCATGAAGCTTCACTTTCCCGCCAAGAACTCAATAATGGACCTCGCTCACTATGTACGCGGCCATGCATCAGCGGGGTAGTTGCGTAACACAATAATTATTACAATGCCTTTCATTGCGTTATTAACATCGTCGAGCAGACGAATTTTTCAAACATATGAAGCAATGGATTAGGAATTTCCTTCAAAATCATTCGCATTGTGAAAGAGTTTTAGAGATAAACTACGATAACATGGCTCGCCCCTCCAAATTACTATTTCAATGGGTGTAGTCACATCCTTACGAAAGAGTTTGTATGTAGTAAGTACTCGTCTTCGTATTTTTTCGAATTTATTCATAGTTTTTGTGCAATCAGTACTCGTAATATCTCACTTATTACCAGATTTGTTGGTCAACTAATCATAACTAGCCGATCGCGCAAGACAACGCACGTACGTTTTCATAGAGCACGTCAGTGCAGCGCCATATTAATAATGAGCGAGTCTTGGTGGCGCTTTGTAAATACTTTAAAACGTTTTGAATTTTGGAGGGGCGGGCCATATTATCGTAGTTAATCTCTACGCAATTGGGATGGGAAATGAGCAAGCCCTACATCGTCGTCGTGCAATGAAAACCTCATAAAAAAAATCATTGTTTTTGTTTTTTTTTTAACTTTGGAATGCATATTAAAAACAAACGTGCACATCTCTGAAATGATTCTAATGAGAATTCGAATTCCAATGTTTTATTTCACATGGGCACTTATGAAACGTCAGAAGCTAGGTGCACGGTTCCAATTGGTCGTTTCTTGTGGAGAAGAACCGGCAAGAAACTCAACGGTTACTCTTTTAAAAACACGGCGACGAAATGTATATTCATTCCTGTTCGTTACCTCATGTTTGTACTGCGACTCCAGCTCCTCCACGGATTGGTTGCGCAGGAAGGCGGGCAGGGCTCCGTCGAACTCGCAAGGCTCCACCTTGCGCGACTTGTTCTCTTGCAGCTTGTTGAGGTGCGTGTCCGGGGAGGTGCGCTTGAGGGGGGGCGGGTCCAGCCATTTTGTTATGTCGTCCACCTGGGGAAGACGATTGCAGGATGACTTCAAATGAACAAAGAACTCGAGTAACCTAATAATTATTTTTATTTTGCTTATTTTCCCTAAAAGAATTTATAATTATTCTTAAATTATCAATTTTAAATTATATTGGGATGATAATTAATGTATTGTGAAAATAATCTATCTATCTACATAATTATATGGATAAAAATGTAATGCTGTTCGTTGATAAGCGCATCACCTGACTGGCAATTTTTTTGTAATAAAATGTAAAAATTTAAAATTGCGTGCTGGCTGCGGCTGAGGTTGGTGACGGTGTGTGTGTGTGACATACATACCTTAGTAATGTTGATCGTGTTCCCGGCAGCGTGCAGGATGTAGCCCGCAGTGTGCAGCGTGTGCTGGCTGCGGCTGAGGTTGGTGACGGTGTGTGTGTGTGACATACATACCTTAGTAATGTTGATCTTGTTCCCGGCAGCGTGCAGGATGTAGCCCGCAGTGTGCAGCGCGTGCTGGCTGCGCCTGAGGTTGGTGACGGTGTGTGTGTGTGACATACATACCTTAGTAATGTTGATCTTGTTCCCGGCAGCGTGCAGGATGTAGCCCGCAGTGTGCAGCGCGTGCTGGCTGCGCCTGAGGTTGGTGACGGTGTGTGTGTGTGACATACATACCTTAGTAATGTTGATCTTGTTCCCGGCAGCGTGCAGGATGTAGCCCGCAGTGTGCAGCGCGTGCTGGCTGCGCCTGAGGTTGGTGACGGTGTGTGTGTGTGACATACATACCTTAGTAATGTTGATCTTGTTCCCGGCAGCGTGCAGGATGTAGCCCGCAGTGTACAGCGCGTGCTGGCTGCGCCTGAGGTTGGTGACGGTGTGTGTGTGTGACATACATACCTTAGTAATGTTGATCTTGTTCCCGGCAGCGTGCAGGATATAGCCCGCAGTGTACAGCGCGTGCTGGCTGCGCCTGAGGTTGGTGACGGTGTGTGTGTGTGACATACATACCTTAGTAATGTTGATCTTGTTCCCGGCAGCGTGCAGGATGTAGCCCGCAGTGTGCAGCGCGTGCTGGCTGCGCCTGAGGTTGGTGACGGTGTGTGTGTGTGACATACATACCTTAGTAATGTTGATCTTGTTCCCGGCAGCGTGCAGGATGTAGCCCGCAGTGTGCAGCGCGTGCTGGCTGCGCCTGAGGTTGGTGACGGTGTGTGTGTGTGACATACATACCTTAGTAATGTTGATCTTGTTCCCGGCAGCGTGCAGGATGTAGCCCGCAGTGTGCAGCGCGTGCTGGCTGCGCCTGAGGTTGGTGACGGTGTGTGTGTGTGACATACATACCTTAGTAATGTTGATCTTGTTCCCGGCAGCGTGCAGGATGTAGCCCGCAGTGTACAGCGCGTGCTGGCTGCGCCTGAGGTTGGTGACGGTGTGTGTGTGTGACATACATACCTTAGTAATGTTGATCTTGTTCCCGGCAGCGTGCAGGATATAGCCCGCAGTGTACAGCGCGTGCTGGCTGCGCCTGAGGTTGGTGACGGTGTGTGTGTGTGACATACATACCTTAGTAATGTTGATCTTGTTCCCGGCAGCGTGCAGGATGTAGCCCGCAGTGTGCAGCGCGTGCTGGCTGCGCCTGAGGTTGGTGACGGTGTGTGTGTGTGACATACATACCTTAGTAATGTTGATCTTGTTCCCGGCAGCGTGCAGGATGTAGCCCGCAGTGTGCAGCGCGTGCTGGCTGCGCCTGAGGTTGGTGACGGTGTGTGTGTGTGACATACATACCTTAGTAATGTTGATCTTGTTCCCGGCAGCGTGCAGGATGTAGCCCGCAGTGTGCAGCGCGTGCTGGCTGCGCCTGAGGTTGGTGACGGTGTGTGTGTGTGACATACATACCTTAGTAATGTTGATCTTGTTCCCGGCAGCGTGCAGGATGTAGCCCGCAGTGTGCAGCGCGTGCTGGCTGCGCCTGAGGTTGGTGACGGTGTGTGTGTGTGACATACATACCTTAGTAATGTTGATCTTGTTCCCGGCAGCGTGCAGGATGTAGCCCGCAGTGTGCAGCGCGTGCTGGCTGCGCCTGAGGTTGGTGACGGTGTGTGTGTGTGACATACATACCTTAGTAATGTTGATCTTGTTCCCGGCAGCGTGCAGGATGTAGCCCGCAGTGTGCAGCGCGTGCTGGCTGCGCCTGAGGTTGGTGACGGTGTGTGTGTGTGACATACATACCTTAGTAATGTTGATCTTGTTCCCGGCAGCGTGCAGGATGTAGCCCGCAGTGTGCAGCGCGTGCTGGCTGCGCCTGAGGTTGGTGACGGTGTGTGTGTGTGACATACATACCTTAGTAATGTTGATCTTGTTCCCGGCAGCGTGCAGGATGTAGCCCGCAGTGTGCAGCGCGTGCTGGCTGCGCCTGAGGTTGGTGACGGTGTGTGTGTGTGACATACATACCTTAGTAATGTTGATCTTGTTCCCGGCAGCGTGCAGGATGTAGCCCGCAGTGTGCAGCGCGTGCTGGCTGCGCCTGAGGTTGGTGACGGTGTGTGTGTGTGACATACATACCTTAGTAATGTTGATCTTGTTCCCGGCAGCGTGCAGGATGTAGCCCGCAGTGTGCAGCGCGTGCTGGCTGCGCCTGAGGTTGGTGACGGTGTGTGTGTGTGACATACATACCTTAGTAATGTTGATCTTGTTCCCGGCAGCGTGCAGGATGTAGCCCGCAGTGTGCAGCGCGTGCTGGCTGCGCCTGAGGTTGGTGACGGTGTGTGTGTGTGACATACATACCTTAGTAATGTTGATCTTGTTCCCGGCAGCGTGCAGGATGTAGCCCGCAGTGTGCAGCGCGTGCTGGCTGCGCCTGAGGTTGGTGACGGTGTGTGTGTGTGACATACATACCTTAGTAATGTTGATCTTGTTCCCGGCAGCGTGCAGGATGTAGCCCGCAGTGTGCAGCGCGTGCTGGCTGCGCCTGAGGTTGGTGACGGTGTGTGTGTGTGACATACATACCTTAGTAATGTTGATCTTGTTCCCGGCAGCGTGCAGGATGTAGCCCGCAGTGTGCAGCGCGTGCTGGCTGCGCCTGAGGTTGGTGACGGTGTGTGTGTGTGACATACATACCTTAGTAATGTTGATCTTGTTCCCGGCAGCGTGCAGGATGTAGCCCGCAGTGTGCAGCGCGTGCTGGCTGCGCCTGAGGTTGGTGACGGTGTGTGTGTGTGACATACATACCTTAGTAATGTTGATCTTGTTCCCGGCAGCGTGCAGGATGTAGCCCGCAGTGTGCAGCGCGTGCTGGCTGCGCCTGAGGTTGGTGACGGTGTGTGTGTGTGACATACATACCTTAGTAATGTTGATCTTGTTCCCGGCAGCGTGCAGGATGTAGCCCGCAGTGTGCAGCGCGTGCTGGCTGCGCCTGAGGTTGGTGACGGTGTGTGTGTGTGACATACATACCTTAGTAATGTTGATCTTGTTCCCGGCAGCGTGCAGGATGTAGCCCGCAGTGTGCAGCGCGTGCTGGCTGCGCCTGAGGTTGGTGACGGTGTGTGTGTGTGACATACATACCTTAGTAATGTTGATCTTGTTCCCGGCAGCGTGCAGGATGTAGCCCGCAGTGTACAGCGCGTGCTGGCTGCGCCTGAGGTTGGTGACGGTGTGTGTGTGTGACATACATACCTTAGTAATGTTGATCTTGTTCCCGGCAGCGTGCAGGATATAGCCCGCAGTGTACAGCGCGTGCTGGCTGCGCCTGAGGTTGGTGACGGTGTGTGTGTGTGACATACATACCTTAGTAATGTTGATCTTGTTCCCGGCAGCGTGCAGGATGTAGCCCGCAGTGTGCAGCGCGTGCTGGCTGCGCCTGAGGTTGGTGACGGTGTGTGTGTGACATACATACCTTAGTAATGTTGATCTTGTTCCCGGCAGCGTGCAGGATGTAGCCCGCAGTGTGCAGCGCGTGCTGGCTGCGCCTGAGGTTGGTGACGGTGTGTGTGTGTGACATACATACCTTAGTAATGTTGATCTTGTTCCCGGCAGCGTGCAGGATGTAGCCCGCAGTGTGCAGCGCGTGCTGGCTGCGCCTGAGGTTGGTGACGGTGTGTGTGTGTGACATACATACCTTAGTAATGTTGATCTTGTTCCCGGCAGCGTGCAGGATGTAGCCCGCAGTGTGCAGCGCGTGCTGGCTGCGCCTGAGGTTGGTGACGGTGTGTGTGTGTGACATACATACCTTAGTAATGTTGATCTTGTTCCCGGCAGCGTGCAGGATGTAGCCCGCAGTGTGCAGCGCGTGCTGGCTGCGCCTGAGGTTGGTGACGGTGTGTGTGTGTGACATACATACCTTAGTAATGTTGATCTTGTTCCCGGCAGCGTGCAGGATGTAGCCCGCAGTGTGCAGCGCGTGCTGGCTGCGCCTGAGGTTGGTGACGGTGTGTGTGTGTGACATACATACCTTAGTAATGTTGATCTTGTTCCCGGCAGCGTGCAGGATGTAGCCCGCAGTGTGCAGCGCGTGCTGGCTGCGCCTGAGGTTGGTGACGGTGTGTGTGTGTGACATACATACCTTAGTAATGTTGATCTTGTTCCCGGCAGCGTGCAGGATGTAGCCCGCAGTGTGCAGCGCGTGCTGGCTGCGCCTGAGGTTGGTGACGGTGTGTGTGTGTGACATACATACCTTAGTAATGTTGATCTTGTTCCCGGCAGCGTGCAGGATGTAGCCCGCAGTGTGCAGCGCGTGCTGGCTGCGCCTGAGGTTGGTGACGGTGTGTGTGTGTGACATACATACCTTAGTAATGTTGATCTTGTTCCCGGCAGCGTGCAGGATGTAGCCCGCAGTGTGCAGCGCGTGCTGGCTGCGGCTGAGGTTGGTGACGGTGTGTGTGTGTGACATACATACCTTAGTAATGTTGATCTTGTTCCCGGCAGCGTGCAGGATGTAGCCCGCAGTGTGCAGCGCGTGCTGGCTGCGGCTGAGGTTGGTGACGGTGTGTGTGTGTGACATACATACCTTAGTAATGTTGATCTTGTTCCCGGCAGCGTGCAGGATGTAGCCCGCAGTGTGCAGCGCGTGCTGGCTGCGGCTGAGGTTGGTGACGGTGTGTGTGTGTGACATACATACCTTAGTAATGTTGATCTTGTTCCCGGCAGCGTGCAGGATGTAGCCCGCAGTGTGCAGCGCGTGCTGGCTGCGGCTGAGGTTGGTGACGGTGTGTGTGTGTGACATACATACCTTAGTAATGTTGATCTTGTTCCCGGCAGCGTGCAGGATGTAGCCCGCAGTGTGCAGCGCGTGCTGGCTGCGCCTGAGGTTGGTGACGGTGTGTGTGTGTGACATACATACCTTAGTAATGTTGATCTTGTTCCCGGCAGCGTGCAGGATGTAGCCCGCAGTGTGCAGCGCGTGCTGGCTGCGCCTGAGGTTGGTGACGGTGTGTGTGTGTGACATACATACCTTAGTAATGTTGATCTTGTTCCCGGCAGCGTGCAGGATGTAGCCCGCAGTGTGCAGCGCGTGCTGGCTGCGCCTGAGGTTGGTGACGGTGTGTGTGTGTGACATACATACCTTAGTAATGTTGATCTTGTTCCCGGCAGCGTGCAGGATGTAGCCCGCAGTGTGCAGCGCGTGCTGGCTGCGCCTGAGGTTGGTGACGGTGTGTGTGTGTGACATACATACCTTAGTAATGTTGATCTTGTTCCCGGCAGCGTGCAGGATGTAGCCCGCAGTGTGCAGCGCGTGCTGGCTGCGGCTGAGGTTGGTGACGGTGTGTGTGTGTGACATACATACCTTAGTAATGTTGATCTTGTTCCCGGCAGCGTGCAGGATGTAGCCCGCAGTGTGCAGCGCGTGCTGGCTGCGGCTGAGGTTGGTGACGGTGTGTGTGTGTGACATACATACCTTAGTAATGTTGATCTTGTTCCCGGCAGCGTGCAGGATGTAGCCCGCAGTGTGCAGCGCGTGCTGGCTGCGGCTGAGGTTGGTGACGGTGTGTGTGTGTGACATACATACCTTAGTAATGTTGATCTTGTTCCCGGCAGCGTGCAGGATGTAGCCCGCAGTGTGCAGCGCGTGCTGGCTGCGCCTGAGGTTGGTGACGGTGTGTGTGTGTGACATACATACCTTAGTAATGTTGATCTTGTTCCCGGCAGCGTGCAGGATGTAGCCCGCAGTGTGCAGCGCGTGCTGGCTGCGCCTGAGGTTGGTGACGGTGTGTGTGTGTGACATACATACCTTAGTAATGTTGATCTTGTTCCCGGCAGCGTGCAGGATGTAGCCCGCAGTGTGCAGCGCGTGCTGGCTGCGCCTGAGGTTGGTGACGGTGTGTGTGTGTGACATACATACCTTAGTAATGTTGATCTTGTTCCCGGCAGCGTGCAGGATGTAGCCCGCAGTGTGCAGCGCGTGCTGGCTGCGGCTGAGGTTGGTGACGGTGTGTGTGTGTGACATACATACCTTAGTAATGTTGATCTTGTTCCCGGCAGCGTGCAGGATGTAGCCCGCAGTGTGCAGCGCGTGCTGGCTGCGCCTGAGGTTGGTGACGGTGTGTGTGTGTGACATACATACCTTAGTAATGTTGATCTTGTTCCCGGCAGCGTGCAGGATGTAGCCCGCAGTGTGCAGCGCGTGCTGGCTGCGGCTGAGGTTGGTGACGGTGTGTGTGTGTGACATACATACCTTAGTAATGTTGATCTTGTTCCCGGCAGCGTGCAGGATGTAGCCCGCAGTGTGCAGCGCGTGCTGGCTGCGCCTGAGGTTGGTGACGGTGTGTGTGTGTGACATACATACCTTAGTAATGTTGATCTTGTTCCCGGCAGCGTGCAGGATGTAGCCCGCAGTGTGCAGCGCGTGCTGGCTGCGGCTGAGGTTGGTGACGGTGACGAGGGGCCGCGCCCCGATGTGCGTGGCCGACATGCACTTGCCCAGTCGCCAGCTGCGCTCCGGGACCGACAGAGTCGCGTTGGAGTTCGACTGGAATGAGGATATAATATGATGTAATCCCTTCATTTTGAGAGTCGTGCATACTGCGAGACAACGCAAAGTGTTCGCCCCGCGCTGCGTTCTAAGGTCGTGCGTGCTCGTGACTCGCGGGACGCGGACCATATGACACTTATTTTCTTCTTCTTAAGCGTATCGATGGCAAAAAGTCCAAATATATTTGCCCAAAAATACAGCTACGTAAACGCGAACGGTAACAATAATAAAACGGTTATAATATGGATGTTGTTTGGAACAGTGCTTCACGTCGGTGGCGAAGGCGACAGTCTACCAGCAACAAACACGATCGTTTGCGATCACTATGACACGCGCCGACTAGTCATATATTTAAAGTTATATTTTCTGAAGCAACAAGCCGTGCGCTCGATTGGAATTTTCCATAGGCAACTTGTCAGGTACCTTTGGGGGCGAGTTTCCAAAAAAAATAAGAAAGAAAGAAAGAAAGAAAGAAAGAAATTATTTATTTGCTGATAATGTAGGTATACATATAAGTTGGAATATTTATTAAGTGTCCCGGTACATTTTACCTTACGGCATGCAAAATATTGGGTTTGAATTAATAATATAGATACAGCTATTACAAATATTGTTAGCCATAGCCGAATTGAACAGATCAGACTAAAAAATAAATAAAAATGAATTAAATATAAATCTCTCGCAAATTATACAATCAAGAATATAAGCTTAATGTCAAAATATTACAAAGCATTAACAACAATCGCAATTATTATTATTTATAGAATTTATATAATCTGATAATGTCAAAATCTGTTATGTCAAATTACAATAGAACAAGAAACATACAAAAAAAAAAAAAAAGCCAAAAAAAAAAAAAATTAATAACAATGTCAATCAAAAAGAAAAATACAAATACTTTACTTATTCATAGAAATCTTAGTAGAGTCAGTGCCCTGCACAAGCCGACACCTTTTCCCCTCTTCTTCTTTGTAAGAGGGGTCATGTAATGCAGAGCACTGACCGTACCAACTACCATGTTTCCAACTTCAAAAATTAGGAACTTTCATCCTCTTTTTAACCCTTTAGGAGAATGAATTTTAAAAACCCTTGAATAGTCTAAACCAGCGGTTCAGGCTGTGCATTCTCCGTCGATGAACGAATTTTAATTAAGTAAATAAATTGAATTGAAGCCATTACCATCATTTAAAACATACAACATAGATACAAAGATTTTCTTCAAGTTCTGCACAATCATCTGCTATTAAATCTCATGTTATGCTCTTATGGTTCTTACTAGATTTAATAATAATGTAATATCAACTTTAAACTGGGCAAAAATGATAGATTACCTTAAGTACTCCCGCGTCCGGCACGCTGACCTCGCTCCCTGCTTTACTGAGGCGAGAGCAGCAGCTGTCCTTCCTGTGAAACAGCAAAATTATTTTTTAGAAAACAATTGAATTATATTTTGATGGTAGAAATACGAGGTTTGAAGTTCCTTCATTGAAAATGAAAGATTCTTGGATCAAAAGTATGATACCATCTCGCCAGATGCGGTATCCTGCGGGATGCTATCGATGTCGTTAAATATGTGTACCTGTGCTGGCAGCAGTCGGGCGAGCCCTGTCCGCGCTGCGCCGAGCCGCGCGAGTACTGCACGATGTCGGCCAGCAGCGTGGCCGGCAGTGGGCCAGGCTGGGATAGGTACATCACCATGCTCTCTAGCCAGATCTCGATTACTTCGAATGGTGGCCTGTGGGGTACACAACAAATTATCAACGTTTATGCTTCAGAATATCATGAATTTTAAATGAAACGAGCAACGTGACGAAAACAACGAATGAACGAAATAAACGAGAAAACTATTCGTTTAGTTATTTAAAACCGACATAAGACTTCAAAACCAATCGCAACATAAGTGCAAAAAGGCCAGATAAAATTATTTTAAATCAAGATTTAATGAAGGATTAACTCCCCAGCAGAACTTTAGCATTACAGGTCTTTGGCATATTGGCTGAATCGTACTCAATTAATTTCATATCAGAATCATAAAGACGATAATACCATTCTACTAAAGTGGCATCTTTAGACCTCCTTATGTCTCTCCGTAGTTAAAAATATTCCACAATACCTAGTATCAGGATCCAGATGACAGGCCAGGAAGGCGATCCTGTAGAAGGGCTCGGGACAGTTGTGGACGCGACAGAACTTGTCCACAAACAGAGGCTCGTTCAGCCCGAAGTCTGTGCGTCGCGGCAGGAAGTCCGGGTCGGCTGATACGCGGCCTATTATCTGTGGAACACAAGTATTTTAGTATCTTCTACTTATTAATAGTTATATAATACAAAGCAGATTTAGTTTATACAATGCAAAGATAGTCTGTTAGTGTAGATTTGTAGACTCACCTCGCACAGTATGATCCCGAAGGAGAACACGTCGACCTTCTCATCGTACACGTTGCCGTTCATCATTTCCGGCGCCATCCAGTACGGGTTGCCAACAACCTGAATAATAATATTAGATTAAGAACGAACAACTCAACGGATATTGTTCATCATCTGCTTAATCTTTTCTCAACTATGTTGGGGTCGGCTTCTAGTCTAACCGGATGCAGCTGAATACCATTATTATACACGGAGCAAGTGCCAGGCAGTTAGTAGATGAGGATTGTAGGTCAACAACCCTACTGCATTGTACAGGTACGTTTTCTAATCCATTTGTTTACATTTTCATCAGATTTAACTTTTTGAACAGATGATACAAACCCCGGTCCAGCTATGGCGGTGCTGCACATGATACATACCATGTACCTCTTGCGGCGCAGCGTGTTGTGCGCCTGGCGCCGGTCCAGCTGTGGCGGTGCTGCACATGACACATACCGTGTACCTCTTGCGGCGCAGCGTGTTGTGCGCCTGGCGCCGGTCCAGCTGTGGCGATGCTGCACATGACACATACCGTGTACCTCTTGCGGCGCAGCGTGTTGTGCGCCTGGCGCCGGTCCAGCTGTGGCGATGCTGCACATGACACATACCGTGTACCTCTTGCGGCGCAGCGTGTTGTGCGCCTGGCGCCGGTCCAGCTGTGGCGATGCTGCACATGACACATACCGTGTACCTCTTGCGGCGCAGCGTGTTGTGCGCCTGGCGCCGGTCCAGCTGTGGCGGTGCTGCACATGACACATACCGTGTACCTCTTGCGGCGCAGCGTGTTGTGCGCCTGGCGCCGGTCCAGCTGTGGCGATGCTGCACATGACACATACCGTGTACCTCTTGCGGCGCAGCGTGTTGTGCGCCTGGCGCCGGTCCAGCTGTGGCGATGCTGCACATGACACATACCGTGTACCTCTTGCGGCGCAGCGTGTTGTGCGCCTGGCGCCGGTCCAGCTGTGGCGATGCTGCACATGACACATACCGTGTACCTCTTGCGGCGCAGCGTGTTGTGCGCCTGGCGCCGGTCCAGCTGTGGCGATGCTGCACATGACACATACCGTGTACCTCTTGCGGTGCAGCGTGTTGGGCGCCTGGCGCCGGTCCAGCTGTGGCGGTGCTGCACATGATACATACCGTGTACCTCTTGCGGCGCAGCGTGTTGTGCGCCTGGCGCCGGTCCAGCTGTGGCGGTGCTGCACATGACACATACCGTGTACCTCTTGCGGCGAAGCGTGTTGTGCGCCTGGCGCCGGTCCAGCTGTGGCGGTGCTGCACATGACACATACCGTGTACCTCTTGCGGCGCAGCGTGTTGGGCGCCTGGCGCCGGTCCAGCTGTGGCGGTGCTGCACATGACACATACCGTGTACCTCTTGCGGCGCAGCGTGTTGGGCGCCTGGCGCCGGTCCAGCTGTGGCGGTGCTGCACATGATACATACCGTGTACCTCTTGCGACGCAGCGTGTTGTGCGCCTGGCGCCGGTCCAGCGAGCTGCTGGCGGTGCGCTGCACGATGCGCGCCAGCCCGAAGTCGGCTACTATCACCGTCTTGTCCTGGACACAACAAACATACTGATTTTATACACATAACTTAAAGTTCTTATAAAACCAAAAATAGTACCAGAAAGACGAGACTGTATCCACGTGAAATTAAATAATTTTATTATAAACACACTTTCCCTAACAGGATAATGGTTTAAAATAACGTTTTTACCTATAAATGTACAGTTTTCAATGAATTTAGCGATTTTGCTGTGGAGGTGCAGTGGCCCCCCGCACCAGAATGTTGGTGCGGGCGCCATATTTACGATGTTGTTCTTTGTTTTTTTCATAAAATTGATATAAACGCACACTCATGTTTCATAAAATACTATTATTTTATACGGAAAATAACATGAGAATGGGACAGTGTAAGCAAAACGAGGTGCACAGATGGCGCCTCTAGCGCAAGTAGTAAAAAGAACGTCAAATTGTTTGTAGAGTTGAGAAATTATTAGATATTTTGAAGTTTTTTAGGGTTCCGTACCTCATAAGGAAAAAACGGAAACCTTATAGGATATAACTCGTGTATCTGTCTGTCGTCTGGCTGTCTGTCTGTCCATCTGTCACAGCTGATCTGCTCCGAAACTACTGGACCAATTAAGTTGAAATTTGGTACACATGCGAATTTCTGTAGCCAAAACACGGTACAACGTAAATAGATGAATGTTGACTATGAGGGTCACTTTGGGGGGCAAATTAGAAACTAAAATTTTGGGAACTGCACCGTGTGACATATCAAATAAAAGGGCTTGTTGTGGGGGTCTCAAATATATGTTATTAAGCATTTTAAAATAAACAGTTTTAAAGTTATTTAAGTAAATCGATGAAATTTGACCATTCCCCGAAATTATCTCCGAAACTATTTAGCCTAAGTTTTGAAAATAATACAGAAAATAGTCCTTTACTTATAGATTACAGGAAAACCTGGTGTTAAAATAACATGGTAAATCTCTCATTATTGTGCGCACAAAGGACATTGACCAAAAGCAGAATCGCTTTAAAGTAAAAGAGTATGGCCGTATGGATAGACTTATAAATTATAAAATATTTTTTTAACTGTTCTTAGTTCTCATGATCGAAATCATATGTGGGAATAATATTTTGTATTTAATTAGTTATTGATTTGATTTTATTACATACTTTTTTAGAAGGCATATTTTAGTGCAACAGTGTTGCCAATTTTAAGAACCTCCCCATAATGGGTCTTAACGGATAGCGAAGGGGCAGATGCTGAGTTTTAAAAGTAATTTCAACTATTGACATTTTTCCGCGCAATTAATACTTTTATTTTAATTAGCATAAATAAAATAATATTACTTTACAAAAAATCTTTCTTTAGTTGACAAATCACTAAAGGTCAGGGTGATTTAGATTAACTGTTGGTAGCACTGGCACGGGCAATGTGAAAGGTGAACTGCCAAAAGTGTCACTGTCAAACAAAGAATAGTGTGCCGACTCGGTAACTGCGAATTTTTGTGTTTAAATAAATGCGTTGATAGTTGTTGAGTTTGTTGTGCTAATAAATAACGTGTTCTCTGTGCAGTAAATCAAAAACGATTTCGTTAAAATTGTCACGCTGTGTGAACTGTTCCCTTTCTTTGATACATCCTCTACCCCATCGTCAAGTTGGGGAGGCAATGGATGTAATGGTTAGAGTTTTACGATCCTGGATTACTCCATCAACGGTTAGTATCTCTTATTTTTTCAGTTATGTTTATATTGTAATATTTACCACTTTTCTCAGAATACACATACTTTTTAGACGTATTTGCAAAGGTAGATGGGTACATTATGTTAGATAATAATTAATGCTACGGAATGGTGGCCTAAGTCTTTCATCACTATTTGTATTTTATCGTTTACAGTTAAGTTTTACAGCTGATACTAGAAATTGTATAATTATTTTTAGCTGTCAGCGGGGGATGTTCTTTGTCAAGAATGTTATGAATATTAGAAAGAGCATCTCTAAACTTGTCAAGTGGATCAACAGCTGAACGAGCTTATGGACATCAACAAGTGTGCTTTGTCTGTGGTTCTTCCATATTAAGAGCTAAGACACATAAAGTATCAGTTGATAGCCCTGAAGGAAATCTCATCATGTCATGCATACCTACTCAGCAGGTATCTATACTTTTAATAACACATATAAATAATGTAATAGTTCTTCGATTGTACACAAACACCTCATGAAATTCGACGACACGGTTGGCGCAGTGGTTAAGCGATTGACTGTTGCGCTGCGTGTCGCGGGTTCGATTCCCGCACGGAACAAATATTTGTATGACCTACAAGTAGTTGTTCCGGGTCTGGCTGTTTGTGTACGTGAGTTTAAATGTTTGTAAACGCACCCACGATACAGGAGAAATTCCTAGGTTGAGGCAACGTTTTTTAAAAAAAAACCATAAACCAAAGCCTTATGATATTAATATGGAGCATGCTATTTCCAAGTTGGTCATGTGCATTTGTCCTTTATTCCACATATCACAATCGTTTTAAACCTCCCTATATAAATGTTATTCTAGCAAACCTTTATTATGTATGGGTTTAAGCTTTCATTTTTATGTTTTTAGGTACACAGACTTGAAAGAGTTTGTTTACGTTGTTGGTCTAATACATATAGAAGTATAAGGAGACAGAATCAGTATGATCAGAATAGGCAACAGCAGATTGTTCATGAAGAAGCTGTTGCACACCAAAAGAATATGGATGTTTCTACATCAAGACATGAGGCGGTCGGTGTATCCGAAACTTCTATGCCTTCAGGGGATTTCTCAATACCTACACCACCACAACCCATTAAGCAATTGCATCAGGATCATAATGTTGCACACCGCACTAAAATAATCTCACGTATTTATAAAAGAGCTGCTGCATCATCACGGCATTGTATTTTTAGTGAGTGTAGGAATACAGAACGATTGTTGGTACCATCTGTTATGAAGGAAACGTTACTGTTAGAGCATAAATTGTATGTACCAGCTAGTGCCCGAATATGCAATCATCATCTCAATGTTGGTTCTTAGTATGAATTACAGTTTCACTATAATCACTTTACTGGGTGCCAAATGGATGACATGATGTCAATTATGGATAGAGGTACTCGCAGACAGTACAACTTTTCTAATATCAGAGAAATGAATCCACACCTCTGTCATTATTGGTTAGGTATCAACCCTGAACAGTTTTATCAATTGTTATCACACATACCACAGCTGGCACAGGAAACTCCTTGTCCAAGTGTGGCTTTGAGTATTATGCTGGTTAAACTTAGAACTGGTGACAGTAATGAGCGATTATCTACATTATTTCAACTTCCTAGAAGCACTTTAGAAAGGTACTATCGGCCCAAGTTAAGCATGCTCACTTAAGAAAATATTCCTGCGAGAGCGCAGCTAGTGACAAACCACACCCCTTCCTAGTTTCCCCCAATTAGAGACAATATGCATTTGTGTGAGTAATGAGCGAGCATAAAATAACAAACATTAGCTAGAGCGCGGCAGTGCCAATTTGCTCTCGCTAATTGTTGACGCTTCCCTTAAATTCCTATCGCCATTTCATTTTACGACCTGTTTATTTCTATCGGACTGATTGCCTGCCTAACTGTGACCTCTGCTTGTATACCGGACTGTGATCGAAAGCCTCTTCTTGACCCTAGCTTGTATCCTGGACTGTGTGTGTATTGTGTGTGGGCTGTGACTAACGTGGTGCAACCATGACGACCCGAAACCTGATTCAGGAAGAAAGGAATCAAATTATTGTTTTGCATAGACAAGGGTTAAATATATCCCAAATAGCAGTGGAGTTGAACATGCAAGTAAGTTATGTTTTTGTATTCAGATAGAGGGAGAGATATAGAAATAAATAAAGTGATAGTAATATTATTATTTCATAGTTTGCATTTTTCCTTATATTGCAATTTAAAAACAAATTCCATAAAAAATATTGGTATTCAGCTGCATCCGGTTAGACTGGAAGCCGACCCCAACATAGTTGGGAAAAGGCTAGGCAGATTTATATATAAAAATAATAAAATTATTATAACTTTCAGATGGATTCTTTTTAAAAGTCTCATAAGATATTACCTACTTATAGTAATGCATTCAAATAAGATTGTTCTTTTTATTTATTTTTGCTTTCAAAGACGTTGTTGGAGCCTTTTATGACCCGATAATAAATCCTAAACCAAAACAACCTAAACAATGGTGCCTTATCTCACAGCGTCGTTGCCGCATTTTAATTAGAAAAACCAGAGCGCATTCGTCGCATTTCCAGAGGCTTGATCATTATATTTCAAACTACAATTTTTTTTCGCCCAAGCACAAGATAATTGTTTTTTATAATTATTTTTAACATTTATTTTATCATAATACTGCAGATGGAAAGTAATTGACAATAATGTAAATTTTTGTTAGTAGTGCTCGTAAATACTTACCAAAAAAACTTTTAAAAAATAGCACACATAGTTTTAAATACTAACGATTTAGTGCTTGGCTGGCCGATAAAATAGCAAGTACTTACTATTTTTTCGGCCAAGCACTAGATCGTTGGTATTTAACCACGAAAAACCTTTAGAAATGCCACGTTGCCAGCCCGCACGGGATAAACACTTTTAAATAGTAGAGATAAAGCACAAATTTGCTTGGGACAGTTTCATACAATGTTGGAATTTACGCTATGCCATTTTTCTTACTCATAGGTATACGAGGTGTAAATTGCAATATCTGAAAACCTCTTAAGGGGTCATTGTACTAATCATTATGAACAACTTTTACTACGGGACCAAACCTGAAATCGCGAAAAAAAAACAGCTGTTCCCTACATTTATGTTCGCGTAACTCGTCAAAATGTATGGACCAGCTGCTTTTTTATCGCGATTTCAGGTTTGGTTCTCATAGTAAAAATTGTTTATAATGATGAGTAATGACCCCTTAAGAGATTTTCAGTTATTGCATTTACAACTTGTATTTTAAAATATAGTTATGAATGTTATAACTACTTAAATTAGTTATAGAAAAGTTAAGAGTTTATTTATCATGAAGTCAACCAAAATGCACACCTTAAGTATTTCAATACTTATAATTTTTATTTATAGTGTACTAGTTGTGCCCTTTGAATAAGACTTTTGTAGTGTACTCGTATTATTATACTTAGTTCCTATATTATGTAAAAAATCGATGCTAATTGTTTTTTTTTTTTTTTTTTCGTTAGAGAACAACGGTGCGCCGCTGGGTGCGAAGATATGAAGAAGGAGAAATTACAGAACGCGTTCGTGCACCTCGACCCCGGGCTATAAACGAAAACGAGTTAAATAATATGATAGCCACGTATGAAGAGAACCCGTTCACACCCACTCGCAGTTTCGCACAAGAATACGAAGTTTCGATGCAAACTATTAGAAACGAGTTGCATCGAGCTGGAGTCCATCACAGACGTCCCGCAAAAAAAATTATTTTGACGCAGGAGCAGAAAGCTGCTCGCGTGCGATTCGCTCGTGACTACAGGGACTTCGATTTCTCTTACGCCATATTTTCTGATGAAAAGTGCTTTAGGTCTAGCCTGTGCCAGGGCCATGGTATCTCTTTCGAAACAACCCGCGACTCCGGCGGCTTGCAAATAACCCTGTATAGCTATTTTTATTAGGTTTATTTTTATTATTCCAATTTGTATTATATTACTTCGTTGATTAATGTCACAGGGTAGACTGTAGACCGTAATCATAGTTTAAAATATTGCCAACGATTTTGAAGTCTTCTTGTAAAATTATTGATGTCAATTTAGTGTCATGTTGCCTTTATTGGTGGATTTGTTGTTTTATTTACAATCAATGTTGTCGTAAGCCCCGATCTCGTTAGTTTGTTATTTTACATATTCAGTAGTGTCATCATATCCGTCCACCTCATAAATAATTGATCTCATTTGCTTGATAAACCTAGTCTGTAGTGTAATGTAATTATTGCAAATTATAAAAATTATTAAGATTCTTAAATTGTACTAATCTTAAAACTTTTCAATTTCATTAGAACTGCACGAGCAATATTCTCCTAATCTTATTTACTGACAGGCTTTTTGCCTGTTGTTGTTGTGTTGTCTGTTTGTCATTGTTGTGTTGATTTCATATTTTGAACTTTACGATATAAGTGTAGATAAATACAGTTTATAAATGATATTATGAGTAAGAATCTTTTCACTTATAATATTTTGCATTTTGATGATAATTTCTGTGTATTTTTTTGTTATAATATGTTAATTTCTGGATGAATCTTTAATGTTTTGAAAAAGTCTATTAAAAATAAATTAAGTTACTTATATTGTTTTTTTTTCTACAACAGCAAATCCTTAAAATTGTTCTCAAGTAGATTTTAACTAACTGTTTATTTTTTCACACTGAGATTACAGCCGATAGTTTCATACAACAAGCACTTACTATACATCTTTTATTATACAGATAAGATTTAAATATTAACCTAAATAAATCTTTAATCCTGCATAATGTTAAATGAACACAAACTAAAAATATATATTTCACTAGTACCCAACATTTTATTTCAATCCTTTCACTCTCACTGCTGCCAAGGCACAAATTATAGTTTAGTTTAATTACTTGATAAGCTTCTGAATTTTAAAGTGGCGTAGGAACTGAATCATTGTTAGATTTGTCAAAAAAAAACTTGACATGCAATGCCGGTAACGCGCCTGTAGCGTTGATTTCGCTTATCATGAATTGTCAAACTTTGACTAGAGCATGAATTATAAAAGAGTAAAGTGTTGGTTTGATTATAATCCAGTCTTAAAGTGCTCATCCTGCACGGCATGCCTGGGCATTTTAATTGCAACGATACCTTGTTCGTTATACAGGCTGAAATTTAATTCATGGGTATCCTCTTAAGGGGTCATTGTACTCGTCATTATGAACAACTTTGACTATGGGAACAAATATGAAATCGAGAAAAAAAAATTGCTGTTCCCTACATTTTGTCGAGTTATGCAAACATAAATGTAGGGAACAGCTGATTTTTTTTCGCGATTTCAGGTATGGTCTCATAGTTGAAGTTGTTCATAATGATGAGTACAATGACCCCTTAAAAGGATGCCCATGAATTCAATTTCACCCTGTATTATTTTAATGAATAAAAGGTAATATTACAATTACCTACTGTTAAAAGTATTAAACCAAATACAAGGAACAACTGCAAAACATTTGAGATAATCCTAAGGTAATAAAAAAACGTATGGCCCTTGTATTAAGCCGTCCTCTATTGTTTAACCGAATTTCCAGACATTCCCACTAAATAACAATGGGTCTTAGATAATGAACTTATTTTTATTTCAGTTGCAAGAGTTGTGCGGCTTGCGGCCTTGCGTTAGCTACAAACAAAAAGCTCTGATAACATTGTATGAACTGCGCAGAGTATTGGTTCAAATATTACTGTAATTTTCAAGTATTCCCAAATTGCCCAAGTATAAACAAACACATAGAAATTTAGATAGTTATTTACTTTTAATAAAGTCGATTAAACACAAAAAATTTCAATATAAACATTTGATACCTTCATGCAGTGCCGGTCAACGCACCTATACCTAACGTATTCAGGGAGCCGTGAGATAAAAGGTAAACAAACCATAAATGTCCGTTCAATGACAATTCGTGGCATGACAAATGGCAGCTGCAGTAAACAGTTGGTATTGTAACCACTTTTTTGCCTTTAATGCCATCCATAAGCCTACGGAATAGAAGTCAAAATCGGTGGAACGGACTGTAATAAAACGGTTCGTTTCAATGTCTCATCTTATTGTGAAGGGAATATGGTGCGGTTGCTGCGGCATGCGGCATCACATAGGATATGGTGAAAATTGGAGAGGCAGTGAAAGTGTTCATAAATAACCTATATCTATAGACCCGATAGAGAGAGGAAAATATTAAAGTGGATTAATACATATAAATTGTAGTTTATTAGTTATTACAAATTATTTTTGTAAATACTGCAATATCAATAATTCATTTTCTAAACCAAACAAACAGAAGATATGAGTACTAAAATTAATTCTTGTCAATAATAAAATAACAATTCAATTCAATAACAAAGAGCTCACGCCGCCGCCGCGCCGCGCTGGCCGTGCCCATTAAAAACTCGTCTCTTAGCAGAAACAAGTGAGCATAGTACGCTCCTAGTGTGAGTGTCACACATTCTATACATGATTATACTAATACGAACACCACTAAAATACGCTTTGTGCATCCTATTGGTCAAAACTCGTGCATTGTGCGATCGAGTCGTGAGTCGTGCTATGCGATTATCGCCTTTAAGGTGAGCATGCGGAACTTTGGCCGATAGTACATGTCTAAAGCAAGAAATTGTTTGGGTAATACCTTTGTACCCTTATATTTAGGACTTGGTCACATGTCAATACAAGACGTGGCAGCTAGAAATAAGATAATTCCAGAGGGTTTATTTGGAAATCCAGATATGCCAGTTTCTACCAAGCCAGCAATTGTTATCTGTGATGGTACTTATGTCTACGTGCAAAGCAGTAGTAATTATTTGTACCAAAAAAAAACTTATAGCCTACAGAAATATGTTAATTTGGTAAAACCATTTTTGTTTGTCTGCTGTGATGGATTCATTTTGCAATCACTTGGACCATTCCCAGCAACCAAAAGCGACTCGGACATTATGTCCACTGAATTTCGCAATTAAACCACTATATTAAGATATTATTTTAGACCTGGAGATGTTTTTATTTTAGATAGGGGTTCAGAGTTGTAATTGGGGAATTACACAGCCATGGCTATAAAGCGTATATGCCTGAGTCTCTTTTGGAAGGCGAGAATCAGTTAACCACAGTGCAGGCAAATCGATCAAGATGTGTCGATGGGTGGTTGAAGTTGTAAATGGGCGGATAAAACGCGATTATAAATTATTTCGCCAAGAATACTTCAACCGTGCATCGACACACCTGCTGTTAGATTTTAATATTGCATGTGCACTTTTAAATAAGTTCCATGCACCAGTAGCGAAGGTACAACTTCCTATTGAGGGAAACCGAAGAACATTTTTTTAAGTGCTAATAAACACAAGTTATCATCTAAATTTATTACCTCAAAAATGAGGTAATAAATTTCTTAGTTTAACGCCATCTATGGTCAAGTAGTAGAACCAATGAAACGCTATTACTACACAAACAAAATTATCAATTTTTTACAGAAAAAAACTATAATAGGTATTATCGATTATGATGGATGGACTGTGTGAAAGATGATATGGCTAGAAAGGGGGTGACTACCGAGATGATGACTAATAGAAAAGTATGGAAGAAAGGGACACGTTGCGCCGATCCCAAATAAATTGGGCAGGAGAATCATGATGAGGTATTATCGATTATAGTTTTATTTCTGAAAAACAGTCTATTACAAATTATGTTAGAACGAATAAAATACGAGGAAAGGGTGAAAACAGAACACACGTGAATTTATGTGTCAAAAATCAACACAACAAATCTACGAAATAGAATATTACTAATTCTATCTGGCTCTCTATTCATATCAAAATGACAACGTTTTAAACACAAACTTACGTAAATCAAAATATTATCACTGTACGGCACAACACACCCCAAAACAAATTTCGGCTGTAATAGGTACCTACTATAGATTTTAAAATTATGTTGATAATGTAACTAACTAATCAAATGCAAAAGAAAACAAAATAAAAGTAAATTTATCTGTCAACAATTCGACTCAATAAAATATTTGCAAATCTACGAAATTCAACAACATCTCATTCTATCCCGTTCTCGCCTACGCATTTTCTCTTTCGCTCCCGGTAATAACTCGCTCGAGCACGGCTTACCTCGCACCGTAACTAGCGGTGTTTGGGAACCCCCGATTGCTACCGAAATGTGCCCGAAGTAGCGTAGTCAGAACTACGAATAATACTGTATTCTGACACACCACGTGCGGCTTATTGGCGCTAGTGTCGAAATACTTTAAGACAAAAAATGTAAACTGCGTTAGCGATTTAGGATAGACTATAGTTACGCGTTGTTGTAATGTTTTTATCTTATGATGTATTAAATACTTGTAATGTGACTATGTATGTACCATATTATTTGGTAACAGTAAACTCAAGTAGAGTCGTTGTTCCGAAGGGATGCCGGTAGGAATGGGGTTGTATGAAGTCGTCGCCCCTGCCATGCACCAATTGTGGACCGACCTGACGCTTAACAGTTCTTGGAAATAGCAAAATCTAGATTAAATACAATAAATTGTTTGGGAGAGTACATCCAAAATGAAAATATTAATAGAAGAGAGCTATTTTCTTAATTATAGATGCTGAACATCCACATTTGGACACATTTCCGAGACTGTCATTACATGATCTAATGACAGTATCTCTAGGTTCCTATCAGATTAAACAGGCTCGGTCGCATTATGGGGAGCCGATGTCCGTAGGAACGGAATATATGAAATTGAAGTAGCAAACGACATTGAGGATGACTTGCCTTTGGTACTGGGAAAGGACATGTATTTAGTAAGGGGAAGAATTAAGTCACGACATGTTAGCAGTAAGGTGTACTATACCTACATTTTAGTTAATAGGGCTACATGTAACTCAGTAGCTGATAATATAACTGGCTATTATTGTAATTGTTTGGTGGGTAATCGGACTGTGGGATGCTGTGCTCACGTTATGACCATTCTGTGGTATCTTAGTTGGGCTCGATTTAGGTCTGTTTAGCCGCCGGCACCGTTTTTAGACGATATATTTTATGAATATGATAATAATATGGACCAATAAAACTAATTCATTCCTATAATCAAGCATTTTTATTTCTACTTAAGTAGTATACAAACCTACATTTAGCATGATCTACCTTTGTAATGTTATTTATTTGGGATCAGTTATTGGTTTGTTCTAACCATTTTCTGTTGTCATAAGTGAATTCAGATCATACTGTTGAAAAGGACTGCTTTTTTGGTGGATCGTTTGTTACAAAACTAAACAAAAAACCAAAGAAACACCAAAAACCCCACAAACCGAATGGATAATTTTTAGTTCCTTTGAAAGTATGATATCACCCCTCTTTTATATCCAATTTATACACAATTGTTTCATGCGCAACGGCGGTCCCTAGAAAAACGGGCAATCTCCTTTACATTTGCAGTTCAAATCTAATGACTGTATCCCAAATGATTAATTTGCTATGCCCCAGTTTATAGAATGTTGTATCTCTGTCTCCGTTGGAAACCAGGCAAAGTAAGAGTGGTCCGAGATGTGAGCTATAGGTATTGTTATTGTAGCCAAGGTAAGCCGAGTGCAAGGCCTTTCTTTAACAGTTGATAAAAAACGTTGTGATTGAGTTATAAACATGGGATTTATACTTTTAGAAAGCTGATACGATGGAGAATAATTTAAATCTATGAAAAAGGGTAGGTAGTCGGAACTTCTTCGGGAAAATTTATGAAAAATATAAAAAAATTGTTATAAAATCAATCAATCGCGCAATCGTCAATTGACGGCGAGTTTTTAACCGACTTCCAAAAAGGAGGAGGTTATGTGTTCACCGATTACTCCGTCAATTGTGGACGGATTTTTTCTTTAGTTTTTAGGGTTCCGTACCCAAAGGGTAAAACTGGAACCCTATTACTAAGGCTCCGCCATCTGTCTGTCTGTAGACGGTAGACAGGTAGACGCGTTTATTATTTTATGAAGATCCCATATTATTTTCAGTCATTACTGAATTTGTTTCGTCGTGATAGATCGTTCAGTTTAAAAGTTATACCGATTTGTTTGCACAGGGGTCACAGCAATCTGACACGCCCTCCCGCTCCGCCCATAGCGGGAGAAGTTATTTGATAATTTCCCACCCAAAAAAAAAAAAAAGGGTCACAGCAGCGAACAAGAATTAAAAAAAAAACCGCCCAAGTGCGAGTCGGACTCGCGCACGAAGGGTTCCGTACCATTATCTATAAAAACGGAAAAAAAATCACGTTTGTTGTATGGGAGCCCGCCATAAATATTTGTTTTATTTTAATTTAATTATTTATTTTTGAAGTGAATATATAATATAACTAAATATTCTGTGAATATTGCAAGCGTCTATCTGTTGCCGTTCTCAATATCGAGCAAAAACGAGCAAAAAAATTCACGTTTGCACACATACACATTACATTTTTTTTTTTCGCGATTTCAGGTTTGGTCCCATAGTAAAAGTTGTTCATAATGATGAGTACAATGACCTCTTAAGAGATTTCGTGTATGAATAGATACACCTTATAAACATATATATTATTGAATATTTTATATTCTAAAAATACTCGTGAAATCATGTTATCAATTCTTATAGCAAGCATGTCCCAATTACCAACATATTTCCAAAACTGGCAACATAAATATCTCCCAGAATACTTCAATGAAAATAATAATCTTTTAAATTGAAATATTTCCTGCAAAGTTGTACCAAGTAACAAAAGCTGTGGTGGGAATTCAAATATTATCAGTTATTTTTTAATACACACACACAACTTAACATCACGCCTGTAATCCCCGAAAGGTTAGGCAGTGGTGTACCTATAGTACACCCACATTTCGCCAGTTATGTTTAAGGTATTTCTAGGGTTCCGTACCCAAAGGGTAAAACGGGAACCCTATTACTAAGGCTCCGCCGTCTGTCTGTCCGTCTGTCACCAGGCTGTATCTCATGAGCCGTGATACTTAGACAGTTTAAATTTTCACAGATGATGTATTTCTGTTGCCGCTATAACAACAAATACTAAAAAACAGAATAAAATAGATATTTAAGGGGGCTCCCATACAGCAAACGTGATTTTTTTACTCGTTTCTGCTCGATATTGATAACGGCAACAGGTAGACGCTTGAAATATTCACAGAATATTTAGTTATATATTCTCTTTAAAAATAAATAGTTAAATTAAAATAAAACAAAAATTTAAGGGGGGGCTCCCATACAACAAACGTGATTTTTTTGCCGTTTTTATAGTCAATGGTGCGGAACCCTGCGTGCGCGAGTCCGACTCGCACTTGGCGTTTTTTTAATAACAAACTCTAATTTTTTTACCAGTCCAAACTTTATTCATGTCCTATAAAGGACATGAATAAAGTTCGATGTCATGATTTCAATATAAGTTGAAACATCGCATATCTGTATGTCGATCATGTCATAGTGTACCTCTCTGACGAGACAGTTGTGCGAGTTGAGGTCCCTGTGGATGACGTTCATGCGGTGCAGGTAGCCCACGCCGCACGACACGTCCCGCGCCAGGCGCGCGCGGTCGCGCCACGTCAGCGGCACGCGCGAGTCCTGCGGGAAGGTACAATAAACTTATATAGTTATTGTACATCAGTATCTAGCAGCTGCAGACAACTGCACTGCACAATAATAACCTCCGCAAGAGGTCTGACTTCAACGTGAGCCCCCCTCGCGTGTTCAACCCTGTCGCGCGATTGTATGCGGCTAATTTGAAGGCGCTCTCATTTGAATTTTTCGAAACAATATAAACTCAACAAATAACCTAATATAGTGTATAGTAAAACCTTCCTTTAAATAAAAAAATTACGTAATCTACATACAAATTAGTGTAAGAGAACGAATTTACCAAAAAAAAATCCTCCAAAAGTCATATGCAAAATTTTCAAGCTTCAGACCCAGCAGCTTAGGCCGTTTAAAAAAATTAAGTATCTGGCTTTTGCCCGCGGCTTCGTCCGCGTGGATGTCGGAAAATATCCCACGGGAGAGCGTACTACCGGGATTAAAAGTAGTAAATCCTGTTTTAATTCATAAAAAATAAAATATGTATGTAACTAATAGAGAGGAGGGCTGTTTGATCACGCCGCGGCATTTTTTTACTTTTAGCATTTTTGTACCCGTCGTAACTTCTAAACGAAAGGACGGATTTGAATAATTTAAAGATAAATTTTCATGTACAACTCGTAGGTCGGACACGTAAGCACTGGGCCACCACTGCACCAAAACCGGTTACATAACATAATCAGCCTATAATGTTCCCACTGCTGGGACACAGGCCTCCTCTCTTCGAGAGTAAGTGGGCTGTAAATTTACCACGCGGGTCCAGTGCGGCTTGGTAGATGTCACATGTCTTTTGAATTTTTGGTTCTAGGACATGCCGGTTTCCTCACGATGTTTTCCTTCACCGTTTTGAGAGCAGTGGTGATGAAATTATTTACACACAAAGTAAAGCGCCTGCCTGGGTTCGAACCCACGACCTACAACTCGTAAGTCGGGGACGTTACCACTGGGTCACCACTGCACCAAAACCGGTTATTGTAACTTAACTATAATAATAAGACATATAGCCTCGCGGACTTTTTGTGGGTAATGGTGAGTACTTTTATCCCTTACATTTAGTTTTTTGATGTGTACTTATTTATTTGTTAGTAATGTTAGTTTTGTACTTAAATAAGGTTAGTATTGTTAGGTGTAAGGGCCGCCTTTCGCGGTGAAAGCCTCCTCCAAACCTTTCCAGGTGGTTCTGTCCTTTGCCCGTCTGGGCCATAAGGCTCCGGCTATCTCTATGATGTCGTCACTCCATCTTTTAGAAGGTCTACCCTTCCTTCTTTTTTTATATATTGGGTACCAATTAGAAATAGTTTGTGACCATCTTTCATCCATAGCTCTCTGGATATGACCTGACCATTTCCATTTCAATGTCAGCACATTTTTTTTTGACTGACATGCGTAAGTGAGAACCGCATTTACGGCAGATATTCATCGCTTTCGTTTTCAGTTTTGTTGGTATGGAGCCTTTGAAAATTTCCTTCATAGCCCAGTATTTTTTCCACGTATTCTTCACTCTGCGATCGATTTCTTTTTCTGTACAGGATTTTATTGAGATTAGATGTCCGAGGTAAATGTAGTCTGGGACGTACTCTATAGGTTTGGACTGTATAGATATAGTTATTTTTTCACGATTGGTCATAATTTTCGTTTTGTCCCAGTTGATTTGTAGTCCAACGATCTCGCTGTGATGACTAAGGGATTCTATCATATGGTTCAGTGTGTACGGGTTTTCCGACAACAAAACTATGTCATCCGCAAACCTGAGGTGAGAGAGGTACTTGCCATTTATATTTATTCCCGTGTCACTCCAATCGAGATTTCGAAATATGGATTCTAGGACTGCTAAGAAAAGCTTTGGGGAAAGCGGATCGCCTTGCTTTACCCCCCTCTCTACTCGAATCGTTGGTCCTCTTGAGTCTAGACGTACTCTTGTTGTGCTTCTCAAGTAAATCGCTTTGATACGTTCTATGTAGTCGTGGTCTAGTCCTTGCTGGTTTAGAGCCTGCCATATGGAGTCATGTGTGAAAAGTCAAATTGTGTGAAAAGCTTTCGAGTAATCTATAAAAGCAACGTATAAGGGGAGGTCATATTCCATGTAGCGTTCGATTATTATTTTCAGTGTGTGTATGTGGTCATTAGTAGAGAAATTTTTCATGAATCCCGCTTGTTCTATAGGTTGGTTCTCATCAATTTTCGTGGTTATACGTCTTAGTAGGGTCGATGCAAATAATTTATACAGGCACGACATTAGACTGCTGATGATTGAAAACATGTAGTACATAACTTTATGTATCATCAATAGTTTTTGCAGCGCACGTCAATTAATGACTTTCTTAGGCAAATTTTTGATACCTTGGGTTACATTATTGCAATTTTCGTAGGGATCTCTAATTTTTTTGAAAAATACATATAATATATACCCCATGTTACTCGCTGACAATGTAGCTTTCTATAGGTAAAATAGTTTTCAAAATCGGTTATGTATTTTTTGTGTTGTTCCATTACAAGCAAACATAAAAATAAAAATAAACTAATATTAGTTTAGACTATTAACATAACTAGCTGTTGCCCGCGACTTCATCTGCGATCCACGATAAAAAGCCTATGTCCTTCTCCAGGTCCCAGGCTACTTATCTGGCAAATTCCATAACAATCCGTTCAGCCGTTTTAGCAATAGGCATTACCTGCAACAGTTGATACAGCGTGCCCCCCGCGACGTACTCCGTGACCAGGTGCAGCCGCTTGTCCTTGTACAGCACACCGACGAAGCGCAGCACGTTCGGGTGCTTTAGAGAACGGAGTACCGCTACCTGTAGGACAAACAGTAAGGGAAATATTTAATAGCCCTCGTAAAAACTTATTGACCTTCTAATGACAAACGTTTTTTAAAATAAATGAACCTCTTTTTGACTATCTGGCCTTTTCTCAAAGGAATAATATTAGTATTCATTTACTGATGTATCTGGAGCATTTTTTCTATCTGAATAATCAAACTTATGACCACTTGTTCTATGCTTCAAATTTTAATTTTCCCTACAGTTATATCTCAAAAAGCCGGCCTGTAGGTACAACTACTTAAAGAGTTACTCCCTGTACAGCCACGCACCTTAAGATTACTTTTTACTTGTATCTTTATTGATGTGAAACATCTAGTCAGACCGGCTGCTGGCGCGTGGCGTGGAGACGCAGCCATCAGCCAACATCCAAAGGATTTTATTTTCTTAATTTTTTTTGAGTATTTTTGTTTTTGATTATACTATATTTATTTCCATTAATAAAACCATATTTTCTTGCATATTTTCTTTACAAAATAGTTGTTTTATAGAGTACATATCGCCAATACTTTGAACGAAAATGACAGTTGAAAAAGAATGTGCCCGCTCTGTGGGAAGAAATGTGTTTGAAAATTGCTTTACATTTTTCGCTCCTTGACCGTAAAGTTATTTTCTCTGCTTACACATTTAAGGTCTGTTCCAAAAGTATCCGTTGAAAATGTATACAAATGGAACAGAAAACGTAACTGTGCCAATTTGTAGTGCCACTTCCAAATTGAGTGATTTGATTTGATTCACATGGAATCAGTTCAATTTTGATTCTGATCTTGTAAATTTTGACGTTCAAAAGTTCCTTGGCCCACTTGAAATAAATGATTGGCCTTTGTTTATTTGAGTAGGTATTTATACCAGAAATTCTAATTGGTGTGTAACATCTTTCCTCTCGCTTTCTGTGGGAGTGATTTCGTGAAAAGGGACGGAAGTGTGTAACAGGAAGTGACAGCTTGAGCATGGAATAAGTAAGTACTTTATAATAACATGGAATTAGTAAGTACTTTATAATAACATGGAATTAGTGTACTCATGGAATTAGTAAGTACTATATAGATTGTAAGTAGAGGAGGTCGAATTTCGGCATGAGGGTACCTTTAGTAATGAATCATTATTCGAATAAATATTTCAGTATTTAGCTTTTTAAAATTTTGTGGTTAATATTGGTCGCGGCTCAGTTGCTCATTACCAAGGTGAGATGTCAGATGTTACACATCATATGCTACTGTAAGGTTCGCTCGTTTGTTTAAATAACCTTAAAGATGTTTTTCATTTGACAATTGAGTTAATGTATAACCTCAAATTTCGTCGAATAGTTAATAATGATGTTCAAACAAAAAGTTATTGAGACCTTTTTGAGAGCAGTGGAAACGAACGACTTACGATTTTGAGAACAGTGGTGGCCTCGTGGTAACGAACAACTTACGAGTTCGGTCGTAGGTTCGAACACAGACAGGCGCTTTAATTTGTGTAAATATACATTGTGGAATGCAATAAAGATTTGAGTATTGAGTATTAAATTATTTCACCACCACTGCTATCAAAACGGTCAAGGAAAACATCGTGAAGAAACCGACATGTCCTAGAACCAAAAAATTCGAAGCCTTGTGACATCCACCAACCCGCACTGAGCTCGCGTCGTGGATTATGGCCCACTCCCTCTGACCTAGAGGAGGCCTGTGTCCCAGCAGAGGGCACATTATAGGCTGCTTTGCGTTACGATCATTGTTGGTAAAATATAAAAAAAAAGTGGTGAAATATAAAGTCAAAACCTTCAAAATACAGAGGAATTTGTGATTGCGTCAGAATTTAACCTGTTGGTCTACTACAAAGATAAAACCGAAGTATCGGTCGAATGTTCGGCCGTTTCCTGCCTACGGCAAAAGAGAGTCAAAGAAATAAGTCAAAGTCAAAAATGTGACTTGAAGTCGGGTAAAAGTCAAAAAAGAAAACTTTGGAAGATAAGAAACGGCCGATACTTTGGAGGAGACCCTCGGAACAGGGTTACTTGTGGCAACTACATTAGTACATTTATGCTTACCTCTTTCAAGAAGTTTCTCTGTGCGTCTTCGTCCACTCGGTACAACTGCTTGAGCACCATCACTTCGTTGGTATCCCGGTGAGTCACCTTGTACACTTCGCCGAAGAAACCAGAGCCTAGTAGCTCGCCCTGTGAAAAACATAGAAATAAAGTAATTATTTGCCGAAAAGTCATAATCATAGTATAGTCTGTTTCAAGGGCAGGCGGACAAACGGACAGTGACATTTACGTCAGCCACAGAGGTAACCGCATTTTTTTTTTGTGTAGGTCTATAAAATTCAGTCTATGAATAGTATCAATGTCCGAAATAATAAAAATAATAAAAACCCCCGACACAACCAAAAACCTCTAAAAAGTAAAACAATAATATGTATTGGCCCTTTAAGTTTAATATAAGTTGTAGGTAATACTCTGATCAAATCTTTTCTACAATAGCATATATTCATTATTGCTAGGGTAAGCTGCTGTTTTGACGTTTTCATTATTTATTATTTTTGTCTGTCTGTCTGTTACTTCCGGCTAATCTCCGAAACGGCTGAACCGATTTTGACAGGACTTTCACTGCCAGATACCTGATGTTATAAAGAGTAACTTAGGCTAAGAAAAAGCCACGCGGGCGTATCCGCGGGCAGCAGCTAGTTATAAATACAAGAATACTCGAATTTTCAATTTGTCATTTGATCAAGTTGATAATTTATACCTGTAGTAGGTCGCAGGCTCGGAACACCTTTTGCCCGGGGGCCGGCTCGGCTCGGAAGGAGCGCGCGCGGCTCAGGTCGCACAGCACACCGCTTGGCTCTTCGCCGTCCACACTGGAGAATAAATCAATTATGTTTCAAAATATGTAATTACAATATTTAGTGTTCACTCCGTAGGTCGTATGCTGCAGTGTTATATTTAGAAAGTACTGAATCGATTGTGTGCCTAAGTAGAACGCTGCAAACATAATCTGGCGAAATGGAGCGTTATCGATTCATCCAACACTCAGCGCGAGTGAAGTGCTCAGAGTATGTCCCATCTGCTGGAGTATCCCAAATGTCACCTGCACTCTTGGCGATCTGAACAACGCCTCTAACGCCGCATTAAACGTGCCTGTACTTACTGGGGCCAATAGAATAGAATAAAATAGAATATTTATTTGCGTAAAACATGGTATACAGGGGTGTTAAATACAAATTGAGGCACAAACATGTTTAGCTAGGATAAAACATAGCATGCAACATTTTAAAGACAAGTTAAGCAACAACAATCGTTTTTTTTTTTTTTTTTATAAACATAAACATTTTTTATCTATAAATTCTTTTAAATTATAAAAACTACACTCGAGTAACCACTTATGAAATTTAATTTTAAATAATTTTGTATTTAAAGCTTTGAAATGCATTGGTATTTTATTATAAATGCACACACACATTGCCAAGCACTTACTATTGTTAGACAGTCTAGGCAAATCATTTAACACCAGCCTATATGGATCTCGTCGGTTCCGAGGATTTACATCATTTGCAGTCTTAAATAGTTGCTTATTTTTCATAACAATCACACATATTTCGTAAATGTAAGTAAAGTTTTTTAAATATTGGTCGACATGAGTCGTCGGGCTTAAGTCCACAAATTGCTCTCATGCACTTTTTTTGAGCGATGAATGCTCTTTGGAAGTCAGCGCTGTTACCCCACATTATTAGTCCATAACGTAGCAACGATTCGACGTACGCGTGGTATGACATTACAGCAGTTTTTATATTAGTTACATTTTTTACTTGTTTTAATGCATAAACAAATTTATTAATTTTAGTGCTAACATTGTCTATGTGCTCTTTCCAGTTAATGTCTTTATCTATTATTACACCTAAAAATCTGGTACACGTTACTTCATTGATTTTATTAATATCGAGTTTAATGTCATTTTTGTAATTATTTGATCGATTAAATTGGATGTAAACGGATTTGTCTAACTTTATTTTCAAATGGTTAATGTCAAGCCAATGCAATAATTTGTCAATTGTATTATTAATGTCAAGTTCAGGTTCTGAAATGGTATTTAGTTTTTTATTAGATGTCACTATAATAGAAATATCGTCAGCAAATAATAGAAGAAGAAAGAAAAATAATTTTATTTGTCACAGAAACACGCAATAATACGCATTTACGGTTAGTTATTTTTATGATGTCATTTATATAAATGAGGAATAATATTGGGCCTAGCACACTTCCCTGTGGAACGCCATATTTATTATGTTTATATTCCGATGAATAGGATATTATTACATTATTTTCATTTTTTTTATTGATGATGACACATCACGACCAAACATCATAATATGGATGTTTCATCATCTGCCTGCTTCTTACACTCGTAACTATGTTGGGGTCGGCTTCCAGGTTAACCGGATGCAGCTGAATACCAGTGGCGAATGGTGGTTTTATGAGAGAGGTAAGCCGGGGCAAAAAATTTCGTTTCTATACAAAATAAACTCGTCATGAAGTAGACGATATAAAGACAAAAAATATAATGTAGGCATTTTGTAATGTTTTAATTTTATGGCTATCTACATACTAGCGCGACACCGGTAGAACAATTTCCTTGATTTTTTCATAGAAATTGTTCTACCAGTGTCACGTCGCATGACAAGTCACGCCAGTATGTATAAGCCTTTATGTGTGATTATATTATTTAGCATTATTAAACACTACTGACTGTGCCATCTTTCAATGACAATAGAGTGGTTATGTTCTGAATTTCCGGAGGGTAGCCGGTAGGAATCGTGTTATACGGTGCTTTCGCCCCTGCTGAATACCAGTATTGTACATGGAGCGACTGCATAACTGACCTCCACAACCCAGTAACTGGGTAATACGGTTCCGCTTGGTAAGACTGGTTGTCAGACTTTCGGGCTTCTGATGACCCGTAACGACTGGCAAAGATTCACGAATGTCAGTCGGCAGCTTAAGAGCAGGCAGTCTAAATCAAATTTCAAACGTAAGCTCCGCCCCTCGCTCGCTACCACTCCGTTATGTGCTAAACGCTAATACATCAGTAATAAAGTTGAATATCGGGTGCGCTCTTTAATCACGTTCGCGTTCACGTTCGATCGCGCTCGTGTTCGAGCACGAAACTAAATAGCGTAAGCCTCAATTTTTATTTCGTTTATAACTAAAGTAATAATTGATCTACAGAAAATATCTTGTATCGTGATAATAAACAATATTTTCTTGCTGTGGATATTTATTTTAGACATAAAATCTAAAAGACATGATTTTCGAATAAATAAAATTTATACAATTACGTAACTGTCCTCAACATGGAAAGAAAAAGATCCAATAAATCATATACTAGTTTCATTTTGTGACTGTGAATTTGTGACTGTTTCAGAATATTCATGATGCAAATTAACATAAAAATAGGGAGCCTCCTCTTAACGTGCTTTCCGAGGCACGAAGGGGTCTTGGTATGTATAAATGGTCATCCATCCACGGACTAACCGCGGCAAGCGTAGCTTAACCGCATAATATGGATGTATCGTCGATACGAAAAGAAGATGTGTTAATTCCTGCAAACTAAATGAACTATCATCAAGCTACAGGAGCAACTGCTTCCAGTAGCTCGAAGAACCACCGCCGACCGGAAATAATGCACTTTCAGAAGGAGCATGTGAAATTTGCTGTTTGTAGTTTACATAGAGACCTCTGAGTTTGTTTCGGCCTTTCTTCTCAGAGTAGTCGGATACGAAACGCCGACCTCATCTAGGTTTTTTTTTAAAATCTGATTGACGTGTAAAAAAGTGTTTGTACAACCCTACTTACAGAAATAAATCATTTATCATACAATGTAATAGAATGAGGAGGATATATCCCGAGTGAGCGGAAACAGCAACAGCATTCTGAAGATGTTTGCAGAGAGACGGGCCTACAACGGGGATGTTTACCAAGCTACAAGTTCGCAACAAAGCTCGTTAAACCTTCCCGTTATAGTGATTTTCTTTTTTCTTTCTTTTTAGTCTTCCTACATGTTACTAATATAGTTTTTAAGTAAGATGTAATACTAACACCCTGTGGGCCTTGATGCCTGACTATGTTGTTTTTATTTTTATTATTCATACACCATACAGGGCGTAAAAAGACTGATCACGAAGCTGTCACCTACGCATTGTGTACATAAGTAACTTCGTGCAAAATTTATTGCTGGGAAATTACTTTTATTTTTGGTTTGATCTTACAGAGACAGATGTACATGCATAAAATCACTCCTTTTTCCCATGGGGCTAGGCAGAAACTACAGAATTGTTTTATTAACCCAAAACCTGTTTAAACGACTATCATAAAAATCACTGTAAAAAACAGACTTACACATCGAGCAACTTGGACATACTGCTACTTTTCTCTTTATCTCCTAGTAACGGCGACGACGGCGTCTGTCTCCTCTTATTCACCCACTTTCCCCCATCCTCCCCCCCTTTCCTCTTATTAAACAGTCTCTCTTTCCTCCCCTCCACATCTCTCCTCTCTTTCTCGCACGAATGTCTCTGTTTGTCATCTTTGGTGTTGATTTTCTTTTCGACCGGTGATCTGTCGTGTTTCGTTTTGTCTTCGTCTGTTGGTGTTTGTGTGTGTATCGTGTTTGATTGTGTGCGTTTTGTGTTTGTTTCTGGTGTGTGTTCGATGGTTAGCTGAAATTGGAAAGAAAAGTTTTTGTTAAGATTATTTGTTGTTTTTTTTGTCAAGCCAAGGTAATTTATACTGTGGTGGCTGTGGCAGGGTGAACGAACAATTTTGAATGTAACTGATTGGTTGAAGATGTGCCACCAGTAATCTAGTGAAAAGCTGAAGAAATCTGGAGCGCTTAGTCTACAGAAGCAACAGATTATTCAAACTTAGAGCAAAATTAAATATTTATTTAAGTCTAGCCAGATTGATCTCTGGGTTCTGTAGAATTACGTGCTTATATTTATACTTATATTTACTTAAAACTACTTAAAATAATAAGATTTATACTGGGTCAAATTAAATAAGTTAGCGAAACTCCGTAGACGTGATGGGTATGGCGACATCTAAACGTGTTAAAACAATAAAAAAAATATTGGATGATTTCATTTTTTTTGGGGGCACCGGCCTCTGGTAGAGTAGCTGCAGTAGGAATCGAGAAAATCTGATATTTATATTACCTGTATGACCGCGTCCGGTCTGCCTAGCGCCCTTTCGATCTCATCTAGCGGTCTATTCCTAACCGGAGTGCCGTTAATCTCGAGGATCCTGTCTCCGATGTGGAGTGTGAGCACACCGCATGATGAATCGATCCTGAAATAAGTGTAAATGGATGTGTGAGACATTTACTTATGCTACGGTTTCGTAGAAGTTCGTTTTAGTGTCAAGTTTTATTTTTAATTTTTTTTTTTGCTTTGTCTCTATAGATGGCGTTGTGTTAATCTTAACCAATTACTGGCTATGTTACTCGTGTGATGAAGGAATTCTAAAGATAACTCAATCATCTACAAAACCTTTCACTCATTTAGACATTCGCGGTCTTGCTGAAGTCTGATTAAGCCGTTTGCTGCCAAAGAGACATGTTTATTTTGCATGTACAGTGTACACCCTCCTATGTACAATTTATGCTAATAATTATTTAGTGTTGGAATGTGCTCATCAAGGCCTTCAGTTAACCATATTGTAATAACTAAAATTGTTTTTTTTTATATTTGAAAATGGAGACATACATCCACCACATAGAATTTAAAAATATATATATATAGCCAGTCACTCGGGATGATGTGAGGATTCGTACGATACCTCACATCCAAATTTGTTCAGGCATTTAAAAGTTATGGAGGAACAAAGAAACATGTACTCCACACATGGCATGTATGTAACATGAACCCTGAAAACATTACACTCATTTTTGGACAGTCGTTAAAAACCAGTAATAACATTGAATTGAACTACGGCAAAAACGCTGTTTTATGTTTAAATTGAAGGCACCATACAAATTGTTACGTTTATGTGAAACTTTTCCTTGTCGGCAGATATATTAATTGTGTGGATCGAGGATATTCGTGATTTAGGTCATCATCATTTGTGTCATAAAGCAAAAAAACCTATGAGACATATTACAATAATTACACAAAAAACGCAACGTTTCTCTGTCTGTCAATGTGACAATCATTTTTACGTTTTTTTTCTTAGTTCATATATTATTGTTTGAACTATTTTCTGGGTAAATTTTAACATTATGTAACATAGGTCACATCGATTGATTCCTTTTTCGGCACATTCCTTTTTGAACATAGGTATTCCGTTTTCAGCATATTCTTGTTTCGGCACATTTAAGTAAATAAATTATACGATGAAATACTTGTGACTTTGCTTGCGTAATAAAATAAAATAATATTTATTAGTAAAATATTATATTTTAATCAATAAAAATAAAAGACAAAACTTAAACAGTACATACACTGATTATAATAATGTGAAAATAATGTGCCGAAACAAGAATATGCCGAAAACGGAATATGTCCAAAAAGCAATCAATCGTCACATCTAGTGTTAATATAAATAAAGCTTCTAAAATGCTACACGATGAACACAAAAAAATAACATACCAAAATTCGAGCTAACACAAATAAAACAAAAGTTAAAAAAAAATGATTCTATTGTTATGATTTTGCTTTGTGTTTGCAATTCCTAAAATAGCATAAATATTATCCACAATAATAACATTATTTAACATACAACACTTCAACATTACCTTAAATTAACAGTCACCATGATGAAACCATATTAAAACACCCAAAAACACACATAACTCCAAACTATTGTAATGGCGAGAAATGATACAGACTTTCAGGAAACCATAATAATGAGTAAAGAATGCAGTTATCAACCATCATTGGTGTGAAATAATATGAAATGATGTGTATACAAAATGCGTTAGTGTGACAGACACTGATAAATTACATAGACATTTGTATGTTACAGGGCTGACAACTTTTAGAACTCCAGGCGTGAGGAAAAAACTACATAATTCAATAACGCAAGCGCGATAACTGAACGTAGAATTCGATTCTCGGGTCGGGTAAGGATTATTGGGGGGTTTCTATAAGTAAATTCTCAGTTGCTGCCCGCTGTCTGAATTTGTGAACGGCTAGCGGTAGACAACTTGCCTCATATTTCATGGGATATACAAGGTGTTATTGAAGTAACGTTAAACCTAAGGGGTCGTTGTACTCATCATTATGAATAATTTTTACTTTGGAACACAACCTGAAATCGCGAAAAAAAATTTGTTGTACCCTAGATAAGATTTCTTTATTTGTTTAAAGATTGTATACTACAAGAGCATACAAGATATTACATCGTTTCAATCCAATCATGTTTAGCCGAAAGTATCGGCATACAAATATTTCAATAATATTGAAAATAATTAACAATAAGAAAAATTACCTAGAATAAGCACAAGTTTATATTTTAGAAACTTTATAAATTAGAAATTATTTTTATGATAAAATGTCAAAATTCCTTATTCCTATAAATTTAATATCAGTGTCAGGAAAAAAAAAATATTCAATAAAAAAAAAACTTTTCCGGCCAGTAATTCGGAGACACTATAATTATGCTTTTTGTGAAAGAAACATTTTTAATTGTGGCTTGAAAGCCTTACTATTTAGTTCCTTTCAACGTTTAGACAATATTACGTTAAATAGTTGGCGTCATGCAGACGATATTTTTGCGCATGAGTGCCGTTATACATTTTGTCGAGTTGTGCGAACATGGGTAAATGTATGGAGCTGTTTGTTTTTGTGTAACATTCAGTTCATCCCTGCTTACCACAAAATGCCCGTACCATTTTCACCCTTTCAACTTTACAGTTTTTCATGGGACATCCATCCATACTTCCATACTTTATTAATTTAATATTATAAAACCGAAAGTATCTGTATGTCTATTACTTTTCCACGCCCTTTAACGGCTGAACGGTTTTAGATGAAATATGTTAGGACATAGAATACTTTCTATCCCGGTTGTACGTTCCCGAGGGATAATTTCTGAAGCCGCGAGCTAAAACTAGTTACCTATTATTATTATAAGTCTATACGTGAGGATTTGAAATTGGCTTTCTGGTTTCCCTTTTTGCCTGTTTTTATTAGCTGCAAGTCCTCCATGTACTAAAATAAATAAATAATATAACCCAAATCTGAAAGAAATACAGGCATAACGTGATTTTGTTTACCAACGATACCCTTTTTCTGAAATGTTCCATTTTTATTTTGAAAATTGTTTTGTAAGCCGTAAATGTGTTATTTATGAAATAAAAAAAATATAATTACGCAAAAAAACAAAACAGGGATTTTTTATTTTATTCATTAGTATGGAATGAACGACACGTCACCGCGTTTCGTGTTAAATCTATAGGGGCGGAAACTCACATAAAAAACTAACAACAAAGTTTAGTTTAAGTTAGATTAGAACACTCGTATAAGTCAATAATAGAGAAAATTCGAATAAAAATCAAACTCGATCACTTTCCACCAATTAAGACGAACGTGACTGCTTTATCGTCAAATACTTATTTATAAATATTAATCAGTACTTAGTAATCACTGCGAGTGACTCACCGGTTGCTCACTGCACGTACTTAGGGCCTCGTATTCACGGAGCTATGGCAAATAGCATGCTTCCGTCAAAGTTCTGCAGTGTGCCTGGGTACTAGCTTTATAGGCGTGAACAGTGACTCCATGTTCCAGTCCAGTTCTTCGATGCATTACTATTTTTTTATTCAAGGTGCATGCATGACCAGATGTATGACCGAAAACGAAACGAAAGGAGTATGTAAAAAACACCTCCATGAGAAAAAGGCGTAGTCGCCCTTCCAAAAGGTAGTTTCATATGAAGAAGGGGCAAGAAACTCCATTGTTACTCTTTTTAAATGGTTTACAATATTTTGTGTACATAACATTACGCCTATTCCCCGAAAGATTAAGCAGAGGTACACCCACATTTCGCCAGTTATGTTTAAGTCCCATGTAATATTAAATTATATTACTATATTATAATATACTACACAACAAATAAAATATATATAATAATAAATACTATAATAATACTATACTATATTATTATATTTTATTTAATTTTGATTTCACAGATGATTTTATTTTTATTAAATTACACAACTAATTATTTACACTAACTAGGTACTAACTACAAAAAAAAATACAATTTTGATTTGATTTTGTTTTGATTGTAATTTAATTTAATTTTTGTTTTAATTCTAATGTGACATTGACTTTTATTTTGATTTGGATTTTGATTTTAATTTTGTTTTTTATGGTAATTTGAATTTTGTTTTGTAATTTGATTTTAATTTTGTTTTTTATGGTAATTTAAATTTTGTTTTGTAATTTGATTTTAATTTTGATTTTGATATTGATTTTTGGTTTTGATTGGAATAATAATTTATTTTTGATTTCAATGCTACTAACATATTTTTCTAAGTTCTAATGCTAATACAATATGGATGTTTTCCGAAATAAAAAATTGAATTGAATTGAATTGAATAGGGCCTACTGGCATCAACCGGGCACAAATCCAGACTCCGGACTACTACTGAGAAATCCCACATGGAAAGACTCTTTGCCCGATCTGGGAATCGAGCCCAGGACCTCATGCTCAGCAGAAGGCCTTCTAACTACTAGCCGATGTGACAATGCAAAATTGCAAACGCTAAACAACACATGCCTTGATCAAGATTTCAAAAACAGTTAATACGTACTACAAATCCAGCTAAGTCACATGCTACAAACTAGCTACTACGCCATGCCAGCACACCACAGTATAACAAGCTAAACTTGAAGTCAGAATCTTAGATAATTATAACGTTTTGGAACCACAAACTCCATGTTACTCGAAAATCAACTAAGAGTGATACAAACTCAGAAGTTTTCAAAAGTTATTTGGAAATGCATAGAGTTGTTAAAACTATAATTTTGTAATCATGGTAATAGAACAGACGCCAGCACATCAAGCCACTAAAATCTGTCAAATTTCTTTAATAGGTTTTCAACTTTATCCCTACAGCATAAGGTTCAAGGTTGATTGGGAAAATTTGACAGTTTCGGGTAGCTTGACCGGAGTCTGTACATCCATGGTTGTAACAGCTCCTGCCAGGGTTGCAACTTCGTCTGAAAGTGATATCGTGGCCCTGGCACACATGCAGGCAACGGAAGGAACACGGGTGGGTTTTAGTCAGTAAAAGTCTGTCACGCCTCCCGCTCCGCCCAGACCGGGAGAAGTTATTTGATAATTTCCCACCCAAAAAAAAAATGGTAACAACTCTATATCAAATCTCATCATCGAGTGTTCATATTTCCATAGATAGACGATGATTTCCGAAGTTACATGCGAGATTACATCCCTGGAGATCAGTAGATAGTTGGGAAAGTGAATTATGTAAGATTCTGAATTCAAGAATACTCCATAACAGCACAGTATATGAAGCTAGGCGGGTACCTATGGCAAGTGAGCTGTATGCAGACGGACAGCACCGCGCGCAGGATGGCCCGCGCCACCGCCGACAGCTTGCCGCCGCACCGACCGCTAGCGGGGTTAGTACCATGTTAGTGGCAACGTGGCAATACACTTGCCGTATTATTATGAAGGAAATTACACAGACTTGTTCTAAGTTATGAACGAATATAATGGAGCAAGTAGTTTAGTAATACATAGTTGTAAAAGGATCTTTCGGCGCGTGCGCAAAATAGGAACTAACCGCCACCATAACATTTCACAAAACAATTTCACAGCTGTTTACCGACAGCGCCCTCCTATAATGAGATGCAGGCGCCAAAATATCCTCTACTGTACTGAGATTCATGTCTCAGCGAAACTAAATTAGTTACTTAGAAGGCGAAAGCGTTAGGGTAGCCGTAGCAAGTTTTTTTGCAATAGGGAATATGCACGTAATTCAAAACGTATCCGTTATTTTAATATACATTTTGTAGGAGTCAAGAAACAAATTCCAATATTTTTTACATTTTTGAATGCATATGCTATGCTTATTTTACAATTAATTAATTTATGTTGCGTTTTTTGGTGAAACGGAACGCAATCACAAAACGCGTCCTCTTCGAAAATGGCGGAAGTGACGAAACAAAACATGTGAATAAAATCTATTCTTTGCTAAATGCTTGAAATCTCACTAAGGTAAACAAGTAAGTGCGATTTCTACTTGAATAAAACATAAACAATAATTTAATATATAAGATTTGGGGCTAAAAAACAGATATAAACAAAGCAGTTTCGTGAACAATGACGTCACAATCATGAATACAACTCTCAAAATACAATAGGCCTCAAATGTCATGAATTTGACATTCAAATCCTATTGAATGTCAATTTCATGATAGTTTGGTCTTTGGCAAAGTTGACCCGTAAATTTAATAAAACGGTAAGAAAATTTGAATTTCGCGAGCTACCCTGGTGCTTTCACCTTACAGAACTGCATGAAACATGAAAGTTAAAATTACAAGGTGTTAATTAATGGATCCCAACATTTAATTAATTAATTACTATACGTCGATAACCTGATAGTCAAAGCTCGATGTACTACTCACGCTCATGGTACTATAAAATGTACCTTTAGTAGAATACCCATTCGGCTGTTAAAGGTGCTCTTCCATAGGCGACCGCAACCGCCTACCGTACGCGGCAACGTCGCTCAACCGACATGACAGACCGCAGCGGTTTTTTTTGCGAGCGCGGCGTCACAACTTTGAAGGCAGCGGCATTTCCCTTCTTCAGTTAGACGATAACAAAGAAATACGCCTCGCCGCTCTGTTAGTGACAGTCAGTCACATCAATACTGGTTTGCGGTCTGCGGTTGACGCGATCTGTCATCGACTGGGCGACGACGTTGCCGCTTGCGGTTGCGGTCGTCTTCGGAGGAGCAACTTCAGTGTTAATAAAGTGGCCTTACTCCTTGACAGTGATAGTATGGTCGACTTACTCCTTGACAGTGATAGTGTGGTTGACTTACTCCTTGACAGTGATAGTGTGGTTGACTTACTCCTTGACAGTGATAGTGTGGTTGACTTACTCCTTGACAGTGATAGTGTGGTTGAATTACTCCTTGACAGTGATAGTGTGGTTGACTTACTCCTTGACAGTGATAGTGTGGTTGACTTACTCCTTGACAGTGATATTGTGGTTGAATTACTCCTTGACAGTGATAGTGTGGTTGACTTACTCCTTGACAGTGATAGTGTGGTTGACTTACTCCTTGACAGTGATAGTGTGGTTGACTTACTCCTTGACAGTGAGGGAGTGCGCGGCGCCGCCCGCGAGGCGCAGGCTGGCGGGCGGCACGCTCACGGCGCGGATGCAGTGCGACGCCGCGCGCGCGCAGCTGCCGTAGCAGCTACCGCTAAAAGAACAAGTACTTTCTTTATAATGTTTGTTGAACAGTTATAGAAATGATTTCTTGATGGTTTTGCTGCGCCAAATTAGCCCTGTTCAGCAATGTCAGACAACTAGTGCCTGACGCTGCGCTGGTTTCCAACTAAACTTTATGTTACGAGGACGAGAGAGAACTAATGGCCAGCTTATTTTCTTAAGAGGATAGTCATTTCTGAACGTAATAAAGTTAAAGTAAATGGCTGCCGCTTTTTGGGGCACTCCGGGAAGCACGTGAAGCAGACTGTCATTCGTAGATCTTTAACAGTCGTTACGGGTAATCAGAACCCGAAAGTCTGTCAATCAGTCTTTCCACGGAGAATTATTATTTATTTAATACTTTAAGAAAAAAAAAATGTACAGAGGCGGACTTAATTCCATAAGCATTTTCTACCAGTCAACCTTCCAGAATTCCGTTACTCTGTAGGTAATTGGGTTGTGGAAGTCAGATAGGCATTCAATATACTCTAAGTTAGGTTTTTATGCCCATGTGTAATATAAATACATATTCGTATGCCGCTTTTAGCGGCAGATGATTGTGTCCTGAACATAACTCTATTAACCAACTTACTTTGTACTTACCATATCCGACGAATAAATGTCTTTGTCTTTACACAATACACTCAATATTTATTTACCTACAGCATTGATTTGTTCATCACAAACATAATTAGCTATTAAGGCGAAAGCGTCAGGGTAGCCCGCGAAATTCAAATTTTCTTAAGTTTTTTGCAATTTTCAAGTCAGTAACAGGCTGTATGTTGATCTACGAGTACGTATGATTCGCGGCCGTAACAAATATGGCTTTACAGAATTATAATCATTAGAATCAGCAATACAACTAACTCTCTTCGAAGAATCCTATGTTACGGCTGCGAATCATATTTTAATCAACATACAACCTGACAGAGCTGCAAATTGCAAAAAACTTAAGAATATTTGAATTTCGCCGGCTATCTTAGCGCATCCCCCTTAATATATTTTTAGGGTACTCGCGCGCATCCCCCTTAATATATTTTCAGGGTACTCGCGCGCATCCCCCTTAATATATTTTTAGGGTACTCGCGTGCAACTTCCGAGAGGTATTTATGGTCTGTTCTAAAAGGATCTGATGAAAATGTTAACAAATGGATCAGAAAACGTACAGTGTGGATGCTAGCTTAGTGCCACTTAGAAATTGAATGCTTCGATTTGATTATTTGAATGAAAAACCCAAAATTCTAATTTTATATTACTATATAGATGTTTTTAATTTTATAATCTCAATGTTCGCCAATGATTGTTCAATTACAATTTAATAATGTTATTCAAAACAATAATTGTTGGGGAAAAAGTGGTGAGATATCAAATTTGAACCTTCTAAATACAGATGAATGTGTTACTAAATACCTTTAGTGAGTGATTGCGTAAGAAATTAACCTGAACAGGGTTTGTTTACAGTTTCATCACATACTTTTGGAATAGACTATAGCTGCATCCAGTTAGACTAGAAGCCGACCCCAACATAGTTAAGAAAAGGCTAGAATGCTGATAAGTTGGTGGAAAACTTACCAGTATTTTCAGGGGGGTGCATCTGATCTTCATCTACACATAAGGATGTTCATGGATGGAGCTATAACTCCTACAAAGAATCTAGGATGCAAGAGAGAGCGAAGTGAGGTCGAAATTTTATAACCGCCTTAATAAAATTAGGAGGATAAGTATTCGGCGAGTACCTATCTATTTAGTTGTGGTCGGAAGTCGGAAACCGACCCCAATATAGTTGGGTAACGGCCAGGTAGATGGTGATGACAAGTTGGTGGAAGCGCCGCCTGTTACGTTACCAGTACAAGTTGGAGCGCTCGAGCAGCGCGTAGGGCTCCCCGTCCTCGATGTGCGCGGCGCACGCCACGCACGCGAAGCACTCCGGGTGGAAGCGGTGCTCGCCTGCCGCCATCACCGGCCCAGTTATCACCTGGTCAGGCAAATATAGATCATACTCAACATATGCACAGATATCCCAAGAAAAGTATGCTCTTCGCGAAACATCGTCATCTTCGGTAGTACGCACGCGCGATGATGAGATACTTTCCTATTTTGTATTACCATGATTACAAAATTATAGATTAACGACTCCATGCATATCCAAAAAAAAATCAAAACTTTTGAGTGACAAATGACTGGAGTAAATAACCCGACAAGGAGAAAACTTCGTACAAACGCACAATGATATGTGTACTACAAAGTGCAGTAGTACAAAACATAGAAGCTTTGCCTCTGTGAGGGGTTACCCTTAGCACGACGTTCGCGCTAATGCGGAACTAGGAAGATTCAAAATCAAAATATTTTATTTCACATAAACCTACATGGGCACTTATGAAACGTCAGAAGCTAGGTGCACAGTTCCAATTGGCGAAGCACATGCGTTTACTGGTTTACCTGTACATAGAGGATGACCAACGAGAGTTGATAAGCCAAAATTTAAGTATGAGCTCCTGCGGTACTAGTAACATTATAAACTCATATTTACATATTTTTTTAAGAAATATTATGATAGATTAGGAAATGCGTACATATATAAGAATATATAGAAGACGCCATGGGGTTACCATGGGTACCTACATATATTTATGTCTTATAATAAGACCTGAAAGTGACACCGGTGACTGAAAAGTTGTATGGAAATAGGTTGTCATGGTATGGACATGAGATGCCGAGGAATTAGGGAAATGCCGTGAGGAAATGATAAATGATTTATTTCTGTAAGTAGGTTTGTACAAACGCTTTTACACGTCAATCATTTTGAAAGAAAGAAAGTTTTGGGTATGAATGTGGAGGGCTATTAACGATAGATGGACTGTGTGAAAGATGATATGGCTATAAAGGGAGTGACTACCGAGATGATAACTAATAGAGAAGTATGGAAGAGAAAGACATGTCGCACGAGTTGCGCCGACCTAAAATAAATTGGGATAAGGGCAGGATAATGATGATTTTTTAAGAAATATAAATGAAAATATTTAATATGGAAGATGAATACACGGAATATAAACCCATATTGATAGTCACACAGTACTGATAAATAAAAGAATAAGGCAAGACCAAAAAAAACGTTGGATGTATGAAAATGAAATGTAGAAAGATGAAAATTATGGATAGGTCGGGAGTTAATACTGGGTATCATGACAGCTGATAGAGATGAGCCTCGGAAAGCAAGTTAAGCCGTTGGTCCCGGCTGTCATTTCTAAATCTTTAACAGTCGTTACGGTACCCAGAAGCCCGAAAGTCTGACAACAGATCTTACTTAGGGGAAACATGTTACCCAGTAACGGTTTTGGACATGAGATAGGTTGTCTCTCGATGTACAATACTAGAAAGAAATCATTTATTTGCTGATAATGTAGGTATACATATAAGTTGGAATATTTATTAAGTGTCCCGATACATTTTACATTACGGTATGCAAAATATTAGGTTTGAATTCAGTAGTAATATAGATTATAATTAGCCATAGTCGAATTTAATATGTAGTTACAGATCAGACTAAAAAAAAAACAAAACAATTAATGAATGAAATAATTATAAACTATTCAGCTGCATCCGGCTAGATTGAAAGCTGACCCCGACATAGTTGGGAAAAGGCTATAGGCAGATGATATAAGGGCAAGAGGATAAGTACACGCTTATGGCACATGTGCATGTGCACAATAGTTAAGTTTATATTACCTGTGCACATTGCTGGCAGCTCTCGCCGTAGCGCGCCCAGTAGTCGTTCTGACAGAACAACAGGCCCGCCTTCTCGAAGTACCACGTGGACAGCTGAGCGTCGCATACTGAGCACCTAAGCATTAGAGAGATTAATAATAATGTCAAATAACTGGTAGCATTCGAACCGTTCCGCTAAACTGTTACGGCGAGATATGCCCGGTGGCAGGGAGAGACAGGGCGAGGGATAGCGGTGCTGGTGCATGCAGCGTTGGACAATAGAAGCGTTCGGAAATCAGTAACAAGTAAACAGAACGCATTTGCTTCTTCACCTCAACACTGGTCAAGTGTTGGGTTAAAAACGGATACATATGACTCGTTTATATCCAAAAGCTTTCTTTTTTCTTTACCACAACATCCGTGTAAGTATTGGCATTTTTTTTTTTTTTTGGGTGGGAAATCATCAAATGCCTTCTCTCTCTGGGCGGAGCGGGAGGGCGTGTCAGACTTTTACTGACTAAAACCCACCCGTGTTCCTTCCGTTGCCTGTGTGCCAGGGCCACGATATCCCTTTCGGACAAACTCGCAACCCCGGCAGGCATTGGTCCTAACGGACCCCGTCAGTTTGTGCTGACATCTCTTTAAGGCGCGCGTGGAACACAACGCGCCGTCGACCCGGGCCTGGTCCTTATCGGACGGCGAGCTACCCATCGCTCACCGTCCGCAGGCCCGCGCCTACGGTGGCCGGAAATCGGCTTGCGACTCCCGACGCCCGGGGTGTCTCCTGCGGCGACTAGGGGCATGAGGGCGCGAACCTTGTCTCACCCTCACTCGTTCCGCCTCCTCCTTCGCTAGCATAACTGCTTCGCAGAAGGAGGTGACGGCCTCCCATGCACTCTCGCTCCGAACCATGGCCTGAACCAGGCCCGGACGCGAGAGATCGCCGCCGCCGATCGCCTCCGTGAGGACACGGCGGTGCTCCGCCCAAGCTGGGCAGACCTCCACCGTATGCTCCACCGTGTCCTCCGGGCGATCCACACAGTGGTGACACCCGGGCGTTTCCTCCCGCTTAATCCTAAACAGGAACCTCCCGAAACATCCATGTCCGGTGAGGACCTGCGTCAGGCGGAAGGTGAGGACGCCGTGGCACCTCTCCAGCCACTCCTCAAAGAGGGGACTTATCGCCACAATTGTGGCGTGCCCAGTGTAAGTATTGGCATGAAGAAGCACTCTTGTAAACACGTTTACGTATAAACAGCACGAATTTCCTTCTTCGCCTCAACACAGCTCATGAGTTAAATTCGGTTAAAGAAGCATACGTAGCTCGTATTTTTTGTCTGCCCGAAAGCTTCTTCAGCACAATCCCTAGTGTTGGAATGAAGGAGGATTATTTTAAACACGTTTACGTACAAACAGAACGAATTTCCTTCTTCGCCTCAACACAGCTCTGAGCTCATGAGTTCGGTTAAAGAAGCATACGTAGCTCGTATTTTTTGTCTGCCCGAAAGCTTCTTCTGCACAATCCCTAAAAAAGTGTTGGAATGAAGGAGGATTATTGTAAACACGCGCATTAGAATCGAAAGAGGTCCATTTGCTCAACACCGCTTAGGAAGTTGGGTGACTCTCAGTCCTATCTATTGCAGCCTATCCAATATAATTAAAACCATATTGGATATAATTATATGCAATCAGCAATATAAGCCAGTTGAAAATGATATCAAAGTGGCTGGTCGATTTGTGGTAGTAACTAAAATTAATTATTGAAATAAAAAAAAACCGGCCAGGTGCGTGTCAGACCACGCACAATGAAGGGTTCCGTAATTGGGATTAATTTATACCAAAAACAAACTTAACATTGTAGTTGAAAAATATGTTCTCCCATACATCGATATACATCACGGTCAATTCTCCAACTGCAAATGTAAGTTTGTAATAGCATTTTTTTATGTGTTAATTCTACAAATTAACATTTTTCGCACTTTTTTCTTTACTTGTGCTGTGATACCTTGCTTCTTTCCGAATTTCATGATTCTAGGTCGGGAAGTACCGGTTTTGATTTATTTGCGAGTATCAAAATATGTCGCATATATATGGCCGTATTTTTTTATTGCGTTAACTTAGAAGCTTGATTTTTTAAGGGTTCCAAGGACTGTAGACCAGAAACACCCTCCGGCCAGATCCAAACACTACCGATAGGAAACATGGAGGTACACGCAGGCAGACTTAAACATTTTGTTAAAAAGTGGCTTGAAATCATTGATGACCCAGTGGTATTAAAATGCGTACAAGGGTATGAAATTCCGTTCACCAAAGTACCACTACCCTATACAGCCACAACACTGGCCAAATAACGAAAAACAAATTGTAGATTCTGATATAAAAAAAAATAATTTACAAAAAAAAAATAACAGACTTCAAAAAAAAACACTACGAAGTGAAAAATAACTTTAATTTGGGAAGTCGGTGTCTTTGGATCTGTATTTTAGTTTTAGGCCACCTACTTCCGAAATTAAAGTTATTTTTCACTTTTTGGATGTCGGTTATTTTTTTTTTGTAAAAAGTTTTTTATTTTTCACTTTTTAGTGCCGAAAAAGAATTTTCCAAATCGGTTCGTAAATGACGGAGTTATGCGCGAACAAAAAACGCAATGCAGAGTAAATGAAACGATCGTTAATGTAGACAATGTAGACACATTATTAGATTTTTGTTGATTTTCCAAAAACCGGTTGTTTGATTTCGATAAAATTTTCATGGGACCATTTGGAAAGTATAACAAAAAACTGGCCAAGTGCGAGTTGGACTCGCGCACGAAGGGTTCCGTACCATTATCTATAAAAATGGCAAAAAAATCACGTTTGTTGTATGGGAGCCCCCCTTAAAGATTTGTTTTATTTTAATTTAATTATTGATTTTTAAAGTGAATATATAACTAAATATTCTGTGAATATTTCAAGTGTCTACCTGTTACCGTTATCAATATCGGGCAAAACCGAGTAAAAAAATCACGTTGGTTGTATGGGAGCCCCCTAAATATTTATGTTATTCTGGTTATTAGTATTTGTTGCTATATCGGCAACAGCAATACATCATCTGTGAAAATTTCAACCGTCTAGCTATCACAGATCATGAGATACAGCTTGGTGACAGACGGACAGACAGACAGACGGCGGAGCCTTAGTAATAGGGTTCCCGTTTTACCCTTTGGGTACGGAACCCTAAAAAGAAATTTTCAAATCGGTTGGCAAGCGACGGAGTTATGCGCGAACAAACATAAAAAAAACAAACATCCGAATTGAGAACCTCCTTCTTTTTTAGAAGTCGGTTAAAAGCTTTCTACGTATTTGATATTAATTTTAACTTGATACCTCCACGCGTTCCTGAGAAAAAGGGTCTGGACAGACAGACAGAGTGACAAAGAAGTGATCCTACAAGGGTTCCGTTTTATATTTTTGGGGTACGGACCCCTAAAAAGATCTATTCTTGAAAACTAAAAATATTTTCAGCAGGCGAAACCAGTGGATCGTTTTCACAGCAACGTCTGCCACACAAAATAACAAGCCAAGTAAGTATTTACAAGCAAGCTTATATTTTTGAAAACTTGGCACCTCGGCTTGGCTTTATCGTTCAAGGCAAGGTTATGACCTTTGCTTAACTCAAAACTAAGAAAAAAAAACTGGCAAGTGTTCGTGAAAAGAAAATATCGAATAGCTTGGGAAACTATTTGTTGGCGTGATATTCAAGTTCATGAAGCATGGAGGCTGCCTGCCAAAATATTTATTTGTCCTGCGCTAGATGCTGCGGATGGATGACCGGTTCGTAACATAACATAACGCCAGTATTTTCCGAAGGAGTAGACAGTGCCCGCAGAGGGGTATTTTACATCAAATCAAATAAAATATTTTATTTCACATAAACCTACATGGGCACTTATGAAACGTCAGAAGCTAGGTGCACGGTTCCAATTGGTCGTTTCCTATGGAGAAGAGCCGGCAAGAAACTCCACGGTTACTCTTTTAAAACAAAAAAGTGGGCTTTTACAATGTTTTCAAGTTACAGTGTTAATAGGTATGGGAGGACAGTGTAGGCCCGTCAACAAGTACGAAGTACTTAACAAAATAGATGGTTTACAAAGCTACAGTGTATTAAGCCTACAATGTTCTCACATTCACAAATGAAAAAATAATCTATATAAAATATTACAAAAATAATAAAAATAAAAACCTACATATTTAACCCAAATGACAACATTGCCATTACAACCGTAACAAATCTGAATTAATATTCTGTCCACAAATCACTAATAAATATTTTAAATTAAAATTGTAGGTTATGTCATCCAAATTTACATACATTAATTATTTATTTAGTGCACACAAAATAAATAGTACAACACATAAAAGCCCAATTAAATGATAACAAATGAGGCACAAATATGGAAAATACAAGGTGCCAATAAAAAATAACACTTATTTTTAACCGACTTCCAAAAAGGCGGAGGATAGATGAAGGTTATGCTCGTCTGTATGTCTGTTTTTTTAGGGTTCCGTAGTAAACAAGGAACCCTTATAGTTTCGCCATGTCCGTCTGTCTGTCTGTCCGTCCGTCCGTCTGCCCCGACTTTCTCAGAGACGCTTAGTCCTAGAAAGCTGTAATTTGGCATGGGTGTATTAATCACGCCGAAAAAGTCTTACAATAAAAACATGAAAAACACTTTTTTTTAGGGTACCTCCATTACACGTAAAACGGGGACGATATTTTATTTTCTCGTCTAATACATGGTGTGGGGTAACGTTGGATAGGCCGTTTAAAAATATTGTGGGTCTGTGCAAAGCATTTTTCAATTCTGAGATCCGTTTGCGTAATGTTAAGCTTTAAAAGTGCTATTTTTTGTTAGTCAAGTGTCCTGCCCCCCTTGGGTTGGGTTTGCATATCTGAAAAAAATCATGGCATTAGTATATATAACGAAATTAAAAGGAAAACTATCACAGATTCACAGCTAAGTAGGGTTTACAAGTTAACGAGTAATAGTCGACCAACTTAAATTTGCAGTTGAAGAATTGACCGTAACGTATATCGATGTATAGGAGAGCATGTTTTTCAACTACAATGTTAAGTTTGTTTTTGAGATAAATTCATCCTAACTACGGAACCCTTCATTGTGCGTGGTCCGACACGCACTTGGCCGGTTTTTTTAATATATATTCACCGATTTCTCCGTAAATTGTGGACCGATTTAGAAAATTATTTTTTTGTTTGAAAGGGTATGCTCTCGAGGTGGTCCCATTGTTACCAAGTTAAATCTGATCCCATGGAAATCGAGGGAAATCCTCAAATTTTATAGGCACACCTATAGCGATTTTGGGTATTTTTTATAATAGGTAACTCATGCATTTGCACTCGGAAAGCACCATTTAATGAAGTGGAACTGATGATGACAACCGCAGATGGCGGCAGGAACTACTTAATACTAAGTATTTCACGGTTGCGATTCGATTCGGCATTTTAATATGGTTGCTAAGCAATTTATGCTCGTCACAATGCATATGGTGAATTCACTATCAGTTCCAGTTCTACTGGTTCTTACCAGAACTAAATAAAAATAAATAAATAATAATTTATTGATTCAAAAATATACATAGACACGGGTTGTATACTAGTTACATGCTAAGACTTATCAACTAACAATGGACAAAGTGGAAAAAAATTGATAATTGTCCGTAATAACAAAAAATTAAATCCTGTCTCCTAAACTAGAGATAGCTTGTATCTTAGGAGACAGTGATTCGACCGAGCTGAAATGTAAATGATGGACCTTATGTTTCGAGTGTCGATGCTAATTCTACCATGAAACAAAATTGTGAGTTAGCTGAGTAAGTAATTTTAGATTTATTTGAGCATGGATGGGATGGATACAAGTATGAAAGAGTGGGGGTGTGAATGGGAAAGAGGTGTGTGTGTTCATGTTCGTGAGTGTAGTGTTAGTGGTGTTGGATGGGTGTGTGTGTTGTGTGATATGAGGTGTTTGTTTGTGTGTAGTGTTTTGTGTTCCTATTTAATAGTGATTTGTTAAACGATATCCAGTAGAGATTCGGTGTTATTGTAGTCCTGTTGTAAGAGCCAGTCTGTAATTTTAGATTTGATATCGAATTTATTTAAGTTTATTATATTTAATTTCTTTTGTATAATTTTATATACGTGAATACCTAACACGTGGTGTTGGTGTTTTACAAACGAGGTTTTGTGCTGCACACCAGAGGGGACATACGTTCGCTTCCTTGGGTCAGGTACCCTGACCCAAGGAAGCGGTTGAGGTAGGTAGGCAGCCATGTACCCTGAGGACAGATCGAAGAATAAACAGCTGACGTACCGTCAGAACTTTGCAGTCAGAATAGAGTTGTGTTGCGGGGTATCTAAACGGATTCCTGGTCATAACTTTAAGTACAGCTCTTTGAGCTCTCTCTGCTCTCAGAATAAAAGTCTTCGCTGCTCCACCCCACACGGTTATGCAGTATCCGAGGATTGACTGGCACAAAGTGAGGTAAACCATCTTGAGAATGTTAAAATCAGCCAATTCTCGCAGTGATTTAAAGATGTGTATCAGACGGATAGTTCGAGTAGTTAGAGTATCAAGCTGTTTGTCCCATCTTAATCCCTCATCTATACTATATGCACCCCCAGATACAATGGCAGCACAAGCACGATATCAGCCGATTTTGGCATGAGTGAGCTGTAATCGAAAAAGTATTCGGGGGTAGGGTGTTACGTCGGATCGCAAAGGGTATATAATAGGTGTTATCCAGGTTTAGCGTTAGCAAGTTCAGATTAAGCCAGGTCATCACAGAAGTTAGTCCAGATTCAGCCCTGGTCTGCACATCGTCCCACGTAGGCCCGTGAATTAAAATCGCCGTGTCATCGGCATATGCATAGATCTTACTATCAGGTATTGACATTCTATTATACAAAGGTCGTTTATATAGATTTTAAAGAGCGTGGGGCCTAATATGCTTCCTTGAGGCACGCCGAATGACACCGATTCTTCATCACTCTCTTGAGCCTATCCTAACTCGCTGGGTGCGATTAGTCAGGTCATCAGTAAAGAGTTTCAAAGCCTCCTAGTTTTAAAACTCCTCAACAATTAACGCCCCTGCTACGGGAAGAGCAATATTTTGTAAAAGGGTGATAGGGGGGAGGGGGGGTGGTGGCCGACAGGGTCCATATTGATCATTTACTTTTTTATACCACCTATGTAATACATATGGAATGCAATAAAGAATTGAGAATTGAAAAGGTGATGGGCAGTTGACATTAGGCTATTGTAACTTAGATAAATTACCAACTGACCCACAAAAAGTGAAAAATAAAAAACTTAACAAAAAAAATACTTACCGACTTCCAAAAAAAACACTACAAAGTGAGAAATAACTTTAATTTAGGAAGTCGGTGGCAAAAAACTAAAATACAGATCCAAAGACACCGACTTCGCTGCTATATGAACTTACTAAAGCCCTTTTTTAATTTTCTTTTTTTTTTAATCACTACTTGAAATCGGAATTTACCTGGATAAGCTTATAAGCTTTTACAGATACATTCCGGTTTCTTTTACCCCTCTTTTATACCTTTCCTAGGTATCATAATCAACCAATCGGTCAGTAGCTGGTTTACTAGGCATTAGGTTTATGGGAAGCAAATGCGAATGCGGAATGATGCGACCCTACAACTTTCTGGAGCATGACGTGATTTTGTGTGAAAATTTCGTTTCTATACAAAATAAACTCGTCATGAAGTAGACGATATAAAGTCAAAAAATATAATGTAGGCATTTTGTAATGTTTTAATTTTAAGGCTTCTATATACTAGCGCGACTTGTCACGCCAGTATGTAGAAGCCTTTATGGTCTATTAAATACCTACAGTGTGATTATATTATTTAGCATTATTAAACACTACTGACTGTGCCATCTTTCAATGACAATAGAGTGGTTGTGTTCCGAATTTCCGGAGGGAAGCCGGTAGGAATCGATTTATACGGTGCTTTCGCCCCTGCCGCCTATAACCTTTAGTAGGGGAACCCCCTTCAAGTATTGCATGCTGTTATGTGTTATCAAATTACTCATAATTACCTACTAAGAAATAGAGCGTGTTTGGTTGTAACATAGCTTAGCTTTAGCACTTAATCAAACTGGAGGTTCCATAGTTATGCTATTTTTGGAATGTGTGACAGACAGATATATTAAATTTTTGTACTAAAGGTAACAACTCTTTAAGTAGGTAGATAGTTTATGTGTGTTTATCTAGGCGATCTCATGGACGAAATGTACTAGCACGTATGTGTGAGGAGCTTTTAAATCCCTAATTGTTAGTTTAGCTCAACCAAAAACATTATATTTTTTCCTTAGAGACTGAGTGTTGTTTTTAGTATAAAGTTGTTTGATAAATAAGTAAATAAATTATGATTCAATATTCCTGTTATTTTTGTTACTAATGTTATAATATGTAAGCTGTTTATCATTTTAATGGTATGCAATCAAACTAAAATTAGTATGACACATTTTGAATGTTCTATCTTTGGCAAAAATCTTTTTAGTAAAATAAAATTTTCCTGGAAAATAAGCAGAGGAATTGATTTGTGTTTTATTACCACTAATAATATTGATTTGATGGAAGCTATGTAAAGCTATCTAAATTTACTACAGAAAATAAAGCTTCAAGAATTATTGTCTAAAAGAATAATCTACTTTGGTCATATGGCATTCTTGATAGTAATTGGGTGCAAGTGAAATAGTAAGCTAAATATTTAGCTTATGAGACCAAACCAACCAGTTGATGGCAATAGGCCCGCCCCTATTAAATGGAACTTAAACTTAACTGGCGAAATGTGGGTGAACTATACTCAATACTCACTACTTTTATTGCATTCCACATGTATGTAGATATTCTTAGGTGGTAAACTTATAATGAGATCATATGGACCCTGTTGGGCACAGCAAAATAAGTGAGTTAGGAGAGAGGAAGCATTTGTTATTATACAAACATTACTTAGCAAAACAACTGTATTAAAATAATGATGTAGGTATTTTGCAAGATACATAAAATACAAACAGGTTAAGAGTTGTAGGTACTATTAATTAATACAAACAAGTAAAATTTAAAGTTATGACTTTATAAGTCTATCACTTAGATACTCGTTTATCGAGTAGTAGCTTTTACTTAGCAAAAATTCTCTAAGTTTCTTCAAAAATATGTTAATTTTCTCTTCTTTTTTTATTGTTGCGGGTATTTTATTATATAATTTAATGGACATTACATATGGACTTTTAGAGTGCATTTTCAATCGAGAACTTGGTAAGTTTAGCCTAGATCGGTGTCTGAGTAGATGGTGTGTCTGAATGTCTTCACGTTTTGAATAAAACTCTTGATGTTTCCGCACGAATTTGCATGTTTCTAAAATGTATATACAGGGAAGGGTGGGCAGGGGGGTGTAACTATAGGTACACCTCTGCCTATCCCACCGGGGAATGCAGAAGTTATGTTAAAGTCAAAGTCAAAGTCAAAGTCAAAGTCAAAGTCAAAGTCAAACCATTTATTTCAAATAGGCACATAAGAGGCACTTTTGAACGTCAAAATTTACAAAAAAAATAGAATTGATTCTAGTTGCCCCTTCCAAAAGGTAGTTTCGTATGGAGAAGAATGGGCAAGAAACTCCACCGGTACTCTTTTAAAAATGTTTTACAATATTTTGTTTGATTACATTAATTATATGATTATATGTGAAGACGATGCACCTAGAATAAAATTACTATACCATAATAGGTAAAACGAATTAAAAACTAAGCAATGAAAAATAACTTAATTATTAGATAGATACGTGGTGTTCACATATTTACAAACATCATACAAGTATGTTTTTCTAAAAAAATAAGTCAGTGTGTGAGTATAGGTTAAACCTCACCTTCCGAAAGAAGCAGTCAGTGCTCTAGTTCTAACACGCAATTTCACCACTATTAGTAAGAACTTACCGAAAGCAGTCTTGATGCCAATCCTGGTTGAGTGCGGACACATAGTCGTCACCACCAATGTCATTCAAGCACCCCGCGCAACTAAGGGACTCTGAAAGTCATCATCAATGTCAAGAAAATGATCAATGGGATGAATAAATTAAACAGGATTGGTGAAGAATGGCAATTAACTACTGACAAGTACATCTCTTCTTCTTGTTTATTCTGTTTAACTTAGAAAAAATAAGTACCTATTAGGTATTAATGTAAATGATTCTTATTCTTATATCATCTCTCCGAAGACAACTAACTAACTTACTAACTTTACAAATAGTTCATAAGTACCTATACAATATTTTGTAGGAAACTTTATTTTATTTATTATTGGATTAAACATGCTGCAAAATTTTCGTAAATTAGTTACCACAGTAACTCTAGTCTAAATTATCCTATTCAATTTGTAGTTAGAAAAAAAGTATTAGTTATATAAAATGTTTCATATTTAGTTTTATTGATTCTAGGCTCAAGCCTCTCGGCAATTTTAACAGTAGTAAAATATTTACTTTAGTAATTAAAGTTATATTATAATTGATAATTATTGATAAATGAAAGTAGACTACAAAGGAAGACATAAAGTGTGTTGTATGCACTAAATTAACAATGGAAGAAGGGATCATTCTTATGAATAAAAAAATAATGCTTTTATGGTGATCAGAACCATAACTACAACAAATTAAGATCAATGTTATTTAAAACATGAATTTTAGAGGCCACTCTCGGCTTTGTTAATGCAAATAACCAGTTTAATAGTCACGTTAATTGTTATTTGTGGTTCTTGAATAAATTAAATTGGCTACCTGAGTCAAAGATCCTAATCTATTGGACTATTGTAAACCTTTATATTTTCTTAAATAGTTGCAGTTGAATGTAAAAAATATATACCTTTCTAATATATTGGTATATGACCAGGCAAAATATAAATTAAGATTTATCCTTCTACTTAGAACCTACGACGCGGAAATAAACACAGCTATTCAAAACTAGCTAAAGCTATTTCAGAATGATTTTTAAGTCTTATCTGTAAGCTTTTTCAATATAAATTCGACCTAAACGGATCAGCAGCAAGTTCAAGTTAAGTTACAAAAGGCGAGGCGCAGGACAAACAAAAGATAATTCATGATAACTTACAAGAATCGCCCACACATTCTCATGACAGGTTCTGCGCCCAAAACATGACTAAATATTTACTTTATACACTTCAATACTAGTTATATAGGTCACCAAAACTTACCTTTAGTATTCGGTCCCTCCATTTCATTTCAAAAAGTAATGTTTATTCATAAATTGTATGTTAAATCGCAAAGTTACATACTTGAGATTTCAATACTTGAGAATGACGTAAAAGATGTAAGATCAAATAACATGACACAACGGGAGGATGTTGCTAGTTTTTGACACAGCAGGGTAAAAAAGAAATAAAACTATTTGGCTCATGCTGATTCAATCTTATTCGATTTATTGCAGTTTATATTATAGCAAAATAAAGGTGCTGTAAAGCTCTACAACTATTATTTTAAGCAACAGCTTTGTAACAGAACTACTATTGTTAAGTTTTTATTTTTCATTCCTCTCAATACAAGTAAAATGTGGTAACACCACCACTATTTCAATTTTATAGCAAACAAAGGGACTTCTTGGCGGGAAAGTGAAGCGTCATGTTAGCAGTTTTGTTATATTTTCTAAAATTTGTGTTTAGCCGAATATTAATGTGTAATACTGGTGGATTATTAAGCATTAAGTGTTCGTGAACCTGCATTAATGTAGGCAAATGAAACAAAACAGTGTAACATCACTTTAAGTTCTCTCAAGAAGTCCGCGCGAGGTTTCAGTAAAGTGCCGCGTCTTTACTTAAACTCAAGGGGAGCGGGGCGGGATATCATCAATCATATTATCATCTTTATCATGCATTGAGTGGAGTTCATTTCATAATTATTTAAATAACTTTGTACTTGTTACCTAATTTTACATGACACTGGCTAAATGCACAAACCGTGCGAAGCCCAAAAGAAAAAAAAAAAAAAAAAAAAAAAAAAAAAAGCAAACAAAGGTCAAGGAAACATTTAAAAAAGTAAATAAACAAAAAATAGAAATAAACTTTTACTATTTTATTTTATTCGCTTAACTCAATGGTGTTTCTTAATCTCTTTTTCCTTTTCTAATTCCTTCTTGACCTTGTATTTATTGAACCTGACATTGACTTTGACTTTCACTTCGAGGCGTTTCAGAAGTTGCGACATTTCATCGTCATTAGATTCAGAGCTGTCCGAGTCTTCTTCTTTATCATCTTCTTTTTCTTCTGAGTCCTCTGGTTCAGGCTTTTCTTCTTCAGGAGATGAATCCTCTGGTGAGCCAGACCCATCTTCTTCAGAGTCCTCAGGTGGCGCAGGGGTATCCTCTACGCTGTCATCATCTTCTTGTAGATTTTCGAAGTCAATACCCGTTATTTCTTCGAACCATGATAGGTAAGGTCCCGGACGGATGAAACCTGGTAGAAATAAATATGTTTTAATACAGATCGCAGGAATTATAGGTAAGTGTACTCAACGAGATGGCTGACAACAAATCAAGTTACCAGCAGGCAAGCCAGAGTGGCAGCCGAAGTCTCCGCCTGCTACGAAGGAGGTTACTCCGACGAGAGTCGGAACGCCGTCGGAGCCAACATGCACCAATGGACCACCGCTGTCACCCTAGTAACAATAAAATAAGTAATTAAACAAAATAAAGGTAGAAGCCGTCGCAGAATGGATTATAACTTTCAGAATCGGGAGAATAAACAGCACTTTCACGTGTACAAAAGTGTTTGGGGCGCTACACATACTTGTTTGGGTCGGCATGATTCGGCACATAGCCGGGCAGCAAATTATAATCTTTTGCCGTACGGCCGTGCATTGCATTCAAAAAATGTGGCCAAGGTAAGGCGTAGATATTACCTGGCAAGTAGACTGTGAGGTAACGTTGTAGAATCGTGCGCAGATGGTGGTGTCAATGATGAGGCTGGTCCCAAATGTGGCAGCACACGAAAGGTTGGATATCGCACGTAGGTATGTCCATCTCAGCACCTCGGTTACGGATCCTAGAATATTAGGAGAAATTATTACACTATGAAAAAATTAAGCTGTTCTTCCAGTAGCGGCGATAGGTAGGCCTATGTTTTATTTTACCTATTTTTATAATAATAATAATAAACTATTTATTTTCAGGTTACAAAGACCCATAGACCACACCATACACACCTATTAGTATATAAATAACTACGATAATATGTATATTTGCGGTAATTTGCGTGCAATCCTTTACATCACCCTCAGTCGATAGCTCTTGTTTTTCATATCTGTACAAACTTACGCCACTGGGTTTTCGGTCAAGATTATTTTGTTTTCGTATTATCCTAATCAGATCTTAATTTAATTTAAAACCTATCTTCATTCTTCCAACCAAAATTATTGTGATTAATAAATCGTGCGAGGCGGAATTTAAGATTATTATCGCATCGCTGCATCGCAGTCACTGATAGCATTTGATGTATTTTTATACATAAACATACATACGTAATCAGCCTATAACGTTCCTACTGCTGGGACACAGGCCTCCTCTGTGTGAAAGGGAGTGGGCCGTAATCCACCACGCGGGCCCAATGCGGGTTGGTAGATGTCACATGTCTTCGAATTTTTTGGTTCTAGGACATTGTAAATGTCATAAAAACAAGTGAACAGAGTACTTAAATCTTAAATCACCCCGCTGTCTTATTCCAAACCTCGTGTCGCCTAGTTATGGTAACTGCTTGCTTCCATTACATACAATACTACAAGTAGACCGGCTCTTAAACCATTGTACTGCTCCAAGGACAGATAATAATAGTACAAAACGTGAGGAAAACTCTAAGATATTGTTGATATAAGGGATACTGACCCAACGTCCATGTTCTGCCATGTCCGCTGGCGTAGACCTGCTCATTGTCGTAGTCGCGGTACGCGTCAGCACGCGAATGTATGCGGATCGCCTTCAGCAATCCTGGGAGATGTCACGTCAGAATTAAACACAATACTAAGAGAGCACGACTGCTGAAGGAGCAAACATCAAGGACAAGACGAACAAAGTGTTACGAACAAGCAGGCGAAAACAACCAGACGGACCACCCGGGATATCTAGTTCACTGCTGCCTTAACATCTGCAAAGGCATCGCAGTGCATTAGCAATGCCGCTGTGTTCCACTCCTTTTTTGTTTGTATGATTAAATGGCAAGTAGTACCAAACTAGAAGCGCTCTTGATAGATGTCGTCCGGATATGGATCGATGTGAGAAGCGCTGGACTGGTCATTGTGGCGATGCTTGGGGTAGCTGGGAGGACCATGTTCAAAAATGGAAGTCTTTTGGCTGTATGTATGATGATGATGATCAGGAAACTATAGAAGAATACTCACTGCTGTAAACGAAGGGAAGCGGTACCTTCACAAGTGAGATATCGTGTGGCTGCACCAAGCTTGGCAAGTCGTCGTTGTACTGAGGGTGGTTGTAGTACTCCGTGGTCTCAAAGATGTACTCTGGGTCAGTAAGTGACACTACGCCTCCGCGGACTACTATAGTTACGCGGCTGTGGAAGAAATAAGGATTTTGATTGAACGCCCGAAAATTACAATGAGAAAGTTACGTTACCTACAGGTAGGGTTGCCATCCGTCCGAGTTTCCCCGGATTTTCCCTAGCTTAGAGGGCGTCCGGGGAGCGTCCGGAAGGGGTTTTAAAAAAGTGTCCGGGTATTAATTGGAAGATAAGCAATAAATAAAAACAAACCTTAGTTATTTTGATGATTTGATGTCAAAAAGAAGAGTGTTCCTAATTATTCTGTTACCAGATTACTTACGGTAATCTTCACTCTAGGTATTCTGATTACCTCAGAAAGAGAAGAGTCTAATTTTATTTGTTTTATTAGAAAATTTTATTTGTTACGCTGTAGTCGTCATTTCAATTTTTGTCTAACATTGTTAAAATAAAGCGCAAACAGGCTGTTTTAAATATTAATAAAAAATTCGAATTTTTATAAACTTTGTGTGCAAAAATATTTTTAGGGGTGTTTGGGGAAAAATCTCAATTTCACCTAAATATCACAATTTTGTAAATTTTTGTCTGGACAAAATGCAATTTAGGCAATGTAGCTTAGCCATGAGGTAATCTCTAATTTCTGGGGACAAATTAGAGATTACCTCATGGCCCATTGAACCCGGGCCTCTTCTTCTCTCAAGCAAGGGGTTGCTTGAGAGAAGAAGAGGCCCGGGTTCAATGCACAAAATTTCGTAGTTCCCAAGAGAATCTAACCATTCTACGATGAGCAGGATGAGCTCAGGTGAATAGTTCTAACTAGGTATGTAATATTTTGTAGAACGCTATAAAACGTAACACGTATCGCTCCTTACCCAGCAGTACAATGCGCAGCAGTGATGACCCATTCTTTAGACACGATGGATCCTCCACAGCTGCTCACGCCACCGATGGGGCTCACCATACGAAGGGCGGCATGGTGAGGGTGCTGGCCCGGCTGTGCCTCCCAGCCTGACACTATACGTGATCCCAACGGCGACGGTACTAGCGCCTCGGACTCTGGGAGGACAAGGAACTGTGATATTAATTTGTTTTCTAAGAGAAAAATGGCAGGCAGTACCTTAATCCATGTGAACGTCGACACGCCGCAAACGACAGAATGAAAATCAGTGGTGAACTTCCAGAGGTAGGTATTGGAGATTCACGTCTTTTGTGTGGTTTAACTTTTATGGAACTTACCGCGCTTGATTACATTCTCGATGAAGTCTGGTTCCACGTTTTTGTAACGTCCGGATACCTGAAAAGTATGAAGGCGTGTTAGAACCTAAAGCAATTCTTTATTTAAAGATGTCCAAAAGCTTGTTGTGACTCAATCTAAGAATAATTGTAAAGGTAACGCAGGAAGCATTACCTTATATAATACCTCATAGGGCCTGGATCGATGGTAGGTAAAGCATAAAAGTTAAAAATTAAAGAGGGCTTTCAAAAACTATCTTCTAAGTATTGTGATATCTTTACCTGAAGAACAGTCACCAGTAACAAAAGCAAGGCCGATTTCAGTAACATCTTAGATGCTACTGATGATTGCCGACAACGCGGCTACCATATTAACTTCCACTTATTATAGGAATAAGCTCCAATCACGGTAATTATTCAGATTAGAATCAATTAATTATCACGATAAGATAAGGATTAATTATTTGGTCTTTGTTAACATTTGCCGACAATTCGAACCGTGATAGTCATCCGTATCTAATCAACGATTTGGGAATAAAGTCACCAGAAATTCTAACGAAAATCTGCAGAAAGCAATTAAGGCAAACACACGATTTTAAATAAACGGAATGTACCTACTTACTTACCTACCTATTTGAAGAACGAATACGAATAAGCAGCACCCTAATTGCGTAACACAGTCTGAATCCGAATCGGAATGATTTTGAAGTATATTGCTAATCCATCGCTTCATATGTTGGAAAAAATTGTCTGCTCTACAACGTAAATAATGCAATGAATGATGTTGTACTGTCAAATTGAAACCGATTCCTACTGATAGTGTGTAACGCAATTAGCTAGCGGGCCTATGACGATTCTGAGTTAAATGTAATGTATTTTTACCCGATTGCGGCGAAGCCAAAAAAGGGGGGTTATGTGTTTGACCTGTACGTATGTATGTCCGTCCCTATGTTCCCTTGTAACTGCTAAACGGCTGAACCAATTTTGATGTATGATATGTCGTTAGATTTGTCATTATTGTGCGAGTGTCACTGAGTATAAGGTTTTTATTAAAAATCAAAATGGCAGATTTTTGGAGCCTAAAGGTGTGTTTTCGAAAAAAAATATCTTCCAGCCTATCGAGTGGGGTATCAAAATGAAGGGTTTTAAAAGGTGATTACAAACACATACATATGTTATATGTAATTTAAATGAGAAATGATAAAAAAAAACTATGCCGGCGAACTTTTGGAGTGAGTGAGTAAGAGGCCGTTATCACCTGATTATTAAGTGAGTAAATAACCTAATTCACCGTCTTATAATCCTAACTAAAAAGTGTAAAATAAAAAAGTTAATTAAAAAATCTAAGCTTTAATGCCGACCGCATTAAGGACGCCCTTGAGCAAAATAAGGGCTCCAACGTCTTTACAAGAGATCTGTCTATTGGTCAGAGAGAGCCAGCTTGCAAAACTGAAGACCGATGATGGTGGGATCGTATCCGCCAAACCTGAGCTCTTGGGAGAGATCAACAAATAACCCCTGTATCAATCTGGCAAACGACCCAAGAGCTAGATTGACCCGACACTACACTGAAGACATCCCGAACTTTAGCTTGTACGAGATTAGGATGGTTCTGAAGCAGCTAAAAAAAAACAAGGCGATGACGGAATTACGGCCGAGCTCCTGAAGGCCGGCGGAAAACCCGTTCTCAAGGTCCTCCAGAAGCTGTTTGATTTCGTCATACTCGAGAGCAAAACGCCACAGGCATAGAACAGAGGTGTGGTAATACTTTTCTTTAACAAGGGTGATAAGAATTATAGGCTCCTTAAGAATATAGGCCCATCTCACTTCTGAGCCATGCCTACAAGCTGTTTTCAAGAGTCATAACGAACCGTCTCGCGCGCAGGATTGACGACTTCCAGCCTCCCGAACAAGCCGCATTCCGTAAAAGCTTTAGCACAGTAGCCCACATACATACGCTGCGGCAGATTAAACAGAAGACCGAAGAGTATAACCTGCCTCTCTGCTTAGCGTCTGTGGACTACGAGAAAACCTTCGATTCGATCGAGACATGAGCTGTACTGCAGTCTGTTCAACGGTGCCAGATCGACTATCGGTACATCGAGGTGCTGAAGTGTCTGTACAAAAACGCCAGTAAGTAAGTCCGACTCCAGGACCCGAACTCGAAACCGATCCTTCTGCCGCGAGGTGTGAGGCAGGGAGACGTTATGTCTCCGAAACTGTTTACCGCTGCAATGGAGGATGTCTTCAAGGTTCTGGATTGGAAAGGGCTAGGCATCAACATCAATGGCGAGTACATCACTCACCTTCGGTTTGCCGACGATATACAGGGTTATTTTTAAGTCATCAATAACCTCCGAAGGGGTCATTGTACTCATCATTATGAACAATTTTTACTATGGGACCAAAACTGAAATCGCGAAAAAAAAACCGGCTGTTCCCTACATTTATGTTCGAATAATTTGTTAAAATGTAGTGAACAGCTGTTTTTTTTTTTGGCGATGTCATGGCTGAGACTATGGAAGACCTCAGTACAATACTCAATGACCTCAATAGAGCTTCCGAAAGAGTGGGTCTTAAAATGAACATGGATAAGACAAAGGTTATGTCAAATGCCCATGTAACACCCACTCTCATGAAAATCAAAGACGCTACACTCGAAGTTGTAGACGAGTATTTTTACCTCGGACAAACTGTCCAGTTAGCTAGGTCCAACTTCGAGAAAGAGGTCAATCGTCGAATCAGACTCGGCTGGGCAGCGTTTGGAAAGCTACGCAATATCTTCTCGTCCCACATACCGCAGTGTCTCAAGACGAAAGTCTTTGACCAGTGCGTGTTGCCAGTGATGACAATTATGGCACTGAAACGTGGTCGCTCACAATGGGCCTTATCAGAAGGCTAAAAGTCACCCAAAGGGCAATGGAGATGGCTATGCTTGGAGTTTCCCTGCGTGATCGAATCAGAAATGAAGAGATCCGCAAGCGAACCAAGGTAACCGACATAGCCCGAAGAATTGCCAAGCTTAAGTGGCAGAGGGCACATTGCTCGCAGAACTGATGGCCGATGGGGCCGAAAGGTTCTGGAGTGGCGACCGCGTACCGGAAGACATAGCGTTGGAAGGCTTCCTACAAGGTCGACTGATGACCTTGTGAGGGCCGCAGGTATCCGCTGGATGCGAGAAGCAGAGAACCGGTTGAAGTGGCAGTGCTTCGGGGAGGCCTATGTCCAGCAGTGGACGTCTTTCGGTTAAAATGATAAAGATGATGAAATAAAAAATCAAAAACCCAACTGCGTAAAAAGTGAACGAAAAAAAGATAAAAACAAGATTTTAAATATCTTTATACAGTCTCATGCAGTCGGAGGCATCTTCTTAACAATAACGACCGCTTGCCTCCGACTGCATGGGATTGTTTATAGTTTATAATAAATCTTATAATCTATCTTTTTTTAAGTTCACTTTTCACGCAATCAGGTTTTTGATTTTTAAATTAACTTTTTTCTAGAATATGGTCAAGCTTACAGCAAAGTAAAGCATAATGAAACGGTTAAAAAAAGTTCTATCTTTTTATTTATCCTAAGCAATGACCTGAAAATCTTGAGAAGTCAACGTCCCAAATATAATTAAAACCACGATTAAAACTAATTTTAAACCTACTTATTACGACTTAAACTCCGGTATCCGTCAGGGATCAATCGTTGATCCCTTTCCTACTGTTTATATATTTTTTTATGAGCCGTGTCTGTAGCCGATTTAGCTATCTATGCTTCCAGATATCCATCCATATTCCTTGCACGGTAGGTCTGCTAGCTTAAAATAATACCTACTTGCATACCTACACATTCTGGGAGGTACCTACAAATTTCATTAATGTATTGTAAATAATTTTAATATTTTTACGTTTTCGAATTCGCTACCTATCGGCGGGAATGTCCCGATCTACGATCGTTAGCAAGTGACCTAATGAAGATATCCGTACAATCACCAAAAAATATCTTAGATATTTCCGTATTTTCCGACTGTGCAGATATTACTTTTATTTTATCACCTCCCTGATTAGTACAGTGAAAATTACGCGGATGTAATAAATAATGGGAAAAACTAACGCTCGTTATTAGAGGTAAGTTGTTATTTGATAATCAAAACATAATCTATGATTAGGTACTATCAAATTTTGCTATTCGGCTGTGATCATAGAGATTGTTATCAAAATGACTCGTGACTAATTTCTAGGTAGGTATATGCTACCTATAGATACCACAATGAATTCGTGATTTTCGTCTACTATTCTGTCTTTACGAGCTATTTTATGCCAGTGTCTACTTAGGAGTTACTTTAGGATTTTTACCATCTTTACCTACATATCGAGACTCATCCGTGCCTCGGAAAACATGTTAAGCAATTGGTCCCGGCTGTCATTCGTGGATCTTTGACAGTCATTAGGGGTAGTCAGAAGCCCAGAAGCCTGAAAGTCTGGCAACCAGTCTTACCAAGGGGTATCGTAAATTACCCAGTTACTGCCATGGGTTGTGGAGGTCAGATAGACAGTCGCTCCATGTAAAATACTGGTATTCAGCTGCATCCGGTTAGTGTGGAAGCCGACCCCAACATAGTTGGGAAAACGTTCGGCAGATTGATTGACTTATATTGTATTATAGGTACCCTACTGATGTTGTTTTATAGTTGATTAACTCAAGCAATAAGATTTTTCATACAAACGGAATCCACCCTATTCGGCCCACACTTTCAGTGCCGGGAGCCCTCCAGGGGCCCAAGTCTGCTATTTTTATAAATTCAGTCATTCCAACACGATCCCATTGTCATGCCATTGTCATTTTGCTAAAAGTTCGTAATCTGGTAAATTCATAATGGTCGATCGTTGGTCGGTCAATGTTCTCGTAATATAATTGTGTTATTATAATAGCATTGTCGTATTGCCATTAATATAAAACTCATTAGTAGAAATGTCATTCATTTGTCATTATGTACGAGATTACCAATATATGCAATTTCTTTCAATGTAGTGTCAGTGGCCGATCATTGGAAAGTCATAATGACGCCATTATAATAGTAGATTACCAAACTTGGCAAAATCTACAATTATGAAATCAATAATCGACCATTCTGACACTATTGTAATAGCAGACTTGAGGCCCAGGGAGTGTTCACTCAAGTCGCATAATTATGGGATGCCAGGACCACTCGCGGAGGGCTCATTTTAAATATCCGTTTTTCTTAGCGAATACAGCATTATAAACTGTGAAAATAATATCAGTAGTATATTTTAGCAAGATTTAATAGGTGTAGGTACTCGTTGGTTTTCAAATACAAGCATTTTTATTTTTATTCATGTTTATTTTTAGGGTTCCGTACCCAAAGGGTAAAACGGGAACCCTATTACTAAGGCTCCGCCGCCACGCCGCACACTGGTCCCGAATGATAAAAAAGTGGACATTAAGAAATTTTTGACAGAAGGTCAACGGATTCGGCTGATTTTTTTTTTGTAGACAGCTGATGCAATTACAAATCACTTTTATAGATTGAGTTTTTGCCAAATAAGCCGTATTTTCAGAGAAAAAAAATATTGAAATATTTTTTGTATGAAAGAAATCCTAATTTTGTCTTTATCTTCCAAGATTCAAACGTATTCAAAATAAAACTTAGCGCAGCTTGTAGAGGTGCTAATTGCTCACCACTTTGTCATAGACACTCTTCTGCGATTTTGTGCTCCTTTTGAGTTACAGGCACTTTAAATATTTTTTGTATAAAAAAATTCTAATTTTGTCTTTATCTTCCAAGATTCAAACGTATTCAAAATAAAACTTAGCGCAGCTTGTAGAAGGGCTAATTGCTCACCACTTTGTCATAGACACTCTTCTGCGATTTTGTGCTCCTTTTGAGTTACAGGCACTTTAAATATTTTTTGTATAAAAAAATTCTAATTTTGTCTTTATCTTCCAAGATTCAAACGTATTCAAAATAAAACTTAGCGCAGCTTGTAGAGGGGTTAATTGTTCATCACTTTGCCATAGACACTCAATTGCGATTTTGTGCTCCTTTTCAGTTACAGGCACTTTAAATTTTTCGTTGTCGGATGAGCTTTACTAGTTTTTTGTAGACAGCTGATACAATTACAAGTAACTTTTAAAGATGTATTTTTTGTTAAATAAGCCGTATTTTCAGAGTTAAAAAATTAATTCAGGCGGATTAGAAATAATCTTGTTAAAGATAGACTAAGATGTAATAACATTTTCTTCATTAATAAGTAACTCTTATAAATGTCTTTCTATTAAAAAAAGTCTTATTTTAAATATATCAAATAAACAACTTGGATATCTCAAAACGTGTACAGACATGTTCAGGTACAGGTAATTTATTGTGTGACTCATATTCAGATTATAAGCATTTTTTGGTAATGAGTCATTGCTTAATTAGCCGATTACTTACAATTTGGGCTATATTTGGTCATCTAACGCTAGTGAATGCGTCGGAAACGCTGAATGATAAAAAGGTATAAATTGCAATTAAAACTTTTCCTTCGTACTTTAACGGGCTTAGGACCGTCAAAATACAAACCTATATAATAATATAGGTTGAATACGTTTGAATCTTGGAAGATAAAGACAAAATTAGGATTTTTTCATACAAAAAATATTTAAAGTGCATGTAACTCAAAAGGAGCACAAAATCGCAGAAGAGTGTCTATGACAAAGTGGTGAGCAATTAGCCCTTCTACAAGCTGCGCTAAGTTTTATTTTGAATACGTTTGAATCTTGGAAGATAAAGACAAAATTAGAATTTTTTTATACAAAAAATATTTAAAGTGCCTGTAACTCAAAAGGAGCACAAAATCGCAGAAGAGTGTCTATGACAAAGTGGTGAGCAATTAGCACCTCTACAAGCTGCGCTAAGTTTTATTTTGAATACGTTTGAATCTTGGAAGATAAAGACAAAATTAGGATTTCTTTCATACAAAAAATATTTCAATATTTTTTTTCTCTGAAAATACGGCTTATTTGGCAAAAACTCAATAAAAGTGATTTGTAATTGCATCAGCTGTCTACAAAAAAAAAATTAGCCGAATCCGTTGACCTTCTGTCAAAAATTTCTTAATGTCCACTTTTTTATCATTCGGGACCAGTGTGCGCCGCCCGTCTGTCTGTCTGTGTCTGTCCGTCTGTCTGTCTGTCCGTCTATCACCAGGCTGTATCTCATGAACCGTGATAGTTAGACAGTTGAAATTTTCCCAGATAATGTATTTTTGTTGCCGCTATAACAACAAATACTAAAAACCGGCCAAGGGCGAGTCGGACTCGCGCACGAAGGGTTCCGTATCATTATCTATAAAAACGGCAAAAAAATCACGTTTGTTGTATGGGAGCCCCCCTTAAATATTTGTTTTATTTTAATTTAATTACTGATTTTTAAAGTGAATATATAACTAAATATTCTGTGAATATTTCAAGTGTCTACCTGTTACCGTTATTAATATCGAGCAAAAACGAGCAAAAAAATCACGTTTGTTGTATGGGAGCCCCCTTAAATATTTATGTTATTCTGGTTTTTAGTATTTGTTGCTATAGAGGCAACAGAAATACATCATCTGTGAAAATTTCAACTGTCTAACTATCACAGTTCATGAGATACAACCTGGTGACAGACGGACAGACAGACAGACAGACGGCGGAGCCTTAGTAATAGGGTTCCCGTTTTACCCTTTGGGTACGGAACCCTAAAAACAGAATAAAATAAATATTTAAGTGGGCTCCCATACAACAAGCGTGATTTTTAGGGTTCCGTACCGAAAGGTTAAAAGGGGAACCCTATTACTAAGGTTCCGCCGTCTGTCTGTCTGTCCGTCTGTCACCAGGCTGTATCTCATGAACCGTGATAGTTAGGGGTGAATTTCAACAAGAGATTTTTATGTGTCATTTCGGTGGATTTTTTTTATTTCAATGCTATCTACATATTTTTAGTGACAAATAAAACTTTAGCATATTTTATAACATTGTGCGTGAGTGGACATCAAATTTCATCAAAACTTACATAAACATTTAAGGATGAATTTTAAGAGTCCACTGAAATGAAAAGTGTCTACCGAAATGATAAAAATTACCACCGAAATGATAGACTGTGCACCGGAATGAAATAAATCCACCGAAATGATACAGATAAGAACAACCGTGCCGGGCAGCCAGGGTTCCGTACTTTGTTAGGTTTGATTTCCACAAATTTTAGATAAACACTGAGACAGGACAGTATATACGAGACAGCAGTATTCGTTAGATTGAACTTGCATTTGTTTCAAACGCTCAGATCAAAGTGGCGCAATGATATATGTGCTATTCCACACAAAACTGAGCTCTATTCAAAAAGCTTTTTAGGAATGGGTCCTAAATTATACAATAAGCTGCCCATTGCAATAAAAGATGTTGGCAGGCTCTTCTAAACTTATTAGTCGCTAAAATATATTATACAGTCAATGAGTACTTAGAAGATGTATTTTAATTTCTTTGACTTTATTTTTATTACAACTTTAATCCAAATATGTAATTAATTGAAATTGACGTAATAATATAATTGGAAATTGACATATTAATATATATTTATAAATTGACATAATAATACAATTAGTAATTATAATTTGAATATTTGTACGCCGCTGCCGGCAAGACATAGCGATCATTTTTAGAAACATTGACATCAGTACCTTTATATTTTTTTCACCTATGATCTACAAATAAAATGATTTGATATGATTTGATGTTATGCTTTAAAAATTAGGGTCAGTGGGTCAACTGTTTATTATATTAACAGATCATTATATCAAATAAAATTATAGATTTATTTGTTAATTTAGAAATTTTGTAATTATATCAAATATTATTTACTCATAATAAATGATATAAAAATAAAGGTAAGTGACTTATAATGAAGGTAAACCCTCGAAATAATTATTTTGTTGACAATTAGTAGGTAATAATCTACACTGTGGTGACTCAGAAACTCATCACATTATCGTTGAGCCGAACAAATATGTATCTAAAGTATATAGTTACATGTACTAACTACATAGATATATGTATATATTATATATCTTAAATACAAATATTACACAACAAATACACCCGAATAATCTAATCTACACTCTAGGTAAAAGTACATTACAAAACTATGACTTTGTATTTGACACAAGGATCCCTAAAACTTTATGGTTTTATCATTTCGGAGATTCATTTCATTCCGGTGGACTGTAATTGGTATAACAGTCCACCGAATCCACTGAAATGATAACACTGGGATGATAAAATAGAGGTTAGTTCTACATTTAACTCCGAAATGATAAAATTATGATAAGAATGAAAATTATTAAAAAAATATGAACACTACTCAAACGAAACAGTACTTACGGCGAATTTAATACACAATTTTGAAACAAATTAAACGAATCTAGCACAAGTTATAATAGCCACCGAAATGAAACTATTTTTGTCCCCATATTACTCAAAGTCAAAGTCAAAGTCAAACCATTTATTTCAAATAGGCACATAAGAGGCACTTTTGAACGTCAAAATTTACAAAAAAAATAGAATTGATTCTAGTTGCCCCTTCCAAAATGTAGTTTCGTATGGAGAAGAATGGGCAAGAAACTCCACCGGTACTCTTTTAAAAATGTTTTACAATATTTTGTTTGATTACATTAATTATATGATTATATGTGAAGACGATGCACCTAGAATAAAATTACTATACCATAATAGGTAAAACGAATTAAAAACTAAGCATTGAAAAATAACTTAATTATTAGATAGATACATGGTGTTCACATATTTACAAACATCATAAAAGTATGTTTTTCTAAAAAAAGTAAAAAAATAAGTCAGTGTGTGAGTATAGGTTATCACAGAATGTAAAATCAATATCATAAAAATAACAGATTTTACCATAAAAATAGCAATCAGTTTGATTTTGTCTAGACTCTAGATTGTCCTATGGAGCTGGACCAGCACGTTTCCAAGCATTCCTGTCCTGGATATAATCCTCTAACTTGTAATATGCTTGTTTACAAAGTGTACTTTTAATATGTGTTTTAAATTTTCTCTCATTTAATTTCAATATATCACAAGGTATTTTGTTGTAACATTTAACACAGTACCCCATAAAAGATTTATGTACTTTAGATAATCTGAAAAATGGTTGATCTATTTTATCTTTATTTCTAGTATTAAAATTATGTGTATCGCTTATCTTGTTAAAAATATGTAGATTTTTCCTTACATACATAATATTTTCATAAATGAATTGGCAAGGTACCGTCATAAGGTACTGAAATGATAAACTTACTTTTTTGGCGGGAAACCGCAAGACGCCCAACGTCTTGCGGTTTACCGGTGCATTCACGCCGAGAGCTTGAGCCGGACTGATCCGAAGTGAGGAAAGGTGAGAGGGGCGTAACAACGCAATGTTGACATGGCTATTCTACTAAAACTTACTGTCCTCTGAAATGATAACTTTTTTCCAGACAAAAGTTGACTGCCTGTCTAATCCATGAGAAAGAAGATAAACAAACAAATATAGTTTTATTTGATCGAATATATTATAATTTAATGATAAGAAAATCCATATTACGAATGTATTTGCAGGGGAAGTTATTTTATGAGCGGAATTGGGTTCAGGACAGGCCACCGTGATGATAAAATAACACTTTGTAATTTTTTTTATGGTATATTAGAGGGTAGAAATTAATGATTTTTTTTTGTCAAGGTAGAGAAGTACTTACGTTGTTGAGAAAAATATATTAAATTAAAAAACCGGCCAAGTGCGAGTCAGACTTCGCACGAAGGGTTCCGTACCGTACCATTATCTATAAAAACGGCAAAAAAATCACGTTTGTCAACAAACGTGATTTTTTTGCCTGATCTCCGAATTCCTTGAAGATAAAATTCTACAAAAAATTGAGCAGATGTGCCTTTTTTTTCTGATTCTAAATATGTATATAACTCAATTTAAGAAAAATGTTAGTTGTGCCCTTCTGTCGTACGACGGCATTACAGAAATCAATCATCTGTGAACATTTCAACTGTCTAAGGATGAATTGCCCAAGCAAAAAAAATACACGGCAAGCCTGAGAACGGTAGTGCAATGTGCTGATGTTTAGGGTTCCGTACCCAAAGGGTAAAACGGGAACCCTATTAGTAAGGCTCCGCCGTCTGTCTGTCTGTCTGTCTGTCCGTCTGTCACCAGGCTGTATCTCATGAACCGTGATAGTTAGACAGTTGAAATTTTCACAGATGATGTATTTATGTTGCCGCTGTAACAAAAAATACTAAAAAACAGAATAAAATAAATATTTAAGGGGGCTCCCATACAACAAACGTGATTTTTTTGCTCGTTTTTGCCTGATATTGATAACGGTAACAGGTAGACGCTTGAAATGTTCACAGAATATTTTGTTATATCTTCACTTTAAAAATCAATAATTAAATTAAAATAAAACAAATATTTAAGGGGGGCTCCCATACAACAAACGTGATTTTTTTGCCATTTTTATAGATAATGGTACGGAACCCTTCGTGCGCGAGTCCGACACGCACTTGGCCGGTTTTATAGATAATGGTACGGAACCCTTCGTGCGCGAGTCCGACTCGGACTTGGCCGGTTTTTTCATTAATTGCTTGCTATGTTATGTATGGCGGCATGGCGTACCTATGAGCTCTACGAAAAGTGGGTATGGAGTCGAAATTCTGTTAGAGGTCGAATTTACAAAAATCCCTTCTAAAATTAGTTGTGCTTGCCTACAATATAAAAGGAACGATTGTGTGTGTTTGAAGTATCATCCGAGGACATGCGTATGAATACACAAGGCACGACCGAGGACCTTTTCAAAGCGAGGACCTTTTCGAGGATCCTCGGTTTGACTTGACTAAAGATTCGTATTCTGCAAGCGATTTTGAGTCTTTCTGTACACTTAATACGAAAAAGTTATCTGAATCTCGGTTTGATCAAAATTATTCATAATCTTACACACGCATTGTGTATGCACCAGGTGGCGCCACTGTCGCCTCATACACAGCCTCTTTACACTTACTTCACGTTTATTGTATTATCCGAGGACCTATGTGTTAACTTTAACACAAAAGACCTCGGTTAGGTAGCTTTTCCAGACAGTGTGTATTCTAGTCCTCGTTTTGACAGTTTTCGTTGTGTGTAGGAAACGAGCTAAGTGCTATCATTTAAATAAAGATATGGAGGAGAAAAATGAAGGTAGATTGAATCCTTAACAAATCGTTAGTAGCTACTAGGTGCACGAGGAATAAGGAGGTTTCTTCTTCAATATGTGCTAAGTAGCTAGGTCTGCTTAGATTACACAACATTATGATTTGCACCATAAAATGTTGTACGTCATGGGAGCTGAATACGTGTGCTCTTCATGAAGAATCTAAAGTAGAAATGCCTTCTTAGGTGAAATGTCGGCAGCAAGATTTGAAACAAACAAAAAGTACAAATAATTAAAGAACGTGAATTTACTAAAGGAAATAACATAAACTTACTTAAATAGGAGTAGGTTTATTTTAAAATGAAACAAATGATTTAACTAACTTTTACCAATGATCTACTTACTGAAATAATAATCAAGTTGCAGCAACATCTTAAATAAATAATCATTTTGTTTCTCTTCCACAAAGGTGCCTTAAAACTCTTAGAGAAAACTTAGCCTAGACTCAAACAAAACGATTTATAGAAACCACGACTAAAAGAGATTGACAACATTTGGGCTAAAAACTTAACATAACATTACATTACACAATGCACAGAGATCAAAATTATTGGGAAGCATGAAAGCTTAATAACAGCTATAAAATTACTAAAGATAAATAAATTATTCGTGTCAACGGCCCGTCAAATTCAAAATTGATTGCTTTTTTCGTTAATTATAAATTTAGAATTATGGAAACTAATAGGTGAAACCGGCCTATTGCGGGTCGGACAACGCACAATGAAGGGTTTCGTAGTTGGGATGAATTTATCAAAAAAACAAACTTAACGTTGTAGTTTAAAAACATGTTGTCCCTTAAATCGATTTAAGTCACGGTCAATTCTCGAACTGCAAATGTAAGTTGGCCGACTATTGCTTGTTAACTTGTAAAGCCTACTTAGCTGTCATAGTTTACCTTTTAACTTCGTTATATCTACTACTGCCATGTTTTTTTTTCACATATATATAAGCAACTATTTAGCTTGCAAAGAAACAAATACTTGACTCTAACAAAAATGTGCAGTTTAAAGCTTTGCGCAAACGAATGAACGAATCCTGGAATCGAAAAATAGGTTGCACAGACTCGCAATATTTTTGAACGATACCCAACACCATGGGATAGACAAGAAAAAAAATATCATCCCTACTTTACGTGCAAGGGATGTATGTACCCTTGTAAGATATTATTGTACCACATTGTTGGCGTGATAAATATTAACACCCATGCCAAATTACAGCTGTCTAGTACTAAGAGTCTTTGAGCTAAATGATAAATTGGGTTTAGGTTTGTACAAACACTTTTACACGTAAATCAATTTTTTTTAAACTAAATGAGGTCGGCGTTTTCTATCTGACTACTCTGATATGAAAGGCCAAAACAAACTCAGAGGTTACAGATCATGTGAAGGCCACGTAGATTAGTGTCTGAAATGGTCTTTTGATGAAAGAACCACACAGATTGAGTGGACCTGTCCAGTCAGTGCACGCATTTGTCAGTAGTCGTGCAGTTCAAATCAGAACTTAGGGAGCATAACGTTTCAACAAAAATACCAAAGAAAGGACATTTGGGTAGGCCGTAAAAAATACTCAAACTGCCAGACCATGATAAAAACTAACTGAGAAAAAAAACCGGCCAAGTGCGAGTCGGACTCCCGCACGAAGGGCTCCGTACCATTATCTATAAAAACGGCAAAAAAATCACGTTTGTTGTATGGGAGCCCCCTTAAATATTTGTTTTATTTTAATTTAATTATTTATTTTTAAAGTGAATATATGTATAACTAAATATTCTGTGAATATTTCAAGCGTCTACCTTTTGCCGCTATCAATGTCGAGCAAAAACGACCACAAATATCACGTTTGTTGTCCCATCAACAAACGTGATATTTGTGGTCGTTTTTGGCCCCCTTAAATATTTATTTTATTCTGTTTTTTAGTATTTGTTATTATAGCGGCAACAGAAATACATCATCTGTGAAAATTTCAATTTCAACTGTCTAGCTATCACGGTTCATGAGATACAGCCTGGTGACAGACGGACAGACAGATGGCGGAGCCTTAGTAATAGGGTTCCCGTTTTACCCTTTGGGTACGGAACCCTAAAAACAAAAATAAACAGCTTAGACAAGCTAGCCGCGGACAGATAGACACACTTTGAGACAGACAGACAGACAGACACGGGGAAACTATAAAGGTTACTTGTTGACTACGGAACCCTAAAAAGGATTAATTGTTGTATCATCCATCAGTATATTGTGTTAATAGACATTAAACGTAAATTAGTAAAGTAACTCAGTGTGTCTTATAGTCTCCCCTCTCTCGCTCACTAATCAGTCGCCTCGCAAGTGACACGTCGCGTGTAAAAAGCACAAAGCAAAGTAATATTTCAGATCCAAATGATGCGTTCTAAACGTTGTTACTAAACCAATCTTTTGAATCAATGCAATGATCCGGGGGTCTACTTGAAGCGATAATTCGAAGTATCGGCCGAATTTTCGTCCGTTTCTTGACTTCCAAAGTTTCCTTTTTGACTTTGAGTCCTTACCCGACTTTAATTGACATTATTGACTTATCTCTTTGACTGTAATTTTTTTCGTTGTAGTCAGAAAACGGCCGAACGTTCGGTGATACTTCGGATTTATCTTTGGAGTAGACCCCGGGATCAGTGAGTCGTTACCGTAAAGGGTTACACACACCTTTCGTAAATGTATATTTTGTATCCTTTGAGCCAATGATCTAAATGAAACATAGTGTTTCGGATCATTTCAGTAGTCCAGATGTAAATGTTCCAATTGCAAAATTGATAACTTTTTTTTTTTTTTTTTGTTCACGGACTAATGAATGATAACCTAAACCGATTTCCAAAAGAATGTACAACGTGTAGTTTTAGCATTTGTACGGATAGGGAACACCAACATATTTTGTATAAAAGTATAATTGTAACATTATCACAAGCCGCTATTCATAGCAGTAAATGTAATAATAATAAACGCAATAGAAAACATGTAACGGGTTGGAACAAACACGTTCAGGAAGCGCACAGGGATGCCAAACTTAGGTTTCAAACCTGGGTTTCGCATAATAGACCAAGGGACGGTAAATTGTATGAAGAAATGAGTGAGAGTCGAAAGGTATTTAAAAGAAAACTGAAATGGTGTCAAGATAATAGTGAGCAAATAAAAATGGACATTATAGCCGAGCATCGTTCGGCTAAGAACTTTAGTGATTTTTGGAAAGCAACTAACAAGCTGAATCCTAGGTCTGGCCTTCCTGTGAGCGTGGGGGGTGTTAGTGACAGCGGAGATATAGTCGAGTTATTTAAAAAACACTTTGCAGTGAAGTCTCCACTGGGTCCCTCGGGAGCGGTGCCGGATGCTGTGCCTGTTGTGGCCGGTGATTTGTTCACTGTATCTGCCAAGCAAGTCGCCGACATCATAGGTAAAATGTCCAGAGGCAAATCGCCAGGTCATGACGGGCTCAGCATTGAGCACTTGAGGTATGCAGGGGTCCATCTTCCTCGTGTTCTTGCGATGGTTTTTACACTGTGCCTGAGTCACTCATACTTGCACACGGAGCTAATGAAAACCATAGTTGTGCCTATTGTCAAAAACAAAACCGGAGACTTGTCTGACATGGGAAATTACCGGCCAATATCTTTGGCTACGGTGGTGGCTAAGGTGCTGGACAGTTTGCTTGACTCTGAACTGGAGGGACAACTCCATATTCATGACGCTCAGTTCGGCTTCCGAAGCGGACTATCCACAGAAAGCGCTATAGGTACTTAGTCTCAAGCACACTTTGCAGTACTTCACAGGGAGGCGTACACCTGTGTATGCATGTTTCTTCGACCTCTCTAAAGCTTTCGACCTAGTTTCTTACGATATTTTATGGCAAAAATTAAAGCTTACGAACGTGCATGCACAGGTGCAGCGCCTCTTCCAGTTTTGGTACGGTAATCAGACAAACAGCGTCAGATGGGCTAACAGCCTCTCCAACTCGTACAGGTTGGAGTGCGGGGTGAGGCAGGGTGGTTTGAGTTCACCGAAGCTCTTCAACTTGTACGTAAACGAGCTTATGGTTGGGCTCAGCAGTACTCGTGTCGGCTGCTCGGTTGACAATGTTTGTGTAAACAATATCAGCTACGCGGACGACATGGTGCTGCTGGGTCCAACAATAAGTGCATTAAGAAGGCTGTTGGCCGTTTGTGAAAACTACGCAAGTCAACATGGTCTTTTATACAATTGTCAGAAAAGTAAATTTTTGGTCTTCAAGGCCTTCGGTAAAGGTCCATCCAGTGTGCCTCCAATTCGACTGAATGGAGTAGAGCTCAGTCGAGTGTATCATTTTAAATATCTAGGACAATACCTTACTGAGGGCCTTGACATGGATATATCGCCCTGCGCTCCCTTTCAATATCAAATGGATATTGAAAGGGAGCGCAGGGCGCTGGCGGTCAGAAATAATATGTTGGCGCGCAGGTTTGCTCGTTGCAGTTCACAGGCAAATCACCCTGTTTAAAGCATACTGCCAAACATTTTACACGAGTAGCATGTGGACCACATATACTCAGAGATCGCTCAGTGCCTTGCGAGTCCAATATAATAATAGATTTCTAGGATGTTGTTGGGGCTTCCACGTTTCTGTAGTGCTTCGAACATGTTTGCGGAAGCTAGGGTTGATGGCTTTCACGCCATCAGACGTAAAAGAACTGCTTCATTATTGAGCAGGTTGCGCGGTAGTTCTAACAACATCTTGCAGGTTATTGCGGAGAAATTCGATTCTCCAATTATGAAGGCGTTCGTCCGGGTTTTGATCGAATAACCTCTTAGTAGGATATTCGATCGAAACCAAAATGAATTCATCCTAAATGTATTTTTCAATTTATAATGTTTTTCTATTTTTGCTGTTCTTACTATCATAGTGTATAAGTCAGTGTTACTAACAAAGTGGACTAAATGTCTGAAAATAAAGAATTTGATGATGATTTAAACCACAATCCTTCACTTTTGAGTAATACGGCTAAATACCGATATTGAACAATATTTTTTCTCCCTTCTGTTTACGTTAAAAACAACGTAAAATATAATCACGTTGCTTTCGGCTCTCTTTGATAATCCATTAGAAGCGCCAGCGAACGTATGGACATCGACTCGTCCTCGCTTGGTACTTCATTTTAGAAAATGTGTGTAAGAAATAAATCTGAACATATTAATAAATTATCTTGCACGTAAATTATTTTAGGTAGGTAGATTTTCCATGTCCTCGCTTTGTACAAGTTCTACGCGAAAAACTGTCCTCGGTTTGGTGCTAGAAAGTCTAACACAGGGTCCGCACTTTGTACAAGACATAAGAAATATTGTGTAAAAATACGTCCTCGGAAGGGTGTCGCAGGGCTTAGAATAGAATAGAATAGAATAGAATAGCATTTATTTGCTTAAATAAGGAGTCCTCGATTGGCCTACACAAAGTCCTCGTATGTGCATCGCTGGTCACATTTAGCTGTGTATTTCTGGTCCTGGGTATGATAGCCGCAATTCATACAAAAAAATATTGAGATAGCATAATTCCAATAATTAAGCTCATCACTATAGATTTACTCACCTGTCTATTTCTATCTTATTCAAAAAGGCCAACGAGGTATTTAAACCAGTTTTTTGGAGGATCCTCGGTTCGGTCAAGAAGTAACAAGGTCCTCGTAAGGGTGTCTGTACAAACAGGGGTGTGTGTGTGTGTGTGTGTGTGCGTAATTTCACGTTCCTAGTCCCAGTGTACACTGATAGGTTGGTACCTATATCAGTCATTGAGAGTTTCTCCTATTAGGTTTATAGGCTTATTTGTGTGATGCCTTGTCATACAATGATTAACTAGTTATGAGGAGGTTATGAGGGATTTTCCTCATAGCTAACATCACAGTATTCCCCGAAGGGAAAAGGCAGAGGTGTATTCTTCACCCACATTTCTATCATATAATTTGTCAACCGTAAGGTAATAAGAACTCTGAGTGTCCATTATCACCTTAGGTGTAATAATCTTGGGCAAGCCACAATTGTGGCGATAAGTCCCCTCTTTGAGGAGTGGCTACAGAGGCGCCACGGCGTCCTCACCTTCCGCCTGACGCAGGTCCTCACCGGACACGGATGTTTCAGGAGGTTCCTGTTTAGGATTAAGCGGGAGGAAACGCCCGGGTGTCACCACTGTGTGGATCGCCCGGAGGACACGGTGGAGCATACGGTGGAGGTCTGCCCTGCTTGGGCGGAGTACACCGTGTCCTCACGGCAGCGATCGGTGGCGGTGATCTCTCGTGTCCGGCCCTGGTTCAGGCCATGGTTCGGGGCGAGAGTGCATGGGAGGCCGTCACCTCCTTCTGCGAAACAGTAATGCTTGCGAAGGAGGATGCGGAACGCGTGAGGGAAAGGCAAAATCAACGCCCTCGCGCCCCTAGTCGCCGCAGGAGACGCCCCGGGCGTCGGGAATCGCAGGTCGATTCCCGGCCACCGCAGGCGCGGGCTTGCGGACGGTGAGCGATGGGTAGCTCGCCGTCCGATAAGGACCGAGCCCGGGTCGACGGCGCGTTGTGTTCCACGCGCGCCTCAAAGAGACGTCAGCACCAATTGACGGGGTCCGAAAGGGCCAATGCCTGCCAGGGTTACGAGCCTGTCCGAAAGGGATATCGTGGCCCTGGCACACAGGCATCTGAAGGAACACGGGTGGGTTTTAGTCAGTAAAAGTCTGACACTCCCTCCTCTGACGCTCCACCCAGAGCGGGAGAAGTTATTTGATAATTTACCACCCAAAAAAAAAAAAAGGTGTAATAATCTAATTATATTGCCACATTTAGTTTTTGCAGTTAATTTCTATGAGGAAATTTAATTACTTGCGTTTCTTGTCAAAACCAGAAGCCCTATTATCATCGATGTGTAATGATATAAATCATTAGAGTGTCACGATAACAATCGGAACAATGTTTTTTAATTAATTTTCGATTTTACTGATTTGAAAGGCGCCGTCATACCTGGGGCCTTCACAAGGTCATCGGTCCACATTGTAGGAGGCCTTCCAACGCTACGTCGCGCGTCGTCTTCCGGTACGCGGCCGCCACTCGCAGGACTTTTCGGCCCCATCGGTCATCAGTTTTGCGAGCAATGTGCCCTCTGCCACTTAAGCTTGGCAATTCTTCGGGCTATGTCGGTTACCTTGGTTCGCCTGCGGATCTCGTCATTTCCGATCTGATCATTCGATCACGTAGGGAAACTCCAAGCATAGCCCTCTCCAATGCCCTTTGGGTGATAAAGCCTTCTGATAAGGCCCATTGTGAGCGACCACGTTTCAGTGCTATTATAAAGACTTTCGGCTTGAGACACTGCGGTATGTGGGATGAGAAGATATTGCGTAGCTTCCCGAACGCTGCCCAGCCGAGTCTGATTCAACGATTGACCTCTTTCTAGAAGTTGGACGTAGCTAACCGGACAGTTTGTCCGAGGTAAACATACTCGTCCACAACTTCGAGTGTACCGTCTCCAATCTTCATGAGAGTGTTATATAGGCATTTGACGTGACCTTTGTCTTATCCATGTTCATTTTAAGACCCACTCTTTCGGAAGCTCTACTGAGGTCATCGAGCATTGTACTGAGTCTTCAATAGTCTCAGCCATGACAACTGTATCGTCGGCAAACCGAAGGTGAGTGATGTAATCGCCATTGATGTTGATGCCTAGCCCTTTCCAGTCCAGAACCTTGAATACATCCATCATTGCAGCGGTTAACAGTTTCGGAGAAATAATGTCTCCCTGCCTCACACCTCGCTGCAGAAGGATAGCTGGTTTCGAGGTCGGGTCCTGGAGCCGGACTTACATAGTGGCGTTTTTGTACAGACACTTCAGCACCTCGATGTACCAATAGTCGATCAGGCACCGTTGAAGAGACTGCAGTACGGCCCATGTCTCGATCGAATCGAAGGCTTTCTCGTAGTCCACAAACGCTAAGCAGAGAGGCAGGTTAAATACTCTTCGGTCTTCTGTTTAACCTGCCGCAGCGTATAGTATGTGGTCTACTGTGCTAAAGCTTTTACGGAATCCGGCTTGTTCGGGAGGCTGGAAGTCGTCAATCGTGCGCGCGAGACGGTTCGTAATGACTCTTGAAAACAGCTTGTAGACATGGCTCAGAAGTGAGATGGGCCTATAATTCTTAAGGAGGGTATTATATACAAAGAAAAGGATCACCACACCGCTGTTTCATGCCTGTGACGGAATCATTACATTCGTCTATTCGTTTGTACAAACCAACTTATCGCACTGCCAGAGTAACTATTACTTCATCGCCACCCCAGCGTGACGTTATGTAAGCGCTTATTTACTTACTTTTATTGAATTAAGTAATCCGCTTACATACCGTCACGCTGGTGTGGCGATGAAGTATTATTCAGTTGGCGACATGCCTAGTTCTGTCGTGGCGTTGGAAAATGGTAGACTTATTGGCGTCTACCATTTTCCAACGCCACGTCATCAAGTCGTCGTCACCATTTTTACACACACGAATTGTTTACATAAATTGTACCTACCTAGACGATCGTGGTTTTATCACTCAGTACGAGTGATAAAACCACGATCGTCGCTCTGACTAACTCACAACAGTCACAACTTACGCGACAAAACTATTGTGACCACACTGTACGTGACTTTGAACATGTAGATTTGTAGGTCCTTAGGCGTGGGTAGGTACCTACCTACTTAGCTGTTTTCCGTGAGTTCCATAGAGGTAAGTACCTATATTGTTTCGAAGATTTCCCAAATTGTATTTAATTAAGTACTGTACAGAAAAGTCTCGCTGGGCACCGATTTCTTCACGTTGAAACATATTCGCCTTGTTGTTGTGATGATTGCATTTTGGAACGTTGACGTTCCGTTTAAACATAATAATATGCTACATTTCACATAGTCTGTTGTGTGTTTGTAACCCACCATTCAATATCTCTGCGCGTATTTTTGACTGTCAACGGAAACGTCCATGGTCCGTTCGATATTGACAGCGCCTTATCTCCTAGCAGTAAGGACAATTTTGGTAGTGCAACAATCAAGTGGTTGTACCTACAAGCCGTAGAATGGGAAAAAAATGAACAGTTATAGGTAGGGTAAGCAATAGTAGATTCATATACAAGGGTCGAAAGGAATCAATACAGACCGATTCAAACTTTATGGCGGCTCGGAACATGAGGTGAGTCACTGCGCAGTAACAAATTCACGTTTCAGCGGGTGAGGGGTGGCGTATTGCGCAGTGAGTAGCGCACTTCAGAGCCGCCATTAAGTTTGACGCGTACTATACCCATAGGTACGAGGTATTTGGACGCCCGTGTGTAGCGAGCACAGAGTAGGTACTTACGTTATAATATATCTACTGACAGTCGATATAATTATTATTATGGTCGTTGGACAGTAGCGAGGGCGGCTATAGTACGAGTAGGAATTGGTGACTTTCACCCATGATATACACTCTACTTTTCATTTCGAATAGGAAAGAAAATAAAACAGTAGTTTTTCTAAAATATTTTATTTTCTTGTTTGCTCGCCACTTCATAAATCATTGTATGTATTTAAATATCGTTCCTTTGAAATTTCTGGCCAAAGATTTTCGATTAGGTACTATATTTTGCCTCGTCTCTAACCAACTCTGGGGTCAATTCATTTTTATAGTCTTTAAAACAATAGGTATCTATAAAACCGAGATTTCGAATTTCGGTGCACCCTTACAGAGTTTTTTTTTTTTTTTGGCTCTGCACGGTTTGTGCATTTAGCCAGTGTCATGTAAAATTAGGTAGCTAGTACGTACAAAACTGTAACTAATATTAATCTCAGATATTAATAATAGATTTGCCAATCTCAGATATTAATAATAGATTTGCCTTATAATGCGTTTAAAGTTAAAGTTAAATCCAATCTTTGTTCAAAGGCATACTCAATTCTCAATTCTTTATTGCATTCCGTATGTATTACATAGATGGTATAAAAAAGAAAATGATCAATATGGACCCCGTCGGGCACAGCAAAAATTAGGAGAGAGGAAGAGTGCTAAATAACAATAAAATTCAAGTAATTCAATATTATTATAAATTACCTATTAGATGTATTTAGTTGGGTGTAAAGTTATGTCATTAAGTGTATATAGGTAGGTATATATATATATTATTAGGTTTGTGTATACAGGTAGTCCAGTAGCGAAGCTACAACTTCCAATTGAGGGAAGCCGAAGAAAAAGTTGTTAAGTGCTCATAAACACAATTTATCATCTAAATTTATTACCTCAAAAATGATTTAATTTTTGAGGTAATAAATTTCTTTGTTTAATGCCATCTATGGCCAAGTAGTAGAACCAAAGAGACACTATTACTACACAAACAAAATTATTTATTTTTTACAGATTAAAAACTATAATAGGTTATGATGGATGGACTGTGTGAAAGATGATATGGCTAGAAAGGGGGTGACTACCGAGATGACGACTAATAGAGAATTATGGAAGAAAGGGACATGTTGCGCCGACCACAAATAAATTAGTATAAGGGCAGGAGATTGATGATGAGGTATTATCTATTATAGTTTTATTTCTGAAAAACAGTATATTACAATTATGTTCTAAAATTATGTTAGAACGAATAAAATGCGAGGAACGGGTGTTAGGGAAAGTTTGTGAGTGTGTGTGTGTGTGTGTTTGTTACTTCTTCACGCTCAAACGGCTGGACCAATTTTGATAAAATTTTGTATGGAGGTAGCTGACACCCTGGATTGAGACATAGGCTACTTTTTCCCGATATTCCCACGGGATCGAGACTTACGCGGGTGAAACCGCGGGGCGCGGCTAGTATACTCATGAAAATGATTTTTTTATGAGTTGTATTGCATTATGTGGTTAGCTAGCGACCTAGACAATTGATTATATTATTCTTGCCTGAGCAACCGGCAGCAAGTTCGTCATGCTCCCTTAGATGTCACTGCTTGCGGTAGCGTCGGGGGTCGGGTTGCCTCCTTCCCTCAAATATGGCGAGGTGATGGCTGATCTTTGCGTTATGCTCGTGAACGGGTGCTGCTTGTGGTGACTGGTTTTATTATTGTTATTAATGATTAACTGTTTTTTATTTTACTACGATGGTGCTAGTTTATCATTTTTGACTTCGAGTTACAGCTATAGCTTTATGTAAGCGGGCACGCCCATTATGCCTGGAGGTTTTTATTTACCTAGGTACGTTCTGTTTACGTTATTTCTGCTTGAGTATAGTTTTCGACGATTTTTATGTTTTTTTTTGGTATAGTGGCGTGTGCTACATATTGCAAATAATTTAATTGAATGTTGTGTTGCGAAATGCAAATTCTTTTACATTTTATTGTATTGTATTTTGCAAAAGAGAGCTGTCAGAGCAATTTATAATCTCCGTCGCACACTGGTCCCGAATGATAAAAAAGTGGACATTAAGAAATTTTTGACAGAAGGTCAACGGATTCGGCTGATTTTTTTTTTGTAGACAGCTGATGCAATTACAAATCACTTTTATAGATTGAGTTTTTGCCAAATAAGCCGTATTTTCAGAGAAAAAAAATATTGAAATATTTTTTGTATGAAAGAAATCCTAATTTTGTCTTTATCTTCCAAGATTCAAACGTATTCAAAATAAAACTTAGCGCAGCTTGTAGAGGTGCTAATTGCTCACCACTTTGTCATAGACACTCTTCTGCGATTTTGTGCTCCTTTTGAGTTACAGGCACTTTAAATATTTTTTGTATAAAAAAATTCTAATTTTGTCTTTATCTTCCAAGATTCAAACGTATTCAAAATAAAACTTAGCGCAGCTTGTAGAAGGGCTAATTGCTCACCACTTTGTCATAGACACTCTTCTGCGATTTTGTGCTCCTTTTGAGTTACAGGCACTTTAAATATTTTTTGTATAAAAAAATTCTAATTTTGTCTTTATCTTCCAAGATTCAAACGTATTCAAAATAAAACTTAGCGCAGCTTGTAGAGGTGCTAATTGCTCACCACTTTGTCATAGACACTCTTCTGCGATTTTGTGCTCCTTTTGAGTTACATGCACTTTAAATATTTTTTGTATGAAAGAAATCCTAATTTTGTCTTTATCTTCCAAGATTCAAACGTATTCAAAATAAAACTTAGCGCAGCTTGTAGAGGTGCTAATTGCTCACCACTTTGTCATAGACACTCTTCTGCGATTTTGTGCTCCTTTTGAGTTACATGCACTTTAAATATTTTTTGTATGAAAGAAATCCTAATTTTGTCTTTATCTTCCAAGATTCAAACGTATTCAAAATAAAACTTAGCGCAGCTTGTAGAGGGGTTAATTGTTCATCACTTTGCCATAGACACTCAATTGCGATTTTGTGCTCCTTTTCAGTTACAGGCACTTTAAATTTTTCGTTGTCGGATGAGCTTTACTAGTTTTTTGTAGACAGCTGATACAATTACAAGTAACTTTTAAAGATGTATTTTTTGTTAAATAAGCCGTATTTTCAGAGTTAAAAAATTAATTCAGGCGGATTAGAAATAATCTTGTTAAAGATAGACTAAGATGTAATAACATTTTCTTCATTAATAAGTAACTCTTATAAATGTCTTTCTATTAAAAAAAGTCTTATTTTAAATATATCAAATAAACAACTTGGATATCTCAAAACGTGTACAGACATGTTCAGGTACAGGTAATTTATTGTGTGACTCATATTCAGATTATAAGCATTTTTTGGTAATGAGTCATTGCTTAATTAGCCTAGAATCTTGGAAGATAAAGACAAAATTAGAATTTTTTTATACAAAAAATATTTAAAGTGCCTGTAACTCAAAAGGAGCACAAAATCGCAGAAGAGTGTCTATGACAAAGTGGTGAGCAATTAGCACCTCTACAAGCTGCGCTAAGTTTTATTTTGAATACGTTTGAATCTTGGAAGATAAAGACAAAATTAGGATTTCTTTCATACAAAAAATATTTCAATATTTTTTTTCTCTGCAAATACGGCTTATTTGGCAAAAACTCAATGTATAAAAGTGATTTGTAATTGCATCAGCTGTCTACAAAAAAAAAATCAGCCGAATCCGTTGACCTTCTGTCAAAAATTTCTTAATGTCCACTTTTTTATCATTCGGGACCAGTGTGCGTCGCCGCGAATCTCTTAGGGAACTATTTAAAAGGATTAATATTATGACGGTACCTACCTTGCCAATTCACATATGAAAATATTATGTATGTAAGGAAAAATCTACATATTTTTAACAAGATAAGCGATAGACATAATTTTAATACTAGAAATAAAGATAAAATAGATCAACCATTTTTCAGATTATCATCTACATAACATCTTTTATGGGGTACTGTGTTAAATGTTACAACAAAATACCTTGTGATATATTGAAATTAAATGAGAGAAAATTTAAAAGTACACTTTGCTTATTCAAATGAATTAACAACAACTTACTGTTAGCTAAAGTACAAGAAAATGTAGCCAATATTTTTTTATTATGTAAAAGTTTGTGTTTTAATCGTCTTTTGTTGATGACTGTACCTACTTAAGTTGCTGACCTGCACCCTAACTGCGTAGTTTCAATCACAGAGTTTTGAAGGATACTTCTAACCATTGCTTCATAGGTTTAATAAATTCTTCTGGTCAACAACGTAAATAACGCAATTAACGTGACTGAGCTATCAAAACTTAAAATGCCTGAAAAGAAATTGTCATTTTATGTGATGATGTATATTCTGCCATTGTGTATTCGTATGACAGTAAAGGGTACCTGAGAGTTCTGGACATCCTGAAGTCGCCGCTCCGCGTGTCCCGAGGTGGGCCACCCCACCATGTCCGGCGTAGTGGTCCAACTAGTTGGACCATGGGTCTTTACTAGGGGCAGTTGTCAAACTTTAAAAATAGTTTGACCACAGCACCTTTTGAGAGTTCCGTGGCTCCGTCGACCTGCTGACGGAAACGCTAACCCTAGACAGTGGACGTCAGGGGCACCCCGAGGTTCGGTTGGTTAGGTTCCTACAGACAGAAATAGGAGTCCCGCGCAGCGAGGCTGCGTCGACCTGCTGACGGAAACGCTAACCCTAGACGGTCGACGTCACGGGGAGTTAGGTCCGGTTAGGTTTTTAGAGCTGGCAACTTATTTTTTAAATTAATTGGACCACGAAACTCTCAAGTGCTGTGGTCCAACTATTTTTAAAGTTGGACAACTGCCCCTCTATTAAAGACCCATGGTCCAACTAGTTGTACAGAGCAGGGACCTCTGCATTGCCCCGGAATGCCCCCACCATGGTTGTCCCAATACTAAATCCCAGCTTCGCCACCAGAGCTTGCGCCTATGTAACCTATCTATAGAAATGAACCTACGGTACTACGAAGTTACGGTAAACAAAGGCCAGAGAGTACACTCGTGTGTGAGTGTTTACCGTAACTTGCTTAAACCCATAGGCGCCTAGATCATTTTACCATAACTCTATCAAAAGCAGAGGTAATTCACACGAGGTAATGAGGCACCAAATACCAAAGCTAACTGGAACGAAATGAGCAATATTATTACTACCTACTAGGTAATCAATTAACAGTAACTCGCAAGGTTGCCGTCTAAATTCAATCTTATACTAAAATGTTAAATATACCTATACTATCCCATATCCATATATTACATATAAAATTTACACACGTATACGTACCCGTACACACGTGCAAAAATCTTACACATACCTAAATAAATACATAAAGCATATAAATACAAACATATATATATAAAAATATTCACAGTTGAGAGGAAAGGTAGTGCTCTTTTAATTGATATTTGAATGAGGAAATTGTTTTCAAATCACGAATGCTAGGCGGAAGTGAGTTCCACAATCTTACAGCATGCACCGAGAAGGAATAAGAATAGTAGCTAGTTTTATGAGGATGAGATTTAAGGAGGGATCTAAGGTGCGATCTACATGGAGCGTCGCTAGGACGAGCGTAAGAAAAACGCTCCCGCAGGTAGGAAGGATAAGACGGGTTGTGTAAGATGTTGAAGAGGAGACATAGAATCCGAGTGTTCCTGCGAAGGCGGATTGGGAGCCACTTGAGTTCCTTGCGAAGGTGAGAAACATGGTCATACTTTCGAAGACCAAAAACAAAGCGAATGCACAAGTTTTGCATGCGCTCAAGCTTGTTCAGTAGCTCCTCAGTAGCATCCAGATAGCAGGCGTCGGCGTAATCTATAATCGGCTTAATAAGTGTTTGTGCCAAATGAATTTTAGTTTTCAAGGGCAGGAGACCTTGAAGGTTTTTCAGCGAATGAAAGGAGAAATGTACCTTTCGACTGACCTCGTTGACCTGATTACGCCATGAAAGATTGGAGTCAATAATGACACCCAGATCTTTGGCGGTTTCGGTATAGTCAATGCGAACACCATCGAGATCTTAAGGCATCAGAGATGTAACAGCAGCCACATTGCGAACGAATCTGCTACCTATGATCATGGCCTGGGATTTTGTTGGGTTAATTTGCAAACCAAAAGACTTAGCCCAAACGCTGATGCAAGCCAGATCATGATTCATAGCAGCAATTGCAGAACCCGCGTCAGCTACATTAAAATGTCGGTAAAGCTGCAAGTCATCTGCATAGAGATGAAAACTAGAGGAGATTACTCTGGTAACAAAGTTTATGAAAATAGAAAAAAGAAGAGGAGAGAGGACGCTACCCTGGGGAACACCCTCCGTGAGGCTACACCAATCGGAGAAGGATTCCTCCAGGCGAACACACTGAGAGCGCTCCCGTAGATAAGCACTGAACCAAGCTAAAGCGGAAGAAGAGAAATTTATAGATTTGAGGATACCCAGTAAAATATCGAAATCCACTGAGTTGAAGGCGCTACTAAAGTCAAGCAATACTAGAACAGTGAGGGACTTATTCTCCATTGCCCAGCAGATGTCGTCAGTTACTTTTAAAAGCGCGGTCACAGTACTGTGACCCGAGCGAAAACCGGATTGAAAGGGGGAAATTATCGAGTTTGACGCCAAGAATAATGATAATTGTCTATGAACTATGTGTTCAAAAACTTTAGAGAGAAATGGGAGAATAGAAATAGGTCTAAAGTGTGTTAATAAAGTAGGACTGTTAGTTTTAGGTAAAGGTATTATGTGAGCCTGTTTCCAAACAGACGGAAATGAGCAAGAGGTAAATGAGTGGTTGAAGATGTGAGTGAGAACAGGAAGTAACGTGGAAAGGATAAGAGTTATCATTCTTGAACACAACTTATCATTACCGACTGCTGAAGAAGTAATCGCAAGTATAGATTTCTTAACGTCATCCTCAGTAACATCGCTAAGTTTAAAGTGAGCACATTGTGGTAACGGTAAATTAGAAAGACTCTCCAGTGTCGCTGCTTTGACAGACGGATCAAGAGAAAAGGGAAGGAGAGAGAAATGTTTATTGTAATTTTTGTCTTATGTAATTTTTGACGTTCGAAAAGTGCTGATTCTCAGCCTAGTTTGAATAAATGACTTTTGATTTGATTTGATTTGAATGTATAATTTAATTATGAAATGAACTCCATTCAATGATGCATGATAAAAATGATAGATGATATCCCGCCCCGCTCCTCTTGAGTTTCAGTAAAGACTTTAGGGTCAGCTCAGACCGAGACGCGATGCGACGCGACGCTCCGCGCACACTTTAAAAGAGCGACTCAAAATATAACTTTATTTTCTACACGAAAAGACACACATTTCATTGTGAGAATTTAGAATACGTTACACCACGCAGCACAACGGCTCGAGATGCCTCGCGGCGTAAAGCGACCGACGACGCAGCGGTGAATCGCCAGTACGCGCGGCGTGCAAGAACGGCGCTGCGCCTCAAAAAGCCGCGCTACGCCGCGCGGCGCCGCGCGACACCGTGAGGCGCAGCCGTACGTCGTTCTCATGCGCTTGCAAATGGTAGACTGCGGGTGGACGCGGGGCGGGGCGGAGAATGTAGACACGTTCCGCTGCGCCGCGCGGTCGGCGTCGTGTTGCCAACGATTTTACTATGCGCCTCGCGAGCGACGTTGCGATGCGTCTTGCGGCGGCGCGCGACGCAGCGCGAAATCACTGGCCTCTTCCAGTATCGTCACGTTCCGTCGCGTCGCGTCTCGGTGTGAGCTGACCCACTGAAACCTCGCGCGGACTTCTTGAGAGAACTTAAAGTGATGTTGCACTGTTTTGTTTCATTTGTCTACACTAATGGTTAATAATCCACCACTATTACACATTAATATTCGGCTAAACACAAATAGAAAATAAAACAAAACTGCTAACATGACGCTTCACTTTCCCGCCAAGTCCTCTTAGTCCTCAAGTCTTACAGAGTTTTGTTTTTTTTGTTTGGCTTCGCACGGTTTGTGCATTTAGCCAATTTCACGTTTAGTTTCATATAAAGGTAGGGAAACAACATTATTATAAATATTTTAACGGGATTTAGGATAGGACGGATAAATAGGATCAGTATAATTATAAGTAACAAGGATACCATATGGATAAATGAGCACTGAACAGAGCATTTCAGCCAAAGAGAATATAACCACTAGAGAGCGTATAGGCCGATTTCTTCGAAGAACACGACTCACTACCGCGGGCCGGGGGACGAGGAAGAATGCGCGGCTGTAATTGGTCCGTTCAAGGTCAAGTTGCATAGGTATGCCTATCGTTAGGGTAGCAATACTTCATTAAGGGAAAATAGTCGATATCGATAAAATGGATTTTAACATTATGAAAAATACTCAAATAAAATCATAGAAATAACATTTAATCAAAATCAATCTATTACAAAAAAAAACCATGTATCCTGTTATTATTGATTTTTAAAATGGATTAATTTGGTATAGGTTTTTCGAATTAAAGTTTTAGGGTCCTGGTTGTTCTTTGTAAAAAATGATAAACCAGCGTCTACATATTTTTGAATTATGCATCTAGCTAATTCAATAAGATGATTCGTTGATTCAATTTCAAATTGATGAAAATTAATATCCGGGAATAAATTATACCCAATCAAAGATTTTAAAACCGATCTTATAAAATAATCAGTATAATATTTCGAAGACAGCACTTTCGAACCACTCTCTTTGATCGCCCTCTTAATATAAATTTCACAACGACGACAAATGTCTATTACTGTGATAGATCCGTACAGTAACTTATTTTTTGTGTCCTTAATTCAAATTTTCAAAAATTATCAAATTCACTATGACGTATGATTTTATGGCCGTCTTCCACGAAATTGTAGCGAATCCACGTGAAAGTTGTACTAATTTGTTGTTATCTGTGGCTTTGTAATAATTGGGGCGTAAAATCGCAAGACCGCAATGGGAGCGATCTGTCCCAGCGGTGCCTGACGACGCGCGACGCGGCGGTCCTGGACCAATTGGTCGGTCGGGGACAAAGAGAACAAAAAATCCCGGAACATACATTAAAGAAATACCGAACAACTGCGAACCTCCTCCTTTTTTTGGAAGTCTATAGGTCTAGGTTATAAGTAGATAGGTAGGTAGGTATTTTATTACAGTATGTGAAATGAATAAAAATTGTATAAATTTTAATTTTATTATTATCGATATCAGCTTTCAATTGAATCAACTTGCTATTAAAGGTAACAGCTCTATTTTTTACGTTAAGGAACAAAAGGAAAAAAAAGGATAGAAGCATTAGAATTGTCTAATACAAGAACGAGACTTTTCCAAAAGACATCAACGCGCGCCTCAACAATGTGCTCGTTTACCCAGCGACCATTTTAAACATACACCTGCGGTGGCTCATATTCTGATTAAAGCAAAAATAATTTTTCGTACTGTTTACTTACCGCTGAAAAGTTATGCCATCCTTTTTGTAACTTGAGGTCTTGGAATGTTTCCCACACCACTTCACCGCGCATGAAGGCATTTTGATGCGTTATAATTGCATAAACAGTTAAAAAAAGTTGTGATAATTTAGCGTGCACACAGGTGTTAGACCTGTTGGGCACAACTAAAATGGTTACTAGTACCGTGGCCTAACATAAGCGACAAAATACTAATAGTTTTTGAGCGTCGGGGCACTGTATCCGCAGTCAAGTGGTTATATAGTCTTTGATTTCAGCCGAAAGACGTCCACTGCTGAACATAGGCCTCCCCCAAAGGGGGCGGGGGAAGGGGGGGGGGGGGCGTTACCAATCGCCACGCTTGAAAGGCGGGTCGGGGTGACACAATGGGCGGTCTTAACGCTAAAAGCGATTTTTTTAAGAAAACCTGCAGCCCAACAGTATACAGAAAAAGGAATACAAATACGAGTAAAACAGGAGAGTGTGTTTGTAAGAGTGCAGGCCGGATGGCAGGACACGCTAGCATTAATGACATCCGTCGTGCTCTTAAGTCACCATCGTCGGGGTGTCAGCTGTTTTAGAACCCAACGGCTTGGCACGCGACGATCGGAAGAGACCAGACGGAATTAAGTACTACGAGTACATACCTAAATAACAACGTTCAGGCATTCTACACGAGCGGCCTGTGGGCAAACTTTACACAAAAAGCCTACAATGCCGTGCGCGTCCATGCAGTATAATAATGTATTCAGGGCTCTGTTTCGGCTCCCTCGATGTTGCAGTGCATGTTTGCTGACGCCAGCGTAGATGACTTCTACGCAATTAGGCGTAACAAAGTGTCGTCGCTGGTGCGACACGAGTACGGGGGAGCCCGAACAGCGTCCTGGATGATTGGCGAGCGAACCGATACTGTTCTGCTCAGTAGGTTCACTGAACTCCATGCGTTGCGAGACCGATGATCCTACTGCGCAGACTTGCAGAGCTGTATCTAGTTTATTCTTTTTACTTTAGTTACTCGTACTAGTTATAAGCAAAATTCTTGTTACTAACAACCTTGCCTTGCCTATGGACTTTTTGTCTGAAATAAATGATTTTTATTTTATTTTATTATAATGCCTTGGAAGTTTGGCAGGCCTTTGGTGTGAGATGAAACATTTATCGACACCCTTGCGCCATCCCATGTTCCTAGTACGGCGGGCTGTCCTGGGGCGGCTCCTGCAGGCTGCAGGTGCGGAAACCCTCAAACGGCGAAAATATTCCAATCTTGTTGGGACTCACATGTTCGAGCCGTTTTGGGTAGCACTGAGGGCCATGGGGTCCGAGCGCCCACTCGGTTTTTCGAAATATCGCCAAGCTAGTCGACTCTTCATGTGACCTATTTTTTGGCCAAAGAATCAGCATCGCCATACAACGGGGCAATGCTGCCAGCCTTTTGGGCACTTTAACTGTTGACAGCGATGAGGACGAATTTTTTGATGCCCTATCATTATTTCCCTCTTTTTTAGGGTTCCGTACCACAAACGGAAAAAACGGAACCCTTATAGGATCACTCGTGTGTCTATCTGTCTGGCGAGCTGTCTGTCCGTCTGTCACAGCCGATTTGCTTCGAATCTACTGGACCGATTAAGTTAAAATTAGGAATATAATATATTATAATAGGCAAATGAATTTCTGTGACCCAAACACGGACGTGTAACGTAAATAAATGAATTTTGAATATGAGGGCCACTTTTGGGAAGCAATTTATAAAATTATAAAGAAAAGTTTGCAAACTGTACCGTGTGACCTAACAAAAGGCTTGTTTATTTATTTATTTAACAGTTTATGTACAGGCTACACATATAAACAGACAAGAAAATAGGAACAGAAAAATACGTAAAGAGGTAGGGTTGTTGTGAGGGTTTATACTATTTTTTTTTATAATTTTAATATAATTAGATTTTTAAGTTAAGAAAATAGATGAATATTTAACATTGCCCGCCAACCTTATCTCCGAAACTACTGAGCCTAACATTAGATTATAGGAAAACCTATAAGAAGTGTTCAAATAACATGATAAATCTCTCAATATTGTGCGTACATAGTAATATTTGCAGTTGGAATGTATTGGAGAACATGTTTTTCAACTACAATGTTAAGTTTGTTCTTGGGATAAATCATATTGGGATAAAAACATTGCTATTTAGCAAATATAAATTTTACGGAACCCTCACCACGCGAGTTCATGTCCGTGACTACCGCAGGACCACGAACGCCAAACGCCAAACGCTTCCATATTTGGCAAATAATTAGTGCTCAATTGGTGCTAATTAGTGCTCGAACAACAGAATTGGTGCTTTAGTAGTTTTCGAGAAAATTGATTTTGAAGGTGGTCCTGCGGTAGTCACGCTCCCTTCAGCAAGACCACCATGAGCGCAGAAAAAGGGGGCATGCTACAGCTATTCTAAGTATACAAATCTCGTAATTAGTGCCCTTAAATGTGATTCATTTCGTAACAAAAACCGAACTGAAACATTTGTATTTACCGAGAAATCAACGACGATAACTTTCGCGCGCTTGTTCAGCACGACCACGACTTTGAATGTTGATTCCAAGTTTCAGGAGCTAGTCGCTTTCCTAAAACCTACATAGAAAATTTGTGCTCTGCGAGATCAAAATTGATACCCAAAATTCAAAGTTACTACTCCAGTAGTTTATGAGATATACCATACCATTGGTGGGGTGGCGGTAGTCACGGTGTTAAATTTTCATTTGAAGATTTCCCTATTAAAAACTCTGTGATTTCTTCCCAATTTTATACAAAAATTAGTGCTCCTAAAGAAGTTATAGTGACCAAAAATTCAGATTCCCAAGTGTTGTATTTTAAGAGAAGCATTCAGTATTTTCCATACTAAATCTCCGCGTATAACCCGACCAAATTAAGTTGTCAAAGGTATTGAGCTGTTTATGAGATGTACACTCGTGCACATAAATTGATGGATGTCGGAATAGTAATAAAAACAGTTCAATATCTATAATTTTTATACAAACTGTTTACCTAGGTACATATTAAGAAAAAAAAAACCTGTCGTTACCCATGGCCTGTGATACCTTTGTTAATGACGTGGGTAGGTAGGTACTCGAATAATTATTTTACTGTATTGTAAGTACCTAGCTTTTGTGTTGTTACATGAATATAATTAAAGAGCGATAGGTATTTCTTATTTATTTCTTTCCTACCATTTTTCAACAAAAAAAAATATTTCACATAAACCTACATGGGCACTTACGAAACGTCAGAAGCTAGGTGCACCGTTGCTGCAAGCAGTACCTATCATCAATACCATTAATAATATGTTGCTAATAACGCATACTCCTATAATGTAGATATTTATCTATATAATGATATATGAATATTATAAACTTACTAGGCAGGCTTCACACAAACTCCTTCAAGTTAAGTCTCAATTAAGAAGACTTTATTTATAACAATTGGTCCTTAATTAAAATATACAAGCTAACTCTAAAATATGTATAGAGTGGTAGAGAGAGAGAGAGAGCGCTGGTTGGATGGCACGGCACGCCAGTATTAATGACATCATCCGTCGGGCTCTTGTCACCAGACAGAGTGCCAGCTGCTTTAGAACCCAATGGCTTGGCGCGCGACGATGGGAAGAGGCCAGACGGAATGTCCATAATGCCATGGAAATTGGGTAGGCCTTTGGTGTGGGATGCAACCTGTGTCGACACCCTCGTGCCATCCCATCTTCCTGGTACGGCGGGTTGTGCTGGGGCGGCTGCTGCAGGAGCAAAAAACCTCAAATGGCACAAATATAACAACCTTATTGGGGTATAATAGAAGGTAATATAACAACCTTATATGTTTGAGCCATTTGGGGTTGAAACACTTGGGTCTTGGGGTCCGAGTGCTTATCAAGTATTTCGGGACATCGCCAAGCGGTTGGTCGACTCTTCACGTGACCAGAGGGCTGGCCTATTTTTAGCCCAAAGAATCAGTATTGCCATCCAACGTGGCAATGCTGCCAGCCTTTTGGGCACTTTTCCCATTGACAGCGATGCGGACGAATTTGTTGATGCTCAATGAGCACTTCCCCCCTTTTAATTATTTTATTATATGTAGACTAGATCATTTTACTGTAATCCAAGTTTAATCTGAAAATAAAAGTAAGTTACTATTTTAAATACGTACTGGTAAGTACGTACTAATTATTTTAAGTATTTAATAAATATAGATTGTGTTATTACATGCACTGTATCAAGGTATACTTACATACCTAGATACCGTGCATGTAATAACACAATCTATATTTATCTAACTAATCAATACTTACATTCGCGCACATCTGGGAGTGGCGCGAGGAGGCGAAACGCCGGGGTGAAACTCCGCTGCCGCGAGAAATTGCGGCACAGCGGACAGAGCTCCGGCGGGATCTCATGGCGACATAGAGAGTGCGATTGTCGCAACCCAGCGCTGGGCACGCCACAATTGTGGCGATAAGTCCCCTCTTTGAGGAGTGGCTAGAGAGGCCCCACGGCGTCCTCACCTTCCGCCTGACGCAGGTCCTCACCGGACACGGTTGTTTCGGGAGGTTCCTGTTCAGGATAAAGCGGGAGGAAACGCCCGGGTGTCACCACTGTGTGGATCGCCCGGAGGACACGGTAGAGCATACGGTGGAGGTCTGCCCAGCTTGGGCGGAGCACCGCCGTGTCCTCACGGCGGCGATCTCTCGCGTCCGGCCCTGGTTCAGGCCATGGTTCGGAGCGAGAGTGCATTGGAGGCCGTCACCTCCTTCTGCGAAGCAGTAATGCTAGCGAAGGAGGAGGCGGAACGCGTGAGGGTGAGACAAGGTTCGCGCCCTTGCGCCCTTAGTCGCCGCAGGAGACGCCCCGGGCGTCGGGAGTCGCAAGCCGATTTCCGGCCACCGTAGGCGCGGGCCTGCGGACGGTGAGCGATGGGTAGCTCGCTGTCCGATAAGGACCAGGCCCGGGTCGACGGCGCGTTGTGTTCTACGCGCGCCTCAAAGAGATGTCAGCACAAACTGACGGGGTCCGTTAGGACCAATGCCTGCCAGGGTTGCGAGTTTGTCCGAAAGGGATATCGTGGCCCTGGCACTTGACTGGTTTTAGTCAGTAGAAGTCTGACACGCCCTCCCGCTCCGCCCATAGCGGGAGAAGTTATTTGATAATTTCCCACCCAACAAAAAAAAAAAAAGTATACTTACATAGGTTTTGTCAAAAAACGTAAGTCAAGACACGTTCAAACTTAGATGAAGTGGATCTATGTTACTCGTATAATTCACACAAAGTAATTATGTATCTTCATATCACAGGGCTCATTTTAAGTTCTACTCAGTTAAAACAAACAAAAACAAAACTAGTTAACTGACAGATTCAGATGATTTTGAATCTCATTTTTATCTTGCCTATGGTACAAAACATTTTTTTGTGGCATGGCGCGCATGTTATTATTACCGAAGTAAGGCGTTCGCGTAGCGTGTCGTGGTACCTACATCGAGTTCTTTTTTATTCGTTTATTAAGGTATCACAGGCCATGGGTAACGATAGGTTATTTTTTATTCTTAATATGTATCTAGGTACACAGTTTGTATAAAATTATAGATATTGAACTGTTTTTATTACTATTCCGACATCCATCAATGTATGTGCACGAGTGTACATCTCATAAACAGCTCAATACCATTGACAACTTAATTTGGTCGGGTTATACGCGGAGATTTAGTATGGAAAAGTAATGAAAGCCAATTTCTCTTAAAATACAACACTTGGGAATCTGAATTTTTGCACACTATTACTTCTTTAGGAGCACTAATTTTTGTATAAATCTGGAAAGAAATCACAGAGTTTTTAATACGGAAATCTTCAAATGAAAATTTAACACCGTGACTACCGCCACCCCACCAATGGTGTGGTATACTCGTATCTCGTAAACTACTTACTACTAGTAAGTAAGTACTAGTAGTAATTTTGAATTTTGGGTATCAATTTTATCTCGCAGAGCACTAATTTTCTATGTAGGTTTGAGGAAAGCGACTAGCTCCTGAAACTTGGAATCAACATTCATAGTCGTGGTCCTGCTGAACGAGCGCGCGAAAGTTATCGTCGTTGATTTCTCGGTAAATAAAAATGTTTCAGTTCGGTTTTTGTTACGAAATGAATCACATTTAAGGACGCTATCACATTTTGAACTCGCTCGAGTTTAGGTATCTGAATCGCAACACAACAACATTACGCGCACGCACACATTGAAACCGCTGACCGCTCGATTTTATACGTAACTTAACTAATCTTGGTACTTGAAGGTATATTTTTTTTTAATTTTACTGGTATTGATTGAGTAAAGTTAGTTGTAAGTTTGCAATCGAATTTTAGTAACTGTGGCTAAGTACTATCTGCGTGATAATTATGTTTTTAGTATTTTAAAAATTCATCAGCCATTTCGTAGCGTCGGTAGGTACCCAAAAATTTCAAGCACTGGCCATATGGATTAAATACCATATTTTTACATAACTAACAACCTAAACATTTTACTATTACAAGGAACACCTACGATTATTCCCCAGGCTACTATTAGTTAGAAAAGATGTAAGTAGGTACTTGTAAATGAGTCCCGTACGGTATATCGAATTACCCTTGAACGATATAACTGTCTACAGAAAGCATGGTTCACCGACGAACGGTAATACGAGAAAACTATTAGTCGATACCATTATTTAGCGACAGCACGTTTCGCCGAATAACGCTACATAGAATGAATGGTTGGCCGATACCAAGATTTGCCGATGTCATGGTTCGCCGGAACACGCTTGAACTAAATAATCCTTTATCGATAGCAGTTTGCTTTATCGATTGCAGCAAAAAAAATATGACACATAATGAGATCAGCAAAAAAAAAATATAAAATTAGATACAAAATTGTAATTTATTGAAGGGTAGTATTTAAACGTATAGTAATTTAGTTAAATTGGATATTGATGAAGAGTTTCTGTTTTGGTAACTGAATTTACCAACAATAGAGGGGACCTGGCGCTCGGCGGCCGCTGCCGCGGCACGCTCGCTTCGCTCGCTCGCCTTCGCGCGTTAATGGTCACTGTTCTAACCTAACCTAACCCAAATGATTCAATCTGGCAAAGAATGTATATACGCTCTGGGGCCCAAGTCTGCTATTTTTATAAATGCAGTCATTCCAACACGATCCCATTGTCATGCCATTGTCATGCAACTGTTTTTTTTTGCTGATCTCATTATGTGTCATATTTTTTTTGCTGCAATCGATAAAGCAAACTGCTATCGATAAAGGATTATTTAGTTCAAGCGTGTTCCGGCGAACCATGACATCGGCAAATCTTGGTATCGGCCAACCATTCATTCTATGTAGCGTTATTCGGCGAAACGTGCTGTCGCTAAATAATGGTATCGACTAATAGTTTTCTCGTATTACCGTTCGTCGGTGAACCATGCTTTCTGTAGACAGTTATATCGTTCAAGGGTAATTCGATATACCGTACGGGACTGCTTGTAAATATTATTTTTGCTGGCAAATGTTGGAGCATTACATAATCAAATACTAGCCTGGGAGTTTATCGTAGACTTTCGTTGTGATATTTAAAAATAATTATTGCCTTATGAAAACAGTATTTTATTTACAGAGACTGGGGCTCGATTTCAGTACTTTTGATAAAAATTAAAACCAAAGTAGGTCGTAAAAAGTATATTTTCATTTCATGTTTCAAAGAAGTTCAAATTTAGAATGAAGGCCAGCTCTTTCTAGGGTTCCGTACCCGAAGGGTCCAAGCAGAGCACTATTGCTGTCACTCACGTGTCTTTCTATCACACAGGTTTTACAGCCAAACGGTTGATGAAGCTACAGTCTTTAAATTTTCACAGTATAAGCATCTTGTTAACCCTTGTTTTTTCTTTATTCATGATGAGATACTTCACGCCGTAATCAAAAAGAGGAGTGTGGCTACCTACAAGAATTAGCGGCTCAAAAAGGAAATCCATCTCGATTATTTTTGTGCCTTTTAGCTTATAAACTCTTATTGCGCATTCTTGCTCCTGAAAATAAAAAACCGGTCAAGAGCGAGTCGGACACGCGCACCGAGGTTTCCGTACGTATATATGATGTTGATGATTTCTGAAAAACTGTGCTATTTAGAGACGTCGTTTTATTTTTCCTGTAATCTTGACATAAACTTCTATGACATAGAATAATTTCAGATTTTTCTCTATGCAAACTTCGGAGATAAGACGGTATTTTTTTTACATTTTTCATCAAAAGTCGAAACTTTGATGCCTAAAAAAATAAAATGTTTGAGAATGTGCAAACAATGCTCTTTCATATGATACCCCACATGTCCTAGTAGCTCCATTTAAAATTTTTAAGACCCCCTTTCAGTCCCTTTGGCAAAAAAGGTATATTTTTTTTAATTTATTTCTTGTTTGCAAAATAGTTGAGCAAACGTCATCTAAAACTATTCTAAATTTCAAGTTGATAGCATTAGTAGTTCTTGAGATATTCAGGTGTGACAGACAGACAGACTTAGTCTCACCATAAGGGTTCTTTTTTAGCATTTTGGTACGGAACTCTAAAAAGACGACATTAGTTAGTATCTAAGGTAAATCAAATAAACCAAATTACCAACAGACGTATATCAACGTCAGTAACAAAACTCCAGAGTAGATTTGTGATTTCTGAATGAAAATACAAAGTCTCATTACTTTTGTTTACTGCTACGTGTATGGTTTTTTTGTCCTTTATCCAAATTACTGAATTCGTGGCATCTGTAATAACAAATGTAAATATTTTAGCAATGCACACCACAATCAAAAACCATACTTGGTGTCGAAAGTTATAACCATCTACTATTCTGGATTTATGAATTGACAACTAAGTCGATTTATCACCAAAATGTATATCCGCCATCATGAATTATTAGTTGGATGGTATATTTGTAAACACCACCTTCAACAATTGATAACAAACCTCCACAATTGCTAACATGTCGAATTTTTATTTAAAAAAAGACACCCGCCATCTTGGATAAAAAAAACTATGACATACGTAATCACCAAAATTGACTATGTATCGAATAACTCAAAAAAAATAATATTTCCGCCATTTGATTAAAGATAATATAATTATTTACACAATGTCTATCCGTAATCTACAACCATGATTCATACAAAAATTTTGAACTATGTATTAATTTTTAAAACAAATTCCAATAATCGTACTTACTTTTATTTCGGTCCGAAAAAGTATCAACTTCGTCCACCCACAGTATACAATACAGCACACACTTCTGTACGTAAATATTTTTTTGCAAAAAATCGATACACCGATGCTTCCACGAGCATGTCCGTGACTACCGCAGGACCACGAACGCCAATCGCTTCCATATTTGGCAAATAATTAGTGCTCAATTGGTGCTTTAGTAGTTTTCGAGAAAATCGACTTTAAAGGTGGTCCTGCGGTAGTCACGCTCACTTCAGCAGGACCACCATGAGCGCAGAAAAAGAGGGCATGCTACAGCTATTCTAAGTATACAAATAATTAGTGCCCTTAAATGTGATTCATTTCGTAACAAAAACCGAACTGAAACATTTGTATTTACCGAGAAATCAACGACGATAAATTTCGCGCGCTCGTTCAGCAGGACCACGACTTTGAATGTTGATTCCAAGTTTCAGGAGCTAGTCGCTTTCCTCAAACCTACATAGAAAATTAGTGCTCTGCGAGATAAAATTGATACCCAAAATTCAAAATGACTACTCCAGTAGTTTACGAGATATACCATACCATTGGTGGGGTGGCGGTAGTCACGGTGTTAAATTTTCATTTGAAGATTTCCCTATTAAAAACTCTGTGATTTCTTCCGAAATTTATACAAAAATTAGTGCTCCTAAAGAAGTAATAGTGTACAGAAATTCAGATTCCCAAGTGTTGTATTTTAAGAGAAATTTGCATTCATTACTTTTCCATACTAAATCTCCGCGTATAACCCGACCAAATTAAGTTGTCAAAGGTATTGAGCTGTTTATGAGATGTACACTCATGCACATAAATTGATGGATGTCGGAATAGTAATAAAAACAGTTCAATATCTATCATTTTTATACAAACTGTTTACCTAGGTACATATTAAGTAAAAAAAATAACCTGTCGTTACCCATGGCCTGTGATGCCTTTGTTAATGACGTGGGTAGGTAGGTACTCGAATAATTATTTTTCAGTATTGTAAGTACCTAGCTTTTGTGTTGTTACATGAATATCATTAAAGAGCGATAGGTATTTCTTATTTATTTCTTTCCTACTAATTTACCGTTGCTGCAAGCAGTACCTATCATCAATACCATTAATAATATGTTGCTAATAACGCATACTCCTATAATGTAGATATTTATCTATATAATGATATATGAATATTATAAACTTACTAGGCAGACTTCACACAAACTCCTTCAACTTAAGTCTCAATTAAGAAGACTTTATTTATAGCAATTGGTCCTTAATTAAAATATACAAGCTAACTCTAAAATATGTATAGAGTGGTAGATAGAGAGAGAGAGAGCGCTGGTCGGATGGCACAGCACGCCAGTATTAATGACATCATCCGTCGGGCTCTTGTCACCGCGGCGAGTGCCAGCTGTTTTAGAACCCAATGGCTTGGCGTGCGACGATGGGAAGAGGCCAGACGGAATGTCCATAATGCCATGGAAATTGGGTAGGCCTTTGGTGTGGGATGCAACCTGTGTCGACACCCTCGTGCCATCCCATCTTCCTGGCACGGCGGGTTGTACTGGGGCGGCTGCTGCAGGAGCAAAAAACCTCAAATGCCACCTTATTGGGAACTATATGTTTGAGCCATTTGGGGTTGAAACACTAGGGCCTTGGGGTCCGAGTGCTCATCAATTATTTCGGGACATCACCAAGCGGTTGGTCGACTCTTCACGTGACCAGAGGGCTGGCCTATTTTTAGCCCAAAGAATCAGTATTGCCATCCAACGTGGTAATGCTGCCAGCCTTTTGGGCACTTTTCCCATTGACAGCGATGCGGACGAATTTTGTTGATGCTCAATGAGCACTTCCCCCCTTTTAATTATTTTATTATATACCAACTTGTACATACTATTAAGTAGACTAGATCATTTTACTGTAATCCAAGTATAATCTGAAAATAAAAATAAGTTACTATTTTAAATACGTACTGGTAAGTACGTACTAATTATTTTAAGTATTTAATAAATATAGATTGTATTATTACATGCACTGTATCTAGGTATACTTACATAGGATGTTTTCAAAAAACGTAAGTCAAGACACGTTCAAACTTAGATCAAGTGGATCTATGTTATAATTCACACAAAGTAATTATGTATCTTCATATCACAGGGCTAATTTTAAGTTCTACTCAGTTAAAACAAACAAAAAACAAAACTAGTTAACTGACAGATTCAGAAGATTTTGAATCTCATTTTTATCTTGTCTATGGTACAAAACATTTTTTTGTGGCATGGCGCGCAGTTTATTATTACCGAAGTAAAGCATTCGCGAAGCGTGTCGTGGTACCTACATCGAGTTATTTTTTTATTCGTTTATTAAGGTATCACAGGCCATGGGTAACGATAGGTTATTTTTTATTCTTAATATGTATCTAGGTACACAGTTTGCATAAAAATTATAGATAATGGACTGTTTATATTACTATTCCGACATCCATCAATGTATGTGCACGAGTGTACATCTCATAAACTGCTCAATACCTTTGACAACTTAATTTGGTCGGGTTATACGCGGAGATTTAGTATGGAAAAGTAATGAAAGCCAATTTCTCTTAAAATACAACACTTGGGAATCTGAATTTCTGTACACTATTACTTCTTTAGGAGCACTAATTTTTGTATAAATTTCGGAAGAAATCACAGAGTTTTTAATAGGGAAATCTTCAAATGAAAATTTAACACCGTGACTACCGCCACCCCACCAATGGTATGGTATATCTCGTAAACTACTGGAGTAGTCATTTTGAATTTTGGGTATCAATTTTATCTCGCAGAGCACTAATTTTCTATGTAGGTTTGAGGAAAGCGACTAGCTCCTGAAACTTGGAATCAACATTCAAAGTCGTGGTCCTGCTGAACGAGCGCGCGAAAGTTATCGTCGTTGATTTCTCGGTAAATACAAATGTTTCAGTTCGGTTTTTGTTACGAAATGAATCACATTTAAGGGCACTAATTATTTGTATACTTAGAATAGCTGTAGCATGCCCCCTTTTTCTACGCTCATGGTGGTCCTGCTGAAGTGAGCGTGACTACCGCAGGACCACCTTCAAAGTTGATTTTCTCGAAAACTACTAAAGCACCAATTCTGTTGTTCGAGCACTAATTAGCACCAATTGAGCACTAATTATTTGCCAAATATGGAAGCGATTGGCGTTCCTAGTCCTGCGGTAGTCACGGACATATTTTTAATGTCCGTGACTACCGCAGGACCACGCACGACTTTGAAGGTGGTCTTGCGGTAGTCACGCTCTCTTCAGCAGGACCACCATGAGCTCCGAAAAAGGGGGCAAGCTACAGCTATTCTAAGTATACAAATAATGAGAGCCCTTAAATGTGATTCATTTCGTAACAAAAAAAGAACTGAAACATTTGTATTTACCGAGAAATCAACGACGATAAATTTCGCGCGCTCGTTCAGCAGGACCACGACTTTGAAGGTTGATTCCAAGTTTCAGGAGCTAGTCGCTTTCCTCAAACCTACATAGAAAATGAGTGCTCTGCGAGATAAAATTGATACCCAAAATTCAAAATTACTACTCCAGTAGTTTACGAGATATACCATACCATTGGTGGGGTGGCGGTAATCACGGTGTTAAATTTTCATTTAAAGATTTCCGTATTAAAAACTCTGTGATTTCTTCTCAAATTTATACAAAAATTAGTGCTCCTAAAGAAGTTATAGTGACCAAAAATTCAGATTCCCAAGTGTTGTATTTTAAGAGAAATTTGCATTCATTACTTTTCCATACTAAATCTCCGCGTATAACCCGACCAAATTAAGTTGTCAAAGGTATTGAGCTGTTTATGAGATGTACACTCATGCACATAAATTGATGGATGTCGGAATAGTAATAAAAACAGTTCAATATCTATCATTTTTATACAAACTGTTTACCTAGGTACATATTAAGTAAAAAAAATAACCTGTCGTTACCCATGGCCTGTGATGCCTTTGTTAATGACGTGGGTAGGTAGGTACTCGAATAATTATTTTTCAGTATTGTAAGTACCTAGCTTTTGTGTTGTTACATGAATATCATTAAAGAGCGATAGGTATTTCTTATTTATTTCTTTCCTACTAATTTACCGTTGCTGCAAGCAGTACCTATCATCAATACCATTAATAATATGTTGCTAATAACGCATACTCCTATAATGCAGATATTTATCTATATAATGATATATGAATATTATAAACTTACTAGGCAGACTTCACACAAACTCCTTCAACCTAAGTCTCAATTAAGAAGACTTTATTTATAACAATTGGTCCTTAATTAAAATATATAAGCTAACTCTAAAATATGTATAGAGAGGTAGATAGAGAGAGAGAGAGCGCTGGTCGGATGGCACAGCACGCCAGTATTAATGACATCATCCGTCGGGCTCTTGTCACCGCGGCGAGTGCCAGCTGTTTTAGAACCCAATGGCTTGGCGTGCGACGATGGGAAGAGGCCAGACGGAATGTCCATAATGCCATGGAAATTGGGTAGGCCTTTGGTGTGGGATGCAACCTGTGTCGACACCCTCGTGCCATCCCATCTTCCTGGCACGGCGGGTTGTACTGGGGCGGCTGCTGCAGGAGCAAAAAACCTCAAATGCCACCTTATTGGGAACTATATGTTTGAGCCATTTGGGGTTGAAACACTAGGGCCTTGGGGTCCGAGTGCTCATCAATTATTTCGGGACATCACCAAGCGGTTGGTCGACTCTTCACGTGACCAGAGGGCTGGCCTATTTTTAGCCCAAAGAATCAGTATTGCCATCCAACGTGGTAATGCTGCCAGCCTTTTGGGCACTTTTCCCATTGACAGCGATGCGGACGAATTTTGTTGATGCTCAATGAGCACTTCCCCCCTTTTAATTATTTTATTATATACCAACTTGTACATACTATTAAGTAGACTAGATCATTTTACTGTAATCCAAGTATAATCTGAAAATAAAAATAAGTTACTATTTTAAATACGTACTGGTAAGTACGTACTAATTATTTTAAGTATTTAATAAATATAGATTGTATTATTACATGCACTGTATCTAGGTATACTTACATAGGATGTTTTCAAAAAACGTAAGTCAAGACACGTTCAAACTTAGATCAAGTGGATCTATGTTATAATTCACACAAAGTAATTATGTATCTTCATATCACAGGGCTAATTTTAAGTTCTACTCAGTTAAAACAAACAAAAAACAAAACTAGTTAACTGACAGATTCAGAAGATTTTGAATCTCATTTTTATCTTGTCTATGGTACAAAACATTTTTTTGTGGCATGGCGCGCAGTTTATTATTACCGAAGTAAAGCATTCGCGAAGCGTGTCGTGGTACCTACATCGAGTTATTTTTTTATTCGTTTATTAAGGTATCACAGGCCATGGGTAACGATAGGTTATTTTTTATTCTTAATATGTATCTAGGTACACAGTTTGCATAAAAATTATAGATAATGGACTGTTTATATTACTATTCCGACATCCATCAATGTATGTGCATGAGTGTACATCTCATAAACTGCTCAATACCTTTGACAACTTAATTTGGTCGGGTTATACGCGGAGATTTAGTATGGAAAAGTAATGAAAGCCAATTTCTCTTAAAATACAACACTTGGGAATCTGAATTTCTGTACACTATTACTTCTTTAGGAGCACTAATTTTTGTATAAATTTCGGAAGAAATCACAGAGTTTTTAATAGGGAAATCTTCAAATGAAAATTTAACACCGTGACTACCGCCACCCCACCAATGGTATGGTATATCTCGTAAACTACTGGAGTAGTCATTTTGAATTTTGGGTATCAATTTTATCTCGCAGAGCACTAATTTTCTATGTAGGTTTGAGGAAAGCGACTAGCTCCTGAAACTTGGAATCAACATTCAAAGTCGTGGTCCTGCTGTACAAATGTTTCAGTTCGGTTTTTGTTACGAAATGAATCACATTTAAGGGCACTAATTATTTGTATACTTAGAATAGCTGTAGCATGCCCCCTTTTTCTACGCTCATGGTGGTCCTGCTGAAGTGAGCGTGACTACCGCAGGACCACCTTCAAAGTTGATTTTCTCGAAAACTACTAAAGCACCAATTCTGTTGTTCGAGCACTAATTAGCACCAATTGAGCACTAATTATTTGCCAAATATGAAAGCGATTGGCGTTCCTAGTCCTGCGGTAGTCACGGACATATTTTTAATGTCCGTGACTACCGCAGGACCACGCACGACTTTGAAGGTGGTCTTGCGGTAGTCACGCTCTCTTCAGCAGGACCACCATGAGCTCCCAAAAAGGGGGCAAGCTACAGCTATTCTAAGTATACAAATAATGAGTGCCCTTAAATGTGATTCATTTCGTAACAAAAAAAGAACTGAAACGTTTGTATTTACCGAGAAATCAACGATAATAATTTTCGCGCGCTCGTTCTGCAGGACCACGACTTTGAATGTTGATTCCAAGTTTCAGGAGCTAGTCGCTTTCCTCAAACTTACATAGAAAATTAGTGCTCTGCGAGATAAAATTGATACCCAAAATTCAAAATTACTACTCCAGTAGTTTACGAGATATACCATACCATTGGTGGGGTGGCGGTAGTCACGGTGTTAAATTTTCATTTGAAGATTTCCCTATTAAAAACTCTGTGATTTCTTCCCAAATTTATACAAAAATTAGTGCTCCTAAAGAAGTTATAGTGACCAAAAATTCAGATCCCCAAGTGTTGTATTTTAAGAGAAATTAGCATTCATTACTTTTCCATACTAAATCTCCGCGTATAACCCGACCAAATTAAGTTGTGAATGGTATTGAGCTGTTTATGAGATGTACACTCGTGCACATAAATTGATGGATGTCGGAATAGTAACAACAACAGTTCGATATCTATCATTTTTAAACAAACTGTGTACCTAGGTACATATTAAGAAAAAAAAAACCGGCCAAGTGCGTGTCGGACCATGCACAATGTAGGGTTCCGTAGTTAGGATGAATTTATCCCTAAAACAAACTTAACATTATAGTTGAAAAAAATGTTCTCCCATACATCGATATACGCCACGGTCAATTTTCCAACTGAAAATAAAAGTTTGTAATCGCATAAAAAAATTGTGATAAATCTACAAATTATCAATTTTCGGACTTTTTCCTTAACTTGTGCTCTGAGACCTTGCTTCTTGCCAAATTTCATGATTCTAGGTCAACGGGAAGTACCCTATCTATAGGTTTTGATTTATTTGCGAGTATCGAAATATGTCGCAATAATGTCGCTTATATCACCGTAATTTTTTATTGCGTTGACTTGGAAGCTTAATTTTTTTAGAGCTTCAAGGGACTATAGACTTACGTATTTGATATTAATTTAAACTTGATCCGTCTACGCATTCCTGAGAAAAATGGTCTTGAAAGACTGACAAACAGACAGACAGACATACGAACAACGAAGTGATCCTATAAGGGTTCCGTTTTTTTCCTTTTGAGGTACGGAACCCTAAAAATAACCTATCGTTACCCATGGCCTGTGATACCTTGTTAATGACGTGGGTAGGTAAGTACTCGAATAATTATTTTTCTGTATTGTAAGTACCTACCTTTTGTATTGTTATATGAATATCATTAAAGAGCGATAGGTATTTCTTATTTATTTCTTTCCTACTAATTTACTGTTGCTGCAAGCAGTACCTAAGTATTGAAAACCTAATTTATTGCATTAACAATATGTTGCTAATAACGTATTAAAAGTATTACATAAGTACTAGGTACCTTTATATTTGAATAATATGCAATGCAAAGGGCACATCACGCATATTTTAGGAAATAATATGTGTTATCATATCAATATGTACTACCTATTATTTTCGACATGCACATAATATATTTAAAATATCTAAATCAACTTTTAATAACGTTAACATCAAAATATTTCTGTAACTTTCGATTGCTAATGCCCTAAAAAGAAACAATTTTTTTTATATATAAATATTATACTTCCTCAGGAAATATTGATTAGTTTTATCGTTTTCTGAAAACTTTAAATATTGATACAAGTGATCTTTCTGAAATTGCATATTCATTTATTTCTTTGTCAAAAAAAAAAAAAAAAAATTATATAAATGTTTTATTGACATTGCATTTTGATTTGAAGCCCTGACTCCTGTGCTAGGTGGTAGGTACCTATAGTACAGGAGTTATGCCCGTTTTCACCGACATCCCCTATACTATCACCTACGTATGGGACCTTTAGCTTAAAAGCTCCCCCAAACTAGTCCCTAATTTAAATTTAGTTTCACCATCATTTTTATCACATAACTATGGGACACATAGTTAAGTGACGTTTTGTTTTCGATAATAGTGACTGATTCGTCTTTGAACTTATCGATACTTGGAAACAAGATAGTTTTTTGTGAAATTCTATAATGTATACACATATATGGATACAGTTCTTAATAAGTTATGTTTTGATAGCAATAATAAATGTTATTTCATTCATATTATTAATTAATTTCATATTTTCATGCTTATTTACAGTTCTTTCCCTTGTGAAGTACTGACGTGAGATTTGATGTTTTGTTTCATTGTTTGCTGTGACTTGTGCGTTGTGTGTTATTTTACCAACTTTTGTGATATTTTAACTGATTTATCAAAAAAATCTGAACCCGATTTTTTTATGTAGAATTATTTCTGAAATAAAATAAAAAATGCTATTTATATGGAATTGTAATTAAGTATGCAAATACAATAAGGACAGCGGTTCCTACCTGACAAGTATACTTAAGGTTTACACTGTTAGTTAGGAATCGACGTAAGTATCGTCGACTAAGAAAAAATACCACGCTCGTGGGCTTTTTTTTTATAGTTATTTTATATGTGCTTCTTAGAAAAACTTGAATATGTTAAGTACTCACTTATCATCATGAAATTCTAAGGTGTGTTCAATCTTATCCAATAAAATATAACACTGAAGATTTGCATAAACTATATCTCCGAAAAGAACCGTTTCATGAAAACTTTCGAAGTAGTTTGGTCGTTTCCGATTTATTTTTGGTCTATGGCTGTTATTTACGTCGAATATAGTAGAAACAGTTTCTAAATCTTCAAGAAATTCAAATAAATCACTATCCATCTTCGTTGCTTAAAATATCACTTACGTATGTGCCGGTTTATGAGCCCACATTTCGTCCACCTAAATTTAGGGGACCTTTTAACGTTTAACTGACCCCTTACTGTTGGTGAAACGGAAACCACCATCTAACAGCCCCCTAACCCTTCTTAGGGGATCTCTTACTCTGGGATGTCGGTGAAAACGGGCATCAGTGTCTTCCCCTGTTTTTGGAACAATAACAATAAATGCAATAAAATTAAAATAACATAAAATTAAAATCAAGTAATTTAGTGCAAACATGCTCTTGAATAGTTTGTGTGCGTTTTTGTTGTATTTTGTGTGTATGTGTGAGTGTGTGGTATTATGTTAGTGTGTGTGTGTGTGTGAGGGTGTGTGTGTGTGAAACCGTAAACGAATAAAATAACTCGATGTAGGTATCACGACACGCTTCGCGAACACTTTACTTCGGTTATAATAACCTGCGCGCCATGCCACATTTTTTTTTTTTTTACCATAGAAAAGATAAAAATGAGATTCAAAATCATCTGAATCTGTCAGTTAGCTCCTTTTGTCTTTTGTTTGTTTTAACTGAGTAGAACTTAAAATGAGCCCTGTGCTATGGAGATATATAATTACTTTGTGTGAATTATAACATAGAGCCAGTCGATCTAAGTTTGAACGTGTCTTAACTCACGTTTTTTGACAAAACCTATGTAAGTATACCTAGATATCGTGCATGTCACTATCTATATTTATTAAATACTTAAAATAATTAGTACGTACTTACCAGTACGTATTTAAAATAGTAACTTATTTTTCATTTTCAGATTAAACTAAAAAAAAAAATATTAAAATTTTAGATGATTTTACTCTAATCCAAGAGTAAAATCATCTAGTCTTCTTAATTGAGACTTAACTTGAAGGAGTTTGTGTGAAGTCTGCCTAGTAAGTTTATAATATTCATATATTATTATATAGATAAATATGTACATTATAGGAGTATGCGTTATTAGCAACATATTGTTAATGCAATAAATTAGGTTTTTAATACTTAGGTACTGCTTGCAGCAACGGTAAATTAGTAGAAAATAAATAAATAAGAAATATCTATCGCTAGGTATCGATAGGTTATTTTTTATTCTTAATATGTACCTAGGTACACAGTTTGTATAAAAAATATAGATATTGAACTGTTGTTATTACTATTCCGACATCCATCAATTTATGTGCACGAGTGTACATCTCATAAACAGCTCAATACCATTAACAACTTAATTTGGTCGGGTTATACGCGGAGATTTAGTATGGAAAAGTAATGAATGCTAATTTCTCTTAAAATACAACACTTGGGGATCTGAATTTTTGGTCACTATAACTTCTTTAGAAGCACTAATTTTTGTATAAATTTGGGAAGAAATCACAGAGTTTTTAATAGGGAAATCTTCAAATGAAAATTTAACACCGTGACTACCGCCACCCCACCAATGGTATGGTATATCTCGTAAACTACTGGAGTAGCAATTTTGAATTTTGGGTATCAATTTTATCTCGCAGAGCACTAATTTTCTATGTAAGTTTGAGGAAAGCGACTAGCTCCTGAAACTTGGAATCAACATTCAAAGTCGTGGTCCTGCAGAACGAGCGCGCGAAAATTATTATCGTTGATTTCTCGGTAAATACAAACGTTTCAGTTCTTTTTTTGTTACGAAATGAATCACATTTAAGGGCACTAATTATTTGTATACTTAGAATAGCTGTAGCATGCCCCCTTTTTCGGCGCTCATGGTGGTCCTGCTGAAGAGAGCGTGACTACCGCAGGACCACCTTCAAAGTCGATTTTCTCGAAAACTACTAAAGCACCAATTCTGTTGTTCGAGCACTAATTAGCACCAATTAAGCACTAATTATTTGCCAAATATGGAAGCGATTGGCGTTCCTGGTACTGCGGTAGTCACGGACATATTAAAAATAGAAAGCAAGTATTGGGACAAGTGTGCGCTTAATATTTTATTTCGCAATGTCAGAAAAATCCGTTAACAGCGTGATGTGATGTTTGACCAAAAATATAAGAAACTATTACGTAAATTGGAAGACGGAAATCTAGCGGTGGAACATTTCATGAAAAAGATCACGTTTCTCCAATTATTCAAGTAATTTAATTTATAGCTATTTACTTAATTAATAGTAACAATTACTAAGTAAGAAACAAAGGTTTATTCTATATTATTTATAACCTGTTTTTGAGAAACAGGTTAAGATTTAATTTAAAGCTTTTCTTTAATTAATAATAATAACTATAACTAAAAGAAGTACAGTTTAAATTATAATATTATAAAGGTTATTGATATAATATGATATTATGTAAATCTAATTTTTTCTTACATAATTATAATATAGTTTTATTATTTCCGAGTGACTTTATTTTTATTTTCGAAAAAATAATAATGTTATAGTGATTATGTAGTTTAATTAAAATTATTTTGTTGATTGTATTTTTAAGAAAATTACGTACGCTAAACCAAAGATTCTTTCATTTTTAGACAATTTTTCGAAATCTCCACCCATCTTAAAAAGTGCTCCTTTTGCGAAGTGCACCAATTGAGAAGTGCACCAGTTGCGAAGTGCGCCATATGAGAAGTGCACCAGTTGCGAAGTGTGCCATATGAGAAGTGCACCAGTTGCTAAGTTCACCATTTGAGCATGGTGTACAAGTTGAGATGTGCACCAAATGCGTCAAACCCGTCACGGACATCGCGAGTTCAACTCGCACTTGTCCGGTTTTTTATATACATGTACATACCTATTATTATTATTTTAAGTTTGTCTTTTTAAGTCTTCTTAGGTATTATGTAAATACCCGCGTAACCCGTTTCACCCGCGTAAATCTCGATCCCGTGGGAATATCGGGATAAAAAGTAGCCTATGTCTTAATCCAGGGTGTCAGCTACCTACCATACTAAATTTTATCAAAATTGGTCCAGCCGTTTAAGCGTGAAGAAGTAACAAACACACACACTCACAAACTTTCGCCTTTATTATATTAGTGTGATTATATTCCAAAATAAAAATAAAACAGTGAATCAATATCCGATACATTTAATATAAAACAGTCATTGCAACAAGTTATCACATATACCGTCACGTTGACAAGCTGTTAACTGGGCGGCGCGAGACTATTACATTAATATTATTACCCTAACTTGAGGCTCAAAGGGCGTAAAGACCATTCAGGCTCTTACCCTTTTGAGAATCGATAGGTATGCTTGGGCTACACCATCCAACCAACACGATAACTTCACATCCAGTAAAATTAAATTAAAATATAGTGTGATGTTACCTTTTATAAAATACGACCTTTTAAATAACTGACACTGACAGTTAACTCCACGTTCACTTCACCTAAAGCGCAGGCCACACCGCCAGCTAGCGGGCGGGCGGGCTAGGCGGGCGAACATCGTTTCACCTCTTTACAAGGTTAGTCGGTAGCTCGCGGTGTGAACCGAAGCATGTAAAGAGGTGAAACGATGTTCGCCCGCCTAGCCCGCCCGCCGCGGGCGGTGTGGCCTGCGCTTAAGGGTGAAATTAGTCAAATTTCGGATATATTGATTATGATTTTGTCTTTAAACGCATACTCTGTAATTAAGTCGTCTAAAATCGATAGTGTAGTCTTAGCATTATATGATGAAAATATGTTACTCTAGTGATTAGTAAAGAGGCCGTAACTATTCCAGAGTTTATTATTAATAATTCTTCTACAATTTGTTTCTTACTAGTACACTTGGAAGTAGTTATAACTACAATATTGTTAATAATTACAATTTTGTCTAAAAACGTTAATACCTTGTTATTTATAACTTAAAGCAAAAATCCGTCACTCGCCCAGCTTGCCAGCCTAAACAATAAACTACATAATTAGATTTTTTTAACACTGGTAACACTAGTTTCGTACATATTGTACACACAACACCTCACGCATTGCTAGAAACAAAATAAATTCGAATAACTTCAACACACCATTTACAATTATTAGTGTTGTTACATTATTTTAGCTGCAATATATTCATAATTATAAAAAAGCAATGGTTATTATTGACGGCCTGTTGCATCAAGACATTATTATTGTTTTAAATAAAGAGAACAAAGTATTTTTTGTGGTACAGATAATGCGTCAGGTCGTCAGGGCAAAATAACCTTAGGTGATTCGATCTTCGAAATAATCGATTAGATTCAAAGTTGTCATATTATTATACAACGCAGTTGAAATTCAATCAATTTATAAAACGACACTTTAAATATGAATATTTTATTTATAAATTCGTCTATTCGAATTATGAAATTAATAATTTTAAGATGATAGCGATACAAATACATATCTACAGTGTGATGTTGAAGTCGTGTTTCGATGCAGTAGGCCGTGTGAAACCCTCAACCACCATCTAAATTACCCTAAAACAATAATTTACTCTTTCTCTAAAATTAGGCCTCAGAACCTATTTCATAGGCCTCTATAGGAACATAACATTCAGACTTAAACCATCACACAAACTTCAAATATTTCACTAAGTGCATCAAACCCTATTACATTTAAGCTCATTTATTTTAATATAAAAACCGTAATCTAGTATGGGTCACATTAAACTATTTGGCCGCTAAGAACGATACAAAATGATCGTTAGGATACTTCAAATAGGGTCCAAAGTTGACGTGTTTGTGCTTCTTGCGTACATACCGACTCTGCGACCAAAAAGTTCAGCGCAACCCGAATTAATAAGTAAAATGTTCTAAGATCCGCGGGGTAATTACGTAACACCCTATCAGTAGTAATTAAGTTTCATTTTGACAGTTCAACAACATTCATTGCGTTATTTACGTTGTTGAGCAGACACATTTTTCGAACATATGAAGCAATGGATTAGCAATATCCTTCAAAATTATTCAGATTTTTATTGATAGCGTGTTACGTAATTAGGTTGCCGTTTACAGATAGACGTTATAGTAACGATGTATCTACGCTGCAATTTACAATTATTATCATTAATTAGTATACAAGTAATAAATGCTGGTTAAATAAGGTTATAAAAATAAATGAATTCAATATAAGTATCGTATTATTTAAATGATTTTCTGCATTTTGTTTGCTAGAAGTAATCTATGTCAAGTATAAACATTGTAATTCCGCAATCTAAGAAGTAAAGAAGCATCAAAATGTTACATGAGAGGTCTTATGCTATTATAAAATGCGATAAGTAAACAACTCTGTATTGAACATGTTGATTATAGAATATTGGAATGAATTTAATTTGGCATATTCCGGAAGTTAGGTAGTATCGGAAGAACTCGGTTCGCATTCACACACATACAGAAACAAATAAATTAATACACAATAGCTAGAAAACAATAAAAATAAAGCCACAACGCACCATACAACGAATTATTTTTTTAAGAATAAACTGAAAACCCAGCAAAGAAACAATTCAGTAACAATCCTAAAGCACTATTTACACGTCTCCAGTTTTTAGTAGATTTCGTGTCTATTTCAAATCGTGTTAGCAACCAATTTAGTCATAACTAAGCCGGTCGTTGTTACACGATACAATTTACAAACCATAAACAAAACTGTAGTACGCGTCAAAATTTATGGCGGGTCTGAAGTTCGCTACTCACTGCGCAGTACCCCTCACCTCTGCTGTAACGAGAATTTGTTACTGCGCAGCGACTCACCTTTTTTTCCTTTCCGCCATAAAGTTTGCATCGGGCTGTACCAACTGGAAACGTGGAAACAGAAAATTTTGTTAATAAAATTAGTCTCCACGCAATCAAGTCAAACATAATTTCAAGCAGAGATTCGTTTTTTTTTTTTCATGATTTTGACAACATATTTTGGCGCGAAATCTTTGCGCGTCTACTTCTTATCAATAACAATGACACATATATTAGTTAAGATTAACAGTCAATACTTGCTATGTCTTGTCGAACTTACCTCAGTTTTTTAAAGTTATTCAAGTCATCAGGGGCCGTATTAAGAAGTGTTAAAATCATCATTGTTCCGATGCGAGAAAGAGATGGTACTATCGATACTGTAAGTGGCGTAGCTAGTCCTTAAGGGTGCCCTGTATCAAAATCAAAATGTATTGGGGCCCTTTTACACGACTGCGGCGAAACTCAAAAGGAAAGTATTGTTTTTTTTTTTTCAAAATGAATGACGGTATCTGCACTCGGATAGGTTAGTTTTTCTGTGTGACATTACTAAATAAATGCTTGGAGCCTTTGTAAGCCATAAACAGATTACGTCAGTTTTCATATTTTCATTAGGTATTCGTTCATTACGGGCCTCTCACCAATAAGAATTGCCGGTGTTAGTTAACATTTTTCTCGAACTTTTGCTTACACACGTCGTCCCAATAGCCTGGGAGCACCATATCATTGATACGGCGGAAGCTACGGCCTTTTTTTGGGGGGAAATTATCAAATAACTTCTCACGCTCTGGACGGAGCGGGAGGCGTGTCAGACTTTTACTGGCATGAAAGCTAAGCCCTGCGTCTTGTATAGCTCAATCTCTTTCTCACAACGGCACGATCATGGTTCTGTGACGTCATAATAGGGTCTCAGTAAATCTTACGTCAGTTCTATAATCATTTTCGGACAAGATTTCAAGAAATACGACGATTAGAGATTATTCAAAAGTATAATAGTCTTCCACTTATTACCTTTTTACATACTCCAGTGGGTTAAAACAGCCAGTTTTTATTTTAGTATAAATAAAAACTGGCTGTTTTAACCCACTGAATACAATAGACCTGAAGAATCCGAGTTTTTTTACAAAAATAAATCCTTTTTATGATCTACTTACAAGTTGGTGTTATACCCATACATTGATTTTCAGTAACATAAACAGATATATAGTTTTGTGCATGTATTTCTTAAGTGTACATCCCATATTTTATTTAGGCCTCTTTTTGATAGTAAGATAGTATCACTGTTCTTTGACCGTACCTGAATCATTTGCAGAGTAATTTTAAGTGCAGGTCAAGGCTTTTGTGGAAAACACACAACAATAGGGAATATGGATGTTTTGTTTTTTTTCACTAAATCAATAATAGACAGTAATATATTCCCAAGAAAAGTATTGAAAGTTTAATTGAACCACTGATTGATGCTCAAAAAAATTATGAAACTCCAACAATTTTCTACTACAGTTCAAACGTCCGTTTCTGTCGCGGTCATGATATGACGTCATTGTTCACGAAACTGCTTTGTTTACATCTGTTTTTTAGCCCGAAATCTTATACATTAAACTATTGTTTATGCTTCATTCAAGTAGAAATCGCACTTACATGTTTACCTTAGTGAAATTTCAAGCATTTAGCAAAGAATAGATTTTATTCACATGTTTTGTTTAGTCACTTCCGGCATTTTCGAAGAGGACGCGTTTTGAGTTTGCGTTCCGTTCCACCAAAAAAACGCAACATTAATTAATTGTAAAATAAGTAATGCATTAAAAAATGTAAAGAAATAATGGAATTTGTTTCTTGACTCCTACACAATGTATATTAAAATAATGGATACGTTTTGAATTACGTGCATATTCCCTATTTTGCCAATATCACATTATACGTACAAAGATCTTTTGACGCGTGGCCAAAATCGGAACTAACGCTGCCATAATGTTGTTTCAAAACAATTTCACAAATGTTTACCAACAACGCCCTCCTGTCAATGTCTTTCAAGTGTCTAAAGATCCTTGTAGCGCGGTAAGTACAGTACGTCGCGTCATTATAACTTGACGCGTGCCGCAATTGGTAGCACTGAATTTTGTAGCCATGTGATTGGTAGTTCTGTTCTGTCAGTCGCCATTTTGAACTGTATTGGTATTGTAACTATGATTACAAAAATCAGGGCTACCAATCGCGTCAAGTTATAATGAACTCACAGCATGTACTGTGATAGACCATCAACTGCAAATCACTTGACACTTCCGTGTCATTTTAATTTTTGTTTTAAACTGATCTGCCGGGGCTGTGTATCGGTAAACCCGCTGAACTGGTTCAGATTAACTTCTTGCTTGGTTTGTCGATAACATTAGCTGTTTTCTTTCAATTCTGAAGATTTTATTGTCAAATATTCTCAAATAGTCGTACCTTACTATCAATAAGAAAGTATTAGCTAGAGACATCTAATGAGTACCGTGCAAACAATCGTTATCTAGCAGTAAGCTAGTATATATTTATACATTGTGCTGTCAAACTTATTAGTACACACATATTTTGCATATAAGCCACATATAAATATACTCGTACTATACAAAATTAAATAGCTCTGATATTAAAATAAAATGCCCGTGTTTTTACAATATCTTAGTATCATGATACTTCAATTAAATATCATGATATTAAGTATCCTGATACTTGATAGTTCTTGACACTTACAGAATTGATATTAGATTCTAGTTTGTCTAGCTAGATTAACCTGCATATTATTCTAATTAACAATTGTATGAGAAGATAATATACTATATATACAAATACAAAATAAAGTTTAGAAAATGCATTATGAATGCAAATGTCATACAAATTGGGATATTAGTAACCTAATCAGATAGAAAACTTGATAGGAAGCAATGTAATGTCAAATCTGTTGTCATAATAAATTCAAATGGAAGATGGAATAAATGGAAAAATTGTTAGGCATAACATTAAGACAATTGCATAATTCCTATTAACCTAAATGGTTATATGCGAAAAATAAAGTAGAAAATAAAAAATTATACATTTTTGACGTCGCATAATGAATTTCCAGCATTTTTTAAATGTCAGGCAACAGTATCGGCTAAGCCGTAAAACATCAATTATAATTCAAACGTCAAATTCTAGACAAAATTGAGGCAACATTCGAGATTATCGGTAACTATTCGAAGTCAAAATATATTTTAATTCGAGACATTCGTTTACGAACTCTGTATACAATAATGACTTAGAAATATATATTCTTTTAACGAGGCCATATCAATTTATAATTATATATCTACCTACAACGACTATACTCGATGAGCCTGACTTAATTTCGGTGTTAGACCAAAATTAATTACAGCGCCATCTATCGTCGGACACAAACAACATCAACTACATTTGACATCGACAGATGGAGCCACCAACAAAGCTTGCAGTCTGCGCTTTGATTGGAGCCAATGTTGGAGTTAGTTGGGATTTTAGACCGAGAAAAGATAGTCGCACGTTGACCATTGATTAGCCGACATCGCGCGATACTAAACTTGGCGTCAGTAATAAATACAGTTTCGCGTTAAATCTCACATAAAAACCCGTTCTATCGACCCTCTACTTACGCCATCTACCGACCCCAGAAATACGCCGCACTTTGAGGGACATTCTAGCATCAACATAAGCTCCAAAACAAAGCTATACATAACAGCGTAACCATATATTTGGGAACATTTATGACAAAATAGATTTTGGTGCGAAAATTAAATAATTCGCAACTTTGCTATATAAAACGGTATATTAGATGAGTACATATCCGAAAAGTCTAAACCTTTAGCATTTAAGATCGCTTTAAAAGCTATTTCGTTTGTATACGATGTATTTATTGTTGGAATGGAATTATTCGACATTGTGCACTCGCTCAACAATAGCAAGAGTAACAAACACAGCCACATACAAAGCTTTGGCTTGAATTGTCCTGGTCGCGGAATCAGACATTGTTCGCAAGGACCGAGCGGCAGAACCGAAGCTCTTAATATATCATTCCTTGCTAACAATTTCGTGTGACACCGACAAATATAATAAGCCATACGCTAGGTGCTATCGCGGGTGTGCATATCGTACCACTTTGAAAACAAAATCTTGATAAGCTCACGATGACCACATCAGTTCATTTAAAAATAAAAATAAATTAATTATTATTTATTGGTCGACTCAAAAAGGGGCGGCCCGTTTTGCGTCGACCTATAAAAAATAACTTATTTTGTTTAAATAAATTTCTCAGGCTCAACAGTGCTTGAGAAATTTAAGAAAAGAAGAAGAGAGAGAGTTTATTGCGCCCTTTTCTTTTCATTTACAGAAACAACTCTGCAAAAAGCTGATGCGGCGATGCTATTGGTTGATGAACGTAGGTAAGCGTTACTACATATAGCGGCCGAGCGTTGCAAGCAGGAATAGTCCTTACGGTGGTACGGTATACACATTAGCGAGTCGGCGGCCACCAAAGTCGCTGCGTTTGTACCTAGCATTAGTCACGGATATCTACTCATATCATACACAACAAAATATACCTGACGTTGACCCAGTGGCTACCCCCCCCCCCCCCCCCCTAGTGCGTGACGTGCCTGTGGCCTCGCCGCCGGGGCTGGCATCAGCTGCGCTTACTCTTCACCTGATCCACGTTCACGGCGGGCGAACTGCTGGAGCCCACCAAGATCTTTAGGGCACCCGTGGACATTAGGTAGAACCAGTACAGTTGAGGCAGCAGCAGTATGCAGATGGAGATCTTGCAGCCCGTTGGGAGGGATTTTATTGCCTGTGAATGTGAAAAATAAAGTAAAAGTTCACACTAGGATTGTTAATTCGTTGCAAAAGTGAACCTGTTTCAAATTACACATTACATTTACACCACGTATTCCCCGGAGGGTTAGGCAGAGGTGTAAGTCTACTTTACACCCATATTTCACCAGTCAAAAAATAATTACTAAAAGGTATTAAAAGTGCGACACGGATCATAATGAACGTCATAGAATAGAGAACTAAAGTTTGGCGCTTGACATTGACAGGTGAGCGTTGTTGATAACATTATATTTGTGAAATAGTCATAGAAAAAAAGATAGCGGCGTTAGTTCAGATTTTAGCCACGCGCCAGTAGATCCTTGTGCCGTTGCAAATTGATTGTACAGTCGCCAGCACATCAGGTTATACAAAACTGTCAAACTTCTCCAAAAAATGTTGGTGGTTAAGTTCAAAATAGAACGAGAAAATTTGACAGTTTGTGGTAACCTGATGTGCTGGCGATTACTTTTTTACAGATGAGTTTAGAATGCGAATGTTCTTAAATCTACGCGAATTGCCGCTCAAGTTTAAATCCTGCATCGCAAATAGCTGGTAAATTCATCACTATACCTCATAGGCTGCAAATAAAAACTCATAGAGTCCATAAGGCAAAAGAGCCAGGATAGCCCGCGACACACAAATTTTCTTACGTTTTTGCAATTTTCAGGTCAATATCAGACTTGATGTTGATAAAAATATGATTCGCAACCCTAAGACACAAATATGTATTTACATAATAATAATTAATTATGAAAATCAACAATACAACTCTCAAAGTTCAAATTAATCCATTGAATTACTTTATCATTGTAACTTAAAAGATGATGATTCTAATGACAAAATAAATAAATACTTATTTAAAATAAAAATTGGACATACATTTTTATTTTACGGCCTACCCACATCCCCCTTAAAACAAACTGCAACTCACATCAACATAAGACAGTCCCATAACCCTGCTGTAGAGAAGACACACGTAAGGCAAACTGATGACTCGGCACACGAAGAACGTGAGCAGCATGAGCACGCCGTTGATGACGTAGAGGCGCGAGGACTTGAGCTTCATCCGCGAGAGAATGGCGCGGAAGGATACGAACGGGGTTGATAGTTCCATCAGGTACACGAAGCCGAACGTACAGTCGCCTAGGTTGCCGCGCAGATACTGTGGGGGGAAAAGACGCGGTTTTATCAATACGGTCGATTCAAATAATAGGTTGGGGAAAAAGTTTCTTCGCATTTTTTAAGAAATTTCAAAACATTTTTTTATATAGTTTATTTACATTTAACTATAGTATGTAGGTACCATTTTGTTCGATAACTTTTTGCCATCTTGTAGGTAGGGACATGATCCCATTGCTATAGAAATTTTGGGACTTCTGATCAAAATACCGCGACAAGTGGTTTTGGCAGTCCTCTCGTGATGTTAACCTGACACTGCCTAAAGAATTCTGAAGAGACCGAAACAGGTGGAAATCTGAAGGTGCAAGGTCAGGACTATACGGCGGATGCATTAACACCTCCCAGCCAAACTCTCTTAATTTTTGCTGAGTGGCTAAAGATGTGTGAGGTTATCATGATGAAAAACCACACCCATTCTGTTGATTAATTCCGGCCGCTTTCTCTCAACTTCTTGCTTTAATCTCATCAGTTGTTCGCAGTAGAGTTCACAATCGATGGTCCTGCCTGGGGCTCATAATGAATAATTCCTTTCCAATCCCACCATACACACAGCATCACTTTGTTGAGAGTTAACCCGGGTTTCGCCACAGTCTGTGAAGCCTGACCGGCCTTTGACTACGACCTTTTTCGCACGTTCTGGTCGTACGTGATCGACTTTTCATCACCAGTTATCAGCTTCTTCAAAAATGGTTCGGTTTCATTACGTCGTAATAAAGAATCACACAATAGTACACGGTTCATTAGGTTTCTTTCAGTGAGCTCGAGAGGTACCCAAATATCGAGCTTTTTTGTGTACCCAGTTTTTTTCAAATGTGTCAAAACTGTTTTGTGGTCAATTCCCAGTTCTTCAGCTACGTCGTAACTACTGATATGCCGATCGTGCTCCACTTTTTCAAAAATGGCATCCATTTTATCCGTAATAGGGCCGACCAGATCGACGTGCATCTTTGACATCAAAATTTCCGGATTGAAAACGCTTAAACCAAATTTGTGCTACTCTCACAGATACTGCACTAGGTCCATAAACATCGCAAATTTTTTTCCCGGCTTGCGTTGCATTTTTACCGTTTTTGTAGTAAAATTTTAAAATGTATCGAATTTCTTCATTAGATTCACTCATCTTGACAGTACGAAAAACAAATGAAAATCACACATTTTCCTAATTTGAATTTGGAGTTATGTTCTTTAAAATTTAAACTTTCAATGATACCAAAACCAGCCAGATACAAATAGTATAGCCAAAGAGATTTTATTACAAGTTCATACATACTATAATGCGAAAAGACTTTTTCCCCAACCTAATACTCAAATATTACTCATGTGCTAAATAGGTGTTACATTCAAGGGGTCCAGCACCTAACATGAACCCTGTAAGGGCACAACAATTATATTAAACCTAGCTGCGCCCCGCGATTTCACTAGCGTAAGTCTTGATCCCGTGGGAATATCGAGATAAAAAGTAGCCTGTCTTAATCCAGGGTGTCAGCTACCTCCATACAAAATTTTATCTAAATTGGTCCAGCCGTTATAGCGTGAAGAAGTAACAAATATACACACACACACTCACAAACTTTCACCTTTATAATATTAGTGTGATTAAAATGACTTTACATTTAGTTTAAGGCTAATAAAGAGAAAGTAGTTCGGTACTTATCTAGTTCTAAATATTAAATAATACATTCTGCATTATCAAAGGTATTTTCGAATTTTGAGATAAATCTTTAGCATAACTATACACCTGCCAGGGTTGCGAGTTTGTCCGAAAGGGATATCGTGGCCCCGGCACACAGGCAAATGAAGGAACACGGGTGGGTTTTAGACAGTAAAAGTCTGACACGCCCTCCCGCTCCGCCCAGAGCGGGAGAAGTTATTTGATAATTTCCCACCCAAAAAAAAAAAGGGGTGTGACTTGCATACTCAATAATGGGCCCCCGAAAACGGTTGATAGCACAAACTGTTGTAGCAACACTCCTCATAAGCACCTCAGGGCATGTCCCTCCTGGGCATGCCCTGAAGTGCTTATGAGGAGTGGAGAGATGTTCCACGGCTATATTATTATTATATTCCCTACTGTTCAGACTGGTGTCGGCAGTGCAAGCGGCCCTGTGTTGCGTGACGGGCGCCATCGTGTGCCTGTGGTCGTGCACGCGCGACTTCATGCGCTCGTCTACGCAAGCATAACTATACAACGCATATTTCTATAATTTATAATTTTTTTACAACAATTTGGACATGTTCCTACTTGCAAAAGTATCTGAAGAAAATGTTAACAAATGGAGCAGAAAACGTACATTGTGGATGCCAATTTATAGTGTCACTTACAGATTGAATGCTTAGGTTTGATTATTTGAATACTTAAACCCGAAATTTTCATTTTACACCTTACAGATGTTTTTCATTTGACAATTGAGGTTAATTTTATAACTCCAATATTCATACAATTTCATAATGTTGTTGTTGTGTTGTTTAATAATGTTCGAATCCAACAAGCTGATCCAACAGGTACACTCACCACAATGACCAGGAAGCCGAAGCCGCCAATGAACAGGTGGTGCATCAGGATGACAGGCTCGTGTCTGCAGTAGTCCAGGAAGGAGGTGCCTTGTGCCTTCTTGACTACTGTGATATCTCCTGAAGGTAGGGGCGCTGAGCCGTTCTTGGAGGGCCGACGCTTGAGGGCAGCCACGTCTGCGCTTGAGTTCATTTGGACGTGTACCTGTAATATTAGATTGAAGCCTGATTTACACGGTGCGATTTTATTGCCAGTGGCACCGTCGAACGGCGTTTAGACGATGCAAGTTAATTTTCTTGAAACAACAAATGTCTTACGACTTCCACAGTATACAAAATAAATCCGTCCGCGCTATTACTTCGTTTTCGCTTTCTGACCCTTTTTTCTTTTTGCTCGGCTCCTAAGGATCGTAGCGTGATGATAAATATCCTATAACCTTCCTCAAGAATTGGGCAACCAAATACAAAAAAAAAAATATTACTGGCAGTTCCAGATATTAGCGCGTTCAAACAAACAAACTTCAGTTTTATTATACTAACTATTATTATCACTCGTCGTTTATATCTAAATAAATATATATTCTTAAACTTTCTATAATAATTGCACTTACCACTGTTTTTCTCAGTATAACCCAAAAGTTGACTGGTAGAAAATGCCTATGGCATTAAGACTGCCGTTTGTGTGCTTGAAGAATTAAATAAATATAAATAATAAAACTAGAAATACCGCAAGCACTCACCATATACATGCTCCATATGTCATAGAAGAAGTAGGCGGCTCCGAACCACGCGTAGGCCTCGGACATGTAGTGAGACGAGCGCATGAAGTCGCGCGTGCACGACCACAGGCACACGATGGCGCCCGTCACGCAACACAGGGCCGCTTGCACTGCCGACACCAGTCTGAACAGTAGGGAATATAATAATAATATAGCCGTGGAACATCTCTCCACTCCTCATAAGCACTTCAGAGCATGCCCAGGAGGGACATGCCCTGAGGTGCTTATGAGGAGTGTTGCTACAACACTTTGTGCTATCAACCGTTTTCGGGGGCCCATTATTGAGTATGCAAGTCACACCCCTTTTTTTCTTTTTTTTTTGGGTGGGAAATTATCAAATAACTTCTCCCGCTCTGGGCGGAGCGGGAGGGCGTGTCAGACTTTTACTGACTAAAACCCACCCGTGTTCCTTAATTTGCCTGTGTGCCAGGGCCACGATATCCCTTTCGGACAAACTCGCAACCCTGGCAGGCATTGGCCCTAATGGACCCCGTCAAAAAAAGTCAAAAAGTCACCCCCTGCCATTTTATCTGTGTCAATCTGCCTAGCCTTTTCCCAACCATGTTGGGGTCGGCTTCCAGTCTAACCGAATTCAGCTAAATACCACATTGCAAAGGCAGGCATGGTCTTTATATAGTCCAAGATAAGCAGTTCACTTTAGCCACCCAAACCCATAATCCAATGTATAGTTTTCATATCGTGCAAAAGTCATTTCGGTACACTTCCTCAGTGCATACAGGGATAATGGTCGGTTGGAGCCTCATTTCATTAAAAAGGTATAACGGGCCTCTCGGGATACCAGGGCCCCGAGATAATTATGTCAGACATCTTTTAAATAATAATAATAATAGTCCTCCAGACCGAATTTCGGCCATGGCGGCCAAGCTCAGCAACCCCTTTGGCGCGGGAGACATTACAGTGTACAATTTAAGTGTGTGTGTGCAGATACAGGTGCACTCCCTCTTCCCTCACTCTCATAGTCCGATGGGACGGTAATCTGACACTTGCGGAGAGAGATCATGAGCAAGACAGCAAAGGCTTAACGTGCGCTCCTAGGCACGGGGGTATCAGATAGCCACAACTTCCAAGATCCGGGCTGTTACAAAAAAAATCCTAGTGGAAAAACACAATTTAAAGAATGAAAGAATAAGAATATATTAGGTAGCACAAAATTCATCTATGGCTGAGTGCACATCACACACAGGTGAAGTCAACATTTTGGGAGGTTGATAGTTATAGGGTTTTCCTTCCTCCCTATTTTCACAGACCTCGCGAGTGAAGCATTATTTTCATGGTAAACAAAAGTTGCACAACTTTGTTACAGCAACACGTTTTTGTCTGTTGGGAAAATGTAGCTGGCAACATTTCAATACATTTTGGGTGTGAAACATGTTTCCAGTAGCTCAAATTTTATTGCAACAATCTTACACAGCGAAGTTTCGTTTACCATGAATACGGGCCTTGGTGGGAATGTTAAATGTTATCCACCTTCCATTCCATCATACGTACTTGTTAGTAATATCGAGCACGTCGCCGCAGCTGAGCCGGTACTTGTGTCGGAAGCGCGCGCCGGCGCCGGTGGACAGCGCTAATGCGTTCAAGAGCTCGAACAATGTCATGAAGTAGACGAAGCCGAGGGCCGTTAGCGCACCGCCACGCTTCACTGTTATCCTAGAAAGAAGAGAGACAAACGTTTAAATAATCATGACCGAAATCTACTTAAACCTCGCCGAATGCCTACTCCTTTTTAAGTCGGTTAAAAATCTTAAGGGGGATGCGCTAAGGTAGCCCGCGAAATTCAAATTTTCTTACGTTTTTGGCAATTTGCAGGTCAGTAACAGGTTGTATGTTGATCTAAATATGATTCGCGCCCATAACAAATATGGCTTTACAGAATTATAATCAATACAATCAGTATTACATTTCTCTAAGTTCAAAAAATCCTACTGAATGATTATTTCAGAAATAATCGTTCAAAAAATGCTACTGAATGATTATTTCAGAAATAATCTTTCAGTTGGATTTTTTGAACTGATGATGATGCTTTTTTGATTCTAATTATTATAATTCTGTAAAGCCATATTTGTTACGGCCGGGAATCATATTTAGATCAACATACAACCAGTTACTAACCTGCAAATTGCAAAAAAAAACATAATAAAATTTGAATTTCGCGGGCTACCTTAGCGCATCCCCTTAAATTCACTTACTAACAGACAATGCACAGCCTAAGCCGCTGGGTCTAAATGCATGAAATTTTGCACAATTTTTTATAACGAAGGTGGGCACTAAAGCCTTTTTTTTTATTCATTATCTGAATGAGTAAAATAGGAGATGAATATTTCTATGGAATGGAAGTTCATAATTTTTATTCGATGAGAAAACACATCGAGGACAAAAATAAAGAAAAAACAGTAGGCGCAGAGCTCTTTATGAAACTCTTGTTCGGGAAGTCCACTATGTTTCAAGAGGATGAATAAAAGCAGCGTTGCTGTGTTTGAAGGTTATGATCGCTGGTGAAATTGCAGGAACTTTGGACATTTAAACTTTCAATAATCAGTAACGCATCGGCAAACACATTGATTGTGCAGGTGGGTGCGACGATAGCCAGCTTACCATCTGTTACGCTTAGCTAGCAAACAGTTTTCCAAACTATTTACATGAGATTAACCAATAATAAATAGTAATAGATTAAATGGTAATAATAATAGATTAACCACAAGGCAAACATCTCCGCAATCTCTTGCTAAAGACTAGTGAATTTCCATGAAATTTTCATAGAAATTTTCTACCGGTGTCGCGTCGCGCGGCAATTCACGCCGGTCTGTACAAGCCTTAAATATTAAACTGAAGACATTGAAGGTGGTTAAAAATCTCAGTAACGCCCACGACAAATTCTTAGGCCAGGTCCGCTGCGTCATGTTTTTGTGTTTTAAAAACATCTTACATCGTTACTTAACCGATTTGAGGGCGCCAATTGGCCAAATTGTTTAGGTAACGATGTTAGGTGTTTGTATAACACGAAAAAATGGCGCAGCGGACCAGACTTTATAAAACGGACAAAGTAATCGAAATCAGTTTTCTAATTGCACTCCGATACGATAAGAATTAATATTTCCGTGTTATGACAAATAAATTAGCTTTGTCTTTACCGCATTGGAAGTCCTGCAACACAGAAGAAGTTGGCATAACTATATCTTCAAAATCTAAAGTGCGACTTGGGAGCCATGAGAACCACGAAGTGTATAATTTATTATTCTTATGCCACAAGTTAGACTGAGATCAAAGCTCGCGATACGGACCTGCGTAGAAGGTCGCACTCGAATCGTTGAGAGCCTTGACTCAAGGGCCCCAAGTTCTTCAGATGGTTGGACCAAGATTTTGCACATTACGAATATTATATCGGATAGTGGCGATTTCGGGTCGAAATGATTATAATAGATAAAGAGTCAACAAAAGACTGGGCCGGCCTGGAATGTGCCCATGGCATGGCTTGACATGGAACTTTAAACATAACTACCAAAATATAAAACCTCTGTCTATTTCCCCTTCAATGAATATTATTCAACTTCGAGGAAGTGCTCCAAATTTACAACAAGGTTAAACAATACAATGACATCAATCTTCAAAGTACCAGAATCATCCGGCATTATCATATTATCAATTTAAACAATGGAGATCACATAGTAACGTCAGAGCTCTCCTAAAACATCGCATGTTGTTTCAAAGGCGTTAATCACACGTGTATCAGTGCAAATATTGACGCTGTAAGAGTATGCCAAGGTCGGATCTTCGACGGTCGACCCACATTGTAGGAAAAACAAACATGGAAGATTTTATTAACGGAGAAATAGGGTAATATGTAGCTAATAGTCTTCTTGCTGGGTAATGGGTATGTTGCTTTATGTTATTGCAAATCTTGTTGCCTCTGCTGTAACATTTATTGTATCGACTATGATGAGAAATACAGCTAAAGAAAAAGCAGACATATTCTAAGAAACGAGTTCTGTCTTCAGGCCAAGCTTAAACTTTCAAGCCAATTTTTAGGGTTTCGTAGCCTAATGGCAAAAACCGTTATAATTTCGTCATGTCCATGTCTCAGCCATTTTATTCGGAGACATAATTGATCCAACAATAAAAAAAAACAATATCAATGAAAATTGGAACGCAGGTGTATTCTGTGCACCGCTAAACATTGGTGTCGTAAATTTACGAGAAAAATCGGTTGTCTGTAAAGTCGGTTAGACTGACGATAGTTGAACGTGACAACGTCATAAGCCTTAAATGGAACGCCTCAGAGCTAGGTAACGCCCCATGAGAGGTAACGCCGCATGAGTCATGATTTTTCGTGCGTGCAGCCGGCTCCATCGAATTATAAGACGTTGTCACGTCAAAAAAATATTACCAGTGGCACTCCCCGTACATGAAACCTAGGTATTAATAAAAAATTCAATGCGTGGGGGGGGGGGGGGTATTATGATGTTTGTAGGTGATTTTCGCTATTGAAGCAAAGTGGCAAAGTGCAAAGTGGCTCCAACTATAACTACATGCCGTGGTAAAATCACTTGCCAGTCAGCAATGAGTTCTGACAGCCTGATGCATTAACTCAGATATTATATATAACTGGTTCGCTGTCCACAAAGCAGACAATGGTGGTAGGACAGCCCATTTATGCCTGTCATGGGATCATTAATCAATGAAGACTTCCTGCAATAGCCTGCAATGATGCCCAAGCACTCTATCTAGATGTATCGTGTTACCCAGTTACTGGGTTATCGGGCTCAGATGGTCAGCCGCTCGACGTAAGACTGGTAATCAGCTGCATCCGGTTATACTGGAAGCCGACCCCAACATAGTTGGGAAAAGGCTAGGCAGATGATTAAGACCAGGCAGTCTACATCAAATTTCCACGCAAGCTCCGCCCCTTGAGAAAAAATATCTGGTGGCTGGACAATAAACTATATTTTCTTGCTGTGAATATTTATTTTAGACATAAAAGCCAAACAATCTTGTTTGTTTTTTATAATTATCCTTAAAAAAGACATGATTTTTTTATAAAAAATGTATCGAGCGAAAATTTTACAATTAAGTACGTAACAGTCTTCGACATGGAAAGAAAAAGATCCAATAAATCTTATACTAAAGTTTAATTTTGCTAGTATGTGTGACTGTTTCAGAATATTCATGCAAAACAACATAAAAATAGGGATTGATTATGCTCTAGTTAGATTTAACTAGCCTTTTTAAAGCCTCATCATGATGACATGTTGAATTGTCGATGCTCTGTATCTTGACATATTTTCAGGGTTCATTTGGTTGATATGAGTAGGTAGGTATATGAGTACCAACCGTTAGGTACTTCTGTTACATTTTCATTTTAGAGATCTGATATCAACGCATATTTCCTTCCACAATAATCATGATTGCATGGTGAAATTCTGGTTGGACGTCGACAGACACGTTATACTGCGCTTTTTTTTCAAAGGAAAACAGGAAACCAGGCATTTGTTATCAACGTTACCTAATTTAGAAGTATTCATTAAATCTTTACCCTATTTGCGTTAAATATTTACCATGCACTTTCACATGCCGAAACCTCTCTTACACAGAGGCAATACAGTTCAATTTCAAGTGAACAGACTTCGTCCTTGCAGAATGGCATTGCGACAACATTACGGTATAGAAGAACTGAAAAACCTACCTAACCTATATTAACAAATAAATAAATGATTATGATTATTATGATTAAAACTATTCGAGTATGTATTACGAGGTTCATTGGAAAACGTTTAATTGTTCGAAAGTATGGTTAAGTTTTCATGTTTACTGAACAGTGAAACGATAAGGCTCTGTTACAGCCAGCAAAAGGAGTTTCGCCTGGCAAGAAATGACACCATTCACAGTACCTACCTACGCAACATTTTTACTTTAAAAACATACTAGCGGCCTGCCCGGCCCTGCTTTGCACGGTTTGAACAACTTGACAAAAGATCGAGATTTCTTTATTATATTATGTAAGTTTAATATGAATGTCTTGTGTACATAAACCTTCCGAAATGAATTCTCTAAATGGTGGTAGAAACTGCATCAAAATCCGTTGCTTAGTTTAGAATTTTAGATGAACAACGCGGTTACACAGACAGACATGAAAAGCGACATCTATTTATAATATCTATATGTACTTATAATATAATAAAGCTAAAGAGTTTGTTTGTTTGAACACTTTTAACACGCTAATCTCTGGAACTACCAGCTGGATTTGTTCGAAATTCTTTTTGCACAAAGATATAAATATGACTATTACTCCATGGGTTTAGGTAGTTAAATAAAGGTAAACAAATCATAAAAAGGGATTTTATAGATGACACTTTCTTGTTTAAAAATACGTTGTAACATAATAATCTTTTTTTTTAATTATTATTACGATAGTTTCCTCTTTTATTGCTGTATGTTAAACTTTATCATTTATTCTTATACTACTCTTCGTATGTGTAATTGCTTGAGCACAATTATTTAGTTATATTTATATATTACTTATGATTTTGTAATCTGTCTATTGTAAAGAGCCCAAAAAGACATGTTCTCTAAACGTCAACGAAATAAAACGTTGCTAAATTGAAGAGTACAACTGTGACGTAGCATGCCAACTGAAGTGCCAGTATTACGTTTAGTCGGTTACTTGACAACTCTCTCGTCACGTGGTTTTTTTGTTTACCTTTATTTAACTACCTAAACCAACGGAATATAGATAGACAGTCAAAGCAGTGAACTCGTCGAAAAAAATTGCGATTGCCCGATTATTGGCCGCAAAATGCACGCACATTACAGTAACACAATGACGTGGCGAGAGTGTAAGACGTATGTGTCACGCACACCAGGCTAGCAATATTGGTCTGTTTCAGCGCGACAATCTATCTAGATCAAAGGTATAATGTTTTTAATATTTCTATGATCTAGATATATAAATAATCAAAGTGTTTGCATTTGATAGCCCAATTCTTGAGGAAGGTTGTAGGCTTATTTAACATTACGATCATTAGGAGCCGAGCAAAACGAAAAAAGTCAGAAATAACGTTAAGCGAAAACGGAGTAATAGCGAGGGCGGGCGACGCTATGCAAGCCGGTGCGTCGGGGTCCGAAATTTCACGCAGACGAAGTCACGGGCAGAAGCTAGTGTATATAGAAGACACATTGGTTTAGCAATGAGGTTTCACTACCAATCGAATTTTAGAAAAAGTTCGGCTTTGTAGAGCATTGTCTCTTTCATTCATGCAGTGTGCCAGTCTCATTCTAGAGTTCAAGAGGACTACAAGGATATTTGGGCGCCTGAATGACATTGGACAGTGGGCGTTGTTGGTAAACATTTGTGAAATTGTGTCACAGAAATTGTATTGATAAAACAAGATGGCGACTTATGGTGGATCCGCAGCTGTGGCCCGAGAAATTCATTCATTTTTTTACGTTTTTTGCTATTTGCTTGATCAAAATACGATTAGCGACTATAACAGATAATATGTATTTACAGAATTATAGGCATTAGAATCATAAATAAACAAAAAACAAATCGTCAATCGTTATTTCTCTAAGTTAGATTTGTTCCATTGAATGACTTTTTCATGAAATCATGATATGGGGCTACAGCTGCGGATTCACCTTAAGTTCCGAGTTTGGCCACGAATGACGTTGACAGAAAGGCGCTCTTGGGAAATAATAATGAATTGTTTTGTAAAATGTATTGAAAAATCAAGATGGCGGCGTTAATTCCGATTTTAGCCACGCGCCAAAAGATCCTTATAAACTATATGTGCCATAGTAACGCCCGGGTACCCACCCTACTGTAGTTGCAGTTCTGCTTGCTTCTTAGTTATCTGCTTGCTTACTTATTTTGTTTTGTCAACTGTACAAAGACCCAAATTCGTTTCCAAAATTAAATCGTAGTGTTATTGGAGGGCGGCGGCGGCGGCGGCGGCGGCGCGGCGCGGGCGGGCAAAGTATCGATATTCGTCGCCTTGAGGCATAGTATTCGATTGATTGAAACCGAGAGTTTAGACGTCTGTGGCAAAAATAAAACTTATTTCAAACTTAGTAAAACTGTTGACACAGCTAGATTACTTTTGATTCGATTGCTTGGGGAGTTTGTTACGTTACACCGCTTGCGAGAATGGTGAATGGTGGGAAGGGGAGGTTGGCTTTAGCCTAGTTCGGATAAGTGATTTTGATTCATTGATTTTTCATCAGCATTAGGTCCAATGGCACATTCACACACTGTAGGCATCCGTAATCCGTATCCATTTCACTTAGTCCTACCTGCGCCCTTCTCGGACATTTTCTTCGACTTAAGAATTTGTCAAGTCTGACTAAACAAATAACATGTCAAGGGTCGGAATTCGGGGTAAAGACCCGAATCGACCCGATGCGGGCTAACGAGACAGTCAAGCGTAATTGTGCTTTTTATCCTCAATAGTTCGCATGACAAACGGGTAGGTACCTACTCTTACAAACTCATAGTACAGTCACATCCAAAATATGTTGCCTATAGAATCTGTTTTACCGGCCAACGTCGTGATCGCGAAAAGAATATTATGAACAGTCCCATACAAAACTTCAATACCTACTCGACCTAAATGTATGGGACAACTGATCATTTTTCCGCGATTACGATGTTGGTCCCATGGAGAAAGTTGTTCAGTTTGATGGTCTGTACCCCTACCCTTAAATATGACCACACCTTTTTAGGGTTCCGTAGTCAACAAGGAACCCTTATTGTTTCGCCATGTCCGTCTGTATGTCTGTCTGTCCGTCCGTCCGTCTGTCCCCAGCTTAGCTAATAGACTATTAGTACTAGAAAGCTGTAATTTGGCATGGGTATAGATATTAATCACGCCGACAGTCGTAAAAGAAAACTTTGAAAAAAAAATTGTTTAAGAGTTCCTCCCTTGCACATAAAGTGGGGATCATATTTTTTTTCTCGTCTATCCCATAGGATAGGGTAACGTTGGATAGGCCGTTTAAAAATATTGTGAGTCTGTGAAGACCGTTTTTCAATTCAGGGATCCGTTTGCGTAATATTAAGCTTTAAAGTGCTATTTTTTGTTAGGGTCAAGTGTCCGCCCCTGCCAGCTAAATGGTTGGTTTCGGATATGTGAAAAAATTCATGGCAGTAGTATATATAACGAAATTAAAAGAAAAACTATCTAACTAGAGCAAGTTTTTCAACTACAATGTTAAGTTTGTTTTTGGGATAAATACGGAACCCTTCATTGTGCGTGGTCCGACATGCACTTGGCCAGTTTTTGATACAATATGCTGTATATTGTGTCGTAATGTCAATTACCGCAGAATGAAACTTTTGATACAATATGCTGTATATTGTGTCGTAATGTCAATACCGCAGAATGAAACTTGATACAATATGCTGTATATTGTGTCGTAATGTCAATACCGCAGAATGAAACTTTTGATACAAAATGCTGTATATTGTGTCGTAATGTCAATACCGCAGAATGAAACTTTTGATACAATATGCTGTATATTGCGTCGTAATGTCAATACCGCAGAATGAAACTTTTGATACAATATGCTGTATATTGCGTCGTAATGTCAATACCGCAGAATGAAACTTTTGATACAATATGCTGTATATTGCGTCGTAATGTCAATACCGCAGAATGAAACTTTTGATACAACATGTCAAACCCACTGACATGGTAAGACCGAATTAAAAAAAAAGTTGGAACTGACAATTCATATTTTTACTTATATTTCATACGAAAATATATTTACGAAGATATTTATATTTTTAGGGTTCCGTACCTCAAAAGGAAAAAATGGAACCCTTGTAGGATCAATCGTGTGTCTGTCCGTCTGTCACAGTCAATGTGCTCCGAATCTACTGGACTGATTATGTTGAAACTTGGTACACATAAATGAATTTCTATGACCGAAACACGGACGTGTAACGTAACTAAAAGAATTTTGAATATGAAATAAATACTTTTATCTTTGGGGGGCTAATAAGAAAATGTAAAAAAAGTTTTGCAAACGGTACCGTGCGATATTATCAAATGAAAGGGTTTGTTGTAAGGATTTCAGTTTTTTTTCCTGTCTTGAAGTCCTTTTGTAGTTATTTAAGAAAGTAGATGAAAATTGACTATTCCCTACCTTATCTCCGAAACTACTGAGCCTACAATTTTGAAAAACATACAGAATTTGTTCTTTAGGTACTTATATCCTGTGAAGTACTAACAGCTCGACAGTTATTCATAATGAGCATCGTATTAAAACAACACGCAGCCCTCCCATATAGCACTGAAATTACTAAAAAGAGACGGAAAGACATAGTTTGCCCTACAAAAAGTACAAAACATGCTTTCGCAGCCAAATTTTTTGTCTTCCTAGGACCATTACTTTATAACAGACTAAATGCAATAGCCAAAATGTATTCTCTTAATTATAATAATTGCAAAAAAACTCTAAAGGAAGCTCTTCAAAGTATGTCCTATGGAGATACAGAGAAGTTATTATTTGTACTTAAATAAATTAGTTGTGTTTGTACTAATTAACTTTAGCTAAGTATTTTAGCAAGTAGGATTTTTATAATTCATGTGATTATTTAGAAATATTATGCCTTGCCACGCCTGAAACACAGGATAACCTAGTTCAGGCACATAACATAATAGAATTTTACGTAGATTTAAGCAACTTTGTATTTAGTATTTTACCTTTTTACCTGAATAAACTTTTATTTTTTATTTTATTTTATTTTTTTATAGATTACAGGAAAATCTGTAAGAAGTCTATGTTCTTAAAATAACAAACATGGTATATCACTCAATATTGTGCGTACAAACTTACATTTGCAGTTGGAATGTATCATAGAGCATGTCTTTCCACTACAATGTTAAGTTTGTTCTTGGGATAAATTCATCCGAACTACGGACCCCTCTTTGTGCGTGGTCCGATACGCACTTGGCCGGTTATTTTCTTTATTTTTTGTGGGTGTACAGGTACCTGCCTTGAGGGATTACAGTTCAGTATGTGTGCGTGTGAGTTGTATTTCACGAAGGTTTGACTTTTAGGTTTCATGTCAACTCGACATTGTTCGAAGGTATACATACCTATACTATTTTGATCTTTCATCATCATCATCAGCCTATAGCTGTCCACTGCTGGACATAGGCCTCTCCAATTGCACGCCATTCAGCTCGATTCTCGGCAACTCTCATCCAGCTGCCGCCAGCCACCCTTCGAAGATCGTCGCTCCACCTAGCCTGAGGGCGTCCTACCTTACGTTTGCCGATTCGCGGTCTCCACTCAAGAACACGTCTACCCCAACGGTAATCGGTTCTACGGCTAATATGGCCGGCCCATTGCCACATCAGCTTGCTTATTCTGTGGGCTATATCGACAACTTTGGTTCTCTGCCGATCACCTCGATTTTGATCTTGGTTATATAGTAATTAAATACGAGTTTTCTATGCAATAGTCTGCTCACTGTCGTAGTTTCAAAAGGTTTTTATGTGTTACGACTTGATAGGGGAAAGAATTTGTAAACTGACGAAAATATAAAAGCCTTGACTATACCTAATATGATTATTATGTCCTTGCCTTCCTTTCCAGAAATGCCCGTCTGTCTGTCAATGACGTCATTTGCGTGACCCTCCCGACTTACGCATGCTACGCAGGCACACCTGCCTGTCACTTAACTTCCGGGCTGTTATGTATAGTAATTATACAGTTATATGTCATTATACAGAGTTATATTCATGCTTGAACACGTAGAACAAGATATTATGTTAAACGACTGTAAGACATCGAAGGACAGTTGATGACTTCAGAATAAAATAAATTAATAATGTTATAAAAATGTAGTAAAAATCGAGGCCCAGCAGCAGGTAGATTGTTGGCTTGATTATAATATATCTACCAACTTAAAGGGGTCATTTTTATCAGTTACACTAGAAACCCTGTAAGTTGAAAGAAGCAAGGACTAATGATAGAGTAACCCCGGGCAGGAGCTACACAGAAACAGGATACCCGCGAAGTGGCATCTTCCGAGGCCGTGAACGGGGCCTACAACTTACTTGTCTTCAGGGTTGAGTGTGATGACCAGGTTGGTGGCTGCTGCCAACGAGCCAGCGTTGCAAACTGCCAGGATCGCCATCGCCGTGCGATGTTTTGTCTGTAACAACCATAAATACAGCATTTTAGCAACAAATACAAACCCGAGCAGACTTAGCTTTATTCGTTTTTAGGGTTCCGTAGTCAACAAGGAATCCTCTTGAATAAAAAAATTTTTTTTTGGGTACGTCCCTTACACGGGGATGATTTTTTTTTCTCGTCTATTTTATGGTGTGGGGTATCGTTGAATAGGCCGTTCAAAAAATATTGTAAGTCCGTGAAAACCATTTTTCGATCAGTTTGCGTAATATTAAGCTTTAAAGTGCAACATTTTGTTACAGTCAAGTGCCCCCCCCCCCCCCCCCCCCCTGTCAGCTAAATGGTTAACAGGGGGATATGTAAAAAAAATCATGGCAGTAGTATATATGGGTCCCCTATGTTTTTTCGAACGCCGCTGTTGCGACACACGCTGTTGCGAATTATTTTTCCACTGCCTCACAGGTTCGAAAGCTCATGGACTCGAATGAAGTCGTCGCGAAAGACGCTGTTTCGAAAAACATTTTCACTGCCTCATACGCTCGAATGCTTGTGATTTCGATTTATTTAGTCATAAAGTGTACAGAAAAGTATTTAAGCAGTAATTAAATAAAATCAACAAATTCGGTGTCAACATCATCATTTAATATAACGTATAGTAATTTAGTTAAATTGGATATTGATGAAGAGTTTTTGTTTTGGTAACTGAATTTACCAACAATAGCTGCACTAAAAGTATCGGGAATGGAATATTTCCACTGTTCCTGTCATATTAAAATCTTTTTTGGTTTTAAAAATCGAATACCATTATTTATTTAAAAAAAGATTCACGGTCTTGTCACAAGGTTTTGTCAAACTTGTTTAGTCGTTGAGAAAATGGAATTGACTCGAGAAAATTCAAGAGCGATGATTTATTATGACTTTCGAACTGGTTTAACACAAAAACAGTGTGTTGACCGGATGATTTCTGCATTTGGTGATGAAGCCCCATCCAAAACCACAATTTATCGCTGGTTTGCTGAATTTCAACGTGGACGTGTCAAGCTCAGTGATGATCCCCGTCAAGGTCGTCCAAAAACTGCAGTCACCCAAGAAAACGTTGATGCTGTGCGTAAGCTGACTGAGGAAGATCGACATGTGACATACCGCGAAATTCAGGCAACTTTAGACATAGGCATGAGTCAAATACAAATAATCTTGCATGACAATTAGGTGTAAAAAAGTTGTTTTCCCGATGGATACCGCATTCGCTCTGTGAAGAGCAAAAAGCGGCTCGCGTTACTTGGTGCGTCAGAACTCTCGAAAGATTCCACGCAGGATCCTCAAATGCTGTATACAACATTGTATCAGGTGACGAATCCTGGATATACGCGTACGAACCCGAAACAAATAACCAGTCACGAGTTTGGGTGTTCGAAAATGAGTTAAAGCCAACAAAAATTGTTCGTTCACGGAGTGTTGCAAAAAAAATGGTGGCCACGTTTGTCTCCAAAACCGGCCATGTTACGACTATTCCTCTTGAGGGACAAAGAACGGTTAATGCAGAATGGTATGCTAGCATTTGTTTGCCACAGGTCGTTTCTGAACTCCGTAAAGAGAACTGTAACCGCCGCATCATCCTCCATCACGACAATGCGAGTTCTCACACCGCGCACAGAACAAATAGAATTATTAGACCATCCGCCGTACAGCCCCGACCTAAGCCCTAATGATTTCTATACTTTCCCTAAAATAAAGAATAAATTGCGTGGACAGAGATTTTCATCACCTGAAGAAGCTGTGGACGCCTACAAAACGGCCATTTTGGAGACCCCAACTTCCGAATGGAATGGTTGCTTCAATGATTGGTTCCATCGTATGGAAAAATGTGTCAAATTTCGCGGAGAATACTTCGAAAAGCAATAAATACATTTTTAAATAGTAATGTTGTGTCACTTCCTTGATTCCCGAAATTTTCAGTGCCGCCCTCGTAGTACCTAATCTATCAATAAAACTACTCACTTGAAATAAAGTTTTCATAATAAAAACAAACGGAAATTATCCAAATTTAATCTATTTCATGCGCAGAATTAACTTCGATTACCCTGAACTTAAAAATCATACTACCGCATCACTAAACCATAGACAATTTCGAGCGGCCATTGTTGTTTACATTTTTGGTAACTTTAGAAACGCCAGGGTTTAGACTTGTACAGCCTATAATCTTATTGAATTGTAAACGAGCAACAGTGCTCTAGTTTAGGCCAGCCGCTGTTATTAATTTAATCAGTCCCTCGTGGAGCACTTCAGACATAATCATTATGACTAACAAGACAAGTGTCACTACTTATAATAATAATTAGTATCGTTTTACAGGTTCTGTATTCGGTACTAATATATAGCTTTAAATAACAGATAAACACAGTGTATAAGTAGTCACGAAGCTATATTTCTCACACCTAGTCACGCTATTTGGCTTTAGGAAATAAGCAGAACACGTGCTGTGTTCTGCTTATTAATATCTGCTAAGAGATTGAATCACAAATTAATACAGTATAGTGTGAACGTAAACATAAAGAAGTACCTAATGAAATACGGCACATGGCTTCCTTTTGATACCAGTCGTTGTGTCAAAATCCCAACGGGCGCAAGGCTTCTAATACCATCCTATTTGCTTCGCCACAAGCATCTTCTACATATACCCGATCACCGTAATTCTACTACGCACTAGTACGTATTAAGTCACTATCAATCAAGTGTCAGGTAATGTCATCCTAAGGAAGCCATTAAGAATATGTAATAGTAAAGCACAGTAGGAGGCCGTCAGGCAGGCCAGCTGAGGACTGAGCTCAATATCGTGTTTTCACATCACAGAGACCTTTGTCCTGAATGAATGAATGAAATGCACCGACCCCAGCATGGTTAAACCAGACTCGATCACTCGAATGAACCCAAGATTCACACTAGCCCCTGGAGGCTCATGTTTCATAGGACTACAGAGACCATTGCATCAAAGAGTAGACCGGGGGGCGCGATAATGGTAGGGAAGACGTGCCCTTGGGATATGGAGGGATTATTAGAGCCATACCGGATATGCATCCTTGAGCAAGCATTGGAATAGTGGAGAGACGGGTGATATTTATCTATGGGTGGGCATCTTTTAATGACGTCGCCATCAGGTTGCGCTCACGTCCAGCTTCGCTGAATTCCGAATGCAGTAAAATGGTAAAGGCCTCATGACTGATAGTAACAGAAGAGACCACATTCAAGAATCCTAACTTTAATATTGCAAATGCGAAAGTGAGTTTGTTTGTTACGCTTTCACGCAAAAACGGCAGAACGGATTTGGATGAAATTTGGCACATGGGGAGACCTTGACCTGGAGAAGGACATAGGCTACTTTTCATCCTGGATCGCAGACAAAGTCGCGGGCAACAGCTAGTCTTACAATAACTTTGTAAGAAGAGTCAATTAAACAAAGCAAGCAGATGCAAAAGTTAATACAAAGAACTCGTAACAAGTTAACTTCAAAGTTTAACGTATGAAACGAACAACGTCGTGACGTCATAATCAGACAGGTCGATGCGATGGTGTAACCGAGTGACTCACTCGATTTTATCATCGAAATGAGTAGTAGCCGTAACCGAGTATATTGAAGTGTGATCGCACTGACATTCTGCCACTCAATTCTTCAATAGAGTAGACTTGGGACAATTTTGTTGATTAATTTGTGACGGAAATTGATTGTTCTATTTGTGTTATGTTTGTAATGATCAGTTTACTTTCTAATGCATAGATACAACTGTGTTGGGAACCTTGAATCCTTATAATTTTTCATTAGGTACTCAAAGATTTAAGTCTTTCTATTTGTTGATGAATACGTAAAAGGCCTAGCTGGCCTCTTTTCCCAGAACATTAGGTACAGAAAACGCCGGGAGAGCTAAAAGCAATTTCGTTTAACCAAAAGTTTTCCCTAGAAGTTACCTCCCCAAGTCACACAAGATTTATTTCTTGAAATTAGGCCCGAAAGTGGGTCAATTGTTTGGACGGCCTGGATTTACATCACAAGGGGCCTTCGAATGTTCTTGAAAGCTCCAAAGCTAAGCCCCGTCGTACGGTCGTGTACGGTCAAGCAACAATATAAATTAGGACTCCAGAGAGCTCAGATATCTGGTGAAGGATGTTGAATCGAACACCGGAACGGGAAGTCTTGATTTCAAGAACTTGCAGACTCCCAACTCCTCTTCAAAAACCTGTGTGATTTTATGAGCATCTTATTCAAGTGATGCATTTACATAACACAGATGTTACAACTTTATCTCTATATTACCGAATACATCCTTGACCTGTTATATGTTAACAGGTCAAGGATGTATACGACACTACGACTCCATGATAAATTGAGTAGGTACCTACCTATGTCATTGTTTATCGTACGATATAAAATAGTAATTTATTTTACCGGGGAGCTAAAAAAAACTTGCTGATTACCATTAGTACGTGTGAACTGGCCACGATAAACAACATTTGTACCTATATGTTGATTGATCTTCAAAACAAGATGACGAACAGATCTTTCTGTACCTAATCCTTTGATTGCTGAAAGGCTCAAAGTTCTCGCTATGTGATTATCTTGAATGCCTCACATATTTTTGTAAGCAGCATCAACCTGAGTGGTAACACATATGCGCTAATTAAATCATTTACATGACGAACGAAGGTTTTTCCATTGAGGTAGGCTTCAAGAGATCGAATATTTTCATTTATGTATGAAAGGCTTGCGTTTGCTTACTCATCCGTTGGTAAACAATGATGCGGTCACGCTTGCCTAGATGGAACAGCTATTGGGAGTCAGACTCCGGCCAGTTATCCAATCCTTAGCGGTCGGTAACGCAATGAAGAAGTTATCAAAAACTTTGTGGGTTCCTCGGACAGTTATCTGACAACCATTCTGAGCGGCAAAAAAACCGACGTTTTGAACCTTGGACTTAAGCAAGGTAATTATTATAATAATAACAGCAATTATAATTACGTAACTAAATACTAGCAAAAACACGATGTAAGTAGAGAATTAGCACACTACATAAAACAGAATACTAAGATATCAAAAACGTGATCATTTTTGTGTTTTTGCAGATCATTAGTCAAGGTGCCACGAGCTAATATTTTAATAGGATTCTAATTGAGACAAAAAATTACAATGAAAATAGAAATGAGCTTGATTAATTAGTAGTTATTACAATTTTAGGGATCCTAACATAATATATGCAAGTTTCGCATGGAATTATCAGCGAGCTACTGAACAATAGACGCACGTACCTCTGCCTGACCTGTTAATAGTTCATTGTTTATCAATATTTACTTGTACTCTATTGTTATGAATAATATACTGAACTTTAATGTACCTAAGTAGTGTTAATAAGGTTGAGAAAGTAGAAGATACTTCAGACTTCTGTAACAAAATACTGCACCCAGAAGCCCTTAAGTCTGATAGCCAGTCTTACCAAGAGTCTAAGGAGTGCCTATCGTATTACCCAGTAACTGGGTATAGTGAAGAACAGATAGGCAATCGCTCCATGTAAATTACTGGTATTCAGCTGCATCCGGTTAGACTGGAAGCCAACCCCAACATAGTTGGGAAAAGTCTAGGCTTTTTTGATTTGACTTTGTTAAGCGGTAAGAAAAACATCGCAATTTCGTTCAGTAATAATATAATCATTTGCGTATAGATAAAGTTATACAATGATAAATAGTCACAATATTAGCTTATCTAACGTTGTAAACTTAATTGAGGCGCAGTGATTAAATCTGTGTCAACTCTATACCTATTGATATTACTTAGGTAAACTGCTATTACGTATTAAACGACGTAACCACTAATCTTCGGGTGTACGTCGTGTGCCCAATATCAAGGTCCACTACGTCAACGAGGCTAAAGGACGTAGAGTCAAAGACAACATGTTAGGCAGTTTGCGGTGTGACACCTGTGCCTGACGCCTCGGAGAACTAAAAGCGTTTATCTATTCTGTGAGAGAACTAAAAGCGTTTATCTATTCTGTGAAAGATAGAGTGCAACTGTATTTGACCAAACACTTCTCCATTATCAATAAAACATTTTTATTTTTTTTATTGTAATATCTCCTGTGGAATTGGCTGGTCTCCGTTGAGATTGGCCGAAGAGATAGAAAAACAAGTTAATAAAATCTTAAATTCACTGAAAAACTACCGCTGAGTCTAGAAGCATGACATTTTGCAGAAGAGTTACTTATAAATAAAAGTCAGCACTAAGGAATGATTTTTGAAAATTCACCCCCTAAAGGAGTTCAAATAAATAGAGGATGATTTTTTTTATAGAAGTACGTCATTTTTGGGAAATCCCGTCGGGCACGTGGCTTGTTGGTCTAACTCCTAAAGCATTACTTCTTCAAACCAAATTATTATATAGTCCTACCACTACAGGGGCCCAATTCTGTAAAATAACCAACTTGTCAATAGTGTGTCGGTAGTGTGTCAGTAGTGTCTCAATAGAATAGTCATGGACATTTGGGCCCAATTCTGTAACTTTCAGTTAAGCAACACGCCATTGACACTCTATCGACACACTACAGACATTCTTTTGCCACTGTTGCAAATTTGGCATTCTGCAAAAACTTCAATGGCGTTTCAGTCGTGTCTCAGTAGTGTGTCGGTAGTAAGTCGATAGTGTGGCGTAAAATAGTTTTAGGGTTGCTATCAAAAATCTACCATGAGGTAAACCAAACCTACCACTTTTTCAAATCCAATTTTTATCAATTAAATCTTTATATTATGGGTTTATTTATTAATATAAAAACGTTTTATTATTAGAAACATCAAATTTCACTAAAAACATGCGTTTAATAACGTTTAATGAGTGTAGCCTTAGGGGCGCTATGGCGCGAGGATACGGGCCTTCGATATTAAAAAAAAACCATAATTCATGTTGGGATGCTGTTTACACGGGGGCTGGTACATAGGGGGAGGGGGGGGGGTTCAAATTTTGGTTATTTTTTGCCTAGGACGCACCGTTTTCGAAATATTTGAATTTGTATATTAATAAAAAAAATATTAGATATATGAAGAAAAAAAAGATTTTTTTTCGTAGATTTTTTACATCATCTCATGGTTTTCGATCGGAGTATCAAATTAGGTACCTTCACATACAAACCTTTAATTTAGCAGGGATTCAATTCCGCCGTCGCTGTCTCTGAAGAAAGGGAATGAGCTCGTCAATTAGCTTCCTTGCTTGGTCTACGTCCACTTTATCAATTTCACTACGTAAGTCGCACACACTACGGACACATTATTTCAAATTTAAAAAATATACAAATTGAACCCAATCAACAATTGGGAAAATAGGTGTCATTGTTCGATGGCTTCACAATGGCGGTTCGATGGCCAAAACACTATTCAAACACGATAGAAACAACTGTCAAATACACTTAAAATATTTACAGACTACCATAAGCTTGGCATCACGATGCCATTGTATCATTATAGTGGACCAGACTACCAATTATTGTTGCCAAATTTGCAACAGTGGCAAAATAATGTCTGTAGTGTGTCGATAGAGTGTCAATGGCGTGTTGCTTAACTCAAAGTTACAGAATTGGGCCCCTGGTAGGAATACCTACGTACATTATTAATTAAGTACTTATCAGGTTGATACCCTTTTGGGCTGAAAACGATTTCTTGTTATTTCTACTGATAAATGAACATTTTATTAGGAGGATGCCGATGAAGGATTAGATAAATTAGAAACTAGACTAATGATGGCCGACACAACTAATTTTACGTTTAGATAACAATAGACTGAAACGCTGTGAACCTACTTGCGACGGTTGCAGAATTACCTGTAATTGTCGTGGACACTTACTTGGTTTTCTAGTTTGTCTAGGTACGCTAAGGTCTTATGTAGGACATTCACGATCGTCGTAATACCATTACTAAGTCATTGCAATGCAATGTAACTCTTATCTCGATCAATTCGTGTCAATTCTGCCAGTTCTCAGTAAGGTGTTTGAAAAGTTGATGCTCAATCAAACGTTACGTCACTTTAATAAAAATTCCATCTTTCATAAACAACAGTACGGTTTCACGGTTGCATTGTATCATTGACCCAACGAGTGTTACCCTAATAAAGAACATTTTTAACGCCTGGGAGGAAGCACAAGATGCCATTGGAATCTATTGCGACCTCTCTAAACCGTTCGATTGCGTAAACCATGAGACACTTTTGCTGAAACTAGAGCACTATGGGATTAGGAATGCAGCTCTTGATTTACTAAGATCATACCTAAAAGATAGAAAGGTTACAGTTCAAGTAAACGGCGTTAACTCGTTAGGATCTGAAATGGCATTGGGGGTTTCTCAAGGTTCGATATTGGGTCCTCTTTTTACTTTACATTAATGATTTACCTCAATTACTTCAAAATCAACCCAAGTTGGTATTATTTGCTGATGACATATCATTGATCTTTAAAATAGACCGACGATCACAAAATCTTGACGACGTGAATAACTCTATTCTTCAGGTCCAAGGTTGGTTCACGGTAAATAATTTGGTACTAAATAAAAAAAAAAACAAATGTATTAGATTTAAATTACCTAATGTTAGAAGTAGCGATTGTGATATCATATTGAACGGAGAAAAACTGGAATTTATTAATCAAACGGTTTTCCTATGAATCACTCTAGACGAGAAACTGCAATGGAGACCACATATAATCTCTCTTGCGGGGCGGCTAAGCTCGGCCGCTTATGCTGTTAGAAAGATAAGACAGCTAACAGATATAAAAACCGCGCGTTTGGTTTATTTTAGCTACTTCCACAGCATTATGTCGTATGGCATTTGACTGTGGGATCGGGCTTCTGACATTGAGTCCATCTTTATTTTGCAAAAGAGAGCTGTCAGAGCAATTTATAATCTACGTCGCCGCGAATCTCTTACGGAACTATTTAAAAAGATTAATATTATGACGGTACCTTGCCAATTCATTAATGAAGATATAATGTATGTAAGGAAAAATCTACATATTTTTAATAAGATAAGTGATAGACATAATTTTAATACTAGAAATAAAGATAAAATAGATCAACCATTTTTCAGATTATATAAAGTTGGTACATACATCTTTTATGGGGTACTGTGTTAAATGTTACAATTAAATGAGAGAAAATTGAAAACACATATTAAAAGTACACTTTGTAAGCTATTACAAGTTAGACGATTATATCCAGGATAGGAATGCTTGGAAACATGCTGGTTCAGCTCCATAGGACAATCTAGAGTCTAGACAAAATCAAACTGGTTGCTATTTTAATTGTACGAGGGCTGCACTAAAAGTATCGGGAATGGAATATTTCCACTGTTCCTGTCATATTAAAATCTTTTTAATTGAAAACTCCTTGGTTTTAAAAATCGAATACCATTTATTTATTTAAAAAAAGATTCTCGGTCTTGTCACAAGGTTTTGTCAAACTTGTTTAGTCGTTGAGAAAATGGAATTGACTCGAGAAAATTCAAGAGCGATGATTTATTATGACTTTCGAACTGGTTTAACACAAAAACAGTGTGTTGACCGGATGATTTCTGCATTTGGTGATGAAGCCCCATCCAAAACCACAATTTATCGCTGGTTTGCTGAATTTCAACGTGGACGTGTCAAGCTCAGTGATGATCCCCGTCAAGGTCGTCCAAAAACTGCAGTCACCCAAGAAAACGTTGATGCTGTGCGTAAGCTGATTGAGGAAGATCGACATGTGACATACCGCAAAATTCAGGCAACTTTAGACATTGGCATGAGTCAAACACAAATAATCTTGCATGAACAATTAGGTGTAAAAAAGTTGTTTTCCCGATGGATACCGCATTCGCTCTGTGAAGAGCAAAAAGCGGCTCGCGTTACTTGGTGCGTCAGAACTCTCGAAAGATTCCACGCAGGTTTCAGACTGGCTAAAGTAGACTCATCTTTCATGGGGTACTGTTTAAAATGTTATAATAAAATTCCTCCCCACATACTTCAACTGAATGAGACGAAATTCAAATCTTGTATAAAACGCACACTATGCAAGCAGGTATAGGCTGGGGGATTACATCGCTGATAGAAATGCTTGGCTCAATGCTGGTCCTGCTCCACAACGTCAACTAATTGATTAACATTTGAAAATACTGTTGGAGCTGCTGAAGATTGTAAGACTATCTTTTCATTGTATAAACTCAATCACCTTTGTATTATATAATTGCATAACACAGGTGTGAGTACTATGTACAATAGAGCTACCATTTACCGGGTAATATGTCTTTCATTGACTTGAATATGTCCTGGCAGCTGAGAGTATGTCATGCTCACTCAGATGTCTCGCTGATGGTGGCGTGTGTGTTGGATTAGCTCCCTTCAAAATGGTTGAGCTGAATGGTGCTGATCCATGCGTCATGTTCGTGAACGGGCGCTGTCAGTTGGGACTGGTCATCTCTTAGCTGCCACGGCTTATTTTTAATTATTTTAGTTTTGAATTGTTTTTTTTTTATCACGGACGCTTCTGACGTTTTGCATCGTTCTCACATGTATATTTTCAATAAGAATGATGTAACCAATACTTTGTATCAAATATTTTATTTTAAAAGAGTGTCTGTGGAGTTTCTTGCCCGTTCTTCTCCATAGGAACCTACTATTTGGAATGGGCAACTAGCTTCATATTTGTAACTGACCGACTTGTTGACAATTCAAAAGTGCCTGTAAATGGTTTAATTGAAATAAATGCTTTGAGTTGAGTTGAGTTGAGTTGATTCTGTGATTGATTACCTATAGGGATATTAGGACAACATATACTTTTACGATGTTTGTAAATATGTGAGCAGTTGAGCACCATGTATCCATATCCATAATTAAGTTATTTTTCATTGCTTAGTTTTTAATTATTTTTACCTATTATGGTATTATGGTATAGTATTTTTATTCTAGGTGCATCGTCTTCACATATTATTATAATCATATAATTAATGTACTCAAACATTTTTAAAAGAGTAACGGTGGAGTTTTTTGCCCATTCTTCTCCATACTAAAACCAAACTACCTTTTGGAAGGGTCATCTAGAATCCATTCTGTTTCTATTTTCAAAAATAAATTGTGTAGCGTTTTTAATAATAAGAAAATTAATAACGCATTGAATATGTTTAGGTTGACATTGCGCAGCTAGAGAAGGAGCAAGGCCGAATCTTGCGCAGCTAAGTTCAAGGGCTTAAATCCTCTTCTTGGATTTAGAGAACCTATATATTATAAGGTTAAAGTCGCTTTTATTGTATGTTAAAGTCTATGTGACCGCGGCCGCGTTGATCTTTTAAAATATGCAACGGATTTTGATGCGGTTTTCACCTAAATTTAGGGAATTTATTCCGGTCTTTTAAATTAATCTTACATAAAAGAGAACTCACGTAGTGTGTTTTGTCAAGTAGTAAAAACCATGCGAAGCAGGAGCGAGTCGCTATTGATGTAATAAGTAAGAGAATTCCTAATGTACTTACTCTAATTCTTTGATCTATCAAAGCGAATCCTAGCCACATGGTAGAAACAAGCCAAACGGAGGATGAGGAAATACTACAACTACAACCAACAAAAAACATTTTTTTTTTTTTTATCATTAATGACAGGAAAGATACCAAAACTGGTGGAAGCAATTACCATTATAGGCACAGATAAGGTAAAATAAACTAGAACATAATGGAAACATATTTTTCAGTCATTAAAACTATGCTGAATGACAAAATAAACATAGGTACTGAATGCGCATTTGCAAAAGGCCTTGAAAGTAATTAACTGAACTAACTATGTCTAGTCTGATGAAAGCGTTAACAAATGGATCAGGAAACGTACCTGTGGATGCCAATTTTAAGTGCCACTTACAGATTGAGTACTTTGATTTGATTATTAGTATACTAAAACCCGAAATTATAAATTTTAATAATTTAAAGATGTTTTTCATTTGGTAATTGAGGTTAACTTTATAACTTCAACTTACGTCTGTGATATTTAAATTACAATTATTTACTTAATAATGTTATTCAAACAATAATTGTAAGATATAAAGTTGAAACCTAAAACCTTAGAAGGTTTCAACTAACAAAACAGATTGGGTTACTAATTTCCTTTTGATTGTGATTTAAACTATACAGGGTTTGTTTACAATTTTATCAGATACTTTTGGAACAGACTATACACTGTCATTGGTAAAGTTATTCGAAAACATTATGTGGGTGATTCTAATGAGTGAAGGCTATGTTAGGTAGTTGATTTAATCTAATAAAAATGAAAAGTAATAATGTATCCAGATTTCTGCATAACATTACTCAAACATCACGCACGCCTGTTTTCCCCGAAGGGATAGGCTAGGGTTGCCAACTTTTTTTTATATCAAATGTAGTCTTTTCGAAGCCATTGCCTGTGCAAATACAGTAAACGGCGAAAAAAAATATTGTAGGCATGTTTCAAAGATATTTATTTTTTAAATGCATATTTTTTGCTACTTTGAGCGTTTATTAATAAACAGGTTTTTTTTTAATTTCTTTTATCTATGACTACAGTCTAAATTAAGGTTACAAAATACCATTAAATTCAGGTTTTATAAGATTAATACTGACCCCATTGCGCTCATCTCGCCATTTTGTATTCATCATTGATGAAGATAAATGCGCTCTGTAAAAGCTGAAGTTGCTGAAACGTTTAATAAGTTTCGTTCAAAAACAGATAAAGGCTGTGTTTCGTTTTAAACTTGTTTCAAAACGATGTTATTTAATTTTTCATCGAAAATATAGTAGGTAGCTGCGCCTACAATTTTTGTTTATTTTAAATAATATAGTAGGTATTTAGGCCTCTAATATAACAGGATACTTTATTATAATTAGTAAGGTTGGCAACCCTAGGTTAGGCAGAGGTGCACATAAAGTACACCCACATTTCGCCAGTTAATTCGTGTGTGTGGGTGTATACAGAATTCTGTATACACCCCCAGTCACGTGGTTGAATACGTCATGGTGTATTGATGAAACTGTGTTTTGCTACTGATTACATTTAGGTAGCTAGCAGTGCTAGTAATAAACTACAATATTGCCTTTTAAGTCTATAGACGGTAATATTTTTTTTTCTTATTTGATAAATGATTTTTATTTCTGTAAGTAGGTTTGTATAAACACTTTTACACGTCAGTCATATTTTTAAAACTAGATGAGGTCGGCGTTTCCTATCTGACTACTCTGAGAAGAAAGGCCGAAACAAACTCAGAGGTCACAGTCTCTTTTAAAGTCCAGACATAATCTTGGTCAGATCATGTGAAGGCCATGTAGATTGGTGTCTGAAATGGTCTTTTGAGGAAAGAACCACACAGATTGAGTGGACCTGACCAGTCAGTGCACGCATTTGTCAGTAATCGTGCAGCTCTACTCAGAACTTAAGGAGCTCAACGATGCGACGATCAATACCAAAGAAAGGACATTTGGGTAGGCCGCTTAAATGACTCAAACTGCCAGACCATGATTAACACTAACTGAGAATAAAAGACAAAGTGAAAATAAAAATAAAAAAGCAATAACCCACATAGTCTTCACATTCACAATAATTAAAATAATATAATACTTTACAAGTAAATAATCATGTCATTACGTATATATTACGTTACGTATATAAAATAATAAAAGTTAGCAAAAAAAACATCAAACAATAAAAATAAACCACTTCAATAAGTAAAAATTGGAGCAGCTCAATCCCAAGCCTTTTTGTCCTCAATATAATCTTTAACGGTATAAAAAGCTTTCTGACACAACTTACGTTTAATGTATGATTTGAATTTATTAAGGCTTAGATCTTGAATGTGGCTTGGAAGTTTATTATAAAAGCGTATACATTGACATCGGAACGAGCCACCTATTTTCTTGAGCCTTATTGTAGGTACAACAAATTTATGTTTGTTTCTAGTATTTATATTATGGATATCACTGTATTTTTTAAACAATTTTATATTTTTATGGGCATATAAAAGATTTTCAAAAATATACTGAGAAGGTACAGTCATTACATTACATTAATCTCCTTAAATTTCTCTCGGAGAGAGTGTGTTGGACTTAATTTATAAACTGATCGTACAGCTCTTTTCTGCAAAACAAAGATAGTCTGAATGTCGGCGGCATTTCCCCACAACAGAATACCGTACGACTTTACACTATGAAAATAGGCAAAGTACACTAAACGGGCTGTCTCTATGTCAGTTAAATTACGAATTTTTCTAACAGCATATGCTGCCGAGCTTAGCTTTTTTGACAGTTTATCTATATGTGGGCCCCACTGAAGCTTAGCATCCAAAGTTAAGCCCAAGAATATTGTGCTTTCTTAGCCTTGTATGTACCACTGCTGGGCGAGGGCTTCCCCCATATCTTTCCAGGTATTATTTTCTTGGGTTAGCTAATTTAAGCTAAAATATAATGAAGCAGTAGTGTGATTGGCTTAATGGTAGCCATACACGTTACGATATACTTGCACAAGTTTAGACTTGCACAATTATACAGTAAAATAATTATGATGGATTTTATTTTGTGCAAATTTCTAGACTTGCATGATTTAGCATACTGATGCAAGTCTAAACGGCTCCGACGCAGAATGTCCACTTCTCAAAATGTCCACTGGTCGCTAAATGTCCTTTTCTCATAATGTCTCTTTCGCAAAATGTCTCTTTCGCAGAATGTCCACTTCGCAAAATGTCCCTTTCGCATATTGTCCCCTTTTTATTTCTAACCTAATGTTTGACAAATGAACGTTTAAACTATAACTTGTTTACCAACTAGTACTTTTAACATTTTTTATTTAGTCAAATAACAACATAATAATGTTGTTGGAATAACAGTTTTTACGCAAAATCAAATAATAATATAAATAAGTAATTAACCTAATCTAAATAGTTCAGATCCAGGTAACCTACTAAAAACAATCTCTTTTTTCTATGAATGCAAGTCGTTTCTGGCACTCGCCGGCCGCTGCCGCGGCACCGCTCGCTTCGCTCGCTCGGCTCGTGCGTAGGAGGTCACAGTTTTAACCTAACCTAACCTACCCCGTTCATTTGTCAAACATTAGGTTAGAAATAAAAAGGGGACAATATGCGAAAGGGACATTTTGCGAAGTGGACATTCTGCGAAAGAGACATTCTGAGAAAAGGACATTTAGCGACCAGTGGACATTTTGAGAAGTGGACATTCTGCGACGGAGCAGTCTAAACTTGCGCAAGTATATCGGAACGTGTATGGCAACCATTATACAGAAAAAGATACTCCTGGACAGAGTGCAAATTGTTAAGAGGTTCCTCACTCTGGAACTTGACTGCTGATAACTGGTACCCTGCTCTCTATGCAGCTGGGCTGCTACTTTTTTTAGACTGACTTGAGTGGAACTAAAGATAGTAAGATAATGTGTTATAACAACAGTTTTGTTAGGTACCTACCGCATTATCAAAATGATAGTAGAAAAATATTTATGTTATAAATATACTATTATGTAGATAAAGCAATATTTTGACAAGATTAGATGATAACTGGAGTATTTGTTATCACGAACTTGCCATTTGAAGAATACAAGAATAACAACTTATACACCAGACCTATTTGAAGAATCAAACTTTTTTTTTGTATCTAAAGTATGTAAGTAAATAGGTACAGATGGCTACACATCAAGCTATACATTTCCAGTTTAAGCTGATCTTGCATTGCGTAGGATTTCCGTACAATGAGAGGTCAGCGTATACTAGAAATGTATAGCTTAATGTGTAGCCGTGTGTACATATTGCAATAAAATTAAACATGAATGCCATTACTATATCAGTCCATTAATGAAAAAATATGGGCATTATTAAAGACTGCTGCACTATAATACTAACAGAAATATTAAAATATGTTTATGATTCCAGGATTCTGAGATTTTTAGGTCACAACAGTATACCTACTTTACTAAAACCTAACTTGTTTCCTTTATTTCATAAATAAACAAATTCTGTTACTTTTTTAAATATTAGAATATATAAAAACATTTAAAAATATAAAAAAATAGTAGCCCACCGGTATCAGGCCCAGGGTCCAAGCTCTTGGCAGCTAGGGCTTCTTAATGTTTAGGGGATTTTAATAAAAAATATACATAATGAATATGATAATGTCACAGACATAGCATTCACCATCACGGAGGTCAACATATTCAAAATACTTATGAAATTGAGACACACATTCAATCATTTACATAAGACAGATGAGGCAAACATTACAAAAGAGAAATCATGGAATGACATCACTAAAAAATTAAACACTTTCAAGATGATTGATTCAAGTTCTATACCGGCGGAAGATGTAATGAGGTTCAAACCTATTCTAATTTATACATTTCTAGGGCTTGACACAGTATTGAGTAATTTAAAAAAATATATAACGAGCTAAATAAAATATAAATACCACTTATATTATAGTGCAATGATGAAATTGAGTGTTAACAAATAATATAGACTTAGTACTACATAAGTTTATAGGGTTTTAAGGTCTCGATCCCGTGGGAATATCGGGATAAAAAGTATCTTATGTCTTAACCCAAATCATGTTCTACCCATGTGCCAAATTTCAACCAAATCTGTTCAGTTGTTTTAGCGTGAAAGTATAACAAACAAACACACAAAAAAGCAAACCTTTTCTCTTTATTACATAGTTTAGATGAGGAAAATTACAGTTAAAGGTATTGAAATGGACTACTAAAAATAGGTACCTATTCGGCATAAGCAAAGCATGAAAAAGGGACATCTTTCTGGAATAGGTATGTGAATAAACTAACCCATTTTTGTATCTTGAATTGGATAAAATGATCATTTAGCAAATTCTTGTTATGATATAGAGCATTCAATAGCAGAGTTCCTAATAAAATCCAAAAATAGTGTTTATGAATGTTATAAAATTTTCAAAAAAATCATGAAAATCTGATTGATTTCTTACCTTTGAAACTGCAGCTTCCATGATTATTCCTTTAAAATATCACAATACTAAACAAAATCGAATTAAAACATTGTATGTTGTGCGTATTATAATCGGAAAATAAATTAAATGTATTAAAATTCACAGATTTTCGGCAATCGTCGATTTCCACGATTCTTCTATTTACTAGAACAACCACAGATACGAAATAATATGTCACTGTCAGACAGGCATTTTGTCAGTCAGTATGTCAAAAACGGCTATGGTCCAAAAACACCTTTTACTAGAGTAAAAAATAAATACAAATATTTACACAAAAACGTTAGAATGATAAAAAACTTTCGCAGGAATTATTTAGTATATAATTATTTGCTAATTAAACTAAGAGAAGTTTCTTAACGTTGAAATGACTTCAAATTAGAAGATGTTCTGAATTTATTTTTATGAACTACCTTCTCTTTCATCATATTCATTACAAACATACATTACAAATTGTAATTTTTACAATAACTTATTTCTTCGTTGGTGTTCACACGTTTATAAAATCTAAGTAAATCTAAGTAACCAACATCACTTAAATAATTCGTAATATATTTATATCACAATGGAAGTAAATTCTGTGGACAAGGTGAGTGCTTTTATATCATATTTTGTCTTTTTGTATGCGTTTTATACGACATGTATTTTTAGGTACTAATTCTAGTAACCACATTTATTGTTCTTTTTTGATTTTAAAGGACAATGTCAAAAGACATAACAGTTTTACAAGCCCGGAAATCAAAAGAACCCCTGTGGCCAAACGAGTCGGGAGAGAACGGTGCCACAGTTATCATGCTCAAACACCAAAGACATCCAAATATGCAGAAAGAGCTCGATTGGATGTTCCTAAAGTAAGTGAGCTGTACAAATATGATCATTATTTTACTCAAGAAAGCTGTTGTTGTTGTTCATGAAACGGTTTGAATGCTGAGGTTTGAATACATTGCAAGGAATAAAAACGATTACAATCCTGTAGCCACGAATGCATCGAAAAGTATCTAATTGTGACAGCTGTTTGACAATTGAGAGTTGCGTTCAAAAATAACGAAACGTCTGTATAAAAAGTATCTAAAAAATAAGCTCTAAAATAAGTAAAATAATTATTTGTAGCACCTAAATAATTCTCCTAGAAATTTTAATTATTTATATAGCTGTTTCATCAGTATTTTTTTCTTTTAAAACGAGATTAACATCACTAAAAGTAGTGGCTGCAGGCATTACCAAATATGGAGTTTGCTCGTTTTCCCAACCGTCCTCCCTTCGATCCTTAGTAGCTCTCAGTTTTATTTTCTTTTAAACAATTGTGTTATATTCAAATGTTTTCATTGCATTTTCTAGTGTAATAATAATCATTTCTTCTATTTAATTAAACGTGAGTTGGAGTTCTTTAATAATTGTAGTGTCAAAATATAGGTCACAGTGGCGTATAGGTTATGTTATAAGTGAAATAATCGGACAGTTGTTGTTTGTATTGTTGTTAACTGGTTACTTTTCGCGTTACAGATGTCGTTTAGGGTGGTGCGCAGTTCTAAGTTCCGCCACGTTTACGGGCAGGCCCTGAAACGTGAGCAATGTTATGATAATATAAGAGTGTCAAAAAGTTCTTGGGACTCTACGTTCTGTGCGGTGAATCCTAAGTTTCTGGCTATAATCGTCGAGTCTGCCGGCGGAGGCGCCTTCATAGTACTGCCACACAATAAGGTGAGTCTATTTCATTGAACAGTTTACTCATTTCTCACAGATTGAAATGTAAAAATATTTGCTAAATTACTCCTAATTTAACACTGGAAATATTATATTCAGACGCTTACTCACACTGCTGATTTATAAATAACTACTTCGGAATATAATTCGACATTTACTGCTAAGAAAGTTTGAATTAGGCGGGTTTGTCATGAAAAAGTTACAATTTTAACTTAAAGCTAACTTGATTTGAATAGAGGAAAATCTGTTAAAAATATTTTATTTAACAATTTAAAAGGCAAGCTTTGTAGTTTGTGGGTATATTATATAGTAATTAAATATTCAATCCAAATTTTATATTATTATCTCATATTACACAAAACAGACATGCACCAGAACCTTAAAAGTTAAGAACATTAGAGTTATTATAAAGCAATGAATACCAATTGTATTGTCAGAATGGGGAATATAACCCCTTAGACTATGAGGTCAGCCATAATCCCCAAGTTTTTTTTTTAATCCAAATTACAAAGTATATTTTTTGATAAGATATAACATTTGAAAATGTTAAAATAACACTAACACTAAAGCTATCATTGATATGGCAACTTGGACAAGTTGTAGTAAAAAATATTTTAAATTACAATTTAGTGAAGAAATGTTCATTGAATCTGAACGTGCAAACCAGCATTAAGTTTCATACCACAGCAGCAGAATATGGAATAGGCTTTTTCCTACAATCAATCTGCGTAGCGTTTTCCCAACTATGTTGGGGTTGGCTTCCAGTCTAACCGGATGCAGCTCAATATACCAGTATTTTTCGTGGAGTAACTGCCTATCTGACCTCCACAACCTAGGTACTGGATAACAAAATACCAGGCTTTGTCCTACAACAGTCTAATCTTGACTGAATTAATCAATTATAGTTTTAATCTTAACGAAAAATATTTTTCAGGGATGAATATAAATTATAATAAAAGATTCCATGCAATTAGTCCTAATAATCTTTCTTTATAGTTCTGTTTTGGTTGAGTATGTCCGGCAGTGGATGTGAAATGTTGAGTCGTTTTCTTGACTCTCATAAATACTAATCAAATAGTTTTCAACCCAGTTTTTCAAATTTGTTTGCACTAGTCATTGAATCTTAATCCAAGGTTATTTTTTATCTTAGTTTGTTGATGACTCAATTTTTTTACATTTCTATCTGGCAAGTCCTTGATAATACCAATGACAGGTGTTTAATTTGAATTGCTAATAATTCTATTTATGAATTTACATTTAATTGGAATTTACCTCTTAACTCCCTTTTAAACATTTGTTACAAGATCTTAAAAACAATTTTGTTATACCACAGCAAAGAATATTTTTATGCTTATGAATTTGAGATAGTAATATCAAGTAATTAGGCATTGATAACAAAATAATATCTTACTAATTTATTGAGATTTGATTTCATTCTCTATCAGGCATCAAAAATGTTGGGTGTCCAATGGGCCAGATTTGAGTCTTACTGGACCAGGCTAAATAACATTAGCCTTATCAATAACTGATGAATGTCACAATTCTATGAATGGGAGAGGAAGTCGACTATCTTATCAAGTTTTGAGTATATGGCTGTTTCCTGAACACTCTAAATTCAATCATTAGTCACAATATTTCATGGCTGATGAATAGTTGAAATATTATTACTTAACAAAAATAATGATGTATTTTGGTAAACACTATATTCGCACACTCACTACATCAGAAACATTTTGATACATAATACAGAGTATTATCTATATATCTAACAGTGGAATACATTTTTAGGGTTCCATACCAAAATGGTGAAAAGGAACCCTTATGGTGAGACTAAGTCTGTCTGTCTGTCCGTCACAGCTGGATCTCTCAAGAACTACTAATGCTATCAACTTGAAATAGTATTGAAATAGTATTAGATGACGCTTACCCAACTATTTTGCAGACAAAAAAGAAATTAAAAAAAAAAAATTGCAACAGGGCCTGAAAGGGTCTTAAAAATTCGAATGGAGTCTACTAGGGCATGTGGGGTACCATATGAAAGAGCGCTGTTTGCACATTTTCTAGTTTCTCACACTTTTTTTTTTATTGGCATCATAGTTTTCGACTTTTGATGAAAAATGTAAAAAAATATACCATTCACCCCCTTATCTCCGAAGTTTGCATAGAAAGAAATCTGAAATTATTCTATGTGATAGAAGTTTATGTAAAGATTACAGGAAAAATAAAACGATGTCTCTAAATAGCACAGTTTTTCAGAAATCATCAACATACGTACGGAACCCACGGTGCGAGAGTCCGAGTCGCTCTTGACTGGTTTTTTTACTATACAGTGCAGACTTGCAAACAAAAATATTAAATATCATGAAACATTCTGCTCATCTTGCTGCATGAAAAAACTCAATTTCATTAAAACATTTAATTTGTAGCATTTCATTATAATTACGAATGTTAATTGATCACAAATTAGTGGATAATTACAGTAATTTGCTTGCTCTATCTATGTTTCTATTATGATAATGAGCATAATAAAGATTGTTTCGTTTTTAACTGTTATCACAGATAGACGTATGAAAATGTATTACTATGACTCAGGACTGGAAACGTTAATGTGAGACAAAGATTTTAATATTTATGAATAGGGACGGCTATAAGAGTAGACAAAGACCAAGGAAATGATGTATGGACTGTGTGAAAGATGGTATGGCTGGAAAGGAGCTGACTACCGAGATAAGGACTAATAGAGAAGTATGGAAGAAAAATAAATTTTGCACCAATCCCAAATAAATTGCGATAAGGGCACTTATGTTTGGGCTATTTGTCTGGGATTTCCTGGATTTATTCTAGTTTTGTTTTGATCTTAGAGTGTGTTTTCTTATTCTTCCATAGGTATACCTGGTAACCTCTTGAAATAAAAGCTACATATGGTCTTGGGGTACTATCCTCATTAATAGTGCAATAAGCAAGGCAGAACTCACAACTCCCAGCTACCAGACATTATTACAATATTAGGTATTTAGCAGCAATAAAAGTAATTAGAACCCATAATTAATCTAAATAAAAAACAAGCCAAAAGTAATCTAAATTGTGTGAGCACCTCAAATTCCTCTTTTAATCATGTCTAAACAGTTCTAAAGGTTATTTTTGTAATTGTCACACAATGTAATATTATCTCTGCTGCAGGAACAAGTGGTTTGCTTACTTATCACAATATAAACATTTGTGTGGGTTTGTACATAATATTATGTTGTGTTGTGTACATAGGGATTAGAAAGATACATATTATTTTTCCTTGTAGCTATGATGTATTTCTATTTGTATTTATAGAAACTGATAATGTCCCTATAAGTACCTTTGCAACATGTATAATTATCTAGCTACACATTCAATTGTTTTGTATGGAGATTAAAATCATATTTGGTCCTTTCTTCCGCACTTTGCGTATACCGCCTCTGTAAGTAGGTACAACAAAGTGCCGCAAAATCCCATCATATCAGCTGGAAGACGTCCACTACTGGACATAGGCCTCCCCAAAGGGGGAGTTTGCCATAATCGCCACGCTTGGCAGGCGGGTTGGCGATCGCAGTATGGTGTTAAAATGCACAGAGAACGCTGCTGCCCATTCTCTAGTAAGTCACTTAGTCGCCTTTTACGACACCCACGGGAAGAAATAGGATGGTGCTATTCTTTACGTCCGGCACCACACGGTACACCGCGAAATCCCAGTCAATCATATTCCAAAGTCTTGTTCTAGAACTGTTTTCCAAAGCCAAAATCCCTTGGATAGAATATCAGTTCAAGTCTGACACTTTTGCCTGTCTAATGTCTTTTCTTCTAATCTTATCTTTAAACACGCCCTCCATATAATATCGCCAGTATTTAGGACTACCGTTTATCACAACATAAAAATTATATTATAAAATACTTCGCGAAGCCTTCGCAGAATTTTCACAAAACTATGGAACCCTGTCAAGCATTACCAGACAGCCTTATCAGTTGAACCTCAATACAACCTTCCCTTTCTTTGCGACTCGTTTTTATCAGTCGAACAATACTCCGAGGTGACAGATAGCGTTCATTGTGCAACAGATACGGATAAACAATGGCCCCCAACAATGCGCACACGCATCACAGCAAAAACTATTGAGAATGGGAATGACAAGTGTTTGTTGAGGTGGTGGAATGGGTTATTGGGTAATGTTCTTCACTTAACTAACAAGCATGGCGTCTCAAATATGGCTTTTACTGCTAGGGAATTTGTTGCGCCACTTCTTCACAGCTAACGCACCAGAATCTGGTGAAGGGACTGTCTTATGTAATTTTGACGTTAGAAAACTGCTGATTCTCAGCCTGGTTTGAATAAATGACTTTTGATTTTGATCTTACACCACCAGTTTGCCTAAAAAACATCAAATCCCTATGATAATGAGGTGTACTGCCAGCACACCTCACATACCGAGCTGTGACTGAAAGACTGTGCACATTAGACACATACGACCATGACCTTCAATAATTTTTGTCCTTTCCGAGAAAAGTTTCGAAGGTTGGTAGTACTACTTCTTATGCTGTCCCTTGATACCTTCCGTCGCATGACTAATCCCTTGCATTTCTCCGACTATGACTAATATTTTTTTTAATAGCACCGTTGTTTAAATGTCCACCTTCGCAGGTTTTCCTGCGCAAGGGATATTTAGCGTACATAATAATATCGTTATAATATGTATAGGTCTACCACAACCACAATAGATACTTGGACAAGACAATGGCGTCCACAATGGACTGACAAAAACCTGCGGCGTGAATGTTTACTAACTAACGCATGCTTCGGCGCTGTGTCATCAAATTATATCAACGTGTTATGAGACGCTTCCTTATTTTACGTCATTGTGGATTTTATATTGTGTGGACCGGTTCACATTATAAAGATCTGCAGTATTTCGGGGCTAAGAATGTTTTTCTACCAAAAGAAACATTATTTCAAGAATCTTCAAACAATCAGGAGAAGGTTTATTGAAAACGGGCTTGGGAAGTAGATATTTCTTGTATCTTATTTAGCCAAACTAGGAAATCCAAACAAAAATATCTGAGCAAACACAAATACTTGTAAATTTTGGTCCTTTCGTACGGACGTATTTAGATAGCATATCGTCATGAACTTACGATGCATAATGATATGCCATAATATCGTGCAATACGTCATAAGCATAAAATGCCTTTGTCATAATCGTATGCACATTAAAATTTATCAATTAAATCATCGGCACTAAAGGTACAGTCAATTTCACACGCCGCGCGCCGTTTACGGAGTCTATGTAGACGGTGAAGCGCGGCGGCATGGATCATTAGTTTCCGATGAATAGAGTCGTTGCCTTAAGTGTTAACCTCCCGATTTGCAGCCTGAGAGCCGCATACTTAGCCTTTATTGGTAGAAGGACTGCATAACCGTTATGACTCATCCTAATAAAATCTAAAAATATGTGGAATATTCAAATTTAGTTAAAAATTGATTTAAGATTCAGATTAGGCTTAAAATCAGCACTTTTCGAACCTCAAAAATTAAAAAAGACAGCCGTCAAAACCTGCGGCCCTTCTTCACTTCCTAATGTTTTAGCTGGGAAAAAGAGAACAGTCACGGGGTCATTTCCTATAAAGCCAGGATCCTTGGTATCTTTGATTTAGCCTTTACAACTTACCCCTGTATGACACTTCAAGTCTATAAATGTCCTTTATCTATTATAAATAGCATTACATAAGGTCGTAATTTCACTCAAATTTACATACCAGTGTTATCTTTCTGATAAGGCGTAATCTTCAACCTTCAGTGGGAGCACCGGTTAGTCAATATCCTAAACAATGCTACTGTTTTAATAACAATAACATGTTTAAGATATTGTTTGTCTGTGTGGTCCTTTGGTCCATGAACAGGTCACAACATCCTAGCCACTCTAGCCAGTTCATGCTTTTAAAGCGACTTAAAAGCATAGGCAGAATATTCGCATTTCTCTATAGAACTCTAGAAACGGAAAATGGGACCCAATCTTTCCAGACTTCTGTCTCACATCAGATTTCTTTCATGCTCTAAGTACGTTCGTGGGTCCTAAGTGGAGTCGTTACCAAATTGTACACGAATTAATGAAATGCACCGACTCCAGCGTGGTTAAACCAGACTCGATTAATCGCATGAACCCAATGATTCACACTAGCCCCTGGAGCCTCATGTTTCATACGACTACAGAGACCATTGCATATCAAAGAGTAGACCGGAGGGCGCGATAATGGTAGGGAAGACGTGCCCTTGGGATATGGAAAGATTATTAGAGCCGTACTACCGGATATGCATCTTTGACCAACCATTGGAACAGTGGAGAGACGGGTGATATTTATCTATGGGATCTTGTAACAGCGTCGCCGCCAGGTTGGCTCAGGTCCAGCTGCTTTCTCGACACTTTTCTGTGTCTCTGCTATGCTGTGTTACACGTGGCTGATTCCAAAGTCTTCGTCTGAGGTGTCACTACTATCCGTTTCAGATTTCTAGAAAAACTCTCTAGCAGCTTTCTTGATCTTGCGTTTATGATGAGATATCTGAATTGACCTCTTGACGTGTAGCAAAGCAAAGTTACGAAAGCGAATCGCTCTATGATCGGCTTATACTAACAACTCCTTTAGTCTGTCCTTTAGGGACACACTGTCCCAATAGATTCCGGGAAAGGCTAGGTTTTAGGTTTTAGACGCTAGAATGCCCATCTAAGTGCATAGTAACAGTGGTTTTACAGATTGAAGATCAATAAACTGAGCATCCGTACTCCGTAGGCCAACGTGTCAAGTTCGTGTGGAAACCGCTGGACATGTCTATAAACGAAACACATAAATATAACGCGCCCCACATTGCGTACGCGCACGGAAAATAGATTCGACGCAGTTTCACTGATCTGTGGTTACACGTTTTTTGGTTGGGTGAGACGTAAGATTGCTTTCAATTCACTAAGGAGGCAATCTTAATGATGAAATGGTAGAACAGTGTCGCTAGTTTTCTGTGCTCCCACTTCTAGGCTCGCAAGATGAGATGTAAACAAAATGAATGATCAAAATCGGACTACCTACTCTGTAAAAAGTTATGCATGGTCATACATACAAAAAAAACCGGGCAAGTGCGTGTTGCTATAACGTACAATGAAGGGCTCCGTAGTTGGACGAATTTATCCCAAAAACAAACTTAACATTGTAGTTGAAAATCATGTTCTCCCATACATCGATATACGTCAATTCTCCAACTGCAAATGTAAGTTGGTCGACTATTACTCGTTAACTTGTAAAGTCTACTTAGCTGTGATAGTTTTCCTTTTAATTTCGATGTACTACTATTTTTTTTTTCACACTTGAGTCTAACAAAAACGTGCAGTTTAAAGCTTAATATTACGCAAACAGATCCCTGAATCGAAAAATGGTCTTAACAAACCCTGAATATTTTTGAACGGCCTATCCAACGATACCCTAAAATTATGGTATAGACGAAAAAAAAATACCATCCCCACTTTACGTGTAAGGGAGGTACACTAAAAAACTAAATTTTTCAAGATTAGATTTTACCACTTTGTCGGCATGATTAATATGTATACCCATGCCAAATTACAGCTTTCTAGTACTAAGGTCGGCTTGTTGACTACGGAACCCTAAAAATAACTGCCAGATACTTATTTGGTTTCTAATTACAAATTCCTGAAACCCACATAACGATTGCTAAAATAGAATAATCCTATCTGGACTTATTTATTGTACTATAAACTTTATTCTGCGTCTCAAAATTATTCTGGAAACCGATAGAGATATTCTCAGAATGAATTATCACACGTTGACCTAAATATAGTATTTCTAGAAACGGCTGACTAGATGATTCTACAGCAAACAGTCATAAATTTTAGTTAATTGCTATAAATTAATAAGCTGGGGCTGGGACGCTAAATGGAGCGGCTGACTTTATGCAATTTTAAAAGATCTATTTAACATTGTCGCGGTCTCAAAGAAAGCACAACTACTGGTGACCTATTTTAAATCCTCTTTTGTTTTTTAAAGACTACACGGAAAAAACGTAACGGCTAGAATTAAACAAGTTGTTGCTATTTACAACTGAGCGACTTGGTTCGGAAGGAGGCTACAAAGTTGCTAGAATTGAGCAAGTGAACTTGGTTAATGTAAATTGGTAACGTAAACTCAGTTAATATATTAAATTAAAATTAGATAACCTAGGTTGGTTACTTTAACCTTATCACTCTGTAAACTTAACGAACCTAATTGTGTTATTAACCGAGCGACTTGGTTAACTATAAGCAAGCAAATTTGTTGGATGTAGCAAAGTAACTCAGTAGCTACAACCAATCTAGTCTGCTATTATAAATCAATTTAATTGGTAACTGTATGAATTAACTTGGTTATTAGTGACATAATGTCTAATTGATTTTTAATGTGTTACACGGTTATAAAAATCATGGTGACATTTCAGATTTATTAGGTTCCCAAAAAAGCTTTCCGCCACGCAATGCTTCATCAAATAAATCTCCGTTATATCCCCAGTCATATCATTTACATCATCTCATTCACAATCAAGGCTATTCCCGTACATTAGGTCATGCATGCTACACAAGGTCAGACCTGGACGTGGACAGACGGCTTTCTGATTAGATGTTCCGTTCAGTAATGACTGCTCATGTGCTATCATTGTTACTTGTGTCAGTGTGAGAGACAGTGGATGGAAAGGCGATAGAACGAGCGTATGTATTAGATAAACATTAATGTGTCATATAAAAGTAAGGTCCTTATTTTAGTCAAACTCTAAATAGAGGCCTGGAGTAATTGTAAATGGTCAAGTAACCTGACCAAATCAGAAAAGAAAATCCAGAATTTCAAAGTCAAATTATTTATTTCAAATAGGCACATAAAAGGCACTTTTGAACGTCAAAATTTACAAAAAATTAGAATTGATTCTAGTCGTTCCTTCGAGAAGATAGCTTCGTATAGAGAAGAATGGGCAAGAAACTCTACCGTTACTCTTTAAAAATGTTTTACTTACAATATTTTGTATAGGTACATTAATTATATAATTATACAATTAAAATAGCAACCAGCTTAATTTTGTCTAGACTCTAGATTGTCCTATGGAGCTGGACCACTTGGACCAGCATGTTTCCAGGCATTCTTATCTTGGATATAATACTCTAATTTGTAATATACTTGTTTACAAAGTGTACTTTTAATATTAGGAGGTTGTCATGGTATGGGCATGTGATGAGGAGGAATGAGTAAAATGTCATGAGGAAAGTTTTGAGTATGATTAAGGATGGCTAAGAGTAGGGGAAGACCAAAGAAACAATGGATGACCTGTGTGAGAGGACATAATGGCTACCGAGACCACCGAGATTACGACTAATAGAAAAGAATGGAAGAAAAAGGCATGTTGCGGCGACCACAAATAAATTGAGATAAGGGCAAGAGCATGATGTTGATGGTGTCAGATACACTACGCATTCCTACATCCCCATAAAGAGACCCAGGATCTAATCATTGTCTTATTTAATCGTTGCAAAAGATCTCTCACGAGATTATCTTCTATCTTCGAATCTGCATCTAATTTGTATTCTATCGATACAGACCAATTAAAAGTAGATGCGTTGGCGTGCAAAACTTTCAGTGTTGCATTAATCATTAAACATGCCAACACAAAAATATATTCCTCAACGCATCGATGATTCAGATTTATTCGCACGTACAAATCAATGCGTACACCATACAAGACGCATCGATAATAATGACTAATGTCTGTGATTTTTGGCTATCACACAAAGTTTATGACTACCCTCTCCTATATTTAGGTATTACAAACATTGTACTGCAAGTTATTATTAGAAGATCATGATTCAAGACATAAATTTGTTTAATTATCCAATGTTGATCGTCGAAATGGCCAACTTTACGATTCACATTGCGATGCAAGCGTGTGACGATTGTTTCGCCTGAATTATGTTATTGGCGATATAAATAGTAGCATAACAATGCTTCTGTAATGCTTTGTATTAGAAAACCGAAATCTACAAAAAGTTCAGTACTTTTTGGTAGTAGCATTAATTTAATCCAACCTGATAATTATTATATTATTCCAACCTGTTCAAGGATTTGTCATTGCATTGTTTGATCGGACAAGACATTATTTTAAGCAAGAGAAATTTACGACTCTTATTTACTCACGTTTCTCTCATTGGCAACCTAGCAAAGACGAGTCTGAATTTTTTTGGAAAGCAACACCCAAAACGAATCGTCCTTGATATATCAACAGAATAGCATAGCTCACGCTTAACATACACGCAATACATCTACAAAACATTGTTCAAACGTTCTATAATTAGCTGTTATTATTTAAGAAATCTATTTATGTATGTTTGTGTATTGGGTAATAATTCGGCAGACGGAAATCGAGGGCCCGCCTACGCACGCCGAGAAAAGCGTAGCGACGTGTGCAATGCGCGGCGTGTGTAACGCGATTAGCAAAATTATGATGCACAGGTATTCCATGGAGTTGTAAGTTGCATATTTGATTACTGTGATGTCAAACGTTCGAAAGAAGGTTATACATGTAGTAAAGAATCTAGAAACTCGTAGCCGAACAAGTCCTGCGAAATTGAATACAGCTAATGCTCACACACGGCAAACCCCTTCGGCCCTCAGTATAATCTTGTTAACTCTTCTCTCCAGTTTTAGATCGGTTACTGCTTTTGACCTTCTTTCTGAAAAGCAGTCAGCTGTATCAAGCAGTTACAGTTCGAAAGTCTGATAACTCGATCTCCGAATTGCTACGGCCAATCCTAGCAAAATACCAAGCTGTCAGCCCGGAGGACACGGTGGAGCATACGGTGGAGGTCTGCCCGGCTTGGGCGGAGCATCGCCGTGTCCTCACGGAGGCGATCGGCGGCGGCGGTCTCTCTCGTCCGGCACTGGTTCAGGCCATGGATTCGGAGCGAGAGTGCATGGGAGGCCGTCACCTCCTTCTGCGAAGCAGTAATGCTCGCGAAGGAGGAGGCGGAACGCGTGAGGGAGAGGCAGGGTTCGCGCCCTCACGCCCCTAGTCGCCGCAGGAGACGCCCTGGGCGTCGGGAGTCGCAAGCCGATTTCCGGCCATCGTCGGCGCGGGCTTGCACGGTGAGCGATGGGTAGCTCGCTGTCCGATAAGGACCAGGCCCGGGTCGACGGCGCGTTGTGTTCCACGCGCGCCTCAAAGAGACGTCAGCACGAATTGATGGGGTCCATTAGGGCCAATGCCTGCCAGGGTTGCGAGTTTGTCCGAAAGGGATATCGTGGCCCTGGCACACAGGCAAATAAAGGAACACGGGTGGGTTTTAGTCAGCAAAAAAAAAAAAAAGCTGTCGGCTTCCCCAAGCGCTGTTGAAAAATCCCGTTTCCAAATAGGTACATGGGGTCTACTCCGAAGCGATAATCCGAAGTATCGGCCGAACGTTTGGTCGTTTCTTGACTGCCAAAGTTTTATTTTTTGACTTTGAGTCCTCCCTTACCCGACTTCAAGTCACATTTTTGAATTTGACTTATCTCTTTGAATGTCGTTGTTTTTTTCTTTTGAAATTGTCAGCCGTAGTCAGGAAACAGCCCAACATTCGGCCGATAGTTTGGATTTATGTTCGATGTAGACCCCGTTATCTCAATCTTATTGAGTTTCTTTACCCACTGCAAAAAAACTGACCTTGTTTCCCAGTGTTGGTAATTTCCCTCGGTTTGTGGCAGTTAAAAGATATACCAGTCAACTGTCAGCCCCACGTGTTCAAGCAACCAGCACATCTGCAGTGACACGTCTCAGTCGCACCTGCATGTGCGTGGCGTTCCCGATGAAGATAAATCAACCGTTTGATTGTTTTGCACATCATTTATTAATACGACACATTCTTAGCGGTTTGCAAGCTAAAAAAAGACTAACCGCTGGATATTTGAGACCGAAATTGTTATTCAACCATTTATAAATCGTTTAGGAGTGTCTTGTGTCAAGAAACGCGAGACTCAGCTCCAAAATGTATGTGACCTATACTCCGGACAACACCGGATCGAATATCTGGAGTTGCTCAGACTGTTGCCAAATTAAAATAGAACCGGGCGCCTCTTTCTAATGCATGGATAACAAAACTGGTCATGGATTGTATGCAAAAGATGAGGAATCCGTCACGGTATTTTCTGAGGTAATTCTCAATTTACACAGAGATACGGTCGTGAACTACGTAAATACAACATCAAACATCGATCATCATGGTTGAGTGTTGACACTCAAATTATCACGTTGTTCGACAAATATCAAAACAACACGAAATTGACACGGTTCTGAATAATTACTGGCTTAATGTGCCAACCGTTCATTCAGTACAATTAGTCGGTAGTGTTGGTACCAAAATGTGTGACACAGTGGCACTGTGGCAGTCCGGAACATCGCGGGAATTAGCACTGTAATAATAATGGCCGTCTGGCGTCGTGCCATCTACTCGGAACACGGCGAAACGCATAAATATTCGGACAAACGTTTGATCAAATGTTACGGTATGATGTAATCGGGTACACCTGAAACAAACTTTGAGATTATATTGATCTTGTGATGCTAGGATACTGAATCTGATGCTAAGATTGTTTTGTTGGAAGATTTGTTTAGTTCGAACGCAAAAGATGCGCTGATATTGGGTAGTTGTTCAGTCTCCAGAAAAGTGACACGAGACAGCTTTCGGCTTTGTCATCTTCTTCATCCATAGTAGACGAACGAGTGTAACTGCGCTAGTTTGCATTAGAAATCCTCCACGAGATTGTATTGCTCGTCCGGTGCACCCTCTATGTAAGAACCTCGCTGAGTCAGCAATACCTTTTCTCTTATAACTCGTGCGGACCTGAGATCGGGGTTGCTTCTAGTTTTACGCTCTGGTTTTGACTGACACACGTGATAATCTCGTATGATTTTTTCCGATATGTGTTAACTGAAATATTTATTGTGATGAAATAATTATTTTCGCCGGTGAATTTCCGAAAATGCCCTTTCTGAAAATGCGGATCCGAGCACCAGTTTGAAAAAAATCTTGGATGGTGGAGAGAATATGTTTGACATTTATGGCCAGACAGACCAATATCTGTTTGGTGGTCTAAACTCTTGCACATTAGCTAACTCGCCTCAAATACAAAACGAGATGTTCTTGTTTCTACTAGAAATAACCTAAAAATATTCACACTTTCGTAAGCTATATATTTATCCACAATGTTGTTAGGAATTCCTATTTATATTGTAGTCAGAAAACTTGCGTTTCACGTTTTCAAACGACATTCAGAATTTTGGACGCTGGTTCGTGTCCTATTTACTTTAGTTTTCATGCATTAAAGGAAAATATGGCATGCATAAAGATTTGCAGTTGACCGTGACTGTCATGCTAATATTTGAGTCTCATCCTGAGTTGTGGAGGTTGCATGTCGTGTAAAATAGGTACTTAGCTGCATTTAGAGCAACTGTAAACAAACTTATTGCAGCAATAAGTAGTAAAACATATTTTACTTCAGAAATAAATTATTTAGTATATTGAAATGCTTCTTTGAAATAGAAGAGGTCTAAACCGCTTCCGATCAGGATAATTACCGGTTTGTCCCTGCAATCTGGATATTAAATACCTAGGCAGCTTATTTTATTGAAATGCTCGTAAATACAAAACTGTTGTTAAAAATTTAGCTTGAGATTTACTACTAAACGATGCTTTTAGTACATCATGATCTGAGTTCGTAAATAAACTATAATTATTATAAAATACACTGATGCACCTTGCAACTAGTATGTAATTCATTATATAAAATTTATTTGAATTAAGTTTCAAATGTCGTCGTGTGCGACACCTACATTAGCGATTTATACTCTAGTTGTGGCGCCAAAAATATTTAATTACGTGATTTCGTAAATAAGATGGCCGACTTTCACTAGGTCGTTAGTGATGTGAAAGTTTTCGCGCCCATAATTTTCAGAGACAACGCGAAATAATTAATTGGCGCGCAAGTTTACAGATAATTAAATTGTGTATTCTTTTATGGTAATACTTTCACATTGTGAGTCGGTAAAGAGAAATTAGGAATTTTAAATATATAAAATTCCAGTCTAAATTAAATTACTGAAACATTTAACTGAAATTAAACAATCGGAACTTGACGAATTCGCGATATCATGAAGCAAGTAAAACACAGTATAATTTATTGTATTTATTTATACCTCAGGACCAAATTCATGTTGTTATTTTGGTCCTACAAGGCGAATTGTTTTGAGAACAACATAACATTAGGTATACGCAATTTGGTTCATCATCATTCTCATATTCTCCTATATATATTTCTACCCTTATCCAAATTGGTTATTAAAATAATTAATTCATAACGCTGGCATTAACATTAACTACGTAACAATTGTGGACAAATAATTAGTCTGAAATGAATTAATTTAATTAGCTTAATTAGTAAAGACAATAACACCTAATTTCCTCAAGGAAGACGTAAGTTTTAACCGATGTATTTGATTATTCCAGGTTGGCCGTATACCAGCGGACCATCCCCTTGTTGGCGGGCACAAGGGCCCCGTTCTCGACATCTCGTGGTGCCCACACAACGATAATGTCATCGCCAGCGGCTCTGAGGACTGTGTCGTTAAGGTAATGAATACTGCAGTCGCGCAAGAAAGAACAAAAAAACGCAATTTAAAAAATACTCGACTGTCATTAGAAGAACCAGCTGGCATGAGGCAACTCCAATGATGCAGAAGTAAACAAAATGCATATAATCCTCCTCGCCGTATCCGGCGACAGCCACCCAAACTAATTTTCTTTCCTTTCGTGAGCTCTCAGATGACTAGCAAAGCCAAATTTAGTAAAGGGATTAAGTTGGGCATCAAGTTATTTGAGTCAGTGCTTCTTTGTTCCTGTATCTATGATATGATTGCGTGCAGTAACCCCATTGTATATGCTTGAGCCTAAAACAAGGTCATAATAAATAAATATGTTCCTCATGGGCGAGGCCGCGGGCAAAAGCTAGTATTTTATAATCAAGTAATATATTTTTTTCATTTCTCATACCTACTCGAAAAGTAGTGTTTGTTTGATCCAAGTAGAGGGTGGAAGACGCTGCTCCCCTCTCTAGGGCGGGAATGAATTTTAAAAATATAACTAAATTTGGTTAGGTAGTCGGCTACGAAACATTTTATAATAAAAAAAAAAATGCTGCGGTCTTGTGAGTGTATACACAGCCAGTGTGAATTTAAAAAATACTTACTAAGAGGGACGGCCCGCGGCGGTGTTCCATGTTTAACCGAATCTGGGGTCAACATTTCAGAATCGTCTATACAACGAGATTTTGAATTTCGGTGCAGCTTATCTCGCCAAATTATACGTATAATTTTTTTTTAACGACCACAAAAAACTAAACTGAATTTCAACTTTTTTTTTAACGTTCTCGAGGCATGTTTTGCGTTCGGAAATGTTTAGTTTACAAGAATATCTACCAGGCAGGCTAAGCAAGCGTCAAGCAATACTAAACCTTAAATAAAGTGAAAATTTAGCCTTTAATATCGTGAGTCACCGTTACCGAATTGGCAACGGCAGGGACTGACGGTTTGGGACAAGTGTTACCGTATCGGTAACGTCGGGCTTGAAAGAAAGACGAGGCAAATACAATAATCGAAAATCTTTTGCCAGAAATTTCAAAGGAAACATATTTAAAATATTGGCACATACAAAAATTTTATGAAGTACGAGCAAACAAGAAAATAAATTATTTTAGAAAAACTACAATTTACTTTAAATATTCGAAATGAAAAGTAGAGTGTTCAACATGGGTGAAAGTCATCAATTCTAAAATTGATCCCTTTCGAAATCCTTTTAAGATCCTTCTTCGAAGATCCTTTTCCATTTCGAAATTGATTCCTTTCGACCCTTGTATAACAATCTACCATACATTCTTTTTACTGCCAGACCTCAGCATCATCATCATTCGTGCTCTTATATCCAAATTTATTCGGCGTTGGCCCAACGTTTAGTCGTCATCTCGGCACCCTCTTTCTAGCCATATAATTTTTCACACAGTCCATCCATCGTTTCTCTGGTTTGGGTTTTTCTGCCCAACTCCAAGGACCGTATAATTCACTAACCTCTGTATTCTCGTGACTCAGGTTTGGCAGATCCCGGACGGAGGCCTGTCGCGTACCCTGACGGAGCCGGTGGTGGACCTGGTGTTCCACCAGCGCCGCGTGGGGCTGGTGCTGTGGCACCCCACCGCGCAGAACGTGCTGCTCACTGCCGGCTCGGACAACCAGGTACAGTGGCTAGTTTCTTATGTCCTCGTGGTCAGATACACTCTGACCGAGCCAACCATACCAAGACAACGCTATTACCATTGTGCCAAAAGTTCGTAATATCCTAATGGATAATGGCGTGTCAGTTGTCAAAAGAAATGTCAAAATTCTATGGTGACACGCCATCGGAATATCATAATGACGGCTTTCAATTATACAGGGTCAAATTGAATTTTTCTAAACATGACAAAAAATTTTTTTTGAATAAACTTCACAGAAGCGATGGTTATCGATAAGTAATTACGATAAAATGAAAATAAACAGATTTTCTCAACTCCTACTTCCAGTACCAACACCACTATCCATAATATAAATACTAGAAACGAACATAAATTTATTGTACCTACAACAAGGCTCAAGAAAATAGGTGGCGCGTTCCGATGTCAATGTATACGCTTTTATAATAAACTTCCAAGCCACGTTCAAGATCTAAGCCTTAACAAATTCAAATCATTCATTAAACGTAAGTTGTTACAGAAAGCCTTTTATTCCGTTAAAAATTATATTGAGGACAAAAAGGCTTGGGATTGTGCTGCACCAATTTTTACTTATTGAAGTGGTTTATTTTTATTGTTTAATGTTTTTTTGATAACTTTTATTATTTTATATACAGTGATATTTAATGATTATTTCAAACGTAATGACATGAATATTTACTTGTAAAGTATTATATTATTTTAATTATTGTGAATATGAAGACTACGTGTGGGTTATTGCTTTTTTTATTTTCCCTATTCTCAGTTAGTGTTAATCATGGTCTGGCAGTTTGAGTCATTTAAGCGGCCTACCCAAATGTCCTTTCATTGGTATTGATCGTCGCATCGTTGAGCTCCTTAAGTTCTGAGTAGAGCTGCACGATTACTGACAAATGCGTGCACTGACTGGTCAGGTCCACTCAATCTGTGTGGTTCTTTCCTCAAAAGACCATTTCAGACCAATCTACATGGCCTTCACATGATCTGACCAAGATTATGTCTGGACTTTAAAAGAGACTGTGACCTCTGAGTTTTTTTCGGCCTTTCTTCTCAGAGTAGCCAGATAGGAAACGCCGACCTCATCTAGTTTTAAAAATATGATTGACGTGTAAAAGTGTTTGCACAAACCTACTTACAGAAATAAAAATCATTTATCATCACTAGAGACCGTTGACCCAAATAAAAAAATCATCAAATCTTTTTAATTTTTATTGTATCGTGTTTAGATATCGATACCCATCACGTCTACGGAGTTTCGCTAGCTAATTTAATTGGACCCTGTATAATTTAAGGAGATTAGCAAAACTGTCAAAATCTACAATTAGTGGTTCAATAATCAGCCATTCCGACACAATTTCAAACTCAAACTCAAAGCTTTTTTTTCAAATAAACCAATTACAGGCACTTTTGAATTGTCAAGGGGTCGGTCAGTCATAAAGATGAAGCTAGTTACCCATTCCAAAGCTTAGTAGGTAGGTACCTATGGAGAAGAACGGGCAAGAAACTCCACGGACATTCTTTTAAATTGACGTATGGTTACAAAATATTGGTTACATCATTTGTGTTGAAATTAAACATGTGAGAACGATGCAAAACGTCAAAAGCGTCCATAATAAAAAAAAAAAAAAAAAACAATTCTAAAATTAAAATAAGCCATGGCCGCTAAGAGATGACCAGTCCCTACTGATGGCGCCCGTTCACGAACATGATGCATGGAATAGCACCATTCAGCTCAACCATTTTGAAGGGAGCTAAATGATTCAACACACCCGCCACCATCAGCGAGACATTACAGTGAGCATGACATACTCTCAACCGCCAGGGCACATTCAAGTCAATGAAAGACGTACCCAGTAAATGGTAGCTTTATAGTAAGTACATCGTACTCACACATGTGCTATGCAATTATATAATACTAATAGATTGAATTTATACAATGCAAAGATAGTTTTTGAAATCTTCAGCAGCTCCAACAGTACCTATTTCCAAATGCTAATCATTTAAGTTTTTGCGCCCTTGTGGAGCAGGACCAGCATTGAGCCAAGCATTTTTTTCAGCGATGTAATCCCCCAACTTATAATATGCCTGGCTGCATAGTGTGCGTTTTAAACATGATTTAAATTTTGTTTCATTCAGTTGAAGAATGTGCAGAGGTATTTTATTGTAACATTTTAAACAGTACCCCATAAAGGATGAGTCTACTTTAGCCAGCCTGAAACCTGGTTGAACTAATTGGTCCCTATTTCTATTCCTATAATTGTGTCTTTCGCCTCTTTTACTAAAAATATGTAGATTTTTCCTAACATACATGATGTTTTCATAGATATATTGACAAGGTACCGTCATTATGTTAATATCTTTAAACAGTTCCCTTAGAGAGTCGCGCCTGCGGAGGCCATATATGGCTCTGATGGCTCTTTTCTGCAGAATAAAAATAGACTCGATGTCTGCAGCCCGTCCCCATAGTAAAATACCGTATGACATAATACTATGAAATTAACTAAAATAGACTAGCCTCGCGGTATCTACATCAGTAAATTGACGGATTTTTCTCACAGCATATGCTGCTGAACTTAGCCGTCCTGCAAGGGATGTTATATGCGGACCCCATTGAAGCCTTGAGTCGAGCGTGATCCCTAGGAAAACAGTTTTATCGACGAATTATAGTTTCTCTTGATTCAATACTATCTCACAATTACTACTTTTGGCATTTGGTAAAGAAAATCTTATGCACTTAGTTTTTTTCCCATTTAATACTAAATTATTAGCAGTAAACCAATTTTGGACCTGCAGTAGGGCATTATTTACGTCTTCAAGATTTGATGCACGTCTATTAATTTTAAAAATTAAGGAAGTATTATCAGCAAATAACACCATTTGTGGTTGAGTTTTTAACAATTGGGGTAGATCATTAATATATACTAAAAAAAGGAAAGGACCCAATATCGAGCCTTGTGGTACACCAGTTTTTACTTTTAAGCCAAGTGAATTGACTCCGTTTATTTGAACTTGCTGTTGTCATATCATTTAAATAAGATTTTACTAAACTGAGCGCAAGTTTTCCAAGGCCGTAATGCTCAAGTTTCAAGAGTAATGTTTCGTGGTCGACGCAATCAAATGCCTTGGAGAGGTCACAAAAGATTCCTATGACTAGATTCCCACTCTCTCCGAGAGAAATTTAAGGAGATTAATGTAATGACTGTACCTTCTCAGTATATTTTTGAAAATCTTTTATATGCCCATAAAAATGTAAAATTGTTTAAAAAATACAGTGATATCCATAATATAAATACTAGAAACAAACATAAATTTGTTGTACCTACAACAAGGCTCAAGAAAATAGGTGGCTCGTTCCGATGTCAATGTATACGCTTTTATAATAAAGTTCCAAGCCACGTTCAAGATCTAAGCCTTAATAAATTCAAATCATTCATTAAACGTAAGTTGTGTCAGAAAGCTTTTTATACCGTTAAAGATTATATTGAGGACAAAAAGGCTTGGGATTGAGATGCTCCAATTTTTACTTATTGAAGTGGTTTATTTTTATTGTTTGATGTTTTTTTTGCTAACTTTTATTATTTTATATACGTAACGTAATATATACGTAATGACATGATTATTTACTTGTAAAGTATTATATTATTTTAATTATTATGAATGTGAAGACTATGTGGGTTATTGCTCTTTTATTTTTATTTTCACTTTGTCTTTTATTCTCAGTTAGTGTTAATCATGGTCTGGCAGTTTGAGTCATTTAAGCGGCCTACCCAAATGTCCTTTCTTTGGTATTGATCGTCGCATCGTTGAGCTCCTTAAGTTCTGAGTAGAGCTGCACGATTACTGACAAATGCGTGCACTGACTGGTCAGGTCCACTCAATCTGCGTGGTTCTTTCCTCAAAAGACCATTTCAGACACCAATCTACATGGCCTTCACATGATCTGACCAAGATTATGTCTGGACTTTAAAAGAGACTGTGACCTCTGAGTTTGTTTCGGCCTTTCTTCTCAGAGTAGTCAGATAGGAAACGCCGACCTCATCTAGTTTTAAAAATATGACTGACGTGTAAAAGTGTTTGTACAAACCTACTTACAGAAATAAAAATCATTTATCATTTATCATTATGGCGTCTTGGGCCAATTGGGTTAGCAGACTTGGTCTTGGTGATAAAAATCGCTGTTTAGTATCGGCAGCCCGCAATATAATGCACACAAAACATTGTGTTTATGGTTGCATGCAACAGTACAGGGATTGACGGGATATTTAAAGTCAAGTTGTAACATTTAAAACTAGTTTTCGTGAAGAAAAGTAAAAAACTGTTGGATGTTCAATATCTCCGTAACCAGAAGGTTCCCAGCAGGCTTAGCATGACGCTTTCTATGTCTACTCTATTGTAGAATCGAAATCGCTTATCTACCTTTCTCGGTAGAAAACTGTCAACTGTCTACACGGAAACGTCATTTTTGTCTACTCTTCCTTCTCTACGGTTCTCGTACTAAACCTGCTGGTATGGTCCAATACAAAAAAAAATATCACAATGACGGGAAGTATAAGTGACTCTCAGCTTCACTTACGTCTTTTTACACCCGTTATAACTTCAATTCAGCATTGACAACTTCTCTATTGCCGTTGACAGATAGCGATATGGAACGTGGGCACGGGCGAGGTGCTCCTCACGCTGGACTGCCACCCCGACCTCATCTACTCCGCCTGCTGGAACTGGACCGGCTCCAAGCTGCTCACCACCTGCCGCGACAAGAAGATCAGGTATTAAAGCGTTATAGAAAGAAAGAAAAATTGTTTATTCTGCACAAACAAAACGCACATTATAACAAAATAACATTAATAAATAAAATACACCCCTACAAAGTAGTCAAAAGCCTCGTATTCAATACACTAAAAGATTTACAATCTTGTCCATTGCTTGTTGTCAGGGCCAGAGACCAAAGACAATTTACATTGTCTATATATTTATAATCTGTTGTTGTGGTACTGGCAAATGGCATTGGTTTTATGGTTCTTTTGGCACGTGAACAACATCGGAACTAACGCCGCCATCTTGTTTTTCAATACATTTCACAAAACAATTTGCATAAACGTTTACCAACAGCGCATCCCTCTCAACGTCATTGGAGCGCCAAAAGATCTTTGTAGCAGTGTATATCTAACTGTAGTACAGTCAGCCTCAAAAACATGTATTTTCCTTTATTTGGAAAAAACATGCACAACATTACATACATAAAACCAAGTTATTGAACAGTTTATTTCAATAAAAACAGATATATTTACAATAAAATTAACAATCAAAACAGGTAAAACAACAAATAACAATCAAATAATATTGGCACAAAAAAATAAACTCTCTTTTCGTCCACCATCTCTCAGAATCACAGTAATGACTATCTGGAAACTAAGTATTGAATCTGGGTAAAAATTTATGTAATTTTGTAGAAAATAATTTTCCCATAATGAAAAGATTTGGCTGAAAATGTTTCTGAATTATAAGTTCGAAATGAATGTAAAGAATACTCATAGATGGATAGAGTTGTCTTTAATATAAATGACGTGAGGCAGGATTTATTATTATTTATGGACTCAAGTTGGTTGTAGTACGAATAAATTCATAATTCAACCAAGCAAGATATAATGAACCTTCCTAACTGTTACATAATTCTCCTTCTTCAGGATCATCGACCCTCGCAAGGGCGAGGTGGAGTCGGAGGCGATCGCTCACGAGGGCAGCAAGGCGTCGCGCGCTATCTTCTTGAAGCATGGACTCGTCTTCACTACCGGGTACGTACTAGTCACAACATAAGTTATAAACTTAAAATGGACTCCCAATGGGGGATAATATAATAACAGATACGTTTTTACAGAATTATTATCATTAGAATCATTAATACATCTCTCTAAGTTAGATTTGTTCCCCAATTGATTTTATTAAATGGAACAAATCAAGAGAGATGTATTAATGATTATAATTCTGTAAATACACATCTGCTATAGTCGCGAATCATATTTTGATCAGGATACAACCTGACACTGACTTGCAAATCACAAAAAACGTAAAAAAAAATGAATTTCGCGGGCTACAGCTGCGGATCCACCTTAAAAGAGCCTTCACAATCACAGTCATCCGCACGTCGATTATAAAAAATTGATAATAACAGCGCCTTGATGTCGTAGTGTAGCAGTCAGGGCTGTATACGTCCTGCACAGCCTGGCAGATATACTCACAAGAAATCATAATATGAAATTGACCTATACAAGGGAGTTTTATATGATTTTTGGACAATAAATATTGGTCCTCAATTATTATTTTGACTTCATAAAAATCAGCAAATGAAAACTGTCACTGTCGTGCTCCACCAGGTTCAGTCGCATGTCCGAGCGCCAGTACTCGCTCCGCACACCGGACGCGCTCAACGAGCCCATAGTGACCGTCGAGATCGACACCAGCAACGGCGTCATGTTCCCGCTGTACGACCCCGACACCAACATGATCTACTTGTGCGGCAAGGGAGACTCCGTCATACGCTACTTTGAGGTGAGGCCAGAAAACAGACCCCCTACACAGATCAAAAATATTTTGATTTGATCATTAAAGACCATCCAACCGTTAGGATGCAAGAGCAATAGCAATAGTGTTATTTAAAACTAACTGTTGTATTATTTCAGGTGACACCAGAGCCGCCGTTCGTCCACTACATCAACACTTTCCAAACTCCCGACCCCCAGAGAGGTGAGCAATATCTACATAAAGTATCCTTACATATTATAAAAAAGTCGCTTTTCGCGTCTGTTTGTTGACTGCGTTGTTCTCCTGTGAACGGTGAACTGTGTGTGGTTTTCACCATCAATATGAAAATTTATTTTGGAAGGTATATGTGTTTTTTCTTTTTTTTCTGAAGCTTTTATCCACAGTGGAACGTCAACCTCATCATAACTTAAACGATTCTTAACTAAATCTACAAATACAAATCAGTAAGTAGGCTTAGCTATTTCAGGTGAAGGCTGCGCTAAAACTAACATACGGACCAGTATCATATTCATTAACTTTTACCGCACTCAGCAATGTTTCTCTTTCCTTCTTTGTCTTAGTACACTCCATAAGTAGATGGTGAACATCTTTTAAATTAGTTTTAAACCTACATATCAGTGGCGAAAGCACCATGTAACACTATTCCTACCGACTTCTTTTTGGAGGTTCGCATCAGCAGCTCTACCGTTATCGAAAAATGGCACAGTAAATAGTGTCTACTATTGCCAAAAAATATAGTTCCACTACGGGTATTTAATTTACTATAACATACAAACAACAAAACACCTGTATTTTAGCTTTGAACTACAACAACAATTTTTTTTCTAAAATAACCCAGTGCCTAAACGTCATATTCGGGAAATAAAAATTTATATACTAGCGATCCCGCCCTGACGTCACTAGGTCACGTGGCACCGCCTGATATGGACGATAGCAAGCCGTTGTACAACGGGTTACGATAGATACAGATATAGAAAAAAATGGAGGAGAAAAGAGATGGTATTTCACCTGTTCAACTGTACTTATTGTATTCGATTCTTCATTCTTCCCTTAATCATTTTAGAATGATAACCTAATATGTTGAGTTTATTTCTGTAAAACCTTGAAAGTTTTGTTTGTGTAGTGATACCGTATTTTGGTTCTGCTACTTGACGATAGGTGGTGTAAATTCAGTAAAGACTTTTTAAGTTAATCAGTTTATTTTTACTTTATTGTTAAATAAGTAAGTTAAAACGGGCTCCGCTTTGGCTTCTCTCTTACCGAAATGCATAGCTCGCCGCTGCTACATATAGTAAAGAAATCCCGATGTTTTCACGACTTCCTCGCTAGTCTTATAATAAAGTTGGTCCGCTCCAGGTATCGGCATGATGCCGAAGCGAGGCTGCGACGTGGCAACCTGCGAGATCTCCAAGTTCTACCGACTGAACAACTCTGGGTTGTGTCAGGTGAGTTCGATCATCTAATATCTAGCAGCTAATAATAGACATACAGTAGCATCGCACTTGGACCTAAAATATAGCAGAGTTTTAGAAAATGTTGGGCGTTGTAGAACGTTGTCTCTCTCACTCATACCTAAACTCAGGCCAATGATACGAGATAAATACATAAAATCAACTTTAAACTCAAGTTCTCTAAGTTGATTTTTGAATGAAAGAACTGTCGATAAACGTCATAAAATAATTTTAGTCAAACTCAAAGCATTTGTTTCAAACTAGCTGCGCCCCGCGGTTTTACCCGCGTAAGTCTCGATCCCGTGGGAATATCGGGATAAAAAGTAGCCTATGTCTTATTCCAGGGTGTCAGCTACCTCCATACAAAATTTTATCAAAATTGGTCCAGCCGTTTGAGCGTGAAGAAGTAACAAACACACACACACACACACTCACAAACTTTCGCCTTTATAATATTAGTGTGATAAACCAATTACAGGCACTTTTAAATTGTTAGGGGTCGGTCAGTCAGAAGAGGCCGCTAGTTGCGCATTCCAAAGCGTAGTAGGTTCCTATGTAGAAGAACGGGCAAGAAACTCCATCAACACTCTTTTAAATTATTACAAAATATTGGTTACAACATTCATGTTGAAATTATACATGTGAGACCAATGTAGAAAGACGTGCACGTTAAAAGCGTCCGTAATTAAAAGATAAATACAAAAAACAATTGAATAAAATAAGTTAGTTGCAATAGAAACTGAACCATACGCAATTAAGATAAAGTTTTTAATCCCAAACGATGAAATTTAGCTTGTCTCGTTGACTTTAGTTTATCTAACAAGTATTTTTCTCAACCTCGCTGACATATTAATGCCCGGATTCTGTAACATTGCTTATAAACTATGTTACCGACTGCCTCGTTCGAGCAAGGAGCCTTGAGTTTGATTCGCAGGTTGGGCAAAGTGTTATTAGGTTTTTACATCAGGAATTACTCAGTAGCAGTTCAGAGTCTGGATTTGTGCCCGGCTGATGGCAATAGGCTCGCTCCCTATTACATAACTGGCGAATGGGGGTGTACTATAGGTACACCTCTGCCTAACCCTTCGGAGATTATAGGCGTGATGTTATATATGTGTATTACATTTGACAGGTGGTATCAATGACAGTGCCGCGCAAATCGGAGCTGTTCCAAGAGGACTTGTACCCGGACACGCTCAGCGACGAGGCCAGTCTCACTGCTGATGAATGGCTCGCGGGAGAGGATGCGGAGCCGTGCACCATGTCGCTGAAGGTACCCTACAGGACCACGCTCTAGTGTAGGACTGGTCATGTAGCAGGGTAGTTATGATGATGGAAGAAAGTGAAGAACAGAATATCTAAAGAGATTCCTTCAATGCCCGACAAATCAAAATTTCTTACGTTTATTGCTAATTGCGGTGCTATTTTATTTTTTTACGTTGTATGTTGATCAAAATTGATTACCTTATAATAAAATAATTATTACATTTTCATTTGAATCATGAATAATGCTATCGAAATTATATTTCCTAAAAATCGACATATTTTCACAAAATAGTCTTATTTGAAGCAAACAAAATTTCGAGGGTTTTATTGATGTTTTAAATTAAAAATTAAAATTCACAGGCTTCTTCTGGGTAAGCTCACTCCATCGTCGACTTTGTCTCTGTCACCTCTGACCTAGACTAAGGTCAAGAGCAAACTCATCACAAATAAAAAAATATATATATAATTTGGGAAAAACGTAAGAAATGTTGAATATCACGGGATATATTGATGGTTCTCCCTTAAGATTGAATGGATAAATGAAAGGAAGTAGGTTAGGTCGGTTGGGCTAGACTGGACTGCTCAAACTAGTGCTTTAAGGTTCATTCTGAAAGTTGGCAACGTCGCAAATAGCTGTGAAGTACTCACCTGTTTTTATTAATTGGTCAATATTACTGTATGCAGAGAAGTGATGGCCCAGTGGTACCGATCCCGACTTACTTACGGTCTTGAGTCCGTACACAGGCAGGCGCTTTACTTTGTGTAAATAATTTCATTACCACACCACTGCTCTCAAAACGATGAAGGAAAACATCGTGAGGAAACTGGCATGTCCTAGAACCAAAAATCACAAAGACATCTACCAACCCAAACTCGGCCTGCGTAGTAGATTACAGCCCACTACCTCTCCGAGAGTGGACGTCTGAGTCCCAATTGTGGGAACATTATGGGCTGATTAAGCTATACTGTATGAAATATATAGTTACATAAGTATTGATTATAAAATGCAATAAGTAATATCGTAACACTGAATATTCAGTTTTAGATGCTAAACTTGCGACGTTGTCGATTTTTAGAGTGCACGCTCTTAAATAGCCCAATATTCACGAGAGTGACTTCGCTGACAGTATTATTTAGAGTACTAAACTTCCGAAAAAAAAAAACTGCCGTAAATACCATTTTAATGAAGGTTTTCTGAAATGACGTTCACTAGGTGGCGGCACTGAGACGTCAGGTCCGGGCACCTGTCAAAAGTGTTAAAGCGCCTATATTTTTATAGTTGTGACTGAATGGTGAACGAATGAATGAAACGAATGATGAGCGTCATTAGATATTTTATATTCATTGTCGAAATGGAAGACCTCTTGTCAAAGCGTCGCGGCGCCAACGTGAATTTTCATGGAATTCCTCATTATTGATGGTTCTTTTCACACCAGAACAAATTCTGTGATAGTCGGGTTATCCCAAATCGCAGTTTCGTACTCAAATGAAACCCCTATAATTTCGCGATACTGTGTAATGCGCGGTATTTACTTTATACAATTAATATGAATAATAGAATAGAGTGCTACAAGGATTTTTTGGCGCCTGAATGACGTTAAATGGTGTTGTTGGTAAACATTAGTGAAATTATCACAGGAATTGTATTGACAAACAAGATGGCGGCGTTAGTTCCGATTTTGACCGCGTGCCAAAAGAACCTTGTAGCGTTGTAGTTTTAAGTTTTTACTACGACACTTGTCAATAGGCATGCCTTGTGTATAATTTGAGTTTGTCTTTTTTGCAATAATTTTTCAGTCAGGTAAGTAAGCTTTTTATATTCAATTCATTAACTCTGTCACTCTATAATGGCTTATTTACATTTGATGACATCCATTATTCATTAAACTAGCATGCTGTATAATTTTCACACATTCGTAAACTAAAAACTCGGGGTATCAAAAATGCAAACAAGCCATCAAAATCTGCCAGAATTTTTCAAAATGTTTTTTATTTTTCTAATTTTAAACTATCTGTTACGGGTTTTTTAAATTTAAATCATTCTTAAAACCACAAGAGGTTATCAGATCTCCTGGGGTCTGAAAGACTGATCAACACAAACATTAAGTTACACGCTCACAAATCCCACGTTAAGGCACCTGTCCCACCGCTGGCGAGAAAGCGACTATAATAGCTATCAACGATTATCTCACTCAAGAAATGTATAAAAGATTGTATGAGTAAAAGAGATACATATATTAATAGTTGATCTCTGACTGCTCACACCGCCGTGTGTACTCGTTTGTCGCAGCGAAAAGAGCTATAAAAGAGAATACTAGCTCAGCGACGCTCGATCAATCCGATCCAGCCCATCCCTTGCTGGCCCGTGTAGTCGCTTAGTTTTAAGTTCACCCTGGCCGGAGGCCTCAATTTATTGAGGCTTCCACAAGAAAGCCCTGTTAAGCAGACGACAACCCAAGCAGTTTACCTGCGAGCTACCAGACACAAAAAAAAGCGGCGCTCGCTTGGCGGGCAGAACACTCGCTGAGAGACTGACGCTTGGTACAGTCGGTGACCAGCATTACCCAACCCTTCTTCCATTATTCTTCTTTATAAGAGGGGTCAGATAATGCTGGTCATTGACTGTACATACGCATACCAACGAGTACTCTCGCTCGCTAGCTAGTTTTTAGTTGCTATCTCTACTCACTTCTCGTTAATCGCCGACGGTGGGACAGGTGCCTTAGTGCTGTGATTAGTTGGTCGAAATAACAATTTTACAGCCAATCATATTAGTTGACATGAGATTTGACAACAGGTTGAATTACTGGATTAATGGCTTTCAGAATCCGGGGTCTACTTGTAGTAGTTATGTTACTGTAAACAAACTGATTTACTAGTAAAGCTTTGGTTCCCTAGGGAAGGGGCTCCGTCATATTATAACGGCCGTTATTAAAATCTGTCATATTCACAAGTCTTTGACATTATGGTGTCGAAAAACGCTCTGTATTTGGACAGCCATGTGACCGTTCACCGCTTCATTAAGACCAAATCTCTAGACCTATGATTTACAAGTATACAGGTTTACAGTAAAAACTATACCAATTTGCGAAGCTTCACAATTTGCATTAGACTGTTTGACGGGTTGTATCTAAGGACCAGATATTTCTATCAATATCCTGGACTGGATTTCTTATAAACGTGATTGGTGACTTATTGTGTCACAGGATATTTACCTATACACTGCAGGGAGCTTTCAAAGAGTACATATCTATAGCGATCATCTTGACGCAGCGTGCAGAAAGGCGGTATATGCAACCGATGACGTTTATAAGATACCTTAAAAGCGTATACGACGTACAGCATTTCATACAAACTTTCAAGCCCTTGTTTTCCGAAATGAGTGAACCGTTTTTAATGAAACTTCATACGCATAAGCAGCATACAAAGGTCTAAAAAGTTAGTTAAGAACATTTTCGAAATGTCTTATTTAAAAACATAAATGGAAATTGTTTCTATGGAAAAGGAAAATTTAAAATCTATCTAATTTACACTATTTTTCGAAAATGTTTTTAACTAACTTTTTAGACGTTTGTATCTTGCTTATGCGTATGAAGTTTCATTAAAATCGGTTCAGTCATTTCGAAAAACAAGGGCTTGAAAGTTTGTATGAAATGCCGTACGTCGTACACGCTCATAAGGGGGATGCGCCAAGGCAGTCCGCAAAATTCTAATTTTGTTACGTGTTTTGCGAGTGTGGTCAGCTCAGTGTCAGGTTGTATGTTGATCAAAATATGATTCGTGACCATAACAAATAGGTATTTCCAGAACTATAATCATTATAACATACAACATGATACCTAGCTGCAAATTGCAAAAAACATAAGAAAATTTTAAAATCGGGCGACTTTGGCGCTTTTGCCTTAACCCTTCAAAATTCACCCTTGAACCTCTAAGGTGACGAATATCTATCACCCCGGTCCCAAGGACCACCAAGTGTCGTCTTGAATGTACCTGTTGGCTTGCTCTAACGACTTTATTTTGTCTGTTGTGTGTTGTGCCTCAATAACCGTGAATTTTTAATTGAGTTTGAGAATTTTTTTTGTCGTGTTACTAACCATTTTTATCTTCATTTTAATCATGGGGATTATTTACTTTATGGGAAACCTATGTTATTCTCTATTTGCTATTCATTCTATCAGAAAATTAATTGTTTGTCCTTGAAACAAGTTGAAAAAGGGTTTTTCATTACCATTTTAATAAAAAATAATATCATAAAGAATTGTATTTATTTGTGTTGAATCAAAATGACTTCTATCATTCAATAACGCTACCAAATATCTCTATCTTAAATGTACTAAAGCAACTTGACAATTCTCTTCTGCTTTTTTTTGGGGAAGCGGTCTTAACACTCATTTTAACTTAGGAAAAACGAAAATTTTAATGCCCCGGGGTAATATAGGAACGGTCACAGTTACCTTGGTCGCAGAAGCTCGAACCAAGATGTGAAAATTTATAATAAAGTGAACAAAATTTGACCGCAGCTACTCGGACAGTACTTCGAGCTACCAGCTAGTCGTTAAGGGCAAACGCGCGATGCGTATTTGGCCTTAATTAGAATTCACTACATTTATATTATACGATAACACTTGTCAATAATGGCCAAAAACTCTAACAACCAGTCTCACCAAGAGATATCGTGTTACCCAGTAACTGGGTTGTGGAGGTCAGATAGGCAGTCGCTCCATGTAAAATACTGGTATTCAGCTGCATCCGGTTAGACTGGAAGCCGACCCCAACATAGGTGGGAAAAGGCTAGGCAGATGGTGAACACTTGTCAATAATATTATACTGTAATTAGGACCGGACTAAACAGTAAGAGCTTGTAAAAAAGATGTGGACGTTTATAATAGTGCACAAAGTTTGGCTGCAACCAGTCGGCCGGCACTTCGAGCTACCAGTTGGTCGTTACAGCCATATGCACGCGTATTGGGTTACGCGAAGTGCGTCGAGGTCCCTAAGACTAATGAGATGGTTTCATTCGAAGTTCACTTAGGTTATATTAGTGGCGCAAGTGGGCCGTACATACGAAGTAATTTGATTTAGCACAACTATTTTTTTTTTTTATTAGTAAATATACAAAAAAAAAACGTAATTTTTTACCAATCATTTTCACATCAATATCAAATCAAACAGAATCTCGCTAGAAAGTATTTTTAAAATCAAAGACACCACACCGACGACTCCTCCACAAAGCCAACAGCCTCATTCAAAGACAGATGCTATAAGGTAGGGCCCCCCTAACCAAACTACAGGAGCGCGCTCTCGTTGTGCAGGGCGGGTACGTGTCGGGGCGCGCGACGCAGAACCTGCACGTCACCAAGAAGGCCAACGCGCTCGCCGGGGCCAAGGAGAGAGAGAAGGACAAGGATAGGTCGCCTACTCCCGCGCACAAGAGAGATGACAGTCACGCCGGCACTCCGGCCTCTGCCACACCGCCGCCTGCGATTAGTGCTGCTATCGTACGTATTTTATTCGAATTTGAGCTATAAATACTTGACTGCTCGTCTAGGGGTCGCAAGCGCTACTGCTGAGAATGAGGTCCTGGGTTTGATACCCAGGTCAGGCAAAGAGTTTTTGGGTTTTTCCAGCAGGAATTTCTTAGTAGCAGCCTGGAGTCTGGATTTTGGCCCGGTTGATGGGAATAGGCAAGCCCCCTATTATATGGGACTTAAACATAGGTGAAATGTGGCTGTTCTATTGGTGCACCACTGCCTAACTCTTGGGGGGTCACGTAATGTTTATTTTAATTGTTGTCAGTTTGTTTTTCAAGAATTATAAAAGATTGTCTGTGGTTGAAACTGAAGAGTTCCTTGCCCTTTTGCTCCATGGGAACCTTACTATCCTTTGGAATGGGCAACTAGCTTCATCTTTCTGACTGACCGACTCCTTGACAATACTTTCAGTTCAAATTTAATGGAATACCGAATCTATCCAAGCTTGAATTCATATATTAAATACTGACATAACTCCACGTAAGCTACCGACTTCCATTTTATTTTCATCAGTATTCATGTGAGATTAAATCTACCTGTAGATACACTTATGTTCAGTACTAAAGGAACATTTTAAAAACTGTAAATTCCAAAAGTTTACTACAACAAACTAAAATCTCAACACTAAAACTCTTCTATTTCACAACCTAGGAAAAACAACTATCAGACCTAGTCGACGAGATCCGCAAACTGAAATCCGTGATCGTCAAACAAGAGAACCGGATCCGGGCGCTCGAGGCAACTGCGAAGGCCGCGCCGGCGCCGGCCGCGTCGCCCGCGCCGTCGCCCAGCCCCGCGCCGCCCGCCAGCCCGCACCACAACCACGACGACGACGCCATGGCGCCCGACGAGGTTTAATCTGGTGGGGCAGAGGGGGGTGGAAATATTGTTTTTAACTCTCTATGGTGATATTTCACAACTTATAAAGCCTACTATAGATCACTTTTGTAAAAAAATACTACATTTAGAATGGAATTTGCGAAAGTACAACTAAAGGTGCAACTAGTTTCTGAGGACATCAATCCAGGGAGGTCCATAACAGCCGATTTACCTTCACTGATCGACCATCGATTATGTTTTCAGGCGGTCAATATCTCGCACCTTTATAAAATAATTAAATTTTGGTAAAAAAAGCGACTTTCGTAATACTTGTCCGTCTCTTATATTTCGATTTTTCAAATACTTTCTAATGTCTTCTACTTCAATTCAGTAAAAAGTACACTCGATTAAAAACACAAAGTTGACGTGTCGATATTAATTTGAATCTGTTTTCACAGATTATAATTAGTTCTGAAAAATAATCAAAGTAATTAGAAACAGTTTAATATTAATATCGACGAACTAAATTAATAATGAAAAATCACTACATTTGAATACAATGAAACTTGACAATAATATTATACTGTAATTAGGATCGGGGCAAGCAGTAAGAGCTTGTAAAAATGTTTTGAACTTTCATTGTTTCGTAATAGGAGTACACTGGCCTGCAGCAATATTTGCACTACATTTTTTAATATCTAGGGTAGTGTCACTATAATAATATGTTTTTGGTAGATAAGTCTTAAAAAGTACATACATTGAGGAATTTTGGTAATTATGAAGACTTTTTATGAAATTGTCTTTTTATGAATTGACACATTCAATGTACACTCAGTCCTGTTTAATACCGATAGAGCTGTGTTCCTGTCCGCCAGTACACTCCCCCTATTTATTTATATAAATAGTTTTGTAAATAGTAAGTATAGTGAAGTGATAAAAACGCGGAATAAAATTATGTGCCTTAACTCATTTAATTATATAATTTACCGTCACAAGTCATTTGTATAATTATGCTATTAATTGGTGGTGTACATTTTTGAGTGCTTTGACAATATTAGCATGATAGCCGTGCAGCCACAGGCTTGCGCTGTAGTAATGTTTAACTAAGTTGTAACCCAGCGGGGCAATGATGGAATTGAAAACACTGTCTTTAGTAATAAAATACTGACTAGGGAACGTAATCATAGTGACAGATCCTAGTTCTTAAAATTGCGACTGCGTTGAATTTTTGTCTCCTGTAGGACCAAATGTTTTCTTACTTGAAAATCTCAAGACGGGATTCCGTTATAAATATCCTCACGTGAACGATCAGGATATGTAATCTTGGTATTCATATTGCTCCAGTCTTGAAGGTCCTTACTTTGATAATAAAACTAAACACTACGTTCAGGGCTAGTACAGTTATCTTCAAATAATTATCGTCTTTATTAGTTACAGGATAGTTGAACTTTAACAAAATGTAGCTTGTCATTCAATCGTCACAATTAAATTCAAAGTGTATGAGGTTTTACTATGACATAAACGTAATAAGTAAATATATATAAATATTATATTTCACAATAATATAGTAGGAACAAATCAATTATAGTTTTAACATAGGCACACAAACGTCGCTGGTAGTTGTAAGCTAATTTTATTTATTTTTTACGTGTTATACGAATATGTGAATTATTAAAAGCAGATAAATGCGAATTTAAAGTTTCTTGTTAAGTAACAGACATACGTTTGACATAAGAGAGCAACAGAAAATGTGTTGATGTTAATATAATTTCTATGTTTAATGTCTACTTGACTGAGACAAAAAACTGGTCCTATAATTATCAAAGCATGAATCGACCAATTAGTAACTGCCTATTTTCTATAAATATTGTCGAGTTGATCATTTAAATAACCAGCTGAACTTATAATTATAATGTTTACATATTCTTATAATACTAGAATTAACCCTAGTTCACACATGCTTCTCATGAACTCACTATCTTAATATTGAACTATGTTATGAACTGTCAATAAAATATGAAAACCCGTGTGGATAAGGCTTTAAGTTCGAATGAGACAGTTGGAATCTTTTAAGAGTTCTGTATACGCGAATCTGCAACAAAAATGTACTTTATAAGTTAGGTACTGGAAGTTCCCAAAGTTTATGAATTATTGAATATTTTTATACAACGAAGTGTTCGTTCTCCTATACAGATACGACTGTACTGATTCCAAAAGTCAAATTCGAAAAGGTTTTGTAAGTTAGGCTTAAGAGTCCAGTAACTTGGTGCTTTTGTATATCTTTTATATTTTCAAATAATTTAAGGCGCAACGCTTCTAAACAAATTGCTGGCTCAATGCATTATTAATAATTATTTTCTACTATGATTCTATTCTAATTAACATAAGTTTGCTGTTTTAAGTATTTGATTTTTAAGTTTTTCGTAATTTTGGCGCCGAAATCTGACGCCATCTTGAATTTTAACACACCAGCGCGTCATTCGAGTATTTAAGTGTTTCTTTTCTCACAAATAAAACGGTATTTAATAGGATTGTCAACAAAAGGACGCGGTTTTCAATTAACACAATATAAAGTATTAATTTCATATCATTGGATACATTTTATGGTCCTTGGCAGCTAGTCATGTCAGTTATGAAATTTGACATTTGACAGTAAGTCGCGCTGTCACCTCGACAGTTAGTATTATAGTTTAAATTTTAAATAGTATTATTACGACAATTATTTTTCTTATGTAATTTATGATGGCGTAAACTTAGAAGTTCGTTTTAGTATCATGACAAAGCAATGTATGAATTTGTATGAAAAAATGTTTGATTTTACCTTTATGAATATTTGTGTAAATTATGGTACAGGTCACATTTTGTATCATACATAATTAAAAAGTTAAATATTTTAGAGCTATGAATTTTTGCATGGTACAAAATTGGTCCTTTCACCCTACACTTCTCCAATTTGTACTAGACGCTTTTGTATTTTTTTTCATAATCCAGTTTTTCTTAGCATTTTTTAACCTTTTGTGTATAAATACGCGCTATTTTAATGTACTTAGTGTAAATTTTATAATCGACAAGAAGGCGAACTGTCCTCCGAATGTGTTGCGAGAAATATCGAACCTAGTAAATATTATGGAAGAACAAACTCAGGAATGTCACATGAAAAAATATTATCGTCAAACTGCTGTCAGAAGCAGTTTGTTTATTCAATGAGATTGATTAAATGATTACTGGAACACGAAATTACCTGCGATATCCGGAAGCCTATTCAAATGGTCAATCTAGTGATTTGATTGGCTGTTGTTATTTTGGTCCTTAGCGCTAACACCGAACATGAGATAACTATGTTTGCAGATTTCCGAACTCAAACTTATTACTGGCGACATAATTATCTTTATTGAGAATCGAGTGAAGTACAGGGTCCGTTCTTCATACTGTCACATTCGTGGGACATTTCCGCTAATGTTAGGATTTCGACTGTTAATATTTTGACGTTAAATAATTTGTAATGGTGTTTTTTTTCTCTTACCACCGCTTTAGACGCTTCCCTAATAATAATGTATTTCATGTGTAATGTTGTTTTAGACTTGTTTATTTAAAGATAGAAAAAGGAACGCTGACGAATGTAAGAAAAAAAAAAAGTTGTTTCGATGAAATATTATAGATATGTATTTAAATCGAGTCTCTGTCTTGTCTGTGACTGTCTTTAAATGAACAAGTGAAAAACGAAATCGCAATATTCACGTTAATGTAAATATCTACTCCTTTTTTATTAGAAAATGTGTCAGCTGAAAACTGAAAATAGTAAAATATTTGACGCACAATTTTGTCAGTACGTTGTCTTAGGATGTATATAGACTGGATGGTCTATGTATATAGACTCAAAATTGTATTGAAAAGTAGTATCAAAATGTAATTATTTGCATCTAAGAAAACGTATGTAGAATAATTTGGTGCTAGATATGACAGTGTTTCTTCTCATGAAGTGTAGTTTATTGCATGGACTTTTTAACGCTGTGACCAGTATGGATCAGTTGGGAATAAGTGCAATCTTGGGTGGTTACTCAATACAGCAATAATATAATAATCGCGAAAAATTATGAGCTGTTCCATACAAAGCTTCAATACCTACTCGACCCAAATGTATTGGACTTCGGTTACGATGTTGTCCCATGGAACAAAAGCTGTTCTGTTCGATGTCCCATAAATATGACCAAACCTTGCTGATACATGCATGAACATTTAATACGCCTTACGTACGAACTTTTGAGGACGTAATATCTGGTCGCAGCCTACCGTAGGGAAGATAAGTAAGTTAATAACTATATGAGAAGTCACGACTACGATTTATTGATCAATATTTTGAGTATTCGTTTCAATAACGTCTCGCGGCTAAGACATAGGCTCTGCAATATTTAAAGACTACATTAGTCTGTCGCTGTTGACGGATTGTATTGCAATGCGACTGGCGAATTTTACATAACTATAAATGTCGTCATACGGTTGACAATAAGTCGTATAGTAAAAATAAGCATTTTCAATTTATAAAATCTATAAGTACTACGCATTGTTATTCTAACTCTCTAAAATCTAACAAATATAAGCTCAATTTTATTATGTATCAATTTAATCCATTTTTATACAATCTAAGATTATTATGCCTTAATTCGGTGCTATCGTTACAGTGCCAAATGCTCCCGAGCTAATATAAAAATGTATAACTTTTACATAAAATTGTCAATATAATATTAAATAGGTGATAAGTGCCTTGTTGTGTTTTGATAAGTAATACTCAGATCATTAACGTTGCTACGAAAGTTGAACAGAAATATATATTTATTTTACTATTTTCATTGGTCGTATTATTTGGGTTTCGCCTGTACCCCAGACCCTGATCCTGAACCTGAACACACTTCATTGGTATGGCACAGTTTGAGCGAAACAGCCCATAGCGCACTCGCATACGGTGGTCACTTCTAAAAAACTTTCCTATATTCCTAATATAAGCCCCTGACCCAACGCCCCGGCGATTGGCGTGAACGCAATTTGGGGCTATAAGTATAAATCTACGAAAGGTTGGAAATCATCCCAGAACCTCGAATACCCAGTCCCAGCCGGTAAAGTGCCTTTTGCTACAAATACGCACCATTGCTTGAACCACAGAGTACATTTAAGCTTTTAACTATATGGAAGTTATCGTGAGACGCTGTCGATTCGTTTTATGGAATCAAATTATTCGAATAATTTATTTTCGCTATACTATGATCACGTTACATTTCGATAGCTTATGTCAACCCCATACATTTTGTGGCTTTTCTACTAGCGTTATCGCTAATCGAATGTTACTTTGTCTAGGCCCTCCGAGCTGGCGACTAGAAACGAGTTGTTTGTTTAACAGAGTTCTAGCCAGGTGGTATGAACGGTCGGCTATCAACTATTAATATATTATTATGTAGATATTTCTTAGTGTCACGGGACCTACAATCTTTTGTATGTTTCTTGAGTGAAAAAGTCGATAGCTAGTCGCTTCCTCGGCGGTGGGACTAGTGCCATATTGCCGGATCACAGACAGATTAAGCACCTGTTCCACCGCCGCGCCGGCGCAAACGAGAAGCGAGTAGAGCTAACAACTAAAAACCGGCCAAGTGCGTATCGGACCACGCACCATGAAGGGTTTCGTAGTTGGGATGAATTTATACCAAGAACAAACTTAACATTGTAGTTGAAAAGCATGTGGCCCCATACAATCCAATTGCAAATGTAAGTTTGTACGCACAATATTGAGAGGTTTACATTTGAACACCATAGACTTTTTATAGGATTTTCTGTACGTGATAATTTTTTTTTTAATTTTAGGTTCAGTTTCGGAGACAGGGGGAATGGTAAATTTTCATCTATATACCTACTTAAATAACTTTAAAACTGTTTATTTTAATATTATAAAAAAAAAACTATTTGAGACTCTCCTACCAAGCCCTTTCATTTGATATGTCACACGGTACAGTTCGCAAAACATTTTTTTGTTTCTAATTTGCCCCCTCTTATTAAAAAATTACTTATTTACGTTACACGTCCGTGTTTGGGTCACAGAAATTAATGTGTATCAAATTTCAACTTAATCGGTCTAGTAGATTCGTAGCAAGTCAGCTGTGACAGACAGACAGACACACAAGTGATCCTGTAAGGATTCCGTTTTTGAGGTACGGAACCAAATGATTTGGCGAGTGCGGAACGGCAACGAGCGAGTGTCCTGCACTCACTTTAAAAAGCTTTTGTGATCAAGGAAATAATACACAATCATACTATTTGTATATTTTATTACACTTCAAATTGCTGATCAAACTGTTCTTGAGTAATTTTCCGCTTTTTTAGCTTCTTCATAAGTGCTATATCAGCGGCGAGTTCATTCAACTCTTCCTGTGTCACAGCTTTACGTTTTCGTTTCTTTCCGCTTTCTGGATCATTCTTTTTCAGCTCTTTTCGGTTCTTCCGCTTCAGTTTTCGCTCTTCTTTGTTCTGTTTGGCTTGTTCCCACGGTTCAGATTGCATCTGAAAATAAAACGTTTTTGATCAGTTTGAATATTTCAACTTTGGATACAGATGTCGGCGTTCACAATAAAATAAGGGTCGTAGTTGACGTAAAGTCGAAAATACATAAACTTCCATTAATCTGAGGGCGTATCATAGCAGGCAGAGGCGCGTCGCAGGTTATTTATTTTCGACTCAATTATAAGAACCGCAATATTGATATTTGTTTGGCAGTAAAAAACGCACTACACTGCACTTCGCCTTTTGTATTATCAGGAAAATCAAAGGACATTTCATAGCTCACCATTTTCTTTTTCTTTTTCGACGGCCACACGCCCGTCTGCTTATACTCGCCCAACTTCTGCAGCCTACTAACTTCCTTCTGCTTATCTTTGTACGTTATACTGTTAAAATCTATCTGGTCCTTCGGTCCTATGAACTGGTCCTTATGTTCCTGCTTTATTTCTGGCATTAGAGGTAGTTTTAGGAGCCCGTAGCTGGTGGCTATGTGACCTAAGGGCAGTTCTTTAAATTGTAGTAATAGGTTGCATTCGTGTTTCGTGTAAGCTCGCATGTGGGAGACGAAGGCGCGCTGTCCTTTGTCCAGGACTGATCTGTCTTGCTTCTGCTGTTCGTGTAGCATTGATAGGACCTGAAAAATTATAAGAAGTCTATAACGACAGCAGGGCTTAAATCTCTAAAAAGTGATTCATTTCTAAATATTATAGTGTTCTTTGCTTATTATATTATCATGCAAAAGAAAGCTATAATACGTACGGTCAACCGGACGTCACGTCAGTCAGTAACACTTGAACCACGAAAACCGCTTTTATTGCAACGAATTAAAGGTGCTGTCAAGTACATGTATGCATAATCAGCCTATAATGTTCCCACTGCTGGGACACAGGTCTCTTCCATAGAGAGGGGGCTGCAATCTACCATCTACCAGAGCAGTGGTTGCCCAGTTGTAATGGCCCCGAGTTACCGAGTTATAGGTCGTGGGTTTCGAACCCAGGCAGGCGCTTTACTTTGTGTAATTAATTTCATCACCACAGCTGTTAAAACGATGAAAGAAAACATCGTGAAGAAACCGGCATGTCCCAGAACCAAGAATTCGAAGTCGTGTGACATGACATCTACCAATCCACACTGGGCTATCGAGTAAAATTATTAAAACAATATATTTAATACTGAATCAAAGTACCGTCGACACGAAATTAAGACCATGGACTTGCGGTTGAATGTACTGGCAAGACGTTTTAAGACACTCCTGTTTGTACGTCTAAACTTAAATGTCTTCTATATTTTTTTTTAAAGATAGGATTCTTCGTAAAAGCGACATTTCTTGTAGGTAAATACTGCAATATCTGCCTACCTTATCTTTCAACTTAGGACTAATCTTGATCTCATCCTTGGACTGCCTCCAGTCCTTGAGCTCCACCATCTGGTTGGTCTTGATGAAGGGCACGTAGGTGTCCTCGCTGGGCAGCAGCGGCAGCAGCGAGCAGCCGGCGGCCCCGCCGCGCGCCGTGCGGCCCACGCGGTGCACCAGGGACGCCGGCTGCGTGGGGGGCTCCCATTGGACGACCCATTCTACTTCGGGGATGTCGAGGCCTCTGTAAAGAAGTGCATAATGAGAATGATCTGACTTTTGTTGTTAGAAATGAAATGTAAAAAAATATTGGTCCTAGGAGTCCAACATACACAAATCAGTGTTTGAAATAAGTTCGCACGTCGGTCGGTGGTAAATTTTGACCTTGAGCTGACCTTGCGTATTACGGAGTTTCAATGGAATAAAAGGCCAGCTTATACTGGTTTTGTTACCACTGACATGCGGCCTAACGTATGATATACATGATTAAAAACACGTTAAAAGCACGCTTTTTAAAAGTCCAGACAGGTGTTACAAAATTAAGTATGCAAAGCTAAACTTCAACTCACCTAGCCAATAAATCTGTACACAACAAAATAGTATTATCCGCATGCCGAAACTTCTCCAAAATTTTGCTCCTTTTCAACTTCATCTTGCCGTGTATCGCGAAGATCTTTATATCTGGCAAGAACACTGGCAAAACATCCGCCCAGTAATCGACGCAGGCACACGTTGGCAGAAAGAATAACCCCTTCGTTATCTTCCTGTTCCTTAAGAAGTTTAGAAGGAACAGAAACTTGTCTTCTGGTTCAACAATGACGTAATAATTTTCTAAGAGTATTGGAGTGCTGATAGTTGATTTTTCTTTGACGCTGACGACGACTGGGTTTCGTAGGCCGGCCCTCACGAGGTCTTGCAGCTCTTTGGTCTGTGTGGCTGAGAACAGGCCGGTGCGGCGCTGTCTTGGTAGGTACTGGAGGATAGTCGTAAGGGTTGAGCTGAAGCCGAGGTCGAGGAGGCGGTCGGCTTCGTCGAGGACTAAGATGTCCTGGAAATCAAAACATGAAGTGGTTCTATTTAGCATAAATAGGGAGCCTCCCTATTTTTATGTTAATTGGCAAGAATATTCTGAAACAATCACACACATATTATACAAGCCAAATTAAACTTTAGTATAATATGATTTATTGGATCTTTTTCTTTCATGTTGAAGACGGTTAGGTACGTTATTGTAGTATTTTCTCTAAATACATTTTTTATTCGAAAATCATGTCTTTTGGATAATTATAAAAAACTAACAAGATTGTTTGGCTTTTATGTCTAAAATAAATATTCACAGCAAGAAAATATAGTTTATTGTCCAGCCACTAGATATTTTTTCTCTATGTCAATTATTACTTTAGTTATAAACGAAATAAGAATTGAGACTTACGCTATATTTAGTTTCGTGCTCGAACACGATCAAAGAGCGCACGCGATATTCAACTTTATTACTGATGTGTTAGCGTTTAGCACATAACGGAGTGGCGGGGAAGAGCTTGCGTTCGAAATTTTATTTGGACTGCCTGCTCTAAGTTTGCATACTAAATTGATACAAGAAGATGAAGCAGTGCTGCTACACATCAAATCTATATTTTATTGAATAGTAATTATTAAGCTACACAATTTGTATTTTAACTTCGGGGTTTTACCAAACCTTTTTAATTTTCTTAAAGACTGATACAAACCAGGCACTGACAGAGTCACAATCAAGTTACACTGGTACAAGTTTTTTTTTGCACTTGAATAACGTTGGCAGGGGGCGCAACACATTGTGTGCAATTGTTTTGTGTTTACTGAAGAAATAAGATCGCAGCATTAGTATACGATTTTGGCCACGCGCTAAAATATCGTTGTACAGCTATCTCTAGGATATTCTAAAGTTTCTATGAACTAACCAGTTCCTTCAACCTCCCAGAAAGATTGAGCTGCTTCCTCTCGGCCAGCAAGTCACCGAGCCGGCCTGGAGTGCACACGGCAATGTGGGCTCCTTTTTGAATGGTCTCTATGTCGGCCTCCACCGGCCTGCCACCAAGGAGGAGGGCTATTGTTATGTGGGACAGCTCTGGCTCTTGCAGGAACTGTTCTATTACCTGAAAATTAAAGAGAAAGTATGTAGGATTTCATATTTATATATTATAATATATTATTTATTGAATTCTATGTATTATGTTTATGTATTGTGTACTATACACATATTTATTTAGTTTATATTTAGATAAGTATAAATAAATGAAATTTCTGGATATTGTGCACTTATTTACTGTTCTCCTTTGCAAATTTCTCAGTCACACTAAGGTTTGCACAGAAAACCAATTAAGTATTCTAGGTTCTAGGTTAAGCTTGTCTTTGTAGACAAGCTTGTTGGCCTTGTTGTATTGTAACAATGTCTCTGTAATGTATGTGTACAATAAAAATTAAGAATAAGAAATTGTAAGATCCTGTGCTGTGTGACTTTTATATTAATTGACATAAGTTTTAAATTGACTATGACTATGCAATGCTGACTAATGACTGTTGAATGGCTACACTATAGATAAGGTTTTTTTTGCGTGGTGAAGTCAATCTGCCCAGCCATTTCCCAACTTAGTTGGGGTCAGTTTTCAGTCTAACCGGATGCAGCTGAATATCAGTATTTTACATGGAGCAACTTCCTATCTGACCTCCACAATCCAGTATAGATTCAAGTTTTATATCTGAACAGACAGCTGTGCTGCTGGGGAGTTTGTTGCGCCACTTCTTCTTCCCAGCTAAAGCACTAGGAAGTGGTGAAGGGAGGGCGTTTTTGGGGGACTGTCTTATGTAATTTTTGAAAAGTGCTGATTCTTAGCCTAGTTTGAATAAATGACTTTTGATTTTGAGTAATTGGGTAATACAATACCCCTTGGTACAACTGTTTCTCAGACTTTCAGAATTCTGACGACCGGTATCGACTGCCAAAGATCTCAAGAATGTCAGCGTCGACTAATGGCTTAACGTGCTTTCCGAGGCACAGACATGTAAGGATGGTCACCCATCAACGGACCAACTCCGGCAAACGTAGCTTAGCCTGATGGATAGACCCATGCGGTTGTTATTACTAAGCCACAAGCTCCTCCTCCTTTGCATGATGAATTAAGTAAGCAAAATATCCTGAACCCAGTTGATTTATATGTAGGTATGTAAGGCCTTAGAAGTAACATATTTTATGCAAAATATTCTGTTCTTTAAAAGAAAAGAGAAGGATCAATGTTGAATTTGTTGATGACAGTTAGTGATCATCTTGAAAAGGCAGGATGATATTACTCACATTTGCCCCCAACAGAATAATGTTAATGTAAGTTTACCTCATTATCAGTTGGATAATTGTCTAATTTAAGGTCACAAACAGGATTGTATCTAGTGAATAGGTACACATAAAAGTATTAGCAGTAAATACAATTATATTGGAGTTTATAAAAAAACAACCCACTAACAGTTTTATCCTGTTAGTCAAGAAACATAAATCAGAGTTGGGAAAGGTGTATAGCAAAGGGTAATCTAGATCCTAGTTGTCACAATTTCTATACAGGGTTGGCGCAGTAAGGGCAGTTACCTTAACTGTTGTAGCTACAGGAAAACGGTCTTCAAGTAGTTTTGTGTAGTCTAGGAGACTGTTCTTTACTTTTTTAAATTTTGAGCTGCATGTACAGATTTTAATAAAAAGTATAGACAGCAAGAAAATAGTCAATTTTCCCAAGAAACCTTTTACCAAGAAAAGTGCAAAGAGGGAAGGGAGGCCTATGCCCAGCGTGGGACAACACACGGTTATAATAATAATAATTTAAAAAAAATCGTACCTTGAACTGTGAATGCAGATCATTTTTTCACAAAAAGTAAAAGAAGAGAGAAGAAAAAGCAACAGAAGGGTTAGGACCTTCACTTTCTTAACACCAATTAATTTGTTAGTTGTTGAGTTACCGGTATGAAAAATAAATACCTTATGAATCTGTGAAGCCAGTTCTCTAGTCGGCGATATAATAACTGCATAAACGTAGTCTTTCTTAAGCGGCGACTCCTTCTGCTTCTTTATCAACATTTCTATCATCGGCACAACGAAAGCCAAGGTCTTGCCAGACCCTGTTACTGCCTCGGCAACCACATCTTTACAAGACATTAATAAAGGTATTACTGCTGCCTGGATAGGAGTCATGGCCTTAAAACCTTGTTTCTCAATACAGGATATCACGGGCTTCGATAGCCCAGGTGAAATTTTAGCCCAGTCTTTGATAACCATTTTTAATTTCTAATTTTTTCGATACCACTATTGAACACCAATTGGCACCAAGACACCAATACAATGCCCAAATATTATTTTTGATTATAACACAGGCACGCCATGTGGATTGTGTCATAGGTTGTTTGACATAACTTTGTTTATTTTGACATTGACATTGGAGAAAACAAATGGTGCTGCAATTATAAAATAAACTAATACATGGTCTTTCTAGCCGATATAGCCTAAGTCAGTTTGTTTTGTTATTAGTCTATTGGAACCTCAATGCTTTTGGATCGATGATTTTGTAGTTGTTGACCCAAGTCTATTTTATTATGTATAGAATCTTGGTAGTAATCCTGTAAAAAATAAATTATATGAAAGTTTTATTTTCGTTTTCGTTTTTTTCGTCCGTAAACAAGAAGACTTGATTCATGACCTGAAATATAATTTTTTCATATTCTTTCATTTATGTAAAGTCCTAGGTCATGTTAATTATATCCTTAAACTGCTCAGAAGTAATCTGAACCTATAACCTACATTCAATCTTTTTTATTATTTTACAGTCAAACTTATAATTTCAAAACTGCTTGCAGATTTCAAATCGTCTATTGGCAATATTGGCATTGCAATCAATATGGCGCATGTTGATATGACAAATTGACAGCTGTGTTTTGTCCCGTACGCTCGCTGTGATGTTTATTTTACATCTCCAGACAGATAACAACAATATTTAACCATGACGAGGCCGTTCGGTAACAGCGATAAGCGTTTTTCAATCGACGATGCGTTCGAAGAAGAGACCGACGAAGCCATCAAAGTTTACGGTGCTACAGGAGACAGATCGCCTTTACAGAACAAATACAAAAATGGAAGTGAATATATCGCCAGGTAACTAAAATTAACTTGATTAGAAACAAAATTATTCTCATCCACACTCATAGTTTTACGTATAAAAATGCTTTTCTTTGTGTTAAAATGTCAGTATGCTCGTGACCTTTTCGTGAGTCATATTTCCTTACTGGGCCACAGGCAGTTGAACCTGGTGGCCGTTACTTGGTGGTTTACAGACATAGTTCGGTATACGGCCGCGCTAATTGGTTGTTAGCGATCGCTAATTAGTCGTGTACGCTGACCCATTCCGTATTGATAGTGCTCATTTTATTGTTGACTTGATATAAGTAGAGATTAAAATATGTGGGGCAAAGAATTAGTGGTAGTGTGCATAAAACAAATACATGGGCTTTTATAGAGCTAAGCAATTAATTAAGTCTCTAAATGTATAATGGACTCATTTTATTCCAATTGGTTTCTGATACTAGCTTATTTTTAAGTACTTTTAAAAAGCATTTGATTATTACTGAAGACCAAGAAATCATGTACTTATTATTCTAGAAACATAGACTATAATAGGTTTAGTCAAAGGCCATGTTTCAATGTCTGCCAATAATTATGAAATAGTATAAAACATTCATCAATCAACTCTATTACATCACTAATGAATCCATAGCCAATTTAAAAGCATGCAAAGTTTTTGCAAATATGGACAAAGCCAAGCACAAATTAAGGAGCCTGTTCGAACCAGTCTACCTTGAATGCTCTCTTTAGTATGTGAGAAATGTCACAATTCAATAACTTAAATATTTTATGGTGCACCTACATCTTGTAACAGCATTATGAAAAGATTATTTACCTTAATTTTTTTGGATACCATTTCAGATAATGTAAAAATTAAAAAGATTTTTTTTAATCCCTTTAATTTTACTTTGTGTATATGTGAAGCGTTTACACATTGATTTGGTTTTGAATGTTGTTGTTTTCAAATCCGCAAGATGTTTTAAAAAGTTGTTATTCAAAAGAAATAAGTATCATTTTCAGCTAGGCACTAGGTTTCCAAACAATCATCATCATTCTCCTGCCCTTATCCCAATTTAGTTTATCAGTGCAACATGTCTTTTTCTTCCACATTTGTCTATTAGTCTTCATCTTGGTAGCCACCCGCCTTCCAGCCATATCATCTTTCCCACTTTCATTAAAAAAAAAAAAAAAAAAAAGAAGTATTTTTTGGGCTTCCCCTACTCATTCATACATTGGTTCCCAAACATTGTGTAAATCAAATAACAACAACATCTAGATTAAAATAAATAATTGAATTCATTATCCAAATGAATAATTGAACATAAAATTAAATATTTAAATTATCTCTTCTAAATATATTACAAGCAATCTGCAGCTGAATACCAGTATTTTACATGGAGCAACTGCCGATTTTGACTTCCACAACCAATGATGTATAAAACTATAGATATGTTGTCCGCACTCTAAAATGGCAACATGAAATGAAGCCAATTGGCCACATTGCGCTCAGTCACGCACCAACCTGTCGCGCGACGCTACGTTTGTTTTTAATTTATATCGTGTGTGAAAACCTGTGCAAAATATAAAGAAAACATGCCGTCGTGTGTTTTCAGAGGATGTACAAATTATACCCCAAAAGTTAAAGACAAAAATGTTTACGCGTATAAGTAGTTATCTAGTATTTTCGCCGTTTTTAAGCGCCGAGATGTTTGTTGATAACGTGTCTATATATAATACGTCATTGTCCACAACCCACTTACTGGGTAACACAATGTCTTCTGTTACATATTTCCTTAAATATAAGTAGGTACTATTATGAGGAAATTATTACACAAATAAATAAGCAGATAAGCACTTAATTGTTAATATTAATGTGAATGTCATAATATTATTATTTTATGGTTCCTTTACCCATACAATTGATTTTACTTCGTTCAATCAGTCACTTGAATAGGAGAATGATGAAAGTTTTCTCTGAAAACCATTTTCTCAAACAACAACTTTTTTTTTTTTCAAATTATGAAACTCACATACAAAAATGGTGAAAAGTGATTATATTAAATCTCTGCCTACTCCTTAGAGAGAATACAGGCATGATGTTAGTCTACTATGAAGCTTTCGAAAATATGATCATTCATTTTCGAAGCCAATTTAAACATAACTTGGTTAATTTATCTGAAATAACTCTGGAATGTTAATCATACCAAATGATTCACCCAATATTAAATTGGGCCCGTCTATTGTTTTGATCCTGTGACCTCTTTGCACGTCTTCCTCCTTATGATTGTACTGAGCACTCATCAATTAAAACTATGAGCAATACCACCGCGAATGCCTTCCTTTTATTAATTTTAACTTATATTACTCAGTTGAGAATATCCCATTGGAGGAGTGACTGGTTTATTGTTTAAAGAGTAGTTTTGGTGTGTTGAAATGAAGTGCATTCAAGAAAAGAGTTTTGATACCATCTTCGTAAATGTCTGTCTGGAAAACAACAGGTCCGTTTTCTTTTTTTTTTTATCAAGCATAGTCTTCCTATCTTTTATGTAGGTAATCCTTTTTAATGCAATTGATAATTTGCCCAGCTTTGTGAAAGACCTTGCACCTTGTGAAACATGATTGCGAGTTATTTATTACTAATTATAGAGAAATCCGCTTTAGTTCTCAGCAGACATTAGTGTCGTATTGTTTGTTTACCATGTGTGTTTGTTTAAAGTTCTGCCATAAAGTGTTAAGATGAAAGACTTTCTGTGTAAACTTGTCAGTCTGAATAAGGAATGCTTTTATCGAAATGTTGCTTACATTACAGTATATTTACATTATTTAAATATATGTGTAAGTATGGACTAAGTAGATATAAATAAATTAAATTCGTCGTATTTGACAGACACATTCGCATATTTGAAATGTTAATTCTAATTTAATATTTATTCATTGTCATGGTTTCTGTATAGTTCTTTCTAGTCCGTTAGTCTCCAGTACCTATTCATTACGTTTTTTTTTTTTACGTTATGATACACTAGGTAGGTACCTACCTATTAATTAAAGTATACCACATAATTGTCTAAAGAGATATTATAATTCATGATATAGATATAAAACGAGACAATCATGACGATTACCTATTTCCGGTTTTACGCACTGCTCTAGTTTCGGCATAACCCGGCTACTTTCGGAGACAAACGAAGACGAATCTTGCGATCTCACAGCATTGTTCTGCTATTTATTTACTTATTTATAGATAATAGCATCCTTTCAATACTAATGTTATTCCCGATTAATGCACGCAAATAAAAACGTAAACGCATGAATGAAAACTGTCTTACAACAAGTTTACCTGATAAAAAATAAAATAAACTAAATATTGATAAGAATTGGATCAAGGTCCTATGAAATTAAAGCTATTATTTTTATTGCAGTTTAACAAAAAACAAATAGGTACTACGATTTATATTCTAAGTAAACATACATTTCTACGACCTAGAATTTCACTTTTTTTTAATTTCTCCAAAATTTTGGTAGCTAGCTCTGGCGAAAAAAGATGTAACATAATCTAAAGAAGAGTCGTCAAATGTGACCCACGCCCGGCGCAAAAAAGGTGTATCTCATGTTTTTCATTATAATTAATAGAATAACACATTATAAATATTTTAACTAACATCAGTGGCTGTCATGTAGATATATTGCTATGAGTTTTTATTTAGGAAAAATATGTAAGTATTTACTTATTTTATCTAAGTGTTTCTTTCCTGATGAGTACAAAATTACTAAATAGCTTATTTTTTAATAACACGAGCTTACAAAGTTACTGAAAAAAATAGCACTAGCTATTTTTTTAATCCCAGGGGCACATACATAGTAATTCGTTTTTATTGATTGACTATCTACAGATTTCCTTCATAACAAATTAAAGTTTTGAATATTTATTACTTACATAATTATAATAAATATCAGAAGCTAACATAATATAATAAATATCAGTGGCTTACATATAATAATTATTATTATTGCGTTTTTATTAAAACAACAGATCAGTCTTGTCTTTCAGTTGTAATAAGTACAAAATATATTGTTTTTATATTGCTCAATCTTACTTTGTAATAATTATAAATACTTATACTATTAAATTAAAATAATGTAAGTACATAAATTGTATTGTTTTGTATTTTTTTAATATTTGCCTAAAATACAAAAGTACACAAAGCAACATTTATATTATGTTAGCCACGAGTTTTGATAATGGTGATCATCTATAATTTATTTACCTACTAAGTACTAAATTATGAGATAACTTTCTTTTGCGCCGGGACTGGGTAAATTTAATATGGGCCGTGACGAGTCTCCTTTGTTAAAGAAATCGACATTATTTTATTAGCTATACTTACTTACATAAAATTCGCAACAAAAATATGAAAGTGATCAATATTGTAAACGATGTTACACCAAGGTTTTGTTCAATGCTAAGCTTAATCTCAGTATAATCCGCTAACTGGCTAACCGTCTTAGGTACCTACACATGATATTAATCGTCTACAATTGAGCTTGCAAGGAATTTAAGTGGGACGACATACTTCCCAATCCTACTGTTTTACTGATTAAACAGACAGAACGAATTTTCGGGGCCTTAGCTCGATATCTATGTTGATGAATTTTTGGTTTCTAACTCACTACTCTCGAATTGTCCGAACATGCAGCCTTCCAAAAAACCGGAGTTGCCCAGAGCTAGACGCCCCTGATCGTCAGCAACCTAGCCATTTCGAAAGTTTTGGGGTCCCTCGCAGCGTATCAAGGTGTAGATGAACATTTGAACACATTTATATCAGTAGATAGAAATTTTCCACAGAGAAACAGCTAGCTATCACCATACACACCTGAAAAGTTGAACGAGATACCATTTCGCAAATCACGCTCCACACGCAATAGTGTAGGTAATCATAATCATCTTAATGTACTTGCAACTTCCAATACTATTTACAACATCGAGCCTTATCAGTGTTGCTAGTCACGCCCATCATGCAACATTTCATATCGATAAGGTATTTCCTAACGATCCCGCTCTATTTGCAGCAGCAAAACCTACAAATGTACAGAGGACACCACATCGCGGGATTCCGACTCACTGATCCACGAGTATGTGGAGGCGACGCAGTCTATGTACTGCTGGAACCATCCCAAGGTTAGGGAGAACTGGAAGACCGTGTGTGCTGCGGTCGTGCTGCTGTTGGTCGGAGTGGGGCTCCTCGGCATGGGAGCCTTCGCCGTCGCCGAGCCAGAGAACGGCCTCCAAGGTGCAGTATTCTTCGTCGCCGGTATGATCTGCTTCGTCCCCGGCGCATACCACGTGGTCTACATCTGGCTCGCCGCGCGGGGACAAAGAGGCTACGACTTCTACCATCTCCCGTTATTTACCTGATTCATTTTACTTTTTAAGTTTGTGTAAGCTTGTAAAATGAGTGTAAATTATATGAGGAGTCCGAATATCATGTCTGGAGATGTTTGTTTCGCGGTTTGTTTTGTTTTGCTCTCTAAAGAAGTTAAATCGATCAGATGTATGTAGATAATAATGAACAAAAAAAAGAATAATAAGGGTAAGTTTTGTAATATTGCTTCTCTTGTTAAAATATATAAAAAAATAAGAAAAAATATCTATTTCGAAAGATGCTTCTCCTGTATAGGTTATGAATATGATGTTGGATAATACTGCGAGGAACTATTTATTAAAAACTACATTTAAATTGTGTTAGAATGTTACGTAGATCGTCCTCCTAAATAAATAAAAGATTATAATATCCAATAATAAAAAATACTGCATTTCCTCTGTATCCGTGGTGGTGGAAACAAACTGGCTTGGATACAGAGGTCCTACGATGTTTAAAAACCACGTTAAATATTTTAAATGTTACAATTTGACAGATTGTATTGAACAGTTGAAAGATAGAAATAAATGTATTTTCTGCAAACTACATAAATGTTTGATAACTAAATATCTAGTGATATATTAATTTTAACATAATTTTAATAGACTATTGAAGTGCCTAGTTGCATAGATACGTAGAGATTTGAATGATAGTAACGACTAAGTTTTTAATCCGAAAACTTTTTCACGAACGGCCATCTTTTATTGTGAATGTTGGCGCGAAATTCTAGGATGAACAAACATGTGTCGATGGTTATTGTGAAGTTAAATTATGAACTTGGCCTCACTTAAGACCTACCTATAGCTTTTAGTCAGTTTCAGCACTTCCAGCTATTGTGCGCTTTTATAATTTCCAATGTGACGATATTATCGTGGATGCGTAAATAAATTGAAGAAAAAAAAACATAAATTGTATGGAAATAAGTGCACGTTATAACGTTATCGTAGACGGAAAAAAGAGTCTTCATAAACTATACATTTTACTTCCCTAAGTTATTGTGATGCCATGCCGTGGATGTCAACGATAATATCGTAACTTAGAAGTTAAAAAAACGCCCATTATCATGCATTTACAGCTGGTTCAATAAATTAAAAGAAGATTCGAGTCGCCGTGATATGTTTTTTTGAATTTCCCGCCAAGATGTTATTGCGAATTCATAAAAAAAGACTACTGAAAAGACTTGGGCCTGCTTGCACTATAACACTAAAATGCGTTTATTGCTAAACATATTTAGTGATTTGTGGTACAAGTGGGCAAACTAAACAAAAATATGTTTGACTGTAAACATTTTCTAGACTTGAAAATATTATCCATTTAGAATCATTGTGGAATTAATGGATTTTTTGTAAGATGCCAATTAAGAAAAATTGATACAACGTAATTTATTGATGTAGGTATTATATTCTATAAGTTTTGACCATTTTTACTTTCCAAAACAGGATTTGTATTTTAAACTTTTTAATCAAGTTCACTTCACTGAGAGAAAGTATTTTGTTTTTTCTCTCAAATTTAGGACATAATGAATTGAGATAGATTTCTTATTTTGATAGAAAACCCAATTAGTATTCGACCACGAACGCATGAGTTGATGAAAGACCGAAGCGCCTTCCATACAATATTATTGGATATCCTTGACCAATCTTTGTTGTTAATGAAATCCTAAGCTTTTGCTTTTTCTTACTGTACCATTTTTTTTATTAAGTAGGTAGGTTTACGTTCATAAAAACACGTTTTTTTTTTATCATGGTTCTAATATTAGACACCCAGTCAACTAATCGGTCTGTCTTGGTTCAGTTCATAACTTTCTACTATGATTTTATGATTCTATGATTTTCTGTACCTACTACCTATTTATACATACGTAGGTATTATGCTAAGTAACAATCACTTAACATTTTTATACATAACGAAGAATATATTTCTTTATCGGTTTCACTATTTCGAAAGCATTTCATTAGCCGTCCATTTATTTAATATTATGTTTTTACTAACCGTCCGGCTTCGCCGCAGTCAATGATATCATAAGGCGAAAATTAGAGATGGGGCAGTAAACTACTGCTACTAGAGGGTAAAAGCAGCTTTGCAGCTCCAGGGAAACCGTCCACAGCTTTTAGTGAAATTTTGAGCTGCATTCATAGATTTTGAAAATAGTACAGTGACTGGAACCGAGTATACCCGAAAAGACAGAAAGAGCGCAAAGTGCGCTTAAAGAAGTTTTCACTTAAAAAATCAGATTAACTTTTTGACATTTTTTTCCTTATGGATATAAAGAGAGAGCCCGTTCGAACCACTGAGGTACCTACTCTGATTTCCATCCTGTAACGCTAAGAAAACTTTTATTTTTTTTAAACGTTTCCCCATTAGGAATTTCTCCTGTATTGTGGGTGCGTTTACAAACATTTAAACTCATATACACAAACAGCCAGACCCGGAACAACTACTTGTAGGTCATACAAATATTTGTTCCGTGTGGATGTAAATAATTTTAAATGGATTATATTTTCATTTTTAAACGCATACTAAAATCTGTTAACAAATTGATATACCTACTCGCTCGTTAAGAGTTTACTTTGTTACCTAGAATAAAATTATTTTTATCACATCCCTTTGCTTGTGATTTTGCAATTTGTAGTATACCTACTTTATGAATTAATTACTGTGCGTTATTTTAATTTAGCTATCTACATTTCTGAAAAAAATGATGAAATTTCGAGTTTTATTCCACGCGTCCTGTTTTCCAAAGATTGAATCAAAATGAACTGATAAACCAACTCGAAATAATTTGTAACATATTTAAATTAACTTTATTACCTACAACGAAACTCGAAATTTGCCATTTATTATTTTAGCATAAAATAACATGAATTATGCTCATTTTTATATTAATTTACGATGTTGTTCGTATGTGTATACATATTATAGTGACTGATTTTGTTCGACATATCAGGGGGCCGATCGCGGTAATTTTGAACGTTAATACCAAAACTAAACCACAACCAAAAACGTTACGTTAGACACATTTCGTATCGCGCTAATCATTTCAACGGAAACGATTTAGCTTTACTTTGGAAGTTACGTTGGAGGAACGATCGATCGAACTTTCAGTATTGGGTAACGTCAACGATTTTGTCGCTCAGAAAAAATAGCGCGATACCGTTTCTTACATCAGCTAAACCAAAACCAAAAACGTTCCGTTCGAATGGTAATTACGTTGAGAAATAGCGCGATCGGCCCCCAGTATGTTTATTTCTGAGGATGAGTTGAGGAAATCATAGAAAAACTTTCGGGTTTGATGCAATCATATTTAATTACGAAACATCATGCCGTCCTCAAAAAGATGTACCTATACCTACCTACATCGACAAGAATTAATTTGACTGTTTATAATTTTGTGTTCCGACTTACTGTATCAATGTAGATACAACTAAGTAGGTACCCAATGTGTAATATGTTTTGTGGCTACACATTGATACAATAATAGAACAAAAATCGTAGACAATTAAATACAGTTTTGTCGATGTATATACATCTTTTTGAGGCTGACTGTACCATAGGGGTATAACCACGGAACAGATAAATTATCTATTCCGTGGGTATAACCTACGCCAAGTTACGATTATAGAATACCTACGTGACTGGCATTAGTACTTTTTTTTTATTTATCTTTATGAATCTGTTTCTCATTTTATGAATGATGGACGAATTTAGAAATTGTTGTTTTAGGTAATTCGTCATTCTCACCTACATTCTGTATTTACCATAGAGACATACGTAGTATTTACTATAACTTTAAAACTGTAATTGACAAAGGAGGTGATGAATGAATCACACGGATTTTAAACTGATTTGCATAACTGCGGTGAGTAACTCGACGTCAACTCTATAAATAGCAATTGTCTCTGCCGGGTTTCCTCACACATTCTCAAGCTGTATCGGGGCTTATAATGTACTACCTATATAATTATTTGCGCTGATATACTGTTCCTTAGGTTGTGTTCAATGCTGGTTTCCATTTACTATCCTATTTCTATTCTCATGGAAGTTGTAAATAGTTCTTAATAAATTAGTCATCTTTCTTCAAACTTGTTGTTTTATTTTGGGATCTATTTGGTTTACCCACTACACGGAATGCTTCGTTGATCTAGTGGCCGCAAGCGCTACTGCAGTGCATGAAGTCCTGGGTTCGATTCCCGGGTGGGGCAAACGTGTTATTGGGGTTTTCCATCTGGAATTTCTTAGTAGCTGTCCGGAGTCTGGATTTGTGTTCGGTTGATGGCAATAGGCCCTGTTACATGGGAATTGAACATAACTGGTGAAATGTGGGTGTACTATACCTACCTACATAGGTAAACCTCTGCCTAACCCTTTGGGAATACAGGCGTGATGTTATGTTGGTTTACTCATACATACGGGAAAAATATATTTCCGTTACTGATTGCTAGACAGCGCACACACCCGCCTATTGACACTGAATCTTATCACACAGTCTAAAACCTGCCTATTCGGGGCTTTGGCGGTAACTATTTTCGACTTTATTTTAACGTCGACAATGTTGATATTTGCGTGGCAGTAACTGCGAGTAAAGTCAAAGTAAAATTATTTATTTCAAATAGGCACTTATGAACGTACCTATGCATTTTGCTAGTGTTGTGGTTGAGGGCGCCCTAAGGCACCTGTTCCGCGAGAAGAACTAGCAACGTGCATCGAGTGCGCGACTGCGACGAGAGATTCCTATAAAATTATTATATGAATCTCTTTGACTTACACGGAACCTACAATCATGTATATTTCTTGAGCGAAAAAATCTTTGATAGCTAGTCCCTTCCTCGTGGGACAATGCCTAAGTGGTTGAAGATTGTGTTACGAAAAGACTAGGAACTCAACCCATGAACTAATGTCGTGACAGGTCACTAGTCTCGAACATAGATATTACCGTAGACAGCTGTCTACGGACATTACATTATTATTATAGATATTACGTCTCTAAGTTCGTGTGAATGAAGGGCAACCGCTAATAGCTAAACTGCTAAAGTATTTTTTTTTTTTGTTAGTGGTCACAAGACTCACAACGACATCTATGAACGAACGGATCAACTAGACATTGTGGCGTGAAAACTATTCAGGTGGCAGAACTCATTGATATATTGGCAAAAATAGCTATGAACAAAAATCACGCCTGTAAATTCGGAGGGGGTGGGCACAGATGTATGATGTATCACACTCATAGTACAATACAATTTCAAATATTTAAGTTCAATAGGTTGAGTGCGGTTGGCGGAGGACAGGGTGTTGTAGCGCAGCCTGGGAGAGGCCTATGTCCAGCAGTGGACTGCGATAGGCTGAGTTGATTGAGGTTGTGTTTAGGGAACCGTACCAGAAGGGTCCAAACGGGGCCCTATTGCTGTCACTCACGTGTCCGCCTGTCACACAGGTTTTACAGCCAAACGGTTGGAGCTACAGTCTTCTCACAGTATAAGCATCTTGTTGACCCAAAGCCATAATCATCTCACATCTTACTTCTTCATATTCGCTTAACGGAAGAGTACTTGAAAATGTCTACAAACTCCGAGACTTAGATGTTCTCCTTGACAGTAAGCTTACCTACATACCTCACATTGACTCTTTTGTTTCTAGGGCTGCTAAAACACTGTGATTCATACAAAGAACCTGTTATGACTTCAAAACTGTCCAAATCTTAACAGTACTTACTCTATAATTCACTTGTACGAACTGTTCTGGAATACGCGTCACCTGTCTGGAATCCAACCTAATGTACACATGTGGATCACATAGAACGGGTCCAAATAAGCTTTACACGCTATCTGCGGTACAAATCTGATAGTGATAGTGATACTTCTGGACGCTGATTACTGACCCACAGTGGCCAGTCTTAATATTTATATGATTACTTACTAAATATTATTTTTCATTTGCTGTGTTATTCTATAGTTCAACAAAATAGATTTAGATTTTTTTTTGAAATATACAATTTTGTTTTCATGTACTTTTTTTTTGCCTCTATGTACTCTATGTAATATTATAAAACTTGAAATAGGTGCTGTGCACACCTGTAAGTAACTAATAATTTGCTCTAGATTTTAAGTTTTATTGTTACAGAACTGCCCCAAAAATGTATTGAAGTTGTTAGTGAATAAGTTGTTGGAGTGCCGTAAATAAATAAATGTCAAAAATATTGTTATGTTGGGGGCCTCTATTAATAATTACCAAAATTCTGAAATGACTGTATCCAGAGTACCTACTCAAGCCAAAGTTGATAATTACCTGCTTTTGGTAATTATCAACTTTGGCTTGAGTAAGACAACTTCGACTAGTCAATCAATATCTAGGCTTGCTGTGAAAAAACTGCATCACCTCCGACTGAATTCATGATAACATTGACTGAATAAAAAAAATGGAAAGACTATGGTCAAATTCAACTGAATCCTTCGTATAACAATCACTTTCTGGCTGACTGGGGGACCTATGGTAAGGTAAAATAGGGCTACTTCATTATGTAGAATTGGTTACAAATAAAATACAAGCTAAATAATCTCATTGCTATATTGTATGTTTTCTAGCTATTCTTTTCAGCTTGAAATGCTGTAAGAATCTCAGTTCACCATTCCAATTCTTCAACACTTCCATTTGTTGTCGATCTAGGAGGTCAGGCATCTCCAAGCCACACGTCTCAAACTCTTCATGCTCTTGTTTCTTGGTCATATTTATCATGTCTTCCCTACTAGCATGTTGGCGGTTTCTCCTTTGCCCCATCGAGTTCTTCAAAGCAATCTGTTCCAACTCTTCGTCAAAACGTGCCAAATATTCCTCTATCATCCCCAAAGTTTGTTCTTTGTTTAAAACCACACACCCTTCTGGTACCCGTTCTTTGAACCATAGAATCTTTTCACCGATGATGTTTTGCTTTATGTGTGTACCTACTTTATTCTGATCCTTTTTCTCGTGCTTCTTTGTTTTACTAATGAGTTTAATTGTTCTTCTACTGTTTGGATGCTTCAGTTTATCAATATCCTTCTTAATTTTAGGCATTTTAAGGTTTGTTTTGGTTGGTTAGATTCGTGTACTCAGTGTACTCAACACAACTCACGACTCACGTGTTTTCGTTTCGTTTGTAAATGTCAAGTGTCAGAAATGTGAAAACTCAAACTCCTGTCAATGTCATTCAAGCTGGTGCGTTTAAAGAGATACCGTTAAATAGTAGGTGACCTTTCCTAATTACTTTTTAACGTCTCCAGTCATCTTGGCTGGTTACCGCGGTTTACATCAAGCCAAGTAACTAACTGCTCCTTAAAATTACCGGCAACATTAGAACAACCTAAATAATGTATTGGTCACCAAATATTTTGGACAAATGTATTGGACATTGGTCACCAAATACTGTCCTTTTTGCATCTTCAAATCATCAAGTACCAAAAGTTTCAGCCACAGAGTACATTCTAATAGACTGACAGCTTCAGCTTTCAATATCTGTATTTTTGGCTGTAACGTACTCTATAAAACAGTACGACTACATCAAAAGTACGTACTACAAGTACCTAATGGTGGACTTCTTGGCGGGAAAGTGAAGCGTCATATTAGCAGTTTTGTTTTATTTTCTGTTTGTGTTTAGCCGAACATTAATCTGTAATAGTGGTGGATTATTAACCATTAAGTGTTCGTGAACCTGCATTAGTGTAGGCAAATGAAACAAAACAGTGCAACATCACTTTTATGTTCTCTCAAGAAGTCCGCGTGAGGTTTCAGTAAAGTGCCACGTCTTAACTGAAACTCAAGGGGAGCGGGGCGGGATATCATCTATCATCTTTATCATGCATTGAATGGAGTTCATTTCATAATTATTTTAAACAACTTTGTACTTGTTGCCTAATTTTACATTACACTGGCTAAAATAATGCACAAACCGTGCGGAGCCAAAAAGAAAAAAAAAAAAAACCTAAGTATGTCATTGGGTGCATTCCGAATTAAGACCATAATCGCTGTAATCGATTTTAGCGCACATAAACGCGTTCCCTATTACCGTTTAGCGCGCTAAAATCGATTACAGCGATTATGGTCATAATTCGGAATGCAGCCATTGTCAAGCCTTACTGTCAAAGGGTTGTCAAAACAACCTAGTTTTTGTTGTTGATCTATTTAAAGAGAACTAGTTGTGTTAATAGTTATTTCTTGTAAGAAAAATTATGTTTAAACGCCCAAAACCCGGTGAAGATGAAGACGATATCCTCCGAATGCAGGAAGAGTTCTTAAAAGAAAAACAAAGTCAGAATTTACAGCCAGCTGCTGCAGTGACTAATTTACGCCCGCAAGAACGTACCAAAAGACCGAGCAATGCAGAGACAGGTATAAAGGCTTCAAAATATGCTCAGGCTAAAGGACTTATAGGTCAGGTGGACAAAAAGGCGCGATTTGAGAACCTTTCTGTTGTAGGTGACATTTTGGAAAAGAACGTAGAAGAGCCAGAGATAATTGAGCTGGATGTTGATGATGATAAAGTTTACTATCCTAAAGTTATTCCTTCATTAATAGGCAAAATTGTAGAAAAAAATGTTTCCGATTTTTTTGAATGGAATGCTAAAGAAATGCCTGCTCAAGGATTTCCTGTTGCTACTAAGAGATCAACTATATTTAGTATGAGAAAATCAATTCGAAGTGAGAGTGTTAATATGGATATTGATGAACCGTCAATTAGTAGAGACAATAAGAATCCAAACATCAATTTGCCAGAAAAAAGTTTCATATTATCTTCAAAAGATGCAGATGGTATTCATAGTGAAAATATGAAGCTTCTAAGTGAAATGTCAGAACAGGATATTCTGGAAGAACGAAAAAAACTGCTTTCAGGCATGGATCCTACATTGGTAGAGTTTTTGAAAAATAAAAGACATCAAGCTACTAAGTCTGAAAGTAACAAATTAGAACAAGCGGTTGTAAGTAAAGTTGCAGATAGTTCAACTGTTGAAGAAAACATGGACACTACTGTCGGAATACCTGAAAACAATAACTTATGGGAAAATGATGTGCTAACACATCCTGAAGTCAATAAATGGCTTCATTTTGATTCCTTGGAGAAAGATAAACTAGAATGGATGAAAGGTATAGAGGAGAGCAAGAGAATCAAAGCTGATGAGCCATATGAGGCACGATTTGATTTTAATGGATATCTTTTACCATACACAATGGAGTACAACGAGAAAACAAAACCATTGTTCCATCACGGTGATGAACCCCATAGACCAGGGTATTCAATCACAGAATTAGTGGAACTGACTCGATCAATTATCATTCAACAAAGAGTTGTGGCCCTCAACACAATAGCAGGTATTCTAGAGTACTACAGTGCAGGAACATACAAAAATGTCATTGAAATACCTTTAAGCAAACTATTTTTTATTGTCAGAATAGCTATGGATGACAACAAAGTTATCATCCTAGAACCTGCCCTAAGAGCTATGAGGAATTTGCTTTACAACAGAATTGATGAAGCAAGTTTAGACGCTTTGATTGGCTTTGAAGAGGGCACACTGCAGCCTTGTTTGGAAAATGATAAATCAGAAATTGAAGAATTACAGTCAAATGAATCAGAGTTCACTGACTACCATTTAGCAGAAATAGATATAATGACAGCACTGCAGCGAACAGAAATTCTTCAGAGACTGTACTATATCTTGGAAACAATAAAACCTAACTTTAACTGTGTACAATATTCATTGCAAATACTGTCCAGATTAGCAAGAGATTCAGTTGAAACAGCACAAAAGATTGTAGAAATGGAACACTTGATGAAAACAATTATAAGAAACTTTGTTCCAGTTACTAGCACAAATTTTGTGTTTGATCCCAGCATTGTGTATAATGGAAAACCCATATTGGCTGCATTGAAGTTCATTAGAATCATGTCTCTGCAGTCTATTGATGTCACCAGGATTTTACTGAGCAAATATGATATTCTGAAACCTATTTCAGAGTACATCAGTTCTGGGGTAGATGGAACATATGGCCTGAAAATACAGATTGAAGCTTTTTGTACTCTGTCAAACTTACTATGTTTTGGACAAGGAACTGAGGTGGCTATATCTCTGTTTCCTGTTATTGTAACTGCATTGCATAAGCATGTAAAAGGGACTGATATATTTGTGGAGTGTTCAATTCTATCAGCAACACATGCTGCAGTAGTCCTACAGCTAGTAAATAGACTTCTAAGGTGTATCTTGGGTGGCATGGACAGTTACAAAACCCAAATCTATCCCCTACTAAAAGAAGGTGTGCAGAAATGGATGGGACAGTTGTCAAATGCTAGCAGTTACACTTGCGGACATCTGCGCCTTCTTTGTTCAGCTATAGACTGCTGCAAGACTGTCACCTTGATAGAAAATCTTCCAATGAAGTTCCTAAATGATTCTCTGAGGACTCTGTCTCAATCTCAAGGATTTGAAATGATAGTTAAAAATCTTATACCCAGTTCCAATTTATTATCTGGGTTAGAAAATAAAGACCTACATTTGACCAAGAATTTGATGTCCCTGGGAGGGTCTGTTATAGACTCACAACAGAAAGTTTTACCAATTTTGAATATTGCATCACCTGTGCCATTTTTGGCTTCACTGTTTAATTTACTGACATATGTGAATGATAAAGAAATCTCCGAATCATTTTTAAGACATCTGTCGATGTATTTAAGCAAGATTAGCAATAAAGTGCCAAGTTTGTGTGATAACTGGTTCACAAGAATGGAAACAAATTTCGTTTTCAGTTTGATAAAACTGTCTACACAATATGACATCTCAGAAGGCAGCAAAGACTTGCTTTACACGGTGGCCAACAAATTATGTTACATTTTGAGAAATGATAAGAAATACGAATTAGATTTTCTGTTTGGCTATGTGGTATTCAACAAGCATTGGTTCACAGCTGAAAGATTGTTACATCTTGTGAACTTAACGGATGCTGACGGCTTTTCTAAAGCTCTGACGTCGATTGAGGAGATAAAACTATGCTACAGCAAAGTAGTGAATATCAATTACAGAGATACCGGTCCTAATATAAGGTTTAAGAGTTGGCAAGAGCCGATATTGCCTCGAGACTGGATTTATTTGCCTATCCTAACACTGTATAGCAGAAGTCAAGAGGTGGGCAATTGTCCCAGAATTGAAGGAGAGCATGCAAAGAAAGTTGCAGAGAGAATTGCAGCTGAGAAAGAATTTATCATTAGATGTAGCTTGGAGTGGATATTATTCAATGAACTATGCTTCCCGGACCTATTGAACGACATTGATGTAACGGACAGACTTTGCCGCATCATGTGCGTATTCCTTTGCGACAACTCCTTATTTTTGGATCCTAATTTAAAACTATTACTGAGGAAGTGCACAGAGATTCTGTTCAATAAGAAATCAAAGTTTAATTTCGATAAACAATTAGTTGGATTATATAATTTCCAAGATTTCTTTACGCAGTTCTTAGAACAGTTTCAATCAGTGAGTTATGGTGACCCTACTTTCGCTGCTTGCGTTTTAGTACCGTTAGCGCAGAAGCACAATGTAAAATGGCGTAAACTTTTGTGGTCAGAGTATGCAGGATGTCTAAGAGCTCTTGATTGCCCCGAGGAATATCTATGTTATGAGATAAAAGAATATCTACACCCTGAAGAAACAGACGAGTCGCTCATACAATCCTATTTCCAAGCGTTGTGTACTAATTTACTGCGACCGGGCACGATAGCGCATACAATAGCAACCCATCACGCGGAAAACTACAAAAAATGTTCTAGTTTTGTATCCAAGGAATAAAGATTTTTAATTAGATGTTGCTGTTTTTTATTGTAGTACGTTAGTAGGTACCATTTCCAGGTGACGTTCTGTAGTGTCTGCCTCCTACGTGCTGCCCACACAAGATATATATATCTTGTGTGGGCAGCACAGGTAGGACTATATTTAAGTACTTATTTATAACAGAGGACTCGTGAGCTCACTAAGCTCTGCTTGTGGACCGAAAGTGCAGTGTGTCTAAAGCCTTGTGAAATGTCTCGTAAATAAAGTATAGTGATGTACCATTGGTCCTACATAACAGTGTGGGACCAAGGGACCAACGGTGCTGTAGCGGCGATGGACCGCGCGTAAAAGTCACTGCACAAGCCGGCTGCCAAAATTACGAGTGAGCAGTCATCGCCGTTCCGTCTCTGGACCACCGGCAGCGGTGCGGGCACAGAGCACTATATAAAACCGGGGTGTGGTCTTACCGCCACCACGATCATCGTAACATGTATAATATGCCTATGGCATTAAGTTCGCGTCTGTACATTTGTGTGCTTAAAGTATTAAATAAATAAGCAAATGAGCGAGGGGTCTACTCCGAACATAAATCCGAAGTATCGGCCGAATTTTCGGCCGTTTCTTGACTACGGCTAACTATGGCTGATTACGTCAAAAGAAAAAAACGTCGAAGAGATAATGCCAAAGACAAAAATGTGAGTTGAAGTCGGGTAAGGAAACTGGAAGTTATATAACGGCCGATACTTCGGATTAGCGCTTCGGAATAGACCCCTGGTGTCGGGCAACAGCGGCGATTCCAATGTGTCCCAATGCACTCTAGGCCTTTAGCACCTCCTTGGCGAACCCGCAGGTGCTGAAGCCTTCGCCCACTTCGTGGGTAATGAATTCGCAGCCGATAATATACGATTCTGGTGGTCATGCGAGCAGTACAGCGGCACGCTGGCGGCCGACATCTAGCAGCACCACCTGGCCGAGCGCACGCCCGGGCCCGTCTGGTCAGTGGATCCTCCCATTTCTATGGACGACACCCTGTTCCTTATAGCTCTTTATATCCGTTAATGGAATCAATCTTTAAGTTACGCTAGAGTCAAAACTAAAATATCTTCTGGAGTCTGCGATTCCCCGGCACCTAATAAGGCCTTGTTTACAGAGACGCGGGGCGTCGCGCGTCGCGTTAGGAGGTCCGCCCAGCTCTAAATTCAAACATATGGCGTTGTATGAGAGTGTTTACGGAGAAGCGATTTTACACGCGATTGCTTGAAATGCAGGCGGAGCACGTGGATGGCACCGCCGCGCCGCGCCGCGTCGCACGCGACGTTTATCGCGGCGGCGCGGAATTCTCCGTTCAGGGTAAAACGTAACAACACCCGCGGCGTCGCACGCCCCTGTACGAGCATACGGCGATACCCGCTACGCTACACGCTAGAAGTTCCGCCGCGACCGCAGCGGCGGACACCGCTACTCTTCAGGCCCCGCGTCTCCGTAAACAACATCGTACATTGCCATATGTTTGTTTTGCGCGTGTGATGACGCGGGCCGCTGCACGCACCGCCTCTCTGTAAACAGAAAAACCGGCCAAGTGCGAGTCGGACTCGCGCACGAAGGGTTCCGTACCATTATCTATAAAAACGGCAAAAAAAAAACACGTTTTTTGTATGGGAGCCCCCTTAAATATCTGTTTTATTTTAATTTAATAATTTATTTTTAAAGTGAATATATAACTAAATATTCTGTGAATATTTCAAGCGTCTACCTGTTGCCGTTATCAATATAGAGCAAAAAAGAGCAAAAAAATCACGTTTGTTGTATGGGAGCCCCCTTAAATATTTATTTTATTCTGTTTTTTAGTATTTGTTGTTATAGCGATATGTAGTTGTATAGCAACAGAAATACATCATCTGTGAAAACTTCAAGTGTCTAACTATCACGGTTCATGAGATACAGCCTGGTGACAGACGGACAGACAGACAGACAGACGGCGGAGCCTTAGTAATAGGATTCCCGTTTTACCCTTTGGGTACGGAACCCTAAAAACGTCCGACGCGCGCCGCCGCGAGACGCCATACCATCGCGACGCGCGACGCCCCGCGTCTCCATAAACGAGCACTAAGGGTTACTATGCCATACCTCTAAAACCGAAAGTCTGGAACACAGCAATAGCAATAGCAGAAAAATGTCAAAATATTGGAGTATGCAAAAGTGGGCAGTCAAACAAAATTGTCTCATGCATGTGAAATCCTTTTTTTAGAGGGTTCCGTAGCCAAATGGGAAAAACGGAACCCTTATAATTTTGTTATAGTCATCTGCACAGAGCATGTAACTTTAGTCATCCGTCCGTCCGAATTCCTCATTTCTATAATAAACTAAAGTATACCTATTATCTATGGTCCGAATGTTACACACAGCAGTACTTCTTGGTCTGTGCACACAGCCATTGTAGATACTCGGAGCAAAATTGGAAAGTAGGTGTATTCTGTACAAGCACAGGTACAAGGCTAAACAACGGTGTAGTCAAATTACGAAAAGGGTGGCTCTCCCCATACATGTAACCGAAGGAAGAAAAAACTTTGTGGGGTACCCGATACCCTTATTTCTGGAATGTTCCATTTTTACTTTGATAATTGTTGTTGTGAACCGTATGTATAATATGTATGTGTTTTTTCTGAAATAAAAAAATATTATTACTTTAAAAAAATTAAACCTGCCTCTCTGCTTAGCGTTTGTGGACTACGAGAAAGCCTGCGATTCGATCGAGACATGGGCTGTACTGCAGACTCTTCAACGGTGCCAGATCGGTACATCGAAGTCCTGAAGTGTCTGTACAAAAAACTTTTTACAAAAAAATAAGAACCGACTACCAAAAATAACACTACAAAGTGAAAAATAACTTTAATTTCGGAAGTCGGTGTCCAGTGACGCGTGAGCAGTCGAGGCGAATGTACGTACGCTTGGATCGCATTATATTATCGCGTTGTTTTTTATATTTATATGACAATGAGTATTGTGCTAATTAAAAATGGGTGAAGGAGACAATAATTTGGATCTGCGAGCCTTTAGTGGCGGTGAAATAATGGAGGAGGAATCAGTAATTGAATGTGAACAACAACTTACTAGCATTTTAGCTAATGAGAAAAAGACGAATGAAAAGGGCGAACAACAACTTGACTCAACTTCAACCGGGGAGAGGAATAAGATAAAAACAGCGAGCAACGACTTTCGGAGAAGAGAGGTAGACAGGATGATGAAGAAATAGTAGAAGAAGATGGATTTGTGACGGTAAAAAGGGGATATAAAAGGGTTAATCGAAAAAATTCAAATAGTGACAAAACTAATGAGAGTAACGAAGAGGTAGGTGCCGAAAAGTTGAATGTAATCCTATCAGTTACAGGAAAAGAAATCTTACCGAAACAATTTGGGATGGCAAAACTTTTACGTTCACTTAATATTCAAAACATTACGAAAATGGTTTATAAAAAAGCCTTGAGGGTCCTGATTCATTTCAATAACAGAGAAGATGCATCGAAATTATTGAGTTGTGAAAAGTTAACGGATCTAGGATACAGAGTACAGATGACTGACGAAGCTAACCTATGTTACGGTATCCTTAAGCAAGTAGATTTAGAAATGGAAGAATAAGAAATTTTAGAAAATGTTAAATGTGAGTATGACGTCATATCAATAAGAAGACTAAGAAGACAGACTGATAATGGACATTGGATAGAATCAGAAACAATCAGAATATGTTTCAAGTACGTATATGGGTACGGTTGCAGGTCCAAAGTGGAACCTTATACTTTTCCAGTTTCTCAATGTTCAGTATGTTGGAGATTTGGTCATTTGTCAAAGTCGTGTTCAACTAAGAAACAAATATGTCCCAAATGTGGTAATAATCACCCAAATTGTGAATTGTAAAGGGCCACTTAAGGCCCTATACAAAAAGTGTCCTCTTTTCTTAAAAGAAAAGAAAATTAGAAGCATTATGACCGCAAACAGCTGCAATTATCGGAAAGGGCTAGAAATATATTTAAATTACAAAGAATCACAAAACACAAACAATAAAAGTGATCACGTATTGATGGAAGAATACACTCAACAATCGATAAAATTAACTCACAAGATAACTATGAGATATCGTATAGGGATATAACTATTACTGAAGCTCTAGTTCATAATGAAAAGGCAGTAAATCAGATGGAGGTAGAAGATTATCCGCAAAACCATAATCAAAAAAAAGTGTAGCTCAAAAAAAACAACAAACAAGTATGAGTCAAAAGAAAAATACTGACAAACATAAAATATCGGGAAAAGAAAAGGCGGAGGAAAGTAACTATAGTCAGCTAAAAACGACTAATGTGGAGAAGGAAAAGGACCTGGGTTCTGACAAATACAAAAAAAGTTATAGTATTTACGGTATTTGTAAGAGGATAAGAGAAGTATGTATTACTGAAGGTAGTTGGTCCACAAAATGTCAACAACTTAAAAAATAACAACGTAAATTATTTATAGAAATATGTGGTTAGTGGTTTTTTAAGGTTCTGAGTGGAGAATATGATCCGTGGACAATGTTTGTATCTATGTTTAACAATGGCTAACAACACTAATAACATGGTTTTACTCAATATAATACAGTGGAACGCACGGAGCTTACGACCTAAACGTAATGAATTAGAACTTCTGTTGCTACAAGATAAAATACACATCGCGTTAATATCGGAAACATGGTTGCAACCTGAATCGCATTTAAATATAAGTGGCTATAATATCTTTAGAAAGGACAGGATTGACGGATACGGACGAAATAGCTATAATTATTCACAAGTCGATTAAAGTACAACAAAATGTTGTTAATATTAATAATTCGGGAATAGAAATAGTCTCAATCAAACTTTTAAACTGCAACAAAATTAATAATATCGTATTATTATACTGCCCATCATCGGTACGTACAAGTCTATCCGACTGGGAACAAGTATTTTCACTGTTCTGTAATAAATGTATTGTAGCAGGAGATTTTAATGGCCATCACGCTACCTCAGACTCGAGAGGCCTACAAATATATGACTCCGCATTAGACAATGGCTTCGTTTCTCTTAATGACGGTAGTATAACCAGAATTAGTTCTGTTGATAACAATATTCAACGGAGTTCTCCCGATGTAAGTTTTGTTTCTACCGACTTATCTCATTTATTAAATTGGAATGTTATGAACGAATGCTTGGGGAGTGATCATTTGTTTGTTAGAATCTCTTACAAATATGGTAGCAACGCACACTCGGTTTATAATACCAAAAAACGTAATTTTAAGCTAGCACAATGGCTAGAGTACAGTACGTGTTTAGAAAATTATTTGCTACAACCTGTTGACACTGTCTGTGTACAATCTTTGTATGATAAATTTATCAAGCAGGTAAATAAAGCCGCAGACCAGTACATACCTTTAATAAAGGGATGTGATAAACCAAATAACGGATTCCGACCTAACCCTTACTGGACCCCTAAACTTTCTCATCTAGTTGCACAACGAAGATTGACCTTAAAAAATTTTAGAAGTAATCCTACACCCGACAATTTAACCGTCCTTGAACAGAAAACAGAAACCGCAAAAACAGCCATACAGCGGGCGATTACAAATGACTGGCAAACATATTGTAGCAGCATTGATGAACGAACATCCAGCTCTGATATATGTGGAAACGTATGGGCTGGGCTAAGGGAATTAATTCCTCAAGGTCATATGTTTCCAATTAACAAAAACACGAGCTCCTTTGCAATCTTGCGCCCGATTATATGTGTCGACAGCCTTAACAGAACTTTAAATCAAATAATGCAGAATTAGAGAACAGCCTCACGATGCAAGAAATTACTCATTGTTTTAAGCGAAAAGACAGCGCCTGGTAACGACGGGATAACATATTCACTAATCTTTCATCTTTCTCCTGTGAGTAGACTGTATTTATTAAGGTTATAATTTATTATATCTTTGATACGGGGGATATTCCAAAACAATGGCGCGACATACTGGTGATTCCCATTCCTAAAAAATCCCCTAATAATAGTAATAAACTAAGACCAATTTCTCTAATATCTTGTGTGTGCAAAATTTTCCATTCAATGTTGATAAACGACTTGAATGGTACATAGAAAAAATAAATTATTATCTCCACACACTTCCGGATTTAGAAGAGGACAGTCTTGTACAGAAAGTTTGGTTCAATTAGTAAGTCAAATTTATGTAGGTTTCTCGCATAAGGTTCCAACTATAGCTTGCTTTTTAGATATTTCAAACGCTTATAATAATGTACTAGTAGACGTAGGTACTCAATTAACACTTTAGATGAGATAGCAGTTGGACAAAAGTTATGTCAATATCTATGGAACTTTTTAAGCGAGAGGCACCTTATGATGAAAGATGAAAAACATCAAAATAATTACATTATTAGATATACTGATAGAGGATTAGCACAAGGTGACCCAATTTCTTCCATTCTTTTTAATGTAGTCACAATGACATGTTTTCATAAGATTAAGGATGTAGGTATGTGCCAATATGCAGATGATTTTGTTTTATATTGTTCTTCTAGGAATCTTAGTCAAAGTCAACATGAATTTCAAGTATTCTGGATATGGGATTAGAGTTATCGGCAAATAAGTCTAAAGTATGTATTTTCACTAGGGGATTTCGAAAATTAGAAATAGACTTAAAATTACATAGACATAGTTTAGAATTAGTAGATAATTACAAATATTTGGGGGTGTGGTTAGACAGGTCGTTGCGTTGGAGTAAGCACATCAACATGATGGCGGAGAAAGTGCAAAGGAGTCTCAATTTACTCAAAGTATTGGCCGGTACTGCATGGGGCTTGCACCCTAAACATTTGAGACCTATTTATATAGCGTTGATTAGAAGTCGCATAGACTATAGCAGTTTTCTTTATGATGTAAGTGCAAAATGTCACTTAGACAAATTAAATAAGGTTCAAAATCAGGCTCTGAGAATTATGGGAGGTTTTATTAAGACTACACCTATCCATGTTATGGAAAGTGAGCTCTGTGTAGTCCCGCTGTATTTACGGAGAAAATATTTAGGCTTTAAGTTCTGTTTAAAATCGAAATCCATGAACAATAATAACACTAATAATTTATTAAAGGAACTTAGCACTCTTCGACAAAATAGTTATTGGAGAAATAAAAAGATTCCACTGCTTGTTTCCATATACAATGAGGTGAAGGTAGAAAATATAGCATCATCATTTCCCTTGCTGATGTTTACTCTGAGGACATGGATGACCAATATTAATGTTCACGAAGTAATTATGTGGGACTTAGATGTAGTGAAATTCTCTAAACAATCCTATGATAGTCATTTATTAAAATTAGAAGTTATTAGAGAGTTGCATTTAAAATACAATGATTGGTTTAGCATATTTACAGATGGGTCGAAGAGTGTAGAAGGTCGTGGAGCAGGCTTATATGTACCTAGTGAGCCAATAGGTTGCGAAATGAATTGCTTTAAAATAGATAAGAATGCGTCCATTATGACGTTGGAGCTTATTGCGATCTCTGAAGCATTGTCGTATTGCAATAGTAGTCAACATAATAATATTGTTATCTGCACAGACAGCAAAAGCTCTTTACAACATTTAGCTCGATGCGCCTCTGTATCGCTAGCTTATGTTATTCTAGCTAAGATCGATGCATTTATTGTAAAGGGTGTTAAATTGCCAAGCTTAAGTGGCAGTGTGCAGGGCACATTCATTCTCCGCTAGGAGTAATTAGTGTTCTGTGGGCACATTGCTCGCAGAACTCATGGCCGATGGGGTCGAAAGGTTCTGGAGTGGCGATCTTGTGAATGCTGATTCTAATTCTGTAAAGCCATATTTGTTATGGCCGCGAATCATATAATATTTAGATCAACATACAACCTGTTACTGACCTGCAAATTGCAAAAAACGTAATAAAATTTGACTTTCGCGGGCTACCTTAGCGGATCTTCCTTAAGGGGGACGCGCTAAGGTAGCCCGCGATATTAAAATTTTCTTAAGTTTTTTGCAATTTGCAGGTCTATGTCAGGTTGTATGTTGATTAAAATATGATTCTCGGACGTAACAAATATGGCTTTACAAAATTATAATCATTAGAATCAGCAATACAATTAACTCTCTTCGTAGAATCCTATATGAAATTCTGTCAATTTATGTCTCATAGGATACAGGCCATCCCTAGTTTAGGAGACAGGATTTAATTTTGTGTTATTATTTATAGACTTTTTTTCCACTTGTGTCCATTGTTAGTTGATTTAGTCTTAGCACGTAACTAGTATACAACCCGTATCTATGTATATTTTTGAATCAATAAACTTATTATTTTATAAAAAGTTTAAGACTCTTCTACGTCAGACCGAAACTCGAAATACCGAATCACTCTATCCCGAATGAACGCTATCCCGAATCACGCTATTCCGAATGAACACTATCCCGAATCACGCTATTCCGAATGAACGCTATCCCGAAATAACGCTATCCCGAATCACGCTATCCCGAATCACTAAAAATAAATAAAAATTATCTCCAACGAACGCTCAGGTCCCTAAGACGACATTTGTGTACGGGGTGTAAGAGAACCATTTTTAAGCCTGAATAAAGATTCCCCGGTGAGAATGGGGTCTTTTTCGCATTAAATATCAAGTATTTTCCTGGGCTAAAAAGAGTAACTGTTAGTCAAATCAAATTGTTTTAATATTAATTAGAAACAGTGGTAAAAAAACAAATAACTAAAATAACCGCCTATTGTGGTGAAACAGAATTACACAAATCAACTTGAAAAAAAAAAACTGCCTTTTGCCCGCGGATACGCATGCATGTAGGTCGGAAATTATCCCGAGAACGTAGTACCCGGATAAAAAGTATCCTGTCCTAACGTTGGTCTTAATCAGAAAAAAGTCTGAACCAAATCAGACAGACAGAGTTCATGAACCCCCGTCTGTGGAGATTGTCTTTGCTCCGGCGATTTGAGACAAAAGTCTATTCAGAGATTTTCAAGTCGGACATGGGCCCTGGTGGAAGGCTGAGGGTTAAAATGTCTTCATAGGGATAGCGTTCGTTGGAGATAACGTTATTTTGGACTCATGTGATTCGGAATAGCGTTCATTCGGGATAGAGTGATTCGGGATAGCGTTCATTCGGAATAGCGTGATTCGGGATAGTATTCATTCGGAATAGCGTGATTCCGGACAGTGTTCATTCGGAACAGCGTGATTCGGGATAGCGTTCATTCGTGATAGAGTGATTCGGGATTTCGAGTTTCGGTCTGACTTATAAGAGTCAAAGTTTAAATAGTCATTCCATTCATGTCCTTTATTTCAGACATAGTCACTCAATAGGATTCTACGAAGCGAGTTACTTGTAATGCTTATTCTAATGATAATAATTCTGTAAAGCCATATTTTTTACGTCCGTGAATCTTAGTTAGATCAACATACAACTATTACTGATGACTGACTTGCAAATTGCAAAAAACGTAAGAAAATTAGAATTTCGCGGGCCACTTTTTTTTTTTAAAGAATATTTTAATGGCCTGGTTGCTGGAACCTTTTAGCCAAGTCTTTATTTAGTTACAAACTTTGTTTGGTGAAATGCATGATAGATGATATCCCCACCCGCCCACTCCCCTTGAGTTTCAGTAAAAATCTGGCACTTTACTGAAACCTCACGCGGACTTCTTGAGAGAACTTGAAGTGATGTTGCACTGTTTTGTTTCATTTGTCTACAATATTGCACGTACACGAATAATAATCCACCATTATTACACATTAATATTCGGCTAAACACTTTAGAAAATAAAACAAAACTGCAAAACTTGACACTTCACTTTCCCGCCATGAACCACTCCGGGCAACCTTAGCGCATCCCCTTACACAGATTATGATGTTTTTTAGGTGACTTTTTAGGGTTCCGTACCCAAAGGGTAAAACGGGAACCCTATTACGAAGGCTCCACCGTCTGTTTGTCTGTCCGTCTGTCTTCAGGCTGTATCTCATGAACCGTGATAGCTAGACAGTTGAAATTTTTACAGATGATGTATTTCTATTGCCGCTATAACAACAAATACTAAAAAACAGAATAACATAAATATTTAAGGGGGCTCCCATACAACAAACGTGATTTTTTTGCTCGTTTTAGCTCGATATTAATAACGGCAACAGACGCACGGCAGACGCATTAAATATTCACAGAATATTTAGTTATATATTCACTTTAAAAATAAATAATTAAATTAAAATAAAACAAATATGTAAGGGGGGCTCCCATACAACAAACGTGATTTTTTTTGCCGTTTTTATAGATAATGGTACGGAACCCTTCGTGCGCGAGTCCGACTCGCACTTGGCCGGTTTTTTTTACATGCGCATGCGTATTCTCTGTCTACGACATGCGTAAATATTTATGCCGACCACAGGACCACAGACCAAAGTAAGACCTTTTGTCGTGCCTGGTCCGGATCGCACATGGCCGGGTTTTTATTGTGTGTGTATTATTGTATTGAAGAAGTAGATACTGAATCAGCTGACTGATACCCGCGTTGTTTTTGAACGCACCGTTATAATTGGCGGGAATAGTCTGTTTGACATTTCTGACAGTTCGAATTTGCAGGTGTTTTCTTTTGGGTTTCGGGTTTCGCTGTTTCGTTCCTTGTTAGAACTAGTTTTATTTGGTAAAATTATGATTTCCTGATTATAAATAACGGGTGTTTACGTCCATGACGTGCCAAGATGTTTATAGAAGATATTAAAAACGATTTTTACAACGTACTACTGGGAAACGTGAGTATTGTGAAAGCATTGTTTACTAGTTTACAACCAAACTTTGTTATCAATTGGTTATTAAACTTTGATATTTTGTTTCAGAGAGTGTTATTACTAGTTCATTACGACGTAGACGCTATATGTACTTGTAAAATACTGCAGAGTTTGTTTAAATGTGATAATGTGTCGTATACGCTGGTCCCTGTGGGGGGTATTGGGGAATTGAAGCAAGCTTACGAAGAGAACAACGAAGAGATAAAGTACGTGGTGCTGGTGAATTGTGGGGGGACCATAGACTTAGTGGACATCCTGCAGCCGGAGGAGGAGGTTGTGTTCTTTGTACTGGATGCACACAAACCTACTGATGTGTGCAATGTTTATAGTGATGGACAGGTACGTTTGATTCTTCCCCTAAGACGACCCACTGACCAAGCTGTAGGTAGTCGTGAACTTGAGACCTTTCAATTACTCAATGAATATAGTGCATGCCCTTGTTATTGCAAAAACTGGTAAAAATGGAAAAAAATAAAGAGTACTTAGGCCGGTACTCAAAACAATGTTCAAGCATTAATCTCATATTAAAACTAGAATAGAATTTAAATAAGTATTTAATTAGTCATGCTTGAGCATTATTATTTTATAATATAGGCTCTAGTTATCTTTAAAGACCTAGGTGTTAGGAACTTGTCTGTGCAATAATAGACACAAATCTCTCATGCACTGACACCTGAATCCTGAATGAAAAGAATAGAATACTTACTAAAGATATAGATACATTTATTGCTTAACTGGGTACACCATATGTTGTAGGCTTATCTACAAGACCTTACAAACATTTATAAGTTATTGTTAAGTAACAAATTGAAATATTTCAGGTGAGACTAGTGTATAAGGACAGTGAAGAAAACATTCCTAACTTTGATGATATATTTAAAGACGATGATGAGGATGAAGAGGTGAGTTTGCTCCTCTATCTGTAAACCCAATTTCATATTTTTGTAAAGAATTAGAAATCCTCGAAAAACTCTGTCTAATTAATTTAGTTTTCATAGTAACCAATGACAATGGTCAAGAGTTCTCTTCTAATTTCATATTTTATGTTTTTAAACATAACAATCATAACATCACATATTTCGCCAGTTATGTTGAAGCCCCATCTTTGGACGATACAAGATTAAAATATGCTAAAATCGTTCTAAATTAGAGCTCAAAAATGTGTTGCCTAATTAACTCCTACTAACATAACATTAGCAGCCTGGGATGGGCCTATGTCCAACAGTCATTGAACAAAACATGTTTGTGTTAGAATGAGGAGTCCGAGAGTGGTCGCGAGGGACTGGAGGCGATGGTGGAGAGGAGACGCGAGCGCCGCGCGTGGGAGGAGAGGAGGAACACGCTCATGTTCAACTACACACAGTTCTCTTATTACGGCAAGCCGGTGAGTTTATACAGTGGCATTCTGTGGTTCCTGCCTACCCCATGGGAAGAAGGCGAGTTTATTTACCTATGTATGTATGTATTTATTTATTGACTGTAAAATCTGTCGTTTTGTAATAGGGTATTAGACTGGATTTTTTTTTCATTATATTTTTGAAGCATAGAAAAAAAGTAAGCCATCAATAAAAAAATGTGTGCGTGTACTAGTGTACACACGTAAGAAGTGAAACTTCTTTATGGCCTTATTTTTCGAAAAATGATCTACATGCAACTTTCTAGAAATTGGTTAAATAAAGTTAAATTAGATAAAGTTTAAACAAAAGGATTTTATTATCATAGACATGAATACAAATAATACAATTATTTCACTTTACCTTTTTACTACTTCGTCTAAACCAACCGTGGTAGGGGCAAGAAAAAGATGGCGCGTAACGGAAAAATGTGACGCGTAACCGAAAAATGTGACGGTAAATTTTTTTCCAACGCCGATAAAGAAGTTTCACTTCAAAAAAAATGTTTACATATCTATAAAAACCGGCCAAGTGCGAGTCGGACTCGCGCACGAAGGGTTCCGTACCATCATCTATAAAAACAGCAAAAATATCACGTTTTTTGTATGGGAGCCCCCCTTAAATATCTGTTTTATTTTAATTTAATAATTTATTTTTAAAGTGAATATATAACTAAATATTCTGTGAATATTTCAAGCGTCTACCTGTTGCCGTTATCAATATAGAGCAAAAAAGAGCAAAAAAATCACGTTTGTTGTATGGGAGCCCCTTAAATATTTATTTTATTCAGTTTTTTAGTATTTGTTGTTATAGCGGCAACAGATATACATCATCTGTGAAAATTTCAACTGTCTAACTATCACGGTTCATGAGATACAGCCTGGTGACAGACGGCGGCGGAGCCTTAGTAATAGGGTTCCCGTTTTACCCTTTGGGTATGGAACCCTAAAAATGGCGAAGTTGTATGCGTTTAAAAGTCTATCCTAGCCAGACCGACGTCACACCACTTGAATGCCATAGTAACTTCGCGCCATTCAGTACAATGATCGTAATATCCACTTTATTTCTTACTAGCTTCTGCCCACGACTTCGTTCGCGTAGAAGTCGTAAGACAGCACAATATACTAAAATAATAGCTACATTTCCCGACCTAATAGCGCGGGCGGGAAAACTCCATTTTTGCTTAGCGGTTTTTTTGTTGTTTTTTTCGGCTTTCGTTCTTTTTGCTCGGCTCCTAAGAGTCATAGTGCGATGTTAAATAGCCTACAACCTTCCTCAAAAATTGGCCTTTCTAGCAATATAATAATATAAATAATAATCGTAAAGCCGCCCGCAGCTTGACGATTGCGGAAATCTTCCTTCTTACGCGAAACCGACCGCGAGTATCCTACCGACGACTGCGCCAATTAAGTTCGGTTGCAATCGAGGCTGCAAGAAAACCGATATGATTTTCTTAAAGAACTTAATTAATATAATTATTACAATTAGCTCGGTAAAACCAAGATGCGCGACAATTCTTCGATTTGAGAAACATGAGTGATTCCTGAATACACCAAATCAATGTAAATCATCACTGGCACTGCACAAACTTCGGTCCCACGCCATCGGATTGCTGAGAAGGCGAATCTCACGGTGCACAGCACAATGCGATGTTAGTCATTGTCTTAGGAATTTAGGGTTCCGCAAGTGGCAACAAAACATGTGTGTACATAAACAGAACTGTTAAATAAATAAATTAAATAAATGGTGTGCTGGTGCCTACGTTTACGTATGGAAGTGAATATTAAGTGTGGCAAAAGAGTCATGAAGTACAATAAACGCTCTGAAAATGTGTTCCTTGCGAATCATGGTGCGTTGTAACAATGATTTATAGGCTGAGGAATGATGTGAAAAGGTTAAAAGATGTTGTGACAAACATTTAAAAGAGTATGCTTGGATGACACCTTTCTTAATCATGCTGTATTAATCGATGTTTTCATCTTATAAGCTTTATCCATTACAGTTACCTATGTCTTGCAACTGTTCTGCTGATGATACTAATAGAATTTGATTCTCTGTGTAGAGAAGGCATTTTACTCAGGGACCGTACAACCGCTGTTAAGGGTTAAGTCTTTCGACCTTTATCATGATGTAACCCATTGAATGGGTTTTATACTAGAAACCTAATGAAAGGGTTACATAATAACCCATTGAATGGGTTTTATACTTGAAACCCAGTGAAAGGGTTACTTGATAACCCATTCAATGGGTTACTTGATAACCCATTCAATGGGTTACTTGATAACCCATTCAATGGGTTCTATACTTACTTGAAACCCAGTGACATGAAAAAATTATAATATTATGTTCTTTCGATATCCGCCCAGCACGTGTAGCATGACCAATTATATCTCTATTCTACCCAGGGACCATTTTGGTTACCATTTTAGAAAAACCCTATCGAAAAGCCTTTCAATGGAACGGGTTTTCGATAGGGTTTTTCTAAGCAGTTAATCAAAAACCCATACGGTGTGGGTAATTTTGAATGGCTTAAAGTAAGCCGTTAAAAAGGGTTACCCATACCGTATGGGTTTTTATCGAAAACCCTTTCAACGGGTAACCAAAATTTAATTAAAGCCGTTCAAAAGGGTTACCCATATCGTATGGGTTTTGTTTAACCGCTTAGAAAAACCCTATCGAAAACCCTTTCAATGGGTAACCAAAATGGTCCATGCATTTGACAGATAGTTCATTCTTCCTCAATCCGCGCTCTTTCAAATTTGTCAGACAACTATCCAAGTACGAGTTGAACAGCCACGGTCTTACACCTCTTGAGATGCAAAACCTGTCGTGTATATTTTATTATTGTTTACTATTGATGGTTTGGATTTAAATGAATAAAGCCAGCCTTGACTTGTGCAGAGTGCGTGCACAGCCCTGGAGCTAGCGTGGCGCGTGTCCCGCTGCGGCTGGGGCAGCGTGTGGGCCGCCAGCGTGGCGTGCGCCGCCGCCGCCGCGCTGCACACGCGCGCGCCCGCCGCCGCGCTGCTGGACGCGCACGCCGCGCACACGCACGCGCCGCCCGCGCACGACCGCACGGTGCGTATGTACACTACAGTAGCCAGCGCCGCGCGCGTCCCGCTGCGGCTGGGGCAGCGTGTGGGCCGCCAGCGTGGCGTGCGCCGCCGCCGCCGCGCTGCACACGCGCGCGCCCGCCGCCGCGCTGCTGGACGCGCACGCCGCGCACACGCACGCGCCGCCCGCGCACGACCGCACGGTGCGTATGTACACTACAGTAGCCAGCGCCGCGCGCGTCCCGCTGCGGCTGGGGCAGCGTGTGGGCCGCCAGCGTGGCGTGCGCCGCCGCCGCCGCGCTGCACACGCGCGCGCCCGCCGCCGCGCTGCTGGACGCGCACGCCGCGCACACGCACGCGCCGCCCGCGCACGACCGCACGGTGCGTATGTACACTACAGTAGCCAGCGCCGCGCGCGTCCCGCTGCGGCTGGGGCAGCGTGTGGGCCGCCAGCGTGGCGTGCGCCGCCGCCGCCGCGCTGCACACGCGCGCGCCCGCCGCCGCGCTGCTGGACGCGCACGCCGCGCACACGCACGCGCCGCCCGCGCACGACCGCACGGTGCGTATGTACACTACAGTAGCCAGCGCCGCGCGCGTCCCGCTGCGGCTGGGGCAGCGTGTGGGCCGCCAGCGTGGCGTGCGCCGCCGCCGCCGCGCTGCACACGCGCGCGCCCGCCGCCGCGCTGCTGGACGCGCACGCCGCGCACACGCACGCGCCGCCCGCGCACGACCGCACGGTGCGTATGTACACTACAGTAGCCAGCGCCGCGCGCGTCCCGCTGCGGCTGGGGCAGCGTGTGGGCCGCCAGCGTGGCGTGCGCCGCCGCCGCCGCGCTGCACACGCGCGCGCCCGCCGCCGCGCTGCTGGACGCGCACGCCGCGCACACGCACGCGCCGCCCGCGCACGACCGCACGGTGCGTATGTACACTACAGTAGCCAGCGCCGCGCGCGTCCCGCTGCGGCTGGGGCAGCGTGTGGGCCGCCAGCGTGGCGTGCGCCGCCGCCGCCGCGCTGCACACGCGCGCGCCCGCCGCCGCGCTGCTGGACGCGCACGCCGCGCACACGCACGCGCCGCCCGCGCACGACCGCACGGTGCGTATGTACACTACAGTAGCCAGCGCCGCGCGCGTCCCGCTGCGGCTGGGGCAGCGTGTGGGCCGCCAGCGTGGCGTGCGCCGCCGCCGCCGCGCTGCACACGCGCGCGCCCGCCGCCGCGCTGCTGGACGCGCACGCCGCGCACACGCACGCGCCGCCCGCGCACGACCGCACGGTGCGTATGTACACTACAGTAGCCAGCGCCGCGCGCGTCCCGCTGCGGCTGGGGCAGCGTGTGGGCCGCCAGCGTGGCGTGCGCCGCCGCCGCCGCGCTGCACACGCGCGCGCCCGCCGCCGCGCTGCTGGACGCGCACGCCGCGCACACGCACGCGCCGCCCGCGCACGACCGCACGGTGCGTATGTACACTACAGTAGCCAGCGCCGCGCGCGTCCCGCTGCGGCTGGGGCAGCGTGTGGGCCGCCAGCGTGGCGTGCGCCGCCGCCGCCGCGCTGCACACGCGCGCGCCCGCCGCCGCGCTGCTGGACGCGCACGCCGCGCACACGCACGCGCCGCCCGCGCACGACCGCACGGTGCGTATGTACACTACAGTAGCCAGCGCCGCGCGCGTCCCGCTGCGGCTGGGGCAGCGTGTGGGCCGCCAGCGTGGCGTGCGCCGCCGCCGCCGCGCTGCACACGCGCGCGCCCGCCGCCGCGCTGCTGGACGCGCACGCCGCGCACACGCACGCGCCGCCCGCGCACGACCGCACGGTGCGTATGTACACTACAGTAGCCAGCGCCGCGCGCGTCCCGCTGCGGCTGGGGCAGCGTGTGGGCCGCCAGCGTGGCGTGCGCCGCCGCCGCCGCGCTGCACACGCGCGCGCCCGCCGCCGCGCTGCTGGACGCGCACGCCGCGCACACGCACGCGCCGCCCGCGCACGACCGCACGGTGCGTATGTACACTACAGTAGCCAGCGCCGCGCGCGTCCCGCTGCGGCTGGGGCAGCGTGTGGGCCGCCAGCGTGGCGTGCGCCGCCGCCGCCGCGCTGCACACGCGCGCGCCCGCCGCCGCGCTGCTGGACGCGCACGCCGCGCACACGCACGCGCCGCCCGCGCACGACCGCACGGTGCGTATGTACACTACAGTAGCCAGCGCCGCGCGGGTCCCGCTGTGTGTCTTGTAATGTTTTATTTCCACAGGAACCCGTGCTTATAAGAAATACACGTTTCAGCTGATGATGAAATTTAAATCTAAAAATACTTGTAGGGTGTCCGCGTGACACTAGAGAAGGACGTGTGCCTGCCGCTGTACCGGCGCTGGTCGCTGGAGGCGGCGCTGTGCCACGCGCCGGCGCTGGCGCCCGCGCTGCGCCTGCACACGCTGGCCGGCCACGCGCGCCTGAGGCAGCTGCTGGCTGACACTGGGTATGTACAACGTTACAGACGACATTTGACATTAAACTTCATTAAAATAATTCATCATTTACTCGAAACTCCATACAAACAGGACGAAGTTAATTTAGTAGTAACGCGACCAACGCGCAGAACTCCTATTTCTCTACATACCTTATAATAATCTAAATAAAACTCGTTTTTCGTTTCTGTTTATGTGACCGCGTTGTTCTTTTAAACTACACAACAGATTTTGATGACTTTTTTACCATAATTTAGAGAATTTATTCCGAAATATTTTTGCCTTAAAATCCGTGGGAAGCAGGGGCGGGTCGCTCGCTAGTCTGTTTTAGTTGTAAGTTTTTATTTATTTTATACAACCGGAATAGCCTCAATCAACCAATTGAATAAATTAAACAGTGGAGATGTTTTAAGTCGAATTATTAAGAGGAGGCTCCCTAGTTTTATGTTAATATGCATGGATATTCTGAAACAGGCACACATACAAGCAAAATTGAACTTTAGTATATGATTTATTGGATCTTTTTCTTTCCATGTTGAAGACACAATTCATTATTTATTCGAAAATCATGTGTCTTTTTTAAGGTTATTATAAAAAAACAAACAAGATGGTTTGCCTTTTATGTCTAAAATAAATATTCACACCAAGAAAATATAGTTTATTATCCAGCCACTAGATATTTTTTCTCTGAAGATCTCTGGGGCATGTCTGTAAAAGTTTGTAGATCTTTCATCGAAACCATTGCGCCCTATTTAGGTTTCATATTTAACACCAGTGTGGACCAAGGAGTCTTTCCGGATCTCATGAAGCACAGTAAAGTAGTTCCTTTGTTCAAATCCGGAGATAGTAAAGAACCCAACAATTATAGGCCCGTGTCAATTCTGCCAGTTCTCAGTAAGGTGTTTGAAAAGTTGATGCTCAATCAAATGTTACGTCACTTCAATAAAAAATCCTTCTTTCATAAACAACAGTACGGTTTCACTAAAGGTCGTTGTACCGCTGACGCCGGTGTCCCCCTAATAAAGAACATTTTTAACGCCTGGGAGGAAGCACAAGATGCCATTGGAATATTTTTGTGACCTCTCTAAGGCTTTCGATTGCGTTAACCATGAGACACTTCTGCTGAAACTAGATTACTATGGGATTAGGAATACAGCTCCTGATTTACTTAGATCATACCTGAAAGATAGAAAGGTTAAAGTTCAAGTAAACGGCGTGAACTCATTGGGGTCTGAAATGGCGTTCCTCAGGGTTCGATATTGGGTCCATTCCTCTTTTTAGTTTACATTAACGATTTACCCCAATTACTTCAAAATCAACCAAAGATGGTTTTATTTGCAGATGACACGTCATTGATCCTTAAAATAGACCGACGGTCTCAAAACCTTGACGACGTGAATAATTCTATTCTTCAGGTCCAAGATTGGTTTACGGTAAATAATTTGGTTCTAAATGAAAAAAAAACCAAATGCATTAGATTTAAACTACCTAATGTTAGAAGTAGCGAATGTGATATCATATTGAATGGAGAAAAACTGGAATGTATTAATCAAACGGTTTTCCTAGGAATCACTCTAGACCAGAAACTACAATGGGGACCACATATAACATCTCTTGCGGGGCTGTTAAGCTCGACCGCTTATGCTGTTAGGAAGATAAGACAGTTAACAGATGTAGAAACCGCGCGTTTGGTCTATTTTAGCTACTTCCACAGCATTATGTTGTACGGTATTTTATTGTGGGGTCGGGCTGCTGACATTGAATCCATCTTTATTTTGCAAAAGAGAGCTGTCAGAGCCATTTATAATCTACGTCGCCGAGAATCTCTTAGGGAACTCTTTAAAAGGATTAATATTATGACGGTACCTTGCCAATTCATTTATGAAAATATTATGTATGTAAGAAAAAACCTACATCTTTTCAAAAAAATAAGTGATAGACATAATTTCAATACTAGAAATAAAGATAAAATAGATCAGCCATGTTTCAGATTATCTAAAGTACATACATCTTTTATGGGGTACTGGGTTAAATGTTACAACAAAATACCTTGTGATATATTGCATTTTCTAGATCAATTATTACTTTAGTTATATAAGAAATAAGAATTGAGACTTACGCTATTTAGTTTCGTGCTCGAACACGATCAAAGAGCGCACGCGATATTTAACTATATTACTGATGTGTTAGCGTTTAGCACATAACGGAGTGGCGGGGAGCAAGGGGCGGAGCTTGCGTTCGAAATTTGATTTAGACTGCCTGCTCTCAACTCACTGGAGCAATCTGAACCTGACATGTGCTAGCTGACACTGTGTGTAATAAAATGGTAATATTTATTGTATTCTAGGCATTTACACTTATTATTATACATTTATTTTACACTTATATAAGTCTATTGCATATATAAATAAATATTTAAAAAATAAAAAGATTGCAGATAAAGCAATGGCAATCTTGTCATTTGGTTTAAATTGGTTTTTATTTTTATTATTTTAGTAATATTTTATATAGATTCTTTTTTAGGGTTCAAAATCAAAAAATCATTTTTTTTATTTCACATAAACCTACATGGGCACTTATGAAACGTCAGAAATACTTCATTCTAGATGTTAGTAAACAAAATAACTTATTTTCTATGTTAGTACTTAAATTCTAATACCGACAGCGTCGTGCTTATTAAATGCCTCATTATGGGGCTTTCGTCAGGCCCATCAGCAATAACTTTCAGGAGGCTGTTGCTACTGTCCCGTAATCTGCTGAGAAGAGATGCATTCTTTTTGCGCACTAAAGCTGAGAAGCTATCTACTCCGGCTCGAGCAAACATTGCAGATGCACTGCAATAACGTGGCAGCTGCAACAGCGCCCTAAAAGCGTTATTATATTGAACACGCAATGCATTGGCAGCACGTTTAGAACAGCTGATCCATAGAGCGCTTGAGTACAGGGATGTGCAAGTATGCTTTAAAAACCGTGATTTTGACCGCATCTGTACATCGCGCGAACCTACGGGCCAGCATATTCGCCCGCACCGCCAATGCCATGCGTTCCCGCTTAACATCGGCATCGTCTCTAAGGTCGTCAGCAACGACATGTCCAAGGTATTTGAATTGGTGTACCAGACGAATCGAGAAGTCGTTAATTTTAACTGGTGGTACATTTTCTGGACACTTCTTACCAACAGCCTTAAAGACCATGAGTTCCGATTTATTTACATTATAAAGTAACCCATGGCTGGCAGCGTAGTCCTCACATATTTTAACCAATTTTCTGATTACACTGACCGAGGGAGCCAGCAGGACCATATCATCGGCATAGTTTATGTTGTTCACACACAACCCGTCAACATAGCAACCCACATTTTCACGTTTACTACGTGTATTTATATTATGGAAATCGCTTCTTATTTTGAAAAGTCCTAAGTTTTTGCGAACGTATAAAATACTCTCTAAGATATAAAGGGAAGGCAGAGTTAGTACATCAATTTCTTTGAATTTGTTACTAAGGGACTCACGAGGACCCATTCCATAGATCGCGCGGATTGCCCTCTTTTGTAAAATAAAAATTGAATCTACGTCAGCAGCCGATCCCCACAGAAGAATGCCATATGACATAATACTGTGGAAATAAGCAAAGTACACTAACCTAGCTGTGGCTATATCAGTTAACTGCCTTATTTTTCTGACTGCATATGCAGCTGAACTTAATCTACTTGAAAGAGCTCTAATGTGGGCACCCCATTGTAATTTTGAATCCAAAGTAATTCCTAGAAATACAGGTTCCGTAATAACATCTAGTTTCTTGCCGTCAAGTTTTAAATTTAGACTCACTTGGGGTGCATTTGGTAATGAAAACTTAAGACATTTTGTTTTGTTCGCATTAAGTTAAAGATTATTAGCTGCGAACCATTTTGAAAGAACAGCCAGACTATCGTTGACATGTAAGACATCCGTATCTTTTCTATCTATTTTAAAAATAAGGAAAGTGTCATCAGCGAATAGAATTATATTCGATAAGTTAGCCATCATGTAAGGCAGATCATTAATATAAACTAGAAATAGGAAAGGGCCAAGAATTGAACCTTGAGGGACGCCCATCTTTAGTAGAGACCCCAAGGACGTTGCCCCGTTATAGGTAATAGGTAATACGGGCTGGTGTCCGCAACTCCACGTCAATGCGCGTATTTTGCGTACGGGTGGGAAAATCGATTATTCGATCCACCCCAGCTCCTCAAGGAAGGCCAGCAACGCCTTGGTGTTACTGACAATCTCACGTAGGATACCTGGGTTACCGAAGTACTTTGCCCTGTATGTAGCGATCACAGGGCAGTTTAACAGCACATGAGCCGCTGTCTCGTCGTCCTCCATGCAGGCCCTGCACAGCGGACTGTCTGTGACTCCTATGACAAAGAGGTGTTTATTAAATGACCCATGGCCAGTTATAGCGGCTATAACTGTGCGCAGCTGTTGTTTAGTTAGTTGTAGAACCCGTTTCGTGAGGCGGCCGTCGATAGTAGGGAGTGCCTCCTTCGCCTGCCTGCACTCACTTAGGTCCAACCATAGTTTGTGATGTTGGTCCCTGGTTCGTTTCCTTACCAGAGTGCGTAGATAACCGAAGGGGAGTGGCGCGATGGGTTCGGGTCCCACTGGCGCCATGCTAGACCCCCTTCTTGCGAGTTCGTCGGCTGCATCGTTACCTAGCGAACCGCTGTGTCCTTTGATCCATTGAATGGTTATATTATTGAGGCAACCCACCTGGTTGAGGCGCTGGTGGCACTCGTATATCAGCCCAGAGTCAACTGTATGACTATTTAGCGCTTGCAAAACAGCCATGCTGTCTGAGAGTATGCGTATCGAGTGGTCCTTAACTTTCCTGGCCATGATCGCTGAAGCGGCAAGAGAAATGCCCATGCATTCGGCCTGGAACACTGTGTTATGGACTCCCAATGGTGTGGCTATGTGTATATTGAAGTCATCCGAGAAGATTCCAGCACCTGTGCCACTACCTGTTTTCGATCCATCCGTGAAGATGCGCAGCTCTGCGGGGCGTTGCCCCGTTAACGTTTACTTTTTGCTGCCTGTTTGATAGATAGGAAAAAACAAGATCAGCAGCTTGTCCACAAATTCCGTAGTGGTGTAATTTACAGATTAGTGTATTATGGTCAACGCAGTCAACCGCTTTTGAGAGGTCACAGAAAATGCCAATGGCATCCTGGGATTTCTCCCAGGATTCCAAAATGTGACTGATGAGTTTCACTCCTGCGTCAGTCGTCGTCCTACCTTTCGTGAAACCAAACTGGCGACTATGTAAAATCCCATTTGAATTAAAATGTGACAACATCTGGTCTAGCATTATTTTTTCGTATATTTTACTCAATGCTGGTAGCACAGATATAGGCCTGTAATTAGAGGGATCACTCTTACTACCCGATTGGAAAATTGGTACTACTTTACTATGTTTAATTAAATCAGGAAACGTACCGCTGTCTAAACATTGATTAAATATGCCTGTCAATTATATCTCCAAGAACATTAACGGAAATTCCCCATAAGTCTTCAGTGTTCTTTATGTTAAGAACTTAAGCCTTTTGAATGCTTTTTTAATAGTGACAACAGAAATGGGCTTGAATTCGAAACTTGGAATGTCTTCAGAGAAGTTTTCTTTGAGAAGAGATTCAGCTAATACGGATGATGAGAAGAGAGATTTCTTAACCTCTATTGGGATGTTGGTAAATAAGTTTTCTAGTGTCTCAGCAACTTTGAACTTATCTGAAATGATTTCATTATTAATTTTTAAAGACAATTCATTCTGATCTCGCCGTTTTGTGTTTCCAGTTTCTTTGTTAATTACCTGCCACACAGCTTTTATTTTATTATTAGAAATACTAACTTTGTTACTTATTAATTTAGATTTAGCTTGAGCGCAGACTCTTTTAAATATCTTAGAATAGTTTCTGACATAATTATGAAGGATTTGATCAGAAGTCAATGATTTCTCGTAGTACAAATTATATAAAACATCTCTGCTTTTTCTAATACCAGCAGTGGCCCATTCACTAAATTTTGGTTTAGTATTGATTGTAACTTTTTTTACAGGACATGCTTTGTTGAACTCTGGCATACTGTAGAAAATAAAGTACCGTAGTTTATATTGGGGTCTTGTGAATCAAAACTAGCTGTTGATAGATTGCTAAGAACATTATTATTGAACATTTTCAATTGAGAGAAAGATTGATGATTGGAACGCGACTAACGAAAGGTATTTATAAAGCAGAGGAGAGTGGAAACGCCGGGCGGGGACGCCCTAGGAGGACATATAGTGACCAAATTGGTGATGTTCTTCAGAAAGGTCAGGTGCGTAGTACTCGCAATCGGCGTGCGTGTATGACCAGACGTATGAACGTAGGCGAAGCAAAAGGAGTATGTAAGGAGCGTAGCAGGTGGCGTTCTATGGTTTCTGCCTACCCCCATGGGAAGAAGGCGTGAGTTTATGTGTGTGTGTGTATATGTATTTTCAATTTATTTTTTGTGATAGGTCTTAATTCAATGATTTTATCTACTATCTTTTTATCTAAGTCAAATGATACAAGTTGCCCCGTATCATCTGACCTGACGCCACTAATTAAGGACGAGTCTTTTATTTTACAATTAGTAAATACGCTGTTATTCTAGTTGCTTACAAGCTTACATTTATCTGGTGAATTAACTAATAAATCAATATTTAGGTCACCACAAACAAAAACGAATTTATTCTCTTTAAAAATTTTGCTTAATATTTATTCCATAATTATTAAAAATGATGACAAGTTTGATGCTGGGGGTCTATAAACACTTAAGAAAGTATGGCCTTCAACCTCTGCACTTGCTACCTTACATAAGCGATCAACAGAGCAAGCAGTGATACGAGGGCTGCACTCAAAGTATCGGGAATGGAATATTTCCACTGTTCCTGTCATATTAAAATCTTTTTAATTGAAAACTCCTTGGGTTTAAAAATCGAATACCATTTATTTATTTAAAAAAAGATTCTCGGTCTTGTCACAAGGTTTTGTCAAACTTGTTTAGTCGTTGAGAAAATGGAATTGACTCGAGAAAATTCAAGAGCGATGATTTATTATGACTTTCGAACTGGTTCAATACAAAAACAGTGTGTTGACCGGATGATTTCTGCATTTGGTGATGAAGCCCCATCCAAAACCACAATTTATCGCTGGTTTGCTGAATTTCAACGTGGACGTGTCAAGCTCAGTGATGATCCCCGTCAAGGTCGTCCAAAAACTGCAGTCACCCAAGAAAACGTTGATGCTGTGCGTAAGCTGATTGAGGAAGATCGACATGTGACATACCGCGAAATTCAGGCAACTTTAGACATTGGCATGAGTCAAATACAAATAATCTTGCATGAACAATTAGGTGTAAAAAAGTTGTTTTCCCGATGGATAACGCATTCGCTCTGTGAAGAGCAAAAAGCGGCTCGCGTTACTTGGTGCGTCAGAACTCTCGAAAGATTCCACGCAGGATCCTCAAATGCTGTATACAACATTGTATCAGGTGACCATAGACTTATAAAAAAAGTCAGACGGAACTCCCGCTAAGACAAAACTGTGTCCCGTAATTGCGACGACAGTCTTAAGTGTGAGTGAATTTAGGGTTGTCATGATAGCCAAAATTACCCACTTAATATTGTTTTAATTTAAGAAAATACAGGTCGGCAGACAAATTTGAGGTACTGCATATGTACTCGTAACAACACGCCGGAGTCCTCCTTTAGTTGTATAAAAGTCATTCGTTTCAAAATGTAAACTGCAAATGACACTGTATTTGGTTTCAATCCAATCATTTCGCCAAACTTCATTTACTTTAGGAAATCTAGTAGAAAGAATATTTAACAACTAGTAATAATAAAATTAACCTAAATAAATTGAATTGATTTAAAAATATATTAATTTCCCATATATTTATGGTAATTTGCACACGTGAATATTGGCAACACTGGCCTTGTGATGAATTATTTTGTTCTGGTGAATAAATATTGATTGTAATCTATAAAATCGGGAACTAAGTTGTTGAATTATTCATTTACCTATGAAACGTGATTCCTGTATTTTTTTTCTTCCGATCGCTACGGTTTTTGCAACATTTCAACACACAAGACATGCTTTATTTCAATACTTTTTTTTGCCGCGTAAACGTTTCGACTGTGTTGACGTTTGCACGCGTAATGGGTGAGTATGCTGTGAATGTGTGCGTGGGGGCCTGTACGTACAGCGAGCTGGCTGACTCTGCGTGACACAGTTTTCTGTTAGCGAGAATCCGTCCGAGTTTTTTATACGTCCATGCAGGTGACGAATCCTGGATATACGCGTACGAACACGAAACAAAAAACCAGTCACGAGTTTGAGTGTTCGAAAATGAGTTTAAGCCAACAAAAATTGTTCGTTCACGGAGTGTTGCAAAAAAAATGGTGGCCACGTTTGTCTCCAAAACCGGCCATGTTACGACTATTCCTCTTGAGGGACAAAGAACGGTTAATGCAGAATGGTATGCTAGCATTTGTTTGCCACAGGTCGTTTCTGAACTCCGTAAAGAGAACTGCAACCGCCGCATCATCCTCCATCACGACAATGCGAGTTCTCACACCGCGCACAGAACAAAAGAGTTTTTAGAGCAAGAAAACATACAATTATTAGACCATCCGCCGTACAGCCCCGACCTAAGCCCTAATGATTTCTATACTTTCCCTAAAATAAAGAATAAATTGCGTGGACAGAGATTTTCATCACCTGAAGAAGCTGTGGACGCCTACAAAACGGCCATTTTGGAGACCCCAACTTCCGAATGGAATGGTTGCTTCAATGATTGGTTCCATCGTATGGAAAAATGTGTCAAATTTCGCGGAGAATACTTCGAAAAGCAATAAATACATTTTTAAATAGTAATGTTGTGTCACTTCCTTGATTCCCCAAATTTTCAGTGCCGCCCTCCTATCCTTCGTTTCCTTATGTTTGAAACAACTATTACATAATATCAAGGTACCACCCCCGTTGAGGACCTGTTGCACGCACTGGCAACTGAAAAATTATTTACATTGAACAACATCCTATCCGGTCTTAACCAGGTTTCATAAAAACCTAAGATATCCAAATGATATTTATCTATTAACAATTCCACGTCTAGGATTTTGCCAGAGAAGCGATTTATACTTTGGTGATATAGTAAAATATTCTTATTATGCTTCTCTTCTGTCGAGTCTAAAAGTTTAAAGAATCTATTACAGTATTATTAGAAAAACTAGATAATACTGTTTCGTCACTTAACCTACTCTCAGTTAAATTATCAATAACTGCGCGTATATTGTAAGCTAACAGAGTAGCCAATACATGTTGACTTTTCTTGGGAAGAAACATATGTTCCCCAATTAAAACAAAATCTCTAACAAAATTGTTAGTATCAAAATACAATAAACGGTCACTATGACGACATGTCAAAATATGCATTAGGTTGTTTAAACTATGAATATAATTGTTTTCTTCTACATGCAAATGATTTGAATATGGTAATGCGCATAATATTAATTAACCTAATTTTAATTTAAGTAGGGTGTCGACACCATTAACTATGTCCCATTTATTTAAGCTCAGATTGTTTCCAATTAAAAGAACTACTTACAGTACATTCATTTGTGTGTGTTTTACGAGTATTTTATGAACAAGCTCATTAAAATGCAGATTATGGTAACAACAGTTAACTATAGTATGTTTAGAGCGATTATTTAATAAAGATCCAAAACCTGCTCCTAATCTATCTGAATAGACCAAAACATTACTTTGAGTGGGGTTTACAGTTCCTCACCCAAAGGGAAAACGGGAACCCTATTAGTAAGGCTCCGCCGTCTGTCTGTCCGTCTGTCACCAGGCTGTATCTCATGAACCGTGATAGTTAGACAGTTGAAATTTTTACAGATGATGTATTTCAGTTGCCGCTATAACAACAAATACTAAAAAACAGAATAAAATAAATATTGAAGGGGGCTCCCATACAACAAAACTGATTTTCTTGCTCGTTTTTGCTCGATATTGATAACGGCAACAGGTAAACGCTTGAAATATTCACAGAATATTTAGTTATATATTCAGTTTAAAAATAAATAATTAAATTAAAATAAAACAAATATTTAAGGGGGGCTCCCATACAACAAACGTGATTTTTGTTGCCATTTTTATAGTTAATGGTACGGAACCCTTCGTGCGCGAGTCCGTCTCGCACTTGGCCGGATTTTAGTTTATGAATGTGAGAACGTTGTATGCTTAATAGACTGTAGCTTTGTAAACCATTTTCTATTTTGTTTTGAACTTGTTGACGGTCACCTACACTGTCCTCCCATACCTATTAACACTGTAACTTAAGAACATTTTAAAAGCCCTTTCTTTTAATAAGAGTTACCGTGTAGTTTTTTGCCGGCTCTTCTCCATAGGAAACAATCAATTGGAACCGTGCACCTAGCTTCTGACGTTTCATAAGTGCTTATGTAGGTTTATGAAACAAAATATTTTGATTGATTGATTTATTGAACTAAACGATCACCATTACAATAAATACGAGCATTTTATTACACAAAGTGACAGCTAGCACGTGTCAGATTACTCCCAGTGAATTAATAATTCTACTTTAAATATTTACATTACATCACGCCTGTACAACAGCTATGTTTAGGAAAAGCAGGACGGCATGCCTATTGTCAATAACCGGGCAGAAATCCTGGATCCGGCTACTCCTATGAAATCCCTGCTGGAAAAACCCAATAACACTTTGTCTAACCTGGGAATTGAACCCAGGATCCAATTTCTAGCAGTCGCGCTTGCGATTTCTAACGAGTTACATCATATAATAAATCGTAAACTGCACATTAAAGATATTTGCAAAAAAAAGCGCTGGAAGACGCGAGAAATATGTAACAGAACAAAAAAAAATCATTTGTAGAAATTTTTGTCGGTTTGTTTGTTCTTTATTTTGTGCGCGCATAACGTAAAAGCCACTCATTGGATTCAAAATCAAATTACTGAAAGATAAGAAGCTTTATTGTGTGTAACATTTAGCGTTTATTTCATCAATGTCGACCTACAGAATTAAAATATATTGATTAAAAAAAAATGTTAGATACCTTAAAACGCCAAATTTTTTGTCATACTTTTTATATTATCCTACTAATACACTACCAGACACAGGATTCGAACCCAGGACCTCATGCTCAACAGTAACTTGCGACCACTAGACCAACGAGACCGATTTCTATAAAAATGTGGCTGTTATTTTAGTATGTGATCTCACGACTTCCACGCGGACGAAGTCTAAGTAAATGTGGCTGTTATTTTAGTATGTGATCTTATGACTTCCACGCGGACGAAGTCTAAGTAAATGTGGCTGTTATTTTAGTATGTGATCTTACGACTTCCACGCGGACGAAGTCTAAGTAAATGTGGCTGTTATTTTAGTATGTGATCTTACGACTTCCACGCGGACGAAGTCTAAGTAAATGTGGCTGTTATTTTAGTATGTGATCTTACGACTTCCACGCGGACGAAGTCTAAGTAAATGTGGCTGTTATTTTAGTATGTGATCTTACGACTTCCACGCGGACGAAGTCTAAGTAAATGTGGCTGTTATTTTAGTATGTGATCTTACGACTTCCACGCGGACGAAGTCTAAGTAAATGTGGCTGTTATTTTAGTATGTGATCTTACGACTTCCACGCGGACGAAGTCTAAGTAAATGTGGCTGTTATTTTAGTATGTGATCTTACGACTTCCACGCGGACGAAGTCTAAGTAAGAAGCTAGGGCCTACTAATATTATTTAAACGAGACGTTGTGCACAATTTCTGAGCAGTAAACCTGACAAGAAGTACTAGGTTTGCATGAATTCACGGTAGTATTTAAATCTTTAGTATTATATTTCTTATAGGATTTTGATGAAATTTGGCACACAGACAGTTTATAACCTGGATAAACACATAGGATACTTTGTGTCTCGGTACTACGTTTCTGTGGGTTAATTTAATTGCCGACCTCCACGCAGGCGAACCCGCTGGCAAAACTAGTAAATGATAATGAATCATTTATTTCAGGCGATACAGGCCCATAGATATAAACTTTATCCTAAACATACATATTTTTATTACAAAGGCTACGGGATCGATACGAACGATAAACCGTACCTTTGATATGTCACGTCCACTAAGGGAGTGTAACCTAGAGATAATAAATGTAACATACATAAACACAGAGGTCATATTTTGTCACCCAATTAATATTTTCGGGATCAATACACTGTGTTAAAAAAAATGCGAACTCTAATCGTGTCACGTATTACTTTAGGAGATAATCTTTAACCCCGGATCGTTTTTAGATAACTCAAGTTTACTACTTTTTTTAAATGTCCGACTATTTGCAGAGTTGTATTTTTTTTTTTACTTCTTGATCTATCATCATTCTCCTGCCCATATCTTAACTTATTTGCGGTCGACGCATGCATTTGTCTTCCATACTTCTCTATCTGGGTAGTCACTTCCTTTCTAGCCATGTCATCTTTCACATAGTCCATCCATCGTTTCTTTGGTCTTACCCTACTCGTATAGCCATTCACATGCATACTCAAAACTTTCCTGACCTTGTTTCTTGATCTACAGGGTTAAATTCAATTAGCTAGCGTAACTCCGCAGACGGATGGGTATATCTAAACACGACAAAATAAAAATATTAATTAATGTTTTTTTTTTGGGTCAATGACCGCTGGTAGTTTTGTTACTTGAAGGTGTGAGTTCATAAAATCGGTTGTATCGTGTTGAGATATTTTTATTTATTTAATTACGGTACTCCAACGACTTGTTCACTAATAAATTTTTTGGGGTACTGTAACAATTAAACAAAATCTAGAATCTATCTACTTACAGGTGTGCACAGCATTTACATATTTCAAGTTTTATAATATTATTTAAAGTACATACAGGCTAATAAAAACAAAACTACATGAAATCAAATTTAAAAAACAAATAAAAAAAGAAATAACTAAATCTATTTTGTTGCTATACATAATAAATAATACAGTCAATGACAAATAATAAATAAGTAAGTAATAATATTAATACTTAATATAGATATTAACTGTGGCCACTGTGTGTAACAACTGTTTTTACAGTAATAATTGTTTTCAAGATATGGACATCCATCGCGTCTGTGAAGTTTACACAAACAGATTTAATAATTGTTTTCAAGATATGGACATCCATCGCGTCTGTGAAGTTTACACAAACAGATTTAATAATTGTTTTCAAGATATGGACATCCATCGCGTCTGTGAAGTTTACACAAACAGATTTAATAATTGTTTTCAAGATATGGACATCCATCGCATCTGTGAAGTTTACACAAACAGATTTAATAATTGTTTTCAAGATATGGACATCCATCGCGTCTGTGAAGTTTACACAAACAGATTTAATAATTGTTTTCAAGATATGGACATCCATCGCGTCTGTGAAGTTTACACAAACAGATTTAATAATTGTTTTCAAGATATGGACATCCATCGCGTCTGTGAAGTTTACACAAACAGATTTAATAATTGTTTTCAAGATATGGACATCCATCGCGTCTGTGAAGTTTACACAAACAGATTTAATAATTGTTTTCAAGATATGGACATCCATCGCGTCTGTGAAGTTTACACAAACAGATTTAATAATTGTTTTCAAGATATGGACATCCATCGCGTCTGTGAAGTTTACACAAACAGATTTAATAATTATTTTCAAGATATGGACATCCATCGCGTCTGCGAAGTTTACACAAACAGATTTAATAATTGTTTTCAAGATATGGACATCCATCGCGTCTGTGAAGTTTACACAAACAGATTTAATAATTGTTTTCAAGATATGGACATCCATCGCGTCTGTGAAGTTTACACAAACAGATTTAATAATTGTTTTCAAGATATGGACATCCATCGCATCTGTGAAGTTTACACAAACAGATTTAATAATTGTTTTCAAGATATGGACATCCATCGCGTCTGTGAAGTTTACACAAACAGATTTAATAATTGTTTTCAAGATATGGACATCCATCGCGTCTGTGAAGTTTACACAAACAGATTTAATAATTGTTTTCAAGATATGGACATCCATCGCGTCTGTGAAGTTTACACAAACAGATTTAATAATTGTTTTCAAGATATGGACATCCATCGCATCTGTGAAGTTTACACAAACAGATTTAATAATTGTTTTCAAGATATGGACATCCATCGCGTCTGTGAAGTTTACACAAACAGATTTAATAATTGTTTTCAAGATATGGACATCCATCGCGTCTGTGAAGTTTACACAAACAGATTTAATAATTGTTTTCAAGATATGGACATCCATCGCATCTGTGAAGTTTACACAAACAGATTTAAACTGATATTTTAAGTGACTACACTACTGGCTGATGACCCCAAAAAAAAATCAACTAATTTTTTTTTGATATTGACACTCACCACGTCTGAGGAGTTTCGCTAGCTAATTTAAGTTGAACCTGTATATCTATACATATTATAAAACAAAGTCGCTTTTCGTGTCTGCCTGTGTGACCACGTTGTTCTTCTAAACTACGCAACGGATTTTGATGTGGTTTTCACAATCATTTAGAGATTTGTTGCGGAAGGTTTATGTGTCACCATCCTTCTGCCCTTATCCTAATTTATTTGTGGTCGGAGCAACATGTCTTTTTAACACGCTTTTATTAGCTTCATACGTATGTTTGTATGTATGTATGTAACGGAAACTTTGAACTTGATTTTTGACCACTTCAAAACGTCAGATTAATTTAAAATTTTGCACTCTTATCAAGGACGTAAGACAATACAATAATTAAAAAAGTATTAAAAAAATTATGTTTTTTTTTTTTAAATACTAAAAATCACGTAATAGAAAAGCAAATTAAAAAAGTAGAAAATAAATAATAGCTTAAGAAACTAAAAACAAGCTTTAATAGAATACTAAACTAAAAAGTAGAAAATAATTTAATTCTTGCAAATATTTTATTGACAGATAAAATATCAAAGAAAATATCTTAAAAAGCACCCCACGCTTTTTTTATGATAAAATAATTTTCTTGTTAATCACTATTATTATTTAAATTATTTTCTACTTTTTAGTTTAGTTTTCTATTAAAGCGTGTTTTTAGTTTTTTAAACTATTATTTATTCTTTCATATCTGTCTATTAGTCTTCACCCCGGTGTATGTGTATAATTAGAGTTATACGCAGTTTTGTAAATTGGGTGAAAAAATTGCATTTCGCGATTTTAATTGATTATTAATGAATGCTCAATTATCTACAAGTTCATATAGTTTTTCTCAAATCAAGCTTTTTCAGAGCTTCAGCATTAAATGTCTGATAAAAAAAATGTGCCTGTTTTTGAATATGTTTTTAATCCTTATTATCAATTGACTATCCTAGATACCGAATCTAGTCTTAACTCAATGTCCCACTACTGGACCGTTTTTGGACGCCCACATATTAAACTTACATAATTATGCTGTTTGTGTATGTGAGATAACCTATACTCACACACTGACTTATTTTTTATTTTTTTTTAGAAAAACATACTTTTATAATGTTTGTAAATATGTGAACACCATGTATCTATCTAATAATTAAGTTATTTTTCTTTGCTTAGTTTTTAATTCGTTTTACCTATTATGGTATAGTAATTTTATTCTAGGTGCATCGTCTTCACATATAATCATATAATTAATGTAATCAAACAAAATATTGTAAAACATTTTTAAAAGAGTACCGGTGGAGTTTCTTGCCCATTCTTCTCCATACGAAACTACCTTTTGGAAGGGGCAACTAGAATCAATTCTATTTTTTTTGTAAATTTTGACGTTCAAAGGTGCCTCTTATGTGCCTATTAGAAATAAATGGTTTGACTATGACTTTGAGTTTAAATGTTTGTAAACGCACGGACCCACGATACAGGAGAACTCCTAGTGTGGGGCAACGTTTTTAAATAATAAAAAATATTAACGAAAATTTCAATGTATTGTCAAGTCGTACAAACCGAGCGAAGCCTGGGGCGCGTCGCTAGTGATAAATAATTATCTTTATTTTTTGTGTTTTTCTTTAAGAATACCTCTCCAGCAAGCTAGACAGGCCTTCCGCTCGATGGACGTGGAGCTCCGGCGGACCCTACTGACCGCCCTGGAGACCGCGGCGCCGAAGCACAAGCTGCCCAGCCCCACACACACCACGTTCTTGTTACAACGCGTGCACTCGCCCACGCTGGCTGCGATGGACGTCGTGTTCGCGATCATGGGGCTCGTGGAACATGTATGTAACGTATTAATGACATACAAATAAGCTGCCCACACATTAACAACAAAAGTTAACATAAAAAGCAATAAAATTTATTATTTCATTTTTATGACTATGTTTCATATTTTTTAAGCGACTTGTGTTTAATTAATAACTAGAGATCGGATATTCGGATGCATATTTAATCCTAAAGTACGTTTTTTTCCCGGCAAAGGATACAAAGTATGGAAACAGCTCCTTAAAATATATTTTTATTCCGGGATCGCGGGGTTTCATTAATAACAGTGTGTAGGTATACAATTTTGTATTCCTAAGTATAACAAATATTTCTTATCTATTTAGAACTAGGCAAGAATTTTGTGGAAAATATAACACGTTTAAAAAACACTATTAATATTTCTTCAAAACCTTTTATTCTAAAATGAAATATATTTATTCGGGGATACACAGTACAAAAGAGTAGTTCTTAAAAACTTGTCAGTCCTGGAAACCGACACTTTTTCCCGTACCGAAGAGCACTCCATACTAGTTAACTCTCAAACTTTAGGTGAATATGCATCCGAATATCCGATCTCTATTAATAACAGCCGAACGGGTCGATCAATCAGGTTAAGCTATGCTTGCCGCGGTTGGTCCGTGGAAGGGTGACCATTTTTACATACCGAATTACCGAGACCCCTCCGTGCCTCGGAAAGTACGTTAAGCAGTTGGTCATTCTTAGATCTTCCGACAGTCGTTACGGGTCATCAGACGCCCGAAACTCTGACAACCAGTCTTATCAAGGGATATCGTATTCCCCAGTAACTGGGTTATCGTATTCGCCAGTAACTGGGTTATCGTATTCCCCAGTAAATGGGTTGTGGAGGTCAGATAGGCAGTCGCTCCATGTAAAATACTGGTATTCAGCTGCATCCGGTTAGACTGGAAGCCGACCCCATCATTGTTGGGAATAGGCTAGGCAGATGATGCTAACTATGTTTATTTTGACTGCGCATGGAAACAAAATTTGCATACCTCTTATGGTGTACCTACCTTCTTTTGTAACATTCTACAAACGGGTGTTTGTTACAACTTGGTGAACCTATTAGTTAAATACAAACGAAAATCAATTAATCATCAACTACAGTCCACTGCTGACAAAGTCCTGCATTCTATTGCCTTCTACTTAAGGTTCTGTGGGCCGGGATGAAACCCCATGATATGCAACTCAGCCAAATAAATCGACAGGTCCAGAGCAGATAGTGGAAAAACTTGAATTTTATAGAATTTGCTCCAGACACACGTACAAAAGACAGAAAGTACTTTAACTTGCAGTTGGATACTTATACTGATGCTAACCATCAAAGTCAAAAGTCATTAGGTATTTATTTCAAACTAGCTGCGCCCCGCGGTTTCACCCGCGTAAGTCTCGATCCCGTGGGAATATCGGGATAAAAAGTAGCTTATTTATGTTAATCCAGGGTGTCAGCTACCTCCATACAAAATTGTATCAAAATTGGTCCAGCCGTTTGAGCGTGAAGAGGTAACAAACACGCACACTACACCCACATACGTGGTATAGTAATGTTATTCTAGGTGCATCGTCTTCACATATAATTATATAATTGATGTACCAATACCAAATATTGTAAAGCATTTTAAAAGAGTAACGGTGGAGTTTCTTGCCCATTCTTCTCCATACGGGCACCTTTGAACGTCAAAATATACAAATAAATAGAATTGATTCTAGTCGCCTCTGTCACTTTTTGTTCCAGGAATTGTTTCCAAAAGCGGAAGGTTTTCAGCATGCACTCGCAGCCCTAGACACGGAGAGCGGAGAGAACGAGAGCAGACGGCTGGGATGTCTGTCAGCACAGCGAGCTCTGGAGGCTGTGGCCAAGCTCGTGCATGCCACGCTCAGTGCGCGCAAGCTGCACCTCGCCGGGCCCTTCAGCTACTTCATAGTGCAGGAGGTGAATAGATATTTCAGCTAGGTACAGTCGGTGACCAGTATTACCTGACCCCTCTTACGTCGCGTAAATGCTGGTCACTGACTGTACTACAAAATCCGGACGATTCGGCAGTGCGCGTTGGCCATGCGCACTAAGGGGATTTGTACACCCATTTTATCATGGTAAGGAACCATCATAATAACAGGTGTGTAAATACCCTTAACGAAGCCAAGAGTCACTTGTTTTTCCCAGTATTATGTGATTTTCTGTACTGGACCATACCTGGGAACCTTCTGGTTACGGCTACGGCAAGGTTCCAATTATTTTTGACGGTGTTTTATTAAAATACAACAACAACACACATAACACAACATAAACATACAAAACAACACACACAACATAACAACATACAACATTTTTAATTTATAAAATTACGTAAAATACTTCCACGATCCTTGTACCGTTGCATGCACCCTACAAGCACAATGTGTTGCGCGCTACAAATTTTCACACCAAAAATAAAAGTCTATTTCCAGCAATTATTTTAGCTCAAAGTTACTTAGTTTGATATACAGAATGCGCAGATGACGGCTTCGTGGTGGGTTTTTTTACACTCTGCATAGAGGCCATAGTAACAAAATTTCGATCGACTATTTATAACTGTTCTAAAGAAATAGCATTGTGATAGAGAGATAGACATAACATCGTTTTTCATTGTACAAAGTAAATCCCACTATTATACAGGGTAAAATTAAATTAGCTAGCGAAACTGCAGCCGTGATGGGTATCGAAATCTAAACACGATAAATTCGAACGATTTTAAGGTTTTATTTTTGGGTCAATGACAGCTGTTTGTGTTGTTACTTGAAGCATGAGTTGAGATAATCTTTTTTCTTTTGTTTTATCGTGTTTAGGTACCAATACTAATCACTTCTGTGAAGTTTACACAAAAACACCTGATTTTTGATTACTGATTTAAACTGTTTATGATTACACTGCGGTCGATGATCCCACAAAAATCATTTTTTTTTTGTGTTATCATGTTTAGATATGGATACCCATCATGTCTGCGGAGTTTCGCTAGCTAATTTAACTTGACCCTGTGTATACTATAATTTTTTTGATAACCGACGAAAAACTTCTGTGCTAGAATTGTCGAATCGTCTAGAATCATGTTTCTGCCATCCTGTATAAAATATTAGTTGCGCCTCGCGGTTTTACCCGCGTAAGTTTCGATCCCGTAGGAATATTGGGATAAAAAGTATCATATGTCTTAATCCAGGTTATGGTCTACATATGTGCTAAATTTTATCTAAATTCGTTCTGCTGTTTTAGCGTGAAAGCGTAACAAACAAAGTCACTGTCGCATTTATAATATTATCCTAACTTCTTAATTATATAACTTTATAAATGTGACAGTAAGTTTGTTTGTTACGCATTCACGCTAAAACGGTTGAATGGATTTGAATGAAATTTGGCAAATGGGTAAACAATGGCTTGGGTTAGGGTATAGAATACTTTTTATCCAGGTAGTACGTTCCCGTGGGACAATTTCTGATCTCCCCGTGGGCAAAGCCGCGGGCACAAGTTAAGTTAGGATTATAAATGTGAAATTTTGGATGTTTGTTACTTAATCACGCAAAAATAGCTGAACGGATTTGAATGAAATTTGGCACACAGACAGTTTATAAACCTGGATAACACATGTAATACTTTTTATTGCGGTAGTACGTGGCTGTGCGATAATTTCTGACTTCAACGCGGGCGAAAAGCTTAGTAAATGAATATGGACGTACACTTAATTTTCGTAAGGGCACCCCGGAGGCCCGGCTGGTGGCGGGCCCGCTGTGGCTGGGCGTGGCGGCGCGCTGGGCGAGCGCGGCCGGCGCGGGCGCGCGCGCCGTGCTGGCCAGCGCGCCCGCGCAGCCCGCGCAGCCCGGCGCCTGTCTGCTGCTGGGCGTGCCGCCGCGCTACCAGCACGAGCCCAGGAAGTGAGTCGCTGCTAAATATTCTTTTCTAGATCTTATCGGGAGGGTCATATCGAAAATAACGATGCTTAAAAGAGACCTAATGTTTGTCGTAAAAATATCTGACGAAAATGTACACAAATGAAACACAAAAAGAACCTGTGGATACCAATTTATAGCACCACTTGCAGATTGCGAGCTTTAATTTGATTATTTGAATACTTAAACGCGAAATTCCAATTTAAACCACCTTTAAAATGTTTTACATTTCACAATAAGGTTAATTTTTTTAACCTCAATTTTCGTTGATGATATTTAAATTACAATTTAATGATGTTATTCGAACAATAATTAGTAGTGATATACAATACGATGATAAAGTTGAAACCTAAATACAGAAATCCTATTAGTGAATGATTGCGTAAAAAGTAACGCTCAACAGAGTTTGTTTATATTTTTATCAGAAACTTTTACAACAGACCATAATTATATCATACAGTCTATTTAATTTTTTTTTTGTTAACGTTTCACTATTTAAATAATAAAAAATGTCCCAAAATTTACGCAAGATTTGAATTAAATAAAAAACAGCAAATACGAACAAATTAACTCCATGGCTTAGCTGGCACATGCACACTCTTTTGTCAATTGCCGTGACTTTGAATAATTATGGCTGAATTTCGTTGATACAGCGTTGAATCACGTCCTTCATGCACAGGTAGTTGTGGGCTTGTTGAAATAGATCTTTGACTTCAAATAAAATAATAAATAAATAGCTTTTATTGATTCCTTACAATTATTTCAATACACACACACATTATTAATTCCATAAAAAATACATTTAAATTTGCTTATATTATAATAAAATTCATAATGGTTAGTTATTAGTATTCATTAATTAATTTGTTAATTCATTATAAGGACCGCCTGGCGCCTGGCGCAGTAAAAGCCTCCTCCATCTGTCTCCATCTTGTTCTGTCTCTAGCTAGTCTGCTCCATGTTTTTCCTATTAAGCCTGATATGTCGTCACTCCATCTCTTGTTGGGTCTTCCACGCTTACGCTGTTTGTTCATAGGATACCAGTTAGTTATGGTTTGAGTCCATCTGTCATCGCTAACTCTTTGTAAATGTCCAGCCCATTTCCATTTTAGTTTAAGAGTCTGTTTGATTACGTCTTTAGCCTTGGTTTCTTGTCGTATTGAGCTGTTTCTGACTCTATCTCTTAGTTTATGGCCCATATAGGTCCTCTCTATTGCTCTCTGGCAAACTCTCACTTTTTGTAGAGATTTCTTTGTTAGAGGCCATGTTTGGCAGGCGTATGTAGGCACGGCATCAAGCAGATCTCCATAGCTTTTGTCTTTAAGTTAGTAGGAAGTGAACTCTTGAAGATTTCTTTCATAGCCCAGTACTTGCTCCATGTGTTCTTTACTCTTCTGTCTATTTCCAGCTTTGTGCAGTCTTTGGTAGAAATTAAGTGACCCAGATAAACATATTCGTTTACCCACTCAATGGGTGTAGAGTTTAGCTTTATTGTTGTTTCTGTGCAGTTCGTCATAACTTTACTTTTACTCTGGTTCACTTCAAGTCCCACTTTTTGACTTTCTTCATTGAGTGTCTCCAGCATATACTGCAACTCGTTTGGGTCCTCGGAGAGCAAAACAAGGTCGTCAGCAAATCGTAAATGGGATAGGCATTGTCCATATATGTTCAGGCCCACGTCGTTCCAGGTCAACGAAGGAAATATTTGTTCTAGAACAGCTATAATTTTTTTTGGTGATAGTGGATCCCCTTGTCTCACACCCCGCTCTATCTCAAAAACCGGTCCGGTACTGTCCAGTTTAATTCTAGTTTTGCTGTTCCTATATATCTCCTTTATTATGCTGATGTACACCAGACGCAGGCCTTGCTCTTCTAACGCCTCCATATAGAGTTGTGGGAGATAGAGTCGAACGCTTTTGAGTAATCGATAAAGGCAATGTACAGTGGCATGTTGTATTCATTATATTTTTCAATGATTAATTTTAATGTGTGGATATGGTCTACCGTAGATCGGTTTCTCATAAATCCTGCCTGCTCCACTGCTTGGTTCTCATCTATTACCCCAGTTATTCTTCTCAGTAACACTGAAGAAAACACTTTATAAAGGCATTAGGCTTATAGGTCTGTAATTCGCTATCAAAGTAGGATCACCCTTTTTGTACAACAGTATAATCTCGGAGCATGTCCACTGACTAGGTAGTTCCTTCTTCTCCATAATGTTGTTGAATAATTTAGTTAACGGCGTGACCAATTTGTCTTTTCCAGCTTGTAACATTTCGTTTGTTATGCCATCTGGGCCTGGGCTCTTGTCTGGTTTTAATTTTCTTATTGCAAACTCAATCTCATTTTCGTTAAATAGTGGAACAGGGTCGTTATTTGGTGTACATTCTGAGACGTTCATTTCGCTGTTTGAATTTGTCTTAGAGCAGAGCTCTTTGTAGAATTGAGTAGCTACTTTTAGTAGATCTTGCCTGTTTGTAACTTTGGATCCTGATGAATTTTGTAGCTGGGTCATAAGTCATAATCTCGTATTGTCCAGTTTTTTTGAACGCTTTTTTTACTGCTCCGGATTTCTGTAAATATTTTTCTATTTTATTTATTCTATGAGTTTTGATGTTCAACTCTATTTTTTTATTTATAGTTCTGTACAATTAGCTTAAAAACATCTTTTCTGTTCTTGATTAATTTTCTTTATTTTTCAATGAATGTCTTTGGTTTATGAGTTCTGTTATCTCTTCGGTTATAATCGCTTGTTGTCTTATTGTCTTGGTTGCTACAGTTGATTGTTTTTCACAATATAATATTGAATTTTCCAAAGTGTTGTACTGAGCCTGTATTGATTAGTTATTATCTTGGCAGCTTATGGTGGGAAGTTGAGCTTTAAATCTGTCGTGGTTGATTTGATTTAGCTGTTTATTAGTAAAATTCTTCCGATTACTCGTATTTGCAGTTTTATCAAAATTATTTCAAATAACCCCATAAAAATAAATCCAGTGGTATTTAATCACATGATCTAGGGGGGCAATTCTGATCACCAAAAGGACAGTCATACAATCGAAGTGTTTAACAGCTAAGCCGTGGAGGCTATTTATCCGAAGTGCTATTCCATACATAACTCTAACCTATGTAATTTAAAAGAAAAAAATGCGTTTTCTATTTAATTCTAATCTTGCGTAAATTTTGGGACACCCTAAAAAATTACGTGTTTTTGAAGTGAAAACTTCTTTAGGCGCGTTGAACGATTTTTGGTAGGGGGAAAACTTACGGGTTCACGTCACTGACATGCTAATGTGTTGCGCCAGACTAGAGACGCGTTTTGTGAGCCGACTTTAGTTAGATTGCTATCGATTTTGTGGGCCGACTTTAGTTAGATGGCTATCGATTCTCTGAGCCGACTTTAGTTAGATTGCTATCGATTTTGTGGGCCGACTTTAGTTAGATGGCTATAGATTCTCTGAGCCGACTTTAGTTAGATTGCTATCGATTCTCTGAGCCGACTTTAGTTAGATGGCTATCGATTCTCTGAGCCGACTTTAGTTACATTGCTATCGATTCTCTGAGCCAACTTTAGTTAGATTGCTATCGATTTTGTGGGCCGACTTTAGTTAGATGGCTATCGATTCTCTGAGCCGACTTTAGTTAGATTGCTATCGAGTCTCTGAGCCGACTTTAGTTAGATTGCTATCGATTCTCTGAGCCGACATAAGTTCCAATTTTATTCTTCATTTAATTTTATTTTAATTTTAGTTTTTATCGACACATTGAATGAATAATATTGTCTTCGCAGCCTGTTCGGCGCCGCGTTCGAGCAGGCGGCCACGAAGTGCGGCGCGTCCGTGTCGCTGCAGCACGTGGACTCGTCCGTCATCACGCTGCCGCTGGCGCAGCGCGCGCAGTTCTTAGACGCCTTGACTGCCTTATTAGCATAGTCTAGTGTTTTGATATATGTCGGTGTCCTACTAAAAGGAAATAACTGTGAACTTGATGTTACTATCAGCCTCGAATAGATTATACATAGAAAAGAATTTATTAAAATTTAATAGGTTATTTTACTTATTTGGTTTTTTTATATCTAGAAAAAAACAGGCAACACTATCAAATGAATTCTTGTTGACATATTATCTTGTTACATCTATTTGAGGCTGACTGTACTTGATCCTGAATGACTAAGAAGTGTCTTTTAACATTATCCAAGTGCCGATACCCGGGTCAGCCGAGTAAACATCGCCGATACGGCTACCGGAACGTGTGAAAAGTCACTAACGCCTGGTTTCTGAAACGAAAACCCACACAAAAATTGCGCAAAAAGCGCCCGTTACCTGCTGTGATTGGTTGAATGAATTATCAACAGGCAATCTCATCACTTGACTTGCGTTTAATTTTGATGCGTCGGTAATTTTCATTCCAGAAACCAGGCGTTATACTACATAAGCAAACAGTTCTTTGCTTGGATATGTTATAAGTCTATAGAATAGTTCGTTTATTATGGTATAAGCGAAACCAACTTGGGTCATATAAATATCAAGTTTACAATTGTTCTACAAGCAACGCGTCGCGGACTCGTTCGCATATCACAATTAACCCACCGCGTCGCTAATTATAATATGACTTAAGCTTTTATTATGCTTGCACTTATTCGGGCGTACTTGTGCAAATATTCGCGTTATTTTACTAATACAAAAATAACTAAAACAAAAACTTTATTCCAATCTACATAGGGTATAATTTGCTATATCCAAGCAATGCGAATATTTGGACAAAAACGCCAAACGAACGTGCTGGTTTTTAGAAAATAGCGTCAATGTACAGTCAACATAATGGTGGTAACAATTTGACAATGACAGCGCCTTTATGTCGTAGCAGTATGGGTTTTCGTAGTGCCAGTGTTGCCACTAATGTGCGGTTGCCTGTATATGATAGCAGGACATGACAGACAAATGTGAATTTTGTGAACATTGTATAATTTAAAGCGACACGCTGCGCTGCTAGCTGGGACACTGCCTTTTTACACGGGCTCGAAGTAAAGCATTGAATTATGAGATTTATATTGTGTCATGTAAAGTCACAGTTTGAGTACAGTTGCTTTGGTATGCGTCGGCCATCTTTATGAAGTCTTCCAGCTGTCCAGCACAATTCAATCGCACTACTTGACTGTGGCGTACTATAAAATTGAAGCAACAAATAACTTGCGTGTGTAACCACTGCTAAGACGGTGCAACTTTTTTGTTGCTTCAACATAAGGCATGCCTCAGGCAATTAAATCGCACCGTGTAAATCAGGCTTTTGCTAGTTATCAAGTACCCGGAGGAAGCAATGCGACAGTTAAGCGTGTATAAATAGCCTTACTGTAAATATTCTAACTCATAAGTTAAGTCATTACATTAAAACGTTACAAATAAAGCAGCTGGAATGGTAATATTGATTATGAACTTTTTGTTAGGCAGACATTCTGTTACAGGAACCATCTTTTATGAAGTAGGTTTAATTAAGTAAGTTTACAGACATAAATCAACAAATTCTGTGCCTTTAAATAATAATTTTAAGTAACGATTCAAGTGCCTATCAAATGGAATAATTATTATAATCAATTAATTATCTAAATAAATAATAATTCTTATTAAAATGCTGTTATTCATTTTCACAAGTCATCCTTATAGTGCTTAATGATTTAATATAATAATAATCAATATAATTTTCCTTTATTGTGTTAAGTTTATTATTTGTAATTGGTTTCCTGAATATGATTTTGTAGAATCATTAAGTGTGTGTGTTGTGAGAAGTAAAAGAACTGTAGTTATATTTTAAAAAGGGCTAATTTTTTTGACATATTTAAATGAAACCGTTATAAGCTTGTGGCTACCATACGCGATCAATGTATTCAGTTTCGCCGTACTCCCGTGGCCACGAGCTGCACGCACGCGACACGCGTCTCGACAGCGACTGCGGAGAAAACAAATTAAGAGAAAGTTGTTTAGAGAGAAACAGGTGAAGCGCGCTTGACGAAAGTCTCATCGCTCGAGGCCGTGAACCTCTTGAAAATTTCCGTTTCATCTAAGGATACACATCCAGTCAAACCTTATTTTCGCAAATTCATTTGTTATTGGCTTCTCTAAAAAAATAAAACTACCGTTCTTTAAACTTCTGTGTTAATTGAAGTGACTGTGTTCCTAATTATAAGTTCTTAGTTAATAATATTTATTTAGAAATAGTTGAAATTTGAAATAAAACAATTGATGATAAAAAATATAATAATTTATTTTCTTTGATATAAAAATAAGAACACGTTTGCGTATAATACAATATTGCAGTTCATTATAGATAATTGATTTTACAACAGTACATTCATTTTCCATCGAAAGTACATTAAAGTTTTATTATTATTTATTTAACATGAATTTATTGACTATAGCGAGCGAAGCGTCTCACAGCGTGTGTCACAAGTCGCAAAATTTGATTTCCTCTGTCAGTTTGTTGCTACTCCTCTACAGGTCGTATTTTACACCCGATCTGGACAAAACTTGTATACAGGTTTTAAGATTACAGTTTTTTTTTGTCGTTGGGGATTTTTGATTCGAGGGGTACTTCAATATCTATTAATAATCTCCGCCTTGCGAGATCCGATATCGATGGTTGTTTTTAATTGAAAGGTAGTAACGTTAAGTTGGTCTCGTAGAAATTTGGTGAAGATCTGATGAGGATCTTTCGCGTGATGAGCAGAATAGCTCTTCAAAATGCAGTAAATTGCTTACGGTTAGATTTCTACCAGTGGAATCAGCCCTTTAACTACTAGGTAGGGATTGTTGGAGCACCTGGGACCACCTTCTCATCACAAAACTAGGGTGCGGCGTTACCTCTGCCAACTAAAACCCGTTATTTATTTTTTCTAACTTGCCAACGTATTACTCATAAATTTATTTTTCTTTAACATGTTTTAAAAAAACTTTTTACAAAAAAAAAACAACCGACTTCCAAAAAAAAAAACACTACAAAGTGAAAAATAACTTTAACTTCGGAAGTCGGTGTCTTTGGATTTGTATTTTAGTTTTTTGCCACCGACTTCCGAAGTTAAAGTTATTTTTCACTTTGTAGTGTTTTTTTTTTGGAAGTCGGTTGTTTTTTATTTTGTAAAAAGTTTTTATTTTTCACTTTTTAGTAATTTATCTAATTTAAAAATGTGAAATGCTCATCAACTTTTACAAAATATTGCTTTTCCCGATGCAGGCGAACTGATGGTGACTTCCCCATATGCATTTTGACGAGCAAAAATTGCTTATCAACCATATTAAAGTGCCTAATCGAATCGTAACGGTGAAATACTTATTATTAAGTAGTTCCGGTGGCCATCTGTGGTCTTCATCATCAGTTCCACTTCACCAAATGGTGCTTTCCGAGAGCAAATGTATGAGTTACTATAAAAAATACTTAAATCGCTATAGGTATGCCTATAAAATTTGAGGATTTCCCTCGATTTCAATGGGATCCCCTCATCAGATTCTGATTTGGTGACAATGGGACCACCTCGGGAGCATACCCTTCCAAACAAAAAAAGAATCGTCAAAATCCGTCCACAATTGACGGAGTAATCGGTGAACATACATAAAAAAAAAAAAAAAAAACAGCCGAACATATAACCACCTCCTTTTTGAAGTTAATTGTTGCACAAAGGTTTTGTGCTCGCTAGGTTTACTAGTTTAATACATACATAAACTCACGCCTTCTCCCCTTGGGGGGGGGGGGGGGGGGGGGGGTGTTAACCAGAAACTACAGAACGCCACCTGCTATGATCCTTTTGCTTCGTTTACGTCCATACATGACATACATCTGGTCATACACACACGCCAGTTGCGAGTACTACGCACTTTATAAGAAATCTTAAAAAAGCTGAGATTCAGTAGGGAAAGCCTTGATTTTTTTTTCGAATGCGAGGGAAGCAAGTGAAAGGCCTTGCCAATGGTTTAATATCACTTAGGTTCGTAACACTACATACTTTCAAAGTCCACTATTGAACGATTAAAATTCAATCATTCAAATTTCCTTTTCAATAAGACTTTCACTAGTACTACATGCTAAACGGAGCTCTTAGTCACGAGCACATAACAAGGCAAACTCGAACTGGTTTTATCATCCAAATCCGGCCAGTCGGCACATCTTTCACAATCATTTCACAGATTCTCTGGCTGTCGCTCGGATTTTCCAGAATCACCTTTCGACGAATAATCATTATTTATAAATCTTGTGATCAAATCCAGGGACCATTTTGGTTGATCCTTGGGCACCATGTGTCCAGAATTACGTACCATAACCTCCGTAAGGTTCCCCGCACATTTTATATAACCAGCTATATGATTCTCCACTTTCCAAATACTTCTGCTAACCCATCTGTATTCATCAGACGATGAAAAGTTCAAATTATTTAAAAAGTTGACTGTCAGGGGGTATGCCACAATAATATCCAGCTGTCCATTATAAAACAGCATTCGGTAATGTGAAAGTAGTTCGGAGATGGCCGGAGCTACGGACTGCATAAAGTCGAGTGCTAGCATCAGTTGCACCGTCTCTCCACGGTGGAACGCTAGACCCCCGACGTGGATACTTCGTCTGACGTCATTCTTGTGTATCACGCTTAGGAACGGGGTTTTATCATCTATCTTCGCAGCACGTAAATAATTGTAGTAGAAATCATACCCCGTGTAGAATTTGAAGAGCGAGAAATGCGTCACACTTCCGTCCATCAGACGGTCCAATAGAATGTCCGCTTGTAACCAATGTTTATTTCTGATTGCAATATAAATATCACAAATACTTTTAACTCATTACCGTCCAACCAACCATGTTGATACAAGTAGTTGCCGTAACCCAATTGATTTAAAGGATCGCAGTAAGCATTACCTAACGCCATACCTTTTAAATTAATTCTGAATTGTCCTTTAGCGTTTTCACGGTGGATTTCCATTCCTAGAGATGGTATGTACTTTCCCGCATAAGATTCGCCGGCTATATAGAAATCATAGTTCGTTAAATATGGAAATAGTTGAAAATACTGATGCAAGCCCTGATACAGTCCCTTGGCAACACATTCTTGGTTGGCGCAGAAACCATTGGTATTTTCTGTGAAGCTGAATCCGGTCCCAACTGGGTTGTCAATGAAAATTAGATGATAATTCAGTGCCCAGTGATATTTTCTTGAAACAAATCGTCCTTGTTTGGCTTGCAGAGGTCCTATTTCTGCGAACAGTCCATACAGAGAGCTACAACCAGGTCCTCCTTGAAGCCAGAGGAGGACAGGCGCCGTCTTATTCTTAGAAAATGGCGGAAAGTACCAGAAATATAGATTGGAGTTGTACTTCGGGTCGATTGTTAAGAAACCTGCGTAACTTTCGATTTCTGATGTATTCGACAAGTTCACGCGTGATAGATTCTGGGCGACAGATACTAAACCCTCTTTAATATAGGGTGATAAAAACAGTGGATTGCCTGCTTCATATGCTGGTTTTGGATCCAGTTTCAACCTCGGATAAATGGGTAAGAATATAGTGTTTACAAGCGAAAACAAGATGAGTAGTACGGTGATCGAGAGTAACATAACCTATGATCAGAATTATTATCCCTGACGGGTGGGTGCAGCTTCTATTCAATGATATTTAGTGCTAAACCATTCATGAGCCACATGGAAGCCGCACTATTCAAAGAGGAATTCCTTGGAAAATCATGCTGAAACACTGTGCTGCATCAAAGCCGATACAATTTCAAAACTCGTAAGTAACATGTACCTACGTGACAACGACATTGACGACGATCAATGAGTGTCGTAGAGAGTATTTACTGTGGTTCACAGCTGAGGGTAGTCTAATGAGGTTCTAAGTTAATTTCTTGAAATCGCAGCAGTGCTATTCTGTAATCATCTCACCGTGAAAACTTAACCCTTAATAACCTAGAGTTTCAATTTTGATACCAATCTTTTAAACCGAATGTTCACATTACTATTAGTTTTTTTTATAGGTTGGCTGTACGTATTTTACTGTTGTATAATATTCTTTCCAACGAAATTAAAAAAAAAAATCAAATGTCATTATTGTTTTATTTTATCTATGACATATTACTTGCGCGGCAAAGTGAACAAGTAAACACATTTTACTAAAAGTTTTGTTGAATACAAATTTGATATATTTTCTTTTTCTGAAGAATATAAATACTTTTGAGGTAAGTGAATATATTATTTTCGCTATGATATAATTATTTTTTGCGAGTGCATGTTTTACTTGAAGAAAATAGTGCTATTTTTGTGAGTATCAATTTTGATACTTCAGGCATTCCGCCCTACATAAAACCTACCTACTAATTCTTTAGCTATAAAAACTTTTTGAACTTCTGATTCATTATTTTTCTGCATAGCTTGGTGTTGGGATTACTTTTATTTTTATTTTATTATAGAAATTTATCAAAAATGCGACCAGAAGAGATTGAGAGCATATTGAAGCGGTTAGAAAATGGTGAAATTTCGGAAGACGATTCCACCGACAATGAAGATGACATAGACTATTATTCGAGCCAAAGAGATCTTCTGATGGAGCTAGAAGATGAAGAGGATGTAGGTAATTTTCCCACTGACCCAAACATGGATGCAGATCCACCTGCAGAAAACCGACACCGGATACCGACATGCAACATAATTTAGAGACTGTTGAACGAAGCCCAACTCCTACAACCAGCAGCCAGAACAACCTGCAAACTGCATCTTTCAACTCTAGAAACTTAGTGTGGAGAGTAAAGAATATGGACATAGTCCAAAATGCTTTCCAGTTTGCTGGAAACACTGAGTATTCACAAGAAATTATGAACTTGTCCTTTTCAGTTTTTTTCTTATTTTTTCGGTTAAGAAATTTTGAGATTTCTAGTGGACGAGTCAAATAAATATGCCTTCCAAAAGAATCCCAACTTTACAGAACCTGTAACTGTCTTAGAATTACGTAAATTTATTGGAATTCTTATTTTTACTAGTGTATATCATTATCCTAGTGTCAGGTCATACTGGTCAAACATTACAAAGTTTGTACCCATAGCACAAACAATGAATCTCAACAATTTGATAAAATTCGACAAATTTTTCACATGAATGACAACTCTAAACATTTGCCCATTGATCATCCCCAGCACGACCGACTGCATAAAGTAAGACCAGTGATAGACTATTTGAGCAAGAAATTTATTACTGTACCATTTGAGCATCGTCTATCACTAGACGAGCAAATGTGTTCAACTAAAATTAAACATTTTATGAAACAATACTTACCCAACAAGCCCCATAAGTGGGGATTCAAATTATACGTTTTATGCTCTCTGTCTGGGTATGCCTACAGTTTTGAGATTTACTCAGGAGCTAAGGACATAGACCGTTTACCTGGCGAACCAGACCTCGGAGCTGTATCGAATACAGTTATTCGATTGTTACGACCAGTACCGAGGCACGTCAATCATATAACTTATTTTGACAATTTTTATACGAATATTCCTCTGCTACATTACTTGACCAACGAAGGTATTTATTGTCTTGGAACAGTACAGAGAAACAGGCTTGGAAAGTCGTGCAAGTTGCCGGAGAAACGGGAAATTATGAAGTCTAACGTACCCAGAAGAACATATCACGAAAATGTGGCCTCTCACGAAGGCCACGAATTTTCGGCCACAAGTTGGAAAGACAACAAACAAGTACTATTACTTTCCACGTATGTTGGCGCTGAACCAGCGGATACAATAACCCGCTACGAAAAAAAACTAAAGGCCAATGTTCAAGTATCATGTCCTCGGGTATATAAAAGAATATAATGCACACATGGGCGGCGTTGATTTGATTGATAGCTTCATTGGTCGATATCGCATCCGCATAAAGTCGAGAAAGTGGACAACGAGGCTCTTCTACCACTTGTTAGACATGACTGTCATCAATGCTTGGGTACTATACAAAAAGGTAAACACAATGAAAGGAAAACTTCAGAAGAATATTATGAAGTTAGCAGATTTTAGAACTGAGCTTGCCAATACTTTATGTAGATATAGATATCAAAGTCACTCGATAAATAAAAGGGGAAGACCCAGTACCAACAGTCGACAAGACACTACAGTACCTTCTAAAAGACCCCGGACAGGTGTACAAGTACTACCCTCTACTGACGTGCGTTGCGATTGTATTGGTCATGAAAAAATATTTATGGTTTCTAGAAATAAGTGTAAATTTAATAATTGTAGGAAACTTACCTCCTGGTTCTGTAAAAAGTGTAAAGTGTCGTTATGTGATGATAAAAACAATCAATGTTTCGCATTATTTCATGCATATGTATATCTGATTTCTTTATGGCGTTAATGCCTGAAGTATCAAAATTGATACCTGTTTTTTTTTCTAAATAAATATGTAAAATAAATATCTTCTAGACCCTTCATCTAGACCCTCAAGCAAACACAGTAATATTAAAAATAAATCACTTTCATAAATCAGGCTACTAAGGGTTAAGCGCAGGCCACACCGCCAGCTAGCGGGCGGGCGGGCTAAGCGGGCGAACATCGTTTCACCTCTTTACATACTTCGGTTCACACCGCGAGCTACCGACTAACCATGTAAAGAGGTGAAACGATGTTCGCCCGCTTAGCCCGCCCGCCCGCTAGCTGGCGGTGTGGCCTGCGCTTTAGGTGAAGTGAACGTGGAGTGAACTGTCAGTGAGGGATTGACACTGTAAAGAACTCACTTCACCTACGTTTACACGGTGAGATTTTTTCAGAATCGATCGGCAGATCGTCGTAAGGGAAATCTGTGCAAAATTAAGGATGTTATACATCTCTTAATGAAGATGGTTCCTGGTTCCACATGAGAAGAGACTTGCTATTAGGTACTTACCTAATATATCAATATCTCTCAAGCTGTCAGTCTGTCACGCAAAATCCGCTTCCTGTTTCCTTTTGGGTCCAGTCTACCTCGACACGCTCCAGCTGGAGGTTCTTGTAAGAAAATAGATGTATGTCTATTTGTCTACTGTCCATAGCCTCATCAGTTTCTGCAAGCTATGCAGACATAATCAGTTTCGAATTTAGCTTTGTATAGTCAACTACTGGTTATAATAATACCTACCTACAGAATATGAAATATAGTAGAGCACAATTTTTAAACTATGTCTTACGATTATGTACAAAAGCTGAACAATACCAAAAACAAGTGTTAATTTTAACCGGCTTCCAAAAAGGAGGACGTAAGTTATTTTTTTTCTTAATGTTTTTCACCGATTTCTCCATCAAGACTGATTTAAAAAAATATTTTTTTGGATTGAAAGGGTATGCTTTCGAGGTCCCATTGTCACCAAGTCAAAATCTGATGAGGAAATCCCATGGAAATCGAGTGAAAATCCTCAAATTTTATAGGCACATAAAGAGATTTGGGTATTTTTAGGGTTCCGTACCCGAAGGGTACCCTACGACGGGCCCCTATTACTAAGGCTCCGCCGCGCCGTCTGTCACCAGGCTGTATCTCATGATCCGTGATAGTTAGACAGTTGAAATTTTCACAGATGATGTATTTCTGTTGCCGCTATAGCAACAAATACTAAAAACCAGAATAACATAAATATTTAAGGGGGCTCCCATACAACAAACGTGATTTTTTTTGCCGTTTTTATAGATAATGGTACGGAACCCTTCGTGCGCGAGTCAGACTCGCACTTGGCCGATTTTTTTTATAGTAACTCCTGCATTTGCTCTCGGAAAGCACCATTTGGTAAAGAGGAACTGATGATGAAGACAGATGGCCACAAGAACTACTTAATAATAAGTATTTCACAGGTTGCGATTTGACTAGGTACTTTAATATGTTTGCTAAGCAATTCACGCTCGTCACGCATATGGTGAAGTGGAGCTGATGGTGATGTCTCCATGAGCTCTGGTACTCCAGGTTCTTACCAGGAGAACATTTCGATAGTAGGAATAAAAATCACAAGTTTATAGCCATGAGCCAAGTAATAAGATGACTAGGACATGAAATGTTTATAAATTAAAATCGTTCTTAATGAATCTTGTGATCAAGTCTAAGGCCCATTTTGGTTGGTCATGTGGGACCATGTGTCCAGCATTTCGGACCAGGACCTCAGTTAGATTGCCAGCTCTCTTCACATACCCTGCTACTTCATTATCAACCTTCCATATGTCCCTTTGTGCAGTTATATACTCTTCAGCTGAAGAAAACTTTAAATTACGTAAAAAGTTTTCTGTCAAAGGGTATGCAACAACTATATCAAGTTGGCCATTATAAAACATCATTCTATAATGTGATAACAGCTCTGACACAGCTGGAGCTACAGATTTCAACATGTCAAGTGCTAAAAGTAACTGCACATGTAGGCCATCGCTGAATGGTAATCCTCCAACATGCACACTCCGCCGAACATTGTCATTTTGCAATAAGTCTGTGAGCATTGTCATATCATCTTCGCCTCCCGAAGATTGTAAGTAGTTATAGTAGTAATCAAAGCCTGTGTAAAATTTAAAGTATGAGAAATTTGTTAACTCTCCGTCCATCAGGCGGTCCACAAGTATATCAGCTTGCTCCCAATTCTGTTCCTTAATTTGTTTTACAATCTCATTTTGATACTTTATAAATACTTTCAACTCATTACTATCTATTAATCCAAGCTGGTACAAGTAGTTACCATAGTCTAATTGATTGGCTGGGTCACAGTATCCATTGCCAATTGCCATACCTTGTAAATTAAGTTTTTCATGGCCATTTTCATTTTCTTTATGTATTAACAATCCTAGGGATGGTATGTACTTTCCTGCATAAGATTCACCTGTTAAATATAAGGCATTTTTCTTCAAATGTGGAAATAGTTGGAAGAACTGTGTTAAAGTTGAGTACAGTCCTTTGGCTACACATTCTTCATTCATACAATAAGCACCTTCATTATCTGTGAAGCTAAATCCTGTACCAACAGGGTTGTCAATGAATATAAGGTGATACTTTAGAGCCCAGTGATATTTCCTTAGAGCAAATCCTTCTTTTTTAGCTATCAGAGGACCTAGCTCGGTGAACAGTCCGAAAAGCGAGCTTCCTCCCGGTCCACCTTGTAGCCAGACGACGACGGGAGCCTCCTCATTCTTAGAAAAAGGCGGAAAGTACCAAAAATACATATTGGAGTTGTAATTCTCGTCGATCGTAAAGAAACCGGCGTGACTTCGGAATCCTATTTTATCCGTAATAGACACCCGCGAGAGATTTTGTGCGAGTATTATTGAACCTTTTTTGAGGTACGGAGTGATTATGAGAGGATTACCAGCATTTTTCTCTGATTTAGCGTCCAGTTTAATCCTTGGGTACACATTTGGAAAGAAAGACGCATTTACCACAGAAAATACATTCAACACTGCGATTAAAAGTGTCCACATTTTACAAGAATCACGCTGTGTCTTTAATGGTGTTGTAATCAATTATTACAGTCACATAAACATTAACAAGTGACAAATGAAAACCGACGACATGGACATATAAGATTTTTGGCTTGTTTGTATTCGGTTTTGATATGAGTTCACGGACGGTATGTGACGCATTGACGTAGGCTAGGCTTGTGTAAAAAAATATCGATGTATCGATACATCGATATTGTTTGTTCGATATATTGATATTTTTGGGCGATATCTATTATTTCGATACATGGAAAAAATTAGAAGCCGCAGCCGCGCGCCGGAGCGTCGGTGCGCCCAAACCGTCAAGCACCACTGACGCTCCGGAGTGGCGCCGAGCGCACGCCATTAACAGCTGAATTTCTACCAACATTAAGCCTAATATTGTGTGTGATAACTTTAATCGTCGGCCTGGCAATTATTATAAAAAATAAAACACTATGTTTTATGTTTTGTTTTATTATTTACATTTACGTTTTGTTCATAATATGTTTTAACAAGATTTTTTACTCGTAGTGAGGTTAAAAAAATTAATTATAAACAAAGAACAAAACATTAAGTAAAAACAAAATCATAATCTAAATTAAAATCTTATGAGAATCAAAATTAAGTGGCAGGCATATATGAGGTAAAAAACCAAAAAATTAAATAGTAAAAAATAAAAAGTAGGTTAAGAAATTATGATTGTGATTCGTCGCTAATAGTTATCAGTTTTCTGCGAAATTTGGAAAATGTGTTTGTGAGTATATCAATATTGTTACAGTTATCTATTTTTCACGCATGATCTTACTGTCTATTTATTTACCGTAGTAAGTATCACCAAACATTATAGTCACACGACGACACATCAGGTAATACATTTTCACTTTTCCAGCTTAAGCTGACCTCGCATTGGCATTCCATACAATGAGAGGTTCGCTTAAACAGGAAATGTGCCGCTTAAGGGGAATGCGCTAATATAGCCCGCGAAATTCAAAATTTCTTACGTTTTTTGCAATTTACAGGTCAGTAACAGGGTGTATGTTGATCTAAATATGATTCACGGACGTAAAAAATATGGCTTTACAGAATTATTATCATTAGAATCAGCAATACGTTAGTCATAGTAAATAAGTTAGTCTTATTACTGATTCTAATGATTACCTTTACCAAATTGAAGAACGTGGGTTTAACTTTAGGTATTCGATTTTGGAATTGTCGAACTAAGAACGTATGTACAGACGCCAGCACATCAAGCTACTACAATCTGTCAAATTTCTTCAATAAATTTTCAACTTTAACCCTACAGCATAAGGTTCAAGGTTGATTGGGAAAATTTGACAGTTTCGGGTAGCTTGATCTGCTGGCGTCTGTACATTCTTTACGACCAACGATAAATGCAATACGAACATCCCTATTGCCTTACGAGTATTGCGGCGTATTGCCTCAATAATAATTAAACCATTGCTTTTCATTATTCTGAGTAGGTATGTAAATGCGCTGCGATGCTGATGTGTAGGTTCTGAGCGTATTGCGGTCTGAAAAAGGCAGAAAAAGGAAACTACCTATTCTGAGGGAACAACGAACTGTCTAAAAAAAATGTTCTTGGCGGGAAAGTGAAGCATCATCTTTAGCAGTTTTGTTTTATTTTCTAAAGTGTTTGGCCGAATATTAATGTGTAATAATGGTGGATTATTATCCATTAAGTGTTCGTGAATGTGCATTAGTGTAGGCCTTTGAGTATTTATCCTAATGAAACAAAACAGTGCAACATCACTTCAAGTTCTCTCAAGAAGTCCGCGTCAGGTCTCAGTAAAGTGCCACATCTTTACTGGAACTCAAGGGGAGTGGGTGGGCGGGGATATCATCTATAATGCCTAGTAGGAAAAAGGGGTTTAAACAAAGTTTCTAACTAAATTAAGACTCACTAAAAGGTCCCAGCAACCGGGCCATTAAAATATTATTAAAAAAAAAACCGTGACAACAAACACGAACACACACCAACAAAGAATGATAAGCCGGCTAAACAGCAACCTATTATTATTATTATATTTCGCTCGAACATGATAAAAAGGTGAAGCCGTCTATTTGGGTCAGTATTCGGGTCGAGATGTCGCGTACATTGTGGGCTCTGCTACTATTACAAGTATTTTTCGATGCCGAGGGTTTCTTTCATCGCTATCCGACGTTGAAACTTGGGGAGCGCGATGGAGGTGATCCAGGGCTTCCGTTGTTCCTCACTCCGTACGTCGAGAGTGGGAAAATTGAGGAAGGCAAGCGTCTCGCCCGCGTGCCTTTCACGGAAAGTCTTCGTATCAAGAGTTACGCTGGATATTTCACTGTGAATAAGACGTACGATTCAAACCAGTTCCTGTGGTACTTCCCTGCGATGGTACCAGATAACAAGAATGCGCCCGTCGTCGTGTGGCTGCAGGGAGGCCCCGGCGCGACCTCCTTGTATGGTCTGTTCACGGAGAACGGTCCAATTAGAGTTCGTAATGAGAAATTCGAGAGGAGAAAGTACAACTGGGCTTTAAGTCATCACATGATATACATAGACAATCCTGTCGGCACTGGATTCAGCTTCACGAACGACAGCCGAGGCTACTGCACCGACGAGACACAGGTTGGTGAACAGTTGTACACCACTTTGATACAGTTCTTCCAGCTGTTCCCTGAACTGCAGCAGAATAAGTTCTTTGTGACCGGTGAGTCTTACGGAGGGAAGTATGTGCCTGCTCTAGCATACACCATACATAAGAAGAATCCTACTGCCGATCTAAAAATTAACATGAAAGGAATAGCTATTGGCAATGGTCTGAGTGACCCAGAACATCAGTTGGTATATGGAAAATATTTGTACCAAATAGGTCTCATAGATTCTAATGGAGCTAAAGTATTTGAAGAATATGAGAACAAAACCAAAAACTTTATCAAACAAGAAAACTGGGACGATGCATTCGCCACATTTGATTCATTGTTGAATGGTGACATGATAGATGGTAAGAGTATCTTTACGAACCTAACAGGCTTTAATTTCTACTTCAATTACTTACACACAAAAGACTACACACCGTATGAAGATTTCGGACCGATGCTACAAAAGACTGCAGTACGTAAAATGATTCACGTTGGAAACTTACCATTCAACAATGGGACAGAAGTTGAAAAGCATCTTAAGCAGGATGTGATGAAGTCTGTAGCACCATGGATATCAGAACTCCTTGATCACTACTACATTGTTATATACAATGGTCAATTAGACATCATTGTGGCTTACCCCTTAACTGTAAACTACCTCAGAAACCTTAACTTTACTGGTGCTGATGAATATAAAACAGCAAAGAGGTATGTTTGGAAGGTGGATGGAGAAGTTGCTGGCTATGTGAAACAGGCTGGCAAACTAGTAGAGATCTTGGTGAGAAATGCAGGACACATGGTGCCCGGAGACCAACCAAAATGGGCACTAGATCTAATCACCCGGTTTACTCATGAGAAGACTTTTGATGGCCCCAAAAAGGATGTCTAGTCGGAATTGAGTATTGTTAAGGATTTATTAGAATGCTTTTAAATTTTGTATGTAACATTGTGATTTTGTGAAGGCCTGTGCAAACTAATGATACAGTTTGCACTGATCTAATGATTTGTGCCACTTTTAAATGCTCATGTTACTTGCATCATTGACGAGTTACCTGTCTGGGACTTGATGGTAAAGGAATGCTTGTACTTATGTCTTATCATGTAAGTTAAAGTCCAAAGATACATTTTAAACACATAATATGTTTTGCAGATATTGTCCATAATAATAGTTGTATTGTAAGACGAATGTAACTATCATGAATATGATGTACAATGAGTAACTCACTGTCATTATGTAATTATTTAAATCTCATTCAAACAAAAAGGTGACTTGCACGACAGTTTGTAAAAGTACGCTTTTCTTACCTACCTACGTCATTGTTTATACCTATTTTTAGAACTTGAAACCGCAAGTTATTGCATAGGTATCTATTAAATCTACTATGCAGTAATTTACTCATAAGGTTTCAACACAATCGTGTATAAAATGTATAAATGTTACTGATGTTTTGTAAAATGAATAGATATTTTTAAATATACTAATATTGACTGTTTTATTTGTTTGTTTGTCTAATCTAGTAGCAGCGTAACCAAGGAGCATACTCAGCGTAACACACAATAGCAATGGAATGGGTTTCATTTTGACAGTTCAACAACATTCATTGCGTTATCTACGTTGTTGAGCAAACAAATTTTTCGAACGATTCAATGGATTAGCAATGTACAGACGCCAGCACATCAAGCTACTACAATCTGTCAAATTTCTTTAATAGATTTTCAACTTTATCGTTAAAGCTTAAGGTTCAAGATTGATTGGGAAAATTTGACAGTTTCGGCTAGCTTGGTGCCTGCTGGCGTCTGTACTTCAAAATCCTTCAGATTGTCATTGATTGTTGTTTACGCAAATATGGTGCAGGATAAAGAATAAAAATAAATAAATAATTTATTTTGGACCAAACTCTTAAACAAACACAATAAACTAATGCCCTTGACAAGGATATAGAATAATAATGTTGCCCTTGTTTGACCATGGTGGAATGCCTGCTTTGCAAGTTTTTTACAAAACATGCATAAATACCTATACTTACCTACACTTTGTATGTATTACATAGACAGTAGGCAGGCTAGCTCCCAATTACATGGGACTACAACCTAACACACTAGCGAAATGTGGGTGTACCATTAGACTTTTCAACCTCTGCCTAACCCATTGGGGAATACAGGCGTGATTTTATTATAATGTAGGTGCCGTGTGTAACCGCTACGCTACCGGTGCTACTCCTGTTTAGAAATAAAAAATCATAATAACACCATGATATAGGTAGTTGTTTCTTCGGCCGTCGCGTCGTCGGTTCGATTTCCGGCTAAATACCTACTTAGCTTTTGTTTGTGTATTGTTTTTCCGGAAGTTATCTCTTGCGATCGATGATTTGTGATTTATTGATTGGGTTGATGGTACCGGGCGGCGCACGGTGGATCGAAAATCGGCTGTAGAAGACATAGGATCTCGATTACTTAAATGTTATTTTTTTTTGCTGGAAATGACTTCTGCTGATCATTACTGTTCTATAAAATGTCATATGAAGTAATTGTGTGCACAAATGGAAGAGTTATAATTTTTATAAGAAAAAAATGTATGGAGCTGACATGAAAAATGAGGATATCTCTGGAATCGCTAGGATGGCCGTTATATCCTTGCACACAGTTATATTACTATTTATTTGTGAATTTTTGACATACTTAATATTGCGGCATCACTTGCGATTTTTTTTTTAAATCTTCAAAATTAAAAAAGTTTATGATATGTACATTTTAATGCTTAAATATGGCTATACCAAGTGTAATTTACAATATTTTTTATGTTTAGACCAAAACATTCTAAGAAATCACAAGCTTAGCTTTTTGCACTTTATAGTAAGACGGATATAATTATCTCCTTTGAACCTTCTCGAATAGTCGTTTCCCTTAATGTGATATATTGCCATTTCGATAGTTTTAATGAAAGTAGCAAACCCAGTGCTTTTTCTGGTGAAAATATTGTTGAAGAAGCTGGTTTGTTCAACATTTCCTTGATTTTTGCTGCTTCTGGATTTTGGAGCATATGTTCAATAACAGATGCAATATCCTCACGACCATCTCCTTTCAAAAGTGCTGCAGCTGAATAAGCTACTTCATTAGGGTCATCGCCTATATGTTCATCAGATCGTCTCTTCTTCTGCTTGTTACTTAGATCTTCAAACGGCTTTCGAGATCTTTTTGTCATCGTTGAAGTTGATTTCATTATTGAAGTTGATGGTACAGGTTCAGGTACAGGTTCAGTAGAAATATTTTCACTTGTTGATTCTTGAATGAGCAAATTGGTTTGCACGCAGTTTGGCCAGTCAATATTTGCCTCAAGCCAATTACTGTAATCACGTCTAAAAACTTCACTTTTCCTGTGGGATCGTAACCATCTCTTTTGAACTGCCCGTGTAAATCTTCGACAAAATTCTTTCACAGTAACACTGTCTTCATCTGAAAGGCTAGAGCCCAGTCGAATAACAAGTGTGTTGAACAATATTTCATGATCGAAAGACGAAGCATCCTGATTGCTCAGAATAACAAACAAATCCAAATTTGTAATAATGCTTTCCATTATTCACGATCACTGAGTAAAAAGACACGGTAGGATAGATGTTAGTATTAGAAATGCTCTAAATGAACTGAAGTTGTGAATCCAATGTTTGACTATTTATTGTTATTGACTAATGATGGTATCACATTTATCTAATTACTTTCATTAACTTAATCCTGCACTAATTGCTAAATTAGCGAGTACCCCAAATTATTTTGGTACGTATCCTTTTAACTACATTAGCTAATGATTAATAAAACTTAATACCTATATAAGGTATTAAGTTTTATTAATCATTAGCTAATGTGGACTTGAGGCATTAGACAAGATTACGTATTACGTAATTCATAATTACCATGTCATTTGAAATGAAAATCACAAAGTAGGTAATACGACTGTGATTTCTTATAATGTTTTGGTCTGAGCATAAAAAATATTGTAAATTACACTTGGTATAGCCATATTTAAGCATTAAATGTATCATATACTTTTTTTTTTTGTTCATTTTGAAGATTAAAAAAAAAAAATCGCAAGTGATGCCGCGATATTAAGTATGTCAAAAATTCACAAATAAATAGTACTATAACAGTGTGCAAGGATATAACGGCCATCCTAGCGATTCCAGAGATATCCTCATTTTTCATGTCAGCTCCATACATTTTTTTCTTATAAAAATTATAACTCTTCCATTTGTGCACAGAATTACTTCATATGACATTTTATAGAACAGTAATGATCAGCAGAAGTCATTTCCAGCAAAAAAAAATAACATTTAAGAAATCGAGATCCTATGTCTTCTACAGCCGATTTTCGATCCACCGGGCGGCGGCACCCTTGGCAATGCATGACTATTCCCTAAAGAGATTTGATAAAATAATTTATGTCTTTGTTATTCTCTAATGTTACCCAGTAACTGGGTTGTGGAGCTGTATTCGGTTAGACTGGAAGCCGTCCCCAACATAGTTGGGAAAAGGCTAGGCAGATGGCAAATGATGATGTTATTCCCTGGACTCCCTGGTACAATCCATCGATGGGGGTTGCCAGGGAACAGTGCTCTGAGTGTTTAATATTCAACCCTGTTATTATAAGGACTGCCTCGTTGGTCTAGTGGTCTCAAGCGCTACTGCTGAGCATGAGGTCCAGGGTTCGATTCCCAGGTCGGGCAAAGTGATATTGGGTTTTTCTATCTGTAATTTCTGTTAATGGTTATCACAGAACATGGCAATAGACTCGCCCCCGCACAAGTGCCTTTTACGTGCATAGTTGAAATATAGTTATATATGATACTAGTGCGGTAAGTTGGTTTTTACAAAGGAGTAGATGAACGTACCATAGTCACGAGTTTGTAAATACCAATTTCCGCACGTGTTTCATACAACGTTTTTCAACACATTTGCGAGAAAACAGTACAATAGGTAATGAAACAAGCCATCACAACATATTCAGAGAATGATTGAGTATTTTTTCGAGTCTTCCATGATATAAAATTATTGTGAATTATTAAATAGCGCTCTCGCGATTTTGGCGGCAAGAGACAATTTTCTGCAATTTGGGCCTCATTCAAGATATCAGGTGGAGTAGATTCCATAATTCCTCGCTTGAACTTGAATTCTTATATATTTTTTATGGAAATAAAAAAAAAACCGTAAAGGATACGCACGGCGCTATACAACGGAGGATGCGGTAAAACAGCATTTTTTGAGCAAATGTGTTGAAAAATAATTTGACTTTGACCCTATTATGTACAGACGCCAGCACATTAAGCTACTACAATCTGTCAAATTTCTTAAATAGATTTTCAACTTTAACCCTACAGCATAAGGTTCAAGGTTGATTGGGAAAATTTGACAGTTTCGGGTGGCTTGATCTGCTGGCGTCTGTACATGAAACTAAAACATAACTGGCAAAATGTGGGTGTAATACAGGTAGGTACAGTACACCTGTGCCCAACCTTTCGAGGAATCAAGGCGTGATGATTCGCGGAAAATAAAAAAACGATTTTTAGGTACCTAGCTATTGGGAGATACATTGGTAATCGCAGCATGTAATTTCGTAAGGCGTAGGTAGGTATTTCTTGTCAGGAAAAACTTCATGCGCTGCACATAATTTATGTCTACGCTTCGTTGAATGATAGGTAGGTGTAAAATTAGAGCTGTTTACAAAACAAGATCAAGTTCAATATCGTAGGCAATGATGTATACGTCATTGATCGTAGGTACCTATCTCGAACCGGCACCGTTTATGTGATCGTATTGCGTAAGTATCGACGGTGTAAGCCTTCGTTGAGTAAATAATAGGTAAATGTTCCTTAGTGTACGGTGTACCTATTAACTTTAGTGAAATTATTTTAAGATCATTATAAGTACATGGATGTCAGTAGGTACCTATCATTTATTTAAGATGCTAGTAAGTTCTATCAATGCTAAGGATCTTGTATTTTCAGTGTAGGCGTGGCAGAATGTGCGCTTTTATAGTTTCTAACTATCTAACGTCACGTTACGTTATTATTGTAGACGGACGTTCACGTTGCCGTCTAGGTATGGAAATACGTGTAGGTACGTTTCTATTGTAACGTTATCCCTGGACGGAAATTTAAGTTTTCTTAAAATTCCATAAATTATTGTACTTCCCTGTGTTGTGTCACGTTAGAAATTATAAAAGCGCACATTCAGCTTACACTACTTAGAGCAAAAGGGTTTTTGTGCATCTTGTGCGGTGTAAACCAGGGACCGTACAACCCCGGTTAAGGGTTAAGCCTTTCGAAGGGGTAACCCATTCAATGGGTTACCTTTATCATGATGTAACCCATTGAAAGGGTTACATGATAACCCATTCAATGGGTTCTGTACCTACTTGAAACCCAGTGACATGAAAAAATTATAATATTATATTATTTCGATATCCACCCAGCACGCGTAGCATGACCAATTCTATCTCTATTCTACCCAGGGACCATTTTAGAAAAACCCTTTCAATGGAACGGGTTTTCGATAGGGTTTTTCTAAGCAGTTAATCAAAAACCCATACAGTGTGGGTAATTTTGAATGGCTTAAAGTAAGCCGTTCAAATGGGTTACCAATACCGTATGGGTTTTTATCGAAAAGCCTTTCAACGGGTAACCAAAATTTAATTTAAGCTGTTCAAAAGGGTTACCCATATTGTATGTGTTTTTATCAAAAACCCTTTCAACGGGTAACCAAAATTTAATTTAAGCTGTTCAAAAGGGTTACCCATATCGTATGGGTTTTTGTTTTAACCGCTTAGAAAAACCCTATCGAAAACCCTTTCAATGGGTAACCAAAATGGTCCCTGGTGTAAACACGGTTCTCGAACATGTCCGTACTTCCGTAAACAGAGAATGCTGTCTACAAACACAAATGCATCTTATGCTTCATCAATAAACTATAGTATGTAGGTACAACTAAATTGATTTATATCATTTAACCCCCTGATCACACCAACTAGATCAATATTTTAATGATGTTCTCTGTTGTGACAAAATACTAATAACAAGAAAAATAAAAGCCAGTTTATCACAATATCAAATGTTACTTTAATTAATCTTTAACCTAGAGTTACTTTATATCTGGATATGAGCAATCTGTGTTCAAACAAACCACACAAAACACCACATCCCAGGAAAGTGAACATTTCTTAGTCAAATAATTTGAAACACACTTGTGTTGACAAAACTGTACTTTCTGAATGCCTGGCATGCAATGTTACCATGTCAAAAAAATATATGTATTTGCATGATATAATCATTTATCTATATTGTAAATCAAATAATGCTCTGGACTCTGTACCAACAATTCTAAGTCAAAGTTAAAGTAGGTTGCACGGCATTCAAAAAGTTCAAACACTGGTAGAAAAGGAATGGAGTAAACTAGTAATTTATCGGCCTTCTATATAAGTTGATAGCTCAATTTCTTCTGGCAGCTCAGTGATGTTGACATCAAAGCGGTCTTGAACTTCATTAAGAATTTTGGCATCATTTTCATCAGATACCATTGTTATAGCTAAGCCTTTAGTACCAAAACGACCTGCACGAGCCACACGATGAAGGTATGTGTCTGAATCTTCAGGCATATCATAATTGAATACAATATTCACTCTTTCAATATCCATCCCTCTTCCAAACAAGTTGGTGGCAACTAGGATTCTCTTCTGGAACTCCTTGAACTGCTGGTAACGAGAGAGACGCTCGTCTTGAGTCATGTTCCTGTGTATACCAATAGCAGGGAAGTTCTGATCTGTTAGCAGTTGAGCTAAAGCTATGCAGCGTTGGACAGACTTCACAAATATAACAACTTGGTTGAACTCCAGTACATCAAGTAGCTCAAATAACTTCTTATTCTTTTCATTCTCCTTAAGTTTAACATAATGCTGCTGCAAGCCGTGCAGCGTCAGCTTGGCTTCGTCATCCACATACACTTCCATAGGGTCCTGCATAAACTTCTTGCAAACCGGTCTGATCTCTTTGCTCAAGGTGGCAGAAAACATCATCACTTGCTTACCGTGAGGGGTGTTTCTGAATATCTCCTGGACGTCGCGTCGCATATCTAGAGATTCAAGCATCTTGTCACATTCGTCGAGTATGAAGTGCTTCAAATGTTTCAGATTCAGCTTCTTACTGTTGACTAACGCCAAAATCCTGCCGGGCGTGCCAACGACGATGTGCGGGCATGCAGTTTTGAGGACCTCCTCATCTTTCTGTACGGGCATTCCACCGAAAAACACGGATACTCTGACGCCGGCCATGTATTTTGAGAAACGCTCGTATTCCTTGCTTATCTGGAAAGCCAATTCCCTGGTGTGGCACATTACAAGAACGTAGACATGGTTTTCTGAGGGCTCCAGCTGCTGTAGAGTCGCTAACACAAATACGGCGGTTTTTCCCATGCCGGACTTTGCTTGACACAAGATATCCATACCGAGGACGGCTTGCGGAATACATTCATGTTGCACTTCTGATGGATGCTCAAAACCGCAGTCGACGATGGCGCGCAATATCTCGGGCTTTAATAGGAAATCTCTAAAGCCAGAACTGTGAATAGATACGTAGGATCCCTTAACCTCTTTCTTTGGCGCCGCTTCTGGCGCCCCGTCAGTGGTCTGCTGATCTGCCTGCTCCTCGTCTTCGTAGTCCAGAAGATCATCGTTGTCAGCCATGATTTAAAGATTTCTTACTTATATAGTAATTAAGAGCGGGACTCGTTTAGGAGCACGTGAAATTTATTTTGAAAATTTTATTTCACAATAATGGCGGCTATGGTTTTGGCGTCAATTTCAATGTTTTTAAAAACTGTAAAGCAAGCATAATCTGAACATTGAAACTTAGGCTTTTTGCTTTCAGTATTACCGTTACATTTACTCTATGCAGGCTCACTGACAGTAATGATTTTTTTTCAAGTACAAATTAAATAGAATCTTTGAGCAGTTTGTGAATTATAGGAGGTTAGATGTTGCTTTTATCACCATTTAATGAACTAATTTCTCGGGACTAATGAAGCATGGCGGTATGTCTATGCACTGAATTTTATATAGGGTGGAATTTTGTAATGCCACCTGGAGGGAAAGTACTCTTATTACTGCAGATAGAAAATTTTACTCAAAGGAAACATTCTTTTATTTTTGAATAGAAAGCAAACTGCATTCAAAGATTTTCGAAAATTCTCTTCTCCCACACCCGGGAAACGAACCGGCTAAAATCTGAAAAATTATACCCTGTACTTTTATTGCATCGATCGTTAGGGTCAATTATAAGGATGAAATCTCTCTAACAAACATGATAAATTAAATGAAAGGAAAACCAGGAAATCTGTAGTTACAAATTCAATGAGTCAAGTTAAAGCTCTTTAACTAACATCCATCTTTTGTAATGCAGACTCCTTTGCGACATACTCGTAGCTGCGTGTATGAGGTAGTTTAAATATGGAATGTTAGATTAAAAATTGAAAATTAGATTGTCATAGTTGTTATTCACATTTGATTGTTTTTACAACTCATTTCACATTTTGTCTCACGGTGAAAATGGCTTATCAAGAACAGTTTGATTTAATGGAAGCTTATTTTTTAAATAACAAAAACGTGAATCTAGCTCTGCGGTGGTATGGAGAGAGATATCAAGACCGACAGGCACCAACTCGGTTCGTTTTTTTTTTTTTTTTTTTTTTAACGTTGCGCCACACTAGGAATTTCTCCTGTATCGTGGGTGCGTTTACAAACATTTAAACTCACATACACAAACAGCCAGACCCGGAACAACTACTTGTAGGTCATACAAATATTTGTTCCGTGCGGGAGTCGAACCCGCGACACGCAGCGCAGCAGTCAATCGCTTAACCACTGCGCCAACCGTGCCGTCGTATTGAAAAGAATGGTAGAAAATTTAAAGAATACGGGTGGTTTCAAGAAGAGACGGCAAACTATTCAGCAAAACTATTTCGATTTTGAACTAGATGTTTTAACATACTTTGAATCATTTCCAAAGGCTTCAAGTAGAGATGCTGCCGATGAATTAGGAACAACCCACACTCGCGTACTTAAAGTGCTGAAAAAGTATAAGTATAAATGCTATCGTGAAGGTCGGTTGGTGCAAAAGTTGCATATTGGGGATCGTGACAGACGATTACAATTTTGTGAAAACATGCTTGAAGAAATTGACCGAAACCCTAATTTTTTGAGTAACATTGTATGGTCTGACGAAACCAACTTCAGCAATAATGGCATGTACAATCGCCGCAATAACCATTATTGGTCTCGAGTGAATCCTGTTCGTGTTCATGAAACTAACAATCAAGTAAGATTTTCTTTCAAGGTTTGGTGCGGAATTATGAGAAATAATGTAGTGTTAGTCCACGTGTACGAAGGTCATTTAAACACTGTCAAGTATATTGAAATACCCGGATCTCTTAAGAAACGAGTTAAATGGTTTCCCCGAGGAAGAGCGAAACCAAATAATTCTACAGCAAGATGGTGCTCCAGCACATAACAGCAGAATCACTACTGCCTACATTAATAACCATTTAATACCTGGATTGGTACAAACGGCACAATCAGATGGCCTGCGAGATCGCCAGATCTTACCCCATTAGATTTTTTTTTTGTGGGAATATGTAAAAAATCAAATTTACATGAACTCTTATGCGAATGACAACGAGTTGAGAGTTGAAGTTCAGAATACGATTTATAATATTCACCACAACACTTTATTAAAGGTTACTAGAAATTAATTCGTTCAAAGAATAAATTTGTGTATCCAAGAGAATGGAGCCCATTTCGAGCAACTAATTAGTTAGTTTACCATTTTTTGTAAATAATTAAATTAATTTAAGATTTCCTGGTTTTCCTTTCATTTAATTTATCATGTTTGTTAGAGTGATTTCATCCTTATAATTGACCCTAACGATCGATGCAATAAAAGTACAGGGTATAATTTTTTCAGATTTTAGCCGGTTCGATTCCCGGGTGTGGGAGAAGAGAATTTTCGAAAATCTTTGAATGCAGTTTGCTTTCTATTCAAAAATAAAGGAATGTTTCCTTTGAGTAAAACTTTCTATCTGCAGTATTAAGAGTACTTTCCCTCCAGGTGGCATTCCAAATTTCCACCCTGTATAACATGTTTTGTACCCACCACATTTTATGCAAATAAACGATTTTGAAGCTAAACCAAATGGAAGGGCCATGGTGGTGAATGATGGCAAATAATGGTCGACATTCATCATATGCTTTATAAATATTGAGTTAGGATTATAATTTTTAATCATATCTGAATTATTTCAGCATCTATTTATTATTTATATTTATCCCGCAAAAAATCCTGCTAGGGTCTTAGTTTGGTAACTAGTATATTGGAAACGGAAGGGGAATAGAAAATACCATAATACCATAACCAATAAAAAATTGAGGCGTTACGGGACGACTGGCAGATGTGAAACCTCGCACTACACACTACTACATATCTGTATAAGTGTATAGTGGCCGCTCGCCACGCGGCATGCGTTGCCCCACCAGTAATCGGTTTTACGTGTGCTTAGATGTTTCACTTCAATAATCCGATTCACAGGAGAATGAACTTAACGCCAAAAAAAAAAGGCACCATTAACTTCTACTAGAATAATTTCACAGATTTAATTCGAGAATACTTTTCTCGAATAAAATCTGTGAAATTATTCTTTCTCTGTTATTCTATGAGTCTAGTTATTGAATGGGTAAAATTAACATGATTGACATTTTGCCCACTTCGTGGCTGAAACCGCTTCAGAAAGTGGAGGTGAAAAAAGCATAGTCACTCAAAGAAATGAAACAATAAACGTTGCTTTCTATAAGATTTATTTCTTTTAATTTTATTAGTTAAAAATCTGAACAATTTTGAAATGTGCTACATTATTTATTTTGTAAAAATTGAACGGAATTAATTGAAGGACCACATTATTTTTATTTTAAAATCGTTTTCTCAGCCAAGGACCAACGTGGCCAAACGTAGCCCATGGTCGGCCATCAGTAAAACGTACAGTGTGCCCATAATACTAAGAATACTTTGTCCGTTTCAATAAATTGCATGGTTTATTTTGTTCAGACAGTGTTTTATTTTTAACAATGTTTTCAATACCCCAAACATAAAATGTATGAGGTTTTGTCCACAATTCATACAAATTACTTACTACTTATATTAAAACAATACATAATCACGTACTATAAAATCACTACTGAGTTTACATGAAAACAATTTTTACAATGATTACTAAATGAGAGAACTATTGAAATAATACTGGAATAACAAATGTAAGGCTAGATTCAAACTAACGTTCCTAAACGCGACTTGAAGTGGTGACAAAAGTATGGACTAGGCCTTCGTCCAGCGGGCCATAACAAAATACCAGCGCTATGGAATTTCGCGGGCTACCTTAGCGCATCCCCCTTAACACTGACCTGGATACAATTATTCACACTGTACTGGCTGTTGTCATAATATTTTTGTGCCTATTTGAGTATTGCCATTTTGGCGCTGTAGGCAGATACGATTGTCCATGGAACTAAAATTAGTGATGTTGTTAAGTCGACTGTGGTAATGGTAATACATATCGATGATATGAATAAGTACCTTTTCTTAATAACTTCCGATTATAAGAATCTTATTAACCATAGATGATGTGTGTACATTTGCATAATTCATCGGAAAAAGTATTACTAAATCCTGCACACTGCTGAGGGAACACTTTCGTAACGCCGCATTCGACGCTGAATGCGGTGGAACAGCGCTAAACGCGGCACAACAGCGCAGAACTCTATCTATAGCACTCGCATGATAATAACACATTTGTCATCATTTTATACTTGTTTGCCGCGAAAGCTGAATAGACACGGAAAGTTGAACGGATGCGTACGCGTCTCCGTACAAAATCGTTGTTTATAAGCTGAATAGAGCTGTATAAGTGTGAGTAGTCCAGGTTTTTTTTAAATTCTACCCATATTTATTGAAAGAAGTAGTTTAGTTTAAGATTAGACGACGACGATGACGCATACGATGCGATGCTTTGATGATGATGTGACGCATATTTTCCCTCAACTTGTTCTTTCGTGTTTGTGTTTTTATTTCTTTGCGTTATGTTTACCGCAAATAAACGTATTTTCTTTCTTTTTTTTTTTCTTTATTAGATAATACTACCACACTGCCGAAAAACGGGTTTATAACAACTACTGAATCAGCCTGAGCTGTACCAACTTTTGGTATTGACTATCGACATTTTATTGATAAGAATTTGTCAATCACTAGTGAATTTGCAGTGTAGAGTCTGTCTCACGAAAGAAGTCTCGCAGACGTGGCGCTGCAGGCATGCGACGGAATCATAACTCTTTTTTTATTTATCTCAACATCATATTACAGGCACTGTTTAATAAAATGCACAATATTAAATACAGAAAGGTGTCTGAGGTGGAGGGTTATTGTAGGAATGTTGCTAACTTGTATAAGAATAATTAGTTCTATTTATTGCCGCGGGACTTCTTTCGTGAGACGGACTCTACGTCAAAATTAGTTCTCGGGACAATCATAGTGGCGCTTAAAATTGCCACACAAAATTAGCTGTAATTTATATGGAGACAGCCTGTCCAGTGTGAAATTTAAGGTCAGTGGGTTTTAATATTTGTGTAGGGATACCACTTTAACTTGTGCAAAGAGACATCAAAATCTGCCCGGCAATTGAAAAAAAAATATAGGGTTATTTTAAGCAAGGGTCATTGTAGCTACAGGAAAACATTCTTAGGACACTGTCCTTAATTTTATTAAACATGTACGTACAGTCAGCAAGAAAATGGGTAGTTTAAACAAAAACATTTTTTGATCCTGTTTCTGATAAGGACCAAAAAACTATATGGGCGTTTTGAGTATTAGAAAAGTCGTAAATGACAAAAAACTTTTCCCAAAACTATTTCGTAGAGATCAATCAGTTTATTCAGATTTTTTCTAATATATGTTATTCTATTACATTGAAAAAATAAAGTTATCATAACAACGTATTGTGAATTTCAAAACAAAAACCTTATTTTTCAGTCAACCTTTTTTTGAGATAGGTTATGGCTCAGATTATAGATAATCTGAGGGTTATGGTTATGAAAAATCAAAGGATTTTATATTGCGTTTCAGTTTCAGTAGTCATAGCGGTCACTATCTTTAAACTAAGAAAACTGTCTGTTCAAACTACTTTTTGAATATCTACAACGATAATTTCAAAATGTATGTACATAAATGGGGACCGATTTTTTTATTTGTGACTGTTCTAGTACTCCACCTCTTTCTTTCACAGTCTTTTAATCCTTATACGAAACATGCACCGAAAGGCGCCAAAAAAATTGAAGGTAAGAATTGTCAATATACGAGCTGACTGTACCACTTTTACAAAATCTGTGAATTCAGTTAGCAATTAATTAATAAGTTAAGGACAGTCTCCTAAGACCGTTTCCCTGTAGCCATAACGGTTCCTTAACCGTTACAGCTACTTGCCCTTGTAGATCCTGTAAAATCGAAAAGTATATTTTTCTCTAAATTGCCTTGTCAATTTTTGATGTCCCTTTGCAAAAGGGTATAGATGAGATTTCCCTACACAAATATGAAAACAGCATCGCTATTTAATTGGTCCATAGACCACTTCCCATACAAATTCGTCCAGTCTCCTTTTTATTGAAAAAACTTTTACGCCTTTACTCCCTAGATATTTTTCAGTGTTCATTGTAGAAGGTGAAGCAGCCAAATGAAAGGTTCTGAGATCGAACCACTAGTTGGACAAATTACAATTAAGCATTAGGCTTATTCGGATCGGAAATTCGTATTTCAAATGGTTCTAGATTCGCCAGTCCATACATTCTTTCTGGGTCAGATTTAGACACCTATTTCCCAGTCCAAGTCGCATGGCTCCATCAAAAACCTACGGTAACTAACACTTCTCACTATAGGGCTTCAACGGCTTAAAGTCAGCATTCCCGCTCAAGTAGGCATCAACGAAATTCTGGACCGAATCCGTGGTAATCTCATCACCATTCTTCATGGTCACCATACGCTGTTTGGGGAAATCTATGGAGGTAAGCAAGGGAACCGCGTCATCCAGACCTATATGTTCCCTTAGCATATCTGCGCTGTCTGTGCCATCGATACCAATGTAAAACATAACGTGTTTGAAAGGCTTCTTCTTCATTCTGGAGTGCCGAGACGTTGGGTAGTCGAAGTCCATAGTCTCGTCGTCCGAAGAGTTCTGGTAGGGACAGAAGCCAGGGAACTGGATGCTGCATTCATCGTAGTAGGATTCCGCCGAAGGTGTTATCACGGACTCGGCGAATTCTATTTCTGAGTCTTCGTCATCTGGAAAGGAGAAATAAGTGTAATTATTTTATGAGTAGGTAAGTGCGTTAGTTTCTGAGAAATAAGATCAGGCTTTTAGGTTTTTTTTATGAACTTACCATGGTCCTTACATAAAATCTAGAAACCTCATGTGCATAGTGAGATAATGACAAGACTTTCTAACATTGAAACTATTTTAAACCTAATCTGGACCAGCAACTCTCAGGTGCATTTGTAGTTACAAACTATGCCATGGCACAGATAATATAATACTACGGCAACGACACTAGCCAGCCTGTTAGTTAGCAAGGTGCTTGGCAAGGCCGATGATCAGCCTAAGCTGGATGAAGTTTTTAGTATAACGTTTAAATCTTACCGATAAATAGAACGACTGCTGGGTGTCGCGCCATCTTCAGGAGCGCTTGCTCAGTCAGTACCGATACCGGCCGCTGCGCCCACGGAAAGTTCTGGCAACATACAAAAATAAGGTTAGTTAAGAAAATACATAGTAATTTTTTCAGCTTTAACCGAAGCTTCCCGGGAAGTTTAAAGTGCCTTCAAACGAAGGACACTAGTTAATTTTACAAGAGATACCTACCGGATCCCTGTCCCCTAAAAGTGCTCAGGAAGGTCTCGTTTTGTTTGTTGGCGTAAGATACACAAAAACCCTTTACGGAGGATGAGAATAACGTCAAAAAGACTTTCTGGAGATAAACGTTCCAAACCATAGAAGATTTTCTACAAGGCGGTCAACTCAGTCTATATCAGATCTCAGCTCACGGCTGGACGTAGGCCACTCCCAATTTGCACCACAAAACCCGCCTCCACCTTCCATATGCAGTCAGATAATTAGGTAGTAAGTACTTACAAATCCAAGCGGATCAGCAGATAGATGTTGCCTCCCATTCGCAGTGAGGATCTTCCCTGTCCCGTCCGTGATGACCAAGGCTGGTATGCCGGCGACTCCGAGTGCTGCCGGCATGGTGAGGCGCGCGTCAGTCGCCGACCAGGGCACGGAGAGGGCACCCACGGAGGACACTGACGCTACTGTGCGGTTGTAGGACTGTTCGCTCCTGAAATAAGGGAAAGAGGGTGTTAAAAGATTTGTAAGAAAAGTGATTCATGATCCGTCACCAGTCGGGGGAGATTCTGCTGAAGACTCCAGACATAACTATATACTTACTCTGCATCGTACTCACAAAACTGCCGATTGCAAAAAACATAATAAAATTTGAATTTCGCGGGCTACCTTAGCGCATCCCCCTAAATCATAATTTGGGTTCCTATGGTAAATAAATAACTTATTAATGAAACAGCATTTTCACAGCTGATTAAGGGCAAATAAGTCCCCGCTGCAGTACCCACTTATAATGCTACATTACTATGTTCTCATTTTTACTTGCTAAGTACCTAAATAAAACGTAATTTATTTACGATAAGGCTTTCTGAGTTAATTACGAATTCATTCCCTTTCAGTATTCACGACCTATAAAAGTTTAATTCCATCGTTAAAATAAAATATGACGTCTTCATAACATCGAATGGTGAGACCAATAAATAAAACAACGTTTCGTTACGGCTTTATCTAAATTTAAGGGAGCTATAAAGTAACGTCCACGATGGGCAGTAAGCCCCGCTACTCCCGTCGCCATGAAACATATAGCAACTCAAACGCCACAAGCTACACGCTCAACCGACATGCGTCTTGGGACAGCGACTGCGGAGAAAGCAAATTAAAGATGTTTAGAGCACGTCACGAGTCAACACGTGGCTTTATTCGCGTCGCAAGTAGCTTGTCGCTTGAGCGTGTAGCTTGTGGCGTTTGAGTTGCTATATGTTTCATGGCGACGGGAGTAGCGGGGCTTACTGCCCATCGTGGACGTTACTTTATAGCTCCCTTAAATATATATAAAGCCGTGACCTTTGAGTAGTGGCATGATTTATTCTCACATAGTCGGAGATGATTTGAGGGGAGAATCGCAGCTCTACAAGATAAAATTAACATTCCTTCTTAGATGGGTATTCTTTACTGCAGACACATATGCGAGTCTGGCGGAATAACCAATAAACTAGCGGAGAATATGGCTTGGTAGATGACGCAGATTGTGGTACAGTCAACTTCACATCAGTGGTAACAATTTGGCATTGACAGCGCCTTTTTGTTGTTGTAGCAGTAAGAGCGATTTTCGTAGTGCAAGTGATAATGGGCCTGCCCGCTTACATAAAGCTATAGCTGTAACTTGAAGTCACAAATGATAAACTAGCACCATCGAAGTAAAATAAAAAAAACAGTTAATCATTAATAACAAAAAAAACATGGTCAGCAAGACGACCAGTCACCACAAGCAGCACCCGTTCAGGAGCATCACGCAAAGATCAGCCATCACCCCCCTCGCCATATTTGAGGGAAGGAGGCAACCCGACCCCCGATGGTACCGCAAGCAGTGACATCTAAGGGAGCACGACGAACTTGCTGCCGGTTGCTCTGGCAAGAATAATATAATCAATTATCGAGGTCGCTAGCTAACTACTTCTTGCAATACAACTCATAAAAAACATTTTCATGAGTATATTATGTCACTAATAAATAAAAATAAATTGACTTAGGCCCGTATTAATAAACGTTACTCAGCCCAAGAGCTCGCACTTGATAACAGTCTTGAGGTTATGATCGTATTAATAAACGTAATAATTGATGTACTCAAGTTACGGCTTGGGTTTACGTTATCAGCCGAGTGATGAGCTGATTAATAAACAAAAATCGACACTTAAGTATACAATAGGTGTGTGTACTCGAGATGCTTAAATCTGAGTGTAGGCAGTCCGTGACTTGAGGTCGTGATTAGTAGCGCGAAACATGGAGTTTGAATATGTTTTGGGTGAAATTAATTATTACTATGTAATAGAGTACTATGACGATAATTTTTGCCAAAAATCTATGTATGGCATGCCTCAAATTCTTTTGAGTTACCAAGTGAGTTTAAAAAAAAACCGGACCACGCACAATGAAGGGTTCCGTAGTTGGGATAAATTTATCCCAAAAACAAACTTAACATTGTAGTTGAAAAACATGTTCTGCTATATATCGATATACGTCACAGTCATTTTTCCAACTGCAAATGTAAGTTGGTCGACTATTACTACAGATTTGTTTAAGAGTCACATTATTAAAAATACTCTTTGGTGAAATACAGTAACAGAGGTCTTCCAATATCCCTAGAAATATTTATAACGGGGTACAGCGCTATACATTAAAATTTTACAAAATACAAGTATTTCAATAAATCTTACGACTTATCAAAAACGAAACGTGATGAATGTCATTCTAAACTTCGGTCAATGTGACGTAATCGTTCATTTCAAGTATCGCCTTGAGGAGTGTAGCGCCTTGAGGAGCTGATCTTGGTAACTGAGATACTGTTTTCATGTGTTTATAATTAGTAATGATCTTGAGATGCTGATATCGTCATAATGGCGTATCAAATAATTACGCACTTGAGTACGTCGTTGGAGAACGTTTATTAATACAGGCCTTAGACAGTCAAATAAAATAAACAATTATATGAACTCATATAACCTGTCAGTAGGTACGCTAATTCTAGAGAAAGAACATGAACATTGTCTTGAGTTAATCACAGCGACCAACTATTCTTATCGTTTAAGTAGTCATTGATAGTATAGTATGTGATGCCACCGTGAGAATACCAATATCTTTAAAAAAAATCTCTCGAGAAACTCTAGCACCCAGCTATTCAAGCAAACGAGCTGTTCGAGCAATTTACCATTGCTCGAACAACTCGTTTTTGAAGTACAAATATATTTTGAATGTCAGCTGCTTTACCCCACAGCAGAATACAGTAGGACATAACGCTTTGAAAATAACTAAAATAGACTAATCGGGCTGTATCAACGTCAGTGTCTTACTTTCCTGACGGCATATGCGGCCGAACTGAGCCTTCCCGCTAGGCTTGATATATAATATGAGGTACCCACTGAAGTTTGGCATCTACTGTTATACCCAGAAACACTGTCGAGTCTACAGTTTCAAGCACCTCTTTATCTAAAACGATGTTGCCACCTAGGGAATTGCCCAGTTTGTTAGGGTGCTCTGGCTTGACGTGGACATTAAGTATAATAAATGAGTTGCGTTTTTAATATTTAATTCCTAATAGAAACGAAATATTATAATAAAGTTGCAGGAAATTACAATAATGTACCATATTTAGCATGTGTAATATTGTGATTTCTTCGCTGAGAAACGTCTAATATGAGTATATATTTTCCGAATTAATAATAAAAAGAGTAAAAATGAGTAGGTAAGCTAATTCTTTTAAACTGACTTCAACAAAAGGAGAAGGTTCAACAACATTCACAACACGGAACTAACGACGAAGAGTTGACATATGATGCAGTTGGTGTTACCGGGTAATAAAAAATATTTCAACAATAATCGATTTATGGATCCGACAATCGAGTCTATATTCAGATGTAAATTGATGTACGTACAGAAACAAATGTTTTGATTGTTTTCATCTAATCACAGATAAATAAGAATAAAATATGGTCCAAATCACTTAGTAAGTAAACGTGCTAAAGAAAGAAACACATTTTTTTACTCAAATACTAGCAACCGATTTTTTTATCTAATAAAAACTGAAATCACGTTTTTATTTGTGTGGTAACCCAGATCCTAAGCCACCGAGAGCCTGCAACCAAAAAATGGCGGTGTTTTGCGCATGCAATCGACGTGAATACTTACAATACAACTTTTTTTTACAGAAGACTTTCCTGCGACGAGGTTTGCAAAAATATTTATTTTAGAATTAATTATATTTATTTGATAAAATACTTTTTACTGAACAGCATGTTCACGTTAAGCCGAGAATGGCGAAACCCTTTCTAACATTCGGTAAGGCAAACTTTATACATTTCGTTTTCTTGGCATTGAGAACTAAGTATTTGAATTTGTCGTAAACCAATCCGTAACCATTGAGAGTGCAATGTTTACGTCGTCAAAATCTTGTCTATTCCTGTCTACTTTAAACATAAGAGGGGTATCATCTGCAAACAGTACAACGTCACAGATACCCCTTATATAGAATGGTAAGGCGTTGATATACACTAAGAATAAGGATGGGTCCAGTATTGAGCCTTGAGGTACACCTAACTGAACTGGTACACTACACCATCAACATCTACATATTGGAACCTATTATGTAAATAAGAATTTATTACTTTAACAGCTTGGTTTTGGACGCCGTAATGATGTAGTTTACGCAAACGCTTTGGAGAGATCACAGAAAATTCCAATAGCATTTTGCGAGTTCTCCCATGCGTTAAATATGTGCTTCAGCAGTGCAACACCCGCATCTATAGTCGAACGACCTTAAGGATATGATATCGGAATCACTTTTACACGTCATATTAAAAAATTAAATGTAGTCGACATTTCCTATCTGACTACCCCTGAGAAGAAATGGCGACTACGAAACTCAGGGGTCAGTCTCTTTTAAAGTCCAGACATAATCTTGGTCAGATCATGTGAGGACCATCCATGTAGATCCGTGTCTGAAATGGTCTTTTGAGGAAAGAACCACACAAATTTGAGTGGACCTGTCCAATCAGTGCAAGTATTTGTCAGTAATCCTGCAGCTCAACTCAAGACTTAAGGAGCTCAACGACTCGCCGAACAATACCAATGAAAGGACATTGGGGTAGGCCGCATAAAGTGCTCATAATGCCAGACCATCATTAAAACTAACTGATAAAAAGAAAAAAAAAGGAAAATATTAGGTTGGGGAAAAGTCTTTTCGCATTATAGTATGTATGAACTTGTAATAAAATCTCTTTGGCTATACTATTTCTATCTGGCTGGTTTTGGTATCATTGAAAGTTTAAATTTTAAAGAACATAATTTCAAATTCAAATTAGGAAAATGTGTGATTTTCATTTGTTTTTCGTACTGTCAAGATGAGTGAATCTAATGAAGAAATTCGATACATTTTAACATTCTACTACAAAAAAGGTAAAAATGCAACGCAAGCCGCGAAAAATTTTTGCGATGTTTATGGACCTAGTGCAGTGTCTGTGAGAGTAGCACAAATTTGGTTTAAGCGTTTCCAATCCGGAAATTTTGATGTCAAAGATGCACGTCGCTCTGGTCTATTACGGATAAAATGGATGCCATTTTTGAAAAAGTGGAGCAAGATCAGTAATTACGACGTAGCTGAAGAACTGGGAATGGACCACAAAACAGTTTTGGCACATTTGAAAAAAACTGGGTACACAAAAAAGTGTTTATGGACCTAGTGCAGTGTCTGTGAGAGTAGCACAAATTTGGTTTAAGCGTTTCCAATCCGGAAATTTTGATGTCAAAGATGCACGTCGCTCTGGTCTATTACGGATAAAATGGATGCCATTTTTGAAAAAGTGGAGCAATATCAGTAATTACGACGTAGCTGAAGAACTTGGAATGGACCACAAAACAGTTTTGGCACATTTGAAAAAAAATGGGTACACAAAAAAGCTCGATATTTGGGTACCTCACGAGCTCACTGAAAGAAACCTAATGAACCGTGTACTCATTTGTGATTCTTTATTACGACGTAATGAAACTGAACCATTTTTGAAGAAGCGGATAACTAGTGATGAAAAGTGGATCACGGACGACAAGAACGTGCGAAAAAGGTCGTGGTCAAAGGCCGGTCAGGCTTCACAGAAATCACAGACTATGGCGAAACTCGGGTTAACTCGCAACAAGGTGATGCTGTGTGTGTGGTGGGATTGGAAGGGCATTATCCATTATGAGCTGTTACCACCAGGCAGGACCATCGATTCTGAACTCTACTGCGAACAACTGATGAGATTAAAGCAAGAAGTTGAGAGAAAGCGGCTGGAATTAATCAACAGAAGGGGTGTGGTTTTTCATCATGATAACGCTAGACCTCACACATCTTTAGCCACTCAGCAAAAATTAAGAGAGTTTGGCTGGGAGGTGTTAATGCATCAGCCGTATAGTCCTGACCTTGCACCTTCAGATTTCCACCTGTTTCGGTCTCTTCAGAATTCTTTAGGCAGTGTCAGGTTAACATCACGAGAGGACTGCCTAAACCACTTGTCGCGGTATTTTGATCAGAAGTCCCAAAATTTCTATAGCAATGGGATCATGTCCCTACCTACAAGATGGCAAAAAGTTATCGAACAAAATGGTACCTACATACTTTAGTTAAATGTAAATAAACTATATTAAAAATGTTTTGAATTTTCTTAAAAAATGCGAAGAAACTTTTTCCCCAACCTATTATATAATCTACCTACTTTTGTCGTTTATAGTTTCATGAGATACTTTTGGAACAGAATATACTATCGATAACGTAAACGCGAACATTGAAGTTCTCGTCATTATTAAGGGAAAATAGGCAATATATAAATCACTCGAGAAAATAGTGCGAGGCAAGCTTCTCCGTCGCCGCGTCGCGCGTCGGTCTCGCAAGAAACTTGATTGTAACATACATAAATAAATTGTTATTCTCGAGTTCCACCCTAGTGCGGGATTGTGTTTGTAAATCCCGGCCCAAGTTGTGGATGCAATGAATACGGACTAGGATGGGATTGCTAGTTGTGAATTCTTGATCTAGGATTAAAGGAAATATACTGTATTGCTTTTTCTTTAAGTTACCTAAGGCGTTTTTGTTTCGATCATGGAACGTACAACCCCGGTTAAGAGGGGTTATATTGCCTTTCGAAGGGGTACCCATTCAATGGGTCACAGTTTTATATTTGAAACCCAGTGAAAGGGTTACATGATAACCCATTCAATGGGTTCTATACCTACTTGAAACCCAGTGACATGAAAAAATCATAATATTATGTTATTTCGATATTCGCTCAGCACGCGTAGCATGACCAATTCTATATCTGTTCTACAGGGACCATTTTGGTTACCATTTTAGAAAAACCCTATCGAAACATTTTCTTTGGAAATCAGTTAATCAAAAACCCATAAGGTGTAGGTAATTTTGAATGGCTTAAACTAAGTCGTTCAAAAGGTTTACCCACACCGTATGGGTTTTTTATCAAAAACCCTTTCAACGGGTAACCAAAATTTAATTTAAGCCGTTCAAAAGGGTTACCCATACCGTATGGGTTTTCGATTAACCGCTTAGAAAAACCCTATCGAAAACCCTTTCAATGGGTAACCAAAATGGTCCCTGGTTTCGGTAGCCTAACGACAAGTCAAACGCATTTTGACTTTGGAGAAGAAATCATCGCAAATCACAATGATGGCACATGAGAGATTTTAGTGTCGCAATCTACGATGCTTCTGGTGGCTATTGATTTTGCGGAAATAATACAACGGTACACACGGCTACATACCTATTTAACAAGCTATATTTTTCCAGCTATAAGCTGATCTCGCATTGTATAGGATTTCCGTACAATGAGATGTCAGCTTATACTGGAAGGTGACCTCTTATTGTAAAGCTTGTTAAAGTAGCCGTGTGTGTATCTTGGATGTTTTGGCGCGTGGCCAAAATCGGAACTACGTCGCCATCTTGTTTTTTCAATACAATTTCCCAAATGTTTACCAACAACGCCCGTATCGTCACACATCACTGAGGGTGGACGAGGGTGAAAATAAGTGCCATCGCGTATATAAATGATAGCATTCACGCAAATATCAAGTTAGTTGACGCAACAATAAATTACACACACTGCCACTGTCAGCGGAGGCGCTCGACGAGCGATCAAATTGCTTTTTTACGACACAACTTTATGCTGTAGTGTAGTGCCTGGTCGACGAATTGCGACCTTCAAACATCCCGGATGTTAGAAGGTTGGGTTTGAAAAATAAAGCTAAAGAGTTTGTTTGAAGGCACTAATCTCTGCAACTACCAGTCAGACTTTTTTTTTTTGATAGCCCAATTCTTGACGAGGATTATAGGTTTACATCACGCTACGAGCTTTAGCAGCCGAGCAAAAATAATAATAAAAGCGCGGGTGCGCGATGCGATGCTATATATATATTTTAGGTTAAACAATTTTTTATTACAAAACAAAAAATAAACAAACGATTTGCAAAAAACTAACGTGAAAACGTGAAAAAATTACGTTTTTTTTTGCAAGACAGTTGTTTTTTTTTGTAAAAAGATTTTATTTTCACTTTGTATTTGTGGTACTTACCCAACACAAATTCGAATACCACTACCTGCTATGTAAATAATAGTGACAGGAAGTTATTATTTAATAACATCATGCACATAATATTATATAAGTACTAAGTACAAAAAAGCGTAGAAAGCGTAGAAGCGTAGTAGTAAATACGTATTTGGTGGATCGGTTTGTAATAATTTATCTCAGTTACAATAGCATAATGACAACTGTTTGTCACCTTTTACAAAATATTGCTTTTCTCGATGCAGGGACGTCAATTGTTAAGGAGTTCTCCTGGTACTTCACCTTATGCATTGTGACGAGCATTAATTGCTTAGCAACCATATTAAAGTCATAGAATTGCAACCCGTGAAATACTTATTATTGAGTAGTTCCGGTGGTCATTTGTGGTCCTCATCATCAGTCCCACTTCACCAAATGGTGCTTTCCGAGAGCAAATGCACGGTTTACTATAAAAAACACCCAAATCGCTATAGGTGTACCTATAATATTTGAAGAGTTCCCTCGATTTCTCTAGGATCCCATCATCAGATCCTGACCTGATGACAATGGGACCACCTGAGAAGCCTTAATACCCTTTTATACAAAAAAAGTGTTTTCCAAATGGGTCCAGCCTTCCTCGAGTAATCGGGGAAAATACATAAAACAATAAATTCCGACGAACGGAGAACCTTTATTGAAGTCGGTTGACAAGATATTTCACGCGAACGAAGTCGCAAGCATAAGCTAACATAATAATAAGAATATACTGATTTGTATCGTAGGGAAAATGCTATGGTGCAGAAATGACTTACATTTTCATAGCAGAATAATAGATGATAGAGAGTCTGACCAACGTAAACTGTCCAAGAAAAAAAGTGGCAATTAAAAAAAAACATAAGGTTTCACCCTTGCTGTACACTCTATAAACAGAGTTGATACTATTTATTATTCAAGAATTTCTTGGATAGCTTTCGTTGGTCAGACTCTAGAAGTCTAGATCGATCGTCCATCTAACTAAGGCCTTGTCCACACTTGTATCATCTAGACGTTTTTACCTATCCAGGAGGTCTACTCCAAAGCGATAATCTGAAGTATCGGCCGAATGCTCGGCCGTTTCTTGACCTCCAAAGTTTCCTTTTTGACTTTGAGTCTTTACCCGACTTCAAATCATATTTTTGACTTTGACTTATATCTTTGACTGTCGTTTTTTTTTCTTTCGTCGTAGTCAGTCATAGTCAGGTGTGGTGAGGAAACGGCAGAACGTTCGGCCGATACTTCGGATTTATCTCCGGAGTAGACCCCCAGATCATGAAAGCGTATCGTATCGAGTATTCGTATTATAAGTATGTACCCCCATTTCGACCATTTCGTATCACAAGCCGTGTTGTGCGAAAAACCGCGTCCATACTTAACCATAACGTATGGTGCCAACGTAAATCGTATCTGCATTATACAGAACAAGGAAGAATAAATTTTCCTCCTATCCTCGAATTATACAAGTTTGGACAAGGCCTAATGGGATATGGTAGCCACCGTTTAGATGCAAACACCAATGTACTACAAGATTACTAAAGGGGCCGAAACCCGATGCGTTGCCAACCTTAAAGGTAAGATCATTCTTCGTCAGTAATTTCACAGAGCGACTTGTCGCCTATAAATTCATAAGCACAGTAACGAGCTAAATACACATTTAAAAGCTTATCTAATAAATTGAGTTAGTTATATTACGAAAGACGATAAACCTACTTCTTCGTCGTCACTTGTCGCAGGATCGCAGTTAACGATCACATTACTTTTTTATGAGCGTAACTTTGAACATTATTATTATGATGACAGGGGCTGGTATTAAGTAGCCATTTTATATTGATGAATAGACCTCACCTTATCTTCTCGCTGCTGGCGAAGACAATTGAAGGTGTCAAGAAGACGGATATCAGCAATGATTTTGATTTGAAAGTGTGTAGGTACATAAAGGAACCTATTACGTTTTGGAATGAGCAAGCTTCATTTTTCAGACAGACCAATTCCTTGACAATTTCTCATGAAATTTCACGCCACCAGTTGGTGCCACTTTCACAAGAGGTCTTACTTTTACATTTCGACAATGAATATAAAATTTAAGATGACGTTCATCATTCGTTTCATTCATTCGTTTACCATTCAGTCACGACTAAAGAAAATACAGGCGCTTTGACACGTTTGACAGGTGTCCGTGCCTGACGTCTTAGTGCTGCCATCTAGTGAACATATTTTTTTTTTCTTTTTTCTTTTTGGCTTCGCACGGTTTGTGCATTTAGCCAGTGTCATGTAAAATTAGGTAACAAGTACAAAGTTATTAAATAATTATGAAATTAACTCTCACTCAATGCATGATAAAGATGATTGATGATATCCCGCCCCGCTCCTCTTGAGTTTAAGTAAAGACGCGGCACTTTACTGAAACCTCGCGCGGACTTCTTGAGAGCACTTAAAGTGATGTTGCACTGTTTTGTTTCATTTGCCTACATTAATGCAGGTTCACGAACACTTAATGGTTAATAATCCACCACTATTACACATTAATATTCGGCTAAACACAAGTTTTAGAAAATAAAACAAAACTGCTAACATGACGCTTCACTTTCCCGCCAAGAAGTCCGAACATCATTTGTAAAATGGTTAATTGAAATAAATACTGCCAACATCATACATTTTTACCGTCTGAATACTCTCAAACAAGCGTGAACTTTTCAAAGGGAGTGAATTATGGTTTTCGAAACTATACAATAGTTGAATACCATCGGTACCATTATCACTTTTGCTCTGGACGCGGTTTGTCAAGGTTTATTGTTTTGGCATATGATACCAGTAAAAAAATGTATTTATGTATCAATACAAAATCATTTATTCAAATTAGGCTATAAATCAGCGATTTTTGAACTATAAAATTAGGTTCATAAGACTCCCAAAAACGGCGCCCTTCACCACTTCTTAGTGCTTTAGCTGGGAAGAAGAAGAAGTGGCGCAACAAAGTCCCCAGCAGAAACAGCTTGGATTCTAAAAATTGTCGAAATGATCGACTTATTTTAGGAAAGTCTAGCTCCCACATACATATTTCATAAGCACATTAATATTTGCTGGCTCTCAAAGTTCCCACAGAAAGCAATATTTTAAAACAAAACACATTCATAACACTCGGTTGGAGCTAAAGTCTCGATGACTGTAACTGCTGTTGCGCTTGACTTGAATGTAAAAAGTTTGTCAGGCAGACAAACGACATCCTGACGAGCGACGGCTTATCTGCTTGATCTTCATGTTATGGAGTGTGGACAGACTACGGACTGCTGACATGGTTATAAAGCTGCCCAAATGTAATCGATTTGCAGTTGAAACGTTTGTCATTCGTGTATCGCGTGCGCTCGTAAACGTTTAGCTACCTACATCAGAAGAGGCATACATGCTCATGTTATTGCTACTCGTATTGTTTGACAATATTGGTTTCGGCTTTGGGTCAGACTTTAGAAACCCGAAAGATTCCTTTCAAGATATTGATAAATTAATTGGATTTGGTGGGTACCTAATTAATCTAGAAACGTTCTAATCTGGAATTACGCTAGACCAGGATTTGGATTACTAATACTGAGTTATATATTAGCTATTAAAATCTGTTCAATATTTTTTTAGTAAGTTTAGCATAGATTTTCAGAAGATCATAGAGCGCAGAGATACCTTAAATAATGCTGCAACTAGTTTATGTTTTGCTTTCAAGTCACATTCGACCCCGGATCGAGATTAACCCTATTTCTTTCAAAAAAAAAAAATAATCCCTCCAAAAATCAGTTTATTCGCAACCGTATCTATCCGTTATTTAAGTAAGCCTTATTCTCTCACAACGTCTCGACGATGTTTTCCCGCCATAATTCACTTGCGCGCCATTACGTTTCGGCGCCATGACACCCGTCGAAAATAAGCATAACAAAATAAAACATTGTGTAGAAAGTATATAAGTACTTATTTTTGGTAATAAAAGAAGATTAGCATAACCATGGGAGCTTTTAGATTAAATTTTTGTTGGAATGAAAGTTTGTTTGAGATTATTGTTGAGAAAGTTAGGAAATTATTTGCGTATAAAAGGAATAAAATTGAATTTGTGTTTGGGCTTTTATTTTTCATGTCCGTTGTCTATCTGAAAGTTGTGATTGTCAGAAAGAAAGAGATTTTGTGCTCTGCGAATGGCCAAATCTGGAAAAATAATATTTGTCTGAAACATATTTACCCACGCTACACGAGTAGGTATTTCACAAGCATGAGTTGGTATTTTTTTTCTCTATATCCGAATTCCATTTAACCTAACCCTTACGCATTATAATCCTGTTTTTATTAATATCGCACAATGATGAGTTATTATGAGGGTGGGTCAACATTACGAAACGGCCTGCCCTATTTCGCTTAGGTAATGTGGAAAGCGATTAAAGGATTATTATAAGGCGGATGGACAGAGAGTCCACCTGTGTCCTAAGTCCTAATGATTTAATACTGACATCACTGGACAACCCGTTTGTTATGGTGAAAGATAGTCATGAGACCCGGTTAACTCCAAAGGGAAGTAGCGAGCACATTGTATTGTAACAAAAACTATTTCCTAAATGAATAATTATGAGACAGTACAATTAAGTACCTACCTAAGTATTTGTTCGGATACTATTTCTGATCAACTAATACTCTACAATAAGCTCAAGTTCGCTATTGCTGACGAAAAAATCCTTCTATCGTAAAATAATTTAGAAATTTGTTTTTAATTTTCAGTACCTAAGCCCGGAGCCCATCCTGGGGCCCAAGTCTGCTATTTTTATAAATTCAGTCATTCCAACACGATCCCATTGTCATTTTGCTAAAAGTTCATAATCTGGTAAATTCATAATGGTCGATCATTGGTCGGTCAATGTGCTCGTAATATAATTGAGTTATTATAATGGCATTGTCGTATTGCCATTATTATAAAACCCATTAGTAGATATGTCATTCATTTGTCATTATGTACGAGATTACCAATATATGCAATTTCTTTCAATGTAGTATCAGTGGCCGACCATTGGAAAGTCATAATGACGCCATTATAATAGTAGATTACCAAACTTGTCACAATCAACAATTATGAAATCAATGATAAATCATTCTGACACTATTGTAATAGCAGACTTGAGGCCCTGTTCGGGTGAATACCTGATACCCATGAAGAGCACCGCAGTGTCCGCATTGTACCTAACTTCTCGGTGCGTGGTTTCCCCGCGGTCTGTGGTTAGTAACTCGGTGCATGATGCACGTTACCAGATAATTAATGGTTTGTTTATTGTTTTACTGTGTTTTTGGAAGTTGTTGTTTTAGGGTTTTAGCATTACGAACAGAGTCTGTTCTGTTCGGTGATATTATACCTATGTGAAGAGTCCGCTACTCACAAAATTTGCACAATTTTGGGCATTAAAATGAACTTCCTCGTCAAAAGGCAAACTTATTGGTCGACAAGTAAGATGCAACTGTTAAAATCAAATTAATAAAAACATAACATCACGCCTGTTTTACCCGAAGGGTCCGGTTTTTTTTTATGTCATCTCACATAAAAAAAAATCATACTTACATTTTAAATAAAATTCAGCTTTTCCTAAGGGTCAACTTCAAAGATACGAAACTTATGAATTCCTCTACGAAATTGTAGCTGCAAAGTTCAGTAGATAGGGACCTACCTAATTTACAGTGTCTCGAAAATGATCGAATTCATAAACCAAAAGAAACAACAAATCAGCAAAACACAAAATGGCGCTTTAGACGGTAGGTACCTACGCTAAAAGCGCCATTTTGCTTTAATATTAGAACTTATTGAACTTGATTTAAAATTTAAAGCAAAGCTAATGTGGTCTTCAGTGATGTAGCGGCTGCAAGGAATAAGCTGTAATTAGATTTTTCTCTTAGGAGTCTCGGTAGCAGCGTACCTATTGGAGTTGTGGCTGGTAATGGTGTCTTTCATCTTGGGGTTTAAATTTTCGTAGAACAATTTAATGAGGATAAAAAACTTTAACACTGTTTTGAATTTGTACTTTTTGTTATTCAGTTATTCACAGCTTTTCCCGTGTGCTAGATTTTAGGACCGAAAGACGAATTTTTCATATATTTTTTTTGGTGCACCTACCTCGTGCTTTTACTAATTAGGTAAGTAGGTACGCAGTTTTATTATCATTCACCAAAATTACTATAGCTTCGTTGTTAGACTACGTAATTAAATCCTCTCCTTCCGCATTGCGCCTTCCCATTAGGTACCTTCAACAACTAAGGGCATATCGTATTATGAATGCCTCCTGTTTTGAATTTTCTGAAAATTAAATGAAAAGTAGCCCTGAAATGCTCTCCTCATTCAACAAAACGACGACGATCTTGCAGTGAATCTCAGCTGAAAACTGCAATCGTCACGTAGCCAGCTAGCACGGTGGTGGCCATTGAATTTGATTCCCTTTTCTACGGGATTATATCCATGAACTGCCACAAGGGGGCGCTGGCGGAGCGGGCTAACGCCATAAAACTGTGATAACGTTCAAAGTGGGCGGACTATGTAGTTGAGTAGAGAAGAAGAACAAAGCTGAAATCTTAGTGAAAAAGTCAAAGTAGAAAGCTTAGAAAACCCTTCGCCCACGAATAGCAATATAGACCTAGACCTCTTAAATAGAGAAGGAGTTATCTTGTTGCTTTGTAAATGAGGTAGAGTAAATTGTTTTAAAAGAACTGCACTACATGATATAATGGACGATGTTTCATCAAAGGTTAAAGTCAGCGTAGAGTTTCTTGTCAGTTCTTATCCATAGAGATCTCCAACATTCAGACTAGCTGATTGACTCCTTAACAGTTTAAGAGACCTTGTAGTTTCTTGTTGGTATTCTTCTTGCTTTAGGTTGGAGTTAAAGAGAGTCATCGTACTGAACCTTCATCTAACCTTTTTAATATATTTATTTGGTGCTGTTTCCAATTTAACCAAATGCGGTAAAATATCAGTATTTTACACGAGCGACCGCCATCTGATCCCTGCCTAAGCCAATTAGCGCAGTCCCCAGCACGGGTTGCCCTTCTTAACGTACACATTATACAGCAGGGTCGTTTATCAGCACCCCACAGGCGGGTAATCGGTGTTTTAACCGAATCGGGTATCCCCGTAACGGGTTACCCGGGTATAATAAGCGTGCCGGCTTTATTAGGACCTTGTGCCTGTGATAAATCTTAAGGGCCAACTTTGTTTAAAGGCAATTTGCTGTGTGGTTCTAAAGGACAATCGTTTCTGGTCATGTAGGAGTGGATCTACAGTGTAGATAGTTCTTATACACTTGGCTTAGTACAAGAAACGTAAGAAAATCGGATCAAGACATCATAATGTTCGCTTATTAGGTGAGACAGTGTTCAAAGTCAAGCTTACCAATAGAATTTTTTATTGGTAGAAACCTATAGATTAAGATACTGAAATAGGTAGGAAAAGGGTACCGAGTGCATTTCATGCAGATTTATTTGGTACTGTTGTGAAGAAATTGTGTTAAAGGTTAAATTGCCAGCCACCCTTGGTTCATGGGTTCCCCACAGGCGTTTTGTAATGAGGAGGCCCTGAACCCCAATCGGCTATAACAACACGGAAACAGTTTTGCTTGCGTCCCAAAACAGCATTGATATATATATACTTAGTACCCCACTGGTGGGGATTTTTCGGTGGGAATTTCTGGAATATATCCTTATATTCATCAAAAAATCTATGCTGGTTATCGCCATGCAAAACAGTGTAATTTCATAATTTTCGAAATGCCTTCATTCAATTTCATTCGTCACTTTAGGGAAAGTTGTGTTTAGGGCTTACAATTTCACGCAGATTTTTCTTTTTTCGTTTAACATCTGATATATGACTGTTTATTTCCATTTATGAATTATTGAAAAACTTCTTTGCTTCACCTAAGTTTTCACAGTGAGATTTTTATAGAATAGACCGGCTGTTTTCTTTTAGCACACGATTACGTTCCGTTTCTATCTTGCCACGTTGTGTCTGAAACACTACCCCGCATCGTAACACCGTGAAATGGGCCATAATAAATGCCTTGGCTTTATTACACCTTGAGTGATAAATTTCAAAAGTATACGCTTACCGTTAGTGTTTAATTTACATTAGTTTGTTCTACCAATCCTGTTTTAATTTAGCGGGATTATTTCGAGGCTGGCTGGATACAGTAATACTTTGTTCTGATATTATGAGGAGATTAGAACACGGGAAATTGAGTTTTCTGTAAGTACTTATCTAGGCTGTTTTGTTGGCTTTTTTTTGGGTGGGAAATTATCAAATAACTTCTCCCGCTCTGGGCGGAGCGGGAGGGCGTGTCAGACTTTTACTGACTAAAACCCACCCGTGTTCCTTCCGTTGCCTGTGTGCCAGGGCCACGATATCCCTTTCGGACAAACTCGCAACCCTGGCAGGCATTGGTCCTAACGGACCCCGTCAGTTTGTGCTGACATCTCTTTGAGGCGCGCGTGCGTCCTTATCGGACGGCGAGCTACCCATCGCTCACCGTCCGCAGGCTCGCGCCTACGGTGGCCGGAAATTGGCTTGTGACTCCCGACGCCCGGGGCGTCTCCTGCGGCGACTAAGGGCGCGAGGGCGCGAACCTTGTCTCACCCTCACGCGTTCCGCCTCCTCCTTCGCTAGCATAACTGCTTCGCAGAAGGAGGTGACGGCCTCCCATGCACTCTCGCTCCGAACCATGGCCTGAACCAGGGCCGGACGCGAGAGATCGCCGCCGCCGATCGCCTCCGTGAGGACACGGCGGTGCTCCGCCCACGCTGGGCAGACCTTCACCGTATGCTCCACCGTGTCCTCCGGGCGATCCACACAGTGGTGACACCCGGGCGTTTCCTCCCGCTTTATCCTGAACAGGAACCTCCCGAAACAACCGTGTCCGGTGAGGACCTGCGTCAGGCGGAAGGTGAGGACGCCGTGGCGCCTCTCTAGCCACTCCTCAAAGAGGGGACTTATCGCCACAATTGTGGCGTGCCCAGCGCTGGGTTGCGACAATCGCACTCTCCATGTCGCCATGAGATCCCGCCGGAGCTCCGTCCGCTGTGCCGCGATTTCTTGCGGCAGCGGAGTTATGCCCCGGAGTTTCGCCTCTTCGCGCCACACCCAAATGTGCGCGAAGACTTTCGCCTCCAGATCCCATGGCGGCTACGCTGACGCCACTAGGGAGGTCGGCGCGCAGCACCCAGTCGTACCCGATGTCCCACAGATGCGGCCCCAGGACCGATCCCTGTGGGACACCGCACGACATCTCTCGCCGGTTCCACTCTCCGTGGTGACCGGGGTAGATGACGGCCATGTCCGTCACATAGGCCTCGACCACACGACAGAGGTAGGTCGGCATCCAGTGATACCGAAGTGCCTCCCTAATGCAACTCCAGGGTAATGTATTGAAGGCATTGGCGATGTCAAGAGACACCGCCAAGACGACCCCACCCCGGGCAACAGCATCCCCCGTCGTGAGGGCTCGAATGCGCATGATGGCATCCACCCGCACCAGCCGCCCGACAAGGCGGTCTGCAATTACTCTTTCAAAGAGCTTGCCCACCTCGTCGAGCAGCACGATGGGCCGGTAAGCGGACGGAGAGTCCGCCGGGCGCCCTGGCTTCTTTATGAGGACCAGTTTCCCCGTCTTCCAACGAAGTGGAAACTGGCCCCTCTCCAAGCATGCGCTTAGGAGCCCCCTTAGTCGAAGCCCGAGAGCCTCCAAGGCCAGAACCCAGGCTTTTCCAGGCAAGCCGTCGCCGTCGGGTCCTGGGGTGGTATTTTTGGCATTCAGCCTATGTACCGCCACTCTCAGATCTACCTCGGTCACCTCTGGAGCATCGTCGTCGTCGGTGTGGTCCGCATCTGGCACCGCAGGAGGCGGAACCATGGGCGGGGGAGTATGTTCCCCTCGCGAAGGGAACAGAGCGCTCACCACGTCCTCCACGAGCTGGGGCCGGAGACTCTGCGTCAGCGGGGGAGCCCATGGGCGGAGTTTATCTCGCACTCATTTGTAGGGGCGTCCCCACGGGTCTCTGTTGAGAGTCTCCAGCGTCTCCTCGCGGGCCAGTCCTCTGGCCCGCTGGATCTCTGCTCGGAGGGCAGTCTTCGCTGCTCTGTACCCCTCGTATAGCTCCGCCAGTATGGCTTCCGTATTTGGAGGGCGGACACGGAGCCTGCGGTGCCTGGAGTACCGATGGCGCGCAGCAACGCACGCCTCGCGTAAAGCGGTCAGCTCACGCGACCACCAGTACATCTGGCGCCGGGCACGTCCGGGCTGGACCCCGGGGCATTGCCACGTCACATATTTCGGACATGGCCTCCCGGAACCACTCCGCCTCGTCATTGATGTCGGCAGGCCTGTCCGGTGATGACACCCAGGCCTGCACGATCGTGGCTTCCAGGAGGAGCTCCCGGTCCAGCTGCTTCAGCGCCCACCGCGGACCACTCGGGGTCTGTCGGACCGGCGCGCCCGAGGTCTGGGCGGAGACGTCAAACCGGATGTACCGGTGATCGGAATAGGTCTCCACCCCCTCCATGACGCGCCAGTCGATGACACGCGGTGACAGAGCGGGGCTGGCGAACGAGATGTCCACCACTGATTCACCCCGCATCCGCACACACGTGGGGACAGAACCCCGGTTTAGGACGACCAGGCCTGTCTGCCACGTTCTTGGCATTGAAGTCCCCGAGGACGATCACTGGGAGGGGATGGTACCCGACGACGGTGATTCTCAACTCCCCAAGGGAGTTGTGGAACTCGGCGAGGGTTCGGTTCGGGGAGAAGTATACTCCCACCACGACAATTTCACCGAACCGTGCTGCCACGCAACCCCCTCCCCTCTTGACGGCCTCAAGGGACGGGGTACCGGCGGCGGCCGACGAAATAATGGTCACTGAGCCGCTCAGGTCCTCCACCCAGTCGTCCCCGGGCGGGACAAAGTACGGCTCAGCGACCACGGCGATGTTAATCGACCACTGCGCCATGCTCTGGAGCAAGAGATCCTGAGCGGCGGCGCAGTGGTTGATGTTCGCCTGGAGGAGGCGTAATGGGGTATTTATTGGCACTCCATTTCAGCCCCCTCCTGGGCCCCCTGTGAAGGCCCTGCCGCGGTGTTAGCGGCGGCAGCGACGACGGTGGTGGCGGCAACGGCGGCGGCAATAGTGGACAGAGGTCTGGGTTCCAGCAGTTTCACCTGCGCGGATACCCAGCCCACCCGGAGCCTTCGGCCCTCCCCGGTGCATCCCCGTGTTATCAGGACGGATGGTGCCCGCCCTCACCTGCTCGGCAGAGCACCCTCCAGTCCTAACCACGGCGGCCACAACTTCTTCCGCCGTCACGCAGTCATCCAGGCCCAAAATGCGCATGTCAGCGCACTTGGTAGGCCTGGACACCCGGGCCTCTTCCGCATTTAAGGACGCCCTGACCCTGGCAAGGGCGTCAGCGGTAGGGCCGCTGGCCGCCCCGGGGATCTCCAGCATCCGGGCCCCCGTCGCAGTGACCTTCATTCGGAAGCCATCGGCGACGCCGATCTCCTACCGGTTCACTGCGGCCCACGCCTTAGCGAGCACCTCACAGTAGGTCACGCCCTTCTTCTCCGCTTCCGGCTGTAGTGTAATTACTACAACTGCGGACTTCGGGGCGCGGAGCCTAGCCGCGGCGCTTCGCTTCTTGCGCCGTTGCCGCCTCTCCTTTCTATTGGCCGCCCTTTTGGCCTTACCCGCCCTCCTGTTCTCTCCAGCTACCTGCTATTCGGTATCCGCCGGAGAAGAATTAGAAGGTGGGGGTGGGGGCAGCCTTCCCGCCGCCAGGGCTGGGGGCCTTACCCTTTGCACAGCCGCCTGCGCAGCTGTCCCGCCCTTCTTGGCCTTGGGTGGCACCAATTTCGCCGCCGCGGGTTTGGCCGCGGGTTTGGCCGCGGGTTTGGCCGCGGGCTTTGCTGCGGGCTTGGCCGGGGGCCGGGCCGCGGCAGCCACGGTGGCGGCAAAGGTGGCTGGCTTGCTCGCCGCTAGTGGAGGGCGCAGGACAATGCCCTCCAGAACAGAAAACCGATTATAGAAGGCAGCCAGCTCCTGCCGCACCAGGGTCAGAACCCGGACTTCCGCAGGCACGGGAAGACCCGCCCTTGCTGCTCCGCCCCCTGTCGTACCTCCTGAGGGCCAGCTCCTCGGAGCCGGGCCACGTCCGCTCGGAGTACCTCGTTCTCCTTTCGGAGAAGTTCCATAGCGGCCGTCAGGCGGCCGACCTCCGCCCGCATCTCGGACATTTCGTCCGACGTAAGCCCGACCTGAAGAGCCCTCGCTGCCGCCATAATGGAGGCCGTAGCAGCGGGTACGACCTTGTCTTTGGAGGCTTGTATCCTCTTCAAGGCCACACCCTTGATCGCGGCTACCACGACCTGCTCAAAGCTGCTGGCGACTCGCTCCGCCTAGGAGCCGCCAGCGGCGTCCGGCTCATGACCTGAGGTATCAGAGAGCCCCTCCATTGGGAGCCTCACGGCTCCCTGGGCCGGCTCGGCTGGGCTAGCTCGGCTGGGCTCGCTGGCTCGCTGGCTGGCCTCCTGGGTGGTGAGCCCTCTGCCCCCACCCCGTCCTTGGACCCCGCCCCGCCGGCCAATTTTCCTCCGGCCCGAGTTCAGCCCACCATCAGAGGACGACCCCTGGCCGTCCCCTGGCTTGGAGCGCTTCTTCTTGAGGAACTTTGCAGCCCCTACCTCCACGAGCTCCGGGCTCTTAAAAGAGCCCTTCGCGCCAGATGCATCGTCGGACTCCAACCCCGCATTACTCCCTTCCTCTACGGCAACCGGGGTAGCCGGGCGCACAAATTGTGCTCGGGCCTTTGGCACTCTTTGTGCTTTTTGTTTCGGTGCCGTGGATGTACTGGGAATAGAACCTAGCGACTCCTCAGCACCGGTAGGTGAGCCACCCTGGCTCAATGCGTCCCCGAAGGACGGGTAAAAATCCGATTGGGATTTTGGGCGTTCATTGTCCCCCCCAGAATACGAGGGACTGACCGAGCTCTGCTCGGTGAGGGATTCTCCTACTGCGGAGCAGCAGGTAGGTAGTTTGTTTTCATGACTCGTTTCCATTATTGTTGCTGAACACAGCTTTGCCTTTTTTATGGGGTGGGGTCCCCAGACCACTCCTTCACCTCAGTCATGTCTGATGAGCAGACACGTACTAGAGGTGAACCACTCTTCCCACTCTCCAAACGATGAGGAGAGAAACGCGCGCCGTCCAGAACACCAACAACTGTTGAAGTCCACAGACGGCGCGCCCCTCGCGGAAGTCAGATGTTATTGACTCCGCCCCATGTCTCTCTTAGTCAGATCTCTCACTTGAGGCCTTCCGGCATGAGTGACTCTACCGGCAAAGCCCCCAAGATCATTGAGACACGCAAGCTCCACCACGACGACAACGTGGAGACACACTCGGTGGGGCTGTTTTGTTGGCTGGGGTATTAAATAATTCGATTCGGGTCAACATCCATTTTCGTTTCATGCTGTTACATTTTAATTCGCATGTTGTTTGTTAGTTATATTTTTAAACCGAAAGGTTAATATTTATTCAAGTTTAGTTTTACTGATGCCCCTGTGACGATGCTGTGAAATTTAAGAATTAGGATTACTATTATTTACCCAAATAAATAACTTCCTTTACCTAGGTACCATAATGGATTTAGATATTCGAAGAGATGAAGAAACGTCACCAAACCAACATAAAAACCAATGCTTAGATTTCTTCTTCATGGCGTGCTTGTAAACATGCGATCTACAAATAATATCTGTCGCGTTGCCAACTTTTTGTTGCCATTATGTCGTGCATTTATTGCAGAGAAACTACAAAGAATGCACAATACTGACACAAGATGAGAATTCTTATCTCGAGTCTCGTCGAAAACTGCAAATGCAGTCGTTGCGGAACGATTGTCATCGACGTCCTCAAATAGGTATTGCTTGGCACTACTCCAGAATATAAATATCTACCAAATATAATGTTTCGGAAATTGTGATTAAGTACTTATTGGTGAAATTAAAGAAGGTTTATTAAAGCATCACCTGGGCACAGTACATTTCATTCATTTTTCATTTCATTTATTTCATACCAATTTTTACATTGTGTCGAAATCACTTAAAAATTACACACGTGATGAGATGAGCTTATCACTGTCATTAACAGTAATAACATAAGAGATTTGAGTCTAAATTATGATCATAAAGTCAAGAATAATGCAAAATAATAATGTAAAAGAATAATGTAAAATAATAGGCAATGTAAAAGAATCATGTAAAATAATAGGTAATGTAGAAGAATAATAATGTCAAAACTTAACACGGTCAGGATTATGTCACCATAGATACTATCATTATTATACAATTTCATTGGCTTAGGTAAACACGTCAGACAGAAACTCATCAATAGCATAATAGCATTTCTCTACCAAAAATGATTTTAATTTTTGCTTAAATTGGTTAATATTGTAAACGAACTTCAAATCTCCTGGAAGTCTATTATACAGCTTGATGGATTGAAAGCTTACAGCATGAGTAACAACTTTCATATGTGGGACTATGTAATGTTGCAAGTCCTTGCGCCTAGTAGCGTCTCTCTTATTTCTTTGTTCAGTTGTTTCTAATCTGTTAAGTTTCTTTATAAGATCCGTGAGTACAACAAAAATATACAAGGATGGGACGGTTAAAATCTGTAGATCCTTAAAATACTGCTTACACGATACCCATTGCGGAATTCTCACCATGGTTCTTATGGCCCTTTTTTGTACTACGAAAGCAGTATTCACATTGTACGCATAACTTCCGCCCCATAAAAAGATACTATACCTAAGCCTGGATTCGACAAGTGAATAATATACCAGTTTTAATTGTTTAATGTCGATCTCATCTCTGAGACTTCTAAGAGCATAACAGGCTGAACTAATTGAGCTTTCTATGGTTGATAGTTCCTTTTTCCAGGTTAATCCTTCGTCAATATAAATACCTAAAAATTTAACGCTGTCAACTAAAATTATATTATTACCATTCAAATTTATGTCAATTGTATCTTTATTTCTAGCCGTAGTTCTAAATAACATTGCATTCGTTTTGTTGGTGTTCAAGTTGAGACTGTTCAAGGTGAACCAAGTATTAAAGTGATTACGAGTCATATTTACTTTATTAGTCAAGGCTTCTATATTTTCTGCGGTTATTATAGCATTTGTATCGTCAGCGAAAAGAACAAGTCCTATATCAGTTTGATTTGTCATGTAATTAATTAGGTCATTTATGAACAAGATAAAAAATATTGGCCCTACTATTGAACCCTGTGGGACACCTTTCTTTATTAGTTTTAGACCTGATTTGTATACTTTTTCACATTTATCTTCAGCTATTTTAATTTCTACATATTGCTTCCGATTTTCTAAGTAAGATTTAAATAGACTTAAAACCTGTCCTCTAATTCCATAATGCTCCTGTGTCAAATAAATTTAATTTCTTTCTTCTTTCAGTCGGGGAAATTAATTGTTAGGCAGACACCTCACGTCAATTTGCCGTGTTATAACTTACAAATGGCTAATTTAATAGTAAGTAAAAATTTAAGTAAAAATTTATTTTATTTCAATTAAGTTACAGACAAGAAAAAACATTATGTAGTTGTTATGGTTAGAATAGGTAAAAAATAGATTACAACTGGTTGGCATAAGAATAAAGACAGGTACTAGGTACATAATTATGCTGTAACCACAAGGTCTGTACATGAATTGGGTGCGCCCTGCCTCTTAAACTAGGGTGACCTGTATCTTCAGAGACAGTGATCAGCTATAAGGTATCATAAAAAATAAACAAAACTTGTGAAGTGTGTCAGTTTGCCATGTTTGTGTGTTTGTGTTTATACTTCTGTAAGTATCTTGCTTATATATAGAATGTATTTTTCCTAAACATTTTATGGTAAAAGGAGGAGAAAGGAGTGCAACTCAAAATGTAGGAGAGTGTGTGTGAATGTATGTAACTGGACACCATGTGTATATTATGGAGTGTGAGTGAGTGTAAATTATGAGTGCAATGAGAATTAGTTATTATTATTAAGCAATGTATGTAAGTAGGAGCTCCGTTTGTAAATAGTCGTGTTGTAGTAGCCATTCTGTCACCTTATACTTTACTTGAAATCTGTTGAGGTCGCGGATGTTGAGGTCTTTACAATACAATAATAATTGTCAAAGAATAGCAGTGTTGTTATTTGAATAAGCATAGGTACGAACAATTTAAGTTGGTAGGTAGTCACTTTGCTTAACAATGAATTTCCCTGACTTAACTTAGAAAAAAAAAAAATTGACTACTCAGCTTTAACTAGGTCCTAGTATATCAGAAGATATTTTGACACAAAAACAGGTGCTGGCTTTCATCATGACAACGACTGAAGTCCATCAAGTCATAACAGAGACCTACTCGGTTTTACGAGATAAAAAGATAAGCAGAGGAAGTCCAATTCCGAGCATTTCTCTTCGGTGTAGTATGTGTTAATATATCTGTAGCAGGGCTGTTATCACAATTAACTCAAAGGAGTCACAGGCGCATCTTCACCAACAAATCCCAGTCCGCTTCCCCTTCAACTTCCCGCGATTTGCGGTGTTTGACAGTTGGCATTAGTGACAGCACTGACAGCTACCTACCTATGTGTGTGAGACCATAGACATACCTAGAGAATGGAGTGAGCGTTATCCTCACAAAAGTGACCACTCTCTAGAAAGAGGCAAAGTGACTGCCGCCAATATAACCTGTCCCTTTTCTGCAAGCCTGTAATAACAACGGCGCAATGTTCCAATTTTAATTAAAAGGATAAACATTGAAAATTACAGGGACTAATAATAGTAATACCTAATAACCCTACCACCGCGCGCCGGCGCTGTATCTCTACGTTGAGTTGGCTTGTGCGCTCAGAACTCTAGGTCTGTGCCGGTAGAGTTTACTTTGCGGGAATAGGTCTATGGTGAGGAGCCAGACCAAGAGAAATACATGAACCCGCAGGGCAGCAGGTGGCGAGCTGTTGGGCAGTAGCAACCCCACGGAAATATCAAAGTTCTTGTTTTCGTTAAAAATATTTTTTTCACCTAGTTATAGGAGTTTTATTTCGTACTTTTTAGTATTATATAGAATTTGTTTATATATATATCATTCTGTTCTATCACCTTCACTTGTAAGGTAGGTACTTGTCAAGATAAATCCAAATGGTCGAAACACAACCAAGCTGTCTGTTTAGTTGAGGAATACCTGTGACCACGTTCAGGCTCCATCATCAGACCCTGGATATCATCTAGGACCAGAGCCCTTGTCAAGACGAATCAAACGAGCCCAAAGTCGATAGGGTTGCGTCGTTTTATTACAGAGTTCCCATGGTGACCTTCCGGCTCCATCATCAGATCAGCTACATGTCATAATAATATTGCATTGTCATCCGACTTACTTTGCAAGCATGCAAAAATTTCAGCTCAACCGGAAACCGGGAAGTTGGTCCAGTTTAACTTGGAAATGGCGGAAACCAGCGCCGCATGTCGTGCGGTGTTCCACAGGGCTCGGTCGTGGGACCGCTCCTGTGGAACATCGGGTACGACTGGGTGCTGCGGGGCGAGCTCCAGCCGGGCGTGGACCTGACGTGTTATGCGGACGACACACTGGTCACGGCCCGGGGGAGCTCGTACAGGGAGGCAGAGCTGCTGACGACGGCTGCGGTCTCACAGGTGGTGAGCCGCATACGTCGCCTAGGGCTGGAGGTTAACCTCAACAAGTCGGAGGCCTTGATCTTTTATGGCCCCCGGCGGGCGCCGCCGCCGGGATCACACATCGTGGTCGGGGGGGCTCAAATCGCTGTCGAGTCCACCATGAAGTACCTAGGATTGGTGCTTGACAGCCGGTGGGATTTTGGCCAACGCTGCTTCCCAATCTGGGGGGCCTGAGCACCGCCTGTAGGCGGCTCTACGTGGGGATCGTGCGATCGATGGCCCTTTATGGGGCCCCGATCTGGGCGGCTGTCCTGACGGCCGGAAGCATCGCAGTCCTGCGGAAGCCGCAGAGAGCGATGGCCGTCAGAGTCATCAGGGGATATCGCACGATCTCCTACGAGGCGGCTTGCATACTGGCCGGATCCCCGCCCTGGGACCTCGAGGCGAAAGTACTCGCGTCACTGTATCGGTGGCGCGAGGAAGCGAGGGCGTGGGGCGAGTGGCTGATACAGCGACATGTGGAGTTGCGTCGGTCACAGCTTCGCGCAGCCCTGGTGGCGGAATGGCGGGACAGGCTTTCACGCCCTACCCGCCCGGCCTCGCCACCATCGAGGCGGTCCGACCGGTACTCGAGCCCTGGCTCGGAAGGAGGCACGGCTCCCTGTCGTTTCGTGTGACGCAGGTGCTCTCGGGGCATGGTTGCAGACAGGCAGAGTGTGCCGCTTGGGAGGAGCCACGCCGTGCCCTCATCTCAGAAGTAGGCAGTGACCTGTCGCTGCCGGCCGTGGTCGAGTCGATGGCCGGCAGCGAGGAGTCCTGGGACGCGGTGGTATCCTTCTGCGAAACAGTCGTGTCGCAGAAGGAGGCTGCGGAAAAGGAGCGGGAGATCTCGTCCGCTCACCCGGCCCGCAGCAGGCGCACCGGGCGTCGGCAGAGGGCAGATAATGCCCTCTTCCGGCCCCCCTAAATGGTCGAACGATAAACGATCCCCAATATGCAATTTTTGCACCAACCGACCTTCACGATAGCATTTATACTTATACTTTTTCAGCACTTTAAGTACGCGAGTGTGGGTTGTTCCTAATTCATCGGCAGCATCTCTACTTGAAGCCTTTGGAAATGATTCAAAGTATGTTAAAACATCTAGTTCAAAATCGAAATAGTTTTGCTGAATAGTTTGCCGTCTCTTCTTGAAACCACCCGTATTCTTTAAATTTTCTACCATTCTTTTCAATACGAACCGAGTTGGTGCCTGTCGGTCTTGATATCTCTCTCCATACCACCGCAGAGCTAGATTCACGTTTTTGTTATTTAAAAAATAAGCTTCCATTAAATCAAACTGTTTTTCCTTGTTTTCCTTTCATTTAATTTATCATGTTTGTTAGAGAGATTTCATCCTTATAATTGACCCTAACGATCGATGCAATAAAAGTACAATAATAGTATAGCAATATAGTATATTTTTTTCAGATTTTAGCCGGTTCGATTCCCGGGTGTGGGAGAAGAGAATTTTCGAAAATCTTTGAATGCAGTTTGCTTTCTATTCAAAAATAAAGGAATGTTTCCTTTGAGTAAAACTTTCTATCTGCAGTATTAAGAGTACTTTCCCTCCAGGTGGCATTACAAAATTCCACCCTGTATATGATGTTGATGATTTCTGAAAACGGTATTTTTTTTACATTATTCATCAAAAGTACTAAGCTGCCTAAAAAAAATATGTTTAAGAATGTGCAAACAGCGTTCTTTCATATGATACCCCACATGCCCTAGTAGCCCCACTTCAAATTTTTAAGTCTTTCAGTCCCTTTTGCGAAAAATACATCTTTTTATAAATTTCTTTCTTGTTTGCAAAATAGTTGGGCAAACGTCATCTAAAACTATTCTAAATTTCCAGTTGATAGCATTAGTAGGTCTTGAGATATCCAGGTGTGACAGACAGACCACTATAGTCTCACCATAAGGGTTCCTTTTTACCATTTTGGTACGGAACCCTAAAAATGTTTTTTGATGTATGTTACAAGTTACAGCGTACTTTCATAAAAAGTACATTTAATAAAAAGCTGTTACATTACAAACAGACACATCAATTTTATTTATTTGTAAGCATTGTGTGAGACGATTAGGTCACCATGTAAAATGCAGTACATTGTTTATCCTGCGTTTTTTTTTTTTTTTTGGTGGGGAATTATCAAATAACTTCTCCCGCTCTGGGCGGAGCGGGAGGGCGTGTCAGACTTTTACTGACTAAAACCCACCTGTGTTCCTTCCGTTGCTTGAGTGCCAGGGCCACGATATCCCTTTCGGACAAACTCGCAACCCTGGCAGGAATGGTCCTAACGGACCCCGTCAGTTGGTGCTGACATCTTTTTGAGGCGCGCGTGGACCACAACGCGGTGTCGACCTGGGCCTGGTCCTTATCGGACGGCGAGCTACCCATCGCTCACCGTCCGCAGGTCCGCGCCTACGGTGGCCGGAAATCGGCTTGCGACTCCCGACGCCCGGGGCGTGAGTAGTTCAACTTCAATATCAAATCCGCTAGACCATACCATACCAATACAAATAATAATTACGGAATATGATTTCCGTGCTATTCCGGTGTCACGTACTATATCGCAATTTCAGTCGTGGGAACGGTGTTTGATGCCCGTTGGCATTTTATGCACTATCATTTGGATTTTAAATCTGGCGTGCTGCAGGCTAGCACATATAAGTGGTTATGAGTATATTGAACTGTCTACTATCTAGGGTTGGTTCAGGTTCGGCTCGAATCGCTTTTTCGGTGTTTGGTCTAACTCCGATTATTTTCGTGTTATTTATTAACATCCATCCATTAAAAGACCCATTCTGTAATACATTTATGTCAAGTGTCGACTTTCGGGCAAAGACATTAAATTATTTACATATCAATAGACGGAACATAGCGAACAAAATCGTAATCCGATACATTTGTCCTAGTGGGCAAAGGTCGCTCAGTCTAGTGTGGTACTAGCCTGCATGTCAAGTCGCATTCATGTCATGAAAAAAAAAAAATATTGCGAGTTGCGCATTACGATATTGCAAATTTAGATGGCGTCACTGACAAATGGCATCACAGTTTTTCTATGACATTTCTTCGCATAGCCTCTCTATAGTAAGTACTTATCTTAAATCTCTTTTGCTTTCGGTTTACGTTAAAATGAGAGACGAGCAAGGAGTAACTATTATTTTGTTTTGCCAATTTCCACAATTTCAAATTTACTTCCATAACAAATCTACGCAATAATCCCTGCAGGGCAGTACTCAACATCTATTCATTCGTACCAAAACAAAAGTTTGGCGTCGCATTTATACGGAGCCTGTTTTTACAACAAATTCCATTTACAACACAAACAAATGAAGCGGTGGCGGAAAGCCATTCAAAATGGCACTACGAGCACGGGCAACGCAATTAAATTAAGCCGATATCTGTGTAGGGAGGAGAGAAGGCCTTGTCGCGATGACTGTGCGTAGTTCCCGGTTTCCCGCGCAAAGCTCCCGCCCTTTTCACTGAATGACTTTTTTTTAAGTGTACACGTCTGCTGGCTTATTATGCCAATGCAATGGAGTGGGATGATGGAAATGTAATGAAGATCTATGAGAATATGTTTCGTGAATGCGCTTTTGAATGTAAGCAGATTTTGTTGAGAGAACTGAACGGATTCTGGTTGGATTTTATTTTCATGGCTTTGATGAATAGGTTTACGAATCTACATTAGTATTTTTAGATCAAGATCCAACATTATGTCTGATTTAGATCTCATTCAGAAGCATAGAAATCATTCAACTTTCCAATCCTTCAATCAACCATAATGTGTCTATACCTAGCTACATACCGTAGTCCGTAGCTTGTTTGTTTTGACGAGTATTCTCAAAGTTATTTTCTTTCAGTGAAAATTACTATTGCGGTAGATAAAGTAGGTATATAATATATATCTATCTACCAACAAAACAAATCTAACTTTTACCAAAACAATAATTTGTATCCGAACGCATAAAGCTCGTTGTGTACTTTTAATCATAAATAGCTCCAGCTTTAAACTAAATGTTAACTTCCAAGAAACATTTTGACCACTTGAAAAGTTAAAAGTAACAAAAAATGCGAAGTCCCCTGGCCCCGAAAACCCTCGGAGTTTATTACAGACATTCACTTTTATGTGAAAATTATCTTTTCTGAAGGAAAAAGGCTGTATAAACTTTGTGTTTGGTCCTGCGGAGATAAAACCGGGTTTATGAAGATCATCATTTTTAGGGTGTACAAAGTAAGAAAATTGGTGCAAGTTTGTAGTGGTCTTGTTGTCGCCAGTTATAGTTAGATAAAAGAGTTTATTTCTTTGCGTTTGTTGAAAGCAAGTATGCTTTTCCTCAGTGTCAATTTGTCTGTTTTTAGCAAAAGTTCCGTACGACATGAATTGACATGATAGAATAACTAGTCGATTCTATGAAGAAGGATAAAATTTAATTAGATTAAGTATAATCTGGTAATTTTTAAGCGACCAGACATGCAATTGTGTATATTGTAACACTGCAGTTGAAGTGAGGCCAAGTAAAAAGCCGCCACTGCAGAGAACCATTATTGGTCTAATGTAACTAGTCTCTTTAAAGACTTATTTATTCGCACATAACTGGGGCCCAATTCTGTAACTTTGAGTTAAGCAACACGCCATTGACACTCTATCGACACACTACATGTGAAGGTACCTAATTTGATACTCCGACCGAAAACCATGAGATGATGTAAAAAATCTAGAAAAAAAAAATTTTTTTTTTCTTCAAATATCTAATATTTTTTTACTAATATACAAATTCAAATATTTCGAAAACGGTGTGTCCTAGGCAAAAAATATTCAAAATTTGACCCCCCCATGTACCACCCTTCGTGTAAACAGCATCCCAACATGAATTAAGGATTTTTTTTTTTATATCGAAGGCCCGTATCCTCTCGCCATAGCGCCCCTAAGGCTACACTCATTAAACGCATATTTTTAGTGAAATTTGATGTTTCTAATAATAAAACGTTTTTATATTAATAAATAAACCCATAATATAAGATTTAATTGATAAAAATTGGATTTGAAAAAGTGGTAGGTTTGGTTTACCTCATGGCAGATTTTTGATAGCAACACTAACACTATTGTACTGCCACACTATCGACACACTACTTAATTACTGAGACACCACTGAAACGCCATTGAAGTTTTTGCACAGTGGCGTATTGGGCCCCTGCTCATATTCATTTTTCATCAGTTATGTAAACCGCATTGGGTTCGTATTTTTTTACGACATTTTTAAATGACTACAGCGTAAATTGGTGAAAAACAGTTGCAGAATTTGGCAATTGCCGCCATTACTGTGCCAACTCACAGACAAATGGGATGAAAAACAAATACGCGCCAATTTCGTATTCCAGTTGAAAAAAGGTTAGCTGCATTTTTTCTCTATGGTAGAATTCTTAATTTGCCAAATATCGTTTTTTAATTGAACGAATGGTTGATAATCTGTTAATTAAGGAGTTGATAGAGCACTTTACGTAGCTATTGATGAAGTTTTGAATAATATTTTACCGTGTGTTAACTTATAATTATAACTACTTAGAATAAAACGGCAATGTCGTTGATTGTCAGCAAGATCTAGCTTTATTCCTGTAGGTCCCTACTTTTTTAAAGATACTGTTCAGGGACTAGGGTGCAGTGTTATGCTACAGGTAAATGTAAAAAATAAAGAAAACAACCTCTCCTACAATTTTCAGCCTTAAATTAACGAAACGGAATTACGTAATTAAAAGCCGTGTCACAAAAACACCTTTCAGCATTTCAGCGTTTATTTTTTCCCAAGATTTCTTCACAACTCTGCCAACCACACAAAATTACAAGGCTGAACGTACACTTCCTTTCTATAAGCTTAATAACAGACGCACGGACAACCCTATTAGTTAGGGTTGTCGCGACAGTCGAAACAAAAGCGATTAATTTCCGTGAATTGCTTTTAAGGATTAAAGGTGGCGTTACGGTTGTCCTGCGTAATGGTCGACTTTCAATTAACGTACAACATGGTCGTTTTGCCTGTGTTACAGAACAAGGCAATGTGGGCTGTGCTGCCATTGATGTGCTATAATGCGTTTCATCAAATAGTTCCTATGCCGTAATGTTGGCTACACTGTTACCGTCTTATTACAAAACAAGGTTTATCTTCAGACTCAAGTTTAAACCATGGAGCCATTATTGAATTTCGAACTATATTCCGTCTATGGTAAAGTTCGTAATACAAATCTGACAACTTAGTACCGAACTAAGTTTTCAGTCTTGTACAAATAACGGTATTTTAATCACAGTTACGTTCTTATTACAAAAACTGGCTCCATGGTTTAATCCATGTCAAAAGTTTAACAACGGACCTATTAGATAGCGTATTCGTGTTCGTCACTTCGTCCTACAACAGTGGGGCCAACATAATGGCATAGGAACTATTTGATGAAGCCATGATGAAACGCACTCTATACAGCTTCCGTTGGCAACACGACACTAATAAGTTAACTGTCAGGTAAGCAAAAATATTTTATATTATGTGCTCTATTTTCTTGCAACAAATATTTTTGAATTTGTTGTTAATAAATAAAAATAATAATAGAGCGCTGCAGAAGGGTGTGGACCAACATCATTATCGCGAAAAATTATCAATTGTCCCATACAAAACTTCAATAGGTACCTACTCGACCCAAACCCTATGGAGAAACTTGTAGGTACAGTTTGATAGCCTGTAGGTACTTACCACAACCTTAAATATGACCACACTTTTCTGATTCATGCTGTAGAGCGTTTGTAGTGAGAGATACAATATTGACATTGATCAGTTTACAGACAATTCTACGATCCGATGCTTTCGATTCCCAAGTGTCATTACAGAGAAGCGGCACACATATACTGCCAAGACTGGCAACCAACGCAAGCTACTCCAATGCAATGTCTATATGTATAGATTCTGTGATTCTCTACTTACGTTTCTATTTAGGAAAATCGTAAAGTTTCCTTCCATTAATTACATTTAACCATCAAAGCATCAGAAGCCACAATACAATTGGTTATTATAAGTTTTAAATCCTTTGTTACATTTGGTAGGTATCGATCGCACTCGACAGCCCTATCGCCACCCTTCCATTAGTCTGGCTACCTGTCGCGACTGCCGTCTGTGACGTCAGCCACCCTCCACCGTTCTACTGAGGGAGTTAGTGGCGAATATTTGCAATTATTGTTGTGCAATGCTATGACGTGCACGCAGAATTTAACTGATTTGCCGAGGGTAAAAGGGTTAAACTTGACTCTTATTTAAAGAAGAAGCGTTTTCAAGTGTTGAACTGCTTTTTTCATATAGAAATTAGGTAGCATAAGCTAAGGCTGTGTATAGCCTATAATGTTCCCACTGCTTGGACACAGGCCTACTCTCGATGACAGAGAGTGGGCCGTAATCCACCTCGCGGGCCCAGTGCGTATTGGTGGATGTCACATGTCTTTGAATTTTCGGTTCTAGGACATGCCGGTTTCCTCACGATGTTTTATTTTACCGTTTTGAGCAGTGGGAATTAGATAGGTACTTATAAGTACGTATTCAATTAGATGATAATGATAAATCACCTCAGTATTTGATACATGTTTTCTATTTTGCGGTTTCGCGACCTAACTCATTGTATGGTGAACCAGGGTACCTAAGCTGTCTACGCGAGACATGCAGCATACCAATATGTAATCGATGAATGGAACTATTGTGTCTATGATTGCGTTATACGACTGGTCTAAGGGACTTATTGCTATTTATATTGGAAAACGTTTTTTAATGATTTTCTTGGTAGTACACAAAGAAAACAATTCAGTTAACTATAGAAAAATCAGCATAGAACTTATAACGAAAGCTGCCAGCCCGACCACGGCTGTGAATGGAGTAGCCTTCATGTACTTTACGTGCTGGTGTTTTTTAGTAGCATTGTCACGGTACGGCTAACAGCTGTCTGCCCTTGATTGTCCTTAGCATTCTTTGTTTGGGGGCTATGAACTAATGTGAAACCTATGTTTCGCATTTAAAATAAAGTGGATGTGTCTCTGTGAGTAGTATTTAATGATCAGATTTTACGTAATGTACGTAACATTATTTTGTTTGACACCTACTTTAGTTAATAAGTTTAGCTAGCTATTCATTAGCTATTCTACCTTAATTTGTATTGTTTTGTTTATTTTATTGATAAAGATTTAAGACGGTTATTTTTATAATTTCATTTATAGGCATATACTACACGTACAACTATTACTGTGTATACAATATTTTGTACGCGTTGCAAGGCAGCGCATAGTGATAAAATATTTTTATTTTATAACATCATAATACCTACCAATAGCTATGTGTCACAAATAAACAAATTTGAATTTTGAAATAATAATAACTCGTAGCATTTGGTAGCTGATGTGCTACGAACAGCTACGAAATATTTGTTACTCTATTTTGACATGCAATACCTTTTTAGGGTTCCGTAGCCAAAAATGGAATCCTTATTTTTTACGTCCGTGATCCGTCCGTCCGTCCGTCCGGATGTTACATAGCCATTTTACTCGGAGACTATTTGCACCATATCGACGAAAATTGGAAAGGTGTATTCTGTGCACAGCTAAACAGTGGTGTAGTGAGATTACGAAATAATACAATTAGGGGTGATTCCCCATACATGAAAAATAATAATACATTGCACACAAGAAGAAGAGGATAAAGCAAAGAGAAAAACAAATACGAAAGAACAAGTAGGGGGAAAATATGCGTCATATTCACGCAAAACACATATGCCTGTGGGTAGCGTTGGATCCTATAATTAAAAAGATCATGCTGATTTTAGTTACTTTTTTACTTACCACCACGTCTGCAGAGTTTCGCTAGCTAATTTATTACTATATCCTTTATTTAATTAGATACATATATATTTTTTATTTATAAGTATATTATTATTATTTTATTTACCTATCGTGAAAATACGTAAATATGGCATTATTATTACAGGTAGAAATAAAGATAAACCTTTTAAATAAGCCATTCGATCTTCAATAACAAATACATTTCCCTCAGGAGCCGTACAATTTGTAAGATAATGTAAGGAGCTAAATACAGTCTATTTTCGTTCTATTGGAATCACTGGGACTCATTATTGTACCTTTATATTTCCCATCGGAGGGTCTTAGAAGAATGGATTAATATCTCTTGAAGAGAAAATAGGCTATCGTTGATTTAAGATTCTTATTGGAAAACTTGAGGTAAATAAAAAAGTGATTAAAAAAAAGTTAATCGTCTTCAAAAAGAAATTAATTCAAAATTATGAAATAAAATTTGTGTAGGTACAGAAATTAACCAACTAAACGAAACCAAAAAGTAGGTACAAAACAAATTAGGGGCCTACAATTTTTATATTCCAAAAAAATCAGTAAGTATAAAAACGTTATTTCTTAGTTTTGAGTTAAGTAATTTCTTAGTCGTTTTTTTTTATTAAATAACTACTTTTTTATTTCGTAGTTTTTAGTTTTAACTAAAAACTGGAATATTTGTTTGTAATATACGTCTTTTATATTTTGATTTTTGTTATATGCACTAGAATTTGACCAACGATTTGAGATGTTTTCCCTTTGACACCCGTAGCTCGTATCAATAAACCAGGGGCCCAAGTCTGCTATTTTTATAAATTCAGTCATTCCAACACGATCCCATTGTCATTTTGCTAAAAGTTCGTAATCTGGTAAATTCATAATGGTCGATCATTTTCTTTGCAATTTCTTTCAATGTAGTGTCAGTGGCCGACCATTGGAAAGTCATAATGACGCCATTATAATAGTAGATTACCAAACTTGTCAAAATCAACAATTATGAAATCAATGATCGACCATTCTGACACTATTGTAATAGCAGACTTGAGGCCCTGGCCGTCACACACGTATTAGTCCATAATTATCTTGAAAACGAGTAAACCGATTTTGATGAAACTTGAACTGTTCCCTAAGTTGAAGTAAATATAATATAAGCCAATAAAAATAATTGGCCACAATCCGATTTATAGTTTCGGAGAAATGTGTGGACAAATATACATAGGTCTGCCAGGGTTACGAGCCTGTCCGAAAGGGATATCGTGGCCCTGGCACACAGGCATCTGAAGGAACACGGTGGGTTTTAGTCAGTAAAAGTCTGACACTCCCTCCCGCTCCACCCAGAGCGGGAGAAGTTATTTGATAATTTCCCACCCAAAAAAAAAAAAAAAAAATATACATAGGTACCTATAAAAAAATTGTATATTTGTTTGGAAGCCCTAATAAATAATCATATCATGAGAATATATTCCAGTTCCAATAATATTGCATAAATAGTAATACGTATCGAATTGATTATCTCCTTTCTTTGAAGTCAGTAAAAAAGCTTGCAAGTGCTAGTCGGACTCGCATACGAAAGAGTTCTATAGGTACCACATTACGATATTAAACATTACATATTTTTATTATTACTTTTTATAGCGGCCATAGTAGTACAAAATCTTTGAAAATTTAAAGTGTCAACTTATTACGGTTCAAAAGATACAGCCCTGGGACAGACGGATGGACAGCGGAGCCTTAGTAGTGGGGTCCCGTAATCCCGTTGGCACCGTTTGGGTACGGAACCATAAAAAACTAATTAAGTAAAGGACACTGATTGATACTTTTCTTTGAATTATAATGATAAAGTAAAGACAGGCTTGCCGCTTGTCTGAGTAAAAAGTGCTTTTCACATAATTATGTGAAGAAAAACTGTCTTAAGTACCTATAATGTAACAGTTTCATGTAACGAATATTAAAAACCGGACAAGTGCGAGTCGGACTCGCGCACGAAGGGTTCCGTACCATTATTTATAAAAACGGCAAAAAAATCACGTTTGTTGTATGGGAGCCCCCCTTAAATATTTTTTTTATTTTAATTTAATTATTGATTTTTAAAGTGAATATATAACTAAATATTCTGTGAATATTTCAAGTGTCTACCTTTTACCGTTATCAACATCGAGCAAAAACGAGCAAAAAATCACGTTTCTTGTATGGGAGCCCCCTTAAATATTTATGTTATTCTGGTTTTTAGTATTTGTTGCTATAGCGGCAACAGAAATACATAATCTGTGAAAATTTCAACTGTCCAGCTATCACGGATCATGAGATACAGCCTGGTGACAGACGGACAAACAGACAGACAGACGGCGGAGCCTTAGTAATAGGGTTCCCGTTTTACCTAATAAGTCGCTATTACTAAAAAGTAATAGCGACGAAATGAATGTAGCAGCTTAATAAAAATAAAAAAAACTAGTAATCCTAAAGCTATTATTAATTTATTTTCCCACTTTAAATTTCCACTCAAAAGAGTGTCGTGTTAGAAGCATTTTTCTTAATTTAAAAAAAGAATACTGTCCCTCACAACAACATTGCCTGTGCCCACCTCAAAAGACAAAAAAAAGTTAAACTGTCACATGCATAGTGATGCGACTTCACTACAAGATCAAAGGGTCTAGTCCAACAGAGCATGACGTAATCATGACGCGACTGTCAGGTCCCTTTGAGGGTAATGAGATCCCGCTTAGACTACAGCTCGGCAGCGTGGGTAGCATTAAGATAAGTAATTAGAAAAAAATAGTATACCTATAATATTCTCCGTATAAACCGTTCTCCAAACAAACTATAATTATGTAGACAGACTGTAAGGTTTCGGAAGAATAATTTAAAATAAGTATTTCAAGGCTTAGATTTTTTTTGCTCTCAAAATGATGTCTAGATTTCTATCTACATTACCTAGCTAGATGATATATAATTAATTTCGTGAATTTTCCTGTCATTTTATTGGAAACAAAGCTAAACAGACATTGCGTCTACTCGTTTTAAGTATGTGGTAAAACTAGTTAAGTATTCTAATATTACAACATTTACTTACAACATAATTATGGTGTTTAGGCACCTATTAATAGCAATCTGCCCAAAGAGTTCGAAAACAAAGTAATTAGGTATATTATGGATCGATTTGAATACCTAAGAATTTATCGTGTAAACTCGCGGGCACGACAGGCAGCGCGACCCTTGTCGCGCCCGCGATATCGTGCCAGTCTGTACGAGCCTACGCTGTGGAACCCTAAGGTTCCATACCCCAAAAGGAAAAACCGGCCAAGTGCGAGTCGGACTCGCGCACGAAGGGTGCCGTACCATTATCTATGAAAACGGCAAAAAATCACGTTTGTTGTATGGGAGCCCCCCTTAAATATTTGTTTTATTTTAATTTAATTATTGATTTTTAAAGTGAATATATAACTAAATATTCTGTGAATATTTCAAGTGTCTACCTAGTACCGTTATCAATATCGAGCAAAAACGAGCAAAAAAATCACGTTTTTTGTATGGGAGCCCCCTTAAATATTTATGTTATTCTGGTTTTTAGTATTTGTTGCTATGGCGGCAACAGAAATCACAGATCATGAGATACAGCCTGGTGACAGACGGACAGACAGACAGACGGCGGAGCATTAGTAATAGGGTTCCCGTTTTACCCTTTTGGGTACGGAACCCTAAAAACTAGACTGGATAACGATTTATGTTGAGGTTAGCTTAGAATAAGTGTCAAAAAATGGGTAAAGCGAACCTAACACATTTTTTTTGCATTTACGGAATGACTGTTAGATAATTTATGTTGATTTTATCAGTATGACCAAACAAACATGCACTAGCTACATTAGAAAACTAGTTTTTTTGTCCAAAATTTAGAAAGTCTTCCAAACTAACACGCCCTTACTTAAATGATAGCAAATTCCGCACCACCAAAGAAATCTTAATCTTCGAATACACCACATTTGTGCATCTACAAAAAAATAAATTGAAGTCGCACATGCCATAATGACACTGCAGTGACATCAAAGAGCATAAGCACGTGCTTAGCTCAGTGCAATCGCGGCACGATCACACCCCTTTGACAACATAATGAGATCCAGTTTCACATAGATTTGCTAAAGAAGACCTAAAACTTATAAATCTAAAAATACGACGCAGTTGCCAGTAATCAACGTTCGATGTTTGAAATTAGAACTCTGAATTGCTGTCTGTCCAAAAAGGCGGGATTTAAAAAAGGGAACTTTGATGCCATGCCATTCGTTAGTGATTATGGGGATTTTTAATTTGGAACTTTAGAGGAAAAGTGGTTTTATTGCAACGATGTCTTTCGTCACCAATTTCTGCCTTTTTCCTATGTTTCACATTTAAAAAAAACAACGACTTAAAACATCTCATGCTTGTCTCTGCTTTAGAGCTTTATGATTTCGTGCTTTTTGGAAGCGTGCTAATACAAGGGGTACGGGTTACCTACTGTGCGTAGGCAGTACTACTTAGTCTGTGGCGTAGGCACAGTAACCCGTATTCCTTGGCCCTGCTTGGATTTCAACCTTTCGTAGTGGTAGGTAGGTAAATAGGTTCGTAAGTAGAAACGTGACATTTCCTTCCATTTCGCATTTGTTTCCGAGTTCGCAAAATGACCTCTAAAGGCTTATTAATAACTTAAATCGCTCACAATGAATTCACCCTTTAGGTCTAAAAGAGAATAAAGATACTAGATATATACAGATACGCAGGTGAAGCGGGCAAGGGTTTCTATGAACAATTCAGGAGTACCGTCCGTCCCAGCCTGAATTTTAATTACCAAACTCCTTTGACCTGTTACTGAAACTGATTTCAACTATTCCGTTCTATTTACAGAGGGGAAACTGTATTTAATTAAATGGGGTTGAAGCTACGTGATATTGAAAATTGTGGATTATTGAATAAAAGCTTTGAATGTAGATCATTATAATAGTCGATCATAAACAGGGGGCCGATCGCGCTATTTCTCAACGTAATTACCGTTCGAACGGAACGTTTTTGGTTTAGTTTTGGTTTAGCTGATGTAAGAAACGGTATCGCGCTATTTTTTCTGAGCGACAAAATCGTTGACGTTACCCAATACTGAAAGTTCAATCGATCGTTCCTCCAACGTAACTTCCAAAGTAGAGCTATATCGTTTCCGTTGAAATGATTAGCGCGATACGAAATGTGTCTAACGTAACGTTTTTGGTTGTGGTTTAGTTTTGGTGTTAACGTTCAAAATTAGCGCGATCGGCCCCCAGGTCTAGTGGTCGCAAGCGCAACTGCTGAGCATGAGGTACGGGGTTCGATTCCCGGGTCGGGCCAAAGTGTTATTGCGTTTTTCCATCTGGAATTTCTCAGTAGCAGCCCGGAGTCTGGATTTGTGTCCGGTTGATGGCAATAGGCTCGCCCCCTATTACATGGGACTTAAACATAACTGGCGAAATGTGGGTGTACTATAGGTACACCCAGGTACCCCATAGAGATAATTTATATTTCTATGGGTACACCTCTGCCTAACCGTTCAGGGCATATAGGCGTGATGTAATGTTATAAACAGGGAAACATACTTATAGAAAAGTAAAAAAAAAACTTGCCTTTTTAACCGAAGACTTTTCATAAAACAGAAAACTTCATCTTTAAAACCTATCGTCCCTATAAATTCATCGTATTTTGTCTCATGCTAAAGAAAAGTAAAATAACTTCAACTTAAACAATTTGCGAAAGTAATATTCGCAAGAAGTTTCGTGTAAAAATTCGCGACCGATCGAAAGGCAAGCAATTTGCTATAACGACATTATCCTACCTATGAATACTGCCACAGGGTTGCCATAACAAACTATTCATAATTCTCCTACCTTATCCCAATTTATTTGGGGTTGGCGCAACATGTCTTTTTGTTCTATATTCTCTATTTGTCATCATCTCGGTAGTCACCCCCTTTCTAGCTATATCATCTTTCACGCAGGCGTCTGTCCGTCTGTCACTAGGCTGTATCTCATGAACCGTGATAGTTAGACAGTTGAAATTTTCACAGATGATGTATTTCTATTTCCGCTATAACAACAAATACTAAAAAACCGAATAAAATAAATATTGAAGGGGGCTCCTATACAACAAACGTGTTTTTTTTTTGCGATGTTGATAACGGCAACAGGTAGACGCTTGAAATATTCACCGAATATTTAGTTATATATTCACTTTAAAAATAAATAATTAAATTAAAATAAAACAAATATTTAATATTTATATATTTCCCATACAACAAACGTGATTTTTTTGCCATATTTATAGATAATGGTACGGAACCCTTCGTGCGCGAGTCCGACTCGCACTTGGCTGGTTTTTTTTTTCTATCATATTATTTATGCCATCTGGTTTTGGGTGGGGGCAGTTCCTCGTTCCTAACGGACGAAACACTGACTTTTACCTCCTTTATGATGAGTCTTTGTTGTGAGACTAAGTCTTCATCTGGGACCACACGGAGTTGCCATAACAAACTATAATGAGTTAAATATTTGATGAAAAAATCTAAATCAAGTTCAGGCACATTTTTTCGCTGTTATTTGCTTGAAGCCTTTTATCTTAGATTTAATTTGCTTGCCAATTCATTTTCCGAATTAAAGAGACATCTGTCATTTTGCACTTATTATTTTACAGCAGTTGAAGCAACATATTACTATTTCAGTTTTTGAAAATTTTAAAATATAATAACTAAGTAGTTTTTAAGTACTCAATTAATCGCATTATTTTTCAATCGCGGTATAGTTTTTTAAACTACTAAGTGCCGAGAATCTTTTTGGAGTGTCTTTTCCAAGTCAATCTAAAACTCGGCAACCCTAACGATATCTAACTCGAGAGCAGCCGGGGCGAGCCTCCGTTTATTATTCAGCATGCAAACTGTCTTATTGGAGTAAATAATACCCAAATGTTTATTTATATTCACTCCCGAGGTGAAAGAACAATGTATACATACAAGTACGAGTACATAAAGTGGCTCATTTATGTTTCAGGAGTAGGAAGTAGGTATCGCTCCTTGTGAAAGGGGTCGGGGAAGAATATATTTAGTTCAGCCGCCAAGCAGTAGCTAGAGGTGAAAATACAGAGTGTATAACGACTATTCGTTATCAACGCATTCTATACATAAAACTAAGGAACATCCATCGTACTTATGGGGGTACTTAAAGTTAAGTTCTAAGTTATAACATTTAAAACTGGTTGCCGTGAAAAAAAAGCTGGAATTTTGGCCTTCAATATCTCGGTAACCAGAGGGTTCCCAGGTTGGTGCAAGTGTCTTTTGGCGTCGTTAAGTCGTTTTACAACCCGGTATGTATAGCCACAGGCATTTCAACTGTGTCTAAGTTTGGCAACGCATCAGAAAACTTATTGCAGAACTTTTAGAGGAGTGAAGGTAATTGACTTTCCAATATTTTTTAATGTATTTAATAAATTAATAGTTATAAGTAATTAAATAACTGAACAAATGTCATTGTAATACATATTTGTACGTCGTTAGGTAAAACACGACTGTGTCCTTTCTGCAATGTACTTACTTAACATCTTGTGTGCTTTATGATTATGACTCATATTCCGAACAAATAAATGATCTATCTATCTGTCTAATATTAGTTTTGGTCATTTTTGGCGGAGAGGTAAGTAACCCTGGGCCAACATTAGAAGTAATTTTCATCCCTAAAAATGTTTATCTACAGGCGGGTTGGTTGTTAGACTGTGAATAATAAAAATACTCAGAATCTACAGAAATTAATTCCCATTTCATTGTCCGCAAATGGAAAAAAACATTTCTATAATTTAATTAAAATATTCCGATTGGCAACAAAGGAAATCGTCGCTCTTTATTCAGAGTAAAAGAAAAAGAAGGGAGAACATTGAACGCGCCAGCTGTTTATCTTTTACTGGAGTTGTATTGTCTGCTCTTTGAGAAAAATACATACCTATCTAACTGGTTGGACTAATTGTAGTTTGCGTTCGAGATCGGCGGGGTAATTCGTACCACACTATCAGTGGTAATTCGTACCACACTATCAGTGGTAATTCGTAACACACTATCAGTGGTAATTCTTAACACACTATCAGTGGTAATTCGTAACAGACTATCAGTGGTAATTCGTAACACACCATCAGTGGTAATTCTTAACACACTATCAGTGGTAATTCTTAACACACTATCAGTGGTAATTCGTAACAGACTATCAGTGGTAATTCGTAACAGACTATCAGTGGTAATTCGTAACACACCATCAGTGGTAATTCTTAACACACTATCAGTGGTAATTCTTAACACACTATCAGTGGTAATTCGTAACAGACTATCAGTGGTAATTCGTAACACACTATCAGTGGTAATTCTTAACACACTATCAGTGGTAATTCGTAACAGACTATCAGTGGTAATTCGTAACACACCATCAGTGGTAATTCTTAACACACTATCAGTGGTAATTCTTAACACACTATCAGTGGTAATTCGTAACAGACTATCAGTGGTAATTCGTAACACACCATCAGTGGTAATTCGTAACACACTATCAGTGGTAGGGTAGGGAGGGGGAATGGCGCTCACCGGGTAATGGCGCTCACCTCTATAACTCTGTCAAAATGCGACGTAGCAACACGCCATGCGGCGTGAAGCGCGCGGGGAGGGGTCCTCTAACGGACAGCGATGCGAACGGGCAGTCTGCTCGCGTCATGCGACCATAAAGTGCGTTTCTTTGTTTGCGGCCGCGCTGATCTAATTTTTGGTTACGTGTTTCTTGCGGGTAAGTCCAAAACTTTCATGGTTATTTAGCTTTTAGTTTTACTTTTTGACAATAAAACTATTCAGTTTTGTGATAATGCAATCAATTTTCAGTAAATGTGCATGATATTTTTTTAATTTCGAATTAATTACCAAACGACTGTTTGGGGTTATACCGCTCAGCTGAACGCCATTACCCCATAGTGACTTATTTGGTTGGACTTATTTGGGTGGCTGGGTTCGCTATACTATGGACTTAATGTCGCAGATTTGCGTAAACTTGTTTATAAATATGCTGAGCTCAACAATATCAAAAACAATTTTGATCAAAGCAGCAAAACAGCTGGATTAGATTGGGTTCACGCTTTTATGAGACGCAATCCTTCAGTTTCTATAGGCAAAGCTGAAGCGACAAGCTTAAATAGAATTTTTGCTTTTAACAAAGAAGAAATAACAATTTTCTATGACAAACTTGGTGACTTAATGGATAAACATAAGTTTATTCCCAACAATTCCCAGGCTAATCGTACTATCGGCCAAAGTTCCGCATGCTCACCTTAAAGGCGATAATCGCATAGCACGACTCACGACTCGATCGCACAATGCACGAGTTTTGACCAATAGGATGCACAAAGCGTATTTTAGTGGTGTTCGTATTAGTATAATCATGTATAGAATGTGTGACACTCACACTAGGAGCGTACTATGCTCACTTGTTTCTGCTAAGAGACGAGTTTTTAATGGGCACGGCCAGCGCGGCGCGGCGGCGCACAGTGGGCCCATACTGAAAATTAGTGGACTTAGGCAACAAAGTTCCTATATCGATGCGATTTTTTTTTATATGACGTGTTATATTATTCCTGACAACTTTTATTCTTATAAAATTTCTTCTAAAGTTGATAGTTTGTCTTGAAAAAAATTAATTAGATTTTTTTGTATGGAGCGAATCACGTTTAATTTTTTTTCTTCAATTGTACTAATATGTTGAGTGTGTGGCGTGAGTATATAATAGCTAGGGTCATTTTCTATCTATGAAAAAAAAATCAGCGCCGGCCATCTGCGGCAGCGCGAGTAATCATTCGGTAAAAAAAAAATGATTTGGAAGAATTTTTTTGTCATTTAAAATAAATTCAAAGCATATTTTTTGTCTCATTTGGCTGTTTTCACCTTCTTTTTAGTTAATTAAATAGTTTTAATAGCGCATACGTACTTATAACTAGTAATTCTGGTAGAGATTTAGTTATTATTGCATGTTATCGGTAGCACCTGCATTGTGATTGATGACTCATTTGTTTGTGCACTCGGCTAAGCGCATAACTAATGAGTCATCGAAAAATGCTCGTCTCTGATTGGCTGAATAATTTTCACTCACTGTTATGTCCACTACTTGAGTAATTAACACTAACTATAAATATAAAGACATTCATTAAGTCCATCTAGTTTCGCTCTTGTCGCTTGTTTGTGAACACAGTGAAATACTTGTATTTTTATATTTACATTAGAACCATGGCTGGATTTTGTACCAACCTAGATCTTTTTGTGAAATTAAGAAGTGGCGGTGATCTGAAAAATCATATGTTTCTGTATGAAAGTATCATTTCTGTCTTGTGTACCGAAGTTTCTGAAGAAGACAAGAACCGAATCAAGGAGTTCTGTCGACTTTTTTGTGTAAATTTAAATAAAAAGTGGATAGAGTCAAGTAGAAATCAAAAAACTTTTATGAATCGTGTAATTAATCGCAAGTGGTTGGAAAAAAACATCAACTGGCATGTTTGTGACAGTGTTGATCTGAGAAGTGTGATGGGCTTTTCGGACGCAGCCTTATCTGAGCTTGTGGATATAGATTGCCATGTTCTTACGCTTGCAGTATGTACTGCGGAAGCGGGAACATCTACAGAAAAGGAGCACAGAAAACCGTTCGAAGAGTTAAGTAATAAGCAAAAGAAAAGACGTTCTACTTCCATAGTAGAAGAAAATTCCGAGGAAGAGTTGCAGCACTGGTACATAACAAAATTGAAAGACAACGGCAAAACGAATCTGGCAAAAGTGGTCGAATACCTTTCCAGTAATCCAGATGCGCTATCCGAAGTAGAAGAGAGACTATTCAAAAAGCAGAGCTTAAGTACTGTCTCTGAAGATAAGTGTTTAGCTCTTTATACATCAGTTGCGCTCTCGAAATGGAAGTACTTAGCTCTTCGACAATTTCTGAAAGAAGAAAACTGTGCTGCCTTTCCATCTTATCCAAAGCTTGTAAATGCCAAGAAAAGATGTTACCCACCACAAGAGAGTATGGAGATTACCGAAAACTGAGCTCACATTAAATTGCAAGCGCTATTGGACCACACTGTGGAGAGGATATTACTTGATATAAATACTGTTGATAGGTCTCAAAATGAAGAACTCAGGTTGACCTGGAAATGGGGACTTGATGGTTCTTCGTCGCAGAGTAACTATAAACAGAAAACGTCAAACACAGCTACAGAGTTCAATGATTCATCAGTAGTCATGATAAGCATCGTCCCTCTTCGGCTAGTGTCTACTAGGCCATCATCTGGGAATGAAAATCTAGTTTGGGAGAACCCCACACCTTGCTCAACTCTGTACTGTCGACCAGTGAAGTTCACTTTCACTTCGGAGACAGCTGACTTTATAAAGTCTGAAGAGTCTGAGATGAAAAAACAAATTGATGAACGAATATCTACACAGTGTGGAAATATTATTGTATCACATGAATTGCATATGACCATGATTGATGGAAAAGTGGCCAATATTATTGCTGGAGTACCATCATATGCAACGTGTCCCATTTGCTTGGCAAAACCGAGTGAGATGAATAATTTAGACGCTTTGACTTCTAAACCACTTCGTGAAGAAATTTACAAACAAGGAATTTCTTCACTGCATATGAAGATTCGGTGTATGGAATGTCTTCTCCATATATCTTATAATCTGGATTTTCAACGATGGACTGCTCGCGGCGAACATAAGGCTTTGAAACAAGCTAAAAAAAATACCACACAGCAAGAGTTTCGTGAGCAAACTGGAATGCTGATTGATATAGTCAAACAGGTATGTATTTAATTTTCGCTCTCTTTATGTTGTTTGTGAATTATATCTCTATGTATTGTATATTACAGTATTGTTTTCCCATTTTAGGGTTTTGGAACTACAAACGACGGGAATACAGTGAGGCGCTTTTTCCAAGATTACAAAAGATCTTCCAGAATAACGGGAATTGACGAAAATCTGATTTTCAGATTTTCCGTTATTCTACAAGCCATATCATCAGGCAAAAACATTGACTGTGAAAAATTTAGAAGATACTGTAGAGAAACAGCTGATGTGTACGTGCAACACTATTCGTGGTACTACATGCCAGTTAGTGTACATAAACTTCTAATGCACGGTGCAGACATCTGTAACCACTTTGGTGTTTTGCCAATCGGTAAGTAAAAAATAAATATAGTTTGATGTATTATTTGACTCGATTGCGTTTTGAAATTAAAATGTATGTACTTATTCGTTTTAGGTACCTTATCTGAAGAAGCTTCGGAAGCCCGTAATAAGGACTTCAGAAACGTCAGGGAGAGGCACACTCGGCAAACGGGGAGAATAGCAACAAACGAAGACATCCTCCATGGACTTCTAATAAGCTCTGATCCTCACATATCCTACATAAGGTCTAAAATAATGAAACAGGTTCATAATGAGTTGTTGCCTGAAGCAACTCAGTTGTTACAGACTACTGAGCCTCCCTGTGACAGTGAAATTATGGAGGAAGAAGAATGCCTCATAGCAGAGTCCGAAAATTTGCCGGACCCACTAGCACTTCTGAAACAAGAAATAATGTGATCCGGCTCTAAATTATTCCCACAAAAGCCCATCAGGGTTAGGAATATGACAAACAGCCCTTTTCAGGGCTACAATTACTTCACAGTTTCATATTGATCATACGTACGATAACTTATACTATAATAATATACATACAGTTGATTATGTAGATAATTATCAACGACTTGCCCGTACAAATTTAAATTATTTCACCTATCATTAACAAAATTAGTATAACCTGAATTATTACGATATATTTATTCAACATTAGATAACGTGCAGTTAAAAAATAACACAGCCAATCAGAGACGAGCATTTTTCGATGACTCATTAGTTATGCGCGCACAAACAAATGAGTCATCAATCACAATGCAGAGCACCTGCCTTGTGATTGATGACTCATTTGTACCGATAACATGCAATAATAACTAAATCTCTACCAGAATTACTAGTTCTAAGTACGTATGCGCTATTAAAACTAATTATTTAACTAAAAAGAAGGTGAAAACAGCCAAATGAGACAAAAAATATGCTTTGAATTTATTTTAAATGACCAAAAAATTCTTCCAAATTATTATTTTTTTACCGAATGATTACTCGCGCTGCCGCAGATGGCCGGCGCTGATTTTTTTTTCGTGGATAGAAAATGACCCTAGCTATCATATACTCACGCCACACACTCAACATATTAGTACAATTGAAGAAAAAAAATTAAACGTGATTCGCTCCATACAAAAAAATCTAATTAATTTTTTTCAAGACAAACTATCAACTTTAGAAGAAATTTTATAAGAATAAAAGTTGTCAGGAATAATATAACACGTCATATAAAAAAAATCGCATCGATATAGGAACTTTGTTGCCTAAGTCCACTAATTTTCAGTATGGGCCCACTGTGCGGCGGCGTGAGCTCTTTGTTATTGAATTGAATTGTTATTTTATTATTGACAAGAATTAATTTTAGTACTCATATCTTCTGTTTGTTTGGTTTAGAAAATGTATTATTGATATTGCAGTATTTACAAAAATAATTTGTAATAACTAATAAACTACAATTTATATGTATTAATCCACTTTAATATTTTCCTCTCTCTATCGGGTCTATAGATATAGGTTATTTATGAACACTTTCACTGCCTCTCCAATTTTCACCATATCCTATGTGATGTCGCATGCCGCAGCAACCGCACCATATTCCCTTCACAATAAGATGAGACATTGAAACGAACCGTTTTATTACAGTCCGTTCCACCGATTTTGACTTCTATTCCGTAGGCTTATGGATGGCATTAAAGGCAAAAAAGTGGTTACAATACCAACTGTTTACTGCAGCTGCCATTTGTCATGCCACCAACACAATAGCATTCAAAATCGATTGAACGGACATTTATGGTTTGTTTACCTTTTATCTCACGGCTCCCTGAATACGTTAGGTATAGGTGCGTTGACCGGCACTGCATGAAGGTATCAAATGTTTATATTGAAATTTTTTGTGTTTAATCGACTTTATTAAAAGTAAATAACTATCTAAATTTCTATGTGTTTGTTTATACTTGGGCAATTTGGGAATACTTGAAAATTACAGTAATATTTGAACCAATACTCTGCGCAGTTCATACAATGTTATCAGAGCTTTTTGTTTGTAGCTAACGCAAGGCCGCAAGCCGCACAACTCTTGCAACTGAAATAAAAATAAGTTCATTATCTAAGACCCATTGTTATTTAGTGGGAATGTCTGGAAATTCGGTTAAACAATAGAGGACGGCTTAATACAAGGGCCATACGTTTTTTTATTACCTTAGGATTATCTCAAATGTTTTGCAGTTGTTCCTTGTATTTGGTTTAATACTTTTAACAGTAGGTAATTGTAATATTACCTTTTATTCATTAAAATAATACAGGGTGAAATTGAATTCATGGGCATCCTTTTAAGGGGTCATTGTACTCATCATTATGAACAACTTCAACTATGAGACCATACCTGAAATCGCGAAAAAAAAATCAGCTGTTCCCTACATTTATGTTTGCATAACTCGACAAAATGTAGGGAACAGCAATTTTTTTTTCTCGATTTCATATTTGTTCCCATAGTCAAAGTTGTTCTTAATGACGAGTACAATGACCCCTTAAGAGGATACCCATGAATTAAATGTCAGCCTGTATAACGAACAAGGTATCGTTGCAATTAAAATGCCCAGGCATGCCGTGCAGGCTGAGCACTTTAAGACTGGATTATAATCAAACCAACACTTTACTCTTTTATAATTCATGCTCTAGTCAAAGTTTGACAATTCATGATTTTAAGCGAAATCAACGCTACAGGCGCGTTACCGGCATTGCATGTCAAGTTTTTTTTTTGACAAATCTAACAATGATTCAGTTCCTACGCCACTTTAAAATTCAGAAGCTTATCAAGTAATTAAACTAAACTATAATTTGTGCCTTGGCAGCAGTGAGAGTGAAAGGATTGAAATAAAATGTTGGGTACTAGTGAAATATATATTTTTAGTTTGTGTTCATTTAACATTATGCAGGATTAAAGATTTATTTAGGTTGATATTTAAATCTTATCTGTATAATAAAAGATGTATAGTAAGTGCTTTTTGTATGAAACTATCGGCTGTAATCTCAGTGTGAAAAAATAAACAGTTAGTTAAAATCTACTTGAGAACAATTTTAAGGATTTGCTGTTGTAGAAAAAAAAACAATATAAGTAACTTAATTTATTTTTAATAGACTTTTTCAAAACATTAAAGATTCATCCAGAAATTAACATATTATAACAAAACATTACACAGAAATTATCATCAAAATGCAAAATATTATAAGTGAAAAGATTCTTACTCATAATATCATTTATAAACTGTATTTATCTACACTTATATCGTAAAGTTCAAAATATGAAATCAACACAACAATGACAAACAGACAACACAACAACAACAGGCAAAAAGCCTGTCAGTAAATAAGATTAGGAGAATATTGCTCGTGCGTTCTAATGAAATTGAAAAGTTTTAAGATTAGTACAATTTAAGAATCTTAATAATTTTTATAATTTGCAATAATTACATTACACTACAGACTAGGTTTATCAAGCAAATGAGATCAATTATTTATGAGGTGGGCGGATATGATGACACTACTGAATATGTAAAATAACAAACTAACGAGATCGGGGCTTACGACAACATTGATTGTAAATAAAACAACAAATCCACCAATAAAGGCAACATGACACTAAATTGACATCAATAATTTTACAAGAAGACTTCAAAATCGTTGGCAATATTTTAAACTATGATTACGGTCTACAGTCTACCCTGTGACATTAATCAACGAAGTAATATAATACAAATTGGAATAATAAAAATAAACCTAATAAAAATAGCCTATACAGGGTTATTTGCAAGCCGCCGGAGTCGCGGGTTGTTCGAAAGAGATACCATGGCCCTGGCACAGGCAACTGAAGGAACACGGGTGGGTTTTAGTCAGTAAAAGTTTGACACGACCTTCCGCTCCGCCCAGAGCGGGAGAAGTCATTTGATGATAAAACACTAATAAGCTCGTAGGACTATAATACTAACATCATAAATAACAACTTTTGTTGTATGACTTTTAATAATTCATAAAAAAATAATTTCATAATACAATTAAAAATATTTATTTTGATCGCTCTAAATTTGAACAACTCTACGCGGTACCAAAATATGTAAGTAGTTAAATAAACAAACAGTGCGTTGCGAATGCAGGGTCGCAGCGGTACTTACTACAAAATACAGATCTAAAAAGTGTTATTACAAATATTACAACAAAAACTTGAAAGTTTACTTTTGGTATTCTAAAAAGTCATAGATCAAAAGTGGTTGTACTAATATAGTCCTACCAGGTGTTAGAAAAATAACCCTGTATAATGTAATTATACAGTATGTTAATTAACGAAAGGCGTTCCCGTTAACCCGCAATAGTATAGCGTCCACATGCTACCAAAATATGACCATTCGAAAATTCACGAAAAAAAATCTGCTGTTCATTACATTTATGTTCGCATACCTAGCTTAACAAAATGTAGGGAGCAGCTGATTTTTTTTCGCGAATTTTTAAATGGTAATATTAATTGTAGCATGTTTGGACTATTGCGGGTTAACGGGAACGCCTTTCGTTAATTAACATAGTGCATGTTAAAAATTATATTAACTTAATATTTCGTCGCTGCTCCTCCCGCATCTATCACAGCATCGCAACGGCTACGCATGGACCTAGCCAGGACTTCGCACAAATTCGAACCTCTGAATGTGTCCCAAACTTGTTCGCAATGTGTGACAAGTGCTTCCTTCGTTCTTTCTGCTCTACTATCCCATCTCTGGACCATTAAACCCCACAAATTTTCAATGGGGTTTAAGTCTGGCGATCGGGAGGGCCATGGCACTGTTTTATTTTGTGGTTGCCCTCGCAACCACTCTTGAACAACCCGCGCACGGTGTATCGGGCAATTGTCCTGGAAAAAATAAAATTCTGGCACGTCCAGTTGTGGATACACCGTGCGCACTGTGGGTACCATGATGGTTTGTAGCACCTCTAAATACGTTTGGCCGTTTGCCCTCCCTGGTATAAAAGCGAGCTCGCCTGGTCCAGCAGCACTCATCCAGCCCCACATGTTCACTACAATTCTTCCCGATTCTGCATTTGGGTTCACATTTCGAGGTTCGTATCTTGTGTTATCTACACGCCATAAATTCCGACGACCTTGTTGGCTAGACCTAAAGCACTTTTCATCAGAAAATATGGCGTAAGAGAAATCGAAGTCCCTGTAGTCACGAGCGAATCGCACGCGAGCAGCTTTCTGCTCCTGCGTCAAAATATTTTTTTTTGCGGGACGTCTGTGATGGACTCCAGCTCGATGCAACTCGTTTCTAATAGTTTGCATCGAAACTTCGTATTCTTGTGCGAAACTGCGAGTGGGTGTGAACGGGTTCTCTTCATACGTGGCTATCATATTATTTAACTCGTTTTCGTTTATAGCCCGGGGTCGAGGTGCTCGAACGCGTTCTGTAATTTCTCCTTCTTCATATCTTCGCACCCAGCGGCGCACCGTTGTTCTCTAACGAAAAAAAAAAAAAAAAAACAATCAGCATCGATTTTTTACATAATATAGGAACTAAGTATAATAATACGAGTACACTACAAAAGTCTTATTCAAAGGGCACAACACTATAAATAAAAATTATAAGTATTGAAATACTTAAGGTGTGCATTTTGGTTGACTTCATGATAAATAAACTCTTAACTTTTCTATAACTAATTTAAGTAGTTATAACATTCATAACTATATTTTAAAATACAAGTTGTAAATGCAATAACTGAAAATCTCTTAAGGGGTCATTACTCATCATTATAAACAACTTTTACTGTGAGAACCAAACCTGAAATCGCGATAAAAAAGCAGCTGGTCCATACATTTTGACGAGTTACGCGAACATAAATGTAGGGAACAGCTGTTTTTTTTCGCGATTTCAGGTTTGGTCCCGTAGTAAAAGTTGTTCATAATGATTAGTACAATGACCCCTTAAGAGGTTTTCAGATATTGCAATTTACACCTCGTATACATATGAGTAAGAAAAATGGCATAGCGTAAATTCCAACATTGTATGAAACTGTCCCAAGCAAATTTGTGCTTTATCTCTACTATTTAAAAGTGTTTATCCCGTGCGGGCTGGCAACGTGGCATTTCTAAAGGTTTTTCGTGGTTAAATACCAACGATCTAGTGCTTGGCCGAAAAAATAGTAAGTACTTGCTATTTTATCGGCCAGCCAAGCACTAAATCGTTAGTATTTAAAACTATGTGTGCTATTTTTTTTAAGTTTTTTTGGTAAGTATTTACGAGCACTACTAACAAAAATTTACATTATTGTCAATTACTTTCCATCTGCAGTATTATGATAAAATAAATGTTAAAAATAATTATAAAAAACAATTATCTTGTGCTTGGGCGAAAAAAAATTGTAGTTTGAAATATAATGATCAAGCCTCTAGAAATGCGACGAATGCGCTCTGGTTTTTCTAATTAAAATGCGGCAACGACGCTGTGAGATAAGGCACCATTGTTTAGGTTGTTTTGGTTTAGGATTTATTATCGGGTCATAAAAGGCTCCAACAACGTCTTTGAAAGCAAAAATAAATAAAAAGAACAATCTTATTTGAATGCATTACTATAAGTAGGTAATATCTTATGAGACTTTTAAAAAGAATCCATCTGAAAGTTATAATAATTTTATTATTTTTATATATAAATCTGCCTAGCCTTTTCCCAACTATGTTGGGGTCGGCTTCCAGTCTAACCGGATGCAGCTGAATACCAATATTTTTCATGAAATTTGTTTTTAAATTGCAATATAAGGAAAAATGCAAACTATGAAATAATAATATTACTATCACTTTATTTATTTCTATATCTCTCCCTCTATCTGAATACAAAAACATAACTTACTTGCATGTTCAACTCCACTGCTATTTGGGATATATTTAACCCTTGTCTATGCAAAACAATAATTTGATTCCTTTCTTCCTGAATCAGGTTTCGGGTCGTCATGGTTGCACCACGTTAGTCACAGCCCACACACAATACACACACAGTCCAGGATACAAGCTAGGGCCAAGAAGAGGCTTTCGATCACAGTCCGGTATACAAGCAGAGGTCACAGTTAGGCAGGCAATCAGTCCGATAGAAATAAACAGGTCGTAAAATGAAATGGCGATAGGAATTTAAGGGAAGCGTCAACAATTAGCGAGAGCAAATTGGCACTGCCGCGCTCTAGCTAATGTTTGTTATTTTATGTTACTCGCTCATTACTCACACAAATGCATATTGTCTCTAATTGGGGGAAACTAGGAAGGGGTGTGGTTTGTCACTAGCTGCGCTCTCGCAGGAATATTTTCTTAAGTGAGCATGCTTAACTTGGGCCGATAGTACATACAAAAGATTGATGCTAATTTGTGATTGTAGACTCTACTTTTATTGTATAAGGTTGATCTCATTAATATTTCTCATTTGAATGTATCTTACTTGTTATATTCGAAAAAAAAACATGTTAGAGCGCCATTACCCGGACCCTGAGCGGCATTACCCAATGTCAGGGGCAATGCCGCTCAAACATGTTTTTTTTATAATGTTTTCCTACTACTAGTAAGTCAAAGATATATGTCTATGTTGATAAATCGTTGATTACTCGATAATTAAAGACTTTGTTACTTTTCTTAATTTTGCTTTATATTAAATAATTTAAAAAATACACCATGTTTGCCTTAAGTGGACGCCATTCCCCCTCCCTACCCTAATGGGTTTCATTTTGACTTTTCAACAATATTCATTGCGTTATTTAGGTTCTTGAGCAGATAAATTTTTCGGACATATGAAGCAATGGATTTGCAATATAAGTATTTATTGATATTGATAGAATGTTACGCAATTTCGTTATTTTTAAATCTTGAAGATTCTCGAAAGAATGAGACGCTACTTTTCTTCTCTTTAGTATCTAATAAAGTCAGTAAGTAATTAAGTTTCCTAATACATTGCATTCCAATAGAATATAATACTTAATAAGTACTTATTTGCAATGAATGTAGGTACAAACATCAGCCGTGACTTGTGATAGTTTTTGAGGAATCCGTGTACTTGTTTTACCAATTACAATAAGCTGAGATGGATCGGAAGTAACACGAATCCGCAATGATGTTACTAATCTCCATAAGTCGCAAAAATGATTATAATAATATAGCTCTCGAAAAACTAAAAAAGCAAATATGAAAATTATCTGTACCTACCCTAATTGCGTAACGTACTTTGAATCGAAATCGGAATGTTTTGAGGTATATTGCTAATCCATTGTTTCATATATTAGAAAAAATTGTCTGCTCAACAACGTAAATAACGCAATGAATGTTGTTTAACTGTCAAATTGAAACCAATTCCTACTGGTAGTGTGTTACACAATTAGCCCTCTGGTTTATATATAATTTGCTAAAACTTATGCGTAGTTAGTACCAGTAACTATACAATTGGTACTATTTCTACCATTAAACGCAGTGATAGGAACAAAGGGATCAGACAATTGTGATCTAACTCAAATAGACTCATTAGGAGCTCTAAATTGAACAGACGAGGCGCCATATTTGTTTTATGATCACGCTAACTTGAATACGTCTCTAGGAGAATATTCAAGACGTGGATGAAGACGTAACGACACCAGCTACACCAGCTTCTGTCCGCGACTTTGTTCGCGTGGAAGTCGTAAGATACACAATATACAAAAATAGCATCCACATTTTTATAAAACTCCCTCGGCCCCCGAGCTACTGCGTCGCATCGGATCGCCGCCGCCGCTCGCGCTATTGACTTCGTTTTCGCATAGCGCTCTTTGTGACTTTTTTCTTTTTCATCCGCTCCTAAGGTTCATAGCGTGATGTTAAATTTTCTACAGCTTCCTCAAGAATTGGGCTATCAAATGCAAAAAAAAATATTTCAAATCCGACGGGTAGTTACAGAGATTAGCGCGTTCAAACAAACAAATAAACTCTTCAGCTCTATTATATTAGTATGAATAAACTGTTTAAAAAACTAATACTTACTAAGCTAATTACTGATTACTATGGTTTAGCCGAATCAATTCTTAGATATGGAGTCATCTTTTGGGAGAATAGCACGGACAACGAAATAGCGTTTCGGGCACAGAAAAGGTGCATTCGATCGATGTTTAGACTGCAAACAACGGACAGCTGTAAATCTCATTTTATAGAATTAAGATATTGACATTGCCCTCGTTATATATCCTGGAAACAGTAATGTTCATTAAATCAAATAGTCATTTATTTCAGCTTTTGTCTGATGCTGTCCCTAGAAATAGACGTGATAACTTCAAACTTTGTGGTCAAGGCGCTAAAACCGCTCTTATGCGTAAGAGCACCTTTTGCATGGGTCCGGCCATCTTTAACAAATTGCCTAAATCATGGAGATCATTAAATATATCTGCTCTTAAAAGTAAATTGAAGAGTTTACTAACTGAAAGAGCATATTTAGTTTATGAAAGAGGACAATTTTTCTTCGATTTTGAGATGACGATGTTGTATTTTATTGACATGTTATTGTAAGCTATTGTATTTTTGTGAAACAATTGTAGTTGTAATTTTGTATGATAGTAATTAATATATATTTTTTTATTTTTATTGACAAATTTATTTAATGACTACATTGACATTTAATTTTATCTAAAAAATATGCTTCCTGAATTGTAATGATACTTAATCTTTAATTAATAATGATGATTTTATAATTTCTATAATTTAATTTTGATGAAACACAACACACACGGTTTGTGCACCATCTCTTCCTACCAATTTGTACGCCACGATATGCGGCTGAACATGTTAGAACTTTCTGTATGTCATATTATCTTGCATATCATGTACACCATGTTTAAACAAATAAAATTTTACTTACTTACTTACTTACTTAAGCAAAAGCAGTTTTGCTTATTACTTACGATAAAATTTACAAAAAAGAGAAAAAACCCGGCGCTAAAATATTTCAGTGCAAAAGTGAGTTTATTTGTTTGTTACGCTTTACACTAAAACGGCTGAACGGATTTGGATGAAATTTGGCACATGGGGAGACCATGATCTGGGTTAGACATAGGATACTTTTCATCCTGAATTGCAAAGTCACGGGCAACAGCTAGTTATTTAATACAGTATAACTATAGAATCATAAGGACCACCCGTGGCCCGAGATCGCTCGTAAAAGTCGACTAGGATTATCACATCATCAGACGATAGGGAGCAGTATCCTCGTGTGAGCTATAAAAGCATAAATAATACTGCGATCACCAATCCAGCTGAAAAGCGTGAAGATTTGGCAATATGACCGTGCATTAAAATAGTGAGACTGAGAAGCCCATGTTTTACAAATACAGCCCGGAATTGACTCGACGGCGGCGATCTCTCGCGTCCGGCCCTGGTTCAGGCCATGGTTCGGAGCGAGAGTGCATGGGAGGCTGTCACCTCCTTCTGCGAAGCAGTTATGCTAGCGAAGGAGGAGGCGGAACGCGTGAGGGTGAGACAAGGTTCGCGCCCTCACGCCCTTAGTCGCCGCAGGAGACGCCCCGGGCGTCGGGAGTCGCCAGCCGATTTCCGGCCACCGTAGGCGCGGGCCTGCGGACGGTGAGCGATGGGTAGCTCGCCGTCCGATAAGGACCAGGCCCGGGTCGACGGCGCGTTGTGTTCCACGCGCGCCTCAAAGAGATGTCAGCACAAACTGACGGGGTCCGTTAGGACCAATGCCTGCCAGGGTTGCGAGTTAGTCCGAAAGGGATATCGTGGCCCTGGCACACAGGCAACGGAAGGAACACGGGTGGGTTTTAGTCAGTAAACGTCTGACACGCCCTCCCGCTCCGCCCAGAGCGGGAGAAGTTATTTGATAATTTCCCACCCAACAAAAAAAAAAAGCCCGGAATTGACACGCTAATAAGCACAAAACCTTTTTAATTATACAAAATTGTATTCATGTGTACCTATATCTATCTATGTATATCTAAGTATGTATTAGTAATTATTCTTGTATTTTTTTATAGTAATTTTTGAGCTAAGTAAGTATCTATAATTTATGTTGCACCTGCCATGTTTTGTCTGATAGAAAATGCCTCATTCATTAAGTCCGTATTTGTTTACTTGTGCATTATTAAGTGTGTATATTTATTAACACGTTATAATGCACAAGTTAAAACTATTATTTTCGCTACAATTCCTACCCAAACCACAGAATATATCATATTCACTGTCAACACTTACGAGAAACAGTCGGACCCTGACAATTATCTCCAGCCTGCCGGGACCTGAGAGTAGGAGCAGAGGCACAGTACCGGCCATGTTGTTTCATCATAACCGAGTAAACTTGGACACTTGCTCTCAACGAGATTGGATGGTGATTAATTTCCTTTGTTTTGTTAGTTTTCTGAACGCGGTTTCAGAAAGTTTTAGACGTGCAAACTCAACGCTTGTTGGTTTGTTCGTAGATTTTCTCGACGCTTTCCACGGTGCGCGAGATGTTAAGTAAAATCTACGTTGTAATTGAATAGTTAGGACTATAACTATACTAGGCATTTAGGAACATGTTTATTGAATAAATTAGATATTCTCGACAACCACAGTCTCTATATTTTTGTCAGATGTGTTTATTTTCGATTGGTGATATTTGATGGGGGCACAGATTTACAAAAGTTTGCTTAAGGTGCATGCAATACACAGTGGTTAAAGATGGTTGCAGAATATATATTCTGCAACCATCTTTAACCACTTCTGAATTTGGTTTTCAAAACCGTAGTCACACAGGCGACTTCACTAGGCTTTACCTGCACCTAACTAACTGCACCTTTTTGACAAACAATAAACCATGTTGGATTCGAACCCTCAACCATTCAAGATGGACCGTCAGAACAGAACAAGTCCTTGTATTAATAACTGCCTACCTGTCACTGGAGACCAGTATGAGCTGCGTGTTCGCGTACTTGGTGCGTCGCTTGCGCACCGCTGACAGCGCCGCGCACAGGCTCGGTGAGAACGACCGACAGGGGGGGCACTGGAACAAAAAAAACATCGGTAGGAAGGGCGAAGATTCAGATAAGGCGACCAACCTTTGGCTCTCCTCATTAGTTTTGCACAAAAACCTCTCGTCTGCAATTTAGGTATATGCGTGAATTTCAGATAAGTTAAGCATTTTGTGAAATAAAATGATGTGGAGTGCCATTGCTATACGAGTACGAGCCGAGCGTCCAGATTCAAACTAAGCCATCTTTGGGTCGTCAAAACCATAAACAACAATGATGCAGACAAAAACAAATGAGAGTACTCCAAATATGCCGAATTTTTCAGCTAACTTACCCAATGTGCTGCAAAGTAGAACACCCTGACGGCATCAGCAGGTAGCTGCTCATATAGCCGACTCTCCGCGTCTCCCTGCAGCTGCACGCCCCTCAGAACTTCGGTGAGGGGAGGCGGGGGCCAAGGGAACCTCTCCCCCAAGGCATCGTCCAGGAGGGCATCCCGCACGTGCCGGCCGCGGATTACCAGCGTCGGGACTCCTACTGCGATGGTGTACTTCTGTGTGAGGCGGCGCTGTAACGAGAAAAAAATAATTAAGTACCAGACAGGTATTATTTTCAGAATAATAATAAAAATACCAGCCTATAATTTTTCACTGCAAGGCAAAGACCTCTTCTCATATAGAGAATAGAATTTCGAATTTTCTGAATAGATTTATTCTTTTGTTTTTTTTGTTTTGTTTGATAGTGTTTTAATTTAATTTAATGTTTTGTCTTGCATAATGTCAATTATTTTAAATACTATTGTATAGAATCAAGTTTTCTAACTGTACAGGCACCTGTGCTGCTGAGGAGTTTGTTGCGCCACTTCTTCTTCCCAGCTAAAGCTCTAGGGAGGGTTCTCTATTGTGTCACCTAACTTTTTTATCCATAATTTAAAGTGCCATAACTTTTTTGTCCGAATGATATTTTCACCGAACTTAATATCACACATGCCATTAAATTGAAATCCCTAAATTGAATATGTCCTAAATCTGGTTGTCATAAATATTACAATCAATAATATACAAAAGACATAAAACCGTTTTCAATAAAAGTTATAAGTCCTAAATTATATTTTAGTATTAAATAATTAATTATAATTTGAACTTCCTTTATAATGACGAGGCAATAAGCTTCGTCATTATAAATATTGCCGTGTGTTCTTTGGGCAATCTGATAATACACAGGTATTTTGCACGGGGTGCAGTTCTAGATTTTTCATATTTACAACCTCATCTAACTCAAATGATTCACCAAGAATAGAGGGAATCTGGTTACTACGTTAATGGTCACTGTTCTAACCTAACCTAACCCAAATGATTCAATAACAGATGGTATCTGACGCATTCCCATTGATTTTAAATATTGATTCTACGTTTGAAATAAAAATAATCAAATTGCCCGCCACCGCAGGTTCAGCTTCGGCGGCGAGTGTTACAACCACCTGCTCCTCAACTCGCGGGCCGCCTCGCCCCTCTGCGCCTACGCGATTTTAAATTACACCCTAGGGGTAGAGCAGACAAGACTGCGTGGAGTCGGATTTACAGCGATTCGTTTCTGTCACTAAAACCTAACTTTTAGCAAACGTTTTTGGACTAAAAAAAGTATTATAAATGAATATTCGGAATAATACACATTATTGAACACAATACTTAGGACGTAATATGACTTTAGGTCATGTAAAATTAGGAGATTCAATTATTATAGTACTCGATATTATGTCAAAATACTTTTAGAACTAAAGCATGGACCTATAAAAAAGCTCGGACGGATTCTCGTTAACAGAAAACTGTGTCACTCAAAGTCAGTCAGCTCGCTGTACGTACAGGCCGGCACGCACACATTCACAGCATACTCACCCATTACGCGTGCAAACGTCAACACAGTCAACACGTCCTCCGCGGCAAAAAAGTATTGAAATACAGCATGTCTTGTGTGGTGAAATGTTGTAAAAACCGAAGCGATCGAAAGAAAAAAAAATCCAGGAATCACGTTTCATAGGTAAATGAATAATTCAACAACTTAGTTCCCAATTTTATAGATTACAATCAATCTTCATTCACTAGAACAAAGAAAATCATCACAAGGCCAGTGTTGTCAATATTCACGTGTGCAAATTACCCTAAATATATGGGAAATTTATATTTTATTTAATCAATTCAACTTATTTAGGTTATTTATTACTAGCTATTTTATATTCTTCTTATTAGATTTCCTAAAGAAAATGAAGTATGGAGAAATTATTGGATTTAAAAAATATCGAAATTGTAACTGTCAAAATGACTGGATTAAAAAAAAACATACTCAGCATTTGGGATGATAAACAATAGATACAATAAATATTTTTTACAATTAAAATATTTTCAATTATTAACTATGTTGTTAATTGCACATATTTTCATATGGAGATTTGGTTCTTACCATTAACTTGTTAAAATAGCACAGTATAATTCTGCCGACATTTCCAAGAAACTTGTCACTCGACCTGTATTTGTCTTAAAATAAAACAATAATAAATGGGTAAATTTGGCTAACATGGCAACCCTAAATTCACTCACACTTAAGACTGTCGCCGCCATTACGGGACACAGTTTTGTCTTAGCGGGAGTTCCGTCCGACTTTTTTTATAGGTCCATGAACTAAAGATAATTATGTTAAACAAAACTTCGGGATTTTGAACATTATGGTTACTGAAGTTTATAATATAATATAATATAAGCTTTATTGGTTCTCACAGTATAAAACCTTAAGACTAGAATGCTACAGATTAACAGTGATCGTGATTTTATAGTCACAGTACGTATCGCAACTGGCATCTTAGCTAGATTACAGAGTAACCTGTGTTAAAGATACCAGTCCCATTCCCCTATAAAAACTTAAAATTTCACATCAGATTCCAAGCACTTATACTTTCTAGAATTACTTAACAATGCAAAACAAAAGTAAAATAAAAACAAAAATAATTAAAAACTAATGGAAAATTTTCTTTTATGCGTGCGCGAGTGTTAAAAGAGGTGTATGTAAGTGTGGGTGTAATTGCGTTTAGATATGTGTGTGTGTGTGTGTGTGTGTGTGTGTATGTATATGTGTATGTGTGTGTGTGTGTGTGTGTGTGTGTGGGTGTGTGTGTATGATATGTAGATGTATATTTTAGTATAATTATTTATACTACACCATTATACATAAGAGGTTTTCCGTTTCTTGGTAGGTTAGCCCTTGAAGCCATTTTGTAATTCGATTTTTACAATCGCGGCTGGATAGTTGGTAAATAGGGAGTATTTTATTCAATTTGTTGTACAATGTAGGTGCAAGAAAATAATTGAACCTACTCGAATGGGTAAGGTTACTTTTCCTAGTTACACAAACTATATCTTTTCGCCTTTTGGAGATCTCTTTGTATGGTGTCGCAGAATGCTGAATTAAGACAGTTCTTGCTATGAAGAGTTGTCTCACGGTCAACACTTGACAACTTTTATAAAGTTCGGCAGTTGGGAACATATAATTTTTAAAGTTGCTTACTTTTAAGATAGCTCTCTGAGCTCTTTCTAATTTTAACAACCTTGTTTTTGGCGCACCTCCCCAGGTCGATATGCAATAACTCAGTAACGATTGGCAAAGCGCAAAATAGACCTGTTTTAGCAATCGTGTATCAGCTACGTGACGAAGAGTTTTAAAAACTTAAATAAGTTTCCTAACTCTATTCTGCAATAACTCAATGTGAAGTGAGAAAGAGAGACCATTGTCTAGGGTTACGCCAAGATATTTGGTATTAGTCACTTGAGCTAATTTGGGACAGCTACAGAACTGGTTGTCGGGAATAGAGCACGAATGTGCGACAATGTATAGGGAGGGTGGAGGTTGGGTGGTTTGACGGAGTGAAAAAGTCATGTAGTTGGTTTTGTCCGTATTGAGTGTCAGTGAGTTTCTAGCCAACCACTCCCTAATTATGTTAAAACCATATTGAGCTTTGTTAAAGACTTCTGACCATGTGTCACCAATGAATGAAAGTGCAGTGTCGTCTGCGAACGCCGTTATCTTGGTGTCATTTAACTTAATCTGGCAAAGATCGTTTAGGTATACGAGGAAAAGAGTCGGCCCGATCACACTCCCCTGCGGAACTCCGTATGTTATTGGCAGCTCATCACTCACAAAGTTATTAATTTTTACACATTGGGTTCGGTTATATAGATAGTCCCTTAGAATAGAATCACCTCTCACGCCAATTTTCTCCAGCTTATGAAGCAGGAGGGGAGTAGAGACTGTGTCAAACGCCTTAGCCAGATCTAGGAAGATAGTGAGGACCTTTTTCTTTTCGTCTAGGTTGTTGACAATGTGGTTAGTAAGATCCAGGACTGCATTAGAGGTGGATCTATTTCGTCTAAAGCCATACTGAGCGGGCAAACGTGTTCTGGATAATGATTTTCGGACAAACAATTTTAAGAGAAGAAAGAGAGTACCACTAGGGAGTGGTGAAGGTGGGCGTTTTTGAGGGACTGTCTTACGTAATTTTGGCGTTCGAAAACAGCTGATTCTCAGCGTAGTTTGAATAAATGACTTTTGATTTTTGTAGTAACATAGGATGAGAAAAAGAAAAAAAAAGTATTCATAGATTCGGCTTCTTAAGAACCTAACCATAAATTATCCATTCAGTTAATTTTTCACACCTCTACCCACAATAAAAACAAACCAAAAAGCACACAGAGTAATTGAGGCAGGTCAGTAACTCAAAGGGCCTGGTTACTGTCACTTGCATTAGGAATAACGTGCGTCTTCCTGTGCCCGTCGCCGGCTATATTTAGAAGACTAATTATTAACAAGGTGCGTTTAATTTATGGTAAACTGTGGTGAGATGTGTGGCCCTGACTTTAAGTCTTCGTTTGAAATCGTTCTTAAGCGCCTAGTTACCCAATTAACTTGATGGACTGTTTCTATCTTTGGTCTGGGGTTGCTACAGCCTATTCTAAGGCCCGCTTACACCATAAATAATAAATTTAAAACATCGTTCTGTTTTTTTAATCGCTTGAAGATGACAGAGACAGAATGATATTTTAAATATATTTTAGCGATAAACTCTTCAATCTCGAACACGCATTTTTTCCACCAAAAAATCACCGTCGAAGCGTAACAATAATTTTAACAGGCAAAAGTTCCGTCGGTTTTGGAGTTTCCTTCCATGGGCCCATTGTACACAAATGTACTTATATATTTATACGCACAGTGGTTAGTATGCAGGCTGCGCCACCCGAGGTTGGTCGTACGTGAGGGGAATGATCCAATAATATATTAATTTCCTATCGAAGTATTAGATAAGTTAAATGGCGAAATATATTGAATTTGGTTTTGTGGTCCTTTTTTGCTGTTATTTTTACTGAATAGCTGTACGACTTGATTATGATAATGATGTATCTAACTAATAATGCTTGCATGGTCAGAAATTGCTCCGTGTGGTGCCGGACGTAAAGAATAGCACCACCCCATTTCTTCCCATGGGTGTCGTAAAAGGCGACTAAGGGACTTACTTAATGGGCATACTGCAATCCTAACCCGCCTGCCAAGCGTGGCGAATATGGCAAACCCCCCCCCCCCGCTTATGTCCAGCAGTGAGGTCAGAATACCTAGTACCTATCTAAAAGGTTACCAAAACACTACCCACTACAACAACATAATATCACGCCTGTATTCCCGAAGTTGGGCAGAGGTGTACCTATAGTACCTACACCCACATTTCGCAGTTATGTTTAAGTCCCATGTAATAGGGGTCGAGCCTATTGCTTCAACTGGGCCCAAACCCAGACTCCGGGCTGCTACTGAGAAATCCCTAATGGAAAAACCCAATAGCACTTTGCCCGACCAGGGGGCCGATCGCGCTATTTCTCAACGTAATTCTAATTACCGTTCGAACGGAACGTTTTTGGTTTTGGTTTAGCTGATGTAAGAAACGGTATCGCGCTATTTTTTCTTAGCGACAACATCATTGACGTTACCCAATACTGAAAGTTCGATCGATCGTTCCTCCAACGTGACTTCCAAAGTAAAGCTAAATCGTTTCCGTCGAAATGATTATCGCGATACGAAATGTGTCTAACGTAACGTTTTTGGTTGTGGTTTAGTGTTGGTGTTAACGTTCAAAATTAGCGCGATCGGCTTCCAGGGGGGCCCCTGGGAGCCGATCGCGCTAATTTTGAACGTTACGTTGGAGGAACGATCGATCGAACTTTCAGTAATGGGTAACGTCAATGATTTTGTCGTTCAGAAAAAATAGCGCGATACCGTTTCTTACATCAGCTAAACTTAAACTAAACCAAAACCAAAAACGTTCCGTTCGAACGGTAATTACGTTGAGAAATAGCGCGATCGGCCCCCTGGGGATCGAACCCAGGACCTCATGCTCAGTAGTAGCGTTTGCAACCACTAGACCAACGAGGCAGGCTTACATTACTAAACAGTAAGTAATCAATCGAGACATTACATATAAGTGGGATGATTATAACAATATCCACCATTTAGAACGAGTCCATCACGCTGATTGATGGAGTACTTACTAGGTTTGTTTAACAAGATAGGTAAGCACTCATAAATTTCGAATAATGGCCACATTATCGATTTGGGTTTGGTTAATGTGGGTAGCAGCTTGTCGTAATGCAAATATAAAAGCTCCATTAATCCATACGATACTTTATTAAACTATTTATACTATAACATTATTTTTATCGTCTTTGATTCTCGAGACCCTATGTGTGTCCAAGTGTCCATCGCATCAAGTCCCAAGAAGCTTTTGTGAGCTCAATACAACGAAGCCGAAGTTTCCGGCACTTGGGCGTTACAATAAATAATATGGAGTTTCCTTCAGTTCGGCAATGAATATTATTTATTTTTATTAACCTCGACCCCTGTCAGACAGGATGTCCTAGTTCAGGGCTCAAGACCTCATTGATGTTACGTGTACCGAAATTTGAATATAAAATATTACTATATATTTATGGAAGAAATGGATAAGTAGATTGTACCTTGCAAAAGGAGACGTTCACGAAATGTATAGGGCTTGGTACTAAAATAATTGAAAATTTAAACAGCCTTCTGACCTATATAGGCTGAAAGAGGGTAATTATTTTGATGTCTTTGGGCGTTTAATTTATTTTTACAGCCGCCCGTTTTTTTTAAAACATGTGTTGAAAAATAAAATGTTCTACAAGCTTTATTTATATTTTTGGGATGACAGCCCTGTGGCAAATGACGTGACAATGGCAACGTCAGTCAGCAGGACTCGGCTTGACATTTACAGCGGATGTTTAGTCCGAGTTTACAGCTGTGACTTTTTTCGATACGTTTTGTTATTGCATTGTCATGATAATCAATATTTTTTGTCTTAATTTCATGGAGCTGCAGCAAAAATTATAATAAAATCTCAAAGTATTTAATAGAAACGGGTGACATTAGCCACATAAAATAATTATATTGCATAGAAATGAATAAATAAAGACTAAGTGCGTTTTGTTTGTATTGAAACATTTTTCACTTTTTCACAGAAACGGGCGCCTGAAAAAATTTGATTTAACTATAATCGAGTAGCATAATAAATAAGCTTTCTAATAAGGTACATCACATTAGCGTTTAAAAATCGTCGGAATATTATACCAATTTTGACCTCTCCTTTTGTTTGAAATGCCAAGACCGTGTACAAGATGACTTTTAAATGTTTTCTGCATATTTCAAAATCGAAAGTAATGTATCTAACGGTCGGTTAAAAAGCGGGTAAGTGGTACTGTTTTGGAATTACTAGGGACAGACCTAACTGCCAGCCAGCCGAGAAACAAAATGGATTGAAGAAGAACAATTTCAAAGGATGCTCAAACACTAAACAAACAAAATCCTCTTTACTTCTACAAAGTATGAAATCCTGGTGTTGCACATATAAAATTCACACACGGTATCGAGCACGATCTCCCTCTATATCAGGTCGGTGCACGGTGGCGCGGAAGCGTGCATGCTATGTGCACATTGGAAAACATTTTGAAATTCAGCCGTGTACACATTGTTATTCACGTTGAGTTTAAGGTAGCGCGTGTCGGTTGGTGATGACAAAGATAAACTAGAACAAGGAGGAGTTGAGTTAGCAAAAGTTGTCATCGGTGACCTATGTTTACCAAATAGCCTTTGGGGTGACCACTGAAATTATTGGCACTACGACGTACTAAAACCACGCATGGTCTTAAATTATGCTCTTATTTGTTTGAGAGATTCTGATAGAATCTGCTGTTTTCACTTGCCAACAATAAATATATACTGAACTAATTCAGATCACTTGAGCAGGGACGGAGTTATAACAAAGATTAACACAATCCTGATGAAAGAAGCTGCATAAGTCAGCTTCTCAAAAAAAGGCAATATTTGGCAATTTCGATCTCCGTAGTTGACCGTGTTATCGTATTTCTCCAGGCACTTTATTATTTTCTTTCTTCCATTTACTTTAAAAGCTTTCGAATCCGAAAACATTTCTCGCTTCTAGTCAGGATTATGATATTTTAGGTTCGCTCTGTTGAACGTATAAATAAATTCGGTGGCGTGGAAATATTACTGCATCGTACCTCGTAAGTCGTATAGTCTGTTTCAAATATATCAGATGAAAATGTTATCAAGTGAATCAGAAAACGAACCTGTGGATGTTAATTTGTAGTGCCACTAAGAAATCGAGTGCTTGATTATAGAAATTCTAATTTTAAATCACCTTAAAGATGTTTTTCAGATACAATTCAAACAATAATTATTGTTGACTAAGTTGAAACCTTGTAAATACAGATGAATGATCATGAAAGTGTTACTAATTCCCTTTAAGGGGTATACGCTAAGGTAGTCCGCGAAATTCAAATTTTCTTACGTTTTTTGCAATTTGCAGCTCAGAAACAGGTTGTATGTTGATCTAAATATGTTTCGCGGCCGTAACAAATATGGCTTTACAGAATTATAATCATTAGAATCAGCAAAAAACGTAAGAAAATTTTAATTTCGCGGGTTACCCTAACGCTTTCACCTTAATGAGTGATTGCGTAAGAATTTAACCTGAACAGGGTTTGTATACACCTTTATCCGATATTTCTAGAACAAACTACAGTAACATTGTAGAATCGCATTGTGTTATATAGTTCTGCAGTCATATCCTTCGGGGCCTTCTGTGGCACGAGCCGTGGCGTTATCTTGAATCTATGTGCGTAAAAATTTCTGCCAAGTTTACGAGACAGACAACCATATAGGTTATAAAATGTATGACGGAACCAAGGTATGGAAAAAGCTCGCTAGGGTTGGAAAAATATAAGTAGGTTTCACATTTATGTAGAATGTCTAACTTTCGTTTAATGTTTTTAAATTGTTGAAATTTTTAATGTTATGTTATATTATTGTTGTTTTTAAAAAGTTGTTATGTTGTCAAAACGTAGGCAAACAGTCTGGGACCTATACCCTATTCACATTGCAACCCTCACGGGGAACGGGGCTGATGGGATCGAAACTAAAATTGGAGAAGCTGTCAATCGGTTGACGGACACTGAACGAGACACAGTAGAAGTTTTATTGTTATTACGTCTGGGGGCGTTTAGTGTCCCACAACGTGTTAATCTGTTTGTTTGTTTGTTAGTAATAGGTTTGTACTTTCACGAGCATCCTATGCATAATTACCTATTTTGTTATGCAAAATTCAAAAAAGATATTCTCTTAAATTAAAAATTGCAACTTTGAAAAAATACCTATCTCATAATATTATATTCTATGAAAATAACATGGACATTGTTCTACCGGTGTCACGTCGCGCGAAAAGTCGTGCCGATCAGTACGAGCCTTAAGAAGTTAAGAGTATGGCTTTGATAACACGTATTACGTTCTAACACCATGAAAATTCCTTTGAATTTTGCTTAACTGTATTTCAGTGAATGTTATGTATGCTCGTGACTGTAGGTACCTAATAGACAGGAATACTTAGGAACACTAAACTGACTTTCACACACTTACTTTACAAGAAAAAATAATAAGATTTAACGAAAGTCTCTCCCTCCGCCCTCTAGCCCTCAAAAACACTGCACCTATTCATAACCCCCACGCACTGTTCACATCACAGAGCCTCAGTTTCCATCACAATACACGTCGGCCATTGAAGCACACAATGTGGGCAGCCAATCACCCTAAAAGCTGTCTCCGTCATTTGACGTATGGTGTAATGAACCATGACTGTGGTGTGGCTCGGTAGCTCGGCTGGCTCGCCCGTATGGTGCTATATGAACACAAGCCGTGTGCCCAAGGGGAGCTCCAATCTGCAAAAATTACGAAACTCCACACAAAACGTCATCCCCTATTTAACCCTTTTAGGGGATGAATTCCTGAATGAACCTTCATTATACATATAACCCAAGTAGCAAATGTTCTTTAAGTATCCTATCCTAGGACCATGTATTTTTTAATCCTATAGAAATCCTAAAAACGTTTAGGACCGTATTTGGGCGCAGTTTATAGGACTATTACGCCCTATAGTCGTTTTTTCACAGTCCGGTAAAGTGCAAATCGATTTTATAATTATCTTATTAGGTGCTTTTGCTGGTGTTATTGATCCAACAGTTGTCAGCGTGATGCCATTACGAGAGCATTCGTTCTTCATTATTTTTGTAACAGTAACGTGCTGGAGTCTTAAGAAAAAATATGATTTTTATTTTCAAAATAATCCACAGTAATGTCTATTATCATATCTTATATTATAACTTTTGTCTTTTGACTTTAGAGTAAAGAATGCCTACTAAACTTGCGAAAATAATTTAATTTAATTGATAAAGTGTTAGATGATTAAATAAACATATTTCATACCCCTTCAAAACTACACTATATTTATTATTTGTTGATTCGATAATAATTAACAAATACTTAAGCCGCCGATTCCAGGTCTCATCTACTGCCCCACCATATTTAAGTTTTAGCGTTCTTGGCCGATTACTCTAGTAAAAGAAAATGTAGGGCACATAATAATATAAGTAGAATCTTACTTATAAAAATCGGAGGGCATGCTAGTTTGGTGCTAACAGTCTATTAAAAGTCACGACTAAGACAGATCAATCCAATAATATCCTTGACCTGTAGCAGCTATAACTAAGACGTGCATGTCTTATAGAAGAATGAAAAAAGACGTTTACAAGAGTAAACAATCCTATTAAATGCGCTTATAGGATTAAAAACGACATTTTGCTAATTAGTTTTATAACATGCGATTAGAAGGCTGCAAGTTCTAGTAAGAATCGTATAAATCCGTGACATTGGTCAAAGCGCCTATTAGATTCATATAAGACGTTTAGTTTTTTAAGTCAATGACTATAGGATAATTTTGCTACTTGGGAAGGATCTCTGGTGCCCGCTCTAGACCCAGCGGTTTAGCGGCTGTGCGTTGTCTGTCAGTGACTTTAAGATTTTTCTTAAGTAGATGGGGGTGTTGTATAATATATCGAAAAAAACCGGCCAAGTGCGTGTCGGACCACGCACAGTGAAGGGTTCCGTAGTTGGGATGAATTTATCTCTAAAACAAACTTAACATTGTAGTTGAAAAACATGTTCTCCCATACATCGATATACGCCACGGTCAAATTTCCAACTGAAAATGTAAGTTTGTAATCGCAAAAAAAGTATTTTTTTATGTGATAAAACTGAAAATTAACAATTTTTGGATTTTTTCCTTTACTTGTGCTGTGAGACCTTGTTTCTAGCCAAATTTCATGATTCTAGGTCAACGGGAAGTACCCTATAAGTTTTGATTTATGTGCGAAATATTCGCAATTATTTTTTATGTGATAAAACTACAAATTTACAATTTTCTGACTTTTTGCTTTACTTGTGCTATAAGACCTTGCTTCTTGCCAAATTTCATGATTCTAGGTCAACGGGAAGTACCCTATAGGTTTTGATTTATTTGCGAGTATCGAAATATGTCGCAATAATGTCACTTATATCGCCGTATTTTTTATTGCGGTGACTTGGAAGCTTGATTTTTTTTAGAGCTTCAAGGGACCATAGACTTACGTATTTGATATTAATTGATACCTCCACGCGTTCCTGAGAAAAATGGTCTTGACAGACTGACAGACAGACAGACGGACAACGAAGTGATCCTATAAGGATTCCGTTTTTTACCCTAAAAACTGATGAGATTGCTTGAAGTAAAAGTAAACGTGAGGGTGTGGATTGGCACAAGAAAAAAGAAGTCTATATGCGCAGCAGTGGGTGAAGTAGGGCTGTGGATGATGAAGATGATGGTAAAAGTTGCAGACATGATAATGTGGGAATTGAGGTGTCAAGATTTCTATCGGATGAAGGCAGGAGCAGTCAACTGACTGACGTATTGCAGATGCAGAAAGTGTCAGACAGCTATACACCGTGGCATTTTAATCGTCTTACAACGGCAGCCCACTTCATGTATCCAATGACTATACTAATCATTTATGAAAGTAAAAAAAATATTTATTAACTTTTGAATAATTTTTTTTATTGATTATGACGCATCACGTAGTTTAAAACATCCTGTTATGAGCGCGGTGCGAGCCTTGCGTTCTAAGGGCGGCGCGGAATGGAGTGCAAGGCTCGCACTGCGCTCATAACAGGATGTTTCAAACTACATCATGCGTCATAAATAATAATATAAAAAAAATACTTTCATGAATGATTAGTAGTCATTGGATATATGAAGTGGGCTTAAAATGGCACGGTGTATAGTATCTGTCAAGATCTATTTATTTATTTATTGGTATATTTACAATCGTTACACTGTTCAACCAATTAACACAAGCCGACGTACAGAACACACCATGCATAAACAATATTATATAAAAAATAAACAATATAAGTTGAAGTACAGAAACGACACATAATTTTAACACGAATGGTTGACAATAGTTGGGAAATCGTGCGTTACATAAATAATGTTTTCTATTTTGGTACTTGACGCTGGAATTTTTGAAGTGACGTGCAATTTGAGAAGAGCTCTAATGCTTTTGATAGGGACTTACAACTTGTTAGCGATGCATATAGGCATAATATTCAGCAATTGACACTGGTTTTCCAGATGCTTTATTAGCAAAATTAAATACTTAGAGACTGTTGATCCATGAATTATAAACTCTCACTAATGTGAAAGAAAGTTGTGAGAAAATCCACGCTCCACGAACTTATCAAGATGTTGGCTATTTGTTAAGTATTTTGTACTGCACGAGTTGCATGCACCGCGTGGCAGATAATTATATTGCTGTTGCATGGTTAGTAATTTCTTTGTCGCCACAATACTAAACAATGTAACCCGACTGACGTACCTACCGATTCAAGCATATGAGCTACCTAAGGTAAGATACAAGACACTAATGTCCGTTTTCACTAACACTAGATGACATAAATGAATGCCTAAATAAAAAGCACAATCTTATATTTTCAACTTATGGTGCTTTTTACATACTTCATTTAGGTGTCGCTTAGTGTTAGTGAAAACGGGCATAAATAACCCAAAAGAAAAAAAAAATGCCTATAGTTCTCTTCTTTTTAGAAGTCTGTTATAAAACGTCGCTATACTACCCAGGGATGCCCATGCAATGTTTCCAAAGGTACATTCAACAACCTTTCGATCACCTAGTTTCCATTCATACAATAGGGGGAAAGTAACACGTTCCTTAGTTTTCTCGTCACGTAGGCAACCCGAGCCATTCTTTGGGAGATTTCATTGTTGGGCGTTGGGGTGGAGAAAAAACAGCCAATTGCGTGTCAGACCACGCACAATGAAGGGTTCCGTAGTTCGGATGAATTTATCACTACGCCTTGTCTGCGCAGTGTGCCAAGTTCCTTGCAAGTAAATACTTCGTCCAAGCAGTTCCTTACTGTAAAAAAACCGGCCAAGTTCGTGTCGGACCTCGCACAATAAAGGGTTCCGTAGTTAGGATGAATTTATCCCAAAAACAAACTTAACATTGTAAGTAGTTGAAAAACATGCTCTCCCATACATCGATATACGTTACGGTCAATTCTCCAACTGCAAATTTAAGTTGGTCGACTATTACTCGTTAACTTGTAAGCCTACTTAGCTGTGATAGTTTTCCTTTTAATTTCGTTATAATTATATACTATTGCCATGAATTTTTTCACATATCCAAAACCAACCATTTAGCTGCCAGGGGGACACTTGACTCTAACAAAAAATAGCATTTAAAGCTTAATATTACGTAAACGGATCCCTGAATTGAAATTGGTTTTCACAAACCCACAATAGTTATAAACTGCCTATCCAACGATACCCCACACTATGGAATAGACGACAAAAAAAAATATCATCCCCATTTTACATCCAAGGTAAAATTGTTTTGATGGTTTTATTTTACGACATTTTCGGCGTGAATAATATGTATACCCATGCCAAATTACAGCTTTCTAGTACTAAGCGTCTCTGTGCTAAGCCGGGGACCGACGCGCGACGGACGGACGGACAGACCTTGTTGACTACGGAACCCTAAAAAGCAGAGAAAGAAAACAAAAACAACGTAGTATTTGTGTGAAGATTGGAGAAACCAAAGATATTAATATGTCTAGATAGACAGTCAAAGCTGTAACCTTGTCGAAATAATATGCGTCCAACTGTTGGCCGCAAAATGCAGGCACACTAGTAATACAATGACAGCACAATGACGTGTCGCGAGCGTAAGACGTTGCTGTCACGCACACCAGAGGGCTAATTGCGTAACACACTATTAGTAGGAATCGGTTTCTATTTGACAGTTCAACAACATTCATTGCGTTATTTACGTTAGTGAGCAGACAATTTTTTCTAGCATATGAAGCAATGGATTAGCAATATACTTCAAAATCATTCCGATTCAAACTGCGTTACGCAATTAGGGTACCTACAGCTTATCAAAGTTGGCCTTTTTGGTTTAGTTCTTTTGCAGCGCGATACTATATCTAGACATAAAAATAATCATAGGGAGAAACCACTTGATGTGAAAAACGAAGAGCGGCTTCATTCTAAGTATTGAAACATTCGAAACCTTTTTACGCAACTGTATTACCTTCTACTACGGATGATGCAAGTAGGTACCACTCTTTCTATTATTAATAGTCCGAGCATGCACATTCTACCATAGACAAATTCTTGTGGAATAGAATTTATTTATTGTTGCTGCAAGTAGTAACAGGTAAAGTTGGAAAAAGGTGTTTCTACAATATACCTCTATGGTGTACAATAATAAGAAAATAAATAATACGACAACATAACATGGATAATCCGAAAATATTGTAATTTCGCGCTGAGAGCCAAAATGATGTATATAAATCTATATTGTATGGTTAGTTATCTCGTAAATTAACTACTTTTTAGGGTTCCGTACCCAAAAGGTAAAACAGGAACCACCCAGGGGGACTAAGGCTCCGCTACGCCGTCTGTCTGTCTGTCTGTCCGTCTGTCACCAGGCTGTATCTCATGAACCGTGATAGTTAGACAGTGGAAATTTTCACAGATGATGTATTTTTGTTGCCGCTATAGAAACACTAAAAAAAACAGAATAAATAAATATTTAAGGGGGCTCCTATACAACAAACGTGATTTTTTTGCTCGTTTATGCTCGATATTGATAACGGCAACAGGTAGACGCTTGAAATATTCACAGAATATTTAGTTATATCCGTGCCTGGGGTAAATAACTTGACGAATATTAGACATCTTTAGCTATCAATTATCCCCAACTAAAGTTGTGAGCTCTATATGTAATAACTGACATGATCATTGTAAGTACGGCCATAGAAACATTATCAAACGGTAATACGGCGGTCGGTAATACGAGTATATTTAATCATTCATTCATTCATTAGCAACATGTAAACTAAAAAAAACACATTTTAAGTTTTTATTGCTGAAAATTGTCTAGTAAGAAATACTTGTCAGCTGATCTATCAATAATTGCTACAATGTAATTATAGAGAGTATAAAAAACTGCTACAAATCCTGTCTCCTTAAAATTATATAGTAAGTGTTGTCATGATCCTAATCTGTCCTTCAAAAAACCGAAATAATTGAACACCAAAATATGCTGAAAAACGGCTAGATATGGAAAAGGCCAATTCAGATTCATTTAGGTCATTTACTAATTTGATCTGCAGCAGCGTTTGCCTACACCATATTATTTAAAAACTTCTATTTCATTTTATAAACTTGACACCCGGTCAAGGAAGTAACTTATTATTCCGACACTTGTGGCGGACAAAATAAAAACAACATAGTGGCAATGATGTTTTTATTTTTACTAAGCCGTCATTCAAATATAGAGGAAATCAACCACAATTTCCATTTAAGTGGACGTACACACATGGAGTGTGATTCTGACTATGCACTTATTGAAAAGACCAAAAAGAAAACACAGATGAAAATTAAATTGATGTAAATTAATTTCATTTTCATCTGTGTTATACTATGGTTATGAAACCATTCAACGTTGTGGTGATAACCTTAAGGTGGATCCGCAATTGTAGCCCGCGAAATTCAAATTTTCTTACACTTTTTGCTATTTGCAGGTCAGTGTCAGATTGTATCTTGATCAAAATATGATTCCCGACTATAACAGATATACATTTACAGAATTATAATCATTAGAATCATCTCGTCTAAGTTAGATTTTTTCCATTGATGATTCTAATAAAACGTAAGAAAATTTTAATTTCGCGAGCTAGAACTGCGGATTCACCTTAAAGGACTTTTTTGATCTTGGTGAACGGAAATTAAAGAAAGGAAAAGGGTCCCTTCTTTAATTTCACTTCACCAAAATCAAAAAAGTAAATGAACAAGGCAAAAAATGTATATTTGACATATACATTTTTTGCCTTGTTCATTTACTTTTTAACAATAAAGTGGCATCAATACAATAAAAGTTGTATAGGGAAAATACAATTCAAGGAGAGCCTAGCCAGTAAAACTGATTTCCAAACAATAAATTTAAAAAAAAGCTAGAACTTCAATAAACTCATTGTGCCAAATTTCAAATGAGTCATTGTCAATCAGTGCAGAAAAGAAAAAAGATTTAATGCCATGTTACATTTGTCAATACTCGTATTATCATGATCCTAATATCGTGATATTCCAAGATTTCTTAATAACCTGGAATATTATCACGATACCGCCTATTACACCATAAATATTACCACGCCATCGTGATATTATTGACAAGTAACATGCCCCAATGGACATGATTGACTTTATTGACGACGTATTTAAGGAGTCTTACTTACGTATAAAATCGGTTAATGATTTATCACTGCATCGCTTAACCCAGACTTGACAGAAGACAATTCTGATTTGGAAGATTTTGAAATAATTTAGATAAGCTCAATTAATAATAATTATGAAGAAAAGGCTTATTTTTTATTTTAAATAATTTTTTTTTATTATTCAACCCTATTTTTACCTTGTACACACGGCTACACATCAAGCTATACATTTCCAGTTTACGCTGATCTCGCACTGTACGGAAATCTTATACAATGCGAGATCAGCTTATACTGGAAATGTATAGCTTGATGTGTAGCCGTGTGTACACTAAAAGAACTGATGGTTTTTTTTTATTTTATTTTAATATTCAACCAGCTACAAATATTAGTACATTTTATAAAAATAATAAAATACCCTCATGCTTACAACATTGTTACACCAAGCGAGATTCAATAAAATAACAAATAATATCGAATATTTTGACATAATTTGTATGGATATGACATCTGTGAAAAGGGAATATTTAAATCTCGTAAGGTGTACTTATTTTCTACTTAGAATTATCCATTGATTACATCATACTTAACCTTTTTCACGTATTGGTAACTCCTACTCCGATGATTGCTGACGTAAATAAGTAGACAACTCGATAAATCAATCTTATTCGCGTGCATAAATCATTTGACATCTCTAATATTGCTGAAACTACAGAGAATTTCATGGATTTCATGTCACCTTCTAAAAGACGACGTAAAATAACCTATAATACCACCCCATCTTCTACGTTTGTGTTATTAACCGATTTACAAGAACCTTAAAATGAGGTCAAACCTTTAAATGGCCGTCCTGTAAAATTTACATTTTAGACATGTCAACTTGTCAAGTTATTCACGCCAGGCACGGATATATTCAATTTAAAAATAAATAATTAAATTAAAATATAACAAATATTTAAGGGGGGCTCACATACAACAAACATGATTTTTTTGCCGTTTTTATAGATAATGGTACGGAACCCTTCGTGCGCGAGTCCGACTCGCACTTGGCCGGTTTTTAAAGTAAGGAGCTTGAACGAAGTATTTACTTGCAAGAAACTTGGCACACTGCGCAGACAAGGCGTAGTACTCCAAGTAGTAGTGATACATCCCCTACCTGCCACCGCCTCTGACCCGTTTCACAAATTTATTTTATATTTATTTAACTTACATTCATAAACATATTTCACTAATTTCTTGAAAAGATTACCATCGAAATTCGTTAATTTCATTTGATTAATGTGCAAATTCATGTTTGTTGATCAAAACCATTAAAGCTGAATTCAATCAAATCAAATTGAAAGATGAAATCAATTTCCCAAACCTTCATTAACTCGCAACAAGCAACAACTCGGCAACAAGTATCATCATTGATGAGCGTTTGGTTATTATTTTGTAAGCTTTGGATTTCCCTAAATAAACCAAAATGTTTTAAATCGATTTCACGACAGCTAAGACAGGGTTAAGTTTTTACCTTTATCATTCTTCCTCTCTAAGTGCCTACGTACTTAGGGCTTACTTCGGTTTCTTTCACTTGAAAGCGCAACGCATTTTTAACTAACTCTGACTCTTAATACTTAAGTCGTTAAGATACAAAGTAGCCAACTTTACTAAGCACTCTTCGTCTGAGCAACAAAAGATAAGTCCATTCTTAATCGATTTGTACATTATGCTGTAAGGTCATCCATGTCGCTCATTATACTGCTGATACTATTTTGATATTAAGGCAGTCAACAAGATTTGTAGCGGGCCTGTCTGTCCAAGAGGAGTGGAGGCTCTTTTAAAGCATCATAAAATTCTTACAATACACGGCAAAATTCAACGCCCTTACCCAAAACAAGAAGCTTTTACCCCAGAACCCTAATTAAGTCATCCAGCAACCAAATAACCAAGATTAAGGAGCTCTTCGGCCGAGTGGCCCAAGACCGAGGGGGTGTCACGCAAGAATGGCCACCCCACGCAAATTACAGGCGATTACAATCCTCAGACAAGTAACTTTATATCTCTTGATACGCTACAATGCAGATTGGATCCTTTAGGGTTATTTTTGGGTGAATGGAACAATATCTGAAGTCTGCACAAGTTTTTATCGGTGTTAAAGTAGATGGGAACTGTAGATTGCTCTCGAGCGCTGCGAATTTTATGAATTTTGCTGTACTTTTGGCCAGTAATTGGAAGTTGTAGGGTTGATTCGAAACATAGTTTGAACTTGTTGAGTTTGGAACAAAGGGGCTGGTGAATTTTTATTACCATTGCAACTGGAATGGAAAATGATAGATCTGATATTAAAAATAAGGATCAGAAAATGGTACAGAATTGTTTGCTTGGCCAGTTGGCCCTTTGCGCTGTATCTAGTCTCGTAGTCGTACGACCATTGGTTCGATCCCAGGTCGGGCAGTGTTATCGGGTTTTTCCTTTAGCATTTTTTTAGTAGCAGCTCGGAGTTTGGATGTTGGCAGTGTGATACCCCCGTGCCTCGGAAAGGACGTTAAGCCGTTTGCCCTGCACCTGATCTCTCTCCGGTCGTGTCGGATTGACGTCCCATCGGACTGTGAGAGTGTGTGAAGAGAGAGTGCACCTGTGGCTGCGCACTCACTGGTGCTTTATAATATCTCCCGCGCCAAAGCTTACTCCCCGCTGAGATTGGTCGCCATGGCCGAAATTCGGTCTGAAGGACTATGAGAATATCTACTAATATGTGTGGATGGATTAAACAATTCAAAAACTTATCAATAATTAAACTGCTACGTTTAACACAGGTCAGTATTAAAGTCAAGAATCCTTCAAACCTGCCAACTGCAACATACGCATATTTATACAATCCAAGATGGCGGCTGCGACCGCGCCATTTCTTCAGCCACAGAGTATAAAAAGCGTGTTAAAAGCGGTTGTAGCGCTTGAAAGCAGTGTAAATGTCTGTAGAAAGCGCTTTAGGGCCGCTTTCAAGGGGCTTTGAGGGCCCTCTGCGTGACGACAACCTACCTCGTCTAGCTACAAGAGTAGCAAGCGCCTTGCTTCTTTTTAAATGACGTTTCTATGAGATTTTCCAGGGTTCCTTTTCAGAAAATCTTGTGTGGAAAGAAAACTCTAATTACTAGTGTTCGAAGCAAAACCACACCATTGACATTGTCATGATTTTAAACTAAGTTGAAAGTTACTGCGAAGTAGAGATTCTGCCATTAAACATACTTTTTCAAGGATTAGTTTTTAAAATAAATTACTCCTTGCATCTAACGGTCCTGCCACAAATGGTAACTTGTGTTATGGCGCCACAGATGCTGGTAAAATATTAAATTGTCTGGCGTTCTGCAGAGAATGGAGGCTATTTTCCAACGTGTTTTGGTCGACTTTTATGAAGTCTTCTTTATGGTGGGTACGGTATTTCATTACAAACTGTTCATTGTTTAACATGAGCTATAGGCACCATTTTTCTTTTCAAGCTCTTTTAAGTCGACTCTAGTCCTAGACTCCTGCCATTTAATGATTCGCTTAAACATCTTCCCCCATCTCATTTTTCCTTAGTTTATTGTGGACATGTGAGAGAATTGGCTAGACAGAACCAGAGGGCAAATTGCGTAACACACTATCAGTAGGTTTCAATTTGACAGTTCAACAACATTCATTGCGTTATTTACATTGTTGAGCAGACATTTTTTTCTAACTTATGAAGCAATGTATTAGCAATATAATTCAAAATCATTCCGATTCCAACTGTGTTACGCAATTAGGGTACAGAACACAGTATAAGTATCTGAGTTCTTGCAGGATAAAATTATTATATTTTTAAACTAGTTTAATTGATCTTTGTTTGTGTTTTTTTAACTGTATTTTGTATAACATCTACATATTGTTTACCCATGTTTGCAAATAAATGATTTCATAATAAAATAATCAGAAAATAATAATGAAATAATAATCTATACAAATAACTATTGGCATTCAACTATTTAATATCTACAGACTTACCTGTCCATAAATAACAGAAGAAGATATCTTACAGTAGCGAATAGACAAATATTATTTAAGTACGGAGATAAAATCCTGAACAATCACTTCACCGAAAATATTTCTGATAAAAGAACCCATAATCATAATCATTTATTTGTCAGAATATGGTACATTTTATGGCCTTAAGAATTAGATAGCAAAGAAAATCACTGTTCCTTTCAACAATATCATTAAAAAGACAACCGTAACATATTCTCCACTTAAACGAAGAGGGTAGTTATTGATTTTCTTCAATACATTCCCCGGTAGTTCAGTGAACCTTGTCGTGAGCTGTGCACATAACGAGTGCGGGTTCGCCGCCCCGACAGCGATCGGCGATAATGAAGCGATGTTAATTATTTGTTGCTTTACGATTGGAAACAATGTCTTATTGTGGAAGAGTTGACGGAGCTGAGGAATTCGATGCGATCTATGAAAGATAACAACTATGGAGGTGGTGCAAGGTGAATTTTATATGCAGTCGCTCCCTGTCAAATACTGGTATTCAGCTGCATCTGGTTATAAGTGACAGGTATGTAATAGCAAAAAAAAAAACTGCTGGAACACAGGCCTGCTCTCTTCGAGAGGGAGTGGGCTGTAATCTACCACGCGAGCCCAGTGCGGGTTGGTAGATGTCACACGTCTTCGAGTTTTTGGTTCTAGGACATGCTGGTTTCTTTACGATGTTTTCCTTCACCGTTTTGAGCAGTGGGAATTAGGTAGGTACTTATAGGTACCTATTGAATTTGATGATAATGATAAATTTAATTTCAGATAAATGTGAAAATGCTTTTTTTATAAAGAATAGGCTCACAAAGAGGCCGGTTCATCTGATGGAGGGTACAGCCTAGATTATCCTGTACCTACATTTACTCGACCTGCAACATGGGGATTGTCATAGAAAAAGTATCATCTGCCTGTAATTTCACCAGACTCTACTTTTCATACCGATACGAGTAGGTAAACGCCTTTCATCCTGAATCATTATCACATAGTTTCATAGCGGTCTATTTTATAAAAATCTCACTGACGTGAAGTGAACTGTCCTTTCACAAGCTACGGATTGACACTGTGGGATCAAAGATCTGTCAATAACCACACTGCTTCAGAAGCTCTTGAGTAATAAACTCCTAATTCTGTCACTCAAACCATCATCCCCTGTTACGTCAAGGACTCCTCCCTCCCTTCAAACATTATTAACATCAATTTTGTTCCTATAGGCTCACAACGGACTGACGAAAAATTGACCACGTTGTTCTCCATGACATAACAATGGAGCGATTTTAGCGAGGCGAGTGAACTCGGCCGACTGCCACCGAATATTCAAAAATGCAAGGTTTGCAGTGGTGTGCCGACCGATGTATGATGTTGTTGGTATAGATGTGAGACTTTTTGTAAATTCAATGCTGAATCGGGGTTTTGTGGAATGAGTATCATTGGGGTATTCAAAAATTTAATGCCTGCTTTTGTCGTTCTTCGGGGTGCATATTGATCTTGCTTATTAATTATGAAATTAGTAGAACCATTTTATTAAGAAAACGCGCTTAAAATATCTTTATCAGGCATGAGAAGATTGAGGATTACACCTGCCTATCTCCAGAAAATAACGTTCCTATTTGCGTAATTTATTTCATCAATGTCAGCTTGTTGTTAAAGCAGGCTTATCTTGTGAAAATTACCAATATCAATATCTTAACTAGCCTCTCTAAAATTTCCGACGAGATAGAATTACTGGAAAACTTTCTAAAGAAAGCTTCAAAACATGTTTTTCGCTGAAGTGAAAACTTAAACAGAGGGAATTAAGTAGGAGTTAGGTGAACTAGGTACTTTAATGCGACGAATTAGTATAGCTGCAGATATCAAGTTTGAGTTATCAAACCAAAAACAAAAAAAATCAAGTCAATTTTTTTTAAGAGCACCCAAGTAAAAATTTACGGCAGAATACAAATTATTAATTAATTATAAATTATTACAAACAATCATTGTTATCATTATTACATTACATCACACAATAGATAAACTGTATTATTTTAGCCGGAATATTATTTGCCATAAACGAAGAACAGGCGTAAAGGTTCCGGCAGTATGCGTTTAACTGGGTGATTTTCACTTGATTTGAACATTTCGCTAATCACCATGCCAGCATATTATTATTCTTGGCAGCGAACGAACGTCTTTGTCTTTCAATGTCTTCGTCATAACTTAAGTTTCTCAGTCAGTAATTATGACCTAAATATGTGAAACATCGTGACAGATTCCAAATTAACGTTGCATTGAAGTATGTCATAATTATACGAGTATGCATGCTGTTGTCGTAACGAAAACACATCGTTTGGCTCTTTTTAACATTATAATAAGACCATGCTTATCTGCTTATAGGTACCTCACATATTCCTATCAACTTTTGCATTGCCGTGACAGATGGGCGGAGCACAACCATATCGTCGGCATCGGCGTAACAAAGATTATTTACAGGTACATTTATAACTGAACCGCCGACCCCAGCTCCGCTTAGCTCCTCTATCAGGTCATTCACATAGGTTAAATAATATGGGTGATGTTAATCCGCTCTGTCTTACGCCCGTTCTGAGAACATAATCGCTAGAAAGACGTCCCCCCCCATTTTACGCGTTAGCTTGGCCCTCATGCCAATACTTCATGACGTAAACAATGTCATGTCGTATACCGGGTTTGAACATTTTATCCCGTATCGTGTTATAATTTATTGTATCATCGCGACATAAATCTAGGAAATTAGGTTATTAGACCATGTCTCACTAGACCGACTTTAGTTTTAAATTCCCGGTCACAACGTGTCCGTATGGATTGAGAAGCCATCAATACATAAGGAGTACGGAAACGTCACAACTAGGCCTTAAGTTATTAGGTACCTTAAGGTACATGCTAGAAAATAATAATTTCGATAAGGCGGACTTTTAAGACGACATGGTGAGTGAACTAAGGGTCAATTATTGCACGTCCTAGATATAAGACTAGCTTTCAGTCTTCATTACTCGTACATTGCAAATGACAGGAAACAATTGATATGATCCAGAGCATTTCCTCACAGAGAAGGATCACTGCGTATTGGCAATTTCAGACAATTGAGTCGGTTTCCAGCTGATTTTTATGTGTGTTTCTCTGTACCTAGGTACCTCGTCTTCCAGCTTGGAAAGGTAGTATAGTATATGTACAAAAGTTAGATTACAATTAGTGAAATATTACCTAGAACAATCACAAGCCGTGGGGTGCGCACGACCTGTGTTTGCAATCTCTTCTGGTCGTACGAACGCAGGCTTACGTCGTCGTCTTACTGGTCAGTATAATAATCTCTTCCAGAATATTGACATCTTCGCTTTTCCAGCTGATAAAAGAGGCCTTGTTCGTGGAACAACTCCGTAATATTTTTGGACTCTTAAACTATATCTTTATAATTACTATTTTTTTTAATTTTATATGCGTGCCTTTTAGTGTATATTTTTAACCGACTTCCAAAAAGGAGGAGGTTCTCAATTCGGCGGTATGTTTTTTTTTTTTTTTTGTATGTTTGTTACGCGACGACTCCGTTAATTATGGAAGGATTTTAAAAATTCGTTTTTTGTTTGAAAGGGTATACTTCCGAGGTAGTCCCGTTGCCACCAAATCAGAATCAGATGAGGCGATCCCATGGAAATCGAGGGAAACCCTCAAATTTTATAGGCAAACCTATAGCGATTTGGGTATTTTTTATAGTAACTCGTGCATTTGCCCTCGGAAAGCACCATTTGGTGAAGTGGAACTGATGATGGAGACCACATATGGCCACCGGAACAATATAATAATGACGATCCCTATTTAACGGGTTGCGATTAAGCAATTTATGCGCGTCACTATGCATATGGTGAGTGGCAGTTCTCCTGGTTCTTACCAGGAGAACTCCTCAACAATCAACGTCCCAGCATCGGGAAAAGCAATATTTTGTAAAAGGTGATGAGCAGTTAACATTAGGCTATTGTAACTTAGATAAATTCAAAACAGACCCACTAAAAAGTGAAAAATAAAAAACTTTTTACAAAAAAATAAGAACCGACTACCAAAAATAACACTACAAAGTGAAAAATAACTTTAATTTCGGAAGTCGGTGGCAAAAAACTCAAATACAGATCCAAAGACACCGACTTCCGAAATTAAAGTTATTTTTCACTTTGTAGTGTTTATTTTGGTAGTCGGTTCTTATTTTTTTGTAAAAAGTTTTTTTAACAATAACAGTTTAATTAATTGTAAGCGCACATCACATTAGTTTTATAAGTTGTTTTTATAAATTATGTGGAAAATGTCGGGTATACATTTACTTACTTTATAACTCGAATCATATGTAATATTGTAATGTGTAACCGTTTATTTTCCCAAATAAAAATAAAAACTAGAAAAAGTCGCATCGGCTACGCAGGTCCGCTTGCACCTCAAATCAACAATACATTTAGCACTAAACGAATTTAAAACATCGTTCAGCACCCTAATTGCGTAACGCAGTTTGAATCGGAATGATTTTGAAGTATATTGCTAATCCATTGCTTCATATGTTAGAAAAAATTGTCTGCTCAACAACGTAAATAACGCAATCAATGTTGTCGAACTGTCAAATTGAAACCGATTCCTACTGATAGTGTGTTACGCAATAAGCCCTCTGTTTCTGTCATAAATTAAAGTTGACCTTGACAGATACACGATGAGTTGCACGAAACCAACATTAGTTTAATGGAGACTTTAAATTCATGCCATCCCTTACATTTTGTATCAAAAGGAAAGTGACAGCATCAATTTAAAGTCTCCGTTAAACTAATGCTGGTATACAATAACAGAATAGATCTAAAACGCATTTAGTGATATGTGGTGCAAGCAAGCCTCAGACTATGAAATCGGCTAAAACATAATTAAACACACCATTTTACACCGTAAAATAATTCTTTCGGCAATGTCAGAGACTTGGGACTTTTGGCACTGACAGAGACAAACTTGGCATAACTATCCCGCCTTCCCGTTTTCGCGAATTTCCCGTTTCCTTTTCCGAGTAGCATGCATTGGGGGTGACATGACATGATAGCCGAGTTCAGACAATGCTGTCAGAACAATACAATGCTGACATTGCTGCACTGAGCAGAGGGCTGGATCTGGATAGCAAAGGGAAGTGAAATGTCAAAACTTTTGGGAGTTTAAAGCGAACTATTCTGAAAATTGTTGTAGAGATGGAGGCGGGAGACCTCCTTTGTCTTTGATTGTCTAATTAGTAGGGTCCGTGGCGAAATTCCACGACAAAACGGCACATACAACTTATGTAGGTATTATACGTACTTACTTTGAGTGATTGTATCACAGCAATACCTACCTATACTCCATAGGTTTAGGTAGTAAAATAAAGGTAAACAAATCATAAAAAGGGTTTTTATAGATGACACTTTCTTGTTTAAAAATACGTTGTAACTTATAATCTTTTTTTTTTAATTATTATTAAGATAGTTTCCTCTTTTATTGCTGTATGTTAAACTTTATCATTTATTCTTATATTACTCTTCGTAGATGTAATTGCTTGAGCACAATTATTTAGTTAGATTTATATATTACTATATTATTTTAAACGTGGGTGTACTATAGGTACACCTCTGCCCTAACCCTTCGGGGATTACAGGCGTGATGTTATGTTATGTTATATTATTTTGTAATCTGCCTGTTGTAAAGAACCCAAAAAGACATGTTCTTTAAACGTCAACGAAATAAAACGTTGCTAAATTGAAGAGTACCTACAACTGTGACGTAGCATGCCAACTGAAGTGCCAGGTATTACGTTTAGTCGGTTACTTGACAGCTCTCTCGTCACGTGGGTTTTTTTGTTTACCTTTATTTAACTACCTAAACCAACGGAATATAGATCTAAAGAAAAGGAATTCACGGTTGAAAACTTTACCATATTCTTAATATGTTACCTATTCATTCAATTTCATTTAATTCCGCCAAATGATCCCATCTTTCTATTTTCGGTGGACCTCAATTTGTAAAGCTTAGGATTATGGTAACACCTTATTCATCTACCCTCATTTCACGCGGATTTTACTTAAATTATCGGTACAATCCGTCAGTGAAGATAAAACATATTTATTTAGTTAGTGTATTTCTTGCATTACTTACTGCCATGGATAATGCAACGTTGAAGTTATTATAATAATTAACCACTGTGACCAAAATTAAAAAAAAAAAATGCCTTTTTGTCACAGTCATGACGTGCAGCTGCCGACTATTTGTTTTTACCTACTCGAGTTTATCTATTCATATGTTTTGCACGTGTTTCTGTGACAAATAAATTATTTCTTAAAATTATTTTCTTTCCTTCTTCTTTTAAATTATTGTTTTTTTTATATAGATAATTATTGCTCTGTGAAAATATGTAGTAGAAAAAAATACTAGGTACTCCTTTTAGTTTTCCAAGATAAAAAAAGAATCCAATCTTTATAGACACACGTAACATCACTACTGTAATCCCCGAAGGGTTAGGCAGAGGTGTACCTATAGTACACCCACATTTCGCCAGTTATCCCAATATCGCCAATCTTTATACAGATAAAGATTATTCTATCTATCGATCTTTACCCAACTATCTGTTGCGGAATTCCATCAATGTCGATATAATTAATTCTTCCGTTAAGGGTTGGGTAATCGTCGTTGACCTGTACCCTAATTGCGTAACGCAGTTTGAATCGGAATGATTTTGAAGTATATTGCTTCATATGTTAGAAAAAAATGTCTGCTCAACAACGTAAATAACGCAATGAATGTTGTTGAACTGTCAAATTGAAACCGATTCCTACTGATAGTGTGTTACGTAATTAGCCCTCTGGGTCACGCAAATGCGCATCGCACTAACGCCCGCCCGCGCGCCGCCGCGCACCGCTGTTTGGTTTCATAGGGAATATTTTTTTTTTTTAACGAAAATATGAATATCACACTAATATTATAAAGGCGAAAGTTTGTGAGTGTGTGTATGTTTGTTACTTCTTCACGCTCAAATGGCTGGACCAATTTTGATAAAATTTGTATGGAGGTAGCTGACACCCTGGATTAAGACATAGGCTACTTTTTATCCCGGCATTCCCACGGGATCGAGACTAACGCAGGTGAAACCGCGGGGCGCAGCTAGTTTGAAATAAATCACAGATAGAATTATGAATAATTAAATAGATTGTTCACACCAAAAAAAATCATGAAAATATCTTAAGTAGTTTGAGTAATATCATCTTCCTGAATTTATTTCATAAACCATTTTACTATAATACTTAAATATTCATATTTAAAATCGATGTGTATTCGTCATACATTTTTCGCATAACTTACTTGCATTACATGAAGCCGTAACCGCAGATTTAAAAGTCACTAAAATAAAATAATGAATATCTGCGCCTTAAAACATACAAGAGACACCGACATACCACTTCATATCCACTTTCGCATAACATTAACTTAGTAGGGATAGGGATGCATTTATTTTGTCTAGAGTGCATGTAAAGTTTGTTTGGAGACACAGAGCTCCGATACGGTCTTGGCTCGAGATAATGCCCCCGGGAACAATGCGATAGTGACTCCTGTCCTTTGTGAACGTGTGTAAACAGCGGTCCAGGGATGCCCGGCAGGGCCCCGCACAGATTAAAAAGGATTTTGTTTTGACTGGGATGTGTATGGCGATTTGGATGTTTTTCAAGGCAGATGTCGACAGAAATTCATTGACATGCCTCCGGTTAGACTGGAAGCCGACCTCAACATAATATTATGTAGTTGGAAAAGGCAGGTGATGGAGTTCGGCAATAATTCCAGCACATGTGGCTTCCCTGGTACCTCATTAACGGCATATCAAGTAAATGTCTATTAACTGCTACGACGTTTTTTTATTTTATTTTTTTACATACTTGCTTGAAATTTCATCAATCAATTTTTAAGACACAACATCACGCCTGTAATCCCCGAAGGATTAGGCAGAGGTACTTAGTACAGACGCCAGCAGGTCAAGCTACCCGAAACTGTCAAATTTTCCCAACCAACCTTGAATCTTAAGCTGTAGCGATAAAGCTGAAAATCTATTAAAGAAATTTGACAGATTGTAGTAGCTTGATGTGCTGGCGTCTGTACATCCACGTTTCGCTATTTATGTTTTAAGTCCAATGTAATAGGGGGCGAGCCCATTACCATCAACCGGGCACAATATTGTCAATATTTAATATAATTATACAATATTTAATAATTATTAAATAATTTCATTATTTGACATTATATGCCTACAATTCTAATTTCAAGTATTTATTAGTGGCTTTTGTGGACAGGATATTAATTCAGATTTGTTACAGTTGTAATGGCAATGTTGTCATTTGTTTTAAATAGGTTTTTATTTTTATTTTATATAATATGTAGATTTTTATATATTTTGCGAATGTGAGAACCTTGTAGGCTTGTAGACCATTTTCTATTTTGTTAAGTACCTGGTACTTGTAGGCCTAGATGACTGTCCTCCCATACGTATTAACACTGTCATTTGGTAACATTGTAAAACCAATTATTTTAAAAGAGTAACCGTGGAGTTTCTGCATAGGAAACAACCAATGGGAACCGTGCACCAAGTTTCTGACGTTTCATAAGTGCCCATGTTGGTTAATGTGAATTAAAATATTTTGATTTTGATGAGGTAGACAGTAATTGTGCAAGTTAGAAAGGTTTTGAAGGAATAAGGGAAGATTTGTTATGTACCCAGTAGTGAAACTCAAAGTACGTCATTGTTTCCCAAAATCTGGCTGTTATCTTTAAACAAGACTTCACACTTAAAAAAAATCTAGTCATTTATGCAAACTAGGCTGTCCATCAGCACTTCTTAAAGGTTCAAATTAACTAAGATAGACCCGAAAATTCCCGCCCGTCGCCACTTCCTAATGCTTTAGCTGGAAAGAAGAAGTGGCGCAACAAACTCCCCAGCAACACAGCTGTCTGTTCAGTTACTAGAACTTGGGATACAGTTGCCATATTGTGTTAGATATAATAGTCAAGGTTTTTAAATAGAGAAAAGGACATTCAGATCAATGTTCCAAAACGAGAAAACCAGAGGGAATGACACCCAAAAATGGGAACAAAATATAAACAACTTAATATCTTTTACACTATTTTGGTGGTATGAGGAACAGTGTGTTAAGTTCACTCATCCACCATAGAAAAGGGAGGATACTGCGGCCAGACGGGTGTTGTGTCTGGTGGGCAACTGCCCGACGACGTTTGATGTCGGAACGTTGTATATATGCTAGTTGCGCGGTAAACTCTGCTTGCGCGATGCAGGATTTGCGTGACGTCAGTGTGACGCGTAGTTCGCATGTGGCGATGGTCATGCCGCTACACTATAATTATTTTAGACATATTTTCAGCTAAGTCATAAAATTGACATTTACTTAAAAGTTATACAGCCAACTGTTTCAAGTAGATAGCTGTCGTCGAGGTCGGAAGATTTAGTGGTTTGGCTCCTCGTGGGAAATGTACACAGTACGTACATATGTACGTACCCACTGGTCGACGGAGATTGATGATGTAAACAATGCTCACACCAAGTTTGGAGCAATAAAGTTTTCTGCTATATTTCACTCACAGTCTCTCATTAAAGAGTGAGAGGAATACTTATTGGTTTTAGTGTGACCGCTACATTAGGATTTCAATTATTCTAGACGGAGAGTTCGAAGTTAGGACCTATATTCCGTTGGTTTAGGTAGTTAAATAAAGGTAAACAAAAAAATCCACGTGACGTGAGAGCTGTCAAGTAACCGACTAAACGTAATACCTGGCACTTCAGTTGGCATGCTACGTCACAGTTGTACTCTTCAATTTAGCAACGTTTTATTTCGTTGACGTTTAAGAAAGGTTCTTCCTTTCTTGTTGGGCTCTTTACAATAGACATAGACACAGATTACAAAATAATATATAAATCTAACTAAATAACTGTGCTCAAGCAATTACATCTACGAAGAGTAGTTTAAGAATAAATGATAAAGTTTAACATACAGCAATAAAAGAGGAGAGAGAAGAGAATCAATTGTAAACATAATAATTAAAAAAAAATGATTATAAGTTACAACGTATTTTTAAACAAGAAAGTGTCATCTATAAAAACCCTTTTTATGATTTGTTTACCTTTATTTAACTAGGTACCTAAACCTATGGAGTATAGATTTCATTTGCTAGGCTGATTGATGATAATTATCATCAATGTATCAATGTCAATTAGCTTGTGACTATACATGTATATGGCTGACCATCAATGTTCATCATCGTTATTAGCTTGTACCTAGTATATTAGTGTCTGACTTCGATCAAGTTTAGCTTTTTCGCTTTTCCAGTATGAGTTGAGGTTTCAAATGATAGAATTACGAATAAAACTTGGGTTTAGTCTTAATAAAATATAGAACTCGACTAATTTACCATCATATTATAATCGTTGAGATAATATGCTACATAGGTACAGAATTCCTCAACAATGTTTCCCCACATCTCGACTATAATTGTTCTCCAGGTCAGTGATGTTACAAAGCAGTGATAAATAATCGTTGCAGGCTCAAGTTACCGCAACAAAACAATGCTTCGCTTGTGTTGCTGCTTTGTACAATGCGTCGTAAAGGTGTTGGTAGGGTTGAATGTAACTGTAAGTGCTTCGAAACAAGAGGTGGATTTATTAAAGGAATCATTTGAACCTTCTTCTTGCTAATGAACTTCAGTAATGGCACACGTAAAACATTGCAGACAAACCTTTACAAAAAGTATTTTTCACTCCTTTTGCTCAAAAAGTCTAGCCTACCAGAGCGGGGCTAAAATAGCATATCTTCCTCTAGGGGAAAAAAGGTATTTTTTTTGTCTGTTAGATACCATTTTACCAACGACCTACAAAAACGAAAAAGTCATTATTCTTAAGGTGAATCCGCAGCTGTAGCTGTATTAAAGATTTTAATGATTATAATTATGTAAATACATAACTGTTACAGTCGCGAATCATATTGTGATTATGATACAACCTGACACTGACCTGAAAATAGCAAAAATCATAAGAAATTTTGAATTTCCTGGGCTACAGCTGCGGAGTAAAATAATCATGAATAAAGATTCGACTTATTACTGTTTCATAAAAAAGAAGAACATTTTATTTTTGAAAATGGAACTAAAAGCGGCGATCTCTTCGGTAGAATGCGTGCATTGCGTTGCGGCCTCTCCATAGGTGAGTATAAAATGTTCCTTGGTTGCGGCTACGAGTACAGAAGAAATAAAAAAAAAGGCATTGGCGCGAAATAATATTTAGATTTATTTTTTCTCTATTTACTGTCAGTCGGCACACTGCAATGGTAATACCGCAAGCCAAAACTTTTCAGTTAGTATAAATCATTATCATCATCTATTCTGCCTAGCGTGTTCCCAACTATACCTATGTTGGGGTCGGCTGCTCGGCTACCAGTCTAACCGGATGCAGCTGAATACCAGTATTTTACATGGAGCGACTGCCTATCTGACCTCCACAACCCAGTTACTGGGTAACACGAAACTCCTTGGTAAGACTGCACTTTCGGGCTTCTGACGACCCGTAACAACTGTCAAAGATCTACAAATGACAGCCGGGACCAACGGCATAACGTGCTTTCCGAGGCACGGAGGGGGGGTCTTGGTATGTAAAGATGGTCACCCATCCACGGACCAACCGTGGCAAGCGTAGCTGAACCTGATCGATCGACCCAATCCGATCGACCCAGCGGCTGATAATACTTAGCCACAAGTTATATAAATCTTGACAAATATAAAGGGAAAGAAATTGTCCCATAAATCTTAAAGCCCCGTTAAAAATGACCGAAGGGAGTTTCAAAAGAATCTCAATAACGGTAGGTACAAGAATGTGTCTCATTAAAAATAAGAATTTATTGCTCACGTCAGAAATGTTGAATCATTAAAAATAATGAACCAATCGCAAAAATACATAGTAAGTTAATCGGAAAAATATAAATGTGCTAATAGATTATAATATCCTGCCAGATATAGGTATGGACTTACCTCTCGGTTTCTAAAAGCCTGATAGCTCTAGGGCTAAAGATTTTGTGATCCAAGTATATTCATTTATTGCCTGGCAATGGCATACGGGCTATAAAATCGCACCGTGTAAATAAATCATGTCACAAATTGAAGCAAACATTTATTATTATCGGTCAAGTTTCAAACTTGTAAGCCCCTGGGGCTGCAGGCTCGACATAGATAGCTATCGATAAGTCCCAATTGGGTCTCTAGGCGGTCAAAATTGCTTGACAAGATTGTGATTTTTTCGAGCTGTCAAGCAATTTTTACTGTCTAGGTACCCCATTAGGACTTTGCAACCGAATTCGGACGTAAAGCGATTCCTATCTATGTCAAGACTGCAGGCCCATAGAGATCAAATAACCATCCCAGACGCTTAGCCTTTGGTATAGATATATCTCTAAAATCTAGTTACTTTTCGCCCATTCGTAGCCCTAACCGTTTCAACAAAATATTTCCTACTGGCTGCTTATTTCCAAATTAAATTCTCACAATGAATATTGATGCCGGGAGTTTGGGACGTACATGTTTCAGTAAGTGTTCACTTAACTTTAGAAGGTTACAAAATTGTACTGTTTCGATTTGTGGGCGAAATATGTTAAAAAACTGCCGGGATTAAATGCTTTCTGGGTTGAACCATTTTAGCTGATATCAATATCGAATAGGTAACGTATTGTTCGCGATTTCATCCTTATGGATTTTGATGATTTCGGATAGTAAGTTGGATTGTGGCAAAATCACTATAAAGATGATTCAAATTACATTACTGTCCTCAATGGTGCAGTTTGTGAGTTTACAGATTTTGTTTCAAGCTAATATGATAATTGATGTGGAAGGGCCCTGTCAATGAGTCATCGATTAGTATACCAAGAATGACCATTGTCATTCCGATTCATTAATCGATTATTGGTTTTCTCACTTTGTTTGAAAAGAAAAAAGAAAGAAAATACGTTTATTTGCGGTAAACATAACGCAAAGAAATAAAAACACAAACACGAAAGAACAAGTTGAGGGAAAATATGCGTCACATTCACGCAAAACGGCCATCGCTCAGCATAATGCTGAAGATGTTTAACTGTTTCATTGAATGAATCCATCACAATTATTATCAGACTTATTTTACCTACATTTACACATTTTTAAGGTAAAAATGAACCCCTATTTGACCTTAAGTGTTTATCCAGGTGTTAAGTCCGCCTCTGTACATTTTTTTCGTGCTTAAAGTATTAAATAAATAATAAAACTACCGGTATGTCAAATTTCATCTAAATCTGTTCAGCCGTTTTTGCGCCAATCCGGAACATACATCCAGGGCAACGTACAAAATATCTAATCTAAAAACTATATTTTCGGCATCGGACTCGTTCCCACACCGCGTAATAATTACTTTTTTCAAAAATATTCCGTTTTTATGTACAGTTTTGACTTAGTTACAATTTTATTACATGTTTAATAAAATTACACACTTATATTGATTCTATACCTACATATAAACGACAGGGCATCTCAGTTCGGCGTTGACTTAGATGAAACAACATCACACCCTGTTATCTAGATTACCTACTTCATTCGCTCCAGCAGAGCTTAAATACATTTCGTTCAAGCCCTAAAAAGACATAAAGCTCACTGAACCGTATAATATAGTCTACGTATGAACAGCTATCAAGAACACGTGTGCTTTTATACTATAATCGTTTGTGCGAATGTGTGGTCCGGTTTCGGACCGATTCATGTCAATGTGTGTGTTGATGCTGTTTTCATTACTATAAAGTGGTAAGCGAGAGTAGGAGAGATAATTTTTCAGTTAATTTGTTTTCGCATAATTATTTGGTAGTAGGTCGGGATTAAGCAGTTTACCATGAAAATTCTTTTAATCTATATGTTCGAGAGAAATCCACCTTCCCGTTTGAAGCTATCTTATCGTTGTTAAAATCAGCTACGCTGTTATTCCCTACGTCAAAAAGAATACGTATACAATACAATTTCTCATTTCGTCGGAAGGTTCATCTACTTTTACATCTGTATCGTGGCTTCCATCAAATTTTATTTCATCCCATCTTTTATGCTCGTATCATTTGCACCGTCCAATGAAAGGCTGAGCTGCTGGGTCAGTATCATTTGCACCCACTTTCACGAGTGGATTCCGAGAAATTCCTTACTTAATGGGTGCTCGCGCGTAAATGGGGTCCGTGCGATGCCCGAACGAAATCTTTAGATCTAAATACATGAACCTATATTACGTAGAGTCCCAAATTGAAGACCTGGAAACAATTGGGTTTGGGTGAGACGACAGACTGAATTGTTGAATTTATTCACAGCATTCCGCCAGTTGCCAAATCCGTGTCTATAAAAATGTAGATGAAATGAAATGGCTTGAAACCTCGGTAGACAAACATTCCCAAGTAAATAAAGAAGATTGTTTGCGCAAAAAACCTCAATCTTTTCTGGCTATCGGCCCGGTAAATCCTATCCAAGATAATACAATTATTAGCATTAGTGAAAATGCTTGTTAAGTAAGGTTTCTTTTAATTTCCATAATGGAAACAGCTAAGAAATTACAAAGAACGTGCTTGTCATGGCTCTTGGAACGAAATTAGATTCATGCGAACGTTTGCATAAAAGTTTTACGAGTTTTTCTACATAATCTTGTTAAGGTAAGAAGGATATTGTTTTAAAACGATCTTTATTCATGTGCCAGTAGAGGCTAGTTTAAGACGACGTTATTGTATCAAAACGCACCTGTGTACATGTAAAAAACCCCTCTAAGCGAAAGTGTGGGGTGGAGAGAGTAATTTAGGGTGATACATGGCATTGACGCAACCCTCGGCTCTTACCCGTAATTACTAGGGGCCTCCGTTTCAATGAACCTAGGAACTTTCTAAGGTAGTAGTAGTTATGTAGATGTTGCCACGGTATTCATCCCTTGGATTTTATGGACGCCTCGTAGTTATTGCTTACGATTTCGCGTTCTTGCTTACGTGGGGACCACTTCTTGCATTTTTCTTGATACATAGGATAAGTTCTAAAATGACGATGTGAGTTGTGATATATTCTTTCTCGGTAGTATTGTATCTTGTTAAAGTGGAATGGAAAATGATTATTCAGATTAGTTGCATACGCTAGCAGTAGGTAGGTGCCTACTTAATATGTTCTATATTGATTATATGGTCGCGTATTTCGTGAAGTCGTCCAATTTCATGACAGACCTACATACTAACACCACTTTTCGTAGTATTCCTTCATTTAATCTTTGTCAGTATATCATATCGCTACCAAATATAATCAGTGCTCGGTTTTCAGACATCGGGTTACATAATGACAGACCCAATCCATTACTGACGACCTCGATCGTTTCTCGCCGATGACTGACAATTTGCGTGGGACTGACCAGCTGAATGCTGATAGACTATTTTCTTACCTTCCAGATGAACGCGGAAGCGGTCTGTGATTAATGACTTATCGTTACTTAGAATAGTACGATATTGATCTTCTACTAACAAAAGGGATGGAAATGGGTTATAGCCAAATTATTTTGAAAGGCAACGGTAGGTAGTTTTGATTTCAGTAGTCCAAACATATCAATGGCAAAGTGGTTTGAATCACATGAGTAACCACAATCATTCATAAATTATCATTAATTGTCTGTTGCGTCTCGAACTTCAAAAGGATTTCAAAGTTTGATATCGTACAATTTTCCAATGTTCTGGCATTTATTTGAATGTAACATAAACAGCGAACATTGTATAATACTTAATTACTACCGACGTATTCTCAGAAACCATACGTTTGTTATCAACAGAAACATAGTCTATAAATGTCATTTTAATGTGTGATAGCGATGCATGTCGCGTGTCGGTAGCGGCAAATTGTGCGTGTATGAAAATGACCGCCAAAGAGAGGCACGATATTGTGATGTCCATTGTCATCGGTTACTGCGGGGTATATATAGTTGAAGGTAGGTTTGTTGCAGTTGATGCAATGGATAACGGAATGAACATAGTCCGTTTTATAATGCTAGAGAATTGCAATGTAGACCTAGAAGAGATTTTTGTCATGACAAAAACTGTCTTACCATTTGGTATCGATGTAGCTAGAAACTTGTAGTTTAACTGAATGTTCTGGGCTATATTATGTAAGACATTTTTTTTAATCGAATTCCAAAAAGGTTATTTTGTTCTTCTGTGTTTTATTTTAATGTATGTTCATTGATTTTAACTTTTTTTTGTTTTAAAGGGTATTTTCTCGAAGTGGTTTCATTGTCACCAAGTCAGAATCTGATGAGGGGATCCCATGGAAATCGAGGGAAATCCTCAAATTTTATAGGCACCTATAGCAATTTGGGTTTTATAGTAATTCGTGCATTTGTTCTCAGAAAGCACCATTTAGTGAAGTGGAACTGATGATTAAGACCACAGATGGCCACCGGAACTACTTAATAATAAGTATTTTACGGGTTGCGATTCGATTAGGTAAGTACTTTAATATGGTTGCCAAGCAATTTATGCTCGTCAAAATGCATATGGTGAGTGGCAGTTCTTCTGGTTCTTATCAGGAACTCCTCAAAAATTAACGTCCCTGCATCGGGAAAAGCAATATTTTGTAAAAGGTGATGAGCAGTTGACATTAGGCTATTGTAACTTAGATAAATTACAAACTGACCCACTAAAACAACAACACTACAAAGTGAAAAATAACTTTAATTGCGGAAGTCGTTGGCAAAAAACGAAAAAACAGATCCTAAGATACCGACTTACGATATTATAAACTTATTTTTCACTTTGTAGTGTTTTTTTGGAAGTCGTTTGTTTTTTTTTTCTTAGAGACCGTTCGTATTGCTTGAAAGTTTGGTGGATTGATTGGTCTATGAAATGCTAGTTCTGGATATACCTACACGCATCAAAAGTGTCTAGGGATTAAGTACATTTTTAACTATAAAAAAATATCCAATTAATATTTACCAAATCTAGTCTTCCAGACTGGCTTCTTAGTTTAATTCCTATGTTTAACAAATTATCCCTATATTTTGTAAATATTAATAAAAATTTTGCAAATTGCCGGAAATTAACCTAATTTAATGTCAGCAATATAATGGCCAAAAAGCAAAAATGAGGATTTAATTTTTTTTTATTGTAATGAGAGAACACAGATAAAAAAAATAATCTATGTTTCCACCATTGACACGAATCACAAACCACAGCATTTTGCATTTGTTTTAAGCATTTGGCATGCTTAAAACCAGTTCATCAAAATTACTTTGAGGAATGGCCACCCACGGTCTTTCTTACAAGTCTAAAAGTTGTTGTGGGGTATGCACGGCATTCATACTCGGCAGAGCTGTTCTTAGGAGCATATCCCAAGCGTGCTCAATTAGGTTGAGGACTGGCGATTGAGCAGGCCGCGGTAGAATGATGATGCGAGCATCGGTAAGTGTGCGTGTTGCGACCGTGTTGTGTGTACGTGCATTGTCGTGCATTAGTCGAAACGAATCACCCAACCGACTTCGCAAAGAGGTGATCACGTCTGAAACAATCCTCTCCGCATAGATCTGAGCATTGAGGGCAACCTCAATGCTCAGATCTATGCGGAGAGGATCCAAATGAGATCGGTTCTTCCACCGATCTAAATACCGGCCCAAACCATTATTGTTCTCCCTCCATATGAATGAACTTCTTGACATTTCAAACGCTCTTAACGTCCAGAGGTCCTCCAAACTCGACTTGTATCCGGCCTCATACCGAAACGAGATTCATCGGTAAAGCAAACACAAAGCCAGTCTTCTTCCTCCCAATTTATGTGTTCTCAAGCCCATTGTAAACGGGCCCTACGATTGCGGAATGCTATAGGTGGAATTCTCAGCGGCCTGCGGGAACGCAGACCCACTTCACGTAAACGATTTTCGGATGGTTTGGTCAGTTATCAGCAAGCCTGAAGAGCTGTGGAGCCTCGTAGCCAATATCATGGCGGTCTATGATTCCGTCGAGCAGTATTTTGGATGTACCGGTCCTGTCTGCGAGTGGTGATGCGAGATCGTCCTCCATGTCGCTCGGCCACACTGCCCGTGATACGATAGCGTGTCCAGAGGCGTTTTATGACGCTCTGTATAGTGCCAAGAGCGACAGCCACATTGCAGTACATTGCCTGGAACCAGCTTGCAACATTCCGACGGCTCCCATTATCTCTTCTCGTGTCAAATGATGTCGTCGCTCCAACGATGCAATTTTTTTCAATTCCGATGCAGAAATTGTAATGGTTTTATAAAAACGCTATTACACATTTTTATAGGAATCTTGATTGACAGTTGATTTCTATTTTTAATCAAAATTTAAAGGAAATTCTTTTATATAGACCCTTTTGATGTGTGTGTTAGGTAGAATTATTTCTGCAAAAATCTGTTGTACTTAACTACTGCTGGAATCTGTGTTCTTTCTACACGATTAATACCAATGAAATTAATAAATAATAGAAACGGGAAAATAACATTGACTTTAAAATTATCTAAACCTGAAAAATAAACATGCTTCTACCCAAAACCCGCAAACAAACTCTCACAAAGTATCAAAGGTAACATTTAGAAATTAATTAAAACAGTATTAAAGGCAAGTCTTCAAGTTTTCGAGTGAAGTTTTAGCTCAAGCGTTTGATGTTGTAAGCAGTTTAACGTTTGAGATCAATATGTTTTGTTTAATTTGCATGAAAGCTTCCGATGATTGTTTTTCGAGCTGTCGAAGATTAAAAGAGGTTATTAGTGGTTTCATCATGTGAGTGTGTGTATTTTAAGACATCAATTATGCATTAGCATGTTTAATTATGCTTTTGTTGCCATGACCGAGTGGTTGGTTCATAGAACCATGGAGTTTCTTGCCGTTCTTCTCCATAGGTAACTACTACGCTTTGGAATGGGCAACAAGCTTCATATTTCCGACCAACCGAATCTTTGACAATTTAAAAGTGCCTGTAAATGGTTTTATCACATTATTCTTTTAAGCAGTCGTTTATTGAGTTAATCATTTTTTCCAGAAGTAGCTCTTTAAGCTTTTTCTTAAATTTTTGGCAGAGGAAGATCTTTAATGTCTGATTGTAACCTATTATAAATTTTTACACACATAGTAGAGCAGTTTTTTTTTAAACACCGCAGTCTTTGGTGCTCATTCTAGCTCTAGTCGCTGACCATGCCTTGATTTACGAGGATGGGTATTATCACGTGTATATATATCATTAGCCTTCAAAAATAGGTTAGAATTTGATTTCACGAACACACAAATTTCAAAAATGTACATACTCGGTAGGGGTGATATTTAAATTGAGGTTTACATGACTCATATGGAGGAATCCCAACAATTGCTCTTATACGACGTTTTTGGGATTGAAACGCCCTCTGGTATTCTGTTGAGTTTTCCCACAGTATTAATCCGTAACGTAACATCGAAGCTATATATCCATGATATGCCAACAACACCGTACATTGTGTTGTTGTATTTCTTAGTCTGTTTAAGACATACACGAAACTGTTTACTTTCTATTGAAAACACAACATGTACTTTCCAATCTAGGCACTTGACCATGGTGAATCCAAGAAATCGCACATTGGTAGATTTATTAATTTTTGTACCGTCTTAAGAAATATGCCTTGGAACGATCTTAGATCCACGAGTTTGAAATTGCATAAAAGTCGTCTTGCTGATATTTACCTGCAAATTGTTCCTTACTAACCATCTTATAATTAAATCAATAGTGTTATTTATATCAATGTCAAGGTTATTATTAATTATATTGTCGAATGTTAATATTATAGAGATGTCAACCGCAAATAGTATACAATTATAAGTAGCAATGTCAGGTAAATCATTAATATATTCGTATATAATAAAAAGGAGGGATCCGAGGCTACTTCCTTGCGGGACACCGTAACTGTTGATTCGATACTCAAACCTCTCTTGTTTTACTATGGCGGCGTTCACGATTGTCCAAGTATTCTTTTATTTTGTTGAAATAAATGAGTTTGAGTTTGAACTTATTTAGGGATTTTAGAAACCACGAATTTCGAATTCGGAAAGTGGCTAGGGGTTCTTGCTCAGAATACCTGGTAGGTAGGGATTCCATTATAACGTTGGACATTTCTAGAAAAATGTTTTGCACGCAGATGAAAGTCTGACCACAATGGCAAAATAGCAATCGAATTATTGTAGTTTATGGTTAAGAATTATGCTGCATGAACAATATAGATGAAAGTCTGACCACAATGTCGAAATGATAATGGAATTATATTGTGGTCTAAGGTGAGATCTTTTAAAGAACTATCTACAGTCTACACTGCTCTTCTGAGTAGGTAATACCGTAAAATAAGAGATATTTCATATGTCCGTAGGTTTCTGATTTCTGTGGTCGACTTTCAATTTCGATAGGGGTCCATTTATCTACGAATGATGTCTGTATGCAATTTGGAGTGTGGCCAGACTGACTACTGAGCCAAAACGACTCTTACCGTGACTTATGGCCATTCGGGGCCAATATCAAGAGCCGACAAGTTACTACGTTGCCTACCGAGTCTATTATAGTAGCTGCTATCTCTCATTCTTATCTTACTTCATGAGGCACGAAAGAAGAGACCTCTGAATTGCTGAAAAAGCACACTTGTTTTATCCCTCTATATTATTTTGTTTTATACTATATCCTTGCCTTAGTATCAACATCGTGGAAGGGCACAGCAAACCACGGCTTCCCGGTCAAACTCCTCCGGAACCCAGCCTCCCGCTCCACCAGTCCCTCAGGAGTGCCAACATGAGCCCACAGCACCACCTGCACAACCCTCAAACGAGGATGCACCCGCTTGTAGACCTCCTCCAAACGAACTCCGAAATCGTCACTAGTATCACTTATATTCGCGAATGAAAAGTATATTCCGCACACTGCTCCCTCACCCTCATCCACACAGTCGGACAAAGCCTCCAACGTAGATATATTCTCGAATTTCCCATTTTGTGTTCCCGATTCACACTTGACCAATACCTTCCCAAACAGTTTTTCGCGCCAATCCATTTTTACTTCTTTTATGATTCAAACATTCGGATACACATCCATAACTTTTACACGTGTGCACTATAAAAAGTTTGTTTATTTATTTATAATTGGTTTTCAAATATTTACACCGTGGAGTAGACTATTTAGGTTGCTTAACACTATAAACTTTGTAATCAAAAATACTGAAATATTTAGCACATGTTTGCAAGCCTGGAATGGAATGTGAATCAAAACTTTTTATTTGGCCGCAAACTTAGATAGGATTATGACTTAAAATTTGATAGAAATAAGGTATTATGAATAAGTTTTAAGTCAGTTTAGTCATCGTAGACAGGATGTGCAGCAGCGAATATAAGTTTTATTTTTAAATTAGTCACGCGTACGCGTCGGCGTGGCGGGAGGTGCAACGCCCGCTCGCCCCCGTAAACAAAGACGGACTGGAGTGGAGGGAACGCATAGCCCTCAGTGCAGACATAGAGCAAACATTTTAGAACAAACAGACACGAGAGATCAAAAAAAGCTTCGTTCATATTTGTTTTATTTGAACGTAAATACCTAAGCGTTGTCGCCTGATTTGTTTGCTTCCAAAATGGCCTATAGTCGCACGGCAGTTGTGATGTGGTCTTGAGTAGGTATTTGACTCTTACGTCCTTGGTGATAGGTCTATTTTTGTTTGTAGATTGAATTAGTGGCCCAGTCTGTCCGCATTTATGTTTTCTCTATTCTTTTCACGGTTTCTAACCGCAGCCAGTGGTGTAGTAGGAACTTAAACGTGCACTGACTTTTGCAGCATTGTTGTTGTGGTGCTTGTTCAGTAATAAATGGGCAACTGAGTTTCTTCATTGAATAATTTTCTAATTACTGTAATGAAAGCGGGGGAAGTCATCGCGTTCCTTCTGAAGTGCATGCTTCTGCTTCATGTCTCTCAAGAAGAACGAGTCTGGATGCCATTCCTAATTTTTTTGTCTTCTTGTAAAAATAAACCTGTATATATATGAACTGTACAGTACCTACTACATACCCAATTTGGATTCTTATTAAAATTTTGATGATAGCAAAGATATGGTTCCACGACCTATCTATCTAACACAAGGTGGCCCGATAATGCCGAAGGCGTTAGCTGGATGCGAGAAGCACAAAACCCATTGATGTGGCGATGCTTGGGAGAGGCCTATCTAGGGCTAGTCCAGCAGTGAATGACCTACGGCTGAATAATGATCCAAAATACCAAAACTGTCAGATCACAGCAATCAACGTATGTTCCTAATAAGTGTGCGCCGATTTCATTTTCATCGGCGGCGCCGGTGCACGGCGCGATGGCGATGGCGGGCGCAGCGGTGTGAGCTCTAAATTTTTACGGCGGCGCTCGACGCGCGGCGCGGCGGCGGTGGCATGGTGTAACCAGCGTGAAATCAGCGTCAGGAGTTTTGATTTAGACTTCAGAGAGGAACAAAGCAATTATATTCTATTACCTTTTAATTTTTGAAAAACAACATGTTTAATACTTTATACGCGCTTTACGGGAGGGATGCGTTGCGTTTCTTTGCGTTTAATGGGATAAAATGAAATAACAAGCCAAATAAATAATTAAAGTGCTTTTATTACAAAAATGAAACAGAATCAGCTTATTTTGTTAAATATTTTTTTTTTCATTTGTCAAACTCGGAAAGTGTTTAGTGTTTGTTTGATCCGAGTAGCGGGTGGAAGACACTGCTTCCCACCTTTGGGCAGGAAAGACTCATAGTAATATATGCTTCCCTATCTAGACCGGGAATGAATTTTGAAAATAGAACTAATTTCATTTAGATATATGTCGGCGAAATTTTTTACATAATTAAAAAAAAAATACTAAAATTTAAAAAAAAATGCGGTCTTGTGAGTGTATAAAAAGCCAATGTGAATTAAAAAAAAATACCTGTTACTCGGGACGGCCTGTGGTGGCGCGGCGGTGCAGCGGTGGCGCGGTATGTTCCAAGTTTAAATTTTAAAAAAGACTATAAAACTCTGTAAGCTGCATCAAAATTCTAAATCTCGGTTTTATAGACTAATAATTGGTTAATTAATAAACGGGAGTTCAAGCGATTCTGAAATGTTGACCCCAGATTTAAAGAAGAGGCAAATACAGTAATCGAAAATCTATTGCCAGCGATTTCAAAGGAAAGATATTTAAATACATAGTTACAATGATTTTATGAAGTGGCGAGCAGAAAACAAGAGAATAAAATATTTTAGAAAAACAAAAATATTTTACTTTCCTTATATTCGAAATGAAAAGTAGAGTGTATTTTTTTTAATCCCTACTCGGACTATAGCCTATTTACTACGTTCGGGCGTCTAAATACCTCGTATGGGAACTGATTCCTTTCGACCCTTGTTTATCAATCTACTATACTTATTTAATCCTTAGAATTACATGAGAAATAAGTAGGTAGTTATCTAATGTTTTTTGTTTGCGTTCTTGCAAAAGTCTTTCGTAGCAAACAACACTGTTTTGTATTGCTTGCCGATCACTTATAATGCGGTTCATCACTGATATCACTGCCCGATGTTTTTATTAATTTCAAGGCCTGAATAAATATCGTTGAATAGTGCTGGACGACAACACTCTTTCTTCATTCTGTGCTACGGTTTAGTTTCGTACAAGTTATTTTGCATGTCTATTAAATCTTCGTTGTTCAGAGGTGCACTATCACTTGCGACAAATTCTTCTAGCTCCTCAACTGTAATGCTGCCAAGGTCCGATCCTTCCATCAGAACGGCGCGCGATATCTTCAATAGCTCGTCTTGTTGCATCCGAACTTGCATATAAAAAAATAAAAATCGTAGCAATTTATAATATCAACTCGAGACTGGCACTTTGTCGATATTGCTTGCACAAGCAATATCGATTGCTAATAAATGGTATTAGGTGTTTACTTGACATTGGAATAAATTTAAAAATACATGTCGATTTCACACCGGTCTTGAGTCGGTGGCTGCGTGGCGCACGCGCTTGTAGTTCCTATCTATTGGAACCTAATCTAAATAAAATTTGTAGTTTTCTAAAATATTTTATTTTCTTTTCTTCATAAAATCAAAGCCTTCTAAAAAAACCGGTCAAGAGCGAGTCGGACTCGCGAACCCAGGATTCTGTACGTATATATGATGTTGATGATTTCTGAAAAAACTGCTATTTAGAGACATCGTTTTATTTTTCCTGTAATCTTTACAAACGTCTATCACATAAAATAATTTCAGATTTTTCTCTATGCAAACTTCGGAGATAACGGTATTTTTTTTACATTTTTCATCAAAAGTCGAAAACTATGATGCATAAAAAAAAAGTTTGAGAATGTGCAAACAGCGCTCTTTCATATGATAGCCCACATGCCCTAGTAGACTACATTCGAAATTTTTGACCGCCTTTCAGGCCCTGTTGTAAAAAATATATATTTTTTTAAATTTCTTTCTTGTTTGCAAAATAGTTGGGTAAACGTCATCTAAAAAAAATAAAAACTATTCCAAATTTAAGTTGATAGCATTAGTAGTTAAAAATCGATACTGGCAAGATTTGTAGGTACTTACCTATTTTCCTATTGATTTTTCGGGAGGTTCCTGTTCAGGATAAAGCGGGAGGAAACGCCCGGGTGTCGCCACTGTGTGGATAGCCCGGAGGACACGGTGGAGCATACGGTGGAGGTCTGCCATGCTTGGGCGGAGCACCGACGTGTCCTCACGGAGGCGATCGGCGGCGGCGATCTCTCGCGTCCGGCCCTGGTTCAGGCCATTGTTCGGAGCGAGAGGCAGGGTTCGCGCCCTCACGCCCCTAGTCGCCGCAGGAGACGCCCTGGGCGTCGGGAGTCGCAAGCCTATTTCCGGCCACCGTAGGCGCGGGCCTGCGGACGGTGAGCGATGGGTAGCTCGCCGTCCGATAAGGATCAGCCCCGGGTCGACGGCGCGTCGTGTTCCACGCGCCCCTCAAAGAGACGTCAGCACGAATTGACGGGGTCCATTAGGGCCAATGCCTGCCAGGGTTGCGAGTTTGTCCGAAAGGGATATCGTGGCCCCGGCACACAGGCAAATGAAGGAACACGGGTGGGTTTTAGTCAGTAAAAGTCACGCCCTCCCGCTCCGCCCAGAGCGGGAGAAGTTATTTGATAATTCCCCACCAAAAAAAAAAGAGGTACCTAGATGTAGTTTTTGCATTCTGATTAGGTAGGTACCTACGAAAAAATATCACTGATTGATTATGTCATTGATGATGCAATGCCGCTATAAGTATTTGATTTCTACGAACTAGGAAAAGTACAAAAAACTATGAGTACCTAGTGTGCAGACCTGCCTGTAACAGACAAAATAATGTTCTCAATCCACACAATTTGCATAATTGACATTGCGTGACAAACAATGGATGGATTGTGTGAAAGATGATACACCTACATATGGTTAGAACAGGGGCGAATACCGAGATGACGGCAGAATACCCAGGTACGATATGTAATGTGCGAGAGAGGGCACGAAGACAAATCAATTGGGATAAGGGAAAGGGAAAAATATGGTTTTAAAAGAACGAATTGTTCAATTTGTTGTGAAGTTATTTCACGATCATTCCTTCATTCGTGTTTTTATTTCTTTCAAGTAAACTTAATGAGCATTATAAGTTATGTAAAGAGAACTGACATACAGCCTAAATAATAAAAATATTCTATTATAAAACTGATTAAAAGCCAATGGCTGTAGAATATAATACTTAGTACAGCTACTCAGACTTTAACACTCTCTACATACCGTTTAGGCTGTTAAGCAAATTGTCGCCATTTTCGAATGTATAAAAACAAAATTTAAATATAATATCATGATTATCAGTTGGAATAATGACCACTGTGCCCTCATATCTATTATTTCAAAATTATTTATTTATTCTAACCTTCAAAACAAATACCGTATTTAGTATTTTTCTTTATATCAGCTCGATTATTTTGTTGGCGCGAGAATATTTTGACGGAAAACATACACAATAAATTTGAATCTGCACTTTCAATTCACCAATTAACACCATCAGATTTCGAAGCCCAAGATTATGTTTTATACTAATAATTATTATTTAAATAATAATGTCGCTATTCAGTACGTTTCTATTACCCGTGATATCGAAAATAGTTCGTTTAATTTTTATTCTTTTGTAATACTCTTGAAGAGTATTGAGTAAACCTATTTAGAACACTTTTCATTACAAGATTCTTATAAGATATTTGTAGTGTTTAATAGTTTCTTTGTACACCGAATAACAGCTCTAATACAGCTATTCTACAGCTTCTCTATTGCGTTTACAGCTACTATACAGCTCTACTAACGTACGTACGTATAAGCTGTATAATTGGGCCGTTTTTTACTCAGTATAAGTACTTATAGTAGAAAAACAAACATATAATATATACTTAGCTTGTATACAGCTTATTATGCTACTTGGGTTTCCATGTAGGTAAGTAGATCGTTACACCTTTTTAGGGTTCCGTATTAAACAAGGAACCCTTATAGTTTCGCCATGTCCGTCTGTCTGTCTGTCTGTCTGTCCGTCCGTCCGTCTCTCCCCGGCTTAGGCGAGGAGACGCTTAGTCCGAGAAGCTGTAATTTGGCAAGGATGTACATATTCATCACGCCGAAAAAGTCGTAAAATAAAACCATGAAAAACATTTTTTTTTCACCTCCCTCGCACGTAAAACGGGAAATGATATTTAGCTTATTTTTGATGCCATTTTTCAATTCTGAGATCTGTTTGCGTAATATTAAGCTTTAAAGTGCTATTTTTTGTTAGTCAAGTGTCCCCCCCCCCTCCCCTGCCTGCTAAATTGTTGGTTTTGGATATGTGATAAAATTCATGGCAGTAGTATATATATATAACAAAATTAAAAGGAAAACTATCACAGCTAAGTAGGGTTTACTAGTTAACGAGTAATAGTCCACCGGCTTTACAAGTTACGAGTAGTAGATTTGCAGTTGAAGAATTGACCGTAACGTATATCGATGTATGCGAGAGCATGTTTTTCAACTACTTCATGTTAAGTTTGTTTTTGGGATAAATTCATCCTAACTACGGAACCTTTCATTGTGCGTGGTCCGACACGCACTTGGCCGGTTTTTTCTTTATAAGTCCGAAAGAAAACAATAAAAGCGAATCCCAATATCCGTAAGTGTTTTGTTTCTATCAGGACAGAGGAAGGAGGAACACTGATTGTTATGTCCGAAGTTTCGTCTGTCTGACTCTGGACTGTTTTTATTGTCGTTTTTCTTACGGCTGAACTCAATACTATGTTGGCGCTTTATCGATCATTACATTGAATTGATTAATTATTATATTACTTACGTATAATTTAAATTCTGTCGTTAAAATTATCTACCTACTCCTTTATTCTTTAACAGCCGTGTGCCCGATGGGATTTTCTATCGGCAAAAATACAATGCCAACTTCCATACAAACTTTAATCTCCTATTAAACCTTCCATAGTTCTCACTTTCGTTATACTTTTATGGAACTCTTGTGCACAAGCTTTTAGACCCATCGTTCAAATTTTTTATTGGTAGATGATGCCAATTTAACAATATAACAATTAGATGATCACCAAGATGACGACATTATTCGTGCGGCCGGCAGATGTTTAATGCTTATAATTTGAATCCTCTATCTCTCCACCACCAAGAAAATTATTGAAAGTGACAAAAAAAAAACGAACAAAACGTGAACAGGATACAATTTCAACGCAGCCTCTGCACATGGCGAAGCTTAATATTGTATTACATTTCTTCATTTTAATTAAGACTTCTTTTCTGTGAGTGATGGGACAGATAAATAAAGAAACGATTAGCTTGGCAACTTGCACGCATGTGCAATTTGTTTTGTTTGTTTATCATGCAGCGGTGCAGCGTAATATTTATGGTTGAAGATAAATTGTGTAGAATAGAAGAAAATTGTAGTGGAATTAGTACTTATTTTCTCCCGGAATAACTCATGTAAAAATCTTAATAATCAATCATAAATCTGTGTTTATTCCTAGCTACTAGTTAATGAAATGTACAATTGAAAGGTGTCTGAGGTAGGACGGTCCTGCCTGAGTTACAGATAACCCGGCTATTTTAAATAGGACATGTTAATTTACGAAATGGTTAGAGTCAAAATATTATATTATACAGGGTGGAAACTTTCAGCGGGGCAGTAAGGGGAAGTACCTTATCCGTTGCAGCTACGCGAAAATGGTCTTAAGAGACTATCCTTATCTTTTTGAGAAATTTTGATCTGCATTCACAGATTTTGAAAAAAATGTACAGTCAGCAGGAAAATAAGCAATTTTCACAAAATATTTTTTTTTATGCCAATCGATCCTCTTTCTTATAAGGATCAAAAACCTCTATTGGACCAATTGAGGTTTGAGTACTGGAAAAGTCATAAATCGCAAAAACCTTTTCCCATATATTTCGTAAGAAATGAGACTCGAACTTACATTTTTTACCATCGATAAACTGGCCGCTACAAAAAAGACTGATCGAAAAACAAATACAAAAACTATAACTTCTACTTTGGGTATTATTTCACCTTCAAATTAAAAACTTGAAACTTTACATTTTGGACTCACCTAGAAATTTTACTTTTGTGCTCTAAGTTATGAAGTGTTGAGAATGTTAGCTGTTTTGACGATAGGTTTATTCCCTTTACTACAGAGTGGGTAGCAGCTGATGATGTCCTAGGATTAATTCCATAGAGAATCGTAGTAAGTAAATCTTTGAGTTCCTGAACACTGTTGTATTCCTTTTTATAAAGATCGATTTTTAAATAGCGCCACATAAAAAGTGTAGACGCGTGAGATCTGGACTGCGAGGTGAGTATCCACTGCCTTGCGAATTGCCGGAATTCGATTGATGCGATTTCGAAATAAGAAGTTTATTTTTATTGTTTATTTTTGGCCAGTCTTCATTGTAGCGGTCCATTTATCCATCATAAAAAACTAAGTTGGAGTATCATTTCTTAGAAATGTATGGGAAAAGTTTTTCGCAATTTATGAGTTTTCTAGTACTCAAACCTCAATTAGTCCAATATAGGTTTTTGATCCTTATAAGAAAGAGGATCGATTGGCATAAAAAAAAGTTTTTGTGAAAATTGCTTATTTTCCTGCTGACTGTACATTTTTTTCAAAATCTGTGAATGCAGATCAAAATTTCTCAAAAAGATAAAGATAGTCTCCTAAGACCATTTTCGCGTAGCTGCAACGGATAAGGTACTTCCTCTTACTGCCCCGCTCAAAGTTTCCACCCTGTATACTTAAGTCTGAAATCGCAAAGCAGGATCTGCAAAATTAAAAGACAAAATCAAAATCATTTTTTTTTATTTCACATAAATCACCCTACATGGGCACTTATCAAACGTCAGAAGCTAGGTGCACGGTTCCAATTGGTCGTTTCCTATGGAGAAGAGCCGGCAAGAAACTCCACGGTTACTCTTTACGACAAATTTTAAAAAGGTAGGTACTTATTATTCATCATCATCATTCTCCTAAGTCCTACCTTATCCCAATTTATTATGATGTCAATCGTCGAATCCGAAGGTAGCGTTCGGAAAGCTACGCAATAATTATCTTCTCGTCCCACATACCACAGTGTCTCAACACGAAATTCTCTGACCAGTGCGTGTTGCCAATTATGGCCTATGGCACTGAAACGTGGTCGCTCACAATGGGCCTTATCAGCAGGCTAAAAGTCACCCAAAGGGGGCTATGCTTGGAGTTTCCCTACGTGATCGAATCAGAAATGAAGAGATCCGCAGGCGGACCAAGGTAACCGACATAGCCCGGAGAATTGCCAAACTTAAGTGCAGGCAGTGGGCAGGGCACATTGCTCGCAGAACTGATGGCCGATGGGGCCGAAAGGTTCTGGAGTGGCGACCGCGTACCGGAAGATGTAGCGTTGGAAGGCCTCCTACAAGGTGGACCGATGACCTTGTGAAAGCCGCAGGTTTCCGCTGGATGCGGGAAGCATAGCACCGGTCGAAGGACTGGTGCTTGGGGGAGCCCTATGTCCAGCAGTGGACGTTTTTCGGCTGAAATGATGATGATAAATTGTGCATCTAGGTCCAATGGGTAGGTAGATGAATTTATTTATCTAAGTATCTCGGTAGTCACTCCCTTTCTAGTTCTATCATCTTACACAGTGATGTATACAAAATTACCCCTTTGCCCTCCAAAAAGGACCTCCATATTCAAAATTATTTACGTAACACGTCCGTGTCTGGGTCACAGAATTCCATATATGTACCTTTCAACTTAATCGGTCCAGTAGGTTCGGAGCATATCAGAAAAATAAATAAACATCGTAATTTAGGAGCAGTTATTTGACATTTACATAGTTATGCCGTTAATGAGGTACCAGGGAAGCCACATGTGCAGAAGGAATTATTGCCAAAGTCCCTTGTCTTCAACTTAGTCCTTAATCTTATAATATGCTTTTTTGATTAGGACACGTTTGATGTGGGTTTTGAACTTTCCATCGCTAAGTTTTAACCGACTTTGGCGACTTGTATGCGGATACTGTTTATAAGAAATGACTTGCTTGTTCTAAATTTGGGTTTCAGAATTTTATGTTTACTACACGACGTGTATTTAGGAGTAGGCGTGTTTTGGGGTTTCTTCTCGAAGAACGAATCCATCAACAATAGACTCAAAAACTCCAAAAAGACCCCTGTGACTCTAAAAAGTTGACCAGCATTTGCCCCCTGAGATTCCTGCGCCCCAAACCAAACTGTCCGACTTTCGATTTGCCGCGTTCTTGTACTCCCACTTTGGCATTGAAGTCTCCCATAACAACGTTGTAGTGGGCCTTTGTCGTACTATGCATTGCCTTGACAATATCCTCGTACATGACCTCGACGGTCTCGTCAGAGCATGTCGAAAGCGGCGCATATACCTGAATCACTTTCAGGTAGTATCTGTCAGTGAGTCTTAGTACAAGGTACGCTACCCGTGTCGACACACTACTGATTTCCACAACGCTGCTAGGGAGTTCCTTGTTCACAAGAAAGCCGATACCGCCTTGGGAGAGCTGATCCCCTTCGCGGAAGTAGAATAGGTGGCCTGCCTCCAGGGTTATCGTCTCCTCCCCCTGTCTTCGGACTTCAGATAACCCCAGTATATGCCAGTTAAATAAGACCTAACTCTACCTCAAGTTCGGCGAGGTGATGGTCCAGCCTCATCGAACGTCGACTGTACGTAGCCAGATGTAGTCGTCGTTGGTAGCCTGCCGTAGCCCGGGGATTCTTCGCACCCCCCGTCCCGCCGTTACCGTGACCGCTACCTTGACCAGGAATAGCGTGACCATCGGGAACTGGGGGCCGTTGTTTTTGCACTTTGTTCATGTGAGAGGTTTAATGCCCGTAGTCACCACGCTGGGCAAGCGGGTTGGTGACCACAGTGCCAATCATTTCGCAACGATGACGCTGCTGCCCGTCATCGCTCTGGTGAATTTAGGTTGGCTTGTTAGATGGTTATATCGCCATCGATCGGTCGCCAGCGCCTCGTCTGTCAGTGGCAGGGTGTACCGCGCGCAGGTGAGGTTGACATTTGGGGAGTCTAGTTGATGTGTGCTCCATAAGACATAATTCTGTGGAAATAAGCAAAGTACACTAACCTCGCTGTGGCTATATCCGCCTTATTTTTCTTACTGCATATGCAGCTGAACTTAAACTACTTGAAAGCGCTCTAATGTGGGCACCCCATTATAATTTCGAATCTAGAGTAATTCCTAGAAATACAGTTTCCGTAATAGCATCTAGTTTCTTGGCGTCGAGTTTAAATTTAGACCCAATTGGGGTACGTTTGGTAATGAGAACTTAAGACATTTTATTTTGTTCGTATTAAGTAAGAGATTATTAGCTGCGAACCATTTTAACAGCCAGACTATCGTTGACATGTAAGACATCCGTATCTTTTTTATCTATTTTAAAAATAAGGGAAGTGTCATCAGCGAATAGAATTATATCCGATAACCGGTTAGCCATCATGAAAAGAAGATCATTAATATAAAATAGAAATAGGAAAGGGCCAAGAATTGAACCTTGAGGCACGCCCATCTTTATTAAAGACCCCGAGGACGTCGCCCTGTTAACGTTTACTTTTTGCTGCCTGTTGATAGATAGGAAAAAACAAGAACAGCAGCTTGTCCACGAAATCCGTAGTGGTGTAATTTACAGATTAGTGGATTGTGGACATCCTGGGATTTCTCCCAGGATTCCAAAATGTGACTGATGAGTTTCACTCCTGTGTCAGTCGTCAACCTACCTTTCATGAAACCAAACTGGGGACTATGTAAAATCCCATTTGAATTAAAATGTGGCAATATCTGGTTTTCTAAAGCTTTCAGTGGCAACGTAGGCAAAGTTAATAGCGAATGCAAAATTTTCTTTTACAAATAGCTTCTCTATGCGTGTAGATAAATATTATTTTGTTATTATTTGAGTTTTATAGAAAGTGCCATGACAACAGAAAAACTTTTGGGATAAGCTAGTGTTATAATGATTCAATATCCAATAATATATATCATATTTCTTCTCAAGATAAATGATCCAGTTGCTTGTGGCGTAAATGATTCTAATGTTTACCTAAATAAGTAGGTAGGTATTATTCAAAAACACGAAACTAAAAGAGGAATGAAAACTACCTCCATAAGTAATCTATCTATCTTTAGATAACTAGGTACAATAGCTCATTCCGCATTCTGAAATACGCTATACAATCATCTCTAATTGTAAACATGAAAGCGCTAATTAATAGAGCAGACAATACAATTCCCAGTAATAATTAATTAAACAAACACTTCCTACCGAGCTCTAATCTACGGCCCATCATCGCAGTGTCTAACGGAACACAGCACTACAGCGATTTTTTTTTTTTTTTATATATGGCATCTCGCAGTTGACCTTGAGAGGCCGTGACTGCTTAACCGGTCTTTCCTGTGGCTGCCCTAAGGTATTAGCTTAAAGCCTCCAGCCAGGAGCGTAAATAAAAGTATTAAAAACTAAACGACAGCGCTCTAAGGGCACCCCCTGTGGGGTACGAACCTCGGCTTAGGGCGTCGTTGGGGAAAAACAAAGCAAATTGGGGACGGGCTGGATCAAAAGTTTAAATTCATGATTATTAACGGGGATTACTATTAAATGCTACGGCTCACTCAGCCTCGGGGCTGGCGGTTCGACGTGCAAGGGACGGGGGGAACAATTTATTCTTGAACTTCGCGTGGTACCTCGGCGGCGAGGACGGAATGACGGTTTGTGTTTGTGCACTGTACTTGTGGCCCTATTGCTTTCCTGAAGGAGAGTAATGGGGTCATCCGGGTCTAAGAGAGTATGCCTAGGTCGGCGAGTCTTACTGATTTGAGATGGCCTATAGCTAGCTGCCTGCACAACCAAGGGGTTGCGATGTCTATCTGCGGACTCGAAGAACCGCTTTGTCGCGCGTTTCAAAAACTGCTTGATGGTGGGGATTCTAAGATCTACGTGTAGGGTTTCGTTCCGAACGAACCATGGAGCGTCCGTAATTTTACGGAGAAATCGGTTTTGAAGTGCCTGCATTCTGTGAATGAGATGGGGACGGGCGTGTGCGAAAGCGGCACACGCGTACGTCATAATCGGCCGGATGCACGCTGTGTAAATACGCAATTTGCCCTTAAGGGACAACTTGCTGCGTGAGTTCAGAACGCAATGAAGCCTACCGAGAGCGAAAGCAGCGCGCGAACGCACTTGCTTTATGTGCTCAGCGAACGAAATGTGGTGATCTAAGATCACACCGAGATATTTGGCTCGCTTCTCCCAAGGGATAGGCTTGCCGAACATCTTGATCTGTCGTGGTAGGTCCGGTCTACGCCGGGGCCTAGAAAAGAGGACCGCTTGGCTCTTATCAGGATTGACCTCGATCCTCCACTTCCTGAACCAGTCACCGAGTCTGTTGACTTCGGTCTGTAGGATGCGGGAGATCTGGTCTTGACTGCGGCCGGTGTAGTAGATGGCCGTGTCGTCTGCGAACAGAGCTAACTGCGCCTTTCTACTTTTCGGGATGTCACTGGAGAACAGCGTAAAAATGAGCGGAGCCAGCACAGACCCCTGAGGGACGCCTGCGCGGATCGGATGAGGGGAAGAGAGCGCACCCTCGATGCGATAGCGGAAGGTGCGGTTCAACAAATAGTCCCGTAAGATGAGCACGAGACGATCTGGCACACCGAATTTGTATAGCTTATACAATAAGCCGTTGTGCCAGACTTTGTCGAACGCTTTCGCGATATCGAAGAACACAGCACCCGTCATGAACCCGCGCTGGAAACCGGCGCTTATGTGTTCTATGATACGGTGGACCTGTTGTACGCAAGAATGTTGGGTTCTAAAACCGAACTGTTCGTTGGGGATGAGCCCCTTCGTCTCGGCGTAGTCTCTGAGACGCTTATAAATAAGCCTCTCATAGACCTTGCCGAAAACGTCGAGCAAACTGATGGGACGGTAACTGGAAGGCTCGGTCTTAGGCTTGCCGGGCTTCGGGATACCGATGACGGTGGCATTTTTCCACGATTGTGGAAAAATGTTATTACTAAGAGCACCATTGAAGATGGTGGTCATTAGCATGATCAGGTGAGCCGGGAACAACTGGACCACCCTATTGGTGATACCGTCTGATCCAGGGGCTTTACGGGGTTTCAGACCCTTGATTATATCGTGAACCTCGTCCGGGGAGACGGGGTCTAGAGGACAATCAGGGTCTTCGACCGGAGGGAGAGAGGCTCTACGCTCGACTTCGGCATCCACCTCGGCGAGGTGAGCCTGGTCTACTGGTTGAGAGCTGGGCGAGCACTGGGTCTCGAGGCTGTCAGCTAGGCATTCAGCCCTGTCGATGTCGTCGAATGCTATCGTCCTGTCGGGTCGTGTCAGGGGAGGCATAGAGACTACTTGCTGGGACTTGAGTTTCCTCTGAAGTTCCCAGAATGCCAGATGAGTGGGCTCTAGTTCGCTCAACATCTTGTCCCAGTTACCGTCACGCAGCTCGGCCATGCGTGTCTTTACAGATCTCTGCAAATAGCGCATGTGAGCTTTGTTGGCGTCACAGGGGAAGACGTCGTAGGCACGAGTAGCCGCGTTCTTCTCAGTCAGCAGTTCACGCACATCGTCCGGCAGCCTCAAGCGATGTTCGTCCATCGCCGGAGCTTGCCTTGAACAATCGTTCAGGACCGATTGTACGTGTTCCGTGAGTGAGCCGATCGCGGCCGTCGTGTCAGCGATTGAGGTAAACTGATCTGGTATAGAGTCTAGTAGAGGGGAAGTGGTGGATTTCAAGCGATCGCTTACTTTCCTCCAGTCCGTGACTACTTTGTTACGAGAGGGTTCGTCCGGGTCAGGGAGTCCGTCGCGAGGGACCAGTCTCATGACGACTGGTCGGTGGTCGGAAGTCAGTTCGTCCATCGCCTCTATCGAATCCAACCGGAGGTTGATATTCTTTAGGAGCGCTATGTCCAATACGTCAGGGGTATGGTTGGGGTCGTGAGGGTAGTGGGTGGGCGTCATCGGGGCGATGACGTCAAAGTTTAGGACGGGGCAGAGGTCAAACAAGTGTCTGCCTCGGAACGTGGTACTGGTACTATTCCAGGCCGGGTGTTTGGCGTTGAGGTCACCCGCTATGATAACGGATTCGCTCAGGCCAAAAAGAATTGAAAGATCGTCAGAGAGCAGTTTGAGACCGTCTGCTGACGAGGTCGCGGTGGGCGGCATGTAAGCCGAAACTATCGTAATCGGTCTATGACCTGACATGCCTAGTCTACATGCAGACACTTCAAGACACGAGAGAGTTGGAGGATCGAGAGGAAACTACAGCGAAAACAGCGCTATTATTTATAGTAGGATTGTTATACTTGTAAGGGAAATCAATAGGCTGGCTGGCCTCTTGTCGAGCTGTCAAATCAGCCATTTTTTTCTGGTATGTTGTTTCCCGCGCTTTTTTTTTTTTTAATAGCCCTTTTGGAAAAGCATATGCAATGAAGAAGGGGAGTTTATTGAAGTTATGGTTAATCTAGTTTATTTTATGGGTGGCGAGTTCGTTCACTGGAGTACCTAAAGATTATAAGTACATACGATCAGTGACTAGATAAAATTGATGTGTCCTAACCATTATGTACCTATCTTCCGGTTAAAGTAATAAGTTCAAGATGCACACCGAGGACACGCAATTAGTCGGTGTAATTATGGCTAATGAAATAAATGTGAAATTCAGAAAAATAAATATGTTTAATAACGTAGGTATCTAGGGTAACTTATAAAATGTAGGTGACACTAAGCAGAGATTTTTAGAATTTGGAGCTTTATGGGAAGGAATCGTTTGTATGAAAAATCTTATACTGGGCACGAATACTTATTTAATTAAGTTTTTGTATTTTTTTTCATTATGGAATTAATGGTCACAGTTTGCACGTAATAATTTTAACGAGCGGTCTGTTTAACTTGGTAGGTATTTATACACTTAAGACCGGAAATAAAAATAACGTTAAACAGGCTTTTTTAAAATCTACCCCGAATGGGGTGAAAAGGGGTAGTCAGTTATAGAGGGGAGGGATTTATTGCGTGGCTTAATTAACTCGATAATTGGTATAATTAACCTATAAGTTAAACAATGGAAACCCCACAAACTATTTTTCAACAATTAATGCCCTTGGGAGTTGAAAAGGGAGATAAGTTAATATGAAAAAATAGCTTGTAACTTGGCCCGAATACTTAACTAAATAAATAATAACGATCGTAATCATTAATACCATCATTTAAAAATATAAAATGTTTAGGGGAACGAAATTCACGCGAAAATCTCGTTGTTTTGTCAAGTGGTACAAACCGTGCGAAGCAGAGGTGGGTAGCTAGTCTGATATAAATCAAGACATGATCTTGATTAGATTAATGGAAGATTGACCGTCTATGATCACAAGAGAAATACTGTTCTCCACTAAGTCTAGAGAACTAGGGTATTCATAGTAATTATTTATATTTAAAAAAAAAATATCTTTCTAACTCTTTTTAACCGGCTTCCAAAAAGGAGGAGGTATAATTATGTTCGTCTGTATGTATTTTTTATATACCTATGCAAAATTTATGTGTACAAAATTTCTGATGTATCAGTCAGTCAGCACTTTACCCGCGACTTCGTTCGCGTGAATTTCGTACTTTCCCCTACAAATATATTTTTAAAATAAAGTATTAATGATTACGATCGTTATTATTTGTTTAGTTAAGTATTCCGGCCAAGTTTCAAGTTATAGATCACAAAGGAATAAGATTTTTTTCATATAAACTTATCCCCCTTTTCACACCCAACCTAAGGCCGATTAATTGTTGAAAAATGGATGCGTGGCGTTTCTTTTGGAAGTCCGTTGTTTCTTTTTGTAAAAAGTTTTTGTTTGTAATATATTTTATTTTATCAATAGACGCGTAGATAATTTAGTACTTACAGATTAAAATTTTTTGATTAAAATAAAAGGGTTGTCAGTGAAAAATAATTTATAAAAAAAAACGATTAAAACACTAGTTTGTAGATAAAAAAAATATATATATATATATATATTTCACTAATACTTTGGGTGGCCTGATGGCCACCCAAAGTATTAGTGACGGCTCTACATCGGCGTGGCATGCTGAGTATCAGGTCCATTATCACATAATTATGGAGTCTCGTTCCATACTCTGGAAAGATTTGCAAGAAGCTCTCCTTCCGTGTCCAAATTTTGGGGAAGGGCCTGAATGCTCTTCTCCCGAGCAAATCCTATGCATATGGTTCTACATATGGGATTGAGATCAGCGGACTGAGTAGGTCACTCTATTAGTATAGCGTGATATTGTTCTCGCAGAGCACATTCACCACCGGCATTATATTACATGAATATGATATCTTGGCCACACTGCTGTCGGTGAGGGAAGACCATAGGTTGCACAATCTCGTTACAATATTCATCCGCATTTAAATTGCCTTCTATCAAATCGAGGTCCGTTCTTTCACGTCCCCAAACATGCACCCTTGAATCGGTATGAAATACAAAGCGTGACTCATCAGAAAAAAGAACACGAGCCTACTGAGTGTCGGTCTAGTGCAAATGTGCGTTAGCTCACAATAATTGACCCCCTCGAGTTCCGCGTCGAAAGCTGGAATTCTAAGCGATCTACGAGCGTGAAGATTAACTTCATGCAATCTTCTCCTCGCGGTTTAGTCTCTGATGACCACTTGGTGCCGATACTGGGGTCTTTCTACCAACTGGCGAGCCGTAATTTGAGGCTGCCTCCTCGCAGCATTTTGCAGAAACCGGTCTTGTGTCTGAGTGACCTGATCTGAATGACTTTGTATCTTTCTCGGTGACGTTCAGCAACATCTCCTGTAGCCTGTAACGTGCCCACAATCGGCAAATTACGCTTGGCTGTGTGTTGACAGTGTCTACAGTTTCACTTGGCTGTGCCCTGCTTCCAGGATTCCTACACAGCCCTAAGCATCTTTCCCCGCGTTAAACGACGACGTGACGTAACACTCCAGAGTCACTAAAGTTACAAAGAAGCAGTGAAAATTATTTACCTAAGAAGAAAAAACCGCTATTAGATAATAATCTCAGTTTGAAAACGCCGCGCCGCCGCCGTACGCTGCGTCGCGACGTGGCTGCGACCAAGTGAAGTTTTCCCTCCACCCAAAAATGCTTCTAGGTTAAATTTTAAAAATTTCGAACAATTTAACAAATAAGCAGGTTCAACCAACATTTACTTCTTCTAAAGAGTTTTCTTGTTGGTATAGGTATGTTCCAACTAATTAACTTGTTGACGACCAGTAACCATCCTCTTTACTTTCTAAGTAAGGTGCTAACAAATTAAGTACCAATATTTTAAGAGGTGTTACATTACATCAAAACAATTAACTTTAAATAGAAATTAAGAAAACTTTTTATATGATATGTTTGTTTTAATTTACGGAACAAAATAAATAAATTAAAATTTCGCCCAAACTTATTCATCCTGTGCTTTTAACTGACAAGACCCACTTTCTGTCAAGTGAACATCGTCGTCAAGAGGTTTCATAAGATAATTAAAGAGGACCTACAGTCACGGATTGTTGACTATCTATTATAAGGGTGTTTTTATGCAGTAACGTTGTTTCCCTAATTATCTCCAAAAACTATGTGCTTTTAACTGACAAGACACACTTTCTGTCAAGTGAACATCGTCGTCAAGAGGTTTCATAAGATAATCAAAGAGGACTTAGTCACGGATTGTTGACTATCTATTATAAGGGTGTTTTTATGCAGTAACGTTGTTTCCCTAATTATCTCCAAAAACTAACATAAACTTTTCAATATTTCATACTTAAGTCTACTCATAGAGACGAGTACTACCAGCTCTAAAAGTATTGGTACCTAATTTGTTAGCACCTTATATATATTCTTTTAGATTTTTTAACAAAGACAATGGAAAGAAACAAAGTAACAAAAGGCAAACATATAAAAAGAAACATAGTTTAGGTATAAAAAGAGGTTGGTTACTGGTCGTCAACAAACTAAATGAAAAAAGGCAACAATAACAAACGAAAGACACTATTGATGAACGAAAACGCCACTGTCAGTAGGTACCTATTGATTTTGTGTCAAGTTGACAGCTGACAGCCGCCTGCTGTCATCTGTCAACTTTACCCAAAATCCCGCTTGCGTTAAATTCACGGCGAAAAATAAAAACAAACAATTCATGCGGGGAATTTTGCTTTCGATCACAGACTAAAATTAATTAAAATGCCATTAATATACACTATAAGTTCTGGAGAGAGTGATGATGACTTTGATGGCATACCGCCGCTGGAAGGACTTGTAGACAAAAGAACATGTAAAGATTCTGACGGTTCGTACCTCATCAAGACTTTAATATAAACTACTCTGGGTCATCTATTTAAAGATGTAGGATCTCTGGTAGTTATTGTACAACATAAAAGTCGCACTATGAGTCTTTGAAAGTAGGTAGTTAATAGTACTTTAATGCTTGGTATTTCACACAGGCCCAGAGCTAAAGAGCTTAATTTAGTTTAACTCTTTTTATACATTTCAGAATTCCAGAAGACTAGAACTGGCCTGCTGTTACAAAATAATTTTTATACTTAGGTACCTAATGTTGTATGTATAATTGAACTCGTAATTGATTTACCAACCTTAGGTTGAATGTCGTTTGCACGTCATAAAATGACAAGGTCTATTTGTTTGCATACCGTAAAGGGAAAATTCATGCATGAATTCTCCCTTTACGGTCTTAATTAGTGACAGTTAGATTTGTAAGGAAGATATACCTTCATCCACCATTTGTGTACTTCGTGTGATGCATGTATTGCATATTTTATTTCAAAGTTAGTAATCATAAAAGTTCTCATAACAATGTTTTTTCAGCTGACCTAATGGATCACGAGTCTAATTTTAACATTGACTTCAATGGACGGAGCCTTCCCTGTGAGATTGACATGGATGATGAAAATATCCTTGAAAATAAGTCTGTTGGAGAAAATAACCTTTTCAAAGATAATAGCCTTGTTGGTGAAACTACCCTGGACCCGGTACTGCTGAATCACAATAATGCTCGTAAGTATGTTTTAGATTATAGTACAGTATGCAAAATAAAGCATTGGATTATTATTTACAAAAAAATATATCATCAACTCAAACAAAGGCCATGCTGCTGATATTTTTGTTAAGGTTTTTTTATTTCCATGACACAATATTTATTATAATTTTAATAATTTCCAAACAAAAATAAAAAGAATGTTCATCTGCCTAGTCTTCTTCCAATTATGTGATGGTTCGCTGCCAGTCTCACCGGATGCAGCTGAATATATTAAACAGTTTTTTTTTCACAAAAATATAAACACAGAAACAAACACAAAATACAGGTCAAATATACCTAATAATAGAACAATGTTTTGTTAGCTTTAGATGAGATGATTGACTTAGCCTGCAGTGATCGCAGCAGTAGTCCAGACGTAGAAATGGATCAAACAGATAATGGAGTGAAGCGAAAAAGTACAGGTTGGTACAGTTTATTGTTCTGTGTCGAAATTTTAAATGAGTGCCAAGCTTAAAAATCGTCATGGAGTACTTATAATTATTTTTGGACACTTCTAAATACTTTTTACCAAATGTACATTCAGCCAAATAAATGTAACCAGGCAAAATAAATAATATTATATAGTATATTAATTTTAAGTTTAATAACAATTTAAAAAAATTAATAAAATCGAACTATTATTTGTGTTTATATAAAAGCTTACAATTTCACAGAAAAACACCTAAATGTAACGCCTAATGTGTATTAATATTTTACTAAGCTTCTAAAATTACTTAAATCTTTGATTTATTAAAGTGCACATAAAAGCTAAGAATAAGCATATTGTTCCAGTCATCAATGATATTTTTAGTATTAGTAATACTATTAGCATAAACTTTTAGGTAGTCCAAAAGGCAAAGGTAAGAAGACATCAAATGCAGCATCAGAAAGGCAAACAAAGAAGCAGAAGTTGGCTGAAGACAAGGCTGCTAAGAAGACAGCTGCTGAAATGAACAAGATATACAAGCCAGGAGAATGTATGAAGGTAAACAGTTGTTAATAAGCTAACTGAAGCCTCTTTGATTTTAATGGTTGAGTAGCTTCTGCCCGCGACTTCGTCTGGGTGAAATTACTTTTAAAAAAAAACACTTTGCAATACGGCAATATAGCAGCTTCCCATTATCATCATCTGCCTAGCCTTTTCCCGGGTCGGCTTTCAGTCTAACCAGATGCAGCTGAATACTAGTATTTTACATGGAGCGACTGCCTATCTGACCTCCACAACCCAGTTACTGGGTAACACGATATCCCTTGGTAAGACTGGTTGTCAGACTTTTGGGCTTCTGACGACCCGTAACAACTGTCAAAGATGTACAAATGACAGCCGGGACCAACGGCTGAACGTGCTTTCCGAGCCACGGAGGAATCTTGGTATGAAAAGATGGTCACCCATCCACGGACCAACCGCGGCAAGCGTAGCTTAATCTGAATGATCGACCCGTGCGGCAGTTATTATTTAGCCACAAGCTCCTCCTTTATAACATTAGTATCTTTATAAAACGCAAGACACTGTTGTAGCGGAAATGTCGTTTAGAGCGCTAACACACTGGTACGCCATGACGGTGTTACCAGGTCGTGCTGCCAACTAAATTAATACAGCTCTATGGTGGGTGGCTCACCTGGCGTCCGCTTGGTTACGCAGCCAACCATACATTTTGTTGGCGACGTGACCTGGCTGCGCCGACATGGCGTCTCGGTGTGTTAGCAGTATCAGTCAGTGTCATTTGGTTTTTCCATTAGGAAACATTAGCCTGGAATCTGGACTTGTACCCAGTTAAAGGCAATATCAATCAGCATCCCGATAACAAAAAAAAAAGTGATGAGTTATTTATAACCAACTCCATCATCACCTACTGGCCGATTTCTCTCGCTGAGCATAGCTCACCTTTTGCCTTACAATAAACAACTTACAGAGAAATGTTACTGATAGTTTCCTTGTAAATCCGCAGTATATGAACATAGAGGGTCACCCCAGCCTGTGGGCCCGCTGGTACATGACAAACGTGCCGGACGAGGTGTCACAGCTCGGCGCGCATGTCGTACAGGCACATACGTTATGTCACCCCGCGCTCATTGTCTGGACCAGGACCATACCTAGGACCCTGGATAACGAGGGTGGGCAGGTTAGTCAAAAACTCAACTCAGAACATTCATTTCACATAAACCATCGGAAGCCACTATTCCAAACATTAGGCGCTTATTTATATATTTTTTTGTAATGTATTTTCACCGGTTTCTCCATCAATTCTGGAACAATTCTAAAAATATATTTTTTGATTGAAAGGGTATGCTCTCGAGGTGGTCCTCGTCACCAAATCAGAATCTGATAAGGGGATCCCATGGAAATTGCTATAGCTGCTATAGCTGGAATAGCTATTTGGGTATTTTTATAGTAAATCATGCATTTGCATCCGGAAAGCACCATTTGGTAAAGTGGAACTGATGATGAAGACCACAGATGGCTACTGGAACTACTTAATGATAAGTATTTCACGGGTTACAATTAGATTAGGCACTTTAATATGGTTGCTAAGCAATTTATGCTCATCACAATGCATATGGTGAAGTCACAAGAACTTCTCAACAATCAACTCCCCTGCATCGGGAAAAGCAATATTTAGTCAAAGGTGATGAGCAGTTGACATTAGGCTAATATCACTTAGATAAATTACAAACTTACCCACTGAAAAGTGGAAAATAATAAAACATTTTATAAAAAAAAAACAACCGACTGCTAAAAAGAAAACATCAAAGTTAAAAATTACTTTAATTTCGGAATTCGGGGTCAAAAAACTAAAATACAGATCCTAAGACACCAACTTAAAATTAAAGTTATTTTTCACTTTGTAGTGTTCTTTTTGGGAGCCTGTTATTTCTTTTGTAAAAAGTTTTTTATCATGTAACTGCTTTAAAATATTTTGTTATTTAATTTAAAAATATCCTTTGGACGCCACTTTCCCATTAGCTTGACTCAGGCTGTGGGTAAATAAGAGATGTAGAGCCATAATATTCAATGCTACCGTCGCAAAAGCTCACCAACTCACCAGCGCCAAGAGTGGCGATTATGGCAAGCCGCCCTTCGGGGAAGGCCAATGTCCAGCAGTGGACGTCTTTCGGCTGAAATTATGAAATGATGACATTTATTTATTATTATTTATATTTATTTATTATTAAATAATTTATTTGTTATTATTATTTATATATCCATCTTGCGACTATCATTACAAGGTTTTTATTGAGGAAATATGTCTATCTGTGGCATTTGACTTGGATGATTACTCTAATAATAATATTGTCACTTCACCAACTACTAAAATATATTTTCCAGGTAAAACTAAGTCCATTACGAGAACCGTGCGACCGCGCGCTCTTCGTAGTCGACGCAGAGGAGCTCTGTGAGATGGTGAGCTCACACACGCTCAGTTCACATCTGTCGCAGATAAGACAGCTGTGTGACTGCAGACTGACGCTGTTAGTGTTCAATGTGAACAACTACTTCAAGTGAGTACTACTTGTGTGTACTGTATCATATAGTATATTAGTGCCGGAGGAGCTCTGTGAGATGGTGAGTGCTCACATAATTATGTCAAAATATTTTAATCTTTTGAATAGTTTTGTATTATTTGAGTCGTTTTGTGAGTCTAATTTTGTTGTATATTGAACGAGGTAAATATTTTATTTATGTAAGTACATATTATTCTTTTGTTTCATGTGATCTAGAAAGAAAGGTCGTAGCACTCAACCCTCTGTTCACAGCGCACCGCGGCGCAGAACATCGAACAGTAATCGAACGCCGATGACTGAAATAGAGTTTGAATTAGCTATAACAGGTATGCTAATTACTTGCTTTATACCTTTAATTATTGTTTACATTAAATTAGCTGACGAAACAGAAGAGATGTGATGGGTGATAAATAAACAGGATAAAAATAAACTGAACGGATTTGCATCAGGAATTTCTCAGCCCAGAGTCTGGATTTGTGCCCGTTTGATGGCAATGGGCTCGCCCCCTATTACATGGGACCTAAAAATAACTGGCGAAAAGTGGGTGTACTATAGGTACACCTCTGCCTAATCTTTCGGGGAATACAGGCGTGATGTTATGTTATATAAAAAACGAAACTCTTACTTCGAGTAACTACAGCTGATTACGTGGTCAAGGGCCGCAGTTAGTGTAGTTACTAGAAGTTATGGGTTTATAAAATCAGTTATTAACAGAATTAAAAAAAAAGACGGGGTTCTCAATTCGTCTGTATATTTTATTTAAAATATGTTTATCGATATTTTCGTCAGTAAATTGTGGCCCGATTTTGTAAATTCTTATTTCATTTGGTAGAGGAAGCTTGCGCGTGGTCACATTTTTTTTTTATTAACTTTGCAAATACGTATTATTGAAGGTAGTTAAAAACTACCCAATAGTTTTAACTAGCTTCAATAATACGTATTTTTTTCGCTTAGTGTAATTATGTTGATGATGTTATCCTGTCACTGTTATTTACATAGCGGGTAGTGATAGGCATACAAAAAAAAAAAAAAAACTACCGAGTTCCAAAAGAAGTCCCGAAGTCAGGTGTTTTTTGTTTTACGTGTTTAGGTATTGATACCATCACGTCTGTGAAGTTTCTCCAGCTGATTTAATTTAACCCTGTACTTATAATTTTTTTTTTAATAAAAATGCTGACCGCCCGTGTGCACGTGAAAGTAATGCTCTCTTTATCTAACGGAACGTATCAGAAAGTGACAGCATTACTTTTAATGTGGAAAATGGACTCACGTGCAACTAGTGGTCAGTTGTGTAATTTTAATTAAAATTTTCAGATCTGTTGGTTACTGCTGACTGCGACACAGTAATTGCGAACACAGCAAGTGAACTGGCTACTAGTATCGTGCAATTGACCAAAGCGATCGCCGAAGCACCAGCTAAGTTTGTATCATAATTATATTCATCCAAACTATCCATAATTATCAGTACATATTATACAACAAAGTCCCCTCGCCGCGTCTGTCTGTTTGTCTGAACGCGATAAACTCAAAAACTACCGAACGGATTTTCATACGGTTTTCACCAGAGGACGGAGTGATTCATGAGGAAAGTTTAGGTGTATAATTAATTCGGGTTTTGTGTAAATTGGCGGAAATATGACGATTTGAATATGTCGGAAAAATCATGCCGGCTGGCAGCTTTACTTCATGCGCCGCGTAAACTAATAGAGTTTTATGGAACAGCTTACTACATATTATAGTTTGTTTGTATAAGTATCTATTCTTTACTTTTGGAATATTTGCAGGATGGGAAAATAAATACATTTAAAAAAAACCCAAGTAGCAGGAACATCAGTTACATTTTAACCTAACCCACATGCTCGACGCAACAGGCTGATACGACACAACGACAGAAAAAATAGTAGTAAAGTAACTCTGTCTGCAACCCTAAAAAAAACTGTTTTCCTAATGACAAATTATTTTCTACACTAAAGACACAATAAACAGCTACATTATGTAATATTGCAAACAGAAGAACATAAATAACTCAAAATCAAAATATTTTATTTCACATAAACCTACATGGGCACGTATGAAACGTCAGAAGCTAGCTAGGTGCACGGTTCCAATTGGTCGTTTCTTATGGAGAAGAGCCGGCAAGAAACTCCACGGTTACTCTTTTAACTGAAATAATAAAGTATAGTATGATAAAGGTGCTTTTCATAGGTTAGGATTTCTTATTGTGTAAGTTTGACATTCAGTTGACGTGAAGAGGTCACTAGTTGTCTGCATATGTGCATACTTATATATTGTGTACTTTGATGAAATATTTACACTAAAAGACATGTTTAACATTTTTAAGAAAAACTTATAATTTTTGTTTCATTTTTCAGAAAAGCCAAACGTGCTTGTGACGACAAAGCAGGCTTTTATATGAGAGGCGACAACAAAAACTGTGTTGCTGTCGACAAAAATGGTCAGTTATATAATTATGTATATCATATTTTAATGTGCTTGCGAGATATATATTATGGCTCAGTGGTCTCAAGTGTGGCCTACGGTTATGGTGGGCCAAAGTTAAAATAAAAACCGGCCAAGTGCGAGTCGGACTCGCGCACGAAGGGTTCCGTAACATTATCTATAAAAACGGCAAAAAAATTACGTTTGTTGTATGGGAGCCCCCCTTAAATACTTGTTTTATTTTAATTTAATTATTTATTTTTAAAGTAAATAAATAACTAAATATTCTGTGAATATTTCAAGCGTCTACCTGTTGCCGTTATCAATATCTAGCAAAAAAATAACATTTGTTGTGTGTGAGCTCCCTTAAATATTTATTTTATTCTGTTTTTTAGTATTTGTTGTTATAGCGGCAACAGAAATACATCATCTGTGAAAATTTCAACTGTCTAACTATCACGGTTCATGAGATACAGCCTGGTGACAGACGGATAGACAGACAGACAGATAGACAGACAACCAGACAGACAGACGGCGGAGCTTTAGTAATAGGGTTCCCGTTTTACCCTTTGGGTACGGAAGCCTAAAAAGCAACGTGCTTACTTAAAAAAATCGGCTTTTAAGAAAAGGATGAAAATAATTTACTTCGCATTAGCGCAAAATTACCACTCCTAACGCATTCAAAATCGCTGCATTGCCTTATACTTCTGCTCTTTTTAGCCGATTGCGGCAAAGCCAAAAAAGGAGGGTTATTATATTACATCTTTTTTATGCGTAAGGTCTAACATTCTGCTTACCTTGCTAAATACAGGCATGATGCAATCTTCTGTCATATATTTGCAGGTGTCGGCGTAGGCAGGCTGTGGCAGCAGATGCTAGCAATACTGCCACAGTCCAGCCTAGAGACGTCGCGAACGATCTGCGCGCAGTATAAGTCGCCTCTTGCGTTGTATGAGGTAACAAGTTCCGCTGTCTATACTCATTATAAATTAAAGTTGCTTTTCGTGTTTGTGTGTGTGACCGCGTTTTTGTTCTAAATTACCCAACGGATTTTGATGCGGTTTTCACCATCCTTTAGGGAATTTATTCCGGAAGGTTTATAATAAATAAATTATGTGTATAAACGTAAAGATAAATGTATAGACATTAATATTAAACTAACATATAAACAAATCTCGATCAACAAGTCGTAAAAACCGTGCGTAGCAGGGGCGGGTCGCTAGTTAATTAATAAGGCAATATAATTTATGCAATTAATAATAAGGCACTCCCCACCGGGAGCATTTGCCTGTAATGTAGTCTTTACCTGCGACCTAGCTCACTTATAAGCCGTGTAAATTCTACTTATTTACATAATCAGTCTATAATGTTCCCACTGCTGGGACAGGCCTCCTCTTTCTGTGAGAAGGACTGGGCCGGAAACCACCACGCGGGCCCAGTGCGGGTTGGTGGATGTCACAAGTCTTCGAATTTTTAGTTCTAGGACATGTCGGTTTCCTCACCAGTTTGAGTGAGAGCAGTGGTGATGTTTCTTTTATATGGTTTTTTTTTAATGTTTTGTTAATGTGAGGACGTTGTAGGCTTAATAGACTGTAGATTTGTAGACCATTTTCTATTTTGTTAGGTACCTGGTACTTTTGACCGGGCCTACACTGTCCTCTCATACTTATTAACGCTGTGGTTTGAAAACTTCGTAAAAGCCAATTATTTTTAAAAGAGTAACCGTGGAGTTTCTTGCCGGCTCTTCTCCATAGGAAAAGACCAATTGGGACTGTGCACGTAGCTTCTGACGTTTCATAAGTGCCTATGTAGGCTTAAGTGAAATAAAATATTTTGATTTTTGATTTTGATGACATAATTTACAAAATGTAAAGCGCACGTCTGGGTTAGAACCCACATGTGTTATCTTATCCTGCTGGTTTCCATTATCTCTCTACACAGCCTAGCAGCTGACGGCCTGCGCACCTGGCCGTTACAGTGGAATCTTGGATTGTTACATTACAGGCGAATGCTCCCGATGAAGGAGCGCCTTTACAGTGTCAGTAACTTTACATTACCTAACAATATAATTTAGAAGAGTGTCGATGGAGTTTCTCGCCCGTTCTTCTCCATAGGAACTTACTACGCTTTGGAATGGGCTTTATTCTTTGACAATTCAAAAGTTTGAGTTTGAGTCTCATCGAGCCACAGCGTATCGCATCCCAATACAAAAAAGCCCGGTGAACTATCGCAAACTACAAGTCGGGCGGACTGTGGTTCCCGATAGTTCATACAAAATGTAAGTACGTAAGTGATGTAGGAGGAATTTTTGCGTTGAGGTGCAGCTCGCCTTAATGTGCGCAAGGCTTTAGCAATCATCTTTTTTTTTTGTTTTATAGCGTACTACACACTACTTTAACTTTTATTGTAGCGACAGCGCGAGAACTCACGTACAAATCGTCTAAGTTGAGGCATTAACAGTGTGTTTTATTGTTTTCAGTCCTTACAATCATCGGACAGTATCGTCCAGTTAGCAGACATCGGTGTATCTCGTACAGGAGTGGTCGGCTCGCGAGCGCGGCGAGTTGGGCCCGAGTTCGCTCGGAAACTCCACACGTTGTTTACGGCTACAGATGGAGACCAAGTTATAGAATAAGCTTTTGATTTTTTATTTTATTTTATTTATTTGGGACAAAAAACAGTTATACATTACAGCATTTACAGAAATGATTTTTAATACAGTCGAAAAAACGTATAACCCACACTATTGTCCACGAATTGACATCAGAGTATGAAAACGAACGCATGTTTAAAAATAAATAAAAATTACATATTTAAAAGAAAAACACTTTAAACCGACGAATCGAAAGAAGCGGATGACAAGTGCATCCGTCATTATAGGCGACTTGCAAGAGATTGTGAAACCATTCTTTTGAATTTAGATTGCGACAGCGCGAAAATATCAAAATCAAGGAATTGTGAGTTATAGGTTTCTAAAAGTCGGCGGAGAGGGGCTCGCACCCCAGCCTTCGTTCTACATCGTGCAGTGTAGAATAGTCGAGATGCGCGCACCTCGCGCCGAATAACAGTTCTAGGTACAACGTAACACAGTCTATTCGAGAGCTCAGTACAATTAAATTTGTCATTGCATATACCGTACAGCATCACAACCATAATCAGTAAACGTCTAGTATCCAATCTCAATATTTTATAATGCTTTAGCAAATCTGGGAATCTTTGAATGGAAGCACCTGTAATGCGTGGCACGAACAATTTTTTTCCGAACCATTTCTATTGCTTACTTATATTTATCATAATACGGGCACCAGATGGGTACCGCGTATTCCAACTGAGAACGGACTAGTGTTTTGTATAAGAAGAGAAAAGTAGAAGGCTTTTTGAAGTCTTTACAAGACCGCATAACAAAACCATACATCTTAAAGGCTTTGTTAATTATGTTGTCGATATGGGTGTCTAAATGTAATTTGCAATCAAGCAGTACGCCAAGGTCACGTGTGGACTCAGATTTTTTCAATTGTATGTCGTTCAAAGTATACGGGAAGTTAATAGTATTTATGTTTTTAGTAAAAGAAATGAAGTGACATTTTGGAAGATTAAGATGAAGTTTATTTACCAGACAGTATTGAGAAAGCCTGCAGCTGATATGTATAACATTGCGTTGTCGCAGCGTATACGTTCTAGCGAAGAACGTACACCTACACGTAATGTGTAAGGCGCCTAAACTGATCTCATTAAGAATAAATATTTATTAAATAAATGTGTTTTTTTTTGTAGGAATTATACAAGCTTTGAAGTTTTGACATGAAACTAATTGAAGTACCTAAGGAGGAATTAATTTTGTGGAAGTAAGAGGTTTCTTAGATTTCCTTAAATAAAATAAAACTGAAAATACCCTATGCTGCCCACGTAATGGTAATGAATGTTTGAAATGATCTAAAATATAGCCTATGCTCTGTGGTCGAGTTCTTCTCATCTAAAAAAGATCTTAAATGGCCTACAATGGGACACTTACAAAAAATATAATCGAAAAGATTCGTATTCAAGCTCAGAAAACTTTGAAAGCCGAGTCAAATTAAAACTATTAAACGTCAAAACAGAAAATCTAAGCATAACCTCAAACTTTATGTAATAATTATTTCAAAGCGCATTTATAACTACAATAATATACGTTTTTGTAAATTTTATAAACACCACGATTCAAACATGACAGTGTATTTATCAAGAATTGCATTTAACACCGTTCGGTGCGCGACACCGAAATGTTTTTCTGGGAATTCTGTTGTCGGTTTAGTCGCGCCGCAAACTCGATTGTTGTTGCCAAAAAACGATATATTTAGTATCGGAAGAATAGTAATGGTAAGGAATTATGCTAATGATGCGATACAACCGACTGTGCCGATAGAAAATGGCACAATACCGTTGAAAAAGAAGACTGTTCATAAGAAGGCTAGCCCGTCAGATTTGACAATCAAAGAAGGGCACTACCTGACTATGGCGTATGCTACAGCCAATTCCTATGACCTAAAGAGTCTGAAAGAAGCCCTCGTTCAACAGAAACTGTATGAGCCAGGAACGTAAGTTGTTTCACTCATAATTGGGTATGTAATAGTAATAAGAAACTGCGGCTCCACTGCAGTTTATAACCCGCTCGTGCGAAGATTTACAATTTTAAAGCGTATCTATACGCTGTAAAAGTTGATATTGCTGATTGTTGTCCTTACGCACGCCGGGTAAACAGTCCTGGGCCTCAAGTCTGCTATTACAATAGTGTCAGAATGGTTGATCATTGATTTCATAATTGTTGATTTTGACAAGTTTGGTAATCTACTATTATAATGGCGTCATTATGACTTTCCAATGGTCGGCCACTGACTCTACATTGAAAGAAATTGCATATATTGGTAATCTCGTACATAATGACAAATGAATGACATTTCTACTAATGGGTTTTATAATAATGGCAATACGACAATGCCATTATAATAAAACAATTATATTACGAGAACATTGACCGACCAATGATCAACCATTATGAATTTACCAGATTACGAACTTTTAGCAAAATGACAATGGGATTGTGTTGGAATGACTGAATTTATAAAAATAGCAGACTTGGGCCCCTGGTGGGGCGCTGAACTGGAGCGAAAACGTGGTAAGGTAAGCTCTGAATAGAGCCATGAACACGTGCGCATGAGGACTGGGATAACTATTATGCAACCAAATCCAGCTACAAAAAGTGTATTAGATTCAGGAGCACCACGGGATGCCAAAAATTTTGTGGTAGCATTGAATCTTGTCAGCAAGCTAACAGGGTAAGGTAAGTACTGGCGCAACAGAATACATCTGGGCCCGCTACCATCCGTAAACCTGATAACACACTCACGTCTTCGCCTAGTCCGTCCTAGTTGAGACTCACTTCCCCGGATGCGTCTTCGCGCAGGTAATCGACTGGCAAGACGTAATACAAACACCGTCAGACAATGATTGGCTCTATGCTCGCAGGGTGATCACATTGGAGAAACTCCAATGGGCCATCCAAAGCTTCCATCCTTTTAAGGCAACTGGTCCTGATGGAGTGTTTCCGGCCTTACTACAGTGGGGGGGAGCCTCAGTCGCAGTAAGACTGGTGCCTCTAATGAGAGCGTGCCTGGCCTTTAGATACGTTCCTAAAGGGTGGAGGGAAGTGAAAGTAATATTCATCCCAAAGCCAGGTAAGGGTGACTACACAAATGCCAAATCACACCGACCAATTAGCCTGACCTCATTCCTTACTATACACACTTACTATGGAAAGGCTATGTGATAGGGAACTAAGGGATGGCGCTCTGAAAACCATACCGCTACACGGTAACCAACATGCATACAGCTCAGGTAAGTCAACTGAATCTGCTCTTCATCTAGTGGTTGGCCAGATGGGGTAGGCGATCAATCAGAAAGGCACCTGCCTGGGCACTTTCATAGACATCGAAGGAGCCTTCGATAAAACAAATTTCTCTAGCATCAGCAGCGCTCTCTCCAGACATGAGTAGAACAGGTACTGATGGACTGGATTACAAACATGTTGAGCAAGCGGGTGGTTCGCCTTGAAGGTGAGCAGCAACTGGCCATGATAGCCAGAGGCTGTCCCCAGGGAGGGGTGTTGTCCCCTCTTCTATGGAATCTGGTGATTAACGACCTCATCACCAAACTCAACGCCAACCGCTTTTACACAATAGGGTATGCAGACGACCTCGCTATCCTTGTTTCGGGGAAGGTGACGGGAACAATCTGTAACCTCACTCAGCAGGCACTACGTATTGTAGAAAGATGGTGCAGGGAATTTGACCTATCGGTGAACCCCACTAAAACGGAAGTAGTCATGTTCACCCAAAAACGAACATTAGGCCCTTTCCGCCTACCAAAATTGTTCGATACAGAACTTCACTTGGCCAATGAGGTCAAGTACCTTGGGGTCATTCTAGACAGTAAGTTAAACTGGAGTAGTCACTTGGACAACAAGCTAAACAGGGCCTGCATTAGCTTCTGGCAGTGCAGGAGAATGATAGGTAAGAAGTGGGGCCTATCCCCCAAAATTATACTATGGCTGTACACCGCAGTGATCCGCCCCATGATCACATACGGGGCTGTGGTCTGGTGGCCCCGCACCAAGCTGGTTACGGCCTTCAATAAACTACAACGCATGCAAATACTAGCCTGCATGGCGACCACGGGCTGCATGAGGACCACTCCGACTGCAGCAATCGAAGCCATGCTGGGTCTACCACCGCTCCACCTGTTCATACAGCAGGAAGCGATGATGGCGGCGGTACTTTTAAATGCAATAAATCTCAAATCTCTGGGGTAAGAGGGACACACAACACACCGCTCTGCTTGAGGGCCTATATAATGAGTTCCCTATTACGAAAGCTATTAATGACCGGGTACCCAAACAATTTATCTTTGATAAGAAATACAAAATCCAACTTCACGAGGATCGCCGATGCGAGGGTTAAGCCCCGCAGAGATGCGCATCTTCACGGATGGATCCAAAACAGGTAGTGGCACAGGTGCTGGAATCTTCTCGGAGGACTTCAATATACACATAGCCACACCATTGGGAGTCCATAACACAGTGTTCCAGGCCGAATGCATGGGCATTTCTCTTGCCGCTTCAGCGATCATGGCCAGGAAAGTTAAGGACCACTCGATACGCTTACTCTCAGACAGCATGGCTGTTTTGCAAGCGCTAAATAGTCATACAGTTGACGCTGGGCTGATATACGAGTGCCACCAGCGCCGCAACCAGGTGGGTTGTCTCAATAATATAACCATTCAATGGATCAAAGGACACAGCGGTTCGCTAGGTAACGATGCAGCCGACGAACTCGCCAGAAGGGGGTCTAGCATGGCGCCAGTGGGACCTGAACCCATTGCGCCACTCCTCTTCGGTTATCTATGCACTCTGGTAAGGAAACGAACCAGGGACCAACATCACAAACTATGGTTGGACCAAAGTGAGTGCAGAGGCGAAGGAGGCACTCCCTACTATCGACGGCCGCCTCACGAAACGGGTTCTACAACTAACTAAACAACAGCTGCGTACAGATACAGCCGCTATAACTGGCCATGGGTCATTTAATAAACACCTCTTTGTCATAGGAGTCACAGACAGTCCGCTGTGCATGGCCTGCATGGAGGACGACGAGACAGCAGCTCAAAGGGCAAAGTACACAGGGCAAAGTACTTCGGTAACCCAGGTATCCTACGTGAGATTGTCAGTAACACCAAGGCGTTGCTGGCCTTCCTTGAGGAGCTGGGGTGGATCGAATAATCGATTCGACCCGTACGCAAAATACGCGCATTGACAGTTGCGGACACCAGCCCGTATTACCTATTACGCTGTAAAAGTCTTCATGTAAAATACTTTCGCAAAATCTCACATTGCGCAAACGCCTATTATAGTTTTTGAGACTGTTACTAGGAGAACTTAGGTTGAAAGAGCAAGCGAAGCGAGCTCGGGACTTGGGGCACCCCGACTCGGACAGCGGACAGGTTAGGTTCGAAGGGGATGGCGGGCTTGAGTGAGCGAGCGTACAGATCCCGCCATCCCCTTCGTGGTTATTTTTTTTTTAAACCATTCAGAAATGGAATTCCGCGAAGCGGTGTTCCGTCGACCGCGCCTTATTATTGTTTGGTAACAAATTTAGACCCGCCACATGATCTTACCCATCCTTAACACTGTCCCAAAGTGTACGAAAGAATCCTGGTTTTGTTTTCGCGGCACCTATGGTTTTCACCGGCTATAAACTGCAGTGGTTCCCACTTTTGTGTCTAGTTCAGTGTCCATCAACCGGTTAAATAAATCAACAACAAACAATCTGTCGCAAAGTCAAAAAAAGCAATCAGTGATCTATCAATCCATTTTGTAGTAGGAATAGCTACCTACATAATTATTGTGATGGTACTACAGTCATTTTGAACCAGGAAACTACAAATTGCTTCTGTTTCACTGTTTTCAGGTTAAAAGCAAATGAAATAGGAGATGTGGTGGTGGCCAGCGCAGTGTACAGTGTTGGTGCTGAACCAAGGGAGATCATATTCTTTAGAGAGGGTGGCATCGTCTTCTGGAACTGCACCGAGATGGAAGCCAGCAATGTGCTGGATTTTGTGAGGCCGTATGTAAACGAATTTCTTGTCAAAAGTTTATGTAAAGAAAGGCTATTACACTAATAATGTTAACTATTTGGAATGGTGTGTTGTTTACTGTAATACAATGAGCATTACAGTAAACAACACACCATTCCAAATAAAAAATTAACACCTGTAATTTGTATTCATAGGAACTTTACTGTTACCTGTGAACCTTTATTTATTCATGTAGGTACAATGTATAAGCTGTTGGCATACCTGTTTTGAATAAATAAATAAAATTTTCTTTTTACATATCTAACAAAACGGTTTTTGAGAGTTGAATTAATATTACATGGGATTTAAACATAACTGGCGAAATGTGGGTGTACTATAGGTACACCTCTGCCTAACCCTTCAGGGATTACAGGCATTATGTTATGTTATGAATTAACATTACTCCATTATTCTGAATATAATATGATGTGCCCTATTTGTTTTCTGCCAACACAGACATGATTGATAGAAGAAGTGAGTTTTGCTAATATTTGATTGTATTTATTTCAGTTACGAAATAGAGAGCTACCCTAAGGAAGTGGTAGAAAAAGAAAGAGAACTCATGACCTATGTTTATCACCCAAATTCGTAAGTTATTTAACACAAACATATTAGTGTGTGCTGTGTAAGTTTGTAAGTAACTGCATACAATGTGGCCATTGCAAATAAACAGCTGCTGGTGAATATTGAAATTAGATGTGGTGGCTGGTGGGATACGAATCCTAATGGTTATGGTTCCTATTTAAATGTATAAAATTTTTCTATATGTAATCCTAATTTTAAGTACACTGCATAATGTGCATGCACTTACCCAAATGCTTTGCTTGTGTTTTATAGACAGTACCTAATTGGGTTTCTTTATAAAAAAATCTCAACTGTAGCCTAAGCTTCCTGTAGTTTTAAAATGATGTGAAAAGTAATTTTCGTATTCAGGATTGAGGCAGTGATTGGTCCATTACTCAATTTACCTGTTTGAATCCAATACTTTCATATTTATATTCTTACAAAAAAAAATTACCATTTTTCAAAGTTGGGCTATAATTGAGAATAAATAAAAAATGCTGACTTATTTGTTACCCAAGCCGGCCTAAGAAGTCTGGACCTCAATCCGGTGCTGTCACTAACTCTACTAAAGGGCACAGGTGTGTTTTAAAAATTAAAGGGCTATACACATTCAGCAGATGATAGTTGTAAATAATGCGAGTTTTTTTTTCTCTCTTTGTCCTGTCTTTTTTGTGTTGTTTTAATTCAAAACTATTAGACTTGTATGTTTCGCAAAAAGCAAAAAGGTATGTATTTATTATTATGAATACTAGAAATATTGAAAAAAAAAAACATTATTATACATCGGCGGAGTTGCAGCCACAACTTTCTTCATCCGCTTAGTGTGCCCAGCACCTTAACCATTTATTTCGTGAATGATATAAGGTATTGAGAAACATCTATTTTTTTATTTATATTCATCCTTTTTCGTTTGTAGGAAAAAGTGTCACTTACAGGAGTCATCATTTGTGCTGGTGCCAAAGAGAGATAACTCATTGGAGAGGTATACATTTAGGTGAGTAATACAGTTTTTATGACATTTGCTCTAGGTCTTGCCCATCTTGTCTCATAAGATACAGGCTGTCCCTAGTTTAGGAGACAGGATTTAATTTTTTGTTATTATAGACAGTTATTCATTTTTTTCCACTTTGTCCATTGTTAGTTGATAAGTCTTAGCATGTAACTAGTATAAAACCCGTGTCTATGTATATTTTTGAATCAATAAATTATTATTTATTTATTATTTATCTTTGTTAAAAAACCATTGGGTAAAATAAGTAGAGATTTCTTAGGTTTTGTTGCATACGAAATATAACACTATCAATTCGCGTTCTTCCTGTCTCTCTTTGTCGAACAATGAATGCATAATCCATTGACATATTTGGTCTGGTATAATAATATTTATTACTTGCGTTTATTTAGTTTTCGTTTTTTTAATCATTTTTAGGGTTCCATTCCATAGTCAATAAGGAACCCTTATAGTTTCGCCATGTCCGTCTGTCTGTCTGTCCGCGACTTAGCTCAGAGACTCTTAGTTCTAGAAAGTTGTAATATGGCATGGGTATAGGTACATATTAATCACACCGACAAAGTGGTAAAGCAACACAGAAAAAAAATATAGTAGGGTAAAAAAGGGTAATTATTTTTTCTCCCTTGCACGTAAAGTGGGGATGATAATTTATTTTCTCGTCTATCCTATGATGTAAGGTATCGTTGGATAGCTGCCTGCCAGCTAAATGGTTGTTTTTAGATACGTGAAAAATTTCACGGCGGTAGTATACAGACTTAAATTTAATTAGCTAGCTAAACTCCGCAGACGTGATCGATCGATATCTAAACACGATAAAATAAAAAAAGTAAAAACTGAAATTTTTATTTTGGGGTCAACGACAGCTGTTAGTGTTGTTATTTGAAGGATGGGTTGAGAAAATCTGTTTTCTTTTGTTTTATCGTGTTAAGGTATCGATACCCATCACGTCTGCGGAGTTTAGCTAGCTAATTTAATTTGACCCTGTATACAGGCTGGAAGGGACATCGACGCGCATCCTGTTACCATGGATTCAGTACATCATTTTTGACCCCCTGCGGTAAAAAATTTCGTTGGTTATTAAAAAAAAATTCGCTGTCCCATACATTTTGACCGAGTAGGATTGCACTTCTGTAGGAAACAGCTGTTTTTTTTTAATTACCGACGACAAATTTCAACGCACGGAACTACTTATAGGTTATACAAATATTTGTTCGGTGCGGGGATCGAACCCGCGACACGCAACGCCAGAACCAAATCTTTTATTGGTCCATTGCATCGCTAATTCGTAAAACAAAACTAAAGGTATAAGTATTTATTCCAGCCACGCAATGGTCCAGTCAGCCCGCCTGGGGGCCTGGGAATCGAGGCTCGAGGCTCTAGCAGCATCCGTCAGCTCACACACGTCATCTATGCAGCATGACGGCGCGATACATGTTGAAAAGAAAGAGGTACCATTGCATATTTCATGATCTTTGAAAAGCAAGGAACGAAAGGAAACTTGTTTTTTCAACAATTCTAAAAGCAACCTTCTGAATACAAATGAATGTGTTTACTGATTCCCTTCAGTAAGTGATTGTGTACGAATTTATCCTGAACAGGGTTTGTTTACAGTTTCATCAAATACTTTTGACACAGACTACATGTGTTGCGAGTCTATCGTTATGTTAGACCAAGTATGAAGCAGTTCATGCTACAAATTGCGACTATTTCATGGAATTTTAGCAAGTATGTGTGTTGCATGTTGAGTATGCTTAGATGGTTTGGTCATGTTGAGAGAATGAGTGAAAGGCGACTAACAAAAGGTATTTACAAAGCAGAGGTGAGTGGAAACTCCGGGAGGGGAAGCCTAGGAGGACGTTATAGTGACCTACTTGTGATGTTGTGGTGATGTTCTTCAGAAAGGTCAGATAGTGCGTACTCGCAACCGGCGCGCGTTTATGACCAGATGTTTGAACGTAGGCGAAGCAAAAGGAGTATGTAAGGAGCGTAGCAGGTGGCGTTCTATAGTTTCTGCCTACCCCCATGGGAAAACGGCGTGAGTTTATGTATGTACGTGTGTGTTTAAGCTTGTGATGTGGGTGTACTATACCTCTGCCTACCCCCTGCCTTCCTCTTCGTGGTATACGGGCTTGATAGTTTATTATATTCCAATTTGGAAACACCGCCCTGGGGAGAACAATATCATAATGAAAGCGAGAAATGGTAATGTTCCTCACATGATCTGACCAAGATGTTTCGTTTTCTGAGTTTGTTTCGGGGTTCTTTCTCCGGGTAGTCGTATATGGAACATCGACCACATCTAGTTTTAAAACATAATTTATTTTTGATGTGTAAATGTGTTTTTTTAACCAATTTACATAAATAAATATTATTTAAGTATCAGAACAAAATTTGTAATTATAAAATTCTTATTTACAGGTAGTGCGCAAACTGGGCGAGCTATTCGCTCTCCGTCACGTGCTGAACGTGGAGTCAGACCTGCTGGACACTCCTGACTTCTACTGGGAGGAGGAGCAGCTGGAGCGACTGTACTCTTCAACCGTGGCGTACTTCACCATCTCCAGGCGGACCAGGGTCAGTAGTTCATCAAGATAGGACAGGATATAATGGATTATTACTTTGCCTGAAAATACCAACTTATGTTTTGCTTGACAGCTCAGTCAGCAGCGTCAGGATATACTGATTATTTTTATCGAGAAGACGAAGGTAAAAGTCGGTTTTGCTGAGCAGTTAACTGCGCCACTTCCTCTTCTCAGCTCAAAAAATAGGAAACGTCCAATGGTTTTATGAGCTATTCCCAAAGATCTGATTATCAGGACTTTTAAATCAGCAATTTATATAAATTACTTTTCATAATAATATTGTCTAATGATATCCTGATAGGTAAATTTAGATTTGCTACGATTATTACAAAAAATAATCCTTTTTCGCCAGGTCCTAAACGAGCGTCTCGCCCACTGCGTAGAACTCCTAGAACTGCTCTCCTCCTGGGCAGCAGACAGACATCACGTCCGTCTGGAGTGGATGGTCATAGCCCTCATTCTTGCAGAGGTTTGCTTCGAACTGCTGCACCTCTTCGAAAGGTGGGTCGCGAGAAATGAGGTCGTAGATAGCTAGTGCTGGGATATTCCAGACCCACTTGAATTGAAATTGGGTGAAGTGGACTCTGGAATTTCTGGTGAAGTAGAATTGGAGTCTGGAATTTCTGGAAAAGTGGGATTTGAGTCTGGAATTGTGGATTTTGGGATTTCGGAGGATAAGGGATGGAATGTAGTGATGAATGTTTATTATGGCAATTATATTGATAACTTATGGTAAGGCAAGGCGACGTAGTTTAATTAATTTTTTGCAAAGAGAATGATAAAAATTATTTAAGACTAAATCTAAACGTCAGCAGGCTTAGCTCAGGAACCGTAGAGAAGCGTTTTGTCGACGGAAGAGTACACAAAAATGACGTTTCGTGTAGACAGTTGACAGTTTTCTACTGTCTTTAAGCACGGCGATTACAAAATCAAATGTAAAGAGACTTGTCGTCTTCTCTTCCCTAGACAATTGTCTACAACGTCACGCTTGACGTACAATTTTTCTCCGATGTTGACAGTTTGGGATAGAAACCTTTCTTCCGAAATAGTCTAACATTAGACAAAGATTCGTTAGAACAGTTGTTTAATCGTTAAGGCGAGTTGGGTTCAAATTGCACTTTTTATTTATGTTTTTATATAGAAAAACTTGAGCGAAGATGGGAAAGAAATACTATTAAAATTATAAAATAAGCAAGGAGATGGTGCAATGTTTATGCGATGAACTCGGTTAAGACCTGTCGCCCAAAAATTCTGTAAATTATATATTTTTGGTATTAACAATAAAATAAGAACAATAAAAGATCCTACAGTTTTTACGCTATGTTGTCCCTTAACTTTGATCTATGAAATGCATTCACAGGGAATATAAAACATCTTAATAAGTGCCAAAACATTTTTTACTACATTCAGTTTTAAATGGCGCTTATACTATTATATAAAATATCGATAAACAACAATAAATAACAATGTAAGTACATACTTACCTAGTAAAAATATAAAGGCTCCCACAGACAAGCGCAAAACTACGGCGCGACCCGCCAGTCTGCGGCAGCATTAAAGGGTACTTACTTTTTGCGTGACGCCATCAAAATAGTATAATTATGGCACTCTATTTAAATAATGGCTGTAAATTATACGCAATACACACTAATTAGTTTTAAAACTTATTTGGTGGTTTTAACTTGTACCAGCCATATGTCAAAATGTATGACATCAAATAGACCATTTGCGTTTTATTATTGAAAAAAGATTCGTTAAAAACATTTTGCTTCTTATATCTGTTTGAGAACGAAACGCAAAAACATGGTAAAATTGGGTAGTAATACACACCACTAGCGACTACCCCGTTGCCATGGAAATGTCACTGTCTACGAAGAAACCCGAGTCTAGGTGTGACCTCGTGCTCGAGAAGAAGATATTTCGAGAAGGGTAGACTAGACAAGCGATTTATATTCTACAGTAGAGTAGAAATACATAAAAAAGCGTCATGCTAAGCCTGCTTGAAGAAAATTGTAAACATTTATTTTTGCTTATTTAATGACCTTTGGTCGTTCTCTTTTGTAACTTTAGTGTAGAAAAATTAATTGCCATTTCTAGCTCAAAATTATTTAATATTGCCATTATACCAGGCTAGTCCTAATTATTCTGAGAATGACAATTTGTTCAAAGTCTATGTATAAAAAATTGTAGATATGTAATTAAATTACTGTTAATTTTAAAGAGACTATTATTACTTAGCAAAATCTATACTTAAAGCACGTAATACACATGCTGACATGCCTGTGACTAATACGAAAGTGTAGGTACAGGTAGCTAGTTAAGTATGTAATCTTCCTGTGCGAGTAACAATAAATATTTTTTCTTTCTTTTAACTTATGTAATTATATTTAACTTGTATATTTAAATTGTATTCAACTTGTTTTGATAAATAAAATTTATCTTTATCTTTGGCTTGCATGCTATTGTGACATTTACGAATCAGAAGTTGATAGGACAGTGGCATGCAAACTATTCGCTAAAAGGTTCTTTTGGCGCGTGGCCAAAATTGGAACTAACGTCGCCATCTTGTTTGTTCAATACATTTCAAGTGACATTTCACAAGACAATTGCACTAATGTTTATCAACACACGAGCGCCAAAAATTCTTGTAGTTCGTTCACTATGAACGAACTACAAGAATTTTTGGCGCTCGCAGGATTTCGTGACGCGATTGGTAGCACTGAATTTTGCAGTCTTAGTTTCAATACTAATAGAGTTCAAAATGGCGACTGACAGAACACAATTACCAATGACATGGCTGCAACATTCAGTGCTACCAATCGCGGCACGCGTCAAGTTATAGTGAAGGCACTATATCAGTGTAGAGTACTACAAGAATCTTTTGGCTCCTGAATGACATTGACAGGTTGTTGGTAAGCATTTGTGAAATTGTTACAGAAATTGTATTAACAAAACAAGATGGCGGCGGTAGTTCAGATTTTGGCCACATCATTTATTTTAATTATTAACTTTAATTAAAATCGGTAAAAATCATTACAATAATTTAAGACACATAAAAGAAGGAAGAAGATCCTTGAACAGCTATACGTTAGTGCTGTAACTTTCACATGGCATGTGTATCTGCGGCTTTACTTTATAATTAATAATTATCATGACGATAAAATGTATGTTCATAAGTTAGTAAGTTATTTCATTTAGAAGTATGTATTATAGTTTAAAATTTGAATTAAGTATGTTGCCAAAATTTTAGAGTTTATTGTAGAGTTATATAAGTTAGTATGAAGATATAAGAACTCAAATCTATCAATCTGCCTGGCCTTTTCCCAACTATGTTAGGGTCGGCTTCCAGTCTAACTAGATTCAGCTGAATACTAGTATTTTACATATTATGAATAAAAATATAAGAAGTAAGAATCATAATTTGTATCTACCTACTGCTTAGAGATGAAAGAAAAACAATTTTATTTTACTAAGCGCCACAAAATTATGTTAACTGCGGCATTCAGAAAACGAAAGCAATTAGTGATTATTTCGTTCATTAGTAAGTTAAACATTTATAAACAAGATGTAACGCGTTTATTCTGTTACACGTTGTAGATTAAATTAAATTAGTTTTCTTATCCCATAGTTATATAGTATGTGTAATTATATTATGTAAATTAAGTAGCTTAACTTCAACTTGTTATATTTTAATAAATGTATCGTTGAATCTCAAAAGTTTTTTTTTATATAATACTTGCTGCTGCCCGCGATTTCGTCAGAGATCCAGGATGTAAAGTATCCTATGTCCATGTTTAGCCTGTGTCCAGGTCCCAGGGCCGCTATAACAACATATACTAAAAAACAGAATAAAATAAATATAGGCTCCCATACAACAAGAATGATTTTTTTTGCTCGTTTTTGCTTGTTTGATAACGGCAACAGGTAGACGTTTGAAATATTCACAGAATATTTAGTTATATATTCACTTTAAAAATAAATAATTAAATTAAAATAAAACTTTAACTAACGTAAATATTTAACCATACAACAAACGTGATTTTTTTGCCATTTTTATAGATAATGGTACGGAACCCTTCGTGCGCGAGTTCGACTAGCACTTGGCCCGTTTTTATTTTTTCTTTGCGTTGTTTACCGCAGATAAACGTATTTTCTTTCTTCCTTCCTTTATACAATATACTTTAATGGATATACAAGGTCAAATTAAATTAGCTAGCGAAACTCCGCCGAAGTGACGGGTGTCGTTGTCTAAACATAAAAATATAAAATATTTTTTTGTTGGGTCATCGACCGCAGTTAGTGTAGTCAGTTAAAATATCAGTTTATTTTTGTGTTCTTCACAGATGTGATGGGTATCGATTTTTAAACACCATAAAACAAAAAAAAATCTCAACTCATGCTTTAAGTGAAGACACTACCAGCGGTCGTTGACCCCCAAAGAAAACATCAATCTTTTTTATTTTGATTTTATCTTGTTTAGATATCGATACGGATCACGTCTGCAGAGAGTTTCGCTAGCTATTTTAATTTGACCCTGTATACTGTTTGTAGGAAGTACCCACTTTTCTTTCCTATGTCCTGATTACCACCTTCCTTTGTGTCCATCAGTTCTACCTACCTTCCTTTCTAACATCTTAAAACTATACAGGACCTTTTTTCGCTCGGTGGAGCGTTCACATCAGCGACAATACTTCTCATCGGAAATGGAAGACGCAGTGGCGAGTCTTACCTGAGTCACAGGTTCATTTCTCATGCGGAAAAAAGTTTGTAAAACCCATAGATATGTTGTATTGGATTATCTGCTTGTGAGGTTTGGGGTCTCGCGTAATGTTCCTGATAGAATGAATTATTAGTTTCATAATATGATTATTTTGTCGGTTGCTTGATAAAACTGTTTTCACAATGTAGGTAACACTGGCGTTACCAGAATTACCTGTGTTATCCATAGACTAATATAGTGTTATATAATATGTCGAGTCACGTGTGTCGGTGTGATAATAAATAGTGCATGTATTGCAAAGGTGTGGTCAAATTTAAGCACAAGATGTGACCATCAAACAGCAATTTTCTCCATGGGACCAACATCGCAATCGTGGAAAAAATATCAGCTATTTGACACAGCGATTCTCTCGATTGAGTGTTTTTGACAGATTTTTATGCAAAATGTGTCTTCGTTAGCCCGCAGCAGTCCTGCTGCTGGACATAGGCTTCTCCAATTGCACGCCATTCAGATCGATTGTCGGCAACTCTCGTCTAGCTGCTACCAGACACTGCGAAGATACAAAATATGATTTTAGGAATTTATAGTAGACCTATGCATAGTTAAAAAATGTTCGGGATGTTATTTTCCATTAAAAGTCTGTATTTTTTAAAATATAAAAGATAAGCAAACATTTTAAATAAAAGTTATGATTTTTTGTATTTTCAACCTCAAATTCAGCCTTAGCAGCAGATTAATTGCAGACATTCGTTGTAATATTAAAAAAATGTTCAAGATTTTATTTCCCATTACAAAATAGTACCTATTTATCTTTTTTTCTAACCGGCATTTTATTTTTTGTGTACGAAATGAATGATGTCTTTGACCACACCTCTCTGATACATGCTGTATGTCTATGTATGGTACTAGCTTCTACCCCCGAGTTTGTTCGCGAAATTTATTGTTTTATTTTAAAGGGCAATACTGTAGGGTTCCTATTAGTAAAAGAATCGGACTCGGATTAGTAGTTTCGATGATTACCCCCCTACATAGGTATAGACGCCAGCACATCAAGCTAGTACAATCTGTCAAATTTCTTTAAAATATTTTCAACTTTATCGTTAAAGCATAAGGTTCAAGGTACATTGGGAAAATTTCACAGTTTCGGGTAGCTTAACCTGCTGGCGTCTGTACAATTTTACCTCTTTATAATATTAGCAAAGCTATAGTCGATTGTAGATAGCAGTAAGTTATTAAATAAACAGGCGATTAATAAGAAACATGGGCACAACTTATTTATTTGACACGGGAGCTCCAGACTCCAGAGTAACTTAGCGCTCTTGTTCTGAACCTTTCAGATATCTCATAGCAATCTGTTTCAGATGTGCGCTTTAGTTTAAAATTAAAGGGGGCTAAGTTACAAAGCTCTTCAGGACAATTCAGGCTGAGCTTCACCCTCATGTCAACCGACAGATCTCAAGCTATCCGTAGTTCTAATTCAAAAATAATTTGAAATTTCCGAAAAAAAATCTTTTACCACAAACTTTTCAAATTAAAACTACTGCTTAAGGTTTTAGGATTGGAATTGCCTAAAATGTTCTGTAGACAATGGTAAAGCAACACAGTATAAACTATACCTACCTAGGTACCTAGTTAGCCAGTCATTGTATTGTCCACACGTTATCAATCGACACGATTCCATTGGAACACGTCCACTACAACAAAACCGAGCTTGTCGCGTGTCCGTATCACCACGTTCCCGTGTCGTGCTGGGGACGCGTGCCGGAAGCGTCCCGGATGGCGCCGGTCCACGGACACCTTGTTATAGGTGCCGCTAGGTGGCAGTGTGGGAGATGCGGATTTTATAGAACAACAATGGAGTCCCCTCCATTGACGTTATTGGTTTAAAAATCCGCATCGCAGGTAAGTAATGAATAAAGAGTGCCTTACACGTTCCAGAATCTGACTTCCACAAAATTAGTATGAATCAGATTGAATACCATTTGTTCTTTACATGATTTCGCTTCGAGTACATCATTCCGTATCCTTCCTCATTAATTTGCAACTCGTCTCGATCAGCAGCAGCACAGACTTATGAAATAGTTCACTCCGTTGTTAAAAACCATGGCCCCTCTCATTCTAATCATCACAGCAGCTAGAATAAGTATATCACCACCAATTCCGCTGTCAGTAGCACCTTGTCTCTATCCATGTTTGTCGGTAAATCGTGGTTATTGTTCACTGTCACGCTTCTGCGGGGTAGGTAGAAATGCAACGTTAACGTGGCCCGGTTTTATGTAGGTACTAAGTTAAAAAGCTACCACTTCTGAATGTTAATATTTTTGTGTTAGTTTTATTTAGTTGATTATCAACCTTATTAGTATATACAGGGTGGAAACTTTCAGCGGGGCAGTAAGGAGAAGTACCTTATTCGTTGCAGCTACGCGAAAATGGTCTTAGGAGACTATCTTTATCTTTTTGAGAAATTTTGATCTGCATTCACAGATTTTGAAAAAAATGTACAGTCAGCAGGAAAATAAGCAATTTTCACAAAAACTTTTTTTTATGCCAATCGATCCTCTTTCTTATAAGGATCAAAAACCTCTATTGGACCAATTGAGGTTTGAGTACTAGAAAAGTCATAAAACGCAAAAAACTTTTCCCATACATTTCGTAAGAAATGATACTCCAACTTAGTTTTTTATGATCGATAGATGGACCGCTACAACGAAGACTGGCCAAAAATAAATAAACTTCGTATTTTGAAATCGAATTCCGGCAATTTGCAAGGCAGTGGATACAAACATAATGATGGTCCTATAACGTGACCACCTCGCAGTCCTGATCTTCACGCCTCTACACTTTTTTATGTGGCGCTATTTAAAAATTGAACTTTATAAAAAGAAATACAACAGTGTTCAGGAACTCAAAGATTTACTTACCACGATTCTCTATGGAATTAATCCTAGCACATTATCAGCTGCTACCCAGTCTGTAGTAAAGAGAATAAACCTATGCCTACGTCAAAACGGCTACCATTCTGAACACCTCATAACTTAGAGCACAAAAGTAAAATTTCTAGGTGTTTCCAAATGTAAAGTTTCAAGTTTTAAGGTGAAATAATACCCAAAGTAGAAGTTATAGTTTTTTATTTGTTTTTCGATCAGTCTTTTTTTTGTAGCGGCTAGTTTATCGATGGTAAAAAATGTAAGTTGGTTGTCATTTCCTACGAAATGTATGGGAAAAGTTTTTTGCGATTTATGACTTTTCTAGTACTCAAACCTCAATTGGTCCAATAGAGGTTTTGATCCTTATAAGAAAGAGGATCGATTGGCATAAAAAAAAGTTTTTGTGAAAATTGCCCATTTTCCTGCTGACTGTACATTATTTTCAAAATCTGTGAATGGGGATCAAAATTCCATAAAAAATTATGGATAGTCTCTTAAAACCATTTTCGCGTAGCTGCAACGAATAAGGTACTTCCCCTTACTGCCCCGCTGAAAGTTTCCACCCTGTATAATTTACACGCAGAATATTTAGGTAAGTAGGTAAGTTACCAAACAGGTGAACTCATAGTCAGGAATGCCGCTGCCTTGCCTTACTGGCGTTCTGTCGTCTTTCACGCGCTGAAAACAGATAATACTTAGTCTAGTTAGTTTGTACCTAACAAAAACTGCATTTACTTAAAATCACTAAAAAGGCCTGAACCAGTAAACCAGGTACAGTGTAAGTAATAAAAGCCAACAGCGGCGCTTAATTAAGCCAGTTAACAGGTTTCCCTCAAACATCCACTAACAAGTAGGTCGGAGGTCGCGAGTAATCTGTCACGCTTCATTACTTTTCACGAGACGCCCGCCATTTTGGCAGATTAAAAAAGCGCCTGTTTTGTTTATGCTAGCAAAATAATAAGTTTTGTTCAGGTATAAATTGCGTTAGGTATTTAGTTATTTTCATAATATTCTTAATCCTTTTCTACATTATTTTTAAACTACCTATATTTTGTGTTTAATCTTATCAGAATCATAAAATTATAATTATGAATGTAGATCAAATACAACGTTAATTATTTTTCAATACACTTCCTCGATAACTGGTTCATATCGCACTACGATTAGGTTCTCAATGCAATGTATTTCACACGCGTGCGATTTTTATTTTCCAACACGTGTGCGGGAATAAAAATTGCGACAGATAACTTATACCTATACTTAGTCCAAATTGGTTCAATGCCTCTACTCTCGCGCCAGAGACGGTCCTCTGTATTCGGAGGTGATTTTTTTTAAAATCTCTGCAGAGATACGTCTTTACGGCGTTAATATTTTTGGAATATTTAAATAATGTTTATAAATAGAATACCACGATTATTACAATAAAAAAACGTTTATGAACAAATTAACATTTAGGCTTTTTATTTTTTATATTTTAACATTAGGCTGTTTATCAGCTTAATACATTTACCTCTCATTTAACATGCGAAGGTAAAGCGCGGAAAAAAAAAGAAAAATCATAGTTTCCTAATAATTCATGACAAAAATATTTTTCGTTATTTTATTTTATTTCTTCAAAATAGTATTGAAAAACGTCGTTTGATACACGTGGAACTAGACATTTGTTATTGCAGTTCTCGGCTCAAAAACAACATCGCCTACGGCGCGGGTGTTAATTCCGCCTCGAATGCAATAACAAACATTCTCCTCCACTTGTATCAAAATGTACTATTTAAGACATGATGAAATAATTACGCTAAAGTTGTTCTATGTAGGTATATAAGGTAGAATAAAAGGCTTTTAAAATTTTATTTATTTTATTAGAAGGTACCTATGTGGTTAACGAAGTAAAGTTATACTTCCGAACATTGGCATCTTCGTTCATAGGCTGCTGATAGAATAGAATATTTATTTATTTGCTCAGAATGTAGGTATTTATAATAAGGTAGTTACAATAATATTTGGCAGAAAGACTATTGGGCATTAGCACATACAAAGGATGAGAGTTAGTCTATTGTATTTTCGACATTTTGCTGACTCGCCATCGCGCCCATTTTGATAATTTTGATAGAACAAAACTAATAACAGCCTAAATTTTTGCGCGGTTTGCACGTATTCCTTATTGAGAGTCAAGCATCCTTGTCATAACAATATATTGCGATATTTACGGTGGCCCTCCCTTGTTATGGCATTTTAACGGCATACGGTAGATTTATTATAGGTGGGCGATATTTTCCAGAACATTATTTACCAAAATGTTGTGTTTACTCCCTGTAGCCGAAATATGACGATAAAGCTGCAGCTCAAAAATACTGTTAAGGATCGAATTTGACCCTTGTGCGACGTTTAAATTACCTATTCAGGTTTAATCACAGCAGTAATTCTTGCCAATGAAGATCAGTAGGTGGAGTTGTTGGGACCTCCATGCGTGCTGATGGTGACCACCGGGATGGCTTTAGTGAGGTCTGACCCCTCACGCCCCGGTCTTGGCGTGCGGGGTTCTACATAAGGATAATCAATCAGCCTGTAATGTTCATACTGCCTCTTAGTGAGAGGGAGTGGGCCATAATCCACCACCCGGGCCCAATGCGGGTTGGCGGATGTCAGATGTCTTCGAATTTTTGGTTCTAGGACATGCCGCTTTACCTTGCCTTCACCGTTTTGAGAGCAGTGGTGATGAAATAACAAAATAAAGTGCCTGCTGTTCGAACCCACGACCTACAAGCTACAACTCGTAAATCGCGGCTGTTAACACTGGGCCACCACTGCTAATGGGGTTCAGACTCACAAAACCCGCAGGCCGGATGACTTTTGAAGGTTTAATCATCATCATCCACAGCCCGACTTCACCCACTGCTCATAGGCTTCTCTTTTATTGTGCCGACCTCGCCGCTTTTGATGGTTTATCCGCAGAAAAAAAATTGGTGTAGTTATTGGGAACTGAGTACCTCTACCTACCTATAATTATCATGAACAAACTAAACTATACCTACAGCTTTTACTAAAATATGAAGTCTTCATGATCTTCATCTCTTCATAAACACTTTCACAAAATAAACATACTTATTACATTATCTTTCACCATCTTTTCATAGCGATTTAATGTCCAAACTTCGGCGAGGGCTGATTGAGCCATAATTCACAAATTTCGCACTCGACGGCGCGGAAGAGATTAGACATTAAACTAACAGGGTCGGACGTCGTGTCCTAAGGGGGATAATTAAATTCGATGGCCTTGAGTTTAGGTAAAGAGCTGTTCCTAATGAGATTATGTAGCTTTCTACGTAGGTAGGTAATGGTAAGCACCATTTCGTCGCTGGTACTGGCTGGTAGTGTTCCCATGTTCCCAGAATTGTGTTGTTAGCTAAGTTATAATGAGTTTTAGGCCTTTCAAAGTTGCATGTCAGCTTAAAACATAGTTTAAAACTTTAAATTTGCTACATAGACCATTCTGCCAATGTCTAAAGTGTGTTGGAAAAGCAAGTACTTAAACATGACAAAAAAATATTTAAAAAAAAGTACAAAGGTGCTCGATATGCGGATTAGAATGATGATGGAAACTTTTGGAATAGACAATTGACATTTCGAATGCTAGTAAGTCTCTACACTTCTGCATACCCCAATAGCTTGAAGGTCTCCCTATCAGCTGATATCGTGTCTGCGAAATATTCCCCTCACGTCCCCTCATTTTGCAGCACGCATGCGCGACGCCGCTGCCCGAATTCCGCGGTTCGCCAGTCAGCTGTCATCCGCCGGGGTGGTCCAAACGCGACAATATTACTAAATAAATCGACATTTATAACATAAAAAGAGGTTATCATTTAGAAAAAATATAATTTGGGCTATATTTATTATCTGTGGACGTATTTTTGACGGTTAAACGCGGTTTTGCTAAGTGATATTATTGATAAAAGGTTTGCTAATCAGTGTTCGCGATTCAGCGGAGTGCTAGACAAAAAACAATCTAGGTTTTGCGCTGTGATTTTTAGGTTTTCTCTTTGTTGGAGGTGAGTTTTGATGTTTTAATTTTTCAGCTTGGCTGTATGGAATGGTATAATCTGATTTGAAAGGCTTTCGAACGAATTAAAAACAAAACATTGTTGTTCTGTGAGCAAAGATGTTGTTTTTGTTTATTACTTACTTTGTTTTTTTTCCTATGTATTTATGATATTCAAACTACTTTCAAAAGGTAGGGAAGTACTATTTTGTAACGCCCCTTATTAATTTCGTAAACATCTATGGGTTATGCACACCGGTAACCGAAAACTGCATGAATGTCTGCAATGCACCGTGTTTACGTGTCTATTTAATATCGAGGAATCCTATACCTACATTGTTATATACCTACCTATTAGGTATTTGGGGTATTCGCTTGGCTTTGGCATACACCGGAAGACTTAACAGTGAGTGAGATTGCACCTATGAATCGAATAAAAATTTATTAGGTTCATGTAGGTACCATCCATTAAGGTCAATTAATCAAATCAAATAAAATCGTTAGAATTCGCAAAACTTCGCACCTCGTCTAACAAAAATCAAATAAAACTTGACGTCCAAACAGAAACAGAAAAAGTGGTAGATTTTATTCTCTGGTCGGCCCCAGAGGCCATTATTTACATTTTTTGTTAAACTTTTAAAACGACCTGCACCTGAGATGGCACGTTCCTGTCTGGGATGAGATTTTTGGGGTTCCTTGGGTAAAAAATGTCCCCTAGGTACAGCATACAATCCTTCGTCCCCAGTTCGACAAAAAGTGGACCTAATATAAGTACACCAATCTATACGTAATGTCATGAAAAATGAAAATGACTGAATTATTCAGCCAAAGACTTTGCTTAAAACCGCTTCTAAAAGTTAAGGTCAGTAGGTAGATATTATGTGAACGGTAGCTGTTGGGCAAAGTTTGCGAATCAGGTTCAACGATTGCTTTACGCCAAAGATACCTACTACTTTTAGCTATAAATTACCTACTGTTGATGTGCGATTCATCATCATCATTCTCCTGCCTCCTGCAAATAAATTTATTTGAGTCTATTGGATATGCAATTATCCTACATAATATGTTGTTCGCTTCTGAAGTAAATAAATAAATTAGCCTGTGTTGTCCCACTGCTGGGTAACGACTTGTAAAAAACACATTTTGGGGATATAGGTGCCTACCACCAGGGCACCAGCCTATATCGAGCCACCGTATAAACCATATATATACTTATTTTTCTTATATCTATGCTATAAACTCACAGTCAGTTCATTATTTTGAACGTCAGATTAGTTCTTATTTGCGTGTTTCTACGAGAAGTTTTTGATGGGGTAGCGTGTAGAACGGTAGGTAGGTAGGCTATATTACTTATTCACATGCTTTGATTCCACGAATACAATCGATTGTTTTGGCCTTTTGTTGGTCTTGTTTTCAGTATTATTATTACTACCGTCGATTGAATAGCTTCAGGTCCGAGGCTGTTGATGAAAAGTTTTCCAGGTTAATTTATCAAACGAGTTTGGGATTATCTAAATTACGTTCGACTATATTCCGGCCACCGAACGAACGCGTTCATGAAAAGTTTCAGTTGGACACGATTAGGAACTAATAAAGTTTAAATTCGTAAAACACGTTGTCTTTTGTACTCAGCTGACAGGTATCATAGGAACGCATTCACTCATCTAGCCGACGCTTAACTATAGGACTTGGAGTTTAACTTCGTATTATTGTGCACGGTAGGGACTGCTGTCCAAGGATCTTTTAGCGCGTGGCTAAAATCGGAACTAATGCTGTTTTTTCAATACATTTCTCAAAAGAATTGCACAAATCTTTACCAACAGCGCCACCCTGTCAACGTCATTCGATCGCCAAAAGATCCTTGTTTATACAAGGATTTTTATCATAAATCATGATGACTTCTTATTTTACTAACGCATAAATATCGTAGATTCAGTATTGAATTAGTACAAGCATCCCAGAGCTGCAGAGGTATGTATGGTGGTATGGTAGGGTTGGTGTTAAGGCATAGGGTTGGATGAACCTGAAATTGCTGGTGACAAAAGATTATCGGCAAAAACACCATGTTTTAGTTTTAGGGTAGTACCTACTACCTCAGACCAAATAAAAAACCAAGGCATAGCGATGCGAACGATACAATGCACCATGCCAAAACTACACCTGGCTCTGTGCATACACACTCACACGCACACATTCACATACCATTTACAACCAAACTACACCTCATCGGAACGTTAACACAAATGTTTACGAAACCGGCCTCACGTCACAGTTGACAGCGCTATATCTGGGTTTTTTATTTGGTCTGAGCCTGCAAATCCGCCTAAAAATCCAAAAAGTTGTAAGGGAAAAGCTGCAGTATTAAATATCTCTCAACCTTGTCACAACAAAATTTCTTTAAACGGAACCATTGACCCAAACCGCTCATCGCTCCTGAGATTAAAGCAGGTAGTTCCAGACCCTTGCATCTTTAACCTTTGCTGTCATTGTTCGGCCGTGGCGGTATGGAACCCATTATAACACCATCCAATTCACAACACCATGTAGGTAGCTATTCATGGTATCTTCAATTTATTCATGGGTTTGTAATGGAAGACTGTTCGTGGAAGGTTTGGAGAACAATTGATTATGTAGTAGTTAAAATTCAATATGGTGGATACAAGAATAAAGATAAAATAGATCAACCATTTTTCAGATTATCTAAAGTACATACATCTTTTATGGGGTACTGTGTTAAATGTTACAACAAAATACCTTGTGATATATTGAAATTAAATGAGAGAAAATTTAAAACACATATTAAAAGTACACTTTGTAAACAAGCATATTACAAGTTAGAGGATTATATCCAGGACAGGAATGCTTGGAAACGTGCTGGTCCAGCTCCATAGGACAATCTAGAGTCTAGACAAAATCAAACTGATTGCTATTTTTATGGTAAAATCTGTTATTTTTATGATATTGATTTTACATTCTGTGATAACCTATACTCACACACTGACTTATTTTTTTACTTTTTCTAGAAAAACATACTTTTATGATGTTTGTAAATATGTGAACACCATGTATCTATCTAATAATTAAGTTATTTTTCATTGCTTAGTTTTTAATTCGTTTTACCTATTATGGTATAGTAATTTTATTCTAGGTGCATCGTCTTCACATATAATCATATAATTAATGTAATCAAACAAAATATTGTAAAACATTTTTAAAAGAGTACCGGTGGAGTTTCTTGCCCATTCTTCTCCATACGAAGCTACCTTTTGGAAGGGGCAACTAGAATCAATTCTATTTTTTTTTGTAAATTTTGAATTTCAAAAGTGCCTCTTATGTGCCTATTTGAAATAAATGGTTTGACTTTGACTTTGACTTTGAAGATCGATTTCGATTGGGATTTTGATGTGTCGCCGTGATTTCTGGGGTTGAATTGGTAATTCAAGTTCGGTAGACGATTTGGTTAACGCATATATTATGGTTATTTTGAAGGTACCTAACGACCTACCTGTACATAATGATAGACCAGATATAGCCTAGCCATTCATCATTTCAGCCAAAAGACGTCCACTGCTGGACTTAGCCCGCCCTTTAAGCGGGGAGTATTTGCCATAATCACCACGCTTGGCACGCGGGTTTGGCGATCGCAGTATGGTGTTAAAATGCATAGAGAACGCTGCTGCCCATTCTCTAGTAAGTCCCTTAGTCGCCTTTTACGACACCCACGAGAAGAAATGGGGTAGTGCTGTTCTTTATGTCTGGTACCACACGGAGCCTAGCCATTACTTATCTAAATCTACATTATTACCTACTAACTTCTTCTTTTCTCTTATCGGCACAAAATAATCGAACTAAGTATTTGAGAACGTGGCTAATAGCAGTCAGCAAGTTGATCGTGAGTTCGACTGCTTTGGCTACGATTAAGTTTTGCAAGACATTAATTTATTTTAATTCCTACCCTATGTTGTAAAGGAAAAGGCACCCCTTCAAACAAAATCAAACTGTCCCACAATATAATCCTGGCTTTAATTCCGCCATCACAATTCACTGCATAAGCCATCTTAATCTCATAAAAGCTATAATTCAGCCTTATGTATAGTCTAGGGGCAATTATCCTAACGCCATGATTTGGGGTGACTATCGATTTTCATAATAAGGCCTTATTTATGTGGATAGCGACCTTTTACTATTTTATTGGTGGAATATTAGGTCGAATTAAGGTCATTAGATTTTAGTTTAGATCTCTAAACTATACGTATTTAAGGAAGGTAATGTTTTCTTTAAGATATCGCTTTTAACCATAATGCCGCCCATTGTACGGCCCAGCCTTTTCCCAACTATTTGGGGTCGGCTTCCTGTCTAACCGGATGCAGCTGAATATAATATTATAATATATTAATATTATTAATATTTTACATGGAGCGACTGCCTATCTGACCACCTCCACAACCCAGTTACTGGGTAACACGATACCCCTTGGTATTAAGACTGGTTGTCAGACTTTCGGGCTTCTGAAACCCGTAACAACTGTCATAGATCTACAAATAACAGCCGGGACCAACGGCTTAAAGTGCTTTCGGAGGCCACGGCACGGTATCAGTAATTTGTATGGTGTACTTATTAAATAGTAGATATTCTATTACAATCTAGTGATTTTTGGGACTGCCAGGAGCAAAATCAAATAATTTACAAACATTAAATTGCCTTGTCATTGTAAGTTTTGACAGATTTTGTATGGCAAATCTGTCAAAAACTAAAGATGGAAAGACCTGGGATGTTGTTACCGCCATCTTTAGGCACCTCCAACACTAAGGTCAAAGCTAGGTGCTTCGTAACGTGATGAACAAATGCTTATAAAATGCCCATTTTCACTAGCACTAACACTAACCGACGCCGACGTTACGCGTTGTTGAATTTGTAACTTTCGGTGCTGAGCCGAGCGTTGAAAATCCAACAGCGCGCTTTTATTTAAAGCAGTCATGCAGTGTCGCCTAGTTTTAGTGAAAACGAACAAGTTTTACTTTGATGATTGATGATGAACGATGATGAACGTCATCACATATTTTATATTCATTGTCGAAATGGAAGACCTCTTGTCAAAGTGGCGCCAACTGGTGGCGTGAATTTTCATGAAAACCATCATTGCTCAATGTGGCTTTTTTTAGATCCGCGAATCTCAAAAACCTCGCACGACAATTTTTAAGAGTTAAAAATTTAAATTACAAAAAGTGTTTTGCGACCTTGCCAGGATTCGAACCTGGAATCTTCTGATCCGTAGTCAGACGCGTTATCCGTTGCGCCACAAGGCCAGATGAATGTGTGTCCGAAATAATCGATCCTATCCTTAAGATAACCGAGTAATATTGTTTTTTTTGTTGGCTGTGTGAAGTCATCCGGTTATCTGTGTTACAGATAAAATTAGACTTCATTATCATGATTCATGATTAATTCATTATTTTAATGTAGTATCTATGTTCTGTGATATAAATAATGTAGAACTATGACAATATTAATAAAGATAATATGTATTTATAAGTGTGTTAATTTATTTATGGTGTTTTTTTTAATCGATATAAATAATTATCTTATGCCATTTTTATTAATTCGATATTACATTGACGTGAATTCTATGTAATCCGTAATTAACTAAAGTACCTAAACATGAAAGGAATTCCAAATTAAAAACAAAAAAACTTTAAAATCCTACATTATATTTCGACTATTTTAGAACTCACAGTAGCTGTCAAAAAAATATTTACTTTTTAAAACTCGACGTCAAACGAAGGTAATTATATCGTCGCGACGTTTTTGACATCGATCGCGTTACGGCGGGCGGCTCTCTAGGGCGGGCGGCACACGCAACCGTCTAGGACAGATATACTTACCAAGCAAAGTTTTAATAACTTTTATTTTCATATTCCTACTAAGTTCAAATAGAGTTTATTTTAATTGATATAAGATAAACTTTAAAAAAATTACAGATTATGTATTTTTTTGTAGAACAATTGAATAGTTGACTAAATTATAATAAAATTGTCTTTTAATAAATATGCTAAATTAAGTCCCACTATCATTCTTTTACTTCCAGTAACCATTTTTATTCTGATGGGTCATCGTTGGTAGGTACGGTCAGGGGTTTTAATTTAGTACACAGCGTTATTTTCTGTGTTATATTACCATTTCCTACAACTGTCAATTAATGACGCTACAAATTAAGTTTTTTTTATAACAGGCTTTTATCCACAGTGCAGTGGCATGCCAGCCTCATCAATATAAGTTGGTAGTCAATTTGATAAACATTTCATTTCCCTGACTTTTGCAATAATTACTTAACATCGTACCTACATATTTTTTCCTCATTAACAAAGAATTGGACTGTTTACAAAACGGCATGAAAGAATTTCTACTGCAATTGCATTATAATACGACCTCACTCGTATTAAGCAGCAAAAGTTATTTTGCGGCGAACAATGCATTAGTATTCTACTGCATTGATTGTATTGCTACGGCGGGCGGCGTACTTGGGGTGGTAGACACGCGACCGTCTGCGGCTGAGAGAAACACTTGAAATAAGTGTTGTCGCTCTGCGTGTGTTTGTTGAATACTTTCGCTATTCAGTGGGGTTAGAATTTAGCAACTTTCATAAATTTTTGTCATTAGGAATCAGAATTTATGGTACCGAAGTATGTAAGACCGACACTGCCCGTCAGTTCTTCTACCAACCTTTTTAATTATACATTTTTGGTCCCCGTCAGCTCCGGATAAGGTTTTCTCTAGCTCTTACCGCCACCAATTGGATCCTTTACAATGACCAGTCATGATATATATATTTTTTATTTCATTGTCTTCCATTCTTGCTCGCTTTTAGCGATAAAACGCCCATCGTGTCACCCTTTACATTTATATCTGTAATAGTCATCACGCCTCCGGTTCCTAGCCCTCGGCGGCGACGACAGATTTGATACAACAACTAGGGTTTTTCTTATAATTGGCAACGCTTATTCAGATATAACTAATGTTACGTCTAGCTGAAGCTTTTTACCTCTCGTATAACGTAATTTTTGGCATTAGTTAAAGCTCTCCTCCATTGGGGTTTTCCCTCGGGATAAAAAATGTCTGGTATCGTTTTCAATGAATCGATTCTGCACATATTGTGTCTGGTACTAGATGCGACTGTCTGCGGCTGTGGAGAGCTGCTCGAACGCACTGTGGGGGTTAGTTGGTCTGTGTTTGTACTTTATAGACACTTTTACTTGTAGAATTTTTATTTATAGTTTTATTTCTAATTGTTTATTTGTAGTTGGTTTCACTGTTATATATAGTGTATTCTTTTAATTTGCTTCGGACTGCGTGAAAGATTATATGGCAAGAGTGTCAGTACCGAGATGACGACAACTAGAGAAGTATGGAACAAAAAGTCATGTTGCACCGACTCCAAGTAAATTGGGATAAGTTTAAGAGTTATGATATAAACAAGCAGATTTTTTTGCAATATTCTTCTTTTTACCTAGGTGCCCGTATATTTATGCAAAGTTTGTTAAAGTAGGTACTCGTATTGAGGCCACTTGGTTAAAATTTAAGCAAGGAGCAGTGGATAAAACCAATTAAAAAGTGATTATATTAATGTGCCTGTATAAGTAGTACCTGTATGTCTGCCAACCAATGAATGGATTTCACGTTACCCTTAAGTAAAAACTTATAGTTTGTTTTCATGAGTCAACCTGCGTAGTCAGCGAGGGCGGGTTCCACACGCAAACGTCGTCTGCAGCACTGACTCACTATGAACGTCTGAGTGTCGCTTGAAAGTCTAGTGTTGTATGTTCACGACTGCCGCTTAAAGCCGGGTCTACACGTGCTAGTAACTTGCAGAATGGCATGCAAGTAGGTTGCCAAAACGAATCATCATGCATCAATGACGTCAAGAAGCAAATTTTCGTACTTAAAAAAAAACGTTAATTTCAGGTCGCAAATGTACGTAACTTCAGGTGTTTTTGACAGATTGAGACTTAGATTAAAATGTAAACGTTCTTCAAAATACGGGAATTGACCCTTAGAAGTTGTTATAATAAAAAAGCATGGAATTTTGTCTGTTTGGTCATTACTGCCTGTTTAACAGTATAAGGTAGGGCAGTTTCGTACTACCTCGGACTTGCATGCCATTGTGCATGTGTATTACCGGCTTTAGAGGGTGAACAGTGCTATGATCACTCCCCCTTAAGGAACATGTTGTAAAGTAGTGTTATGTAAAGTAGTGTTATGGGATGTTTGGCTAACATATGGAGTTAATTTAGCAAATTGTATAAAAGCGATTGAATATATTATTGTGAGTAGAAAGATAAACGACTTGTTCGAGCGAAGAAATACTTCGCACAGCTGTAAAATTTCTTATGTATAGTATAGTCAGTCGAGTTTAATGTAATCCGAAGAGCACTTAGGCCAAAATTAATGTGATTTTACCCTGGCCTTTAAAAGCGAACCTGCAGATTTAATTTGTGACAATTTGTGAAAATTTAGTACGTTAAAAAAAACTGTTGAACTTAGAATTTCTGAACAAAATTATCTTAGAAGAAAAAAATAAAAACTGGAGTAATTAAAAATTAGTCCTTAAAAATGGTATTATAGAAAATGAGCCTAATTAGCACAGTTCCTTGTTATTATAGATAAGCACACAGTCACATCCTATGATAACCATAGTTCACTATTACAATAAATATGACCATTTTATTACACTGACAGCTAGGACATGTGAGATAACTCCAGGGAATTAATAATTCGACAATTCACGGTGAGAATTTTACAGCTAGTGAGGCTGTGATGTCAAACTAGAATATTCCTGACCTCTTCAGCTCTCTAAATGTGCGATAGAATATTGATTAGGTTCAAATATTTATGAATCCAAGGCCGTTCGATCAAGCCTTTCAGCTTTCAGATTAAATATGCATGTACGAGTAGTTCGAAGATAGTTTCAGAAGCTGAAACGTGGTATAATGGCTGCTCAAGACGTAATGTTAAAGAATTGTTGTCTTTAAAAAAAATTACCTCTATGTGCATGATTTTGTACCGATACTCAGTCTACTCTGAGGAGCTTGTGGCTAAATAATAACTGCTGCCCGGGTCGATCGATCAGGTTAAGCTACGCTTACCGCGGTTGGTCCGTGGATGGGTGACCTTCTGTTCATACCAAGATTCCTCCGTGCCTCGGAAAGCACGTTAAGCCGTTGGTCCCGGCTGTCATTTGTACATCTTTGACAGTTGTTACGGGTCGTCAGAAGCCCAAAAGTCAGACAACCAGTCTTTCCAAGGGATATCGTGTTACCCAGTAACTGGGTTGTGGTGGTCAGATAGGCAGTCGCTCCATGTAAAACACTGGTATTGAGCTGCATCCGGTTAGACTGGAAGCCGACGCCAACATAGTTGGGAAAAGGCTAGGCAGATGATGACTCAGTCTACCCTGCTGAACATTAATGTCAAAGAAGAGTTTGAATAATCACCAAAGGTTCATAAAATCAATGTGCTTGTGAAAGGGATCACCAATCGGCAATACTTGGGTAGTTATTAGATTAATACTCTCATGATCACACTCTACTTTATGAATACTAATATGATCCTACTTCAAATCCTTTTGATAGGTATAAACCTAAGGCATGTATTTACACGGCGACAAATTTATCTGAATTTGGGATTAAAAAATAATAAGCCGGTAGCAAAAATACTAGGTAGGCAGCTACAGCGAAAGTAGCAGCTTAATAATTAGATGTTAGCTTTCTTTAAATTTCATATTGTCTTTGTCATATTTACGCTGCAACTAAGCTTTGTATTCCCGCTTCCCAACACGGCTTCGTTAAATCACGTTCAGTCAATACCAACCTTCTCGAGCTTACCAACTATGTTGTTACTGGTATGAACGACGGCGCCCAAGTGGACGTAATATACACAGATTTCGAAAAAGCGTTTGACCGGGTAGATTTCTGCATTCTGATCGAAAAACTGAAAGTCGTAGGTATTAAGGGAAACTTGCTAAGGTGGATAGACTCTTACTTGGAACTTGCTAAGGTGGATAGACTCTTACTTGAGAAACCGACGGCAAGCTGTAGTTATCGGTAGTTACCGATCTGACTACTTTATAATATTTATTTATTTGACATAACACAGTGTTTCCTTCACTCTGAACATCTTCTGTATGCCGATGACAAAAATATATTTATGAAAATAAATAACCCCAGTGACTGCCAATTGATCCAATCAGACTTAGATAGACTTAGAAATTTTTATAATTTAAAAAATATAAATGTAAATACTAAGAAATGCTAAATACCTATATAACTTTCTCCTAAAAACGCAAGTATATTAATTACAATTACCGTATCAGTAATGACATTATAAAGCGAGCATCACAGGTTAGGGATTTGGGTGTGATGCTGGACCAAAAATTTACGTTCGAGGCTCCCATTGATCACATCACCAGTAAAGCCTACAAATCCCTCGGTTTCGTGACGCGTAAAGGCTCGTACAGACTCGGGCGATATCGCGGGCGCGACAGGCATCGACAAAGAAATTGTGCTACTAGTGTCGCGTCGCGCCCGCGATATCGCACTAGTCTTTACGAGCCATAACAGTCAACTGTTCAAGAACCCAGTATGCTTAAAAACTTTATATAACTGTTATGTAAGGAGCTTACTGGAATCCGCAAGTGTTATCTGGCGACCGTTTTTATAAGAAATACATTGATAAAATTGAATCAATCCAACGCAAATTTATGAAATACCTAAATTACAAAACTAAAACTGTTATCCCAAATTATCTGGTCTCCTGTCAATACCACATAATTATTTAATACTCTGGAAGAGCGACGACAGTTAACTGATATGATGTTATTGTACGACATACTTAACAATAAATTTGACAGTTCACAACTGCTCAGCAGAATAAACTTTAACGTCCCACTCACACGTACCAGACATACTACTTTATTATCAGTACCATCGTCCTCCACTAATTACCTCAAGATGCCACCATTCTTGCGTCTACCTGCATTATATAATGATAAATTCTCAACATTGGACCCCTTCAATACCACACGGAACAGATTTAAAAAAGAGATTATTCAAATCCTCCGTCAAACCCCGGAAAATCAGCAAACTTAGTACCTAGTGCCAGTTTTTAGTCATACTTACAAAGACATACACACATCATCACACGCTTTCAGCACCTGCACCACACAGATACACGCACTCATATACCTACTTTAAATACTTATAATAATGTCACTCTCTGTATTTCTTATTTTTTGTGTACTTCGTAATTGGCGTAATGTTTCGAATATTATAAACGTTAAATTTACATGTCAGCTGTGAAGCTACCTTATATTAAATAAATAAATTTAAACTGGCATCGTTTTTTTTTTAATCGTTACCCGCCACACTAGGAATTTCTCCTGTATCGTGGGTGCGTTTACAAACATTTAAACTCACAAACACAAAGAGCCAGACCTGGAACAACTACTAGGTCATACAAATATTTGTTCCGTGCGGGAATCGAACCCGCGACACGCAGCGCAGCAGTCAATCGCTTAACCACTGCCAACCGTGCCGTAAAAGTCGTTTTTGTTTTGGTAACTGAATTTACCAACAATAGAGGGCATCTGGTCTACTTTAATGGTCACTGTTCTAACCTAACCTAACCCATATGATTTAATAACACTAGATGACTTAGCAGCAATTCAAAAATAATATTTAATCTTTGCCAATTTATTTTTTTAGTAGCAAATAGTTAGTCGCCCTTTAAGTTGTTAGTCGCCAGGAAAATAATAGCTGAAACTTATTAGGTAGTAGTCACGGGTGGAAAACTAAGCCTTTTTTACCAAGAACCACATGTTATTTAACAAATATTACACCATGTACGTGAAGTTACTGTAACTCTCTGTGGACCTAACAAACGAGATTTCCACAATCTAACTAATCTCGTAGCTTCGTTAGCATCTCTGTCAGTCCTAACGAATTCAAATTCATTTAGAGTCGTGCTCATTTAATTAGAACAAAAAGAATCAGCAGACAGTTCTGTGAAGCTTGCGAATGGGATTAGTTATTTTTATTCCATTTATGTGCTACAGTGAAACTTGGGTTTGTTGGAAATTTAATGTTACTGGTTGTTCACGGTAAAATTAGTGGCTTTAAGAACCTTTATGTTTTTGTAATATATGTGTTATTGGAGAGATATGAGCAAGCAACTATATATTATTCTTTACTATAAGTAGGAAATTGCTTAACATCACGAAGGCGTGAATAAATACTGATACTTATTCCCCGAAGAGATACAGAGAAGTATAGTACAACTTTGTGTTTTTAGTCCTATATAATTGGGAGGCACCCTACAACGGACACACATTTAGACATCGGACTGTTACTGAGGAATTTGCAATGGAAAATACTCGAATAACACTTTTTCCAACTTGAGGATATTATCCTCATTCCTGGACCCCAGGCGTAGCAGTCGTGTTTCCGAGTACAAGACGAAAGTTCAAAAGATCAAAGACCGATAAGTTTCTTGAATAGCAACGAATTTCCTCCATTTCATCACTTTGAACTTTGATAATTCATTTTCATGATAACTTTTATTACTTTCTTGATAACTTTTTTATCGAAAACACTGACTCGGCTCTTCTTTATCGATAATATATTTAAATGAGTTCCATTTAGATGTATAGAATTCAATTCCGTCGGAAAATCCATTTAAAAAAGTGAAGTTTGTTGGTGAAAATGTTCATTTAAGTTAAGCATTCCAATTTCTGATTCACACTTGTCTATGTCCTCCCTCGGAAATGCCAAGTTGTCGTCAATATTACACACAAATATGAAGTATGAAGATGTTCAATCTTATAAGAACGATTCAAAAGTTGAGCTCCAGATATATTTTACGAAGAATGGGAATATGAAATTGATATCACCCAGCGGGTAGTAACTATTATCTAATCTGTGCCAGCGGTGCTGAAAAATCTTTATAAAGTATACGTTCTTGCCTTATTTTATGGTCAATTCTAAGTTACCAAATAAGGCATAAATAAAGTGTAGGTCTTTAGTTCGGGGTGTGTGTAAAAGATTACATGGGTGGTTAAAGTACACGGTTCTGTTGTTCTACATTTATGAAAATATTTTAGTTACTATCTACCTAGGCAATCCACTAAAGGAAACTAGTAATCAAGTTTAATAATAATGCTTTTACTAATATTTGTGGAATCATCGATACCTATATACGACGAAGAAGAAAATAGTTTCACATCAATTTATCAATAGTAGTGGTCAAATTCACTGCTTAATCGTACACTTCAGGCTTCAGCCATCGGCTTTACGTAACTGTCTCATTCAATCTCTGTACCAATCTGTTACGAATAGTGTTTCATCCGGCGGCTATGCTTAGTACAAACTGTACCTACACAAGTACGAATTGTACACAAGTTCCTACAACAGTACTGCAGTACAACAGTGCAAGTTAAGCACATTAATGCATGCATACGCGCATTTCCGCTGCGCCCAGCCCGCTTGATTGACTAGTGTTGTGCCTTGGCGTGACGATAGTTTTGTCGACATAGATTTTAGACGGTCAAAGGAACATGTGAAGTTTGTGGTAGAATCCTTTTTTGCCTCTCCTCTTTTATGATTTTACTCCAGCAATCCTCTGTATCCAACGACCTTAAAAAGGTGGCTGGGACAGACTGGATGCGGAAGGCGGAGGACAGGGTGTTGTGGTGGAGAGGCATATGTCCAGCAGTGGACTGCTATAAGCTGAGTTGATATAATCCTCTATATCATTGTCCACTTTAGTGTGGTGCAAAATTATTATTTAATTCATGGTACATTTTACCAGTCAGCTCCACTGCTTTTAAGGGCAGCCAATGAGCTCGTGAGCTTATCTGAGGATCGAATGGTTGGTAGGTAGGTTGTTACAATATCACCATCATCTGCCTAGCCTTTTCCCAAGTGTGTTGGACCAGTATTTTGGAGCGACTGCCTATCTGACCTCCACAACCCAGTCACTAGTTAACAGGATACCCCTTGGTACGACTGGTTGACAGACTTTCAAGCTAAGTATAATTCTACGATTATCGATATGAGTACATGACAGTGTCCCAACCCAATCGGAAGCAGTGTATTCATCTCAATGGGCGCCGGGTCAACTGAGCTCAAGTGTACAACAGTGTGGTACAGCAGACGAGGGATGCAGGCGATTCCCTTATTAACTTATGTTATTGTTTGGATTTGATTTGTTAAATAAATAGGGGCGATGTTGAATGAGAGTTGATTGATTTTAATTTGTTAAGAGTAAGTGAGGTTTGGTCAAACTGTACAACAATAATTCAATAGTCTCGTAATGTGCCTTTGGCGCAACTTTTAGTATATAACACTTTAGATATGAATGAATGAAATGCCTCTAAGTTAGAGATTGGTTAGAAAAATACTGTATCTATAGTTTCTACTGAAATTAAAATCTTTTGAAAGAACTCAACATTTTCATTTTCATTGAATTAGTCTTTGAGGAAGTTTTATGGACGTTAGGACGTATTACAAAATGTATGTTTGGTCACAGTTCATTCATCCATGGTGGGGATGCGGGCTATTCAAAAATTAAGCTGTTAGCTGAACGAATAGGGGGAGATCTATGGGGTTATATTTAATTGTTAATTAACTTTCAAGTGTTTTATAGTGGGGTCATTAATATGGAGTGTTGCAGCTGTACTTGCAGTACCTACCTACTACAATGTGTTTTGTATAAAGAATTATAATTATATAAGTCGTGGGATATTTTAGTGGTGCAAACAGTTAAATACATCTCAATAAGTATCTAAGTAGCTTTCACATAACATCACGCCTGTATTCCCCGAAGGTTTAGGCAGAAGTGTACATCTATAGAAGGTACACCCACATTTCGCCAGTTATGTTTCAAGCCATACGTTACATAATTTTCCTACAGCATTATCAGTACTCATATTTTCTTTTAAACCAATTTCATTTCCTTCATAATCTACGTTCTAGAAAAAGCTGCAGAAAGAAAAAAAAAGCCAGGGTTACAGTAGTCGCATATGACGTGTAACATCTGACGTCTCACCTTGGTAATAAGCAACTGAGCAGCGACAGAAATTAACCTCAAAATTTTAAAAAGCTAAAAACTGAAATATTTAAGTATTCGAATAATTATTCTGGTCAAAATTCGACCCCTACTACTTACAATCTATATTATTATAGTACTTCTAATTCCATGCTATTATAAAGTACTTATTAATTCCATGTTGTTAAAAAGTACATGCTCAAGCTGTCACTTCCAGTTACACACTTCCGTTCCCTCCCACAGAGAGCGAGAGGGAAGATGTTACACATCAAAACGAATGTCTCTGCAGGATTACTATTTCAATTACATATTAATGTATGAACGCTACCTACGCAAGCAAAAAAAATCCATTTTCCTTCGCAACTTGAAACTAAAACAAAACTGTAATATACTAAAGTAAAATACGGCTAAATTAAAAAGTGAACCTACTTGCTGAAACACAAGTTTCATTACAGGCATTAACAAGTGTTCAGTATTTCTTGGCACCAGGCGGCGGTAGGAAACTGAATTTAAATTTTCATTTGTAAGCAGCTAGCTATAAACTGCTAGAATATACTGGGCATGCTGTAATGCAAGAATGTAACTAGTATTTCAGTATTTATTTATTTATTATTTTATTAGTATGCTTAAATTAGTTCGGAATTTTCCCCTAGTGTTATTAACTTTTGACGTTGAATAAAAAAACTGAAGTTATAGATTAAGGAAAGAGAGACACTGGAGGAGCAGTGGTGGTTCAGTGGCAACGACTACGAATTATGAGTGTAGGTCGTAGGTTCGAACTCAGTCAGGCACTTTACTTTGTGTAAGTAATTATATCACCACTGCTTTCAAAACGGTGAAGGAAAACATCGTGAGGAAACCGGCATGTCGTAGAACCAAAAATATAGGTATAGTTTTATTTTGATATTTTTTTAAATTTCATATTTAATTTTGTCCTAATTTTGTTAATTTTATTTTGATGTTTTAAATTTTATTTTGATTTTTTAAATTTTATTTTGATGTTAGCTATATATCTAACATAATTTTTTGCTGTGTCCTGACAGAGTCTACAACGGCTCTTAGCTCTAAGCCTTTTGTTAACATCTTGTTTTTACCTTGTAGAACGCAAATGAATGAATATGAATATGAAAATTCGAAGACATGTGACATCTACCAACCCGCACTGGGCCCGCGTCGTAGTTTAAGGCCCACTCCCTCTCACAGAGAGCAAGCCTGTCCCAGCAGTGGGAACATTATTAGGCTCATTATGCTAAAGGCACTGGGAGACGTGCTTTTGTTATTTCAGATCAATCTGCCTGCCTATTCCCAACTATGTTGGGGTCGGCTTGCAGTCTAATCGGATGCAGCTCAATACCAGTATTTTACATGGAGCGACTGCCTATCGGACCTCCAAAACCCAGTTACTAGGTAACACGATACCCCTTGGTAAGAATAGTTGTCTGTCTTTAGGGCTTCTGACTATCCGTAACGAATGTCAAAGATCTACGAATGACAGCCGGGACCAACGGCTTAACGTGCTTTCCGAGGCACGAAGGGTGATATGTAATGGATGGTCGACAAGCGTAGCTTACCCTTCCACCGACCCGTGGTGTTTAGCCACGAGCCCCCCACGCTTTTGTTATTGGATATAATTTGTAAAATCAACAGAAAAAGTTTAGTTTGAATCATTCATTTCATAATTTCCACTGCTGGACATAGGCCTCCCCCAAAGGGGCAGATTTGCCAAAAACGCCACGCTTGGCATCGGGTTGGCGATCGCAGTATGGTGTTAAAATGCATAGAGAACGCTGCTGCCCATTCTCTAGTAAGTCCCTTAGTCGCCTTTTACGACACCCACGGGAAGAAATAGGGTGGTGCTTTACGTCCGGCAACACATAGACACCAATTAGTTTGAATACTATCACATAAATAAAAGTAGGGGAAGACCAATAAAACGATGGATGGACTGTGAGACAGATGATAATGGCTAGTAAGGGGATGACCACCGAGATGACGATATTATAGAAGATTGGAAGGAGAGCATGCTGCGCAGACCCCAGATAATTGGACAAGGGGAAGTGAATGATGACTGTTCCATAAATTATTTGTGTTGGTGGAAATGTTTGGATATTTGTATGTTTGTTTCTCAATCACGCATTAACTTTTGTTCAGGGGGTCTACTCCGAAGCGCTAAACCGATGTATCGGCCGAATGTTCGATCGTTTTATAACTTCCAAAGTTTCCTTTTTTGACTTTGAGTCCTTACCCGACTTTACGTCACAGTTTTGGCTTTGGCTTATTTCTTCGACTGTCTTGTTTTTTTTTTTCGCCCTAGGCAGCGATAGTTAGCCGTAGTAAAGAAACGACCGAACATTCGGCCGATACTTCGGGTTAACGCTTCGGAGTAGACCCCCAGATTCGCACAAAGATAGACCGCGTATTTGAGATGCTTTCTAGACGGTGCGCGGCGCGGCGGCGGCCGGCGTCTTGAAGTGAAATTTTAAATTGATACTAAATGACATCTCTGAACTCCTGACTTGTACCTACTAAAAATTTAACTGTATGGACTTCGAACTTGACGAATTTATAATCCCATTTTATTAAACTTGACATTATGTAGGTATTGTATGGCTTATCTCAAATTATTTACTCAATTTCATCTTGACATGGTAAACTTGTATTGATTTGATTGAATGTGTTAAGGGGGCTGCGCTAAGGTAGCCCGCGAAATTCAAATTTTATTACTTTTTTTGCAATTTGCAGGTCAGTAACAGATTGTATGTTGATCTAAATATCATTCGCGGGCGTAACAAATATGGCTTTACAGAATTATAATCATTAGAATCGGTAGTACAACTAACTCTCTTCGTAAAATCCTATTGAAAGACTATTTCTGAAATAATCATTCAGTTGGATTTTATGAACTTAGAGAGTTGTAATGCTGATTCTATTCCTAGGAAATACTAGTATATCCTCCCGCAATATCAAAATGTGTTACCTGTTCCTTATGATATGAGGACGTAACAGGGTAGTACAGAGTAACTACCGAGTAACAACTAATAACTACCGCACAGCGGTAAACGCTCCTGCAGACAGGCGCGACGAGAGACTAGTAGAACAATTTCTATGAAAACTTCATGGAAAGTATCGCGCTGCCTGTCATTCCCGCGATATCGCGCCAGTCTGCACGAGCCTTAAAACAACAAATAATCATTACTTATCAATAGAAAATGCGATTAAATTCTTCTTTTGTTTGAGAGCAGTAGATAGTGAACAGCTATCAAAAGGATTTGTGTTATAAACCGTTTTCACTACATGTGTCCGATAAATAGGTGACTTGGGAGTGCATGAATGACTTGATTAGGTATCCTTATCACTGTTTACGTTATCAACTTGATAGGTGGCGCTGGGGTATAAAACTGACTGACTACAGGCTAAAAGCTAAGAGGGTATTATAATCTGAGGAGTATCAGGATGTGTGGTCCAACTTAAAGCACCATTAAGAAAAAGAAAAACTTATAAAATGTGATTTCTATTAGTCTACATAACTATGTGCCTACTTAGGTAACTTTTTTGCTTACCGTACTGATAAACCGTCCTATTGCAAGGAATTTATATAATCTAAGGTAAGAGAAAGGGTCAAGCTTTGATCATCAAGCTGACGAGCAGTGCAAAGAACTCGCAGTGTGGTCACTGCTTGTTGGCGATTTCAGACAAATTAGTTACTAATTTTCTCATGATTTTTTTTGTCACTGTCTAGTTAGTTGTTTACATTTCCTGATTTGAAGAAGCCAAAAAGAAGAAGCGTGTCAAACTATATTTTGGTCCGTCACCCCTGGTGCTATCATTAAATTTGATACCTCAGATAATATCTACTTAAAACGTGCAGCCTGTAAGTCTGCTAAGCCATAACCTAGTCCCTAAATTCCGCTGTCTTCAGCGAAATTAACAGATTAGTCATTGTGAAGATAACTTTACTATCGCTATCGTGCGATAAAGTTGCCAAAAATAAGTGGTATATTATAAAATGGCGATAATTTCATTATCTGTTCACTAATTGTGGGTCTACGTGCTGGGAAGCACATACGACAATGCACGTTTAAGCACGTGCAGAAGAGATTTGGTGGGAAAATTTAAGTTTCCCGAAAAATGATGATCTACAGATTTTCCCGGAAAGGATACGTCTGGGATGCTTTAGAAGGTTTACCTTCGCCTGTACCATCCACTCAGTCTATCACAGTCCACTGCTGGACATACTCGTAGGCTGCTCGTACTGCTACGATGCGCCACAACTCCTCGTTCTGCGCTTTCCGCATCCAGTCTGTCAAATAAGGTAAGTACTACTAGAGACTTTTGCCATTGCCATGGCGGGCTTTACAGTCCGCTATGATAAAGAGTACACAAAACAAGACTACATAGTACTAAATACAATTCTTTTGACTAAAACAACTTTTTTCCTTCTTGAAACCGCACCAAAAACCATAAAATCAATGTAATTATGTTCTGTAGTGCAGTTCTAATATGATGCGTGCACCGCATCGGCGTCTGCGCCGTTCTATTTTGAAACAGACCAAGTTCATTAACGTCTGTTTTACTAGCATTAGGGATGGGACACGCGATTTCTAATGAATCGATAGATTTTTGTTAGGGATATAAATATTGATAACGATTGTTAAAATAATTCATCACAAATATAAATGAGTGATTCTTCTGTCTTAAAATATTGCAGTGTTTATTTACATCAGAAAATGAAGGATTTTTTTTTTTGTTTTTTTAATTAATTATGCTTACTCTTTATTTATTTATGAATTGATTTATTTATTAGCATACGTAGCATGATGAATAAATAATTTGGGATAAAAGTCATCGTATAAGAAAAGAAAGAAATTTATAAGAAGCCTACAGTAACTAATTAATTGAATAAATATTAATACTAGTGTAAAAATAATAAATATGAAATACTCGTATGTAGGTATCTCATAAACTCAAATAAAATATAAAGCAATGAACTTTCCTAGTTACGAAAAGGTTGTCCTTTATCATAATTATTATATTAATACCGGATGCGGAAGCGGGCGGGCAGGAAGACAAGTATATGTTAATCAATGACAATTACCTTCTGAGTGACAGGGGAAGCAGCGGGGCGAGCTTGTATGTCAAGTGACAGTTCTAAATAGATTTACATACGTATTTAAATAGATTAGCGGTGGGTTTGGGGTTTCAATGACAAGTTGAATGACGTAGAAATGGTCGCATAAGTAGATTGATTTTATGTATTTGATCTTGCAAGTAAATAGGTAGATACCCTTTTTTTTTCTGACTAAAACCCACCCGTGTTCCTATTGGTTTTCTCGAGTGGCCTGGGTATATTAGTTTTGTAATAGGTGCTCCTAGGGGCTATATGATCCAGGTAAGAAGAATGTCATCATTTTTAATATTTAGTTAATTACCAGATAATTATTATGGTCACAGTCAAATTATTTGTTTCAAACAGGCACATAAAAGTGACACACAGCAACACTTTTGAACATCAAAATTTACAAAAAATGAGAATGGATTCTAAACGCCCTTTTCAAAATGTAGTTTCGTATGGAAAAGAATGGGCAAGATCTTTTAAAATGTTTTACAATATGTTGTATAGGTACATTAGTTATATAATTATGTTCACCATCTTCTGTTTTCAATACATTTCACAAAACAATTGCGCAAATGTTTACCAACACCATCCTTCTGTCAACGTCGATCGAGCGGCAAAAGATCGTTGTAGCATTGTAATCGGATGCAACGCCTGAAGAAATGGCATTTCTCTATAAGCACAGGTAAGAAAATACATAGCCTCATAGAACAATTTCATTTAAAAATCATTTGTAAAGTAAACATATACGCCCTAGTACGCGTGAATCTACCATAACACACCATGATACATAAAACATCAACTTGACAGTAACACGATTAAATATTCAATTACGATTCCATTTAATAATTAAAGTGTGTTTGAAACAGCTGCATGGTAACTGTACTGCTGGTCGGTGCCGCCCACGCGAGCCATTTCATTGTCGGCTCATTAATGCTTCTAGAACAGCCTACGGTCCGTTGTGACAAGACTGGTTAAGGGGCTTTTACATGGTGATATTGTTTGTTGATCAATGCAACGCAGTCCGTTTGTATTTGTTAATTGTTGGGAGCTTTTATTAGATTAATAGTTGTGTTAATGTATTAAACTTGCCAAAACTCATTATACTTAGGATTCAATACGATAATAAAGATGATGGGCCGAAAGGTTCTGGAGTGGCGACCGCGTACCGGAAGACATAGCGTTGGAAGGCCTTCTACAAGGTGGACCGATGACTTTGTGAAGGCCGCAGGAATCCGCTGGATGCGGAAAACACAGAACCACTCGAAGTGGCGGTGCATGGTCCCGGGAGGTCTATGTCCACCAGTGGACGTCTTTCGGCGGAAATGATGATGATGATGATGAGGAATAAGGATGATTTATTCTGAAGAAGTTTTAGTGGCAAAGTTGACATTAAAAGTATAACTACGTACATGGAAGGAAAGCTAAATATCTTATGAATAGGACATAAAGTTATGTATTAAGGAGTGCTTAGACAAGATTTCTTGAAGAAAACTTAATAATTTAAGTACCGAAAGTTGGATCCGACTAAATTATTAAAGCGTTTACAGGATTCATGGATTCGGCCTTAAAAAAGAAAACAAGAGTTTCAAAAACAAACCATGTGTGATTTTAATAGTAATAATGTTTTGATAGACTCAATCAAGATGAAGATATCAATTTGACACATCCCATATTCTGCTATCTTAAAACTATAACAAACAAGAATTTCATATCACTTAATGCATTCAGTAGCCATGGACATGGACTCTCATTTATCAATCAAAGCTTTTAGTATATTGATATAAAAGGTGCGGGTTCTAAAAGACTGCCACCCATTGGCGCAACGTTGATAATAGGGACTGCTTTAAGGCTTCTCGAGTTTTATAGAGGACGGTAGCTGTCGCCCACCGAAGGCATTTTGACACTTCCATTTCTCATTGATGCATTGTTGTGCTTTTGACAGCTTTCGAATTGTATGATTTTGTAACCTTTTGGGAATGATTTTTCATAGTCTTCTTTGTGTAGGTTTAGAATAGATTTATATCCTACAATTTGTTACTGAATGTGTGCTTTACTGTCTCACCTATTGGAAACATTTCATGCCTAAAAAGGTAAAAGCTCTGAGGCACTAGCATTCTAAATTAGCAATATTTTCAGACTACAACTGTTTTCTGATTACAATGTTTCAAGATTTTTTATTTTGTTTTCTACTGATTTTGAAATTTAGCACCGCTCTTTATGTGCACATCATAAAGGGCGGTGCTGAATTTTGAATCTAAGCCTGGATCTAGTTATTGCGGAATAAAAACTAAAAAAAAGCGGTCAAGTGCGTGTCGCACCACGCACAATGAAGGGTTCCGAAGTTGGGATGAATTTATCCCAAAAACAAACTTAACATTGTTATTAAAACACATGTTCCCCTATAAATTCCAGCTGCAAATGACATTGTATTCTGCCAGGGTTACGAGCCTGTCCGAAAGGGATATCGTGGCCCTGGCACACAGGCGTCTGAAGGAACACGGGTGGGTTTTAGTCAGTAAAAGTCTGACACGCCCTCCCGCTCCACCCAGAGCGGGAGAAGTTATTTGATAATTTCCCACCCAAAAAAAAAGAGATTAGAAATCACTCATTTCCCATTTTATATAGAATTTTTATAAGTAAAGAACTATTTTCTGTATTTTGTTCAAAATTTTAGGCTCAGTAGTTTCAGAGATAATGGGTGGGGGGGAATGGTAAATTTTCATCGATTTTCTTAAATAATTTTAAAAGTATTTATTAAATTAATTATTAAAAAAATATATCAGAAATGGTTACAACAAGCCCTTTCATTTGATATGTCACACGGTACCGTTTGCAAAACTTTTATTTTTAATTTGCTGTTTTTCCCCCGAACATGAACCCCTTTCAAAAAAATTTTATTTACGTTATACGTTCGTGTTTGGGTCACAGAAATTCATATGTGTACCAAATTTCAACTTGATCGGTCCAGACAGAAACACGAGTGGGTTCCGTTTTTTTTCTTTTTAAGGTACGGAACCTTAAAAACGAGCGAGCCGTAAGGCTAGACAAGTAAAGTAGTGACTTACGATGTATAACATCTGACATCTCACCTTGGTAATAAGCAAATGAGCAGCGGCAGACATGACCCCCTCTACTTACAATCTATGTATATAGTACTTACTAATCCCATGAGTATACAAATTACATGCTATTATAAAGTACTTACTAATTCCATGCTCAAACTGTCACTTCCTGTTATACACTTCCGTTCCTTTTCACGAAATCACTCCCACATAAAGAGAGAGGAAAGATGTTTACTGTCATAGATTTCCGCAAAGAAACGCCTGATTCCATAATTTGGATTTTATTTCGTAAAATGTAATAATTATTATACATACAGTAGTAGCAAGTGTAACACCTACTTAACAGTATCACCTTGCAAGGTGACAGAAATGCAAATCATTTGACTAAAAGTTAAGCGATCGATTGTGAGTTTATTCAAGCACAATAAATGCTTCGTTTCAGATTAGTTTTTTGATAAGTTGTCAATTGATTTTTTGCACAATTATTTTGTTCTACTTGACTTTTTATCGATGGTAAAACCTGTAAATGTTGTTTAAATAGCTTCATTCTCGTATGACATAGAATGAAGCTCGCAGTATCGATTATTTATAATTTTTTCATATGTTTCCCACCTTTTTACATATCTTACTTTCACCTAAACGCGAATGTTTATTAGTCCTAGCCTAGACCTGTATTCTCAACTCAAATCTAGTTTTAAAACAGGATTCCAGACAGGGCCAAACCAACATTAAATTCAATCTCTCTGTAATTGTCAATATTTCTATTAATATCACAATTCAATAAATACTTTAGCTTCATACCACTGCCATTACTTATTAAAAAACTTAAAGCGACCTCCACTCAAGTGAGCACATACTCACCTGACAATTCGTCACCTCACAAGGCAACTGATATGCAAATCAATCATCAGTACCTGTCAGCATTGATTCGATTGCATGACTCGATTGATTCGGAGATCACTGATAAAATCAATCAGTAATTTCATAGTTTGGTAATAACTATTAGACTAACAAGTGATTGCGATGCTTCGCCATGTTTGTCTTGTTGAGTAGCAGGTGTGGTCAAGTTTTAATGATGAATAGGTATTTTTTTTTATTGGTGTTTGATTTGACCTCAGCGGTGATATCTTTTTATGGTATGGGTTGGCAAATAGAATATCGTTCTACCTGATCAAAGTGTGAATTTTAGAGATAAAGTTAAACAAAATTTTCAAGGACTAATCTACTACACTCTGTAAGCCGAAACTAAAAATACTAGAGTAAAGACACGAGAGAGCGAGTAAAGGCTCGTGCAGACTGGGGCGACATCGCGGGCGCGACGTGCAGTGACATAGAAATTGTGCTACTAGTGTCGCATCGCGCCCGCGATATCGCGCCAGACTGCACGGGTCTTAAAGTATGCTAGTACGAAATATTGCAGGTTTTTCAAAGTACATAGGTACTTTAGTTGACAGTATTTTATGGTTCAATCCATTCAAATTCCAATTTCTATTTTTTTTTTTTAATCGTAGTAAATATAAAATCGATTATGTTACTAAAATAGAAATAAAATGGCATTGGCACTTCTTAAACTAAGTACTTAAATTAACTAACAAACAATTAAATAATCTAATAGTATTTTAATTTTCCGCCATTTCTATCGACATCATAAAACAACGATGTCCCATCCCTACCGTGTGTACACAGAGGATGCATCTCGTCGTCGCTCGTCGCGTCTAGCGCACTCGCAATGAATCACATCGTGTGTTCCGATCTTTATTAGCTTTCGTCGCAAATAGAGGGTAGATAGAAGTTATGTGTTTTAGTTATAGTATAGACAAATGGTAAATATAGATTTAGTTATGGTTTAATGTTGGAGTGGTTTTGGTAATTTGGTATGGTGTTATCATGTTTCTGCAGAGGGCAAGATGGAATTTCGAAGGGATTTCATCCAGAATGGGTGTGGTTTTTTTCCAACACTTTACTGTTGTACGAGTATTCTACAATTTATGCAGTCAACTGAAATGTCTAAAATAAAAAAAAAAGAATACTCCTCAATATTGTCTGAAACTCAACGATTATTCTTCCAATAAATCCTGAAAGGTCCTGTGAAACACACACAACATATTTTTTTACAGTTACATTTTTTCAACAATGCTCTAATTTCTTTAAATCATTATTTAGAGGGAGGATTCAAGAAAAGGAAGAAAAGCAATCAATCATTGTTTCAATAACTAATTCCATTATGTTTCCCATTTGTCTTACTTCAAGTCTAATCTTAGTGGACCACCGTAACTTTATGTTATTTATACCCCAATGTATCCTGTAAGGAAGAAATACTATTCACACCAAATTGGGACCATTAAATATCCTCCATCCTTCAGCAAAAGCCGTTAACCATCTACAAACAATATCATTTACAAGTGAAATTAAACTTTAGCTTACAAATCCTAAGATGTAATTTTGAAAGTCTTTGGATAGGCAATTTTCAGGATACGTCATAACGTAATTTAAACTTTATTTCTAGTGATTTAAAGTATAATTTAGCTTGTAGTGTTGTCTCTATTTTCAGATACTGTTAATGTGTTTGATTTTGTAACAAAGCCACATTCCTGGCTTGTTTGTGTTTATTGGCGTTTACGTCCTTTTGTTCCGTGTTTTAAGGAAGTGTTGTACGTAGGCTGCTTATAGCGTTTATCTTGAGTCTTGACAAACATCCCCTGGCTAAGTATATTTTTTGTGGCGGCTTTAAACCCGGTTATTAAATACATACAAGTTTTGTCTTGAACGCAGTTTTTGAACCCGGAAAATGTTGTACATAATTATCAGTCATTTTCTTTAAACTACCTATATACTTGTAAAAATATCACTTATGGTACAGTTTTCTACGACGGCGGTGGCCGCCATATAACATTTCATGACAGCAGTCATGAAAATCAGCGAGGTTTGTCTTTATGGTATCAAAAACCCTCTTTAGGGAAACACCAACTTTCTTTCATTTATGAAAGAAAGATTCCACGGTAAATTGTGGACGCTATGTGGCGGCCACCGCAGTCTTAGGAAACCCTAGCTTTAGTCTATAGCTTAGGCCTTCCACGTATTTTTGAGTTCCATACATCTGTTCCTCTATGAGTCTATTTCTATGGTTTTGGTGTTGAATCTCTGTAAAATTGTGTTGTGATTGTATTTCTGACGTTCTTACTCATGCATCGGTTTATACTTCCCAAATATTTCGGCCGGTACTCTCAGTACCATGTCGCAACGGGCAGGATGCACTGGCACTAAAAGTACCACATAACGTTATAAAAGAATCACGCTTGCCTCATGTGATGTGCATTTGGAACGCCTTAAAAGGCAGATGTCGATCATAGGGCTGCTCGTATTATAATGTTTTGATTAATGAGATCGTTGATATATGTACGGTCCAACTACTGGGCTAAGATCTTTCCTTTATTATTACACAATAAAAGATTTACATCATTATAAAATTATAAGTCCCTATGCCAAAAAATACTGGGTCAGTTCTTTGGATTCTTCTGTAGGGAAAAAGATGGGTAAAACAAAACCTTGATCTCTGACAAGTAATTGTTAAAATATATAAATCACCTGCTAAGGAATTATCTTCAGGCAGGGGCGTAGCTACCGGAGGCCTAGACGGGGCAGTGCCCCGGGGCCCTCAAGCTCAGGGGGTCCTTCGGACTCTTGACTTACAAATATAAATATTGAACTAGTGAAAATTTCTCCCAGATTCGGAATATAAATAAACCAGATTCCAGGAACGCGACTTTAATAATGGCAACTTATTTGAAAAAATACAGGGGAATTCCCAACAAGTCGCAACATCTTTGTTTGAAACTTGCGGAGAACTCCCCTGTATTTATTTATACTGTCACAGGACTGTATTTTTTGAACGGTAACAGGTAGATATTTTCTTTTATTTTCATAAAATAGTTTTAATTTGTTCATTCAAATAAGTAACAATTTGTATTTGGTTTTTAATTTTATTATGGAGTCGACTGTATTACGACGAATCTGGATTATGACAAATCTGGAGTACTTACGTCGACTTCGGAAAACGACGAATACGGAACAAACGATTTTTAATAGTTTAGTTGGGGCCCTAGTTTATTTTTTGCCCCGGGCCTTTGGCTACCTAGCTACGCCACTGTCTTCAGGTCAGTAGAGTCCTTTTTGTGGGGACAAAATGACAATTGAAGTTTTTGGAAATAGAACGATTCATCATCATCATTCCAGCCTTTTCCCAACTATGTTGAGGTCGGCCTCCAGTCTAACGGGATGCAGCTGAATACCAGTATTTTACATGGAGCGACTGCCTATCTCCGAAACCCATTTACGGACTGGGTAATTAGATATACCTTAGTAAGACTTATCAGGCTTTCGGAGTTCTGATTAACCGTAGCGATTGTCAAAGATCTACACACAGACAGCCGGGACCAACCACAGAGAGGTCTCGTTATGTAATTTTTGATCACGTATTCACGGTCCCACCTCGGTAAGCGTTGCTTAACCTTGAAGACCGATCCGTGCCGCTGTTATTATTTAGCCACGAGACCCCCTATTACTTTAATAAGTATTATAAGTTTTACCAAAAAAAAATACGCCCTTTATTTACATTCTCCATGTCACATAAGAGCCAGCCCTGCTGCAGTGTCGTGTTACGCAACATGTTATGGCCTGCAGATGGCGATGTATTTCTGTACTCACGTTAGACGCACACGTCCCCATAGTGCAGGGGGGAAGGGGGGATGGGCTTTTCTTTACACACATGTTTGATGGGCTGCAGTGGTTGTAAAGCTAATTTTATGGCTTTAAAAGGATCTCTTTTCGTGTTTTTGTCAAAGGAACGGTTTCATTTTGACAGGATCATCTTATTGTATCAATATTCTGACAAAAGATGATAAAATGCTGGTGGAAGGTATTGGTATTCTGTCAACTTGCTTCTTCTTATTTGCGGGGTCAAAACCTTGCATCACAGTCTTGTATGCACCAATTTGTCATGTCGGTAAATACTTATTTAGTAGACAAATCTAAAACTCTGCTTAACTTGACTCGAAAGGAAACATGTCGTCTGAAAATCTACAATAATCATCAATCTTTGTTTCTTCTGGGTAGCTCCCCAAAAACTTAAATCATAATTAAAATTCATCTGCCTACGACAGCTTGTTTATATTTTTAGTATGGTTATTTGTAGTGACGGTAGGAGGACTGTACGTGAAGGGACAATGAAAAGGCGGGGACTCCTGCCTACTGCATGTTTATTAATCATACCCCCGAATCGTCAAACACTGTTAAACTTTGAGACGTTTTTGCAAGTCTATCTGCCACTACGCTAAATACGCTTTAAAGTCATACAGGTCGCCAGGCATAGAGACAGCATGAGAAAACCAGAACCTTCAGTGCATAGATACACTGACCGTCAAAAGCAAGTATCCAGAGCAACATTTTCATACAAACGAGGTCATTTCAAAGCCTCGTTTCTCCGTCAGGTAACGATTCGGATGAGTTCTGATATGAGCTTTCCAGACTACGGGTGGAGGAAGTCTAGAACGCCTAAGGAGATATTGATCAAACCGACATTCTATATTATACCGGAGGTGTTCATGAAACAAATAACCTGAAAAATAGCATCAAAATGTATAGAAATCCGAACACTCAGAACTCTACACACTCTCTGATGTAAATGGCTTGTCTGATCTGTTGGGCGCCTTAGGCGGTCTAGACCTCCTCCATCCGTACTCTGGAAAGCTGCTATCCAGATCACATCCGAATTGTTACCTAACGGAGAAACGATGCTTCGAAATGACTTCGTTTGTATGAAAATGTTGCTATGGGTACTTGCTTTTGACGGTCTTTTAACGGTAAGTGTAGATGTGTTGGTCCGTAGATGAAATACTCTGTATTGCTAACGAAATAAAGGGAATAACAAACGTATTCTACGAAAAGGGTGATACGATGGGCGGTCTTATCGGAACCAGCGATTTGTACTAGCTAAAACCATTTGATAATATTATAAGAGAAAGTTAAACCCAAATACGACAAAAACGCTAACTAAAATGTTTTAAACAAGACATCAATATCGTTTTATTAGATTTTCGCATAGCCGGAGTTACACGTCATTATGAAGTCATGTAATTAAGGCATAAAACGTATACAGATTAGGTATACGTGTGACCCTTCCTTTTTGCTTCGCAGTAGTAGGGGGATTTTTTAAAATCAAATATAGGACTTATTGTCCTTTCTGAAATGAGGAGCAAAAGGTCCATTCCCTCGGGAAATAATTATTCTGATGTTTATAACTGTCTGACATTTTGTTTTTCTGTCTGCTGTCTAACTGCTTTTGCAAGACACTGGGAATTCCTAATTACGTCGGCGAGTCTGGGCGGTCTTTAAAACCCAAACGAAGTGTGGAAATATTTACTGTATTAGGTACACGCATAAATTGTTTGTGACAGACTGACGTACAGATAACGAATTGATTCTATTAGTGATCTGTTTTTCTAATAACTTCAATACGCACGATTGTATTCTTAACAATCATATCGAAGTAATGAATAATTGATTAGAACACGAGGAAAATAATGAACACGTTGAGATGATAAACAAAAAAGAAGTTTATTTCTATTACAGATCATCGTTCTCCATTTTGTTTTCTCTTACTTTTTAGGGTTTTGGCTCGCAGAGATTAGGCCACAAAGAGGCTGATCCTACGTCTCTAAGCTTTTCCAAGAAACATGTCAGGAATACATTTAAATATATTGCATCAGTTGTTTGTCTCTTGCGATAACATAAGTTCACATTGCGTAACGTATTGCCATTTTAAATGAGTGACCACGTGTTTTTCCATCAGATAGCTGGACAACCATGGAAAGTGCAGTTTTCCTGGATATCTATTAGTATTCCCTTTGAGTGACGGAGTCATATCGTATTGTGATCTTTTTGGAAATCATGATTTCGAAGAAGTATTGTTAAGGTGTGTCTGTTTTACTTGATGACTCTTTTCCACTGTGATTCGTGATAAGTGCAAGTATTATGTTCAGCGTTTAGTATATAGACCACGTTGGGACACCTCTGTTGAGTGCACCCTGAAGTGTTTGTGCCTTTACCTACCAAGCGCACTTAAAATTAATCTGAGCCTTGTTCAGCTCTTTTAAATACAGGGCAAGAGATTTGAACCCCACGCGTGGCACTATTTACGTGAAACCTCTCCTGGCTTGTGCTATAGCATTTAGCTAAGCTCAATTTTGCCCTTTTTGTTCTAATTGCACTAAAGATGAATTAATGTGTCCTAGCTCTTAAAAAAATCTGCCTAGCCGTCATGAGCTGGCCGATTTGAAGCCACAATACGGCTAGAGATCTAAATAAAATCTAGTAATGCATTTATTGCTTCGTTGTCTATCAAGTATGTGAGATACGAGGTAATAATAAATAAACATTGTCCGTCACTTTGTTTGTTGAGTTCTCCGCATCGCCCGATATATCTAAAGGAATGTTATTGTTCCGTGATTCATTTAACGAAAACTTGTACCTAGTAGCTCATCATTGTGGAAGTATGAGTTCTTTGAATAGAAGGAAAACAGCTGTTGGATAATTAGTTGAGAGCATCGGTTGGGAGACAAAGAAAAATCTGGAAATTATTTTTACGTGAAAACTACACAAATGTCTAGCGGTTTACTGAAAATAATATTAAAGTTTTCATTGTGTAGCTTCCAGAAAAGCGTCGTGATAATGAAGCTCAAGCTCGCAGGGATGTGATTCCACTGTCTTGGACCCGCAGCGAAAATCAATCTGCCTAGCCTTTTCCCAACTATGTTGGGATCGGCTTCCAGTCTAACCGGATGCAGCTGAATACCAGTGTTTTACATGGCTACCTATCTGACTTCTACAATCAAGTTACTGGGTAACAGAAAACTCCTTGGTAAGACTGGTTGTCAGACTTTTGGGCTTCTCCCGTAGCGACTGTCAAAGATCTACGAATGACAGCCGGAAATAACAGCTTAACGTAATGATATGTAATGTGTCTTGATATGTAATGTGTTCTGAAAAACAATCTCAATTTTTTATAATAGTACTTATGTACCTACTCTTCGTTAAGTTGCTCCAGTCTCCTTTTAGGTATTTCATAGCCTACATTAATGTCAAAGTTGCCACCTTGTAACCCGATCTCTCTGCATTATGATGAATGCTCCTGCGTCGGTATAAACTCGGTATAATTGTGTCCTGCAGTTGACGGATCGATAGCTTATCAGCGATAGTACTTGTACAACGTTACCTGTGCCGCCATGCCGCTGGGGGCCGGTACAGAAGGAGGCACAAGTGTTAGAAGAAGTCCTCGGAACCGAGATTGTAGCTATCTTCAACTGATTTTGATGGCAATAAAAGATGGTCACTATTTGGATGCTCTTTGGCCACCCTGACTCTACACATGATAGTTTAAGATTGTTGTTACTTTCAAGTTTTAATTTTTCAAGTTTGCCTTATCTTGTGTGGTAAATCAGATTTTTTATTTTGTTTGACTAAATTCACACTTTGGTCGATATATCCAGTAGAATTCACCCAAGTTTAGCACAGGAGTGTGCTAAGCCTTGTTTGGGTAACCTAACCATAGTCTACACAGCTGCCTTACACCTAATGTTACAGCCACTAAAATTGACGAGCTCGCACTTTTCAAGGATGATCCTATTACGTTTAAGATACTTCTAGATACCACCATGTAACAGTTCTACCTAAGATCTGCATTGTCTATCACTACAAAGTTATTTTGAAGCGTGGCCAAAATCAGAATGAATGCCGCCATCTTGTTTTTTAATACATTTCAAGTGACATTTGAAACAACTATCGCACGTGTTTACCAACACCGCCCCCCTGTCAATGTCATTCAAACGTCAAAAGATCTATGTCAAAAGATACTTGAAATTCAATCACTCATCTTCCGATATAATTTCTGCACCTACCAGTACATTCCTGGGCCAGTCATCAAGCCCGGATAACGCGGTGACTTATGTAAATATAACTGAAATGCCATTCCATGGCTGTGGCAGGCGCGGTAATGTACCTCGTAATAAACGTACAGGTTATCAATAGGTACATACCACGACTTGATTCGAGAATCATAAGTAGATCTGCGAATTGAATATTCTATGATTTTTTTCCTAAATTGTTTGAAAAGTATTAGATACGTACTTACATAAATTATTTACCTTATCCGCCTGGAAATTAGTTGTAATGGGATAGTATGGAGTTTCATCCTCTTCACATTTAGCGTGTCCCGTGGCAGCGGAATGGATCATTTTAACCGACTTCCAAAAAGGAGGAGGTTCTCAATTCGGCAGTATGTTTTTTTTTTTTTGTATGTTTGTTACGCGGTTACTCCGTTAATTAACGACCGATTTTGAAAATTCTTTTTTTGTTTGAAAGGGTGTCCCATTGCCACCAAATCAGAATCAGATGAGGGGGATCCCATGGAAATCGAGGGTAACCCTCAAATTTTATAGGCAAACCTATAGCGATTTGGGTATTTTTTATGGTAACTTGTGCATTTGCTCTCGGATAGCACCATTTGGTGAAATGGAACTGATGATGGAGACCACATATGGCCACCGGAACAATATAATAATGAGTACCCCTATTTAACGGGGTGCGATTAAGCAATTTATGCTCGTCACTATGCATATGGTGAGTAGCAGTTTTCCTGGTTCCTTACCAGGAGAACTCCTCAACAATCAACGTCCCAGCATCGGGAAAAGCAATATTTTGTAAATTTGATGATCAGTTAACATTAGGCTATTGTAACTTAGATAAATTAAAAACTGACCCACTAAAAAGTGTAAAATAAAAAACTTTTTACAAAAAAATAAAATAAGAACCGACTACCAAAATAACACTACAAAGTGAAAAATAACTTTAATTTCGGAAGTCGGTGGCAAAAAACTCAAATACAGATCCAAAGACACCGACTTCCGAAATTAAAGTTATTTTTCACTTTGTAGTGTTATTTTTGGTAGTCGGTTCTTATTTTTTTGTAAAAAGTTTTTTTGGATGCACGATTATTTTAGGAAAATAGTAACTAGACTGTTATGTCTTTCACTTCCGTAAGTTTTGTATTTTTTAACTGAACTGGAAGCAAGTAACGTGATGCACCTAACCATTTACACATTGCAAGTCAATCAATAAATCTTACTAGTAGTGGAAATATTGCTATACACGCGCTGCTAAGCTTTAATTGTACTACAAAAGATTAAACACATATTAATCAACGTACATTAAAACTATTCTATAGCAAACCTTTTAATTAATTAATAAATTAACCGATTGAATGATAGATCACGTGCAACCGCGCACGAGCAGTTGATACAAATGTTAATTACCAATCAACTGTAATTAACAGACAGATTTATATGAATACATTCCGATTGGTTGGGTTTGCATTACAGATGAACTTTATAATTGGATGTTTCTAGAAGTTTTATAGAAGGTTGAACTTCCTTATAATAATGTAGATCTTTTAAGTAGAACAATGTGATATTGGCCTAATATGTATATATTTTTTTTTTTTTTATATTGCAGGGCAAAGAGTTTCTCTCAAACAAGGGAAGACCGAACATTGATCACCAAATTATTTAAGGTGAATCCGCAGCTGTAGCCTGGGAAATTCAAACTTTCTTAATTTTTTTTGCAATTTGCGGGTTTCTGTCAGGTTTTATCTTGATCAAAATATGATTCGCGGCTATAAGAGACATGTATTTACAGAATTATAATCATTAGAATCCTCCCCCCACCATCCTCATCCTCATACCATCCTCACCCACCCCCCACCCGCCCCCCCGGGTCATCCTCTGACCTCTCTCTAAGTTAGCTTTGTTCCATTGAATGACATTTTCATGAAATCATGACGTTGGGAATATAGGCGCGAATCATATTTTGATCAAGATACAACCTGATACTGACCTGAAAATTGCAAAAAACGTTAGATAATTTGAATTTCGCGGGCTACAGCTGCGGATTCATCTTAAGTCTTGATTTCACAATATTTTCGTTCACCAGTAATTATTTACCTAGTCATTATAACCACTAATCTCCGGCCGATGAGAGAATGCGTTACTGATACCTGTCAGTTACCCACAGTCATTTAACATCTGCCAGCAACCTCAGAGCGACGAAAATAAAGATCACTGTGATGCAAAATCAGAGGTAAAGTAGCTGTGAAAAGACTGCAAATGTTGAATTGAGAATAATATTACGTGTTTTACGAATTTCAACTTTATTAGTTCCTAATCGCGTGACTGACAGGTGTCAGGATCGCATTCTCTCGGTGGCCGGAATTTAAGTATCTACCTAGTACCTACATACGAAAACTAGGGAAAAACTTACGCCGCCTTATTACAAAAAAAGGTTTATCTTCAGACCCAGGTTTAAAACATGGAGCCATTATGGAATTTCGAACTTTATTCCGACTATGGTAAAGTTCCTAAACACAAAACTGACAACTTAGTACCGAACTAAGTTTTCAGTTTTGTATAAAGAACGGTATTTCAATCACTGTTACGTGGGTCTCCCTTGTTTGACCGAAACGGAATTTGACAAATTTTCACTTCCCAAAAAATTTCTCGCATAATTTCATTTGCCAAATTATTACTTAGCAAAAAATCTATTCACAAAAAATTGTAACGCAAACCTAATGTTTGACAAATGAACGTTTAAACTATAACTTGTTTACCAACTAGTACTTTTAACATTTTTTATTTAGTAAAATATTTCAGTTGGAATAACAGTTTTTACGCAAAATTAAATAATAATATAAATAAGTAATTAACCTAATCTAAATAGTTCAGATCCGGGTAACCTACTAAAAACAATCTCTTTTTTCTATTAATGCAAGTCGTTTCTGGCACTCGCCGGCCGCTACCGCGGCACCGCTCGCTTCGCTCGCTCGGCTCGTGCGTAGGAGGTCACAGTTTTAACCTAACCTAACCTACCCATTTTTTTTTTTAAAGAAATTAACCTAATCTAAATAGTTATGTTCCGGGAAACCAACAAAAAACAATATCTTTTTTTATATTAATGCAAGTCGTGTCTGGCACTCGCCGGCCGCTGCCGCGGCACCGCTCGCTTCGCTCGCTCAAAAACGTTTATTGTCTGAAGATTGTTTGCTGTAATAAATCATTTGATTAAAGACCAAATGCCATAATGACATTATACTTTAAAATTTGACCAAATGAAAATATGCGTACTAAAATCATTCGAAATATTGCAATGGTATAAAAAAAGGTTGCTAAAATTTGTTTGGGTAATGAAAATTTGGCAAAATCTTTTCGGCAAAACGGCAGGATCCCCTGTTACGTTCTTATTACAAAAACTGGCTGCATGGTTTAAGCCATGTAAAAATATAAATCTTGTTTTGTAATAAGGCGGACGGTGTTTGTATACCTAATAACGTTGTTGTTTTTTTCATTGAAATTAGGTACTTGCAGGTAGCACAATACCATGGTTCCTGTTACCCGTTCAAATAAACTTAATAATTAAGCTTCGGCTAAGAGTGCCTTCACGAAACAGCACAGGGTGGGATTTGAACCCACGATACCCCTGTTTCCCAGTCCACGCCAGTCATCAGTCTAAGTCCCATAACAAGTACCATTAAGCTTATCAAATATCTCTGATTCATCAATAAAAAACCTCATAAACATTCTACGATGCATAAAGAAGCTCTATTCGAAATCAATTAAAAACCACTCAAGATCAAAGTCAAGGAGTACATAAGCACTATCTGTAAAGGGCGCCACACATCCGTACCGACTGATCTCATCTGTTTACTTAACATGTGTCAGATATCTCAATTACCCGTAATTGTATGCAGTTGCAACGTGGATGTATAGTTGAGTAGTGTTTATGCAGATGCATATGGCCGACGTCACAACTGGGACATCGTGACGAAAATGTTTACCATTGATTCAGTACATGATTTTAGACTACCGTGCGCAGCGTTGAAACTACTGGTCGGTTTAAAAAAAACCGGCCAAGTGCGAGTAGGACTCGCGCACGAAGGGTTCCGTACCATTATCTATAAAAATGGCCAAAAAATCACGTTTGTTGTATGGGAGCCCCCCTTAAATATTTGTTTTATTTTAATTTAATTATTTAATTTTAAAGTCAATATATAACTAAATATTCTGTGAATATTTCAAGTGTCTACCTGTTGCCGTTATCAATATCGAGCAAAAACGAGCAAAAAAAATCACGTTTGTTGTATGGGAGCCCCCTTAAATATTTATTTTATTCTGCTTTTTAGTATTCTTTGTTATAGCGGCAACAGAAATACATCATCTGTGAAAATTTCAACTGTCTAACTATCACGGATCATGAGATACAGCCTTGTGACAGACGGACAGACAGGCAGACAGACAGACAGACACACAGACAGACAGGGTTCCCGTTTTACCCTTTGGGTACGGAACCCTAAAAACAGGCGTTTCATACAAAAGCGCAATCTACACGATCAAAATAAAAAAAAAAAAAAAAAAAAAAAAAAAGAAAAATAAAGAAAAGAAGTGTTTTTTTTTTAAACCAACAACATTTTTAATGCTGGCTTATAGGTAATCATGTTGGTAGGTACTAAATCCATGATAAAAGTTTTCGTGACGATGTTCCACCGTGTAAAAATTGTCCCTTTTCTGCTTTTTCTGTCAAATTGATGTACATGGTAACATAGATTTTGACAGAATAAGTAGCTGAAACCACTTTTGTGAAATCACCATGTTTTGATCACCAATCTTTTGGCCACGCGGGGCGTATTTTAGTACTGTTTTTTGCCAACTTGTAGACAATTTGAGACCATTAAGTTTTTTTTTTTTAATTTGTCTTACTGGTTAAGTAGCCCGGAGTCTGGATTTGTGCCCGGTTGATGGCAATAGACTCCTATTACATGTTACTATTTTTATGTTAATTTGCATGCATATTCTGAAACAGTCAGATATACAAGCAAAATGAAACTTTAGTATATGATTTATTGGATCTTTTTGGAGCGTGATGTTATGTGTCTATATAGTTTTTAGTGTTCCTAACCCAAAGTTTACTAAGCTTACGCCGCGTCGTCTATCTATAAGAGAGCTGCAACTTTTTTACCGTAGCAAGCAGCCCATACCTACACTTGTGACTTGAAATCTCTAATCTATTGGGAAAAACAGACTCCAGCAAGAAAAACATACAGGAATTAAGGAACTTTTCTAACCCTGTGTGACCTCATCTGTTTACAGCAGCATCTCAGATATCAGTTATTCTTAATTCATACAATTGTGCGACACGGGTCGTAATGTATGCAGTTGTATGAGGATGTATGGTGTTTGTATGAGGACATATGGCCGCAGGCGCCGCGGCTGCGACGTATATTGTAATGAATGGGTCCTGTACTGTTTTGATGTGTGTTGTATTGTTTCAATTAAAATGTTGTTTGTTAAACAAATAATATTGTCTTGATTTTATTGCGAATAACTTTGATGGGACGGTTGGCACAGTGATTCTTGCACTGAATTCTATAGTATTTGTTTGGTCTACAGATGATGCTCTATGATGCTCTCCAAGTTTCCGAAGCAGATTCTTTGGGAGCACAAAAGTTGGACTTTTGGAATTTTTATTTGTTCTGTCTGAATTTATCGTAGCCTTTTTATTTTATTTTAAATCGCATCTATTTTCATTTTTAACCGACTTCTAAAAAAGGAGGAGGTGCTCAATTCGGATGTTTGTATTTTTTTTTGTTTGTTCGCGCATATCTCCGTCGCTTGCCAACTGATTTGAAAAATTATTTTTTTGTTGGAAAGGGTATACTTCCCAAATAGTCCCTAGAAAATTTTATCGATATCGAAAAAGCGGTTTTTGAAAAATCAACAAACATCTAAAAATGTATCTACATTGTCTACATTAACGATCTTTTCGTTTACTCTGCATTGCGTTTTATGTTCGCGCATAACTCCGTCATTTACGAATCGATTTGAAAAATTCTTTTTCGGCACTAAAAAGTGAAAAATAAAAATCTTTTTACAAAAAAAAATAACCGACTTCCAAAAAAACACTACAAAGTGTAAAATAACTTAAATTTCGGAAGTCGGTGTCTTAGGATCTTTATTTTATATTGCCACCGACTTCCGAAATTTAAGTTATTTTTCACTTTGTAGTGTTTTTTTTGGAAGTCGGTTATTTTTTTTTGTAAAAAGATTTTTTACGGTCAACGACATAACGTGGAAAAGTCTTTATTTTTAGTGGTTATGGTAGAATCTGCGCGTTCCCTTGATTTTACAAAAATAAAAAATAAAATTTCTCAGTAGCAGCCCGGAGTCTGGATTTGTGCCCGGTTGATGGCAATAGGCTCACCCCCTATTACATGGGACTTAAACATAACTGGCGAAATGTGGTTGTACTATAGGTACACCTCTGCCTAACCCTTCGGGGATTACAAGCGTGATGTTATGTTTGTGTGTTAAATATTTATCCTGCAGACGGACAGTACACTTACACACTAATTTCAATGTTCAAATATTCATGTATCATGCATATCTACATTGTCATCATCATGCCTGTGCCTTGCCGAATAAGTCAATCTGCTCCTCAATTCGGAACTGGTATTCAATTCTAATTAATCGATTTTACATCGGTATCTAAATTCTCAATTTTCCTTATCATTTGTCACAGAACAGGTCATCGGGAATAACCAATAAGTCAAGTTGGGTATAGCCCATTTTGCACAAAACAAAAGAACACCATTGCCAAAATTATGGTCAGTTTCTTTTTAGGGTTCCGTGGAACCCTTATAGGATCACTTCGTTGTCCGTCTGTCTGTCTGTCTGTCTGCTTGTCTTTTTCTCAGGAACGCGTGTAGGTATCAGGTTGACATTATTATGATCAAATACGTAGAACTGCGGTGCCTTGGTACTCTAAAAAAATAAAACTTCTAAGTCACGATCTAAACAAATAAAAAAATACGGCGATTTAAGCGACATATTTTGATACTCGCAAATTAATCAAAACCCTGGTAGGTATACTTCCCGTTGACCTAGAATCATGAAATTTGGCAAGAAGCAAGGTCTCACAGCACAAGTAAAGGAAAAAGTCCGAAAATCGTTAATTTGTAGTTTTATCACATAAACAAAATGCGATAACAAACTTACATTTGCAATTGGATAATTGACCGTGGCGTATATCGATGTATGGGAGAACATGTTTTTCAACTACAATGTTAAGTTTGTTTTGGGATTAATTCATCCCAACTACGGAATCCTTATTTGTGCGTACACGCACTTGGCCGGTTTTTACTTAGAACTATGCCTAGACTTATATGCTGTTCATGTTTCATCAAGATATTTTCCTTCACCAGAAATCAGTGTTTCCCCAATCCCTCCTACAGTGTTCTACATTATCAAATTAGTAAAATGACATCGTAATTGACCAGCTATCAAACCCGAACAAATGTACAAAATTAACATTAAGCTCGTAAAAAACAGACAAAATAAACAATGTTCAATAAAAAGAAACATGTTCAACCAAAGATGAACAAGGCAATAAGTACCTAATTGCGAACAAGTCCATTAGTACATAAATGAGTAGTTACTATGTTGTTAGACATGCCACGTGGGTGCGCAAGCGACGCGCAAAAACTTAGAGTGGGAGACGATACCTTTGTGGAGAGAGGATGGGGTTATGTATCATGTGACTAGGAGAGTGATGAATCTGATTGTTGATGGATGGGGCGAGACCAAAGAAACGAGAAAGAGTGCTACAAGAATCTGTTGGCGCTTAAATGACATTGACGAGGGGTCGTTGTTGGTAAACATTTGTGAAATTGTCACAGAAATTCTGTTTAAAAAAAACTTTTTACAAAAAAAAACAACCGACTTCCAAAAATAACACTACAAAGTGAAAAATAACTTTAATTTCGGAAGTCGGTGTCTTTGGATCTGTATTTTAGTTTTTTGACACCGACTTCCGAAATTAAAGTTATTTTTCACTTTGTAGTGTTTTTTTCGGAAGTCGGTTGTTTTTTTTTTGTAAAAGGTTTTTATTTTTCACTTTTTAGTGGGTCAGTTTGTAATTTATCTAATTTACAATAGCCTAATGTCAAATGCTCATCACCTTTTACAAAATATTGGTATTCCCGATGCAGGGGCGTTCATTGTTGAGGAGTTCTGCTGGTAAGAACCAGGAGAACTGATGGTGAGTTTACCAACCATATTAAAGTGCCTAATCGAATCGTAACGGTGAAATACTTATTATTAAGTAGTTTCAGTGGCCATCAGTAGTCTTCATCATCAGTTCCACTTCACCAAATGGTGCTTTCCGAGAGCAAATACACGAGTTCCTATAAAAAATATTCAAATCGCTATGGGTATGCCTATAAAATTTGAGGATTTCCCTCGATTTCGATGGGATCCCATCATCAGATTCTGATTTGGTGGCAATGGGACCACCTCGGGAGCATACTCTTCCAAACAAAAAAGAATTTTCAAAATCCGTCCACAATTGACGGAGTAATCGGTGAACATACATAAAAAAAAAAAAAAACATACAGCCGAACATATAACCTACTCCTTTTTGGAAGTCGGTTAAAAACAAGATGGCGCCGTTCGTTCCGATATTGGCCACGCGCCAAAAGATCCTTGTACCGTAGATAGTGTGAGGTAGGAAATGAAGGAAGAGAGAGTGAATGATAATAATAGACAGATATAAAATGGTAAAACGTATCAAAGCCTTGTGTCTATGCTTGTTTTTTTTAAAGTGTTTTTTGTTTTTCTTTGCAGGTAAGATGGATTTTCTTGGTAAGCACCGTGCTTCTATGGAAAGTTCGATAGGCAAGACAGTTGTATCAGTGAGTCCTTTGATATTTTTACAGCCAATCTCACGGGTGTTCCCCAAATATTGATTTTACTCGAAGACGTCTAGGGACTCTAAGATGAAAACCGGCCAAGTGCGTGTCGGACCACGCACAATGAAGGGTTTTGAGTTGGGATGAATTTAACCTAAGAACAAACTTAACATCGTAGTTGAAAAACATGTATTCTGTATTTAAAAAAATATAGTCTCAGTAGTTTCGGATATAATGGTAAAATTTCATCTGTTTTCTTAAAAAAATAATAACTTTAAAACTAATTCTTTTTAAAATTATAAAAATATATCTGAAATCCTTACAACAAGCTCTCAATTTCTTATGTCATGCGGTACAGTTTTTTTTTTCTAATTTTCCCCCAAAAGTGACACCCATATTAAAAATTTAATTATTTACGTTACACGTTCGTTTCGGGTCACATAAATTCATATGTGGCCAAATTTCTACTGAATCGGTTCAGTAGATTCGGAGCAAATTGACTGTGACAGACGGACAGACAAACAGATACACGAGTGACCCTATAAGGTTTACGTTTTTCCTTTTAAGGTACGGAACCCTAAAAAGGTTTTTTTGGTAGTGAAGAATAGGTAAATGATAAATGATTTATTTTCTGTAAGAAGGGTTTGTACAAACACTTTTACACGTCAAACATATTAAAAAAAAAAATGAGTGTGCTTTAGACCCTGAGCATATAACCTAAATACGCAAAGTTTAGACCACACGACTGAAGTAAAACTTACAAATAGTAATACTAATTATACTTTCTTAGTACAATAGGCCTGCACTAAGTCTTAGATATACGAAACGCAACTGGCTCTGAGAGAAAGAGAGAAAGAAAATGTGTGCTCGCACCTCTCTCTCTTGCCCCTACAGTAATATACGAAACGTAACTCTCTCTCTTTTTATCTTCACTAACTATATCTCCCTCTCAATTTCCGTTCGCTCGCTTCCGTAACGCTCTCGTCACGCATTCACCAGCTTACTCCCCAAGTCAAGCGTGCGTAAAGAAGTTTTACTTCAAAAACTAGATGAGGTCGGCGTTTCGTAGCTGACTACTCTGAGAAGAAAGGCCGAAACAAACGCAAAGGTCACAGTCTCTTTTATAGTCCAGACATAATCTTGGTCAGATCATGTGAATACCATGTAGATTGGTGTCTGAAATTATATTTTGATGAAGGAACCCCACAGATCGCAGGGACGTCCTGTCCAGTCAGTGCACGCATTTGTCAGTAGTCGTGCAGCTCATCTCAGAACTTTGGGTAGGCCACATAAATTACTCAAACTGCCAGACCATGATAAAAACTAACTGAGAAAAAAAAAGTACTCACTTGTCATATTCCTGTTAAAAAAAAACCAGAGCATCATAAACTGGAGTCCTGCATAATATAATATTTTTATATGTAAGTAATAAATGAATGTTAATGCTTCTATTCTGCATAACACTTATAATATAATTAATAGCAGCGCACAGATGCGAGCTGGTCCACGCGGTGTGTCTAGTGTAAACACTTCCTTATGCGACACTCGGCTAATTGTTTATGGTGTTCATCATGCGCACGCGGTTATTAAGAGCTTTATTTTAATTATGTTTATGATTTTATAACGAATAGGACTTTTTATGATTCAGTTAATTACCGAGTCTGATGCCCTGATCTTTATTGTAAACAGATTTATCTGTTTTTTTTTGCCAGGGAGACAAAAAAGAGGGAAAATCAACACTTCTCCCTATAAAGGACAGTGTTTCTAAAATAAGTCGACTTTATGCCGTTGCTGACGTCTTTCATACATACATCGAGATTACTTACAGTTTTCACTACCTAACACTTTGACGCGCGATTACGACCCTAAATAAAAGCGCGCAATAGAACTTTCGACGCTGAACTGAACTGAGAATTGAAAATTCAACAGTGCGCCTTTAAGCACCACAAAGATTCTGGCCTTATCTGGCACAATGTTGTCTATAGTAGACGTTTACTGCGCAAATGGTAACAACTGAGTAAGAACAGAGTTTGGGATAACACAAAAGGAATGAAGGAAGGTGGCTGGGACAGACTGGACGCGGTAGGCGGAGGACAGGGTGTTGTGGCGCAGCTTGGGAGAGGCATATGTCCAGCAGTGGACTGCTATAGGCCGAGTTCATTGATTGATTGATAAAAAGAATTGAGAATGTATTGGTAGCATTCAAGTTAAAGAAGAAAATTCTCATATAACGTAATTTTACTGCTCACTGCAGAAATAGGAATGGTGTATCATTCACAAGGACTTCAACTATTTCTAACAATTCAAACAACGAGTATTGCAGCACACAGAAGCAGGCAATCTTAATACCAGCATTACCAAATGCTATGATAATGAAGATGTCCTCCACGTCGTCAGTATCTCGGCTAGATCAAGCGCAGCCTGTTACCGGACAGCTTGCGAAACCGCAAGAATGCCATCGAGACACCCACGGGGAGTTGTCACCATGCAGAGGAGATGGAGAAGTATAGCTTAGTGGTATTTCTGAGCTTCAATCAACAATCAATCAACTCAGCCTATTGCAGTCTACTGCTGGATATAGGCTTCTCCCAAGTTGCCAAAACGCCTGGTTCTCCGGCTTCCGCATTCAGTCGACCCTTTATGGTCGTTATCCCACGGTACGCTTGTTAAGCTTCATCGTGAACAACCATAGAAGGGATTAGACCAATCAGAAAATGGATGGGCTTTTGAATCAGAGTATTGTTCCCATTATTTATTCATGTGTATAATTATGGAGTGTGACTCTGCCTAGCTAATGATATTTATTTATCATGTAAGGGATATGTTTGACGGATTCTAAAGTGAATCTGTCTGTATTTTGACTAAACATACTTTAGTAAGAACTTACTGGAAGGAACATTGTGTAGAAACGACATCATAACCATAATTTCTGCCGAAAAACGTCCACTGCTGGACATAGGCCTCCTCCGAAACGACATAGTTAGACGTCCATGGTGTTCTGGTTGTTTTTCAGCATCAACATAAGTCCCCTATATCCAGCATAAACCTATTATCTCCAAACATCGTGCGTACTTGACCCACTGCCTCTCACCTGACATCGCCAGTCCGTTGTGACCATAACAGTGGTTCCAGTGGGCGCCCTAATATCCTCGGCGCACCCATAATACTCTGTTTACTTGTCCGCACGTGACGATCGGCAAGATACGATGAGCTTTAGTAGGTACGCCATCTTGATCGTTAATATAGGACAGATGTACAATAGTTGAATAGGAGTAGAGGTCCTTGTGAAAAGCAGGAAAGTTAAAACGCAAATCTTTTTTTTGCCAATAAACAGCCTTGCTGTTTGTTGGGTAGCGGTGAAATAACAGCCAAGGGACATTTTTCAATATTTCTGGGTGATGGGAACAAAGCACAACGTTGATCAAAGTGACTTCAGTCGATTTATTCTGTAAAAATCTCATCGTGAAGGCTTAGGTGAAGTGAGTTTGAAGCAAGCTGTCATGCCACCTGATGCTAGGGATTGACAATATTGACAGCTTAATTCAAGCTCACTTCCCATCCTATTTAAAAAATAATTTATGTATATCACAATATACATAAATTCTTTTTTAAGAAAAATAAAGTTGGTTGATTGACCCTATTTAAAAAATTGTTTTCACGGTGAGATTTTTCCAGAATTGATCGAATGACTGTTTCCGAAAAAGGCATAAAATATCTGTGTTACGGGTTATAATTTATGGTCATTTAGGTATGTGTGGTAATTATGACAATTTAATAAGAAAAATATAATTTCAATTTCAGCTGGTACTTTGCCTAAACGGTACTTTACAAAAACGAATAAGGAAAAATCCAAGAAAATCTCTATCGCATGGTCACACCAACGCTACTCAGTGTGTCGTGTGCACAACATACCATTTTGATAGTTTCCAAAAACGTTTTGATTTCCAGCAGCTAGCGCAACATTCGTAATTTGTACCGAAACGTACCGAAATGATGCAAATTCATAATTACGAAGGAAAAGCCAAAACATGGGGATCTGTCTGTCGTTTTGATGTTTGGGTAGTGTTGAAATTGAGTCTTTTGAGGTTTGCCTTATCTTAACATATCGATATAATCACACACGAATAATACACGAATTTCAATTCTATTAGATTCTAATAGAATTGAAATTCGTGTCATTAGAAGTCCGAAAGTCTGACAACCAGTCTTACCAAGGGGTATCATATTACCTAGTATCTGGGTTGTGGAGGTCAGACAGGAAATCGCTCCATGCAAAATACTGGTATTCAGCTGCATCTGGTTAGGCTGGAAACCGACTTCAACATACAAATACAAAATGTATATTGTAATAACTTAAAAATACGTTTAATTTATCTTTAGGGAATTTCCATTTAAGTAAGAAATATACTTGTGTTAGGAAGTTCCGCTCTTCCACTAGTTACAACTTTCAGTAAAAGCTATTGAATATACATTTAATACACAGTATTTTACATAACATAGTTGGGAAAAGGCAAGGCAGCTGACGATGATGATAATAGAATTGAAATCTATCCATATAGGTACTTCAAATCAAATCAACTCATTTATTTGCATGTACATGAGTTGATACATACAAAAAAGTTCTTTAAACCTTATCCTACCTAAACAGGTGTGCAAATATCTACTAAGTATAATAGAAATATTTCTTACATTATTCATTAATTTACAAATATTCATATTAAATTATTTATGAAATTTATTAATTATATAATTTTATTATTATTACTAACTTAAAAAATTAATTACATTTATCATTTAAATAATCAATAACTTTGTAAAATGCTTTATTGATCAGATAAGTCTTTAATTTATTTTTAAATAATTAAGAAGAATAAAATAAAAAAGAGAATTATTTGCTTCTTTTATATTATTAGGTAATTTATTATATTATTTATTCTAGGGCCCATACAAAATGCACTCTTGTCAAACATAGCTGTTCTATGGCGAATTGCACAAAGTGTACTGGCAAGCCTGGTAGTCTTTAACGTTTTATATTTTTTGATATTATTTCTAATGTCTAATGCTAGTTCATAGATATACAGTGATGGGAGTGTCAATATTTATAAATTGTGGTTTAAAAGAATCTGTAGTTTTAGAGCACATATTGCCGGGATACATTTCTTTTGGGCTTTGAAGACAGTTTCTCTCTCTCAATGGCATTCCCCCAAAATATTATAACATACTTTAGTGTCGAACCAACGCGGCAACGTAATGTACTTACATGCTAGCCTGTAACAGGCACGCTTCTCAACTGTCTCTTAAATTAAAAGCAATATTTCCGGAATCAGGTCGCTTATTAGCAATTTTTATACCCAAGCAGAAAGAGGGTCGCTGTTACCCATCTTCTTCAATCCAGAGAATGAGGAAAGACTGCAGTTTTAATTGTCTTCTTGCCCTACGACGCCATCACTATTTTGAAATACAATGAACAGGAAATTTCAATAAATTCTACAAACTCAACGTCGTCACATACATACTTTCAAAGAACTGTGTCTATTCTATCAATCAAGGTTGGATCCTCAGTCTTACCTTAAAAAGTAAGCTATCCTACCAAGTCATAAGTTCCAAGGAATGTGACCCATTGAGCATCGTATTCTCGTAATGAGTACGACACTTCGTAGTGATGAATCATGAACATTCTGATGCCCAAACATAGATGTATACCTTGTAACTGGCGTGTCGGCTAGTGCTTCTCAGGATAGGCAGACATACATCACTGTAATGTTAGAGTTTGCTAGAACTGCTAGAAATCAAGAAGTTTGGAGAAGATTAGGATCTCACTCTAGGGACTTACTCTGGCTTTTTGGTTGGAAAGCAGGCTGAAAAGTTTTTTTAAAGACAACTTTGGTCCACAATATTTGTGTTAGTTGAACTTAGCTTATCTTAAACAACTATGTTAGTTCATCAATATTACTTATTAACAAAAATTTTGATCGATTTATATTTTCAAAACTAACATAAGTTACTTATTACTATCCCTGACCCCATGATAATTCCATTCTGTCTCATTAATGCATCGATAAAATCTTTCATGTGGATGTTACGAATAGTGATTTTGGAACCGACACATTTAGGCCCATCGTCCACGGCGCTACTCAAAGTAGTTTCGACCAACTAAAACTGAAAACTGTCTGGACTGGTTGTAACTGAGAAAAATGGAAGAGCGAAACTAGGGAGAAAGAGAAACCATTTCGGTATTGGTGTCCGAATTTAATTTTGTACAGTCTAGACTTAGCAGTATTTTCGTTAACAAGGTCCATAGGGGTTTACACTCAAAAGAATTCGACCTAAACCCGAATTATTAATTCACTGGAGTAATCTGACATGTGCTAGCTATAACTTTGTATAATAAAATGGTCGTATTTATTGTATTCTAGACTTTTACACTAACTTATTATTGCTCATTAATTTTACACTTATACTTAGTTTAATAGTTTATTATACTTTAAGTTCTATAGTTTCTGCCTACCTCCATGGGAAGAAGGCGTGTGTTTATGTATGTATTATACACATAAATAATCAATTAAACTAAACGATCACCATTACAATAAATATAACCATTATAGTAAATACACAAAGTAACAGCTAGCACATGTCAGATTACTCCAGTGATTTTTTTATTTAGTTCATTAGTACTTTCGACTTTAGTACAGAAAATTACTCGGTAATGAATACGACAGTTTATGTAGTGAATCACGCGCATTCTGACGCCCAAACATGGTCATACCGTGAAGAACTAATAAACAGCTGTGTGTAAGGCCCTTCCGCAAATATTTGTGAACCTGGCCTTATTGATGTGATGGCTTTTGATAGCTTTTGACCTCCAATCATAACACTACGTTTATGTAGGTACCTACCTTGAGTCTTGGCGCCAGGATGTGATAAACATGCTGCCTTCTGACGTTTATCATCCTTGGGAAATGGATCAGTGATCGCTGTATTATAACATTTATAAAAAAATGCTGTAAAAGGAAGTTCCTCTATCGATGACATAAATATAACATAACATCAAGTCTGTATTCCCCGAAGGGTTAGGCAGAGAGTCACCTATAGTACACCCACGGTATGCCAGTTGTGTTAACACGTTCGCGTGAGCAACGTCTTCCGACGTCGTATTGGTATACTTATGAAATGGCGCAACGTTATATGACGGCCTCTAGATTGTCATATTTATTTCGACGGAACGTCTTTGGACGTCTGTTTTATGGGCAAATTTCTATGGCGCATCTATTTTGCGCCGCAACTCATTCGATTTTCATAGGCTATACCGCCGCGTGACTTATTATTATTTTTTTTTTTTTGTAGGTACACATGTAAAAGTTGCGCGCATATGCACAACGTCTTATGACGTCCTTTCTTGCACCATTATCCACACCGGCAGTTAGGCTGCGCCGCGCAGCAAGCCAGCCATAACTTTGTATGAGAAAAAGTTGCGCCTCAGTACAAGCATTCAGAGATGAGGTGGCTCACGCGAACGTGTTAAGGTCCCATGTAATAGGGGGCGAGCCTATTGCCCTCAAAAAACAATCAAATCAAAACTGTTTCTCATAATAAGTATGCACCTCTGGAATTTACCAGCACGAGGAAGTTTATTCTCAAAAACTTTTCGTATCCACCAAAAGTCAAAACATGCCCAGAACTCCTTCCCTAAAGTTTCCTCGCCCGTCAAGTTTAATTGCCCACTCTGAGTCACACAGCACTTGATGCCCAAACATAGTAGCCCGTGAACAGCTAACTAAGGGCCGTGACCGCTCGGCGTCGCTCGGCAGAGCTCGGCCACTTCCGTGCTATTCGGCCAGAACCTTTGACTGTAGACATTGAACTTCTGTGAAGGTTCTACTTAGAACCTTCACAAAAGGTAGAGGTATTGAACCTTTTTTGGATTGTATTTTTTCTACGAAGATCAGCTTCCTTAAAGCATCATATTCTCAGTATGACAGGATACCTGCCTTAATACTTCGGATGTTCAATCAATCATCGATAACGTGTAAAGTCAGGGAAATTAATTGATAACAACTTATATTGTCTGTATATTCAAATAATTACTGTTATTCTTGGACAGTTGTATGAAATGACTGTAACATGGCAAATTGACGTAGGGTAGGTATGTTAATTTGCTTAACAATTGATTTCCTTTTTTCTTTTTCGGACTACTGGGACTTTGTGAGAGTAAGCGGGGTGTAATCCACTAGTTGAGGCCAGTGCTATCTGGTGGACATCATCTTGGATTTTTGTTTCTATTTATAACATCTAGGTTTTCTCACGATGTTTTTGGTTCACCGTTTTGAGAACAGTGGTGAAGAAACAATTTCACAAAGATTTCTGCAAGTTGGGTTCGAAATTGCAACCTGTGAGTCGGTGGGAGGAGTAAAAAAAATACTTCAAAACAGTGAGTTTAAAAACAAGATCTATTCTATAATAAATGAAATGCTGTTCGTTGGTAAGCGCATCACTTGAGAACGGCTGGACCGATTTGGCATATTTTGTTTTAAAATGTTCGTTATAGTCTGAACCAGGTTTTGACGGAAAGAAAAAAAATAAAAGTTGCCGGGAAAATTGCAGTATTGTCGGGTCAGCTAGTATTTACATATTATATGTATAACCTAACAGTCTTAGAATAATAATAATAATAATAATAATAATACGTATACATATATAATTATAAAACAGCTTAATTAAATATAAACTTCATTATATTCCGGTACCAAAATAACGCGCGTCAAGTGTGACAACTAAATATTATTCGTTCACGAGCGGCGCGTGCCCATAATTTTATTATGGTCAGCCGACAACGTGGCGTTAGTAAGGATTAAACATTATTATTTAAAAGTAAAAAAATATTTTTTTTGACCTGCTACGAAATTTTAATATCTGTAAAGTTTGAGGCCCATTTAATAACTTGCGTATTATTGGTTGTTTTTTATGTAGGTGGCTTCATCGATCACTAATAAAGAACTTCTTTATTAGTGATCGATGGGTGGCTTAGACATTATTTATTTCGGAGAGTTTTTTGTTTATTCCTGTTGCATGTGTTGAGGGACACAGTTAATTATTACACTAATGTAATTTCATTAGGTGTGTTACCTGTCCCTACCTTCCTTCCGTTACCTTTTGTAATCTTTCCTATTTATTGTTATTCTGCCGTGATTCATGTTTCGGCTAAATTCTTCAGCCCTTTTTTAATTAAACCTAAAAGTAATCTTCCATCAAAGCTTCTGTGTTTCTGCAAATGAGAACTATACCTACATTAACACAGGTAGTATCACACGTGTACCGGTCTGTCACATACGGCCCGTTGTTTCGCAGAACTGCCGAATCTTATCAAATCTAACGAGCGTTGACCGCGGCCAATCACCTCTTCGAAAGCTCTGGGGCTAAATTAAACAGTTGAGGATCTGACTTTGTTTGGGGGCAAAAATCTACTTAGTAAAAATTTTAAATTCACTGACAGTTAAAGCACAGCTTAAACCGTTGGGTGTAGAAGTATGAAATTTTGCACAAAAGTTCCTTATATAATGAAAGTGAGCACTACGAAAGAATTTTAGGAAATTCATCCCCTAAAGGGGTCAAATAAGGGATGAGTGTTTGTATGGAAGTCCGCTATTTTTGCCGATGGGCAATCCCATGGCGGGCGTTCGGCTTGTTGATGAAGAAATTAGTAAGAAAGTTATTTTCCTGTACGAAAACGACGTTTTCGTACAGGAAAATAACTTTTTACGTTAGATTCCTATGGAAAAATAACAGGCATGAAACTCTATAAACTTCTGAAGAAGTTTCTTATGGTTTAGTAAGGGAAGTATGAAAAAACATGCAATAACGAAATTGCCGATCAATTGAATACTACTAACTCGTGTTGTAGAAACTTATAGTATATGGCCGGTGCACCCTGGCAGTGACTGCAGCAAGGTTGTTATTTTTTACCACTGTATGAGCTATTAATGCTATTATTAGGTTCGTGCCGATACGAGAGAAACAGAAGGTTCTGTTGAAAGAAACCTGTAAAAAAACTTTTTACAAAAAAATAAGAACCGACTACCAAAAATAACACTACAAAGTGAAAAATAACTTTAATTTCGGAAGTCGGTGTCTTTAGATCTGTATTTAAGTTTGTTGCCACCGACTTCCGAAATTAAAGTTATTTTTCACTTTGTAGTGTTATTTTTGGTAGTCGGTTCTTATTTTTTTGTAAAAAGTTTTTTATTTTTCACTTTTTAGTGGGTCAGTTTTGAATTTATCTAAGTTACAATAGCCTAATGTTAACCGCTCATCACCTTTTACAAAATATTGCTTTTCTCGATGCTGGGACGTTGATTGTTGAGGAGTTCTCCGGGTAAGAACCAGGAGAACTGCCACTCATCGTATGCATAGTGACGAGCATAATCGCACCCCGTTAAATAGGGGTACTCATTATTATATTGTTCCGGTGCCCATATGTGGTCTCCATCATCAGTTCCACTTCACCAAATGGTGCTATCCGAGAGCAAATGCACGAGTTAATATCCAAATCGCTATAGGTTTGCCTATAAAATTTTAGGGTTTCCCTCGATTTCCATGGGATTCCCTCATCTGATTCTGATTTGGTGACAATGGGACCACCTCGGGAGTATACCCTTTCAAACAAAAAAAGAATTTTCAAAATCGGTCTATAACTAACGGAGTAATCGCGTAACAAACATACAAAAAAAAAAAAAAACATAACGCCGAATTGACAACCTCTTCCTTTTTGGAAGTCGGTTAGAAACAATACAACTTCCATGAGTTCCATGATATCAATCCTTAATCCGATACTGCCAAATCCGTTGGACCCACTTTTCCTTGCGAAATCTCACCCTAAATTATATCATGTTTCCAAATTCACTTGCGGTATGCATTCAGCCTAAATGATGTACAGTCAACCGCACTTCAATGGTAACACTTAAACTAATGAAAACCGACCTTATTGGTAGGACAAAAAAGGGGTGGTCAGTGTCAAATTGGACGTACGGTTGAGGTTGAGTGTACGTTGTCTGTCTAAATGAAGTACATTGAAGTATGTTATCAGTTCGTCGTATCTGCTACTCCCACGCCGCCTCGTCAACCTGATTTGCCGCGTTCGGAGGCAGCCGTACAGTGTGGGGGGAGCAAGGGAAATGCGGATCAGTACGATTGGTTTTTAAATTTTTGTTATTCTGAATTAGTTTGTAGCTTGACTTCAAGGTCATATTAATTATATTCAACAAATTATTAATAGGTAATGCTTAAATCCAATAATTAATTATTATACAACGAACTATTTACACTAGTTACTAATTTAAATAAATAACTAACTAACTTTATAGGATATTTACAAAAACAAAAGAACGTTTGTACCACGAAGTAAATAAATATTTGTTTGCAGTGTTTTTTTTGCGTTTTGATATAACAGCAAATCTAAGACGTTTCTCTTTAGTTTTAGCTTAATGTTTAAAGGCTCATACTTATGTAGGTACACCATTATCACAGAGTTTGAACCATAGATAATAAGTAATTTCTATGGTTTGAACACAGGTGTATCTTTTGGCGTACAAATGACATTGACAGGGGGGCGCTGTTGGTAAACATTTGTGTTTTGTGAAATGTCACTTGAAATGTATTAAAAAAACAAGATGGCAGCGTTAGTTCCGATTTTGGCCACGCGTCAAAATAACCTTGTAACGCCGTGGTGCGAAGCTTGTAAAGCAGTGGTTATTATTTTGGTCATCAGAAAGTTTCGAATGAAATCAAAATCAAAATCAATTTTTTTTATTTCACATAAACCTACATGGGCACTTATGAAACGTCAGAAGCTAGGTGCACGGTTCCAATTGGTCGTAATGCTCAATAGACTCTTATTATACATAGTTATAAGTCGTTTCACACAAGTTACGAAGCACTTCACGTCTCCAACTATATTTTCTTCCAGTCAGAAAGTTCCTAATTAAATATTTTGTTATTCCCAGTTAACAGTTTAAATCTCATTCTGGCATAAAAAAAACCAGCCAAGTGCGTGTCCGGCCACGCACAATGAGGGGTTCCGTAGTTGGGATGAATTTATCCCAAAAACAAACTTAATATTGTAGTTGATACACATGTTCCCCAATAAATTCCAACTGTAAATGTAAGTTCGTACGCACAATATTGGGTGATTTACCATGTTATTCCCTGCCTCTTACAAAAAGAGGAGGCCTGTGTCCCAGCAGTGGGAACATTATAGGCTATATGTTATGTTGACCATGTTATTTTAAGACCATAGACTTCTTATAGGTTTTCTTGTAATCTATAACTTTTCCCCGTATTTTTTTTTTTTAATTGTAGGCACAAACAACAAGCCCATTTATATTTATATGTCACAGGGTAGAGTTTGCATAACTTTTTTTTAATTTGCTTTTTTTTATCCCCCAAAAGTGAACCCCCTATTCAAAATTCATATACGTTACGGTTACGTTAACCAAATACGTTCGTGTTTGGGTCACAGACATTCATATGTTTACCAAATTTCAATTTGATTGGTCCGGAACTAGGTAATACGGACTGCATGGTGTCCGCAACTCCACGTCAATATGCGTGTATTTTGCGTACGGGTGGGAAATTCGATTATTCGGTCCACCCCAGCTCCTTAAAGAAGGCCAGCAACGCCTTGGTGTTACTGACAATCTCACAATCCAATTCTCTCCGGAACTATAGGTAGATTCGGAACAAATCGGCTGTGACAGACGCACAGACAGACAGACACACAAGTGATCCTATAAGGGTTCTGTTTGTTCCTTTTTAGGTACGGGAACCATAAAAACAAAGTTTTAATTTTATAAAATCACATTTCCCTTTTCCTTTGACTCACAGCACGGGCCCGTTTCTCCCGAACCCTCCCTAATTACATAAAACACACGACACGTGACTCACTGAGGGCAGTACCTACCTACTGTACTTACAATACAGTTAGACTTAATCAATTGGATTACTGTAAACAATTGACTAATCTAGGTCGCGGGGACAGAAAGGGGGACGGGCAGGGGGGGGGGGGGGTGTCGGAGATTAACGTTGTAGGAAATTGTTATGGTAGTGATTTAATTAAGGTGGCTTCAGATTTTTGGTGAAATGGTGAAATTGAAAGTTATTTTCAGATTAATAGATTAGCCCACATTAGAATTTGGTAGAGTAGGTCCCGGGCCCCATTTTTAACAGACTTTCAAAGGAGGAGATTATAATGTTTTCGTCTTTACCTATGTTTTTTATATTTTTGTTTACCGATTTCTCTGTCGATTGTGGACCGATTTTGAAATTCTTTTTTTTGTTTAATTTAAAAAAAAAAATAAGTACTACAATGTGAAAAATAACTTTAATTTCGGAAGTCAGTTGCAAAAACCTTAAATTCAGATCGATCAGTTGCATGTAACTGGCAATGCGACATATTTGTCAGTTAAGCGGGGGGGGGGGGGGGGGGGGGTTTGAGGGGTTTGCCATAATCACCACGCTTGGCAGGCGGGTTGGCGATCGCAGTATGGTCTCTACTTTTGTATAGAAAATATGTCGAATCGCCAGTTTTATTCTTCTATAGATAAAAGTTGTCTGTGAGAAAACTTTACAGAAAAAAATATAAAGTAGTAATTGGAACAGTCACAGGTAATTTTCCATTTTCCTCAAATGGTTGTTTTGCGGGAGAATATCCACACGAAAAAAGGTGTGTTTCTTTGCTTACCAAAAAAAAACCGGCTAAGTGCGAGTCGGACTTGCGCACGAAGGGATCCGTACCATTACGGCAAAAAAAATTACGTTTTTTGTATGGGAGCTTAAATATTTGTTTTATTTTGATTTAATTATTTATTTTTAAGTGATTATATAACTAAATATTCTGTGAATATTTCAAGTGTCTACCTGTTGCCGTTATCAATATCGAGCAAAAAAAATACGTTTGTTGTATGGGAGCCCCCTTAAATATTTATTTTATTCTGTTATTTAGTATTTTTTGTTATAGCGGCAACAGAAATACATCATCTGTGAAAATTTCAACTGTCTAACTATCACGGTTCATGAGATACAGCCTGGTGACAGACGGACAGAAAGACAGACAGACGGCGAAGCCTTAGTAATAGGGTTCCCGTTTTACCCTTTGGGTACGGAACCCTAAAATACACCGACTTTGACGTAATCAACTAACATTGTAAGTGACGGCGACGGTGTACGATTCATTAGCTTAGTATTGATTCACTTTACCCGTAAACTGTAGTTACGTAACAATGTTGTTAATTAGAACTATTTTTAACGAGTCACACTTTTTGAGAATTTGTGATTTATGTGTTGTTTTAAGAATCCATGGAATTTCCATTGTTGATAATTCTAACGCAAGGCCATTTTAAATTAATTTATCAACCACTAGCTGTTCATGTCCGACGTCCGGTGGATTTACGACCTTGTCCTGACAATTATGAACACAAAAAAAAACAAAAAAGCCGTTCTCAAGTGATGATCTTTCATACATGCTACAAAAGATTTATATTTATATAGATTACTAGCTGCGCACCGCGGTTTCATCCGCATAAGTCTCGATTTCGTCAGAATATCGGAGTAATAGGTATCTTATGTCCTAACCCAGGTCATGGTCTACCCATGCGCCAAATTTCATCCAAATCAGTTCAGCCGTTTTAGCGTGACAAACGAACAAACTGACTTTCCCATTTATAATAATTATGTATGCAAAGAAAGGAAGGAAAATATTTTATTTGGGACACGCACAAGAAATACAAAAATAGCAATTAAAACTAACAATGTACGATCAATGATGTAGGTACGCTTTTTACTGACTTCAAAACAAGGAGGTTATCAATTATATTATTGGAACTGCAATATACATACGAATTAAGTAAGGCTTCGAAAAAAAAAAAAAAATTGTAGGTGTATGTAGGTTTGTATGTTTCTCCACGCATTTCTCTGAAACTATAAAGGCTCGTACAGACTCGCGCGATATCGCGGGCGCGACAGGCAGCGACAAAGGAATGGTGCTTCTAGTGTCATGTCGTGTCGCGCCCGCGATATCGCACCAGTCTGTACGAGCCTTAAATCGAATTGTGACCAATTTTTTTATTAGCTTACATTTACTTAGGGAACTAGTTTTAAGTTATAGAGTAATACGTGTAGGTGTGACGACCAGGCTATTGATACAAGCTACGGGTGTCAGGGGGAAAACATCTCAAAACCTTGGTCAAATTCTAGTGGGTGTAAGAAAAATAAAAATATTAACGACTAATAATAAATAAATACTGCAGTTTTTACTTCAAAATAAAAATTACGAAATATAAAGTAATTTACAAAAACATTAATCGATTTCAAGAAATAATATTTTTATAAATTAATACTCGAAAATAACCAACAAAAAAAATTGTAGGTCCTTATTTCTTTCGTACCTACTTTTGGTTTCGTTTTGATGGTTAATTTCGTATACAAATAAAAATACTACTTGTTTCATAATTTTGAGTTAATTTCATTTTGAAGTCGATTATCTTTTAAATTACTTTTTTTAATGAATGAAGCTTATAAACTTTTTGGGCTTCTGAAGATACCACCTGTTTAATAAATGAGCCTCTTTTTAACTTTCTGGCGTTTTCTCACAGTTGGTCGCAATAACTAAACCAGGGCAACCCGACCGAACAGGGGGCCGATCGCGCTAATTTTGAACGTTAATACCAAAACTAAACCACAGCCAAAAACGTTACGTTAGACACATTTCGTATCGCGCTAATCATTTCAACGGAAACGATTTAGCTTTACTTTGGAAGTTACGTTGGAGGAACGATCGATCGAACAATACTCTTACAAAAAATAGCGCGATACCGTTTCTTACATCAGCTAAACCAAAACTAAACCAAAACCAAAAACGTTCCGTTCGAACGGTAATTACGTTGAGAAATAGCGCGATCGGCCCCCAGGTTAAGTTAGGTTAGAACTCGTAAGTGGGAAGCGACCTGTCGCCGCCGGCTGTGATTTGTTCTATGGTCGGCAGCGCAGCGTCGCGGGACGCGGTGATCTCCTTCTGCGATGCTAAATGTTATGTCGCAGAAGGAGGCTGCGGAAACGGAAGAGGGAGATTTCGAGTACTCTCCCGTCCCACAGCAGGCACACTGGGCGTCGGCAGAGGGCAGATAATGCCCTCTTCCGGCCCCCCTACCGGAAGAGGGCTTTATTTGCCCTCGGTTCAGGGACAGCGGACTCGGGGACGTCAAGACGTACAAGATCCGAGGTGGTGGCGCGTAATGTACCACGCGCGCCCCTCCTAGACGTACACCTCACTCCCCGGCCTGACAAGACGGGGCCTGCAGAGGTGGGCCACCAGTCGGGAACTGCGTTAAAGAGTGCTTAAGTGCTCCCGTATAGCCTCCGGTGCAAGGTTGTGAGGGATCACGGGGTGGTTTTAGTCAGTAGAAATCTGGCAGACCGCTCCGTCTGCCCCAGGGCGGAGGACATCCATGAGCCTTTCCAAACCGTTAACAAAAAAAAAGCTTAGAACTGTGGCCTGTGCTCACAATTCGTGTAAAATTGCTGTTTTAAATTAAAACTTAGCAGCCATAAAAATTTAAATAACCCCAATAACGGCTAGTATTCTCGGCCGGTCGTTAGATAGCAGCGGTGACACACGGAAGGTCATCACGACGCCTTGACCCAGGCGCGCGCGCAGGCCATCCTACCCGCCGCCGCCGTGACTCACTCACGCACGCATTCTCTTGCGCATAGTGTGTGTGGATTAATGAACACACTTGACACTTTCAATGTCTGAAGGGTTCATGAAAATGGCTTCGAAGTGGAGGCAGGAATGTTAGGTCACCGCTACGCGTGGCATGATTAGTATAACATTTTTATTCAATTGTTTTAGTCGCCAGACCTTTAGAGCCCAGGCTGTTAGACTCATCACAGTAATAAGTACTAACTAAGTATATGGGTAAACCGGTATGTCCTAGAACCAAAAATCATGTGACACCTTCCAACCCGCACTGGGCCCGCGTGGTAGATCAATCTATCTATCCGAGTTAGTTTCACGAATTTTGACTTAAGTGCCTGGAAATTAAAAGGATTTGTTTTCAAAACATTATTTTAAACTGTTTAGTGGAGCCGGTTTAATTTATGAACTACTAACAAATCGCTGTTTTTTGTGAAATATAGTTTGCCCCTTCTAAATATTGACTAACCAAGGTTGATTTTTTCCATAATAAATGAAATTAATCTTTATTTTTTATTTTTCCACCTCCACCTCCGCCTCCGCTAAGATGGCCTCCGTTACATCCCTATATCCCCGATAAGTAAAAACATTATACACACCCAGTTCTTTAAAACTTTATTAAAACAATAGATTTAATGAATCGCAATAGCAAGATCCATTATCTGTTTGCCCCTAAGATCAAATATAAATAAATAACGTTCCTTCACACAAATACCATCCAACATTATCTTGCGTTTATTTCAATTCGCATCCAACGATTAACGAATCAATATATTCTGTGTACAGGAATGTTATTAGGGCACAATTTTAGCCTGTCTCGGTTGAGATCAGTCAGTTATCCGCTGGATAAGGTGAGTTATAAATAAATCAGCAAGGAGTCTTTATATGGATGGCGATGTCAACTTGTGGGTCACAGCGGATGTTAAGGTACAGGGGAGATGTAGAAGTCTCATTTAGTTAACAAAACATTATATCACTCCTGGAATCCCCGCAGCAGTGGGCAGAGGTATACCCAGGAAAACATCGGCCTTTGCTGCTAAGTAAAACATAAAAAACGAGCGAGCCATAAAGTAGTCGCATATGATGTGTAACATCTGAAATCTCACCTTGGTAATAAGCAACTGACCAGCGACAGAAATTAGCCTCAAAAGTTAAATACTGAAATAGTTATCTGAAAATTACTAGTCGTCGCCCACTGGTTGAAATTCGACCCCGTCTACTTACAATCTATGTAGTACTTACTAATTCCATGAGTACACTAATTCCGTGCTATAATAATAAATAAAAAGTACTTACTTATTCCATGCTCAAGCTGTCATTTCCTGTTACACACTTCCGTCCCTTTTCACGAAATGACTCCTACAGAAAATGAGAGAGACACAATTTGGATGGCTGTTTCTCCTGGCTGGTTAGGGTAGATTTTCAGTATAGATAGTTTAGATTAAATATGAACATGTAACTGACGTCTAACCTTCTTAGCTTAATAATGTGGGAAATCATACGTTACTAGTTACACATTCTGGCTTCTTCTAGCCAGAAGAAATGCAGATTGTATGACTTACCGTGTAGCGAAGTAACGTTAGAGTCACCTGTCTCCAATTTTTTAAATTGAACACCTGTCTTTTGGGTACAGACAGATCCTTAGGCTGCATTCCACGCGTCTCATCTTCAATACTAACATCATGCCACACCTACCCTTCTGCTGATCCCCTGTCCGTGTCACCCGTCGCCGGCGCCAGTCAGCAGGTCAACTATGCGCACTGACCACATACCGATGACTTGCCTACATGATCATTATCTGATCGACTTCCTTTGTTGTGATCAGTTGGATCAGCTTGTGATGTATGGGCGAATGTTTTGAATGTGAATCATTGCGTTTGTTGTCAACCGTGAAAAGTGTGATCTCTGTTAGGATTGGCTATATTGGTAGGATGCAATGTGTAATTTAAAAATATTGCTACCTAAAATTCACGATTTTAATACCAAAATACTCAAGCTAGGTGTCTATCTATAATCATGAACATCATCATTTCTGCAAAAAGACGTCCACTGCTGGACATAGGCCTCCAAGCACCGCCACTTCAACCGGTTCCGTGCTTCCCGCATCCTGCGGATTCTATATATTCTATTGTATCTATCTATGCTTTGGCAATAATCTTCGGTGATCATTTGTTTTGATGATTATTATAGTACTTAATGTCGTTTCTCATCCTATTTCTTTTCACTAAGAAAAGGTGGTCGATTTTAGAAAGTGACCAAATACTGCATAAATAAATGGTTTGTTGATTTTTTCAGTGTATTATTAAAATAATTATTTATCTTTTTGATCATACATCTTGCCGCTTGCCACCATAGCAAATTGGTGATAACTTTAAAGGCAGTATTAGTCTACCTGCACTGGCCAACTGAAATTACTAGTGCAGCTGCCTAGTTGTAATTACAGTAATTTAAATACTACCTGTTGACTGGGTTTCGTCTGTCTGTCGAATTACCCAGAGTAGTGGGTTATTATGTTAAGGAAATACCGTCTTTGAAGCAGATAGAGTTTTGGACTGTTAGACTTATTCATTAAATATGGGTTAAGGCTCGTACAGACCGGTGCGATATCGCGACGCGACACTAGTATCACAAATTCTTTGTCGATGCCTGTTGCGCGAGTCTGTAGGAGCCATTAACTAGCGACCCCCCCCCCCGTCCCTGCTTCACGCGAGTTTTACAACTTGACAAAACATTGTCAATCTTGTCATTTGGTTTAAATAGGTTTTTTTTTTTTTTTTATTGACTGCCTCGTTGGCCTAGTGGTCGTAAGCACGACTGCTGAGCATGAGGTCCCGGGTTCGATTCCCAGGTCGGGCAAAGTGATATTGGGATTTTCCATTAGGAATTTCTCAGAAGCAGCCCGGAGTCTGGATTTGTGCCCGGTTGATGGCAATAGGCTCGCCCCCTATTACATGGGACTTAAACATAACTGGCGAAATGTGGGTGTACTATAGATACACCTCTGCCTAACCCTTCGGGGATTACAGGCGTGATATTATGTTATGTAATTTTTTATTATTTTAGTAATATTTTATATAGATTGTTTTTGAATTTGTGAATGTGAGAACGTTGTTATAGGCTTAATAGACTGTAGCTTTGTTAACCATTTTCTATTTTAGTACTTACTTTTAATTTAAGTACTTGTTGACGGGCCTACACTGTCCTCCCATACCTATTAACACTGTAACTTAAAATATTGTAAAAGCCCATTATTTTTAAAAGAGTAACCGTGGAGTGTCTTGCCGGCTCTTCTCCATAGGAAACGACCAATTGGAACTGTGCACCTAGCTTCTGACGTTTGATAAGTGCTACATGGGCACTTATGAAACGTCAGAAGCTAGGTTTATGTGAAATAAAATATTTTGATTTGATTTGATTGAGATTTCTTTATTATAATTAGTCAGAGGCAGTCAGAGTATTTATTTGTAAAATCAAAATCAAAAATCAAAATCAAATCAAAATCAAAATCAAAAGTCATTTATTCAAACTAGGCTGAGAATCAGCACTTTTCGAACGTCAAAAATTACATAAGACAACGTAAAATATAAAAAATGTAAACATAGGTTACGGATACACAGGTTATATGTTACATTTTTGTTAGTTCTCTATGCTTTGCCATTAGGCGCACAAATGTTAGCATCAGTTTAAATTATTTCACAATATCGAATAAAAATGATAGAAAGAGCTAGAGTGTTGGAGTGTGGTGTGTTGGTGTTGGTTAGTGTTGGTGGTGGCAGGTTAATATTAATGTATTATAGACACATGAATAAATTCTTTAAATGCTGAAGAAAAGACCGATAGACGCGAAAAGAGACTTTAATCCATACAAATAAATAAAATTGCAGTATCTTTATGTAATGTCAAAATAACAGGTTCTTACTATGAAAGTGTATACGGTACTTAAAAAAAATGCAAGCCTGTCATTCTTTATGAGCTTCAAGTTTTTTTACAGAACTCGTAGAATGTTATGTTACCTACTTACTTATACCCATCAAGCAGACAGCCTAGGGTTGGGACAGTGAAAAGTCACAGCCGCCCTTGGAGCCGGAATACAGCACCGCTGCGTAGCGGCAGAAATAAGCAATGGTAGTAGTACGTATTTCTCCGAACGACCTCATTCACAAAGAGCTCTTATGGTCTGCTACTTAATAAAAACCTTTAATAATTCACTGACAGACAACGCTCTGCCTAAACCGCTGGGTCTAATAGAATGAATGAATGAATAAATGAAATGCACCGACCCCAGCGTGGTTGTACCTCGATTGATCGAATGAACCGAAAGAATCACCCTAGCCCCTGAAGCCTCATGTTTCATGAGACTACAGAGACCATTGCATATCAAAGAGTAGACCGGGAATGACGTGCCCTTGGGATATGGATGGATTATTAGAGCCTACTGGATATGCATCCATGAGCAAGCATTGGAATAGTGGAGAGACGGGTCATATTTATCTATGGATGGGCATTTTTTAATGACGCCGCCGCCAGATTGCGTTCTGGTCCAGCTTCGCCGAGTCTTGAATGGTGAAATTTTCTCGACGCTTTTCTATGTACATGAAAGGAAGAAGAGTTCCTTTTATAGTGAAAGTGAGTACTAAAGAAGGATTTTGTAAAATACATCCCCTAAATAAATTAAATGGAGGATGTACTCGTAAGTTTGTATCGAAGTTAGTTATTTTGCATATGGTAAGAGGAGTGTTTAGATTATTAGTTTAAAGAACTACCAAAAATAGAGCTATTCTTAAAAAAAGCAATGTTCATAAACACGAGCATACCGCCTATTCGTCGTATCCCTATAATACATCAACAAACAGAGGGTTAAAATTTTATTACCCAATAAAAAGCTTGTACGGAATTAACTTAGTTGCCCCCGAGACCACCCGAGCCCTCGACAAATAGATCGGGTACAGTCGGGTACCAACTTTTTATCCTGTGGGAATATGTATATATAGGTATTATTTTTTGGTTTTTTACCAGCCCAGCAGAGTAATTGCAATGCCTTTAATTTATACATTCATTGCGTCATTTACTGTGCCTTACAGACGAATTTTTCAAATATAATAAAATTATGTAGAGAAGTGGTGGACCAGTGATTAACGGCCTCGACTTACGAGTATTAGGTCGTTGGTTCGAACCCAGACAGGCGCTTTACTTTGTGTAAATTATTTCATCACCACTGCTCTCAAAACTGTGAAGGAAAACATCGTGAGGAAACCGGCATGTCCTAGAACTAAAAATTCGAAGACATGTGACATCCACCAACCCGCACTGGGCGCGCGTGGTGGATTACGGCCCACTCCCTCTCACAGATAGAGGAGGCCTGTGTCCGAGCAGAACATTATAGGCAGATTATGTAATATGTAATAAAATTATGAAGCAATTTCCTTCCAAAACCTTCGGATTGTGACTGAAAGTGTGCTACGCAAAAATAAGGTTGTAGCTTTTATAAGCAGACTCGCTTTTGCACGCGGCTTCGCCCACGTTAAGGTCGGAAATTATCCCAAGGGAACATACTATCGGGATAAAAAGTATCCTAAGTCCTAACCCAGGTCATGTTCTACCTACGAGTATGTGCCAAAAATCACACAAATCCGTTAAGCCGTTTTAGCATTAAAGCGTAACAAACAATGTCACTTTCACTTTTGTAATATTGGTTAGGATATGGGAATATTTCCTAGTTCTTAGAAAATATTTTGAAATCAAAGATCCAGAAGTCCATTCGATTCAGGTTGCATTCTACGCCATTTCTTATGTTTATTATTTGCTATTTTTTCTTAAAAGTTCTTGTTGCCATGCACTTCGCACCATAAATCATTAAATACATTTAGCGCTAATCGTATTTAACGTGAATCCGCAGCTGTAGCCCACGAAATTCAAATTTTCTTATGTTTTTTGCAATTTGCGTCAGTGTCAGATTGTATCTTGATCAAATCATGATTCGCGACTTCAGTTATCAAATCAAATAAAATCCAATATCTTTATTGCAATCCGTAATGTATACATACAGGTGGTACATAGTAATTATTAGAAACTGAACAGAACCATTAATTAATTATTAGAATCAGTATTACATCTCTCTAAACCTTATAATAACTTCTTCCGCGAGCGGGAGTGCGTGTCAGACTTTTACTGACTAAAACCCACCCGTGTTCCTTCATTTGCCTGTGTGCCAGGGCCACGATATCCCTTTCGGACAAACTCGCAACCCTGGCAGGCATTGGCCCTAATGGACCCCGTCAATTCGTGCTGACGTCTCTTTGAGGCGCGCGTGGAACACAACGCGCCGTCGACCCGGGCCTGGTCCTTATCGGACGGCGAGCTACCCATCGCTCACCGTCCGCAGGCCCGCGCCTACGGTGGCCGGAAATCGGCTTGCGACTCCCGAAGCCCGGGGCGGCGGCTTAGGGCGCGAGGGCGCGAACCTTGCCTCACCCTCACGCGTTCCACCTCCTCCTTCGCGAGCATTACTGCTTCGCAGAAGGAGGTGACGGCCTCCCATGCACTCTCGCTCCGAACCATGGCCTGAACCAGGGCCGGACGCGAGCGCTCGCCACCGCCGATCGCCTCCGTGAGGACACGGCGGTGCTCCGCCCAAGCCGGGCAGACCTCTACCGTATGCTCCACCGTGTCCCCCGGGCGATCCACACAGTGGTGAAACCCGGGCGTTTCCTCCCGCTTTATCCTGAACAGGAACCTCCCGAAACATCCATGTCCGGTGAGGACCTGCGTCAGGCGGAAGGTGAGGACGCCGTGGCACCTCTCTAGCCACTCCTCAAAGAGGGGACTTATCGCCGCAATAGTGGCGTGCCCAGCGCTGGGTTGCGACTATCGCACTCTCCATGTCGGCATGAGATCTCGCCGGAGCTCTGTCCGCTGTGCCGTGATTTCTCGCGGCAGCGGAGTTTCGCCCCGGCGTTTCGCCTCCTCGCGACACTCCCAGATGTGCGCAAGGACTTTTGCCTCCAGATCCCATGGCGGTAGTCCGACAAGGAGGCTCGCTGCCTCACGGGAGACCGTGCGGTAACCCCGTACCAGCCTGATGGCCATGACCCTTTGGGAAGCGTTCAATCGGCGGGCTGGTCGCAACCTTAAAGAACGCGCCCAGACCGGTGCCCCGTAAAGGGCCATGGGCCGCACGATCCCCGCGTAGAGCCTCCGGCAGGAGACGTTTGGACCCCCTAGATTGGGCAGGAGCCGCTTCAAAGCAGCCCCGGCCCGCTCCAGTCTGGGAGCCAAACGTCGAAAATGCTCCACGAAGTTCCACTGGCTGTCGAGGACGAGTCCTAGGTACTTCATCGTCGACTCGACGCCGATGTGAACCCCTCCCGCCGTTATCTGGGAACCCGACAGTGGCGCGTTCCGAGGACCATAAAAACACATGGCCTCGGATTTGTGCAAAGCCACCTCGAGTCCCAATTGCCGGATCCTATCGACGATTGTCGCAACCCCACGTGCCGCCAGTTCGGCCGCCGCCTGATGCGACCTCCCCTGCGCCAGGACCAGCGTGTCGTCAGCGTAGCAGACTACGCTGACGCCGCTAGGGTGGTCGGCACGCAGCACCCAGTCGTACCCGATGTCCCACAGATGCGGCCCCAGGACCGATCCCTGTGGGACACCGCAACAAATCTAACCTAACACTGACCTGCAAATTGCAAAAAACGTAAAAAAAAAATGCATTTCGCGGCATATCACTGCAGATCCACCTTAAACCATTATTCTGTCACTGTCATCTATAAACGATTCACGGAAGTACAACAATATTTTAAATTCGTTTAGGAATTAGATTTGGGGTGCAAGCGGGTTTTATATCATCATCATCATCTGCTTGCCCTGGTCCCATGTTACTTGTGGTCGACGCAACACATATTCTCTTTACACTCTCCCCTGTCAACGGTCAGGCTATCATTCACTCCCTTCTCTTTCTTATCATTCCTTACACAATCCATGCATCTTTTCTTTGACCTCCGGGTTGATAGTAGACCAATATTTGACAAAAAGTGTCAAAAAGTCGGATCCATGTTTCATCCCTTCAGGATTTTTTATTTTTATTATGGCTCCGTGCGGTTTGCACATTTTGCCAGTGTCATGTAAAATTAGATATCAAGTATAAAGTTGTTTAAATAATGATGAAATTAATTTTATTCAATGCATGATACATACATTCATACCCCGCCCTCGCTCCCCTTGAGTTTCAGTAAAGATGTGGCACTTTACTGAGACCTCACGCGGACTTCTTGAGAGAACTAGAAGTGATGTTGCACTGTTTTGTTTAATTTGCCTACACCTAATGCACGTTCACGAACACTTAATGGTTAATAATCCACCATTGTTACACATTATTCGGCTAAACACATTTTTTTAGAAAATAAAACATAACTGCTAAGCATGACGCTTCACTTTCCCGCCAAGAATCTCATGGCTTACCTGTTTTTAATATTTCTATGTGGCTTACTGAAGTTACTGGAAACCATAGATAATATTTCTATGCTGGAAACTAACGAAGTTTTTTGGAAAAGCCTTACCTACACTACACTTGTGTAGTCGATCATACAGTCGCAGCCGCCGGGCATCGCCCGCATCGTTACAAACTTAGTGACAAACAAACACGTGTTATTATTAGGGGAACATGTGCGTGTACGCATCTCGATGGTGTCACTCGAAAATAAACCTTATAACCTAATGAACAGGGTTTAATTTGCCATCACTCTGTATAAGATTGTAATGTTAATGAATTTTGAACTGTAACTCAAAAGAAATTGGGTTTAAAATGATTTGGGAATTGATTTAAAGCGGCGTAATAGGTTTTTCGTCTTTTATGCTTTTCATAACAAATATTATTTCAATTAATTTTTCAGTAACTCTCTTTAAATTATAACTTTATTTTCACATACATAAGATTTAAAATTCTTTACATACTAAACTGCGTTGAAGTTTAGGATGTCTTTGTAGAAACTGTCTACGTATTTTTAACTCTATTTTTATCGGAATACAGTTCTAAATTCTTTATATAGTTGTTAGTAAGCCACACGTGCGACATAAGAAGGGTGTCATAATAGGTTAGGAAAGGTTTATATTCTAGGTTATTGCTATCATCAAAGTGTAAAGCGCATGCGTGGAGCGACTCAAGCGCATTCACTCGATAAATGTTACGCAATTGTTGGTAGTGTTTTGAGCAGAATATTTATTTAACCATTAAAAGTTAGAGAGCAAGAATACTGTTATTTTAAATAACAAAATATAGAGTGTGAGATGTAGAAAAGTGCTAAGAAAATAATGAGCTGCTCTACACTTGGGTATGGAAATTATTGAATTTCGATGAAAAATATGGTTTTTGTGTACCTATCAAAAATAATCATAATTATTTCGGGTTCTATCAAGTTTAGGCGAATTGTTTACTCAATTTCGTTGACACATTGATACATAGGAAATGCGGCTGGAAGACGAAAATGGGTCCTTCACTACAAGTCAAATTAAGTAGTTTACACAGGGCTTAAGAACAGGATGAACACTAAACATCCTCTGCTTAAAATTATAAAAAACGAGACATCACCAAAAAACTGCTCCAATTTTCTAAATCCGGTCACAAAAAATCTTACCCCAGCCAAATATGGAGCAATCTTTCAGCGGGGCCATCGAACCCCCCTCGTTGTATAAATCAGGTCAGAGGAACTCCATACAACAAATCGAGGAGCATTGTCAGCCACTTGCCCGGTCGTTGACTTCGGCATCTGATTAGATAAGCATGCATGTGTGCTCTGACCCATATCTGTACACATAGATCAAGCTGCAGATGTTGAGTTTGATATAATGAAATGTAGATATGAAGTTTTAGGATGTTTATGGCAAATATATTTTAATATATGTATAATGCATATTCCCTAGAGTATCTGTTGACATTAAAATATATGAGGCTGCTAGTAACAGTGATAAGGTACCTACTGCACTATATAAACAGCTTATAATGTTCCAACTGCTGGGACACAGGCCTCCTCTTTCTGTGAGAGGGGGTGGGCCGTAATCCACCACGCGGGCACAGTGCGGGTTGGTGGACGTCACATGTCTTCGAATTTTTAGCTCTAAGATATGCCGGTTTCCTCACGATGTTTTCCTTCACCGTTTCGAGAGCAGTGGTGATGAAATAATTTACACACAGTAAAGCGTCTGTCTGGTTCGAACTCAGGACCTACTACTTATAACTCGAGACCGTTATTACCACTGGATGACAGTGGGACGTGACGCCTCATTGCCGTGACTTGTAAAATAACAAACAAGTGAGAAATTAAGTAAATGCTCCTTTGGAAAAGGAAATAAAACAAAGAAAAACTTACAATTATTTAGCAATGAAATTGTTACACTTAACACTATTTTGGCTTATCTGCAGATACAATAGGCTCGTCAATTATTACATGCGACTATTAACATATATCTGGGGCCGTCGTTACGGGTCGTCAGAAGCCCGAAAGTCTGACAACCAGTCTTACCAAAGGTATCGTAGGTATTACCCAGTTACTGGGTTGTGGAGGTCCGATAGGCAGGCAGTCGCTCTATGTAAAATACTGGTATTCAGCTGCATCCGGTTAGACTGGAAGCCGACCTCAACATAATTGGGAAAAGGCTAGGCAGATAGATATATAAGACTGTTTTTCTGCCGGTTTATTCTGTAATATCTCACCGTGGAAAAATAAGTCAAGTGAGCTTGAAGGGAGCTGTCATTAGTGTCAACCCCTAGCATCAGCAGCTATTCTGTAAAAATTTGAATGAGAGCTCACTTCACCTAAGTTTTCACGGAGAGATTATTACAGAATAGACAGACGGCAGTGCCTGGAGTATGTTGTGTTTAAAAACCAGCTGGCTAGTTTATACACGGCTTACTACAGGCACTTTTGGATTGTCAAGGAGTCAGAAAGTTAGTTGCTTTTTGGTCGTTAAGTCCAGTTATTTTGGTTTGGCTCTTAAAGAACCCCTAGGATTAATTAATACAAAAATATGAATTTTAGTCCTATTGGTGACATCCTAACTAATCCTTACTACTTATCCTAACTATCCTAATCCTAATTCCTAACTATAATATTATAAATACGAAAGTGAGTTTGTTTGTTGAGTTTCATTCACGCTAAAACTAACGGATTTGGGTGAAATTTTGCACATGAGTAGACTATGACCTGAATTGATTCATGGGATACTTTATATTCCGGTAGTACGTTCCCGTGGCCTAATTTCCGACATGAACGCGGGCGAAGCCGCTGGCAAAAACTAGTTCCCTGTATAGGAGAGCTATCATTCAATAAATACCCCCTTATTAATAGACTCGGAGTAAATGCCAAACTCAAACTTTGAAGAATGTATGGTAAATCTGGAGATAATCTGGATATAACTTTACTCCGCTTAATAAAGGGGATAGTGTATATCTGTCATGCACTTATCGTGAGGAAATGAATGCACTATAATTTTAGTTATTTATTGGCGCCATTGGTGGCCAGGAATAGACCACTCAAGCTCTTCCGTGTGTGTCGCAAGGACTAATTAAGAATTTATATAAAAACACCTAATTATGAGCCGATCTTGTAGGGAGACTATATTCAGATTTAATTCAACTCACGGTAGTTGAATATCTGAATATAGTCGACTAACTATTCATAAATATGCAACATTAAAATTGTGTCAACGAAAGACAAAAAAACATACTTATTAGGTACTCAGTAACTGGGTTGTGAAGGTCAGATAGTCGCTCTATTTAAAATACTGGTATTCAGCTGCATCCGGTTAGACTGGAAGCTGACCCCAACACCCAACCCCCGAAAAGGCTAGGCAGATGATGAAAGTCAAAACATCCTTTATTATCCTATCGCTTTTAGGTACTTTTAGACACTATAATAGATAATAATTAGAAGGCAAGTTGCAAGAAAAAACATAATATGCATATTAACACTACCGAATTACCAACTCGAAAAAAAATTTAACCTTTTGAAAAGTCGTAAAAGTAGGTAAGAAAAATACTCAAAAATGTCATGATACAAAACAAATATCCCTTCTACACATAGCTATTCTAGGTATACGTACCATTTTTTTTTTATAAAAGGGGACACCCGATATATTGAGCGATTGATAACCGGATGTCTATCGCTTGTCGCTCGAAACGCTTACCGCTTGTGTAACGGGACACACACTGATCTCCTTGTGCTTTTTATGTCAAGCAAAAAATATAGGTATCTCTGGATTTCGTTTCCAAGCGAATGAATGCAAGTCATTCATTAAAAGATATTGAATTCTGACCTAATTAAATGGGGTTTAATGTTGAACTTTTATACGCAATAATAGAGCCCTATTCTATAATTTGGATGCTTTGGGCTGTGGCGGCATTTACATCGTCACATGCGAACTACGTACCGCACTGACACGTGACGTCACGCAAAATCCTGCATCGCGCAAGTAGAGTTTACCGCGCGACAAGCTTTTATAAACAACGACCCGAAGTCAATCGTCGGGCAGTAGTCCTTTTTTTTTTCTTTCTTGGGTGGGAAATTATTAAATAACTTCTCCCGCTCTGGGCGGAGCGGGGGGGGGGGGGGTCGGATTTTTACTGACTAAAACCGACCTGTGTTCCTTCAGATGCCTGTGTGCCAGGGCCCCGATATCCCTTTCGGACAAACTCGCAACGTCGGGCAGTAGCCTACCAGGCACGAGACCCGTTTGGTCGGAGGTTCCTCCCTTTGCTATGGCAGATGAGTGAATTTTACACCCTGTTCCTCATCCCTCTATAATACGCCAAGCAGTACGCAGGTTCCAGTTTAAAATGCCCTAGTGCCTATAAGCCAGTAATTTGGATTTTAAGCATTAAGGCATTTAAATTGGTCTTGGAGTGCTAGGCGCAAGTCATTGGCCTTGTATTATAGCTTAGCGCAGAAGCTACAACAAAGAATCGTAGTTGTAAGTAGTTGTAATTGCCTCAAAAAAATAAAGAACTTCCTATTAAAATGTTTAAAAACAGTTAACAGTAATGTTATTGGAGAAATGTTGTTAAACAGTAAAAGATTTTTTAAATGACAAAATTTGTAAATACATTTTGCTGTTTATGGGTAATTTGTAATAATTTGTTATCGTAAGTGAATGTTCAAGTTATTTTGTATATTCTAAGTAAGTACCTATTAATGTGTTATGAGCTTATGAGTTAGATAATATTATTTTACATGTAGATTCACTGACCTACTGGTTTGACTAAATACCTAATTGGAATAGAGTTTTATTAATGTTATAATAATATTAAATAAATAAATAAAATAAATAAAAATCTTTATTGATACAAAAACCTTTGATATTGCTTAAGACTAGGATACATAAATTGGTTAACTAAAGGTCATACAGATAAGGTAAACCCTGACTCCTAAACTAGGTGATCCTGTGACTTAGGAGGCAGTGTTCTGCTGTCACTGTGATACCAAAAGCCTTTTATGTTGTGTTCTAAAATTACAAAAAAAAATAGTCATTGACATTAAAGGTTACAATTCCAAGTAAGTATGTATATTAAAATTAACAACGTACTACGGGATACTGTAAACGACGTTTAATGTGTATATGTGTGAGTAATGTTAGAGTGAGGGTGTGTATGTTGGAGTGAGAAATCAATTCTATATTTATATAAATTCTATTGTTTGAACATTTTGCATGCCGTAATAAGGTAAAACGTATCAGGACTATTTATATGTATGTATTACCTACCTTATAAGCAAATAAATGATTTCTATTATATTCTGTATTAAGCAAGAGCTCAAGAAGGACCATTCCCCACCTATTATTTACCTATTCTTTCACTAAGGTACTAAAATATTAAAAAATCTGGCGACCCCTGAGACAGATCAAGACCTGTGACTACTAAGTCGATGTCAATGCTGATGCAAGATGCAAGATGTCATGCTGTAAGTAAGGAATCACAGAGCAATAGAAACATAATGATGATAATCTCTAAATCTAATATTATTACCTTTTATATATAGAACAATATTTCTATTTTTTGTGGAGCATTTACTCAGTACAATCAATCTAGTTTTTGCAGTCAATGTGTACGGTAACCGGCGGATGACATCATTATATCCACCTTCCTAGTGTCTGGGATGTTTCGGCTGTCTATCAAATATAGAACTAGGCTTGTCATGTGGTGTGGCTTGTCAGTTTGAAAAAGATTAATAATAGCCCCGTTGACGTACTAATTTTTCTAGGAATTTCCAGCCTTGTTACCCGACTGCGCGTCAGCAGAGACAGGGTTACTTATGTTTTTCACGCGTATCTATGTATATTTATATCTGGGATTTTTTATACCCTCAAAACATCCTAACGGACGGATAGATTTTGATATATGAGGTGTCTATCTAAAGCTTTTGTTTGTAAAATATCATAACGGTGGATTTTAGACGTCAATAAATGAAGACTTGAAAAAAAGGTCACATTTCACACAGACTGGTGGCGTCAAATCTGAGATTTAACTAAAATAACTGCCACTAACTGCATGCAATCCGGTGCAGTTGGTGGCAGTTATAACCTTAAAAAGTGAGCTTGTTTCCTACTTTTTTGTTGGAGACGGGTTTTTTTTTATTTAACTACTAAGAATAAAGGATAAACCCAATATCATGCAGGAAGAAAACGGATGCAGGCAGACATTTTCAGCTTTATTTGAACAAGTCTGTCGCCTACATGGGCACTTAAGAAACGTCAGAAGCTAGGTGCGCGGTCCCAATTGGTCGTTTCCTATGGAAAAGAGCCGGCAAGAAACTCCACGGTTACTCTTTTAAAAATAATTGGCTTTTACAAAGGTGGTGGGTTCCGGTTTGATGGGGGTGCCAATACATCATCAGATGGACTGGTGGTTTAAGGAGATTATCTATGATTTCTTTGCAGTTCAATAACATAAAAAAAAACAATATTTGTAGGTAAATTAACAATATTTGTAGATGTATGAACGTAAACAAAGGAAAAGCAGTATGTAAGGATCGTAATCCAGTGACGTTCTGTATGTCTGTTCTCTTTCTGCCTACTCCCATGGGAAAATGGCTTGAGTTTACGCATGTGTGTAATATTTGTAAATAACGCACCCCGATTCCCGCACAGAACTAAATAATTATTTCTGTGAATTTAAATTTTTTCGTGCCTAGCAGGCCAGCACTTTGCAATGAATTTATAATAGACAAACACACAAACAGTTTTCTATAAATCTTATAACCATAGAACCGAACTGACAATGGCCTTATGACCTTCTTGAAATAAATGCGTTTTTGTGCGCAGTGTCATCATGTGATCACATCATCGTCGATACAAGCGTGTGCTGTGTTGTGCTTGATTTAACATCATTTTGGATTTGATAAACATTGTTTTTTCATCAGGATATATTTATAAATCACGAATGGAGGAAACTCATGTGGATACCTAATGTTATTCATACTGACAGAATAATATTTTTCCGACAGTGCTTAGCTTAGAATAGAATAGAATACTCTTTATTATATACACTATAAAAATCACCACCGCTTAGCATAGCGAGACACCTTTTAAAAATTACGCGACTGGGATTCGGCATGCTTACTTACGTCTCCAATACTTTTTAAATTGTAATCAACTACACAAGAGGCCATAAATACGTAGCGTAGTTTATAGTTCGATCATTCGGCGTGTTTTCGTCGCGTAATTTTCGTCAGGTGTGTCGCTACGCTGATTCTGCAAGTAATGACGCTAATTTCAATTCTTTTATGTTTAAATATATTAAAACAAACTCAAAAAGTGGGCACCTACTTAAAAGGTCAAGGTCAATTAATAAGGTGTAAGAATAGTTTTTATCTCTCTCAGCATCTTTTGAAGACCCTCTTCACAATACGTGTTGGAGCACCAAAAGTGTGACATGGGTTCAAGAAGTCAGATGGGAAAAAAACATCCTCACTTAGCTGGTTATACAAATCAAGCTGGTAATGTGAACGGTTTTACATACATATACTCACGCCTACTCCCCATGGGGGTTGGCCGAAACTATAGAACGCCACCTGCCATGATCTCTACATAAATTAACGGTTTTATTTGGATAAAAGCTTACAAACCTGGCAATCTGAAAATATCTTTTCTATTGAAGGTACTCCCGGGGAACCACGACGTACTGAGAAGATTTAGCAACCCAACCTTACTGACTTGCTAGTCTATTCACTACGGCATGCGGCTTCTACTTTCATAATTATGGTTTATGATGACACGAGATAGGGTGTTGTTTTTTACTTTTTTGTTTCTATTAGCAATCACTCTGAAATTTATTTTCGAACAAAATACAATCCCGGACTTCTACAGAGCCACCGTGCATTTTGATGTTTTTAGGCATAAGACATCTCATTATAAAAGATTAGGAAATTGTTGGTTGGATTAAAGGCTCGTACAGACTCGCGCGATATCGCGGGCGCGACAGGCACCGACAAAGAAGTTGTGCTACTAGTGTCGCGTTGCGCCCGCGATATTGGAACTAGTCCAATATCGCGGGCGTACCATCCATCGTATCCGACTACTCTGAGAAGAAAGGCCGAAACAAACTCAGAGGTCACAGTCTCTTTTTAAAGTCCAGACATAATCTTGGTCAGATCATGTGAAGACCATGTAGATTGGTGCCTGAAATGATCTTTTGACGAAAGAACCATACAGGTTGAGGGGACCTGTCCAGTCAGGGCACGCATTTGTCAGTAGTCGTGCAGCTCAACTAAGAACTTAAGGAGCTCAACGATTCAACGAACAATACCAAAGAAAGGACATTTGGGTAGGCCGCATAAAATTACTCAAACTGCCAGACTATGATAAAAACTAACTGAGAAAAAAAAGAAAAATGAACAATAACCCACATAGTCTGGTAGGCCAGGATTTCATTTTTATGCATGATAATGCAAGGGCGCACACTGCAAGAATTCCGGAATTGTTCGAGAATACCTGCTTAATCTTTGTATCGCAGTAATGGAATGGCCAGCAAGAAACCTTGATATGAATCCAATAGAGCACTTATGGGATGAGCTGACGAGACGTGTTCGCAACTAACCAACCAGCTCCAGAAATTTTGCAGGAGCTGAATCTGCCATTTTGGAAGCATGGGAGAGCATTAATTAATTCCATGCCAAACCGCATGACGGCTGTCATAAATCTTGGATGTAACACAAGTTACTAAATAAACGTTTTTTTCCATGGAAACCATAGTTTTCTTTAAAAAATCGACGCAAGTTCTTTCAGAAACGTGAAAAGACGACTTATTATATTACACTTATTAATATTATATTATTTTTTAGTATTTCAAATCAACATTGACAAACGGAAATGATAGTGAGTGACTGGCTTCAAAACGACTTTTTTTTTTTGACCTACCATTAATTTATTAAAAAGATAACCTTTAAACAAAAATATATAAGTCTTGAAATAATAATAGTTATATGTTTTCTACTTCAACAAATACTTGATAAGCACGTAGGCCTGGGCAGCTATAAGATAGGTTGCCAAAAAATAATTAAGGAAATTTCCACTGTTCCCTTCGAAAATATTCCATACACCCAGATAATAAATATTAGTAACAAAAAAGCTATAAAGCTCGACCTAGACCCGATTACGTTTATATCGCAATAACTCGGCCATCGTGTAACTTATAGTGGGCCAGCGTGGGCGACTGTGTACGGTGCTGCACGGCGTGCGGATGATTGTAATGTAACCGTAGGTATTGAAGATACTAAATAACGATAACGATGAGGTGTGGTGGCAGAAAGTTCAAGTCTTCAAGGTCCAAGGTTGAAATCGTAGAAGTTATTAAAGGACATCGCCATTTTTCAACATTTCCGAGTCATTACCCTGAATGTGATAATTCGGTGTACCCACTTATTAAAGAGATTTTATTCTATGCAAATTCTATGTTACTTTTTTGGAAGCACAAACTCAAAATTCAAACTCAAACTCAAAAGCATTTATTTCAATTAAACCATTTACAGGCACTTTTGATTTCTCAAGGAGTCGGTCAGTTAGAAATATGGAGCTAGTTGCCCATTCCAAAGAGTAGTAGGTTCCTATGGAGAAGAACGGGCAAGAAACTCCACGGACACTCTTTTAAATTAAAATATTGATATAAAGTATTGCTTACATCATTCATGTTGAAATTATACATGTGAGAACAATGCAAAACGTCAGAAGCGTCCGTGATAAAGAGATGAACAAAAACTAATCAAAACTAAAATAATTAAAATAAGCCGTGGCAGCTAAGAGATGACCAGTCCCAGCTGACAGCGCCCATTCACTAACATGACGCATGGATCAGCACTATTCAGCTCAACCATTTTGAAGGGAGCTAAATGATCCAACACACGCGCCACCATCAGCGAGACATCTGAGTGAGCATGACATACTCTCAGCCGCCAGGGCACATTCAAGTGAATGAAAGACATATTACCCGGTAAATGGTAGCTCTATTGTACCTACATGTGGAGCTACAAGATGTAATTGAAATGGAATACCTGAGAAGGTTTGATTATGAAGAACTTATACCTACAATGGGACCAACCCTGAAATCGCGAAAAATTTTGGTAGCAGCAGATTTTTCGATTTCTTGTTTTATCGTATTTGTCTTGCATGCCGTCTACCTCAGCTGATTGAGTCACTTTTGCTCGAAGTTCACTTGTCCAAAGAACGATTGCCCTAAGTGAGTTTGCCCGATTAACGTCCCTGTGCCCATCGAAAGAAAGAAAGAAAGAAAGAAAAATGCGTTTATTGGCATTACTGCAGAGAAAATACACCTTATAACTATAAAAACAGAAAACAATGATTATAATGCCAAAAGGGCCTCAGCTCAGCATATTGTCAGATGACAACACGAAGTGTACCACCTGACGCTGATTTTCAGCTGCAACCCACGAGTGCCATACGCTAGAATAATAAACAGGGAAGTGTGTGTCCGGTTCATAAAAAAGGTATCAGAGTAAATAATGTAATAAAAGATAGAATAATATAAAAAATAGCTCACAAAATTAAATATACTGTAGTGACATACATGTGTGTGTTGTGAATAAATACCCAATAATATATGATATAAATTAAATAAAAATCTAATAAATGACTATACGGCATAAAATACAATATTTAAAATGGCAACATTCCGCTCAGTCGGCATCGGCATGGACTCGCACGCCACCGGCTTATTAATCTGTGCGCGCAGCTGTCAGAAAAACTATTTGTATGACGTTTTGACATCTATTTTATTACCCAACAATAACATGATGCAATGGCGTAAAATAATCACAGAATCATCGCACCCTGGTGTTTCGTAATACGCTTGATGTCATTAATTCATCATGCTGCAGGACGTCCTTCCTTCTTCCCTTCTTTCTTGCTCATTTTGTCAAGGCTCCATAAATAGTAAGGTTTTATACAGGGGGAAAAAAAACAAAAGCAACAAAACAACAAAGATAACTTTTCTCTAATATGGGTGGAAGAATCAAGTTGCTTTGTTACCAATAGATGCCCACAAATCACAATAAGTATGACGATCAGGAAGTCATCAACTCACTTTTATTCATGTCAAATGCAAATTACACAAACGGACGTTTTTAAAATCCTCTAAACACATTAAAAAGTGTGATAAATTCTGTAAAAGTCGGACATACCAGAATAGTAAAGATTTAACGTGTACTTAACCTCAAAGTTATTTGTTTGCAAACCATAGACTTGACGTCGGTCACGTTAGTTAACGGTTCAAGGACTAGGGGGATGTGGTCACAGCGATTAGCGGGATTTTGTTATTTTCTCAATTTCTTACTCAGCAGCTTTCATGGGGAAAACGGAGGTACATACATTTTTGAAACGGCATGAGATATGATGAGAGCAGTGGTGGCCTCGTGGCAATGGCCTCGACTTACGTGTAGGTCGTGGGTTCGAACTCAGACAGGCGCTTTACTTTGTATAAATAATTTCATCACCACTGCTGTCAAAACGCTGAAGGAAAACATCGTGAGGAAACCGACTTGTCCTAGAACTAAAAATTCGAAGACATGGTGACCACCATCAACCCGCACTGGGCCCAGTGGATTACGGCCCACTCCCTCTCACAGAAAGGCGAGCCCTGTGTCCGAGAGTGGGAACATTAGATAAAGCCTGATTATGTGATGAGATATACTCCAGTAGTTAGTTCGAGGCGCTGGTTCTGGTTAACATTAAACTATTAATCGAAACCTCTCCGTAGTATGTTATTTTATTATGGGTATTGATAAACTGTACCAATCCAAAATTATTTCAGCGTACTGACGAACGAGTAATTTAATCATATGTATTATATATATGAGAAACATACGTTTTTCTAGCTACGCTTCTAGGCGTATTTCGAACTTCAGCGGAGAGGATTTCTCAAATTATTCTTTCACTGGACAAAATTGCATCCGCGTTCGCTTGCAGTGTCGCCTGGTCTTAACAAAGTACAGTTGTGCCACTTGTATTGCTAATGTCCACTCAATTCGCACTCGCCGACAAACAAACATGTCACATATTGTCGTTTGTCTAAAACAGTGTATTGTTTGAGCACTTTTAAGATGTTTGAACTTACTACTTGTTTGTTTTCGTATTCTTTGAGAAAATGGCAAATTAATGTTGCGGTAATATGACAATAAGCTCAAATTTTTCTCAAAGTCAAACTAAAAGCATTTATTTGAAATTAACCAATTACAGGCACTTTTGAATTGTCAATTTTACACTTCATACATCAGCCCGTTTTCCTTTAATCTTTCTAAGGTTGTCTTTGAATTTTTTGAAATATAGTTTTTAATGATAAGAGCGCCCATTGTATCACATTTATATCTGTAATAAATTATGGTGTACATAATAAAGAGTAGAGATGGCCCCGTGATAACGGCTCCGACTTACGAGTGGATTTGAACACAGACATGCGCTTCACTTAGTGTAAATAATTTCATCACCACTGCTTTCAAAACGGCGAAGGAGAACATCGTGAGGAAACCGGCATGTCCTAGAACCAACAATTCTAAGACATGTGACATCTATCAACCCGCACTGGGCCCGCGTGATAGATTTTACAGCCCACTCCCTTTTACCGAGAGGAGGCCTGTGTCCCAGCTGAATATTGTAGGCTGATTATACTACATTTTAAAGAATATTTTAATCTATTCTATTTTATTATATGCAGAAACCGTGCTCCGTGTGGTGCCGGACGTAAAGAATAGCACCACCCATTTCTTCCCGTGGGTGTCGTAAAAGGCGACTAAGGGACTTACTAGAGAATGGGCAACAGTGTTTTCTATGCATTTTAACATCATACTGCGATCGCCATGCGTGGCGATTATGGCAAACACCCCCCCTTAGGGGGAGGCCTATGTCCAGCAGTGGACGTATTTTGGCTGAAATGATGATGATGATATGCAGAAACTACATACCTGCATATTACGTCACTTCCTGACGATCTGTTAGCGATAGTTGTTACAGACTTTTTATGAGAACACTGATTAATATAATATTATATCTTAATCGATGATTATTTTTATTTTCGTTCCAAATTTTTCTAAGATTTATCAGTTCTTTTAAAGGAGGATGATCATTCTCCTGCCCTTATCCCAATTTATTAGCGGTTGGCGCAACATGCCTTTTTCTTCCATACTTCTCCATTCAAATTCAGTCTTTATTTCGAGCGAAGACTCTTACAGGGTTAATAACATATGTTAGTAAACAACACGATACGACGGCACATGTAACTGACAGCAGTGAATAACATACGGACAGTCCACTCTGTCAGCAATCATTGTCAGACCCCTGTTAGGGCTGTTCATGACTCGAGTCACCATGGATGCTGCGCGCTTGCGCATTATTGTGTAAAAGCAATCTACACGCACCGCTGCAAACATCTCCGATGCACTGCAACGCCATGGCAACCCCATCAGTTTTCTGAACGCATTATTAAATTGGACACGAAGGGCTCCATACGACGCCCGCGAATACTTATCCCACAAGCTGCATGTGCAGAAGGTGGTACAGAATGCTCTAAATAGCGTCACCTTTACGTCTGCAGAACAACGTGCAAACCTGCGGGCTATGATATATTCGCACTCACAGAAAGAGCCCTAATTTCCCTATTTTCTTAGTTGACATCTCAGTAGTCACCCCGTTTCTAGCTATATCGTCTTCCACACAGTACATCTATTGTTTCTTAGGCCTTCCCCAGGATATGACAGTTAAATCACTTGACATAAATACCAAGAAAGTTTAGGTCAGTGTACACACACGAGCCAAACTCGACCTTTACAAATCTCCTTCTCGCATAGCTCCATACATTAGCATATCTATCAAATAGTACCTACGATTGCAAACCGATTGAATGATACCAGCTCATTACAATCCACTGGAGTAGTCAGAGGTCATGCGTTATAGATCGGTTGCGACAATGGTAATAAGCTAACTTTCCATTTGAGATGCTATGTTCACAGCTGATGGATGAGAAGAGGTATTGGCACTGATAACTGGTGCATTACGTGTGGGACGTGACACTTGCTATCGCTATTGCCTTTGATAGTCAAAAGTGGAAGTGGAAGCATTGCTGACTTAAATTGGTTTTGATTTAATGCCCAAAGGTATTACGATGCCCCATGTGAAAAACCAACCACCAGTTTTACAGATTATTTAATGTTTTTTTAAACAAAACTCAGGGCTATGTATTGAATTCCTTTGAATTTAAATCAAAAATAATTAGGTAGATTGTTAAAATATTTGCATAGTACATAATAAAACCCTTGACGCATAGCTCAGAAAACTAATTTCTTAGCTTCTTGTTTTTCAACTGCCTTAAGCTGAGTCGAGCTACTATAAGTGATTATAATTTACGATTATGATTGATTTAATTGCTCCAAGTATAAGAAATTAACAGAAATATTCAATTAAGATTGCAGCTGCATTCAGCTGGTGTACAACCAACCACACATCCATTGTTAACAGTTCCACATTTACAGCGCCTTTATTTTGTACCACTAAGGGTGGTTTCAATATTACGAGTGTTGTGTGGTTGATTGTACATAATATGGACTGCATTCTGTAAAGCAAATATTTTGGTAACACGCCATTGTAATAAGTTATGAGTGTTATGACAATGCAAACGCCTGTGACTCACGAGACGTGATTCATATGCCAGTGAAAATATTGAGCTTTATTTGGACTAGACTGATTCAGTTGCTAGGGAGTTTTCGTACGGTTTTTGAGTTGTCTGGGAGTTGTTGGAAAGGTTTCATAGAACAACTTTTTTGGATGACAGTTTCTCCTATCTTTACTATGTTAGTGGAAAATTGTTTAAGCTTCAGTCGTGCTACGCAGAATGATAAAGTTTTACATAACCCAATCTTGTGTTCCCTTTTATATTTTCTTACCTTTCCTGGACTTGCGTTCCATGATTTGATTTTAAATGAGTCCAAATTGTCGTGATGGCACACTGGTTAAGGCCTCGCCTCTTATACGAGGTTGTGGGTTGAAATCCGGACTTCTGAGTTTATCTTGGACATTGCTGACATTAGTGAAGGAATATAATGTTAACCTTATTACCTTATTAATGAAATTTTTTGGTGCAGCCATAAGGCACACATTATTGTTGTTAAAACATTATTTTCACTTTGTTGTTTGTATTATTGTCTTTTACGAACTGTGTCCAAATAAACTTTATTCTTTCTTTTCTTTTAAGTCTGAAATTGACAACCCGTCTTCAGCAATGTTGCTGTGAGAAGCAGCCTGTGTCCCGCAGGACACTAATAGGCTGGTGTTATAAATAGCAATAAATAACTCACTTGCCATCCCTTTCAAAGCCAACACGTACTCAAACCCAAACTGTACTCCACTACCAGGTGGGTCTAAATCTAAATTAATTCTCTAAACTTTTGACTAAATCCCCACTGTTACTCGACCCGTGGGAACGGTTGCAATTATTTCGTCCAGTTCGTTCTACTGTCGTGACGGCTATCTAAAGAATGAATGCTTAATGTATTCTTAAGCCTTATTAACTTGAAGGTGGGGTTCAGGTGCTGAATGGAATGTCTTGACATTTCTAGTAACTGTTTACATGTTAATGTGGACTGATTTTGTTTAGTATTCGAGGTAGGCGGGAGATTTAAGACGCCGCGACGCTGGAAGTTCTAAATCAAGAGATTTTCAATTTAATGTGTAGTTTTGAGGATTATCTTTTCCGTAGAGAAATCCTCATGGATGCTCGCTGTCTGTAGACAACAAAAGCTTATGTCGGAGAACTAAAGACTATAGAACTACAATCTTACAGCGTTCCTTCTGCTATAATGAGGGGGATTTCCTCGTGCATGTCCTGTGACATAGGCATTTTCTCTCATCAACATTTCCCTAGCCATTCCCCACATATTTTAGGGTCGGTTTCCAGTCTAACCGGATGCTGCTGAACACAAATATCTGGCATGGAGCCTGTCAGACCTCGGGGTATTTCCCCCTTCACTGGGATAATAATTATAGGCTGATACTTATGTAGAATGGTCTGATGTCGTAGAACCGGATCTTGAGATTTATTCATTTATTTTGAATGAGAAAATAATCTTTAGATCGGATTATGTAGATAGATTTAACACTTACATAACAAACTAAAATGTCACGAAAAATAGCAAAGAACTCTTTTACGTCTCAATTCTTTCTAATCCCCCGGGCGAGATTACTACGTGAAAATACGCAAACATAATAAGATGTTTTGACAAAAGTCCTATTAATAATGGTTTGGTAAAAGTGGCATTGCGCACAATCGCCGCGGGCGGCCATTACGCGAAATGACTATTTGATTGATCACATAATTTTATCGAGATATATCAATACTTCATTGTGGTATATTGCATTAGAATATTAAGATATAAAATATAATATCTAACGGTGAATTTTGCGTATGTTTGTTTCGTGGGCTCACTGCGTAGGTGAAAGTTAAAACTTGTGTAATGCAGAAAAATTGTCGCTTTGACATTATCTTCTTGAACTTGGAAGTGTCAGTGTGTTTTCTGGGTTTCAACCCACGAAATGGTGCCAACAAGAACACTATAATATGCCAGATTTACGTGGGACTCAAACAGTACAACGAAAGTGGTGGCACCCAAACTCTCAACTTCATCGATTTCTAGTCCTTAATTTAAGAAGGAGGAGGTAGTTGTGCGACGAACAAAAAACGGTCAGATGCGAGTCTGAATCGTACGCGATGGGTTCCGCACCACCGTACAATAATTAACACGACATATTTTTATTATTTGTTGTTATAGTGGCCATCGTAGTACACACTCTGTGAAAATTTCAGGTGTCTACCTATATTCATTATTCACTCAAGTTACATGACTCATACACAATATTGAATATATTACAACAGACAATTTAATAACAATACAATACAAAACAGAACAAAAACCACCGCACTATCAACACTTACATTAGTGACCGACGACTGTAGGTGACGTGCAAGTCTGATGTCCTACGGACAGTCGAACCTGTCCGCTATCATCATCGGCAAGCTGTTCTATTGCCGTTCAAAAGATACAGCCCTGTGACGGACGGACGGACGGAAGGACAGCGAAGCCTCAGTTCTGGGTTCAGTTGCACTTGTTCAGTTACCCTTTGGGTACGGAACCCTAACAATTTTCAATTATTTTTCTCTCGTATCGGTGCAAACTATAATATAATATAAGAACGCATAAGGTAATATAACAATCGAGTTAGCAAAATGCTAGTGGAATTGTCTACGCAGGATGCATTGAAAGAACATTCAAATATCCCTATTCGTGAAGGCTATTTTGATGCACACCACAGAGATATGAAGTAGCTCCACAAATGACATGCCTTACTGCAGTCCAGGCCGAACGAATACCAGCCTGCAAGGAAGTCGCACTAATGTGCGCCACACGACAGGTATTAATGGGACTGGCAGACAGCCAGGCCAGCGTGACGAGAGTGGCGCCATGTGCTGTAGGTACGGAAGTATACTTGGCTTATTACACGAAGGCCAGTTACACTTACTAAATGCCTGAAAACATAAGCAATTTGTTAATAAAACTTATTGATAATATCTCTGAGAGCTTCACATATGAGATGGCATAATGTTACAAATCCATCGAATTTCAAATATTCAGGTAAAAAGCGCAAAATGTCATCGATATCCTGATTTTTAGGCAACTCCTCCTTGTTTTGCGTACCGTCTGTGGTCTCAAAAATAAACCATCATAGGTGGGGTCGGAACATGTCACCGTTATCATCATGGGTGGGGTGGGATCATGTCACCGTTGTCATCATGGGTGGGGTGGGATCATGTTACCGTTGTCATCATGGGTGGGGTGGGAGCATGTTTCCATTATACTCATAGGTGGGGTGGGATCATGTCACCGTCATCATCATAGGTGGGGCGGGATCTTGTCACCGTTGTCATTATAGGTGGGGTGGGATCATGTCACCGTCATCATCATAGGTGGGGCGGGATCTTGTCACCGTTGTCATTATAGGTGGGGTGGGATCATGTCACCGTCATCATCATAGGTGGGGCGGGATCTTGTCACCGTTATCATTATAGGTGGGGTGGGATCATGTCACCGTTGCCATCATAGGCGGGGTGTGATCATGTTACCGTTGTCATCACAGGTGGGATGGGATAATGTCACCGTTGTCATCATAGATGGGGTGGGATCATTTCACCGTTGTCATCATGGGTGGGGTGGGATTATGTCACCGTTGTCATCATGGGTGGGGTGGGAGCATGTTTCCATTATCATCATAGGTGGGGTGGGATCATGTCACCGTCATCATCATAGGTGGGGTGGGATCTTGTCACCGTTGTCATTATAGGTGGGGTGGGATCATGTCACCGTTACCATCATAGGCGGGGTGTGATCATGTTACCGTTGTCATCACAGGTGGGATGGGATAATGTCACCGTTGTCATCATAGATGGGGTGGGATCATTTCACCGTTTTCAGAGCGTAAACTTGACTGACAATGGACTTCAATATGAAGAATTAGTAGGAAATACGTTACGCTTGGAAGACATAGTGATAGAGGCAAGTATATCGACAACGACAGTACTCCGAATAAAATTGTGATATTTCAATGGAACCCGGTCACCCATCCTCGTTCTAACCGGACCAAGCTGTGGTTAACCTCACAAGCCGACCGTACTAGTCATTTAACTCACACACCACATCAATAATATCGCGTGAACATTACAACAGGTATTAACGGGGCTGGCAGAGAGCCAGGTCAGCGGCGCTATGTTGAGCATGCTAGTACATTAAATGGTCAATGACTCCTATTATGTCTAGAAGTTGAGATAGGTCAGGTAGCAGTTTTTAGGAAATATGACGTAGGTATTACGAGTTTTGCTAATATACTTATCTGTTAGCTAATCGTAGCTGGCCATTACCTACAGAAAGTTATTTAGTGACTTTCGACTGGTGTAATATAGAATTAATTATTTCGCACTGACCCCAGGAGCTCAGCAAAAAAACCTATTTTGTTAAATTATTTTTAGTTATTTAATCATTTAAAACAGAGAGAGCGCTTCGTGGCTAAGTAATAACAGCCGCACGTGTCGATCCATCAGGTTACGCTACCGGGGTTGGTCCGTGGATGGGTGACCATCTTTACAAACCGAGACTCCTCCGTGCCTCGGAAAGTACGTCATGTACGAAAGTACTGTCATTCGTGGATCTTTGACAATCGTTATGTGTCGTCAGAACCCCGAAAGTCTGATAACCAGTCTTACCAAGGGATATCGTGTTACCCAGTAACTGGGTTGTGGAAGTCAGATAGGCAGTCGCTCGATGTAAAATACTGGTATTCGGCTGCATCCGGTTAGACTGGAAGCCGACCGCAACATATTTGGAAAAAGGCTAGGCAGATTGATTGAATCCTTAAAAACAGAACACTGCTGGCAAGCGTTGGACATAAGTTTTTCCCAAGTTACGTCATTCCCGGTTCTCAGTTTTCTGCAACCAGACCACATCCGCTGCCTTCGTCACATGGTCAGTCCACCCAGCTTAGGGCTAATTATTATAATTTGACTAGCACAGTGCCACTTCAACTTGTTTCATTAACATGCTATGTGTGTGTTCTTTGTTTCTAATCTTATTATTTTTGTAGCAACGAGCAGACGTAGTTACCCAAGACCTTGAAATCGCAGCCAACTTAATCAATGTCAGGAATACTTACCAAAACCCTATCTGATGGCATCATGTGTACAAGTCAGGACAGGTACTCAGATGGTTGGCAGATCGCCAGGTCGCAGGCGCTAAACGAGAGCGCTATGCGCGCGCGCATAACATAAATACTAAGCGGTCAACGAAGCGGCTCCTGTTGAGAGATTCCCACCGTGAAGGAACTATAGGTGAGCCAATACGACTTATCAGAAACAGTATTGCATTATTTGTAAAATGCTGCTAGTTGGAACAGTGCGTTTAAAAGTAAATGCATTTATTCGTTTAATTAATCAATCAATCTATAACCTAGTCTTTTCACAAACATGTTGGGGTCGGCTTCCAGTCTAACCGGATGCAGCTGAGTACCGGTATTTTACATGGAATGCCTGTCTATCTGACCTCCACAACCCAGTAACTGGGTAATACGATACCCCTTGGTAAGACTGGTTGTCAGACTTTCGGGCTTCTGATGATCCGTAACGAGTGTCAAAGATCCATGAATGACAGCCGGGACCAGCGGCTTAACGTGCTTTCCGAGGCACGGAGGAGTCTCGTTATGTAAAGATGGTCACCCATCCACGGACCAACCACGGTTTTAATAATTAGCATAATTATTAAATATTTTGATTATTTAATCTGTTTCATTTCTGAGGTCATCTTAGTTCACTAATCGTTACTTTTTAAGTTTTGAAACTCCCTTGCACTACGGACCATTAAGTAAAGAATTTCTCAGTTGCGGCCTGGGTTCTGGATTTTGTGCCCAAGGCAAATGACAATGTTGTCATTTGGTTTAAATATGTAGGTTTTTATTTTTATTATTTTAGTAGTATTTTATATAGATTCATTTTTAATTTGTGAATGGGAGAACGTTGTAGGCTTAATAGACTGTAGCTTTGTAAACTATCTTTTATTTTGTTAAGTACTTGGTACTTGTTGACGGGCTTACACTGTCCTTCCATACCTATTAACACTGTAACTTGGAAACATTGTTAAAGCCCACTCTTTTTAAAAGAGTAACCGTGGAGTTTCTTACCGGCTCTTCTCCATAAGAAACGACCAATTGGAACCGTGCACCTAGCTTCTGATTTTTCATAAGTGCCCATGTAGGTTTATGTGAAATATTTTTTTTTGATTTTTTTTTTGATTTTTGGAATTAGGTTCGCGCTTAAATACAAGACACTGGTAAAATAGAGTTTACTATACATCCCACACAATTCAATGTGGGTGTGTATTTAAGTGAGAGCAGTGGTGGCCGAGTGGTAACAGCCTCGACTCACGAGTAGTAGGTCGTCGGTTCGAACCCAGACAGGCGCTTTACTTTGCGTAAATTATTTCATCACCACTGCTCTCAAAACGGTGAAGGAAAACAGAGAGAGATGAGGCTTGTGTCCCAACAGTGGGAACATTATAGGCTCATTCTCACACATACATGATGGCAGATGGATTGGCCATCATTGTTCTGTACGAAGTAATTACAGGAGAAAATTACTGTCCATGCTTGTAAATGATGCCCTTCTACGGAACCCTTGGAAGAAAAAGAGCTTTACATTGCTGGAAACTGCAAGAACCACTATTGGAGTAACTCATCAGAATCCTATTTAATAGTAATACTGCATAGTCATCTCTTCGTCAGAAAAACACATCATTGCCAGTCTTCACGGCAGCGTCTAAAGCAGGGTTGGCAGTGGGCCAGGTGTTAGTAACGAGGTGCGAGGCATGCACGTTATGCGCTAACGCCTGGCCAGTGACCGGCTGTTATGCAATTAACTGCTGTGTTTGACGGGTGTGGTGCACGGGGCTATTTCAAGTGCTTTGGGCCGTGAGTGAGAACCCTGCACAGTGTGCGGTGAATATTTCACAAAAATAAACCAAAATTAAACTGTACATAGACACACACACAACATACGTACACTGTATTTTTGTTATTATTTTTTTGGCTAATATTTTACTTTCTTTTTTATTTTTTCAATTTTTTTTTCATCAAGTCTAATACAAATAAATATATCAACCTATATCTGTCCCAATGCAGGTAACAAGCCTATTCTCATACAGAGAAAATAAAAAAATCTAAATATTTTCTTTCACATAAACCTACATGGGCACATAAGAAACGTTAGAAGCTAGGTGCACGGTTCCAATTGGTCGTTTCCTATGGAAAAGAGCCGGTAAGAAATTCCACTGTTACTCTTTTAAAAATAATTGGCTTTTACAATGTTTTCAAATTACAGTGTTAGGAGGACAGTGTAGGCCAACAAGTACCAGGTACTTAGCAGAATAGGAAATGGCCAGCAAATCAAAATGTATGAAGAAGGCATAGGCATTGATCACCAGCCGGTCTATTCTGTAAGAATCTCACCGTGAAATCTTAGGTGAGGTGAGATTTAAGCGAGATGTTATTCGTTCGTCGTGTTTCGGTGTTCTTTGTTGTTGTTTAGCTGCCACGTTGGTCTAGTGGTCGCAAGCGCGACTGTTGAGCATGAGGTCCTGGGTTCGATTCCCAGGTCGGGCAAAGGCTTATTGGGATTTTCATTTTTTGGGTGGCAGCCCGGAGTCTGGATTTGTGCCCGGTTGATGGCAATAGGCTCGCCCCCTATTACATGGGACTTAAACATAACTGGCGAAATGTGGGTGTACTATAGGTACACCGCTGCCTTGCCCTTCGGGGATTACAGGCGTGATGATATGTATGTATGTGTGTTATTCCACCTGATGCTACGGATCGCTAGGGATTGACACTATTGACAGCTCACTTCACCTAAGAATTCACGGTGAGATTTTTACAGAATAGCACTGCAAGCTTGCTAGGTGACGCGTATTGTGAGGGGGGTTGGCGATGTCAAACTTAGGCATATTAGTCCAGGTAATATTAGTTTGGTTAACAGTTAATTCTTGGAAGTTCCGGGTCACGGTATTTGGCATTACCCACGACGTACGTAGGTAGGCAGATAAAAAAAATCGGTTTAGGTGGCTAAAAATTACAATAAAAATAGACATAAAATATCCCGCTTCAGCCAATGAAAAACCACGTACTATTTCCAGTCTCTTAACATGGGTATTAATTTTGTTTGCTGTAAGTCATATATTTTTGTATCCTGCTCAACGCAACAATCTGTCTTAAGACATTTAGCTGCTCCTTTGTCCGAGGTTACTCTGTAATTGGTCCTTGTAAGTAATATTGACATTATTTTTCTGCATTTATTTACTAACTACGAATTATTTTCATAAAAAATAATGCTTTAAACTCAGAAGCCTTTTTCAGTCGCTGAAAAGTAGAGGGCTCTAATCTAGGCCATTTTCTCTCTCTTAATCTTGCCAAGTGCAAGTTGTGATAGCCATAGTTTCTACCGCTCCTTCCAGCAGTATTTTACTCATATAAAGTCTTGTGTTCATGCGTGGTAAAAGCCCGATTTAATATTCAATTATGAAGATAAGCAGTGTTCCGTGAAGCATTCAAACTTAACACGTAACTATTAGTAAAAACATCGTTAACTATCTAATAGATAAAAGAATGCGATAATAATGGGGAAATCCGTGAGGAAGTGAGTCATAGTGCGAGCGAGCGAGTGGGTGAGTGTGTGTGTGCGAGTTTTCACGGAAATGCTCACTGAAGCTTTGGAGTTATGAGTTTATGATTTTTATACGCGTGGTTTGCATTGCGTGCGAATGTTATAGCATAAGATTACATATTCTTTATGATGTTGTGGTGTAAACATTTATGAACTAACTTTGTCAGTAGTTCACGTATTTATACCATGATTTAATCTTTAGAGAGCTAGTTATATATATAGCCAAGCAGTGCTTGAATGTAACACACATAACATAACATCACACCTATAATCCCCGAAGGGTTAGGCAGAGGTGTACCTATAGTACACCCATATTTCGCCAGTTATGTTAAGTCCCATGTTAGAATCACGGTCCTATTATTATTTTAATAATGGATAATACGGATCCAGCTATAACTCTGGTATAACATCGAAACGGTCGTGTCTGACCAGCTCCATTTTTAGCTATTTTTCAGTTTATATAGGCTTATTTCTAAAGACGCAAATAAAAATAAAAAAATATGATATTAAATATCGGTACTAATCGAAACTCCTCTTTATGTGGAGGGAGTGGGCCGTAATCCACCACGCGGGCCCAGTGCAGGTTGGTGCATGTCACATGTCTTCGAGTTTTTACTTCTAGGACATGCCGGTTTCCTCACGATGTTTTCCTTCACCGTATTGAGAACAGTGGTGATGAAATAATTTACACAAAGTAAAGCGCCTGTCTGGGTTTCAACCCACGACCTACTACAACTCGTAAGTCTAGGCCGTTACCGCTGGGCACCACTGCCCAAAAGTTGCCCTAAAATGCCTTTCAAAATAAAACTCGACTATAATTTCGCGCTTCCGTGAGATACCCCCAATTTGTTAGTCAACGGCTGTACGGTTAACTCATTTCACAGTTCACATGCAATGTAATATGCCTATTACATGTAAATTAATAGTTTCCCGACAGCCGTGCTAGAGGGTAACGGAATAATATTATTATGGGTATTCTACATTCCTAATGTTTACCAATAGAACATAAACTGAGTCAAAAGGGGCTGGCACCTTCAAAGTTACCAAAAAGGCTTGACTAAAAGTTACCTGAAATCTTAGAATTGCGCGAAATCAGGCTTCTTAATATTCAACTTTTAGGAAGGTACGTTTTTCTAAATTAAGATCGATCTTTCATATTAGTTAATTGAAATTAACATGGACTTTCGGCGAAGAAAAGACGGCAAATATTATTTGTATATTCTTAGACACATTTGTGATGTGGCAGATGTCCAGCAAGCTCACGGGCGCCCAGCGTCCGTCGCCGAATCTCTGGAAGTTTTTATTTTGTTTATTTCAGGTTCGCAATTGTGGGTTTATTAATTTTAGGGATTTTGGTGAATAAAACATGTCCGTTTTTTAAAAGCCTTCCTCCACCCTCATTTGTAGATCTTTGACAGTTGTTACGGGTCGTCAGAAGCCCAAAAGTCTGACAACCAGTCTTACCAAGGGATATCGTGTTACCCAGTAACTGGGTTGTGAAGGTCAGATAGGTAGTCGCTCCATGTAAAATACTGGTATTCAGCTGCATCCGGTTAGACTGGAAGCCGACCCCAGCATAGTTGGGAAAAGGCTAGGCAGATGATGATGATGATTCATGGACACATTTATTACAAAGGACTTTTTCCACACCAAGGTTTTCTTCAAACCGAGTGACATTCCGGTGGAAGAACTTTTTAATACATTTTGCGTCGTGTCGTCGGTATGTCCGCCCTGTTCTGTGTATTACTCACCGCCGCCCGCCCTACTTATTACCACAAACTTCCAACGTATAAATGTTTAATAACTTCTTTCTTTTACTTGTAACTAGCACTCAATCGATTTTGTCGCGCTTTGACTCAGTTGTTTTGTAGTCGTCCTTCTAGTTAAGTTGTTCAAGTTTCCACACAAGGAAAATGTGTCCGTGGCTCTGAATTGAATTTCAAGGTACTGTGAATATTATTTGTTTTAAATATAAAATAAAATACGTTTTTCAGTGATTAGGTTCTATTACCTAAACTTCTGCTCGAACAATAACATAATGGAATGCATTTTGCAACTTAAAAAAAAACACTTTTTTAGTAAATCTTCTTTTACGACAGCACAAGCTATAATAATGCCGTGGTGAACAGTATGTAGTAGAGTCAGCAAGATTGTTTCTATTAAAATCATCTGCATATCTTCCTAACGATATTGGAGTCGGCTTCCACTCTAACCGGATGGACCAGTACTTTACATGCACAGGCTATCTGACCTCCACAACTCAGTTAGGTACTGAAAAACACGATAACTCTAGGTAAGATTGTCAGACGACGACTGTCAAAGATATACAAATCGGGTTGTTTCTTAAAGTATCTTAAATTATCAAGAAAAGGATTAAGACTACTCAAAATAGAATTTAAGCTGTTACCAGCTTCTAAGCATTCAATAGTATCCCTTTTTGGATACTACATTAACCAGTAAGGTGTCCCAGTGCTCCACCGGCTCCTTCAAATTCTTTAATGCAGCCATGTTTAAGTTGGATTCTTTGAACGCTGCCAAAATCAAAATTAATTAAACTGAAATACAAGAAAAACTCAAGAACAATGATAAAGGGAGGTGCAACCTTCATAAATGATCCCCCTATAAACTGTTAACAATGTTTGTGTCAACTTGTAAACCACTATCTGGTTCCGTTTTGTTATCTGTAGGTACCTACTTTGTGTATCGTGGTAGAAACACGCCCTGTTGTTATCTCTTCTGCTTATTCCCTTTTGTTTTAGTCATGATAGCTCTTACATGATAACCAGCGGTCTCTGGTGTGTGGTGAGATGTGTCACGGGTTTTTGTACAAGTACGTGACAAAATCTAAGTAATTTTATTTATGGTATCAGAAGACGAAGGTCGTTTGATGGACCCATTATATCAATTACCCTTTTTGTAGAATTCATTTTGTTTTATTTGGTGTGCAATAATACTAGTTTATGAAACTGTTACATAGCAGGGATTATTAAAATGTGAGTCTATCAAGTTTATAGCGTTATCACACGAGTGTTTTAATACCTAGTTATGTGCAGTTGCATACACTACTTCATCTAAACTCATGCAATTAAAAAAAAAACACAATAAATAGTATCGTAAATATGGCACCCAAATCCCACATTCCTCAGCAGCCTCCACCACAGATGTTACAAAAACATTAAAAACTGTACTTTAGAAAAACAAATATTTTAAACCATATTTTAATAGTGTGTTTTAATAAAACTTTTTAAATTCACGTGCGTAACGTCATTAAGGTAAGTACTATTTTTTATTTTAAAATTAAAAACTTTACGATATGATTATAAATAAAGAGTATATCTCACGTACCACGTTCTCCGACTAACTAAGCAACAGCTGCGTACAATGAAAGCATCTATAACTGGCCATGGGTCATTTAATAAACACCTCTTTATCATAGGAGTCACAGACAGTCCGCTGTGCAGGGCCTGCATGGAGGACGTTGAAACAGCAGCTCATGTGCTACTACTACTGCCCGGTGGTCACCACATACAGGGCAAAGTACTTCGGTAACCCAGTGCCCTCTGTGAGATTGTCAGTAACACCAAGGCGTTGCTGGCCTTCTGTAAGGAGCTGGGGTGGATCGAATGATCGATTTTCCCACCCGTACGCAAAATACGCGCATATTGACGTGGAGTAGCGGACACCAGCCCGTATTACCTATTACCTAAGAATATATTTTATCTAGATCATTTCAATCTAGAATTAAGTTAAACAAATAGCCTTGATGCTCTGTACAAGTATGAACATTTGATGACGTTGACATTATGAGAGCTTCATCAAGGATTCTGTCTGTAGGCGCTTTGTTGAGTGTGACTTCTAAAAAACATTGTCATAGAAAAGATTCTCTTATTTTCTTCTTACACCATTGTTAACATAACCAAAGCCTTTCACGGAGAGGCCAGAAGACTTCACAAGCATTTAATAAATAAGTATTTATTTAGTTCAATCACAGATTGAACTAAATAAATACTAACCAACTGCATCAGATTGCCACCAACTGCATCAGATTGCCACCTACTTCATCAGACTCCTTGAAAAACGTATTTTTTTAAACTTTTGTGTATTGTTTAGTGCGTTATAATTTTGCTATCGTCTCCTCAAGCCCTTTATTTTGATAGGTGGGATAACATGGTCAGGGTACTAAAATAAAATTTTCAAGCCATTACTCATGAAATCTAAGATCTGCCGTTTCGATTTTTATGGAAACAAAGCCATGGTTTTACATTGTGTAACCTAGATGAGTGGACACACCTCATATACTTATTGAAATCCTTCCAACAGTTACGATGCTTCGATGATATAAAGAATCCAAAGTACAACGATACATCGAGTCCTAGATATGCGTCATAAACGTAACTCTGCTGCCGTGCAGTCGGGTAATTATGAATGATTAATTTTCATGTATTTAACATTGATCGCGATCCTTTTCGCATAACAATTAGTCACCTTTCCTCCGAACACTCCTGAACACGTCTGTCTTCAATCACCGTAACCAAATATAGCAATAAAATTGTAAATACTCCGTTGGTAACCAAAATAACAGCATTACACATGTCACAAGTTCTTGCCGAATTCCGTGAAAACCTCGGTTTGACTCACCTGAGCACAGAACTTGTGACAACCTTCGGGATTCCCACGCCAAGTTATTCATAATACTTGAAAAGGTAAATAATGGAGTCATTTGTCTATGGTGCTTCAGACAAGATCAAGAGCAAAGCCTTGACCTTGTGGTCTAAAATTAAAAGCGATTTGCAAAGATCGTCACTCAGTAGATGCCTGACGGAGGACATCGCCGTCGAGGTAATCGCGGCGAAGGTGGTGGGGACCCCTGTGACGAACTAGGCATGATGCATGTTTGCGGGGTCAACATGGCCAGAGATCGCACAAGATAGAGAAGTATGGAAGGAAAAAAGGGAGGCCTTTGCCCAGCGGTGGGACACAAAATAGGCTAACAATTTTTTTAAATAAATAGACATCAAGTTAAAAGCTCTTTGCAATCCCACAGGATTCTTTATTGTGAAAAGTTGTCAATTGCCGACAAGCCATTTATACGAAGTGGCTACAGCCGCCTCAAAACATCTGAAACTAAAACACTAAAGGCTCGTACAGACTAGTGCGATATCGCGGGCGCGACGCGACGCTAGTAGCACAATTTCTTTGTCGGTGCTTGTCGCGCCCGCGATTTCACGCGAGTCTGTAAGAGCCTTAAAGGGCTAAACCTTCTCCCTTCACACATACACTTCTAACATAGTGTATAAGTCAAATTGTTACTAACAGAGTGGACTAAATGTCTGAAATAAAGAATTTGAATAAAGGCAATGTTTGTACAGTCCCTAATCTTTCCCATAATTGACTATTGTGATGTATGTTACTATGACCTGAATGCAGATCTCCTCAATAAACTTGACCGCCTAAATAACTGCATTCGATTCGTTTTCAATCTTCGTAAATATGATCATGTGTCCGCGCACCGATTGGTTTTAAAATGGTTGCCCATTCGTCAGCGCCAGAGAGTTGAGGGCTTTGTTTATGTTGATTGCCATACTCGACAAACCCACTTCTCCTTCTTACCTAACTTCCCATGTTCAATACTTGTGCTCTGCCCATACTAAAATTTTTCGTTATTCACTCTTCTTTCTTTATCCAGGCGGTTTTTCTTTGGAATGCGCTCCATCTGAGCATCAGGATAGCAAACAGTTAGTTAAAATTTAAAGTGATGTCGGTAGACTCATCCCAGCGCTAATTCGTTTTCTCCTCCACCAATCGTTATTTCTCCTGATACTTTTTTATTTTGTTTATAAGTATGTATCTATGTATTAGTATATATTTTTGTTTTTCGAGTTATCTATACCCTATGATGCACCTACCAATCCTATGATCCATGTATTGTCTTTGCATCACCCTAAGGTTGACTGTTAAAAAATGTTTTTTTTTTTACTTGTGCATAATGTTTTATTAAATAAAGGGATTGTTAATAAGTTGCCAAAATTATAGGAATATCTCATCTGCCTGTAAATTGGCTGAATGAAACCTTCAAACTGGAATACAGCCGAGTAGCTGTAAATATACGTACATAAGCATGGTGATAACACTTTACCGGAAAAACTCTTGCATAAATAACCATTATCTATTATTATAATCTTATAATATATAACAGCTTCAATACATACTCATAACACTATTAGTTTCACATGCTCGTATGTGTAGCGGTAACGTGCTAAAAAGCTGAACATTTGTCGAGCTAATGAAATTCCCACATTAGTAATGTTTTCTAATCGATGACAATGGTAAAAGCTTGTTGGTTTGTTGGTAACAACATAATCATTGGTTACGTGCTGATCCATTGAGGCTGGTCGCAGTGACAGCGATTAGCGTATGATTTTGTCAATTTTATTTGATATTTTATTTTACGAAGTTTAATGACAAGGTTGGAAAGAAAATAGATAATGATCTTATTTTTACCTATGACGGAACGGAGAAGATTTTTTTCAAGGATTAAATGGCGACAGGTCACGGGAACAATCTGCGACTCCCGCATTCCTCAAACTCAAACTTAATGGGAAGATATATAAAACAATGGTTGGACCTGCTGTCTTGTATGGATCAGAATGTTGGGCCACAAAAGGGATGAATGAAAGGCAATTGCATGCAGCCGAGATGAGAATGCTAAGAGGAATGTGTGGTGTGACACGAATGGATAGAATAAGAAATGAGTACATAAAAGGTCAACAGGTAAAGTCTGAAAGTGACACCGGTGACTGAAAAGTTGTGCGGAAATCGGTTGTCATGGTATGGGCATGTGATGCGGAGGAATGAGGAAAATGTCGTGAGGAAAGCTTGAGTATGTATGTGGCTATAAGAGTAGGGGAAGACCAAAGAAACGATGGATGGACTGTGTGAAAGATGATATGGGTAGAAAGGGAGATGACGCGCCGACCCCAAATCAATTGGGATAAGGGCAGGAGAATGATGATGGAACGGAGAAGGTTTTTTAGGGGTAAATCCATCGGGGGATGCAATTCCCGGCCCCGCAATGTTTTTTTTGCAATTCTATGAGTTTGTGACTAATTCAAAAATGTTTTGGGTACGAAAATAAATGTAGTCTCTGCATGCACATTAGCTTTAATATACTACTGTATTTTAATTGAAATCGGGAACAGAGATGTCAATGGAAGCCCCGACTGATTTTCTTTGGTTTATCATAGATACATATGTGTAGTAAGTATCTATATTTAATATTATTGTTATGTCTACCCCTACAAGAAACAAATAGGTACATAAAAGTAGAAAGCACTAATAAAGTCATAATAAAATTAGTTGTTAGTTTGACTGACTTCGTGACAAACTAACGCTGTCTAAAATGCTTTTGATTTTATCTTTCGTTAAATTTACTTCCTTTTAGTCGGGAGTTTTCCGAAATTTTATTTAATCTCTTTTCTATCACAACGCTTACATCTGTCAGGGGTTTTTTTTGCGTTTTCATCTCAGTGTCAGACAATTTTTTTTTAGTAAGTATCCTAATTTTTTTTTTCATTTCGTTGAGGGGTTTTTGATTAGAATGGGAGTCGAGTAAAATTGTTTGATTTTTCATCACTGTTATGTGGTGGGTTGAGATGGGTCGCAGTAAGAGCGGTTAGCGGGTGACTTAGTTAATTTTGTTTGATATTTTTCTAGCCATGAAGCTGAAAGATAATAATTTGAATAATATCACGATATGATTCAAGTTTTAGAATATTGATTTTAACATCAACCGACTGGGCAAAAACATTAGTAGGTCTTAGAAGAACAGATTGATTTAAAAAAATCATGGGGTTTACAGGGATTGTATAGAAAAAGAGTTTATATACATACATACATTATCTGCCTATAATGTTCCCACTGCTGGGACACAGGCCTCCTCTTTCTGTGAGAGGGAGTGGGCCGTAATCCACCACGCGGGCCCAGTACGGGTTGGTGGATGTCACATGTCTTCGATTTTTTTTGTTCTAGGACATGCCGGTTTCCTCACGATGTTTTCCTTCACCGTTTTGAGAGCAGTGGTGATGAAATAATTTACACAAAGTAAAGCGCCTGTCTGGGTTCAAACCTACGACCTACTACTCATAAGTCGAGGCCGTTAACCACTGGGCCACCACTGCTTCAAAAGAGTTTATATAAAAAGGTAAAAACCAAAGACGCTCATAAATTATTATTGTCCTTTACATATTGAGTTTATGAACAGGTATCAGCAGCTGCTCGGGAAACCGTTCATAAACTGTTAACCTCTCATTACATCTGCAACTCTATCAATTTGTAACTCACACCTGTGCGAAACTTGTTCATTAATTCTTTGACATTGGCTCTAATTGTACCTCAAGTACATGTACCATTTACATACAAGATGCTCATGATCTTAGGACCAAGGTGCAAATGTTAATTATTTATAATTATCTGCAGTATTCCTACAAGTACAATCTTGACGTAAAGGTGGTTTATTGATGTTATTGTCGGTTGATGGCTCCCATACTAAGTAGCTGATAAGGAATCACTCCGTAATCCTAAGTAATATGGAAGCCGCATTGCTAAGTATTAACTTATGTCATTTCTTCTTGTGCTGTGCACGTCATTATCATTACCATTACTTCTTAGACGTACTCTGTTGAATATGAGTTTCAAAGGGTTGTACGTTGTTTTATAGAAAATAGTTTCATAGAATGTCGTTTCATTTAAAAAAAATCTCATATTATCATTTCATAGAATAATCAATACGCAGAATACTTACTTTAAAGAAATTTTAATCAATGATTTTTGTTACAAATAAAATTTTATGTTTTAATATTCATATCATAGAATAACAAATCAAATATTCTCTATCCTCATATTGCTTAGTTAATATCAAACTTATTACCAAGAAAAACATTTTATCGAATCATTCATCTAACCCAAATGATTCACCAAGAATAGAGGGAATCTGACGCGTTAATGATCACTGTTCTAACCTAACCTAACCCAAATATTCGTTAAAAAATAATTCTACTGTTTGATAAGTTTGTTCTAAAAAAAATGTTACTATAAAATTCATTGAATTGTGTTTCTGTGAAATATGTTTCATTCAACTAAATAGTCGTTGAAACAATATTATTCGAAATAAAAATACAAGGACCAAATATTATATGAAACATTTTCTACGAAACAAAATTCTATGAAATTTCTGTCTGCGAAACAAGGGAACACCGTTTCAAAGACCGCCAAAATGAAAAGTCAGTGGGAATAATTGCTATAATCATCACTCTTGGCAGATTGGTGACCTGCTGGTATCATGATGTTTTCGCAAATAAGACATTGCTGCCCATCTTTTTACCGTCATCTTCTATCTTTTAGAACGCCCTAGAATGTGCCCTATGATTTTCCAGAACCCAAATAAAGCCACTTGCTTATCAATGGCGGGCATTTTTCATTCTCATATTTCAAGGAAAAAAAACAGTTTATATTTGAGCTCAATACTTTGGGAACTTTTCCCCGCTATCAGTCTGACCGCCCCCTTTACTTTCGGGAAAGTTATGTGGTGTTATTGTTTTCAATACGTCGCGTCACCGGGGAAAAACGTTCGCTGGGAAAAGGAAATCTTACGGTTATGTGTTTTAGCAGAACCGTAGAAATTACTAGAAAATGCTTACAGTTTTAGAGTTTATGGTACCGCGTGTTCTCGGCATAGGCTAGACCACCCGCATAGCGGGAACGTAAAAGATGACTGTACAAGTAGTAGGAGAGCTCTTTGTGAAGGAGCTCGCCTGAAGAACTACGACCATGCACACTTCTTATTCATGTTCAAGAGTAGCACGGACGCTGCGCAATAAAACTAACGGAAAACGGAACGATTTATGAATCGAAGATGCATTTGGCAAACACAATTACTTACAAAACACAAAAAAGTCTAAAGACTACTATTACTTTCAATGTTACGTTACGTTTGCCCCGCACGTTCGTGCTAGGTTGGGTTTGAAAAAGTTTTATATGTCATCATCTGCCTAGCCTTTTCCCAACTATGTTGGGGTCGGCTTCCAGTCTAACCGGATGCAGCTGAATACCAGTATTTTACATGGAGCGACTACCTATCTGACCTCCACAACCCAGTTACTGGGTAACACGATATCCCTTGGTAAGACTGGTTGTCAGACTTTTGGGCTTCTGACGACCCGTAACAACTTTCAAAAATCTACAAATGACAGCCGGGACCAACGGCTTAACGTGCTTTCCGAGGCACGGGGAAATCTTGGTATGAACAGATGGTCACCCATCCACGGACTAACCGTGTCAAGCGTAGTTTAACCTGATCGATCGACCCGTGCAGAAGTTATTATTTAGCCACAAGCTCCTCATAAAAAAGTTTTATATGTATAGATGTTGATAGATTAATTGGTTCTTTAAGGCTCGTACAGATTGGTACGACAAGGGTTGCACTGCCTGTTGCGCCCGCGATATCGCGCCAATCTGTACGAGCCTTTACTGTACACCCATTCAGTTAATTATGTTGTTGCCTGAAGATTCCATTCAAACAAACGCTCAATGTTTATGTACACAGGCTCATGGCTTCTCACTATCTTCCTGGTTTATTTTATGTTTATGTACTTATGTGTTATCACAAAGTGAACCAACCTCTTATCTCTCGTGCATTAGGCGCAGGGGGCATATTCACTCATGTTGTTCGGCCATATTGTTACATCTATGGTGTAGGTATGTGTTAACACCCAAGATAAGTAACCACTGCCTCGTCGGTCGAGTGGACGCAAACGCTACTGCTGAGCTCAGAGGTCTTGGGTTCGATTCCCAGGTCCAGCAAAATACTATTGGATATTTCTTTCTGGAATTTCTCAGTAGCAGTCCAGTCTGGATTTGTGCCCGGTTGATAGCAATAGGCTCGACCTTATTACGTGGGTCTTTAACATAACTAGCGAAGTTTGCGTGTACTATAGGTACAACCCTGCCAACTCTTCGGGGAAACCAGGCGTGATGTTATGTTATAAATAAACACTGAACATGGCAGGGGCAGACTTTTGAATAAGACGAAAACCAAATTAAACTTTAAAGTAAAAGTAAGCATTTCAAAATTTACAAATAAATAAAGCATCTGTTTATGAATCAACCATATTTTTTTCTTATTTACGAAGAAAGGAAGTGTTGCAAATAAGATTATACTAGCTTTTGCCAGTGGCTTCGCCCGCGAGGAGGTCTAAATAAAAAAAACTTCTTGATGAAAAAAATGATAATATGTACTCGCTAACTTTCATGGTGATCGGTCAAGCGCGGTGTTGTAGTTTATCAGTCTCATACAACATACAGTAACATTCATTTTTGTATATGTATAGTATAGCCCAGAAAAGATTAGCTACCTACTTAGGCTAAAAAGTAAATTAATCAAACTTTCAGAACTTTAAAGGACCCACGTATCCAAACTCACACTAAATAATTGTCATAACATAAATGAGAAAAGGAACAATTTAAGATAAATCTCGAAATTGCATTCAAGGTTGCGTTGCTGACGGTACGGTGCGGCTGCGCATCGAAGAACGCGCGCGGCGATGCGTCGGACGTCAGTCGATCCGCTACCCCCGAGGAAGTCAGACGCGTTTGCTCGCGGCCTATCGACGCATCGATAGCACAGCGCAGCCCGCGATCAATGCGATAAAAAACCAGTGTAGTGTTATTTTTTTTTTGGCGGATAAAGGATTTTGTTATAAAAATTGTGGTGTGAGGACTTGGACGAGGCGAGGTTTTTCTTTCTGTTAAGGTTCGTTTTTATTAGATAGTGGTAACGGTTTTTTTTTGTGGTCTTTGATTATTTCATTATTATATCCGTTTTTTTAAGAATGCAACCTTTATCTTTTGTTAGTAACATCTGCAAAAAAGGATATGGTTTGAGTTTCAATTAATTTTATTGAATATTTATATTCAGTATTGATTAATTTGTAAATTCTAATTAGATTTTTTGTTGACTTATTAAAATAACACTTACCAACTTTAATAGATTTTTGGAATAAATACATCCTAAAAAGGTTAATTCACTCATTATTATTTTATATAAATGCGTTGTGAAATATTGGTTAGAAAAAAACGCGCAAAAATAATAATATCGATAACGCACCAAACCTTTACGACGAATAATCGGAATCACTAAGCAAGTAGCTTAAAAAAAGTATGATTATGACAATAAAATGTGTATTAACAGCTATATATATATTTATATATCCGGTATAATGCAACTGCAATGCCTGTCACATAGTGATGTATCAAATTTTTATCAAAAATCAATGACGTCTAAAAACACTATCGTTATCTTAAAAACCGATAATCTACTTAAATACAATTGGACAGTTTTATACTACATATTTATTTATCGATAGCGTCTTATCGATAGTATTTGCGTGTAGTGACGTACTGCATTCTAATCAAATGTCGATAGATGGGGGCAGTAAACGTCAATATTCATGTGGACGGCAGTCGTAATAGTCTTGGGATTTATGTTATAATTTCACAAACACTTGGGGACTTATTTGTAATAGTATTGGTTTTATAGTAGCAGGTGATACTAGATTAGGTTTAAGTCTAGTCTATTTTTTTAGATAATCCCTAAGTTCAAAAGAAACTTTTACGAAAAACTAGTCACATCTTGAACTGATTGTCTTTTTATCCGACTGCGTGACGCAAAGGAGGGTAATGTGTTTATCAGCCTATGTGTGTATGATTGTCCCTTTTAGCATCTCATACAGGATATTTCAAAAACAAACCGAATAAAGTAAAAATAATTAAAACAATTTGTAATACTCAAACTTGAAAGTAATTTAATAAAAATGTAAAATGACAATACTGCGTTTGACACATTATAAATCAAACGTTTCAATACGATCGTACGGTCAGAAGAAAAGGCATTATTATTTTACAAACATTACATACCTACAGTATTATTGTAATAACATGGTCTCAATATTAATATCGTACGCTCCATAAGTAATTAAGGAAAACAAGAATATTAAAAAAAAAACTTTGTATATGTCCATTTATATAATTCATTGGATATGCATTTGAAAACTGGTTTTTCAATCCTTTTAGTACCTTTTAACATTTATATGCAAATAATTTATGTAGCTGATGTAAAAGGCGAATAGTTGGAACGAATCAGATGAATAGGTAACACTAACATTAAACGTATTTTTAGTGTTTTGAAATATCACAGGATTGCAAAAGGTTAGACTGAGAGCTGTAATCAGTAGTGTATGCTTTTAAAAAGAAAAATAATTGAAATAGTAACGTACTTATTAACTGAAACAATATAAACTTCACTACAAGCAATATAAACAGAAACTCCTAAAGACAAATTCATTTTGCGAAGAACTAACTACTTCCCAGAATCAAGTTCAAAAAGAAATATAACAACAGCCTTTAATGAAGCGGTGCCTTTACAAATACTTAAGTCTGGTCAGACTGCTGATAAAACAGGCAGATGGTAAATATTTAAAAATAAAAAGAAAAGCACCAGTTCATGTGGTATGCGCACTGAAATATCTCGAATGTCGCTTCCCTTGGTATTCAAAGCGAGCATTAAGACTCTTCAATGTTATTTTAAGAGTATATGGCTGTCTACGTGTTCAGAATGTTACACTTAAGTATTTCACCAAAAGTCGTTGACATGTTCCAAGTTTTTTATTAAAAATTAGAAGTTTCTTGGTCTTTGAAATCATAATTGTTTTGAGTTTTTACATTGAAGTTATCCAAATTATTACTTAAAATCAATATTGTTTGCAGAATCATTGTTTATGTTAACACGTTATTCCTTAGTTAGGGCTCTGAATAGCATATTTGTATTACGCGTGGGAGTTTAGTTCAAATCTTCATTTAAAAGATGAAATACACACACATGTTGCGCTTGCTACTTTATGTTTGTTTTTATTGACATGAGAACTTCTTTGTCAGTTTTAAGACTACTGTCATATATTCAGATTATTGGATAGAGAATTCGCAAAAAATCAAATATACTAAATGGTTTTCTTTTTAAATAGATTGATCGACTGTTGTCCAACCTTGGCCATTTATGGAAATCAGACGAATCTATAAAATAATATAGTTCTTGGAGCTTAAATCGAATTTTTACGAGTATGAACTATTAAACAAACCTGTGTATATTGGGTTAACTATTTTACTACTGATATTTTGATTGCCAATCATAATAGTTATTTGTGCCAAAAGACACCATTGGTTGATTGGTCCAAGGTTTACAGCAAGTACTGACAATTTAAAACATTTAAGCCAACACTGACATCACCAATAATTACCAAAAAATCTAGGAACAATTAATGAAGAATTAAAAAAAACTGCAATTTTAGTACATTAAGAACAAAATCCTTCACCTACACATAACCTATGCTTTAGAACTAACCAATTATGAAATTACTGAACCGAAAAATGGACGCTTTCCGGTTTTTAGGCAAAATTAATGATTTTATTCGTAGAAATTGGTGGACCGTTATGAAATTCGGGTTTTGGCAAATGTTTATTTATACATCTCCGCATTTTTAAACGAATAAGAGAACGCGGATTTTATTTCACTTTTTTATTCCGTTTTTTTTTGCCGTCGTTACTTTGAATGATGCTGTCTAACACAACTAGTTAATCAATTCTTTAATAAAGTAAAGCATTTGTTGTGATGAATGTGAATGCATACTGAATCGTAAATAATTTAAGAGCTCTATCACAAAATTGCGTTTTGAAAGAAAGCAGCAGAACGCATCGCATTATGTAGCAATTTGGTAGTTATAATTACGTCTATATTAAGTTTTCTATATTTTTTCATGTTTTTGTATATGAAATTAAATTTCTTATGGGACGGTTATTCTGGTTTAAATTTTACGTAATAATATAAGTAGTAAGGGGACATTTACAGTTAATTCTGAGCGTTTTTTGTAGTTTTATGGTTTTTAACTGGATTTTTTAAATATATATACCATACATATTTCAAAATTCTAAGGCCACGATGAACTAGACCACTATTTAAGAGATATTATTATAATTTATTTCATTTCGTTTGCTTAAGTACAGTAGTTCAATCCACGAGCTCGAAAAAGTCCCGTCGCGCATTTTATAATAAACTTGCTTCGGAATTTTGGCTTTATATAAATAGATTTAAAAAAATTGGGAATGGGAGACCGCTTTATACTGTACTTAACTTAATAACTATTCTTTTTTTACTTACTATTAATAACTATTCTTTACCACCTAATAAGTAAAAGTTTTCGAAGTCTTTCAGTTTCTCAGACTAACAGCGCCAAAGTTGGCCATTTAACGCAAACATCACGGTCGAAATATAATGTCTCTTAAGACCATTTTTTTATCATCTTCATTCTTCAGTCTCAATGTGAAAAATACCGTGGAAGGTTTTTATGACTGTTCCATATTATCAATAAACACTTGGTATCACCCGATAGCTCTTATCTACTGCCGGTAGAAAGGCATTGTTATTTGTATATTAATATCGTATTATTTTAACTTCATGCTCCTTCAATATTATCGATATCATGTCTTTAATTTTCACGACAATTTTCTATATTGCTGTTTGAATACTGAGATTTAACTTTAAACGTTTTCCTATTGTTTTAGTCCCAGTAAGGTTATTATCAGACCCATATTGGATTGTTTCATGATAGATCAATTTAGTCTCTTAGCTACTTTTGGTGACGGAGAACTCAGTTGCGTAGAATCGATATAGAATATATCAATAATAATATTAATACTGAAGGGAATATAATTTTCGAGGCGACTTACAACTTGAAGGGCGACTAATTATTTGCTGCAAAAAAAAATAACATGGCAGCGATTAAATATTAAAGGGCGAATTTCTTAATCGCTGCAAAGTCCATGCCATACTTGGAACAGCTCGGTGTGTCGAAGGAAAGCACATTAAGCTTTGGTCCTGCATCCGATCTCTCTCCGGTCGTGTCGGGTTGTCGTCCCATCGGAGTATGAGAGCAATGGGAAGAGAGAGTAGTACACTTGTGTCTTCGCACACGGTTGTGGACTATAAATATTACGCTTCAGTGGCTAGTTTCCGCTGTGCTAGGGTGTTGGTGAAATTATTGTCACATGAATCCCATGAGTTAGCTGTTATCTTTTTCTGTGGATGGCATAGAGTGTGCCAGTTTTGTTACTCACTTAAATTAAAATAATAAAAAAACGTTGAAATGGACTGGGTTGATTCACCGTAATACATATTGCAGCTGCGCTGTTTTATTTTCTATCTAGAAGCGACATGAACCTTTCACACTATTTTTATATATGATTACTCCAGTATTTTCGTTCGATGACTAGTAAAGTATAGAACTATACTTTTCTATCGAAACAGTGTAAGGTTTTTTTTCCAACCTGTATGTCAACCTCTAAAGATACAACTGATACAAGTCAAGTCATACGAAATGCGTGTGTTGAGTGGCGGACTCGAAATAAATACTGGCGCGACGCGTGTGATGTGCTGTAAACAGATTAGCCTACTAACTGTAGAGGCAGCAAAACAATCAACAGTGTGGTTACTAATACCTTTTTGATGTACTATGTAGTTGGCAAACAAAAAGAAAAAAATAATTTTACACATAATATAACATAACATTACACCTATAATTCAGCGAAGGGATAGGCAGAGATGTACCTTACCATGAAAAAAAAAATCATAAAAATATTTTTGTAAGTCCAAAATCTATTTGATGACAACATAACCGTGTATACTTTAAAAGTGGGGTAGTAATACATGTACTGGTCTGTGCAAATATGCATGTACTTACTTAAAAGTCTACCCATCCCACGAGCGCAAAGAAAAATCTCACACATTTTATCTACACATTTTTTGAAAGTTAATAAATAGATGATTTTGTGTACTAAAGTTGTAAGTAATCATTTATATAGGTCTTAAATTGATGTCGTAAAAGAATTACTGCTGACCGATTAAAATCATATATCACTATATTACGCACAATAATAATATCGGAATGTCAGATAATTATTTAATCTCTATCATTTATCTTTATTTTGCTTACCTGTTACGTGCTTAAAGGATTCACAGTGTTTTGTAAAATAAGCCCAGGTTTCTTTTGTATCGAAGATGCATGTGCCTGGCCCAGCATCCAATCCCTATCTTCTATTAGGTCTTAGAAGAAAAATAATTATTTCCTTTTTCTGCCGTCGCTACAGCTCGGCGACAACGGAAGTCAACAGAGCGTGCGCTTGCGCAACCGCGGCGGATCTGCCATTGTCTTGTCGATGCTGACCCTACCGCGATGTTTGTACACACGTGTGCATCAGGCATTGTTTTGATTTAGATGTAATTGTTTTTTTGCCCGCCTTTTAAAATTTATGTTATCCTCTTCAAGTTAGATGAGAAAAAAAAGTTTATGAGAACATCTGTCATGCATTTTGTGTATGTAAATATCTTTGTACGCTGATGAAAAGTGTATTTGTCTTCCTCTTAGCGGGATTTTAGAAATCTAGGTCGATTTTTGAAAAACATGAGCCGTTTAATACTTAAATACCTACTTCGTTTGATCTTCATAATTTTCTATAGCCTGTCCAACTCTGAATGAAAGCCTTATAAAGTCTCTAATGTGAAAACTTACCACTCGTCTAATCTAATGTTATTGTCTAATCTCATAATGATTTTTGTACACAAGGACCATTTTGTATTCAAACAAAAACCTCGTTCCCTATATGAGAAGAGGCATTTCCCAGCAATCGCATCTTACAGGCTGATTCTATTTCTGTAACAGATGAATGACGCGAACAAATTCCTTGTATTGCCTCCACCAGTCACCACTGCCTAGGTCACGTCACAAACATCTGGGTTAACTATATAGGATTACTACACCTGAATAGTTCGCGTTCCTACTGCATGATTAACTTAGGCATTTGATGGGCCCATTCTTTGTAACATTACCTACTGGATTAAATGAATTTAAACCGTCTTAAGTTTGATTTTTTAGTTCGAGATTAGACGTTAGTTTCCCTTAAATATTTTCATTGAAAACTACGAATTAGTTACTCATAAAACTCAAACTCAAAGCATTTATTTAAAATAAACCAATTACAGGCACTTTTGAATTGTCAAGGGGTCGGTCAGTCATAAAGATGAAGCTAGTTACCCATTCCAAAGCTTAGTAGGTAGGTACCTATGAAGAAGAACGGGCAAAAAACTCCACGGACACTCTTTTAAATTGACATATGGTTACAAAATATTGGTTAAATCATTTGTGTTGAAATTATACATGTGAGAACGATGCAAAACGTCAAAAGCGTCCGTAATAAAAAAAAAAACAATTCTAAAATTAAAATAAACCATGGCCGCTAAGAGATGACCAGTCCCTACTGATGGCGCCCGTTCACGAACATGACGCATGTATTAGCACCATTCAGCTCAACCATTTTGAAGGGAGCTAAATCATCCAACACACCAGCGAGACATTACAGTGACATGCTCTCAGCCGCCAGGGCACATTCAAGTCAATGAAAGACGTACCCAGTAAATGGTAGCTTTATAGTAAGTACATAGTACTCACACATGTGCTAAAATCCCACCATTCATTTTATCATCATCTTCCTGTCCTGGTCTGGTTACTTGGGATCCGCGCAACACGTTTTCTTCTACCAATCTTCCTTGTCAATAGTCACGCTATTATTCGGTCCCTTTTAGTTCATATCGGTCCTCATACAATCCATCCATCTTTTCGTTGGTAATCCTCTCTATCCAACAACATTTATATTCATCACTCTTTTAGTTCCGCTCATTTTATACTTACCATAACTCACCACTCTTCGACCAGGTATTTCTGATCACAGTGCGTGTGATGAAACCATTGACTTAGTAGATGTTTTCTTGCTGTTATTCGTAGATCTTTGACAGTCGTTATGGGTAGTCAGAAGCCCGAAAAGTCTGACAACCAGTTTAACCAAGGGGTATCGTATTACCCAGGAACTGGGGTGTGGAGGTCAGGCAGGCAGTTGCTCCATGTAAAATACTGGTATTGAGCTGCATCCGGTTATACTAGAAGCCGACCCCAACATAGTTGGGAAAACACTAGGCAGATTGATTTTGATTCCTTGCTTGTCTTCGTATCGTTTGAAACAGAGCCAGAGGTCAGCTAGAAAACAAGCTAAGTTGTGGGCCTGACTTTCCAGGTTGGGCCGAACTCACTTAAGTGTACTCATGAAGACTATTTTAATTGAATACACTACATTAATCAAGATTCCACATAATCGATTAGATCGTCAACGGTCTGATAATTACAGTTTTCACAGAACTATCGTGTTCTTGTGTGACAAATGAGGCGTGAGATATGCGCGTGTAACGATTATGTGTCATGATGAGGTGATCAGCAGTAAGAGTTATATGTATGAAGTGTGGCTAGAATAGTTGGCGCCGGTTTTGTTGCGTATTAGCCTGTAAGCTTGCAGATAGCAGTCTATCGATAGTAGATCTATTTATCGACCCAACACCTAATGATAGATGAGACCGGAGAAAAGCCAATTTAGACTTCACGTCAGTTGCGGGAAATGCCGAAAAAATTGATGCTCCAATCCACTTTATTATTCAAAGTCAAAGTCAAACCATTTATTTCAAATAGGCACATAAGAGGCACGTTTGAACGTAAAAAAATAGAATTGATTCTAGTTGCCCCTTCCAAAAGGTAGTTTCGTATGGAGAAGAATGGGCAAGAAACTCCACCGGTACTCTTTTAAAAATGTTTTACAATATTTTGTTTGATTACATTAATTATATGATTATATGTGAAGACGATGCACCTAGAATAAATAAAATACTATACCATATATAAATCTGAAACATGGCTGATCTATTTTATCTTTATTTCTAGTATTGAAATTATGTCTATCACTTATTTTTTTGAAAAGATGTAGGATTTTTCTTACATACCTACATAATATTTTCATAAATGAATTGGCAAGGTACCGTCATAATATTAATCCTTTTAAAGAGTTCCCTAAGAGATTCTCGGCGACATAGATTATAAATGGCTCTGACAGCTCTCTTTTGCAAAATAAAGATGGAGGTTATCACATTCAGCTAACCAACTGCTTGCAACGCAAAAGACTAAAATATTCTTACGTCTGTGCGTAACTAAACGGTTGGAGAAGAGGGGCCACTGATGACCGACCAAACTATACAGTTACCAACTAAACTGTTACCCTCTTAAGGCACCAGTGATTTGCCGACGTGTAGCCAATCTGAGACAAAATTTCCGGCACTTTTCATACCCCATAACAATTTTTCTTGGCCTACTTGGTATTATAAATTACCCCTGAAAACGCTTCCACATGCGTTAGGTACTACAACAAAATTTTATTCTAGGTCTTTACCTAGAATTTCCCCAACATCATAGCTACAAACATTAACCACAAACTAAACAGCAGACATAGTCCGAACTAGTATTTACTTGGCTCGGGAGTGGAACCCGCGAAAGCGAGCACTGAGCCGCGGAACGCGACCGAGCGTGTGGGTAAATGAACTGTGTCACCACTGTGTACATGACTGATGGTGATCGATCACCACCGCGTTGGTTGTAACTGGTCATTCACAATGTTATAAAACCTTATTTGTCGTGTTTGGTTCGTTGAATAGTTATGGTTGTCCTAAGGTGATAAACTAATGGTCAAACAAAAGCGGACCTATGTTGATATTGCCCAATAATGGCAGCAATCATTTCATTTGGCTACGCCTGGTGCCTTATTATAATTCCTTTAAAACACCTAAAATGATGATGGAACGTTGTGGAATTCTGAATAAGATTTCTATGTAGAAAATAGTGTAATCAATCTGTGTAATAAATTACTACGACCATCAGATCAGATCAAAATATGTACCCACGATAATATCTATTCGTTTTTTGTGCTTCTAAAAACTCATCAAGAACTAAGCAGCTTAGTTTTTAGCACCTATATTAGCATTAGAATTAATTAATTCAGTTACAATATGGCTATTTGAATTAATTAAAAACTGTGAATTGTATCGGTATTCTTTTTGTTCAAATTCATTCAATTTATTTAATATCTCAAACTTTCCAATATAAGTTAGTTTCATGTTGTAGTCTTATCCTGTATTCTTTGTCCAAGTAATTTGGACTAAACAGTACGGATAAGACTACATAATTCTTAGTGTGATTCCCTTTTCGATGAGGATTGGCACATAGGTTAGGTTGAATATGAATGTTTATTATATTTATTTAAGAACCTACCGCATCTTTTAATACACGCAATTGACCTTTCTAAAAGACATCGCCAAAAAGGTTAATGAGAAAAATATCACAAACCATTTCAATTAACTTCACAAAGATTAATGCTCGCATCAAAATCACTGTCACTCTTTTTGCTTTTAAAAACATTCGTCTAGACAGATTCCTGACAGGATCAAATAGAGTCGCCTGGCTAATTACAAACAATTGCCTGTTGCCTGTCAAATCACCCGACGACAACCAAGGATGTAGTATTTAAAAACTTCTGCATCACCAAAACATCTTAACAGCGGCAGAATATGGCACTAACTTTAAATGTACTGGGTATGACGTATAGTTGACATTTGCGTTTGGAAGTGGCGCCACTTTGACAGCTCAAGATTTATTGGTCATCATATATGAATGAGCTGACATTTAGAGCATTTGTCATAGTTATGAGGTAGTAAGAAATCTGTAATTGGGATAAAAATGTATGTTTGTTTTATGTTCGGGGTTAATAGGTTATGTTTTTATGGGCTCTTTCGATTGACAGAGCTATTTGTGAGATAGTTATCACGAATTTTATGGACTTATGCACGATTTAAGACGAAATTGACAGTGTAGGCATTGAACCCGAGACCGTCAGTTCCTCAGTAGCACTTACTGGTGATAACAAACAAAATTAATCATTAATACCTAAGGCAGTTGAAATAATTCTTTTCATATCATAAACTTTTCAATTTTTCGATTTGATCGAAAATACAGTGATTTTGAATGAAAACTAAAAAATGTACCTACTGATACCCATTTAAACAAAAGAAGAGCGAAATTAATCGTTACAAGATTATGTCTTCTTTAAAAACGATGTTTTATTTTTTTTAATTTTTCGCATCATACGTACTAATTCCAAATTCTCTCTTGTTACAGACCAGTAATGTCCATCTAGCCCTGAATCCTTCCACAATGGCGAGCGCAGGCGCAGTCCTCCTGGAGGCCCGGCCTTTTAGGCCTTTCAAGTCCTCAGAGGAGTACCTGTACGCGATGAAGGAGGACCTGGCTGAGTGGCTGACTGTCCTCTACCCAGAACTGAGGATTACTGCTGATAACTTCCTGGATAGGCTGGATACGGGTGTCGCTTTGTGCAGGGTGAGTTTAAGACCTTTTTAAACCAACTTATCTATTGAATATCTACGTTCATTGTACGAGTCTGCAGTACTTCCCGATAGCATTAAGCTGGAATTCTTCAAGTTAAGAATAGTTAACTACTTCTAAATAACCGTGGGCAAAACTGGTGGACAACTTCTTTTAGGATATTGGACTTTGGATACGTCAAGTGATTTGCGTTACCTAAAGTTGGTGCCATAAATGGCTTCAAAGGTTTGAACAGATTTTTGAAGTTTTTGCAAGAAAGCCTTCTTGTCCAAAAATTTATGTTCGAACTTTACTCACAGGCTCAAAGATTGCGACTTTGTTGCTATTTGCGCATTTGAAGCTATATATGGCGCCAGCTATCGCGGAATTTAGTTGACAGGAATTAATATGTATTCTTAGCATCAAAGATTATGATAAGACAGAATAGAATAGGTATTTATTTGCTTAGAATATAGGTACATAAAAATAAGTTGTTAAATTATATATAGGATGAAATAGGATCCATGTACATTCTGCCTAAAAGCATGCAAATGTAATACAAAGTATATATTAAATGAATAATAATGGAATGGGATGGTAGAGGAGTATGTAAGGAGCGTAGCAGGTGGCGTTCTATAGTTTCTGCCTACCCCCATGGGAAGAAGGCGTGAGTTTATGTATGTGTGTGCGTAATTATATATTAAAGATATTACAAAAATGTATCATTTAAGAAATCCTGCACAGAATAATAACATTTATCTACAAGACGCGAAAATATAAATGTGAATTAAGGCGCAGTTATATGATTTTAGTGACTTTTAATTCTGATAATACGCCTTCATATAATGCAAATAAGTTATGCAAAAAATGTATATTAAACTAGAACGCATACATATCAATTCTATATGTGAATATTTAAGTATTGTAGTAAAATACTTCATGAAATGAATTCGGGAAGTAATATCTACCCAAAGCATAAAAACAATATTACTTTCAAACTACGTAAGATGATATATTTATGATTTTTATTTTATATTTTATCTGTGATTTTTTCAAATATTCATATTTTCGTTACTAAAAAGAAATATTCCTTATGAACCGAATGGGTGGGCGGCGCGGCGCGGCGGGCGTGGCGTGAGTGTGACACGCATTTGTATGACCAAGGTTAACGGCGATTACCCGACCCTTAATTACACGCTTATCATTCATTAGGCTTAATACAGAAGAATATTGTTGACAGCTATTTTTATTAGATTAGTAATGGATAACGTATGGATGACATTTGTTTTTACGTAATTTTCTGAATATATTAAGATTTTACCTGTTTGTAGCGTTTTTTCGAACGGCTGTGGTGTAATATTATTTATTTGTAGTGTAATAGGTAATGTATTATTATAGTTCAATAGTTCCTTTATGTCATTGTTATAAATATGTGACTTTGCCGGTTGTTTTTGCACTTCTGTTCTGTGGTCATCAAACCGTTTGCTTCGATGGACATTTAAAATGCTGTAGGTATTTTATTAAACCACGTAATTTTCATTTCGGAAATAATGATTTTAGTTCTGATTCTGGCTTTATTTTTTTTATTTACAGCAGTAATTTATTGTGAGCATTAAGCACCAAAGGTATTCTCAAATTCTCTCCAACCTTTGGTGCTCACACGGGATATACTTCGTTATTTTGATTTAACCAAAAAAAGTCTATGATATAAAAACTATCCAGACTTTAGTGAAAACGGACTTTTCCATTCGAATGATGTGTTCAGGTAATTTGATACATAAATAATGCATCTTCATCTTTTATTAGTTAAAAGTTTTAGATTCTGCTCTCACCCTATACAGGAAGATAATACAAATAATTTAACTCTTCGTACTCATAATCCGTCAGGATATCCTGCACCATTAGGGACTCTTACAAACTCGTAGGTAATGTAAACAAATCACGTGCACAAACATCCAGGTTTGGTACTTCTGGATATGATGCAAATGTCGTTACAATGATATTGAACTTGATTATTATGGAAGCCATCAGATTGGTGAATGTGTTGATGACGTAGAACAATCTGGATGCGTTGTAAAGAGGATTAGGTCAAGGAAGGCGTATACAGTATTAGTTTTAGTATATGCGAAACCCGAAACACGTGTCTAGTGTTTTATGTAAAAAATTTCAAAACTGTATCATGAAAAATCACAAAGTTATAAGGTTTTTATGTTACCGGGTTGTCCATACAAAAACATGCTAACGGCGCGGCGCTCCCGCGCCTTGGTCGTCTTGCGCTCATTGATCTGATAATAATTTGGCAGTAGGTACCGTACGGCGATTGTATTGTAAGTAATTAAATGGTGATAACATTTTCCATCACACTTAAATATTTTTGGGACAAAATATTATAACATGGTGTAAACATTATTGAAATCGATTCAGTTCATTATTCTGAACAAACTTTATTCAGGTTTCGCATTATACTAAAAATAATGTTGTATATGCAGTACTTAAAACACTGCTAATGTCTTTCTTCTCTTCGATTGGTCTTTTCAATTTATGTTGGAGACATTTGTCTGTGACTAAAACACTTGCATTTGTGATATTATGAATTTTTTTTTGTCTTCAATAGGTACCCACTCGTAAAACTAATAAATAATAACTTCCTGAAATATTATCGTAGCAAAGAGGCCAATAATTTCTTATCAGCGATGAATACTTCGGATTGGTTGTGTGAACTAATCATTATGAAGATATAGAAATTTACTGTAATAAATATTATATGTGTGTACCATTTCCGACTCTACTAAAGTGTACACTTTGGAAAGATGCTCAGATATATATATTTCGAAAATTTCGAGAATGTTCAAAAGTTTCCTGACAAGATTGAGGTTGGAGGTTTGAGTTTGAGTTTAACATAATATCACGCCTGTATTGTCCGAAGGGTTGGGCAGAGGTGAACCCATAGTCCACCCACATTTCGCCAGTTATCTTTAAGTCCCATGTAATAGGGGGCGAGCCTATTGCCATCAACCGGGCACAAATCCAGACTCCAGGCTGCTACTGAGAAATTCCAGATGGAAACCCCAATACTTAACACTTTTCTTAAAGATTTTAGCTTGCGGGAAATAGATTAATTTAATCACATAAAGGTTTTTCTTCGCTTTGTCGCAAATTAGTCAAAAAATAGCCATGTTTGTCTTGAAATGTGGTTAGAATAGGAAATTAAATTCAAATGTAAAATGCAAACATTATTTTTGGCATTTTCCTTTACAACCACCGCTGTTGTAAAAGCCAAAGATTTACTAAACATTCTTCAAAACAGCCCTCAAATACATGGGACTTATACATAACTGGCGAAATGTGAGTGTATGATGTTGTCTTCAAAACAGTTTATATAAAATCCACGACAAAGTTTGGTCTTGGGTTCATTGGCCGTACCCGTACGATACGGTACTGAAAGGACTTCACTGCAAACTAGTTTGACAGATTGTTACGCGGGTTTTATACTTTTGTTTATATTTTTGTACACTTTCCGCAGTTTCGAATTTAGCTCTCATGGTCGCTAGATGAATGCCGTCATGATAAGAAACGGACAATTTGTGTATTTTGATAAGAATTTAAATACACTGCCTCGTTGGTCTAGAGGTTGCAACTGCAACTGCTGAGACTTAGGTTCTGGGTTCGTTTCCCGGGTCGGGCAAAGTGTTATTGGATTTTTCCATCTGGAATCTCTTAGGAGCAGCCCGGAGTCAGGATGTGTCCGGTTGATGGGAAAAGACCCGGCTCCTATTAAACGGTAATTTTATGAAGGTTAAAATTTTCGGTTTTTTGGAAAACTCGGCTAGCCTCGGAGTCAAAAGGAACCTCTATAACAGTAAGCTAATCAACTCACAAACTCACAGCGTATCATCAGTCCTTGATAGTGCTATTTTGTAAAAATCTCACCACGAAAACTTTGGAGAAGTGTCACTTGCTGCTAGACATTGACAGCTTCACCTCAAAGAAAAGACCGGCTGGACATCGACGTAGATCCTCAGCTACTGTCATCCAGCTGCATATCTTCCAAGTCAACTTACCCTAGTTACCAAAGGTCGTAAGGTTTAATTATTTAATTAATTACCATAAAACAAGGTGATGCCTTAATTAATTTTATGCATTTGATTAAGTGAAACATAAACATGTTTTTCCTAAACTGCGTCAGTTACCAATCGTTACCGGTAGGTAAACAGAACGTTATCAGACGCTTGATTGATAAGATAAGGTAAGTACAGACTGACCGACTAACTGAACTCAAGTGGTCGTCTGTCTGTATGTATAGTGTGTTTTATCATATTAGATGTTACTCAAGTAGGTACATGTTTGCATTTTACTTCAAAATACATTGGACTAGGAGACAGCTAGAAATGCTTTGTGAAGGAAAACTTTCGTGGATTAAATTTGGAAGTAGAAATCCATATGAATGGTCTGCAATATTAACTCGCTGTGAGCCATAGTGTGATAACGATGACAGATCTTCAATGCTGGGTATGTGAAGAAGGCAGTGCTGTGCAGTGCTGCATAGGACTTAACACAGGCCAATGTAATAATCATTTAATAATTAAAATTAAACGTATTTCTGTTTACTGTCACTCAATATTAGTAATAATTACAACATGGTTAGTAAACTACATGTCGGATTAACGTCCGATATAGTAATGGTTACTTAATTCATTACTTTTATTGTGAAACACCGTTTATGTATTAATGAGGGACTTGAACAAGCAGTAGGTAGATAGATACTAGAAAGTTAGAACCCAAGGTCTGAACTATTGGTGGTCCGGGCTCGAGAGAGAAGAGGAATTTTCTGACAATGCGAGCCGTGTCCAGGAGTATCAGTTTTGTATCAAGCAATACTTTAGGTGTCAGTCGAGGTTCAGTAAAGTAGCTGGGGCCCAAGTGTGCTATTTTTATAAATTCAGTCATTCCAACACGATCCCATTGTCATGCCATTGTCATTTTGCTAAAAGTTCGTAATCTGGTAAATTCATAATGGTCGATCATTTTCTTTGCAATTTATTTCAATGTAGTGTCAGTGGCCGACCATTGGAAAGTCATAATTACGCCATTATAATAGTAGATTACCAAACTTGTCAAAATCAACAATTATGAAATCAATGATCGACCATTCTGACACTATTGTAATAGCAGACTTGAGGCCCTGGTACATTGTACGATCGTAAATTAGTTAATCAGTTAATACTTTCAATTGTCACAACTAAGCTTTTAATAAATGAATTAACCGATTTTATCTGCGTAACTACAATTAACTTTTAGGAATTATTAATTACTATCAACCTACAGTTATTTTCAAACTCAAGGTTAGCTTACAAAATCGAATAACAACTTAGTCACGAATTAAGATAAATCCTATTTGTAACTGTAGGTAGGTACATGTTAGTTATGAATTAATATTTAAATTATTATCGGTAAGTATAAAGTTTCCACTTCAATTTAGAGACGGAAAATAATAAAACTACATTTTTGATGCACAATCGAGGTATCAATATTGAAATATACCTACTAAAGTTGGATGCAATGCCTAAGTAGGACCTAAGAGATTGTTTCGCCTTCGACTCCTCACTCTAGGGCTAGCAGAAGATTTCTTTTAATAAGTCACCTGTCGTGATAGCCCAGATGTACGAGTTTGTGGGTTCAAATCCGGGCCATTAATCCTTTCAATTTCTAGTCCCTTTATTTATTAAGTTATTCAGAATTTAAATAGTCAAATCCGTTTATAAAGACATCGCTGAAAACGACGTACCGTTTATTACGACGTAATTTTCAGGTCAATTTTTCAGGTAAATCTGATTGCTTAACGACCGTAATCTGACGGTCTCTTCGAAGTCGTTATAAACGGTTATGACTGTATGTATTTAAATAACAACTAAAACCTAATTAATAAAAAATAAAAAAGGTATCCTTACTTAAATGAAAGTATTCACAAACTATAATAGGATCGATAAATTCATCCACATCGCTGTCAAAAGTGTTTATCTTGAACATACGGACATCGATGGAGGAAAACATCGTGACAAAACCTGCAGGACTTATGGTTAATCTCCCTATTTTAATGTTAATTTGCATGAATATTCTGAAACAGTCACACATACAAGCAAAATTAAACTTTAGTATATGATTCATTGGATCTTTTTCTTTCCATGTTGAAGACAGTAACGTAATTGTAATATTTTCTCTCAATACATTTTTTATTCGAACATCATGTCTTTTTTAAGGATAATTATAAAAAAATCAAATAAGACTGTATGGCTTTTATGTCTAAAATTAATATTCATAACATCATAAAATCACGCCTATAATCCCCGAAGGGTTAGGCAGAGGTGTACCTATAGTACACCCACATTTCGCCAGTTATGTTTAAGTCCCATGTAACAGGGGGCGAGCCTTTTGCCATCAACCGAGCACAAATCCAGACTCCGGGCTGCTACTGAGAAATTCCTGATGGAAAAACGTAATAACACTTTGCCCGACCCGGGGATCGAACCCAGGACCTCATGCTCAACAGTAGCGCTAGCGACCACTAAACCAACGACGCAGTTAATATTCACAGCAAGAAAATATAGTTTAATATCCAGCCACCAGATATTTTTTCTCTAAATCAATTATTACTTTAGTTCTAAATGAAATAAGAATTGAGACTTACGCTATTTAGTTTCGCGCTCGAACACGATCAAAGAGCGCACGGGATATCCAACTTTATTACTGATGTATTAGCGTTTAGCACATAACGGAGTGGCGGGGAGCAAGGGGCGGAGCTTGCGTGGAAATTTGATTTAGACTACCTGAAACCGCCAACCCGTCTTGAGCAAGCATGGTGATCAATGCTCGTGCCTTCTATGTGTGAGAAGAGGCCTTTGCCCTGCCGTGGGACACTAATAGGCTGGTGTTATAATATGCCACCTAAGTACAATAGCTGTAAATAAAGGTTATCTTAAAAGAAAAAGTTAAAAACATTATGAACAATACGCATGTTGCCCAATTTACTTCAGATAGCTTATCGGTTCGATAAAATATTACTACGATAATACGTTCTAAAATAAAAATAGACATCGTCACATACGTACGGAGTATTTAAAAATCAATTATCAGTAAAGATTCATAACAATGTACCTACCTACTTACTTCACTAAGTAGATGCTTACTAAGCAGGACTGATAAGAAAAACAATAAAAAACTTTTTACAAAAAAAAATAATTTCGAAAGTCGGTGTCTTTGGATCTGTATTTTAGTTTTTTGCCACCGACTTCCGAAATTAAGTTATTTTTCACTTTGTAGTGTTTTTTTTTTGGAAGTCGGTTGTTTTTTTTTTTGTAAAAAGTTTTTTATTTTTCACTTTTTAGTGGGTTAGTTTGTAATTTATCTAATTTCAAAATATATTATAATGTATTATGTATATTGTAATGTATGTATTATGTTTTTTATTTTTTCCTAATGTCAAATTCTCATCACCTTTTACAAAATATTGCTTGCGCGCCCGCGATGCAGGGGCGTTGATTGTTGAGGAGTTCTCCTGGTTCTTACCAGGAGAACTCCTCAACAATTAACTGATGGTGACTTCACCATATGCATTTTAACGAGCCCGGTCATTAGTTCCGGTGGCCATCTGTGGTCTTCATCATCAGTTCCACTTCACCAAATGGTGCTTTTCGAGTGCAAATGCACGAGTTACTATAAAAAATACTCAAATCACTATAGGTATGCCTATAAAATTTGAGGATTTCCTTCGATTTCCATCAGAACCCGTCATCAGATTCTGATTTGGTGGCAATGGGACCACCTCGGGAGCATACTCTTCCAAACAAAAAAAGAATTTTCAAAATCCGTCCGCCGTAATCGGTGAACATACATAAAAAAAAAAAAAAAAAAAAACAAACAAACATACAGCCGAACATATAACCTCCTCCTTTTTGGTAGTCGGTTAAAAATGGTGACTATATTATGATGTGTTGTTATCATAATAATGTAATCGATGGTAAAAAACTGCGATTTCCAATGCGTCTGAAACTGCTGCTTATGGCAATTTCCTTTTGACCGTTTACTGGATAGGTCATATTCAAAAGTGTACTTACAGAGATAGGGTGATAACATACAAATGCCATAACTGAAGCATTTAGTTTTGTAATTATTAACTGAGCTTAGCATAGTTACAAGCAGACATATTTATTGAATGAGTATAGCAAATGACAAAATACTATGAAACTCCAGTCATATAGTTCGTGACTAAACCATAAAGCTATTTATTATCCTGTTTATTCAAATGTTACTCATATCATTCTGTTGTAAAATTCCCAATACCTAAAAAAAATCCGTGGTCTGAAATTAGATCAAACATCAACTACGGAATTTTCATATTTTAACCACGCAAGCATCAGCTGGGGGCCTACAACCACCTCATATAACAGTATTATTTTTATTGGGATCTATACAGAATGTATAGCGCCATCTCTTTAGGTACCACATGCTGATGTAAGATTAAAATAATACCTACTGTGATAAGAGGTTGTGGTATGCCCCCAGACCGCGAATCGCCAAGCGTAAGTGTAGGATGTCCCCAGCTAAATGGACCGACGATCTTAAAAAGGCAGCTGGGATAAACTGGATGGGGAAAGCGCACAACCGGCTGCTGGGACGCAACTTAGGAGAGGCCTATGTCCAGCAGTGGAGTGCGAAAGGTTGAGTTAATCGATGAGCTGTTAGTAACATTCGTACCGATACGAAAAGAAAACAAAAAATGAAATTAAAACAAAAATATAAACTGTAGCGCAGCTAGCAATACCCCTCTCTAGATACAGTGTTGTTCTATGCAAAAAAGAATACACAGGAATTCTAACATTTTTGAAAATAATAATTATCTCAAGAAGTAGTAAATATTTTCAAACGCTTCCATACTTCAAGACCTTGAGTGGTCAAGAGTAGTGTTGTGACACCTCATTAGCAAGTCGTAGTTTGTCGCAAGTAACCTTCGAGGCACACCTCTATGCTTAAAGTAATTTCGCAAAAATGTATAGAAATTGTCATTATTTAACCGTTAGTGATATTTTTATGAGAGGATTAATAAAATAAGGAAAATTATCCAAATTAAAGATTTTAGAGGAATATTCTTGGTTACTGTAACTGGTTAAACATTATAATTAAATTGGTAGACTTAGTAGATACTGAAGAAATACAAATAAAAAAATCATCTACAATATAAATAGCCACAAAAATCTTTTAATGAATCTTCAGTAACACTTAACTAGTTCTTTGAAAAGATGTTATAGATAATTTTATTTATAAATGTTTAAAGGGTCAAAGGGTACAAGCTATCGATTCACAAAGATACAAAAGGGTTAAGTTTCACCCGATAAAGTGCGAATATTGTACGGCTTACCGAAACAATCCATCTCGAAGAGTGACCCAAATGAATTTGTTTTTTTTTATTTGAACCCTGGGATGGCATGGGATTATTCACACTAGTAAAGAGAATTATGAATGGAACTGTTTCATAAACCTCTTTATTTTAGCTCGTGATTCACTAATTTTGCTCGAGATTCAACTGTTAGTCATGTGGCAGTTGTAAGAACATGTGTTTGATAAGTATTGTTTTTAAAAGTGAATGAATCGTTGTAATTATTTGAATTGCAATGTGGATGTGGGTGATTCAGTACGTCTTCAAGTGCGTATTTGTGTTACAAACTAGCCTTTTCATGATTGTTGTGACTTTCTGTTTCGTCTTTTTCATTGGTTATATAACTACAAGCTTGTATTACATTTTGGCCTTTTGTTTTTTCATCAGTGGTTGATATGAAATGCTCAATTATTGGAATTTGTACATCGGATGGGTTTATTAATGGTTTTTTGGTAGATGCTGCTCCATCGGTGTAGTCGATTAGTCGCTTCTTACGACTCTGTAGGCCACTATAACCTTGTCCTTACTAACTCAAAACTTATCATTAAAATGTCTGCTGCCAAGAGATACCAAGCCCATAACCTTTAATGCAAAATTAATGGCTTCTAAGAAGATATTTTCGATAACGACGTCATATTTTAGGCTCACTTTGGGTCTTTTACGGTCTTCAGGCAAACTTTGTTAAAGTTAACAATTTCCTTGTAAGGGTTTAAATGAAAACTTGCAAGCTTGTTGCATGTTAAAAGTGGATCTGTGTAATAAAAGGGATATTAGCATATTTATAACGGAATAGGACCCATACTTGAATCAAAATTTAAAATGTATTGTGTTGGTATTGCCGGAGACTATTGACCACGAAAGATGGCTAGAGACGGAGGACAGAACTTGAGAAATAATAATATTCTATGATGGTGATGTTGTTAAAATAACAGAATCATTTTTAAATCAAGAATCTAAAAAGATGCGAAAATATCAAGCAGCAATTAATGAATCAAATGGGCCAGAGGTCTCAAATCAAACGCAAAGGATAATTTTGTCTGCTACGGTCCTAGAATCCTTGACAAAATAAACGATAGTAAATAAAGGAATTGTACCACATAAAGACAGATATATTAAGTAGGTACTAATGCTAATAACATCAATACAATCTATTGGCATTACAATCGAGGTCAGGTAATAAAAACCTAATCATTATTCCACAATAGAAATATATAAAATGTTTATCTGAGGATCTAAGTTCAAACTGATAGCCAAATCTGAGATAACTGTTTGTTGAATAGAGGTTCTGCGAAGTGAAAGGATCTGAAAGGGATTTGAGAGGAGCATTGGATACTAAAAATGAGCTTGTATGATAGAAGTTAGAGATGAGTAGAATTCCGAACTTAAATTTGCTAGGTGTGCTTCATTTTGATTGTATTTCTTTGAACTTGGGTCCTCTAGTACCCTTCTTGGTAAGGCCCTTACGAATTTCTTCCAATGTCAGTTTAATAATTTTTGTTCCATATCACATCTGAAAGTAATCCTTATTAGATCTATTTTCCTGATAGACCAAATCATAAGAAAATAGATAATTTATTTCTTCATTCAATCATAGCTACAGAATATTAGACCGAAGACAAGCTAGAAATGGGTTTGCGGAGCTAAGCTAGAAATGATTTGTTCTATGTTAACAGTATTGTTACAAGTACCTCACGTGAGTAGCGATAGTTATCAGTAAGTATTGATTGTAAATGTCAGTTAGTATAACAGTTACCTCGTACATCGTGATTCATATACATTTACAAGGAATTTTAAACTGTTTTGTAACTTTAGTTTTAAAACGTGGAATATTTTGAGCTAGGAGTGTCTGATGGCCGTCAGACTAGTTATTTTATTTTATTCAAAAGGAACAACAAACAGCTAAAATACAAAACATAGAAACAAGAAATACACAAAAATAGACAACATTGCAGCCCACAACGCTGTTCACTGATTAACTAGATTAACAGACTGGCTTAAATCTATGTCCTGTGATGCAACTGAGCAACTTTTAGTATCTTAAACAAACTCTCATGCTAGCATCCTTTCATAATACACTAATTGCACATCTTACTCACACACACTCACAAACACCCTCACTTCCACTCTACATCATTACATACATTTGAGTGATTTTTGTTTTGTACTTAATTGTTAATTTTACTATAAGACTTCCTTAAAGATGTGTGTCTGGAACAAATATCTTCCATGTATGTCGTGTGGGGCGTTGATAGCTGCGCCACAGTATTTCACTTTTGCAGCTATTTTCGTGTCTTTTGTTAACTTATACCTAAATTGTTCCTAATAAATATTAAAAATATAAAAATAACTATAGGATACATAACAGCGAAAATAATCTAGTATTTTGTATTAATAAACAGCTAAGAGCCATAAGTGAAGAGAATAGGAAGCTATTTATCGTCATGACGATGATCTTATATGATAATTCAAAGTTCCAGCAAACAATAAATCATTACAATAATCACTTCTAGAAATGGATGTCTTTCGTAGAACACTTAATACAAAATTAATTATCGAACAATACTAGGATAATCACTAGAATTTGCGAAGAACATGGTAATCAGAGGGATCCGTCTTTTTACTGCGCTTTTCTAACTGTGTAATTTAATACATTACTGCAGCCAAACATGATGAGATATTTAGACATCGTAACAAGGGCAAAGCCTTACTGTGAGACTCTGCTATCAAACCAATCTTCCGATCCAAGCATGTCCACACCAGTATCTAACGACATATCAACCATCCAAGCGTATAATTACACCATAACACTAACACTCCTAAAACACCAGACATCACTATCAAAGTATCGACAGACATTATTATCGGCTGCTAAGCGGACTATCGGCACATCGTCCTTGTCGATAGTCATCGGCGGTAATTACAGTGATCGCGGGCGGAGGCGCCGGCGCAGGTGGCTTAGCGCTTTTGGTACATAAAATATCGAAAATAGAAGGATCACTTAGAATAACCATTAAAATAGCCAACATTGGGAGCAAAACGATGGATGGATTAAATATATGAAATATAATAATATGTTTCGAAAGATAATATGGCTAGAAAAGGGATGAATATTCAGGTGACGGGTAGAAGAAAATAACTACTTAATAAAAATACATGCTGTTAATAAATTGGGGTAAAGGCAGTGGATGAAAATGATTAATGTAAGCTGTAAAATGCTAAATCCTGCTAAAATGTTTGTTTCATTCACATGGATCAAACAAAAATTTTGCTGAAGGCTAGACGAGAGATTTTGCGGAATATACCTTTTATTCATTGATCAAAGATATGAAAGAGCAAATGAAAAGAAGCACTAACAGCCAGACCTTGGGTTGATTTAAGATGTAGCTGGCGGATTCCAAGTGAATATCAACGAAACAAATGATTACAGTGAAACAGGGCCTTTCATTACAGCTAAAACACAAGAATAAACAAATGAATATCACTGAAATAGTGGGTAGTGTGCGGCTTCTCGTCGTCTTAGACTTCTGTCTTTACCTATTGGTTGGTCAGTCTATTAAGTTATTTACATACCAGCTTTATTGTTTGATTGCGTTTAGAACTGTTAGTTTAGTTTATGTCTTGATTTGTGGAGGAAAAATAAGTTTAGCTGTTGTTTTATTATCCTGTGCTTTTACTGGGTGACTGGTAGTTATTTCTTCTGCTTTATATTTTTTATTATTATTGTTTACACAGGTGCAAATAAGATTTATAGCGTATAATGTTGAATTTGATAAAGTAAGGATTCTCTGTCCGTTTACATTCTTAAAATAATAATAATACTATGTAGGTACAAGTATACATAAAAGGGGAAGGGGAAAGTATATATATAAAGTATATCAAAATCAGTTTTGATTTTAAATTGTAAAATCTTGGCTACAGTCCAAACAGCACAATGCATGTTTTTAAATCCAAATAAATTTACCAAATAAATATTTTCCAACATTCAATTTATACACAACCAAAAATACCTAAAACATACCATGTCCGTACGTTGTGAAAATACTTGAAATAAAATCACAAAACAATGGACAGACGTACCTCAAGAATTTGTTAAAGACATTTTACATAATTACGATTTCGTTCACGTGCGATCACAATATTCGATGTACTGGTTCAAATTCTGTGAGTCTCTCTCACTGCGAACATTCGTACGTGGAATGAATGAAGGAATGACATTGTCGTGTGAAACTTGTCGTAAAATCGTTATTGGAGGTGAGCAAAATCACGAGTGGATCGAACGAAATCGTTTGGGAACATCTATTGGGGTTGTGTATATACGGTTGTAATGATTTTGTTAAGGTGTTGGGTTGGGGCGCTTCTCTTTTTATTAACATGCAAGTTGCCGTTTACATTTTCAAGATTTTCATCTTTAGCGTCTTTGACATTAATAATGAAAACTTGACATAAAAACAAATATTTTACACCAGCAGCCTGTGGGCTAATCATACCAAAAAAACTGACAACACCCTGCACATTCAATACAAAAATGCCTTCAGGATGCTGTTGAGGCTTCCTACTTACTGTAGTGCATCACAGATGTTCGCTGATGCGCACACGAATGATTATTTCGCGATCATGCGCAAGAAAGTGGCGTCAATAATGGGCAGAGTGAGAGGGAACAGCAATAGCATTCTGAAGGTTTTGGTCTGATAGGTTAGAAGGGCCTACAATGGATAGGTTTATCAAGCTACATGTCAGACTTGGGGCTTGATTAACCTTCCTGGCTTTGCATTGTTTTGTTTTTTTGGCGTTTAAACGTTGTATGTATTGTGTGCGTCATTTGTTACTACTAACATAGTTTTTAAGTTACTTGTAAACTAACACGCTATGGGCCTACGATGCGTGCTAATAAAAGTTTTTTTTTTTTATAAACTAGAGCTCTTATAATAATGGAGATGACATTAGACAAGTCGATCTTTCTGTGAATCCTTTGAATTGAAAATATTATTTGTATTAGGTACTTAGCAGTCCAATCTTTCGTTCATGATTCAGTCAGACAGTATTTGGTTTTACTGAAAATGTTTTCTAAGTTACTTAGAAAATTATCAGACAACCCGAGGCAGCCTCGGAGTAAGCTTAAAAAGTTCCCGCATCCAATATATTGTTTTTCATTTTCATACATCACCTAGGAGTAGACTCAAAATTTTCCACATTTAATAATCCAATATTGTGGTTCAATTTCACACATTAAGGAGATGTTCAAATTAACTACTACTATTTTGTTAGGCTGTGACAACTCATCGTCCCACACCAGTCATAAATACCAAATAAATAGGTCACACAGGTGGTGCTAAACGATAGCGTTTACGATCAAATACCATATACTTACTTATTTGTGCTAGGAGTGGCTTCATGGCTGTAGGTCAAATGGTATTGTCTTGTGGTATATCATTATTGTCTGGTTGATTCCTAAGTAGGACCAATAATAGTATATAGGAACGTAATATTTATGTAAGGAAATTGTTCAGTTATTTAAAGGATTGTTCTTGGTAAGAGTTCCTGTTAGGGTTTTCCATTTTACCTCCTGTACAAAAAGCTTTTTATAAGGCTTATTTTTTTGGATAAATGTAATCCCCGCCTCAACCCATTTTCTTTACCTCTTTTACACTTTAAGTGCCATTTTTTTTTTAACAAGATTCTTCTATTTTCGTTCCTACAGATATATTATCATAATCTCACCCCGAGAGATGTTTGTATTGGCATTGATTTATGCTATGGATAATTGCTGCAATTTTTCAACTAAAAGGTTGAAAACCTTAAAAAAACACGAACCGCTAATTGCCTGTATAAATAATTAATTATTCAATTCATATTATCTCGATCGTGAAATTTCGATCGATTTAATTATGGATCGACAAAATATAATTGGCATTTTTATGCGAAAACATGTAAAAAGTCCATATGTTGCTGTCCATTTATTTGCCGCTAAGGGCGATTTAAACGTTGTCGGACCGCAGGTGTCCGGCAAATATGAAAAGTAAAAGTTATGTGAACGCTTCCTACTCCTAATCGCTGTATATTATTTTTACAAATTTATTTAAGTACTTTTTATACTAGGTTTTTAAAGTAAGAGCAAGAACCGAATCATTGATTTTAATTGTACGTTACAATACAAAATCTGCAAGTTGGTACCTATACCATCTCGCGGTACATTCGATATTTTAGAATTTGTTTCATTGAGACCATAAGACCAAGCCGTGTTCAATCTATGGAATAATACTCAAGAAGTTGTTATTTTTTATTTACACCGACTTCGGTGTAAATAAAAAATAACAAAACTCGAAAATGAAAAAAAAATGAAAATGTCAGCGTAACTAACCTCCACATTTTTTGAAGTCTGTTAAAAATACAGAATGATGTCCTATGATGTGTTGGAAATAAATTTTTCCTTCCTATTGTGCTCATAATTACTGAGGATTGTTAAGTAGCTTTAGTTCCAGGCAAAAAAAATATATTCTTCATATAGTTTCCGTTCGTTAACAAATATCTACTTTTATGTTAAAAATATGACGTGTTCGTGATAGTATGTTTAAAATGTACTATCAAAGTAATTATCGAGAAACGGAAGAAAATTATAAATATTTACGATATTTGTAATGCCTTGTTCGGAAATAGAGGGGAAACTATGCGTGTGTTTTAATACTGAAATAGTTTTCTTTACTAATTATGTGAAATATTTTGGCATAGAGCTACTTATTTATGTGAACACAAACGACTGATAAAATGAACCTTATCGGGTTTATCAAAGGTCACTCAATACTTTGAAATATCGGAACCTTTTAAGATACATTTACTTCCAAAATGCTCTCAAAACGGTGAAGGAAAATATCGTGAGGAGGGCATTTCCTAGAACCAAAAATTCGAAGACATGTTACTTTCACCAACCCGCACTGGGCCCGCGTGGTGGATTATGGCCCACTCGCTCCCACAGAAAGAGGAGGCCTGTCTCTCAGCAGTGGGAACATTATACGCTGAACAAGCTACTTCAGAAAATATCTTTCTTCAAAATTCCCGTGTCACGATTACATTCGTACAAATATAAATCGCCCTTAACCATACATTATCATGGGTAGTGTGACATTTAATCGCAAGGAGTGTCAATCGTCTTTGAACTTTCCTTTTTCGTAAAGCAATTGTAATTGGACTTAACTGTTTTGAATAAGGGTCAAATTTGACCTTAACTTGTCAGCATACGGTTAATAGCGGCAGCAGTTGATTTAAGATGGAAAATATATATTATTACTGTTACTATTGATTTTTTTTGAAATCTAGTGTCCGTGGAGTTTCTTGCCCGTTCTTCTCCATAGGAGCCTACTACGCTGTGGAATGGGCAACTAGCTTCATCTTTCTCACAGATCGAACCCTTGACAATTCAAAAGTGTCTGTAATTGGTTTTAATTGAAATAAATGCTTGAGTTTGAGTTTGAATTATAGCACTGAATAAAATATTGGTTTGCATTTTTTGTTTTTCTTTACAATGCTATCCAAACCGACGAAGATAGGTATATTATTTGTCAACGATCATCATTTTTTATGTTAATCGTCAATTTAAAAGTCTCCAACCTTGACAGATATGACGAATTATATGAATTTCACTCCATAACCACATTTTTTTTTATTACCAATTAAGAATAAAATTAAAAATAATTTTATTTTAATTAAACAGAAGTTTAAAAAACAGTTTCTTAAAGACAAATTTTGGCTATGTCTCTTGAACGTGTTCCCAATAGAAAAAAAAAACAAGAATAATTATGAATCTGCCAAAAACTGTCAAGGAAAAACATACCGGAATCGCCACGCTTGACCATTGGTGACAGTTTAGTGTTATTAGCAGACGACGAGGATGCTGTCAGATTTATAGGTATTCTTTGCCATGAGGCACACATAACATAACGCCATTTAAATAGATTAGGATATTTCTTTCAAATTTTCATAAAAGAAGAATGAGGAAAGTTGGGGCCTAAAATATTCATTGTTAATAATTAATTGGTATCTCTGATTCAAGCCGATGCATTTAATATTGACACATCTCAACTTTCGTTGACTACAAATAAAGCGCGACTATTTATATATTTCTCCACTCAATTATCGAATTCTTGCACAAAATAAAAATATCACGGCTGGCAACACTGTTACTTGAGGTATGTGACAGATCGCCATATTGGTGTACCATCGACAATTAGAGGTACAATAAAATGTTTTTGAAAGCGTAATTAATTCCTTATACTGCAGTCATTAGGGGTCATAATTATAATTACGTGGTTTGAAGGTCTGCCAAGTGATGAATGAGTCTCAATTGTAAGGTTTTTGTGGACGAGTATGGGCATGATATGTTTGGGCCATAAGTTTGAATGTTTAAGTTGGTCTTATTGCTCGGTAAGGTGCATAATACATACATACCTACATAACATCACGCCCCCCGAACGACATTTGGACAGAGGTGCACATATTGCACCCACATTTCGTTAGTAATGTTTAAGTCTCATCTAACAGAGGGCGAGCCTATTGCCGTCAACCGGTAACAAATCCAGATTCCGGGCCTAATGGAAAAACCCAATAAAACTTTCCCCGACCTGGGAATCGATCCCAGAACCTCATGCTTAGCACTAGCGCTTGCAACCACAAGACGAAAGAGGCAGACAAGGAGTATTTATTTTTGTAAAACATCGGTAGGCTGGACTTGTTTTTTTTTTTAATTTGCGGTAGTATATGATGCCTACTAATAATTATGAGATTTCATTGTGGAGTGATATTGTTGTATTAAGTTATTTAAGGAAAAAGACAAACAGATACAGATGACTTAGGTATTGTCTCAACAAAACTAGATTAACTGGTTTATTATTATTCATAGCGCGTCAGGAACTAACTTACGTGAATATGTATAACAAAGGATGTAATACATAATAACATAACTATACCAATATAGAAAACATAGGTAATCCTTTTTTTGTGTTTTTAATTTACATAAAAACGGCTAAATCCATTGGTAGGTTCCAATATTCAAGGCCACATTGTCTTATGTCCCATTAGATTTTTTATAGGTACTGTTTTCAGTTTTGACTGTAAATAATCATGGATATCAATTAATTTAGTATTTCATAATTATGTCGCTGGACTCCGTTTATCCAAATTCAAACATTTTGAACTTTTACCATAGACGATAAATATGTCGGACTCATCCTTTATTCGAAACTCGAAACTGTTCTCGTATGTTCGTTTCTTTTTCAAAATAAATGGCGCTAACCAAAATCCGTCCTTTTAAATCACTTTGCATACAATAGCCAACAAAACTTGCCACTATCTGAGATCTAAACCTAAAATGTCGCCTAAATTATAATGCGACTCACCAAAAAGGGATTCTATTATACTATTCAATCCTTATTTATTCTTTACACTTAAAAACAATCTTTATTTCAAGGGTACAAAGTTCAAAATTCAATAAAAGGATTTAATTTTTTTGCCAAATATGGCTCCCTCCTTCCTTACTGTCGGCCAGTATATTTTGGCCTATAACCTGTGAATGGTTTTCTATAATTTGTTCCATGTGGGGAGATCAAGTTAAGCTGGCTAGTTGTTAAGTCAGGATGTTCAGCGACATGCTTTGAATGCTTAGGGTCAAAGATTATTAAAAAGGATTAGACGGTCTATAAACAGAGTTGACTGGTCCGTTATTGTGTAGTGATTCATTAGTTTGCGGTGTCTGTTTGCAAAAAGCAGTACGACTGTACCTTTAATTTCACCTGTCTGTATTTTATCTAATTCGCCTAGCAAACACAATTTTAAGATAATAATCTTGAATGTAGGTAACTAAAGGTAACGGCCATATACAGTCGCGGAAATAAAACTCTCCACGTTTACTGTGGAATTAATGGAAAATATGTACCGAAAGAAGCACATTTTGATACCTAATCAAAACTCATATACTCCATTATATTATTTCCTTGTGGATCACTGTTGCAGTTTTTAAAGGAAGAGTAAAGGACCCCCTATCTGTTCACTTTTAAAGGAAGAGTAAAGGACCCTATCTTTTAAAGGAAGAGTAAAGGACCCTATCTTTTAAAGGAAGAGTAAAGGACCCTGTCTGTTCACTTCGTCCTAATTGCGTAATGTATTTTGTTTTAATTGATAGTTTTTTTTAGAAGTAGGTATTGTATATAAGTGTATTCTCATATTGTATGTTTATATTTAAATAAGTGAATAGTTTTTTAATTTAATGTTTTTTGTTTTCTCTTCTACTCCTACACACGGTGTCTACATCTCTTTGTCTACTTTCCTATCGCAGGTATGCTGGAATATATTTCTGTAGAAATAAGCATCATATGTGTACGTATTTTTCTGTTATTTTATCCTTGTCTGTTAATATGTCATAAACTGTTAAATAAATAAATAAACCTTTATTACTACTTGCATAGCCCGAAAGTCTGACAACCATGCAGCCTTACCAAGGGGTATTACCCAGTTACTGGGTTGTGGAGTTCAGATAAGCAGTCGCTCCATGTAAAATACTAGTATTCTGCTGCATCCGGTTAGACTGGAAGCCGACCCCGACATAGTTGGGAAAAGGATAGGCTAGGCAGATTGATTGACTTGCAAAGTAGTCTAGATATAACATCATGAGTACTAAGTTCAACAATTATCTCCACCAGCATGGTCTGTGACCTATGACGTTCATCACAATGACATAACGTACACACATAAGTATATGTACAACAATAATATAATTATAATAATGTCTGTCGTTATGTTCCTCGCGTCATATCACTTAGTTTGGTCTCTGCTATAAAAGTCTGCATGACGCTTAAACACCCTTTCCGACAGTGGTTTCAGAGTACACACGAAAGAAAAATAAACATTCTTGTTTCGTGTGAGCTCATGCTATGGTTAAAATATTAGCCAGACAGCAGGATGGTAACGGGTCAAAGTCAAATCATTTATTTCAAATAGGCACATAAAAGGTACTTTTGAACGTCAAAATTTACAGAAAAAAAGAATTGATTCTAGTTGCCTCTCCTAAAATTTAGTATCGAGAATCGATACTATCTTTTAGAATTTTGGATCGTATGGACAGGAATGGGCTAGAAACTCCACCGTTACTCGTTTAAAATGTTTTACAATAATTTTTATACTTACATTAATTATATAATTCTGTGTGAAGACATAGTACACCACAATAGGTAAAAATAATTAAAAATGAAGCAATGACAGATAGATTAATTACATCACATAATATTTACAAACATTGTAAAAGTAGACGCTTACAGCGTTCGTCCACTGCCACCGTCGACGGGACGTCAACGAGAAACGAGATTATACGAACCAAACGTGACGTTTTGACGGACGTGCAGTGGACACGCGGCCATAGTAAATGCATGTATCGCTACTTCGGCGCCGACATCGTTCTCGTTGACGTCCCGTCGACGTGGCGGTGGAGAAACGGGCTTAGCCTTTCCAGGCGGCTTCAAGTCTATCCGAATGCAGCTGAATACCACTATTTTACAAGGAGTGACCTCCACTAATCAGTTTCCTAATGGGTAACACAATAACCCTAGGTAAGACTGGTTGGAAACTTTCGGGCTTCTGACTACAAACTGGAATAGGTCCAATCAATCAATTACCGGCAGGTACTTAGGACTAAAACTACATTTGCCTAGTCAAATTAAAAAAGAACTACTCGTGTTCAATCCTCATAAAGTTTTCTCACATCTAAAAACCTTTTTTACAGTTTTACATCCAATTGTTTTCCATAGAAAATGTCAATTTTCCATTACATACGTTATCTTTAACAAGAGACACTTAAGTAATGACATAAGTACATCATGTCTAGGAAACGCGAATGTTTTCACACGGGAATCGAACCGCGTGACGATCGTTAGACAACACTATTTGTTTTAGTCAGGAAGTACTTAGGTACAGTAGTGAAGATTATTTATTTAAATAGTTAGTAGTAGTTAAACTAAGTTTATTCTGAAAATAGCAATGGGAGCATCGAAGCAGGTGACGTTCTGTAGTTTCTACCTACCCCCATGGGAAGAAGGCGTGAGTTTATGTATGTGTATACCTTCAGAGTTTGTGATCTTCGCAGAAGGCTTCTTTCGTTATACTATTAGTGTCCTGCGATGTGCCTAAAGTCCTATGGAATACATTCCATCTTCCTCATTTATAGTTGGTTAAATTGTAGCCCACAGGCATTGGGAACCGGGTCCCAACTGTATGTCTGTGGGCAGGGCTCCAGGCAGAGGAACCTGCTTGCAATAGGCACCGTGTCCAAGAATACTGCTTTCTGTATCCAACTGCCAAACGCGAGCCTCCTCAGGTGTTGCTCGAGATTTTTGGCTACAAGACCATTTGGCACAATGATTGCAGAGTTCACATCTCACATTTCGACATCCTCATAATATATTAAAAAATGATTAAGTCCTTAAGTTATTGATATATTCAATCTGACGTAATAATGTACCTTAGTTGTTGACTGTGCGATATTTCATAACATTACGACCATAAAAATATAGAAGGTAAAAACACCAATTGTCGGCTGTCACCTCACGTCGAGCGATCAGGAAGTGACATACGTGCAGTTGACAGTTACACACACCTCATTATAGCTATTACCATAAATAGAATTGTTAAGTGGTACCCGCTAGTTTATGTTTAACTGTGAATGTTCTGCTAGATGTATAGCACGGTGGGAAAACAACAAAGAAAAATGAAATAGGCACTTCATAATTGTTATGTCAGCTTGAAAAGTCCACTTTTCAATAAAGATCAAAGGGAAAATATATTATATATGTTTCTAATAAATTCATCTTTTCACAGTGAGGGAGGAAACGCATGTGACTAAGACTGTGATGAATGTACGAGTAAATATTGATGGATGGAGAGGGAGAGGAAGGCCAAAGAAAAGATGGATGGATTGTGTGGGGGTGATATGAAAGAGAAGGGAGTGAATGATAGCGTGACCGTTGACAGGGGTAGAAGGGGGGGGGGTGAAATGGGGGGGAATGGGAAGAGAATATGTCTTGCGTCGACTCCGACAAGGAAAGGAAGATGATCTTTCTTTCTTTTTGTTTTTTTTTATGATGATGATGATATTCTTCTTTTCACAATGATTGGTGGTCACAGTTTGTTTTTACTAAAGCGTAAACAACTTTTTACATAATTGGTGTTTACTTTTTGTGTTGAACCCCGAGATAGCGTTTTCCTGTGTATTTCCCTTAAAATGGAAATTAAAAAAAAACCTTCACCATAAATCTCAGAAAATTACAAAAAGTGTGGTAAATACACCAATTATCATCCATCACTCAAGTAAAATATCATTTAAAAAAAACTTAGGGTAAAAACGCCAATTGTCGTCCATCGGATCAGGAAGCGCTCGTGACAGGTAGTCGACACCTGTACACGCCGCCTTATTACTGCTATTACCATAAAAGAGAGATGATTGTCCAAGTAATTTAATACTGTATTGATTTATAATTGACTGTAAACGAATGTTTACGTTTTTTCCTTGCGATTTTAAGCCAATTAGTGGTAAACATACTTTTAAAATAAAAGTTATTAAGGAAGTGATTTGAGTTGAATCTTGGGTTGGATCTGCGGATAAATGATTTATCAGTAATCAAAAATGACTCAGTGTTTTTGACAATTGGGTCTTTACTTTGTCTTTAAGCTACGATAATAAATATGTGAACATTCTCCAATAGCTTGCACTAACACAAAACTAACACCCGCCAAAGTTACCTTTAACATTTATTAGCACCTTTTATCATCCATATTTGACCACATAAGCGTTATTCGGAGCTGCAATCGTAATGCACATGCATACTGCACATTGCTATCCCCCTACGGCAAAACAAATATTTATTTATTCCATTTGCGTTCAAAGGTAATGTAATAAGAAAGTAACTGTCGCAATAATCGTCCGCAAATTCATTGTTAGCACAAACAATACGCCGTAATCTTAAGATGGCGTTCTTAAATGCTTAGCGCCTTAGGCGAACTTAGGAACACTTTCTTCTATTTTGAAAGTTTAACCACGTTTGGCATATCCGCTCCTAATTGCGACCGTAAAAGTGTAAAATCTTCGGTAAGTATATATTATCATTTGAGGTCGGTGATTGGGAAATTAAGTAGCTTGGTAAGCTGTCGCTATTTCCGTAGTTTTTAGAGTAACAGAATATTACATGTCTCTTATTTAAAAATTATGAAACGGTCTGTAAGCGTCCGCTGTTATACATAGACTTCCTTTGTCTAGTGTTGTATTAGTTTTGAGATATATTTCACAACTTCTAGTTGTTGACACAGTAAATTCTACTGCTATTTTACTCCATGTGCCTTTGTCCCTAATTTTGCCATATTCTTTCGAATTAGACTATCCTCAACTTACGGTATATTATTGTTTCAAATTTTGACGTTTCTTCATAATTTTGTTTCCCGAGTGTCCTGCCAGTATTTTTCCTCCTCACTCATACATTATTCGGTGATGTACGTGTCATCTCATGATGTTAGGTGTCCACCCCAGGTGTACGGAAATACATATTTATCATCATTCAAAATTATTGTTCGTAGAACCTAATGTATAACAGTCAACTGTAACTTATGATACTGTCAATGACGCAATCTATTGTTGTAACGTCAAACTTGGTTGTCGGACGGTGTTTTTTTCCTGTAATGACAGACAGGGCAATGGTGTATTATGGCAAGAGTATTTGGAGATTCCGATGATGTCAAATCAATCAACTTGCTCTTATTACCATTTTGGTATGATTGCAAGCAAGTATTTTAAATATAAGGTACACTTTACTAGCATTACCAAGCATTTTTACTTTAAGGATCCGTACTTGATTAAAAACTGCATTGAATTTTATTCCTTGATATTCATACAATAAAGACTAATACGAACACCATAAAGCGTCGGAAATAAAACAATACACACTCTGCCAAACCCTTCAAAGCATGACGGTTACATAAAAGACAATAATTGCGACATCATATTTCCTCCAAAATTACCATATTGCATAATTGAAATATCAATTAATGGAACTAATTGACTCTAAATCCATTACAAGAGATTGTAACAGTTATTAGAAAGAATTACATTATTATACATTGTCTGTGACTTGGTTTTTCTCAGAGATTTGAATCTCCGAATCATGCGGTTAGGGTGGGTGCACCGGTTGATGTCATAGACATTTTAGTAATTTTTTGTATTGATTTTGGAAGGGAATGTTGAAGTAAGTCATAAAGATACTTTTAGTAGTGTAGGTTGATACTTACAAACTATAAAACACGAAAAAAAATAACATTCACAAACGAGCCTTTTCCCTTGACCACAAAATTAGTTACTAAAGGAAAATCCCTACATTTACACCATACTGCTGTAGTCAGTACCTATAATAAAACAACACCGATCAATGATTGACGTCACCAACTCATGTCAACCACAAACAATGAGGTTACACCGAGTGGCAGCCACCCAGTGCTACTTCATGTAAGTACGGCACTTGACACATTATTAAGTAACTCTTGGCTTAAGTTATAGGACGTTGATAATGTTAATAGAGCAAAAATCTAGGTTATTTTAAGGTTATCGAGGCATTCTTTCAGCCAAGGGAGGATAAATAGAGCAACTTTCTGATATACAGGGTCAAATTAATATAGCTTGCAAAACTCCGTAGACGTCATGGGAATATATATCTAAACAAAATAAAACAAATAAAATAAGATTCAATGGTTTTTTCGGGGGTCAATGAACGCTGCGCTGTTATTGTTAACTATACTTACTTAAAGTATGAGTTAATAAGGTCAGTTGGTTTTGTTATCGTGTTTAGATATCGATACTCATCTCGTTTGTGAAGTTTACATAAAAAAACAAAAAAAAAAAAATATTTGAACTAACTAGCAACGGTAGTTGACCCAATTTTTTTTTTTCGTCATGTTTAGAAATCGATACCCATCACATCTACGGAGTTTCGCTAGCTAATTTAATTAGACCCTGTATAAATGAAGAAACTTGAAAATAGGCGCACGACGCGCAGGCGACTTGCCAAAAAAAAGTTGTTTTCTCTTACAATCGTAACTTTTACATTCATTAATTTATTAATTACTGCATCAATAATATTATTGTCGCTCCTGTGACTAAAGCTGCATGGTATAAAAGCATCATTATATTAGACACAATTTCAATAGTAACCCATATTTCATTACCTATTAAGTCTTAAGTCCTTCCTCAAGTCGGTCCAAATTCGTATCTTCACCTGCAATTTCTTCAACGGTAGCTCCCAACTATTAACTGACTCAGTGAATTCCGCCATTGTTCTAAACTTCTCACATTTCTTACGAAATTAATTGTTTCAAATGGGCACTTTAATTTGATTCCACATTGTAACTGTTGCATGACTGATGCTATCACCTGTCCATCATCCAGTGACATAATAAGGTTATTTTGTACAAACTTTTTGGCAATTTTGAGTAATTACAGCGGTGAAATAACTGTGGATTTTATGGTTTAATTGAGAGTCTTTTGTTTTTGAAGTGAGCAATGTCTTGGAATTATGTGAATTTACGTCTCGGTTCAGTTGCTCAGATTTGTTAAGAATTGCGTCAAATTCATTTGGCAAATATACTATGTATTTGGTAACTGTGTTACTTACTGATAAGTTTCAGGTTTTCTTGTTTCTACCAATATAATATCAACCATTTTCTCTAAGTGAAAATTGTTATTATTGTCGTCTTTTCTCTTTATTTCACTCCAAGATAAACGTTCTCATAAAACGTTTCTGCATTATCCAAAGCTACATCGATTAACAATAAAACCGAGTTCAAAGATCCGATACCATAAATAGTCAGAGGTTACCAACCCGTCATCTACAAGTTCAATTTAAACTTTTATCCCACACTGGACTTTTACAATTCATTATTATAATCAACTGACTCATGATTTTTTGTTCGTCAATTAACATAACCTAAATTGTTATTGAAATAAGACCATGCAAGTATTACATCTATTAAGGCAGTGGATGATAGACTATAAACTTCCACCCACGTCCACAGAGTACGATGCTCCAATAATATATATTTTTTATTTTTATAATCAAGTTGGCGACTAAATAATTTATTATATTATGACTTCAGATTAGATTGTTGCGTATATGGATAGATGATATAGTGATGAGTGAATATGACATTGGGCGACCTTACCTCCTTTTGAGATTACCTATGTGAATTGTTTTGGAGATTGTAAAGGCAATGAATACGTATAGATGCCATTTGGATTTGATTTTATTATTTAGCATGACTTGTTGGGGAGGCGACTGCAAACGTCAAGCGATTTGACTGAATTTCCATTCTACATTTTGGAATCTCTCAAGTTTCTTCCTGAATCCCGAATGTATTAGATCTACCGAAAATATGTTGCTATGGGATTTTGAGTTTAATATTGACGTATTTATAAATATTTTTTATTAAGTTTTTTCTGTAGGAAAGTGCAACTTCGTTGATGCCACTGAGAGCGAATGTGAATATGTGGTAAACAACGAACAAACAATGAAAAAGTATTTATAAATTCTTTTAAAGTAAATATCAAATCAAGTTCAATCATCCAACTGCAACTAACTAATGCATCGATTAAATCACAACAGAGTGACATCAAAATGTCGTCGACTTGCGCATGCGTCGCATTCCCCGAGCGCCGCGCATGCCATTTCCCCGACCGAGTGCGCGCGAATCCTCGACGGAAACATCCGAACGCTATGTGATCGGAATTACGAACGCTTCCTTCGTTCTATATTTGAATTTCAGTTTTGTAGAACGATTATGAGTGTTGTCACCTTCCTGTTTCTGAGATTTCTATTGGTGTGGAAAATGTGAAATGATTTGATAATTAATTCTTGTTTGCGTTTTTCCGCACCATTGAATGCGCTTTGATGAAAGGAAATGATAAATACACATGAGTTCACAAAGGCCGAGAAGCTTTGACTATTCTATTGGAATCGGTAAAGACAGTTTAAGATTATGGATTTATGCGTTAATTGCCTCCGAGCTGCCGCATTCTTTGATTACCGCTTGTATCCTTTTAAGATTGTAATGGTATATTATTCAGGGCCGCTACTATAAGATCCCTGTAGTTACTTTATAATTAATAATGTTTTACTTATGTTTTTATATTTTTTGTTACAGGTAAGTTCAGTTCTAGATTTCACTGATAAAGATAAAGAACACAAATCTATGGAGAAGGGTAAGTTTTCTTTTAACTAAATGGCGAAAATAGGCTTTCTTATAGAATCTCTAGAACGAAAATTGACATCAATCATGAATTGGTACACGTAAATTTTATTTAATTTTCCAACATTTAAATCTTGTTTTTTTTTCTCTTTTCTACCTAATTTAAGCTCATTAACAGCATTCGCGGTTTCCCAAACGACCTTACCGTGGCCAATCCATTACACCGTTATTAAGATTTTGTATGAAACGACAAGTATTTGATACGAGGCCGCAGGAAGGTAGACTATTAAGAAATAATACCAAAAACGGTGTAACCTCACAGTGGAAATATGCATCCGTTCTTTTTGTAATTATTGTCGGCAAAAAAAAAATATGTAAAGGACGGTTATTGTTGTTGACACCTTGCGGAAATGTTCAACTTTCAAAGTTGAAACAAAGGGATTAGGTACTTATGGCTTAGTTTTTAGGATTACTAAGGCTCCGCCGTCTGTCTGTCTGTCTGTCCGTCTGTCACCAGGCTGTATCTCATGATCCGTGATAACTAGACAGTTGAAATTTTCACAGATGATGTATTTCTGTTGCCGCTATAGCAACAAATACTAAAAACCAGAATAACATAAATATTTAAGGGGGCTCCCATACAACAAACGTGATTATTTTGGTCATTTTTGCTCGATATTGATAACGGTAACAGGTAGATGCTTGAAATATTCACAGAATATTTAGTTATATATTCACTTTAAAAATCAATAATTAAATTAAAATAAAACAAATATTTAAGGGTTAAATTAAATATTTGTTTTATTTTAATTTAATTACAACAAACGCGATTTTTTTTGCCGTTTTATAGATAATGGTACGGAACCCTTCGTGCGCGGGTCCGACTCGCACTTGGCCGGTTTTTTTATGATATGGCCAAGTCAGAGGCCCATATGGGCGGTATAAAACTCTGACACCAGGTTAATCACTAACCACACGAAAAAAAGAAAGAAGCATAAGGTTCCTGTCGTATTCAGCGATTAAAGGATTATAAATTTTTATACTATAGGGAATCTCAATACCCTGAAATATGCTGAAGTAGAAATCTGGTTAATCCCGGGCAGTTAGCTCACTACCTAGTTTACTAACTGGCTCTCTTTCCACTATCACGGTAGTAAGCTTATGCCATGGGTCTTGTAGTCTTGGATAGATGGGCATTTGTAACACGTAGTTGGGCTTTTTGGCAAAACTAGGCTTTCTACGTTTTTGATCAGGTAGCGCTTAAAAAAATCTTAAATTCATTCAATCACTGCCAGACAACGCACTGCGTAAACCACCAGCGGTTTAGGCTGTGCGTTTCCTCTTTTACGGGATCAATTTTCAAAAATCCTTCCGTAGTGCTCAACTTCATTACAAAGGTAGTTTAAAAGCAAGAAATCTTGCGTAAGAGTTCTTCTTGTAACGAAGGAGCACTAAAGGTAGGATTTTTAATACTCATCCCTAATGGAGTCTACAATACCACAAATTGGTTAGCATGATCCTCCGTTTTATAGTAAATACTGCAGCATTGGAGAGCAGTGGTGGCCCAGTGGTTAACGGCCTCGACTTACGAGTAGTAGGTCGTAGGTTCGAACCCAGACAGGCGCTTTACTTTGTGTAAATTATTTCATCACCACTGCTCTCAAAACGGTGAAGGAAAACATCGTGAGGAAACCGGCATGTCCTAGAACTAAAAATTCGAAGACATGTGACATCCACCAACCCGCACTGGGCCCGCGTGGTGGATTACGGCCCACTCCCTCTCACAGAAAGAGGAGGCCTGTGTCCCAGCAGTGGGAACATTATAGGCAGATTATGTACTGCAGCATTAATTTTGAAATAAGTACATGGTAAAATTGAGGATTCATGTTAAGTACTACGTTTGACGAAAACACGACTACATAAAATTTACTGGACAGAAATAAATTACAAAGTTACTTCCAAACCGAACCTTAAACCGCTAGTATTAAAAATATACTTCAAATTAGATCATGCAACTTTGCATAATAACTGAACGAAATATTATAAAGCAGATAGGTACTATGTTTTTCAATTACCATTATTTTCACCGTAAAAAGAAATTACCTAAACTATCGGTGCGTTGGAGCCTTCTCCGGCGAGATAATGAGTGAAGTTCTTAATTTTTGCTGAAGAGAAATCACATCAGCCGCACGGTTTGTTACCAAATAAAATATTCGAAAATACATTCATATGTTTATACATTCTACTTCATTATCTATAAACTAACGACAAATCAATATAATAACAATAATAAACTCGCTTAGACCGCGACCGTCCTTGACCGTGCGCCCGCGCAGTGTCCGAGCAAGCGGCCCGGCTCAGCTTTGTCTTAGCAATTAATTGATTAAGCGTCAAGTCTGCGCGCTGGCGGTGATAGTAATAAATGTTAGGTGTAAAGAAACTGCTCAAGGTGCTAGAAAATTGGTAGGTAATTAGATTTTTTGTCGACTTTGGTAGGATTTTCATGTCAATCACAATAAAAATAATTATTATGAAAGAAAAGCTTTTTCTTATTAAATATAAAAGACAAGCTAATTTCTTCGAAAGCCTAATCACTTTGGTTTGTAGTCTGTGACCCATATCTCATAATCACACAGGACTTGCTACAATTTACACGGTTGGCGCAGTGATTAAGCGATTGACTGCTGCGCTGCGTGTCGTGGGTTCGATTCCCGTACGGAACAAATATTTGTATGACCTATAAGTAGTTGTTCCGGGTCTGACTGTTTGTGTATGTCAGTTTAAATGTTTGTAAACGCACCCACGATACAGGAGAAATTCCTAGTGTGGAGCAAAGTTTAAGAAAAAAAATCACAATAATAATAATTATTATGAAAGAAAAGATGCTTTTTTTTATTAAATTTAAAAGACAAGCTAATTTCTTCGAAAACCTGATTACTTTGGTTTGTGACCCATTTCTCTCAGAATTACACAGGACTTGCTACAATTTCACATAAAGGCTCGTACAGACAAGCGCGATATCGCGGGCGTGACGCGACACTAGTAGCATAATTTCTTTGTCGGTGCCTGTCGCGCCCGTGATTTCACGCGAGTCTGTATGAGCCTTAAAACATGCAGACAGCTACATCAATAAAATTCACACATATTGAAAAGTTCACATGCAATCTTCACATTTATCGAGGCATATAATTTTAAATCCTTGAAGCATGTGTACACGGTGCATTTCGCTACATTGAGTGTTGCCCCGGGCGCGGGGCGGGGTTAATAATACATTGATGGTTTTATTTATTTTAACAACATATTTTAACCAGGCTTCGGTTGTTGTACCAAGAGTAAATATCATAAACTTTTCATAAAACAGATGAAACTCTTGAAAAACACGACGACAAAATGATGATTTTTCCTTGGTAAAAACCCAGAATTTTATGCGTAATATATACTCAGTGTCCTCACTTTTTTAGTGATAATGAATGGAAAGGGATTCCTAGGAATTACCCTCTCTCGTGTAGGTGAGAATGGCTCATGGCATAGGTACAAAGAGGTTTTCAGTAAGTTTGGTAGTGATCGAGTTGACTGTGACTGAGAGAAGTATCTATCTGGAATTAAACTCATTGAGAACTCTCAATGAGTTTTAAACTTAATTCCAGTTAAAAATATACAAATAGGTTACTTAATTATAATTTCAGATTCTGTGAAGAGATCCACGTAATATACAAGGCCTTGTTACTCTTTAAATTAAAATACCTAGTATTCTCAGAAAACAGTTATGATTCCCAAACTAAAATATGATGAAATAGCCTATACTTTCCTGTTCATTTCATCGAAGTTGATCCAGCAGTTTCGACGAAACGTAGTGACAGACAGCCATATATATTTCGGTTTATTAATAATGTGGTATATTTTATTATCAATATAATGTGTAGAATATGCAATACTATTAGCTTGTGCATTATTGGCTTATAAGAGGTAATAGCCTAAAGGTGATACAATAAGGTGGGCAAGAAGGACCTTTTTCGTAATGTTTTACTTTCAAAATAGTTTTGAAACTATCTTGGATCATTAAAAATAAATTCATAAGAATTATAAGATAACATCACGCCTGTTTTCCCCGGAGGGTGAAGCAGAGGTGTACCTATAGTACACCCACATTTCTCCAGTTATGTTTAAGTCCCACGGGGGTGAGCCTAATACCATGAACCGGGAATCTAGACTCCGAGTTGCTACTAAAAAAATCCTGATGGAAAATCCGAATAACACTATTCCCAATATGGGAATTGAACCCAGGACCTCAGGAATTATTTTATTTTATTTCGGTTTTTAAGCTGACTTTCACTAAATGAAACTAATCATGAAATAAGTTTCTTCATAATCATTCAGTCTTTCGCAAATTATTTTTTTTACTTATTTTATTACTTAGAAATTAATGATATCAAATCTGCTAATTCGATTTCAAAAAACCCTTTCCTCAGGAAATTACCGACATAAAATTGTTTGCCAGTAGAAAGCAAAATTAATTGTTTATCCAACAAGTAACATGCACTTTAACATGGCAACACTTACTCACAGAATTCACACGATTTTTATTTAACTAATAATCTTACATAATAACAAACCGCGGGAAAATATTTTAAACGTTTAAACATCGAATACAACGCCTGAAGCGACTTTCATGGCCAGCGGACAAGTATCTCGATTAGCGATTATAACGAGCTGAGTCGAATCGGTGTTAGAATCGATTCAATGCAATTGGATAATTCATCGCCACTTTCGCTTGTAATTGTGAATCTTTTTAGATGTTATGTTTCTAGTTAGGTTTAATTGTACTGAGAAAATGATACGTAATACTGCAAGGTGTTACTCGTAGTGAGGTAAGCAGAGCAGTACTTATTATATGTTCGAAAAATTTGTCTGCTGAACAACGTAAATAACGCAATGAATGTTGTTAAACTGTCAAAATTAAACCCATTGCTACTGATAGTGTGGTAAGCAATTGGGGGCTTAATTCCAAACTAGATAAAAGTCTGTATCTTGGAAATCAGTGCTCTTCAGTTGTAAATTAGGTGTAGAAAGTTGTTGAAAGATGATGTAAGTCAGATGAAGAGAAATGTGCTAAACATTAAAATAAGTCACCAGTTGGGGCTATTTATTAGTTATTTATGCAACTGTTGTAATAAGGGGTATTAAAACACGAACGTTGGTTTATCACATACCTAAGTGTTTTAAATACCTAATTATGTACAGTTGCATACAAGACTTTATCTACACCCGTGATATGAATCCTTTAAAAACTGACACACTAAAAAGTGAAAAATTTAAAAAGGTTCTGAATCCATAGGGTGTTTTACAGTGTTGTAAGAACTGAAATGTAAATTCATGGAAAGTTTAAGGCCATTAACACACGGCACCGCGCACCGCCGCGGTAGGCGGTGAAGCGGGTCTCATGTCGCATTGGCCTCTTATAAATCCGTTGATGCCTAACACACGTATACCGCCCGACCGCGCGGTCGAGCGATGCTCTCACCCTCTCCGACCGCGGCGGTGCGCGGTGTCGTGTGTTAATCGCCTAATTGCTGAGTATCTAATACAACCAAACTATGTATAGGTAATAGATACTTAATAGAATTATTTATTGTAATATTTTTTTTAAAATTACGGCGCTGTGGTAGTGAAACGCGCGTGCGCGCGTGTGTACTCAATTCGTGGTATCTTTATGTATTTCAAAAAAAGAACATTGTCATAATGTTCTTTTTTTGAAATACATAAAGATACCACGAATTGAGTAGTGAGAATGTATTTTTTTGATGAGTAAGGAAGGGATCAAAAAGCAAAGGAGTTGCATAATGAAATTTAGTACAACATTAGAACACTCGTTTGGATGATATTAAGGTTACTTTGACACTGGTTGTTTTAATGTTGGCAATAAGCTAACTGTTGCAGAAACTTATAAAGAGGATTTATAGCATGGGTGTAGATAAAAAAAAAATTAAATCCTTAGTTTGCAGATGGAGAGATATCATTTCTAATACACATGGTGATTAAGAATTCTTTTCAAAGAATTTAACTGCAATTTATAATTAACCTAACCAAGCATTCCCATAAAGGATTTTATAATAGATTGCGTTATGACATTGCGCCTATAAAACTAACTGAGGAACACTCCTTGGCGCCAACGATAATTATACACAATAATGAAATCGATTACGAATCGATTAATGCAAGCTCGAGTAATTAAATAATCTCGTGTTATATTTACAAATCGATTACTCGTTACCACCGCTGTTCGTGACAGTACGCACGCGACAGAAGTTCTCACCGCTAGAAAGTTTAAACAGTCTTGTACATGCATGTACTCGCTGTGTTTACTTTCGATTTTATGACCAAATTAGATTATTTTGGAAATAAACTGGCATTATAAAACTGTAAGTTTATGATTTAATTGATTAATTGCTATTTAGTGCCTTATTAATTCGTAAGTAAGAGAGACATCTGTTTATTGAGTGGTTGAGAGCTGATCGATCCAAACACAAGGCTAAGCAATGTTGCTCTACGGCCGCATTTTGAATGATTGACAATTTCCTAGGTAGTTGGCTAGATTTACAAGTAAAAGTTTAACCAGTAGTTAGGATATCAATATACTACTAAGCTACTAGGGTTGTATGTTAGTTGATATTGGCATCTGCATGGTTAGACCAACACCAAAGAAGTTGGAAAAGGCTTAAATTCATTTAACTTAAACTTTAATGCATTTTTCATGAATGTTCGCAATTCTAAATTAATTATTCTTCATTATAATAAATTAAAATATTGCTAAATCAAAAATTATGAAACTCCAAACTGCTTTGTCGGCTATTAACTTTTAATTTTATATTTTTAATTATTTTAGCAATCACGAACTGTTTTGAAATCTAAACCTCATCTAATTTTGTCTAATAATGTTTTTTTTTGGGTCAGTTTCCACATTCATAATCCATTAAAGTCGTAGTGACACCCTTTTTTTGTGTGGGAAACTATCAAATAACTTCTCCCGCTCTGGGCGGAGCGGGAGAGCGTGTCAGACTTTTACTACGTGTTCCTTCAGTTGCCTGTGTGCCAGGCCCACGGTATCCTTTTCAGACAAACTCGCAACCCTGGCAGGCATTGGCCCTAACGGACCCCATCAGTTTGTGGACATTGACGCCCTTCACCGATTACAGCTGCACAATATCTATTCTTGATCCCACTATGTCGGGGTTTTAGGTTCATTATCAGGGAGGAGGATGCTTCTGCTTATCTTCTTGTCGTGATCCCTTAGTTAAATGATGATAAATAATAATATTTATTTCTGAACATTGGGTAAAACAAAACCACATAAACGGGTCAAAAATTAATTACCATATTTTAAAACTAGATGACGTCGGCGTTTCCTATCCGAATACTATGACCGACCTATGACTAGACCGAAATAAACTCAGAGGTCACAGTCTCTTTTAAGGTCCAGAAATAATCTTGGTGAGGTCATACAATGTGAGAACCATGCAGATTAGTGTCTGAGATGGTATTTTGATGAAAGAAAAGAACCATGCAGATTTGAGTGGACCTGTCCAATAGGCATAGCATGACGATTTCTATGTCTACTCTACTGTAGAATAGAAATCGCTTGTCTACCCATCTCGGTAAAAAGCTGTCAACTGTCTACACGGAAACGTAATTTTTGTCTAGTCCTCCGTTTACTAAACGCTTCTCTACTCTCTCGGGCATAAGCCTGCAGACAGTGCAAGCATTTGTCAGTAATCATTCAGCTCAACTTAGAACTTAAGGAGCTCAACGACCAATACTAAAGAAAGGACATTTAGGTAGCCTTGTGTGATCCTTATTTATAAGGAATAATCAGCCCATTACATCACTTTAGATTTACACAAGACCTAAGAACTTAGAACACTAAATCTTTTATGCTGCTCTGCAGAAACGCTCGTATTGACCAACTGCACGAATTTAAATACAGATAATCAGCACCAACTGCTTCATTAGTCATAGATTGACCAAAATAACCTGTTTACAGCCTTTAAACAGCCATTTAGTTCTAACTAGCAGTGTTTAAATTAAGCCAGTGCGCAGACCATGCTGACGGCCGCAATAACCTCTTAGTTATACGCGGTCGGTTATTAGATATTAATTTATATGTGATAATATTGCCTTTAGCATAGGCGCCGTGCCGGTAGCTAGCGGTGACCAATATTTTGGTCCTAGACCCGGAAAACCTATTTATCTACATAAAAATTCTTGTTTTATATAAGTATTTATAATTATGTACTTTATTGGACACCAGAAAATACATAGTAAAAAAAAAGAAAAATTGTGCGGACATAAAGGCTCTGACAGACTCACGTGATATCGCGGGCGCAACAGACAGCGACATAGAAATTGTGCTACTATAGTTTCGCGTCGCGCCCGCGATACCGCACGTCTGTACGAGCCTTAAGTAGGTAGGTAAGTGAAAACACTTGATTTCAATGAATAAAAAAGGAATACCCACCTACATAATACATACATAAGTACCGAAGAAGAAGTATTTCCTTTCGAGTGATAACTCCCAGTCTCTATTTCTTCATCATTCGCCTAACTTCTTGCTCAAATGCCCTTAAGTTCACACACAGCTGTTGCAGTCAGCGTAGTTCACTTGGACATTATTCATCAAGGTATTCCGAATAGGGGTTCCAGGATAGGGGCACCCTTGGGGCATGTCAAACTACGGAATTAAGCCCTACGGTGCTTCTTTCTCCACTTAAGGTCGATTTGGCCAGTCAAGTATGTAACCTATAGTAGTCGCCTTTGTACGGTCAATTCTCATAGTCAGATCTCCTAATACATTATTGTAACTTGTCCTAATGTAACCACAGCTCCTGGTCTCCCTACCATCCAGTAAAACTGTATCAAGTGCCCGCCCCCAGGCCGCCCGCGCACAGCCTTCGATGGCCGCTCATATTTACTACGTTTTTTTACTTTTAGTTGGCAGGCTCGGCAATTTGGCTGTTAGGTACATGAGCCAATTAGCAGATCGTGTGATAGAGGGAGTTAGGAGAATGTGTCAGCTACGGATTGAAAAGAGAGAGAATATTACTTGGGCGTCTTGCTAAAAAACCTTACTAATGAAAATCACGGAACATTGATCATAGAATTAATTATACTAGTGGTCGCCCACTGGTCGAAATTCGACCCCCTCTACTTACAATTTATTTAGTAATTCCATGATTACACTAATTCCAATGCTATTATAAAGTACTTACTTATTCCATCCTCGAGCTGTCACTTCTGTCACCTATCTCTCTTCAAGTCATGAGGCCCTGGTACTATGTGTGTGTGTCAAACTCATGGTAGTGTGTGTAATGTTTCTTTATTATTAATTTAATTTATTTCTAATGCATATTATATAAAAATATTAGCTTTCTGGACTCCTCCTCCATATAAACTATAACTGTGCCAAATTTCACACTCCTCCGTCAGCGTTATTTTCGTAAAAAGGGGTACTACAAAGTTTTCGCTTCACGTATTATTATTTTGATATTTTCCACGAGTAATGATGCTTTACTTCACTTAATAACGTCTAGGGGGACATAGACATATTACCTATTTATTATTCCCCCTTAATTATAAACATTGTTTAAATTAAAGAGACGTTTAAACGTCAAAAAATGTTTGGTTAATCAGACGCTAATCATTTCTAAGCAACATTTATATTAATCATCATCAACATCTACCTAGCCTTTTCCCAACTATGTTTTGGTCAGCTTTCAGTCTAACCGGATGCAGCTGAATACCAGTATTTTACATGGCGCGACTGCTTATCTGACCTCCACAACCCAGTTACTGGGTTATACGATACCCCTTGGTAATACTGGTTGTCAGACTTTCGGGCTTCTGACGATCCGTGACGACTGTCAAAGATCCACGAATGACAGCCGGTACCAACGGCTTAACGTGCTTCCGGAAGCACGGAGGGGTCTTGGACGTTTATAAATATGGGGAAAGAAACTTTCTGAATGGATAGAATTTTCACCATTCCCACACTGTGCTTTCCGAGAGCTGTGGTGGCCCAGTGGTAACGGCTCCGACTTACGAGTTGTAGGTCGTGGGTTCAAACCCAGCCAGGCGCTTTACTTTTTGTTTTTTTCGTCACCAGCGCTCTCAAAATAGTGAAGGAAAACATCGTGAGGAAACATGTCCTAGAACCAAAAATACGAAGACATGTTCCATCTATCAACCCGCACTGGGCCCTCTCGAATAGAGAAGGCCTGTGTCCCACCAGTGGGAACATTATAGGCTGATTACGCCTTCCATTATGCAGTCGTCAGATCTGCCATCCTTTCTTCAGGTAAAGGCAGGGCCAGTCATTGTGGCAACTCTTATAAGGTCTTTATCTGGCTGAGAGTTTCCCAGTTCCTAGTTATATTATCCCTTCCTACTAAGGAAGGATTCAGAAACGAAATAGCCAGCTATTATTGGTCGAAAACCACTCAAATCACCAATATTTTCACGTAAACTTTTTTTATTTATTTAGTCCGTCTGTCTTCACCACCAATACTCCTTCAAAGGCTATATTTTCGTCGAACCCATCAGTTGTTGATAAAAGTAATTCGGCCCTAGCGTGAGAGGTTCACATTATGACGTGCCCTGTGCATAATGCCACGCACCGCCCACAGCACACAGCTCAAGTGGTAAGCAACCTACTCGCCTCGCTTGACTTTTACGACTTATTCCACTTAATAACACTACTATCACTTTTTCTTCATCACCCTTTAATACTTCACGCTACAATGCTGGTATGATGTAATTGCTTTATTAAACCCTGAAATAAAATAAAACAAAGTATATTGACGCAGATCAATATTATGTGTATACGAGTACTCGTATCTACCAATACGACGACACGACAAGACACGACGCTGAAATATTCGTTTCTGGGTCGATTCTAGAAATAAATAAGATTGAATCTGAATGTTTGTATGTTGTGAGCGAAATCTGAGATTTTGAAAGGGTTTAGCTATCAATTTCTAAACATAGACCTCTACCTAAGGACTACAGGACCTTCAGATATTAACCTCTAAGCTCAAAACATGAAAACACAAAACACTTGAAATGATTTATATTTAAAATATCATACAATGGAATCCCATTGCCATTAACAAAAGGAATACACTTTTTATTGTTATTATTAACAATCACACATTCTAAATACAATACCTACAAAACACATATTTATTTACCTTATAACTTGAAACAACAGCTGTACAAAAAGACATACATACAAACTTTGTTTATTCAACAGTGACTAACTCGACCTCCACTATCGATTAAGGATCGATTCAGACAATTATCGAGATATCGATCTGTGTTTACATCGATTAGGTTAGTTTTAGGAGACAATGGTTACAAAAACTGTAAACACGCTGTTAGTATCTATATAACAAGCGACCAGCCGTGTTTACGACTTCACAAAACTCCGGCATTATTTTATGTAAGTTTAATATTAATGCATTATAAATATAAATTAATATTTTAAAAAACACTAGAAAAACACGCTTTTATGCACTAAATGCACGTAAAAACAAAAAAGACTTTTCTAAGAAATCCAAAACAGCTATGATACGATTTTCCATCATGAAGTTCCAGTTCATATCTTCCGGCTCCATCATCAGATCAGTTCGACAGTACCATATTATTGTATTGTCATCAGAACTACATACCTACATAGCCGTTTTGCGTGGATGTGACGCATGTTTCCCTCAACCTTTTCTTATTTTTGTGTTTATGTTCTTTTTTGCGTCACGTTTACCGCAAATAAACGTATTTTCTTTCTTTCTTTCATACAGCTGCCAATTTTCATTAAGCTACGACCCTTGGAAGATGGTTAAATTAGTCTTAGATTCCATTACATAGTTAGTTAAAAAACAGGTCGACCTAATAAAAGCGTGTTAAAAACCATCAGCATCACCTTTGTACGTATTTTTCTGTTCCTTTATTTTTGTCTGTTTATAATTATGTAATACATAATTTGTTAAATAAATAAATAAAATAAACCTCCGAATAAATTCTCCTAATGATGGCGAAAACCGCATCAAAATCCGTTGCGTAGTTTTTAAGAACAATGCGGTCATACGGACACGAAAGTCTTGATATGTACATAGACAATAGCAGCTGGTCATGTCTGCCTGCCATCCACTGCTGATCCCATGCCTGCCATGAACAGTATGACGAACTTTTTATATCATCGCATCTGTAATACCCCAAGGGTTAGGCAGAGATGATAATTATTCCCCTAATTAGCACGCTTCGCAGATAGATTGGTGATCTCTGGTTGTTGTTATTAGCAGATAGGAAGATGCTGCTGGCCTGTCTCTTGATGTAACCCCTTTTTCTTTTTTTTTTTTTTTTTTGAGACACTACCATGTATGGAAATGAATTGGACACATTATTTTCCGCGACTTTGCTTTATATTTATTTTGCTAATTATTTTTTCTTGTTGTTACAGGTAAGTTAGACTTCTTCAGGAGACAAAGATTAATTTCATTAATCATTCAATTGAAAATAAGTAAGAAAATACATCAAGGTATGTGAATCTATTATTTTAACGATGCTGGGACCCTGACGCAGCAAAACTCAATAATTAATTGAACTTTATTTAAATTAAATTACATTAATGAAACAATATTCAATTACGTGGTATCTAAAATAACGATGTGTCGATCATGGGTAACACACTCAAGGTCCGTGACGTCATAATTACGTCGATAAATAAATAAGATATTGAGTTTTGTATGTTTAATATATTTAGTACTTAAATGTTTTACGAAAAGTACTCTCGTCAATCGTATCATCTCGTGACAAGTAGCAATTTTACTTGGCATATGAGTGCTGCAGTGCAGGTGTACGTCAGAAGTTCCAAATACTTATTGTTCAACACTTGATGTTTGTCTAGGGGTAGAATAGAATATAATTTATTTCTGATTGTAAGGTACATTAAGATCTTCATGTTAATAAACCGCTTCACTTAAACTACCGTTGCCGGTGTAGAAATATTAGAATTAAAGTATATAATAATATATACCTAATTATAAATTAGTTTGAAATGAAAATAGGTAAGTCATTTTTAATACAATGTCAAGTACAGTTTTTTTTATGTAAGTATACCTACCTACTGTTAAACAATGAAAATACAAATAAACTAATATTTAAACAATAATTAAATTAAAATAAAACAAATATTTAAGGGATAAAAATAAAAAGTCAAAACACACAAAGTATTGATAAAATGTACCTAATGTCAAAATTCTAATGATATACCTAATTGCATGTATTTTTCTGCAGATACATTCTTTATTATTGATAAATATCATAATTAAAGTTTTCAAAAGAGCCGCTCCTTATATCATTAGTTAGTAATTGTACTTAGTCATAGTTTCCTGGTGTTCATTGTGAACCAGGTGTACTTTTCAACGACATGGTTAATATAAGATAGCTTTATTTCTAATTTTTTCGCAGTGGAACTACTCTTTAATACTTGTAACTCTTGCCATGTTAAGAGACACGTGCCCACGTGTCTCTTAACTTAAGTATTGAAAAAATGATGGCTGCAAAAATATTTTTTCTGACCTCGGTAGTTAATGGTCCTTACATAATATTACATCTGTACGACTTCATTTTATCACCTACATCTGTCAGTTTGAGTAAAAAATTAACAGGTTTCAACCAATCCTGGATTTTCTTGAAACTTTTATATTTTTCGTTTACAAGTCACCATGCTAGCCACCAAGATAAATCGTAATTCCACTCCTGAACACGTCAAATTATGTCCAGTAGGTAATCTGTTGAACTAAAGTACCCATTACATCTGATTGTTCTCCCAACCGATGACAGATTTAACAACATTCACTAGTAGGGCGCTAGGGCAGGCGAGTAGGCGACACATGCCGTTATGTGTTGTTCTCGGTGTGCTGTAGGATGTTAGAACAGCTATGTATGGAGGCAATGGCTTTGTTTGTGACAGGTTTAGCATATCTAAGTCATCATCTGCCAAGCCTTTTTCCAACTATGTTGGGATCGGCTTCCAGTCTAACCGGATACAGCTGAATACAGTAGTTTACATGGAGCGACTGCCTATCTGCCCTCCACCCACAACCCAGTTACTGGGTAACACGATGCCCCTTGGTAAGACTGGTTGTCAGACTATCGAGCTTCTGATGACCCGTAACAAGCAGGTTTGGCATTTATGTAAGTACTAGATTTAAATAGGTTTAGAGATTATGGATGAATGGAAATAGACATAGCCAATCCACAAGGCGTAAAGCTTATTTAAATGCACTCGAAGGCACATGATGGCGGATTCCTGGGTAGATAACTAACATACATAACCACCAGTAAATATTACAAACTAGCAGGCGTTGCCGCCGTAGAATAATTAATTGTGGAAATATGATTTGAAACCTGAAAAGAGTACTTTCTATGCCATATAACTTCGCGCAAGTGCAAGCAATAAGTTAACAAAGTTTTATCGCAATCGGGTTAACGGTACGGCAGCGGATAAACAAACATTTATTTTTATATATAATAAAAAGAAAATGATCTTTCATGATCAACCAATGCATAAATTCACGAAGATGAAATTTGTGCCAAAGTTTGATGAACATATTATGTGATATGATGTTGGGGTCGGCTTCCTGTCTAACCGGATGCAGCTGAATACCAGTATTTTACATGGAGCGACTGTCCACAACCTAGTTACTGGGTAATACGATACCCCTTGGTAAGACTGGTCGTCAGACTTTCGGGCTTCTGACGACCCGTGAGAACTGTCAAAGATCTACAAATAACAGTCGGGACTAACGGTTTAACGCGCTTTCCAAGGCACGGAGGAGTTTTGGTATGTAAAGATGGTCATCCATCCACGGACCAACCGCGGCAAGCGTAGCTTAACCAGATCGATCGACCTGTGCGGCTGTTATTACTTTGCCACAAGCCCCATTGTCTGAAAATCTTGATGATTGGCAACTTCCCACAAAAAAGGATGGAGGTGGCGACATTTTGCCTATTAACTTTTGGTATCCAGAACATTTTACAAAGCCCATGTTAACCAATTGACAAACATGTCAATGGAAACCATTACATTTCCTACCTAAGCTTCTTCACCGTACCCACAAACCGTATCATTACACGCCCCCGGTTACGACACCCATCCGCTATTACGCACATCAGGCTGTTCTAGACAATGGTTGACGGTTGACGACAACCAAGCGCTTCCTTCTTTTGTCATGCAAGTGGGTCGCCGGTCAAGGAATGTGAAGGGGTCAGGTTGCTTTGTCAGCGAGGAAGTTGAGAACTGGTGGAAATTGGTTAAGGCTCTGAAAACAACCATACTGCAAATTCTCGAAGAGGTGGAGGAAGGTGTGTATTTTCTAGTCTCGACAACCAAGCGCTTCCTTCTTTTATCATGCAAGTGGGTCGCCGGTCAAGGAATGTGAAGGGGCCAGGTTGCTTTGTCAGCGAGGAAGTTGAGAAATGGTGGAAATTGGTTAAGGCTCTGAAAACAACCATACTGCAAATTCTCGAAGAGGTGGAGGCAGGTGTGTACTTTCTTGTCTAGTACAGTCAGTACTCTGCATAACCCGACCCCTTTTTCGCTCTTCTTTTTTGCAGGAGGGGTCAGTTAATGCAGAGCACTGACTGTACCCCCCCATTTCGCCAGTTATCTTACCCCTACTATATTATAAATGCGAATGTAATTATATCCTTAGTAATTATTACCTTTACCAGCCGAGGGGCGCCGGTGGACGCGATTCTGGTAGAACAATGACAATAAAGTAAAATTTTCATAGAAATTGTTCTACTGCCTTAAAACGGCTGAACGGATTTGAAGGAAATTTGGTATACGGATCGAACGTGACAGGACACAGGACTTTTTATCCCGGTAAAACATGGGCTTAAGACGCGGGAAAAAATTGTAACCTATGAAGAGTTATTCTCTATAAAAACTTAAAAAAATAATAATGCAAAGTATCGTTTACCGCTCACACTGAAACCTCAACTCATGCCTTAGTTACTTCAATTGACAATTCGCTCCGCTAATATTTCAAAATTACTCAATATCCATGAAGTATTTGACCATTAGTTTTTCACCTTAATAAATGAGCTAGATAGGCAATATTAAACTTAAGCTAGGGTTGGCAAAACTGAATTGAATACAACTTTTGCTTTTGCTCCTGGGTTCGATTCCCAGGTCGGATAAAGTGTTATTGGGTTTTCTACCTGGAATTTCTCAGTAGCAACCCGGAGTCTGGATTACTGCCCGGTTGGTGGCAATAGGGTCGTCCTCCATTACATGGGACTTAAACATAAATTGACGAAATGTGGGTTCACTATAGGTGCACCTCTGCCTAACCCTTGGGGGAATACGGGCGTGATGTTATGTGTTCTACTTTTGTCTTGCCTGGTCTTTTGCTGCACCTTTTACTTGTCCTGTCGGTACCAGCTATATGAGAACAATAAATATGTCGTTCATGCTGAGATAAAAATAATATTTAAGAGTCCATAATACCTCAGCGCCATCTCTCTCTTTATCACGCTCGCTCACTACTGCTCGGGGTATGCGAGCAAGCGAGCTGCCAGTCAGACCTACCGTGCGCCGATAGTTTAGGTCAATTCATTTTACAATAAAAAAAAAATGGATTTTTATTTTTAAGTTCTCGGTTTTATTGAAAAGAAAGATAATAATACTGTATATAATGTACTAAAAGCTAAAAAAATATTAGGTAGGTCCTAGGTACCAGCCATCACACCACTCTTCTCATCAATCTAGGGCATTTATCAGAATGAAAAATAAAATCGTGGGGCGTAGCGTACCCTGAGTAAATATGCAATTAGCATGTATAATGGTATGAGCGGTTGACTGTTGATAGAAATTTCACACGCACCATGATTTTATTTTTGATTCTGATCATTTGATTTTAATACAAGCGGTTTAGAGGTAACATTGTATTTTTTTCTGTCGAGAATTTTTATAGAATCGTGTTTTCGTCAAACATAGTACTTAACACCAATCCTCAACTTTACGACATAATTTTTTCAAAATTAATGCTGCAGTCGATATGACGGAGAATCATGCTAAGCGATTTGAGGTATTGTAGACTCTTAAGCGATTAAGCAAGGTTGGGTTGATTCCCACCAGATACTAACATAACATAAACTAAAATTAAAGTAGCCTGCAAAAATCTAGATACACTTTCATGAGGTCTTAGCATACGAGAAAATAAATTAAGCAGGTGCCGTATTATGACGTTTTAATGCCATCATGACTCCAGTGCAAGAGAGAGATGGATGTATACATGACCGCTAGCACCGTCCCTTTTTGGTCCGGAATCATAATGGCATTTACACTTTATAATAAGGCCCCTGGTCTCAGTAACAACACCTATATCCCACACATTTTATATCCATTCCTATTTTCACGTTATTCATTTCATGCCTAATTCAAGACGAGTGTTTAACTAAGTTACTTAGTTCCGCCATCCCTGATCCAGCCTGCAATGTAGAACCGAGACTTGAACAGGCGAAAATTACGCAAAATTGTTTATTAAACAACGTGTGGGTGTCGGCATTCGGTGCCCGGTTGAGGCATTTTAAGAACGACTTGATATATTTGTCCTGAACCGGTGATAGTTGCTTAATTTGCCGGAGTAAGGTTTATGGAGGTAGGTTTAAGATAGATTGGGTTACAGAAAGCTGTCAGAGCAATTTATAATCTCCGTCGCCGCGAATCTCTTAGGGAACTATTTAAAAGGATTAATATTATGACGGTACCTTGCCAATTCATTTATGAAAATATTATGTATGTAAGGAAAAATCTACATATTTTTAACAAGATAAGCGATAGACATAATTTTAATACTAGAAATAAAGATAAAATAGATCAACCATTTTTCAGATTATCTAAAGTACATACATCTTTTATGGGGTACTGTGTTAAATGTTACAACAAAATACCTTGTGATATATTGAAATTAAATGAGAGAAAATTTAAAACACATATTAAAAGTACACTTTGTAAACAAGCATATTACAAGTTAGAGGATTATATCCAGGACAGGAATGCTTGGAAACATGCTGGTCCAGCTCCATAGGACAATCTAGAGTCTAGACAAAATCAAACTGGTTGCTATTTTTATGGTAAAATCTGTTATTTTTATGATATTCATTTTACATTCTGTGATAACCTATACTCACACACTGACTTATTTTTTTAGAAAAACATACTTGTATGATGTTTGTAAATATGTGAACACCACGTATCTATCTAATAATTAAGTTATTTTTCATTGCTTAGTTTTTAATTCGTTTTACCTATTATGGTATAGTAATTTTATTCTAGGTGCATCGTCTTCACATATAATCATATAATTAATGTAATCAAACAAAATATTGTAAAACATTTTTAAAAGAGTACCGGTGGAGTTTCTTGCCCATTCTTCTCCATACGAAACTACCTTTTGGAAGGGGCAACTAGAATCAATTCTATTTTTTTTGTAAATTTTGACGTTCAAAAGTGCCTCTTATGTGCCTATTTGAAATAAATGGTTTGACTTTGACTTTGACTTTGAAAGGTTGCTAGACTTTAGGGCACCCACATTGAGTATAATATATTGAATTATTGCACGATGTGAAGGCTGTAAATTTTTTAGCATCGTTATGGAAGATATTCGATCTCTTGAGTGTGTTAGCAAATTCTTCTTCGGAATTTTGTTTAAAATTTTTACGCAATGTGGGTTTCACTTCATCATCATCATCACGGCGTCCACTGCTGGACATAGGCCTCCCCCAACATTTGGGGGGCTTGCCATAATCGCCACTCTTGGCAGGCGGGTTGGCGATCGCAATATGGTGTTAAAATGCTTAGAGAACGCTGCTGCCCATAGAGAATGGATGGAGATATTTATAGTGACAATGGCACTAATTTCGTGGGAGCAGATAAGCAACTCAGAGACATGTTCAACAGTGCCAAATCTTCGATTCGTGGTGAAGTAGCAGAGTTGTTAGTCCTGGAACGTACTACATGGCATTTCGTACCTCCTCATGCACCCAATTTCGGGGGTTTATGGGAGGCTGGAGTGCGCAGCACAAAAACTCACCTTAAAAAAGTAATTGGCGATGCTACCCTCACTTATGAGGAACTAGCCACAGTTTTGGCACAAATCGAAGCGTGTTTAATTCCCGACCCATAACTGTGCTAAATGATGACCCTAATGACCCTCTTCCACTAACACCGAGCCACTTTTTAATTGGCGAGCCTTTGTTAAACTTAACTGACGAAAACTACACAAATTGTAATATTTCTAGTTTAGATAGATGGCGGCTAACACAAAAAATGGTCAACGATTTCTGGAACAGATGGTATAACGAATACCTAGTAAATCTGAACCAAAGATATAAGTGGAATACCAAAATCACTGAGCCAGAAAAGGCGACTGAGGGACTTCCCTCAGTCGCCTTTTACGACACCCACGGGAAGAAATAGGATGGTGCCTATACTTTACGTCCGGCACCACACGGAACATTTGCAGATTACTCGTAGCAGGGTTTCACTTGCAGATTAGCTATTAGTATTTTAGTTAGTAACAACCGTGAAGTTGGTGACAGGAGTGAGTTCATGACGATACTGTAACAAGTGGGCTTGAATCTACGATCACTCAATCCATTATTGACCATTACATTTTCTTTTTTTTAAAAAGACGTTGCCCTACACTAGGAATTTCTCCTGTATCGTGGGTGCGTTTACAAACATTTAAACTCACATACACAAACAGCCAGACCCGGAACAACTACTTGTAGGTCATACAAATGTTTGTTCCGTCTGGGAAACGAACCCGCGACACGCAGCGCAGCAGTCAATCGCTTAACCACTGCGCCAACCGTGCCGTCAAAACATTATGACATTACACATGATATTATAATATCTTAGTCCACTGCCGGACATAACCTTTTTTCAAGTTGCGCCACATATAGGGTTAACAACCAGAAAATATAATTAAATGTTATAAGTATTAAGAACTTGTTTATGTACGAAGAAGGGTCAGAAAATAAAAGGCTAAAAATAGCTTTTATTTTCTCTACTTTATTTGATAATTGCTAATTTGCTTTAATAGAGGGTAACACACTATCAATAACATTTTGAAGTACTTCGGTATATTGCTAATCCATTGCTTTATAAATGTTCCAAAAAGTCTGCTCAACAACGTAAATAACGCAATGAATGTTGTTGAACTGTCAAAAAGAAACCCATTGCTACTGACAGTGTGTTACACAATGCCCCGCAGAGGGGCAATTGTGATAATTTCATGAATGCTCGTATTCTAATCTCTGACACTGTTAAATAGTGTACATAATTATACGCACATTTCTGACATTAAATGGTCGTTGGGATGAAATTGCGACAAGATCTACTTTCTTAATTACGGGAATTGACCGTCAGGTTCTCAGCCTTCCGCATCCAGCTTATCCCGGTCCTTTTGTATGGTCGTCGGTGCTGATCTACGATGGAGGTTTCTTCACCCATTCCTTGTTACCCATTCCTGCACCGTAATCGCAAGTATAACATCTTACGACCACCTCTAACAATGTCGTGGGAACACGCCTTGTCGTGCCACGCCGCGCCGCGCCCGCGTCGCTCTGCAATTACCGCGGGTCGCGAGTTTATCGCAACAAACGGTGCCGCGCGATAAACTGCAGTGACCATGGCAAAACAATTACATGGGATAACTATCCTGCCAGGGGCTAATGCAATGGACAAGCAAGAAAAATCAAGGTATAATTGGATCCCAGGACTAGAACTTAACTTTCAGTTCTTGTCAGATGGTCTTTAAAATTATTATTACTTTCCTCTCGTAAAGAAGTACCCTGGATATGGCCGGAACATTATATTTAAAGCATACTCTTCATGTTGTTTCCTGGCAATCATTGAAGAATCCTCACGGATATCCGCGATACTATAAATACGATTCGATCCCTTGGACTGTCCATCACACACTTCAGTTAGGATATTACCTACTACAAAAAAAGTCGCTAGGAATATTACTTATTTCATTATCAGCCTATAATGTTCCCCCACTGCTGGGATACAGGCCTCCTCTCTAAGAGAGGGAATGGGCCGTAATGCTTGTAATCCACCACGCGGGCCCAGTGCGGGTTAGTAGATGTGTTGGCACATGTCTTCCAATTTTGGTTCTAGGACATGCTGGTTTCCTATGATACCATGGAAATTATTTAAACAAAGCAAAGTGTCTGTTTGGATTCGGACCTACAACTCGTACCTAAGTCGCAAGGTATAATACCTTTGCGGAAATAAGATGGAGGAAGATTCTTGCAAGTCATTCTTTAATTGACCACAACGTGGATTTTGCCCTATATCGTTTCATGAAATAATTATTCGATTTCAGGTTAAAAATAATCAAAATCCGAAAACAATTTCAGTCTTTCTTATCTCTTAGATTCCTACCTAACTTATGGTTCCCGTATAAATCACAGAGATCACGACCCGGCCGGCGGCGATCTCCAAAGTGATTGTGCGACAATAGCCCCGCGCGCGCATCTCATGTTTATGTACTTGCAATGTGAAGGTACTTGTGTTAACATACTCTGTACTAATCTGAAGGAATTGCGGTGTTCGTCCAGTGGAGAGTAGGGCTGTTGCCCTACTCTCCACTGGACGAACAAGCTACAAGATAGGGGTTCGATTCCCAGTCCTAAGTGTGGGAGTGATCTTTTTTTTCAGTTCGAAATCTTCTTTTCTTTTTTAGTGAGTTTCTCTGGTCGGGTATTTTTCAGTTTCTTGGGGTACCTACGTTAGTTTGGTACCTGTTCAAATAAAATTCATCATAATCAGTTTGTTTTGATAGTGAGCAACAAAATTAGATTAAGGTGAGTTCGCGTATGACTCGTCCGCTGGACCGCTTGTGACAGTTTCACAGTACCTATACTAGTGGCGCAATCTAGCGGCGTGATTAGAAAGTTAAAACTTTGATTACTTTCCTTGGAAACAGCTAAAGGTAAAAATGTAAATGATAATAAAATATTCATGTCATAAAAATACGATAAAGTTACTTGATAAAAATTTGCATAACAGTCATTAGAATCGAATTTTGTGTAAATTTACGGAACTTGAAAATTATCAACAAAGTGACGTCACTTTGATAAAGTGGTACGCCGTTAATGAACGGTTATTTCGGCACGTCTGTCAGCTGCGATGGTGGTGTAATGGTCAGCATAGTTGCCTTCCAAGCAGTTGATCCGGGTTCGATTCCCGGCCATCGCAGAATCTTTTTGGGTATTATGCATATTCTTGTAAAAGTATTTTAATAATGTTTTAGGTATAATGCAATGTTTTATCTAAACTGTTTTTTTCCAATGTTCATTTATTTTCCGCAGATATTACATATGTTTTATTATAAGCTACAACATCACTTAGGGACATGATTGGTTTGCTAAAGATCAAATCTGAATATAAATTAGTTGAAATTATGCTAGAATAATAAAATAACAGTGTATTTGTAACCTATACTTGTGCGAATTACCTGCTGCTTTAGTAAGCATGCATTTATTAGCAAGTACTATTGCGGAACTTCATATCTAACCAGTTTCAAAACAAAATCCCGTGAACACGATGACCACATCTGTTTTACGCCCCTTTTTGCTTGGCTTAGAAATTGGTATTTTAACTTTTATGACACTCAATAAATAATATGGGATACCGTATCGGGGTATCCCAAAAATGAAAGTGTAAACTGTAGATTTTATAAAATTGGACATTGTTTTTTGCAGCTCTGCAGTGCTGTACTCGCTCACGTCACACGGTTTACAGCATGCTCGGTATACTCGATTGAAATATAGGCGCGCGCATAAATTACAACGAATTAAACGGTACTGCATAAATTGATAAATTAAAGCAATGAGGTATCGTTTCGGTATACCGAGCATACTATACCGAAACGATACCGCGTTTTGCGCTTTTAAAGTATTATGGAAATTTTTCGCCTCTCACCCAAAAACTGCTAATTGTGAAACTACTCAATTCTAATTTTATATTATACTTTTCTGAGAGCATAGCAAACCCACTCATAAAAAAAACCCATAGACTTGTCCCAAACGATCTCGAACTACGACCGAACGAGGGTTCCCATTGAAATTGTTTCCATTGAAAAAATATGCACCACCTCAGCTGGTTTTTTACTGTCTTTTTTTTAATTTACAAAAACAAGGGTCTCATCAAAAATCTGATGGTGCGATGCTATTGGTTGATGAGATTTCTATAGCGGCCGAGCACTGCAAGCAAAAATAGTCCTTAAGGTGTACAGATATGAAATTCCTTGATTACCTAGTTACTGCTATTTATCTCTATGAAAAGGTTATTATGTTCTAATAAGAATACAATGAGTCATAAATTATTAAGCTTACAACTTAAGAATGCTTATTTTCAGGATTTTTAATGACCAATAATTAAATGACAAAATAATTGACAATGACATAATAATTAAATTAATAATAATAATTAATTATTGAATAATAATTTGCTGAAAAATAAAGTAGTCAGTTACCTACCGACATCAATCTTCAATCACTTTCAGTTACAGTAGGTCAGAAAATACTTCAACAAGCCAAGCATCATTTAGAAAATTACTACAGACAATTTTTTTTAAACATACTGTCGCAAGACCTCTGGCACACGAGGTCATCACCCTGCTCACACCCGCGAACAATGGCGTAATTATACTCCATACAATATTACAATTACACACAAATTACTGACTTATGCCTCTTTTTGTACACTTTTGGGTGCTCCAGATGTTGGAACGGCTATGTACAGTAAATGCACGGCAGTAGTAACACTTCCAAGTAGAAAAACCGCCCGTACTGCAACAAAATAAAGTCGCTGTTACCATAGACGTGCAAATAGTATGGCGCTGGTCCACTTCACTTCTACCGATGATCCTAAAGCCTCTTCAATCCATTTGTATTTCGGGCTGAGGAGTTGAGGAACCTGCATCTGCCTTGTCTGTACAGATGGAAGAAGATTCATCTACTTATCCATCTTTCAAAGAAGATTAACCACCTCTAAAGACCTCTCTCTCTTGTCTTATCTAGTCCGCTGATAAAAACATTATGCGTTCACTATTCCGTTAAAGAGAGTGGTTGAGTAGGTACAGCAATTTTGTTCTGAACAAGGTGTAGATTTCCGTAAGTAAACTAAACCAGGCTCTGGAGCCTTCGCAGAGCCAGTCATCCCAAATACCATGATCAGTTCTTAAGTTAAAGACATCTCGGGTAAAAAAGAAGTGTCGGTGACTCTGCACCTGAAACGTGCTCTTACAAAAACGTGCTGTTTACCCAATATCGTGCCTAATAAGGTGCAACGACTTTTAGTATAAGATAATAACCTTTTTGGGCACACAGGGCCGCATTTAGAGATATTATTGCGAGTTCCTTATCACTGACATAAATAAGAAGGGCTTTAGATAAAGTTATTTGCGTGCCAAGTGCAGGAAACCATCAGATTTTATTACAGCCCCAATTTGGAAGAAATGTACGTTAAGCTCGTAGTAACTAAAGAATTTACTCGAAACTCAAGGAGACATAAACCACGTAAACAATTTCCTACTCAGCGTCAATAAATGCTAAAAATTAGATGCAATGTTCCACGTGACGTGGAAACGCCATGTTGTGCCGAGTGCGCAGTCGCGAGATCTACCATATAAGGGCTGGACCGCGCCGCCCTGCGCCAGTCGAGGCCGATACGACGCCCAAGGTCACACGCCTGCCAACCGGGGGTGACTGACTCATATAAAAATTCACACTATCGAGTGAGATTTACGACTTTGATTACCCTAAAAGGCGTAAATACGGAAGAAAAAAATGTTTTAATGCGACGCGATGAGGATCATTATTATGTTGATGGATGAAAGAATGAAATAATCGTAAATTAAATTGTTTTTATTTTTATCTCTCGTACTCTTGCGTCCGGTCTTTGACTTTCAATCTTATTTATTTACACTTTAGTCTATACTTTTGTTTTAAAGAATTCGGAAGGAGGGGAAATGTTTTTTTTTTTGTGTTAGCCATCTTCGTTGAGTGAAGTTTTCCGTTTAATCTCACGCTAAGCATGTTTATTTATGCTTGAGAGAGCATATTTGCTTGTTAAACCAGTCTAACTTTAACAGCGTGATGTATGCTCAGAAGGATTATGTACAATTTAAAATGGTTTACGGAATACTTAAAAGTAAAGAAGCTTGCTTAGTGGTGCGTCAATCTAATCAATCTTCAGCTTTTGCGAGATTACAAATGATGATAATTTAAGTCCTGCAGACATTTCCTGTCCATTAATAATTCACCTCATTACTGCATAAATTATCTAAAAACATGATCAAAATAAAACCAAGGAAACAATAAGCAAAGCAAGTAATCCAAATTACCTCTGACCAAGCTTAGACACAGATCCTGACCTAGACCTTACAGCAATCACGTACAATACCGAAGCAAATAATAAATTAGACGACCATGACATTGCCTTATATCTAGCATCTGGGCCTTGCCATGAGACAGGTAGCCAGTTATCACCATATATGATCGGATCAAGAGTTTACCTTGGACCAGCAGATTGTGATTAGTTGATCATAACGTTCCGTATTCGGTGATTCATCAGTGCTCTTTGTGCTTATAATTTTATATTATTATGAGTTTTATTATATCGTTTGTCTGGTTGATTGTTAGAATTGATATTCTTATTTACATTATTACCTAAGCTGGCTATTTCATGATGTGTCTCATCCTTGATTATCTGTTTGTGTGATCATCTTTGAAATTGATTTAGTGATTCGATTATGGGTTTTATAGATAATTTTGCAAAGACTTGCTTCTTATTTTTCATTGTCTTCAAGATCAAATGCCCATAGAAACTAAAACCGTCATTTTAGAAGTACCTAGTTGTAAACAGTCTAGTCCCAACAGATTGAGGTGAATCAAGCCAAACCTGAGGAGTTCCATGTCGTTCCAAAAAAATATTCACACGATCCGATTTCAACATTATTTCTCAAAAGCACCGATCCACCAATAGGTACACGTTTCTTAAAAAAAACATGAGTAATACAAGAATTCTTATTTACATCACATCCAGCCTTCACTAAGGACTTCCCTCGAGGAAGTTATTAAATTTTGACACATTAATTATGATCTTCCGATGTTCGTGCGAAGAGCTTCGGTGGACCAAACTGTTATAATTTTAAACTTGAAACATGGTGATTACAGAAACTTTTTACAATTGAGGAAACTCATTTGTCACGAACATTATTACAATGTAATGAATTCAGAATTTGTTGTTACAGTTTTATTGTAGTTTTACTTCTTGAAGTTTGCTTTTTGAGGTCACTTAGATTATAAACGAATGTTTATCTGAATTGTGATCTTACAGGTTCTACAAAATTCTTTCCTTTGAGAGTTTATATTGTCATCATGAGCATATCGTTTTTAATCTTCTAAAAAGAGGTTTGTGGCTAAATATTAACAGTCGCACGGGTCTATTGAAGCTTAAGCTATGCTTGCCGCGGTCGGTTCGTGGATGGGTTACCATCCATTACATATCGTGACCCCTCCGTGACTCGGAAAGCACGTTAACCCGTTGGTCCTGGCTATCATTCGTAGATCTTTGACAGCCGTTACGGGTAATCAGAAGCCCTGTTACCCAGTAACAGATTTGTGAAAAACAGATAAGCAGTCGCTCCATGTAAAATACTGGTATTCAGCTGCATCCGGTAGACTGGAAGCCGACCCCGACATAGCTGAGAAAAGGCTAGGCAGATTGATTTTTGATTGAAATGAGAATTTGTAGTGTCATCTTGAGCAAACATATAATTTAGAATCTTGCTTATAGGATAGTTTAATAAAATCATCAAAACCACGAGCAACTATGCTATAATTTGCGTCGGAAATATCTGAATCGACAAACAACACAATAGAATTCAAAACATAGACAAGTTTATCAATAATCTTTTATAATGATATATTGTTGTTTTAATTCAATGGATCATTTGGTATTGTTGGTCGAGGCGCTCGCGCATGCTTTGGTGCTTTGACCAAGAACCTGTCACTTTTGATTGATGGAGAGTCTTATATGTGACCTTCTGACATTTCTTATCAATAGGAAGTCTGTGTTGACAATTTTCAGTGCCTCAGGTTATGGAAGTTGAGAAATACTTTCACAAACATTCTCCGGACAGTAATACTATTTGGATTTGTCTGTGTGTTCAGAAATTAGTCCATTGCTCTTTTATAGGCAACGCAAAAGTTGTCAAAATAACATTTCCTCTCACATTTCCGTTCAATAATTAAACCTTTCAATATTAAAACTTCTAGGCAAAAAACTAGTACATTCAGGAAACAGAAAATTACTTTCAAAATATCAGCCTTCGTTATCTTTCCGTAAACATTTAAAAAAGAAAAAGCAGATTTCCCGTTAATCCAAAAAGGAGATATTGACGAAAGAGTATTTTACCTAAATGTCAAAAACGCAAATCAAAAATAAAGAGATCACGCTGAAAATGATACTATAATCAAAAGTAAAAGCCTTATGGAATTTCTCTTAAATGAGAGTGAAACTGAAAAGCATCGTTAGCCTTGAACCTCCGATCTTTCCGGTTTGGCGGCCGGTGCAGCGGGGTATCGAACCTTAATTGAGTCAAGTGTATGTTCACTCGATGTAAATGCATCTGATGCGCTTAATGTGACAATTTATATGTCGCAATAAACTTTGTCAGACGTTAAGTGGAGTTTACGACGGTTAGTTGTGAGTCAGAACGGATAATTAAAAATATGCGAGATGAGGCTTTGATTAAATGTTATGGATGCTTGTTAGTGGAATGTTTTAAACTCACGCCTTCTTCCCATGGAGGTAGGCAGAAACTATAGAACACAACCTGCTACGCTCTCCTTTCATACTCCTTTTTCTTCGTTTACATTCATACAATCTGGTCATACACGCACACCGACCATTCTGAAGAACGTCACCAATTAGGTCCTGTGAACAGCCAATCGAGTCTAAGCGAGCCTCGTATGAAAAAGCATGTTAAAATAGAGAAAACGTCTTTGATAAATAATACAAGACAACTTTGCAAGTGCAAGTTTTCTGTTTCAGCGTATTCTGTTGGACGAGTGTATTTTCAAATTCTGCCATTGCCAATGAAAAATAAATGATAACTATTATTTATATTTAATTTTGATTAGCGTATTGTTATTAGTCTATTGTATCATATTGTAATATCAAATAGGATATAGAACTGAGCGTAGGTATCTTATTCCGCGGAAGCTGACTGATATAGATAATTGGGTCGTAACGTTAGGTCAATTATAATAGAATGTAATAGTGGTTTAATAACAATGTAAGAGTTTAATTATATCATGTACTTACACTTAATTTTTATGCCACTGGACAGTGTGAAAGATGATATAGCTAGAAAGGGGGTGAATACCGAGATTTCGACTAATAGAGAAGTATGGAAGAACAAGATGTGTTGCGCCGACCGCAAATAAAGTAGGATTAGGGCAGAAGACGATTTTCATGTGGATGTTTCCAGAATGCGAATCACTTTTAAAACGTTTAAACTTTTTCAACTATTTTCTTTGATCGTCATCAGCTATTTCATTAAGTTAACTGATTATCATTTGTTATTCTCTTCGATGGGTTGTAGGTGGAACCTTGAACTGATTCATAGAGTTCGACTGACATTGGATGATCAGAAGTGCCGATAAATGAGTGCCTGGCGGGAAACGTTACTGGTTGTGGTTACTACTAGTTGTAGGTAGTTTGTTGTTCATTCATTTAGTCTGGTCTTTTCCATTTTGTTTCTAAGTCTATTTGTTCATGTTAGTTTTTAGAGCTCGTCCATTTTCTTTTATTGTGATTGGTGTTCTTTCATTAGTAGGTTTCCAAATAGGTCGTTCATGCTTAAATTTATTTATCTGAGCTGAATTTCCTATTTCATCGCTACTTTCGTCTTTCGTTCTTCCCAGATTTAGTCTCACATGGTGGTGTAATCAAATAGTCTCGTTTTCTCACTATATCAACTTATTCTGTGAATATTAGTGCTACATAAAAATTGCTCCAGTTTCATAAAATTACATCCGTTAACGCTGTTGTCTGTGTCTATTTTCCGATGACTCAGTCGTCTTGCAAAGAAAAACTAGCCTTTAAAAATGCTGACAGCTTATACGAGAACACTTGGTTTGATATAAAATGTTTATCGCATAATAATGAATCATCACAATTTCGCGTCATACACTCATAGACGCTGTGGGTAGCGTCACGTCCCACATTGATGTACCCGCACTGGATACGTCTAGCGTTTTCACATGACTATGCACTGTTGTTAGCACAAACAGTGAGCAGAAAAGCTTTGCACTACTTTTGAATAGGGCTGGTTTTGGAAAATGAGACACCTCGTTCTCTGTGTAATGACTCGTCCAGTTGTTTTGTGGCTTATCAAAGAGCTACATATTTGGTTTGTTGATATTTAATAATGTATGATTCGCAAACTGAGGAAATTGCCTTTTTAAAGGATTTAATACTGTCATAACTGTATTAAAATTGGTTGAACGGAAGGAGAATAATAAAACATTCTTGAAAGTTTCATTTGAAGCAGGGATGAATCTCGAATTAGAAGATAACTTAAAAACATACACAGCTTAACACATTCTAATATAGTACCATGTTTTTTGATTTGATTTCAGTATGAAGTCATCGTACAATAATGACATCAAAATCCTCAAAAACAAAAGAACAACTCCTTACAATATGGCGCCAGTCTTATTACCCTTTTAAGTTATTAATCTTCGATCTGTCACTCAACACAGCTGCAGGTGACCAACATGCCAATTATCTTAAAGTATCGGATATACTGCAGTAATTTGATCAATTGTTTTTTGTTTTACAATCACTATCTGATGTTCTGTGATTCATTTCCGTAGTCTGATGTCAGTATCAGCTGTTTTATTAGGTCATGGATGTGGCTAAATAATAATAGCACGCTTGCTACGCTTGCCGAGGTCGGTCCGTGGATTGGTGACCATCCAGTACATATCGAGACCGTTGGTCCCGGCTGTCATTCGTAGATCTTTGACCGTCGTGTCGTTACGGGTAGTCCGAAGACCGAAAGTCTGACTACCAGTCTCGCTAAGGGGTATGGTATTACTCAATAACTGGGTTGTGGAGGTCAAATAGGCATTCGCTACATGTGAAATACTGGTATTCAGCTGCATCCGATTTGTTTGGAAGCTTACCCCAACGTAGTTGGGGAAAGGCGGGCAGCTAATGGATGTGATCCTTATGATCAGTTATTGGTCCTTAGGTCATTATTTGGTCCTTCTCGTACATCGGCGAAAAGGTGGTGGTCTTTTGTTATTTTGACTTCCGTTTGACTGCAAGTGTCTTATTCACAATGCTTGATTGACAAAATGAACTCACACACTGCCTATGATGCCGCAGTGAGTCAAGAAGTTTATCTTTTAAGAGTTTATATTTATCTATGTAGAGATTTAGTTTCATCTCAGTCTTAAGTGACTATGGGTTAAGCAGATGCTATTCTATACTGAAACAATATCGAGATTATTAATAGACGTCCAAGGTATAAAAAAGGCCATACTTTAATAGTAAGTTTAAATGCTTCCTCAACCAAATCAATAATTACGAAAAAAATATTAATAAAAAAGTATCGCAGCATATCATTACACCTACATGGAGTTAAAAGTAATATGGCAGTTAAGAGTAATACTATTGAAGTTAATAAGTGGACAGTGGGTAGGCAGGCCTTGGTATTAACTGCTTCATTAAAAGACAAAAAGGTTGGCGCCTCTTAGGACCAACGATTTGGTGTTATCTTAAATAAAGTAAACTCTGCATGAGAAGTCTCTTAAACAGGTTTTATTTGTGGATCCTCAAAGGAAGACTAAAATGTGTGTTTCTTATTAAGTTATGGAATAAATGTTGCAGAGATAAGGGAAGCTTTTAGCTTCATTTCTACTACAACAATGTAATTATGTATTTTATGGTTCTAATTTTTTTGTGTATCCTATTATCACGTAAAGCAGAACATGACCGGCAATGCAGTTTTTGTTTTCTGATAATTAAGGAAATCCAAAACTCGCAGTAAGTGAATGCAATTTAACTTAAACTGCATTCACTATAAAATAAATACTTTTCAGACAGACCCATGTGAAACAAACCGAAAAATTACGAATTCGCTCAATAAAACCCATAAACATCCGCAGCCGTTAATTTAAAACAATAAACAGGGGAGTAAACAATAACAAAAATAACATGTTACACAAAGTCAACTCGCTAAATAACATGTTATAATATATTATTAACTTTTGTCGAGACAAAACTCAATTTCGAGAAATCGCCTTATAAGTTAAGGTAATTTCAAGAAATGACTGGTTGTTTGCGAAATACTGGAATTTGAGAGAAATGTGTAATGTATGTGTAATGACATTTATATTTGAGTGGGTAGACAGACATTCTAGGTAGGCCTCGTCCTCATTATCGACTGTTTCACCGGCCATTCTAATAAAAGTTTTAAGTTATTTCCATTCATAGATTTCTTTGCTTGAAGATGTCTAAGTAATAATCCCAAGTAGTTAACTAAGAAGCTCTATGCTACTGTGTTTAAAAGTAGTTGTCAATGTTTTTCGGTCCATATACCTAAAATTTATTTTGAGTGAGAAAATGTGCATTAACGGTAGACACCTAAATGTATATGAGCAGCCTTAACCTTTTTTGCAACAGTTATTAAATACACATGACAAAAACCAAGTGCGTGTCGGACCACGCACAATGAAGGGTTCCGTAGTTGGGATGAATTTATCCCAAGAACAAACTTAACATTGTAGTTGAAAAACATGTTTTTCCTATACATCGATATACGCCACGTTCAATTTTCCAACTGGAAATGTAAGTTTGTAATTGCAAATAAATATTTTTTTAAATATCTAATAAAACTAAAAATTATCGATTTTCGGACTTTTTCTTTTACTTGTGTTGTCAGACCATGCTTCTTGTCAAATTTCATGACTCTAGGTCAACGGGAACGGCCTATAGGTTTTGAATTGTTTGCGAGTATCAAAATATGTCGGATAAATCGTCATTTTTTTTATGGCGTTGACTTGGAATCTCGATTTTTTTAGAGCTTCAAGGGACCATAAACTTACGTATTTGATATTAATTTTTACTTGATACCTCCACACACGTTCCTGAGAAAAAGGGTATTGACAGACGGACAGACAGACAGACGGACAATGAAGTGATCCTTTAAGGGTTCCGTTTTTTCCTTTTGAGGTACGGAACCCTAAAAGTGGTTTAATCTCCCTTGGTGGTCAAGCAGAGCTATAATATGAAGAAATAAGTTATCAAACTCGTCTGTAGACAGGTAGCCATCATTTGCAGACACCATAATTACACATTTTATTTTATGACCTAGACATTACGCAAATAAAAAAAACTAGATTCAGATCTATTGCACCAATCATTGTAATCAAAGTTGATAGATAGTTTAAGCTAACCTCCAAACTGCAATTACGTGTAATACCCGTGTTACAATGTGATAAACGGCTAACTGGCGCTTAAACATGTAATTATGTGATAATTTACATTTATTATGCAGAATGCCCATCGGTTATTTTGCATAAAAACTGTTTGACAGGCTATTTTGATTGATTTGTTTGTTGATGTGTGCAGTGTGATTGGACGGGAACACGCGGGATTTCGCTTGGGTTTTTGTGACTAATTGCATGTTTAATTTCATGTGGTCACACTTGATGCTTTGAGAAAAGATTTAGTAAGAGTACCTACGTACATAGGTACCTAGAGTAAATGTGAAAGTTAGCTTGTCTATCTGTTGATACAATTTTCTTTTTTGATGATTTTTCGCAAAAGGTATCCCAGAAAACAAGAAAGTGATCTATTAAAGATTTCGTTTTTCCTGGCTAGATCGGAACCTTAATAAAAGCAGGCGGATATTTAGTTTTGTGACATTCTACCCTTTTTTTTTATTGGGTGGGTAATTATCAATTAGGTAACTTCTCCCGCTCTGGGCGGAGCGGGAGCCGTGTCAGACTTTTACTGACTAAAACTCACCCGTGTTCCTTCAGATGCCTGTGTGCCAGGGCCCCGATATCCCTTTCAGACAAACTCGTAACCCCGGCAGGAACCTGGACCCCCTTGCGTTGAACCTCCTTTCAAAGCAGGAAGGACCCAAAAAAAAAAAAAAAAGATGCCTGTGTGCCGGGGCCCCGATATCCCTTTCGGACAGACTCGTAACCCTGGCAGGGTGACATTCTACCCAACAACAACCTAAATATTCAACAGTTTCCAACAAACTCACATTACCATACGAACATAAATAAACAATTTAAGTAACTATTGAGTCCTCAGTTAGCAGTAACAAATGTGCAGTTGAAATATATTGGACACTGTGGCGACATTTTTGTTTGCAGCTCATTGTATATAAACATTATGCAATGCGCAGACGCACTGTGCTTACTGCGTTTTCAATGTGGTAAAGGTGTGTTCACGGAGATTTTGACTAGTGTGGGCTTTGTCGCGAAGAAGCTCCTTTATCTATGTCTTACTGACTTTTAGTAAAAAAAAATGAGCGAGCCTTACAGTAGTATGATGTGTAACATCTGGCATCTCACCTTGGTAATAAGCAATGGACAGAAATTACCCCTCTACTTATAATCTACCCCTCCCCCTATACTTACTAATTCCATGCTATTAAAAAGCACTTACTTATCCCATGCTCAAGCTGTCACTTCCACATCCGTTTCCACGAAATCATATCCACAGAAAGCAAAGGAAAAATGTTACACATTAAAAACTGCCTTATAGCTTCTGACTCTGTGGAAAGCCATTTTTTTATGACCGCTGCCCCATCACCTGTATCTAGTTTTTGTGTCGGCATGGGATGTACGAGAGTAGCTGCTCACGCTGTGTTGAAAAGTTAGATAATCAGCAAGTTCTGTTTAGAAAAGGTTTTGTATCGTGTTTGTAGAAGTGTGATAATATTTATAATTAGCAGATCTTGTTTTGCTACTAACAGATGGTTTGTTTTACAAAAATCGAATAGGTATCTATGGCTAACCTGCTAATCAATTCACTTTATCAAGTTGAATTTCCTTATCAAGTATGTATGATTTAAAAGTGATTCTAGTAGTGCGAGTCATTGAACAGAAAGATGAAACATGTTTTAAAACAAAAACACACAGAACCAAAGAACACACCCTAAGTAGTTGCAAATTATTAGTAAATGTGAACTAATAACACTACACAAACGGTGACAGTGCTAAGCGCCAGTTTGTTAGTATTGCGGTAACGTACAGCCAGTGGCGTGCAGACGTCGCTACACTCAATACTTTGTTGTTATGGTAAACATACAAATTGAGCGTAAGAGGCTGTTGAGCTGAACGTTAAAGGATATTATTATTGAATATTTTCTTGTATAGATTAGAAATGTTCTTTTTGCATTTTATAGCCGAATTCTTGAGGAACGTTTTTAACATCACGCTACGACCTTTAGAAGCAAAGCAAAAATAAAAAAGTCAGAAAGAACGCTAAGCGAAAACGAAACAGTAGCGTGGGCGGGCGATGCGATGCGACGCGGTGCGTGAGGGCCGAAATTTTACGCGGACAAAGTCGCGGGTAGAAGCTAGTGTATTATAAAATAATAGCTGAGCTGAGTTCGTGTCGTGTCTCAATCTCAAATCTCAATCTGCTCCAATTTACTTTTATAAAACAAGTCAATATCTGTTCTAAACTGGGTTTTATTAATTTCAACTAAAAATATTCTTGAACTGTTTTTGTTCTCTCTTGTAAACTGTTTTTGTTCTCTCTTGTAAAAGTCAGGTATACAAGGATATTTTGGCACGTGGTGAAATCGGAACTAAAGCTGCCATCTTGTTTTGTCAATACAATTTCTGTGACAATTTCACAAATGTTTACCAACAGGTGTCAATGTCATTGAGGCGCCAAAAGATCCTTGTACCACTCCAGCAACAAACCATAGTTTTAATGTCATTTGATTTGTGAGTAACCACTCAGAGTATTGCTATCCTGCCGGAAGAAGGGGGGGGACATACAATTCTCTCTGCTATCTATATCCGACCTACATATTGTCGTTCTAGTGTTCAACACGGCCATGAAAACAGAACAAAAACACAGACGGGTAGAGATCGATAAGTCTCCTTCATATTTGCTGACTAATATTTACAAAGTCATCGTAAGGTATTAATTATTATACTTTTTGTTTCACTTGATTCAATAAACTTGGTCTTTTGGTACGAAGGACATATCGTATCATAGTTATTACTACGGACGGATGAGTGTGAGCATTTTAAATTATGAAGGAGCATTAAGGTTCCCGGAAATCGTCAATTTATTTATTTAAAAAGCAGAGCCACATAAAAAAAAAAAATTAATAACTAAAGGTCTAATGTACATGATAATTATGCCGTACATAGCGTTCATAACAATATCTTACTCCATCATCATCTGCCTAACCTAACCGGATGCAGCTGAATGAGTATTTTACATGGAGCGACTGCCTATCTGACCTCCACAACCCAGTTACTAGGTAACACGATATCCCTTGGTGCGACTGGTTGTTAGACTTATGGGCTTCTGACGACCCGTAACAACTGTCAAAGATCTACAAATGACGGCCGGGACCAACGGATTAACGTGCTTTCCGAGCCACGGAGGAGTCTTGGTATGAAAAGATGGTCACCCATCCACGGGCCAACCGCGGCAAGCGTAGCTTAACCTGATTGATCCACCCGCGCGGTAGTTATTATTTAGCCACAAGCTCCTCGATAACAATATCTTACTCCCTTGCAATTTAACTAAAACTAAAACAGACTAATAACGCAATTAAGACGAAAATAGGTAAAAATTAAAATGAAAGCAAGCATCATTCTATTCCAAGATTTATGTTTTCCTACTGTTTTTTTGTACATAAAATAATTATGAACTACTTTTACCCTGGGATCGATCCCTTAAAAACGTAGATCGTCCATTCATGAAATAAACTCAGTTGCTCCATACATTTATGCATAACTCGACAAAATTTAGGAACTCATCACGCAAACATCTAAAACATTCTCCTAACATCATGTTTTCTCTTGTTGCAGCACGCAAACGCAGTCCGTGACTCAGCCCGCTTGATCCTCGAGTCACCACAACCAGAATCCGACGACGCTCTCACTCTCGCTAGAGCCCTTCGCACACGACCTCCTGTCAACATGCTCCCCGCTGCCAAGGCTGGCACATTCTTCGCCAGAGACAACCTTTCCAACTTCATAGACTGGTGCCGAAAAGCCCTCGGAATACTTGAATGTCTGCTCTTCGAAACTGACGATCTCTGCCTGAGAAAGAACGAGAAACATGTAGTGTTATGTCTGCTAGAAGTTGCAAGAAAAGGAGCAGTGTTAGGCATGCCAGCTCCTCTACTGGTTCAAATGGAGAGGCAGATAGAAAGAGAGTTGGCAGGAGAAGAGTTAAGACCAGATGATTCAGCATTAGGTCTGGTACCATCGGCTCCTCAGCCGCAATTAGTGACAAATGACTTGAGGAGTTTGGATGAGAGAGTCAGGGACCTCGTGGAGAGGTGCTCCTGTCCTACCCAGTTCCCCATGGTGAGGGTTTCAGAGGGAAAATACAGGATCGGTGATACTAGGATGCTGATCTTCGTCAGGGTGAGTTTAATTTTTATTAATATCCGTCTATTTATGCAAAATTTTTAGTTAATTCCTAAAGTATAGTTAACAAAATACATTGTTTTCCCAATTAAATGGCATATAAATGTACCTAACACAGATAAGGTTAAATCATTTAGATTTTTCGAAGGACACTATAACATCGCGCGTAAGGACCAACTAGTTGACCAAAAATCCCTGATGGGCGAAATGATGATACGTTTAGCGAATTGACAAAGACAGAAATAAAAAGCCCTCAAATTCTGTCTGGCAAGGGGGAATCAATTAAATTGTTCTCGTTGTAGGTCTAAATGAGATTTCCTGTCTAGACGTAGTGCCATTAAAGCACATGACTTGGGGAATTTGTCCACGCTTAATACTTTTTGTTTTGTTGAGTACTTGGGATGAGAAAAATATAATCAGTCTTCAGTTTTATTGTTGCGTGATTCATAAATATAGCAAGAGATCGCATGATCGCATGCATGATGCATTCTTAACTGAAACTTTATTTTTCTTGGTTTCTTTCCCAAACGTAGGTACCATACGATTTTTTTCAAAATAACTATTTATTTATAAATAATTATGTCCACTAAGCCTTGACTAGTACATACCTATTACTATACAGACTGACCCGACTGTGAGGAACACACAATTTATAAAAAAACTTGAAAGACCAATACTTATCTTGCACTTAATCCACTAAAACTGTCCACCAATCAAAACGGTAGCAAAATAGCATTCTAAAGACAATGACCGTAACTTAGTGGAAAGAGGACGGCTGCGCGCGCGCCGGTCTGTCGCAAGAAGTCTTTACGACACTCTGTAAACAATGCGGCTCAAAGGATTCAACCGTTTGGTTAACCTGAAATACGGAGATGAGAGGAAAGTGGAAGGAAAATAAACATTTTTTATATATAAAGGGGTTTTGGGGTATCTATAGACGAATGTCTTTTGTTTTATGTTACCGAAAAGTAATTAAAAAGATGAAAGAAGGGAAATATAGAGCTACTGCAAATAAAAATAAAAATAAACTAACAGGCAATGTAACGAAAAACCAAGAAAAAAGCATAATTTTAGAAGGCCAAAATAGGACCTATTTTTTTTATAGAACATAAATTGCCTAAAATTAAAAAAGAAGCTCTAAGTATACAATTTTTAACTAGCAATAAATATTCTCAATTCCAAATGTAAAAAGTTACGTTTTGATTATTTCGTATCAAAACATTACCATTATGCCTGGTTTAGTACGAAATAACGAACGCTATATTCATTAGCACTAAAAATAGATCTACAAGCGCCATTTAATGAAAAAAAAACTATTCGCACAGTCATTAATGCCAAACAAGACTCACATTTATACTCATATAAATAGTGTTCCAATTTCCTCGACGACAGAGCTATGATTCATTCTATTCGATTCCTTGTTTGGTCAAATCGAATGGACGCCTCATTGTAGAAAACGACTTTCGACCTTATAGCTGCCATTTAGAATTGACTTCTCGTTTCAAATGATTTATATTAGGAGGCAGGTCAATTTATATTGGTGATTTGCGCAGTTCCAAATTTAGGAAGGCCTCGAATTGGGAACAAGTGTTTAGAAGGGAGGGGTCAGTGTATGTTGGATGTTATCTATCGATCCATATTAAGGGATGCAAGGCTAAGAAGTAAATGAAGGTGGATCGAGGTCACCAGGCATGTATTGATTGGGACTATCAAGGCAGCATTCCCACGGTATCAGCGAATCTTTATTTGGAATTTCTAATAAACGAGTAGGTACTCGAGGTCTCAACATGTACTGGTCCTTTTGTTCGGTATACGTGGTCCATTGTAAGCTGGTCTACAACGGCCTCATGCTCTTTACGTTGAACTGATCGGATTCCAAATTGAATGCACTCTCTAGTGCTGTAAATCTATTTCTAATGGCTACTTTTAAAGTAAGAGCTATCGCACTGGTTGGTTTATTTATCGATGTGTAGTTTAACTTGACCATCGGCTAATAACTACTAGGATATCGAGAATGTGTGGATATGGGAATGGGAGTGCTCTTTAATAAGAGCAACGAGGAAAACGACAAAAACGTGTCTTTGTCACCTTTGTAAGGTGAGCAAGTTTTTGTTTTGTAAGAATTATCTTAAACATGATTTATTTACTTTCAGATCCTCCGCTCCCACGTCATGGTCCGCGTTGGAGGTGGCTGGGACACCCTGGCCCACTACCTGGACAAACACGACCCTTGCAGATGCCGCGCCTCTCACCGCACCTCCCTCTCCGCTCGCCTGGCCCGCCCTAAGCACGACCTGGCCGGCGCCACTGTCACCTACGAACGACCAGACGCTGGCCCAACATCCCTGCCTTACACCAAGACTGAGCCAAAGACTTATGAGCCAATGTCTCTTCAATACAACTCCAAAATGTATAATGAAGAACCGAAATCTGTACATTATCAGTCGAACCATAAGCTCAGTGATGCTCCTACCAGTCTGCCTTACTTAGGAGATTTGGACAGAGCTGCTTCACCAAGCAGGAGGCATTTAGCTCCACGAGCAATCAGTCCCTCAAGGAAATCATCATCACCGGATAGAAGGACCAAGATTGTAATATCTACCCATTTAGTCCCAACCCCACATGGGATCAGAAATAAGAGTCCTAGACCAGTTTCTCCGGCCCCGGCAGCCGAGAGTGCATCTGATAATGGATCTGAGGTGTCTGATGAAGGGTACAGGAGTCTGGGAGTGGTGGCGGGGTCTACACAGGGGTCTCCGTCTACGAAAACTACGAACAGATACTCGTTGCACAGCCAGAACTCGATTGAAGATGCAGAATTTAATGGTAAGGACATATTCAATTCTTAACTTACAACATGCAATGTTAGCAATCTAGGTTCTTGCTTGATCATCATCATTTATGTGGAAACACGTCCACTGCTGGACATAGGCCTCTCCCAAGCGTCGCTACATCCATCAGTCCTGTGCTTCCTGCATCAAACGGATTATTAAGAGTTTTCTGTAATCAAATGTATGAAATTCAGAAGGCACATATGTTCTCTTTGAGTGCTGTCATAATAATACCTTGCATCAATGAATCATATTACCGATATCATTCAGTATTACGCCAATTTAGATTCTTGGTCTTATTCCTATCAATTTGAGGACTTAATTTAAATGGGAGCGTTTCACTCTCTGGTCTAGCATCTGGGACAAGCACTAATTCTATCTAGTCAGTCCTAATTAATGACCAATTGGTGCAATGGCTTTATAATAAATATTTATGGTCCTTCTATGGTGACTGATAGGAATGTGTATGATTGAAAGGGAATTTCTTTGCAAGTATGATTAATTATAAGTATCATTTTGCTTCCACTAAATGCTGCCTCGTTGGTCTAGTGGCCGCAAACGCTACTGCTGAGCATGAGGATGAGGGCCTGGGTTCGATTCCCGGGTCGGGCAAAGTGTTATTGGGTTTTCCATCTAGAATTTCTCAGTAGAAGCTCGGTGTCTGGATTTTGGCAAAAGCTCGCTATTACGTGGGACTTAAACATAACTGGCGAATAGGTGTACTCATAGGTACACCTCTGCCTAACCCTTCGAGGAATACAGACGTGAAATTATGTGTAAATGCTGTTAAATACTTTATTTCAGCATGTATCATAACAAGATGATTAAAAACTTTTTCGACTGCACAATACACAATTAAGTAATAACTTGCACTGTTCAAGTGTTCTGTTGACTCTTTATGAATATTACACAAATAATTTCCGCTCACCGCGATGTTTCGACATTTGTGCAAACATGCGGACACACATACAGAGACGTGACTGTTGCAAAAGCCAATACTGCAGATGAACGGCAAATATGATGTTGGTGACAGCTGTATTTCGTCTCGCGCAAATATAAAGAGAGAATACAACAATAAACTGTATCATTTAGAACGCTTATAAATTTCACACTACTTCTCTGTACTTTATTTTAAAAGTCATCAGTCAGTCATTCCATCGATTGGATGCTGATTTATTTGATGTTAAATTAAAGCTTTAATTTTGATTCCATTGATTGCCACTTGCCATTATCAGTTAAATCAGAACCCCATTTCTAAATCTACTGCAGATGAATTATATAGATTTTTCGGTCGTACATCGTTGGCAGTAGTTCATTTACTTTTAAGGCTTCGTGCCTAAGATGAATGCCAAAAAACTATAGTAACAGACACATAAGCACTGTTCCTGTCACCTGTACCGTACACACGTGTCTATGCACAATGTGTACTTACAATACACAGTCTTAATTGTGTAGTATTGTGTAAATTTCAGCGAGAGTCATTACTGGTGTTATTGAAACGTTGCTGCAAACAGACGTGCAACCTGAACGAATATTTTGTGCACACACTCTATGTGGCACAAGTCATGAGAGAGCGCTATTATTCACTACAAATTATACGCTCCTCTCTTGTTGTGTCTTAATACAAGAGGAATAAGGAATTAACCTGTAATTAATTTGAAAACATTCTAAAAGCCGGTTATTTTTGTAAGAGTAACCGTGAAGTTTTTTGCCGGCTGTTCTCCGTAGGAAACGACCAATTGGAACCGTGCACCTAACTTCTGACGTTTCATTGGTTTTCATTCGTTGGTTGTGGAGGTCAGATAGGCAGTCGCTCCATGTAAAATACTGGTATTCAGCTGCATCCGAGTAGACTGGAAGCTGACCCCAACATAGTTGGGAAAGGGCTAGGTAGATAATGATGACTTATTTGAACCCTTTATACTTTGAACACTGGAAGCCTTATTAAGTCAGATCAGTTGCGGTTAATGGACATAAATAGCAAGAACTAATTAATGGACATAAATAGCAAGAACTAATTAATTGACACGAGTTTTTATTTATTCATTTACTATTTGGAAGACCAAGAGCATATAATGATTCAATAGGAGATATTTTATAGTTGCATTATGTGAATGGTCTCCACGCTTAAAAAACCGGTCATGTGCATGTCGGACCACGCACAATGAAGGGTTCCGTAGTTGGGATGAATTTATCTCTAAAACAAACTTAATATTGTAGTTGAAAAACATGGTCGCCCATACATCGATATATGCCACGGTCAATTTTGAACTGAAACTGAAACTGAAAATGTAAGTTTGTAATCGCAAAAAAGTATTTTTTATGTGATACGAAAAACTACAAATTGACAATTTTTGGACTTTTTCGTTTACTTGTGCTGTGAGACCTTGTTTTTTGCCAAATTTCATGGTTCTAGGTCAACGGGAAGTACCCTATAGGTTTTGATTTATTTGCGAGTATCGAAATATTATATGTCGCAATAAAGTCGCTTATACGAGTATCGCCGTATTTTTTTATTTCGTTGGCTTAGAAGCTTGATTTTTTAGAGCTTCAAGGGACCTACGTATTTGATATTCATTTCAACTTGATATCTCACAAGTTCCTGAGAAAAAGGGTCTTGACAGACAGACAGACAGACGGACAACGAAGTGAGCCGCCGTGTAACTCTAATAATAAAACAAACTCTTTTACTAGTAAACAGTATATAATGAACATTGGTAATTTAGGGACGCTCGAAAAGGGTGCAGCAATATATGCAGTGCAGAGATCGATACGCCCGCTCCCGCTGGCTCTCATTACTTAGACTATAGCGGTCGCTTCCTTTTGTAGCTTACGCCAAACATCCTGCAATTATTTTCGCAACTGGTCGCATCGTACCGTTAAATTGCACTGTCCTCACAAAATTAATAGTCGGCTGATGTTTCATTGTGTATAGAGGAGGGAAAACGGTGTGTATAGGGTGGTATATTAGCCTAAATACCACCCACCCTTTTCATGTTTTCCTGAAATCCCACCGATAGGGTTAAGCAAATTTTCTTCCAAAATAATAGCCTCCAATTTATTAAAAGTATGGACAGAACCCTAACCTTGAACTGAACAACATACTCTGATCACATATTCATTAATCAGCCAATCATGCTGTTGACATCACTATTGAAGGCAAAATATCTAAGATAAGACGTTTACAAATACTCAGGTAAAAACAATCTTAGCCTCGACTCCACGGGTGTATCAAACAGATGTGTCCTGTGTTTAGACATTCCTCAGATCATAGTCATGTGTCATATATGGCATGTGCGGACATAAATCTAAGACTGACAGTACCTATTGCACAAGCCACTGACATTCGCAAAACATGCTTGATATTACATCTTGTCAGGAGTGACATTCCAATCGGAGTTTGTTCCAACAATATTAAAGATTAAGATTCCTATGAATACTATTAATATGTAAGATATTACTTTTGTTTAGAGACTTGGAATGTAACGATTAGTTCAGTTAGGAGGCAAAATCTCCTAAGTTGTCTTAGTTGATTTCTCATAAATTCTTGTTTCTGGCAGTTTGCAATTAGTTCATAGAAGTTTTTCTTGTTTCTTTGGATAATCTTTGACAAGAAGATGTCGAACGTCTTTTCTTTTTCTATCAGTGTCCTATATTATTGATTGGTCCTTAGTATCGGGGCAGTCTTTTAGATTAGAAGCACTTAGGTTAGGTAATATTGTTTTGCAGTAAGTTTTTTTTTAAGGTAAATCTACAACGCCACAAATATTTTCTCTTCCAAAAGATTTTCTTTTAAGTTACCATAATTCAGCTTTACCTAGGAATTTGGATCGTCTATGAATGGAACATCAGAAAATATCTCATTTACATTTCCATGTTATGTTAGTTGTGACGCGGTCAACCACATCAACCGTTTGCGTCAAATTTCGCGCATGTAACACAATGGCGGTCCTTGAGCAACCAATTTGGGTATCCTACACGGTTGTGAATGATAAGCAACCACATGCTACTGCGTATCCATTCATTATTATTTTGATTATAATAATTGACATTACGTCAATTGATTTGATAAGGATGATAATTGAATTAATAATAATTATTATTTCACGTCATAACAGCTTATAAAATGAGCACTTCCTTATAAAGCGATGCTAGATTCATTCTTATTGATCCTAGCCTTTTTAGTAACAGATTTGGCATTATATTGCTGTAGTAGCAACATTCCTAGTTTTATCGCCAAGCAGCATTGCTCCGTTCTGAATAAGAGTGCTGTTAAAATTACTGGGTACTGAAAATCAGTGCTGTGCGTGTGTGAGTCCCCCATAGCACAGCATCAAGGCTCTTACAGACTCACGCGATATCGCGGGCGCGACGGGACACTAGTAGGACAATTTCTTTGTCGGTGCCTGTCGCGCCCGCGATATCGCGTGAATCTGTAAAAGCCTTCATGCTGAGTGCAAGCCTTCTTGTCACAGTCATGACGTGCAGCTGCCGACTATTTGTTTTTTTGTGCTCGTGATTATAAATTAGATGTGTTTTGTGTTATATTTACCTACTCGAGTTTATGTTTTCTTATGCACGTGTTTCTGTGACAAATAAAATTATTTTTCTTTCTTTCAAATATTACTGTTCTTGGTCTCTAAAGTCGAAAAGTAACAGCAAACCCTTTAACCATGTCCCATCTGATCATAGGCACGTTGGCAACCTACTTATTTCAATTGATAGCAGAATCCCCACAGATTATTTTCCCTTTATTTATTATTCCCTCTTGCGATATGACTTTCCATGGCTTTACCAACACAAAGAGTGACTTTAATGAATACCAATCTGCCTACCATTTTCCCAACTACGTTGGGGTCAGCTTCCAGTCTAACGGGATGCAGCTGAATACCAGTATTTTACATAGAGCTCGCTCTATGTAAAATATCCCTACCTGACCTCCATATATACCCCTATCTGACCTCCATAACCCAGTTACTCGAGTAACACGATACCCCTTGGTAAGACTGGTTGTCAGAATTTTGGGCTTCTGACTACCTGTAACGACGTAAGGAGCCAGGAGTGTCTGTAATAAAGCAATAATTCACTCAGCTTCAACCACTGACAAAGAAAAAGGAAAGAACACCGCGTTTCCACCTCATTAGTGAGTACATACCACACTCCTCGATTACAAGTTGATAACGCCAGAGTTTATCTCATCGTACAAGCATTTGCAATTAACGTTATCAATACTTGTAATTATATACAAGTTCCACTAATTATGTACAAGGCGATGCTATCGGTTCTAATAAATAACACGAATAGAAATGATGTGCCGATCGTGATCTTGGACCTGTGGAGTTGTTATTAATTTTGACCAAATTACTTATCATAACATAACGCCTGTATTTCCCCAAGGGTTAGGCAGAGGTGTACCCATAGAACACCCACATTTCGCCAGTTATGTTTAAGTCCCATGTAATAGGAGGCAAGCCTAGTGCCAACAACCGGGTACAAATCCTGACTCCGGGCTGCCACTGAGAAGTTCCTGACAGAAAACCACAATAAAACTGCCCGACCTGCGAATCGAACCCAGAGGACTTGTTGACAAAATTAAAAGGGAAATAGTGTTACATTTAAAATACACTACTTCTGGTTGAGCGTTATATTTTTTTGCGAATTACACAGGATGGCGATTCACTAAACGGATATTTCATAGAGAAAGTTGTTTAGTACTTGATGAATACAGGTGAGTAAATCGCCATCCTCTATTGTGGCTACCCTAATATCAGTAGGCTAGTATGGCTATGGATGTAGGAACTCGATTCAACCGTATAAATGTCGTGGTTTGTTCGCGGTAATTTTAAATCTCGTAAAGATGTTCTGTAGGCAGACAGACAATTTTTTTTGAGAATTTGCCTAGTTGCTATGTTATTTATAAATGAACTACATTCCATCATAGCCCTGAATTCTTTTCCCGTGTAAGGTCAAAACACAAATGCCACAACACTATTATTATTCTGCCATCATTATTATGCCCACACATTAGTCACCTGGACTCCTGCTCACCCCGCAAGGCAGTGAACCACATTCCGCCCAAAATGGACTTGACAACATTGGTATAACAAAATGTTCTTGAATGTGGGCGCGGACATAAGGACCAACTAATTCGTTTATTAAGAAACTAGTCCGGTGTTTACGCGGGAATTAAAGGCCAGACTGGCGCAATGTGCCTTGTTTTGTTTACCCATTTTGATTTAAAATGTTTGGGGTATTTAAAAATGATCGTGGTCTTATAATTTGATCAAAAAAAAATTGTTTTATTTTGAGGAGTATTCGTAGTATATTTAGGGCGAATTTTACCAATGAAACTGAACGCGATCAGCACATTTAAACCGCGTTCAAGAGCTGTCAGTGTCATCACTGTTGTGGAATATTGCCAGCTCTCGAACGCGGTCTAGAGGTGCTGATGGCGTTCAGTTTCATTGCTGGAATTTGCCCTTAGTTATTTAACGAGTTGGTAAAATAAGTATTGCAAAGACCATCATTAAGTTAGTTAAATATCTTCTAAGACATAGTTCCTACAAGGAACTATGTCTTACAACAACAATAACATTGTAACTGTCACTTTAATTTTATTATGATCTCAATCTGTACCGCGTCACGTACTTGTACACCTGCTTCATATATCACAATCGTGATTGTTAAAATAAGCCTGTTGTAATTATCCATAATATATTCAATGCTGAACTAAAAGCCAGACGGGTTGGGTCTTCCTAGCATCCGAATGGATTATGTCCATCTTCTTGAGGCATTACAAGCCGGGCAACAAAAATATAGGTGAAAGCAAGATGTTATTAATACTCTAGAGAACAAAACTAACTTATCTATACGACCTTTGATATAATCCGTATCCGCGGTTGATATAATCCGTATCCACGGTTGTCTATTCCTGGAATTTAATTTGTTGGCAAATATCGTGTCAAATGATTCATCATTACTATTACAGTAATGATGAATCAATTAACTACGCTGTCAAATCTTTACTATATTAACTCATTAGAGTTAATATAGTAAAGATTTGACAGCGTAGTTAATTTTGTGTTTATAGCTTTTTGGAAACCAAGTGTTTATACACTTGTGTACACTTTACACCCGGTTCCTCATTTCTCTGTAGAGACATAAATCTTACATTTATGAACAGCTACAGTCACCCAAAGTATTAATAAGGGCAATAGCCCTTGCTCCGATTCGCACAGTAACAGATTGGAATCCCATTTTTTTTCCCGCGTCAATCGTCACGTTCTACAACACCTGTGATCTAGTATATCAAACATGAGACTTGCACGTGACGAGGTGAAAATGAGCGTAAAGATAAAGGTTATTGAAGTTTTGAAGTCAAGGATATCGGTAGCCTATTGCATTCTTTTGTAGATTATTTACATTCATTGCAATTACGATTTACTTACCCAGTAAAACCATTAGTTAATCTCAGTCCCGCTCGACTAAGGACCCGCGGCTCGGCCCTACCATTTCGTTTATTCCAGACTAGGATTTTAATGTATTAAAAGTTTGGTTAGAGATACGAACTACGCGTCACACTGATGTCACGCAAAATCCTGCATCGTGCAAGCAGAGTTTACCGCGCGACTAGCTTAAATACAAAACCCGTCTGGTCGGAGGTTCCTCGCTTTTCTGGGACTTTACACCTGGTTCCTCATTTATCTATAAAGACGTAAATCTTACATTTATGAACAACTACAGTCACACAAAGTATCAATAAGCAAATAAATTTAGGTTTCGTGCAGAACCTAACCACGACACATAGTGCAGATACCAACCCATCCGTTCACGTCGCCATTCAAGTGGTGGTAACCGTATTCCACAGCCATTATGCTTGCCAAAAAAAAAAAAAAAATTAAGTACCAGAAAAAAAAACTCACAACTCAACCGCATAAAATATCACACTAATATTATAAAGGCGAAAGTTTGTGAGTGTGTGTGTATGTTTGTTACTTCTTCACGCTCAAACGGCTGGACCAATTTTGTATGGAGGTAGCTGACACCCTGGATTGAGACATAAGCTACTTTTTATTCCGATGTTCCTACGGGATCGAGACTTACGCGGGTGAAACCGTGGGGCGCAGCTAGTTTCTTCTATAAAGCATTTAAAGTTTTGCGGAAAAGGGAAGTCCTTACCACGACCACCGCCTGTCCATAAATGGTCACGGACACAACCCGATACGGTCAGAATTATTAACTTAATGTAACTGTTATTATCCTCCAAACATGGGCATTGTAAATTAGATTCTGTTTTTATAATCCGAGGGTTAGCCAAAGGGCTATGAATGAGAATGTCACTAACTAGCTTGTTGATATTAATTATAGTGCTGAATAATGTAAACTATAGATAAGGTGTTATAACATTTTTCTAAAAGGCATGACAGGCATTATCTGGTTTGTTACTAGTAAATGGCTGTTGACAATTGTGGTTAAATCTTTGCACGTTATGCAGGAATTATTAGTTAACTAATCATAACTTGCTCAAAATACTTCATCTGAATTCCATACATATGAATTAGTGCTATATTAATATGGAACTGAGAACTTCACAAGCGTAATGCACGTTTATACATTTCTTTGTATCCTGTGCAAACTACAGAAAAGACCTCATTCACCTCATCACAAAATAGTGTTTCAACTGCTCAAATTATTTTTCTTCCATTTCCAGAGCGTCTCGACCAAGACGACGGTTGTCACATGGACAAGAACGAACGAGTCGACACCCACGTGAGCCTCAACACTGGCCTGCGCAAGACTGACTTCTCAGACACCTTCTACGGAGGCAGGAAGCCAAGCTCTATCGACGAGAAGTCTAACAGAGGCAGCCCCGACCGCGTAGTCATCATCACAGAGAACAACGACTCTCCCAGCAAGAGCCTCAGGGCTACTCGGGAAGCCTCCCAGTCTCCCACAAAGACGATAAGAAGCCGTCAGGCCAGTCGCATACCACATTCTCCCGTCAGAAACCGGACACCAAGTCGGGGGAACACACCCAGCCCGAAACATACCGCCAATCCGGTACAGACATCACCAAAATTGACCCCAAAGTTGCCTCCAACTGCCAGGAATACATGGAGTGGAAGGACAGCTCCTACACAGGCTAAAGTAAAGTCCAGGCCTACTTTGGGAGCTGATACGTTCGAAAGCCCGAATAAATCTCCAAAAATGAGAGCTAAGACCCCGCAGACTGATGCTTTCAAGAGGAATTCTCCTCTCAGAGCCAGCAGCGCTACTCTTAGGTCCCCACCGAGTCAAAAACCTTTGAGTCCTTTGTTAGAACAGATCTTAAGGTCAACAGAAACTGCGAAGGATGATGCATCAGTTCTTGAGCAAATGAAGAAGATAATTAGGACATACTCCAAAGGAGACGATTCTCTATCCAGAACTAGCTCTAAGGACTCAGATTACGCTGACTTCACTTCAGCCTGGGTCATGTCTGATGGAAAATTAGAAAGATCTACTAGTACGAGGCAGTTGGCCGCTCCTAGGAAAGATCCTAGGAATGGGTCGTCCCGGATACCAGCGCCGGTGTCCATTGGCTGCAGGAGGTCTACATCCACGTCACAATTCCAATGACAGGAGTCTGGCGACAGCGTGGACACGCTAACCAGTGATAATTGAACTATTTATGTTAGTGTCTAGTTCGAGAAGACAGGTCAAATTAAATTGGTGATTGTTCAGTGAAGGATTGCAGCCAATTGGCGTTGAGTGAGATATATATATGACGGAATAATAATGCATGGACTTTAATATCGCATATCTTTGTGAATGTAGCGATAAGGGTTAAGATTATAAACGGATTAGACAAGGACTGGTCTCAAGCGATTTGCCCAGGTATTAACTTGATAGTGTGATCCACAAAATTCAGTTGCTTTTAACAAACTGGGTTTGTAGTTCAGACTTTCATGGACCAGAGTTTTGTGTGGTATGTGCCGTGGGTACTTCGCTCATGAGATCGGCTTAAGCCCGGTTTTGACATAAACTACGACCGAAGCAGTCAATTTGTCCAATGCGTGGATTACTACAGACGTTAGCTAGAACGATAGTTAGGATGGTGTAATCCACCCGAGAATGATGAGGATTTTTAGTATTTTAACCGTAGTTTAGTACTAATTATCGATTAGAAAATTTGTACTAACAATTTTAACAACATTATGGTAACATCAACCATTTTGAATTTATCAGATTTTTCCATCTATTTGCTTATAGAAACCGACTTTTATGAAATTGGGTGTTGATGCAAAATATAACAAATTTTAATGATCGGCGAGAAAAACTATATTTTCGGGAGTTTATTTCAGTGGAAATATAGCCTAGAATAAAATTTACTGCCTGAGCATAGCCCAAAGCTTCAAAGCCTATAAATATAACTGAAACAGATAAAACAGCACTCTCTTTATTATTAAAAGTCGGTTAAATATGGTGCTAAGCAATAAAAATGTTAGCTTTTGTTGTTTAGTTATTGTTAATTTAATTATTTTGGCTAAATACGATCACAAGCTATTTACATTTTTTATAGCCTTAAGTTAGTTGTGTAATTGTGAGACTTGGCCCCCACATTTATTTGGTTTTGAGTTCACAAATTGGACCAAAGTTTACCCGAAAATCGGAAAATAGGTAGATAACACAGTAAAAAGAATTAATTTGTGTTTTTTTTTGTAAAAGGTTAAACTTTGGTACTTACAGTCTTTTTTACAGACTTTTAATAAACCCCCTTTTTAAATATTACTATTAGTAAAATAATAATTGTAATATTACTAATAGTAATAATGTAAGAATAAGTAGGTACTCAAGTACGTTTATTTTACAAGATGACAAGTTTTAGTTAAGTTTATTTTAAGTTTTAGAATTACTTTTTTATAACTTCCCGGTAAAACTATAATAATTAATTGAAACAAAATTATCTATTTAATTATTTAACATTGGAAATTATGCATTTAATGAAAATATCATTCCACGTTTGTAGTAGCCGGGATATTCAGCAATTTTTGTTTAAAAGTAATCTCATTTTGTTTAGGTTGTGAAAGGTTGAGCTTATGAAATCTGTAGAGTTTTTAATAAAAATAAATAAATAATCACTTAGCTTTTTTTTATTAAAACAAAATGGTAATATGGCATTACAAATTATCAAAAAAAAATACAACTTGAACATCCATTTTCATACCTCATTGTAGTATACTTTTAAAAGAGATATTTTTGCACACTCTTAATGAAAAAAAAGAACATTAGATGTCACTAGTTGCCATAAAGCCGTCCGTTTCAAAGTGTAGTAAATAACATAGCTGTAGATTGGCATCGGCAAAATGTTATTTTGGCCACAATTTTATTAAATTTTTATAAAAAAAACCTTTTACATTGCTTTTGAATATATTTGGAATAATTGCTGCATTATATACTAATAAAACATAAAAAAAAAACTGATGGCCAAAATAATATTTTGCAAAAATATTACTTCTATCATTGTAATAGATAATTTAATGTTGATTAAATTAATGATCGAAGTAAATAACTGTAAGTAAAATATCAATACGATTTTTAATCTTTCGGTCTTTAAGCAGATCCTTATTAAGATGTCACAAATGTTACTTCTATGTTGTATGTTCTATGCTATGCTTAAGTTAAAATGTCATGGCTCACATACGCAATGAACAAGATTTATCCCATACCGTAATGTACACGATCCATAATGTTTTTACATATACTGTGTTGATTTTTTTGTAATGTTTGTCCCATAACGGGTTTTCTTTATTTTTGTGTCAAAACCTACAAAATGTTTATAACGCTCAAGCCTTCAAAAATATGTCATCTGTTTACTTAAAATAATAAAAATAATTTATAATAATTATTTTGGTTTTATTTTTCATTGAAAATTACATCAAAAATATTGAAATAAAATTAAAGAAAGAAAAAAGATTAGACAACGTAAATAATAAAAATGATTTGGTAAACAGATGGCCTAAAATGGACATTCTCAATTATATTATTAAGACAGTTTATAATATTATATCTATAATCTTTATATCGCGGATGTTCATCACAATATAATGATATATGACGTAGGTGCAGACATTGATATACTATCATAAAAAAAAAAGAAAAAAAAAACTAAATAAAAATAGCAAAAATAAAAACTCCCGAAATATTGCTTTGCCTGACTGCGAAAAAGGGATGACTTTTTTATGATAGTGTAACTATGACAAAGTTTAGAGGCTAAGATTTTAGTTATTTTCATTATTTCTGTTCGACATGTTACCAGTGACTATGCCATAGATATCTGTTATTATTCACGAAATAAACGATAAGTTTATCTTAAATTACTGTTTTTATCGCCGTTTAAACCCAACCATAAGAATAAGAACATTCACATCGAGTAATAAAATGATTTTATTAACCCAACCACGCTTAAAAATAGATGTTCTATGGCCCTGATGACATTTAAATTCTATTACGAGCACAGAAGCTGTACATATCCGTTTTCACTAACAGTAGCGGGACCTAAAGGAATGCCTGAATAAAAGCGCCCTGTTAGATTTTCAATTTTCGGCGCTGATCCGAGCGTTGAAATTTCCCTCTTTTAACTCTGCCTACGACATGACGACTCGGCTTTATGTAAGCACAATAATGAAACTATGGTCTGAGTCTCGAATCGTCGTCGCGCCTTTGTTTGGACTAGTTTGGAGGTTCGCTGAGAGAAATTGTAAAAGCCACAAGTCCACAATATGCGTAACAAATGTTGATCACTTTGTTGGGAGATTCGTTGACGTGTTTGCTACAAGTGGACGCAGCTTATGCATGACCTATGCATGGGTCTTTTGGCGCCTGAATGACATTGACAGGGACGCTGTACCAACAGCACAACAACACACAACAAACAAACAACAGCAAACAGCACACAGCAAACAGTTTCACAAATTAATGTTTACCAAAACATTAATTTGTGAAATACTGTCCACAGAAATTGTATAGACAAAACAAGATGGCGGTATTTGTTCCGATTTTGGGCACTCGTCTAAATAACCTTGTAGTTTACATACAGAGAATTCAAGCTTAATTAATCATGTCACCACCAAACTTTTTTCTTCTAACTAGCTTCTAACTTAGAAAAAGGAAAATTAGTGTCATCTGCCCTGTCAAGTTCTGTAAATGACTCGCAGACTGTCAACTCTGTCAACTCCACTAAGACTCCACTAGTCTGTCGAAATCTACCGTGATGGTCCCATGAAGAGTATATGTGTTCTGTGCCCATGAACCAATCCAGGGCTCGTCCTGACGATGAGCGTAGTGTTAGTGCTCGCATATATATTCAATACAGCTTTCTTCCTCGTCATAGTGTTTGCCGCGTTCTTGTCGATTAGAGGACTCGTCAGGTTGACTAGGCATGCGCAAGGAAACCTTGTGTCGTGTTTTTGGGGAGCTTGGTGAGTTCTATAAATCTAAAAATCTTAAATAACTATAATCTGGTATGTTCCTGGATAGTCCTTACAGGAGAAGTCCGAAATCTTATCAGTTCATATCGTGCTACCCAGTAACTGGTTTGTGGAGGTTAGATAAGCAGTCTCTCCATGTACATATACTAGTATTAGACTGGAAGTCGACCCTAACATAGTTGGGGAAAAACTACAATGATGGTGATTTGTGTTCTTTATGTTTAAATGAAAATAATCCTCTGTCGCTTGCGGCCTCGCGCTGTGGAAAGCTACGTTTAAGAGTGGCTTCGAAGAAAAGTATCCAAAATGAAATTATTTGGAAAAGAGTTATATAAACCAACATAGCTTCAAGAGCTAACTCTCACTCTCCAAGCTAGGTTGGTTAATACAAAGCCCATGGGGACTCTGCTAACATAGTCTCTATGTGGTCTTTAGGAAAAGAGGCCTAAAAACGATAAATACGGAATTTCTCTTTTGAGAAGACCTTTTCAAGGTACCTCTCTTCATTGTCTTGAAAAGGTGCTCTCTGTTACGAGCTACGAGGAAATATAATGTGTAAACTATGCTCACTCGTTCTAGATTCAAGGAATCATCACGGCATGTCCTCTCGAGGATGACCAATTATCTCGTGCAAAACTTCTGGCGGGAAGGGCTCTTTTTAGTAATAGTGTTTGCTGTGTGCTGCTGCATCAGAGAACTGCTGAGCCGCCAGACCTCGAAACATTTGCTGGTAAGTACATTTTTTGGATCTGTAGGATGAGATGGGCCCTGTCAGAAAGCCTATGATCAATAAACTTGAAATATGTTTTATCATAGTTTGAGCCATAAACAAAGAGGCTTCCCAACTAGCACACACGCTGTAGGTATAACAAGCCGCACAGTTGCCGGTTTAAAGTTATTAATAACGGCAATGGCGTCATAGGCTTGCATAAAGAAGCGAGTTTTTGGGCCCGACTCCCGGTACCGATCGCTGTAGGTTGATCTTCGGAAATAAACGTTTACATATTTCAGCTGTGTGAGCGCATATGTTAACACAGGACTAGTTCACCCGCACCGATCGGTACCGCCCATAGACAAACTCCACAATTAGTGGTCAGTTGGTGGATGGAAAGTTCACTAGCATCAAACATTCGTATTAAGACCAACATATTTTTAATCTTTCAGATTTTTCGAAAATGGAGTACGACGCCCTTATATTGGGGCTCATTATATACTTACTCTTGGTAGGAATGTGTAAGTACCATTTGAATTACCATTTTTGTAGCTTGTACCCAACGGGATGTTGGTCCGTATACTCCGGAAATAGCGTCAGTTTTTTATTTTATGTGCGTGTGAACTGAGGGACCGCACTGGGAATTCGCGAAATGAAAATCCTAGGATTTAGTAGTAGACTTAAAACAATTGTAGAACGAATCTGGGAATTTGTAAGCAAATATATCAAAAACTACGACCCATAAAGTGTGGTCCCTCAGTTCTCACAGACGATCAGCCAGATCTCGGAAAGTATCTTAAAAAAGAAGGTTTTGTGAATACAGACATTTAGTAAAGAATTTGTAAAGATATTTACTAAATAACAGACCACAAAGCATTAAACATAAAAAAAATATAACGACTGAACTGTGGTCCCTCAGTCCACATACCAAAGACAAATATTTTAAAACCCTTGGATTGTGATTTACTGTGTGTGTGTACGAAATTAGGGTGCAGGTAAACTATTACATGTCTGTCAGTCGTTACGGTTCGTCAGAAGCCCTAAAGTTTGACAACCAGTCTGATCCACGGGGTATCGTATTACCCAGTAACTGGGTTGTGAAGGTCAGATAGGCAGTCGCTGCATGTAAAATACTGGTATTTAGCTGCATCCGGTTAAACGGGAAGCCGACCCCAATGTACGTAAAAGGCAGATAATGATTACTCATGTCTACCAAAAATCTAGTTAACTAGGGTTTACATGCCCAATATCTACAGTGCGGACTGTGCCGATTATAGTATCGTAGTACTATTGGATCTGCTTCGTAGAAAGTCAACATGTTAAGTTTTTGGAGCATTGAACCAATCGTAAATCTACAACCGCAGCCCCAAACTGACGATAAGTTACCTGTCATCTTACGGCCATTAGGATAATCAAATCAATCATTGTAATTTCAGTAGTCATAATAAACGAAGCGTTCTGCAAAGCAATCTGCTTGAGGAACGCTCAGCAAGCTCAGATGAGCCGAGCGGCGCTGGACGTGGAACTTAATGAGAGGAGACCCGACAAGAAAGAGAGAGAACCCATTTTGCACCAGCCGACCAAGGCACATCGACAAAGTTACTAAAAACGAATAAGAGATGGCGCTTTTCTCAATGTTCTAGTTGCACCTGCTCGAAAGACTCCTCCTCAGTCCAAGCGGACACGAACAAAGCGGTTCCATCATCTCCCAAAAAATGATTGCAGTAAATCTTAAAACACAATATAAACCACGAAACACATACGAAACGAAACACGAAATAAAACGGCAATCCATTTTATAAAATTATTTACTTACAACTAAATAATTATAAAATTTATCGTAACTTATTATAACGAAGTCTAATTAAAGCAGCTTCAATAAATACCACATACTTGAAGGTGTATTTCTTTCCCTCGCTTACCCAAAAGGATTGTTTTAAATTTAATTTTTTGCAACTAGCAAACAAGTCTTGCTATTCATAAACTAATTTTCAAGGAATATTTTGTTCATTGGTACTCTGTCAAATATTTCATTGGTAACATTCTGGAACACTGAACTCAGGGCCTTTTCGTAGGAGTCTTTCAGCTCACTGAAGACGAGGTCCGAATTTGCATTCAGGAATCTGAAATAAATAAATGGATTTAGATTTACAGTTAGCCAATTGATTTTATTTACATCTGCAACACCAGACGCGTCGCAGAGATGAAACTGAAATGACTTTCGTGTATGATACACCCATGCCCTTCAAACTTGTGAACATAACAACTCTGCATGACAACTGAAATCGGCAATGGTAGTAGTTCTTCCCCGGTTAAGTTTCATCAAAACTCCTTTAAAGGCTTAAATGTTTAAACGAGGAATACACATGCTACCTAGTAGTACAAGAGCATGCTACTTTCGAGCAAATACTCGTAGTAGCATTCCACTAGCATGTGTATACGAAAAGAGCATGAGTATTTTACGGGCACAGAGAGCATGCTACTAATGAACATGCTAGTAGCATGTGTATTCCATGCTTTATGCCACCTCCTATCCTGCCCGTTGTGCCCCAAAAATTGCAGCAATAGCGACCTCTGCAGTGCCACCGACGATGACGCGGAAGAGGCGAAGTTTTGGGCCAACAAAATATAATAGACAAAGAAGAATGTGCATACTACATAGTGTTTAACATAGCTATAGCACAGAGATCTCGATGATTTGAGATGTCGCCAAATTAGTAGAACCCGTGCGAAGCGAGGTCGGGTCGTTAGTAATTTAATAAAATAATGATAACTCACTCATTCATATTATCACCGAGGACCTTGTCTCCGTTGAAGAGGTTGGTGAAGTGCAGCAGCACTCTCTGCGGTATGAACTTCACTCTATAGTCTTTGATGTGCATGTATGTCTGTCCGTCTTTCACTACCGGCTCGCCGATAAGGTCGTGTTTCACTGCGAGGTTCACTGGAAAGGTAAAGTTTGGTTTTAGGGAAAGAAAGATAAATGTTTATTTGTAATTTTCACATCTTGCTCAAAATGTTTAAATTGCTTAGGGATGCAAGAAACACTTTTGAACAAAATTTTAACCAATATTTAGTAAAAATACAGGTTTGTGCCTCACGATCGCGCCAAATAGGTTCATTTCAGCAATAACTCCAGGCATGCTGTCTGACGCTGATTTTTAAATGAACCTGAGCACAGCCTGAGGTAGATTTTCATATTAATCGGAAGAAGCTGTCGTCGTACCATAACATTGGATGTTAATAGAATCAAAACAAGACGAGTATATGCTGCTGTTAAACTCTTGGTGGCGAAATTCATTAACTGTGCTCTACCTGAGAACCGAACCCAGCACCACACGTTCAGCATCCACACGGTTGCGTGTATGCGACCATCAGACTTACAAGACAAGCTCACTATATAGAATACGAAACACAACAAAATAGATTAGTTTCGCTATGTGGCGGCCCGTTTATTCCACATCTTTCATAATGTTCTTTTATCCACTTATATCAAATTATACAATCTTTTCAACGATTTGAATAATAAAATGTGTGGTGTCTAAACAAAGAGATGTAGGATAGATTAAATAATTGAATGTCTTTGTGTGTAGATAATGTAAGTTGAACACAGTTGAATGAAAAATAGTAAAAAAGACCAAGTCACTGACTGGCGTAAGAAAACTATACCTACTGGATAAAGGAACTTTTAGCGCGTGACCAAAATCAGAACTAACTTAAAACATTTTAACTAATGTTTAAAAACGACGACGTGTCGCTTTTATGATAGATACTTATTTTTTTATGATACTTTATCAAATTAAAACTACAGTTTTTATTTCAATAAAGTATCATAAAAATATATTATTAATATAATATATTAATAATATATTTTATTATATATAAAATATATAATAAAAATAATAATATAATATATAATATAATATATAATAATCGTGTTTGCTATCTACACGACAATGTAGATAGCAAACACATTTACATTACTTACTACCTACTAGATGGCGTTAATTTATTAGTTTTGCTCGGTTCCGCTATTCCCTACTAGATGGCGTTACACTCACCCATCGTGATATTAGCGATGCCTTTCCCCTGTATCGGCAGCAACAGAATCCTGCCCCTCATGATATAGTCAGCTATAAACTCCATTTTGGGCGTTGTCGAGTCTGTCCTGAGTCTGTAATTTTTGAGGTCAGCCCTGGAAAATATACATAAATGAAATTTCGAATAAAAAAAAACAAAAGGAAAAACGGAATCCATATAAGATCACTTCGTTTTCTGTCTGTCATTCCTTTTCTCAGGAACACGTGGAGGTATAAAGTTGAAATTAATATCCAATAAGTAGGTCTACGGTCCCTTGGAGCTCTAAAGCTTCTAAGACAACGCATTTTTTTTTTTTAATTTTGCGAATTATTTAGATACTCGCTAATAAATCACAACCTACAGTTCCTGTTGACCTAGAATAAAGACATACACACGCACTTGGTCGGTTTTTAATAATTAAAGTCTACCCCGCGTTTGTTAAGATTGCAGAACTGAAGTCGTAATTATTTGAAATGCTTTAACACCATAAAATAATCCTTGGCTAAAAATAAGAAATTGTCGACACTTCTATTTACTAGATTTAGTATTTTCGTCTACAAGGAAGTTTTCTTTTGCCGGAATTTGAATATCTCGTGAGGTCTAACACAGATTCACTTGGATCCGAAACGCAAGGGATATCGCAAAACAAGGAGTAAACTTACTTATACAACGTGAGGACAGAGTCGGTCAGTCCATGCAGCTTGATGTTCTTGTACATCTGCGCGATGACGACCGGACCTGAACCAGAGTCCACGTTGATGCTGTTCACGTGCAGCGGCTCCATCTGAGGCACGGATAGTGAGGGGATACCTGGAAATATACGAATAAACAGAAATTAGAGCAAGAATACAGTTAAGAGAGAGCAGTTATTTTCAAAATAAATAGAGAGTAGAGTCATCTCACCACCTTTATTATATTCATATTCATTTATTTATTGTAAAACATAGGTACATTATAAGTTCTAATTTGGTAATACATTGAGGGCGCTATGTTTTGCCTCTAGGGCGTACAAAAATAGTAGATATAATACATGCAATATAATGAAAACAAGAAATTAACACAGTTAAATGCTGGTTCATTTAACAAATGAACAAGTCAATAAATTAGATCTTCTATCGCATTAAGAATTTCAATCACACAGAACAATGTCAATAATATAATTAGATAAAATATGTGTAATGAGAAAAATATAAATAAAAAATAAAAATGTCCGGAGAAAAAAAAAAATTGTCAGCACTTACTCAATATTATATTATATTATATTATTACAGAATGTTATAGAATGTGAATGATGTCATAAATTAAAATTAAATGTCAGTATGGGCTCACTAATTGTTACTTAAGTAATGACAGTAACGGCATGTCATTCAATTATTCGGTGATTGAATAATAGCATTTTTCAACTAAAAAATTCTTTAATTTTCTTATAAACTTGTGCAAATTTTCATTCTTCATGGTATCAGGAATTTTATTGTATATATCCGGACACATGCCTAAAATACTTCTCCTCGCTAGTGCTGTTTTGTATTTACTTGTACACAACATGGTTTTGTATTGGGATCTAGGTTGAGTGGTTCGTTTTCTAGTATCTACTATCGCAGGAAACAAGTTCAAGTTACATTTGACAAACACTGCTACTTAAAATATATATAGGCACGGGAAAGTCAAGAGTTTTAATGATTTGAAGACAGGCTCACAGCTATCAGTAGGTTTTAGGCCTACCATTCAAGATTCAAGATTCTTTATTTGTGGAAACATGAGTACACATACAGAGCATGCAAGTTATTAAATACGTTGTAGTTTAAGACTCATGTTTGGCCTTAGTGGCGTACAAATATTTAAATTTCAGTACCAGTTACCATACATCGTATACATCTTTTTTGTGTTCTAAATATAGTTTCTCTTTCAGCACAGTTGTCCCAAAATATTATGCCAAATCCCAATACTGAGGAAACAATGCCATGGTATGCTATAAGTACTGTTTGTAAATTAACTTTATTTGCCAAGATGAAAAGAGCATAAGCAGATTTACTTAGCCTCGCACATATTATGTCGTCTGCCTGCACCCTCCACGTCAGTTGGATGTCAACAAGAATGCCAAGAAATCTTGCTACTTTTACCTCTTCTACACTTTGTCCATTACATGTACCTAACATTTAAATGGTTGGGTTTTAGCCTTTGGTAGAAATGCAATAACTTGGTTTTTTGTATATTAATAACCAAGTTATTTCTGTCAAGCCCTTTTGTTAAGGGTTTTGTTTACATCTTCTTCATAAGTCTGATTATTGGAACATTTAATTATTGCTGTACTGTCATCAGCGAACAGGAACATTGGATGCTTTATTTGTCGTGGCAGGTCATTAATGTATATAAGAAATAATGGTGACCCAAGCCGACTGCCCTGTGGTACCCCATAGTAAAGTTTCCTACAATTTGATTGGTATTTTATTTCCCGTTTCATATTTAAATTGACTCTAGATATTTCTGTATATTGATTGCAGTCACTTAAATATGATTTTAATATGTATGTAGGTATATGTGTTATAAGTTTATAACCTATGTATGTACTTGTGTACCAATTTTATTTATAATGCATTATTTTTTTCTCATTGTTCCTCTTAAACAGAGCCATACAAAAAAAAACCTAAAATCTTTGAATTTTAATTTTATTTGTAAGTTAATACCATGTTGCTGTGCCCTAACAGAGTCCATAACTGTACTTTAGCTCTAAGCCTTTTGTATTATCTTGTATGCACATTATGGAATGCAAATAAATGAAATGAATCTCTTCACCACCCTTGGTTGACTTGTAGAGAATGCCTATGGCATTAAGTTCGTCTTTGTACCTTATTTGAGTGCGAAAAGTTAAAATAAATAAATAAGATAGAACCGTAGGAAAGGATTGCATGTACCTTATCCCGGTTCCTGAAAGCTTGACAAGTAAATCTCATGTTAACTGTTGCGTTTGCTCAACTATCATTAGCTAATTATGAAATAAGATTTGGCAGCATCTCCTTTGTATTTTAGATGAAACGACTAATATTCGGTAATCTTTTTTTATGTTCGTCTGTATGTCTGTCCCGGACGGACAGAAGAGTCTAAACTCTTGCTGCTAAAAAGCTGTAATTTGGCATAGTTTTCGACTAACATGATGAGGATGATCATGACAGTTATATAAATACAATTTTTGGTGAATTAAACCTATTTATGTTTTCTCTATAAGTGAATTTGTAATTCTTTTGAGAAATAGATATCTTTAACCGTAAATCTAAGGGATGGCTCACAGCTTCGGCCTATTATGTAACTGACACTAGGGCAGTTTAAATGCCTAACCTTAAATGCCCTCCCAAAAGAATGACAATGCAGCAGGATATCAATTGAAGTCATGTGTCCCACAAACAGAAATGCGGAAGGTGATTTAAAAAATACGAAAAGCACGTGCGTTGTTCACAGATCGCTAAGTCATCAAACTCGTAACTGTGTCTAACAAGTTTTTTGTGCATCTATGCAGAAATGAGCATATTTTGTGTGAATTACAATGGATACTGCAAGCTTGCACGCTATTATGTCGAGCAGAATAGTTGCGTAGTCTTTTCGCAGGTTTCCTGGGTTTTGCTTCTGCTCTAGACACAACCATTTATGGAATTTCCAATTTCAGCCTAAAGGTTGACACAAAGAGCAGAATGAATCTTTAATAGGTATTAGAGTATTGTTATGTTTACCTTGTTTCATCCGTCTGAGTGCGTCTGGAACAGCCATTTTAAGACATTCGTTCAGTTTTGAATCCTTTTGTCTGCATCTTGTGAAATCTTCAGCTGTAATGAAATAAATAAATTTTTGGTTAGACTTCAAATAATTTACCTCCTGTGGATCTTATAGATAAAGTCACAGTTATGGAAATTAATTGTTTATCAAATTTACACTCTACCTCAATGTGCCGTTATAGTAAAATGACAAGACAGTATAGCCATTCCATACAACTGTCAAAGAATGACAGTTGTGATTTGAATATACGGATAATTTAAGTTGGTAGTCAATTAGCTAAATACTTAATTTCCCTGACTTGGAATACGCTGGCGAGTGAAGGTGATTCCATTATGTACTTGTTATCAACGAGACCGGTGCGGTGCAATATTCTGCATAGAACCGTTTTGCTCTATGAAATACTTGCTTTTTCGGCTTCGCCTGCGTGGATGTCAATATCCCACGGGAACGGTTATTGTGACTTAACTACAATAGTTAGACATATAGCCTCGCGGACTTCTTTGTGGGTAATGATGAGTCCTATAAACATATTGTACATTATTTTATTTATCATCAAAAGTTTGCGCAGCGCACGCCAAATAATGATTTTTTTATGCCTTGGGTAACATTACTGCAATTTTCGTAGGGATGGCAATATTTTTGAAAAAAATAATACAGTTTATGTTAGTCGCTGATAATGTAATTTTCTATAAGTGAAAGAATTTAAAAAATTGGTTTAGTGTTCTTTTAAGTTTATCCATTACAAAAAATCGAATCTTTTCTCTTTATATTATTAATTTAGATGAAGTAACTATTTAGTGCCTCCATATTTCACAAAAAGACTGACGGAACTCAGCAACAGCTGTATATAATATAGGAACCTCTGCCTATGTTGAACAATTGCAACACGGCAATACACTCGTACCTACTAAGTAGGTACATGACATTTACAATGCAACCATCACCCAGATTATAATCTCATGCGGCTGAGACGTACTGAAACTGGACCAGCCATTCTGCTCTACGGCAAAAGTAAATATAGCAGTGGTGGCAGTAAGACTTCAAGGAGCTTATCAGCAACCATAAAAAACAACCGTAAGCTCAACGAATTAATCGGTAACTTTATTCCTCTGCCCCACAAAACTTTCTTCCTTGACAGAAAGTTAATTTCCTCCATCCAATTATAGTAACTATGGAAATATTTATTTATAACCGTTACCCAACAATTATGGAATAACTCTGCCGGCTACATATTGTTTGGCAACTTCTCCGACGCCTGTGCCGACCTTGTAACAAATAGACGGCGTGCAGATGTGACAATACACCGGTAATGTGCAGAAATACTAGTTTGCGCAGTATTTAGAATTGTGGGAAAACTGAGCTGTGTGGTCAAGGTAAGTGTAGTATGTTTGAGGCAAACTTTTGAGCAATCGCAGTTTGTAATATGTTTATGTGAAATCTTTTTAATTGTATGTTTGATCTTATGATCCTTTGAAGGTCGAAATAAACGTTTATTATTATTATCTCCGAATTCTATGTGGAGTGCCTGTCATCTAACCTCAATCTCTTACAATTAAACCTACTTTTTGGCTGGAACCTCAAAATAAGTAGTGCAGAGGACGTGTTTTGTAACATTGGAAACGATCTTGTTACCATAATGCACAAATTCGGCACTTCAAACTTGTGACTATCTGTTTCCTCACAATGATAAACAAGATCGAGAACTTTCAGTGCTTCTAAGGCTCGGAGATAATTGTAAGACTAATGAACGGTTACCTATGCAATAACGCAAGGTCAGACCGTTGCAAGCACGTACATGTTTCCCGTCCATTTATATTGTACCTTACTGGATATGCAAAGGGAGCATTGTGTTCCATTCCCATTACATTAGTGGCCTTTTATGGCAGAAGTCTGTAACCATTGAACAGTGATGTTCTATTTTGAGAAACCTATTCTCCCAAAAACTGTGAAAGAATTGAACAGCCTTGTATTGTATCACTGGGCCTTGAGAGTGGAGCATTGGTCCATGGCTTGTGAATAACTTTGGTCAAATTAGTGCCACGATTAGTCTCTCTGGTGTCTATATTTGACATTCCAGTGTCACCAAAAGTCACTCAGATGTCACCGAGCGTCGCTATAGTGTCACCATTTTGTGTTACTTCAGTACAACGGTACAAGGAATTTTTGTTGCGTGGCCAATTTGGAACTAACGCTGCCTGTTTTTTCAATATATTTCACAAAACAATTGCACAATTTTTTTAAAGTTCCCCCTTTTCAACGACATTTGACCCCTGAAAGATCTTGTAGCAGTATACTCGAGTGCCTCCATATGTGTCAATCTAAGGCCACCGAAAGTCACTCGGGTGTCACCATGTCTCACCCTGGAGCCACGTTCAAATCAAATATATTTATTGCAATCCATAGTATACATACAGGTGGTAAATAATATTTATTAGCAACAATTATGGACCCTGTCGGGCACAGCAACATTTTAATTAAGTAGGAGAGAGGAAGAGCGCTTAGTGCGTTTATGCGTTGAATCAATCTAGTATCACCGAGAGTCACCTTGGAGTCAACGTGAGTCACTCTTATGTTAGGACGATGTATAAAATTATTTTTACCAATTTGAACTTCTATATCGTATACACATTGTGGACGCAATTCTGGTCATCAGAGATACGAAATGCAGCCTCAGATGGTTAGTTGTGCAACCAGTCGTAGTAACTGCAACTGATAGGAACTTGCAACTACAACTGCTCGCGAAATAATTGAGCTGTAAATTATATGGATTATGTACGGGGTGTCTTGAACAGAAATTACATTGAGAGTGAAAAGTTTTGATAAAATTATGTCATTATAAGTTAAAAATTAGTTGTTCATTATTGTCGTTTTTAAACTGGAAAAAATACCTTCTTTTTTTCTTCAAATATTTTTGAACAACCGGCCATGTGCGTGTCGGACTTCGCACATTTAGGGTTCCGTACAAATTGGATGTAATAGGAAAAATGAAGGACTTTTAAAGAAATAATCTGATTTATCAATATATTGGTATTTTTTAGTCAAATATACAAAATTTTGTAAAAAAAGCTGACTTTGGTGGCTTCTCATTCCTTTGTTTTCCAATATATTTTAAAACAAAAAATATAGTATTTATCTACTGAACAAGATATAATCAACGAAACTTTACTAAATGGGGTAGGTATTAAATTATTATTATTATTATTGCGTACTTGAATATTTAAGAATATTTTTTGACAATTTGTATGGCTTTGGGTCAACAAGATGCTTATACTTTGAACGTTTGAAGACTGTAGCTCCAACCGTTTGGCTGTAAAACCTGAGTGACAGAAGAACACGTGAGTGACAGCAATAGGGCTCCATTAGGACCCCCTAAAAAATAATTTACCCATGAATGTACTTTGGTGAAATAATAATTTATATTTGCCACCTGCTCTCTCGATAGCTAACGATACCTATCAATAATTTGTCCGATAAATAAACGAATCTGTATTTATCTATCTACAAAGTGTTGAATTTATAATAGCCATTACAAGTTAACAGCTGAAGCCATCTGAGTTTTCCTTACAGTACCGCGCCGTGTTTGGAATTTAAATACATAACTTTAAACTTTATTCGAAACACGGCTTGATTACCTTCTGTTATCTAAGCAAGGGCTAGCAAGTTTAGTTATTTGATGTAATCTAGTTGTTTACACAAGATAAATGCTAGGTTTTATTTCCTACATTCAAATGTCTGCCCTGAAAATAATTATAACTAAACAAATTATATTTTTCAGTGAAATGTAAATTTTTGTGTACCAGTAACCTACATTACCCTAAAATGACGGAATTTAATAATATCCTAGTGCAAACTATTGCAGATTATATTTTTTCAAACACAAGATCATTAGTTTCTTTAGCAGCAATAAACAAATAAACTTATGGTTAGTTATTTTGCGGGGTCAGTAACAGACTATTTTAATTATAAAACAATTAATATGAGTCAATCAAAATAGACTATTTGGCGAACCCTAAGGAAATTGCCAATCGTAACACCATCGCATCGCCAGTATGTAACATTGGCGTAACACTTATTTTCCGCTAAGTAACATATTTGTAAGCACAACAACCTGTAGAAAGGCCAAGGCTTGTCGCGTGGTCGCGTGTTTTGCGACCAAACATAGTCGTTAACACGAAATGGCTGATGTATTCATTATCAGAATACAAATCCATTCAAAACTTCATTTAAAATTCTCGCCCGTGTAACAAATAATGTAATATAGATACATAGGCTTTTTTTTGTTAAGTTTTTTTTTTTTTTTTTTTGAATGGCATCTCGCAGTTGGCCTTGAGAGGCCGTGACTGCTTAACCGGTCTTTCCTGTGGCTGCCCTAAGGTATCTGGGTATCGGAAAAACAGCAAATTGGGGACGGGCTGGATCGAAAGTTTAAATTCATGATTATTAACGGGGATTACTATTAAATGCTACGGCTCACTCAGCCTTGGGGCTGGCGGTTCGACGTGCAAGGGACGGGGGGAACAATTAATTCTTGAGTTTTGTTAAGTAAGGTACCTCGTGTCTTATACAGACTCGCGCGATATCGCGGGCGCGACAGGCACCGACAAATAAATTGTGCTACTGGTGTCAATATGTATGTGTTGCGATCGTCCGTCCGGTTTCCACCAAAGCGGAGAGGAGAGGAGATGTTTGTAAACGACCAATACGCGGAGAGGAGATCACAGTTCACACTATATATATATATATTATATATCATCACACTAATATTATAAAGGCGAAAGTTTGTGAGTGTGTGGTGTGTATGTTTGTTACTTCTTCACGCTCTAACGGCTGGAACAATTTTGTATGGAGGTAACTGACGCCCTGGATTCAGACATAAGCTACTTTTTATCCCGATATTCCCATGGGATCAAGACTTACGCGGGTGAAACCGCGGGGCGCAGCTAGTTTGGAAATAAAGATATCTTATTGGTCGTTTACAAACATCTCCTCTCCTCTCCGCTTTGGTGGAAACCGGGCCTAACAGCTGCGCGGGTCGATCTTAGGTAAAGCTACGTTTGCCGCGGTGGGTTCATGGATGGGTGAACATCCATTACGTATCGATAAACCGACCCATACATACTCTTTTTGCTTCAATTACGTTCATACATCCGCCAATAAATTTTGTAAGAATCTCACCGTGAAAAGTTATGAGAAGTGAGCATAGAGTGAGCTGTTAATAGTGTCAATCCGTCGCATCAGCGGAAATACAGCTCACTTTTCCACCATAGCTACTTAAAAGCCAATTATTGTATTATATTTTATAGTAAAAGAGCAGTGGTGGCCCAGTGCCCGTGGTAATGGTCCTGACTTCCGAGTTGTAGGTCGTGTGGTCGAACCCAGGCAGGCGCTTTTATCATCATCATTTACAGCCGAAAGACGTATGCTGGACATAGGCGTCCCTCAAAAAGGGGTTGCCGTAATCGCCACGCTTGGCAGGCGGGTTGGCGATCGCAGTATAGTGTTAAAATGCATAGAGAACGCTGCTGCCCATTCTCTAGTAATCGCCTTAGTCGCCTTTTACGACACCCACAGCAGGCGGCAGGCGCTTTACTTTTTGTAAATTATTTCATCACCACAACTCTCAAAACGGTGAAGGAAAACATCGTGAGGAAACCGGCATGTCCTAGAAACAAAAGTTCGAATAAATGTGACATCGCTACCAACCCGTACTGGGCTCGCGTGGTGGATTATAGCCCACTCCCTCTCGAAGAGACGAGGCCTGTGTCCCAGCACTGGGAACATTATAGGCTGATTGTGCTATTTAGTAAAAGCCAATTATTTTTAGAACTAGCTGCGCCCCGCGGAGTCACCCGCTTAAGTGTCGATCCCGTGGGAATACCGGGATAAAAAGTAGCCTAAATGTTAATCCAGGGTGTCAGCTACCTACCTAAATATTATCAAAATTGGTCAAGCCGTTTGAGCGTGAAGAAGTAACAAACACACCCACATACACACACACTCACAAACTTACGCCTTTATAATATTAGTGTGATAGTCACCGTGCAATTTCTTGCCTGCTTTTCTCCATAAGGATCGACAAACTGGAACCGTGCTTCCTCCATAAGGATCGACAAACTGGAACCGTGCTTCCTCCATAAGGATCAACAAACTGGAACCGTGCTTCCTCCATAAGGATCGACAAACTGGAACCGTGCTTCCTCCATAAGGATCGACAAACTGGAACCGTGCTTCCTCCATAAGGATCGACAAACTGGAACCGTGCTTCCTCCATAAGGATCGACAAACTGGAACCGTGCTTCCTCCATAAGGATCGACAAACTGGAACCGTGCTTCTGACGTTTCATAAGTTCCCATGTAGGTTTATGTGAAATAAAATATTTTGTTTTTAAGTTTTCACGGTGAGATTTGTACGGAATCGACTGGCTGGTCACTCACGCACACCGGTTGTAATAATGCAAATACAAAGTTAGAAGTAAAAGGTAACGTAACACTATCGTAATTCTGCATGTTACAGAACTGTTGTTGTGGAAACACGGACAAGTTGAATGAAAGGCCAAGGTTACCTCGACTCGGTGTGTAGAAAGACTGTCTTGCATGCTTGCATGTCGCTATCTCCGAAACTGACCGACCGGTTCTAGTGAGCTCGATACGTTATGGTTTTGACAGTTATGATAGTAATCTTTATTGTAAAATAGATGTATGTGAAATAATGGAATAGCTCTAGAATGGCTCTCAAAACGGTGAAGGCACACATCGTGAGGAAACTGGCATGTCTTAGAACTTAATATTTTAAAACATGCATCAATCCGCAAGTTGCCCCGAGGTGGATTACGGTTCGCTCCCCTCTTACAGGAAGAAGGCCTATGTCGCAGCAGTGGGAATGATAGGCTGAATATAATTATATACAGGGTCAAATTAAATTAGCTAGCGAAACTCCGCAGACGTGATGGGTACCGATATCTGAATAAGATAAACCTAAAAAAAATGTTTTTTTTGGTATCAACGACTGTAGTTATTTGAAATATCAGTTTCAAAAACAGTATTTTTATCTGTGTACCTAAACTTCACAGACGTAATGGGTATCGATATCTAAACACGATTAAACCCCAGAAAAAAAACATTTGACGTTTTTTTTTATCGATCGATCGATACCCATCATGTCTGCGGAGTTTCGCTAGCTAATTAAATTTGACCCTGTATAATGTGACATACGATAACAATAGGTATTTATGAATGTGTTTAATGGATAGACAGCTTAGAGTATAAATAACAAATAGGTCTTTTTGAAATTGGTGATTAGTTTCAAAAAACCTATTTGCTTATTTTTTTCACTGATTGCATCCTAAAATATTGTTTGTTTACATCGATAGATTATAATTACAATATTAAACTAACATTCAGCTGCATCTGGGTAGACTGGAAACTGACCCCAGCATGGTTGGGAACATGCTGGCTTAGGATAACCTGATGTTAATTAACCGATTTAATTACAGATTATTGTGTGAAAATCGAATCCTGTTGTGTAATTCAAAGTAGACATGAATAATTAATGTTTTCGTTTAGTTGAATTGATAAATATAAGAAAGAGATGGAGTTTTCGAGACCTCGCCAAGCGGTTGGTCGACTGTTCACGTCGTGATCAGAGGGCTGGCCTATTTTTTGACCAAAGAATCAACATTGCCATACAACGTGGCAATGCTGCCAGCTTTTTGGGCAGTTTTCCTGTTGACAGCGATGCGGACGAACTTTTTAACGCCCATGATTCTTACCCCTCCCTTTTTTATATACTTGAAAGAAAGAAAGAAAGAAGAAAGGAAAATATTTATTTGGGACAGGCACAAGAAATACAAAATAGCATTTCAAACTAACAATATACACAAAAAAAAAACAATCAAGACTTGTGCGATGCCAAAAAGGCTCATACTCAGCATAATGCTGCGATATTTAAAAAAAAAATACCGCAGCGCTGGTATTCTGATAGGGCCCGTACTTGTACCTACATATTATTATTTTAAGATTCTTTATTTCATAGCAAATCAGCGTCTAGCCACGGTGTCTTAGATAAAGAATGTTTACCTATCAACAGATTACAGAGTCGAATATCAATGAATGTATGATGTAGTTATTATTTATGAAACTACTTAACAGCCCATTTTATTTTATTAGGACTTTATTGGGTTATCAAATTTTTTTGCAAAACAATAGGCAATAAAATTGATTTGCATTTTGATTTGACCATATTGTCCTTACCTGGATCAAAATCAGCCTAGCCTTTTCCCAACTATGTTGGGGTCGGCCAGTCTAATCGGATGCAGCTGAATACCAGTATTTTACATGGCGCGACTGTCTATCTGACCTCCACAGCCCAGTAACTGGGTAATACGATACCCCTTGGTAAGACTGGTTGTCAGACTTTCGGGCTTCTGACGACCCGTAACGACTGTCAAAGATCCACGAATGACAGCCGGGACCAACGGCTTAACGTGCTTTCCAAGGCACGGAGGAGTCTCGGTATGTAAAGATGGTCACCCATCCATGGACAAACCCCGGCAAGCGTAGCTTAACCTGATGGATTGACCCATGTGGCTGTTATTACTTAGCCACGAGCTCCTCCTCTCCTTGCAAATCTCTAATTTATTTTGTATAGACGGAATCCGTATATATCTCACTAGTATTTTTCCAGTACTGTTACTAAGTATTTTCTTATTTTCCATGCCAGTTGTGTGTTGATTGCCTATTCTATTTTGTTATAATTAGTTAATTTTTGTGTTTAAACAAAAAAAAAAGATTCAAGTACCGGTGTTCTTCTTTAGATAAAGATTGTTCGTCAACAAAGTCCCTACTTAACTTGTAACCAATAGCAATTCTAATCTGCATGGTCCTCACATGATCTATCAAAGACAATGTCCGGACTTTAAAAGAGACTGTGACCTATGAGTTTGTTTCGCCATTTCTTCTCAGGGGTAGTCAGATGGGGAACACCGACCTCATAATTAGAAAGAAAAAAATATACGTGTGCATGTATTTGTATAAACCCCTTAAAGAATTAAATATATTCATCATTCATTCATCAATTGGCAAAGAGGACGATCCTCAGGCATGACTAAGCTACCTCGTCTCCAGTTTAGAAACCCATCATGGAATGAAACCATATCGTTGGTCATTGCGAGTGATTTCGCAGCTATATTGGTAAAAGCAAGCGGTTGTGAAAGAGGCGCTCGTCGACCTTCGGAGCAACTCATGAGCTTTGAGCAACCGTTGACAAACAGACAAAATATATGGATATCATTGCATGTTGCTTTTGGACTGGTTCGGGTTAGTGATGGTTGCAGCTGATACATTTCTGCCGGCAATGTTGGAACTGGCTTGTTCTAAAGGTCACGCATTTCAACTGCTTAATTTTATGATGTTATCGCATTCCTTCACAGTCCCATATTATGCATTTTATAAGCGACATACGAGTATATGGTAATTGTTTGATTTGTTTATTGGATGGATTTTCTATCTTTTTATTGGGTCCTTCTCCGTAGTCCAATTATTTCCGTATATTATAATTATATTAATCCTTGTAATAAGACGCAACATCTTACATCATCCACTTAAGTTATACTACTAATCCGATGACTGTGATTTTTGTTATTTCATAGTACTTATGAAGGTTAACGAAGCAAACTCGTTTAGTATGTGAGATACACTTCCAGCCATGATAATGTATATTATGATGTCCTGTCAACTCATGTCTCAAAATATGTCTAGTGAGTTATGTGCCTCTTTGCCATAGCTCTTTGCGGACCATAACCTCGATATAAATCACTTAATACTCTCATCATTATTAAAATTAGGCAGGCACTCAACAAAATTAAGACATCGCCAAACGACAAATCGTTTATGAATTTCGGTCGAGGCTAAGATGTACAGCCTGACGTGTCAAGCAGGACTGACTTGACGACAGATGTGTAAGATAATGAACTGACATCAACAGCATCCTTGACACATACAATGCACTCACTATTAGTGACATGTAAATCTTGAGGATCAATTTTGCTGCTTACAGGCTAGAAAATTGATGGTCACACATGCAAGACTATCATAGTTAGTAGGTGGGTGGGTATCATTTTTTCTTTTAAGCCTGTATGTCTTCTTTGTCCAACTTATTCATTTTTGATAGTTCATTTCGCCACTTTTAGATGTCTGAAACACGTTGGTATTCCTTGATTTTGTTGTTTGCAAGTCTTGAAACTTTCAACCTTGCTACGTTGTTTAAAAAAATATTATACTATGGAAATCATTGCCTACAATAGAACCCACGATCCACTTGGTGCCAATAGATAATATCCATAAAAAATCTATGGTTTACCAACTGCCTCTTAAGACCGTTATTGTAGGTACTTATTTTTTCCTCTTAGCTCTTCTACATAATCAGATTTCCATAACATATGTTTCCAATTAAATCCATCATCTATGCCCAAAAATCCTTCCACACATCATTAGTGCAGGTCAAGGCATGCACCGCGATGACCACTGCATGTAAATAGTTGCATTGTATCGGCTCCTAGCTCATTGGTATGCGCGTGGGCATGGGCGTGACCTTGAACGCCTATTGTATTGACCCCGCGGTTATTGGTTTTATGTGCCTGTGGACCACACCGGGGGACTTAATTAAGGAAGTCGAATATCAAAGTACCGGCCAGGTAGGTTGATAAAAAGGGGAAAACAATGGGATCCTTGGAAGCCTCCTAAGCAAGGGTACCTAAGAGATCTTCAAATTCCTGAAAAGCTCGATGATTCGCATTACTGTTTTAACTCGCGATTGAACTAACTGATTTGGTTTTGCCTGTTTACATTAACATTTGAACTAATTCCTCTACTCATTAGAATAGCTGGTCATCATTTTTTTTTTAACACGCAGTGAATCGTCTTTAATTAATTTATCAGCCTATACATTCACTGCCTTCCAATGACCGATACAATAAAGACTTGAAGGTGACATTGCCATAATAACAACGCTTTGCTGATTGATCGTTGTTTGTGATTTGTAACATTAAAGACATGTGATACTCGTACAAATCCACTTGTATTATGTCGTCGTTTTTCTACGGCCAATTCAAGTATAACAAACTTTTTACAAAAAAAATAACGGTCGTCCAAAAAAAAAAAATGTGAGTGTTTTTATTTTTTTAGTGTCAGTTTGTAATTTATATAATTATGTCACAATAACCTAATGCCAACTGCTCATCACCTTTTACACAATATTGCTTTTCCCGATGCAGGGACGTTAATTGTTGAGTTCTCCTGATAAGAACCATCAGCTATACTTCACCATTTATGTATTATGATGAGCACAAATTACTTAGCAACCATATTAAAGTACCTAATCGAATGGAACCCTTTCCGAGAGCAAATGCACGAGTTATATACAAAATACCCAAATCGCTATAGGTGTGCCTATAAATTTGAGGATTTCCCTCGGTTTCCATGGGATTCCCTCATAAGATACTGACTTGGTGACACTTGGGGACTACTTCGAGAGCATACCCTTTCATACAAAAAAATAATTTTCAAAATCGGTCCACAATTCACGGAGCAATCGGTGAACATACATAAAATTAATAAATATACAAAACATCATCATCATCATCATTTCAGCCGAAAGACGTCCACTGCTGGACATAGGCCTCTCCCAAAGGGCGGGTTTGCCATAATCGCCACGCTTGGCAGGCGGGTTGGCAATCGCAGTAAGGTGTTAAAAATTTTAAATGCATAGAGAACGCTGCTGCCCATTCTCTAGTAAGTCCCTTAGTCGCCTTTTACGACACCCACGGGAAGAAATAGGGTAGTGCTATTCTTTACGTCTGGCACCACACGGACAGAAAAAAACATAGGACAGAACAGAAAAAAACACGGACAGACAAAAAAAACATAGACGAACATAATTATAACCTCTGCCTTTTTGGAAGTCGGTTAAAAAGGGTTTGGGGTGCAATAATAAAAGCCTCCACTAGTGGCGATATTTTAACTGTAGTCTGTTACAAAAGACACCATCATCATTCTCCAGCTCTTAACCTAATTTATTTGTGGTCTGTTAACCGACTTCCAAAAAGGCGGAGGTTATATGTTTGTCATCCATACAACCATACCATACCATCCGTATGGAAGTTATGGTATCTCGGTAGTCACCCCCTTTCTAATCATAATATGAAAAAGAATTTGTAGTGTCACTTACAAATTGAATGCTCTTATTTGATTATTTGAATACCTAACCTCAAATTCAAAATCTTAATCACCTTAAAGTTTTTTTTTTCATTTGACAATTGAGGTTAAGATTTTTCCTTGAACCTGAGTAGGGTTTGTTTAAAATTTCATCTGATAATTTTGCAACGAACCATGGATATACGTTCGGCGCATCCTAACAGTCAACCTTGTTCACTGGCTTATTCTTACCACAAACTGAGCTTGAGCTACAGGATATTCTAGTAATTTCATGCTAATATACAGATAAGTCGAGAGAAGAAGTGAAAAGGTTCCAACGTAACACCTTATTACCACTTACCCAAAGCGAGGGCTTCTATTTATCTAGTGAAAGCAAATCCCGGCGTTTACCGAACAGCGGCGCACCGCAGCTGCGCAGGCGCCTCAACACGGAAACATGGCGTTATTACATGATCGGCTACGTAAGTACTTATACACTATTTAATAATGCTAGTTATGTGTGCAGTTGTATTATATCGTTTGCACTGCAATTTGATTATAGTTATGTTATATTGGGGAACGAAAGTTTTGATAGACATCAACCTCAAACTCAAAGACGTATTTATTTCAATGAAACCAATACCAACCACTTTTGAACTGTCAAGTTCTTGGTGTAAAGAGAAATAAAGGTTTGAAGTTGTGTTTGTAAGTCTGACAATTAGTCTTACCAAGGAGATTAGTGTTACCCAGTAACTGGGTTGTGGAGGTCTGATAGGCAGTCGCTCCATGTAAAATACTGGTAGTCAGCTGCATCCAGTAAGAGTGGCAGTCGACCCCTAAATAGTTGGGAAAAGGCTAGGCAGCTGATGATATGAGTGGTGCACTGACTAAGCTAAGCTAAGTTCTTACCTAATTATTCTCAGATTTTAATGATGAAAGACTTTAGCGTAATTAACACACTATCAATCTGCAGGTTTGAATAAACCTAGATCGGGTGGGTCGCTACCTAGCATTCTAATTCCGAACCATCATTACTTGCACCTGTATTTAAAAATATTTTAGCTTTAGTTTATTAGTACGCACTATAATTGTATAGGATATTTATACTACTATTGGCTAAATGTACACCTTTTGTAAACGTTTTTATTAAATAAATTATTATTATATTATTATTAAATCATAATCTGAATGATTTTGAAGTATATTGCTAATCCATTGCTTCATATGTTCCAAAAATTGGTCTGCTCAACAACGTAAATAACGCAATGAATGCTGTCTATATGAAACCCATTGCTGCTGATACTCGTAGTGTGTTTCGCAATTACCCCGCTGGGAATAATATTACCCCGCTGGGAACAATATTATCCCACTGGGAATAATATTACCCCCCTGTTAATAATATTACCCCACTGGAAATAACACCGACTTGTGATTAAGATCCTATTAAGCATTTACAAGGCCTCAATGCATTTAAACAACCAAAAACATGGTAACTAATAGAAACTTACTTAAACTAGATAACACCATAAAATCACGCTTGTTTTCTCCGAAGACAGACAGTGGTGTATCTACCATAGTACCTACAGCCACATTTGTAGGCTCGCCCCCTATTGTATGGAACTTAAACTTAACTGGCGAGAAGTGAGTGTTGGTAGGTACATAGGCTAAAGTTAACCAAAATTCTTCCTTCATTAGATAACACACAACAACATCACGCCTGTAATACCCGAAGGGTTAGGCAGAAGTGTACCTATAGTACACCCACATTTCGCCAGTTATGTTTAAGTCTCATGTAATAGAGGGCGAGCCTATTGCCATCAACCGAACACAAATCCAGATAGTAATCTGTATAATCTAATAAAATCGAAGCGAAAACAACACTATAAATTGAATATATTTGAAAAAAGTATTTGCGTCAAGGTCTGGGAACGATTCTGATGGGGAAAATATAGTTTTTATAATTTTCCGGCATCACGAAAATACTACCCAATAGATTTTGTTCAAAATTTGCATAAATATTTCCTTTATGTCGGGTCAGTCTATATACATCTTATGTTATGTCGGGTCAGTCTATATACATCTTATGTTATGTCGGGTCAGTCTATATACATCTTATGTTATGTCGGGTCAGTCTATATACATCTTATGTTATGACCCTATTTGTTATCGTATGGAGGATGAGCAATATTGCAATTTGTTCGTATTGTTCTATAGTTTACCGCAAATTCTCCAGGGTTGCGAGTTTGTCCGATAGGGAGATATCGTGGCCCTGGCACACAGGCATCTGAAGGAACACGGGTGGGTTTCAGTCAGTCAAAGTCTGACACGCCCTCTCACTCCACCCTGAGCGGGAGAAGTTATTTGATAATTTCCCACCCAAAAAAAGGCCTCTTTGGTTAAAATAAAAAAAAACTTTTTACAAAAAAAAACAACCGACTTCCAAAAAAAAACACTACAAAGTGAAAAATAACTTTAATTTCGGAAGTCGGTGGCAAAAAACTAAAATAAAGATCCAAACACACCGTTTGTTTTTTTTTGTATTTTTTTTTAATTTTTAACTTTTTAGTGGGTTAGTTTGTAATTTATCTAATTTACAATAGCCTAATGTCAAATGCTCATCACCTTTTACAAAATATTGCTTTTCCCGATGCAGGGGCGTTAATTGTTGAGGAGTTCTCCTGGTAAGAACCGGTAGAACTGATGGTGACTTCACCGTATGCATTTAGATGAGCATAAATTGCTTAGCAATCATATTAAAGTGCCTACTCGAATCGCAATCGTGAAATACTTATTATTATGTAGTTCCGGTGGCCATCTGTGGTCTTCATCGTCAGTTCCACTTCACCAAATGGTGCTTTTCGAGTGCAAATTCTCGAGTTACTACAAAAAATACTCAAATCGCTATAGGTATGCCTATAAAATGTGAGGATTTCCCTCGATTTTCATGGGTTCCCCTCATCAGATTCTGATTTGGTGGCAATGGGACTACCTCGGGAGCATAACCTTTAAAAAAAAAAGAATTTTCAAAATCCGTCCACAATTGACGGAGTAATCGGTGAACATACATAAAAAAAAAAAACATACAGCCGAACATATAACCTCCTCCTTTTTGGAAGTCGGTAAAAAAATAATATCTATGGTTAGGTTACTGTTAATGAGAATTCCTGTGAGTTTACGGTTGTTAATTTAGTGATAGCTTTCGTCAGGATATAATTATGTAAGTATGCATCAGTCAGTGTATCAGTGTTATGCCATTGGGTAGGATATGCAGGAACGCAGGCGTTCATTAATTAATTTTAAACGAAAAACTTCGCAAGTTACTGAAGGCTGCGGGTGTCGACCTAAAGACGATCTGCTTCTCACATGGATAACTGTACGTCGCTTGCTCCCGTGTCACCAGTCCTGACTCTCTTCATATTTCGGCTGCTGAGGCCAATATTACAAACGTAGTATACAGGGAAGTTTTATAAAAATGTGGCTGTTATTTTAGTATATTGTGGTGTCTTACGACTTCCACGCGAACGAAGTCGCGGGCAGAAGCTAGTGTGCAATATAAACGAACAAGCATATTTGTATCAGGTTCTCAACTGTAACCAGATGCGCCTGGATATCAGCTGTGTATGTAACATGAGCACCTCCAATAGGAATGTGAATCTAGAAGAGTGTAGCCAGCGCCTCTAGCTCAGTGGTAGAGCACTGGTCTCGTAAACCAGGGGTCGTGAGTTCAAACCTCACAGGAGGCATTTAAATTTGTTTGTTCATTATGAACTGTTTTCTCTTAGTCGTTTTAATTATGCTAAAACTATTTAAAAGTTAAAGTAAAAAATACTTTTTTTTTTATATTACCCACATTGTAAACACTGTAACGCGGTTTCAAATAAATATGGTAATATTTATTGCCATTGACATTGATAAACCTTTAACTTTTCCTCATAATACATTTTCCCCGGAAATGGTTTATTTGGTCAAAGTCGTATTAAAGCGATCTATTATTGTCGTGTCTTTCAGTGACACAAAACAATGTTCGATCGTGAATTGATATAGACTGCGTTCAAAATCAGGATGTGGTAGCCCCAAGTGTTTGTCCCGAGTTGAAGTATGGTGCCTTGGGAGCTTGGGATTTAAGGTCATAGCAAAAGTAGGCCTAGTAAAAATACGTAGCTACAACGCATTTATTTATTTAAACTTTTAACACACAAATAAGGTACAAAGGCGGACTTAATCCCTTAGGTATTCTGTACCAGCCAACCAAGGGTGGTGAAGAGATAAGATGGCAGGTGCTCTGATTGACATGAACAATAAAACTTTTTTATTAAAAATACTTCTAACATAATGAATTATAAATAAAATAGGTATACAAGTACATAAATATGTTATAAACTTATAAAACGCATACCTACATATTTACTATAACATAATTATCCTCATATTATAAATAGACGTATAGACAAATTCAAGGGAGAGAGGTGTTGAGATGACCTTACTCTATTTTTTTTAAAATAACTCTGTAACTTCCACCTAATGCATACCGACTGGTGGCCGTCCTGATATCAAGAGGAAGCGCCTTCCAGAGAAGAATGGCCTGAATATGAAAGGAAGAATGAACACAGTCACAAGTATGAGAAGGACAGAGTAGGAGAAGATTGTTAGAAGACCGCAGATTCTTAGTATGTGAAGAACATTGATATTGGAAGTGAGACACAAGATAAGAAGGAGGAGTGGGAGAGTTGAGAAGGGAGAAAAGCGTGGTCAAAGCGCGCAAACTTCTTCTAAAGCTTCGACTAAAACTTTGCAAATTAGTAAATCGTCACACAACAACGGTTATCAAAATACAGAGCGTTTTTGACACCGTAATGTCAAATACTGGAGAAACACTGGAATCCATGCTATCACAAATACATTGATCGTATAGAGAGCATCCAGAAAAGGTTCATCAAGTATTTGTGTTATCATCAGAAAGTGCCCTACCGGTCTAATTATCGGCGAGCAATCTCTCACCGTATTACATTATTTAAAATTTTAAATAATTCTATTAATAACTCCGATATTCTATCCAAATTTTATTTTAACGTTCCCGGAAGGTCCAAGCGATGGAATACACCGTTGCGTATTGTATTTGCCTATCCTCTCTTCTACAGGCAAAATTCATTTATTAAATAGTGCGTGCAAGTAGTAACTTTTATAGCATGTGTAAACGGCATGATTTTGATCCTTTCTTAACGGGGTGTCCTCGGTCAGAAAGTGCCCGAGCCTTGGCTTTTTTAAATAAGATTTTGTATGTTCAGGTTTTTTTCTTGTATTGAATATGAAATGTTTTATTTTAAGCTTGAATGTGTTTATACTGTCTTTTGGTATTGTGTTGTGCTATTCACATTCCTTTCCAATCTGTTTTTAGAAGTGAAGACTTGTAATTGGCTGTCAGTCTCACATACTATTTTTTTATTCAGTTTCTTTTAGCTGTAAGTCATCCATAGTTAATAAATAAATAAAATGACACATTTTCATGACGGCCGTTATAATATGACGGAACCATTTTCCTAGGGAATCAAAGCTTACCTGCATGAATGAAAAATGTTCAGAAATATTGTATGTATGTAAGTACGAGATTGTTTTAAAAAAAAAAAGTGTGAATCTAACTTCATGTTACTGCTGACGTTTTATATGTAGTTGCGCTGTCTATTGTAGGAATACAGATAAATATATAAAATGAAAAAAAAAAAACCTTCCTATGCATCGAAATAGTATGTAGTGTGTGAGCTATATAGTATATAGCTATTTGTTATTACTAATCAGATATAAGTTTCTTAACGAAAGTTGACGGATGCAGATAACTGAATCGCCACTATGTATAGTTAGACTACGGTAGTTATTAGCTTTTTGGGGGAAGCCTATGTCCAGCAGTGGACGTCTTTAGGCTGAAATGATGATGGTGAAGAATTTATTAGCTAAACATGTAGTTATTCTTGTAGAGGGGTGCGCATCTAATTGCACATAACTATCGCCTCCTTAGCTCAGTGGTAGAGCACTGGTCTCGTAAACCAGGGGTCGTGAGTTCAATTCTCACAGGAGGCATTGAGATATGTATTATTTTTGTATTTGAATAGTGGCGTATTTTAATAATCATCTGCTAATCTCATTTTGGAAACAGGAATGATTGTTGAATTTTTCTCTTGATACCTAATTAAATTATAATTTTGAAATTTGTTCGAAACTTCGAAGTGAAGCGTCTTGAATTATTTTCCTTAGAAATAATAGTAAATATATGAGTGGTTACCTAGAGTAATATTGTTCAAATGAAAATATTGCTAACATGCATCTCAATTTTATATTTAACTCAAAAAATGTACGTAATACCTTGAAACATTTGATCTACATTATCGAAAAGTAGGTAAGTAGGTACCTACCTAGTTACCTACCTACTGACTGGAACCAATTAACGATTATATCACATTTCTTTATTCTCATCACGGAATGTCGGATAAACAAAAAGAGTGATTGTGCTTCTGTTTTTTATCGAATCAAAAAGGCAAAAAGGATAGAAACAGTTACTAATTTTAAAAGATTTGTTCTGTCAAATGCTTTAAAGCTCCATCTTCCTGAGTTCTTTAGAGCTAAGGAATTTTTTTCATAATTATGTTTTATTAATTACGCAACAGTAGGTTAACAATTAATAACTTTTTCAACTTTGCCGACTGTGTCGAGCACAGGAAATTCGCATATCTTCACAGTCAGCCTAGTTCATAACACCCAAATGACATTACCGAATAATAGCTCAAAAATAATCTTAAAAATAAAACTTACGTAAACTATTCTCAGCATTCACGAAACTCGTTAAAAAAACCACAAGTAGCAATGAATCAAACATTTTTGTTATTTCTTTTTATTTTTCACTTTCTGAAACACATTCACGGTTTTCGAACGAAAGTGACAGTGTTCGCGCATGCGTTGTGACTGAGGCGCGCGCGAATAAGCCGCCTTATTTATTCAAGAAGGCGGGAATCGTTGCGAAATATGATTGCTTCTCAATTTCGTCTCGTATTTGTTGTAATTTTCCATGGTAGATGGATTTAAAGACAAATAAAGGATTTCATCAAGTTATATTCGTTTTATATATTGGGATATTACGAAGGATTATGAAATCAGATAATTTTTCATCTGTGTGAATCTTTCTTTAGCATTCTAGCAGATAGGAATACGAGTATATGAACCGGCCTTATTAATGCGAATCTTATTTTTAAAATTTTATTTTTTGTCAGGAATATCTGGTGACTCTTTTGTTGTCATAATAATTTTCTAGGTTGGTTTAGCTGCTACTTACTAACCTCTTGTGATGAAAAAAAAATTCTGTCTTAATTAATATAGGTCGACTGCATAGAAATATAAAAGTATCTATGCTCTATAGGTTTTTTTTTCTTCAGGTACCTAGTCTTTTCTCACCTGACTCTTTTTTAACGGATATACGCTAAAGAAACAATTGATTCCCGGTAAAAAGGGGAAGGTGGCTAATATGTAATTGAGGCACAAAAGGATCGATTGTTTTATTTGCTTCCACTTTTAGTTATAAAAAATGTGAAGGCTGTGAGAAGTATTCCGAATGTAAGTAGTTTTAGCCATTAACGGCTTATTGGTTGATTCACACGAAAAGGACGAACAAAAAAATGGATTAGTGCACAGGAGTGATAAAAGTAAAATATTTTGAAATAAAATTAAACATAAATTAATCAAACATAATTATTATTTTTATTATAATATAATTTTAAAATAATAACGTCTACACAGATTTTGAAGAAAATGTACAGTCAGCAGGAAAATAAGCAATTTTCACAAAAACTTTTTTTTATGCTAATCGATCCTCTTTCTTATAAGGATCAAAAACCTCTATTGGACCAATTGAGGTTTGAGTACTAGAAAAGTCATAAATCGCAAAAAACTTGACTCGAACTTACATTTTTTACCATCGATAAACTGGCCGCTACCAAAAATGTTGATCTAAATATGTTTCGCGGCCGTAACAAATATGGCTTTACAGAATTATAATCATTAGAATCAGCATTACAACACTCTGAGTTAAAAAAAATCCTACTGATAGATTATTTCTGAAATAATCATTCAGTAGGATTTTTTGAAGCGAGTTAGTTGTATTGCCGTTTCTAATGATTAGTGAAAAGATTGAATGATTAGCGAAAGTGATAAATACTTCCATGATTATTACTTACATATATTATTTTCAAAGTTTCAAGTAAATTATCCTACCTATAATTTAATGATTAATTTATACATTTTTTGTACTTATAATTTAATGAGTATCATGTGTGTGCATGACTCTGTATTAAAATGTTTTTGACCCCTATAATACAATATTTGCCAATTTCCTAATACGTATCTCTGGAGTTGTTTATTCGCCCACGAACAAATTAACTTCCTGCGACTTTCGTTCGCTTACAGAAAAAACCGGTCAAGTGCGAGTGGGACTCGCGCACGAAGGGTTCCCGTACCATTATCTATAAAAACGGCAAAAAAAAATCACGTTTGTTGTATGGGAGCCCCCCTTAAATATTTGTTTTATTTTAATTAAATTTTTTATTCTTAAAGTGAATATATAACTAAATACTCTGTGAATGTTTCAAGCGTCTACCAGTTGCCGTTATCAATATCGAGTAAAAACGAGCAAAAAAAATCACGTTTGTTGTATGGGAGAGCCCCCTTAAATATTTTTTTTATTCTGTTTTTAGTATTTGTTTGTTGTAGCGGCAACAGAAATACATCATCAGTGAAAATTTCAAATTTCTAACTATCACGGTTCATGAGATACAGCCTGGTGACAGACGGACGGACAGACAGACAGACAGACGGTGGAGCCTCAGTAATAGGGTTCCCGTTTTACCCTTTAGGTACGGAACCATAAAAATAAGATTTATAAAATTAAAAGTGTCGATTCGCCTGATTCGGGTGAGATAATTCGTGCGAATCAAGCAATAAGCCATCATAAATGAGGGTAACAACATAAAACATAGGCATGGGGACTACTGACAAAAGTGAAAACCTATCGCTCACCGCGCCTAAAGAAGTTTTCACTTCAATAAAGTAATGATTATCTAAAACACAATTGAAACAATGCTCAGTAAACACAAATTAAACTTTTCACGTGGTCAATTTAACTTCACTTACTGCTACTACAGCATGTCGGTGACGCGAACCCATAAGTCTTTCCTTCAAAAAAGGAAAAGAGAGGAGTAAGGAGTATGTAAGGATTGTAGCAGGTGGACTTCTGTAGGTTCTGTCTACCCCCATGGAGATAGGAAAAAGGCGTGAGTTTATGTATTTGGAACCACAAGTAATTATAGGTGACTATTTTCTAAAGTCCAATATTAAAGACACGATACGGAAGACTGGATTTAATATATAATACATAGAAGTTAAAAATACCTAAAAGTAATGATTATTTTTGGAAAACTAAATCTTGATTATTTAAGGTGCCTGCTTTTGAATACTTAGGTAATGAGGTAGGGGTAGACTGCGAAACGCCAGTCCCTTATAGCCTAGGCCCCTAGGGTGACTTAAAGGCCGTCCACTGCTTGGGCAAGGACCTAAAGATCAAAGCGATTAAAAAAAAAAAACGGTATTTCTAACGATACCTACCCCACGGGATTGACGAGGAAAAATAATAATATCATATTCACTTTTCGCGTAAGAGAGGTACCATACAATTTTGTTTCAATAAAAAAAAAATCTTTTTGTCGATGTAGTTAATAATTATGTTACCGTCAAATTACAGCTTTCTAGTACGTACATTACGTATACGTACTAGAAAGCTACGCCACGGACAAACAGACAGACAGACAGACGAACATGGCGAAACTTTATGGGTTGTTGACTATGGAACCCTAAAAAGGTTTCTTCGCACTAAAACCCCTAAAGAAATATGTTAATAGACTCATGTTTATGTTTTGATTGGCAAGTTAAATTATTCAACATTGATTAACAACGTTTAAAAATAACGTCATTTTTTAATCGGAAAATTTTAAGTTTTTTTTAGGCGTCGATAAACAACTTTAGCAAATAAATACTTTGGTCTACGATTTTTTGCTTGACGTAAACATAACAAATTCACTTTACGTGACCACAGAGCTGGCTCGTTCTTTTGGCCAAAGAATTAGCATTGCCATTCAACGTGGCAATGCTGCCATCCAGTCTTTTGGGCACGTTTCAGCCTGACAGCAATGCGGACGAGTAGTTCAACCCCTAAGTGTCTTTTTGTATTTATTGGTATAGTTAGTTCGATATTTAGTACCTAGTGTAAATTAGTTAGATATTATGTTATACAGGGTGGTAGAGACATCGACGCGCAACCTGGTACCGTGGATTCAGTAAGTACATGATTCTGGAATCCGTTGAAATTTTTCGTCGGTTATAAAAAAACAATGTAGCTATTCCAAACATTTTGACCGCGTTGGTATTGCACTTTTGTAGGAAACAGCTGACTTCCAGAATCATGCACCGAATCCATGGTATGTGCATCGATACCCTGTATAGCTACCTAATATACAACAAAGTCCCCGCGCGTCTGTTTGTCTGAACGCGATAAACTCAAAAACTACCAAACGGATTTTATACAGTTTTCACCAATAGACGGAATGATTCATGAGGAAGGTTTATGTGTATAATTCATTAAGGTTTTGTGTAAACTGGGTGAAATATGACGATGACTGTTGAATATGTCGGAATAAATCATGCCGGCTGGTAGCTTGACAGGCGTTCGCCGCGTAAACCAATACAGTTATATGAAAACAACCTATTACGGAATTAATACATTGTTTACCCGGATTAACACATGGGGTACTTTTAATCCCGGTAGTACGTTCCCGTGGGATAATTTTCGACCACCACGCAGGCGAAGCCGCGGGCAAAAGTTAGTGTTGTATATAATATGTCACCGTAAGAGTATCGTTAGCTTATAATAATTATAGTAACTTGGTGTGAATGTCCTTAGAATTTACTTCTTTTTTTTTTCTCTGTGTTTTGTGTGTAAGTGGAGACCTGTAATTGGCTTCTGAGACTAATGTACTGTCCTTGATCTGTTTGTTTTAGCTGTAAGTCTCCCATGATATTTAAATAAATATTCAATTAGCGAGGTCTACCATAGAGGACCGACCGAGGAAGAGGAGGTGTGGAAAGGGGCTATCGAAAATTTTTGAACTGTTTACAATATTATACACATATTAAAAAAAAAAAACGATTTCGATTCACCATAGATATATTTATAAACTATTGAAAAATAATGTGTTAAATTTTAAATGGTCGCTTTTCTTTCGGACCGTAGCTTACCAAGCTTCATACCCAAAGTTAAATTTTAAATGGTCGCTTTTCTTTCGGACCGTACCTTACCAAGCTTCATACCCAAATACAGTAACTACTTAGGAAAATGTAAGTAAGTAGCATTAGGGCCAATAGTAATCAGCAAGACATTTTGAAAGAACATACAGTTTATTTCAATTGAAATCAATAATGTCCAGTTATGTAAGTACCTTTGGTAAATGGTAAAATAAATAAATACCTTTGAACATCCTTGAAAACAGTTCACAAACAACTAATTTCTTGAAACCGGAGCAGCAATTTTAAATGGCGAATGGCCAGATTGGTATCAGCTGTCAGAAATATTCGTGGACGTCACAAAGTTAAATGATTACGACATCATCATCCTCTATTTCTTTATAGTTGTATCTGCCATCATCCTGGTATTCCTGGTAGCCTTTTTGATATTTCAAAGCCAAGGAATTCTCTGGCAAAGTTCTATTGAACATAGAATTACCATCTGCAGTTAGTTTTACCACTCCAAAGTAGACATATTCATTTGTCTGCCTATTCTCTTTTCTTCTCTCTTCTATTATAAGAGATTCTTTAACTGGGAGTAGCAGAAGCATGTCTTGTGAGTCCCCTGAACTGAGTTTAACTTTGGCTTGAATGGTACCATTGATTTTGTCTCCTGATTTTTCCTGTTTGATGTCCATTGGCAGCTGGCATTCGACGCAACGAACCTTATTGTTGTAATCAGTGTTCAATGGAACGGGAAATAATCTTTCATTTAGATAAAATCTGTAAACGCATTTGTGGTCATGCAAACTGGTAGCACTGACTCGACTTTTGATTCTGGACTTCGCTGAATGGCATTCAAAATAGTTTTTCTGTCGAAAGTCTTTGAGCTTTTCGATATTTACATCGCTGTTTGGATCTAGAAAACTTTTAGAATCGTCTTCCGAGTCAGAATATATTCTGAAAATGGAGTCTCCGGAAACTGTGCGCATTTCAGGCACCTCTGTGATAGTATCTAGGGAAACTTTCTTAGTGATATTGCCATTGTTAGTGTCATGGAGTGATTCCTCATATATGTAGAAGTTTTCATTCTTATAGTATTGATGAACAGGTTTTGATATATTTTTGGTAATTTTTTTGACATTGTTATCATTTTTAACGCACCTAACGTTCACTGCATTGAGAAGTGAATCGATGTTTTCCCGAGTTTCACCGTTACCTCTTCCATCGCCGCACTTCTTGCAGTAGTCCACAACATTGCTCTGGCACTTCTTAGTGACTGTTGAATCCGACTTGGTTGTTTTCTTTGGCTTTACAGTGCACTTTTTGACGCTAACGCCGCTTGAACAACTTTTGGTCTCAATGACCGTGGTTGGTTTTTTCGACGTGAGAATTTTCTTAGGCGCATTTTTATAGTATTTTCCACTTGTATGCGTAAATCCCTTAGGAGTCCTTGCACGATGATCAACTGAGCATTTAGGAATAGCAAAACTGGTTATTTTGTTGGACATCTCGACGAAAATTAACACATATCTTTAAACCTACCGTCGACAATGAATCACTATATTTTTATAAACATCGCGTTGCCATGGTTACGCCATGACTACTAAAAGTCATAAAGTTTCCTTTTACTTTTTTTAAAAGTCTCTTTTTTTAAATCAAATCTCAAAAACTGGCGCTTGTAAAATGGAATTATGCAGTTAAAATAAAAAAAATCAATAATAAATTATATTTTGTAACAGAGAAAAGAAAAACAATAATAAATAATTTATGTTGCTCACTACTACCATCTAGCGGCAAGTAGCAGAACTAAGTGTTGAAAACGTTTCCCCAAGTGGCTGTATAGATGGCGCTTTTTTAAATAGCTCAAAGTTATGCCAAAACGAACCAACCCACAACATGTTTATTAATTTGGGAAAACCTAAACAAAACCTAAACCTTAAAATGTTACCTTTATGTTACCTTATTGAAGTTAATACGGAGATGACGGCTGGCACAGATGTATGGAAAATAAAATGGGATCCTTTGGAATTTTGAATAGATTAGTTACAATTCAGGTAAATAATCAAACAAACTACCAAATAAAAAAATTACTTTAACTTCCTTATGTTTTGTGTTTCCTATTTTAGTTATAAAATAATTTTCATTTTCCTTTATAAATTAGTAGATTCAAGAAATAACTTGTCCAAATGGAAAAACTTTCCCTGGACAGTAAAAAGTGGGAACTTATAAGCCGTAGTTGAATGAATTTGTGAAACTTCGAGTGTTTGAGCAAAACTTACAAATGTCTGTTGTCTGAACTACTTAGTGTTATTCCTTCGATAACATCGCTTATTTTTTAGGGTGACTATGGATTTTGGAAAATTTAAGACAACATGAATTTTACGTCCGATGTGGTTCGGTGAGACACAGGTGCAACTCACAGTTATATATTTTTCGCTCAACATAACGTAAAAGTATTACCTATACCAAAGTATGAAGTCCAGAGTTAAGGCTTTTTCAAACACACGCTGTCGCGCCCGCCATATCGCGTGAGTGTGTAAGAGCCTTTACAGATATTTTATGCCTAGCTTTTCCAACTATACATATACATTTGGGTCCGCTTCCAGTCTAACCGCATGTAGCGGATGGAGTGACTGCCATGCTACAAACCATTTTCTGGGTAGTACGATACCCCTGGGTAAGACTGGTTGTCAGACTTTCGGGCTTCTGGCGACCCGTAAAGACTGTCGAATATCCACGAATGACAGCCGGAACCAACGGCTTAAAGATGGTCACCCATCCCCGAACCGACCGCGGCAAGCGTAGCTTAACCTGGTCGTTCGACCCGTGCGTCTGTTATTACTTAGCCACGTGTTGACCCGTAGTTGACTTACGTCCAGAGTTACAGAATAATCATAATCATTTACTTGAACATTATCTTTATTACGAGTATTATGGTCTTAAGTTTAGTGCAATGGTCTAATCACATTCTGCCGCGTGTAGCGCGCAATATTAGGTACCTACTTATATTTAATATAGGACAGAGACTATATTGAGATAATATTGAGGACGTAAGCTTTCACCATACTAACACAGTGGGAACGTTCCCACTCCTGGGACTCTCTCTGAGAGAGGAAGTGGGCTGTAATCCACCAAGCGGACCCATTGCGGGTTGGTGGATGTCACGTCTTCGAATTTTTGGTTTTAGGTTTCCTCAGCATTTTGAGAGCAGTAGTGATGAAATAATTAACGCCTATGTGCCTGCCTGGGTTCGAACCGACGACCTACAACTCGTAAGCTTTTACCATGTCACCCCAAAATTAAAGTTTCTTAAGTTGTGGAAACTACTTCACACTACTCAATATTCTGTAGGCTACCTCTAAATCTAGCTTAGTTATGGTTTCGATCTCCTGTATTTTTTCTTTGTTTTCCGAAATTAAAAAAAAAATAAACTACTACATCAAATTTTCTGCCAAGTATCATCAATTCTCAATACTCACGCAGTCATCTATTGGATGCTACAATGTGTACTTAGGTGGTACCTTAAAATATTTTTAGATCATTATGGGTGGGCCCGCCGGGCACGGCAAAGTAGTAAGAGAGAGGAAGCTTTTAAACTTCGCTCAATCAAAAACACTCTAGTAGCATAACCGTGTGGCTTTAACAGCTAAAACTAATACATTATTTTTGAGTATGTAGTCAAACTCAAACTGAAGGCATTTATTTCAATTAAACCAGGCACTTTTGAATTGTCAAAGATTCGGTCAGTTAGTCAGAATGTAAAAGCCTAGCCTAGCCTACTCTACTATTTGGAGAAGAACAGACAAGAAACTCCAAAAGTGTTTGTCAAATAGACAAAATTAAATAAGCACTTTTAATTGAATACTAATTAATAATGATAAAGCTTATTAATAAAAGAGTACCCAACAAAAGAATTTAGCCAAATTCGGTGAGACACCACCGCTTGTATCTCGTGGCTCAGAAAACTTGTCTTGACCTAATGTTATTATGATGGTCACCCTACTATATTTTCATCGTATTTTCTTAGTAAACTACGTACGTACAAGTTTTAGAGTAGAATTTCGGTGACCTTTGTCTAATAGCATGAGGACCTCAATCCGAGCAACGTCAATATTATGCTGATCTTCTGGAGTGGTAGGTAGTAATGTCTATTATTATCGAACAACTTTCATGTAGTTTTGGCCTGATTTAGTAATGCTGGCTGGATTATCTTTTACTTATCCTTCGTCTTAAGGATTGTGTGTGAACTGAAACATATACAGGAAAAAATAATAATAATGGAAAAAAAGATATAATAGAATATTTAAAATAGAAATTATGATTTTAGGATTGTTATGTACTTAACTCTGCTATAATTTTAAGCGTAATACTTCTAAATTTTCCAGCGGAAACAGCAGTAGTAATTATTTTAGATTTGGTGATTGAAGTAAAGATCTAATGCGATAATGATAATCATTTCCACTACATCGTTGCTTTAGGACGCCATGCTTAGTGGTAGTGCTTGCTACCGCTAAGCATGGCATCCTGGGTTCGATTCCCGTGTTGCGCAGTGTTATTGGGATTTTCCATGGGAATTTGTTTGATGGCAATAGGCTCGCCTCCTGTTACATGGGACTTAAACATAACTGGCGAAATATAGGTGTACTATAGGTACACCTCTGCCTAAAACTTATCAGGCGTGATGTTAATAAATTCTGAAATGATTATCATACATAACGTGACACTACGCCTGTATTCCTTGAAGGGTTGGGCAGACGTGTAGCGGTTGCGACCACCAGACCAGCGGGGCAGTCAATGTTAGCTTTAGCTTCAATAGAACATAATTCGAATAAATGCACAGAACAAAATACATATTGTAACTGAAGTTGCAACATTTTTGTTCCAACTCTAAGTTCCCAAGCTGCATCTACAATGTTTATAAAAGGATTGTGAAAACATATCTCATTTGATGGAGTGATTATTTTTCGATTAACAAGCAGCGCATAAAGCAATTGAGACAGTAAATTATAATATTAAAGCACATAGAGAGATATCTCCATAAAACCATGCACCTGTTCCCCAATGGATTGGCGGAGGTTTTCATCTTGTCTGTTTGAAGTCGCATGTTATGTAGAGTGACGAACCTATTGAATTAGCGGCAAATACAACGTATTCTACTAAGAGTTTCCTAGGCTGATACATAGGCAGTAACTGTTTCTCCTTGTAAAATACTGGTATTCAACTGTATTCTTTTACTGCCTATCTGACCTCCACAACCCAGTTTCTGCGTAGTACGATGCCCCTTGGTAAGACTGGCTGTCAGGCTTTTGAGCTTCTGACTAACCTAACGGCTGTCAAAGATCTACGAATCACAGCCGGGACCAACGGCTAAACGTGATTTCCGAAGCACGGAGGGGTCTCAGTAGGTATGTAAAGATAGTCACCCATCCCCGAACCGACCGCGGCAAGAGTAGCTGATTGATGGACCAGGTGCGGCTGTCTTCATTTAGCCACGAGTAGATGATCTTGTGCAGTAGGTATATACCTAATTACTTTTGTAAGAACATGTTTTCCTATATATATATTGGAAAACATTTTACGGTGTTTAATCGAGTTCTATTGTAAATTAAGACTTTAGTTATGATAATATTATCTGCATAATTATCATTTATTTGAATCAACGAACAATGGAGGAAAATATCTTTGATATAGGAAACGCTGACATTTTTTTATATAAAACATGGCAATGGTTTATCTTTGTTACGTTTGCGCTTTAAGTTATTTCTTAGTTTTTTCTTTTATTTTTAGGGTTCCATACCTCAAAAGGAGAAATGGAACCCTTATAGGATCACTTCGTAGTCCGTCTCTCAGTCAAGGACCCTTTTTCTCAGGAACGTGTGGAAGTATCAAGTTGAAAATATAAAATACGTACGGCCCTTGGAACTCTAAAAAAATCAAGATCCTAAGTCAACGCAATAAAAAATACAGCCATTACTGCGACTTATTTTGTTACTCAAAAATTGGCAAGAAGTAGTTAAGCTCTCACAGCACAAGTAAAGGAAATAGTCCGAAAATCGTTAATTTGTAGTAGGTATTATCGTATTAACAAAAAAAATGCGTTTATAAACTTACATTTGCAGTCAGAGAATTAACCGATGCGTATATCGATGTATGGGAGAACATGTTTTTCAACTACAATATTAAGTTTGTTTTTGGAATAAATTTATCCCAACTACGGAACCCTTTATTGTGCGTGTTCCGACACGCACTTGGCTGGAATTTTTTCTTTAGTTTCTACATTTTTCCTGGAGTTTATAACATGAGTGACATTATTAAATCAAATAAGTAGACCTACATATTTGATTTAATAAGCTAGGGAATGATAAACCCGGACGTACCTGTACGTCTGGGTCTATCATATCCGAGCTCCACTTCTTCAAAACATCGAACTCAGGACCATGCTGTAACCGCGCTCGCAACCGCTTGACTAACGAGGAAGTCAATACTTCTATCTTCTGGAGCTATAGTCTCTGAGATAACATAACATAACGCCTGTTTTTCCCGAGGAGTTAGGCAGAGGTGAACCTACAGGATAAATTAGCTAGCGAAACTACAACGTGACGTGATTTTTTTGGGTTCTACGACAGCTGGTACTGTTATTAATTGAAGTATTATTACTATGAGTGTAGAAAATCTATTTTCTTTTGTTTTGTCGTGTTAAGGTATCTATACAAATCACGTCTGTGAAGTTTACACATTTTTTTTTTTACTGAAATTTCAACTGACTGCGAGGGACTGCGGTAAATGAGTAATTAATTTCTTTTTTGTTTTATCATGTTTAGATCCGATAGCTCCGTGTGGTGCCGGACGTAAATAGCAACATTCTACTTCTTCCCGTGGGTGTCGTAAAAGGCGACTAAGGGACTTACTAGGGAATGGGCAGCAGCGTTCTATATGCATTTTAATACCATACTGCGATCGCCAACCCGCCTGCCAGCGTGGCGATTATGGCAACCCGTAAGGGTTGCCATTATTCCTCCGTTTTGGGGTGGCCTATGTCCAGCAGTAAACGTCTTTCGGCTGAAATGATGATGATGATGGTGGTTAGATATCGATACCCCTACAAATCTATGGAGTTTCGCTAGCTAACTTAATTTGGCCCTGTATATACCTAACAGTACACCTACATTTCGTCAGCTATGTTTAAAGCTCTTTTAATATGGGGTGAGCCTACTGTCATCATCCGGGCACAAATCCAACCCAATGGGAATCGAACCCAAGACCTCATGCTCAGCAGTAGCGATTGAGACTAGTTGACCAATGAGGCAGTCAAATCTCCGGATACCAAGTGTTTTTTAATAAAAATATCGATACTTTAATGTTTGTCAATGAACAATGGATCTAATTGGTTGGCTGCGCACGGCGCTGCGCCTGCGACGGCAGGGTCGCGGCCTAGTACGGTGGCCATGGGTTGTTTGAGTACGGGACATGTCTTCGGATCAGCGCGAACGAAGTCATAAGATACCCATTAAACGTCACGTGGAAGAAACATGTTTTACTGATCTTTACTACATTTTGTGGCAGCAACTGCTGAACATGAGAACCAGGGTTCAATTCCCAGGTCGGGCAAAATCTTGTTGGATCCTTCCATTAGGAATTTCTCAGTAGCAGCCCCAAGTCTGGAGTAGTGCCCGGTTAATGGCAATAGGTACGCTCCCAGCTATTTTATAGAACTAAAACATAACCGGTGAAATTGGGGTGTAGGTACTTTAGGTACACCTCTGCCTAACGTTCGGGGACAAAGAGAACGCCCTAAAATGTATTTTTTTCAAGATTTTATTTTACCACTTAGTCGACGTGATTATTAAGTACACTCATGCCAAATTAAAGGTCTGAGCTAAGCCGAAGAAAGACAGACATTCGGACATGGCAAAACTATAAGGGTTCCCTGTTGACTACGGAACCCTAAAAATCATTTAAAGTGCAAACAAGTGCGTGTCAGACCACGCACAGTGAAGGGTTCCGTAATTGGGATGAGGAATTTACCCAAGAAGAAACTTACCATTTTAGCTGATAGCATGTTCTCTCATACATTCCAACTGCAATTGTAAGTTTGTACACATAATATTGAGAGATTTACCATGTTTTTATAAGACCATAGCCTTCTTATAGGTATTCTGTAATCCATAAATATAGAAGTATTTTCTGTTTTTTTTTCACACTTTTTGGTTTAGTAGTTTCGGAGATAAAGGTCAATTTTCATCTATTTTCTTAAACTTTATAACTATTTATTTTAAAATCATAAAAAAATATACTTGAGATCCTCATAGAAAGTCCTTTCATTTGATATGTCACACGGTGTGCAAAACTTTTTAAAATTTTCTAATTTGTCTGAGTGTCTCCCAAAAGTGTGTAAAAAAAAAACATTTTTTTTTTACCCTTCAAAAAAATTCATTTATTTATTACCAAATTTCAACTCAATCGGTCCAGTAGATTCGGAGCAAATTGGCTGTGACAGAAGACCAGACAGACAGACACATGAGTGATTCTTTAAGTGTTCCATTTTTGATTAGGACATACGGACCCCTAAAATGGGTTAACCTACAACTTTATAGATAGAAATTCATCATTATCTGAATTCTGAATATTAATAGCCGTTTTAATTATTCTTTCTAACCGTTCATTGATAGCGGTTTAATTATTTACAGCTAATCTCTATTAATCTATCTGTCATAGGAACAAGTATGGTAAGTTACGTAAAGCGATTACTAAAATGCCTTTTTGTATCATAGATAAACAGTTCGAATATCGTGTTCAAAAGTCAATAGAATTAACTCATACCACGTAAGAGTGGACCATTACCAAAAAAAAAACCTTACCTATTTATCCTGTTCACCCAAATGACCTATAGCACGTTCTAGCAGAGTCCCAAATCGCCCCATCACGCATGGCCCCCCTACTCGGGCACCATGTTGATCATCGTTCGCACATCCAACCATTCTTAGTTCAATGTGCGTAGGAGTCAGCCGCGTGTATCGATTATTTCGGTTCAGACGCAGTAAGAAGTGGACGTTTTTGAGAAAAGTCTTCCGTTTTACAAAATCATGAGGAGTTTTTTGAATATTTTCGCTGTTATATTGGTAAGAGTTTTACATTATTTTTTGTTTTGTTTTATTAGGTTTTGACTTAGTGGGTGATGGTTGGAGAAAAAGCATGTGTTTGGTGTCCAAACAGGTGAAAATTGTTTCTTTTTTCTCGTGTCCTTATTTTTTTACACTGGTTTAGTAGTCGCCAGCGCTACTGCTGAGCAAAGAGGTCTTGGGTTTGATTCCCGGATTGGGCAAAGTGTTATTAGGTTTTTCCATCAGTAATTTCTCAGTAGCCGATCGGAGTCTGGATTTGTGCCCTGTTGATGGCAATAGGCCCGCCTCTATTACATGGGACTTAAACATAACTGATGAAGTGTGTGTACTATATCTAGGTGCACCTCTGCCTAACCTTTTGGGGAAACAAAGCGAGATGTTATGTTATGTGTCGCAATCGCAATCGCAATCAAACTGAATTGCCTGAAAGTTAACGCCAGTACGTACTATCAGTTGATTTGTTTTTATAAACATCATTGTTCCTAACGAAATTAAGTTATTACAAAATAAGGGTAGCACATCCTCTTGGATGTGTTACCCTTATTTTATAATAACTTTTTTTGATAAATGTTTTGTATCTTTTTTTGATAAATGTTTTGTATCTTTTTTTATTCCCTTTCATGGAAAATTGTATTTGAGTATTCTTGTATCAACTTGATCGACTTGTTTCTTGTACATACATACATAAACTCGCGCCTTTCTCCTATGGGGTAGGCAGAAACTACGGAACAACACTGGGTACGATCCTTATCCGTGGTATAAAGGCTCGTACAGACTTGCGCGACAGGCACCAACAAAGAAATTGTGCTACTAGTGTCGCGACGCGCCCGCGATATCGCACTAGTCTGTACGAGCCTTAAAGATAAGCTAGTCTGCAGGATTAAAACTGGACTGATTGCCCATTTATGCATACCTACTCATGGGCATCCGTAACATCACGCTTGTTTTCCGAAGGCGTAGACAGAGTTGAAGATTTAATGATTAGGTTCGATCCTATTGATGTTAACTAGGCACAAATCCTGGAAAACTTTAGTAGCACTTTTCCTAGCAAAAGTATGAATCCAGGAATCCATATTCACAAGAGTGCTTTAAACAGTACCCTCAGACTTGCAACTATTCTCTTAGTAGATACTAAGTCTGAGATTGATAGAGCGCACTTGAATTTGTTTTAGATCAGTTTAATGTGCATATTCCTAATAATGATCAGGCGTTTTACTTATAATCATATGAATATTATATAATAATATATTATCACTAAAAATAACATCAAGCCTGTATTCCCCGAAGGGATAGGCAGAGGTGCACCTATAGTGCACCCACATTCCGTCAGTTATGTAAGTTTAAGTCTCGCCAATAATAGGGTCGGGCAGAGCGACCCGGGAATCGAACCCATGACCTCATGCTCAGCAGTAGTGCTTGCGACCACTAGTTAATTTTTATATATTTAAATATATGAATATCATCATCACACTAATATTATAAAGGCGAAAATGTGTGAGTGTGTGTGTGTATGTTTGTTACTTCTTCACGCTCAAATGGCTGGACCAATTTTGATAAAATTTTGTATGAAGGCAGCTGACACCCTGGATAAAGACATAGGCTACTTTTTATCCCGATATTTCCACGGGATCAAGAGTTACGCGGGTGAAACCGCAGGGCGCAGCTAGTTTAATATAAAAGTCAAAGTTAATTCTATAGATTTATTCTTCTGAGTCATCTTGAACGAAATCTTTATCGTGTGATCAAACAGCTGTTTCGACGATTATTTCCAGTTAATTTGAGGAAAAACAATTACTTCAGACAATTTTCTAGTTGTAATTGATTTTGTGCACTCATCTGAAAGTGCAAAATAGTTTGATGATCGTCATGGCATGGCATGCTTTTAGAGCAATGATAACGCCGGTTTTTTTTCTTTCTACTATCATTACAGGAAATTCCTAATGCGGTAGCGTGGTCCTTTTTTAACCGACTTCCAAAAAGGAGGAGGTTATATGTTCGACTGTGTTCAATTGTGGACGGAATTTGAAAATTCTTTTTTTGTATGGAAGAGTATGCTCCCGAGGTGGTCCCATTGCCACCAAATCAGAATCTGATGAGGGGATCCCATGGAAATCGAGGGAAATCCTAAAATATTATACGCATACCTATAGCGATTTGAGTATTTTTTATAGTAACTCGTGCATTTGCACTCGAAAAGCACCATTTGCTGAAGTGGAACTGATGATGAAGACCACAGATGGCCACCGGAACTACTTAATAATAAGTATTTCACCGTTGCGATTCGATTAGGCACTTTAATATGGTTGCTAAGCAATTTATGCTCGTCAAAATGCATATAGACAAGTCACCATCAGTTCTCCTGGTTCTTACCAGGAGAACTCCTCAATAATTAACGTCCCTGCATCGGGAAAAGCAATATTTTGTAAAAGGTGATGAGCATTTGACATTAGGCTATTGTAAATTATAAACTGACCCACTAAAACGTGAAAAATAATAAACTTTTTACAAAAAAAAAACAACCGACTTCCAAAAAAAACACTACAAAGTGAAAAATAACTGATGGCTTTGGATCTGTATTTTAGTTTTTTGCCACCGACTTCCGAAATTAAAGTTATTTTTCACTTTGTAGTGTTTTTTTTGGAAGTCGGTTGTTTTTTTTTGTAAAAAGTTTTTTAATAGTAATAGTCCATTTATTTGTCAGAATATTGTTACAGACTTGTTACATAGTTTTATAAAAGTTCATAATATTCTGCCGTTTCCGGCAAACAAATACATTTTTAGGGTTTTAGTTAGTTTGTTAGACATACAATGAATTAAATAAATTTGTGTATCATTCAAATTGCAAATTAGTCTAATATTAGTTAAGGAAATTTCAAAAAGAGTCAATTTAGTCAAAGAGATAATAAGAAGAAATATAATTAATTACTAATATTTAAGTCAACTTTTGATTAATAAAATGATTAGTCAAGTAGTAGCACTTACTTAAGATATAATTGAATAATTTGAATTTGAAATTGCCTAAAGTTATGAGTTTTTAAACAATCTGGTTTAGGAAAAAGTTTATTATAAACTTTGGTCGCCATACATAATGTATTATTAGAAAACAGTTTATTATTTCGTCTAGGTACACAAAGCATGTGAACTTTGCGGTTAGGTATGGACACAACGTTATTATGCAGATGAAATGCTGCTTATTTTGGTACACAAAAATAATTTCGAAAATATAATTATAGTGCTGGGTGTGGTTTTTTTTTTTTTTTTTTTAATAATGGAACAGCCTGCTATCCAGAAGGTACGCTCCAAATATTGAGCGAATACATTTCTTTTGAGCTCGAAACATACTCTAGTTCTACATAATTACCCCATACTATAATGCCATACCGCAAAATTTCCGAATATATCTACCTTACCTACCTAATTACTACATTACCTACCTAATCTTTAAAAGAGACTTTGACCCCTGAGTTTGTTTCGCCATTTCTTCTCAATGGTAGTCAGATAGGAAATGTCGACTACATCTAGCTTATTTTTTACTTTTTAATATGACGTGTAAAAGTGATTCCGATATCCTATTTACAGAATAAACGATTTCATTTCATTTCATTTCATTTGACTATTATAAAATAATCAAAAAAACAACTTGTGACCCACACAGCACATAGTTTGCAAAACTTTTTTTAAATAATTTTCTTATTTGGCTCCTAAAAGTGACGTCCGTGTTTCAAAGTCAAAGTCAAAGATTTATTTGCTGATTATTTGCTTGTTTGGGTCACATTCAATGAAATGAAAGTGTTTAATTCTGTAAATAGGATATCGGAATCACTCAATTAATTCATATGTGTACCTATTTTCAATTTAAATGGTCCAATAGATTCGGAGCAAATTGGCTGTGACAGGCATAGGTACTCGTACACGAGTAATCCTATATGGTTTCCGTTTTTTTATTCGGACGTACGGAACCCTAAAAAGCACATAAACAGTTAGATACTACACAAATCTAAGTTAGCTAATGCTTAGTTACTTACATAACAATATTATTTCATAGTTCAATACTCTAAGTAAATCGAGTGCCCGCCACGCCATTGACCGACAAACCCGTTAGACGTGACTGAAAAAAAAAGCATTGATAGCATTATACTTAGTTAAATAGGTAGTAGGTAATGCTAGAAATAGATACCAATTTTGCTTGCTTATTGTCAAATTTCTTGACACATCAAGAAAGAAAAAAACCGGCCATTCCGTAGTTGGGAGGAATTTATCCATAAAACAAACTTAACATTGTAGTTGAAAAACATGTTCTCCCAAACATTGAAATACGCAACGGTCAATTTTCCAACTGCACATGTAAGTTTGTAAACACTTTCCTTTACTTTTGCTGTGGGTTCTTGCTTCTTGCCAAATTTCATGAATCTAGGTCAACGGGAAGTACTTACCCTTTAGGTTTTGATTTATTTGCTTAGTGTATCTAAATATGTCACATAAATCGCCATATTGTTATTGCGTTTACTTCGAGCTCTAAGGGACCGTAGACCTAAGTATTTTTGATATTATAACTTGATACCTCCAAGCGTTCCTAAGAAAAAGGGTCTAGACAGACTTACAGACAGGTAGACAGACAGACAGACGGACAACGAAGTGATTCATAAGGGTTCTGTTTTTCCTTTTGAGGTACGGAACCCTAAAAATATAAAAGAAAGTACCTAATCTTCTAAAATACCGTCACGTCTGTGAAGTTTTGCCATTTAATTTAACTTGACCCTGTGTTACTGAGCTCCTAAATCTTTATTATATTGTGTACACGCTGTGTAGTAAATTGAATGAATTGGTTTGTTCCCTCCACATCACAATTGTATATTAATTCGTACAGCTCGTCTATTACGACTTGAAAGAGATACCTACTTAATTGAAAAAACTACTTTAAGTTTTGAAATCATAGTTGGGGTTAAAAATCTCACAGTAGGTACTATTCTAAGCCTATCTTATTATTTATGTAGTCTCTAGGTCGTCTTTGTTTTAAAAGAAACTGATCCAGCGCTCATTAGCAAACAGCTTGCCTCTCTGTCCATAATATTTGCCTGTTTGCCATAAGTTATCAAAGCATGGTTGCCGAATAACCTTCGTTCAAGAACAGAGAAGCTAGATATTGTTGTTGAAAATTAAAAGTACTTGCACGATTGTTACGTAGAACTTGTATATCCCTGCAATCTCAGGAAACAGCATGCTTTAAGACATGCTTCTTGCCTAGTTTAGAAGCCAAACGTTCGACATTAAATTGTTTTAAACAGTTTTACAACCTAGTTTGTTTAGCAGAGCCTTAAAGAAATTTGCAAAGGTTTTTTCTATTATGCCATTGGTCTTACAAAATCCATACTATATATTTTTTTGTTAGCTTTGTTTGTCTTTTACCTAAAACCTGAAAACAGAAATTTTATTTATTTGCAGTATTCCTACTTAAAATTAACAATTAATATTAGCGGCAAAATTATCCACGCGCCCTCTGACTGTTTACGGAATAGCGCGCCCACTATAGATGTTTTAAGAGGAGGCTCCTGTTTTTATGTTAAATTGCATGAATATTCTGAAACAGACACACAAGCAACATTTAACTTTAGAAAATGATTTATTGGATCTTTTTCTTTTCATGTTGAAGACAGTTACGTAATTGTAATATTTTCGCTCGATACATTTTGTATTCGAAAATTAAGGATAATTATAAAAAAACAAACAAGATTGTTTGGCTTTTATGTCTAAAATAAATATTCACAGTAAGAAAATATAGTTTATTATCCACAAACAAGATATTTTTTTTCTAGATCAATTATTACTTTAGTTATAAACGAAATAAGAATTGAGACTTATGCTATTTCGTTTCGTGCTCGAACACGATCAAAGAGCGCACGCGATATTCAACTTTATTACTGGTGTATTAGCGTTTAGCACATAATGGAGTGGCGGGGAGCAAGGAGCGGAGCTTGCGTTCGAAATTTGATTTAGACTGCCTGGTCTTAAGTAAGCTTGTGCTGGGCTTATGCCAAAAGTGCAACAGGTTGCAGCCTATATAATACCAGCCTATTAGAGTCCCACTGCAGGGCAAATGCCTCTTTTCATACAGAGAAGGCGCTTGCTCAGGGCGGGGGCGATTTCAGAGGGTCAAATTAAATTATGGCGAAATTCCGCTGATGTGATGGGACGATATCTAAACATACATAATCAACCTATAATGTGCCCACTGCTGGGACACAGGCCTCCTCTCTGTGAGAGGGAGTGGGCAGTAATCCTCCACGCGGGCCCAGTACGAGTTGGTAGATGTTATATGTCTTCGAATTTTTGGTCCTAGGACATGCCGGTTTCTTCACGATGTTTTCCTTAACCAATATCAGTAATGTCCAAGATAAACTCAGCCCATACAATATTAAATGAATGTTTATTGATAGTTGATAGATATTTTCGCCTGAAACACAGGATTACCTAGTTCAGGCACGTAATTCATAAGAATATAATTTACATTTAAGCAAAACTGTACATATTTTTATACCTTGTAATTTTGAATAAATATATTATATTATTTGGATTGAATTGAATATATTATATTATGGATTTTTTTTTATCGAGTTTTTATTGTTTTCCAAAAAAAAGACCCAAATTTTACATTCAAATACAGATTTAAAAAAAAATATAAGGCGTAGACTCTGAATTTTAATTTTATTTCGATGTGTATTGTTTAAGAATACTTTTAAATACAAAATTAGTGATATTAGTCACCTAGTTCTTTTTTAATTCACTCGCAAAGGTAAAACTTAAATTAAAGCTGTACATGTTACAGCTGTTTATAAGGCTACAAAAAAAAAATCAAAAGCGACCGGCATCTTCCAACTCCCTCATTAATTCTCCAGTCTATTCTAATATGATGTGCCACATGCCATAAAAGTATTTTAACAACTTTGTGAATTCGCTAGAATTGTGAATCGAGTCACCTAAGGCTAATATTCAAAATTATGATTTTAAAAAAAATCTCTTAAATGATACCTGTCAAACCTATAAATCTGCTATCTCATTCTTATGGTTAGGTAAATTCGTTTCTGATATCTGTATCTTTCGTGGGATTTACTTGAAATAAAAAAACAAAATTGCATTTTTAACATTTATTTAATCATTGTTACAAATCTTGCTCAAATTGTTGGCCTCTGTTGCGAATGCAGGCCCGACACCTGTTTCGTATTTCAACAGTTGTTGTACGAAGTCGTATTTCCTCCTTAATAGTATTGAATGCCGCTTCTATGCGTTGGACTAATACCTCCCTAGTTGGAACCTCCGTGGCATATACCAACTCTTTGGCACGTCCCCAGACATAAAAGTCTAACGGAGTTAGATCTGGGGAACGTGGCGGCCATGTAATAGGGCCATCGCGTCCAATCCATGCATTGGGGAACACATTGTCGAGATATTCCCTCACAGTCAATCGCCAATGCGCGGGACAGCCGTCATTTTGAAATACAATGGGCACACGTTCATTAAATACGGGCACATCGGTCACTAATTCGGGCAGGTCATTTTGTAGGAATTCCAGGTAGTCTTCGCCATTGAGATTATCGGGCAGGTAATGCGGTCCAATTACCTGATTCCCAATCACTCCTGCCCAAACGTTTACACTAAACCTTCTTTGAGAAGATTTCTGTCTTTTAACACGTGGGTTTTGCGTTTTCGTTGTCCAGTGGTGCAAATTGTGTGAATTGAGGATCCCATCCTTGGTAAATTTGGATTCATCCGTCCACAGTATTCTTTTTAAAAAATCAGGATCATCCATATCCGTGTGTAAAAGAAACCGACAAAAAGCCACTCGTCTCTCGTCTCTCAAAGTCGCCACCCTCAAGACCTGCAACAAACAAAAAACTCTTTTAAATTTCTCTTGGGCAATAAGTAATTGCACAAGAAAGGACCCGCTGTTCGTGCTAATAGATTCACTACCTGGAAGTGACGCCATACCATACCCATTACCTGCTAAACAAAGGCAAGGTCAAACAAAGCTTGCACGGGTTTAAAGTTAGTTTAAAATTACGTACCTTGCACCGGAGTGTAGTGGAATGGATGCTTTTTGTTTTGACTAAGTACTTTCCACACTTTCCATATTGAAATATCAAGATGTGATGCCACATTTCTAATGCTTCTTGTAGGGTCTTCCTCAAAAAGTGCCAGTATTCTCTCGTCTACTTCAACATTATGTCGCACAATATGGCCCCTTGGTTCATTAAAAGTAACACTGCCAGTCTCGCGTATGCGTCGGTATGTGTCTTGGAAGACTCTGCGGCCAGGTAATCGTCTACCAGGAAAGCGTTCCTGGTAAAGTCGTTGCGCTGCACGAGCGACGCCATTAGCGGCTCCGTAAGCCATCATGATGTCCGCATATTCTTCGTTAGAGAATGTCGCCATTGCAATAACAAAAAACTCAAAGTTTAACAATAACAACAAAAATTAAACAAATGTAACAAGAACCAGCAAAACTTAACGATAACAAAGTAATAAAAGAATCGCGGAGTATGGTGAACTAGCACACACGTTAGGTAGCAGAGGCAGTCATGTCTCGACTAAAAAAATGGCGGGTCGGGCGGCGCGATTTGTTCAAACCGATTTAAGGTATGCAAGAAAGAGATAGAATATAGATTTTACTGTGAAAGAGTGAGAAAACAAATTTTACCTCTTTCTCAAGTAACAGTTCCGCAATAAATATTTTTTCATTAGAATTTGGAATGTAGTTTTATGTGACTTGATTCACAATTCTAGCGAATTCACAAAGTTGTTAAAATACTTTTATGGCATATGGCACATCATTAGAAAGAGGATAGACTGGAGAATGAATGAGGGAGTTGGAAGATCCCGGTCGCTTTTGGTTTTTTTTTTTGTAGCCTTATAAATAGCTGTAACATGTACAGCTTTAATTTAAGTTTTACCTTTGCGAGTGAATTAAAAAAAAACTAGGTGACTAATATCATTAATTTTATATTTAAAAGTATTCTTAAACAATACACATCGAAATAAAATTAAAATTCAGAGTCTACGCCTTATATTTTTTTTTAAATCTGTATTTGAATGTAAAATTTGGGTCTTTTTTTTGGAAAACAATAAAAAGTCAATAAAAAAAAATCCACAGAGCATGAGGGGTGTTAAGGGGTCTGAAAGGTTAGCGGATGACCCCTTCAGACGACCATTTTAATTTGGCACACGATGCACCAAACATCCTGTATATTATTATTTTTCTGAGGAGCTCGTCCAGCTGTGGACTTTACTGATTTGATTAATGAAAATTGATGACGAATCATAACGATGTAACAGTATAACGAATTAATCTAATGACCATAATTTTAAGTAGGTACTTTTAAATCCTTAGCCGTCGAACTTATCATAAATTGCTTTTTTTAAGTAAATTATAGCAAGAAAGAAAGGAAAATAGATTTATTTGTCACAGAAACACGTGCATACAAAAATATATGACAATTCAAATAAAAAGATAAAACAATACAGATTTATAGTTATTAACACAGGACATATATATATAGTCCCGAGCTGCTTGTGCGCAAAAGAAGAAGCAAGAAAGAAGCGCAAAACGTTTCAGGGATTCAATCATTTAAAAACGTTTCCATAATTAGAAGGTTAACAAGTTTTCGGAGGATCACTTAAATATATCCCTTCAGCTGCTCTTTCGTCGTGCAATCCATCCTGTTTCTCCCGATAATGTGCCACTTCCCTCTTTACGACTTCAACTCCTAGGTTATCTTTCTCCTTAATTTAGTAGAAGCTGTAATAGTTGTAGCAATGTACAGACAGATGGTTCAAGAAGTTAGTTGAACAGCAACAACTGTTTTGTTGTAACTGCCTCGTTGGTGTAGTGGCCACAAGCGCTACTGTTGAGCATGAGGTTCAATTCCTAGTTTGGGCAAAGTTTTATTGGGTATTTCCATCAGTTATTTCTCAGTAGCAGCCCGGAACTAGATTTGTGCCCGGTTGATGTCAATAGGGGGCGCCTCTATTGCATGAGACTAAACATAACTGGCGAAATGTGGGTGTACTATTAGGTAGACCTCTGCCTAACCCTTCAGGGATTAGAGGCGTGATGTTATTTTACGTATGTACAGACAGATGTCCCATGAAGTTTGTTGATCAGCTGTTGATTTGTTCGTGAAGGCAGCTGACATCGAGAGTCGCAAAAGTTTTCCACTTATTGGCAAACTTGTTCCGTAGGTAGTTCGTTGACCTACTGAAGATGCTATAGAAACTAATGAAGAACAAGTAATTAACGAATCAAAAAATGATTTTTATAAAAACTGCCTAACAGGCAATATGTGGATATTTTTTGGGAAGGTACCAGATTTAGATAGGGTATTTTCTTTACTAGTTTCTGATGTGTAACATCTTTCGAAAAGGGACGGAAGTGTGTAACAGGACGTGACAGCTTGAGCATGGAATAAGTCAGTACTTTTTATGGAATTAGTGTACTCATGGAATTACTAAGGTACTATAGAGATTGCAAGTAGATCGAATTTCGATCAGTGCCGACTACTTGTAATGAATAAATATTTCAGTATTTACTCAGTTGCTCATTACCAAGGTGAGATGTCCGATGTTACACATCATATGCGACTTCTGTAAGGCTCACTCGTTTTTTTATTCATTTATCGACTGTGTTCGTAAAATCTCCCTATACGGTAACGATTTGGAGTAATTGTCAGTACCTAGTAGTAGCTGTGGGTTCCATAACTTTCCTATTTTGTCAGTAGCTGTGTCTGTATCCATCGAGGGGCTCGTGGCTAAGTATAACTGCCGCACGGGTTGGTCGAAGGTTATGCTATGCTTACCGCGGTCGGTTCGATGGGTGACCATCCATTATAATATGTGATATTCCATTATAATATAAGATATGATAGTTAGCAGCAGTAAAGAAAGGACCGAACATTCGGCCGATATGGTTTATGGGGGTAGACCCCCTGGTTCTTTCAACTTTGCACGATTATAATTCATTTTCAAACTAGTAATGATTGTGATCTCCTATCACCAAAATTTTGTGTATATAAACATTTTCCTTTTAAAGGTTTGTGAGGAAAAAGCTGCAAACTATAGGTACCATTACAAGGTCCCTTATTTGAGGTCACAATGATGTAACATCCACATCTTCACTTTTTTCCTTACGATCCTAGGATGCGATTTGAGTACTTGGGAGTACTCAAATCGCAAATGATATCGACCAGGTACACCAAGCGTTGTAGATATGACAGATTAATTGCCTCAGTCGTTTGGCACATAATTTTAATTGAGCTCAATGTTCCAGCGTTTGGTGCTACTATCGTAGAACTCGCATTATAAACGAAGATTACTGTCTAATTATGACACAAAGTTTTGGATTGGAGATACGAGTATTAATTTGGTGTCAAAATTAAGATCTCTGTTGTTATGAGATATATTGTTATTAGATAGATTTCTCAAGCTCAGAATATAGCTCAATTTATGAATTCAAAAGTTTAAAATACGATTAGGTACCAAAGGACCACGTTCAGAACTGGCAGCTTTGTGTTAAACTTGTTCGCGGAACGGGACTTCTTTTCCATTTTATTTGGGACACAAGAAATCATTAATACTTATTACGTTAATTTACGATGATACCGCTGCCTGTGGTACAGTCGACCGCACGTCGGAGATAACTCTTTTACCTTGATCTGGCCCAGCGTAGTTTCAATAGAATTAGAGACCGACACGTGTTGCTACTAATGACGTGCGGGCTACTGTACAAAAGCAAAAAATTCACTCTGTGTCGAATATGTACTTGTCCTGGCATGGCTGGTCTCCTACACATTCCCTGCCTACATAAGCTGGCAGTGTGTTGGAGGGCAGACACACAGATCTTGCAGATGTAATTTTGTGAATTAAACTTTTTACTGTAGTTGTCTTAATTATTATTGTTGTTGCTAGTCATGTTGTGCGATTACGTTTTGGGTGATAATCAGGTTGAAACCTTTAATAATAATAATAACCCAACCACCGTCTGTCTACGGAGCCGGGGTGGGGCTTGTGCGCTCCGAAATCTAGGTCTGTACCGGTAGAGTTTACTTTGCCGGAACAGATCTAGGGTGAGGTGCCAGACCAAGAGAGATACATTAGCCCACAAGGCAGCACGTGGCGAGCTGTTGGGCAGTAGCGGCCACACGAAGCAGAAGATCCCGGGAGAAATCTTATTCCTCACCAGTTCGGAGGAGATCCGCTAGCTAGAGGAAACGTGCTCGGAGGAAGGAAGTATTCCAGTAAGATGCTGGTAGGGATCTTGACTGTACTTCCGGGATTGTCCTGATAGCCGTGGAATAGAGAGGTATTCCATATGTCTTAAGGTGCTTGAGGAGTGGCTCTCCACTCCTCGGGTGTGGGTGATTGAAAGGAGCCTCCCCGAGCGGCGTTAACAAATTGTACTGCGATTCCAAACGCCCGGAGCACCCTGGACAGCTAGCACTCGGTAACGCAGAGTCTAGCTGGCCAATTCTTTCACCACGATGGTACACGATCAATGGCTCTTCTCAGGGCCAAACAGTAACGATTTTTCCAAGGGTACCCACCACCAGCTTTCCAAGCCCGCCCTTAGCATAGCAACATCGCCCTTTAAGAGTTATTTATATTAGTCATTGTCTTCCCCTGTTCAACAGTTGTCTTTTACGAGCTCGATCCAACCTGACATGTATGAAAGTACGTACGTCATTACAAAACGGCATGCGTCAATCAAATTAATTATTACTAATTTGTTTGATTTTATTGAGCTCTTATATATGAACAAAAAATACATTAGGCGTTAACCTGTGACGTACATCCATTTTGGAGAGCCTTAAAGGGCTCGAAAGGTAGAGTCAAACAATGAAAAAGAAACACCTTTCTTAAGGGTCCATAATACCTCAGCGCCACCTCGCTCTGTATCTCGCTCGCACACTACTGCTCGCGCTCAAGCAAGCGAGACAGGACGGCAGGCAGAAGGCTCCAAAGTGCCAATAGTTTAGGTTAGGTAATTTCTTTTAGTATCTGCTATATATTTAGCTCAGTTATCATGCAAAGTTTCATGATCTAATTTGAAGTATTTTTTAATACTAGCGGTTTATTGTTCGGTTTAAAGGAAACTTTGTAATTTTTTTCTGTCGAAAAAATTCTATGGAATCGTGTTTTCGTCAAACACCTTCGTCTTAACATTAATCCTCAACTTTACCATAATTATATTTATTTCAAAATGAATGCTGCAGTATTTTCCATAAAACGGAAGATCATGCTAAGCAATTTGAGGTATTGTAGACTCTTAAAAGAAATATAATTCAAAATCATCGAGCAGTCCTAAAACACTAAAATAAAATAAAAAAACCCTAGACCAAATTGTTTAACAAACGTAGACTCAATCTGCCTGCCTTTAACTCAACTATTTTGGGGTCGGCTTCCAGTATAGTATAGATGAATAGTTGAAAAGATACCGCCTACGATACCGCTGATACTGCCTATCTGACCTGCACAATACAGTTACTGGGTAACACGATACCCCTTAGGGCCTGTGCACACCACGTTGTGCACGACCTCGGTGGGATAAAAGCGCGCCTTCGACGCACGTTTCTAAAATGCGGGTCAACGGCGCGTTTTAGAAACGTGGTGTGCACAGGCCACAGGGTTCAGTATCGATACTGATTAGAAATACCAATAGTACAGGTGCTACGTCTGGTATCGATAATAATAGTACAGGTACTACTCCTGGTACCGGTGTTACACCAAGGCCAGTGGTACGGGTTCCCAAAAATACCGGTATTTTAAGCCGATTGGAACTCCCTGGAAATAAAGATGTTATCATTTAAAAAAGTTCTAGTAGTCAAATAAATTACATGTAGATATATCAACCCTATTTGTGTCTAGTGACGTCAGGACTTCCACATAAATTTATTTATTTATAGTTAATTAACACGGTACAACCAATTACATTAATCAACAACAACTTGTGAACCACAAGATGGTTGAAGACTGGTTGTCAGACTTTTGAGCTTCTGACTACCCTTAACGACTGTCAAAGATCTACAAATGACAGCCGGGCGGCTTAATGGAGGGGTCCTGACATGTAATGAATGGGCACCCATCCACGAACCGATTGCGCCAAGCGTAGCTTAACCTTCGATCAACCCGTGCAGCTGTTATCATTGAGCCACGAGCCACAGATGTAGTCTATAGAATAGAATAGAATAGAATACTCTTTATTATGTACACCATAAAAGTTACAGATATAAATGTTGAAATTTTACACAGGGTGACACAATGGGCGGTCTTATCGCTAAAAGCGATCTTTTACAGACAACCTTTGGATGGATTAAAAAGAGAAGAAGAGACAGTACTGCAGGTAGTCAGTGGTGAACTATTTACATGTACAATAAATACATACATACACTAAGCATAACTTATCTATAATATATATATACAATATACAATAATAAACATGAAACAAGAGCAAGGAACTGTATTCTGTAATGATGCTGTTTAAGAACAGAGAAAGTGTTTTTTTACCAGAATTTTAAAAGTGGTCAATCTATTTTTGTAAACTAATCCTGTGTGAACCTTTCAGGTAGGTTTGCATCTATAAATGAAGAGCGTAAACTCTGAGATCAATATTTCGCACCTTTAGAGACAAACCGTTACTAAATGATCTAAAATTTATTTTTCTATTGCGAAAAAGCCTTGCTTTTTTTATTTAAGCTCCTGTGTAAAATTTTGTATTTTCATTTAGTAACGGTTTGTCTTTAAAGGTGGGTTTTTTTTTCACTCAACATGTTCATAATTTTATTTTCCTACCAACGATAATAATCACACAACACTCAAACATCATCATTCTCACAACAACTGACAACAAGGAAACACAAAACTAATGAAAACAAAGAACAGCATAACTCCCGAAGGACCAAAATCGGTACAAAAGGACCGGCTAATCCCAATACGAAATGTGTCATTGTGCGACTTTGTACGTGACGCGCATGTGATGGACTGGCATTGGTGACAAGGATGCATCGATTAGATCACGTTAAGTAATGTGACGCGGCCGGAAAACTGATGGGTGGGGCCAATAAATAAAAATAAATAAAAAAAAAACTAAATAAATAAAATAAATAAACAAATAAAAATAAATAAGTGCAATATGGTCGGTGTTCCCACACCGACCATTTTGAGCTAGGAGTGTGTTGGTTTTGTTTAAAGAAGACGTCTTTTTGGAATTTAGAAATGCGTTGGTATGGCACGCGTTGTTTTCTCATTGTTTTTTTTATGTAACTAATTAATTTAGTGATAGACCACAATTTTTACTTTTTAATTTTATAAGTGGCGACTAAGAGCTGTCCTAATATCAACTAGGTACCTACTCATTTTGCTTAGTTACTTTGAAAAAGTTTACGTTCCCTTTATTGTCCAACTACCTAAGCCATAGTTTCAAATTATCGAGGCGTGACCATGAAAAAAAGACTGGATGCATTTTGGGCAATACATAGCGGATGGTGTGACATGATTAAAAACACATAATTAAAAAACGATTAATATAAGTAGATTTTTCTGGTATGGTGGTTTGTCACGGCCCGCGGCTTAACCCGCATAATACGTCTCCATCCCGTGGGAATATCGGGATAAAAAGTAACATATGTCCAAACCCAGGTCATGGTCTACCCTAGTGCCAAATTTCATCTAAATCTGTTGAGCCGTTTTAGCGTGAAAGCATAACAAACAAATAAACTCATTTTCGCATTTATAATAATTAATATTATTATAATAATAGTTTATAGGATTATCTAAAACCAAATTCTAAGCACATAGATACATTGTATACGAAAAACTTAGCTTTACAACATCCAAGTAAAAGACTAACTTAATTTATAACTTTCGGGAAAATAACTCGAACATTCGACCCACATTACGTCTTCAAGGATCGGAACCAAAATGCGAGTTCAAAAGGAACCTGAGGAAGTATGAAGGTGTTTAGCATTCATCTTTGGCGCCTACTTTACTGTTGTTTTACAGTCCGTACGTGAGATGGCACCGATATTGGTTTCGTGAAATAAATGAGTACAGAAGGACCAGTTTTTAGGTGCGTCTAATGGTCGTTAAAACTATTACATGGAGCTTAGCTTGAGGTCCTTTTTAGGGTTCCGTACCCAAAGGGTAAAACGGGAACCCTATTACTAAGGCTTCGCCGGCTGTCTGTCTGTCTGTCGGTCCGTCTGTCACCAGGCTGTATCTCATGAACCGTGATAGTTAGACAGTTGAAATTTTCACATATGATGTATTTCTGTTACCGCTATAACAACAAACACGAAAAAATAGACTAAAATAAATATTTAAGGGGGGCTCCCATACAACAAACGTATTTTTTTTGCCGTTTTTATAGATAATGGTACGGAACCCTTCGTGCGCGAGTTCGACTCGCACTTGGCCGGTTTTTTATAGATAAAAGTACGGAACCCTTCGTGCGCGAGTCAGACTCGCACTTGGCCGGTTTTTTTTTTTGGGTGGGAAATGATCAAATCACTTTTATTTATTTATTTATATAATCACTTACAACTATTATTACAGGTATAACCCAATGCAATAGTGAAGCATACTTAATAATAACAACTTATTTTCTAAAACTTATTACATACAATGTTATCCTTGTGAATTCACTCCGTGTACAAGCAAAAATATCAATTTCCTCTGCTACAAGGTTAAGAGTGCGAAGCGCACGCGTCAGGGGAGCCTCATTTAACAGATTTTCTCTTCTCCCGCTCTGGGCGGAGCGTAAGGGCGTGTCAGACTTTTACTGATTAAATCTCACCCGTGTTCTTTCAGTGGCCTGTGTGCCAGGGCCACTATATCCCTTTCAGACAAATTCGCAATCCTGGCAGGCATTGACTCTAATGGAGTCCGTCAATTTGTGCTGACATCTTTTTGAGGCGCGCGTGGAACACAACGCACCGTCGACCCGGGCCTGGTCCTTATCGGACGGCGAGCTACCCATCGCTCACCGTCCGCAAGCCCACGCCTACGGTGGCCGGGAATCGGCCTGCGACTCCCGACGCCCAGGACGTCTCTTGCGGCGGCTAGCTTATGGTCCTGCAGGGTTCGATTCTCAGGCCGGGAAAAGTGTTATTACGTTTTTTCATCAAGAGTTTCTCAGTAGCAGCCCGGAGTCTGGATTTGTACCTGATTTCCGTGATGTTATGCCCATTTATGTTAGCCTGCTGTAACAGAAGAGGGGCGAAATTATAAGTTGGAACCTTTTGTCTGGTTATTTTATTGTGTTACAAAGTACCTACTCAGTTATAAAGTAAAGTTTAAATAGCTGCTCATGCGCCCTTTGGCACCAAAAATCATTTCTAAAATAATAGACAGGTTTTTCATACTTTTCTGGGTCAAAGGGATCAAAATGATTAATTTGTGAATGGCCTATTTATATTTTTATGCGATTCTTGAAAAAAGGACTACCTTACTTTGTGAAACATAACATAACATCACGCCATGTTTCCCCGAAAGATTGGGCAGAGGTGTAGGTACCTAGAGTACACCCACATTTCGCCAGTTGTGTTTAAGTCCCATGTAATAGGGGGCGAGCCTATTGCCATTAACCGGGCACAAATCCAGACTCCGGGCTGGTACTCAGAAATTCCAGATGGAAAAACCCAATAACATTTTGCCCGACCTGAGAATCGAATCCAGGCCCTCATTCTCAGCAGTAGCGCTAGCGACCACTAGAACAACGAGCTACTTACCTAGTTAGAGGAATACTTAATGGAACTTCTGTTTTTTTAATAATTTTGTGACGTCCTGAGTATCTTTTGATATGTTTTACCTTTTTTGAATAGTGATGTGTTAACGCTTACAAGTACGTGGGTACATTATGTACGTCAACATTTTAGGGTTAAAAGCTTTTTATCTGTATACTAAGTTTTGGGATGGGTAGAATTCTAAGTGATGTTTGGACCTTGACTGTGAATGGGGTAAGGACCTCAAACAAGAAATATGATGTTTTCTTAGGCGATAAAAGTGACTCAGAAGTTTCAACACGCCGCGCTTGTAAACCCCGAGGTGTTAGGCAGAGGTGTATCTATAGTACAACCACATTTCGCCAGTTATGTTTACGTCCCATGTAATAGGGGTTGAGCCTATTGCCATCAACCAAATCCAACCTCCGGGCTGCTACTGGGAAAGCCCTGATGGAAAACCCAATAGCCCAAACCCAGGACCTGCTCAGCAGTAGCACTTGTGACTAGACTAACGAGGCAGTCAACAATGACATGTGTTTAACTAATACATAATATCTACCTACATCGAAATATCTAGTTAAATAAAATCTAGAACAAAGACCCAGTAATTATTATGAAAACCTCCTCGATTACACCAAAAATAGATAACTCACATAGAGCGCGAATTTGAGAATCAACTAAGATTTTGTCCGTTTTCATTGTAAATTTAAATGTTTATAATTATACATAATACACAGGTAAAACTCTATTGACGATCTAGACATATTTTTAATTTCTATTTGATGCCTTAATATAGTACAGAAACAATACAACGTAGTAGCAAACAATATTATGATTCACAAGAATTGACGCAAGAACACACACGTGATATGCAACTGAATGATCTCTTCAGGGGTATCAGTGTATAAGGACAATGATTGCAGTGACCTGACGCGTTCTGTCAGTGTGTGGCATCCGAAACGGACATGGTTGTGCTCATTCGTAATCAAACGTGAACAAATAATCATTTGCGTTGGAATAAAACAAAGAACGAAACGAATTATAACTGTCAATAGCCCAGGAGTTTGTCAGATTTAACAGGATGAATAAGAATCTTCGATGACTTAAAAGCTTCTAAAATCTATATGTTTCTCTAGTGTCGTAGGTATCTTGTTAAATTTATATCAAAAGACAAAAGGGATTCAAATGACTTGCTTCATATCCCAAGTAGTCGTACTCAGCAGTTCCTCTACATTTATTATGCGCATGGACAAAGTGTTTCTGTATTAATAAACCGCTGTTCCATCTCCTGTTTCAGTTGTCTCAACAATGCACCAGCCTGCCTCTCGAGGAGACCGTGGTGTCGGTGTACACTACGCATCCTACCACCATGGGCACTAACCCACCCATAGACGTCTACCACCAAATCGCCAACAACATTGCTGAGAGGATCACATCGCCTATTTACAAGTAATTCATTTTCTGCTTGATTACTGACTTAAAAAGCGACTAACAAAAGGTATTTATAAAGCAGATGTGAGTAGAAACGCAGGGAGAGAACGCCCTAGGAGGACTTATAGTGACCAAATTGGTGATGTTCTTCAGAATGGTCAGGAGCGTAGTACTCGCAACCGGCGTGCGTGTATAGTTTGTGCCTACTTCCATAGGAATAAGGCGTGAGTTTATGTATGTATGTTTACTGCCATGTTTATGCTGTCTTTTTTCGTCGCTGGTATTATATTATCTTTGTTTCTCGTATAAATTTACCAACCAATTGAATCTGTTCATCATCACATTCTACCTAATGAAAGTTTTGAAGATGCCTCAAAGATACAAACATTAATGTCTCCTACACTTACCTTTTGTAGACTAAGATCATCTAACAGAACAGCCCATTCCTGACCAAGAAACCGTTGCTAGACCCATTCTAAGCTCATTCTAATAAATTTTCACCATTTCCAGATTTCTCGGCATAAACGGAACAAATTCAGAAGAGACTACTAAACCAGTGAAAAAAATCGAGCTACAAGACGACCAAGACTTAGCGAATAAACCCAACATGAAACCAGTTGACAACGACATATCCAAAGACCGAGACGTTGAGGAATTATCAGTTGAAAGTTTAAGTAAAAAAACTGAAAAGAAACCGGAAAAAATAACTCTATATTCAAAGTATTTACCAACGTTAGTTAAAGGCAGTCAATTTTCTGGCAAGCAGATTGAAGCTAAGAACGATTCATGGAATGAACTAGACGACCCGTTCACTTGGGATGACGAAGAAGTTGCCAAGCCTAAGGAAGGACCTTTCATTTACTTCTTGGAACTGCTCGGAAGCACCATTCAGTTGATATGGGGCGGTTTGATGGCATTGTTTAGACCGAATTCCAGTTCAGGATCAGACAAAGAAACGCTGTAATAGGTTTGCTTATAAAATGTGATAGTTTTGGGATAGGCCACAGAGCGTTGAAAAAAGATAGAGATGCTTTTTAGTGATGATATTTAAACAACAGCTAGGTATAGTTTGTTTTGATTTTCAGTAAACTGTGCTTACTAAGTATGTTATGTGATGTGTAAATGGAGTCGGTAACGATAGTGATTTAAATCGAACTTAACACAAATTAATGGCCTGGGCATCTCTTTCTTTAAACGCTCAGTTTTACTTAGAATTTAACTAATCCATACAGTTACCCAAATTTAAGCCAGGGTTTATTGAGGTCGAACTACTTTTTAACGTAAGCACACTAGAACTGCCTTCCAAAGTTCCAAAATTCTGAATGTCTTAAGCAGTCGGTCAACTGTTTGTAGTACTTATGTAGCCCACACTGCGTTTACATCTATATTATACCTATATTATTATTATATATATTATTATTATTTATATATTATATCTATATTATTATGGATGTCTAGTAAAAAAACTTTTCAAAAAATGGTATCAATCGACGTTGTTTCAGACATATTTTTGACTAGTTTTTAAATTTTTTCTTAGTGACAATTAGAATTAAACCATGTTTATGCTGTGGTTTGAAAGCGGGGTTTGAGCTAGTTACACTGTGGTGCTGTGAAGAGTATGGTAAATTCTGGACCATCAAATTGATCTTGATATTCCAGAATTGAGTTTTGTAAACATAAAATTTCGGAGGTGTGTCAGATATAGACTTTTTTATTTGTGAGGGTAATATCATACTAGGTAGGATTTTAAAATTAATATTAAATGTTTTTACCGAAATCCATTCATGGCTCTTAGTGCAACAATTTTTTTTTTGATTTATTTAATCTTTTTGTACCTGTATTTATTTATAATTTAAATATTTTGTAAATACATATAAAATTGTGATAACATTTGAACATTTTCATGAAATGTAATATAAACATAATATTGTACAAAAAAATGTAAAAAAGTGGGTGCCATGATGTGGAAAATAGTCAGAAAAATATATTAATATTGCTTTAATATTTAACTTAGACACAGCAACGAAATTTCGTTGAGTATATTGGACACCAGGGGTCTATTCCCAACATAAATCCAAAGTATCGGCCGAATGTTCGGTCGTTTCTTTATTACAGCTAACTATCGCTGACGACGGTGAAAAAAAAAGGCAGTCGAAGAGATAAGCCAAAGTAACAACTGTGACTTGCAGTCGGGTAAGGACTCAAAGTCAAAAAAGGAAACTATGGAAGTTATAAATACTTCGGTTTAGCGCTTCGGAGTAGACCCCCTGTACATTGGACTCATGCGAAACAGGAGCGGTTCGCTGGTATTATTATATTATGTACCTAAATATTGTAAATTAAAGTGATTTACCGAATTTGTATTAGTTTTTAATACTGTTCCTATATCTATACCTCTTCAGGATAAACAAATCCTGATCTCTCCGCTATATATAGCTTATATACCAGGAATAAAGTCTTGCTGTACATCGCACTCACTTTACAGAGTAGGCAACTCATAAAAGCGTATACATTACCCATGAGGAAATGTATACGCTTTTACAACAAACTTCCTACTGATACTCGAAACTTACCCATTAAACGATTTAAAAGCTGTAATCAAAACCAAACTTTGTAAAAAGACGAATCTAACGACATATCATTCATCAAAATCGGGTCAACCATAGGGACGTACATACGTACCTACAGGTCAAACACAAAACTCTCCTTTTTAGGCTTTGGCGAAGTCGGGTAAAAAGGGTACTATACAATTTATGATTATTTATAGATATATGTATATATAAGACAAACAAGCTTGGGAATGAGATGCTCGCTCTGCTTTTAATAAAACCATAAAATTTGTCATTTTAATTATTATGCAAAATCATCAATAAATACCTACCTTTTGACATTTATGAATATTGTAGAAGTGACATGAATATTTAATTATTGTGAATGTGAGGGCTATGTGTGATTTAGTTTCTATTTTATAACGTTTTTATTAGCTTCATACGTAGTATGTTAGTATGTATATAACGGAAACTTTGAACTTGATTTTCGACCACTTCAAAACGTCGGATTAATTTATAATTTTGCACACTTATCAAGGACCGATGATAATACATTAATTTAATAAGTTATATATATTATAGTTTAGTTATATAAGTTATATATATATATTATAGTTTTTTTTGAATACTGAAAAAAACGCTGTACTAGAAAAGCAAACTACAAAAGTAGAAAATAAATAATAGTTTAAAAAACTAAAACCACGCTTTAATAGAAAATGAAACTAAAGACAGCCGACTTCCAAAAAAAACACTACATTGTGAAAAATAATATTTTTTTAATAATAGTTTTTTTATTTTTCACTTTTTATTGGGTCAGTTTGTAATTTATCTAAGTACAATAGCCTAATGCAACTGCTCATCACCTTTTATAAAATATTGCTTTTCCCGATGCAGGGGCGTTAATAGTTCAGGAGTTCTCCTGGAAATAACTAGGAAAACTGGAAATGATGGTGACTTCGCCATATGCATTGTGACGAGCATAAATTGCTTGGCAACCATAATAAAGTGTCTAATCGAATCGCATCAGTGAAATACTTATTATTAAGTAGTTCCGGTGGCCATCTGTGGTCTTCCACTTCACTAAATGGTTATTCAGCAGTTTATAAAGCAAAGTCATGAGTTACTATAAAAAATACTGAAATCGATATATATAGGTGTGCCTAAAAAAATTGAGGATTGCCCTAGATTTCAATGGGATACCCCTCATCAGATTCTGACTTGGTGACAATGGGACCACTTCGGCAGTATACCCTTTCAAATAATAAAAGAAATTTGAAAAGCGGTCCACAACAATTGACGGAGTAATCGCGAAACAAACATACAAAAAAAAAACATACTGCCGAATTGAGAACCTCCTCATTTTTGAAGTCGGTCAAAAAGTAGAAATTAATTTTAAATAAGTTTGAAATAGTAATAGTGATTAATAAGAAATTTATTTTATCATAAAAAAGTAGGTACGTCTAGTCGTACTGGCCCTGCAGTCTCGACATAGATAGCTATCGCTTTACGACCGAATTCGCTCGCAAAGTCCTAGACAGTCAAAATTGCTGGATATGCACGAAAAAATCACAATCTCGTCAGGCAATGTTGGCGGTCTAAATATCCCAATAGGACTTTGCGAGCGAATTTTCGGTTGTAAAGCGATCGCTATCCATGTCGAGAGTGCAGGGCCTGGTGTGACAAAAAAATTGGAAGAACCGTGGCATCCGACGGAAAACAAAATAAGATGGATCCGTGCACTAGTTTTTTAAATCTTACGTGGTGCATTGAAAGCCGCGAAAGCAGTATGATTGATGCTTTCGAGATGTGGTGTTGTTGGATGCTACTTCGTATACCATGGACTGCCATGAGAACTTGAACTAGAATTTATCTATTCTGGAAGAATCAAACTTCCAGCGGCTATCTACAATATACCAAGCCTGTCCTCAGCTTTTTCGGACATATTATGCCTTCACCTAAGCATTGTCTGGAAAGGCATAAGATCCTGGGCCGGGTGGCAGGAAAACGCTCTCAAGGCAGAGCACCGGCAAGATGATCTGATGCGATTGAGAAGGCTGTTGGAGGCAGCATGTATCGAGCGGTCCAACTGGCAGAATAACTTGGAGACGCGTCGTATGTGCTCGCGATCCTCGGCATTGAAGGAACGACGAATGAGAAGAAGGTAGCTATATCGTACGAAGGTAAGGTATACTTTATGAGTCAAATCGAAAATCAGCTATGACGCAAATCAGTTATTATGATTGGCCTGGTGTTGGGGTGTTAGGGCGGATTCCGATCGAAATCAACACAACTGTATTACCTATGCACCTGGCTGTTCTCGGTCCACCATTAACCACTACACGAGTCTGAATCACGCCCGGAATACATTGAGCTCATGAATATTCACAGAGCACAAATATGTACCTTCAGTATCCAACAAATGTATGTCCACAGCCTACAGACCACAAAATTGTGCGATGCTATAGTGTTCTTCATAGGCGGTAGTTACGGACACATTTCGCCAAGAAAATACAAAGATAAAAATATATACTTACTCGTTTTTTAATCATCCTGCCTAATTTGTTTTTAGCACTTCAAACAGAAAAATAAATATACAAGAGCGCCATCTATTGGTTTATTGCTTATTATTGACCGCATCACTTCGTTTTTTACTTGGTATTTCGCTGTATCACCGCTCTTTAAGAATGGCGCTAGGATATCGGATAACTAGTGGGCGTGGCTAAAAATACCGAAACATCGAAGCTCAATAGCCTGGGGGTCTACTCCGAAGCGTTAATTCGAAGTATCGGCCGAATGTTCGGCCGTTTTATAACTTCCATAGTTTCCTTTTTGACTTTGAATCCTTACCCGACTTAAAGTCACATTTTTGACTATGGCTTATCTCTTTGACTGTCGTTTTTTTTTTTTACTTTCGCCGTAGTCAGCCATAATTAGCCGTAGTCAAGCAACGGCCGAACATTCGGCCGATACTTCGGATTTATGTTCGGAGTACACGCCCTGTTGTCAGCGTCTATCGTTGAAACTACGACTCGTCAGTGGTTGCTATGATATTATTTGTAGGTACAACTGTGGGGTATGGATAGAATACGAAATTAGTATTCAACCTAGTATTCCTGATTCTTCAGCAACAACAGATTATATCTTTCGATCATGAAGATCAAAACAAAAGTATTGTAGTGTGTGGGGGTGTGTTTAAAATTTAATACTTTTACATAATAGCGACGAAACAGTTCAAATACATGAGACACAAGAAGGTACAGACAGAACCCAGACGTCTAGGTCAGACAGTTTTATTTGGCTTTACTATTTGAAACTACTTGTATTGTCAATGTACTGGCAAGCGATGTAAGAGATACTTTACTACTCGAGAACCTAGCACGAATAGGTGTTAGGTAAGTCAGTAGTAGACAGAAGAATAGACAGACAGAAAAAAAAAAGATAGTGATTACCGTGGTCATGTCGTCATCGACTATAAAAATTTTAACAGGGTTATATTATTAGCCTTGACAAATCGTTTGGAAGAGCTGCTTAGTATAACAAGATTATAATGATGCCTCTTTTGAATATTTAAAATTAAATGTCTATTTTGCTGATTTCACCCTCTTACTAGGATATTCGATCGAAACCAAAATGAATTCGTCCTAAATGTATTTTTCAATTTATATTGTTTTCTATTTTTGCTGTTCTTACTAACATAGTGTATAAGTCAGTGTTACTAACAAAGTGGACTAAATGTCTGAAAATAAAGAATTTGATTTGATTTGAATAAGAATAATTCATCAGAACTACTAGGTGGACGATGCGTCAAATTTTAGTGCTCGCGACAGTGAGGATTTCCCAATTTCTTAGCATTGATGTTTTGGGAGATTTTATTATGATGTGTCAAGGCTGATTGTCCCCAATACACGAATAGTGATAGGGGTGGCTAGATAGAAGTGGTATCTACTCTTCTTCAAACTTCACCTCCAAGCAGAATCAGTTCCCGCACGATCCAGCGCCGCGCCATTATCTTATACATACATACACTCACCCCTTCTACCCATGGGGGTAGGCAGAAATTATAGAACGCCACCTGCTACGTTCCTTGCGTACTCCTTTGGTTCGCCTACGTTCATATATCTGGTAATACAATGCACGCTGGTGGCGAGTACTACGCACCTGACCTTTCTCAAGAACATCAGCAATTGGGTCACTTTATATGTCTTCCTAGGGCATCCCCTCCCGGCGTTTCCACTCACCTCTGCCTTGTAAATACTTTTTGATAGTCATCTTTCATTCATCCTCTCAACATGACCAAACCATATCTAAGCTTAATATAATGTTTTCAATTATCTTCTAATTCTTTCTTGAATCATTTATCTTATACAACATGTCCCGGAATTAACGCACAACCTCTTAAGGAGTCATTGTACTCATCATTATGAACAACTTTTACTATGGAACCAAACCTGAAATTGCGAAAATAAAATCTGCTGTTCCCTACGTTTATGTATTCACTAGCTGCACCCCGCGATTTCACCCGCGTAAGTCTCGATCCCGTAAGAATATCGGGATAAAAAGTAGCCAATATATATATATCCAGGATGTCAGCTACCTCCATACAAAATGTTATCAAAATTAGTCCAGCCCTTTGAGCGTGAAGAAGTAACAGACGCACACACACACACACACAAACTTTCGCCTTTATAATATTAGTGTGATCTTAACTCGTCAAAATGTAGGGAACAGTTGAATTTTTTTTCGCGATTTGGTTTGGTCCCGTAGTAAAAGTTGTTCATAATGATGAGTACAATGATCCCTTAAGAGGTTGTGCGTTAATTCTGGGACATGTTGTATATACAAATTACGTATTTACTGCAGTCAAGACAAATACCCTTTTGTAGCTTATTTGAAGTTATTTTAATTCCTTGATCCTATTAAAGAGTTGAACCTTTAGAACTTCAAATCTTATAATTAAATGCAGCATTTGATAATAAGATACCTACGACTTACTGTTTTGCAAGTAATAAGCTCTGTAATTATGATTAATTATGACTTGGCTGATTTATTTGTAAAGATAAGCGAGTAGAGCCAGCAACTTAAGAGCGGTTGGCGAGCAACAACCAGCGAGTGCGCGATAGCGATGAGCGATTACTTGCTGGTATGCGTACGTACCAAGCGTGAGTCTCTCGCTGAGTGTTTTGCCCGCCAAGCGAGCGTTGCTGAGCGAAGCTCGCTCTCTTTGATAGCTCTTTTTGCTGCGACAAACGAGTACTCGCTGGCAGAGCGATTAACTATTAGTCTGTTTCTTTTTTACTTACACGGGAATTAAAATCTTTTGTAGGTACGTTTCTTGAGCGAGAAAATTGTTGATGGCTCGTCGCTTACTCGTCTGCGGTGGGACTAGTGCCTTCGCTTTTGGAGTGAAGGTCGTGAAGATGACACGTTGTTTACTTGAGTGATGGAGCAGACTTTAAGTTGAAGATATTTTCTTTGAAATACCTTTAATCTAACGATACAGAGGCCCTAGCAACAACGCGTGAAGTTAACGCAACGTAACAGTTGCATTTGCATTGCAAAACACAATTAGTATTGTTTTGATAGTTTTTTTTTTTGTATAATAACAAGTTTTAGATGCTATTTTTGTGTTTTTTGTGCGTGTCCCAAATAAAATATATTTTTTTATTCTTTCTTTCTAGTATCTCCTTTTCTTTCTTTCCAGTATATCTTTTTCTTTCTTCTTTCTTTCTAGTATCTCAAAATCAATCTGCCTAACCAACAACTTTTTCGGGTCATCTTCCAATTTAACCGGATGCAGTTGAATACCAGTATTTTACATGGTCGACTGCCTATCTGACCATCACAAACCAGTTACTGGGTAACACGATAACAAGGGGGTCTCTCTCAAGGGCTCCGAAGCGCTAAACAAAAGTATCGGCCGAATGTTCCTTTTTTGACTTTGAGTCCTTACCCGACTTCAAGTCACAGTTTTGACTTTGGCTTATCTCTTCGACTGTCTTTTTTTTTTTCGCCGTAGTCAGCGATAGTTAGCCGTAGTAAAGAAACGACTGAACATTCGGCTGATACTTCAGATTTATGCTCGGAGTAGACTCCCAGTAACAACTGTCAAAGGTCTACGAATAACAGCCGGGACCAACGGCATAACGTGCTTTCTGAGGCACGGAGGGGACTCGATATGTAATGGATGATTACCCATCCACGGCCCGATCGCGGCCAGCGTAGCTGAACCTTCGATTGACCCGTGCGGGTGAGTGACCCGTGTCGCTGGTTGACCCATGCGGCTTATTGACCCGTGCGGCTAATTGACCCGTGCGGCTGATATTATTAAGTTATGTTATTAATTAGTATCACTCATAAATATGAATAGTTTTATTAGTTTAAAACTAAGTAAGTTATTAACGAATATATCTCTAATTATAAAATCGTTAGAATTTTGGTAAAGGCTCGTGCAGACTTGCGCGATATCGCGGGCGTGACAAGGGTCACACTGCCTGTCGCGCCCGCGATATCGCACCAGCCCAAAACGAGCCTTTTTTTTTTTTTTTTGGGTGGGATATCATCAAATAACTTTAAACGCTCTGGGCGGAGCGGGAGGGCGTGTCAGACTTTTACTGACTAAAACCCACCCGTGTTCCTTCCTTTGCCTGTGTGCCAGGGCCACGATATCCCTTTCGGACAAACTCGCAACCCCGGCAGGCATTGGTCCTAACGGACCCCGTCAGTTTGTGCTGACATCTCTTTGAGGCGCGCGTGGGACACAACGCGCCGTCGACCCGGGCCTGGTCCTTATCGGACGGCGAGCTACCCATCGCTCACCGTCCGCAGGCCCGCGCCTACGGTGGCCGGAAATCGGCTTGCGACTCCCGACGCCCGGGGCGTCTCCTGCGGCGACTAGGGGCATGAGGGCGCGAACCTTGTCTCACCCTCACGCGTTCCGCCTCCTCCTTCGCTAGCATAACTGCTTCGCAGAAGAAGGTGACGGCCTCCCATGCACTCTCGCTCCGAACCATGGCCTGAACCAGGCCCGGACGCGAGAGATCGCCGCCGCCGATCGCCTCCGTGAGGACACGGCGGTGCTCCGCCCAAGCTGGGCAGACCTCCACCGTATGCTCCACCGTGTGCTCCGGGCGATCCACACAGGGGTGACACCCGGGCGTTTCCTCCCGCTTAATCCTAAACAGGAACCTCCCGAAACATCCATGTCCGGTGAGGACCTGCGTCAGGCGGAAGGTGAGGACGCCGTGGCGCCTCTCCAGCCACTCCTCAAACAGGACTTATCGCCACAATTGTGGCGTGCCCAGCGCTGGGTTGCGACAATCGCACTCTCCATGTCGCCGATTTCTTGCAGCAGCGGAGTTATGGCCCGGAGTTTCGCCTCTTCGCGCCACACCCAAATGTGCGCGAGGACTTTCGCCTCCAGATCCCATGGCGGCAGTCCGGCAAGGAGGCTCGCCGCCTCACGGGAGACCGTGCGGTATCCCCGTACCATCCTGATGGCCATGACCCTTTGGGTCGCGTTCAACCGCTGCGCTGGTCGCAGCCTCAGAGAACGCGCCCACACCGGTGCCCCGTAAAGGGCCATGGACCGCACGATCCCCGCGTAGAGCCTCCAGCAGGAGGCGTTTGGACCCCCTAAATTGGGCAGGAGCCGCTTCAAAGCAGCCCCGGCCCGCTCCAGTCTGGGAGCCAAACGTCGAAAATGCTCCACGAAGTTCCACCGGCTGTCGAGGACGAGTCCCAGGTACTTCATCGTCGACTCGACGCCGATGTGAACCCCTCCCGCCGTTATCTGGGAACCCGACAGTGGCGCGTTCCGAGGACCATAAAAACACATGGCCTCGGACTTGTGCAATGCCACCTCGAGTCCCAATTGCCGGATCCTATCGACGATTGTCGCAACCCCACGTGCCGCCAGTTCGGCCGCCGCCTGATGCGAACTCCCTTGTGCCAGGACTAGCGTGTCGTCAGCGTAGCAGACTACGCTGACGCCACTAGGGAGGTCGGCGCGCAGCACCCAGTCGTACCCGATGTCCCACAGATGCGGCCCCAGGACCGATCCCTGGGGGACACCGCACGACATCTCTCGCCGGTTCCACTCTCCTTGGTGACCGGGGTAGATGACGGCCCTGTCCGTCAAATAGGCCTCGACCACGCGACAGAGGTAGGTCGGCATCCGGTGATACCGAAGTGCCTCCCCAATGCAACTCCAGGGCAGGGTATTAAAGGCATTGGCGATGTCAAGAGACACCGCCAAGACAACCCCACCCCGGGCAACAGCATCCCCCGTCGTGAGAGCTCGAACGCGCATGATGGCATCCACCGTAGAGCGCCCCTTGCGGAAACCAAACTGGCTCTCCGCCAAATCCGGCCCCACCCGCAAAAGCCGCCCGACAAGGCGGTCTGCAATTACTCTTTCAAAGAGCTTGCCCACCTCGTCGAGCAGCAGGAACTGGCCCCTCTCCAAGCATGCGCTTAGGAGCCCCCTTAGTCGAGGCCCGAGAGCCTCTAAAGCCAGAACCCAGGCTTTTCCAGGCAAGCCATCGGGTCCTGGGGCGGTATTCTTGGCATTCAGCCTACGTACCGCCACTCTCATATCTACCTCGGTCACCTCTGGAGCATCGTCGTCGTCGGTGTGGTCCGCATCTGGCACTGCAGGAGGCGGAGCCATGGGCGGGGGAGTATGTTCCCCTCGCGAAGGGAACAGAGCGCTCACCACGTCCTCCACGAGCTGGGGCCGGAGACTCTGCGTCAGCGGGGGAGGCCATGGGCGGAGTTTATCTCGCACCTATTTGTAGGGGCGTCCCCACGGGTCTCTGTTGAGAGTCTCCAGCGTCTCCTCGCGGGCCAGTCCTCTGGCTCGCTGGATCTCCGCTCGGAGGGCAGTCTTCGCCGCTCTGTACCCCTCGTATAGCTCCGCCTGAAAACGAAAACGAGCCTTAACACTTACTTCGCGCGTTTGTGCTTGTGCCACTGAACATTGATAATATCTAGTCAGCACTTATGGCAACAGAATATTGTCGTTCACTATAACTGAGTTTTAATCGTTTTTATATAGTTCAAAATGGCGACTGACGAACAGGGGCCCAAGTCTGCTATTTTTATAAGGCATGTATTTAACGCGGCGGCAAATTAATCTGAATTTGGGATTAAAAAATAATTAAAGCGGGTAGCAAAAATAATAGGTTGGCAGCTAAAAATAATAGGTTGGCAGCTACAGCGAAGTATTATTTTAAGTAGAAAGTAGCAGCTCAATAATCAGTTTTTTGCTTTATTTTAATTTAAACTGGCATCGAATTTTTGTTTTGGTAACTGAATTTACCAACAATAGAGGGGATCTGGCGCTCGGCGGCCGCTACCGCGGCACGCTCGTTTCGCTCGCTCGCCTTCGCTTGTTAATGGTTACTGTTCTAACCTAACCTAACCCAAATGATTCAATAACAGTAGATGACTTTGTAGCGATTATATAGTTAGTCGCCCTTTAAGTTATTAGTCGCCAAGTTATTATTTTAGTAGCAAATAGTTAGTCGCCCTTTAAGTTATTAGTCGCCTGGAAAATTATTATCCTTTTTATAAATTCAGTCATTCCAACACGATCCCATTGTCATGCCATTGTCATTTTGCTAAAAGTTCGTAATCTGGTAAATTCATAATGGTCGATCATTGGTCGGTCAATGTTCTCGTAATAATAGGTTGGGGAAAAAGTTTCTTCGCATTTTTTAAGAAAATTCAAAACATTTTTTAATATAGTTTATTTACATTTAACTAAAGTATGTAGGTACCATTTTGTTCGATAACTTTTTGCCATCTTGTAGTTAGGGACATGATCCCATTGCTATAGAAATTTTGGGACTTCTGATCAAAATACCGCGACAAGTGGTTTTGGCAGTCCTCTCGTGATGTTGACCTGACACTGCCTAAAGAATTCTGAAGAGACCGAAACAGGTGGAAATCTGAAGGTGCAAGGTCAGGACTATACGGCGGATGCATTAACACCTCCCAGCCAAACTCTCTTAATTTTTGCTGAGTGGCTAAAAATGTGTGATCTAGCGTGATCATGATGAAAAACCACACCCCTTCTGTTAATTAATTCCGGCCGCTTTCTCTCAACTTCTTGCTTTAATCTCATCAGTTGCTCGTAGTAGAGCTCAGAATCGATGGTCCTGCCTGGTGGTAACTATACTCACACACTGACTTATTTTTTTATTTTTTTAGAAAAACATACTTTTATGATGTTTGTAAATAGGTGAACACCATGTATCTATCTAATAATTAAGTTATTTTACATTGCTTAGCTTTTAATTCGTTTTACCTATTATAGTATAGTAATTTTATTCTAGGTGCTTCGTCTTCACATATAATCATATAATTAATGTAATCAAACAAAACATTGTAAAACATTTTTAAAAGAGTACCGGTGGAGTTTCTTGACCATTCTTCTCCATACGAAACTACCTTTTGGAAGAGGCAACTAGAATCAATTCTATTTTTTTTGTAAATTTTGACGTTCAAAAGTGCCTCTTATGACTTATGTGCCTATTTGAAATAAATGGTTTGACTTTGACTTTGACTAACAGCTCATAATGAATAATGCCCTTCCAATCCCACCACACACACAGCATCACCTTGTTGCGAGTTAACCCGGGTTTCGCCAGTCTGTGAAGCCTGACCGGCCTTTGACCACGACCTTTTTCGCACGTTCTTGTATTACGTGATCCACTTTTCATCACCAGTTATCAGCTTCTTTAAAAATGGTTCGGTTTCATTACGTCGTAATAAAGAATCACAAATGAGTACACGGTTCATTAGGTTTCTTTCAGTGAGCTCGTGAGGTACCCAAATATCGAGCTTTTTTGTGTACTCAGTTTTTTTAAATGTGCCAAAACTGTTTTGTGGTCAATTCCCAGTTCTTCAGCTACGTCGTAACTACACATATCTTCTCCACTTTTTCAAAATGCCATCCATTTTATCCGTAATAGGGCGACCAGAGCGACGTGCATCTTTCACATCAAAATTTCCGGATTGAAAACGCTTAAACCAAATTTGTGCTACTCTCACAGACACTGCACTAAGTCCATAAACATCGCAAATTTTTTTCGCGGCTTGCGTTGCATGTTTACCTTTTTGTAGTAAAATTTTAAAATGTATCGAATTTCTTCATTAGATTCACTCATCTTGACAGTACGAAAAACAAATGAAAATCACACATTTTCCTAATTTGAATTTGGAATTATGTTCTTTAAAATTTAAACTTTCAATGATACCAAAACCAGCCAGATACAAATAGTATAGCCAAAGAGATTTTATTACAAGTTCATACATACAATAATGCGAAAAGACTTTTTTTGTGTTATTATAATGGCATTGTCGTATTGCCAGTATTATAAAACCCATTAGTAGAAATGTCATTCATTTGTCATTATGTACGAGATTACCAATATATGCAATTTCTTTCAATGTAGTGTCAGTGGCCGACCATTGGAAAGTCATAATGACGCCATTATAACAGTAGATTACCAAACTTGTCAGAATCAACAATTATGAAATCAATGATCGACGATTCTGACACTATTGTAATAGCAGACTTGAGGCCCAGAACTATCTACCGATCACTGCAAAATTTAGTGCTACCAATCGCGTCACGCGTCATGTTATAGTGACCGGGCAGTAGCTCACAAGTAAATAATGCTGCAAGGTATAAGAAGAGCAAATTTTGACCATGAAAGGGCACTGAAGGCTATGCAAATAACACACAACCACCCGGTCATCATTATACAATCATCAATTAACCTAAGCTTACGCATTTGGTCAACCCGTACCCATAGCTTAGTTACTGCGATCAACTGTGGGAAAAGGCCAGAAATTTAAAAAGAGGCTCATTTATTTAAAACGTTAGCATCATTAGAAGCTAAAAAGTTTTTATGGTTCATTAATTTCAAAAAGCGAACATCATTAGTAGATCAATAAATTTTTAGAGGATCTGTTACAAATCTAGAAACGCTATTGAATTTAAATTCTACGTATTCCCTTTTAAAAACCATAGTAAATCTAAAATCCCAATTCCCTGTCCTGGAATGACTCAGTCGCAGAAGAAATCCATTTATTTTAATCGTATAACCATTTTCGATTGACTGGTTGTCGGTAATTGGATTTAGGAATCAAGGCCTAAGGCCGACGTGATGGAAAACTGGATTAATTTGAACCTATTTTTTTTCTAATTGAATCGGAATTATTATTATTTTTTGTTTTTCGGGTTCCGTACCTAAAAAGGAAAAAACGGAACCCTTATAGGATCACTTCGTTGTCCGTCTGTCTGTCTGTCTGTCAGTCTGTCAAGACCCTTTTTCTCAGGAACGTGTGGATGTATCAAGTTGAAATTAATATCAATTACGTAAATCTATGGTCCCTTGAAACTCTAAAAAAATCAAGCTTCCAAGTCAACGCAATAAAAAAATACGGCGATATAAGCGACATTATTGCGACATATTTCGATACTCGCAAATAAATCAAAACCTATAGGGTACTTCCCGTTGACCTAGAATCATGAAATTTGGAAACAAGCAAGGTTTTACAGCACAAGTAAAGGAAAAGGTCCGAAAATTGTAAATTTGTAGTTTTATCACCTAAAAAAAAATTGCGAATATCTCGCACATAAATCAAAACTCTTTTTGACCTAGAATCCTGAAATTTGGCAACAAGCAAGGTCTTACAGCACAAGTAAAGGAAAAAGTCCGAAAATTGTAAATTTGTAGTTTTAAACATTAAAAAAAATTGCGAATATCTCGCACATAAATCAAAACCTATAGGGTACTTCCCCTTGACCTTCATGAAATTTGGGCAGAAGCAAGGTCTCACAGCACAAGTAAAGGAAAAAGTCCGAAAATTGTTAATTTGTAGTTTTATCACATAAAAAAACATTTTATACGATTACAAACTTAAATTTTCCGTTGGAAAATTGACCGTGGCGTATATCGATGTATGGGAGAACATGTTTTTCAACTACAATGTTAAGTTGGTTTTAGGGATAAATTCATCCTAACTACGGAACCCTTCATTATGCGTGGTCCGACACGCACTTGGCCGGTTTTTTATGATGATATTTCTTTTTTGACACTGTAACGACGATTTCAGCGTAATATGTATGATCCAAGAACGTCTGCCTCGTTGGTCCAGTGGCAATGTGTTATTGGATTTTGTCATGAGAAATTTCTCCGTAGCCCGGAGTCAGGTTTTGTGTCCGGTTGATGGCAATAAACTCGCCCCCTGTTACATAACTAGCGAAATTGGTGTACTATAGGTACACCTCTTCCTTCGGTGATTACTGGCATGAATTAAGTATGTGTATGTCTACAAGGTTTAATTGAAATAATACAACACCTGAAAAGAGATCACTGTACTTGAGTACAGTGGTCATTATGATGATATAATGACCATCTTTTACTATGGGACAAGCCCTGAAATAGCGAAAAAAAGCAGCTTTTCCACATTTTTTTTCGAGTTGCGTGAACATTTAGATAGAACTACTGATTTTGTCCGTCCATCTTACAACTATGTGTTTGTACCGAAGCTCATTGATGGTCATTGCCTATTAATTAGTAGCTTTAACGACATCCACTGTGTAGTGTATCTGCTGCAGCCGAATTGTACAATACAGCGTATTAGAAAACGTCTAGCCGAAATACGTAAATGCACTTTTTTCTATTTTGGCTGATTGGCGTTCAGCCAATATGTCGTAATGATACGTTTGCCAAAACGGTGGTAAACCTTTAGCTCTATCGCCGTTAGTGGCACCCCTACAAAATGGGTTTGTTTAGGTTCGAACTGTGACCAACCACGCGCGAGCTGAGCGAGCGGAGCGAGCGCTACCAAAGCAGCAGCCGGCAGGCGCTACATTCAATTTGGTCGCAGAAAATGGTATTTGGAACTAAACACTACAAAGCGATGCGCCAAATTGTATTATTGCTGAACGTTTATCAGCCGCATTATAGGAAACGATGTGCTATCACAATGCGGCATACGTTTTGCGCTAGACGTTTTGTAATACGCCGTGTTATACAATTCGGCTGCGACATATCTATAAAATATATATGATAACACCGTCTCATGCGCATCAGTAGTGAGGTAGCTGTCATTAATGTCAACTGTCAGTCACCACGAATGGCGGGAAACGGTGGAAAGTGAAGTGGGGCCTGCACGAGAGGCGGTATGGATGAGCCGGTGTAGTGATATAATCAGCTTATATACGGGATCAACAGGATTCTGTAAAGACGATGGTACATACCTATAAAGTAAGCAGACATTAAGGGCCTGTGCACACCACGTTTTTTAAACGCGCGAAAACACGCGCGTTTTAGAAACGTGCGTCGACGACGGCGCGCTTTTATCGTACAGGCTGGGTCTGACTCGCGTGCGTATCGCGTCTGTATTGCTACAAACGCGCGTCAACGGCGCGTTTAATAAAATTGGTGTGCACAGACCCTAAATGCTTCAGGTAACCACGCGTAGCGGGAACAGCAATTGTAATGCTAAGGTTTTATAAAATAAATAATTTATTTTGATATTTTTTATTTGGTAGTAGTATGTCTTATTCGTGTTGCAGAGTGTAATTTGTAATATAAAATTATATTTGTAACCTATAAACAGTTTTATGGTTAAAACATTAAGCATTCATTAATTAACACAGACTGAGTATTTTAATGAAATACATTATTGTTAGCAGATACTTATTACTTTAAGTTTAGTATTGAAATAATGTTGTTCATTCAATTTATCAAAACATTCACTATCATGCTTCAGTAATCTGATATTTAAGGGCAATACACACTAAACTAAAATCTATTTGCAAATCATTTAGAACTTTTCACATTAAATAACTTTACTGTGTTGGACTCAGTTGGACTTAATATAAGTTAATTTCGAATGAATATGTAACATTTCTGCTGTCAAATGTGATTATTCCTAAAGTCTGATCGCGTAAACTTCTGCTAAGTAGATAGGTACTTAATACCTGTAAATAATTTAAGTTCTAAGCCCTGTGTTGCTTTTAATTAGTTTTAAGTCAGAGTAGGAAAACTAAAGCGCGGTTATATGAAGTGCAGTTACAAAGTAATGATGAACAAAAAAAAAAATGATAGGACAAATGAAACATTTTAATTCAAATTAGTTAATTTCAAGCCATTTTGATGCTACAAACGTCGGTGACTACGCTCCTTGAATAATATAAATTCAAATTAAAATAGCTAGCGAAACTCCGGAGTCGTGATGGGTATATCTAATAAATAAATAAAAACTTCGATGTTCTTTTTTCGGGGTCAACGACCGTAGGTAGTGCAGTTAGTTAGTTGAAATATTAGTTGAGAAGATCAGTTTTTTTTTACCCTGTTAAGATATCGGTACTACCTTTCAGGTCTGCGGAGTTTCGCTAGCTAATTTAATTTGACCCTATACACTAAGTGCTCTAAACTCTAAAAACAAAAGGGTAAATAAATGCACTTTAATTATCATATAGCGCTTTAGTTCTTAAGGTAAAAGAGTCGGGGTAGCCCGCGAAATTCAAATTTTCTTATGTTCTTGCAATTTGCAGGTCAGTATCAGGTTGTATGTTGATCTAAATATAATTCGCGGCCGTGTCAAATATTTATTTATAGAATTATAATCAGAAAGATCATCAATACAACTCTCTAAGTTCATATTACCCTATTGAATGACTATTTCATGAAATCATGACATTTGAATTCAATTCTGAGTTGAGGAGTTGTATTATTGATTCTAATGATTATAATTCTGTAAAGGCGTATTTGTCGCGAATCAAATTTTATTCAACATACAACGTGACACTGACCTGAAAATTTAATTTTCTCAGGCTGCTTTAGCGCATCCCCTTTAATACCTACTTACTAAAATCAGTACACACTAAACAATGTATAAAACTGTTTTCTCTTAAATATCACGAAGTACAAAAAATAAAGTTTAAAATTTAATATCTATGATAAATACTTTGTTTAAATATAAATGCGCCTTTATACCTGTGTCGAGGGTTTACCAGCTCAGCTCATTCCTCGCTTAAGATTTTGTTGTTTCGGCATAATGACACGGTGTGTCGTGGGGCTTATGTGATAAAGATATTAGTCGTATGTCTGTCTTTGTTAAATTGATGTGTCTATTTTAATTCATTTAATCCGTGCATGCATACAATTACAATAATTTCTGTTTATATTTTCCTTTTATTTAAAAAAATGTTTTTGGATTGAATTGTACCTTTCAGCTTTTAAAAAACATTTTCATTTCGTTGTTTCTAGAGGGCTTTAAAGTAAAATTGAAAATTTGAATTGAACGCAGCCTACCTAAACACACTCTGCCTAAACTTATCTTAGATATTTATCTTTGTTCTATGTTACACAATATAAATCCGGCAAAGTTTGATGAGACATAATTACACAGTTACATTCCCACCAAAATTCTTTACTTTAGGTGGGTATGTAACTGTGTAATTATGTCTTAGTTTCCCCTTTGGGAAACTACCTAATTGTTAAGCAAATGGACACCCTACTTCTATTACCCATGTTATATATAACCATTATATACAACTCTCAAAGAACGGCAGTTGCAATGTGATTAGAATAGATGGATAATTGAAGTTGCTACTCAATTTTCATAACATTTAATTTCCCTGATTGTACATAATTTATTAAAACAAATCTGTTTTTTTTTCATATTTGTACGTTTAGTTGAACTGTGATAAATAAACCCCCTTTAATTTCCTTACAAACAATCTTTTACACTATTTAACAAAGACAGCCCTTCCTTCTTCGTTACCACTTAAAAGCTATACATTAGAGGCTCCAAATATCTCAGCTCAGTTGACATTTTTGACTCGTCCTTAGAGAGCTCCTCCACCATCTCCCTGGCTCTGTTGTTCGCGTACTCATGCCCGCAGTCGTGGCGCTCCACCATCTTGGATAGCGCCAGCTTCAGTTGCGCGCGCGCTCCACCCCTCGACGAGTCCACCATGGCTTTCATTACGTCTGGGGAGAATCCCTGGAAGTTGTAGAAGAAAAATATATGAGTATACTTAATACATGTTTTTATTTTTTTGGTAAAGTAAAGTGCCATTATTATTCCCGGGCTAGCACCATTACGTTTTCGTGACAACAGAATGCAAAATTGTTTGCTAATTAAAAAAAATCGATGAAACGTTTCTGTTCACCTAGCTTCTGACGTTTCATAAGTGCCCATGTAGGTTTTTGTGAAATAAAATATTTTGATTTCGTTTGTTGGTTACAAAACCAACTTTACAAGTCAACCAAAAATAAGTTTTTACATCTCTCTTCTTCGGGGAAAACAGGCATGTTTATGTCTCTCTAATCCTGTAGATGCGGCAAAAGACAGCTAAATTCATAATTCTGAAGGCTCCTTAAACAAATGGGTAAACAAGGTGTGTATTTAAATCAAGGCTTCAGAAACTGTTTTGGCGGCAGAGCTCAAACAGGGGCGAAACAACAACAAGTTCTAGGTAATGTTTGTGTTTGTACTACACTATAACTTTAAGATTCCTATCTGCTTGATTGAAATAGATTTCATCTTGTTTGTGTATCCCTCTAATTGCAGTAACTTTGTCTTGCAACCAAAAGGAATATTGGTTGCTTACAAAATCAGTTATAATTATAACATGAGATAAATATGAATTAAAAAAATATTTTTATGCAAATGACAAAGTTGTCTTTAGCCAATCATATATCAAGAACACGTCTAAAAATTATAATTTGCAGAAATCTAAATAAATGGAAGGATAGGTCCCAGTCGCAGACCTAAGGCCTCTCTCCATCCACCTTCTACTGAAAATTAATTGTGTCTCAGGATTCAGACCACTTAATAAGTCATTTAGATACGAGTGATTTCAATCAAAGTTTATATCTCTGTTTGCCAAAATAAAAATAAGTCCCTAAAATACAGACGAAGATAACGTTATAAAAGTACCATAAAAAGGACCATATTTCCGAACAAGGTCTTTCACCCCAAGCGGCTTTATTAGTGCCATAACCAGGAAAAATCGTTCATAAATAATAATATGTTTGAGGACTCATTTTTATCTTGACAAGACTTTAGAACCCTGAGCAGTAGATACAGAAGGTAAATATCGCACACACCGATAACGAACAAGTAATATCGTGCTAAAGGCATTTCCAAAAATAATAAAAAAAAAAAAAATGATAATATGGTTAATATTATGATATTGCGCAACTTGTCTTCAAAAAGGAATTAGGAAACCCGACCCCGAAAATCTGACACGCACATGTATTCGTATAATTCCACACAGCCTTTTTTTTTTTTTTTGGGAAATTATCGGGAGGGAGTGTCAGACTACTTTTACTGACTAAAACCCACCCGTGTTCCTTCCGTTGCCTGTGTGCCAGGGCCACGATATCCCTTTCGGACAAACTCGCAACCCTGGCAGGCATTGGCCCTAATGGACACACAGCCTACAATGTTCCCACTGCCGGGTTGGTAGATGTTACATGTCTTCGAATTTTTGGTTCTAGGACATGCCGGTTTCCTCAAGATGTTTTCCTTCACCGTTTTGAGAGCAGTGGTCATGAAATTATTTACACAAAGTAAAGCGCCTGCCTAGGTTCGACCCCACGACCTGCAACTAAAACACATGTCTGTGCCCCTGCATCGATAAATAATTGGTGTAGAGTTTAAAAATTGACCATTGTAATGTTAATAAGATTTAATTCGAGGGGAGAGCCGTCATACATGGTATCCTAGTAGGACGCCAGTCTCTCACTAAAGATCATGTTTATGACTATGTGAGCCTTTGTGAAGAGAGAAAATTAGGATTATACTAATACTTCTTGATTATTATTGAACCGGAGTTACCGACATAGCTTGCAGAGTAAGCAAACTGAAGTGGCCGTGGGCTGGCCATGTTTGTCGAAGGACCGATGGCCGATGGAGCAGACGAGTCCTGGAGTGGAGACCGCGTATCGGCAAGCGTAGTGTGGGGCGCCCCCCAGCTAGATGGACCGACGATCTTAAGAAGGTGGCTGGGTCAGACTGGATGCGGAAGGCGGAGGACAGGGTGTTGTGGCGCAGCCTGGGAGAGGCCTATGTCCAGCAGTGGACTGCGATAGGCTGAGTTGGATTATTGAACTCGTAAGTCGAGGCTGTTATCACTGGGCCACCATGCTAACACACACGGTTTGGGTAAAATACAAATGACAGGACATCATCAAAATGGTGTAGTCGGTAGAAATGCTAGTGGTACTTCCCTGAGTTTTGAAAGACACCTTTTTCTGCTGTATTATGAAAGAACCGCAACCAGTAGGTTGGGGTCGGAGGTAGGGGGGAGTCAGTAGACTGACTAAGTCTTTGTAATATCTCATGAGTTTCATGAGGGTTCTAGGACCTCTGACGTCTGTTGGACTGCTTTTATGGATTTTTTTATTGACGTCATTCTGGTCGCACTGAACCTTCTTATTTTGCATCAGAGCTCCTCAAATCTGTTCTAAAACATGTTATTTATAGTGTTATAAAGATATTCACGAGGTCAATGTATGGGGAGCACAATTTAAGATATAATAAAGGCATAAAATTGGCCCAACTATGGCTAAGTAAAAGATTGGCTTGTTTTCGCTCGAAATTTAGGGCATCAATAATTTTATTATTTTGTTTTTACAAGAATAAGGCCTTATTTATTTTGATGACGAGCTTTGGCTGCGGCTTATGGTGTTCACTTGAGATTTTTTTTAAATCAAAACACAACTTTAAAACATCTGAAAATCTGGTCCCCAGCAGCATCAGTACTTCACGGACAAGGGAGTTCTAATGGATACTCTTTAATAAAACCTTATGGAGATTTTTATAAGACCTATATCGAGAGCATATTGAAAAAAGTTATTTATACATAAGCTTTGGTCTAATAGGCCTTACACAAAACAGTACCTGGATAAGAAATTTTATCAAAACGATTTATCAATAGGTACCTACACGGTCAGGTGCGTGTGTAGTACTAGCAACCGTCGTACGTGTATGACCAGCTGTATAAACGAAAACGAAGCAAAAGGAATATGTAAGGATCGTAGCAGGCAGCGTTCTATAGTTTCTGCCTACCGAGTTGGGAAGAAGGTGTGAGTTCATGTATGTAAATACACGACAAAAGAAAAACAAAAATTACTTCCCTTGAGATGTTTTATGAAAGTCAACGTAAAAAACTCGTCATTATTGACATCATGAGGAAATTGAGTTCCCGAAAATATCCTAAAGTATCTTTAGAAAACCCTGATACACTCTAAGAGGAATACCTACAACTTCAACACGCAATAACAAGCGCCCAATAAAGATAAAATATTTTACGATATTGTTGTAAAAAGTTTATCGCGGCGCAAAAGGCTTGTCCATTGACCGGAGGATAACTCAAAGTTATTATCTTCTTGGTCTTCCAATAACTTTCGAGTTTGAGTTAAAAGAGCCTTTGTTATAATGTTTTAATCAGAGCTTTGAGTAGAGTGTTTTTATGGTTGTCTTTTTATTGTGTCTGGACGTATATTGTAAGGAGTTGCGTCATGATCCTCCTGCCGTTGTCAGAATCAGATTCAGAATTTGTTTATTTGTAAGAATGTAGTTTTATGGTGTTCATAACTTTTTTTATTCTACCACAACATATAGTAATAGTAATAATGTTTATTATCCACACTAATCAAAACACAGTACAGACATTATTAAAATAAATGGAGTGGACTGGAACCTAAACTAGGGCAGCCCTGTATTTCAGGACTCCAGGTCTTCCTCCCGCGGCGAGTAAGTTGGTACAATTTATAGCTGAATGACAACTAGAGGTGTAATTATTAATTAATATATATTGTGTGTGTCTGTGTGAATGCGTGTGTATGTTGTGAGTGTGTTCGTGTGTGTTGTGTTTGTGATGAGTGTGAGTGCGGTTACACGCATCTGTGTTTGTGGGAGTAGGTATATTATGTAGGCGTGGTTGTGGATGAATGAGCTTTGACTGCTCTTAATTCACTGCAGACAGAACACGTACGGTGTACAAATATTTAAATGTCTGATTTATTATTTAAATATGAATTAATATTGTATCCCATGTTACTTAGGGTCGACGTAACACGTTTGCTTCCTCCATTCCCCCTGTCAGCCGTCACGCTATCATTCCTTCCCTTTTTTTTCATATCATCGCCCACACAATCCATCCAGCTTTTCTTTGGCCTTCCTCTCCCTCCATCAACATTTATATTCATCACTTTTTTGGTAACATGCGTTTCCTCCCTCCTCAACCAAACCTTCATCTTTTCTGTCACTGGTGACTTTCAAACTTCCCCTGATAATATTGTAGGGAGTGGGCTGGATTTCTTCATGGATGTGACTCATAAGATTAATGGAAGGATTATAGGAGAGGAAGGCATCATACGGTCAAATGGTAGGCAGGTAAGATAGTATGACAAAAACAAGGACATAAGTATACCAACAAACAAAGCAAAAGGAGTATGTAAGGATTGCAGGCGGCGTTCTGTAGTTTCTGCCTACCCCATGGGAACAAGGCGTGAGTTTATGTATGTAGAATACTACCTAAGAATTCCATCTAAAATAAAAATACCAGGGATGGAATAGCTAATAACATGCTTGCTTCTGAACACAGTAACAGTTCCATTGAACACTGCAAGCCCTTCCAACCTGAAGAAAGTAGATTCATTTAATTTAAGGTTCTGAACTTCAAATGGCTGGTACCCGCCCCTATCTCCGAGGTTTTAAAATTTTATTTTAATAGTTATTAGATATTAATCCATATTTTACTGGAAAGCTACAGCGGTTTGCGACACTGTAATAAAAGCTGTAAAAATAAAATAAAATACCAAAAATAGGTACTTATTTAAATAGGTATTCATATTTATCAAATAAAAATGTAAGGTTAGTTAGCTAAATCAAATATTGCAGATCATTTTTGGATATTATAATTTTTGCTTCTGACATAACTTAATTTTCTTCTTTTTTTTTCTTAAGCCTATGCTGTCCCGCTGCTGGGCAAAGGCCACCTTCCACTCCTTCCATTTACATTTTCCATTTATTTATTTCCATTTACTTAATTTAATTAATAGTCCTATTTAATTAATTTTTATTTTGCTTTGTTCTTTTGACGTTAATTGATTTGATTTGACATTTGTTACTCGTATTTTTACGACATTTCATTAATTTATTAATCAATCGACTACACACTTATAAAATTGACAGTATTGTGTTTTATTTTTCTATTTAATATGGGTCAAGGACCTGTAATAAATTAATTTTAGGAGCTAATTAGCGAAGGTTTATTAATTACGCGCAATACTTATAGACAGTTCCACAGACTCCTGACTGTAGTTTCTTTCGGAACCTTAATTGTGTGAGTCTCGCTCTTTATTGTGTTTCAGAACTATGTTGGGGTTAGCTTCCAGTCTAACCGGATGCAGCTGAATACCAGTATTTTACATGCAGGGACTGTTTATCTGACCTCCACAACCCAGTAACTGGGTAGTACGATACCCATACGATACCCCTTGGTAAGACTGGTTGTCAGACATTCAGGTTACTGACGTCCTCGAGGCACGGAGGAGTCTCCATATGTAAATATGATCACCCATCCACGGACCAAATCAAGTGTAGCTTAACCCGGTGGATTGACACATGCGGCTGTTACTAGTTAGCCACGAGCTCCTCCTGTTCAGTCTCGGTACGAGCTATTAATTAGATCGTCTTTAACGCCGCGCAATCAGTTGGATACAATTATTGTTTAATTTTAATAAATTGTTTGTACCTACAAATAGACCAATGAAGGATGTTCTGTGCAGAATAATGATAGATAATATTATTGTCTTATTACTATGAATTGAAAGACATCAAATACCTAATAATTATAAGTAGTGTTTTTGGAGATTGGATGAGTTTACTTAAGGTCACGCCTCGTAGTGTGCATTGACATTTAAATGTTTAAGTCATTAACAGGTGTTTGATTTCAATAAGATCATCAAAACAAATGATATTTGAATGACTTATAATTTAAAGGAAATTCGGTTAATTAAAGTAGGTAATCAATGTTTGTCTGTCCATCGATTATATGTTTAAAGGTATATATCGCACAACGCTCGTTGACATCCGTACATCCTTTATCCGTAGGTACTATCACACTAACACTTTGTGAGTGTGTGTGTGTATGTTTGTTACTTATTCACACTCAAACGGCTGGACCAATTTTGATAAAATTGTATGGACGTAGCTGACACCTTGGATTAAGACATAGGCTACCTTATATTCCGATATTCCCACGGGATCGAGACTTACGCAGGTGAAACCGTGGGGCGCAGCTAGTAATATTATAAATCCGAATGTAATTCTGTCTGTCTGTTATATCTTCATGCCTAAACCACAGAAACGAACGTTATGAAATTTGACAGATAGGTAGCCTGGGACTTAAAAAGAACATAGGCTACTTTTCACTTTGGATAACTGTTAAAAAATATATGAAACACAAAATACACGCAGAGGAACCCGCGGGTAACAGCTATTATTTAATATATCACAATCGATCACAGATGTGGTGTAACGTGATGCTTAGGGAAATTCAAGCTAGACAGAAAATCGATCAATCGTTGGGTGGGTCCGGCTAACCAAAATGTTTTGGGTAAGTCGCGTTGAATTATAGTAGAGGAGGTAGAGCAGTTACCAGGTTATTGCTTATCAAAAAAAAACTGTAGCGATGTAACGTACTGGCTTCTGCGACGTCGTCCGCGTGACATTCCTTGTTTTAGCATGAAATTTAATTATGTATGACACTCGGCAATACTGTAGCTTTCTATTAGTGAAAGAATTTTCGGAACCGGGTCAGTAGTTCCGAAGCAATAGGGTATTGCTTCGGAACTACATACAAACTCACAAATTTTAACTCTTTTTTAAATCTAGTATTAGTATAGATATACAGAAAAAAATCTGCCTTCCTACTTTATTTTTTTCTTATCATTTAGTTAGCTAATTGAATTACTCATCATTTCATTTCATTGCAATAGGAATCATAATAAATCATTTTTTGCACAAGACAAACCGCAGGGATTCGCTAGTATTACTCAATTGAATATCTACACATTTAAATGGCTGTGGGTCGTCATGGCATTTGCATATTTTTAAATAATGCGGCAATTGGACTAATAAATTACAAAAAAAAGAACATTGACCGCCGAGCGCCGTTTGTTTACTGAATGTGCTTTTTAAGCTATTTTATGTCATAAATCCCCAAATGGGCAATAAAATAGTTTTGTTTTAGTTTTATGTCTTAAATCCCCATTTAGGACATAAAATAGTTTTGTTTTAGTTTTGCCTACTAAGTTAAGTTATACTAACTAGTAAGCAAAAAAGCCTCCCGTCATCACAGTCGCTTAGTGTTTAAGACGTAGTAGGTACTCATAGCTTTACGACATAAGCAATTTGTTATTAAAGTATTTTGGACCAAATAATAGTAGATTGTTGCGTCGAGCGCAAAGTGGGTTATTAATGCACTCGTGTTAATTTGAAAACAAAGTTGTTCACCAAGTCGGTTTTATTTAGCCGATTTTTATTTCCAGCCCGTACTTTTTTGATCTAATACATACATTTTTTATTAAACTTAATGGGAGACATTAAACCCCTGTGCTAAAATTTATATACAGAGTGGATTGTTGGAAGGGGCAGTAAGGGCAGCTACCTTAACCATTGTAGCTACAGGAAAACAGGACAGTTCCTTAACTTTTTGAGAAACTTTGATTTCCATTCACAGATTTTGAAAAAAATGTACAGTCAGCAGGAAAATGGGCAATTTTCACAAAAACTTTTTTAATGCCAATCGATCCTCTTTCTTATAGGAATCAAAAACCTCTATTGGACCAATTGAGGTTTAATGAGTGCTAGAAAAGTCATAAATCGCAAAACACTTTTTCTATACATTTCGTAGGAAAAGAGACTTCAACTTAGTTTTTATGATGGATAGATGGACCGCCCTAAAATGAAGACAGGCCAAAAAAAAAACCATATTATATTACTGCACTGTTTTGGTTTTAAGCATAAAATACGTCCTTTGTGATCGGTTTTGTAGTGATTAATGATAACATTACTACGTAGTTGAAAAAAAAAGACATTGGCCAAACGTAGTCTATCAACGAATGGATAGATTAGATCTCTGTTGGATCATACACTACTTCTCATACTCTACTTCTCCCTGAATTTTTTGCTATTAACAATATAGCTGTAAAATATTAAAGCATTGTTAAAGCAAGTGATAAAGACAACCAACTTTAAGGCTTGGACCGTTTTGTAGTTAACACCAAATTTTATGGGAAACAGGAATAAGTTAACGTGCAGTCTACCTTATAACTGTTTACCACCTTAAAGTTCAATGTCACTTGCACGTCATAAAATGATAACGTATATTTTTCTATGTGAATTACCTTAGTGGAGTTCCAATTTACTGGAAATTGTTGTCTAAAGTTACCACTTTAGACAACAATTTCCAGTAAATTGAAACTTCACTAAGGTTGAAATTACGTAACTCAATCAGTCAATCTCGTTATTGCTATACCTAGCAATAACGAGATTGACTGTACCTATGTTTGGAACCTAGGTCAAATTAAATTAGCTAGCAAAGATTTACAGACCTGATGGGTATCGGTATCAAATGATGACAATACAAAAAAAAAAAAACACGTCTGTATACTTTATCTTATAAAATCGTAGCGAAGTCAAAATTGTAAATTGAATATTTTTAAAAAAGTAATTGCTACGAGGCCTGGGATCGATTCCAATGCCAAAAATATAATTATTAGAATTTTTTGTCTGTTTGTCGGAATGTATGTTAGAGAATCACGCAAATTCTACTGGACAGATTCTGTTCAAATTTTGCAAATATTTTCCGCATAAGTCTGGTCAGTCGGTAGGTTCAATATTATCACGCTATTTGCTATGGGGGATGAGCAATATTGCATTAAGTTTGTATTCCTCTTTAGTTTACAGCAAATTGTGAAAAGACGACTCAATCGGTATAGTTATAGATTTAATCACTACGCTATATCTTTATGGGGCTAAACTGTTAATCATCATGACATAATATACAGAGTGGATTTTTAAAATGGGGCGATAAACCCTACCTTGACCAATGTAGCTACACAAAATCGGTCAAAGAAGATTGTCCTTAACTTTTTGAGACATATTGATTTGCATATACAGATGTTGAAAAAAAATACAGTTAGCCAGAAAATGGGTAATTTTAACAAGACAATTTTTTGATGCTGTTCTGTTTGTGTTGTTTGGTCCTGTTCCATAGGAGTATCAACAAACTCTATTAGATAAACTGATGTTTGAGTACTAGAAGAGTCAAAAATCGCAAAAAACCTTTTCCCATACATTTCGTGGGAAATGAGACTACAACTTACTTTTTAGGGTACCGAACCTCAAAAAAAAAAACAAACGGATCTCTGTCAGTCAATACCCTTTATCTCAGGCAAGTGTGGAGTTTTAACGAAACAGAAATTTATACCAAATACGAAAATCATCGGTCGCTTGGAGTTCTATAAACTCAAGCTTCTAAGTTAACACAATAAAAAATACGGCCATTTATGCGACATTATTTTGATACTCCCAAATAGATCAGAACCTCACTATTACTTCCCGTTGCCCTAGAATCATAAAATTTGGCAAGAAGCAAAGTCTCACAGCACAAGTAAAGGAAACAGTCAGAAAATTGTTAGTTTGTAGTTTTATCGCATCATCATCTTTTCAGCCGAAAGTCGTCCACTGTTGGACATAGGTCTCCCCCAAGCACCGCCTACTTCGACCGGTTGTGAGCTTCCCGAATCCAGCGGATTCCTGTGGCCTTCACAAGGTCATCGGTCCACCTTGTGGGAGCCCTTCCAACGCTATGTCTCTCGGTACGCGGTCGCCACTCCAGAACCTTTCGGCCCCGTCGGCTTTAATAATATAACAGAAGATTATGCAGAACAGTAATATTAATAGTAACAGCAGCATTCTTACAGATTATTTCTGACGAATGCATCAGTCAGTGTATCAGTTGTGTGACATTTAGTATTTACAGGAACGCAGGTGTTCATTAATTCACTAAACCAAAAACTTCACAAGCAATGGAAAATTGCTACTGAAGACTGCGGACTCGACCGCAGGACTAACTGCTTCTCACACGGACGTTCGTCATTTGCTCCCACGTCCCCAGCCCTGAGCTTCTGTATATTTTGACTACTGAGACCATTACTACTAACGTAGTATAAAGGGAAGTTTTATAAAGAAATGCGTGAATAAAGTGTGTGTATCCAATACATGCGATTGTGACGAAAAATGTTGATGCCCAAAAAGGCTCGACTGGCTGTTCACAATGGTGTGCTTGGTGCCTACGCTTATGTATGGAAGAAGGGATGTTGGGTGTGGCAAAAGAAGCATGAAAGTAGAATAAATGCTGTGGAAATGTATTCCTTGCGAAGCATGTGTGGCGTGACTATAAATGATAGACTAAAAAATTGTTTGATAAGACAACGGTGCGGTTTAAAAGAAGATGTAGTGACAAAAATTTAAAAGAGTATGCTTAGATGGTTTGGTCATGTTGAGAGGATGATTGAAAGGCAACTAACAAAAGGTATTTACAAGGCAGAAGTGAGTGGAAATACTGGAAGGACATGCCCTAGGAGGACTTATAGTGACCTAATTGGTGATGTTCTTCAGAAAGGTCACGTGAGTAGTACTCACAACCGGCGCGAGTGTGTGACCAGATGTATGAACGTAAACGAAGTAAATGCAGTATGTAAGGAGCGTAGCAGGTGGCGTTCTATGGTTTCTGCCTACCCCATGGGAAGAAGGCATGAGTTTATGTATTTATTTATGTTTTATAAAAATGACATAGCATCACGAGTGTATTCCCCGAAGGAACAGGTAGAGGTGTACCTACCCATATAGTACACCCACATTCAATTTTGCCAGTTATGCTTAGGTTCCATGTAATAGGGGGCGAGCCTCAAATCGAGACTTTGGACTGTTACTGAGAAATTCCAGATGGAAAACTCAATAAATCTTTGCCTGACCCGGGAATCGAACCCAGGACCTCATGCTCAACAGTAGCGCTTGCGACCACTAAACCAACGAGGCAGTTTTTTTAAATAAAAATGTGGTTATTTTAGTATATTGTAGTGTCTTAGGACTTCCACGCGGACGAAGTCGCGGGCAGAAGCTAGTATCTAATAAAAATTAAAGAATAGTATTCGTTGGTAAGCGCATCACTTGAGAACGGCTGCACCGAGTTGTTGATTTGTCGTTTCAAAATGTTCGTAATAGACCGAATTAGGTTTCTATGGAGAGAAAAAAATATATACCTAGTTGCCGGGAAATTGGATAATTGGAAAAGTTGAAAGTTCATTTTCTCTATGAATTATGTATGAATTATTGAAATTTGGACAGGACGTCTGTCGGGACAGCTAGTTAATGGATAAAATATCAGTTACTCACGCTATAATCCGACAGCCTCTGCCTCTTCGCGTCTCTGCTCAACAGATCATACAACAGCAACAGCCTCAAATTCGACCCTGACAGCTTTGCCTTCGTCGTCACCGGCTGACTGCCCTGCCTCAAGCCATCCCATACATCCACCACCTTATCATCATGAGGATCCTTCGCCATCTTTATCATCTCCCTCACATCATCAGATAGATACTGCAGATTCTCCTCACTAATGTCATCAATGACGTAACCATCTGACCGACTGCTAACTTTGACGTCATAGTGTGGAGGTAAGTACGGAGCTGATTCTGGACTCGGTTCTACTAAAGGCTTGATCTGCTCATATTGGATAGAGAGGAGAGGTTCTTCCGTCCTTGTCTGCTGTGGTTGTAGGATGGTGTATTGGGCGTGGTTCTCAACTGGTAGAAGGACGAAGCGGTGCTGCTGTGGATGCCAAGTGAACCGGCTGATTGGTTTCGGGGGAGAGTATGGAGCGTAGAGACCTGGCTTGTGGTGGGGGGTTGTCATTTCTGTCCTGGAATTTGAATTGTTAGTTGTTAGAAATGATTCTAAGCCCATAATTATAACTTCCGTATTATAATAATTATCGGAATTTACAACTTTAGGCACTATTGCTTTCAAAGATGGTTTAAATGAGTTATCCGTTTTAAATGAATAACAAAGCAAACATGAGTCGACGTGACGTGGTATCTCTGTATATCGGTATTTACCTATTTCCATTTCAATAAATTAATTGTATGCATTAATTGTAGGAAAAAAAACAATTTTCAAACTTAAACTAAATATTTACAAGTAACTTAGGTCTATTATTTACAATCTAAAACTTAATTCATAAGTATTTACAGTTTAACTACACGAATCTGAGTCACACCTACTCCTACTATAAACCGGTACCATTAAAGAAAAAAATAGTAGGTATTAGATGACAAAAAATGACGTCACGATCTCTTCCACCGTTACCATTGCTGCCAATACGTGATGCGAATTTTAAAAGTAAAACACCGTATTATCACGTTGTCGGTGTTTTTTTTTCTTGTGAGAGTAGGCTGGGGGCTAGTTGACTATCTTTTTTCTTGTGAGAGTGGGCTGGGGGCTAGTTGACTATCTTTTCACTTATCTGTTCTTGAGTTTTAATATTTACATGTAGGTATATATAAAAAGTACTTTTTTTGATTTAAGTCAACCTGCCCTGCCAAAAGTTAGTCAACCAGCGCCAATCACCATTTGTCTCTTTAATAACCTGGCTACCCTAAACATCGATTGAGATTTGAAACTATCACTGTGTTTATGATCCACGAGATTTAAGGAAAAATGTATATTACTAGAAAAGTAGTTACCCATAAATCTGTAGGCTTCACAACAACACAAACTATACGAAGTTTCACTTTAGAGTATGATAAACCAAAAATATGTCATCGCGCGTTGCCGTGCTTCGAACAAATGTGGGGGGAACTGAGATGCATCCCCGAGTGTGATTCGATGACCCGAAACTCATACTGCTGACGAGTTTTTGACAGTTAGCCTACCTACCCCTATAGGCATCCACATGACACCCGTTCTCCCCTAAAAATCAATTTGTACAGAGAGGTAGCTGTTTCCGTTTTGTCACCAAGCAGCATTTCTCGATATGTTCCGGGTTGAAGGGTCGGGACAAGACATATATCAGCTTTGTGTTGCCGGTAGTCGCAATGCAATAGTACTTAAGTAGGCCTGATTTCATGTTTTTTTCACGTGCTAAACAAAGATGGTGTGTTCAAAAAGCCTACTTAAATATTTTTTTTTTTTGTAGTTTGGAAGGTCATTGTTTCACAATATTTTTTTAAATATTTTGCTTTTTCACAAAAGCCTAAATTCAAAGCTTTCTTGCGAAATAAAATATATGTTGAGGTTACTTTTTCAGGACAATGGCGCGATGTAGGTACCCTGAAAAAATAAGAAAATATAGGTACCATTATCCCAGTTAATTATTTCGTTTTCCATTATTCTATAAAGAAATCCAGGCCAGAAACCAATTTATATAAATCAGTTTTCATGAAATAGGTGTAATGTTACCGAAAAAATGTACTTGATTTAAGATGAAATTGTTTATTGTTGATTGTCTTTTGTTTTTAGTTAAAATGCTTTTCAATCGTAATTGAAAATCATTTATATTTTTTGTTTTTGAAAAGACAGTTTCACCATATTACCAGAGATCGCACATTTTTGCCATCAAAAATTATAAATGCGGTGTAACCTACCAGTCCCCATTCTCCATTCCGTTGTTCCCATCTAAAAAATAATCTTATAAATACATAACACACAATTTATGTACAACATTGACTAAGAAAAGGACCGTTTATCAATAAAAAAAATCTTACTTGAAAATCATTAAAAATAATTGTCTTCTACCAATGCATTATGTACGACGACAATAATTGTGAGCAGAAGAAAATCGTCTTTAATGGACCAGCCCTATTAATTATAAATATGGTCGAAGTAAATATCCAATAAAGTCTAGCTTGATTAGAAAATAAACTAAAAACCTGGTCCTTTTTAAAGTCAGTAGAAAATAAATCCTTTTTACAAAGCAACAGTAACCTCTTAGTAGTAAACCCAGTCCACCAGCTATTAGTAGGCTTGAAGGTCACATACGGTCTCGAAGTTGTGAACCAAGTCGTAGGCCTGGTCGTGGGCTTCGTCGTAGGCCACGGAGTAGGCCTAGTGGTAGGCCTAGTGGTAGGCTTAGTAGTGGGTCTCGGTGTGACGTCGTTGGTGACTTCGAATGCCATCTGGTCAGTGAGGTGGGCTATGACTTGCATCGCCACTGGGAGGTAGGAGTCTGATAGTTGGACCTGCTGTTTTGCTGAGTCTACCTGCAGAGAGTGAAAAATTGATAATTTCTTTGCCTCAAATCAAAATCAAAATTTATTCAAATTACAAATTATTTCAATTTATTCAGCACTATTTGAACGTCAAAATTAAATAAGATAGTCCTCCAAAACGCCGCCCTTCACCACTTCCTAGTGCTTTAGCTGGGAAGAAGAAGTGGCGCAACAAACTCCCCAGCAGCACAGCTGTCTGTTGAGTTAGAAGAACTTGATTCTATACGTATGCAAAGTAATTATCATTACAAAACAAAACATTAATTTGCCATAACAGTTACCACACGCCAATACAGAACCGTTTTAGGAAACCATTGTTATTGTGATGATTATGGTTCCTTTACAACAAATGAAAAGTGGATTCTGGATACCAGTTATGTTAGTAGTTGTATTAGAATACCTACAGGTGCCACCACTCTCCTCATGTCACCGGAGTGCTCACACAATATTACTGTTATGTACCTACAAATAACAGTAATATTGTGTGAGAACTCCTTTAAAAATGGGGGAGGACACCCAGATCGACTGAAAAGCCACACAGAGACATAAACATAGAGAACAAAAATTATTTCCAGACAAGATAAAAATAAAACCACACGTAAATAATATTTTTGGAAATTCCTCAAAGTAACGCTACCTAATCCACAATAATTCAATCTTATTATATTCAAACAACAAACACTAATTATATACGATAACCGACGTGTAAAAATAAGTGTGTCACTCTTCACCAGTAAAAGTGAAATCATTGAGGTGTGCAAAACAATGACAGTACATGAACGACAGTGACATTTAGTGAATAATTAATTCGTTTAGAACACCTATTATATACAGTTATAAGGCAGTCGTGAAATCTTAAAGATAACTAGCTTTTGTTAAAATACAGCTTTAAAACTTATTATTGCTTAGAAAACATGTTACAAAAAATGGTGACTTGAATTTTTTTGTTAAAATTAAACTCACCTGACTCAGCGTAGATAAAGAAAGCACCAGAAAAACCGCGTGCCGAATCATTTTAATATCTGAAACAAAACAAATCAGTCAATAACACCCACATTTTAATTAAAACTGGCATACGTTTTTTCTTCAATCCCGCCAATTTATGTCCTGTCAAAAGTGTCAGTCATCGTCTGTTTTTGTATGTGGCCAGTGTCATTCAATTTTCAAATAGGTCAGGTAGTAACAGCCATGGAATTAGTATGTACTATTTTATAACAACAAAAGGAATACGTAAGGATCGTAGCAGGTGGCGTTCTGTAGTTTCTGCGTACCCCATGGGAAGAAGGCGTGAGTTTATGTAAGTATGTTTAAATAACAACTTATGACGCCTATAATATCAAGGAGGTTTCAGATGCTTTTTTAACCATATTGACAAAGTTGAAAAGCCTAATTGATGAGCCTTTAATTTTACCAACACCCCATTAGCAGCAATGCTTCTTGCCACGAGAAATAGACCCGCTGTACCTACCTACTGCCTGTAACTTTTTCACAAGGTTACTCTATTGCTATGTAGGTACAAACAAACCATTATTTAACCTACTTTTCCAAACTCCTTTCCTACAGGTCCGAACCCTAAATCTTCGCCTTGGCAGAGTTAACCTGTACTTGTGCCGACATTGTACTTGTACAAGGAGCTCGTAAAGCTTCGCCCGTAAATTTTATAACCCGTAAAGAAAGACGTAAAAATCAGACAATGTCTAAGTGAGAAATAGGAGGACTCACATTTGTTGTTTTGGTTATGTTATGCGAGTCTTTGAGAAATATTCAGTTTTTGTTAGTATTTTGCTGTGTTTTGTGTGTATCTTGGTACCTACTTTCGAACATGGGTATTTTCATACAGATTATTATTACGGTTTGCGATTAGATTTTAGATAACAAAAACACAGAACCGGTCGAATTGGCGGTGCTTGAGGGAGGCCTATGTCCAGCAGTAGACGTCTTTCGGTTGAAATGAGGATGGTGAACCTGAACAAAATCTATGAAAGATAGTTCAGAATTAAATTAATTCTGTGCAAATTTACATTTTTTTTTTTATAAATAGAGACATTTCGTGGGAATCAAGCATTAGTATTTATTCTTAACAACCTCATCTATACTAAACTATCCTTACATATTATAAAACGAAGTCCCCGGCCGCGTCTGTCTGTCTGAACGTGATAAACTCAAAAAGTAACGAACGGACAGAGTGATTCATGAGTGATGGAAGGTGTGTATTTATTAAGGTGTTGTGTAAATTGGCTGAAATATGACGATTATTGTTGATGATGTCGGGAAAAATCATAGCGACAGGGAGCTTTAATGGCATAGGCCGCGTAAACCGTAAGATATAGGTACATAACATATATTTTCTACTGGATTGTGCAGCATAAAAAGTTCAACATAAAAGTTCGCGACAGCATATTATGTCTATCTTAAAAGGATGACCCACAATAACCATTTTTATTTTTCAGAATTGAATAAAAAAAATATTGTGATTTTGGAAGCTATTTTGACCGGTATATTATTAATCCATATCCAATAAACTATGTTGTTTAATTGGGCATTTAATTTAGATTAAAAAAAAACCTGTACTCAATGATATTATATTAAACAGATATGTTGTGAGCGCACAATTGTGAAGACTCGAAAACGTCCTAATTGGGACGTATTGACTTTAGTCTGCGACACGCATGGCGACGAGTAATACGCTTAGTTGAAGCAGCTAAAAAAATCAAAAAATACCATCGTGTGTATTTAGAAAGTGTACCAATTATGATAACATAGTTAATAAAACACAAGGGATCTCATACCACATCTAAGTGCGCAATATACTTCGATTTATTAATATATTTCAATTATTTTCCTAATATTCTCATAATTATTTCAATTTGTTAGTCTGTGATGCGAACATTCAGTGATTGGTGGCCAGAATAATGTTTGTTTACATTTACGCGCAATTGATAACACTAGCTGTCTCTTTTTTTCTTGTTGTTTTTATCAAGCCATCTCTTTTCTATCATTTTTACTTGTAGTGAAATGAAAAATGAATGAAAAGTGGGTATGTGTTCCGTTGCTGCGAGGAACACTTTTTTCAGTTGTTTTGTGAGTGTATAACATAATATCTGTTTAATATATTATCATTGCCTATACTATAAAAGATATCACAGTATTATGGTTGACGGCGGCAGAGGCGGCGCGCGCCGGGCGCAATGCGATCGCTGTGTTTACTTTTAATCTCGGTACTACGTTCCCATGGGATAGTTGCCGACATTTACGTGGGCGAAGCCGCGCGCAAAAGCTAGTAATATAATAAAGCTGAAGAGTTTGTTTATTTGTTTGATGGCGCTAATCTCCGGAACTACCAGTCGGATTTGAAAAAATCCTTTTGCATTTTATAGCACAATTCTTGAGGAAGGTTGTAGGCTATTTAACTTCACGCTTGGATCCTTAGGAGTCGAATAAATATAAAAAAAGTCGGAAAGAATGGTAAGCGAAACTACTAAACTAAGTAATAGCACGGGCAAGCGTTGCGAGAAATTTCACGCGAACGAAGTCAGCGGCAGAAGCTAGTTAATTTTGTCCATTTAATTTTACATTGACGTTGTCATTCTCTTATAAACTCAGGTGTAGAAGGACCGCTGATCTATCAATACTATTTATCTGCCTAGCATTTTCCTAACTATGTTGGGGTCGGCTTCCTGTCTAACCGGATGCAGCTGAATACCAGTATTTTACATGGAGCGACTGCCTATCTGACCTCCACAACCCAGTCACACTCAAACTAAAACTCAAACTCAAAGCATTTATTTCAAATAAACCATTTACAGGCACTTTTGAATTGTCAAAGAGTCGGTTAGTTAGTCAGAAAGTGGAAGCTATTTGCCCATTCCAAAACGTAGATCTCTATGGAGAAGAACTGGCAAGAAACTCCAAGGACACTCTTTTAAATCAAGATATTACAAAATCCTGGGTAGGTACATTATTCTTTTCGCTTCTTTATGTGAGAACAATGTAAAAAACAAAAATAAATATATTAAAAAAAAAACAATTCAAAATATAAGATTAAAAGATTACAAAATAAGCCCTGGCAGTTAAGAGATGACCAGCCTCAAGTGACAGCGCCCGTTCACGAACATGACGCGTGGAGCAGCACCATCCAGCTCAACCACTTTGTAGGGAACCGAATGATCCAACACACGCGCCACCATCAGCGAGACATTTAAGTGAGCATGACATACTCTCAACTGCCAGGCTTTTTTTAAGTCAACATACATCATAACATAATAAACGGCTCCATGGTACTCACATTTACAAAAATGAAAAAATGCTTTTAAATTATACAAAACTATAGCTTGCAATGTATTTCAATGATTAATATTTAATAATTTTATTATATATATATATATTATATTATATATTTTTAAATAATAATTTTACTAGCAAAAGGAAAATCGTTGTTACCTATTGAAGTATTCAGTAACTGGGTAATACGATACCCCTTGGTAAGACTGGTTGTCAGACTTTCGGGCTTCTGACGACCCGTAACGACTGTCAAAGATCTACGAATGACAGCCGGGACCAACGGCTGATCTATCAATACGCCTCATTTATTTCCACATTATCTTGCAAACCCCTACAGATTCCAAAAGTCACGTGGTTTGAATCGGCCATGTTCTCGCTAATTACCTTGGGACCAGTTACAGGAATCCCTCGATGAAAAGATTTTCCTTAAACCTTAAACCAAAGTCCTGTACAAACTCAAGTTGCTTCGTATTCCCAAATCATAGAGTTTTCTTTTGAACCAGCGCGTTTATTCGGTACAGCAAAAGTCCTTCAACGAGCTATCAATTCTCATGTCGAGTGATTTGACGTGTGGCGATTCTAGCTTACATCAAATTGCTAGGTATAACTTCGTTAATTAACAGCAGAATTACGAAACAAAGATGTATTTAGGTTTCAGAAGCCGAGTGTAAGACTGATAATGTAAAATTGACGGTAACCTATTGAAGAAAGCAGTTCTATTATTATATAGACGGGTTTGCAACAAACTTTTTTTGTTCTAAAGGGGTTTATTCCAAAATGGTCACATTACCACCAAATCAGAATCGGATCAAGGGATCCCATGGATACGAGGATTTTTTTAGTAACGATTTTTATAGTAACTCGCGTATTTAATCTCGCGGAAAAGCACCATTTGGTGAAGTGGAACTGATGATGACGGAACAACATAATATTTAAGTATTTAACGGGTTGTAAAAAAACAACCGACTTAAAAATTGAAAAATAACTTTAATTTTGAAAGTGGAAAAAAACTAAAATACAGATCCAAAGACACCGACTTCCGAAATTGAATAGTGTTTTTTGGAAGTCGGTTTTTTTTTTGTAAAAAGTTTAGCCACTACGATTTCTGCGACACTATTTCACAAATTCATGGAATTAGTACGTACTTTTATATAATATATTATGGCAATGTCATGCAGCACTACATTTTGTTGGAGTAACTAAAACTTTTTTCAACACGCTAGGGCCCATAAATTGAAAAAAGTTTTAGTTACTCCAACAAAATGTAGTGCTGCGAGAGTGCATGGGAGGCTGTCACCTCCTTCTGCGAAGCAGTTATGCTAGCGAAGGAGGAGGCGGAACGCGTGAGGGTGAGACAAGGTTCACGCCCTCATGCCCCTAGTCGCCGCAGGAGACGCCCCGGGCGTCGGGAGTCGCAAGCCGATTTCCGGCCACCGTAGGCGCGGGCCTGCGGACGGTGAGCGATGGGTAGCTCGCCGTCCGATAAGGACCAGGCCCGGGTCGACGGCGCGTTGTGTTCCACGCGCGCCTCAAAGAGATGTCAGCACAAACTGACGGGGTCCGTTAGGACCAATGCCTGCCGGGGTTGCGAGTTTGTCCGAAAGGGATATCGTGGCCCTGGCACACAGGCAACGGAAGGAACACGGGTGGGTTTTAGTCAGTAAAAGTCTGACACGCCCTCCCGCTCCGCCCAGAGCGGGAGAAGTTATTTGATGATTTCCCACCCAAAAAAAAAGGGCCCATAAAGTCACGTCCTAGTTAAACATGACTGTCATTTTCATTCACTAAAAGAGCTAAAAAACGGTATTATTTGTCCAGCACGTCTGAGTCGCCACAATCGTCCGTGGGGCAAGCTCCGAACAACCCTAATGTGATGAAACAGAACACATTTAATGTTGCCCTTTATTTGGACGCAGTTAACTCAGTTTTCATGTTTATATTGTTACGGAGTAAGTGCCTCATAACACGGCGAATATATAGGTCTGTCTGCCAAAGGCCAGAGTTTCATAATGACTTGTTTGCCAAAATAAAAACATCATAACTTTGCCAAATTATTTTCATTTAGTTGCCTTTATTGAAACGAGGAGGAGGGGCTCGTGGTTAAGTGGTAACAGCCGCACGGGTTGAGTGATGGTTAAGCTACCCTTGCCGCAGTCGGTTCCTGGATGGGTGACCATTCATTACATATCGGGACCCCTCCATACCTCGAAAAGCTTTGGCAGGCGTTAAGGATATTAAGAAGCCCAAAAGTCTGATAACCAGTCTTTCCGAGGGGGTTCATGTTACCCAGTAACTGGGCTGTGGAGGTAAGGTAGGCAGTAAAATACTGGTAGGTATTCAGCTGCAGTCAGTTAGAATGGAAGCCGACTCCAACATAGTTGACAAAAGACTAGGCAAACTGAGTTGACTTTATACAAAATTCATCACCCCGTTTGGCCAGCTCAGGGGAGGTGTAGAAACCTCAAAAGAATGTTTCTCCGAAGTTACAATACTTACCCGGGGGTTACTATGACTAATCGAGCTTTAGAAGGAGACTACCACACCATTATATTATGAATTTATGAATGACAAAAACAACGCTCTAATAAAGCCAAAGATTTTTTTAAACTATAAGGTCTTAGGCCATATGTACGTCGTTACGGGTAGTTAGAAGCCCAAAAGTCTGTCAACCATTCTTACCAAGGTGTGTCGTAAAAACTTTGGCGGAGAGTATCGACTCTCCAATTATTAAAAGTTTTGTGAGAAGGACAATCACTAAACATTAATTTGGGGATGTTCTTTTCACAATACTATATATACTGTCTTCTTTATTGTATTTTTATAACTGTTAACACTAGTAATAAGTTGTAATATTGTTTACTAACACGCTGGATCATTGTTGTCTGAAAAATAAAGAATATAATATAATAATTACCCAGTTACTTGATTTTGGAGGTCAGATAGGCAGTCGCTCCATGTAAAATACCGGTGTTCATCTGCATTCGATTAGACTGGAAGCCGACCTCAAAATAGTTGGGAAAAGGCAAAGCAGATTGATTCAGGTAAGATTTACGCTCAGATAGTTATACCTACTTAATACATTTTCTTTTTCATATTTGAGTAGTTTGTCTGTCTATCAGGCAATCACCGTCATCACCAGTCTCCTGCCGATGTCCCAATTTATTTGGGGTCAGCGCAACATGTCATTAAATAAGCTCATTGAGGTCAGCTAAACATTTTGTAATCTACTTTTACCTGGGTCATGAATTATTAAGTAAAACAACAACAAATAACCCAAGAATGTCCTATTGATTTCAAATCAGCAGAGAGCACAATTCCGCACAAAGTACGGCCATATTCTGGGTCATATTCGAAAACCAGTTTGTATATAAACAAGGCTGTATCTAACGATTCCTGTGCCGACCGTTAGCTAGATCCGGTTCTATGGTGAACTGGGCCAGTCCTTGTAGATGTCATTAAAGTACAATGTTGCTTGTTTCCGATAGCGTTTATGGTAATCTGGATTATCTTGGGAATTAATCCTTATTTATGGGGTGTGGTAAATGTAGAAATTTTATGTTGTAAGATATTTATTTTTAAACTTTTTTGCCATTTATTGTTGCGGTTAAATATTCGCTAAATAATAGGGAATATGCACGTAATTCAAAACGTATTCATTATTTTAATATACATTGTGTAGGAGTCAAGAAACAAATTCCAATATTTTTTACATTTTTTAATGCATTACTTATTTTACAATTAATTAATTTATGTTGCGTTTTTTTGGTGGAACGGAACCCAAACTTAAAACGCGTCCTCTTCGAAAATGACGAAACAAAACACGTGAATAAAATCTATTCTTTGCTTGAAATCTAACTAAGGTAAATATGTAAGCGCGATTTCTACTTGAATAAAGCATAAACAATAATTTAATATATAAGATTTGGGGCTAAAAAACAGGTGTAAACAAAGTAGTTATTCATAATTTTTTTCAGCATCAATCAGTAGTTCAATTTAACTTTCAATACTTTCTTAGGTTTATATTACTGTGTATTATTAATTTAGTGAAAAAAATAATACATGCATATTTAGGTTGTGAATAGGGATATTCACAACCTAAATATGCATGTATTATTTTTTTTTCCCAAAATGGAAATCATTGTAAATTAATTATTTATTATTTATCTAAGAACAATAGATAGGTACTTAATTAAATGACTAACAAATAAATAAAAAACAACAGCACACCTAGGCGTTACACACTGGTCCGTTTGCAAAATTATGTTTACTTATTAAAGAAGTATGTTTATTATTTTGTTAATCGACATACCTAACAAACAACTTACTTCATATTATTATGAAAACATTTTGGATAAGTCAACTAATTGTTAAGCAAACACCTTCATCATCTGCCTGCCTTTTCCCAACTATGTTGGGGTGGGCTTCCAGTCTGACCGGTTGCAGCTGAATACCAGTATTTTACATGGAGCGACTGCCTATCTGACCTCCACAACCCAGGTACTGGGTAACACGATATCCCTTGGTAAGACTGGTTGTCAGACTTTTGGGCTTCTGACGACCCGTAACAATGGTTAAAAATCTACAAATGACAGCCGGGACCAACGGCTTAACGTGCTTTCCGAGGCACGGAGGAATCTTGGTATGAAAAGATGGTCACCCATCCACGGAGCCACAAGCTCCTCCAAGCAAACGCCTTATGTAGCTTAATTAAAACAGTATTAATTTTACGACAACTCATTAGCCTATAAAAGAGGCGTAAACCACTCATTCATATTACTTTTATTGTATCAATAAAAAATCTGAATTGTAAATAGTAGGTAAATATACCTAACATAGGTAAACAAAACTGATTCATAGAAATGGCTGAATATTAATTGTTTGTAGGTAGTACCTATCTGGTAAATATCTTCTAACTATGCAGACGTGATGGTATCGATATCTAAATTATTATGAAAAGAAAAAAATATGATTTAATGATTTTTATTTTTGGGGTCAACGACCGCAATAGTTACTTGAAGTATCAGTTGTGAAAATCCGATTGTTTTGTTTTATCGTGTATCTATCGTTACCCATCACGTTTGTCAAGTTACACAAAAATACTGTTTTTTAAACTGATATTTCAAGTAACTACACCACTTATAGATTGTTGGGATTTGTTTGTAAGGTTTGTTCTTTTATATTGTCAATAAACTTTTTTTTTTTTTTTATAGTGTCGTTGACCCAAACAAATATCATCAAATAATATTTTTTTGTTTTTATCATGTTTGGACGTCGATAACCATTACGCCTGCGGAGTTTCGCTTGCTAATTTAATTTGACCTTGTCTAGGTACATAAACCAGTATGTTGCTGCTTTTGGGCTGCTGAGTGCCTGCCATAACTAGGTCAAGTTTTCAAGAGATGATGGCCGAGGGAGAGGCGGAAGGAGAGGAGGGAGAACGGAATCCTAAGGATGATTGAAAATATGGTACTAGTATCGGCAGCTGTGGGAAGGAATTCATCAGGCTGCATGTTGCCTTGATGTATTTCAATTTATTTTAATTATTGAGTTCAATTTTATTTAATTTTATTTAGTTTATTTAATATTTTCAGTTATTTATTATTTTAAATTATTATTTAATTTTAGTATTTATTTTATCTTTTGAATTTATTTTAAGTGCCTAAATGCATTAATTGATCTCGTCATGACTGATATAGTTTAAAGATAATTTAATTGGTATTAACAAAATATGGACAAAAATAGTCTGAATTAAATTAATTAAATTTTTATTTAATATATTATCAATGAGACCTTCAATTTAAAAAGTAAAAGTAAGTACTATATAAGTAGCCCTTCAAGTCTTCCTTGATCCTTCCACAGATTACCAAAACTAATTGCTGGGTCGTTGACAGTCCTATGGCTTTTAATAAACCAAAATGACGACAGACCAATTTACCAGGGACCCCTAATTACAGACGCCAGACGGCCATATTAAGAATACCTTTTCCCTGTCCCAAAATAAAATGCCAAATAATTTCAATTAAGAATAAATATTTATTTTTATTTCGTCGGCAAATGGCGGACTGCCAATTATTAATTAATTTTATGCTGATAATTTCGTTTTGCAGAATACTGTCGGCACGTAATGTATTTAATTTTGCTTTTATTGAAGCTTTTAAGGCTTTGTTACGCTAAATAAATTGCTTTAATTTCACAACATGTGTTACTACCCCGATATGTGCTGTGAATGTTTGGTTAAAATCATGTTGGTATTTATAACCGACTGCAAAAAAGGAGGATGTTCTATGTTCATCTGTATGTATGCTCATCGATTTTGCAAATTCTATTTTTTTGTTTGTTAGGGTATATCAGTATCCTAAATGTTATAGGCAATAAGTTTGCCAGCCTACTGGTGTGGAGCCGCACCCAGAGGACTAAGTCTCTCTTGGTTATTAGGTACTAACCTAGTTTTTAAGTTCATACTAACAAAACAAATGTAAATGTAATGGATCAATGATTGTCTGAAATTATAATTAATAATAAAAATAATAATATTCCTGTGGTGGACTCAAATAAATTTAGTCAAGTTCTGTTGAGTGATTTTTGAGTTAGCTTCAATAATACGTGTTTAATACAGTTTGTGTATGTTGATTATGTAATTATAAGTAAGTTCCTTTCACTGTTGTTTTAATAGCAAGTATTACCTATATACGAATTTGTGTGGGGAGGTACCACAACTGAAAAGTAAAAAATAAAAAACTTATAAAAACAAAACAACTTGCTTCTAAGTATCTATTCTATCTTTAAAAAGGTTTTTTTCTTACAGATCTTTCTATTTCTTTGTATTCATGCAAAGATTAGCGACTTTGTGTGGAATACAAGTAAAACAATTAGAAATTATGGTCGAAAACAAATTAGTTAATAATGCAGCTGACGTAGCTGAAGCATTCAATGAGTTTTTTGCCAACATACCTATAACTACGACTCGCTCCTTAAATTCATCCCTGTCTAAAGCTAAAAATCTTTTGCATAGTAGTGTGCCTAAATGTAGTCGTTTATTTAGCTTCGAACATGTAACACCTCATGATGTAGGTAGTTAATGTTTTTATCACACTTAAATCTAAAAACACTGGTGATTACTGGGGCATCTCCATTAAACTATTAAGTAATATAATAGACATCGTAGCCCCCTATCTAGCTGTTACTTTTAATAAATGTGTTGATTTAGGAACTTTTCCTGACCTTATGAAGAGTAGTAAAGTCATACCTTTATTTAAATCAGGTAATAAAAATGACGTTGGCAATTTCAGGCCTATTTCTATCTTACCTGCATTTAGCAAAATATTTGAAAAGTTAATACTCAAGCAGTTGCTAAGACATTTTAATATAAACAGCCTCCTTCACAATGAACAATATGGCTTTACAAAAGGTCGTTCGACTACAGATGCGGGTGTTGCACTGCTGAAACACATATTTAACGCATGGGAGAACTCGCAAAATGCTATTGGAGTTTTCTGTGATCTCTCCAAAGCCTTTGATTGCGTGCACCATGACACTCTTTTGCGTAAACTACATCATTACGGCGTCCAAAATGAAGCTCTTAAAGTAATAAATTCTTATTTGTATAATAGGTTCCAATGTGTAGATGTTGATGGTGTGAAATCTTCCGAGCTACCAGTTCAGTTAGGTGTACCTCAAGGCTCAATTCTAGGCCCATTCTTATTCTTAGTGTATATTAACGATTTACCATTCTATATAAAGGTTGTCTGTGACGTTGTACTGTTTGCAGATGATACCTCTCTTATTTTTAAAGTAGACCGGAATAGACAAGATTTTGACGACGTAAACATTGCACTCTCAATGGTTACGAATTGGTTTACGACAAATAATTTAGTTCTCAATGCCAAGAAAACGAAATGTATAAAGTTTGCCTTACCGAATGTTAGAAATTTAGGTCCCAACATCGTTTTAGATAAAGAGGTGCTTGAAACTGTAGACTCGGCAGTGTTTCTGGGTATAACAGTAGATGCCAAACTTCAGTGGGGACCTCATATATCAAGCCTAGCGGGAAGGCTCAGTTCGGCCGCATACGCCGTCAGGAAAGTAAGACAATACACTGACGTTGATACAGCCCGATTAGTCTATTTTAGTTATTTTCATAGCGTTATGTCCTACTGTATTCTGCTGTGGGGTAAAGCAGCTGACATTCAAAATATTTTTGTACTCCAAAAACGAGCTGTTCGAGCAATTTACCAGCTGGGTGCCAGAGTTTCTCTAAGAGATTTTTTTAAGGATATTGGTATACTCACGGCGGCATCACAATTCATCTTCGCCAACATCTTATATGTTAGGCAAAATATACACTTATACACTAAAAACAGTGATATTCACAATATTAACACCAGAAATAAGGATAAATTACGTGCTCCTTTTCACCGTGTTGGACTTGGTATAACTTTTTATAACAAGCTACCCTCTTCTTTGTTAGATTTGCCTTTTAATGCGTTTAAAGTTAAAGTTAAATCCAATCTTTGTTCAAAGGCATACTATTCTATCAATGACTACTTAAACGATAAGAATAGTTGGTCGCTGTGATTAACTCAAGACAATGTTCATGTTCTTTCTCCAGAATTAGCGTACCTACTGACAGGTTATATGAGTTCATATAATTGTTTATTTTTATTTGACTGTCTAAGTCAATTTATTTTTATTTATTAGTGACATAATATACTCATGAAAATGTTTTTTTTATGAGTTGTATTGCAATAAGTGGTTAGCTAGCGACCTAGACAATTGATTATATTATTCTTGCCTGAGCAACCGGCAGCAAGTTCGTCATGCTCCCTTAGATGTCACTGCTTGCGGTAGCGTCGGGGGTCGGGTTGCCTCCTTCCCTCAAATATGGCGAGGGAGGTGATGGCTGAACTTTGCGTTATGCTCGTGAACGGGTGCTGCTTGTGGTGACTGGTCGTCTTGCTGACCATGGTTTTATTATTGTTATTAATGATTAACTGTTTTTTATTTTACTACGATGGTGCTAGTTTATCATTTTTGACTTCGAGTTGCAGCTATAGCTTTGTGTGGGCGGGCACGCCCATTATGCCTGGAGGCTTTTATTTAGGTACGTTCTGTTTACGTTATTTCTGCTTGAGTATAGTTTCGACGATTTTTATGTTTTTTTTTGGTATAGTGGCGTGTGCTAGCTAACATAAGGCAAATAATTTAATGTTGTGTTGCGTAATGCAAATTCTTTTACATTTTATTGTATAGATTCAAGTTTTATATCTGAACAGACAGCTGTGCTGCTGGGGAGTTTGTTGCGCCACTTCTTCTTCCCAGCTAAAGCACTAGGAAGTGGTGAAGGGTGGGCGTTTTTGGGGGACTGTCTTATGTAATTTTTGACGTTCGAAAAGTGCTGATTCTCAGCCTAGTTTGAATAAATGACTTTTGATTTTGATTTTGATTTTGAATAAGACATGCTGCACTGACCACAAATAAGTTGTGATAAGGGCACGAGCATGGTGATCTTTAATCACTAATAATAAAGATCTTTATGACTAAAACTAAGTATCTTATTAATTTATTGGTTTCATGGAGTACTTCTTGCCTTCCCAATGTTCAATTTAGAAGTACATATAGTCAGTTAGATTGGCTTGTGTTGGTTTGATGACAAACTTCCCTACTTCCCATGTAAAATACTTGTATTCAGCTGAACCTGAAGATTATAGCATTCCCCAATTCAGCGGAAAAAAACTTGGCTTATACCAAATCCACCTGTTTTAGCTGAGTATTTTGTATTTAATAACCACTTAAGTAGGTAATAAAAGTTTGTCTAAAATCGCCAACCCGTCTTGACAAGCATGGTGATCTCAATGCTAGTGTCTTCTCTGGATGAGAAGAAGCCTTTGTTCTGCTGTGGTACAGTAATATGTTGGTATTTTAATTAACTTTAGCTATAACTCATAATTAGTATGCACTTAAAGAGTGTTTAGTGGTAAAACGTGCTTATGAATAGTGCTTGAATAATTAAGTAGGTACTTTTACTTCGAATATTTCTTTCTCAGAATTCTTCACAGAGTGGTGTTTTATATATAGGTAAGTATTTTTCTTTGCGGACACAAAGGCTTTCCGATAATAACCTCTGATCGCTCTTTCCTTGACTATGCAAGTCACGAAGCTAATTAAAGACGATCCAGGGTTTTCTACTAGTCAGACACAAAGAAAATAAAGTAATCTTAGTAAAACGCAAAAGCTTATGTTTTCCTTTAATATTTTCCTAGTGTGAAACGATTTCCTTCACCGCCAGTCACAGAATATCTATAATATATGAATGTGAACAAGTCAAAGCGCTCGAAATTAATCTAAATTTCACTGATTTTTTAAAAGAAAAATGGCTTTCAAGTAATTTATTAGTTCATAAGTACACTGACACATTTTGAGATATTGTAAACAGATCTAGACGAGGAGGTGGGCTGGTGGGAATGACCACCGACGGCCGTCATGGCCCACGCACAATGGTCCACGGACACCAAACCCTCTAACATAGGCCATGACACATTTTTAAGCATGACTGTAAGCAGGTTGATGCCAATAGGCTCGCCCCCTATTACATGGGACCTAAACATAACTGCAGGCGAAAATTGGGTGTACCTAGGTACACCACTGCCAACTGCCTTGCGGCGAAAACAGGCGTGATGTTATATTATGTAGGTACAAACAATTGTACACACCATCATAACACAATCCTGACTCAAACAAGCGAAAGTCTCATTAGAATTCGTACAGCATTTTAAAAGAATGTGCAAAGAATAGAATTAAACTTCTTTGCCAATATTAAGTGTAGTTGAACAATACTTATTTAAATAAATTCCCGCTTTCTTTCCGTAAATAATGACATCAGCAGAGATCTAAGTTGTTTCAAGTTGTATGTAGATTTCTTAATAATGAGGGTACTGTATGCCTATTTCATCAGATATAAATTCAAAACTGGAAACTAACAAAAAAAAATACTTAACGCCTTGTTTCCACGAAGAATTAGGCAGAGGTGTACCTATAGTACGTACACCCACATTTCATCAGTTATGTTTAAGTTCCATTTAATTGGGGGCGAGCATATTGCCATCAACCGGGCACAAATCCAGACTCCGGGCTCCCACTGAGAAATGCCAGATGGACAATCCCAATAACATTTTGCCCGACCTGGGAATCGAACCCATGGACCTCATGTTCAGCAGTAGCGCTTGCGACCACTAGACCAATGTGGCAAAACTGGAATATCAATGCATGAAATTGTCTGCCAAATAAGTGAACCGGAATTGATGAAATAAGTCCTTCAAAGTTTATTGTTTTTATTTCGCGTCCATGCGAGTCCCATCCTCATGTCTGCTTTTAATAACAAATTCCGATCATCAATCCTTCAATCAACAGTTATAAATTTTTCAGTTACTGAAAAATTGTGTGGAAGTCAGTTGTCATTGTATGGGGCGTGTGATGCGGAGGATTGAGCAAATACTTTCAATCAACAATTCATAAATTTTACGGTGACTGAAAAATTGTGTAAAACTCGGTTGACATGGTATAATGTGATGCGGAGGATTGAATGTTGTGTGTGAAAATATCATCAGGAAAGTTTTGAGTAAGAATGTGGATGGCTACAAGAGTAGAGGACGACCAAAATAACGATGGATGGACTGTCTGAAGGAAAAAAACTTTTTACAAAAAAATAAGAACCGACTACCAAAAATAACACTACAAAGTGAAAAATAACTTTAATTTCGAAAGTCGGTGTCTTTGGATCTGTATTTGAGTTTTTTGCCACCGACTTCCGAAATTAAAGTTATTTTTCACTTTGTAGTGTTATTTTTGGTAGTCGGTTCTTATTTTTTTGTAAAGTTTTTTATTTTTCACTTTTTAGTGGGTCAGTTTTGAATTTATCTAGGTTACAATAGCCTAATATTAACTGCTCATCACCTTTTACAAAATATTGCTTTTCCCGATGCTGGGACGTTGATTGTTGAGGAGTTCTCCTGGAGAACTGCCACTCACCATATGCGTAGTAACAAGCATAAATTGCTTAATCGCAACCCGTTAAATAGGGCTACTCATTATTATATTGTTCCGGTGGCCATATGTGGTGTCCATCATCAGTTCCATTTCACCAAATGGTGCTTTCCGAAAGCAAATGTACGAGTTACTATAAAAAATACCCAAATCGCTATAGGTTTGCCTATAAAATTTTGAGGGTTTCCCTCGATTTCCATGGGATACCCTCATCAGATTCTGATTTGGTGGCAATGGGACTACCTCGGGAGTATACCCATTCAAACAAAAAAAAAAAAAAAATTAAAATCGGTCCATAATTAACGGAGTAATCGCGTAACAAATATACAAAAGAAAAACATACCGCCGAATTGAGAACCTCCTCCTTTTTGGAAGTCGGTTAATGATATGGCTAGAAAAGGAGTGACTACTGAGATAACTAATAGAGAAGTACGAGTATGGAAGAAAAAAAAGATATGCTGCGCTGACCCCAGATAAATTAGGACCCTGCCAGGGTTGCGGGTGTCCGAAAGGGATACCGTGGCCCTGCACACAGGCAACTGAATGAACACGGGTTGGTTTTAGTCAGTAAAAGTCTGACACACCCTCCTGCTCCGCCCAGAGCGGGAGAAGTTACCTATTAAATAATTTACCAACAAAACAAACAAAAAAACAGTTACGATAACGGAAAGAATTGATGATGATGAATCTTTCTACTACCTAATCATGGTCTTATGGCTGTCCTTAATAACTGTTCGTAGAAGCCCACGTTTAGATAACTTTAGTGTCAATATATAGGTAACTACCCTTAGAATCACGTTCGTGTACAGTGAACTTTTCAATAACGTGTAGGTTCTTAAAACAGCGTTGCTTAACATAAGTTGAGATCATTACCTCAAGAAATTAAAACCCCGCATGGCCATGCCAAATATAGAAACAGATAAAATTAGCACAATCTTTGTCAGTCATTGTAAAACCGTTAGATATTTTAATTCACACAACTAACTTAAATGAAAACGTAAACAAAACCGCGATGAATCATGCAAAAAAAAATATTCATAATATTCTATTAACATTAGAAAGATTTATATTCTTTAGCCTAAGGTTACCATTTAAATGTAAAGCACTAAACAATTTAACGATCTGCAGTATTCACAACAAAAAGCCCAATAAAAAAAAATACTTATCAAAAAACATACAAACCTTTTAACACACAAAAATTCACTCAAAAATTTCGAAAATGGAAGGTTCGCCCGCGTGCGTCTTGCGCCGGCGCAGCTCCGCACTGCGCAGCATCCCCGGCTACTGACCCCGCCCCGATCACAGTATGTATAGAGAGTTGATGATACCGAACACGTAGATCATTCACAACCTGTTTTTATGAGATTTTAATAAGAAGTCTTTTTTTGTAGATTACTTTGATTGGTTGTAAGTTCTTCATTGGTAGGTAGGAACGTCTTACGGGCTTCAAATGTGTAAAGTTAAAACATACGGACAATTTTTGTTGATCAGGGAAATGCACTATGTAGCAGATAATCCAAAAAAAATGTACAAAATTATAAATATGGGAGTTAAGTTAACCCGAAACTAATCTGGAGGTGGTGGAGCGGACAATAAATAGGTTATTACCGATTGTTGCAATAAAAAACTGATTCAACATTATTTAATTCAAACTTACAATAACCAACTTTATATTTTTATTCAGCACAAAGATAATTATTACTTGTTTCAGCTTTTATATTTCCAGTTTCAATATTACTACCCAATTATAAAAAGTAACCCCCACAGTAATATCATGAACATTCAACACACCACCCACACAAACACACACATTTGTCCATTAGAAATTTCTCAGTAGCAGAGTTTGGAAGTTGCATGGTGGTGTGATACCCCCGTTTCTCGGAAAGCAAATACAAGTCCCATCGGACTTTGAGAGTGAAAGAACAGAGATTGGACCTGTGTTTGCGCCGTATCACAATATCCGCAATATCTTCAGCGTACCTGGCTAATAGCACCGTGATCGAAATCGGTCGGGAGAATATTATTATTTTCAACATTTAAACCTTCAGTGGTATTAGCCACTCTATAACCAGTGAAGCACAAACAGTTGGTCAGTTCATCGACCAAGTATTAGCATACAGGTAAAATTTAGCCGTCTTACATTTTAGAGGCACTCAGATTAGCGTGAAATATCTTAAGACCGACCAATCTTTTGTTGTATTTATTAGGTAGGTCAGGTTAAAAACCTAAAAGTGGGGCTCGTGGCTTGATTATAACAGCCACATGGGGCGATAGAAGGTTATGCTACGCTTGCCGCGGTGGCTTCGTGGATGGGTGACCATCTATTACATAATCGAGACCCTCCGTGCCTCGGAAAGCACGTTAAAGCGTTTGTGCTGCCTGTTTATTCGTAGATTTTTGACAGTTGTTACGGGTAGTCAGAAGCCTAAAAGTCTGACGACCAGTCTTACCATGGAGTATCGTGTTACTAGTTACTGGGTTGTGGAGGTCAGATAGGCAGTCGCTCCATGTAAAATACTGGTATTCAGCTGCATCCGGTTAGACTGGAAGCCGACCCCACACAGTTAGGAAAATGCTAGACAGACTGATTGTATGGTTAAAAACCTGAGCCGATATAGGTAATTATTTATATAGCCAGGCAGCTCTTAAACATTGGTGTGAATTCAAAGACATGTGACATCCACCAGCCCGCACTGGGCCCGCGTGGTGGATTACGGCCCACTCCCTCTCACAGAAAGAGGAGGCCTGTCCCAGCAGTAACGTTATAGGTTGATTGTGCTATGTACAGTTACTTACCTTTATGTTAGTACTGCCTCCTTGGTCAAGTAGTCGCAAGCGCCACTGATGAGCATGAAGTCCTGGGTTCGATTCCCGGGTCGGGCAAAGTGTTATTGGGATTTTCATCAGGAATTTCTTTCTCAGTAGTACCCCAGAGTCATGATTTGTGTCCGGTTCATGGCAATATACTCGCCTCCTATTACGTGGGACTTAAACATAACTGGCGAAATGTGGGTGTTCTATAGCTACACCTCTGCCTAACCCATCGGGGAATAAAGTCGTGATGTTATTTTAGCCTTAAACAATTTCCTTCAGATTGATAATCCCTGCAACCACAACCTAGAAACTTTATCAAAACTGAGAAGCGTTTAATATGCTATTAACCCTAATTAAAACACCACCACCTCGTGTAGGCAGTTTAATCGTGGCACACTTTACATCTATAACTAATCATCTTTGTATATTATATTATTTTGTAACGCACGTTAATTTGGTACAATATTATTCTATTATGTTGTATCAGCCCATCCATATAGATTTACTTTAGGTGTCCTAGGCTATTTTCTACACTTGACGATTACTACAGCTTACTAGTTGGTAGAGCTTTAAAATTTATTTATTTATTTATACAGTAGTACATTCATATTTTTAGACATATAAGTTGGAGCAAACCTAAACTCATTAGAGTTTTACGGTGCACCAAAATCATCGACCACATGATTTAGAGTCAAAAACAAAACATATCTAAGTTTTTAATTAAAAAAACTTTTTACAAAAAAATGCAACCGACTTCCAAAAAAACACTACAAAGTGAAAAATAACTTTAATTTTGGAAGTCGGTGGCTTTTGATCTGTATTTTAGTTTTTTGCCACCGACTTCCGAAATTAAAGTTATTTTTCACTTTGTAGTGTTTTTTTGGAAGTCGGTTGTTTTTTTTTGTAAAAAGTTTTTTATTTTTCACTTTTTAGTGGGTCAGCTTGTAATTTATCTAATTTACAATAGCCTAATGTCAAATGCTCACCACCTTTTACAAAAATATTGCTTTTCCCGATGCAGGGGCGTTAACTGTTGAAGAGTTTTCATGGTAAGAACCAGGAAAACTGATGGTGACTTCACCATATGCATTTTGACGAGCATAAATTGCTTAGCAACCATATTAGAGTTCCTAATCGAATCGCAACGGTGAAATACTTATTATTAAGTAGTTCCGGTGGCCATCTGTGGTCTTCATCATCAGTTCCACTTCACCGAATGGTGCTTTTCGAGTGCAAATGCACGAGTTACTATATAAAATACTCAAATCGCTATAGGTATGCCTATAAAATTTGAGGATTTCCCTCAATTGCCATGGGATCCCCTCATCAGATTCTGATTTGGTGGCAATGGGACCACCTCGGAAGCATACCCTTCCAAACAAAAAAAGAATTATCAAAATCCGTCCACAATTGATGGAGTAATCGGTGAACATACTCGTACATAAAAAAAATATATATATATATACAGCCGAACATATAACTTCCTCCTTTTTGGAAGTCGGTTAAAAATGAAACAACAACAGAAATAAAAACGACATCTATTACTAAAAAGGGTCTCCGAAACGATCAATTGCAATCAATTTGTAATTGTAGTAAATATTGTCATAACCATTGCACCAATGTGTATCTATCAATCACGTAGTAATTGACGGTTGGAATTGATCGTTTCGGGGACCCTTTACGAGCGATCATCGGTGACCGATCTGACCGTCCTTAAAACGAAAAGTGGTGCAGTAATGTGATTTAGATTGATACAGGGTGGTATTGGTATTATGTTTTTACTATTTAAGTATATTCAATAAATTATAACATTTATTTTCATTCATATTACCTACCTATTTCTTTCAGGGTCAATGGTTAGCTACGCTAACCACATATTTTGGATTTTTTTTCTTTAAATTCATGCCATTTAGCGATTATTTCTTGAACTAACATAAAAGTACACGCTACACTTGATTAAGTTTAGGCAGTAAGTGACGCTGATAATCGTTTGTGTGTGTATTATAGGTTTCAAACTCAAACTCAAAGCATTTATTTCAAATAAACCATTTACAGGCACTTTTGAATTGTCAAAGAGTCGGTCAGTTAGTCAGAAAGTGGAAGCTATTTGCCCATTCCAAAACGTAGATCTCTATGGAGAAGAACAGGCAAGAAACTCCAAGGACACTCTTTTAAATCAAGATATTACAAAATCCTGGGTAGGTACATTATTCTTGTCGCTTCTATATGTGAGAACAATGTAAAAAACAAAAATAAATCTATTAAAAAAAAAACAATTCAAAATATAAGATTAAAAGATTACAAAATAAACCCTGGTAGTTAAGAGATGACCAGCCTCAACTGACAGCGCCCGTTCACGAACATGACGCGTGGATCAGCACCATCCAGCTCAACCACTTTGTAGGGAACCGAATGATCCAACACACGCGCCACCATCAGCGAGACATTTGAGTGAGCATGACATACTCTCAACTGCCAGGCTTTTTTAAGTCAACATACATCATAACATAATAAACGGCTCCATGGTACTCACATTTACAAAAATGAAAAAATGCTTTTAAATTATACAAAACTATAGCTTGCAATGTATTTCAATGATTAATAAAATTTTACTAGCAAAAGGAAAATCGTTGTTACCTATTGAAGTATTCAACAACTAAAACTTGATTAAGTACATAAAAATAAACGATAGTTACGAATGTAATGTTAAAATAAAAAAGGGGGGAAGCATCACTTCCAAATATTAAAATTCTAACAAGTGAGCCCAAGTTGTTGTGGAGCAGGACCAGCATTAAGCCAAGCATCTTTATCTACGATATAATCATCCAACTTATAATATGCTTGTCTACATAGTGTGCGTTTAATGCATGTTTTAAATTTCTTCTCATTTAGTTGAAGAATATCTAATGGTATTTTATTATAACATTTAACATAGTACCCCATAAAAGAAGTGTGTACTTTTGACAATCTGAAACGTGGTTGATCTAATTTGTTCTTATTTTTAGTGTTAAAATTATGCCTGTCACTAATCTTACTGAAAAGATGTAGGTTTTTTCTAACATACATTATATTTTCATATATATATTGGCAAGGTACCGGTATGATGTTAATTTTTTTAAACAGTTCCCTTAGAGAATCGCGTCTGCGGAGGTTGTAGATGGCTCTGATAGCCCTCTTTTGCAGAATAATGATAGAAACAATATCTGCAGCCCGTCCCCACAGCAAAATACCGTAAGACATGATGCTATGAAAGTAACTAAAATAGACCAGTCTCGCTGTATCCACGTCTGTTAATTGGCGGATTTTCCAAACAGCGTAGGCGGCTGAACTTAGCCGCCCTGCAAGAGATGTTAAGTGAGCACTCCACTGCAGCTTTGAGTCAAGCGTGATTTCCAGGAAAACAGTCTTTTCGACGAATTCTAGTATCTCTTTGTTTAATACAACGTGACATTCACTACTTCTAACATTCGGTAACGCAAATCTTATGCATTTAGTTTTCTTCTCATTTAATACCAAATTATTTACAGTAAACCAATTATAGACCTTAAGCATAGCGTTATTTACGTCGTCAAGCTCCTGTGCATGTCTATTTACTTTAAAAATCAGAGATGTGTCATCAGCAAATAACACCATTTGTGGTCGGTTTTCCAGTAAATGAGGTAAATCATTTATATATACTAAAAAGAGGAACGGACCCAAAATTGAGCCCTGCGGTACACCCATTTTGACTATTAAACCCAATGAATCCACACCGTTTATTTGAACTTGCTGCAGTCTATCATTCAAATATGATTTTACTAAGTTAAGCGCAAGTTTACCCAGTCCGTAATGCTCAAGTTTCAAGAGCAGAGTTTCGTTCGTTAAATCTGGGAATATCCCTTGATCTACACACAAATTAAATATTAAAGCTAGATAGGGTGCAATTGTCTCAATAATGGATTGACAAACCCACAGATCTTCGGTAATTTTAATCTTAAGTTGCTTAAAAGTCTTTACAACGACCACAGGGTTTATATGTTTGAATTTAAATTTCACAGGGCAAGCTGAAAAAACATTCGCTCTTAATAGATCAATAGCAAGTGAGGGCGAGGAATTTAAAGTTTCTGTAGTTTTAATTGGAATATTTGTAAAAAAGTTGCAAATTCCTGAGCAACATTGATGTTATCGCTAACGAGACCGCGGGAAGTTTCCAGTGTATAATCAGTATTATGTCTTTTGTTCCTGTTCGTTTCATTGTTAATAATTTTCCAAACTGTCTTTATTTTATTGTCTGCTGATTTAACCTTATTGCTAATGTATGAAGCTTTAGCCGCTTTGCAGACATTTTTAAAAGTTTTAGAATAAGTAGCAACATACTTATTAAAAGTTTTCGTATTTATATACGGCTTAAGGCCATACAGTTCAAATAATCTTTCCCTACTCTTCCTGATACCTTTAGTTGCCCAGTCACTGAATAAAAACTTGGGGCAAATAGTTTTAGTTTTCTTCTTAAAATATTTATTGAACTCAGTTTGCACTAATGAAAAGAATTCTTCATACAAAATATTGTCATTGTTCATATTTAGGCCCTGAGCACTTAACTTGCTAATTAAAGTGCTATTAAATTTATTTAAATTACCCAATGTTATTGGTCTAGTTTGTATATGAACGTTTTGTAATGACGTGTTGGGCTCAAAAGTAACTGTTTGACCGCTATGATCAGAAGGGAGATAATTTACAATGGCTTTATCTAAATAGCCACAAAAAACATTATCAATACAAGTTGCAGTAGCCGACGTTATTCGCGTTGGTTCCAAAAACACATTTGACAGATTGAACGATTTGAAGAGGCTTAATAATCTACTGCTATTTAAATTATTTTCCAAAATATTAATATTAAAGTCACCACAAATAATTACTGGTTTATTACCCGTTGCAAGTTTTGCTAGAACATCTTCCATTACTGACTCAAATAAAGAGTAGTTTTGATAATTTGGGGGTCTGTATGCGCACACTATAAAATGCTTTGTTCAGGAGCTCAGGTGAATTAATAAATAAAAGCGTGGATTGTATACTCTTTAAATTATAATAAGAAAAGGCGACAAATAGGTAGCTGTACAGTGAAGTTGCTAAAGGGGGACGCTAGTGTCGTTCTTGCCGTGCGATCGTGAAGTGGTCCGCCGCCGCCGCACACCGCTCGCCCCCGCGCGCCGGTTCGTCTGTCCCGCGCCCGCGCCTCAGCCACCGGTGACGTCAGTCCACATGATCACGCGCTTGATGCGTGAACATCCTCCCGCCTGTTGTCGTCTTCGAAGGGAAGAGGGCAAATGTTGTTAAACCCTCTTGTGATGACTCCTCTCTTTGTCTTCACGTCTGCCACGCGTTTGATGCCGTCGACGTCCGCATAGGTTCGTACTACGCGACCTAGTGCCCAAACAAGTGGTGGAAGCGCCTTGTCTCGGATGAGCACGAGCGTTCCTTCTCCGAACTTCCTGTCTGAAGCAACTGACCATTTGGTTTTCTGTTGAAGTAAGGAAATGTATTCATTAGCGAACCGCTTCCAGAAGTGTTGACGGATGTATTCAATCCTGTTGAAGCGGTCCAAACTGCTGATGGTTTTGTCAGGAACCTGTGAAGACGGCACAGACGTGAGTGTTCGTCCAATTAGAAAATGGGAAGGAGTGAGGACAGACAAATCGGATGGGTCACAGGACAAGGGAGTTAGAGGACGGGAATTTGGAACGGCCTCTATTTGACATAGACAAGTTGCCAGTTCCTCGTAAGTAAAGTTGGTGAGACTTAGTAACTTTCCAAGATGGGTTTTTGTGGACCTTACGGCAGCTTCAGCCATGCCATTAAAGTGTGGGGAATAAGGGGGAGCAAAAACAAATTTAATGCCTTGCTCTGCCATTTCAGATGCAACATCAGAGTTTGTAATAATTCGTTTTAACTCATTATTAGTCGCAACATAGTTCGTGCTGTTGTCTGATAATATACTTTGAGGTTTACCCCGACGAGACGTGAAACGATTCAGAGCCGCGATGAAGCCTTCTTTTGTAAGGTCGGTGACGAGCTCCAAATGGACCGCCCTTGTTGCATGGCAAACGAAGATGCATAAATAAGACTTTGTAAGCTTACAACCGCGACCCTTTCGGTCAGCTATCAGTATTGGGCCAGCATAGTCCACACTAGAGTTAAAAAATGGAAATTCAATGTTGGTTCTCGAAACTGGAAGTTGACCCATAATTGGTTGTATATTTTGACACTTGTATCTAAAGCATTTTATACATTGTTTGACGACAGTCTTAGCAAGGTTCCTGCCGCCCAGAGGCCAATAGTTGAGTCGCATGTTTGCCAACAATAATTGCGGACCAGCGTGAAGCAACCTTTTATGTTGCATATGACATAGAATTTTCGTAAGGTGATGTTTACCACAAAGTAAGATTGGATATTTTGTATTATAGTCATAAGGTGAGTTATCAAGTCTGCCTCCTACGCGTATAATTCCTTTAGAGTCTACAAATGGTGTCAATGAAATTAAACGATTTTTATGAGGCAGAGATTATCCTGACTTCAAAATATTGCACTCTTTTGGAAACATCTCTGCTTGTGCACTAAGTAGCAAGTATGTTAAAGCTTTATCTAATTCTTCACTAGAAAGCGAACCATGCAATTTGCAATTAGAATTTTTTAAATTATGAATGAATCTATTGACATAAGCAATGATTCTTTGAAGACGATTGAAATTAGAAATACTGTGAATTAATGACTGAATTATTGAATTATTAGTTGATTGATCAGAACTAATATTAGTGTTATCTTGATTGGTGAAATGACACACTACTTCAGGTAGATCATGTTTCACGCTATTACAAAGCATATTAGGCCAGCTACTTTCGCAGCCTTGCAAGAAACCAGGGCCTGACCACCATAACGAGCATTCACCGATGGAATCGGCCCTCGCCCCGCGAGAAACGGTCTCCAGCAGTAATTTCCTGAATTTCAGCGACTCGATTACGTACGAAAGGTTTTAGTTGGTTTGGTAATATGTTAAGCCACCCTAACACGATCATCGAGTCGCTCCAAAATAGTCGCTTAACTATAGGAATGGTCAGGGATTCTATTACGGTAGTACACAGTCTTGCACCCAATAGCGCTGCACAAAGTTCAAGGCGCGGAATGGTTACGGTCTTTATTGGTGCTACACGATTTTTGGACACTAAAAGTTGTACATGTACTGATCCATCACTACATACTGACCGAACATATATGCATGAACCGTAAGCTCTTTCTGAGGCGTCACAAAAAATATGTAGTTCATGTTCCACTGCTAGATTACAGCACACCCATCGTGGAATATTTAAATTGTTCAGCTTGGGAAGTGCACGAACAAAATCACACCACATCTTGTTTATCTCAGGTGAGACTCCCTCGTCCCATTCAGACTGCTCAACCCAAAGTCGCTGCATTATTAACTTTGCTTCCACAATTCAGGGGCCAACCAGTCCTAGAGGATCAAACACCTGACTGATCACCGAAAGAATGTGTCGCTTTGTTGTTCTTTCCTTTGTAGAAATATTAATTGAGAAGGATAAGGTGTCAGTATTACAAAACCAGTGCAGGCCCAAAGTTTTAGATGACTGGGAGTGACTGGACAAGTCTAATGAACTAGATTTTCCTGGTTTTCCTATTGCTTCGTGGATTTCCGGATAATTAGATTGCCACTTTCGCAAGAAAAAATGTGCAGATGAGAGAATGGAATTAATTTGTTTCGCTAGATCTATAGTTCCCGATATTGTCGAGCTACCGCCCAAGTAATCATCTACGTAAAAATCCCGCGAAATTGCAGACTTCACGTTGTCTGTGGTAGCTTCGTCCGCAAGACTTACAAGACACTTTGTTGCTAGGTAAGGTGCAGATGATGTCCCATAAGTGACTGTGTTTAATCTGTATGTCTTTAACGGTTCTTTGGGATCTTTTCTAAAAATAATTTGCAGTAATGATCTTTGTGAATGAGCCACTTCTATGCAACGATACATTTTTTCGACATCACCAGTAACAACATATTTGTGTTGCCGAAATCTTAACAAAATTGAAAATAAATCATCCTGTACTTTGGGCCCTACCATTTGAATATCATTAAGTGATACTTTAGAGGAAGTATTGGCAGACGCATCAAACACAGCTCTCAGCTTCGTTGTCGTACTGGACTCGCGAATTACTCCATGATGAGGTATGAAATATTCAGCATATTTGTTTGAATGAGGCCTTGACTTGTTCTTAACTTCGCTCATATGACCAAGGCGTTCGTACTCATCCATGAACTCCATATATCTGGCCTTGAATTCTGGGTCCCGTTGAAAGCGACGTTCTAGCGACAGATAACGATGTTTTGCCATATTGTATGAGTCGCCTAAAATGCTTGGATCGGCTTTCAAAGGCATAGTAACAATAAATTTACCGCTCTCATTACGAATGGTTTTTTGCTTAAAACTTAATTCACATTCCCGTTCTTCTTGAGATAGGGTGTGCTTAGGCGAGATGGAGTCCAGCTCCCAAAACCTTGTCAAATCAGGTTGTTCGATTGAGTGGGCATGATTACAAAAATGTGTGCCTTTTTTAAAAGACGAACGAAGCTGAGTAACTGGACCAGACACTATCCAACCAAATTTGGTCTCACATAGCTTAGGCATCCGCTTGCCTCAATCAATTGTAGTAGTGCCTATAACGCTCCAAAATATATCTGCGCCTACTGAGATGTCAATGACAGATGGAATATTAAAAGTTGGGTCACCTAAACGAAGGTTTGACGATATAGGAATATTCCTCATATCAATATAAGACGATGGCAAACGTTGTGTAATCTCAGGTATAATTAGGCAGTCCAAATTAATCCTATAGTCACCATTAAAAGACTCAATGTTTAGATTATTTCCGACGCACGATCCTTAAGAGATGCACGGAGATAGTGGAACTTATTAATGCCATCGATACAATCGTTGTTATGTATTAGCGAAGTGAAAGTATCCCTAAATTCTAGCCAGCACTGGTAACTACCGCCAAATTGCGGTAAATCAATTTTCGGTAAGCGAACAAAGCCATTTTTAAAGGATGCACCTGGTTTCGAGTCCATTATAGTGCCCGTCTCCGAACCCTCCCGCTCAGCGCAGCTGATCTGAAGCTGGCTGCGCGCCTTGGCGATCAACGAGTGGTACCGTTCTTCAATCTGATTTCGTTCTACGTACTCGTCTTCGGGGGTCGCCGACGCTAACTCGATTTCCATCTGTAATACATCGAAGACATCGTATAAAGCTTCAAATTTGCTCAAGCGGCCTTCTAAATCAATCCGTTGTAGTGCGGCTATGAGCTTTGAAGACGAAAGAACAGTAATGTACTTTTCAAAGTTAGCTTTGCTTTAATTCCACTGCGCTGTTTTACTAATTTATCGATATCCATGTTGCACTTAAATTTGAGAATTGCAAAGACTTTAAAAAACCTTTAAGACTTGAATTTATTCGAAGCAAAAGTAACTGTTTATTTAAAAGCAAAAAAAAAAAAAACACGATCAAGCTAAGTAGCAAATTGTCAAATAAACCAATTCAAAAGTACAACCAGCTGATTTATAACCAGTTAAGTTGCATAAAAACACAGTAAGGTCGGTAGCAAGCACAGCTGACGCGAGAACAAAGAAGGTGAGTCACCGTACGAAAAAAAATAACGGACGGCCGGTAAGGCGCACTGACTAATCGCGTTGTAATAACAACTAAGTCTCCGAGTAAACCACGCGCGATAAAGCGATTGCGAATTACACACTGCTTGAAATAGATCGAATGCTAGCAACCAATTGTCTATCTCAAATAAAGGCGAAATAAGCAATAGTTGGAACCGAAATTGATTTTAAAAACACACTATTTGTGAAATGGACATGTAGGAAAGGGTAAATAATTGGAACGAACTCACAGAGGTCCTTAACCGTTTCACTAATTGACTTCTTCAGCTGCAACGGTGATTTTGTTGATCGATGACGGTTGACATTCAACTCCACTTCAACAATTCACTCGATGACTGCTCATTCTTGCCTTTTCTTCTTTAGTCCTGGACGTTTCCCGGTAGAAGGACCATGTTCAGGAGCTCAGGTGAATTAATTAATAAAAGCGTGGACTGTATACTCTTTAAATTATAATAAGAAAAGGCGATAAATAGGTAGCTGTACAGTGAAGTTGCTAAAGGGGGACGCTAGTGTCGTTCTTGCCGTGCGATCGTGAAGTGGTCCGCCGCCGCCGCACACCGCTCGCCCCCGCGCGCCGGTTCGTCTGTCCCGCGCCCGCGCCTCAGCCGCCGGTGACGTCAGTCCACATGATCACGCGCTTGATGCGTGAACAGCTTATCTAGCTCAACATAGGACAATTCAATGCTATGTTCAACCGATAGTTCCACTATGTCTTTACGAGTCTTAGATTTTATACAATTCTTAATTAATATTAGTGAACCTCCACGCAGCATTGATTTTCGGTTAAAACAACTGCCCACACTGTAGTTCTCATAATTAATTAACATTTCATAATCTTTTAACCAGTGTTCAGTTATACAAATAATATCAAACATTGTTTTTTCTAAAAACAATTCAATTTCCAATTGTTTGGAAGAAAAACCTTGAATATTTTGATGAAACAATTTCAAGGAATTCTGCTTAGCCCTTTTTTTACAATTAACTAATTGAGAGCTAGAAGATACCTTGTTAATGGTGAGATTAATAACACTGTTACTGGTATCTTCTATTGTCTTACTGACTAGTTTAAATTACTAAAGCTAGCTACATTAATATTCTACTATCATTACTAATTTGTTTGGTGCAAATTACAGTTTGAAAAACATTCGTGATTACTTACACAAACAAATTGTAAATAAGTTGCCATCTGATCACAGTGGACAAACAATAACATTTTGCTCCTACGAGTATATGCCTTTACAAAAAAATCAAATAAGGTTTAGCCAATTACAAGTAAAAATTTAGAGAAATTAAATAATTCTTTGGCCAGTAAATTATGTGTTCAGAGTCTTAATAATATTTGTGACCCAAATGAGTTCTACGCCGAGTTCTTTTCACTATTAAACACGCAATTTAATGACACTTTTTAGCCTAGATATAAACATGCAATTTGGTCTGGATAAATGTAAAACACTTCATATCATACGTGGCAAGGTACGACCCGGTAACTATGTAGTAAATAGCACAGACACCATAATAGCAATGGAACCGACTGACTTTTACAAATATTTGGGGTACACTCAACTAAAGGGACTAGATCATGTTAGGATTAAAGAAACACTTACTGCAGAGTATAAAAGAAGACTTAACGCCATATGTAAAACACAACTTTCGGGTAGAAATCTCATCAAGGCCTTAAAACATTCATAAAGCCATAGTTCAAAATGATTTTAACTACACCCCACTTAACTTAAATGAACAGTCAGATTCTCCACAAATTACTATCGACGACCCGCAGAAACAAAAAATTGAGGACTGGAAGAAAAAGGTACTTCATGGCCGACATCCTCATGACCTAGAACAATCTCATGTGAATAAAATAGCCTCAAATAAATTTCTTAAAATAGGTAGTTTATTCCCAGAAACTGAAGGATTTATAATTGCGATACAGGACCAGATTATTAACACTAAAAACTATAGAAAATTTATTATCAAAGATCCTTCAGTAATAAATGATAAATGTCGCAAGTGTCACATCCAACCAGAAACAATTCAGCACATAACAGGAGCTTGCACTACTCTCACGCAGACAGACTACACACACAGGCACAATCAGGTGGCAAATGTAATTCATCAAAAATTTGCACTCAAATACACACTCATACGGGACACAAACACCCCTTACTACAATTACACACCACAAACTATCCTAGAAAATGACACGCACAAACTTTACTATGACCGCGCCATTCTCACCGACAGAACAATTCACTACAATAGACCGGATATAGCCCTACAGGATAAAGTAAATAAAGTTACTTACCTAATAGATATTGCCGTTCCCAATACACATAACATTCAGAAAACAATATCTGAAAAAATTAGTAAATACATGGAACTCAAAGATGAAGTAACTAGAATATGGCGCCAACAAAAAGTTTATGTGATCCCTATAGTCCTCTCTACAACAGGCGTCATCCCGAATCACCTTCTCCATAGCCTTAAATTACTAAACCTTAAAGAAACCCTCTATATCGCCCTACAAAAAGCTGCAATTTTAAATACATGTCGAATCGTCAGAAAGTTCATGCAAATGGAAGAAAACGAAATACTCGTAGGTCCTCACACAACACATCTTTAACATAACACACCACACGCTGCATTTACTTGGCTTCGGTCCGTACATGTTGCAAAAACCAGCCAAAGAGCTGAGAAGAAAAAACACTCAACAAAAATAATAATAATAAAGAAAAAAGAAAATAAAGGATAATAATACAAGCTTTCATCAATATGTTGCAAAATATTCTAAAACTTTTAAAAGTGTGTGCAAAATAGCTAAAGCTCTTTATATTAGCAATAAAATAAAATCAGCTGATGATAAAATTAAAACTACCTGGCAAATAATAAATAATGAAGCAGATAGGAAAAAACAGCGTAATACTGAGTTTAATTTAGAGACTACACATGGGCCCATCACTTCAGAGGTAGAAATAGCTCAGGAATTTGAAAACTTTTTTGCTAATATTCCCCTTAAAACTACTGAAACTTTAAGTTCCTCACCCGTGCTTTCTGCTGCCTTACTTAGAAAGAATGTAAATGTATGCCCTTTGGAGTTTAGGTTAGGTTAGGTCAGTATACAAATGAGGTGGCCCGCAGAGGCGGGCCGGCACTAGCCGGGGATCACGGAAGTAATACTAGCTCCCAAGATCCCCGGTGCAAGTGTGGGAAGGGAACACCGGGGTGGTTTTTAGTCAGTAAGAGTCTGACAGACCCCTCCGCCCACCCCAAGGCGGAGGACATCCATGAGGATTTTCCACCCCGGCAACAAAAAAAAAAAACCCCCAGGCTGTTATAAAAACTTTTAAAGATCTTAAAATTAAATCAACAGAAGATCTCTGGGGCATGTCTGTAAAAGTTTGTAGATCTATCATCGAAACCAGTGCGCCCTATTTAGCTTTCATATTTAACACCAGTGTGGACCAAGGAATCTTTCCGGATTTCATGAAGCACAGTAAAGTAGTTCCTTTGTTCAAATCCGGAGATAGTAAAGAACCCAACAATTATAGGCCCGTGTCAATTATGCCAGTTCTCAGTAAGGTATTTGATAAGTTGATGCTCAATCAAATGTTACGTCACTTCAATAAAAAATTCATCTTTCATGAACAACAGTACGGTTTCACTAAAGGTCGTTGTACCACTGACGCCGGTGTCACCCTAATAAGGAACATTTTTAACGCCTGGGAGGAAGCACAAGATGCCATTGGAATCTTTTGTGACCTCTCTAAGGCTTTCGATTGCGCTAACCATGAGACACTTCTGCTGAAACTAGATCACTATGGGATTAGGAATACAGCTCTTGATTTACTTAGATCATACCTGAAAGATAGAAAGGTTAACGTTCAAGTAAAAGGCGTGAACTCATTGGTCTGAAATGGTAATGGGCGTTCCTCAAGGTTCAATATTGGGTCCATTCCTCTTTTTAGTTTACATTAAAGATTTATCCCAATTACTTCAAAATTAACCGAAGATGGTTTTATTTGCAGATGACAACGTCATTGATCTTTAAAATAGACCGACGGTCTCAAAACCTTGACGACGTGAATAATTCTATTCTTCAGGTCCAAGATTGGTTTACGGTAAATAATTTGGTTCTAAATGAAAAAAAAAAAAAACAAATGCATTAGATTTAAACCACCTAATGTTAGAAGTAGCGAATGCGATACCATATTGAATGGAGAAAAACTGGAATGTATTAATCAAACGGTTTTCCTAGGAATCACTCTAGACGAGAAACTACAATGGGGACCACATATAAAATCTCTTGCGGGGCGGTTAAGCTCGGCCGCTTATGCTGTTAGGAAGATAAGACAGTTAACAGATGTAGAAACCGCGCGTTTGGTCTATTTTAGCTACTTCCACAGCATTATGTCATACGGTATTTTATTGTGGGGTCGGGCAGCTGACATTGAATTCATCTTTATTTTGCAAAAGAGAGCTGTCAGAGCCATTTATAATCTACGTCACCGAGAATCTCTTAGGGAACTCTTTAAAATGATTAATATTATGACGGTACCTTGCCAATTAATTTATGAAAATATTATGTATGTAAGAAAAAATCTTTAAAAAAAAAAAGGGATAGACATAATTTCAATACTAGAAATAAAGATAAAATAGATCAGCCATGTTTCAGATTATCTAAAGTACATACATCTTTTATAGGGTACTGTGTTAAATGTTACAACAAAATACCTTGTGATATATTGCAATTAAATGAAAGAAAATTTAAAACTCATTTAAAAAGTACACTTTGTAAACAAGCTTATTACAAATTAGAGGATTATATCCAGGATAAGAACGCTTGGAAACATGCTGGTCCAGCTTCATAGCACAATCTAGAGTCTAGACAAAATCTAACTGATTGCTATTTTAATTGTATATTTTATTATTTTTATGACATTTATTTTACATTCTGTGATTGCCTTAACTCACAGATTATTTTAGGAAAACGTTTTTTTTTTTTTTACAATGTTTGTAAATATGTGAGCACCATGTATCTCACATAATTAATTTATCTGTCATTGCTTCATTATCAATTCTTGTTACCTATTGTGGTATAGTAATTTTATTCTAGGTGCATCGTCTTCACGTATAATTATATAATTGATGTACCAATACCAAATGTTGTAAAACATTTTAAAAGAGTAACGGTGGAGTTTCTTGCCCATTCTTCTTCTTTTGGAAGGGGCGACTAGAATCAATTCTATTTTATTTGTAAATTTTGACGTTCAAAAGTGCCATCTATGTGCCTATTTGAAATAAATAATTTGACTTTGACTTTGATTCATTGACAGTATTTTTGTAACAACGTAACGTTTGTGAAAAAACTTTCAAAAATAAGGTAAGTCTATTATTTTTATGACTTTGATTGTTTTATTAGACGTATTTAGACATCTTTTGCATGTATTCAATAAATAATGTATATAATTTTGAGTTTCTAATGTAATATCACACTTTAATTAGGTGGTTAGAGTAGCTAACCAGCGCGCAGATAGAATGTTTTAATTGTTCGTGACATGATGTGACAGTGTTTCTTTGTATATCTTACAGAATGGAGCATACTGCACGCACATATACTGGAGTTGGAAAGTATTACGCCTCTCGCACTGATTCGCTTGTTTTGGTCAGACGATTTGCAAGAAGTTATAATCTTTCAAACCAATCTTTATGCTACTCAATCTGGAAAAGCTTATACTCCCACTACACCTGAAGAAATCGATGTGTTTGTTGGTTATGGATATAAAAAGACTGCCAAGCTATAGAGATTATTGGAGTTCAGCTCCGGACTTGCGTGATACATACATTTCAATGTTCATGCCATTGAAGAGATTTAGCTGGCTTTTTGAGTTTTTATCCATATTCTGGACTGTTCTGTAGTCAATTTTTCTTTGGTGTACAAGGAATTACAATCCACTGCACGACCAGATCTAGAAACTTTGACATTGAAGGAATTTCGTCGTTCTGTTTAGCAAGGTCTCTTAGCTCCAGCGTATGTCAAACAGCGCAGGCATCAATCGGTGGACAGTCCACGAAGTTCAGGAGTGCCTTCTCCAGGTTCGGCCAAAATAAAACGGCATAAACCAACAGTGGCCGACGAGATCTACCTTGAAAGCAATCGCCATCAACCAGAGCGAAGCACATCAAGGAGATGCGCCAAATGCAGTACCAGTACTCGTAATACTCCAGAACGTACTGTTTGGAAATGCAAAACCTGCAAAGTGCCACTATGTTTGCGTAAAGGAAAGTCCTGCTTCGAAGATTTTCATAAGAACTAAGATAAAAAATTTGTTGAAAGTGTTTGGACATGATTTTAGCCTGTATTCATGATTAAAAAATATATGATTTTTCATAGTGGTGTTTTTGAGGATTAAAAAATAATTAAAGCCGGTAGCAAAAATAATAGGTTGGCAGCTACAGCGAAGTATTATTTTAAGTAGAAAGTAGCAGCTCAATAATAAGTTTTTAGCTTTATTTTAATTTAAACTGGCATCGAATTTTTGTTTTGGTAACTGAATTTACCAACAATAGAGGGGATCTGGCGCTCGGCGGCCGCTACCGCGGCACGCTCGCTTCGCTCGCTCGCCTTCGCTTGTTAATGGTTACTGTTCTAACCTAACCTAACCCAAATGATTCAATAACAGTAGATGACTAATGATCGCTGCCAAGTTATTATTTTAGTAGCAAATAGTTAGTCGCCCTTTAAGTTATTAGTCGCCTGGAAAATTATTATCCAAATATAACTAGGAAAAACATAAAAACACATATATTGTAACTAATATGAAAGTGCCCCTTTTTTTTGGGTGGGAAATTATCAAATAACTTCTCCCGCTCTGGGTGGAGCGGGAGGGAGTGTCAGACTTTTACTGACTAAAACCCACCCGTGTTCCTTCAGATGCCTGTGTGCCAGGGCCACGATATCCCTTTTGGACAGGCTCGTAACCCTGGCAGGCATTGGCCCTTTCGGACCCCGGCAATTGGGCTTAACACGCGCCGTCGACCCGGGCCTGGTCCTTATCGGACGGCGAGCTACCCATCGCTCACCGTCGCCGGGAATCGGCCTGCGATGAAAGTGCCCCTGAAAGAGCTAGATTAGATTAAATATCATCATTTCAGCCGAAAGATGCCCACTGCTGGACACAGGCCTCCCCCGAAGGGGGTGGGGGGGGGGGGTTGCCATAATGGCCACGCTCGGCAGGCGGGTTTCCGGTAGATATTATATAATTATATAATTTATATATTAGATATTTGTATCTTGTAAGACATGTTGCTTCAATTTGTACTTATTGTTTTTATTAATGTTAATGCTTAATGTTTTTTTTTATGTTTGTAAGATCGATGACGCGACTACTCTAGCTCGCTGTTCATTGTTTGCTCCGGACCGGCTGCGGAGGTCGCGCGCCTGTGCTCCGCGGTGCCTGTTCGCGGCTCCGCCAGTGCGTACCCTTACTGCTCGATATGCTCCCACCACCCAGGCGATCAATCTGCTGAACGTCCTGATTGCTCAGGAGCCGGATGTTGACGTATTTATGTGTAGTAGTAAATATATGATTAATATTTGCATTAAGTTTTTTAATTGTTACGTGTAATGTTCTACTGTTGGCTTGCTGCACGCTTTGGTGTTTACTGTAAGTGTAGCAAGCAATTGTCTAATAAATAAATAAGTTATTTTGTCCCTTCCCTTCTAATAAATAAATAAGGCCTTTTAATATCTACTCATTCTAAATTTACCCTAGTTGTAGCAATGTTCATTATTTTAGGTTCTTATTTACACTACATTATACATTTAAATATCGAGAATCATTGAAAGTAGCCTAGTCATGTTTGATATAATAACCAGGCTTAGATTTCCTGCATCACCAGTTAATCTGTGTGAAAGTGATGGCACAGTGGTTAAAGCCTCGCCTCGCATGCACGCGAGGTTGTGGGTTCAAATCCGGGCAAGTACCAACGTGATTTTTACAGTTCATATGCACATTCTGAATTTATCTTGGACTTATTTAACCTGGACTTATGGTTAATACTAGCTGCTGACCGCGGCTTCGCCCGCGTGGCACATTTATAAAATAAAAGTAGCAAAAATCTAAATCAAAATCAAAAGTCATTTATTCAAACTAGGCTGAGAATCAGCACTTTCCGAATGTCAAAAATTACATAAGACAGTCCCCCAAAAACGCCCACCCTTCACCACTTCCTAGTGCTTTAGCTCGGAAGAAGAAGTGGCGCGACAAACTCCCCAGCAGCACAGCTGTCTGTTCAGATATAAAACTTGAATCTATACAATAAAATGTAAAAGAATTTGCATTACGCAACACAACATTAAATTAAATTATTTGCCTTATGTTAGCTAGCACACGCCATTATACTAAAAAAAAAACATAAAAATCGTCGAAAAACTATACTCAAGCAGAAATAACATAAACAGAACGTACCTAAATAAAAGCCTCCAGGCATAATGAGCGTGCCCGCTTACTTAAAGTTACTTTTACCCGCTTACTTTTAGTTACTCCTTATAACATCAGCTATCTGTCATTGAAAGTCCCGTCAAAATCGGTAAAGCCGTTTCGGAGATTAGCCGGAAAAAACAGACAAACATATTTTCTTTTGAATATTGTTTTTTTTATAAGTAGGTACTATAGACAACGTGCCGCTATAATGTGCAATGGCGACATTAATTTAACACACGTGTTATCGCATTAAATAATATCTCTAGGTATAATGTAGAAGTTTGTTTAAGGTCACGCTGAACAATTTATTTGTTGTTGCCATTTGGCTCGTATAATGTACTTACGTAAATACTAAATGATTGAGTTTGTAAGTTCCATTAAATTATTTTGTTAATATCTAAGTGATTATAAATTATCTCATCAATTATATTTTTTTAAAGGCATTGTTGCAATATTTAGTTTAAAAGTATTTGTTTTGAAGTACCTAGTAGTTCAGTTTATTTTATCTGTTGCAATATTCATATTAGCTAAGTGTACGGGTAGACAACTGTCATCTGAAATGTTATAAAATATCGGATAATAATTTTCCAGGCGACTAATAACTTAAAGGGCGACTAACTATTTGCTACTAAAATAATAACTTGGCGACTAATAACTTAAAGGGCGACTAACTATTTGCTACTAAAATAATAACTTGGCAGCGATTAAATATTTTTTCTTAATCGCTGCAAAGTCATCTACTGTTATTGAATCATTTGGGTTAGGTTAAGTTAGAACAGTAACCATTAACAAGCGAAGGCGAGCGAGCGAAGCGAGCGTGCCGCGGTAGCGGCCGCCGAGCGCCAGATCCCCTCTATTGTTGGTAAATTCAGTTACCAAAACAAAAATTCGATGCCAGTTTAAATTAAAATAAAGCTAAAAACTGATTATTGAGCTGCTACTTTCTACTTAAAATAATACTTCGCTGTAGCTGCCAACCTATTATTTTTGCTGCCAACCTATTATTTTTGCTACCGGCTTTAATTATTTTTTAATCCCAAATTCAGATTAATTTGTCGCCGCGTTAAATACATGCCTAAAAGATCGTGTAACTTTATTTTTGGTCTCTTTTCTGTACGTGTCGCTGGACTGGTAACAATATACTAAATTGTAAGTAATTGATTATCATTTATCATCAACTTTCTTCTCAACACCTGCAACACACGGGTAGGGCTAGTGGCCAGTAATTATAAAAAATATATTGTGATAAAATAACTCGTACATTGATTTTTTTTAATTTTCAAACAAACTGTTTAATAAAGCTCTCTAAGCTCTTCCCTTCAACTCGCCCACTCTTTGTACGTTATTCGTTTTAATTTCATTGATATACGATGTTATGATCCGTGACCCCGGAAAATGACGTCTGCGCTGCAGTTCTTTAAGTACAGGTTGCTCCAAAATGCTATTAAGAGAGATATACAGAAAATTGTTAATAAATCAATAAATAATAACGTTTAATTAAATTAAAATATCTTCATTAAAAAAAACGCCAAACCGTATAAGTGTAGTCAATGAACACTGTATACTTTCATTATGCATTTAGTAAAAAGCTGTATGTCCGTATGGATTGAGAAGCCATGTCTCATATTTAAACGAGGGTACTACCAATATTTAGTAGTACATTAGCTGATTTTGTAGGCCCGATCCTGGAATTTTTAGTAAAACCGTTAAAATGTTATAGGACGTTTAAGGTGGCTCCTCAATCCAGACATCTGGTATGAGGAGCCACCTTAGAACTCGAAAACTAGCCGACGGATGCTTTTGAAAATTTGGTAGGCTTTAGTAGTGTTTATGAGTAATTTGTAGACAAAAAATGGTTTTTGCACGGCTGAATTTGAGATAGCTACAATGCTTTGATTTTTCATAAAAATCCATAAATTTCATCACGCTGTTTCTCGGAAAGTCGTCAACCAATTAAAACGTATTATAGTATAATTTAGTAGTAAATGAGTTATAATTTTTAGTATAAAAATAAAATGGATAGACTAAATAATTTCGGAGATACAACACATTTTATGTGGCTCTTCAATCCTGACGGTCTATAAAATATAAATGTTCGTAGCTACTAAAGCAGTTCATCAAATTGGATAACAATAGCACCAATATTTAGTAGAAATTTCTACTAAATATCGGCATAATCAAAAATCCTACACACTCAGTATTTCAAAAGATATTAATAATTTAAACATTCCTTACCAATTTTGTGAATAGGGTGACCATAAATAATTCAAACTATGATCAGTTTTATTTACACGTGAATCATTCTAATCCAATCAGTACAATACTATATATAATATAGTATTGCAAACTAAGAATTAAAAAAGAAAAATAAACTAAAAGTGGATTATCCTAAATGGCCTTATTTATACTCACTCCAGTATTAAAAAGATCGATGTCAACTTCCTGGCAAGTCGTGTTGTGTACACGGCTCGCCTAATCATGTACGAGTTTTGTATAGATGGTTCTTTTCACTAGTACGTGCAACAAACGAGAGACGTATACAGAATGCCCAGTAAACATGACGCAATTAAAGAACATACAACATAAACTGGCGCAGCATATAATGAGACACAAAATACCGGCTAAGTGCACAATGAAGTGTTCCGTAGTTGGGATGAATTTATCCTAATAAAATACTAAACATTGTAGTTGAAAAACATGTCCTCCCTTACAACTTTGAACTTTAAATCTTTTTAATTAACTTGAAAGTGCTAAGGTAGCTTGGTTTCAATTATCCTTCGTTTTATGCAATTAGCCACTCGGTATCCATTTTTATGGCAATTAAAAAAGTTAGACTCATTACAATCATATGATAATCATATGACTCAGTTAAAATTGCCCGATTGAATAATTACTTCATGAAATCATAACATTTGAGGCCACTTCTAACTTAATGAGTTGAATTGTTTGACTTATTTATTTATTTATTATGGCGGCACTCCAACGACTAATTCACAAAAGCACTTAAAGGTTTGCACAGAATACTTTATGTTATTTTAAAATGACTACAGAGAACTTGTCACTTAAAGGTTTGCACAGCACTTACATAGTTTGCCTATTATCAGACATAAAGATGAAATCAAATAGTTAATAATAATAATAAAATCAAATAAATTTATAATAACAATAAAATCAAATTAATCGGTTATATTACAGTAAATTAAATCAAATTAAGTCAAATTTATTTATGAAAAATAATTGCATTCATTAAAAAGTTTATGTTCTAGCAAAGAATAATGAATGATGGAATTCAAATTAGAAGTTGCAAAAGATGATTGCGAAATTGAGTTAGGGTGTTGGAGATGATGCCAATGCTATTGGTGCGAGATGCGAGGTGCGTTTTTTATAAATATCCTTAAATAAGACATGATTTCTGAATAAAAAATGTATCGAGAGAAAATATTACAATTACGTAACTGTCTTCAACATGGAAAGAAAAAGATCCAATAAATCATATACTAAAGTTTAATTTTGCTTGTATGTGTGACTGTTTCAGAATATTCATGCAAATTAACATAAAAATAGGGAGCCTTCTCTTAACGTCAAATTTTCTCCTTAAAATAAATTACTCAGAATTTCCAGTTCAAGATCATTGTCATTGAGATTACAAGCCCGCATATTAACTTGACTAACACTGTAATTAGAAAGTTTGTAATTACATACACCCGGCCTTATTGTGTAATAGATACAGATTTGTGTCATCTATTATTAAGCCTTGGTTGTCTATTGTTAAAGTCGGACAACCAATCTTACCAAGGGGTATTGTATTACCCTGTTACTGGGTTGTGTGGAGGTCAGATAGGCAGTCGCTCCATGAAACTAACTACTGGTATTCAGCTGCATCCGGTTAGATTAGAAGCTGATCCCAACGTATTTGGGAAAAGGCAATACCTCTTGGTAAGGTTGTAAGACTTTCGGGCTTCTGACGACCCGTAACAACTGTCAAAGATACACGAATACCAGCCGGAACCAGCCGCTTGACGCGTTTTTCGAGGTACGGAGGGGTCTCGGTATGTAAAGACAGTCACCCATTCACGGACCGGCCTCGGCAAGCGTAGCTTAACTTGATTGATCGACCCGTGCGGCTGTTATTGCTTAGAAACAGTATTGAAAATTATGTTATGTAGTATTGCATCTCATCATCGTAATTTGTTATAATTTGCAACAACGATCTCCACTCTGTCTATAATTTTCATTCGCCGTCAAATGCGCGCTCGCGCCTGAATCAACATACCATTCATACATACATAATCAGCCTATAATGTTCCCACTGCTGGGACACAGGCCTCCTCTTTCTGTGAGAGGGAGTGGGCCGTAATCCACCACGCGGGCCCAGTGCGGGTTGGTAGATGTCACATGTCTTAGTTTTTTTTTTTTAGTTCTAGGCCAACATACCTTTCATCTTTGCAAAAAATTCTGATTAAAAACACAACACTACAACTTATCAAAAGATACAAATAAACATAATATACACAAGATAATTAATATAGACTTTGTATGTATACCCAATGCTTAACTTCTGTCCAGTTTCAATCATTGGACGTCATTCAATCACTGTTTTCTAGAATCGAAGTCAAGGTACGCAACTTCCTTGAGAAACCCGAATCATCAAATAAACTATTCAGATAATCCCACAAATCTTTACACGTTGACACATTATCGCGATAGTCATTATCAATTTTGATTTTGTTTTTCATCATCAGCAGGGGCAATCACTTTTCCTTCAACTGGCTTGATATTGTGATTTTTCTTAACAAGAAACAATATAGTAACTAACTACAAAAATAAGACTTTTTCACTGAATTATTTTGGGTCTGGGCCCATAACCTGTAATGATACAACGCGTACAATGACAATAGAAGGACTGAATTTATTGAAACACGAAAATAATACAAGTCAAGTGTAGTACACATTCTTACCACACATAAATATTGGCGACACTTAAAAATATTTTGATAAAACACAATAATATAAACCGGCCAAGTTTGTGTCGGACCACGCACAATGAAGGGTTCCGGAGTTGGGGTGAATCTATCCCAAAAACAAACAACATTGTAGTTGAAAAACATGTTCAAAACATACATCGACATAAGTCACGGTCAATTCTGCAACTGCAAATTTAAGTTGGTCGACTATTACCTATCGTTACTTGTAAGGCCTACTTAGATTTGATAGTTTTCCTTTCAATTTCGTTATATATACTACTGCCATGATTTTTTTCACAATGGATCCCTGAATTGAAAAATGGTTTTATAATATTTTAGAACGGCCTATCCAACGACACCCCACACCATGGGATAGACGAGAAAAAAAAATATCATCGCCACTTCACTTCATTTTTTTATGACTGTCGGCGTAACTAATATGTACACCCATGCCAAATTACAGCTTTCTAGTACTAAATGTCTCTGAGCTAAGCCGGGGACAGACGGACGGACGGACAGACAGACATACAGACAGACGGACATGGCGAAACTATAAGGGACTAACTACGAAACCCTAAAAAGGTAACTGTACGTAAACACCAGACGAATGCTGTCCAAATTGAAATAGCATGTATACCAAAGACACACAACTGTACCAACTCTAAAGTAATTTCTATAATATACCGATATACTGCGGTAGCACAACTGTCGCACCGGTCGATAACATTTACTTCCATTTCTAGGACAGACCAAGGAAATTGCTTTAAAGAAAATACGTAAACGTTTCCTAGACTAATTGCTCTAGGAAACGTCAGTCGATAAAGTGAGTAGTTGATAGTAGGGTGTTTGACTAATATATTATGAAGATTTTCTTTCCAATACTTAACTCAAAGCCATTGTAATAAATAGGGATACGGGCAGAATGAAATGATGGATGATTGTGATGATGAACTCAGTCATTGTGTTAGCACGCCTGTATTGTGCAAAGGTGTGAGCAGAGTTCTCATGCAGTAGGGGGCTAATCTAAGCCATCAATCGAGCACATAGCCAGATAATGGTCAGGGCTAATAAAACGTTGCCCAACCTGGGATACAAAATCTTAAACCTGCCACGGTTGCGAGTTCGTCCGAAAGGGATATCGTGGCCCTGGCACACAGGCAACGGAAGGAACATGGGTGGGTTTTAGTCAGTAAAAGTCTGACACGCCCTATTTGATAATTTCCCACCCAAAAAAAAAAAGGATACAAAACCTTGGCTCCACGAACCAGGGAACAAGATTAGAACTTATTTAACGAGTAGACTATCTCTCTAGCCAGTTTTTCGTTTTTATAGTATCGACTGTGAGAAATTGAAATCAATGGCATCTCAGGGAGTCAAAATGCCAAATAATATAAAATTACTTATCGGACGAACTTGGAAATATCGAAAAATATACTGAAGTTTCAAATAAAATTCAATACTTTCTTAAAAATGTATGAAATAGTTGGTGTGTTTTCACTGTCCCCACTCTAGATGTTGATCAAAATGAAGAGTACTCGTACTTTTTTACCTCTGGAAGAATGAAGATGATTTCAATCACACCCAGCGGGCTAATTGCGTAACACACTATCAGTAGGAATCGGTTTCAATTTGATAGTTCATCAAAATTCATTGCGTTATTTACGTTGTTGAGCAGACAAATTTTTCTAACATATGAAGCAATGGATTAGCAATATACTTCAAAATAATTTCGATTCCGATTCAAACTGTGTAACGCAATTAGGGTACAGTAGTTATTTAATAAATCAGCATAGTATCCGTTCTGTGTGATATTATTCATTGTCATATGTTTCACTAGGTTTTCCCGCGGCTTCGCCCGTGTGCAGGTCGAAAATTACCATGGGAAAATACTACCGGCATTAAAATTACCCCATGGGAACATACTACGGGCATGAAAATTACCCCATGGGAACATACTACCGGCATTAAAATTACCCCATGGGAACATACTACCAGCATTAAAATTACCCCATGGGAACATACTACCGGCATTAAAATTACCCCATGGGAACATACTACCGGCATTAAAATTACCCCATGGGAACATACTACCGGCATTAAAAGTACCCTATGTGTTAAAAGTATTGTATGACGCTAAGCATTGCATACTATAGCATACTATACAACGTGGCAATGCTGGTACAGTACCAGTCGACACCATATTTTAGTTTGTGAATAGTTTTAGATAAGTTAGGATATAATTTTTTTATTTTTATTAATTAATAAGGTATAAGTGGTTATTTATGTAAATATTATTTTAATTCTGAACCCTAACTAATATTAAAAGCGCGAAAGTGTTTGTTTGTTTGTTACGCTTTCACGCTAAAATTGCTGAACGGATTTGAAATGAAATTTGGCACTTGGGTAGACCTGTGTTAGTACATAGGCTACTTTTTATACTGGGGGCCTACTCCGAACATAAATCCGAAGTATTGGCCGAATGTTCGGCCTTTGCTTGACGACGGCTAACTATGGCTGACTACGGCGAAAAAGAAAATGACAGTCAAAGAGATAAGCCAAAGTAAAAAATGTGACTTTAAGACAGTTAAGGATTCGAAGTCAAAAAAGGAAACTGGAAGTTATAAAACGGCCGAACATTCGGCCGATACTTCGGAGTAAACCCTCTGGATCGTAGACGAAGTCGCGGGCAACAGCTAGTAACTAAATAAATTAGAAATTAGACATGCTTTAAAGATCCAATATAAAAAAAAACTAAACGAGCCCGCGTTCAATTTAACTCACATTTTCAGTTGCAGTTCATTTTGTCCGTTTTATAATGACCGTACCTGGAAAATAGCGATGCTACCGTTTAAATATAGCGTACAATTAAAATATAAATATTCATTCCAGTCTTCAAGAACTAGTCCACGGAATTTCATTATAAAATGTTCTTATTCTACTTTGACAACAACTTTATAAACTTCAGAAATGAAATTATATAATCTGTAACTTGGTTTTTTGAAATAAATCACTATTATGCGCCAGCTAGTTAAAGCTAGGAGGAGTCGATTTTATTCACCAGTACAAAGGTACTGATGAATAAAAACGACTCCTACTCGTAATAATGATAATAAGACCCCTAAAATCCAACCTTACGTCCAAGCTGAACACCTAGCTACGTAGGGGGCGGACACGCGTACTGTACAACTGTACAAAAAACTTATGCGGCTAACAAGGCAAGGTAACCCTTTATGGAGATGAGCATTAACAAAATATATAATTTACGGTCGCTTCCCGGGGAGCGCTGGGGCGCATCTGGAGCCGATGCTGGGTGCCACATCATGCGAACCGTCGGTGGTGAGGAGTTGAGTAAGCGGACTCCTACCGACAAAATTGTTACAGCTGGTCGTAGTGAGCTGAACAGGCGGGCTCGCTACGTAGAAGCTACAGCCGATTCCATGGGCGATGATACCATTTCATTATTCTCATCCATCCCTTCAACTCGCCCCTCCTACATGACAAGAAGAACAACTAGCTTGTCCACCACTAGCACGCTTGATAGTGTTGCGCGAGATGTCAACCTTGACTCTGATCTTGCACCCACTACAAGTATTCCTACTACGCGTAGACGATGGACACCTGAAATGAATAAGTTCATACTGCGCACTTATCTTCAATTAACTTCACTAGATACAGACAGAAGAACTTATCTCGAACCACTCCACTTAAAATTCACAGAAAAATTCCCGAACATGCAGGTTAGTTGACAGAGAATAGGATACCAACGTAGAGCTATAATAAATAACAAATTACTACCACAAAAAACAATAGATGAGATACGAAACGAAGTAAAAAACGAGTTAGATCAACTACAGTTAAAGCATTTTACCCTGCAGTCACAAAACTCTAGCGAGCTTAGACAAGAAATACTTACACCAACACAATTTATACAAACACAACCTACAACATTAGAGACACATAGCACACAAAATAGAACACAGACCCGAATGAGATGGGACAGTGAACAGAAAGAAGCTATAATGCGGTCATATTATAGGGTTACAGCTTTGGGCACTAATGAAACTACATATCGAAAACCTATGTACCAAGATTTCATTAATAAATCCCATCACTTGCTCACCTAAGTGAACAACAAATAGCTGATCAGAGGAGAGCAATATTAAACAATATATACTTAACCGATGAGAAATTAAATTCATTAAAGTCATAGGTATTAGAAGAACTAGGTGTAGATAACACACGCAATTACAATAGTGACACGATAGCAGTTATTACTAATATCAACAATACCAATACCCAGTCAACAAATAACATTGACATAAACTCTATAAATGAACCTTTACCTAACATACAAACACCGGATAACATTGAATTATATAGTATAGAAATTCTTCCTAACCCACAAATGAATTTAGAAAGGGACCCAAAAATAGACGATTATTTCCAACTAGCATTCCAATTTTATAAAGACACTAGCCCTATAAATAGAATTTATATTCCAAAACAAAAACCGTCTAAAAATCTTGCAAGAATAATTAGCTATCTAAACAAAATCATTCTCCCTGAAAATATTAACAACGCCACAGACTTTCACACATTTCAGACCATTATATATTGTGCAGCATGGACCGTTGCTAAAGTCAACGGAGCCAAGATAACACGAATCAAGACAAATAACTCGAGGTACAAAAACAGAATATAAGCCAAAGTGGCGAAGACGACTAGAACAAAAGGTAAACGATTTACGATCAAAAATAGGTAGAATGACACAATTTATTAACAGCAGTATACGTATAAAATTAAAGAAACATGTAAACAAGATCATAAGACTATAGAATTCATACCGTACACGAAGAACCAAACACTCAAGCAGCACACACACTAAACACACTTTAACAAAAACTCTCAGTTGTAACAGGCCGACTCGAAAGATATAAAGCATGCACTTTAAGAAAACAACAAAATACCCAATTCACCCAAAACGAAAAACTTTTTTATCGCAATATCAGTCAGGCAACCACAAACATTCAGAATAACAACCCAAATTATGATGAGCTTAACACTCCTAACCCAGAGGCATTACAAAACTTCTGGACAGGAATATGGGAACAACCTATTCATCATAACGCCCAAGCCGATTGGATACACGCAGAACTATCAAATAACACAAAAATTCAGACAATGGCATTTGAGCACATCTCCCCACAAATATTTCATAAAGTTTTATCACGTCTACATAATTGGAAAGCACCTGGGTCAGACCACATCCATAGTTACTGGTACAAAAATAGCACAGCAGTTCATTGTTATCTATATAATTTTATAAACAGCTTCATCCAAGATCCCAAAATAATACCTTCTTATATAACGTCAGGCATAACTTACATGATACCGAAAGACCGCAATGACCTCTCTAACCCAACTAAATATATACCTATTTCATGCTTGCAGACCTTGTATAAGATCATCACATCCTGCATATCTGAAATGATATACGAACACATTGACGCCAATAACATCTTAGCCGAACAGCAAAAAGGATGCCGAAAATATAGTCAAGGCTGCAAAGAGCAATTAGTCATAGATTCCGTTATCTTAAAAAGAGTCCAGAAATACAAAACTGATTTATTCACCATGTATATTGGATTACAAGAAAGCGTATGATTCTGTTCCCCATTCATGGCTATTGCAAGTGTTAGAAATTTACAAAATACACCCAACAATAGTTACATTTTTGAAGACCATGATGAAAACTTGGTGTACAGTATTAAGACTCACTACCCCAACCGAAACAACAGATACTAGCCCAATTAAAATACAGAGAGGAATCTTCCAGGGAGATGCACCCAGCCCACTATGGTTCAGCCTTGCTCTAAAAAAAAAAAAAAAAAACCCTATCTAAAATATTAATTAAATGCTACCTCATTAGTGGCCCCTTTACATTTTACAGCTACCAACCGACAGACTGACTGACAGAAAGGCTTTTTAAACCATTTACTGTATATGGATGATATTAAGCTATATGCAGAAACCGAGAGTCAACTTTACGAGCTAGCTAACCTAACAGAAACATTTACAAATGACATTAAAATGGAGTTCGGCATAGATAAATGCAAAATAAATTCAGTTAGAGCAGGAAAGAACTACCAACACCAATATACCTTAGGTACAGTAGAACGAATAGAGCCATTGGATGAACTAGACACTTATAAATACTTAGGTTACAATCAATCCCGTCAAATACACTACAAAGATACTAAACAAAAACTTAAACAACAATTTCAACATCGACTCAATAGAATACTTAAAACACAGCTCTATTCACGAAACACCATAAAAGCAATCAACACCTTTGCTGTACCTGTACTCACCTATTCATTTGGAATAATAAACTGGACCAAAACTGACCTAATAAACTTACAACGGAAAATCAACACTACAATGACAAAATTTCGCAAACATCACCCAAGATCTTGTTCACAAAGGTTAACGTTACCAAGAAAAGAAGGAGGCAGAGGACTTATAGATATCCTATACTTACAAAACAGAAAGATCACAGCTCTTAGGCAATACTTCTATTCCAAAACTGAATCTTCCCTACTCCACAAACTTATAGCACACAACGACCAACACTTTACACCTCTTAATTTAAAAGACACTACAGAACAAAAAAACGAGAAAGTAATTGATGACAGAACCAAATGTCAAGAGTGGACCCAGAAGTCTCTACACGGGAGACATCGCCAAGATTTATGCCAATTAAATGTCGACAAAGATGCGTTGAATGCATGGATAAATCGAGGAGAACTATTCCCGGAGACTGAAGGGTTCATGATTGCAATTCAGGACCAAGTAATTGAGACCAAAAACTACAGAAAATACATTATAAAGAATTTAACAACCGATACTTGTTCTCCAGTTGTCTCTGGAGAACTATTGCATTTTCTACAAGTAATATATCAACCAACATATCACCGGTGCCTGCAAATCAATAGCCCAGACAGACTACAAACATCGACACGATCAAGTAGCCAATGTAATACATCAAAAACTAGCTTACAACTACAAACTTATAGACACTGTAGTACCTTATTATAAATACAACCCTGAAACGGTATTAGAGAACTCCACAACAAAACTGTACTTCGACCGAGCCATACTCACCGACCGCACAATTCACTTTAATAGACCCGACATCACATTAATTAATAAAACAGACAAAACTGGGTTCCTAATAGACATTGCCGTGCCAAATACGCATAACTTACAGACTACAATAGCCGAAAAATTATCCAAATACACCGAACTAAAAGACGAAATAACCCGACTTTGGCATCTTATAAAAGTCACAATAGTCCCCATAGTGCTATCTACAACAAGAGTAATTCCTAAACAGCTTCACCAGTCCCTTAGTTCCCTAAACCTACCATCTAATACCTACCACCTGCTGCAGAAGGCAGTGATTCTTAACACATGCAGGCTAGTTAGAAAATTTCTTTAGTGTGAGCCGGACATCTTGCACCAATACTCCCACTCAAATATAGTTTCGTCTACCATACAGTCTACGTATAATATTACTCCCACACTAAACCCCACTGCTGTACACTTGGCTTAGGCCCGTGCCATCAGTACTACCCGGCTAGGCCGAGGAAAACAAATATAAAAACAAAAATAATAATAATAAATCCTATCCTAATATCTTTATATTAAGGAAATTATCAACATAGCTTTGAATGTAAATGTTAAGATTATTACAATTTGTTTTAAGACCTTATTTTTATATATAACTGTTGATGGTACACACATAATTATAAACAAACAAGGAGAAAGAAACAAAACAAAAACGAAAAAGGGGATGCCTATTTCTAAAGAAATCTCTTCCAGCATACCTGCGATTGCAGAACAGATAAAAATAGATGGGAGGATTGATTAAAAATGAGATGTAGTCACCATGCGTGTGTAAGAGTAGAAGAGGAAATAGAATACATATAAAACAAACAAAAAAACAATTCATTTATTTAAATAAAACAAACAATATACTTACATATAAAATAAATATCACGAAAATAATATAATGTAATAAAAATACATACGCAACTAAGACAAAGCGGAAAGATTCTTTCACTCTTATTGTAAAAACTGCAACAGTAGGTAAGTTTGCTTATTACTGATTACAAAAGATGTATTTCATGGATGACCATTAAAATAAAATAAAACTTTTAACAAACAATCAATATATTAGCAAAACTATCACGCCATGCTAATGCCGTGTCGTCGATGTACATTATACTTAGTTTTATCTACATTTTGAACACCATTGCTTACGCCGCGACCTTCATGATCAACAGCTCTTTCAAATCTGTCTCCATGCTCATGCACATCTTGATGTTTATGGAAAAAACTGTGGAAACCATTAACGATACCTCTTCGAAAACTATGAATACATTCCTTTACCCCTTTGAGAAATCCAACAACTTTGTTTTCATGTACTTCATGCTTGTTATCATCAAATTCTGCGTTGATATGCAGTATGCTTATATGATTCTTTTTTGTTTTTATATTAGCTTCTGTGAATTTATCTGTGTCTGTTTTGTTGGTAGGTTTTGCAAGATTGAGTATAGGTGGTCTGTGAGTGTAATTAGTAACTATAGGCCCAGCTGGTGTTCTGTCGTCAGGTATATCGACAACGTTTTCAGTTACTTCATATGTACCGTACGGTGGGTAAGAATTTACTATTTGTGAACTTTGTGTTTCCATTCCTTCTTTATCTGCAACGGGTTTCTTAGTTGCTGTTCCATTGTTATCTTGATCCTTAATTAGTGGTACTGCAGTGATGCTATTTGTTTTATTTTTAGTAATATTTACACTTTGTACTGCGCCACCTGGAGAATCATTTAAATTTTCTGTAACCAGTTTTCTGGTATTTCTGTGATTATAAATTATGTATCTTGATGAGGTTTCATATTGCGATGTTGTCTGGTAGTCGCTTGCTACGATTTTCGTTATGAAAACCTGTGAATGATGAAAAAAATGATTTATTTTATTATTTTATTTGTCACATACCTATACCATACTTAATGTGCGCTTTTATCATTTCTAACGTGACTGTATTGTCGCAGACGTCCACTGCATCACGATCACAGGGAAGTAAAATATATGGAAATATAAGACGCTTAGTTATAACGTGCACGTATTTCCATACATTTTATGGCCAATATCGTCACATTAGAAATTATAAAAGTGCACAATGACCTAGATTGTGCCTGATTGGAGCCTACACTAGATTGGCCAAAAATCAAAAACAAAATACACCTTAATTTATATTTGGAAGACTACACTTATGTGGTCTTACTGTATCATTAATCCTTTGATTACTAAGGTGAATAACATTAGAAGATCGTTGATGAGGTATAACAGCTTTTGAAGTATGCTTCGAGTCAGTTGGTACACGCCAACTCACGATTTGTTATTTTTTCTCAGGTGAAGTGTTTCGAAGATCTTTAATTTAATAGTAATTTATAGTAGCATACTGCTGATACCTATGACTTTATTGGATAGACAGACAGGTTTACTTTTATTCACCTTATATAACAGTAGAGTCTATAATAGTATGACCTTCAGTAAAGAGTTTTATTATTTTACAAAAAAAATTTTGTTTTCCAGGTTAATTACATCCAACTCAAAGAATAATAAAAGTTGGATTATTATCTGCTTTCCTCAACGGAGAGAATAATTATTGATTAATTATTCTACTGCGAATATTTAATTTTTTTAATGTAACGGAATTGGAAAACTACGAGTATAACCAGAGTACTTAGTACCTATCTAATGTACCTTTTAACGACGTTCACTTTAATTTAAATAACTAAATGACGGATAATAATTCAAATAAACTCACCAAACAAACCAATAAACGCGCAGACATTTTACAGAGACTATAAATAGACCAGACAACTGACAAGACCAACAATCGAATTAAACTGATACAAACTAAATATTCGCTCACAATAAAATGGATTTCAACAAAAAATGCGGGTCTTATCTCTGAATTAATACAAATTCACTTTTCACTTTAGCTAGGGAACGACAACTGAGGTCGCTTTTGGTTTTTATAAGTCGTGACATGAGGCAGGCATGAGTCAAATAGCTTGCCAGTGTTAAGGGCAGGATACAATGCACATGAATTTTAAAAATCGCAAATCTTATTAGCACGTTTGACAATATATCAGCCAGCTAAGATAAAACTGTAATAAACAGTAATGTGAGCTCCTAATTTTACCAAGGATTGCGTTCGAACAAGATAAAGACTTTTTAAATAATGTTAGGTTAGGTTAGAAGTCACGACAAACAATCACAAAACTACGGAAAAAAGCGTTGAAAAAGGCAAGCTGAACGATTGACTGGATCAGATATAAAAAGAAACTGTTTTTTTTTAAAGCACTTACATTGAAGTTTTTGTTAGAATATAAACTGTGTTGTTAACTTTGGTAATGATGGAAGGTTTGTTCATCGTAATAAGTTTATTTTTTAGGAAAAAATTAAATAGAATCTAGACGCGTCCACCTTTTTAATTAGTTTTGAGATTTTGATGGTAATAATGCCACCTCCATGAGCGCCACATATCAGAATCTAGAACATAGCAAGAGTTTCAGATACTAGTAAATGAGTATGTCGCATACACACCTTAAGTGTTAATTACAAAAAATGCATCACTCACAGCGTGGGACTGCAACCGGGAAATCCTTTAATGTGTATTATTTTATTTCATTCCATTGTTGTCAGGGTGGATGACCTCATCTATTGATGATCAGACAGCTAAGGGCCAGGGGTAGGTCAACCCATCCCCATGCAGCGGTTATCCGCCATGACCCTCCACCTAGTATTCGATGCTGGGGAGCACATGCGACGGGAGTTCAGGGAAGATATCCCGTATCAATCTGCCTAGCCATTTCCCAACCTTGTTGGGGTCGACTTCCAGTCTAACCGGATGCAGCTAAATACCAGTTTTTAACATGGAGCGACTGCCTATCTGACCTCCACAACCCACTTACTGGGTAACACGATACCCCTTGGTAAGGCTGATTGTCAGATTTTTGGGCTTCTGACTTTTTTTACAACAATGTACGAATGACAGCAAGGACCAAAAGCTTAACGTGCTTTCTGAGGTACGGAGGGGTTTCGATAGGTAAATGGATAGTCACCCATCTACGAGCCGACTGCGGCATGCGTAGCTTACCCTTCAATAGATCCGGGCGGCTGTTATTACTTGGCTGTTAGCCACGAGCCCCCATCGTGTAGTAGGTATGGAAACGATTTTTGAAAGAATAAACTGTCCCTCCAATGTATGTCAGCACTTTGGTCACAACACGGACAAGGACAAGGACATTGCAGAAAAGGTTTAATAGATGTTAAAAGAAATATCGATGTTTGCCACTATTTTCCTTGATCATTCTTTCCTTAAATTCAAACGTCTGCTGATTGCTTCGATTGCGATAAGGGACCTGTCCCACCGCTGGCGATTAACAAGAAGCGAGTCTAACTAGCAACTAAAACGAGTTGGCTAGCAACGAGCAGCGTGTGCGAGACGGCGTTGAACAATTACTCGCTGGTATGCGTATTTAACAAGCGTGAGTCTGTCAGTGAGTGTCGCTGAGTGAGTACTCTCTTTGATAGCTCGACTACGTCACGTTGTGAGAAACGAGTAACTCACCGGCGGCGGCGGCGGCGCTGTGAACAGCCGGCGCTCAACTGTAAATATAATATGTATCTCGTTTACTTACACATACGTCCTTTATTGTTTCGTTTATTGTAGGACGTATACGTCCTACAATCCTTTGTACGTTTCCTGAGCGAGAAAATCGCTGATAGCAAGCCACGTCCTCGTCGGCGGTGCGACAGTAGCCTAAAGCATCCCGCAGACAGACGCGACGAGACACTAGTAGCACAACTTCTATGAAAATTTCATGGAAAGTGTCGCACTGCCTGTCGCGCCCGCGATATCGAGTCAGTCTGCACGAGCCTTAAAGCAGGACGCACTAGTCAGGCAAATTCCTACAGTTTAGATGTGAACAGTGATGACAACAGGCTCATGTCTTGTCATGCCACGTCGCATTGTCTTTTTTGTCTTATGGAGTTCGGTTCGCCAACACGCCGACAATGTTCATCTCGTTTTATTCGTTAAATTGTGGGCTTGACAGAAGACTAAATCGCTGTGTTAAACTCTCCTGTTTTGGAGTCATTGGCAATATGAAGAACTGTTCAAGCCAGTTAAGGCTTCTACATACTGGCGCGACTTGTCGCTCAACGTGACACCGCGGTAGAATAATTTCTATGAAAAAGTCAAAGGAAATTGTTCTACCGGTGTCGCATCGTGCGAGAAGTCGCGCCAGTATGTAGAAACCTATATTACCTTTTTAGCAGGATAATTGGATGTTTGGTCTCATGAATTTGATGACTTAAATTGATGATAAAAATGTCCTTGACACATCTCGGGACCCTTTTTTTTTTTTGGGTGGGAAATTATCAAATAACTTCTCCCGCTCTGGGTGGAGCGGGAGGGAGTGACAGACTTTTACTGACTAAAACCCACCCGTGTTCCTTCAGATGCCTGTGTGCCAGGGCCACGATATCCCTTTCGGACAGGCTCGTAACCCTGGCAGGCATTGGCCCTTTCGGACCCCGTCAATTGGTGCTGACGTCTCTTTGAGGCGCGCGTGGAACACAACGCGCCATCGACCCGGGCTTGGTCCTTATCGGACGGCGAGCTACCCATCGCTCACCGTCCGCAAGCCCGCGCCTACGGTGGCCAAACCCTGGGGTCTCATACCTTTGGAAGGCGTACGAGGGGCCGACGCCAACTAATAGAGGTCTCTTAGACAATTTTAAATGATTATTATGTCCGTTGTGTTCTACTGCAGGGCAAAGGGATATCATTACTTTAACTAATAACTGTGTCTTAAATTCCAAAGTTAAATATGTTGTTAAACATATAGTTTTTCAGTGAACACTGATGACGTAACGGGAACACAGCGTTTGTAAAGCGTAAGGCCCGGCGCCACTGGCGGCACGGCATGGCAACGTATTTTTTGGCGACGAATAAAAATATAACTTAATGGTATAATATATACCATACCTTATATAAAGTTGAAATTTCAATGTTAACGTTCGTAAATACAAAAACAATACCGCGGTATGCTTATGCTTTACATTGAAATTTAAACTTTAAACTTTATGTCCATACTATTAAGTGATATTTTTATTCGTCGCCTAAAAGTACCTTGCCATGCCGTGCCGCCAATGGGCGCCGGGCCTAAACTCTAAAACGCTTGTCATCGTTATAGATAGCTTTACAAGTCACTATACTATACAGGGTCAGATTAAATTAGCTAGCGAAACTCCGCAGACTTGGTGGGTATCGATAATTAAACACGAAAAAATAAAAATGAAAAAGATTTGATAGTTTTTTGGGGTCAACGACCGCTGGTAGTGTAGTTAGTATTCAAATATCGATACCCATTACGTCTACGGATAAACTCCGGCTGCTACATTTTTTTTAATAAAAAAAAAGTTCAGCCCTTTATAAAAGGCCGGAAACACACAACAAATACCAGTAAGGCTGTGTGGCACATAACTACACCAGTTATTTCTGATCATATCGTGATGCAACGTAAATACCAGTTACATAGATCCGTAACTCTTTATACATAAGTATTGAAGACAAAGTTTTGAATGATGAATCATACGATCCTCACTGTGATTATTGTTGAAAGCAACGTCATTACGTTCGACAGTAATAATTGAATTAAACCACTTAAAGTGTCTTTGACCGCTGAGATCTTGGTTTTGAACAAAATCTTATAAGATGGAGTGGTCGAAGAAATTCCTCCGAATCATTCGTTAGTAGGTACCTATATATAAATAATGTGACGACCTGAAATTTAGCGTTCAGTGCCGGGAGCCCTTGTGGAGGGTTCACTCAAGTCGCGTAATGGGATGCAGGTTGCCCTCGCGGAAGGCTCATTTTAAAATATCCGTTTTTCTTAGCGAAGACAGCATTATAAACTGTGAAAATAAAATCAGTTGTATATTTAAAGAAAGAAAGAAAGAAAAAGCAACAACAGCAACATCAGCATTTCAGCAACATTGAATAGTACTCGTTGGTTTTCAACAAGCATTTTTATTTATATTCATTATTTTCTTTTCATTATAACATGCTTTAAGCATGGCGGCATGGCATATAAGCTCTACGAAAAGTGGGTGGGATCGAAAGTGTCCTTTTGAGTGATTTGATGTAAAGTTTAAAAGTTACTTAAGGCTCAGATAAATGATTTTAGTGACTATTAAATCTGCTATTACGCCTTCATCTAATGCAAAAAAGTTATGCAAAAAATTAAGTCATATACATCAATGCTATATGTGAATATTTAAGTATTGTAGTAAAATACTTTATGACATAAATTCAGGAAGTAATTTCTACCCAAAGCATAAAAAAACGATCATTATAATCATCATTTCAGCCGAAAGACGTCCACTGCTGGACATAGGCCTCCCCCAAAAGGGGAGGGGTTGGTTGGCGATCGCAGTATGGTGTTAGGCACCCCAAAAATAAGAGATTAATATCTCATCCAAGTGCCATAAGTCGGTAAACACAGTCGTTACGCTATGTAACGTAAGAATCACACTAATACGAGTATTATAAAGGCAAAAGTTTGTGAGTGTGTGTATGTATGTTTGTTACTTCTTCACGCTCAAACGGCTGGACCAATTTTGATAAAATTTTGTATGGAGGTAGCCAAAAGTTATCAGTCATCCCATACATTTGGTCGAGTAGATATTGAAGTTTTGTATGGGCTGACTGTTTTTTTCACGATTACGATGTTGGTCTCCGGGAGAAAGCTGTTCAGTTTGATGGTGTGTACCACCCCCTTAATTTTCGCCACACCGTATACAGACACATTGTATACCGTGCTTGACCAATTACAAATGTCTGGGTCATCTTTTATTTAGAGTAAAGATTAGGTTTAGGTATATGCTTGCGTACGAAGGTATTTGATAGGGGGCGGGTTTGACCCCGTGACGGGGTGATATAGCTAGGGGTTAGCATATCTGAACTTACATGTGGCGGTGATCATGAGATTTTGTTTTTTATTGTGTTACTGTTGCAAGCCTGACTTTTTTTTAGATTTCAAAACATTTCACATTGGAATTATAGAAGCAAGCATGCAAGAAATAAATAATTTATGTATATTGGCGGTTTTAGTAAAAAAAAAAAAAATCTGGAATCATTTTGTATTTCATAACAAGGGACTCTTTGAATAAGAAGGACTTAGTAGATAAATAACAAACAAATTAGAAACTCCAAAAACCTGACACAATTATAATCTGGGACATAAAACGTAATGAGAATTCATAATCCGCTTCCATTTTAATAATGAAAAAGAGCCCCTAAATAAAATATTAAATAAACAACCCGAGAGATATTATTACCTCGAAAACAACAGAAGACAATAAACTTAAATAAGTACTATAGAGAAACTCATAACGTCGACTTTGCTATAATTGTTTTGCAAGGCGCTCCGAATTAAATAGCTGGACTTTTTTTGTTCTATTTACAGGATAATTTGCAAGGAGCGAAGTGTTTCTATAAAAAGACTGGCGCTTCATTTATGTTATAAAAATCAATAGCTTACGTAGATAGAGCAATCAGGGCCAAGGTAAATGTCCCTTTCCATTATTGTAATTATAAGAAGTGTTGTTGAAAAAATGTTTCAAGAACAAAAATACTTATCTAGGTAAATAATACACATGGACAGTAGAAAATCCACGCGGACGAAGTCGCGGGCGAAGTGCTAGTTAGCATAATCAGCATATAATGTTCCCACTGCTGGGACACAGGCCTTCTCTCTGTGAGAGGGCGTGGGCCATAATCCAGAGTGTGAGATTCCAGAGTGAAACTTTTTTACACGATAACAATTCTTATCACATTGCTTTTTGGCGTGAAATTGAAGCGTCATGTTAGCAGTACCTATTGTTTTATTTTCAAAAATTTGTGTTTAGCCGAATATTAATGTGTAATAGTGGTGGATTATTAACCATTAAGTGTTCGTGAACCTGCATTAGTGTAGGCAAATGAAACAAAACAGTGCTACATCACTGTAAGTTGTCTCAAGAAGTCCGCGTGAGGTTTCAGTAACGTGCCTCATCTTTACTGAAACTCAAGGGGAGCGGGACGGGATATTATCTATCATCTTTATCATGCATTGAATGGAGTTCATTTCATAATTATTTAAACAACTTTGTAGGTACTAGTTACTACATGACACTGGCTAAATAAACGAACCGTGCGAAGCTAAAAAGAAAAAAAAAAACTATCACATTCTCAATTTGAAAAATGTACATTATTCGATTATTTGACTTTCAATTGTTTTTTCATTCGGCTTTTAAAGTAAAGATGGATTACATTGAAAAGAACAATGGCAAACTCCCAAACTAATTTTTGTTGCCATTTTTTTTGCGTCTGTCGATGAAAAATATGTAAAAGTACAGAGTTTGAATTCCTGAACCGTTTTGTCTTCAGTTATACTCCCATAGGAAGTCAGGAATTAAAGATATTCCAGTTTGAAGTTCTAGAATTTAGAGGTTAAGTAAACTAGTCAACAACTAACCCTAACCGAAAAAGAAATATAGATTGAGTGTTAAGTAGGTACCTACTAACCACTTAATGCATTTTTACAGCAAAATAAATTACGGACTACTTATTCAGAATTATAAGTCTTGCTGACCGCGACATGCATAGGTCTGCCACATAGCCCACATGCAACGCGGCAACTTAAATAAGTGTTCAGAGGAATATCATCACATTAATAATATAAAAGCGAAAATTTGTGTGTGTGTGTGTGTGTGTGTGTGTGTTTGTTACTTCTTCACACTCAAACGGCTGGACCAATTTTGATAAATTTTTGTATGGAGGTAGCTGACACCCTGGATTGAGACATAGGCTACTTTTTATCCCCATATTCCTACGGGATCGAGACTTACGCGGGTGAAACCGCGGGGCGCAGCTATTTTGTTTGATAATCTTACCCAACTATCTTTAGGACAGATATATTATGTGATTAATTATATGGTAGGAGAAGCAGTGGGGGCCCAGTGGCGACTTACGATTTGTAGGTCGTAGGTTCGAACCCAGACAGGCACTTTACTTTGTGTAAATTATTTCATCACCACTGCACTGCTCACAAAACGGTGAAGGAAAACATCGTGAGGAAACCGGCATTTATCCTAGAACCGAAAATTCGTAGTCATGTAACATCTACCAACCCGCACTCGCCCCGCGTGGTGGATTATGGGCCACTCCTTCTCATCGAGAGGATGCCTTTCATATTTAAACACCCAATAATACAAATATTCTACCGTATAATAAATCAGTGTAAGAGTCAAAGTAGGCAATTACAGAATTTAGAATTAATGTCATGTTAGAACATTATGATTATGATACTAGTGTGTAATGATCAATGTGATCGCACACGCGTTTCATACGAAGTTTTCAACAAACTTGCGAGGAATAACACTTTTTCCTCGCAAGTTTGTTGAAAACTTCGTATGAAACTTTTATAGAGTAGAAATGAAAAGCAGTAAAAATGCAAAAAATTTGGTGGCAACTCGCGTTCATGCCTCGATTATAGTTTTACAGTAGTAGATAGTATTTTCAGCGGGGTCATGTCTACGTATTGCTCTTCTTCCCTACGTGAAGTCGACATTTTTGATAATAGTTAACCACACAACGAAAACGTTAAAAAATATTTATGGAAAATGGCGCGCTGATTTTTTTATTTCCGCGCGCTGCGGTAGCGATGCGAGCAGGTGTAAATAAAGGCACAGGCAAAATCACTAAACAGCCTATATAAAAATATAATAAACAAAAAATAATGTTTTAAATATGCAAATAAGGTTAAATGTAGTGAAAAATATAAGGTGTAGGTATCTATTCATACACGAAATCTCTTAAAGGATCATTGTACTCATCATTATGAACAACTTTTACTATGGGACTAAACCTTAAATCGCGAAAAAAAATCAATGGTCCCTACACGTATGTTCGCTTAACTCGTCAAAATGAACAGGTGATTTTCTTTTTCGCGATTTCAACTTTGGTCCCGTAGTAAAAGTTGTTCATAAGAATGAGTGCAATGACCCCTTAAGAGATTTCGTGTATGAATAGATACACCTTATATATAATTTGATTAAAATGAAATGATGATAATTTTGATGACTGATTTATCATATATATGTCACCTAAAATAATTTACTTATTCACAAAAAAATTCATTGTTTTTAGATATAAAAAACTCTTTACGGAGATTTGAAACTGACTAACTGATTGAACTGAGAAACTGATTTGAACTGATGACATTATAAAAATAATTTCTAGCCTAAATAACACAAACACTGTTGGATACGATGGCGTTTCTACAAAAGTCATCAAATTCATTAAAGAAGTGATAGCATCTCCATTAGCGCATATAATTAACTTGTGTATTGCTAATGGCATATTCCCAAACAGGCTCAAAATAGTTATAATAAAACCCTTACACCAAAAATATGACAAAACAGAGTTAAAAAGCTATAAACCTATAGCGAAAATTCCCATTTTTTCCAAAATTTTTGAGAAAGTTATCTACAACTCTCTTTACGCATATTTCAAAAAATTTAAATTATTTTGTCATGAACAAAGGGGATTCCGTAAGAATACTAGCGCTAATATGGCACTCTTCGACCTATTAGCAAACATCATGTCATCTGTAGATATGAGAAATCCAGTCTGTGCTATTTATACTGACATGACCAAGGCCTTTGACTATGTGGACCATGAAATTCTGCTACACAAGCTACATAGTTACGGTATTAGAGGAAACATCCTTCAGTTACTAGAATCGTACTTAAGTAATAGACTGCAATACACGGAAATTTCTAGAATTTGTCCGAAAACTAAAATAGAAACCATACATCTAAACCAAGGCATGTAAAATATGGTGTTCCACAGGGTAGCATATTGGGGCCGCCACTATTCTTAATATACATTAACGATCTCCCGAAAGTAACATCGAACAAAATGGTTCTCTTTGCGGATGACAGTACAGCTGTAATTGAGAGTACAAATCATAATAATTACGAGCAGGAAATAAATACTTGTTTGCATGACATAATTAACTGGCTAAGTAATAATAATTTAGTAATAAACCTAAGTAAGACGAAAATAATGCAATTTCATCAACGCACCGAAAACCCAAATGTTAGAGTTGCTTACCAAGGCTATAATATTGAGGAAGAGAGTCAGGCAAAGTTTTTAGGTATAGTGATTGACAGCAAACTCACTTGGAAACCTCATGTTGAAGTTTTGTGCAAAAAACTTTGCAAATCCGCGTATGCTCTCCATCAACTTTCTAAAAAGTCAACCGTCAGGCTCTTTTATCAGCGTACCATGGACTGGTTGCCTCGGTTTTGCGGTATGGCATTATTTTCTGGGGGCAGTCTACCGATAAGGAACGGTGGTATTTAGAATGCAAAAACGATGTATAAGGTCAATGTGTGGTCTAAAAACAACAGATAGCTGTCTTTTCTATTTTCAGTCTTTAAAAATTTTAACATTTCCTTCTTTATACATTTTGGAAACAGCTCTATTTGTAAAAAATAATCCACAATTATTTGAAAAATTGTCAGCAGTCCGAAAAAATCCGATATGGACTCAATATGTAAACAAATTATGCCAAGTAAAATGTAATACCGCACTTATGTAGAAAAGTTTTTTTGGTATCGCCCCACGTATATATAATAAAGTACCTGATGTAATAAAAAATATTACAGTAATACAATTTAAAAGGGCACTAAACCAAATATTAATTGAAAAAAACTATTACACAATTGACGACTTCCTTAATGATAAATCTCTGCACTGATTTATAAACTATTATTAAGATTGACATACATGTTCCAATTCTGACACTTTTTGTTCATATTGACACTTTGAAATATTTTATAATTTTTTTGACATTACTGTAAAAATGTCACTACTGATTAGTCTGTTTTGTGATTTATTTATATATTTTTTTTTGGAATTCTAATGATTTGACATTTATATTTATTCGATATTAATAGAATTTTTGTTTAATTTAGAAATTGAATATTATTTGCATGCCCATGAGACGGTAGAATATGGATTTAAGAAAACATCTATGTACTAATTACTTACCCATGTTTGCAAAAATAAATGATTTGATTGATTTGATTTGAAACAAAAATGTAAAGTAAAAAACACTAGTGTGGTAATGAAAAACACGAATATTAAGCTGAATTATGAAACTAAATGCGTTGCCATAAGAGTCACTTTACAAGCAAGTGTGTTGAAAAAATAATAACTACTATATGTACCTGCTCCTCTGCGTATCCCTTCGGGAATAAAGCCATGATGTTATGTATGTTTAAATTAACAACTAGTTTGATTTGGTCTAGAGCCTCGAACCTGCATCCCCAAGCTCAACTCCTCACAGCCACCACCTGCCCCACTGTGTCAGTCGCACAGTAACCCTGTTAGCACAAAGTTAGTTCGCTACACTTTGCTAACTCACCTACTAACTCAATTTTACTTCGTCTTTGCCAAAGCTTTGCCTCGTGGATGCTGCGACGAAGGAACTGTCGATTTTCTCTTATTTTTTGCTGGATGTTGCCTGCTTCGACTTCCTGCTGTTCGTAAACAAACTTTTAGCCAACGTTTAGCATGAGTGTGGAGTTTCGGAAATCATTTCATCACCTTTGCAGCTTCGAAAATAATGTATGTTCCTTTCATGTTTTTCTGTCCTGAGTGGTGTAGATTGGGCTTTGTGTTGTCTGTTGGTCAGTCTGTTTGCGTCTTCAATTAAGCCAAGAAAGCCTTATTTACAAAAAAAAAAACAATGAGCTAATTTTCGTGCAGTCTTGTTTAACAGACCATACATTCAGATGATCGGGAAAATCTTTCTACGTCACAATAAAGATACTTGCTGACTTTTTTAGAAATTCAATCAACTTCCATTATACGTAAACCAAAATTTCGCGGAAAAATGCTGCATCATTTTATTTATGAAACGTTTGAAAACATTTGTTGTTTGAGCTCACGTCATCTAAGTTTACACGGTGAAATTTTTACAAAATACATCGAAGCGGCACTTTCTAGAATCATCATCTGCCTAGCCTTTTCCCAACTATGTTGGGGTCGACTTCCAGTCTAACCGGATGCAGCTGAATAGCAGTATTTTACATGGAGCGACTGCCTATCTGACCTCCACAACCCAGTTACTGGGTAACACGAACACCATACCCCTTGGTAAGACTGGTTGTCAGCATCTGACTACCTGGGTAACCCGATATCAATTGGTAAGACTGCTTGTCAGACTTTTGGGCTTCTGACGACCCGTAACAACTGTCAAAGATCTACAAATGACAGTCGGGACTAACGGCTTAACGTGCTTTCCGTTAGCACTTTCTAGAATCTAGAGTAAAAAAAACGGCCAAGTGCGTGTCGGACCACGTATAATGGAGGGTTTCCGTAGTTGGGATGAATTTATCCCAAATATAAACCTAACTACTATAACATATACTATAAAACTAACAACTACAATAGTTGAAAAACACCCTCCTGATCAGAAGGGCTAAGTAGCTAAATGTCCAACAGCGCGAAACGTCTAAGACGAACGTTTATACTAAGAGAATGCACCAGAGACCGAAATGAGTTAGAAAATTGGAGCATCTTGTCTGGGTAGGGGTACTACCTAGGTTAAACTGTCATTGTGATTAAAGTAACAAAATGTATGAGCAAGCGAAGCGAGCTCGGAAATTGGAGTACCCTGAGTTGGATAGGTTAGATTTTCTGTGTTAGGTACTAAATTAATGCAAAAGCTTGAGAATTGAACCGCATCTGGGCGTAGCTTGGGGGCCCCGTATCATTGATATGGCTGATACCACGGTAGCTACGCCCCTGTTCTTATTAGCAGCCCGTTGTAGATTTTCAACAAAGTACAAATTCTAAAAACACATGAACATTTCTGCCCGCACCTTTAGAGAACACAGGTATGATTTTATGTGATTGTACAACGAGTGATTTCACAATGAGTGACAAATTAATAGCGTTCCAAAAATAAATAGACAGTAACAATTGAAAATCCGGAAACTAATAAACGTAGCAATTCACCCCTCCCTTGTAGTACTATTAGCAGAATAAGCGCAAACACGACACAGACACGATCCCTGTATTTTTTTGGTGACCTTATTTCGGATAGTTTTTATTGATCTCCTTCTTTTGTACATAAATCGGAATTGTTGCCCCAACCTCCATTTTGTTAGAATATACATTAAGTATTTTTTTTTTCCGAGAATATTATTTGTTTGTTAGATTTCATGGATATTTAGCCAGATGAAAGGATCTAGATTTGTGGTATGTCCTAAAAGGCTTTTTGGACGCCAAGAAATCTAGACTGAATGTCGTAAAAAGCTTCAACAATGTCATTAAACCTATCCAAATGGAAAGAAATGGCTCTAGTTATCTATGTTGGTTACAGACTGAAGAGCACTCTGATAGAGCATAGAAGGACTTATGTAATTGTACGGCTAGGGACATCTACAATACCATAGACATGCTTTCCTGAACTGAAGTACTTACTATAAAGCTACCATTTACTGGGTACGTCTTTCATTGACTTGAATGTGCCCTAGCGGCTGAGAGCATGTCATGCTCACTGTAATGTCTCGCTGATGGTAGCAGGTGTGTTGGATCATTTAGCTCCCTTCAAAATTGTTGAGCTGATCCATGCGTCATGTTCGTGAACGGGCGCCATCAGTAGGGACTGGTCATCTCTTAGCAGCCATGGCTTATTTTAATTTAATTTTTGAATTGTTTTTTTATTATCTTTTTATTACGGACCCTTTTCACGTTTTGCATCGTTCTCACATGTATAATTTCAACACGAATGATGTAACCAATATTTTGTAACCATATATGTCAATTTAAAAGAGTGTCCGTGGAGTTTCTTGCCCGTTCTTCTCCATAGGTGGGGCAACTAGCTTCATCTTTATGACTGAACGACCCCTTGACAATTCAAAAGTTCCTGTTAATGGTTTATTTGAAATAAATGCTTTGAGTTTGAATTTGAGAATGAGATAAAAAAAGAAAGATAAAAAGAATACAAAAAAAAAACACACAAATAAGAAAGAACAAATGGGGGAAAATACGCGTTACATCCACGCAAAAATACCATCGCTCAGCATATTGCTGCGACCCTACGCGAGACATAGTCCCAGCGGTGGTTTTCAGCGACAGCCAGCGTTGACGTGATGACGTCAACCGCTGAAGCATTTAATGAGATAAAAAAGGAAAACAAGAAATAAAATACATACAATACTTGGTTCTTAATGATTATATAAATATATTATAATATTCTCCGTAAACTCTCTGGAGATCTGAATAGTTTCATGTTCCTTAAACCTGTTTGGTGTGAAGGTAGGTATAACCTCAGGTAACGTCTAGTTATTTCAAGATTAAAGCTCATTAGTTCTATAAAAAGGGCTTAGCTGAATTCATACATCTTTTTCGGAAGCTTCTGTACAGACTGCATTGCATTTGTTACCTGATCTGTCTGCAGATTAAAGTGCGACAGAAACGGACGAATCGCGACTTTTCTTTTTTTAATTATGTTCACTTGCATTGTACGACTCTCCGTGACCTTTAATATAAGCGTCTGCGAGCTGCCTTCAGCCCCTCCCTCTAATGGTCAGGGACCTCAGGGTCCCAAGATATGTCAAAGACATAATAAATAAGCTTAAGTACTTCGTTAACTTACTTATTAGTTGTAGTTTGCTTGTATCCTAGTTGTTAGTATTAAGTTTCAGGGATGAAGGCCGCTCTAGAATTTTCGATTTAGTTCGGTCTTTTCCTATTTCCATCCATCCTTTGCCTGCTATTTGGCCGTGACCTTTATCAAGTCTTAATCCTTCAAGCCAAGTTTATTTATGCAGAACGGATCATAAAACTGTCCAATCGTAGCTGAGCAGCATCCGTAGTATTTTGTCCCTGTAAAAGGACAATGAAACAGTTTTACTAGAGTACTACGGCAAGTTTGTTGAGATATGAAACTGTTAGAACCAATATCGGTTAGAGAAAACAGGAATCGAGCATTAGTGAAAATGTTACGTACTAGCTATACTTCTATTCTCACAAGTCATCAATTTTAATAGCAGTTTTTCGCAAAACTGTTATCATTTCGTAGCGCTATACAAAACTTTGATGCTCCGTATTCATATTTGTTTTCAACTGAAATCGCGTTTCCAATGCAAAACGCCACTACCGCTGCTGAAAACCGAATAAAATCCGTTCTGAAACCTTACGTCGGCCCCACCGATCAGTTTATGCATTCCGCCGAACTTAGCATACATAATAAACATCCCTCTTTCGCCTACAAGCAAAGTTTTCCATCAGACGGGACTCGCATATTATCTTCTCAGTGTAGGTACTGTACGCGAACCTGCGTTTCCATGGAGACGGCAGCAGCGCCAGCGCGCGCACCCAGTCCCCTCGACGCCCCGACGCCGACTGGACGCGTCGGTTCCAATTTCGAAAACAAACATTCATTTTTCGAATCGTGATTCAAAAAATTCGTTTCACGGCCAGTGTTTTTGGAATAATGACGGTCGGATTTGCGTTCTTTTTTTGAACGTGTGTGTTTGTGTAGTGGTATGGTAGTGACAGGTGATTGGTTATGGCCGAGGACGTTAACTGCGGGGGAGGCGCGGTGAGTTAGTGCAAAGTTTTTTTATTACTTGTGTAAGCTACACGTTTTTCGTCAGTCCTGTTAGGGCAGAGAAATTATTCATATTTCAGGGCATATTTTGGCAGTTTTTCGGCTCGGTACATAAATTATTCAGAATGTAAACAAAGGCCTTTGTTTTTGTTTATATCTAGTTCTGAAAACCTTTTGTTATCGAAATATTTTTTTATCGTTCTGCTACGCACAACTTATAGGATGTTTTGCAACACGCAAGTTACAGCGTAAAAAAAAGTCTCCAAAATTAATTTCAGGAAACTAAAATACTTAACTGAAAATTAAAACGATGTGTCATTAACCTTATTTGGCACCAATGACGTATAAATTAACTAAGATGTTCAAGAAAAAGTAACCTCCTAAAAATATAGGAGCACGGGGAGCACGTTAAGTTATCTCCAGGGTTCACAAAAGAATAATGGGACCAGATAATGTGATAAACTAAAGTGAACATCGTTTTTCTTCCTTCTAAAACCCAGAATTGACCCCTTTTTCTTCCATATGGGATCTTTTAACACTAAAGCTTGCATACATGTACGTTTTTAAATGATGTATGTGTTTATTTATTTGTGAAGTCGTTGCCCTCAAGACTTCGTTTAATAATGAATCTTAGTTAATTATTAACTTACTACCGCTGATGTTCAAAGTAGCTCTAAGTCCACAGGGAATAATTACCAGCTCATGTAATATTCTGGCTTAGGTACTACATGGTTAGGGTTGACAGGAATCCTGTAAATTAGAAATGGTAATTTTAATTATGTATAAAGTAAGAGTAGCCTCTTGTACGTACATTACAGTATCATAACTCTTCTTTAATGTACGTATGTCTGGCACTCCCTGGTTAGTCAGCCCTATTAACACGTTGCTAATTGGCTTAAAGAACAATGGCAGTTTTGGTGTCGTTTAATTTCAGAACCGTTCATGAATGAAATTATTTAAGAAACAGTTACAGGGCTTTACTTTGTATGCATAAGCTTTTTTTTTTTTATTAAACTGCGCAATTATTTGCAATATCTAAACGCATAACCTGGAACGGTAGCTATGGAGTTACCATACTCACCAGAATATGATATTTCTATTTCTATATTTATGCTAATCAGCAGGATTTTGGTGGTTGTGGTTTATATTTACATCGTTTAAACTATTATGAGACTTTTACTACCTCAGAGTATTACAGGACAAGACGTTAATTACCATCAAATCAAAGACATTCTGGAGAAGCAGACTTCTGTCCCTTGAAACACAAGAGTATTATTCTAAGCTTTGGGGGCAGTGCTAATTTGTATTTGCAACATGTTTTATATTAATAAATAAATGTTTAAGCTTATTGTTCACGACAGTTAATTAGATCCACTATTTAACTAGTGCCACTTTTCCCTTTTGTAGCCATTACGAGTATTGGAACTATTCATTTCCGCAATCTTTGAATGTCATATTCTGTACTCTCAAGTACTGTATTTAATACTCTTTGGTTAACTGTCATGGGGTCTGTTTAAGCAGAGCCACCTGCTCTTTAAACGTTTTTCTATCGAAACCCAATATTAAAAAAAATGCTGTCATTACCTTTTTAGGGTTCCGTAGTCAACAAGGAAACCTTATAGTTTCCCCATGTCCGAAATAAAAAGGAAAACTATCACAGTTAAGTAGGCTTTACAAGTTAACGACTAATAGTCGACCAACTTACATTGCAGTTAGAGAATCGACCGTGACGTATATCGATGTATGGGGAGAATATGTTTTTTCAACTACAATGTTAAGTTTGTTTTTGGGATAAATTCATCCTAACTTCGGAACCCTTCATTGTGCGTGGTGCGACACGCACTTGGCCTATCTTTTAAAAGTATTGATACGGATGTACGCGAAGTCTAAATGCGACACCCAGATTACATGGAGTCCTGCCATTCTTCTTTTTGCTACGGCATAACCAATTCATAGATTCGAGAGACGACAAATACTCGAGAGGCTGAAGATGACCGAATTGTTGCAACATGTGGAAACTTGGATTTCATGATCTGATGTTGCCATCTCGATTGTTGTCTGCTTCGTTGGTGTAGTGGTCGCACTACTGCTAAACATGACGTCCTAGGTTCGATCCCAGTTCGGGCAAAGTGTTATTGAGTTATTCCATCGGGAATTTCTCAGTAGCAGCCCGGAGTCTGGATCTGTGTTCGATGAGGGCAATAGGCTCGGCCCCTATTACATGGGACTTAAACATAACTGGTGAAATGTGGGTGTACTAAAGGTTCACCTTACCCTTCGGGAATTAAAGCCGTGATGTTATGTTATTTGGCTTATATTTTTACTACGGCATAACGAATTCATAGACTCGAGAGACTGATGATGACCGAGTTGTTACATCATGTGGGAACCGGGATTTCATGATCAGAAATTGCCATCATCGTGATTATTGATGCTCCTTCGTTCACTGAATAAAAAGAGGTCTATGCCCTGCCGTGAACCAATTACAGGCTGGTAATATTAAGTTAATTCAATTGACATGATATCTTCAGTGGCGTAGAGCCAAATAGAGACTAGTAAGTCTGGACTGTCCAGACTTTAGACCAAAAGTCCTACATTAAACATTTTGTAGACAAATAATGTGAACATTCTTAGGAAGAGGCATGTTAAACAGTTAAACATCTAAACAGGTCAACTGTTTGTCTTTTGGCTAAAATGAAAATAATGATAAATATACAAAGTTGGACACATCTACCCTTAAAGTCAGTCTAATATTTTATTTCTTTTTATTAATTGTTTAGCAAACAGGATTTTAATTTATTATTTACATTAATCTACATACTATACAAGAAATTAAATATAGTCGAAAAAAATCCTTTTATGAAAGACAACCATTATTAAAAAACACCGGCCTATTGCTTGTCGGACCACGCACAATGCAGGGTTCCATGGTTGGGATGAATTTATCCCAAGAACAAACATAACTTTGTAATTTAAAAAATGTTCTCGCATGTCGATATGTAGTACGTCACGGTCAATTCTCAATAAAATTGTAATCGCAAACAAACATTTTTTTCGTGATAAAACTACTATTTACGATTTTCCGACTTCTTCCTTTACTTGTGCTGTGAGCTTGTTGCCAAATTTCATGATTCCAGATCAACGGGAAGTTTTGATTTATTTGCGAGTATCATTTAAATAAATAAATGAATGTATTTATTTATTGCGTTGACTTAGAAGCTTGATTTGTTTAGAGCTCCAAGGGACCGTAGACCTACGTATTTGATATAAACTTTAACTTGATACCTCCACGCGTTCCTGAAAAAAAGGGTCTTGACAGACAGACAGGCAGATGGACGGACGGACAACGAAGTGATCGTATATGGGTTCCGTTTTTCCTTTTGAGGTACGGAACTCTAACAAAGGGAATTGGATTGAATCACCTATTCCAAAATGTAGTTTTCTATGGCGAAGAATAGACATAACTACTATTTATTTAATAAAAGCCTGTATTGTCCAACTGCAGGACAAAGGCCTCTCTCTTCCCTCTCACCACATTTCCCGGTTTACTGGGATTGCAAGCTGCTATTTAAAAAAATGAATATTCCTTTTTGTAAACTAACAAAAACATAATTTAACCTTTGAAGGTTTTCCTTCTGTGCATTTCCTAAAAACGGAGAAAATTCTAGTCACATAAAGGTATTCGTGGAAATTGTGGAACGTAGTGAATATACATGGCCTACTTCTAGCTACGGGATCAAGGCACCTGTCGCACCGCCGCGAGGAAGCGACTAGCTATCAACGATTTTCTCGCTCAAGAAACGTACAAAAGTTTGTAAGTTCCGTGTAAGTTAAAGAGATACTCAAATTGATAGTTGATCGCTGACTGTTCACACCGCCGCCGCCCGGCGCTCGCTTGACGAGCAGAATACTCGCTGAGAGACTCACGCTTGATACATACGTAAACCAGCAAGTAATCGCTCATCATCATCGTCGCGTTTTTAGTTGCTAGCTCTACTTACTAGCTTCTCGTTACTCGCTCTCGTTAATTTCCCAACTATGTTGGATTCGGCGTCCAGTCTAATCGGATGCAGCTGAATACCAGTATTTCACATGGAACAGTATCTCCATGTAAAATACAGGTCTGGGGTCTATTTGACCTCTACAATCCAGTTACTGGGTAACACGCTATCCCTTGGTAAGACTGGTTGTCAGACTTTTGAGCTTCTGACTTCCCGTTACGACTGTCTAAGATCAACGATTGACAGCCGAGACCAACAGCTTAACGTGCTTTCTGAAGCACGGAGGGGTCGATAGGTAATAGATGGTCACCCATCCACAAACCAACCGCGGTAAGCGTAGCTTAACTTCAATCGACCCGTGCGGCTGTTATCATGTAGCCACGAGCCCCACGAATAAAATAAAAGTTAGAAAAAAAAGTTATATTAGATTAACTTCAGTTTCAACTCCGTGCAGTAGCAAATAAATAGGTACAAAAAGTCGAAAAAAAAGCCACTATGCTAATAAGCAGCTGGCACTTGAGTAAAATTATACATTTGATATGAAGCAAAAGCTTATCAACACTCGATAGTCGCAATACGTGAACTGATAACGGTATCGAATCCTTTGACAATGATAACGCCCGGAATGTATTGTGATAGTAACGCGTGGAAATAATAAAGCTTGATTATAAAAGGTTTCCGTATGAGTATAGGTGTGTATGTATACGGTAGCGGAAAATATAATTTGGTCAAGTTAAAAAGAAAAAAAAAAAAAAAAAATTGTATTGTTTATCTCTTTAGTACCTAGTCTAAATAGGTAGTTGTAGGAATGTTACTAACTATATAATGATAATTCGTTCCACTAATTGCCGCAAGACTTCTCTCGTGAGACGAACCAAAGGCATCGTAGTTGCGTTGCTATTCCGGACACAAAGATAAAATGTGATATGTTCCTGACTTCCTGTACCAACACCAGCACCCGTATCCTTCAAAACACAGCAATGATGAAGAAATATAGGAATTGTGGTACTGGAAAGTTTCTTCCATAATTTAATTAACAAGGAAGCAGTAAAAGGTGGGCGATCGTGGTTAGTATTTTGTAAGCTGTACCTACGTTCAAAAAGCTCTCAACATCCACAGTGTAAAAGTGTTTGTCTGTATGTTAAAAGTTTTCAAAGGTAAACTACAGAACCGGTTTTGATGGAGATACATAGCTAGAACGTAGTAAAGCCAGATGCACACTTGAAAATAACGGGTATCCCTGAAAGCGAGAAAAGGTTAAAGTTAACATAACACCACGCCTGTATTCCCCGAAGGGTTAGGCAGAGGTGCACTTATAGTACACGCACATTTCACCAGGTATAAAGTAAAAAACGAAAAGCAAAAAATGTTGGTAATAAGTTAAAAGTTGTAGCAGAAGAAGTAGTTAAAAGTTTCTATAGCAAAATGCGACATACACCCACACGAAGTTGCGGGAATAGCGCTAGTTTTCAACAAATTCAATTTTGATTTAATTTCCACGGACGACAAGGCTTAAATTTACAAAAAAACTCTACTCCTACTGAAAATCTCTTCTGCTTTAAAATTACTAAATCATGTTCATCATGCCAATTTATTTGGGGTCAGCGCAACATGTGTTTTCTACCATACTTCTCTATTAGTCGTCATCTCGGTAGTAACTCCCTAGCCAACTTTTAAACTACTAAAAACATTAGGTAATCCAAAATAGATTTTTCATATCAAAATTTTCCAGGATTAGTTCACACAATCATGCTGAAAACTTCAGCAAACTGTGTATACAATATATAGTTTGAAGTAAATAAACAGATCCGCTTGTACACTGTTTATTTTGAGATCACCGGCAGACGGAACGACTGTGTACCTACGGAGGTATATAATTATGTGAGTAGATCCGGTTCGTGTTCTCTGTTTTTATTGAAATTTTCTGGCTGTTACCTAACCCTCCAGGGGATCTACCCCAAAGAGTTAAACCGAAGTATCGGCCGAATGTTCGGCCGTTTTATAACTTCCATAGTTTCCTTTTTTGACTTTGAATCCTTACCCGACTTAAAGTCACATTTTTCAGCCATAGTTAGCCGTAGTCAAGCAACGGCCGAACATTTGGCCGATGCTTCGGTTTAACGCTTCGGAGTGTATCCCCAGAAATTTCGAGTATAAATTGAATGTGGATTCTTTGATCTGTGCCCGTCGTTGTCAGTCTGTAAATGTGTGACCGTACTTTGTTACGGGCTAGCAAAACCGAAAATCTGAAGGCAGCTTACCATTTGGGTACATAATTATAATTCCACTGCTGGGACACATGCCCCCTCTGTATTAGAAAGATTTGGCCGTAGTCCACTAAGCGGGCAAAGTGCGGGTTTTCTTTTTCGTAGTTTTTTCTTCCTACGACATACCGGTTTCCTTACAATGTTTTCCTAAGATGATTGAAATAAATAAGATACTTGTGAAAATTGTATGCTTGGAGACGTTGCCAGATTCATCACGATTAACAGACGAAATGGTGACCGTGAACTATACAGGAGAGCGTAGATCCTGTGTGAAATAGCCCTAGTATACACCTAGTATGTAGTAGTATATACCTAGTATGCAAATGAGAGATTAGTCATTGGTACCTATACCAATGACTAATCTCTCATTTGCATACTAGGTACACCAAAAACTCAGAGTGAGAGCTTTTCATCTAGAATAATCGAAGATTAAACACAGACTTCCGCATTAGACACAAGAAACGTTACAACTTTGTCTCTAAAATGTCTTACAGATCGACAAACCCCTTGGTGCTACATATATTATGTATAAAGATGTGTATATATAGCGGCAACCAAGTTCCATCAGGAGGCCGACGGCCTGTGTGCCGATACATTACACTAATAGTCAGCATACACGAGGATACAGTGCGACACAATCCTAAGGTTCCATCGATGTTCTTAATCGAAGGACCTGAACTAAAATACAGTACAGTAGTTATCGCTTATTTTCACTCCACTTACCAATTACTAAACGTTCTTAACTATATAAATTCTAACTCAATCTAACTCAACAGACAGCTGTACTGCTGGGGAGTGGGGAGATTGTTGCGCCATTTCTTCTTCCCAGCTAAAGCACTAGGAAGTGGTGAAGGGTGAGCGTGTTGGAAGACAGTCTTATGTAATCTTGACGGTCAAAAAGTGCTGATTCTCAACCAAATTTGAATAAAAATCACTTTTGATTTCAATACTTGCCTGATGGATTCATCATCTTCTCGACAATCTTGAGGTGGGCAATCCGTCAAACCGGATACCCTCTCTGACCTCCACACACCATCACCTAGTTACACGAACTTATACAATTCCCTACGATCAGAAAGCGTTTTCGGTTCACACATAATTAATAATAATATTGGCATAACTCGGCATGCTGAATCTATCTATCAATCAATTTCATGCTGGACGGACTTAACTGTTTTTTGAAGTATCCGTCATTAACGATTCGTGATTTAAGAGTCAACAGTAAAGTACAAAATAAAATAATAATAATTTACATGATAGCCGTGGTCATAATCACTTTGCCCTAAAGCCGATCGCTCACTGCTGTTAGAATGTATTGTTTTGTACGGTAGGTGGCATACGACCACGGCTATCCTATGAACATCACTATGAATGTGTATTAAATACATTAATATATATTACGTATAAGTTATTTATTTAATACACTATAAATATTTAATGGTTTGCACATTACAATTTCAGATGAAAATATTTTCTTGTTTCATACTTTATAGAACCTGATTTTTCAGTAGTACCGTTAGTTTTTTTATTAAATTATTTTTATTATATGAATTTCGGGTGGTAGGCCCTTTAAAAACACAACGTGGCATCATTAAAAAAATGTTAGTTCATGACTTTATGTCCACTAGAGGGCGCTGTATTACATTTAATGTGACGTCTTAATCATAGTCATTCATTCATAAACAAGTAACTTGTATCTCAATTTACACACAAAATTACACAATTACAGTATCCTACCGATAGTAGTGTATCGGTAGGATACTTTACCACAAACACTAAGATAAGATAAGATAAATTAAGATCATTTATTTATCCAAAACATGAGTATACACACACATGGCATGCAAGATGTTACAATAAAATTATATCAGTCATGTTTTGCCTTAACAGCGTACAAATATAGATGGGTTGTTAAATTTGACAGCACGGTTGACGCAGTGGTTAAGCGATTGACTGCTGCGCTGCGTGTCGCGGGTTCGATTCCCACACGGAACAAATATTTGTATGACCTACAAGTAGTTGTTCCGCGGAGGTCTGGCTGTTTGTGTATGTGAGTTTAAATGTTTGTAAACGCACCCACGATACATGAGAAGTTCCTAGTGTGGGGCAACTTTTTTTAAAAAAGAAAAGAAAGAAGAAATTAACATCGAATAATTATAAATTTAGCCATTATTAAAAAAAAAAACAATCCAATTTATAATAAAATTAAATGTACTATAATAACCAGCGCGGCATACAATCCAGACGCTTCCAACAACACCTCAATTTTGTCAAATTATTATAAGCAGTTTAGAAGTTATGAGGGAACAGATGAACATACATACATACTACCCACAACATACCGGTCAAAATCATAACCCTCCTTTTTTGCTTCGCAGTAGTTGGGTACAAAAATATAGCAATATTTATGATTTTTTTTTGATACTCGCAAATAAATCAAAACCTGTAGGGTACTGTCCGTTGACTAAGAATCACGAAATTTGCCCAGAAGCAAGATCTCACAGCAGTCACAGCACAACTAAAGAAAAAAGTCCGAAAACCGTTAATTTGTAGTTTATCAAATTTTTTTTTTTATAAAAAAAATAAAGTGACATTTGCAGTTGGTGAATTGTCCGTGACGTATATCGATGTACCGGAGAACATGTTTTTCAACTACAATAATAAGTTTGTTTTTGGGATAAATATACCCCAACTACGGAACTCTTCATTGTGCGTGGCCAGACACGCACTTGGCCGGTTTTTTTCTTTATACAAATTCTAATACTGTTTTGTTTTCCACTATTTATTGTTGAAATTTTCAAAACTACTTCAAATATTATGGCCTGTTGGTACGAAGAATCACTGACTCCTATGTCACAGGAACTTACACCTAGTATTTAACCCAGAGTATGTAAATATGAACTTTGTATTTATGTTTTAGTCATAAGGATATTTTTAAAGGCTTTTGGTGAAATAAAGACGTTATTATTATTAATTTATGTATGAATTTGCTTTGACATCGTTCGGGAGTGATCGTGTCTGAGGAATACAGTCAATGAAACCTTTAAGTTGTGTCGTACTATAACTATCATGAATAAGGAGTACCCGACCACCACAGCCATTTAATAAGCTCAATAGAAAGTTCAAAGTGAATAGTTCAATAGAGTTCTATTGTTCACTGATTCTATTATTGAATGAGCTCTGTTCTATTCAAAGTTTGGATAGGCTTAATTCCTGTTTGGAATTGGTGTTTGCAGACATTCTTATATATAGAGCGTTATCGGAAATCCTTCGTTTTTACTAAATTCTAAAAAGGAGGAGGTTCTATCATCGTCTGTATGTATTTTTTTATTATGTTCATCGATTTTTTCATGAATAGTGGACCGATTTTGTTAAGTCTTTTTTCATTTGGTAGAGGAAGCTCGTGCGGTGGTCCCATATTTTTTTTATTAATTTTGCTTGTGTAGTTTTAAGTTAGCTTCAATAATACGTATTTAATCAACTGGGTGTCGGTTGATGATTTTATAAAACTTCCTGCCACTGTTGTTTACATAGCAAGTACTGGTATACGAATTGGAGAAATCTTAAAAAAATAAGGCCGACTTCCAAAACAATACCACTAAGCGAAAAATAACTTTAATTTCGGAAGTCGGTGGCAAAAACGAAAATACAGAACCAAAGACCACAATAAAAAAGTTTTTGTGTTAAGTTGGTACGCTGTTGCTCGTTATTAGGTACTAGTCTTCTTATCGTTGTGCAATGACAGTTTTTACTTACCTCTAGTTTAGCAATATTTAATTAAAAAGGTAATTTAGAAAGAAAGAAAATACATTTATTTAACACAGACTAAACACACTACACTAAAACACACTACACTAAAACTACACACACACTACACTTCACTAAATTTCTAACTTGGAAAGAAAAATTGTTTATTCTGCACAAATGAAACAAAAAAATACTAACATAAAATACACATCCTAAGTACCTAGTCAAAAGTTTCGTATTCAAGCAATAATAGTTTGACAATCTTGTACATTGCTTGATGTCAGGGGCAGGGACCAAGGACAATTTGCATAATTATAGTAGGTACTCTGTGTTGCGACACTGGCAAATGACAACAAACAAACAATCAAAACAAAAACATATTGCAGAGTGGAAAAATAACTACTTTTGTAAGAAACAAACAACTAGATCAATTAAACCGTGCGTCAACAACTATTGGAGCTGCTGAAGATTGTAAATACTATCTTTATATTGTATAAATTCAATCTCTTAGCACTATGTTCCTACCAATTACTAAGTACGTCTTTCATTGACTTGAATGTGCCCTGGCGGCTGAGTGTGTCATGCTCACTCAAATGTCTCGCTGATGGTGGCGTGTGTGTTGAATCATTAAGTTCCCTTCAAAATTGTTGAGCTAAATGGTGCTGATCCATGCGTCATGTTCGTGAACGGGCGCCGTCAGCGAGGACTGGTCTTTTCTTGGCTTCCACGGCTTATTTTAACTTATTTTAATTGTTTTTTTTAATGGTTTTATCTTTTTATTGCGGACGCTTATAACATGCACGTCTTTCTGCATTGTTGTCACATGTATAATTTCAACATAATTCAATTAATTTCACCAATAAGTTTCACTCGTGTGCAAATAGTTCCATAGCAAATATGTAGTATTTAAGATGTGGATAACGTTGTGAGCTACACACATGTAACCTCTTTTTTTCTCACTACCTGTTTATTAAGATATTTGTGTAACTGTTTGTTTTCCCGAATTAAATAAATAAATAAACATGAATGATGTAACCAATACTTTGTAACAATATTTTGATTCAAAAGAGTGTCCGTGGAGTTTCTTGCCCGTTCTTCTACATAGGAACCTACTACGCTTTGGAATGGGCAACTAGCTTCATCTCTCTGACTGACCGACCCGCGACCCCTTGACAATTCAAAAGTGCCTGTAATTGGTTTATTGGAATTAAATGCTTTCAGTTTGAGTTGAGTTTATCTCTCGAATGACGTAATGACGTCCCCCTGTGTGACATAATAAATCGGGTAACGTAAGCACATCGTTAACGGTGGTAACGTTTCACACGTAAGTAACATACTAAAACATAACTGGTGATGTGGGTGTACTGCAGGTACACCTCTGCCTAACCCTTCGGGGAAACAGGCAATTATGTTATGGTTAAGTCATTTTTATACACGCCTGTGTTTGATACAATTACCATAACTTAAAAAGTGTCCAGGAACTCTGAAAGCCTTCGGCTATCAAGAATGATGAAGTACTAAGAATAACCTTTGGCCATATAGTTTGGTTTATTACGTCAATAAACCCATTCTCATAGAAGTAGGCAGTCAAATTTATCACATACTCGTAAAAGGTGAAAATGGGAGAGTTGCCCTATTACCTAATCTTAGGTTTATAAGAATCCATCTTAAGATAACACTTTATAACCATCATGATCATCATCCACAGTCCGACTTCACTACCTCACGCTCATTGACATTTTAAGCATTGTTTTCTTTCTGATTTCATAGTTGTAAGGTGTTTTTTGTTCTAATGCCAATGATTCCATTCTTTTTTTGTTTCTCTTTGAAATAAATATTTAAACGGCAGCTAATCATACAATATGTAACAAAAAAATATAAACAATGAGTATCAGCAGCTGATTATATATTTTTTTCTTTTTTTTTTTAAGTCACCATCTCAAAGGATTTCAAACACTCAAGAGGAAAGAAATAAAGTTAATCGGCATATTTGATCCTTAACAATACACCTTCCAATCTACTACCGCGACTCCTGCTCACCTCCTTCCCGAACGGCACAATCCACCGGAGTGTATCCTAAGTAATTGCAACCTATAACATTGTAGCAGCGCACATTCGCTCCAGAAAGAACGCCCCATTCCAAGGATAATAAACGCGATATATTGCCAGTGAAGATAAAGAGAATGGGAGCTCTGGGCCTATCTATACGTCTAATAGAACGTTCGATATATCGCCCGATATTAAAGAAACGATGTGTTTGGGGAGATGGATACCAAAATCCTTTGAAAAAGCCAACTCTATGGGCGCAAACGGTATTTTCCATCTAAAAAACGGTTCGGACAAAGTTAGTTTTAAGGCTCGTACAGACTCGCGCGATATCGCGGGTGCGACAGGCACCGACAAAGAAATTGTGCTACTAGCGTCGCGTCGCGCTCGCGATATCGCACTAGTCTTTACGAGCCTTTACTGAAGCTATCCGACAAAATAGTAAAATAAAAACAATTATTATTATCGGTTTTAGGTATAAAACTACACCCAAACTTTGTATTTCGATAATATCATAATTATTGACTAGATTACTCACTATGGATGTTCAACTTAAAAGAAAAAAAAACCTACATCATTAAGTTTCGTTTCCGGGGATTGCTTAGTTTACACGTTGATGAACCTCGTCAAGGTTCCGGAAACAACAATCATGAAAATACGGCAAGGTGATTCTTCAAAAACTATCAATGTTTTGCAGAAATCACGGGCGTCGTTGAGGAGTTGATCAAGAGATTATACTGTATAATTCTGCAAGCCATGTCATCGAGATTTTCTATAAACGCAGTAAAGTTTGGTGAATATGCGCAGCTGCGGACTGCACAATTTTAAGTGAGTAAATATAACTGGTACTTTATGCCTCTTCAGTCCACAAAATTTTTATACATGGTGCCAAAATAATCGAGCATTGTGCAGTTTTGCCAATAGGCCTATTATTTGAAGATGCTCAAGAAGCTCGTAATAAAGACTATAAGAATTATAGATTAAATCACGCTCGTTGTGAATACAAAGGAAGACGTTCTGCACATACTGCTGTATACTTCTGAACTCTATATACCTAGCTTAAATAAATCAAGAATTGTTTTAAATAATTTAATTTTTAAAGTGGCAGCCATTTAATTATTCAATAGGTTATATTTACTAATACGTTACTTAAACAATTTCGATTCAAAAAGTCAAAAATCAAAAAAGTTATAGATTTTTGAGATAGAACGCACTGTTTGGAGCCATGGTGCAACGGCCCGTCTACAGGAAGAAATAAATTACGTTCATTGAGCTGCTGAAATACAACACTAGAATACCAATGAAAAGAAAAGTCCCTGAATTGAAAGTTATTAAACCGCTAATGAGAGCCGTCGCCGTCGAACTGAGCCGGACCGATGTGAGGCATCGGCTTGATGTGACCTGTTGGGCAGAGCTGCGCCCAGACCGATCTGAGTCCGTAGGTCTATGTGAGCCGATTGTGTGCCGGTCGAATGTGAAACAAAGGAAATACACTTCAGTGGGTTCAAGTAAACTTGAATGCCACTGCAGGCACCCTTTCAGCATTCAAAATTACATAATTTACGTGCGAATGACAGTTCACAAACATCTTGAAATTAGAAAAATCCCGTAGAATATTTTCAAGTAGTATGTACCCATACCTTTCTATTACAGTCCTCGTGCGGTAATAGGACATACCATTAATAACGTTAAATTGGCGGCATTCGTTCTTGTTGCCAACAAATGTGTTAGTGACAGCATGGTTTAGTGGTTCCAATTACGAGAGACGTGTGTTAGAGCTTGTGGTTTGTGGTGTGTAAGAGGGTAAGCAGAAGGGTTGGTGAAGTGTGTGAGATGAATATGTTTTGCTCTTTTCATGTTTATTGCACACCTCCGCCGCGAAACCAAATATTACTCGAATCGGATGCGACTAGCGCAACATGACGCGAACCAGTTGAATTGAACTACCGCGGTTTCGCTGCTATGGTTTCGCGGCGGAGATAAGCTACTGGCGTAAACTGACACATTTTTAAAACTCAAACTCAAAGCATTTATTTCAAATAAAATATTTACAGGCACTTTTGAATTGTCAAGGGATCGGTTTTTTTTAGTGCTGTTTATGAAGAAGTTCAAACTCTAGTTTGAACTTCTTCATAAACCGCACTAAAAAAATCCAAAATATTACAATTGCATTCCATCGGCTATCCTGGAATAAAAGCATTGCGCGGCGTCACCAACGTGTGGTTTTAGTCGAAAAAGGTCCAAAATATGAGTCACGCGGATAAAAGGAAAAGGTAGGAAAATATTATTCGACTGGCTTTTGCTAGCAACTTAGTTAGCATTGCTGGGATGAAAACTAGGCAATTTTCGTCAAATCGGAATCGATTTTTATGGTATGGGCTAGTGATGCGGAGGAATGATGAAAATGTCGTCAGGAAAGTTCTGAGTGTGAATGTGGATGGCTATACGAGTAGGGGAAGACCAAAGAAACGATGCACAGACTGTGTAAAAGATGATATGGCTAGAAACGAGGTGACTACTGAGATGACGACTAAAAGATAGGTATGGAAAAAAACTGTTTTATGGCATAAAAACAAAAAAAATACCTACGAACCAATCTTATTATTACTATAGAAAGTCTATTAAAAACAACTACATACTCGTGCTCCATAAATAAAACAATTACTAGCAACTACAAAAATAAAATGTCATTCATGAATGGTTTAAAACACTTTGGGTAACGACAGCGCACGAACTCAGATAATTACTTCTGCCCAATTACTCACCTACCTACCTACTCGAAATATCAGCTAAATCCTTTCCCCATCATTTCTCGATCACCTTCCAGTTTCTAAAAGTCCAACCACAAAAATCTCTAGATATCACCGATCTATTTCCAGTCCTCGGCAACATACGCCTTTAACAGTTTTTTTTTGTTTCCGGGTGGAAAATCCTCATGGTTGTCTCCGGCCTGGGGCAGGCGGAGGGGTCTGTCAGACTCTTACTGACTCAAAACCACCCCGGTGTTCCCTTCCCACACTGGCACCAGGGATCATGGGATCATGTGCGACTTCCGCGATCCCCGGCTGGTAACCTTTAACACTGGATTAACTTTATGATGTTAAATTGACGGTGGTTGTTGAATATTCATAAGTAAATGTCGGGAAGTCGGTTTCGTTTTAGTGCCCATTGGAATAAGTCATCTGGGACCTATTTGGCGCAGCCGCGTAGCCGTGCGGCACACACTATTGTTTTTAAAACATTATTTTCTCTTTTTAGGGTTCCGTACCCAAAGGGTAAAATGGGAACCCTATTACTAAGGCTCCGCGGTCTGTCTGTCTGTTTGTCTGTCCGTCTGTCACCAGGCTGTGTCTCATGAACCGTGACAGTTAGACCGTTGAAATTTTCACAGATGATGTATTTCTGTTGCCACTATAAAAAAAAAATATTAAAAAACATAATAAAATAAATATTTAAGGGGGCTCTCATACAACAAACGTAATTTTTTGCTCGTTTTTGCTTGATATTGATAACGTCAAGAGGTGGACGCTTGATATATTCACAGAATATTTAGTTATATATTCTCTTTAAAAATAAATCATTAAATTAAAATAAAACCAATATTTAAAGGGGGCTCCCATACAACAAACGTGATCTTTTTGCATTTTTTTAGATAATGGTACGGAACCCTTCGTGCGCGAGTCCGACTCGCACTTGGCCGGTTTTTTTATTTCGTTATTTGTATTTTGTGTTCCACTAACTGTGTCCAAATAAACGCAATTGGTGTTATAGGTATTTATGATGAATTAGGTAGGTATCTAAAAGTGAAAAAGCACAACACAATTAAGTACCCCGCAGTTATTGCTCAATGGCAATGCCGCTGGGGAGTTTATTGCGCCACTTCTTCCCAGCAAGCACTAGGAAGCAATAGAAGATTACATATCTATTTGCGCGATCAATTAGGTCGCGTTTGTACTTTGTCGTTCGTCATAATTAATACAAACGTCGATCGCGTACTCGAGCAATGATCGCTTTTAGTTAGGAAGCCCGCCAGGGTTTTCCTGCAGTACAAAAGTTACTGAATGCATTATTATTATATTTGAATCTATTATAACCATCCATACCCTGTTGTAACCCTATACAACTTTACAGGGCCTCAAGTCTGCTATTACAATAGTGTCAGAATGGTCGATCATTGATTTCATAATTGTTGATTTTGACAAGTTTGGTAATCTACTATTTTAATGGCGTCATTATGACTTTCCAATGGTCGGCCACTGACACTACATTGAAAGAAATTGCATATATTGGTAATCTCGTACATAATGACAAATGAATGACATTTCTACTAATGGGTTTTATAATAATGGCAATACGACAATGCCATTATAATAACACAATTATATTACGAGAACATTGACCGACCAATGATCGACCATTATGAATTTACCAGATTCCGAGCAAAATGACAATGGCATGACAATGGGATCGTGTTGGAATGACTGAATTTATAAAAATAGCAGACTTGGGCCCCAGGTGTTTTGTTGCTCTAGGTATAGACTTTCAGCGTCCTCTAAATAGATTTAGACTATTTAGGGTCTACTCCGAAGCGCTAAACCGAAGTATCGGCCGAATGTTCGGTCGTTTTATAACTTCCACAGTTTCCTTTTTTGACTTTGAATCCTTACCCGACTTCAAGTCCCAGTTTTGAATTTGGCTTATCTCTTCGACTGTCTTTTTTTTTCGCCGTAGTCAGCGATAGTTAGCCGTAGTAAAGAAACGACCGAATATTCGGTCGATACTTCGGATTTATGTTCGGAGTAGACCCCCAGGTTATTTTAGATCTTATTGTATAGATGAAGGTTTACCTTCATCTATACAATAAGATCTATTGTGCTATTTATAGCACAATATTTAGGGCATCAATAAGTTGTTGTTAATTGGATGTACTTAAGTCTGTAAGTGGAGTGTTTAAGGTCCGGTTCACATTATTCCAGTAGCATTCCAGTCCAGTGATGGAAACGAGCGCTGGAATATCACTGGAATAATATATTAAACCGGCCGTATGTGAACAAAGCAGTCCAGTGACTGGATTGACAGTCTACTTTTTGATTCCAGCTCGCCTTTACCAGTGCCACTAGTGCTAGCACTGGACTGGATTGACTCGATGGAATACTGTACTGGAATAATGTGATCGGCATTAAGACTTATCTTTTACCTACTGAAACTTACATTAACATGTAGGTATTATTATTTTCTCCTGAGTATCGACAATAAATGGGGTTTATGGAAAGTCTGATATATTAATCGTTCATTCCCCACGACACCACTGAAAACGACACTATTCCCCGTTGTCTAACAAATTGACTACTTACCAAGTTACACTGTCCGTATATTGAAATCACAGTTGTTATTTTTTGACAGTTGTATGAAGTGGCTCTATCACAGCAAATTAACGCAGTGTGTCAATTTGATAAACATTAATTTTCCGGAATGTATTTGACACGATAAGTAACTTTTTTGGTTTCAGAATTATGTAATTACAACAAAATATTAGTCATTTAGACACACAATACCAGCTACCAATTTTCACAGAACTTTTGCACGATGTAACATAATTTATATAGGTAAAGCTCCCTGTGTCAGTGTTGTTAAATTACACACGTTACGTTCGTGTAATTAATTAAATCTTCTGCATTTCTCCTCATGCTTTGAGGATTGCAATGTATTTGTAAATAGTTCCTACAATTGCATAAACCGGGCCGGGCCTATTGCCATCAACCGGGCAAAAATCCAGTCTACGGAATGCTACTGGAAAATTCCTAACGTTTCTTTATTTATTCGGGAAAACAAACAATTTACACATTAAGAAATACTTAAAGATAGGGTACGAAATGATCAAGTAAGTTCTCCACAGATACACAATGAGACAGTTTGGTAAATTTTAAGACTAGCGTTGTTAACAATAAAAAAGAAAAAAGGAACATAGCATAGTATCAACGTAACATAAAGCCGCCAATAGTGCCGTATAGTTGGAACAACAATTATTCCTTTAATATGTTAATGTCTAAACTTTCCTTCCGGTAAAGCAAACAAATCCAAACTGCAGAAATTCTTATTAAAACAGCTCGTAAGGCGACGAAGAGGTGCACGTACCCCGGCGGCATTTGTACGACTGGTAGTAGTGGCGAACCCGGGTCGTGCGCGACCCTCGCTTGTTCTGGGAACTATATAACACAACTTGTTAACAATGTCTAAACAATCATACGAGTTATTGCATAAGTGATACAAAAATGTAGTTTCAAGAAAAGTACGCCTTGAACTCAAAGAAAGTAGATTATATTTTTTAAATAACTCACTATAAGAAGAGATATAACGCTTTGCCCGAGCTTGGGATTGAACCCGAGACCTGAACAGCTCAACAGTCACGCTTCGATCAATGAAGCAGTTCCTTGAATATTTGGTTCAATTATGGAACATGAGTAGGTCCTAATTTGGACTTAAGGCGCAGATATTATATGATTTTAGTGACTTTTGCAAGTCACGCAAGTTATGCAAAAAATGCATATTAAAGTAGAACGCATACACATCAATAAGTGAATATTTATGTATGGTAGTAAAATACTTTGTGAATTATATTCAGGAACTAAATCTACCCAAACATAAACGACGTTATTACTTTCAAACTACTAAAAATATTATCATGAGTTTTTTTTTTTTGCGTGAACAGACTGTTTTTTTTTAATCTATAATTCTATTTGTGATTTTTTCCAAATATTCATCTATACTGTAAAAGGAATCTAAACTATAATGTCGAGAGGATAGCATTTTTATCACATAAAATTAGAACTAACACCACCATCCGACCTTCCAAACATGGTGACTCACACACAAAAATTGTAAGAACATCATTTAAGGAAGAAACTTTCTCATTTACTGACAAAATATTCAAATATTTTGTCATGAATGCCGCGACCGCGACGACCACGGTTCGGGGAGAATGGTTTGCTATTACGTTTGGTCAGGCTTCAGTGCACAGGTTCTCATTCCTGAAAAACGAAATTGCAAATAAGAAATTTACGCGGCTCATGATATTAGCAGGCACTATCACGATTGGAGCAACATGCCGTTTTCACTGAGAGCTGCTAGCAGGCTTAGCAAGGGAACCGTAGAGAAGCGTTTTGTCGACGGAAGAGTATACAAAAATGACGTTTCCGTGTAGGCAGTTGACAGTTTTCTACCGAGAAGGGTAGACAAGCGATTTCTATTCTACAGTAATAGAAAGCGTCGTGCTGAGCCTGCAGCTCTCAGTGAAGGTTGCATGTTGCTCCAATCGTGATTGTGCCTGCTAATATATATTGGTAAGGGCGCGGTTTTAGATTTGCAATAAGAAGATCAAATGGCTAATAATCGAATCACGATATTTTCTAGAGAGAACAACACACATGTCAGGTGAAGATTCTTCTTATCTAGCATACGTTTTTCACGTTTTATTTTGTTTGTGTGTTTAGTTTGTGATCTTCCGAGTCTCAATAAATACAATTTCTTTCTTTTCATTCTTTCTACACTTACTGAAGAGGACGTCATCGTGTCATCGCGATTTCCTGACGAAAGGGACTGTCCCGTTCGTGAGGTAGGTAATCCTTTCCAAGGATGAAATTAATTAGGGTTATGTCAGACCTTTACCAACAATAACCCCCCGGTTTTCCTTCGACTACCATATACTACCATAATTAACATTTCGGCAGTATTTAATGACGTGATGGTCCAGTTGTTAAGGCCTCGCTTCTTATGCACAACCTTCATCACCTGCCTAGCCTTTTCCCAACTATATTGGGGTCGGCTTCCAGTCTAAACGGAAGCAGTTGAATACCAGTATTATAAATGGAGCGGCTGCCTATCTGACCTCCACAACCCAGTAACTGGGTAATACGATACCCTTTGGTAAGACTGGTTGTCAGACTTTCGGGCTTCTGACGACCCGTAGCGACTGGCTAAGATCCACGAATGATAGCCAGCACAAGGTTGTGATGTACGTACTTTCTGAGTTTATCTTGGACATAACTGCCTTCGGTGAAGTTCGGTGAAGGAAAACATCGTGAGGAAACCTGGACTTTATAATTACTTAAGTACTTACCTTATATAAGTCTGTAATCGCCTCCGTCTTGAGCAAGCGTGGTGATCAATTCTCGTGCCTTCTGTGTATGAGGAGAATCCTTTGCCCAGCTGTGGGCAATAAAAGGCTGATATTATCCCAACTCAATACGCGCAACACTTAACCAGCGCAAATTAACTTTGCTTACCTACATCGTCCTAAACCATCGGGTCACCGCCAGCGCGTTTTAATTAAAATTCAACCCCTCTTTCAATTTACCCCCACAGTTTTAGTTTCACCCCTTGTTTTATTTATGGGTGCTAGCACTGCATGCATACTAGTTAGACCCTGACTTTGTTGACCGGGTTAATTTGGCGGGTGAATTGGTATGTTTAATGAGAAAATGAAGAAAGTCAAAGACAATGTTACAGCATTTGTTTCAAATAGGCACATGAAAGGCACTTTTGAACGTCTAAATTTACAAGAAAATAGAATTGATTCTGCTCCTTCCAAAATTTAACTTCGTATGGAAAAGATTGGGCAAGAAACTCAATAAAATATTAATTATGATGATGAAACTGAATACAATTCACATGAAAGCATCGCGCGAGCGTCTTGCCTTTTGAAATAATCAGTCCAAATTAAAATAAAAAAAAAGTAAAATTTCAAAATCAGTCCATAATTGATGAAAATATCGATGAAAAAAATACGTGCAGGCGAAAATAGAACCTCCTCCTTTTTTGAAGTTGGTTAGAAAGTTCTTAATAATGTAAATTAGTGTGAAACAGTTTCGGACGAAGAGAGCCAAAACTGTTCCAAAACTATTTCACGCTCAACGTTAATATGAAAATTAATGCAGTTTTAACTTGTTTTATTTTCTGCCTTTTGCAGTAATACTCGTTCCATTATTATGTAGGTACTTCATTGTTATGGTTTTGCCCAGCAACATAGACATAACCACAGCGACGATCGAAATTTACAAACGGTCCTTGTCCAAATAATAAACGAACAGGTTGTCATTGATACTTCATTTTGCGCAGACATATTGGATCATTGAGGTAGGAATACTATTGGAGATGGCATATTCTAGTATAGGAAGAATAGTTATACAACATATCGACACAGTCATGTCATAAAGCGTTTTGTTTCCTTCTAACTAATCAAGAGCTACCAGATGAAAAAAGAGACATCTAAATGTTTGTCAAGGACTAAATTTGGCAAGACTTTTGTGTGACGTCAAAATCTGTCTATGCGTGATCAGTCGCCATATTTATTGCCAAGTTTTGTGTTACAAAACTCGGCAATGTGTTGTCAAACGGTTGCTTGCTTTCTCTCTCTCACTCGCAGTAATAACCCTACGAAAAGCGGCCATTTTAGGAGCTCGATTTTTGTAAGTAGTCACGCTAATTTTGTAGATAAGGTAAGTCCATAGGTTTCTATGTCAATGTATTGGACGGAAGTCAATTTGATTGATTTATTGTTTTCTGTTCAGAGGGTGGCAAAGGTATCCATTTCCTGTGAGCCTGTAACGTCACTCGTGTTGTTACATCACTGACCTCCATATATTTGATTTATGGAGGTCAGAGTGTTACAGCTTGAAACGATGGAACAGAATACTCTTTATTATGTACACCATAAACATTTTAAATATACTCGTAAGATAAATGTTGAAATTTTAAAGGGATTTTATGATTTTTGAATACCTATTAAATGTTTTTTTTTAATTAAAGGTAATTTTATTGATGGGGCTAAATAATAACAGCCGCACGAGTCGATTGAAGGTCTACGCTTGCCGCGGTCAGTTCGTGGATGGGTGAACATTCATATCGAGACCCATCCATCCCTCGCAAAGCATGTTAAGCCGTTGGTCCCGGCTGTCATTCGTAGATCTTCGACAGTCGTTACAGGTAAGAAGGCCAAAAGTCTGACAACCAGTCTTAACCAAGGAGTATCGTATTACCCAGTAACTGGATTTTGGAAGTCAGATAGGCAATCGCTCCATGTAAAATACTGATATTCATCTGTATCAGATTAGACTGGAAACCGACCCCAACATAGTTAGAAAAAGCCGAGCAGATGAGGATGTTATTGATGGGGCTTATTCCACTATTCCCCCCTGAGAGAATCCCCCTCAGGGGGGAAAACTGGACTCTAATGTAAAAATATCCAGAAAGTCCCCTTTTCATTTTGAGTTATTCCACAATTCCCCCCTGAGAGAATGGTGATGTGGTGCTGTGGTAGGCAGAGTTGTAAGAGATAAGTCATGGTTAGGAGGGTAGTGGTGGTCTAGTGGAAATGGCCGTGACTTACAAGTCATAGGTCGTAGGTTCGAACCCAGGCACTTTACTTTGTGTAAATTATTTCATCACCACTGCTGCATGTCCTAGAATCAAAAATAAGATGTGACATCCACCAACCCGTATTGGGCCCGCGTGGTGGATTACAGCCCTCTCCCTCTCACAGATAGGAGGCCTATGACCCAGCAGTAGGAAACTTCTAGGCTAATTTTGCTTAAGCGTCATGGTATAGTTTTCTAGATATTCTAGATATTTTTTCTGTAAAGAGCTGACATCAAAGGTGGAGAAATTAACAGAGCTAAAAGATCTAAAATTACTATGAGAGTGTAAGGAAGAATAGGTACATAAAAGAAGAAAAATTATAAATGAAGAGACACATTTAAAAGCACTCGCTATCCAAGCATTCATTCACTCAGCTCAACCTCGCCTACTGCTGAACATTATGTTTCTCTTCAATTGGGCCACAACACTCGGTTTTCTGCCTTGCACCGCTTGATGTACACAATTGGAATAGCCCGTATAGGTATATGAAAGGAACGTAACTTGCGATAAACCAAAATCTAAAAGAGGAAAATTGTATTTATTGAAACCACATAATAACATGCCTGTATTCCCCGCAGGGTTGCGCAGAATCAGCATTTTTTATTGTAACGTCGGGAGGGAGCGTGCTAGGATATTTATAGTGACCATAATGGTGATGTTCTTCAGAAAGGTCGGATGCGCAGTGCTCGCAACCCGCGGCGGTTGCGAGCACTCGTACTTCACGTGAGTCGGTGGCGCTAGGTTACGAGTACTCGTACTGCGCGTGAGTCGGTGGCGCTAGGTATTTCTTGTTAAATTTAAGAAGATGCCTCCGACTGTATGAGATTGTACGGCTACGACGGATAGTACGGTATTGGAGACAGAAATAGGTCATCTTGTTTCCATCTTTTAAGGGTTCCGTACCAAAATGGTAAAAAGGAACCTAAGGGTTCCTTTTACAGACAGACTTAGTCTCACCATAAGTGGTGAGACTAAGTCTGTCTGTCTGTCACAGCTGGATATCTCAAGAACTACTAATGCTATCAACTTGGGAATAGTTTTAGTTGACGTTTACCCAACTATTTTGCAAACAAGAAATAAATTTTAAAAAATATCTTTTTTGCAACAGGGCCTGAAAAACACACAAACATTTTTTTTTAGCCATCGTAGTTTTCGACTTTTGATGAAAAATTAAAAAAAAATACCGTTCCCCTCCCTTATCTCCGAAGTTTGCATAGAGAAAAATCTGAAATTATTCTATGAGATAGAATTTTATGTAAAGATTACAGGAAAAATAAAACGATGTCTCTAAATAGCACAGTTTTTCAGAAATCATCAACATCATATAATATACGTACGGAACCCTCGGTGCGCGAGTCCGACTCGCTCTTGTTTAAAGTTCGTTTTTACGCAGTCGGGTTTTTTATTTTTTAAATTAACTTTTTTTATTGAAAGAAGTGGAGAACTAAAATCTATCACTTCAGTGTGAAAGCTCTTTTAAATGCAACTCGATAGTTTGGACACAGTTTGCAAGACAAATGTGCGAGCTATCGATTTCTCGTTTCTATCCATCGGAAACAGAAATATTCGTCATGCCCAGATTTTTATAGATTCGAACACAACACGTTGTGGTGACAGATTTAAATATCAAAATGTTTTCTAGTTTTATGGACTTGTAAGTTGTACGGAAGTAAATAACAACTGTAAAAGCAGGGCTCGGAAACGTTATTTAAAATAATGTTTTTAAAACGTATCTAACAGTTTTTTGTACAAAATTTTGTTCGGAACGAAAATGAAATGAGAACGTTTTCAAAAACCGATTTATTCCGCAGGACGCAGCCGCTCACGCGTGCGGCGACGGAAATGAACTTGTTTAGTTGAATTAGATACCGTATGTATTTCATTATTTTCATTCATTCCGAATATTCCTATGCGTTACGTATTGATTCACTATTGATTGTGGGTGTGTTACGACTTGCGCGTGATTAGTTAGAGGTGCTTATTTATTGATCACAAAATGGGACGATCTTACCTATTCCGATCTCGGGTCCAGAGATGACCAGGATTTAAACGTTATTATAAATATTCCGGGATGTTAGAGGAGGTATTATCCACTCTATGTTACTTCCATCCTTGAAGTTTAGGTATATAAGCTCTACCTATTTCAAACTCTGGTGATGACACTGTAAAACAGTATGACATTTAGTGAATTTAATGTCCAAACCGTGGAAACAAAACTGACATGGAAGCCTCATGTTGAACACGTGTCAAAAACTAAACAAAACTGCCTATGTGCTCTATAACCTTTCAAAAAAGTAAATATTAATACATTTGTGATAGCCTACAGGGGCGTAGCTAAGGAATAACCCGATTCATGTCGGCTTCCCTTAGGAAATTATGACAGTCAGTAGTTCTCAGCAGTATTTAATAATCACACTGAATGTATATAATACTTACACCATAAAATTAAAATATTACAAAACCCCAACCTACATTAAAAAAAATGTCTTTATATTCCAACGAAACAAAACATTTAAAGTGCGCGCCAATTTTGCTCTAGTGCCTCCAGTATAACTCGTTGTCCGCCCGGGTTATGAAAACATCAATTTCTATACAAAATAATCTCGTCATGACGTCACTTCAGGTCACGTGACACGCTGTTTTTTGAGGCAATAGTAAGCCGGAATAAGTCGAGTTATGATAGGTACAGTGTAGGAATATAGGTCCATTCGCTGAATTTCGTAAGCGTTCGGTTTGGTTTGGGACGGGGGGAATTTTAAATGTTTGTTGACGATTGACGTAAATAGTTAATAGAATTATAACCTTTAATTTTGTTGATACTTGTAGTTAATTAGCATTTTTTTCGTTGTATTCATATAAGTTATTAGTGTAACAATTAGAATTTGATAATCGTGAGTTTGTTGTGAAATTGTGCGTTCGCCGTCGTTGTAATTAGGAATTTGTGGTAAGTCGATAGATTAGCAAGTTGAAATTACTTTTTTAGAGTAGATTTGAAAAGTTATTAGTAGGATGGCAGCATTAATAGTTTTAGATTGTTGTGTGACAGATTATTTGCTTCGTGAGGAAACATGCTTTTCAAGGTTAAGTTTTGAAAATACATACATAAATAGGCTAGGTCGTGCTCGACCAGATATGACTATAAACTACAAACGACGCGATGGGTTTTTCAAACATTTTAATGTTTCCCTTTACGATAAATATCAATGGCTAACTGGTAGTTGTAAATTAAATAAGATGTTTTGTTTTCCATGTTTACTTTTCTCAGATTCTAGTAGTTTATGGAATATTCTAGTAGTTTTACAGTTATTAATAATCTGACGAATTCATCAAAAAAACATGTGCAGACTGAAAAGCATATTCGTAGCTGTTTAGATTTACATGACTTCGGGAATAGTAGGATAGAACCATTTTTCACTAATTCGCATGAAGCTCATAATAGGAAAGTAGCTCGAAATAGGAATTTAATGAAAAGGTTTATTGACACCGTTATTTTGTTAGGTAAACAAGAAGTAGCTTTTCGCGGCCACGATGAACGTCCGAATTCTGATAACCGCGGTAACTATATTGAAACCTTGTTATATCTGAGCAAGTATGACACCGTAATGGACTCTCATTTGGAACTATGTTCTTCAGTTCAGAACCCCGCGTTTTCTGGTCTCTCAAGTGATATTCAAAATGATTTAATACATAGTATTGCATCCGTTTTACGAGACCACCGATGTCAGTCATAGGGAGCAATTGACTGTAATTTTTCGATATTTATCTGAAACTGGAATTGAAGAACGATTCCTAGGTTCTTACGATGTTAGTGGAAGTCGAACTGCTGAAGTTTTATACAAACAGTTGTAAGAAATACTTGACCAGTATCGTTGTAGGAATAAGTAAGTTGGTCAGTCTTACGACGGCGCGGCAGTAATGTCTGGCGAGCACGGTGGAGTACAAGCAAAAATTCGCGATGCATGCCCTATGGCAATGTTTGTCCCATGTTACGCTCATATATTAAATTTAGTACTTAGCCGTTCCCTTGAAAATATTCAGGAACTGAAAACTTTTTTTGGACACGTAAATAGTATTGTTCGGTTTTTCAACAAATCAACTAAACGGTCCAACCTTTTGAAGGAAATAGCTGACCGCCGTATGCCTGGAGTATCAGAAACCCGTTGGCACTATCACTCACGCATTATTAATGTCATTTTTAACTGTAGATTAGACATGATTAATACTTTTAATTCGATGTTAGATAACCCGCAATCTTGGGATAGTGAATCTTTTTCCTTGGCAGAATGTTTCCTCAGTAAGTTAGAAAACAGGCAGTTTTGTTTTTTTTTTGCATGTTTTATCAGACATTTTTCAAAAAACCGACGTGCTTTTTAATTTATTGCAATCAAAACAGATTGATATCGAAGTGGCAAACCGCGAAATAGATTCATTCAATAGTTGGCTTGCGAATGATTTTATAAATTATTTTGATTTTATTTATGACAGCGTCCAGGAATTCCATGAGCCGCCGCGTCAGCGTAGACGACTAAATACAGAAGTAGACACTAGAACTATGTATCGGCGTCTTTTCATTAAAATAATAGACAATGTTAAGACGCAAATACAACACAGGTACCAATCACTTTCTCAAATGAGTTTTCTTAATTTACTTAATAAATCTAAGTATAGTTTTTATAGTAGATCATTTCCTGATGAAATAATATCTTCTTTGCTATTAAAATTTCCGCCAATATTTGAGTTCACTGCTTTAAAGAACGAGTTGAAAGTCTTATACACCACTCCGTCTTTGAACAAACTAGATGTTTACGAGCTTTATCTCATTTTTCAAAATTCATTATTGTGTGACACTTTTCCACAAATTACAAAATTATGTAGTATATTTTTGACACTTCCCGTTACAGTGGCATCCGCGGAGAGGTCGTTTTCGGCTTTGAAGCGAATTCATACGTACTTGCGTAATTCTCAAAAACAAGAACGATTATCTGATCTAGCCATTTTTTCTATAGAAAACCATTTATTGCTAAAAATTAAGAATCATCCCGGTTTTTATGATAATGTCTTAGAGCACTTTGTACGAAAGAATAGACGAATAGCTTTAGAGTATAAGTAGTATTATAAGTCAGTAGTATTTTAGTTAAGTAGTTTTGTCTAGTAGACATCATACGTCAACGTCATCACACTGATCACACCACAAACGGCTTTTTTCAAAGCCACTTTTATTATACTTGCAAGACACTGTTTCAATCTATCAGTGCTTACACGTATGGTAAAGGTGGACACTGAAGACATCTGCTTATAGAAGACTGAAGCCAGGAAGTCAGTCACAGATTTTAGGTAACTGGACTACGTGCGCCACGTCCGGGCTAGGTAAGCATTTTTTTTGCTCCCGCTTACCTTTCTCATAAACCCACCCTTCGCCACTGATAGCCTATCATGGTTTCGTAGCTTCAACATTAAGATTCGGCGTCATACTTTGGGGAAACTGCAGTGAGAGGCAAGGATTATTTAAGGCCCAAAAACGTTGCCTTAGATTTGTCATCATAGGTGAATGTTCAAGTTCTTGTTATGCTTTTATTATATATTATTTGATCATTTATACCTAAAATTACATTATTATGTGTTACATTCTTTTAAGTGTAGATTCATTTACCTACTGTTTTTACTAAATACCAAATTGGTAAAGAGTTTTAATATTGTTATAATAATATTCATGTAATTCGACAGGGTCAAATTAAATTAGCTAGCGAAACTCCGCAAAAGTGATAGAGATCCATATCTAAACATGATAGAAGAAAAAATTAATTAATTTGATGAGTTTTTTTTGGGTCATCAAAACAGATTTTTTTAAACTGATATTTCACTTTAAAAAGTCAGGTTTTTTTGTGTTAACTTCATAGACGTGGTTGATCATAACTAAACACGATAAAATAAAAAATAAAATAGATTTTCTCAACTCATACTTCCAGTAACAACACTAGAAGCGGTCTTTGCCGCCAAAAAAAAAACCATCAAATCTTTTATTTTTTTATTTTGTCGTGTTTAGATAATTGATACCAATCACGTCTGCGGAGTTTCACTAGCTAATTTAATTTGACCCTGTATATTTATAATTATGAATTATATCTACTTATAAAAATAGCAAATCAATTATTTCTGACATAAAAAATATTTTATTTTAAATAAAAAAAATAATTTAAAAGGGAGTACATACTAGGTATGTAAGGTGAATACTTGTTGATAACAACATACGAAAAATGTGTTGCGATCAACACTTTCTTTCATTATTATTAAAATATTGGCATTCAGCTGCATCCGGTTAGACTGGAAGCCGATCCCATCATAGTTGGGAAAAAGTTACCTACGCAGATTGATTGTTATCATCCCCCATAACCTCGAAAAAGGAAGGCGTATCATTCATATGGATCACATGCCATTCTGTATTTAAATCTGATCAAAAATTTTAATTCTGAAGACAGCTCAAATTACAAAATAAACAATGTAGATTTTAAGCCAAAAATGCACCAAGAAAGCAGAAACCACTGCAAATGTAGAGGAGAAGTGGCATTTAAAATTCAGATTCACCCAGCATCCCTTTCGCCTGTTGAATTAAAAGCGCACTGTATCCTCTACAGTTATATAATACTCGTAGTGAAGAGAGAATGTGGTTTCTACGGATGAAAATACACAGTATTTGGAATTTCCCACGGGTGAAGTGCAACAAGACAACGTAATATGTATTTGGAAAATAGCTGCAAGCTTCTCATTGGTACATACATATACTCACACCTTTTTCCCATAGGGGTAGGCAGACACAACAGATCGCCACCGGCTGTGATCTTTACATACTCTTTTTACTTCGTTTACGTTAAAGCGAATCCCAAATTATTTCCACGCTTACAGGACGCTGTCCCACGTAATCGACGGGATATTAACATAAACTCGCGTATATCCTGTAAAAACTGCACTCATGCGCAAAAGTATCATATTATGCAGATGATACTTTGGCTCCAACTATATTTAACAAGATACCTAAACGTTGGAAGGAGCTAAATATCAATGCGTTCAAACGTCAGTTGATAGTGTTTTTATCAAAAAAAGCGTATTACAGTGGGTCTGAAATTTTAGTTGAAAAACTTGTATGACGTTAATTTTATTATAATATAGTTGTAAGTTTGACATAGCAGTTTTGGTTAATTTATGTCGTTGTCGTTTGATAGGTCGTTCCGAAATATTGTGGGTCTGTGAAAACCCTTTTTAGATTCAGGGATCCGTTTGCGAAATATTCCGCCCCCCCTGCCAGCTAAATGGTTGTTAATATCACGGCAATAGCATACATAACGAAGTTAAAAGGAAAACTATCGTAGCTAAGTAGGCTTTACAAGTTAACGAGTAGTAGTCGACCAACTTAAATTTGCAGTTGGAATGTATCGAAGAACATGTTTGCCAACTACAATGCTAAGTTTGATCTTGGGATAAATTCATCCGAACTACAGAACCATGCTATTGTGCTTGGTCTGACACGCAGTTGGCCGTTTTTTTATTTAAATAATAATTATGTAAGTATAGATGATATAGCTCATGTGCCTTTCTGATTACTGAGGCTAGGGTTTGCTACAATAAATCATAATTACATTATCATGAAAACATTAAAGTAAAAGATTTGCAGGTTATTTAGGTTACAGTGCTCCTGAAGAATTGTTTACTTATCAATTACCAGTGCCTGAAATCAATTCAATTCGGCTGTCAAACTCAAGTTGTGACTGTGTTTTAGGATATCCATGTTAACAACTGCTAATCGTATAAACTGACATGGCCTTTGACAACCCATTAAATTCAAAAGGCTTTCAGAAACCCGGGTCTGTAGCGAATGACGGGGTCATTTAGGGCCGATGCCAGAGTTACGGGTTTGTCCAAAAGGGATATCGTGGCCTTAGTAGCAACTGGCAACAGTGTACCAGGGCCAGTTTAGTCAATTAAAGTCTGACACGCAAAGTCAAAGTCAAATTATTTATGTCAATAGGCACATAAGAAGCACTTTTCAACGTCAAAATATAATTGATTCTAGTCGCCCCTTCCGAAAGGTAGTTTCGTATGGAGAAGAATGGGCAAGAAACTCCACCGTTACTCTTTTCAAAAAGTTTTACAATAGGTATTTTTTTTAAGATAATTAGGTATAGGTATGTGAAGACGTTACTAATTGGCATTATGAGATACATATTGTGGTGCTCACATTTTTAAAAACATCGTAAAAGTATATATGTTTTCCTAAAAAAATAAAAAATAAGTCTGAGTGTGAGTGAAAGTAATCACAGAATCAATGTCATAATAGTACATTTTGATACAAGTGGAGAATGTTCTCGGCTCAAAGACAACCTCGCCTACGGCTCGGGTGAATTCCACCTCGAATACAATAACAAATGTCCACGTGTATCAAACGACGTTTTTCAATACACTTATGAAGAAATAAAATAAAATAACGAAAAATATATTTATCATGAATTATTAGGAAACCATGATTTCATTTTCTTTGATATTACCGTGCTTTGCTTTCGCCAGGTTGAAGGAGAAGCAAAGGTATAAAGCCGATAAACAGCCTAATATGAAAAATAGAAAATTCAAATATTTTTGAGTTTAGAACACAAATAAATGTTAATTTGTTCATCAACGTTTTTTTATTGTAATAATCATGGTATTATATTTATAAACATTATTTAAATATACGGCGCGCCGTAAAGACGCATCTTTGCCGAGATTAAAAAAAAAGGCCAAGTGTCTACCTGTTACCGTTATCAATATTGAGCAAAAACGAGCAAAGAAATCACGTTTTTTGTATGGGAGCCCCCTTAAATATTTATGTTATTCCGGTTTTTAGTATTTGTTGCTTTAGCGGCAACAGAAATACATCATCTGTGAAAATTTCAACTGGCTAGCTATCACGGATTATGAGATACAGCCTGGTGACAGACGGACAGACAGACAGACGGCGGAGCCTTGGTAATAGGGTTCCCGTTTTACCCTTTGGGTACGGAACCCTAAAAATCACCTCGGAATAGAGAGGACCGTCTCCGGCGCGAGATGGTGTGAATAGAGGAATTGAATCAATTTGGACTAAGTATAGGTATAAGTTATCTGTGGCAATTTTTATTCCCGCACACGTGTTGGAAAATAAAAAATCGCTCGCGTGGGATATACATTGCATTGTGAACCTAATCGTAGTGCGATATGAACCAGTTTTCGAGGAAGTGTATTGAAAAAGTAATAAATTGAACAATAGTAACCATTTTGTCTAGATTGTCCTATGGAGCTGGACCAGCGTGTTTCCAAGCATTCTTATACTGGATATAATCCTCTAATTTGTATTATGCTTGTTTACAAATGGTACTTTTAATATGTGTACCCCCCCAGCTCCGCCCAGAGCGGGAGAAATTATTTGATATTTTCCCCCCATCTGTAGCGCAAATACATTCTATCGTGTTTAGGGAAATTCTTTTCGTTTTTGTAGTGCGTTTTTTTAAGTTGTAGTTAAATGTATTGATAAGTTGTCTTGGAAGTGTAATTAACACGGCAAGGTATTACGAGATGATTTTTTGCTGTTAAAGGGAGTAGCTGAGGATCGAGTTATATTACTTGCGATTGGGGGCGTTTCTCCAGCAGTGACCTGTTATACGTAAGCAGAATAAGCAAGCTAATATGGCAGTGCGCTGGCCATATTAGCCGTAGAATCGATGACAGTTAGGATAGACATATTCTTGAGTGGAGACCGCGAGACGGCAAATGTAAGATAGGACGCTCTCATAGCAGGGATGAGAGCTGCCGAGAATCCAGTTGAGTCGCGTGCAATTGGAGAGGCTTATGTCCAGCAGTGGACTGCTGGGTTGATTGTTCATTGCGTTTACCCTCACTCCAAAAGTATTTGAGAGCTCAATATGGCTACATGTTTATTATTAATCATTTAATTCAAGCAGCCAAGATTCATAGTGTAAGTAACAAAATACTTACAAACTATGTTAGTAAAACATTAACACAGAAACAATAAAATTTGTGACATTACTGCTGCAAGGTTACCGGCCCAGCCGATACCTTGCAGCAGTGGCTCACGTACGCACAATCTAGCCTGCTTGCTACCATAGACAGGATGCTGTTGGTGCTGCCCCGCCATTGAGGCTGCGCCGCAAGATATTTAGAATTTTCACATTTTTCTATAATACATCTACATTGAAAAAACAGTTTTACTAAATCATATTTCTGTCCTCGAAAGAATTCTTACGAAATTCTTTCTCGATTATAATCACGAAAGTTTCTTTTTTTAATAAAATCCGCAGATGCTGGTACGAGCATAATTTTTCCGGCCTGACCTAGTTTCAACTTGTAAAAGTATTTTCATATTTAACTACCTAAGTAGGTATTTTGTAGAGAAATATTTTGCGACTGTTTTTTTTTTTTCATTTCTAAATTCAATAACATAACGTCAAGTTTATTCCTCAAAGGTGTAGACAGTGGCGAAAATCACCTACTCAGAATTATCCAATAATTTTATGACTCTTATTCTTCTTCGTCGTGTGGAAATAATAGTCTCATATAATAGGGAGCGAGCCTATTGGCATTATACCGGTACAGATCCAGTCTCCGGGCAACTACTAAAATTCAATTTATATTGAAATTGTTTGGCAAATAACCTATAATACTTTCAATATCCTAGCCTATCACGTGGCTTACCTGTAGCTGACAGAACAGAACGTCGCTTTATTTATTGCCTTGACCTCATTCGATACGGCATTTCCAGAACTAGGTATCATAACATAACGCCTGTAATCCCGAAGGGTTACGCAGAGGTGGACCTAATAGTACACCCACGTTTCGCCAGTTATGTTTAGGTCTATTGATGATTGGTGAGCTTATTGCCATTAACCGGGCACAAATCCAGACTCCGGGCTACTGAGAAATTCCTGGTGGAAAAACCCAATAACAACACTTTGCCCGACCTGGGAATCGAACCCCGGACTTCGAGCTCAGCAGTAGCGCTTGCGATCTAGGTAAAGTTAGGGAAATTAATTGTTAAGCAAAGGATGATGCCACGAAATGTGTGGAAGCTGGTACTCCAATAGGATTAAATGATATATCATTAGAAAGGTATTCAGTACCAGAATTCCAATGGCCTTTGTCTTGATTCCTTGTCGGATCGGAGTTATACAGGGTGGAAGTTGAAACGAGACAGTAGAACTTCTAAAAACGTATTTAGGAGACTGTCCTTAACTGTTTGAGCAATTTCTAACGGCATTCACAGATTTTGGAAAATGGTGCAGTCGGCTAGAAAACGATAATTCTTACATTTTATTTTTATGATGCCAATCAATGCAGTTTCGTATTAGGATTCAAATACTCTTTCCCATGTCTACATTTCGTAGTGATCGATCATGTTAACCACGAACTTTTACGACTTTTGATATTAATCACATCACAAGTGTGTGTGTAACAAACACACACACTTCTTCATGCTCAAACGGCTGGACCAATCCCCCACTAGATGCGGGGCGCAGCTAGTGATTGAATAAAAGAAATGTCCGCATTATACGCAGATATAGATCTGCGTAGCCTTTTCCCAACTATGTAAAGGTCATCTTCCAATCTAACTGGATGCAGTTGAATATCAGTATTGTACATAGAGCGATTGCCTATCTTACCTCCACAGGCACTGGGTAACACGATACCCCTTAGTAGACAAGTAGTTAGGGTAGCTTTCGGGCTTCTGACTACCCGTAGTGACTGTCAAATATCTACAAATGACAGCCAGGACAACGGCTTAACGGGTCTTCGTAAGTAATGGATGGTCACCCATCCACGAACTGACCTCAGCAAGTGTAACTTTAGTTTCGATCGACTCGTGCGGCCGTTATTAGGGAGCCACGAACCATACATACGTGTAATGTATCCATCCATTAAAATAAATCATTTTTTATTCATCGTCTACTATGGCGACGTTAAGAAAAAGAAGTAAGAAAAAGGCAGTGGTTGTAAATCCCGTGTGCCTGGAGGTACCAAACAATTGATATTACCTTATATTAGTACAGTCCAGTTAAGCGTGTATGTAGTCTTGATATAACTATTAATCAATATCCAGTACTTTCTACCTATTATATACCGTTCGTGACTGAATGCAAGCATTTTCACTAACCCATAATATCAATAATACGACGTATTCCACTCAGAGCACTGATTTCAACAGCACTTGTCCGACATATTATAATATCATAACATTGGTGTAAATGAAGGGTGTACAGGGCAACCGTTATTTTGCGGCCATTAAGGTAATCACATATATTTTAGCCCAGCATCGAATCAGCACCGCCTCACCTCATTGACACGCCTCCAACCAGGCATAGTGTAATATGAATGAAGTTTCATAGCGATGCCGATTCGGTGCCCAACAAGCTGAAATGCTGCAACCTTTATTTGACGACGCCTTTCACTGATAGAAACAGACAAATCTTTGTTCATCAATGACCGAGCGGATAATTATCATTATTTACAATGGCGAAAGAGTCGTTTTTTTTTAAAAAAAAAAACGTTGGCCACACTAGGAATTTCTCCTGTATCGTGGGTGCGTTTACAAACATTTAAACTCACATACACAAACAGCCAGACCCGGAATAACTACTTATAGGTCATCAGTTTATTGTAATGCATTTTATAAGGAACCAATAGCTATACCATAGTTATTATTTCAGCCGAAAGACGTCCACTGCTGGACATAGGCCCCCCCCAAAGGGGGGGTTCGCCATAATTGCCACGCTTGGCAGGCGGGTTGGCAATCGCAGTATGGTGTCGAAATGCATAGAGAACGCTGCTGGTCATTCTCTAGCATGTCCCTTAGTCGCCTTTTACGACACCCACGGGAAGAAATAGGGTGGTGCTATTCTTTATGTCCGGCACCACACAGTCTCCCATAGTTATAGGTACGTTTAAAATAAAGGTAGCAAAAAGAACTACCGTAATTTATATCTAGCACACAAGTTGGGGGTAATGGGGGCGAATATATCGCTTAGGAGCTCGTTGGGGGTAAATAAGGCACCTGTCCCACCGCTGACCGGGAAGCGAGTAGCTATCAATGATTATCTCGCTCAAGAAAAGTACATAATATTTATGGTCTTGTGTAAGTAGAAGATAAAGTTGATCGTTGACTGTTGACACCCCCGGCGAGTACTCGTTTATCGCAGTGATATGAGCTATCCAAGAGAGTACTAGCTCAGCGACACTCGCTTGGCGGAAAAAAACACTCCCCAAGAGGCTCACACTTGGTACTAGCAAGTTATCGCTCATCGCGTCAGTCGCGCACTCGCTGCTCGCCAACTCATTTTTAGTTGCTAGCTCTACTTGCTTCTCGTTAATCGCCGGCAGTGGGGCAGGTAGGTACTTATATCGCTGAGGAGCTACGCAGTGAGCCAGCTCACCCCACTTACGGTCATTAAGCAGCTGATGTTCTAAAATTTGTGCGCGAAGCCTGCAGTTTGCGAAGTGCTACTAATCGTTCAAAATTGTTTGGGCATTTAGGGGGTTATGCAGTTATGAAATTTTGGTAGTATCGGTTCAAAATAAACAAACTAGAAATCGACGGTTTTGCTTGAAAAAAAGACGGATCGATGTTCTAACAGTCACAGTACGAAAATAGGTTTCCTATCAAGATTTCAATTAAAAATTAATGAGTAGATGAAGAGTCAAGCTAATTAGATCAGCCCTATTAAACGAAATCAACATTTTTACAAGAAACGTTAAAAATATAGCTATGTAACGGCTCCTATGACGTTTCAATGCTCATAAAGTTTGGTTATTACTTACTGTCGCCATTTTTCTTATAACATAACTCGGTAGGTACTTTATGATTAGAACTTACTTGAATTGTAATGGGCTAAATCTCTCGCCTAATTTTATCATTACCACTTTCAGTATATATATCTTATTTCTTCACATGGAGTCCCATGGCTAAATTATACAGCCGCAAAGGTCGATCAACGGCTACGCTTACCGCAGTTGGTTTGTGGATGGGTGACCATCCATTGCACATCGAGACGCCTTCGTGGCTCGGAAAGCACGCTAAGCCAGTCAAGGCTGGACTATCTTTGACGGTTGCTACGGATAGTCAGAAGCCCAAACATCTGACAACCAGTCTTACCAAAAGGTAGCGTGTTACCCAGTAACTGGGTTGCGGAGGTTAGATAGGCAGTCACTCCACGTAAAGTACTGGTATTCAGCTGCATCCGGTTAGACTAAAAGCCGACCCCAATATAGTTGGGAAATGGCTAGGCAGATTTATTGATCTAATTTCTCTACTTATGAAGTGATGACCTAATAAAACACAAAAAGATAAATACAGAAACAAATCTTTAACAAACAACTCTGTAATCTCATACGACAACCCTCAGAAATCCGTTTACCCAATCCACGTACAATATAAAACCAATCAATGACACAAAAGAAAGTATTGCTCCAGTCATGGATAACTAAATAATTCAACTGGATAACGACAAACATTTGGGCCAACTGTCACACTTTAGCAAGACAGTGTTCACACTAGAAATATATCAAATTTATTTCAAATTAAGGCGTGTGTATTTGTGTTTCGAATTTAGTGATTCATTTGTTTTCGCGCCATTTGATTTTTCTTTGACATCGTTCTGTTCACAATTTGGAAAACTTTAAATATTGCCTTATTACGAATACGAGGTCCACCGTGGCACCGGCGCTGCAGACATAGCTCGAAGGATTAATGATGTGTAAAAGCTACTGTAAAAGAAAACACTAGGTATACATTTTTAGTTCCAACGTTTTCCTTCTGGAAATTTTGACCTACAGAACAAACCCTGTGCCCGACCTTGGTTGACAATAGACGAAGAAGAAGAAGAATCATTTATTTGCAGAAAATATATGTACCTAGGTGTTACCAGTTGTAAGAGTTGAAGGTTTAATTACAGTCCATATTTGGCCTGTTTAGGGCTTGCAAATTAATTTTACAATGATACCGAATAGGTCTCTAAGGTACTTATTTTACTAAGATAATTATACGGAATATACATGAATAAAGAACTAAAGGTGATCGTGGAAGCGGATCCATTGCAAATCACGTCAGAGTAAGCTTTGGTGTGAGTGATAAAACAATTTTTATTCACTTGAAACAATATTGAAAAATGAAAAAGCTCGAAAAATGGGTACCGCATGAATTGAGTGAAGCACACCAACAAACACACGCCGAGTGTCGCGTTACATAACTCAACCGTCACAATAACGAAGGGACTTTGAATCGTATCGTTACTTGTGATAAAAAATGGATCCTGTACGATAGTTGGAAACAGCCATCACAGTGGTTGAACCCAAGAGAATCTCCCAAAATCCTGCCCCAAGCGAAAGTTGACTCAGAAAAAGGTACTAGTAAGGGTGTGGTGGACCAGTGCTGGTGTCATCCACTACAGCTTCCTAAGATCTAACCAGATGATTACGGGTGATCTGTACTGTCAACAATTGCAAACCACGATGAAAAAGCTAGCCGTTAAATAACCAAGACTGCTCAATTGGTCTAGCCCACTGCTGCTTCAGGTCAACGCTAGACCACACACTGCACAGCAGACGGTCGCTAAATTAGAGGAGCTGCGATCGGAATGTCTCCAACATCCACTATAGGTACTACCTGAACCTTGCTTCAACAGTAACAGTAATATCTTTCATTTTGACAGTTCAGCCATATTCATTGCGTTATTTACGTAGTTTAGCAGACGAATTTATCAAACCCATGAAGTAATGGATTAAGAGTTTCCTCAAATCCTTGGATTGTGATTAGAACTGTGTTACGCAATTAGGGTACAGTTTTTGACGGACTTAAAAAAAAGAGGAGGCTGATTTACCAGATTTTTTTTTTATTTATAAAAAGGAATTGACAGTCCCATGAAATTTTAAATTATCGTTGTTCATTATTTCTATTGTTTGAATGAGATTTTACATTTTACAATTTCAAATCAATAGAGAGATATAGAACTTTCAAATTATATTATTTATTATAAGAATAATCAAAATAAAATGAATCAATTGAAATAAATTAAATTAAATTTTGTAGGTATGTATAAAAACAATGGTGAGCAATTTATTCCATTACCTTATATTTATTTATTTTTCCTTTCTTCTAAAAACTCTTTCAATGTGTAGTAGCACTGAATGAGATTGGATAGTTAAAGATTTATGTGCGCGCCATTATTTTCATAGAGCGATATTTTATCTGATAGACAGTTTTGACTGTCTGCTCACAGCCTTACTCCACTATTTATACCTATTACAATCGATATACGTAGCTATTTCGATCTGTATTTTTCGGGCCATGTCAGTTCAGTCGGGCCAGTTAAAACAATTAGTCTGGGTTTGGTTTTATTTATATGAACTAGCGTCTTTTCACGTCTGTAAACAATTGTTCATTGCTTCCAGGACTGGTTCAAAAGCCTAAAAATGCCAGGTATTTTGTGTGCTAGTTTTTGAGATTATAATATATTGCAAAACTACGTAGCTCTTAATCATAGGTCTGGAGTATTGCAGCTCTGCCCAATCTGAAGTGAATCCCGCGCAGGATGTAGTACAAAATTTGCTTGGGGCGATTGTATCAACTCGTACATACTTATACGTTATCCTCTATAGTACTTATACATTTATTGCTGTCTTTAACTACTAAAAATAATTACCAAAAGTTTCAGTTTTATATCAAAACAGCATTTTTCTGGTGAACCCGAAGAAGATAATTATAGTACGGTACTTATGTAGGTACCCCCTGAAGCCCTAAAAGCTTAACTTGTGAACCTTTTACTGCATGTGAGAATAAGAAGATTACTAGGACTGATGATTTTCATGAAAACGTTATTTGCAAACTACGTGACAACATTTTTTTCAAATACGTAGATGTAAAAAACTGACATAAAAAAACACTACAAAAATAAAGTTACTGTAGTTTCGCGAAGTCTTTTACCCTGACTTCAAAAAGTGGAAGTGTTAAGATAAGATAAGATAAGATAAGTCTTTATTTGCCTTAACCATAATAATTGTTTTCAGCCTTTTTGAATATAATTCCAAACCACGTATAGTTTCCTAAAATCAAATACCAGCTAGAAAGCATTCTCGTAAAGGTTGTAAACCTATAATAGGCACTTAATCCGACCTCATCAAAGGTACTAGTAAAAATAGAATATACCTGACTTGTTGAGTTTTGAGATATTTTATAACATATTTTCTCTTTCGTAGCTCTCAAGGTTTTCATAGCTACTAAGATTATCTAGGTTGAGTGACGGGAACTTGGTATCAAAAAATAAATTGAGAAAAATATCTCAGAACTTGTTAAAAGACTTTTTTGTCCTATTTCTTTTAACGAGAGAGTTAGCAGTAGGTAATATTGGTTTTTAATATTTAAGATATATTGTGCTATATCAAATAAATTTATTCCTGATCCGTTTGCAAGATGCTATAAAAGTGATTGGAACAAATATGGCCCAAAAACGGACCCTTACAGAACACCAATTTTAATTATCAAAATCTGAAGACAGATTTTGTTTAACATTTTTAATCTTCAGGATTATAATTTAGATCCTTAAAACAAGAAGAAATTAAAACAGGTAAATTAGTTTCGTGAAGCTGTAATGGTATAGTTTCTTCTAAGTATTGTATGAACACAATATTATGCTTCATTATGATCGTCTATCAAATGTCACTAAGAAAACGGATGTTCTATTTTAAAACATTTTGCAATTCCAAACAGTTCACGAAATGTTTTTACATTATGACATTTATATTCAAACAACATTCTAATTGTGGCACTTCACATCGCTATTCGGTGTTAGCGTTTTGATCGAACGCATCCAACGCAAAGATGGATGTGTTGACTGCAGCAGCGGCTTATTTGCATTGTGCTAATCACTAGTTACACAGTTGTGTCAGGTGTGTTGTTGTTGTCAGTTGTGTAGTCACATGTTATGCGTACATAAAAACAAAGTCGTTAAAAGACCATGGAGAAGAAGACGTCCATGTTTCAAGTGTAATCATCTCAAAAATAATACAAGAAGTATGCATTGATCTGTACCAGGTGTAATAAATACTATTCCATGCGTCACTAACAATAACTTTGCTTCTGTTTTTATGAGATGCATGTTGCAGATCCCTTGGTGGGGTAGGTGCAGGGATGCATTTGATAGTAAACCAAAAATCGCATGACAAGGTCATTTGTCCAATCCATTTTGCCGCGATTGAGCTGTAAACAAATTTAGTAAACACGTCCGCCGCTGCCGCGCACCGCACACTACTGAGCGAGCGATGTGTGGACGGCAAACGAACATATTCGGCATATTCGCGATCCTTTGATATGTTGCAAAAAACCGACAAGCTTGCGGATACGGGTGTTATTGCGTATTCGTCTTGTTCATGAGAATAGGCAAGTATAGACGATTAGACCCATTTCAAATCGTCGTATTTGGGCGAATAAGACAAATACGCCAACACGAATAGCGATGTGAAGTGCCACCATAATAAAAAGATAGGTACAGATCTTATTTGCACAAACACAAGTTAACCTACTGCTCGCCGCGAGCGACTCATAAATACACTTGAGAGCAATAAAATCGCACACGTTGACTTTTTGTTGTTAAAGCAGTTTTTTTCATGAATGTGAATACATATTAAAATAAAAATTACTAAACTAACTAACTAAACTTGTTTACTTGAGTACCTTTCTAATGATATCAAACACAGTGTAAAAAAAAATACCCATAGAGGGTTTTAGGGCACAAAACCCAACATACGGATAAAATTACCCAATTTTGCTTAAGAAAGAATAAAAATAAAACTCATAATGCTTGATCAAATTGTTTTTTAATAAGGTGTATTCCCTCCCCTAGCCTTGATTACAGCTCTTAATCGGTTTTTCATGGACCGTATTAATTTCACCATGCAATCTTGTGGTATGGCGTTCCACTCCTCTTCAATGGCAAGTTGAAGCTCTTGGAGGCGCGCAGGAGCAGGGCTTCTTGTTCGAACTCTTCTTTTTAGCTCAGACATGCTCAATCGGATTGAGATCAGGAAGTGACTACGAGCTGGCCACTCCATCGCGGTGATTCCAACGTCTTCCATGTAGTCGCAAACTGTTCTAGCGACATGCGGTCTGGCGTTGTCGTGCATTAAGAGAAAATCTTCACCCATAAGCCACGCAAGCGGCCTCACATGTTCTTCGAACACTTCTTCGACGTATCGTGCAGCCGTCAAACTTCTCGATCTCGGGCCGGTATTCGCCGTAGTGATGAATACAATGTCAGTTTTAGTGTCCAACATTATGCCACCCCAAAACATACATGATCCACCTCCAAAAGCCACACGTTCGCTTATGCAGCATTGTGAAAATCGCTCTGATGACCATCTGTAGACCTTAGAGCGTCCATCATGACCATGTAAAGTCATTCTGCACTCATCAGAGAACATAACAGCCCGCCATTGGTCATACGTCCAATTTAAATGTTCCCTAGCAAATTGTAGCCGGGCTTGTCGGTGAGCTGTGGTCAATTTGGGACCATTTGCTGAGCGATGTGAAGTCATTCCTGCTTCACCTAGTCTTCTTCGAACTGTCCACCGACTTATACTGACATTGCGAACTTCTCGAAGCTGTTGTCCCAGTTGAACCGCGTTCAGTTGCCGATTTCTCAAAGAGCTTGTCACAAGAAAGCGGTCATCACGCTCTGATGTTGTGCGTCGCCGGCCAGATCCTGGTCGCCGAATGTAGCCACCGGTCTTTTGGAACCTCTGGTATACACGACGAACAGAGTAGCGGCTCAAATTTAGCCGTCGAGCAACTTCACTTTGGTTATGGCCTGCTTCGAGCAAGGCAATAACTTGAGCGGCTTCTGCGGGCGTGGTATCCATATTTTTCCAGTAAATCCGTATGCTTCCAGTAGAGATGTTATTACGTTGACCTTCGGTATGCAACTGATTAAAATTTCCAATAAACCGACCTTTTTATACCTGCAGCTAAGGGTGCAAGTAGTGACAACGCAAACGCGTGAATTTGGGGAATTCAATGAAGTTTATTCAGTGAAGGTCAATGATTTTAATTTTATGTTTTTGTAAAACTAAGCTTGTATGCTTTAATTTTGTCTAATGATTTTTACTCAATATCTTTAGATTTTAGAAAACAATCAGTAATAAACCAAATTACAAGGGGTGTGCGATTTTATTGCTCTCAAGTGTACGTAGTGGCCAACCTACATTCGTCCACTCCACACATGAGCAAAATATGATCCCACCTGACTCGTACGTTTTTATGTCCGCTAGCATTTTACTACGCTTTACTGTTGTGTACTATCTTGTAAATATATTATTTGGTTACTTTACGGTCAATGTTTTGTTAGTTCAGCTATAAGCTTGATTTTCTGGTGAACAGTGTAAAGTTACGATTAGCAGGAGGGCGCTAGTTGTAATTCACACTTTTTTTGTGTGTTTGTATGTGTTGGCGTGCGTGTGGGATAGTGTACATTTGTGACGAAGATATAAATTTAGCGAATAGGGATCAGAAGACTCTCAGTTGCCTGATAATCGAGAGTTTTATTTAACCCATTTATTTACATACAGTTAGTTTAAAAGCCGATCTAAGCATGGGGTATATTGAGTGTAGGCGAAGCACCATGATGTGATAATACAACAACATGAGTTGTAACTATGTTTTATTTACTTATAGCATGCCATAGTCAGATATGCTGTAACAGATTGTGTTACGTATCACTTTACATGATAACAACATTGTAACATAACATGTATTTTGATAACATCATCATTTGGATAATGATCGTAATAATGCAAGGTAAAAACTCGGGTTGAAACATGCATGATCAAACTTACGCAATAATATTGTCAATTGCGTAAGATTAATCAAGTTGCAACACGATTCTGAGGTGGCGACCTAACTCAAGGCCAAACCCAGCCACGCTTTGGTAACCCGTAGCATTGTATGGAAGAAAAGTTAAAACCCTTCAGGGCCCACACGCTACTTGAGCTAATGACCAAAGCCATATATACAGAAGAAATTCAAATTAAATTAAGTTCTTACAGTTCTAAAAGTTCTTATTGTGTCAGCAAGTGCAGTCTTCAACAAGTCTCCGGTGAAGTAACAGCTCCTCATAACTGTTAGCTTTACAAGTCGCGAATTTTCTATAAATAGCTCAGGGCAGTCAAGTTATCATAGCTTAGGATTATTTTACTTTTCTATTATTGTGTATTTCCGTGTACTCTTTAATGATCCTTTATGCTTATTTGACTGTATTTCCGTGTTGTGTACAATTAACTAACCTTACGTATGTGATTTAAATTCGTGTTAAACTATTGTGTGTGTAAATAGCAAATATAACGTTTTAAAAAGTGCTGAAAGTGGTTTCAATTAAATTCCCTCGTCAAGGGAACATCATCACCCCCGCCTACATCACCTGACTCCCGCGTTAATAACATTTTGGTCCTTCGAGCCGGATCAGGTTCAACTAGAGGGAATTAATAAATAATAATAAATAATAAATTAATTAAAAAACCACATAATAATGAGTTTAAGGAGCGAAATAACCACACGCAGTAAACTACGTAAGCTAACGGAGGAAATGAGTGTTCGTAGACATCAAGAGATGGTCTCTGACTCAGGTGTGACCACCGAAAGGGCACCAGAGTCACCGTCTGTTGCACCAACGATGGCATCCACGTCTGCCCTCAATATCCCACTGACGGGTGGTCGAGTAGTCGACTTCAGTAGGAGTACGCCAGAGGGACCACAGGGAGGACAGACAGCCACTAAAGACCGACATAGATCGCCGCGAAGCAAAGGCTCGTCTAAACATAGCCGAGTCGATTACTTAAGGAAAAGAGTCGAATACGAAGCTGAGCGCGAGTTGGTGCAAATGAAGGAGAACTTAGTCAAAAAGAGACTAGAAGCTGACATCGCCGAAATAGAGGCGGCTGCTGACAGCGATGACTCTCACTCAGATGTGAGTACGACACAGCGCGTGGAAGAGTGGGTGAATACAACGCCCCAGGTGCCGCAATTGAACGAAGTATTGCGCACACCGGCTGTGTCAGGCGCGACCACTGAAATGGCTGCGCCCCGTGAACCATCTGAAACTGTAAGTAGAGTGAATCGCGTACCGAATACATACCGTGCGTCGTCAGTGCCTAATGAAAATGTGTCGCGTATAACAAGGGCATCTGAGCCAGTACCGTTACGTAACATAACGGTACCGAGTACGCCATCATACGTGCCAGTGTCAACAGAAGGTGTGAGATTTCGTCTACCCGAATATTATCCCGTCTTTACCACTCCGGTCGCAAGTGTACCTCAAGTATCAACACTTGAGTCGGATACACGGCGGCAGACGCAGTACGGAGCGGGTGAAAGAGAGAGACGGCGAGAATCGTCGGGAGACAGAGACAGCAAAATCGACAGACTGGCAGAGGCAATCTCAAGCATGGCACGACCACGGCCGGTACCAAGACAAGCTTACGAATTGCCATATTTTAATGGGGACCCATCCGACTGGATATCTTATAGAAATATGTATTGGGATACGACCCGGCAATACGAATTTAAAGCGCATGAAAACTTAGCACGGTTAAAAACCTCATTACAAGGCGAGGCAAAGATATCAGTGGAGGATTTATTAAGGACGTCGACGGATCCCACTGATATAATGCGTGCGTTAGAGGACGAGTTTGGTCACCCGACCTTAGTGCTACAGTGCGTACTGAAGAAAGTACGAGATTTACCTAGAGTGACGGAGAGTTGCCGGGAGCTAGGTAAATTCTCTTCTACAGTAAGAAATTGTGTATCATTATTAAAAAACATACACGCAGAGGGCTACATAAATAACCCACAATTAGTGAGTGACCTGCTGAGCAAGTTAACACCGGTACAACGTACGAAGTACGGTGACTTTGCGATGGGCCTAGATAACGCGCAGGGGGTGGATTTAAGAGTGTCACCGAACTTAGAAATGTTCTCGGAATTCCTGACACACCTGACACGCTCGGCATCATACTACGCGCAAGCTAACATGTTCGAGTCGAGTCCACCCAAACAACTTGCGAAGCAACAAAAGCATGGCGCCGGTCAAACCCGACCAGTGACCAATGCACGCCCCGCTGCCAGCAGGCCACCGTGGGTTCAAAAGGTGAACACGCAAAGTGACGAATCCCTCGCACCGAAAGAGTGCATAATATGCCAGAAGAAACACACCATTGAAGAGTGTGAACAGTTTAAAAAGCTGACAGTGCAACAGCGTTGGGACACAATCAAAGATAAAAACACGTGTTTCAAGTGCCTGGTGAGAAAACACCCTAAGAGGTTTTGCCGCGCAAGTAGATGCGAAAAGTGCGGCTACGGGCATCACCTGTTGTTGCACGCGGACAAGCAGCCGAAGGAGGATAAACAGCCGAAAACCGAGAAAACAGAAAGCATCACGAACATAGGAGAGTGGCGAGCAACCGCGTTATTAAAAATAGTGCCGGTATCAATCAGCGACAATAAACAATGTTACGCATTATTAGACGATGGTGCGACGGTATCGTTGATAGACAGTTCTCTCGCTACCGACCTAGAGGGTCCGTGTGTACCTCTTTCGCTGAACACCGCGGGCGGCCACGGAGTGACGGACCTAACCTCGCGAATGGTACAAGTGCGCGTAAAGGGGCCCAATGGTCAGTGCCACAAAATAAAGTGTCACACAATGGTAGACATAAACCTACCAACGCAGACAGTGTCCGCCTCAGTGATAGGCGACAATGCCCATCTCAGCGACTTGGGTTGCGTGGAGATGAGGGGCGCGAAGCCGCTGCTGCTCCTCGGGCAGGACAACTGGGAGCTACTCCACGGCCGGTACATCCGGCAGGGACGATCCGGTAAGCCAGTTGCCTCACTTACTAGATTAGGTTGGGTCATACATGGACCATTCAATAATTCTAGTACTAATGCAGTAGTCAATTGCATGACAGTCTCCCTCCCTGACTTACATAACTCAGTTAGGTCACAGTTTGAGCTAGAGTCAATAGGTATTTCAGAAAATAAGCGCAAACGTAGGGATGTTGAAAAGGCGGTACAAGTGTCGGACAGCACTAGCCATCACACCACAGATAAGTCGCAATGTGAAGTAGGTATATTGTGGAAACAAAATGACACACAATTACCTAACAATTACAATCAGGCCCGGCAGAGGTTGTACGGTACCGATAGAACGTGCCTCAGTTACAACCTGCCGACCGGACCTGACTTATTAACAAAATCTAGTATTTTAATAAAATCTAGAATAGGCCCTATAGCCTTTTCAGGCGGCATCGCTGACAAGTCCCTAAAGGTACGAATTAGGGCAAAAGGTCAAGGTGCTCGATTATTTTTGTGGCGAGGCGCGAAGCCCCACAGGGAACCATATAAATATAAAACAAGTTCCGTAAAACTAGGTGCAGCCTCATCACCTAGCACAGCAATTAACGTGCCTAACATAGTGGCCCTTAAACAGGGAATAGGCACAATAGAGGCGACCCTAGGTTCGATAAGGTCACTGACCAATAAGAAGTTAGGTTACCCTGCGCTCATACACCCAGTAGGCAATAACTCCGTAAGACAGAGGGAGATTGTCATGAAGCTAGGGAAAGCGCGAGTAGCACCGCCTAGAGGCAACTGGCGCTGGGTACCCTGGGGGAACGACCCAGCTGTCCGAGCGACCAGGTTGTGTTGGCCCGATAGCCATGCAGGTTGGCTCTCGGGCCCCTCTTTTCCACGTGGTCCACAGGAGCAGCAGCTGGCGTGTCGCGAGTCCAAGGCGATGAACGCAGACCCCGAGTGCAGCCAGCCAGTCTGTGCAACGACAGCGCCTGTGGCGCCACCCCTGAACTACAAGCGCTATTCATCGTGGGCGCGCGTACAACACGCTATGGTGCGCATACAACGCGCTGTGGCATGCATGCAACGCTCTAAGGCACGCATTCAGCGAGCTATGGCGCGCATACAACGCGCTGTGGTGCGCATGCGTCGAGCTGTGGCGCGCATACAACGCGCTAAGGTGCGCTTACAACGCGCTATGGCGCGCATACAACGTGCTATGGTGCGCATGCAACGAGCTGTGGCACGCATACGATGCGCTATGGCGCGCATACAACGCGCTAAGGCGCACACACGGCGAGCTATGGCGCGCATACAACGCGCTAAGGTGCGCTTACAACGCGCTATGGTGCGCATGCGACAAGCTGTGGCGCGCATACAATGCGCTATGGGGCGCTTACAACGCACTAAGGCGCTCATACAACGCGCTAAGGTGCGCACGCGACGCGCCGTGGTGTGCATACAATGCGCCAAGGCGCGCATACAACGCGCTATGGCGCGTGTACTCACCCGCCTCAACGTGCTCCGAAGTACGCTCAAGGAGCGACCGCCTCGTGAGGAGGTCCTTTACACCCTCCTCACAGAGGCCAAGCTGATCGTGAGCAGTCGACAGCTGAGCTACGTGCACGACGACCACAACCAGCCCGTGGTCCTGACAGCGAACCATATTGCTCCTGGGCATGGCGTCCGGGAGTACTCCAATGGCACCAGGCGACGTCGACGACGTCGACTCGCGCCGGCAATGGCGGCGTGTAAACGCGCTCGCCGACATGTTCTGGCGGCGCTGGCTGCGGGAATATCTCCCAACGCTGCAACGTCGCGAAAAGGGGGCAGATAATGTGCCGACAATAACAAACAACGTAGTGCGTACAGAAGGAGTTATAAAAACAGTGTACCACGGGAGTGACGGCATCATCCGTGTAGTAGACATTAAAACTACAAACGGGGTCCTGCGTCGGCCTGTAGCTAAGATCATCGTGCTTCCCACAGACCAAGAAATGTAATACGGTTGAACCCTGTTACAGGGGGTGGAATGTAGGCGAAGCACCATGATGTGATAATACAACAACATGAGTTGTAACTATGTTTTATTTACTTATAGCATGCCATAGTCAGATATGCTGTAACAGATTGTGTTACGTATCACTTTACATGATAACAACATTGTAACATAACATGTATTTTGATAACATCATCATTTGGATAATGATCGTAATAATGCAAGGTAAAAACTCGGGTTGAAACATGCATGATCAATCTTACGCAATAATATTGTCAATTGCGTAAGATTAATCAAGTTGCAACACGATTCTGAGGTGGCGACCTAACTCAAGGCCAAACCCAGCCACGCTTTGGTAACCCGTAGCATTGTATGGAAGAAAAGTTAAAACCCTTCAGGGCCCACACGCTACTTGAGCTAATGACCAAAGCCATATATACAGAAGAAATTCAAATTAAATTAAGTTCTTACAGTTCTAAAAGTTCTTATTGTGTCAGCAAGTGCAGTCTTCAACAAGTCTCCGGTGAAGTAACAGCTCCTCATAACTGTTAGCTTTACAAGTCGCGAATTTTCTATAAATAGCTCAGGGCAGTCAAGTTATCATAGCTTAGGATTATTTTACTTTTCTATTATTGTGTATTTCCGTGTACTCTTTAATGATCCTTTATGCTTATTTGACTGTATTTCCGTGTTGTGTACAATTAACTAACCTTACGTATGTGATTTAAATTCGTGTTAAACTATTGTGTGTGTAAATAGCAAATATAACGTTTTAAAAAGTGCTGAAAGTGGTTTCAATTAAATTCCCTCGTCAAGGGAACATCATCACCCCCGCCTACATCACCTGACTCCCGCGTTAATAACATTGAGAGTGTTGTATTGATTTTATTATACAAATATCCTCCAAGAAAACAGTAAAACCTTTGTGAGAGAATGGTGCGAAAGGATTTAGTAGGGGGCCTTTCCTTCGCTTATCTTTGTTGAGATTAGGGTCATATTTTATTTCTGTATGTCTTTTGCGTATTATTGTGGTTTTGAAGGTCTGCCTGAATGTTAGAATATCCCAACGTTTATACAGCTCAGTAGTTGGATAACAAAAAGGGAGCCCAGCTCCAACCTTGAATACGGATCTCTGTGCTCTTTCAACTTCCAGAAGGTGCACTTTTCCTGCTCCTCCCCAGGAGTTTATGCAATAGTTGACAACACCGTTTTGATAGACTTAAGATCCGTCACATCACCACATGTCTTAGTGACTTAAAATGTATAATCAGCTTACTGATCCTAGTGACGAGAATGTCAATGTTTTATTATTAGTTTCGCCAAGTCTGTCTGTATGTCAGTCTGGCTGTCTGTCTGCCCGCGGCTTAACTCAGAGACGCTTAGTACTTGAAAGCTGTAATATGGCATGGGTATACACTATACCTACATATTAACTACTTTACTTTTTTAGGGTTCCGTACCTGAAAAGGAAAAAACGGACCACTTCGTTGTCCGTCTGTCTGTCAGTCTGTCAAGACCACTTTTCTCAGGAAGAGAAGTAGAGGTATCAAGTTGAAATTAATAACAAATACGTAAGTCTATGGTCCCTTGAAGCTCCAAAAAAATCAAGCTTCCAAGTCAATGCAATAAAAAAATACGGGGATATAAGCGACATTATTGCGACATATTTCGATACTCGGAAATAAATCAAAACCTATAGGGTACTTCCTGTTGACCAAGATTCATGAAATTTGGCAAGAAGCCAAGGTCTTACAGCACAAGTATAGAAAAAGTCTGAAAATTGTGAATTTGTAATTCTATCACATAAAAAAAAAATTGGGAATATCTCGCACATAAATCCCAACCTATAGGGTACTTCCCGTTGACGTAGAATGATGAAATTTGGGCAGAAGCAAGTTCTCACAGCACAAGCAAAGGAAAAAGTCTGAAAATCGTTAATTTGTAGTTTTATCTCATAAAAAACCATTTTTTGCGATTACAAACTTAATTTTTCAGTTGGAAAATTGACCGTGGCGTATATCGATGTATCGGAGAACATGTTTTTCAACTACAATGTTAAGTTTGTTTTAGGGATAAATTCATCCTAACTACGGAACCCTTGATTGTGCGTGGTCCGACACGCACTTGACCGGTTTTTTTTAGGTTACCTCTCTTGCACGTAAAGTGAGGATGATATATTTTTATCTCGTCTATTCCGTGGTGTGGGGTATATTTGGATAGGCCGTTCAAAAATATTGCGGGTATGTAAAAACCATTTTTCGATTTAGGGATACGTTTACGTAATATTAAGCTTTAAAGTGCAAATGTTTGTTAGAGGTTTATTAATGGTTGTTTTTGTTGATTATGTGAACAAATTCATGGCATTAGTATATATAACGAAGTTAAAAGGAAAACTATCACAGCTAAGTAGGCTTTCCAAGTTAATGAGTATTAATCGACCAACTTACATTTGCAGTGAGAGAAATGACCGTGACGTTTATGAATGTATGGGAGAACATGTTTTTCAACTACAATGGAATAGAATAGAATACATATTTTATTACAATAAAAACGACATGAACAACAGAACACACAACACAACAACAACGTTACAATGTTAAGTTTGTTTTTGGAATAAATTTATTCACTACGAACCACTTCATTGTGCGTGGTCTGACACGCACTTGGCCGGTTTTTATATTTTACGATTGCATTACGAATATTGCGGACAACAAAACAATTTATTGAACAATCAGAAGCTTTAAAATCTGACATCGCACAGAGTTCTCTAAGTTACGACTAGCAATACATAGCTATACCTATCACCAATTGTGTTTGTCGCAAATGACAAACAACTACCTAGGCATCTCCTTCCGTATCTTGTCCTATAATGTCGCAGATGGATTCTCGAAATCGCTGTTTTACACAACCGCTAAATAGTTGTTTTTAAAAAAAAGCTCCGATAAGTAAATTCCATCTACTGAACTTTAACAGGCAGAATTGCATAGACGTTGTGCATTTATCAATGCAGCGGGTCAACGAGTAGAGGTTATGTAAAACAGCGTGAAATTAAACGACAGATTGTAGATTTTTTCGCTCTAAACTTTCTCGCCCGTGGCTCTGTGTCTTACGGTGAGTTGCACAAAACCAACATTAGTTTAACGGAGACTTTAAATTGATGATTGACTGTCACTTTCTTTTGGATACAAAATGTAAGGGATGGCATGACTAAAAAGTCTCCGTTATACTGATGTTGGTTTTGTGCAGCTCAACGTTAAACTTATAACAACAATAATGGCATCTGAAACAGAAATAAATAAAACGAGTTAAATGAGTGAAAATCACCCTAACTCAAGTGAAAACAGTAATTTTAAAGACAATTTTATATAAAATTATCAAAGTTTTGTGAAAGCCAGTCCTAAAAATACTGAATAGCCAAGTACTCGTTACTGAGACCAACTTGGAATTAGCGCTCGCTCGGCTCGCACGGGGTTGGTCACAGTTCTAACCTAAACCAATAGGGAATATGCGCGGTCATAATGTGACGTCATTGTTCACGAAACTGCTTTGTTTACATCTGTTTTTTAGCCCCAAATCTTATATATTAAATTATTGTTTATGCTTTATTCAAGTAGAAATCGCACTTACACCTTACCTTAGTGATATTTCCGTTTTTTTTCAAGCATTTAGCAAAGAATAGATTTTATTCAAATGTATTGTTTCGTCACTTCCGGCATTTTCGAAGAGGACGCGTTTTGAGTTTGCGTTCCGTTCCACCAAAAAAACTCAACATACATTAATTAATTTAGTAATAGTAAAGTAAAATAAGTAATGCATTCAAAAATGTAAAAAATATTGGAATTTGTTTCTTGACTCCTACACAATGTATATTAAAATAATGGATACGTTTTGAATTACGTGCATATTCTTTATTGCTTAGGGTGTCCTAGCTTAGTTACTGCGACCGAATCGACATTAGAAGCCACACCAAACGGTTTTTGTGATTGCAGATAAGCCATTAGGTATGCATCACGTCTAAACGCGGATAGCAATTTTTTTAAACGTAACGCAATGACAATCCAGCTGAACATTGTACTGCCAGGGTTGCGAGTTTGTCCGAAAGGGATATCGTGGCCCTGGCACACAGGCAACGATAGGAACACGGGTGGGTTTTAGTCAGTAAAAGTCTGACACCCGCTCCGCCCAGAGCAGGAGAAGTTATTTGATAATTTCCCACCCAAAAACAAAAAAAAAAAGCTGAACATTGTACAGCCGTTTTACATAACGGCTGTCTTGAGTTGTTTTGTAAAACAGCGGGTTCGACAAGCCATCTGTGACATACGCATTGTAATTACGACACTAAACAAAGGCTTCACAATTCACAAGGATGTGTAAAGACGTGAACACAACACAAAACGATTTAATAACGAAACAAATGGAAACCCCTAGAAAAGGAAATGGGGAAACGTGTGATTAATTGACATCATTGTCACGGTCTCGGAAACAATTAATTTAATCCCTCCATTCCCTAACTCATACAATTTAAATAACAATGCCAACTCGAATCATACCCTACATTTGTAAGGCTTCGAATAGATTAGAATGGCTTAGATCCTTGTTATCATTATAGTACCTTTTCAGGTATTTTAGGACCGTTTGATCAAATACCATCAATAAAATAATTCATTATTTATCATCTCATCTCTCAAATTCTACTCGTGGTGAAATCAACATTAGCGAAGATCTATTTCGATATACTACTAGCTAATTGATTATTTTGTTATCCCATTTAGTATCGCAACTTGAAATTGTCTTTTAAAAATTGCCTATTCCGAAAAACAATTTGCCCCCCAAAAGTGACCCCGATATTCAAAACTTCTTTACACGTCCGTATTTGGGTCACAGAAATTCATATGTATAGTGTATACCAAATTTGAAATACAACGGACAGACAGACAGACCGACAGCCAGCCACATAAACAGACAGACAGACACACGAGTGATCCTATAAGGGTTCCGTGTTTTCCTTTTGAGGTACGGAACCCTAAAAGAGGAGTTAGATTTTTTCAGACAGTATTGACGTAAAAACTCAAAGCTAGTAGCAATTTCCTTAAAATAACCTCAGACAGTATATAAACAGAAGAATGACGCTCCTATTAATTTTATAGTCTGTGGTCCAACCACGGTGGAAATAAAATACTTGAAATAAATTTAAGTATCAAACCAGTGCGAGATTGAAATTCATTCCCTACGGACAAGGCGGGAGAAGTTGCAAGAAATTTAAAAGATGTCGTAATCTCGTCGTACATAATGGGCTTGATATTTGAAGGGAACCCTAAGTATTTATGTCAAGCGGTATAATTTGTCTTCCTCCTCTTTTTATTATTTAAATTTTTATAAGTAATTATGCTAACGGTTTCGTTTAAGTGGTGGTAAATTATTTGGGAAGGAAGGCTACAGGAAAGTGGATTTTAAGTATTAGATTGATATTTCTACACTATGTTTCTCTCTGATTTAGCCTCATTTGGAAAGACAATATTTTTTAGCCTATCCAATTGTGAATGAGTTTCGAACTAGGGATCATCGTCCCTAGTTCGCAACTCATCACCACTGGTCGTTTGTTTTCTCCAGCTCCTCCCGCTACGCCATCTTCTACGGGGTCTACTACGAGTACGACGCTGTCACGGGGACTGCCTTTGCCCAGCAGTGGGCAGATGCAGGCTAGCAGTGCCAGTAATGTTGAATATTCATCGTTTGTTATGAAAAGTTGGAAACATTTTTCCGTTTTGGTGAAACATGACCCACAATTAGGCTGTACAGCAGTGATGGCCCAGTATTACAACTCGTTCGAACCCAAGCAGGCGATTTCCTTTGTATAAATAATTTCATCACTACTTCGTGAGAAACCGTCATGACCTCGAACCAAAAATTCGAAGATATGTGACATCTACCAACCAGCCCGCGTGATAGATTTTACAGCCCACCCTCAGAGAGGAGGCCTGTGTCCCAGCTGTGGGAATAAGGCAAATAAATCAATAAAAAAAAATCTGTCAATCAATTAAATAGTTCATATCTCATAGAGAGAAAGATCAAAAAAACAAACAAGATTCACCTATCCTCCCCCCCCCCCCCCACACACATAGAACTAAATTTTATTTGTAGAAAGACATCAATCTTGCAACAAGGTGTTGAATTAAACATAATAATCTTCTCGCTACAACATCGTGGACGACCACCTCCTTTGTGTCCCCGCGTCTATTCAACGCAATCGCTATCTGCCCACACGACTGCCGCTTACTCACTTGACTGACGTTTCTATAACAACACATAAAGCGAAATGGAAAGCGAAACGAGACCGCGTCGTGTTTCATCCTTCATCATGCTATATCTACATAGTACAAAACCAAGTCGCTTTTCATGTCCGCCTGTGACCACTTGGATCTTATCAATTACGCATTGAATTTTGATGCGTTTTTCACCATTATTTAGAAAATGTATTCCGAAAGGTTTATGTATAGAATACATTAGTATAAAACCTCCATATAATAAAGAAATCTCTATGTTTTGTCAAGTCGTAAAAACCTCGCGACGCAGGGGCGGGGGCGGGGCGGGTCGATAGTAATTTATATTTTACTATTGATGGCAGTTTCAAAGGAATGAATGTTCTTTTACGAGAAAGAAGAAGAAAATGTTCCGCTCGCCTAAGTAGACACTGCGGGTTTTTAATGAATATTTACCGTAAACTTTGTAGAACAGCTTGACTGTGAACAGCGGTGAGAGAGAATAAATCTTCTCTTGTTATTATAAGCGTGCGGTTGTCTCGGCTCCTTGTTCGTTTATTGGTTAATAGTTCGCTTCTTTTCTATTATAATTATTTGGTTTTAAAGCCATATTTTAATTTAAGTAATTAAGTTGGTGATTATTTCTGAATTTCGTATCTCATAATATCGTTCTACTAAGGGAGATAGAGGTTTAGAGATTATAAGGTACCATTTATAATCCTACGGACCACTACACTTTACCCAAAACAGCAGAATTAATAATATGGGCAATACATTTTAAACCGAAGTTAAAAAGAAGTTTTTATAAATGTAGGTTAAACAATATTTGCATCAACTGTGGACCGATTTTGAAAATTCGCTCATTTGGTAGAGAAAGCTTACGCGGTGGTCCCATAAATGCATATTTTATTAACTTCGCTTGCGTAGTTTTTGAGTTAGCTTCAGTAATACATATTTAATCGACTTGACAGGAAGTTTTATAACATCATCAACACACACATGTTGATGATGTTATAAAACTTCATGTCACTGTTGTTTACATAGCAGGTAGTGGTATACGAATTCGTGCGGCGTAGGTCCTACAACTAATAGTGAAAAATAAAATAATTTTTGCCAAAAAAAAAAATACATTGAAGTGTTTTTTTTGTGAGTGAAAAATTACTAATTTCGGAAAAGAGGAGTTTTTTTAAGTCAACATTCACCATGATAAAAAGTCAAAACAAATAGCTTTCCACCATAAGTCCTACAGCGACACTCGTAAATCGATCTAGGCGACGACGACGACGCATCGCCTGGCGTTGTCATAAATCGTGTGCGCGTCAATCGCCAGTCAACAGAGTGGGTGCTGACAACTGGGCGGTCCAGGGATCGATGTCTGATGCTGTCAATCACACGTATCGGGGAGTGATAAAAAGGGGAGACAGATTGCAGTAAATATTAAAGTGTGCCGTTCCTGTAAAGGGAAGCTAGAAGCGAATGAAATACCCATTTTTCGCCCGTTTTATTTTATAGGATAAAAGTCTATTGCCCCTCACAGAATCTGCCTAGCCTTTTCCCAACTATATTGGGGTAAGCTTTAAGTCTATCCGGATACAGCTGAATACCAGCATTTTACATGGAACAACTGTCTATCTGATCTTCTCAACCCAGTTACTGGGTAACACGATACCCCTTGGTTAAACTGGTTGTCAGACTTCTGAGCTTCTGACGAACCGTAACGACTGTCAAATATCTACGAATAGCAGCCGGGACCAACGGCTCAACGTGCTTTCCGACGCACGGTGCTCTCAGAGTTTCGATATGTAATAGCTATTGTCGTCAAACAGGTTCAAATTCATACTGGTCATTTTCTAGCGTGAAAACCTATTTACACTCTTCTTCACCTGGGCATGGTGTATCCCATGATCCCAAGTTCAGCAGCCACGTTGTCGATTACCCCATTGAGGAAATCTCAGGCTTCTCTTCACTCGCCATGCCATTAACTGCTGGACATAGACCTCGCCAAATCTTCTCCACATGCATTAGCCTACACCACCTAGTTCTCGATCTTCAGTTTCTGCAGGTTACCAGTCCATTTAAAACCAATGATTAACGGAAAATCCTTTTGAGGGCTCTTGGATTGTGGCTAAGTAATAACAGCCGCACGGCTCGATTGATCAGGTTAATTTAAGCTTGCCGCGGTTGGTCCGTGGATGGGTGACCATCTTTACATACCAAGACCCCTCCGTGCCTCGGAAAGCACGTTAAGCTGTTGGTCCCGGCTGACATTCATAGATCTTTGACAGTCGTTACAGGTCGTCGGAAGCCCGAAAGTCTGACAACCCAGTCTTACCAAGGGGTATCGCATTACCCAGTAACTGAGTTGTGGAGGTCAGATAGGCAGTCGCTCCATGTAAAATCCTGGTATTCGGCTGCATCCGGTTAGACTGGAAGCCGACCCCAACATACCTTTTCCCTTATTATCCTTATAATAAAAGTGTAACAACAGCACATTAAAAAGCGTAGAACATTAAAAATAACTCTCTCTAAATTGGAATAAGTTCAGAATGAAAGTAGGAATCTTATGTAAAGAGGACTTCTCCGCAAAACGTTTGAGAGTGAAAAATAAAAGATAGACCCTGTCGGGCGGTCGGAATTAAGTCATTTTTAGTTGACTGTCTACTTAATAGTTTTTACTTGAAATTCTTCGTCAGTTTTTTTTCAAGAGTTGAAGAAGTAGCTTTATGACTAATTGGACTGGATTTTTTAAAATGTTTACTTTGATGTGAATGTAGATTTTATTTTAAGTCTGATGTAACACCTAAATATACACCATTTCCTTGACTTCTTTTGCGTGCTGTACGAAGCATTTTTCACTAAGAGAAAAGCTATTGTTATCTATGTATAACAAGGTAAGTTGAGATGTTAGTAGGGCTTCAACTTAGGGCCCGAACACGTATCACATCACACCATGTGGTGCAAAATGTGGACAAGCTGTGGTTATGTGTGAATTTTGTCACTGCAGCTTCTAGCAGTTGCGTTGACTATAAAAGTTCGGTGTAGTTGCGTTGTCGCTAGAGTTGCAATGTGGTTACGTTGCGGCTGATCTTTGCAGACTCCGGCTGTGACAGTGTCTTCCCAGCGACGCTACGTTGTGTTTGTGATTTGGCCGGCCACAACTCCGCGGTCTCGACGGTGGTTGTGTTGTGGCTGCGACATGGCCACGACGTGGTTGGTATCGCCCACAAGGTTGATTTTGACGTCCAAATGTGGATTGTAAATAAAAATAAAATAGAATTTATTCAAGTGTAAAGTAAAATTATGATTTAGATTAATTACAATCGGGGAAAATTTAATTCTAACTGTGATATAGACCTGCCTGAACTAAGTTTATGAAAAACCTGTGTTTCAGGCCATCAATTTACATCAAACATTTAAAAAGAAGACAACAATAGGTTTATTACTAAGCTAAATTAAAAAGAAGACATAATATTTTCAATGACTTAAAGAGTAACACTTTGGGTATATTATTTTTAAAACTAGATTATGTAAGATAAATAGTGTATAAATAAATTAACAAATAATATTAATGTAGATAAAGTGGACACTACTATTAATAAATAGGCAAAGGAATAGACTTTTAATAGAGCAGGTCGATAGAGATATTGTTTTAAAATGTCTAGTAGGTAGTTTTTCCGTGTCTGCGTAATTGAGTTTTGACAAATATTCCTGTACTAGTAAATTACACCTATTATAACTTAAACTATAAATCTTTAGCACTCTGTTAAACTGGTTGTACAAGAAGGGCCCTAAAAACAAATAAAATCGATTAGCAAAAGCATGGTTAGTCTGAGATTTAGCACAAACCAAATCTTTTCTTCTCCTATCTGAACGTACTGGGTTAAAATAGAGTTTAGTATGTTGGAATAAAACTATATTCAAAACAAATAATTGACGTACTGTTAGCACCTTGCATGCCACATAAAGCTGGTGTGTAGGAAATCTAAATGGACGAAAAGTCGCAACCTTTAAAACTGCTCTTTGGGCGCGTTCTAGGTGCAGTAAAATTGATTTAGCGGCACCACCCCAGGACGTTATGCAGTAGGTAATGATAGATTGACACAACGCCAAATAAACCTGTCTAATTAACTTAAAGTCGGCAATGTTACGTAAATTTAAAAAAAATGTATATTAGTTTACGCACTCTGGTGCATAATAAATCGACGTGTTTGCGGAAATGCAGGTTTGTGACAATCGTGACGCCTAGATATTTGATATGATCGGTTTTAGCTAAAGTGGGACAAGTGCATGCAATGTCAGCATAATGTAAATAACATTTGTTATGCGCTTGAATATTTAGATTAGTAAGCGTTGGATTTGTGTTTATCATTGCAAATAATAGGTACTTGGTTTTATTTGTATTTAAAGTTAAGAGATTTTTATGAAGCCAATTAGCCACAGTATTAAAACCATTCTGTGCTGCCTCATAGACCTCTGCCATTGATTTAGCTGCGAACAGTAGAGCTGTGTCATCCGCATATGACATAATTACACCCTTTTGGAGTGTCAGATTTGACGGGTCATTTATATAGATATTTGATTTAAAGTAGGACCCGAAATACTGCCTTGTGGGATTCCATAACAGCTATTTTTAAGTTCAGAACTCATGCATTGACCTATTTTTACACACTGATGGCGGTCTGTAAGGTAATCAGATAATAGTTGCAATTGTATTCCCCGTATTCCCAGCATTTCCATCTTATATAAGAGCAAAGTACAAGAAATTGTGTCAAAAGCCTTGGCAAGGTCTAAAAATATCCCTATGGTATGCATGCCGTTATCTAAGTTTGTGCTTATAAAATTTGTCAGATGGTGAACAGCTTGGCTTGTTGATCTTTTAGGCCTAAAACCAAATTGATGCTCAGAGAGTAATTTACTACTTTCAAGATAGTTTACTAGTCTACTGTTTATCATTTTTTCCAAAATCTTTGAGAGGCCTGTTAAAATTGAAATTGGCCTGTAGTTATTTAAACAATTTTTGTCTCCAGCTTTAAACACAGGGGTGACTTTTTTAAGCAATTTAGGAAATATTCCTTTTGTTAAACATAACTGAAAAATGTGAGTCAAGGGAGGGGCAATGACGTATTTAAATTTTTTGAGTATGCTATTAGGTATGTCGTCACATCCTACGGCAAAAATTTATTTTAATCCATCTATTATACTTACAACCTCATTAACTTCAGTATCTAATATCAGTATATTGTGTGCATAAACTATTCATTTTTATACAAATTAGCGGCCGTCCACGTGTTGTCGTTGTGGTGTGGTCGTGGTACGTGTCATCGGGCCCGTAGCGATAGTTTATCGAAACAAAAGTAAATATCTTAACCCTTAAAAGCTATTTTAATGCATGTGTCTACAGCCGGAGGCTATATTCATTTATATTCATAATTCAGATAACAAAGATCCATTGCGTTAGTAAAAATAGTCTTAACCTATGTTAGTACTTAACTAATAACACAGACAGTGTACAGGTGACAAGTGACCTCACCAACGGGCTGTCATGTCTCCCGGCTGTAGAATGCTGTTGAGGCTGCCACGGAGTCTGTTTAGCAACGAGACCGCTCTCTTACACCGTACAGCATTGAAGCAGAGGTACGTGCCTCAGCGAACATAGATGATGCGCTACAGAACCGAGGCAACCGCAACAGTAAAATGCGTTGTAAAGCCGTTGCGTTGTTGTTGTTAGTGTGTCGTAAATATTATGACCGCTGCTTTTACTTTTAAGTTCCTCAATTTCAATATTTCAGAAATACCCGACTAATGGTCGATAACAATCTAGAAAAACTTGATCTATCTCCATCATTGACACAGACACTCAGACAGACTTATTGAAACAATTATCGAGGCTTACGGCATTACAATTACATTACCTTGTTGGTAGAAGGCCTCCTACAAGGTGGACCGATGACCACATATTATATAGGCTGCAGGAATCCGCTGGATGTGAGAAGCACAGAACCGGTCGTAGTCGCGGTGCTTGGGGGAGGCCTATGTCCAGCAGTGGACAGCTTTCGGCAGAAATGATGGAAATGATGATTTTGATTACGGCATTATATAAAACTCCAGGAATGTCGAGGCCTCTGCACAGTAAAATTATTCCATGAATCTTCCATAAATAATTGGCCATTAATATAACCAGACAGGGAAACCAATTTATATTGTTTAAGCAATTTCCCTCTATCTGTGCACCGATAAAGACGTAGTCTGAAGTACCGGAACGATAAGCCGTCAGGTACAGAACAATCCTTTGATAAATCAATTTCTAATCAAATTAGTATCCCTCCGGCTTCACACGAAATTATTGTTAATCTTCAGTCCGTTACAGAATAATTGATTTTGCTTAGTGAGAGAGATGTTGCATTGTAATTAGGGTTGTAACAGAACCTCGCCTCCGCCTCTGCAAATGCAGAACTTCCGCAAGTAATCGTACCGCAAGTTTTCGCAAGTTTTTAACGGAGGTCTAAAACTGAAAATTGGCTCCAAAACCAAGCGAACCTTTAATGGATGGACATAATAAATCGGAATTTCAAAGTTTTTGCTCCCATGTCATTTCCACCACCAGGGGGCCAAGTCTGCTAACGCAGTTGTGTCCAAATGGTCGATCATTGGCACCGTAATTGTAGAATTTGACAGTTTTGCTAATCTCCTAATTGAAAGGCGTCTTTATGATTTTCCGATGACGTGCCACTTATACTCCATTGGAAAAATGCCTGTATTTGGTAATCTCGTACTGACGAGCTCCTATTATTTTGACTTCCTTATGGACTACTGTAACGCCATTATGAATTTAGGAGGTTACAAACTATTGGCAAAATGGTCATGGTATGGTCGTCATAATGACCAATCATTGAAAATAGCAGACTTGCCCCCTGGTTCAGTAACAAGTGGGCAACTGTTTAGTGGAGCCGGTTAAGTCTATGAACCACTAATAAATCACCTAGAAGGTCAAATCTGTAAAACTGTTTTGTGTGTATAGTTTGCTTACCACCCCTACTTTGATTACCACACACACACACATAACATAACATCACGCCTGTAATCCCCGAAGGGTTAGGCAGAGATGTACCTATAATAGTCCACCCACATTTCGCCAGTTATGTTTTAAGTCCCATGTAATAGGGGGCGAGCCTATTTTTTTTATTGACATTAAAAATAATTTAAATTAGAAATTAGGACAATAGAGTCAACCTCTAGCAATAATGTACAGAATTGCAAAAATAAATCAAATAAAAGTTTAAAATCAGTCAATAGTATCAACCTGGTGCATCAAAATATTCAAGTTCATTTCTGAACAAAGATTTAGAAGTAGAATTATTTATGAATTTTAACAGTATATTCTTTGTATAACAGAACATTGGCTTAAAATCCACCAGTTCTTGTTAAATTTTAATAATCACCAGGTTGGTAGTTCGTTTAGCAGAGTAAATGCTATACACGGTGGCTCATTAATTTTAGTAAGTAACCAGCTTAAGTTTAAAGACCGTAAGGATATTGTGAGCCTATCTGTTGAGCGGACTGTTGAAATAGCCTGTATAGAATTGGAGCAGTTTATTATATTAAGTGTGTACAGACCCCCTTCAGGATTGTATGGCTGCTTTGAAAAGGTAATGGATGAAGTGTTGCACAAGATTTGTAACCCGAACAAGTCCATTATCACTTGTGGTGATTTTAATGTTAATTTGTTAGAGAACTCAGGTTCTTGTAGTAAAATAATAAGTCTGTTTCAGTCATACAATCTTGTAAACCTGTTTTTGGAGCCCACAAGAATAACCTCTACTAGTGCCACATGTCTAGATAATATTTATACAGATATTATACCAAGCCGCAAAGAAATTATAAATTTACTAGATTCTGATCATTGTGGGCAAAGGATTACTATCCAAAACCGAAACAACAAAGTGGCTAAAAAGGATATCACTGTTAACCCCAAAACAGCACGTCGCTTGGAAGCTTTTAAAGGTAAACTCATTGATAAATTACCAGTTCCATCTATTAATGCTGAGCTTAATCATCTTTATAATGTTTTTTTAAATATTTACTGTCAACAATTTAATTCCACGTTTATTCCCAAGACTATATCGGTTAATAGTAACGCATCTTTCAGTGATTGGGCTACCATTGGCATTCATAAAGGTAGAACACGGCTTTATGAGCTGTACAATGAAAGGTATTATGTAAACACTGATGAATTTAATTTGTATGTTAGAAATTATTCAAAATTATTTAAAAAAGTTTGTTGTATGACCAAGTCGCGTTATTTGAGTTCGAAGATTAAAAACAGTAGTAATGTAATTAAAACAACTTGGAATATTATTAATAGTGAAATGGGAAGGTCTAGGAACCGAAATACTGACTATAGCCTGTCAATTAATGACAACATAATAAAATCAGACCCACAAGTCGCCGTGGCCTTTGAAAATTTATTTTCGGATATTCCCGTTTCAACTACTCAACTCAACTCTTCAAATGTAAATGTTTGCGATTCGGAATTTCATTTTGAACATATTACCTGTAGAGATATAATTAAAACCTTTAACACTTTAAATGTAAAAAAGACTGCAGATCTGTGGGGTAATTCTGTAGAAGTTGCTAAGTCTATTATAGACATCGTAGCACCTACTTTAGCTCTTATCTTTAATAATTGTATTGACTGTGGGGAGTTTCCTGACCTCATGAATAATAGTAAAATAATACCGTTGTTTAAATCAGGTAGTACATCAGACCCCACAAATTATAGACCTATTTCAGTACTACCTACCTTTAGTAAATTTTTTGAGAAATTAATTTTGGACCAATCGCAAAGATTTTTTAATAAACATAAATTACTACATAGCAAACAGTTTGGTTTTACAAGGGGTCGTTCGACTACTGACTACTACTACTTCGTGTTGAACTGTTAAGACATATTTATAATGCATGGGAAGATAAATGCGATGCCTTGGGCATTTTTTGTGATTTTTCCAAGGCTTTCGATTGCGTTTTTCATGAAACGTTAATCAGGAAACTCCGCCACTACGGGATCCGGAACACCGCTCTGGATCTTCTTACTTCATACTTGAGTAATAGGATTCAGAGCGTTGACGTCAATGGAAAAAGATCTCCCGGATCTATAGTAACAATGGGAGTTCCACAGGGCTCAATTCTTGGTCCTTTCTTGTTTCTTATTTATATTAATGACTTGCCTTACCTCATAAAGGATAATCATGATATAGTGTTGTTTGCAGATGACACTTCACTTTTGTTTAAACTTAAACGTCAGCAGCTGGTTACTGACGATGTAAATAGCGCGATCTCAAAAGTAGTTCACTGGTTCAATGTTAATAATTTACTTCTAAATGAAAAAAAAAACCAAATGCATTAAGTTTACGCTACCTCACGTTAGGCAGGTGAAAACTGATGTGTTGATAAAGGGCGAAGAATTGAATCCTGAAGAAAGCACAGTATTCTTGGGCTTAACTTTGGATGCTAAGCTTCAGTGGGGCCCACATATAGATAAACTGTCCAAAAAGCTAAGCTCCGCAGCATATGCTGTTAGAAAAATTCGTAATTTAACTGACATAGAGACAGCCCGTTTAGTGTACTTTGCCTATTTTCATAGTGTAATGTCGTACGGTATTCTGTTGTGGGGAAATGCCGCCGACATTCAGACTATCTTTTTTTTGCAGAAAAGAGCTGTACGATCAGTTTATAAATTAAGTCGAAGACACTCTCTCCGAGAGAAATTTAAGGAGATTAATGTAATGACTGTACCTTCTCAGTATATTTTTGAAAATCTTTTATATGCCCATAAAAATATATAATTGTTTAAAAAATACAGTGATATCCATAGTATAAATACTAGAAACAAACATAAATTTGTTGTACCTACAACAAGGCTCAAGAAAATAGGTGGCTCGTTCCGATGTCAATGTATACGCTTTTATAATAAACTTCCAAGCCACGTTCAAGATATAAGCCTTAATAAATTCAAATCATTCATTAAACGTAAGTTGTGTCAGAAAGCTTTTTATACCGTTAAAGATTATATTGAGGACAAAAAGGCTTGGGATTGAGCTGCTCCAATTTTTACTTATTGAAGTGGTTTATTTTTATTGTTTGATGTTTTTTTTTTTGCTAACTTTTATTATTTTATATACGTAACGTAATATATACGTAATGACATGATTATTTACTTGTAAAGTATTATATTATTTTAATTATTGTGAATGTGAAGACTATGTGGTTTATTGCTCTTTTATTTTCACTTTGTCTTTTATTCTCAGTTAGTGTTAATCATGGTCTGGCAGTTTGAGTCATTTAAGCGGCCTACCCAAATGTCCTTTCTTTGGTATTGATCGTCGCATCGTTGAGCTCCTTAAGTTCTGAGTAGAGCTGCACGATTACTGACAAATGCGTGCACTGACTGGTCAGGTCCACTCAATCTGTGTGGCTCTTTCCTCAAAAGACCATTTCAGACACCAATCTACATGGCCTTCACATGATCTGACCAAGATTATGTCTGGACTTTAAAAGAGACTGTGACCGCTGAGTTTGTTTCGGCCTTTCTTCTCAGAGTAGTCAGATAGGAAACGCCGACCTCATCTAGTTTTAAAAATATGACTGACGTGTAAAAGTGTTTGTACAAACCTACTTACAGAAATAAAAATCATTTATCATTTATTGCCATCAACCGGGCACAAATCCAGACTCCGGGCTGCTACTGAGAAATTCCTAATGGAAAATCCCAATAACACTTTGCCCGACCTGGGAATCGAACCCAGGACCTCATGCTCAACAGTCGTGCTTGCCACCACTAAACCAACGAGGCAGTCGGTTTGATTACCAATAGGTTGATTTTGTTCTTTAATTATATTCTGCTTTTCACCCCCTGTTATATGGAATTAAATATGACAGTCATAATATGGGTGTACTATACACCTCTGCCTAACCCTTCGGGGATTACATGCGTAATGTTATGTAATCTGTTTTGTTTATTTTTAACCTCCGCTAAGATGGCTCCGATACTCGTACATCCCTAATTGTAATATTGTTACTATCTTGATGTAGTTAGCGGATGTTCCGGGAAAGGGTTTTGTCTAGCAGTGCGTTTGGCTGAGTTAATTGGTTAATTCCTGACGCGTCTTTGTTTCCTTACAGGTTGCAGTTAGTGCTTACACTTATCAATTAGACATGGTTTGCTGACATCGTTAAATTAGATAATTATAAATAATAATTAAGTGAAAATTCTGACTATATTTGTTTCGCCCGCGTTAATGTCGGAGAATATCTCACGGGTACTACCGGGATTAAAAGTACCCTATGTGTTATTACGGTTACAAACTATCTGTGTGCCAAATTTCATTGAAATCCGTTCAGCCTTTTTTGCGCCTATCTGGAACATACGTCCAGACAAACTAACAAAAATTCTAAAAACTGTATTTTCGGCATCGACCTCGTAGCAATTACTTTTTCGTTTTTCCTGACACGAGACGAAAGTAGATCAACAAAATTCTCATTAAGGTTAAGCAGTGTTCTAAAGGCAGAATGCTTTTCTTTCACTTTGATTCAGCGGAACTCAAGCACTTGTAGGCTTCAGTAATCCATATCGCGGTTTGGCTGCCTTCCAGACTCCTCATGGAAAACTTGACTGTATCAACTGACCCTCAAGTGGGCTAAACATAGCTGGAAAGGTTAAAAATATGGCTAATATAAATGTACCAATGTTTTGTCTGTCAAAATTGGACGGCCAGATTTTGATGACGCTTTATTATAGCAACACTGGGGACTGTTAATATTTCAGCGTTAGCTTAATTGATTATGGCAGTTAAATGGCAGTCGTCCATAGGAATTTATCATGTTGTACCAAATCTGGAAAAAGGCTAGCCTATGACCACAAAATTGCTGTAAACCATTTCAGTCCACCAACAGCACTTTAAATGTACTTACTTAAAATAATTAATATGAGTAATGATAAATTATATTATCAAACCTAGATATACAGCAATCAGAAGCTTCATAAAACTTTATTAAGTACATCGTTTCAACTCGGATCTTAATTTCTTTGTTCAAACAGCGATTTTAACTTCTTCGAATCACGAAGAATAGTAGATGTAGTACTTGAAAAAATGATAAACTAGCACCATCGAAGTAAAATAAAAAACAGTTAATCCATGACAACAAAACCATGGTCAGCAAGACGACCAGTCACCACAAGCAGTACCCGTTCACATGCATAACGCAAAGATCAGCCATCAGATCGGCAGAACTTGCTGCCGGTTGCTCAGGCAAGAATAATATAATCAATTGTCGAGGTCGCTAGCTAACCACTTATTGCAACACAACTCATAAAAAAACATTTTCATGAGTATATTATGTCACTAATAAATAAATAATGAACATTGTCTTGAGTTAATCACAGCGACCAACTATTCTTATCGTTTAAGTAGTCATTGATAGAATAGTATGCCTTAGAACAAAGATTGGATTTAACTTTAATTTTAAACGGTTGTTATAAAAAGTTATACCAAGGATTCATACGATGATACGCGCTAGTGCCAATGTAAACTTCGGCTCCGTAATTAAAATTGTTTTTAAATTATCTTAATCGTTTTCAAGTGTGAATAAGTAGTGAAATAGCATCAGTGTATTCCGATAAATAAGTGACAGCGTTAGCAAACAATCCTGTCAGAGAATAACAGTGATAAAAGTAAAACTACAAAACAGTGTAAACATAGTGTACACAAAAGTAAAAGTTTCGTTAAAACATAATAATCTTTGTATAAATAAGGATTAAAAACAAACAGTGCTAAAACCTGTGACTATTTGATTGTTTTACATTAAAACAACTTAAAAAAGCAACAAAAACAACAAGAAAAAAAAACGGTCAAATTCAAATTCAAAAATATCAATAAAAACAGAACACACTTTTCGTCATATAATTTAACGAACGTTTGGCTAAGCTGTCAAACGGTGGGCCTCTTCTTAAGAGTCGTGGTATATGCTCGTGTCCCGAGTTCAAACCCAGCCGAAGCAAAGTTCTTTTTCCTAATATTTCTCGAACTTTATCAGCAACAAAAATGGAATTCTTAGAAAACATTACGTTTCGGATGAGAAAACGTGCCACATCACTGTCAAACGATACAATAAACGAAAGTACGCTTAATAAATCTGCGAACTCACCGCTTGATGGCACATCTAGTAGCCTACCTCCTAATATATCTGATGACGAAAGCGACGAAGAAATCTTGCAGCTAAAAAATGAACTACAAAAAGTTAATTTACAACTAAGCTCTGCTCACGAAGAAATTAATAACTTATCATTAGAAAACATGAAGTTAAAACAAGAAATTAAAAATTTGCATGCAAAGCACAAGATAATGAAACAAGTAACAAGTAAATTAACATCTGAGATAACTGTTACCCCAAAGAAAAAAGCCAAAAACATACTGGCAAAGTCCTGTGCAAATGCTCCTACTACTCCTCCAGAAATTGATATTTCTTCACAGTTACCAGCAACCAAGGAAAAGCTCTGTGTACATAAAAGACACACTGAGGCACTTCAATCCCAAGAAGCTGAACTGTCTAGCAAGCCACCAAACATAAGCTATGTATTGTGAGTGCAAATAAAAATAACATGATTTTATCTATAGCCGAGAATACATTTCAAAACTCTGAATTCTGTCATTACGTTTCCCCGAATTGTGGCACGGAGCAGCTTATCAACAACTTGGAGAAGAAATTAATAGAGTATACAATGAATGATTTCTGCATTATTTTAATTGGAGAAAAAGACTTCCATAAAACTGAAAACTATGTGGATATAATTATAAAACTGAGAGAAAAATTGCAGAAAATACAGCACACGAATATTATAATATGTGTTCCTACCTTCAAATTAAGTGATCATTCAACATTGTTTAACTGGCGCATAGAGACCTTTAATAATCTACTTCATTTAGACTTGCAAACGTACAACTATGCAACGGCGTTTGACTCTAATTTAAACTTGTGTTACGATTTTACAATGTTCTCTAAGTTTAGTAGGAAAATAAACGATCGTGGTATGCGAAATGTGTTTCATAATCTATCGGTAACTATAGCTGATTATAATTCATTTTTTCAACAAGAAAATATAGCTGACAACCAAACAAGCATATCGTCTCCACGATGCGATTTTTTTCTTTAATCATATAAATATAATGCATCAAAATATTGCCGGTCTCTTAAGCAAGTCCGACTTACTGGTTATCTATATACAGGAATTGTTAAGTAAACAAATTAATTTAGATGTCATATGTATAACCGAACATTTCATAATGTCTGGCCAAGAGAAACTTTTACATATACCAAATTATAAGCTAGCGGCATGTTATGCTAGACAAAACATTAAACGCGGTGGAGCCTGTATCTTAGTTAAAAAAGGCGTCGAATATAAAGACCTGCCTGACATTATGAGACATTCGGTAACAGGAATTATAGAATGTTGCGCAATAGAATTACCATCACAAAAACTTACAATCCTATGTGTGTATAGACCACCAAAAATCATTAATCTACACCAATTCTATGAGATCCTAGATATTATAGTTAAAAAGATTTCCAAACCAAACAAAAAAATTATTATGTGCGGAGATTTTAATATAGATATTCTGAAAAAAAACAAAATTAGCATGGATTTTGTGTATTTTCTGATGAACTGCAATTTGAAGCTAGAAATAAATAAACCGACCAGACCTCATAGTAAAACTTGCTTAGATAATTTTGCGCACAATTCAAAACAAAGCTGCCAAAGTGAAATAATAGACTTCGGATTATCCGATCATACGGCTCAAATATTTACAATGAAAGTTAGTAAGTTTAGCCAAATGAAAACATGGAAAACATTAAGACGAGACATATCTGAAGAAAACTTAATTATCTTTAGAAATCATCTCCAAAACTTATCTTTTTCAGATATATATGGCACAGAGGATCCAAATGAAGCCTATGATAACTTTTTAGAAATATTTCAACTCCTGTATGAGCTATGCTTCCCCTTCAAAACATTAATATTAAGATCTGAAAAAAAGATCAAATGGGTATAGAGGTATTAGAATCTGCAGCAAAAAACAACGCCAATTACTCTGGAAACAAAGACTTAATCCTAGTAGTGAAAATAAAACAACATTTAAAGAGTACTCAAACAAATTTTAAAAAATTGTCAAACTGACCCAGAAAGCACAGAACAACTTTCTAATTAAAAATTCCAAAAATAAATCTAAAACATCCTGGCAAATAATAAATAGTACAAAATCTATAAGTGAACCCATAACAAGAATAAATAAAAAAGGTTTATTATTAATTGATCCTAATGAAATAGCTCAATCATTCAACGATTTCTTTATTGATCAGATCTCAGATCCACCCCTTAACACAACTAAAAATACTGTAAGAGTAACGTATAACCCTCATTCCATTTTTATGGCCCCTGTTGCCCCTCAAGACATTACAAGGGTGATCAAATCTTTAAAGAACAAGAAGAGTTATGGATATGACGGTATTTCAACGAATGTTATAAAATTTGCCTGTGCTACTATAGCTAACCCTCTAAGCCACATTATTAACGCAAGCATATCCGCCGGAATATTCCCCGATAGTCTTAAAACCACAATAGTTAAACCACTCCATAAGAAGAACAATAAAGAAGACATGGCTAACTTTAGACCAATAGCTTTAATCCCCGTATTTTCCAAAATAATTGAAAAAGTAATTTATGAGTCATTTTATTCATTTCTGTCAAAATACAATGTATTATGTGAGGAACAAAAAGGTTTTCGTAAAAATAAAAATATAAATATGGCCATATACGATTTAATAAATAAAATAATGGTTAATGTGGATAAAAAAATACCAATTTGTGCCATTTTTACCGATATGACCAAAGCTTTTGATTACGTGAACCATGAAACGCTTTTGGTCAAACTTGATGCTTACGGTATACGAGGGAATGCTCTACGTCTAATAGAATCGTATCTAAGTGGACGTCTTCAATACACAGAAATTTCTAAAATATGAAATTAAATATGGCATTCCGCAAGGTAGCGTTCTAGGGCCATTATTATTCTTACTGTATATAAACGACCTACCCCGACACATCCCATACCCTTGTGTGTTATTTGCCGATGACAGTACGATCCTAATAGACTGCCTCAACAAAGAGCTTTATGAAGATGAAATAAATAATTCTCTGAAACTAATAATAAACTGGCTCAACGATAATAATCTTATCATAAACCTCAATAAAACAAATATAATGCATTTCTATCAAAAAATTCTTCCTTTAAACCTAAAAATTAATTATAAAGGACAAACTATTGATAGCGTTAAAGTGGCAAAATTTTTGGGTATTTTGATTGACAGTCAATTGACCTGGAAACCGCAGGCTGAAGAAGTTTGCAAAAGACTAAGCACGTCTGCGTATGCTCTCTACAATCTGTCCAAGAAAGTTAACGTTGATACACTAATGGTTGCATATCACGGTTTGGTGGTCTCTGTTCTAAGGTTTGGTGTAGTATTCTGGGGTAATTGTTCCGAAAGGGAGTCTATATTTAAAGCCCAAAAACGGTGCATACGATCCATTTTTGGTCTCAAGGTTACAGATAGTTGCATTCCTTTTTTCAAAAAACACAAAATACTAACTTTTCCTAGTATATACATTCTCGAAATAGCTATATTTGTTAAAACTAACAAACATCTATTTCCGTCATTAAATGATACGAGGATGCGAACTGCTTCCTTGAGATCAAAATATCAGAGTCTATTGTTTACTGGTAGATATAGCACTGCTTTGCTTAAAAAAAACATTATTGGTATGGCACCTATTATATTTAACAATTTGCCAAACTGTATTAAGGATCAGCCCTTAAAACAATTCAAGAAATTCCTGTCGTCGTTGCTGACAGAGAAATGTTATTACTCTGTTACCGATTTTATAAATGATGAATTGTAATATTTGATTCACCTTATCTCATTTATTATGTATTATATATTAGACTTAGCTGATCAATGATCTCATTTTGAATATAAGTAGGTACCTAGTTTTTAAATTATCTGTAAGTTAACAAATTTTTGTATGCCAACAGGCAGAATGTACTGGAAACATATCTAAAACTAACATCATCATTGTAATACCTGCATTCTATACAAATAAAGAAATTATTATTATTATTTCCTTTATTAATTTAAATACATACAAATTATATTTTTAAATATCAGAATATAAAAAATATATAAAAACATTTAAAAATATAAAAAATAGTTGTCCACCGGTATCGGGAGCAGGGTCCAAGCTACCGGTGGCTAGGGCTGCAGAGATAGGAACCTCCTCACGATGCGAGCCGTATCGAGGAGTACTGCCTTCTGAATCAGGCCCTTGATCCAACCACCTAACGAGAGCCTCGAAAGATGTTGCTCGAGACTTTCGGCCATCAGGCCATTGGCCGATACGACAATCGGCACAATGATAGCCGAGCTCACATTCCACATGTCAACAACCTCGTGTGCTAAGTCAAGATATTTTATTTGTTTCTCTTTCTCAGCTTTCACGAGGTTCTCGTCATGCGGAATGGTAACATCGATAATCATTGCGCGGCGCGCTAATCGATCTATCACTACTATGTCGGGCTTATTCGCGACAATAGTCCTGTCAGTAATGATAGACCGATCCCAGTACAACGTGACATGGTCATTTTCGAGAACTGGGTCGGGCACATACTTGTAATACGGTACCTCAGAATCCACAAGTTTATATTTCAAAGCAAGTTGCTGGTGAATAATCCTGGCTACTTGGTTATGCCTGTGCAAGTACTCGCCATTAGCAAGACGAGAACAGCCAGAGATAATATGTCTGATGGACTCACCCGGACGGTGGCATGCCCGACACACGTCAACCGTCCCGTCCTTCATAATATGTCTCCGGTAGTTATTCGTCAAGATAACTTCGTCCATAATTGCACAGACAAAACCTTCGGTTTCCCCGAAAAGGTCACCAAAACGTAGCCAGGATACGGACGCTAAGAAATCTACACCGGGTTCATGAAGAGCCCGATAGAAGCGTCCGTGAAGCTCCTTGCTTTGCCATACCTCCTTGCGGTCATCGGTAGTAAGTATTACAGGTTTGCGCCAGTTCTCTTTAGCCATGGAGAGCGGGGTGAGTCCCTTGTCCACTGCGACCACATCACGGTGCATACCCAGTTCGGCTTGTAAAAAATATTCCCTGAGACTGCACACCTCGCGGTTATGGAGGGTCTTTGCATTTAAAAAGCCTCGACCCCCGCACTTCCGCGGGATGTACAGTCTCATCACCGATGATCGTGGGTGATGCATCCGATTTGCGGTCAGCAGTGTACGGACCCTCCTATCCAGGGCGTCTAGTTCGGTCTGAGTCCATTTAAGTATGCCAAAAGAGTACATCAAAACCGGCATGACCCAACCGTTGAAGGCGCGCACCTTGTTTCCGCCTGAAAGAAGACTAATAAATACCTTCTTCAGGCGACCAAAGAAGCGCTCCTTCAACGATTGCTTCATGTCAGCAACGTTGATCCCTAACGCTTCTGACATACCCAAATACTTATAGCTTTCGGATGAGGAAAGGGATCTAAGGTGTATGGAATCCGAGAGTTGGGTTCCTTCGGATTCCATAATCTCTCCTCGTTTTACATGCATGACTGCACATTTGTCCACACCAAATTCCATCCTGATGGCGCTACTGAATGTTTCAGTTACCTTCAGTAGCTCGATCAGTCGCAATTTGTTGGGGGCAAAGAGTTTCAAGTCATCCATGTAGAAGAGGTGAGATATGACCTGACCTCCTCTCCTCAACCGATAGCCTAGACCTGAATCCTCCAACAGTGTACTTAGAGGATTCAGGGTTAAGCAGAACCAAAGTGGACTTAAACTGTCGCCCTGAAATATTCCCCGTTTAATCCATACAGGCTCATCATTCCCCTGGATCTGCCGACATCCTGGATAGCGAAGGACCGTTCTCCATTGCCCCATACATGACATCAGGAAGTTGCGCAGAGTTGCATCTATCTTGTACAACTCCAGCACCCTCATGAGCCATGTATGTGGCACCGAGTCGTAGGCCTTCTTATAGTCTATCCAGCATGTCGACAGATCCTTGCGGGATCGACGAACCTGTTGGCTTATGGCCATGTCGATGAGGAGTAGCTCCTTAGTACCGCGGGACCCATTCCTACATCCATTCTGAGAGGCAGACATAATGGAGTTATTGTCAATGTGCGTATTAATTTTCACTCTCAAAATGGATGTAAGAAGTTTATAGACCGTTGACAAACATGTGATCGGTCTATAATTCTTGGGTTCCGCGGGACTACCTGACTTATGGAGCAGGTGGGTAACGCCTGTTGTTAGAAACTGTGGTAGCGACCCAGACTCTAAGGATGACTGGAACTGAGATGCCAGGCAAGTGTGTGAACTAATTAAACATTTCAACCAGAAGTTGTGCAGTCCGTCCGGTCCCGGTGATTTCCAATTTGGTAACAGACGGACTGCTCTGGCTACGTCTAATGGGGTGATTATGACTGCTTCCATTTCTGGTATAGTTTCACACACTCGCTCAACTTCCCGCATCCAGTCAGCCTCTGCGTGACAGACGGGCTCCGACCAGATGCTGCGCCAGAATGCACTCGTGGCTGCATCATCCGGGCGGCACACGTCTGTCACATTTTGTTCAGGTCGCTCCCAAGCTCTATATACCCACCTTTCATTGCTCTGGAACATGCGATTCTGCGTGTATCGATCCACCCGCCGCTTATACCGCCGAATACGGCTCGCCCATGCACAAACTTTCTGCTTCAGGAAGTCGATGCGCTCTGTGACACGGGACATGTATTCTCGAGGGCTGATTCCAGTCCCCGAGAAAGCCCGTCTTACAAAGCGCATCACTCGTGGTCGTGTATTGCCCTCCCTGAAGCAGTATAGTTTGCCGATGAGTACCCTGGCCCCATCAATACGGCGCTCGATCCTGCACTGCCAGGCTGGTACGGCTGGTTTTGGTCGAGTAGCTCCGTCACAGTTTGGAAATTTGACGTTAGCTAAACGACATGCCGCAACAGCCGCGCAATACAGAATCGAGTGTGTATCAATGAGATCCTCGCTGCTTTGGAAGAAATTCTTAAGCTGCGAGTCCAAGGCACACACCAGCGCCCTATTTTTCTTGTGCATAGGTAGGCGTGGTAATCGGGGTCTAAGTTCAGTCGGAGTGGACCTATACTCGCCAAATGCATCCTCCAGTGCGCTCCTCAATCGGGCGTTGCATTGGCTACTTACTGTGGCAACCCTATCATCCTCTTCTTCAACATCATGATTGGACCGCGGCGGGATTCCATCAATAATTGACATTCGTACCGCGGTTTGTGCCGGAGTCGAGACGATATGGTTGCTAAGTACCTCTGAGCGCAGCCTATCAAGTGCAACATCGTCCAACCTATGATCGCGTTGGATGACCCGCACCTGATCCGATAGTCGTTGGGCCGAGATGTTGATGGTTGGTTCTAGTTCCTGAAACAGAGACAGCATCCTAGCACGGTACGCAGTGAGGTTAGTTCCTCCCTCTGTAGACCCGTAATATGCGCGCATGACGTTCTCGTTCATAGATTGAGTCCATCTCATGCGCTGCACACAACCACCGGCAGCGGGGACCCGGCTCGGGGCCGGATGGCCCCTAAGTCCCAAGCTCCTCGGTGGCCGGCCTCTCCCCTGCCGACGTACAGGTGTTGGCGACGTCGGCGGGGAAAAATACTCGTCGCTCGAGCTCGACGCAACTACCACGGCCAGTGTCGTCACAGCGCTTACAGTGAGGCTGGATACCGGCGGCGGCGAGGCGGAGCTGAGCGAAGAGTCCGGAGGTGGTGGGCGTGCTCGTCTCGTAGCTGATCTCGTCAACATCTTTTCTTTATTTTAAAATCGGTGGATTTTATCGGAGGTGACATGACAGATGTCACCTTCGATTCGGCAGTTTTTGATAAAATTCTTGGTTTTTATTATGATTCATTTTGATTTTTTTTTTATTTAGGCTTGATTATTTGGGTTTCAGGCTTATTGTATACTAATAGAATAAAAGAAACTGCGTCTAAAATGAATATATAACTGAAGATAAAGAAAACGTATTCCGTGACGTGTTGGTGTTGCCAGCTTATTATTATTATTATTATTATCAAGTCCAACAAATGAGTTATTAACCTTATGAAGCCGCTAGGCTTGATATATGAGGTCCCCATTGAAGTTTGGCATCTACTGTTATACCCAGAAACATTGCCGAGTCTACAGTTTCAAGCACCTCTTTATCTAAAACTATGTTAGAACCTAAATTACTAACATTCGGCAACAAACTTTATACATTTCGTTTTCTAGGCCTTGAGAACTAAGTTATTTGTCGTAAACCAAAAATGTTGAATTAATCTCAGAAAATAATGTTGAAAAACCTATATTTTTTTTAAAACACTGTCTGTAATGTTTTTTTTTCTTCTATTATTTAACAAACCATATCAAGAAATTTAAAAATCACACACTGGGCTTCAGGTATCCGTGTGATAAAATCAAATTTTTATTTTATGATTATGCAATATCTTCATTAGGTAAATGAACGGCGTTCTCGGCTGGGTAGCGTTCGGGAAGCTTCATCGAGTTTTCTCGTCTCGTATTCCACAGAGCCTAAACACGAAGGTCTTCAATCAGTGCGTCCTGCCTGTTATGACTTAGGGAGCCAAAACGTGGACACTCACGGTACTGCAGGTCCATAAATTCAAGGTCTCAGCGAACTACGGAACGGGCTATGCTAGGAGTCTCTCTGAGGCATCGAATCCGAAGCGACGTGGTCCGGCAGAGAACCAAAGTTGTCGACAACTACAGCTCGCAGAATAAGCAAGTGGCAATGGACCGGCCATATCTATATATTTTCGAGAACGCAAAAGTGATCTGACTGACACGAACGGTTTATCACCACGGAAACTGTACTTTAATAGTTACACAGACTTAATGTTTCAATTATTTCTCATAATTAGATAAGAAATTGACGAAAAACTTTTTTTTGTGATAACGCCCTCACCCTTATTTATTAAATCTTAATTTTTGTCTATTCAAACTGAAACTCAAAGCACTTATTATTATTATATTTAACAAACAAAGACTCTGTTTCGAACAAAGATTTTAATTTCACTTAAAAGTTTCCGTTGAGCGACGATAATACAATATTATGTAATACGAAATGAAATGTTTATATAAGTAAGCGGATCATCTAAAACACTTTTTAACCTAAAAGGAGGAGGTCATAATGTCGTCTGCACGTTTTTTTTTAAATATATGTTAACCGATTTCTCAGTCAATTGTGGACCGATTACAAAAAAAAAAGTTTAAAGGGTTAGCTCTCGAGGTAGTCCCATTGTCACCAAGTCAGAATCTGATGAGGAAATCCCATGGAAATCGAGGGAAATCCTCAAATTTTATCGACACACCATAGCGATTTGGATATTTGTTTATAGTAACTCATGCATTTGCACTCGGAAAGCACCATTTAGTGAAGTGGAACTGATGATGAAAACCACAGATGCCCACCGGAATTACTTAATAATAAGTATTTCGCGGGTTGCAATTCGATTAGGCAATTTAGTATGGTTGCTAAGCAATGAATGCTCGACTCATGCATATATGGTGAAGTCACCATCAATCAGCTCCAGTTCTCCAAGAAACGAAAACCAATATTTAAATTACAAACTTATGTGACGAAAAGGGCTTACGTGGTGGAGATAAATAAGATCACGTAAAGTTGTCAACATTAAATATGTATTTTAGATGAAATAACGAGACAGGGGTCCCTACGGGGTAGGTATGTTTATGGTCACAAGATTCCCATAAATTCCCTTGGGAGTAGCGCAGTACTCTCCTGGCTCAGCCTGGTGTGATGATGACCGCAGTGGGTGTGCCACTGCAGACGCCAGGTATGGTAAGTATGGTGACGGTCGGCGGATGCCAGACCCGTAGCTCAGCTCGACGTGGCCACGCAGGTAAATTAAGTACCCGCACGGAGCTTGAGGGTTGCCGGAAATGCCGGAAGGTGCAGGCGGCTCGGAACGCAATTATCGGATGCCACCGATAAATAGCGATTGCTAGCCGGAACTTTGACCCTGGAAATAATGTCCAGTGTCATAAAATGGGCTATGATCATCTCCGCTGATTGTGACACCAAGCATTTGCAAAGCGAGATGTACTAGTGCGCTAATGAAGGTGGTGTGTAGATGTCACAATCAGTACGAAGTTTATAAATGGTAGTGAGAAGCACGGCCGGCGGACTTGGACATTTTGGATGAAATACAATCAAAATGCACAGAGCTAAAGGCAAATAGGTAGGTTGCATGAGAAATAATAATGCACAAGGCTTATTATTATTAAGCTAAACAAAAGGTAGTGAACATACAGACACACGCTCTAAAATCGGCCTAGCTATGTAGGTACACACAGTATAAATCGGCCTAGCTATGTAGGTACACACAGTATAAATCGGCCTAGCTATGTAGGTACACACAGTATAAATCGGCCTAGCTATGTAGGTACACACAGTATAAATCGGCCTAGCTATGTAGGTACACACAGTATAAAAGCGACATTGTTCAACACTTACCCAATATGGGGATTAAACTGAGTTTATTTTTATTCAAAAGGAACAACAAACACCTACAATATACAAGAGAAACAAGAAATACACAAAACTTACCACATATTGCAATATTGCAGCCCACAACGCTGTTCACAGATTAACTAAGTACAGGATGCAATACAGTGAAAAAGATTATTTTAAATTAAATTAACTATCGTGTTTAAGATATAGAAGTATATTATGTATATAATAAACAAGAAATGTTACAAAAAAGAAAAATATATAAAAATATTCAAGAAAACTCCTTATGTATAAGACTTTTGAACCACACATGCAAAAATTTATATATTATAATATGTACAAAAGTCCCATTGTAGGAATCAACCATACTGCGAACAGGCAAACGCAAGCCAGAGTTGGACTAAAATTAAGACTCATGAGTCATGACTTTTTTCTTTTTTTAAACCATAACATCTGCGACAACCGTAGCTGAGGGACGGAACAGTGACATTTGTGAAGGGTTTTAAAATTATGAACAAGTGAATTAAATACACTGTCAGTAGAGGAAAACTGACCTGTGGTGTGATACGCAGATACATGATTTTAATTCTGTAAGTAGGATTGTACAAACAGTTTACACGTCATTTTAAATACTAGATGAGGTCGATATTTGCTATATAGTTAGATAGGAAATATAATATAAAGGCCTTTCTTCTCAGAGTAGTTACTCTGAGAAGAAAGGCCAAAACAAACTCAACAATCTCAGAGTGTAAGTTTTTGTCAGCCTATAAACATTAGACATAGGCATTAGAACAAAAACACTTTTCACACTATTTATTTATAGTTTATTAACACGGTACAATACCAATTACAGTAATTAACATGGAAAAGAAAACTACACACTAATCACACTAAATATTAGAAGGGCGAAAGTTTGTGAGTGTATGTGTGTATGTTTGTTACTTCTTCACGCTCAAACTGCTGGACTAATTTTCATAAAATTTTGTATGGAGGTAGCTGACACCCTGGATTGAGACATAGGCTACTTTTTATCCCGATATTCCCACGAGATCGAGACTTACGCGGGTGAAACCGCGGGGCGCAGCTAGTGAACTATAAAAAAACTGGCCAAGTGCGTGTCGGACCACGCACAATGAAGGGTTCCGTAGTTAGGATGAATTTATCCCTAAAACAAACTTAACATTGTAGTTGAAAAACATGTTCTCCCATAGATCGATATACGCCACGGTCAATTTTCCAACTGAAAATTTAAGTTTGTGATCGAAAAAATGTATTTTTTTAATGGGATAAAACTACAAATTATCAATTTTCGGACTTTTTCCTATACTTGTGCTGTGAGACCTTGCTTCTGACAAAAATTCATGATTCTAGGTCAACGGGAAGTACCCTATAGGTTTTGATTTATGTGCGAGATTTTAGCAATTTTTTTTTATGTGATAAAACTACAAATTTTCAATTTTCGGACATTTCCCTTAACTTGTGCTGTGAGACCTTGCTTCTGCCCAAATTTCATGATTCTAGGTCAACGGGAAGTACCCTATAGGTTTTGATTTATGTGCGAGATATTCGCAATTTTTTTTTGATGTGATAAAACTACAAACTAACAATTTTCGGACTTTTTCCTTTACTTGTGCTGTAAGACCTTGCTTGTTGCCAAATTTCATGATTCTAGGTCAACGGGAAGTACCCTATAGGTTTTCAATTATGTGCGAGATATTCGCATTTTTTTTTTATTAGATTAAACTACAAATTTACAAGTTTAGGACTTTTTCCTATACTTGTGCTGTAAGACCTTGCTTGTTGCCAAATTTCATGATTCTAGTTCAACGGGAAGTACCCTATAGGTTTTCAATTATGTGCGAGATATTCGCATTTTTTTTTTATTTGATTAAACTACAAATTTACAAGTTTAGGACTTTTTCCTATACTTGTGCTGTAAGACCTTGCTTGTTGCCAAATTTCATGATTCTAGTTCAACGGGAAGTACCCTATATGTTTTGATTTATTTGCGACGATCGAAATATGTCGCAATAATGTCGCTTATATCGCCGTATTTTTGTATTGCGTTGACTTGGAAGCTTGATTTTTTTAGAGCTTCAAGGGACCATAGACTTACGTATTTGATATTAATTTCAACTTGATACCTATACCTCTACGCGCTCCTGAGAAAAATGGTCTTGACAGACTGACAGACAGACAGACAGACGGACAACGAAGTGATCCTACTCGTATAAGGGTTCCGTTTTTTCCTTTTGAGGTACGGAACCCTAACAACAGAAAGAAAACTATGCTTTTAATGCCAAAATGGCCTCAGCTCAGCATAATGTCAGATGATAACACAGGTGACCACCTGACTCTGATTTTCAGCTGAAGCCCACAAGTGCCATACTCTAGCTAGAATAACACACAGGGAAGTATGTGTTCGTTTGAATAAATTATAAGAATTAATTAAATTTGGAAATATAAAATAGCTCATACAAAATTAAATTACACCTTGGTTCTACGTTTACAAAAGCACATAAAAGACTGCACTTAAAATCTACACACGAGAAACAAGTTTAAAACTAAATTATCTTATTTAGGTACCCTTGCTTAGTACAGAAGCAAAAAAACGTATGAAGCAAAATAACTTAGAGCATTTTCCCGCAAGTAACTACAAAACATCAGGTTTTTATCCATTTAAAACAAAGTGGCACTAAGGGTTCCGTAGCACCGTACAATATTTAAAACTAGATTTTTTCTTTTCATTCTTTTGTAAAAAAATAAGGGTATCCATTAAAGTTATATTAGTTAGACGTTTGTATGTATTGCCATTATTAAGACTGAGACAAAAACGCCGAAATAATACACGTCACTTTTATACCTACTTACCCTTTTAATTTTTAACTTTAAGTTGTTTTTAATATTTTAATATTTGTTGTTAGAGCGGCCATAGTATTACCTAGGTAGGTACTCACTTTGTGAAAATTTCAAGTGTCTACCTATTACGGTTGAAAAGATAGAGCCCTGAGACAGACAATCAGACTGAAGTAATAGAGTCCCGTTGGCGCCCTTTCAGTACGGAACCCAAAACAGAAACTCAGTTCCACTGATGAACGTAAGTTCCCCCAACTGGGGACCCGTTCTTTGGAACTCCGCCAATATAATTAATGCAGTTCACTTGGAATTAAAAAGATAAGAGAATTTTGTAGAAGCAACCGTGCGTCACGAAACAAGAAGTAAAAAGAGAGATTTAATTTGTTTGTTCAAGAATTCTTTTGTTTAATGTTTTTTGCTTCGACATGCGAAAAAGATTCAAGAAATTAAAACTGTTCGTCCTCGGTCGTTCCATTTTGACTGAAGCTTCATTTACTGGAACCGTCTAAATAACACGCACAATTGTTGCACGATACGGGCAAAATTGCCTTGTTGTAAATCGCATGCAATTTTATTGAACGGAAAAACTTGCATTCAATGCTTGTTTGCCATTTTATGGAAATCGCGCGTGTAAACACTTGTATGCAATTCTTGAATGGCAATAAAATTAAATGTGCCTTATGGCATGCAATTATTGCTCTTGAACGAACGTTGCAGAAACTTGCACCGTGTAAATGAGGCTAGACGGTGAAGGAAAACATTGACTCATTGTTCTAGACTTGTTCTAGTTGAAAACCAGCACTGGACAAGCGTGGTGATTTATGCTTGTTTCTTCTCTTTATGTGAAGAGCCCATTACTCTGTAGCAGCACAGTAGTAAAGCAATACAAATGCAATTCCTGAAGCTGTTATTCATTAAGCCTCTATATTTAATCTGGTGAAACTTGTACCGAAACGAAAAGCTTTTCAGTAACTTGGCAAGAGTCGTTAGATGCGCAGAACTTTTTCTAAACTTTCTTCTAAACAGACTGTATAAAAATAAACTATGGCAATAACCATAAAATAATGACAAGCAATAAAAGTGTCCATTTTGTTTTTGCACTAACGGCCGAACCCAATAACCTATTTTCAGTGAAAGACAGATCGCTATTGATGATAGACAGTATAATTCTATCTATCCTTGGATGGCGTCTCACAATCATTGATAAAGCCTATCTATCTAACGAAAACAATAAGTAGGTTTCTCTACTTCGCCCTCCTGTGCGTTCCGTTACAACCAACTTCACTTTAAAAAACAACATGTGTAATTAGTCTTATTATAAAAAACTTCTTTGTTTCTTACTTCTAAATAAGTTACTAGATTAAGTTAAAATTCTGTAGAGCTGTATTACAACCTGCAAACCCGCCCTGCCCCGCCCTGCTGCCTGTTTGTTGCAAATTGCAAAAAACGTAATAAATTTTGAATTTCGCGGGCTAATGTTGGTTTTTTTTTTTTACTTAAAATTCATGTTCGCATGGTGCTTGCACGGGGGATGTTACAAAGGGGGGGTTAAATTTCTGTTATTTTTTGCCTAGGACGCACCGTTTTCGAGATATTTGAATTTCTATTTTTTTTTATTACTTTAAAAAAAAAATCATCATCTATGATCATTATTGCATGTACTAAAGAGTTCATTTTAGCTTGGCTACTTTACGTTTATCTCTGCGATTCGGGGAATAGACCAATCTGTCATCTTTAGTACTGTCCTGTCAAAGAAATCGTATATTGGGACGCATAATTTGGCATTTTCATACAAATAGCTATCCGTTGTAAGCGATACACCCTCCCATCAGTAGATAGCGTGGGCCTGTAAGATTCCATAATGTCTCATAGATTATTGGGACGTTAAAACCATCGATAGATAGATTTTTCTATCTCCAGTACGCCAAAACTGGTGATAGATAGGTTATTGGGTTTGGCCGTAAGTGTACATGCGCGAACTTACTCCCAGTACCCCAAAACCTTGCCAAGTTACGTGCGCCGTTTTCTGACGGGTGACCAGACGCTTTCGTTTTTTAATTCCAGAGACTAAATTTCAAATTACAAATGAATGTTCTTCATTTTCTCAATCTGTAGTTTGACGTTTGTATCTATCAAATTAGTTTCTGGGATTAAAAAGCGAACTATGTGTAATATAGAGTCAAGGCTCTTACACACTCACGCGATATCGCGGGCGCGACAGGCACCGACAAAGACAATTTCTTTGTCGGTGCATGTCGCGCCCGCGATATCGCGTGAGTGTGTAAGAGCCTTCACTAGCTTCTGCCCGCGACTTCGTACGCGCAAAATTTCTTGTTTTATCATAAAATATATCCTATGACACTCGGCAATACTGTAGCTTCCAATTCGTGAAAGAATTTTCGGAATTGGATCGTTCCAAAGCTCCATCAGCCCCTAAATCTACATACAAACTCAAAAATATTACCTCTTTATAATATTATTACTTATAGATATATTAAAAAGTCTAAAGTCTATCAATATCGGTCCGTAAATAAAAAGTAAAATTCTTTTTATTGGTATGTTGTCAGTCTTCGTCATGATAAACAGACATTTTTAAGATCTTTTAAACCCGTTCTAAGCCCGTTGTTATATTTTAAAAGTAGCAGTAATTCAGCTCTCTACTTAACTCTTTCAAAGTTTTTAAGTGTGATTTTATGCATGTAAGCACGCTGAGTTTATTTTTCATCGTGGAAGATTTCTTTTAACAGTTTATACCTTGTATTTTTATAGCAAAAGCTTTTAAACGACTACGTGATGAAGTTAAAGGCAAATGATTGCCAGTGCAAAGCTTTCTGAAAAAAAAAATGTTTTTATACGTATCATTAGGTTACGAGCTCGTGGCTAAGTAATAACAGCCGCACGGGTCGATCCATCAGGTTTTGCTACGCTTACCGGGGTTGGTCCATAGATGGGTGAGCATCTTTACATAAAGTCAAATTATTTATTTCAAATAGGCACATAAGAGGCACTTTTGAACGTCAAAATTTACAAAAAAATAGAATTGATTCTAGTTGCCCCTTCCAAAAGGTAGTTTCGTATGGAGAAGAATGGGCAAGAAACTCCACCGTTACTCTTTTAAAAATGTTTTACAATATTTTGTTTGAGTACATTAATTATATTATTATAATATGTGAAGACGATGCACCTAGAACAAAATTACTATACCTACCATAATAGGTAAAAAAAATTAAAAACTAAGCAATGAAAAATAACTTAATTATGAGATAGATACATGGTGCTCACATTTACAAACACAGTAAAAGTTTTTTTCTAAAAAAAATTTAAATAAGTCAGTGTGTATATAGGTAATCACAGAATGTAAAATCAATATCATAAAAATAACAAATTTTACAGTAAAAATAGCAACCAGTTTGATTTTGTCTAGACTCTAGATTGTCTATACTGAGACTCCTCCGTGCCTCGGAAAGCACGTTAAGCCGTTGGTCCCGGCTGTCATTCGTGGATCTTTGACAGTCGTAGGGGTCGTCAGAACCACAAAAGTCTGACAACGCAGTCTTACCAAGGGATAACGTATTAACCAGTGACTGCCATGGGTTGTGAAGGTCAGATAGGCAGTCGCTCCATGTGAAATACTGGTATTCAGCTGCATCCGGTTAGACTGGAAACCGACTCCAACATAGTTGGGAAAAGGCTAGTCAAATTGAGATTGATGTTGAGGTGATTATTACTATCATGAACAACTTTTTCAAAGGCATTTCAAGAGTGTTGTCTTCGTAGAGACAAGCCAAGATCTCATGATATCTCATGTGCCTGCAATTTTATTGTACCACCCACACTCTTCGAGTTCAAACCAGAACACAGCATCTCTACTTGGCAACAGAAATAGGTATGGTGGTACTTCCCCGGACGAGCTCTTCATAAAAAGTTCTACTACAACTACACCCGTCCTCCTACATCGACCCACCCTGCGCAATTTTTGTATAGAAGTCTATAACTTTTTAAATGGTCGTGAATTCAAGTTCGGAACAATACATAATCTGCCTATAATGTTCCCACTGCTGGGACACAGGCCTCCTCTTTCTGTGAGAGGGGGTGGGCCGTAATCCACCACGCGGGCACAGTGCGGGTTGGTGGATGTCACATATCTTCGAATTTTTAGTTCTAGGACAAGCCGGTTTCCTCACGATGTTTTCCTTCACCGTTTTGAGAGCGTTTATGAAGATAATTTTATTTTATCAAACGTTATTATTTATTGATTTATTTAAAATTTCTAAAATAGCACTGTGGAGCAACCTGTAGGTACTTATAGAAATGTAGCAGAGAGGTAATTTGCCGGGTTCACGGATCATAACATCGCATCAATGAAATTAAAACGAATAACGTGCAGAGTTGGCGAATTGAAGGAAGGAGAGAGTTTTATTATTCAGTTTGTTTGATTTTTTTTATTTATAATTATTTTATCTTATTATATTTTTTTATGATTACTGACCACTAGCCCTACCCGTGTGTTGAATTAATGCTGCCATTATGGCGTCACGTTGTATATAACCAGCTAACTATACCTTACTAACTATATATTTTCACTCACTGCGGTCTTTGACCCACCAAAAAACATCAAATCTTTTTGTTTTTATTCGTCACATCTGCAGAGATTCGCTAGCTATTTTAATTTCACCATGTATATACCAACTAATGCAGTTAATTCTCACATCTACAAGTCATCAGTAATCTTAAAACAAATGCTCAAAAATATACACAAAGTAAAAAAATAATTTAAATTTTTATAAAAAGCTTTTCCTAAACTAAATTATAGTTAATAAGTTTGAATAACACAAAACTAATCGGCTTACCAAACACGCAAACTAAATAATTAAGAACCTACAAAATCAAATTAAAGTTGATTTCGTTTAACTTTTAACCCTTCGTGCGCACCCTCACCCCTCAACTGACCATGAAAGCCCACAGCTATCAGACATCTATAAGGTCAAACTGTGACCTTTACTCAAAGCTCAAGGTCATAAACAAACCCTTAGCTATGGTAATACTACTTTTTATTACATTTTATGGAAACATAACTTTTTTCATCGGAATTTATTCAAAAGAAAAGTTTCGGTAAAGCCTGCTTGAAGTTTTCCGGCGAATGTTTTTTATATATTATAATACATTTATAATACAATTATAATGCATTAGGTATATGTAATTTTCATTACATATACCTAATGCACCAATATTTATTGGTGCATTAGGTAGGTTTACATACGAATAAACACCGTCTTGGACCAAAAAATCTTTGCAATCAAGTCGTCAAAAAATATATAAATTGATGTACAGACGCCAGCGCATCAAGCTACTACAATCTGTCAAATTTCTTTAAAAGATTTCAACATTATCGTTAAAATATAAGGTTCAATGTTGGTTGGAAAATTTGACAGTTTTGGGTAGCAGCTGCAGGACCTGCAGCTGGCGTCTGTACGTATTAAGTAAGTTGTTTTATACTGATAAACATTCTTTGAGTCCGATTAGTTCTAGAAATTAAAGTTGCCCTATATCGTGAGATACCTATTTTATGTTTCCTCTTAATAATGAGACAAAGATAAGCCGAGATAGGTTGTATCATTCCAATTAAATGAATTCTACCTTTTTACAACTTAGCAAAAGAGTACCTAATAAAAGTTTGACAAAAACAAAAGAATCCTCAGTTATTTTCTGATAGACGACGTTAGAAAATCGATCTACCCGACAACAGTAAAAAAAACTGGCCAAGTGCGAGTCGGACTCGCGCACGAAGGGTTCCGGTATCTATAAAAACGGCAAAAAAATCACGTTTGTTGTATGGGAGCCCCCTTTAAATATTTGTTTTATTTTAATTTGATTATTTATTTTTAATGTGAATATATAACTAAATATTCTGTGAATATTTCAAGCGTTTACCTGTTGCCGTTATCAAGATCGAGCAAAACGAGCAAAAAAATCACGTTTGTTGTATGGGAGCCTCCTTAAATATTGATTTTAATCTGTTTTTTACTATTTGTTGTTTATAGCAGCAACAGAAATACATCATCTGTGACCCTTTGGGTACGGAACCCTAACAAATAATACGAGTAGTAAAAGTAAGTGACAGTTAACTGAACGTGAAAGTACGCCGTTCAGGGGACGGACGACCGTCGACCTTGCACCGAGCTTACGCGTCACATTTGTTTTCAACACGCGGGCGGGCGGCGGGCGGCGCTAGAGGGTTCGATTAATATTTGAAATTCCATTCCTAATTTATTTTTTAAAAAAATGTCAGTTTTTGCACTAGTGATCCGAAGCGCGCGTGTTTGTCCCATCGTCCGGGTTTTTAGGAATTTCTCAGAAACAGCTAGGATTTTACATTTGTGCTAAATTCGGCTCGCCATGTATTGCGTAGGACTTTTTTCATAGCTACTGGAATGTATAAGTACTACACAGCTCAGCTTATCCCCCTCCTAACGGTGTAACTAAATTAACTGCTACCTCTTTTCCAGTGTCTTCGAAGGTTTATGAGGGATTGTGTTAACAGGGACGACAAATCCTCTGAATAGACGCGGGTGACGGAGGATTATGTGAATTTTATGTCCTCACGACTGTCAATCGTAACAGGAAAAGAGGATGTAGGTGGAAAGGTCTTTATTAGCCTGTCTGCAATTCCACATCCTCCAAATCTCTTCCGGTATTATCAATGTGTGAGATTGGTATCTACATAAATAAACACATCCTTGATGTGAAGTCTAAAGAACAGAAAACTGTCTATTCTCAAACATGCTTGGCAATTCGAGCATTATTTTGACAACCTTCTTCGAGAAAAATCGAAAATGCTGTACTGGTCAAATACATGCGAGCAGGCGGCCGGCAATGTTAGTATAGAAATCCATATCTGTCGTGTTTAGCGGCCGAATAAACTACTATGAAAACTCATATCTGTCGTGTAATTTAAAAATGGAACGAACTTTTTACGTCGGCACATAGCAACCAAGGCATATCAAAGATTTATTTAAATTTCGAACTGACTTGCTGTAAAGTAAAAAAGAAACAAATGTTATTGGCGCGTGACAAATTATCGTTGTTCGTCATTGAATTTGGAATTTATAAATAATTAATTTAAAAAAAAAATAATTTCCGCGTATTATTTGAGAAACGTCCTATACAAGCCTTGGCCGCAACCAGGCATTGATGTACTCACGTATGAGTGCCTCGGCCCACATTTTCACGTTCGTCCATCAATGCCCTTTTTGCAGGCCGCTGCAGTAGAGTACTATTAATAAAATTAATCATTGATCTATTTATTTGTGAATTTAAAAACTAATTTATAATTTTCTGTTACCAAAGCAAAGCATCAAAACAATTAATGAACATATTAATCATCGGATTCATCAAGAAGTCCGGATTAAACTGGGTAGTCCAGTAAAACGAAGTCGCTGTCAAACCGTGATATAATTGACCCCTGTTGTTCAACTTTGGTGGTAATTACCCAAAACTGCGGCAATAATTACCTCGTCGTTACCCTAGACAGTCAGGGAAACTTAAAGAGGCGATTGTTTTGACTGTTAAGATCCATTTTATTGCTAAGTTTTAATGTTGATTGTTATTGCTTGCTATTAAGCTAGTAGGCAATCGGTACTTATAACTTTTGTTTAATAATATTAATTGCTTTCATCAATTTATTACAGGACGGATTCTTCTATCAAAAGGTTTTGTGTATTTTTTTAACCGACTTCAAAAAGGAGGAGGTTCTCAATTCAGCAGTTTTTTTTTTTTTTTTGTATGTTTGTATCGCGATTACTCTGTCAATTGTGGACCGATTTTGAAAATTCTTTTTTTATTTGAAATGGTATGCTCCTGAGGTGGTCACATTGTCACCAAGTCAGTATCTGATGAGGGTATCCCATGGAAATCGAGGGCAATCCTCATTTTTTATAGGCACACCTATATCGATTTCAGTATTTTTTATAGTAACTAGAAAGAAAGAAAGAAAGAAAGCACCATTTGGTGAAGTGGAACTGATGATGAAAACCACAGATAGCCACCGGAACTGCTTAATAATAAGTATTTCACTGTTGCGATTCGATTAGACACTTTATTATGGTTGCTAAGCAATTTATGCTCGTCACAACGCATATGGTGAAGTCACCATCAGTTCCAGTTCTCCTGGTTCTTACCAGGAGAACTCCTAAACTATTAACCTGTAATTAGCCCCTGCATCGGGAAAAGCAATATTTTGTAAAAGGTGAGGAGCTGTTGACATTAGGCTATTGTAACTTAGATAAATTACAAACTGACAACAAACTAAAATAGATACAAAGACACCGACTTCCGAAATTAAGGTTATTTTTCACTTTGTAGTGTTTTTTTTGGAAGTCGGTTGTTTTTTGTTTATTGGAAAAAGTTTTTTTATTTTTATGTTTTTAGTGGGTCAGTTTGTAATTTATCTAAGTTACAATAGCCTAATGTCAACAGCTCCTCACCTTTTACAAAATATTGCTTTTCCCGATGCAGGGGCTAATTACAGGTTAATAGTTTAGGAGTTCTTTCACATATTTCGCCATAAATAAATAAATGGTATGTTACAGGGATCCAGACATAACAAAACCTTAAAATATGGACTTTAATTTAAACGTTTAGTCAGCGCCAAACAGAAATTGGGCCACACTACAATCATTTATTTTCCTCCGAAACAGATAAACAGCAACTAGTGCAATAATCTATTTCGTTCATTCTTTTGTTCATTCCTTCCCGGTCGTTCCCAAGACACTTATTACTCTTGGAGGGTAATTTACGACTCGGGACCATGTGTTTACCCATACCGTGGGGGCAGGGTTAAGATTTTCGATAAAAGTTTTTAAAAACTTCGTCGTTTTACTCCGGGGAGGAAAAGTTTTAAGCGTTTTGCAGTAGCTATGTAAACTATGTTTATTAGTAAGATTTTTTATGTAATCTTGTGTGAATAATTTTGTCGGTTTTCATGGAGAAATGTCATTAGTTTTCAGCATAAAATTGGGCTAGAAGATATAATGTTTATTTACTCAAAAACAAAGCATTGTAGTACACTTTCAAAAAAATACAGTTTTACAAAAATAAGTACCTACTATACTCGTATCTACAAACCTGTGGCTGAGCACTGCTCTCCTAGCTAGGTTATGAAAACCTGTGTTAAGGAGAAGCAGTCCGGTCCCCTAAGGTATAATGTCGCAAAGGTTACATAGTGCTTCTGATGTTATTGTTACAATTTTGGAGTATTGAGATGGAGAAAAAGTTAAAGATTATGTTTTATTAAACGTGAAAATAAAATAATTTTAAGGTAAATAAATGTGTGTGTGTGTGTATGTATGTGAATGTGTATGGGTATGTTTGTCTGTGTTTGCTTGTCCATGCTGTTTATGTTAAGATTTTTTCTGTTTCGTCATATGACTTATTTTGGAGGTATGATTGCACAATCTTTTTGCATTTATAATACGGTAGCCCGTAGATTTGACAGTCTTCGTTTATTTTATTATATAGGAACGGACCAAGAAAATGAAAAAATCTCTTTACAAAAGTTGAGCGTACTCGCGGCAGGGTGCATAGTTGCATATCCCATCTTTTCGATAATATAAGACGAGGCTTCGGAAATTGTCGTCCACGATAAGAAAATGTTCGAAATCAGGTAATTTTTGCTTGATTTACCATCCCACACTTAAAGCTGAAACTGTCATGTTCCCTATTAGTTATTACCGGGGCATGAATTTCAACTTAGTGTCACCGTAAAAACATTAAATTGTATCATTCAGTCAACCCGGCTTGACACAAAACAACAAGTAAATTACCTATAACAACCCTTCAGCTACTAACAACCAACCGTTACCTTCCTTACCCCTCGACCTTGACCTTCAAACCCGTCACTGAGTAAGACTTTGCCTCACGTTACTCCTCAGCGTATCGTATGCGTGACTGAGCGCCATTTAAAGCGCAAACAAATGCTTGTTTACACGACCATTGCATGTTATGGATGCCCCAGACATGGTGGCATTGCTAATGTAAGCACGTATGTATGTTGATGGCGGTGATAAACTATGGAAAAGTGTGAGAACGAAAAGTGGTGACGAGCGAATGTGGTTTTTTCTTGCGTTTAAAAGTTAGAAGAACTTTCTTGGTTTAAAGTTTTGGAATATGATTAGATATAATAGTCCTGACGTGACTTAAAACCATATACAACTAAAACAGCAACTTTCTTTCTAAACTAAGGACAGCTATAAAAGGGAAAATGTGATGTGACGTACAATAAAGTTTTTAATAAAGAAACTCTGTGAGTCAAGGCGAACATGAAAATAAACTTGAATTATTGATCGTTTTTAGGGTTCCGTACCCAAAGGGTAAAACGAGAACCCTATTACTAAGGCTCCGCCGTCTGTCTGTCTGTCCGTCTGTTTATCTGTCCGTCTGTCTGTCCGTCTGTCACCAGGCTGTATCTCATGAACCGTGATAGTTATACCTACACTACACTCACCACACACATTCACACCCTATACCTACACTACACACTCCACACACATTCAGACCCTACATCCACATCCACACTACACACACCACACACACTCACTTACATCACTCACCCGTCAAGTTCTAGACTTGATTACCTCCTTTCATAGTCTAAGTTATTTAATTTTGGAATTGTCATGTATGAAATTTTTAAGTTACACCTAATTTACCACGGAAGAGCACAGTTTTCCAAGATACAGGTTTTTACCTAGTTTGGAATTCAGGAGTTCATATAGTTTTAGCCGTTTACTCACTTCCATGATTTGTATTCTAGTTCTTAGGAATATGACTGTATTAGGCTATATTTTATTGAGTCCAAATAAACGTTATTATTATTATAATTAGTTAGACAGTTGAATTTTCACAGATGATGTATTTATGTTGCCGCTTAAACAACAAATACTAAAAAACAGAATAAAATCAATATTTAAGGGGGCTCTCATACAACAAACGTGATTTTTCTGCTCGTTTTTGATATCGGCAACAGGTGAAATATTCACAGAATATTTAGTTATATATTCACTTCAAAAGTAATAAATAAATTAAAATAAAACAAATATTTAATGGGGACTCCCATACAACAAACGTGATTTTTATAGATAATGGTACGGAACCCTTCATGCGCTAGTCCGACTCGCACTTGGCCTGTTTATATATATACACCACCCTACACTTCTACCTACCCCATTTTAAAATACGGGCATAAAACTACGTATCAAACATTTCACCCCAGGGGACATATATGTACTAATTATATTACCATACCTTTCGTGCTTAATCAACACCATCGCATCTGAAACCGACCCTCTGATCGAAGGTCACTAATTGGGTCAAGGTCACCGCGGCCGCGCGTGACCTAGACTCAAGGGCAGTGATGTTATCCACCCAATATTTTAAACAATTCGCTCTTCAGCTTTTGTTGTTGTGGATTTAAAACTCAAAAGGTTGTGTTTGGTTTTTTTTTCATTTTCGCGTTCTTTTCTTTCATTCTTTAATTAAATTTAATTCATGAGTTCTTCTTTATTAATTTGGGGTGGTATACACATGTTTTCCATGTGTATTGGTCAGTTTTATGTATTTATTTGCTCTCATACACATTACAGATTTTACAATAAATTACAGTCGATTTTTGGACGTGACAGGGCACTGCAAAACATAAATGATGGTTTGCTGGTAAATACTTACATCCACAATAGCATGTGTCGTAAAAAATATATCATATAAACCTACTTATGAAACGTCAGAAGCCAGGTACATGGTTCCAATTGGTCGTTTCCTATAGAGAAGAGCCGGCAAGAAACTCCACGGTTACTCTTTTAAAAATAATCGGCTTTTAGAATACAATGTTTTCAAATTACAGTTTTAATAGGTATGGGAGGACAGTTGGCTTGTCAACAAGAAACAGGTATATTTCTTGTTGACAAGCCTACACTGTCCTCCAAATATAATAATAATAAACAAAATAGAAAATGGTCTACAAGTCTACAGTCTATTAAGCCTACATCACACCAACACACGACATCAACTTTCACAGTCATAAAATATAAAATAATCTATTTAAAATATACCTAAATAAATTAATAAAAATCTATTTTAACCAAATGACATGATTGCCATTACAACTGTAACAAATCCCAATTAATATTCTGTCGACTAAAACAATAGTAAATTTTTGAAATTAAAATTGTTGGTATATAATGTTAAATAATGAAAAGATAATACCAATGTCAAGGAAGTATGTAAAAAAAAAAAATTACATCGTAATTTGGGAGCACATAATACATACAGTGTGAGTCTTTATAATCTGCACATACTGAATCGAGGGAATCTTTGCTTAATTATATCGACGGAAAAAATGATAAAAAAAATCTAAATATTTTATTGAAATTTTTAATGGATTTTTTATTTATTTTTTCGCTTCTGTGACTCCAGTGTATACAAAACGGTGTAACTTTTTAACTCGATGTTTTATCACGATGAAACAAACTCCATAATGATTGGAAGTAATTAGGTGTCCGCATTAAATGAAAATTGTGTAAAAAACTGCCACCAATTAAAAATTAACACGTTTTTTCCGCAAAAATCTGATTTTTTTTCATCAATTTTTGCAATAATCGTAAAATTTCTCAATAAGATGCCCCGATTACCTTCATTTTTTATTACTTTAAATTATTCCTCATCGTATTAGCTACCTAATAATAAAAATTGTATGCTTTTAGCTCAGACAAAACACTTTCTATCAAGTGTTAAAGATGGCACTTCGAACGCGCTATTTTTGTTCTCTTAAGGATGATTTATTTGGGTTCAATGAATGAAAAAGAGTTCAATTAAAACATTTATTATTTTAAAGAAAATTTAATGCATTAGGTTCTCAAAATGTCCACCTCGTTGTTGTAGGCACAAAGCCGCGCGAACTAAAATTTGTTGTGTCGCTCTCCTTATCATTTCGGGATCATTGCGAATATCATTTGCACAGTTAATTATGCGATCACGCAAATCGACCTCACTGTTGATGGGAGTACTGTAGACGCGTTGCTTCATGGTCCCCCACAGGAAGTAATCAAGGGGCGTTAAATCGGGTGAACGCGCAGGCCACCCTACAGGTCCTAGTCGTCCAATCCATTTATCACGATAATTTTCGTTTAAAAATGATCTCACATTTGTGGCATAATGGGCAGGGCATCCGTCCATCTGCAGAAACATCCTTCGACGCAAAGACAGTGGTACATCTTCCAATAACTCAGGTAGATCGTCAGTCAACAAACTTAAAAATCTTTCACTGTTCAAAGTTCTCGGCAGTATGACTGGTCCAATCAACATGTTATCGATAAGACCAGCCCAAACATTTATTGAAAATCTTACTTGAAAAGTCGATGAACGTTTCAATTTCGGGTTTTGACCTCCAGGGCACCATCTGTGTAAATTTCTACAGTTAGTAATACCATCTCTGGTAAATGTTGATTCGTCCATCCATAGTATGGTTTTCGGAAAGTTTGGGTTTGCTCTGGTATTTCTTTGAATCCAGGTGGACATCACACACCTTGGACGCCAATCTACGTCTTCATGTAGATGTTGCACTCTTTGGTAGTGGTAAGGGTGCAATCCTTCTTTCTTTAAAATACGCCACGCTGATTTTTGTGATATTCCGTGACGAAGAGCCAGTCGTCTAGTACTTATGGATGGATCAGCAAACAAATCGCTCAGTACTGCTTGTTCCAGAACCACATCAATAATTATTTGAGGCGGCTCGCGACGATCTCTACTTGATTCAAGTCCAGTGATCGACAATCTTCTGTGAACTTCCTGGAAGTTGCGGGCAGATGGCACTGGTTGCCTGTTAGGAAACGCAGCTATGTAAGCTGCGCGCGCAGCTCTGGCACTTCCTCGTCCCATCCCATAGTAAAAATGAATGTCGGCAATGTGTGCCGGGGCGTAGCAGCGAACGAAAGTCACGAAACTCAGGTAGCAGTGAATGAAAGTAACGAAACACATGTAGCAGCGGCGAATAATTCGGAGCGACTGCCTGTCTGTCATCCCTTCTGGTCCCTTCAGCTGGCCCTACCTCCCCGCACCCCGACCCGCGCACATTCTCAACAAAAAAGGACGTCTACCTGCTAAACAATTAGTGCGTAGCCGTGCTCTAGGCCTTTCTTTGGCTGTTGATAAGAAATGATGGGATTGAGTTAAACCCTTGCAATTTTTACTATTGGATAGCTAATACGATGAAGAATAATTTAAAGTAATAAAAAATTAAGGTAATCGGGGCATCTTATTGAGAAATTTTACGATTATTGCAAAAATTGATGAAAAAAAATCAGATTTTTGCGGAAAAAACGTGTTAATTTTTAATTGGTGGCAGTTTTTTACACAATTTTCATTTAATGCGGACACCTAATTACTTCCAATCATTATGGAGTTTGTTTCATCGTGATAAAACATCGAGTTAAAAAGTTACACCGTTTTGTATACACTGGAGTCACAGAAGCGAAAAAATAAATAAAAAATCCATTAAAAATTTCAATAAAATATTTAGATTTTTTTTATCATTTTTTCCGTCGATATAATTAAGCAAAGATTCCCTCGATTCAGTATGTGCAGATTATAAAGACTCACACTGTATACATTTACATGGTTATGCCGTTAATGAGGTACCACGGAAGCCACATGTGCAGAAGGAATTATTGCCAAACTTCCTTGTCTTCAACGTAGTCTTTAATCTTATAATATGCTTTTACGATAAGGATGCGTTTGATGTGGATTTTGCACTTTCCATCGCTAAGTTCCGTAACCGACTTTGGCAACTTGTTATAAAAATGGATACTGTTGATAAGAAATGATCCTTCCTCGTCCTTTACACTAATCCATCTATCTCGATATTATCGCAGTTATTTGTTAAAAGTGATTAGGAATTGTTAAAACCATTAATCATATTTTTATCACTATCCGCAGTTTCTATCACTAAAAGTAGGCAAATACTGTCTCTTAAACATATAAATAATTAACTTACAAGTTACGAACATCGGACCGATTTCACAGTGAATTGAGCCTAAAAGCCCGCTTTATGTAAGAAATTAGAGGGTTCGATATTGCCGAGTGAGGGCCGATGGATTGGAAGGGTTACTTGTGAGGGATGGAGGGACTATTCACTATTTTATTACTAGTACTTGAGATATTGTGTGCGTCTGGGAGTTTCCTTATCCCTTTGGTAAGTATTGATCTTTTTGACTGGATGACGGAATATAGCCAGACGTAAGTATAGCACGGAAATATGCTTAGCGTCATGAGCTTTTGAAGCAAAAACTTCTTTAGGCGCGTTGGCCGATCTTTTTTAGGGGCAAAACTTATGGGTTCGCGACACCGACATGCTCGCGCTGACATGCTATAGTAGCAGTAAGTGAAATTTAATTGACCACGTGAAAAGTTGAACTTGTGTATACTGTGCGTTGTTTAAATTGTGTTTTGAAGAAAAAGATTAAGTAAGTTTCGAAAAAAGTAGATTTTGGTAGCGGTAAGTAAAGGAAGAATCTACTAAAAAGAAAGAAATAAATAAGAAATCTTCAAACGGCTGGTTGAAACAAGGGCTGGCTTTTACCTTGGACAGAGGCTAAGTATTGCCATACAACGTGGCAATGCCGCCAGTCTCTTTGGGTACATTACCAGTCGACAGCGATGCGAAGGCATTTTTTGACGCCATATTTTAGTTTATGAATAGTTTTAGTTTATACGAGTCTATGATATAATTTTGTTATTTTTATAAATTATTATTAGAATCTACTTAATAATTAACTTAAGTTCACTGACAGACAACATACAGCTAAAGCGCTGGGTCCAGAAGCTTGAAACTGCAGAAGAGTTCCTTATGAGAAGGTGAGCAATAAGAAGGATTTTATTAAATTCATCGCTGTAAAATAGGGGATGATTATTTGTATGTCAGTTCGTAATTTTTGCCGATGGGACACAGCCTGTAAATATGGTATAAAATACAACAATGTAAAATAATATTTATTAATTATTTTTAACATCTTGCATCTAAAATACACGTCGAAAAGTAGATCAGGTGAGAGACAGCTAATTGGGGCTTACTTTCATGAAAATAAAAACACAAACTTAATTAATAACAAAAGAAAATACGTCCCCGGGCGTATTAAAATTAAAAAGATGGCCGATGAAGTAGCGACCGACATTGTTTTTAATCACAGACCTCAATATCTTGTACACTGATAAGATTACATTGCACTATGGAAGGAGGTCAAACTCGGGTCAGTATGGGTCATACTGTTGGAGCTTCGGGAAAATAAGTAAACATAAACTGTATTATCATTTTGTGAAGTATATAATTTTTAGTGCTACCAGACAACCAGTCTTACCAAGGGGTATCGTGTTACCCAGTAACTGGGTGGTGGAGGTCAGACAGGCAGTCACTCCGCTAAGAAAAAAACTACATCTTTTTAATAAAATAAGTGATAGACATAATTTCCATACCTACTAGAAATAAAGATAAAATAGATCAGCCATGTTTCAGATTATCTAAAGTACATACCTCTTTTATGGGGTACTGTGTTAAATGTTACAACAAACAACCTTGTGAAATATTGCAATTAAATGAAAGAAAAAACTTTAAAACTCATATTAAAAGTACACTTTTTAAAGAAGCATATTACAAATTAGAGGATTAGATAAGAATCGATCCAAGATAAGAATGCTTGGAGACATGCTGGTCCAGCTCCATAGGTCAATCTAGGGTCTAGACGAAATCAAACTGGTTGCTATTTTAATTGTATAATTTGTCATTTTTATGACATTTATTTTACATTCTGTGTTATGTTTACCGCAAATAAACGTATTTTCTTTCTTTCTTTTCTTTCTTTCAAACATTGTAAAAAGATTAAATCACATTTTCCTAATACAATTAATATCAGTGTGTGAGTTAAGGTAACAACAGAATGTAAAATATACAATTAAACAAATTATACAATTAAAATAGTAACCAGTTTGATTTTGTCTAGATTCTAGATTGTCCTATGGAGCTGGACCAGCATGTTTCCAAGCATTCTTATCTTGAATATAATCCTCTAACTAACTTGTAATATGCTTGTTTACAAAGTGTACTTTTAATATGAGTTTTAAATTTTCTTTCATTTAATTGCATTAAATCACAAGATATTTTGTTGTAACATTTAACACAGTACCCCATAAAAGATGTACTTGTATGTACTTTAGATAATCTAAAACATGGTTGGTGTATTTTATATTTATTTCTAGTATTGAAAATATGTCTATCACTTATTTTATTAAAAAGATGTAGTTTTTTTCTTACATATATAATATATAAATAAATTGGCAAGGTTCCATCATAATATTAATCCTTTTAAATAGTTCCCTATGAGATTCTCGGCGACGTAGATTATAAATGGCTCTGACAGCTCTCTTTTGCAAAATAAAGATGGAATCAATGTCAGCAGCCCGACCCCACAGTAAAATGCCGTACGACATAATGCTGTGGAAGTAGCTAAAATAGACCAAACGAGCGGTTTCGACATCTGTTAACTGTCTTATCTTTCTAACAGCATAAGCGGCCGAGCTTAGCCGCCCCGCAAGAGATGTTATATGTGGTCCCCATTGTAGTTTCTCGTCTAGAGTGTTTCCTAGAAAAACCGTTTGATTAATAAATTCCAATTTTTCTCCATTCATTATGAAATCACATTCGCTACTTCTAACATTAGGTAATTAGACAGATAGACGCTACAATGTGGGCTATAAAACAAACAATGCTTTGGTGGTTTGAAAAAATAAGAAAAAGGGGAGATACTCAAATAAGACAACAATATTGTTTGCATCACACCTTAGTAAATTCACGCCTGTATTCCGCAAAGAGGAGGAGTGTAGCGTGTGTTAATGTACATCCATCTTTCACCAGATATGCTTTAGTTCCAGGTAGGGGGGGAAGTCTTTGGCCAAAAAATCACCTAATGCAATGCAATGCCTAGTCTTTAATGCAATATAAAATTGCAAAATTATTGTCTCTTTCAGGGCAGAGAATGGCAGCCCCCAACGGATTTTTTATTTTTATCTTTCGTTACTTCCTTTTAGTCGGAGTTTTCCGAAAGTTATATTGAATACTTTTCCGATTATAAAGTTTTAATTTTGCTTTTTATTTCTGATTTTATCCTTCAAAATATCCGCGAATAGTTCTTCTATAAACTTCTAAAAAGACGATTAAATTGAAATAACTTTAACTTATCAAATGACAGAACATCATTCCAAAACTCTCTCCCGTATCATTTCAGTAGGGACGTGACAATCCCCTTATGAGGCGCTTGCTCCTTAAAACCATCTGTTGTGCGCGCGCCCTTATAAAGACATGTTCACACAATGTTATCTGCGCTCGTCACGCTACCCTTGTCGACGTTTCATTCTCAGGTTTACTAATTAGGGTTGTCGGGAAAAAATATTTAAGTTTTTTTTTGTTTACCTTGTGTTTCATCGTGATGGATGGACTGTCTGGATATTTAGTCGGGTTTTTGTATACCTGATTCGCACGGTTTGTACACACGGCTACATTTATCAAGCTATAAATATCCAGTTTAGGCTGATCTCGCATTGAATAAGATTTCCATACAATGAGAGGTCAGCTTATACTGGGAATGTATAGCTTGATATGTTGCACTACTTGACAAAACATCGAGAATTTTGTAATATATGACCGTTAAATATTAATATAATATGCAACCTTCCGGAACAACTTCCCTATAATATGGTGAAAAACGCATCAAAATAACGAATTTTGTAAGTATTTTAATGTATAATATATATAGACATGTTACATCTCAAAATAAAAATATCTGTGTAGCGCTGACTCTTGTACTAGGAGTTTCAGTTTCTGTATCACAAGAGCCATGTTACAAACAATTCAGTCTCTGCTGGACTTTCCCCGGGCTTTTGACGCAATTAATACCGCTCTACTGTTGTCAAAGTTAGCTTTCTATGGTTTCGACAGAGATGCGGTGGAGTGGTTTAATATATAGCTACCTTACCAACAGGTCTCATTATGTAGAGATGCATAGGGTGGACAGGTCAACAGTGTCATCTCTCCTCCTCCAAGTATCAAAGGGTGTCCCTCAGGGATTGATTGATTCTGGGGCCTTTGTTGTTAATTCTGTACAGTACCGATATAATAAAATCCGTTGTTAACTGCAAATATCTGTATGCTAACGATATCCAGTTTAACATATCCTTTAAGGGGGACGAAATATCTTTGGCAGTGCAGAAAGTAAATGGGGACTTGCATAGAGTGTATAGGACTTGTATGGTCAGAGGAGAACTATCTGGTTCTGAACCCCCTCAAATCTAAATGTATGGTGCTGGGTTCATTGGCGCATTGACGTGGAGTTGCGGACACCAGCCCGTATTACCTATTACCTAACGTCAAACAAATTCTTTATGACAGCTGACAGCTGCGGACATAGATTGCATAGCATGCTGGCGGCACGCGGCGCTTGAGTCGTTGCCGACGTTACGGAATGTTGCCTGTATTCTAGTTATTTTTTTTTTAACTTTTAAATTATAAAATTTATTGACATATATTTTACAATTTTAAATTGATACTATTTTTATTAAATTACACAACTAATTATTTACACTAAGTAGGTACTTAGGTAACTACAAAAAAAAATACAACATAAAAAAAAACACTTAAGCGTCGAAGTACTCGTCCGCATCGCTGTCATCCGGAAACGTGCCCAGAAGACTTGCAGCATTGCCACGTTGAATGGCAATGCTAATTCTTTGGGCAAAGAACGAGCCAGCCCTCTGGTCACGTGAAGTGTCGATCAGTCGGCGAGCAATTTCCTTAAATAGGAGACGCGTACTCGGGCCCCATGACCTGAGCGTTTTGACCCCAAACGGCTCAAAACTGTAGTTACCCATAAGATTACTGTATTTGCGCCGCTTGAGGGTCTCAGCAGCCGCAGCAGCGGAGCCAGCACAGCCGGCCGTGCTTGGAACATTAGATGGCGCAAGGGTGTCGACACAAGTTGCGTCCCACACCAGAGGCCTACCCACCTTCCAAGGCAATAACGTCATGCTGTCTGGTCTCTTCCCATCGTCACGTACCAATCCGTTTGGTTCTAATACCACCGGTACGCCGGCGGTGACAAGGGCTCGACGAATAATATCGTTGATGCTGGCGTGCCAAGCTATGCGACCTGCGCTCCTGCAGCAGGACAGGCCATGGTGTCGAGACTGTCGACGGCTTCAAGGCAATGACACCGATGCGGAGCAACACAAGGTGCGCCCAAGCGGAGACACGTAGCGAGCCGAAAAGATGAGTCATCCATCATAGTGCCTATGGTGGATGACGGTAGCGCCTAAAGCCACAAACCAGACTCCCATTCTCCCACAGCCAGCAGACGGGCACGCTCAGCAGTATTAAGTGATATGTTTATCAGGGTATTCCGAATAACACTGCAGAGTGGCACGCCCCACCGTCTCTGGGAGGACGGGTTGTCGGGTAAATCCGTATTGGGACAACCCATTTTCCAAGCGTTCAAAGCGTCGGTCAAACACGGTACCTCAAAATCAACCAGTGAGGAAGATAAAATGTTCCTGGTTAATTTATCAGTACTGTGGACCGAGGAGATAAAGGCCGGTAAACTTCTAGTTATTATATTTATATAAACATTTAAAACGAAGTATTGTATTTATTTTATTTTGTTATTTTTATCTCATTTAATGCTGCACCGGTTGACGTCATCACGTCAACGCCGGCTGTCCCTGAAAACCAGCGCTGGGGCTCTGTCTCGCACAGGGTCGCAGCATTATGCTGAGCGATGGCCGTTTTGCGTGAATGTGACGCATATTTTCCCCCAACTTGTTCTTTCGTGTTTGTGTTTTTTTTCTTTGCGTTATGTTTACCGCAAGAAACATATTTTCTTTCTTTCTTTTTTCTTATGTTCTTGTTTTCTTTATATTACTTCAACCACACGACACATCCACCCACCCACCCCTACACACACACACACACACACAACACACTTTACTTCATTGCAAACATTTCTCTCATCTTCAACACATATTTCTTTTTCACATTTCCATTTGAATCAATCCGTCCACTTTCCCCCATCCTATTTCCTGTCAGCCCTAGTCACAACGTACTATAATTCCGTGGAACTCGGCAGGATTTAGTTCTCGGTAACAATGGGCGGGAAGCTTTGAGGCAAGTTGTCACTTTCCGCCGCCAGACGGCGCGCACAGCGCTGACTGCCAATTAGATCTTGTGAACCGGGGCTTATAAACTTAATGAGAAGAGTGGTTTGCAGGTGTCGTTTGACATATATTTATGGTGTTACTGACGATTTCGTTATTACACCGTTTTGTATTGAGTATTGAACATCTTAAATGTTGGTTAAATTAGATTTCGTTGAACCTAGATGCACTTTTAGGATAATAAATTAGGTCCATCGTGGAAAAGAGCGAAATAACGTACACACTAAGTACATGTTTTTGACAGTCAAGTAACGTAGTTTCAAACTCCTAATAAGACTCTTACTTCATTCTTTGTTCGAACAGAATTACTTTACCTACTTTAGTCCTAACTTAGAACTTAATTCAAGTGTACATTGATAGATTCAGAGTTCATAACACGTAATTTAAGTTGTGGTGGAAGTCCTGGCTGCTGGAAATGTTTGTATGTGCTAATGACTAGGTTTCACTTGCGGCTAACTTAGATTAAGTGTGGTGTTTGGCGTTGTGTGTGTATGTTACGAAGTCCGGTTAATACAGGCTGACTTATCAAACCATGGACATAATAAAAGAGTAATTACGCGCTGATATGTGATTATCGTAAGGATTATTCGACATAATATATGGTTAAACTGAAAAAAATTGGGGAAAAAACTATAATGTTACTGTAAACAGCGAGTGTAATAAAGACATGTAATAAAGATCATTTAAATGACGAATGGTTAAATAATGCCAGCCTATTATGGTCTCACTGCAGGGAAAGTGAGAGCAGTGGAGGCCCAGTGGTAATGGCACCGCCTTACGATTTGTAGGTCGTGGGTTTGAACCAAGGCAGGCGCTTTACTTTGTGTAAATAATCACCACTGCTCTCACGCACCTATGACTGTGTACCACAGGATATGGAGCACAACTTTAAGTCCCCTGGGATGTGACATAGTTGTAGCACAAGAGTCTGGACGTTAATATGACACACAGTTATTACAGTGTCTGGACGTTAATATGACACACAGTTATTACAGTGTCTGGACGTTAATATGACACACAGTTATTACAGTGTCTGGACGTTAATATGACACACAGTTATTACAGTGTCTGGACGTTAATATGACACACAGTTATTACAGTGTCTGGACGTTAATATGACACACAGTTATTACAGTGTCTGGACGTTAATATGACACACAGTTATTACAGTGTCTGGACGTTAATATGACACACAGTTATTACAGTGTCTGGACGTTAATATGACACACAGTTATTACAGTGTCTGGACGTTAATATGACACACAGTTATTACAGTGTCTGGACGTTAATATGACACACAGTTATTACAGTGTCTGGACGTTAATATGACACACAGTTATTACAGTGTCTGGACGTTAATATGACACACAGTTATTTTTAATCATAGTTGTTTTATTAATGATACTCGTAATCTGGCAATTTGAGTACTATAAGTGGTCTACCCAAATGTCCTTTCTATAGTATTGTTTGTCGAGTCGTTGAGCTCCTCAAGTCATGAGTTGAGCTGCACGATTACTGACAAATGCTTGCACTGATTGGATAGGTTCACTCAAATCTGTGTGGTTCTTTCCTCAAAAGACCATTTCAGACACCAATCACCAAGACCAAGATTATGTCTGAACTTTTAAAGAGACTGTGACCTCTGAGTTTGTTTCGGCCTTTAGTCGGATAGGAAACGCCGACCTCATCTAGTTTTTATTTTTTAAATATGATTGACGTGTAAAAGTGTTTGTACAAACCTACTGACAGAAATAAAATAATTTTTCATTTTACTACAAAGAAACTGTCACAGAGGCAGAGAGGACAATCTATAAAGCCGAAGTTACCCCAAAAAAAAAAGCCAGCGCTGGGGCTCTGTCTCGCATAGGGTCGCAGCATTATGCTGAGCGATGGCCGTTTTTATTTTCATTATACTTTGTTTTTTGTTTCTATGAGTGTATTTTAGTTTAATTTGTGATCTCCTTTACGAGTCCCGATAAATCATTTCTCTTTCTTTCTTTTTCCGTGGATGTGACGCATATGTTCCCCAAACTTGTTCTTTTCGTGTTTGTGTTATTTCTTTGCGTCATGTTTACCGTAAAGAAACGCTTTTTCTTTATTTTCTTTTTTACATATGTACAGCCCGAAACTGTAGATATTACCTACTTAGGAAATGTTATAATCTAGTGTTATCTAGTTTTAATTGATAACAGTCGATCCTTCTTCGAGTCTTAGGTTGAAATGAGAAAACTTTCTGTAGATAAAAGATAAGATATTATTTTCGATCAGAAAATGCTGTATTTAATTGAGTTATCTTTTGAAATTAATCAATTATGGTAGAACCTGTATTATGATTGTATTTTCATTTTAAACTTTTACAAGTGAAACACAGCAACAATGAAAATAAAAGGAAAACTGTAAGTGGTTCTCTTTGAAACTGAAACTTGCGATTTTATATAAAGTTTTGCTCTTCTAAATATATTTTGACTGCGAAGTAATTATCTCTTTTTTTATCTTGCTTCTTTGTAAATTTTAATTTATACATGTCGTATCAGAAAGGTGTGGTCATATTTTTAAGGGTGTGGGGTACCATCGTACTGAACAATTTTCTCCTTGGGACCAACTTCGTAATCGCGAAGCGAATAATGCGTGAATAATCAGCTGTTCCATCATTTGGGTCGGGCAGGTATTGAAGTTTTGTATGTGTCAGCTGATTATTTTTACACCCTGTATATTGTTGCCGGTAGATATTATTAAGTACTATTTTTTTTTTGTAGGTACTATTTTCATGTTTATCGTAATCGTTTTTTTACCCGACTGCGGCGAAGCCAAAAAAGGATAATAAGGGTATGTTTCCTCGTAACTACTAAACGGCTGAACCGATTTTGATGAATGATATGTCGTTAGATTCATCTTTATTGCGCGAGTGACACTGGGACTATTAAAATGATTAAAAATCAAAATGGTGGATTTTTGTCGCCAAAAGGTGGGTTTTCGAAAAAAATATATCTCCCAAGCCTATCGAGTGAGGTAGGTATCAAAATCAATGGTTTTAAAAGACGATTACAAAAATATATAAATATTAATAGGTTTAAATGTAAATTAAATAAGAAATGATAAAAAAAAACTATCCCCAACTTTGGAGTGAGTGAGTAAGAGCCGTTATCACCCGATTATAAGTAAATTATAACATTATAATTTACCGTCTTATAATCCTAACTAAAAAGTGTAAAATAAATAAAGTAAATTCAAAAAACCCGACTACGTAAAAAGTGAATTTAAAAAAAATGGAAACAAGGTTTATAATATAAATGAATAATATAAATGAATACTATAAACAATCTCATGCAGTCGGAGGCCATGCGGTCGTTATTGTTAAGAAGATGTCTCCGACTGCATGAGATTGTTTATAGTATCAATCTTTATAAATCTTGTTTCCACCTTTTTTTTTGTTCACTTTTTACGCAGTCGGGTTATTTGAATTTTTTAATTTACTTTCTTTTGTATTAAAAAATGAATGATCTGATCTGATATCTATAAAATGAATGATCTAATCTTATACAGATAAAATGAATGATCTGATCTGATACCTATATGAAATGAATGATCTGATCTGATACCTATATGAAATGAATGATCTGATCTGATACCTATAAAATGAATGATCTGATCTGATACCTATTAAATGAATGATCTGATCTGATACCTTTAAAATGAATGATCTGATACCTATAAATGAATGACCTGATCTGATAGCTATAAAATGAATGATCTGATCTGATACCTATTAAATGAATGATCTGATCTGATACCTATTAAATGAATGATCTGATCTGATACCTATAAAATGAATGATCTGATCTGATACTTAAATGAATGATTTGATCTGTTACCTATAAAATGAATGATCTGATACCTATAAATGAATGATCTGATCTGATACCTATAATATAATCTTTTGCGGTCATTTCTTACAATAGTTGGTATTACAAGACAATTTTCTTATGCAGCTATATTTTGCTACATTACTTACCTACATAAGAGATGGTCTTGCGTTAATCAGTGATCGGTACCTAAAATTCAGCCGAAGGCCGAAAGCCGGAGGGCTGGATATCATAATATTCATTTCCGAATCTCAAAATAAATTGTCGAAGGGTGTTTCAAGCTTTAGCCCTGGCTGCGATAAATCTGTCAGAGGGACGTCCGCTGGCAAATTAACTTGATCAGTATTATAATTGTGTTACTGAGAGAAACGTTGCTCTTGTTAGTAAACTATGCAAATATTTTGTTTGATGACAAACTCAACCCTTATTTCTGATAAAATCTTACCAATATTAAATATATTGGTGAGATCTGTCTTCTATAGTTACTCTGGTGGTACCAGCGCTGGGGCTCTGTCTAGCATAGGGTCGCAGCATTATGCTGAGCGATGGCCGTTTTGCGTGAATGTGACGCATATTTTCCCTCAACTTGTTCTTTCGTGTTTGTGTTTTTATTTCTTTGCGTTATGTTTACCGCAAATAAACGTATTTTCTTTCTTTCTTTCTTTCTGGTTAGCTTGTAAACAATTGTGAAGCAAAATCTTTTCATATGTAACGTTTATTTAAAATAAGTTTATCAATAATAAATAAGTAACTAAAGCTTTCATCATAATTTCAATCAACAAGTAGGTAGTTATTTTGACCCGACGCGTTTTTCGTCGACTTATTTTTTTTTCTTTTTCACAATATGGCGTGGTTTTCGCCACATTGAATAAAGATTACTGTCATATCTTTAGTGACACTCACAAGATTATGACGAATCGATTGACGTAACAATCATCAAAATCGGCGCACGCGTTTGATCTCTAGAGCGCCATAAAGGAACAAACATACATACATACATAGGCTGCTAAACACATTACCCTCCTCTGCATCGCGCAGTCTGGTAAAAATATGTTCACGTTAAAAGCGTCCAGAGTAATACAACAAATATAAACAATTTAAAAATAACATAATTATTACATAGATGTTTTGTAGTGTTTTTTTTTTTCTTTGTGTGTTTTCTGGTGTACAATAAAGTATATAAGCATAATGCTGCGACTCTATGCGAGACAGAGCCCCGGCGCTGGTTTTCAGCGACAGCTGGCGTTGAGCCGGCAGTTAAGTGATATCCAGTCCCAGCTGACGGCGCCCGTTCACGTACATGACGCATATGGATCAGCACCATTCAGTTCAACCATTTTGAGAAGCGAGCTAAATGATCCAACACACACGCCACCATCAGCGAGACATTTGAGTGAGCATACCTCTCAGGCGCCAGGGCACATTCAAGTCAATGAAAGTCATATTACGCGGTAAACGGTAGCGCTATATGAGTACTATAGAGCTACCTAGCATACTGTACTGACACATGTGCTATGCAATTATATAATACAAAGGCGATTGAGTTATACAATGCAAATATATAATTATATATATATTGTCTCACAAACGTCAACAGCTACAACAGTATTTTCAATTAAACAGTATGTTAATTAGTTGTGGCTGTGGAGCAGGACCAACATTGAGCCACGCGTCTTTATCAACGATGTAATCCCCCAACTTATAATATTATGCATAGTGTGCATTTTATACAAGATTTAAATTTAGTCTCATTCAGCTGAAGTAAGTGGGGAGGTATTTTATTGTAATGTTTTAAACACTATCCACACAAGATGAGTCTGAAACCTGGTTGACCTAATAGGGTCCTATTTCTAATATAATATTTAAAGAAGAACACTATTTTCTTGCTTACACTTATATGCCGCACAATTGCACTATTTCACAGCTAAACGACGCGACGGCTGGTTCTGCACTACATTTTACTACTTAACATGACTTTTGCCCCACTCAGAAATAACGATAACATGTCCTCATAACCGTTATTTCTAAGTGTTGCCAAAGTAAAATAATACATTTAGTTCCCATTATGAAAATATATTTAAAAGTTTGTTACAACATTAATAATCTGTTCTTTGACAGTGTTGCCACAGTGAATATATATTTTATATATTCGGTATTAAAATAATACATTTATTGTAAATTAAATCAAAGAAGACCTCTTTTACTAAAAAGATGTAGATTTTTTCTAACGAGTATGATGATATATTGCCATGGTACCGTCATTGAACCTCGCTTTATGTCACCGTATGTAAAATTTCTACATTTATAACTACTAGTGGTGGCTAAAATGGCGATGGGCAGGTCATGCGGCGCGCGCGAACGACGGACGAAGCGAGCGGGTGCTGCACTGGTGGCCGCGGGGCGAGCCACGCCGCCGCGGTCGCCCGCGCCGCCGTTGGGGCGATGACGTTGTGCGAGTTACGGGACCCACTTGGACCAGGACCGCCAAAGATAGGAAATTATGGAAATGCATGGGGGAGGCCTTTGCCCAAAACTGGGTACCCCAAAACTAAAAATCTAATTTAATATACTTAATTTTTATTATATTATACTGATAACGTACATACCTTTATTATTAGATCAATTGTTTATAATATTTTTTTTTTTATTATTTATTTGTTTTTCATTTATTTTTTTACAAAATATAATATCTATTAATAAAATATAAAGTTATTTATCAAGATTTGAATTTATAATGAGACTATTTTGATTGAATCAATTGTTATTTGCTAATTTAAAATAATGTATCGGTAAATAAATGGTAATATTAAATCTTGGACCTAAAAAAAAGTCGGACGGAACTCCCGCTAAGACAAAACTGTGTCCCGTAATGGCGGCGACTGTCTTAGGTGTAAGTGAATTTAGGGTTGTCATGATAGCCAAAATTACCCACTTAATATTGTTTTATTTTAAGAAAAATATCGTGTCGTTTTCGTAATTTCAAAATAATACCATGTTACTAACATGTTAGCTTAGATTGTTAATTTACCTTTTGAGGTACTGCATCTATGCAGTACCCCAAAAGGTAAATTAACTCCGGCGTGTTGTTACATATATGTAACAACACGCAGGAGTCCTCCTTTAGTTGTATAAAAGTCATTCGTTTCAAAATGTAAACTGCAAATGACTCTGTACTTGTTTGGAATCCAGTCATTTTGACAGTTACAATTTCGAATTTTTTCAATCCAATCATTTCGCCAAACTTCATTTACTTTAGGAAATCTAGTAGAAAGAATATAAAACAACTAGTAATAATTAACCTAAATAAATTGAATTGATTAAAAAATATATTAATTTCCCATATATTTAGGGTAATTTGCACACGTGAATATTGGCAACACTGGCCTTGTGATGAATTATTTTGTTCTGGTGAATAAATATTGATTGTAATCTATAAAATCGGGAACTAAGTTGTTGAATTATTCATTTACCTATGAAACGTGATTCCTGTATTTTTTTTCTTCCGATCGCTACGGTTTTTGCAACATTTCACCACACAAGACATGCTGTATTTCAATACTTTTTTTGCCGCGTAAACGTGTCGACTGTGTTGACGTTTGCACGCGTAATAGGTGAGTATGCTGTGAATGTGTGCGTGGGGGCCTGTACGTACAGCGAGCTGGCTGACTCTGAGTGAAACAGTTTTCTGTTAGCGAGAATCCGTCCGAGTTTTTTATACGTCCATGTATTAAATGAAACATTCTGAAATATTGAATAATACAGAATAAAATAAAAATGCATAGTTAATTCAAACGTTATATAATTAAGTATTTATATATTTAACGTCAGAAAATGCTAAATGAAAGACTTACCTTAATTGAATAATCCTGTTATGTAATTTTATTTGTTATTTAGTTGATTTTTCTTTTGTTTTTTTTTTTTTGTTTGTTGCATGCGATTCTCTTACTGTATGACATAGATATTGGGATATAGGAATATGATAAATGTGTAATTTATGTTATATTTTGGGAATAAATGGCTTTATTATTATTAGTGGTCGCCCACTGGTCGAAATTCGACCCTCTCTACTTTCAACCCATAAAGTACTCACTAATTCCACGGTTTTAAAAAGTACTTATATTATCCATGCTCAAGCTATCACTTCTATCGCCTATCTATCTTCAAGTCCTGGTACTATGTGTGTGTGTGTCAAACGCATGGTAGTATGTGCATTGCACAAGTCCGAGGCCATGTGCTTTTATGGTCCTCGGAACGCGCCACTGTCGGGTTCCCAGATAACGGCGGGAGGGGTTCACATCGGCGTCGAGTCAACGATGAAGTACCTGGGACTCGTCCTCGACAGCCGGTGGAACTTCGTCGAGCACTTCCGACGTTTGGCTCCCAGACTGGAGTGGGCCGGGGCTGCCTTGAAGCGGCTTCTGCCCAATCTGGGGGGTCCAAACGCCTCCTGCCGGAGGCTCTACGCGGGGATCGTGCGGTCCATGGCCCTTCACGGGGCACCGGTGTGGTCGCGTTCTCTGAGGCTGCGACCAGCGCAGCGGTTGAACGCGTCCCAAAGGGTCATGGCCATCAGGATGGTACGGGGATACCGCACGGTCTCCCGTGAGGCGGCGAGCCTCCTTGCCGGACTGCCGCCATGGGATCTGGAGGCGAAAGTCCTCGCGCACATTTGGGTGTGGCGCGAAGAGGTGAAACTCCGGGGCATAACTCCGCTGCCGCAAGAAATCGCGGCACAGCGGACGGAGCTCCGGAGGGATCTCATGGCGACATGGAGAGTGCGATTGTCGCAACCCAGCGCTGGGCACGCCACAATTGTGGCGATAAGTCTCCCTCTTTGAGGAGTGGCTGGAGAGGCGCCACGGCGTCCTCACCTTCCGCCTGACGCAGGTCCTCACCGGACATGGATGTTTCGGGAGGTTCCTGTTTAGGATTAAGCGGGAGGAAACGCCCGGGTGTCACCACTGTGTGGATCGCCCGGAGGACACGGTGGAGCATACGGTGGAGGTCTGCCCAGCTTGGGCGGAGCACCGCCGTGTCCTCACGGAGGCGATCGGCGGCGGCGATCTCTCGCGTCCGGCCCTGGTTCAGGCCATGGTTCGGAGCGAGAGTGCATGGGAGGCCGTCACCTCCTTCTGCGAAGCAGTTAAGCTAGCGAAGGAGGAGGCGGAACGCGTGAGGGTGAGACAAGGTTCGCGCCCTCGCGCCCCTAGTCGCCGCAGGAGACGCCCCGGGCGTCGGGAGTCCCAAGCCGATTTCCGGCCACCGTAGGCGCGGGCCTGCGGACGGTGAGCGATGGGTAGCTCGCCGTCCGATAAGGACCAGGCCCGGGTCGACGGCGCGTTGTGTTCCACGCGCGCCTCAAAGAGATGTCAGCACAAACTGACGGGGTCCGTTAGGACCAATGCCTGCCGGGGTTGCGAGTTTGTCCGAAAGGGATATCGTGGCCCTGGCACACAGGCAACGGAAGGAACACGGATGGGTTTTAGTCAGTAAAAGTCTGACACGCCCTCCCGCTCCGCCCAGAGCGGGAGAAGTTATTTGATGATTTCCCACCCAAAAAAAAAAAAAAAAAAAAAATGGTAGTATGTGTAGTGCTTTTTTTGTTAATTTAATTTATTTCTACTTAATGCATATTATATTAAAATATTAGCTTTCTGCACTCTTCCACCATATAAACTTTAACTGGACCAAATTTAATACTCAGCCGTCCGCGTAATTTTCGTAAAAAAGTTCAAAGTTTTCGCTTCACGTTGATATTTCGTCGTGCGCGCGAGGGCCCCGACTGGTTAATATAATGATAATTTTTAGTACATATTAAAGAGTATTCTATCTCTCTATCTATCATAAACCGCATGATTATAATTATTTCTACTTATACTCTATTTGTTACCTACAAATAGAGTAACGTATAAAGCACCCTTAATTCGAAGGCATAAGTCGAATGTTTTGCTGTAATAATGTTCCGAAATTTGTGCAATCAATCCGTCGCGTCGAGCGGACGGCGAGTGACCCAATTTGATTGATCAATCGTTATTATGTTGCGATATTAGAGCCCTGCTGTTTACACGAACAAACTAGGTTCCTTGTTCACTAGGTTGGGTTAGAAACTGTAGTGTTTTTGATGAGAAAAAGATTTGCAAAATTATTGTATTAGAAGGAGATTATAGACGAACTATTTTTTTTTTTTTAGAAAAAGGTACCTATCTAGGATACCGTAATTTCTATAAGAAAATCTATGAACTTTTTGTAATTTAGTTAAATAAAAGTTATGGTATAAATTGCCCATAATGTAGATGGCTTTTTAGTTTTAGTAATCTCATTAAAATACGCCACAAATACTGTTTCGGAGAAAGTGTTCACTTTTTTCTCGTTTTTCCAAATCATATAATTTTCATATACTTTCATGTATTTTTCTATTTACTTCGCTGGAAGCAGGTTTTCCTTTGCCAATTTGGCTTCTGATCTTAAATCTGGTGGAGTACAATCAATCTACATTTCACTCTCTGAACCGTTGGAACTCATTTTTAAATTTATATTTATTATAAGTTAATAACAAATCAAGACGAAATTTCAGTTTTGCCGCCAATTTTCTATTTATCATCTGTGCCGAAAGCAAACGCATGGCTATACAGCCACGTGAAAACAAATTTGTACTAAGCTAAGAGACTTACTTTGGTATGCCAAGAATGATAAAAGAGATCCAATCAAAGAGTATTAATAACCCCAGCACGCCGTTTCATACAACATTGCTGGAGCGTTGTAATGTTCCAAATTAAAAAAAAACGTTACGGATTTGATTTTCTTCGACCCTAAATTCGATACTTCGCGAGTTCTTTTTTCGAAAATAATGACAATATTTCCATGCATGTTTGAGAAAAGTAAATTATTTATAAATTCCAGATTCAATGACGAATAACGATAATTTTTCACGTGCCAATGTGTTCAATTGTTTTTTTTTTCAAAAAACAGCTTTCTATTTGGAAGCTAGTTAAAAAAATAATCAAACCTTTGATAATCAACCTCCTTGGTGCCAAGTTTCGAAAAGGTCTTTCCATTTTTAAATTACACGATAGATATGAGTTTACTATGTAATTTATTTGGCCGCGAAACCACGCCAGATATGGTTAAGGAATAATAGGAATTAGCAACCCACATTGCTTGTACAGACAGGATTTTTTTTAATTTTTTATTTATTTAACAGTTTATGTACACACATATGTATAAACAGATAAGAAAAAAAAAAGGAACAGAAAAATACGTACAAAGGTGATTCTTATTTCTAAAGAAATCTCTTCCAGCATACCTGCGACAGGAAAGTAGACAAAGAGATGTAGACGTGTGTAAAATTGGAAGAGAAAACATAATACATAAAATCAAAATAAAAACTTACTAATATTTTTACTATACTGATCACTAATTTAAATATAAACATTCAATAAGAGAATATACGTATGTAAGTATATTCTCTTATTGTATGTTTATATTTAAATTAGTGATTAATACTTCTAAAATAAATATCACTAAAATAACTATATATAAGTAAAAAATAATAAATACTATACTTATTAAGCAACTATGAGGAAGTGGAAAGATAGTGTTCCTTCACTCTTTTTTTTAAAACTGCAGCGGTTTGACAGTCCCTAATGTCAGGCGGAAGTGAATTCCACAACCGAACCGCGTGCACAGAGAAGGAGTAGGAATAAAAGTCGGTAGAGTGGGGAGGTGATTTAAGGAGATTTCTAAGACGCGACCTGCAAGGCGCATCAGAAGGACGGGCGTAGGAAAAGCGTTCCCGCAGATAGGATGGCGTTCTAGGGTTGTGAAGGATGTTAAATAGCAGACACAATATCCGAGAGTTAATTCCTGCGAAGTTGAATAGGGAGCCACTTGAGTATCATGCGGAAGTTAGAAACATGATCATACTTCTTAAGGTTTAAAACAAAACGAATACAGATATTTTGCAAACGCTCAAGTTTATTTAAAAGCTCCTCGGTGGCATCCAAATAACAGGCATCAGCGTAGTCTATGATGGGCTGTATGAGAGTTTGAGCAAGGGAGATTTTGGTATTCAAGGGTAAGAAGCTCTGGAGGCATTTTAACGAATGGAACGTGTAGTATACTTTGCGACTGACTTGAGCAACATGGGCAGACCACGATAGGTAAGAGTCCATGGTCACCCCCAGGTTTTTAACCGTATTGGCGTATTCAATCTGAACTCCATTCAGACAGAGTGGAGACAGCGACGCAACATCGAGCCTATTCCGCATATACCTTCCGATAATTATGGCCTGGGATTTCTTAGAGTTGATCTGCAATCCAAAGGACCGCGACCACTCGCTAATCAAATCCAGGTCATTGTTCATGGCAGACACGGCTGCTTCCGCATCTTGCTTCAAGAAGTGATTGTAAAGCTGCAGATCGTCGGCATAGAGATGGAAGCGAGAAGAGATGACTCTGGTGACGGAGTTAATGAAAATAGAAAAGATAAGAGGAGAGAGAACGCCATCCTGAGGCACATCCGCAATAAGAGAACACCAGTCAGACGAAGTCTCATCTATACGAACCCGCTGCGAGCGGCCTTTAAGATAGGAGTCGAACCAACTAATAGTAGAAGAAGAGAAATTGAAAGACTTAAGGATCCCTAGAAGGATGTCGAAATCGACTGAGTTAAAGGCACTGCTAAAGTCCAGAAGTACAAGCATAGTGAGAGATTTGTGGTCCATAGCCCAGCGGATCTCATCGGTAACCTTCAAAAAAGCCGTAACTGTGCTATGACCAGGTCGAAAACCAGATTGAAAAGGACTAAGAAGTTCATTCGAAGATAGAAAGGCAGAAAGTTGCTGATGAACAATGTGCTCAAGAACCTTAGAGAGATATGGGAGGATAGAAATGGGCCGGAAATCGGTCGGAGAGACCGGGTTAGGAATTTTGGGTAAAGGGATGATATGGGCTAGTTTCCAGGCCTCAGGAACAGAACAAGAAAACAAGGAGAAATTAAAAATGTGGGTCAAGATGGGAAGTAATATGGGGAGGATAGGAGAAATCATTCTTGAGCAGTGATTGTCAGTACCAACCGCAGAGGAGGAGATAGCACAAATAGATTTTTTGACCTCACTTTCACCTACAGGTTTTAGCTCGAAAGAAGGACACTGCGGCATAGGCAAACATGAAAGTTTATTTAAGGTAACTGATTTGACGTGCGGATCCAACGTAACTGGGGGATGGGAAAAATGTTTGTTAAGAGCACACACGTCAGTTTCATTACTGCAAGCAACTGGAGACTTACCAATGCCAACAGTTTTTAGAAACTTCCAGACTTCTGAAGAGTTACGGTTGTCGAGAGAATTATGGAAGTAGCGTCTCTTTGCATCTCTGCACAAACGACTGCAGCGATTACGCAGCACTTTAAACGCATTCAGGTAGCGCTCGGAAGGACGGCGCTTTAACCTCCTTTTGGCTCTGTCCCTACTTGACATCGCATCCTTAATGGCAGGAGTAAGCCAGGGAGCAGGAGCATACTTAACTTTGACTCGACGGATAGGGGCATGACGATCATATAAGCTGAGTATTGTGTTGTTGAAAATGTGAACCATATCGTTAATACAAGAGCTCTCCAAAACGTCTGTCCAGTCGATGCTACCAGCATCACGCAGCAATGCCTCCAGATCCTATGCCCTTGTAGTTCCTAAGGAAAATAAATTGAGGCTTACGCTTATGCGCGAATATTAACAATGTGCTCAAGAACCTTAGAGAGATATGGGAGGATAGAAATGGGCCGGAAATCGGTCGGAGAGACCGGGTTAGGAATTTTGGGTAAAGGGATGATATGGGCTAGTTTCCAGGCCTCAGGAACAGAACAAGAAAACAAGGAGAAATTAAAAATGTGGGTCAAGATGGGAAGTAATATGGGGAGGATAGGAGAAATCATTCTTGAGCAGTGATTGTCAGTACCAACCGCAGAGGAGGAGATAGCACAAATAGATTTTTTGACCTCACTTTCACCTACAGGTTTTAGCTCGAAAGAAGGACACTGCGGCATAGGCAAACATGAAAGTTTATTTAAGGTAACTGATTTGACGTGCGGATCCAACGTAACTGGGGGATGGGAAAAATGTTTGTTAAGAGCACACACGTCAGTTTCATTACTGCAAGCAACTGGAGACTTACCAATGCCAACAGTTTTTAGAAACTTCCAGACTTCTGAAGAGTTACGGTTGTCGAGAGAATTATGGAAGTAGCCTCTCTTTGCATCTCTGCACAAACGACTGCAGCGATTACGCAGCACTTTAAACGCATTCAGGTAGCGCTCGGAAGGACGGCGCTTTAACCTCCTTTTGGCTCTGTCCCTACTTGACATCGCATCCTTAATGGCAGGAGTAAGCCAGGGAGCAGGAGCATACTTAACTTTGACTCGACGGATAGGGGCATGACGATCATATAAGCTGAGTATTGTGTTGTTGAAAATGTGAACCATATCGTTAATACAAGAGCTCTCCAAAACGTCTGTCCAGTCGATGCTACCAGCATCACGCAGCAATGCCTCCAGATCCTATGCCCTTGTAGTTCCTAAGGAAAATAAATTGAGGCTTACGCTTATGCGCGAATATTAAATTTCTGTCAATTTGACACTCTACTACGCCAATTTGACGTGTTATAGTCGTTTCATACAATTGTAAAATCTTGACAGATTTGAATATAAGGACAAATTACTCATCATTATGAACAACTTTTACTTAATGAAAAAAATATCAGCTGTTCCCTAGATTTATGTTCGCATAACTCGTCAAAATGTAGGGAGCAGCTGATTTTTTTTTTACAGAACAGGTTACTTATATTTTATGTAACATGGCTTGTTAAAAATGTCTAGAAATTGAACTATTTTGTTCCTGCAGTCATGCTATGCAAAACACGATGACTGCCTCGTGTTCCAAATACTACGATGGGAAGCACATTTTTATGTATATTTGCCACGTCAATATCTGTTTAACTTCAGCAAAAAGTAATAATCAAACAAAATAAACAACTCCAATTGTTTGCCGAGCGCAGTTCATTACAAAATAATTTGGCGTTATTATATACAGGGTGGAATTTTGTAATGCCACCTGGAGGGAAAGTACTCTTAATACTGCAGATAGAAAATTTTACTCAAAGGAAACATTCCTTTATTTTTGAATAGGAAGCAAACTGCATTCAAAGATTTTCGAAAATTCTCTTCTCCCACACCCGGGAATCGAACCGGCTAAAATCTGAAAAAAATATACCCTGTACTTTTATTGCATCGATCGTTAGGGTCAATTATAAGAATGAAATCCCTCTAACAAACATGATAAATTAAATGAAAGGAAAACCAGGAAATCTGAAGTTACAAATTCAATGAGTCAAGTTAAAGCTCTTTAACTAACATCCATCTTTTGTAATGCAGACTCCTTTGCGACATACTCGTAGCTGCGTGTATGAGGTAATTTAAATATGGAATGTTAGATTAAAATTTGAAAATTAGATTGTCATAGTTGTTATTCACATTTGATTGTTTTTACAACTCATTTCACATTTTGTCTCACGGTGAAAATGGCTTATCAAGAACAGTTTGATTTAATGGAAGCTTATTTTTTAAATAACAAAAACGTGAATCTAGCTCTGCGGTGGTATGGAGAGAGATATCAAGACCGACAGGCACCAACTCGGTTCGTATTGAAAAGAATGGTAGAAAATTTAAAGAATACGGGTGGTTTCAAGAAGAGACGGCAAACTATTCAGCAAAACTATTTCGATTTTGAACTAGATGTTTTAACATACTTTGAATCATTTCCAAAGGCTTCAAGTAGAGATGCTGCCGATGAATTAGGAACAACCCACCCTCGCGTACTTAAAGTGCTGAAAAAGTATAAGTATAAATGCTATCGTAAAGGTCGGTTGGTGCAAAAATTGCATATTAGGGATCGTGACAGACGATTACAATTTTGTGAAAACATGCTTGGAGAAATTGACCGAAACCCTATTTTTTTGAGTACCATTGTATGGTCTGACGAAACCAACTTCAGCAATAATGGCATGTACAATCGCCGCAATAACCATTATTGGTCTCGAGTGAATCCTGTTCGTGTTCATGAAACTAACAATCAAGTAAGATTTTCTTTCAACGTTTGGTGCGGAATTATGAGAAATAATGTAGTGTTAGTCCACGTGTACGAAGGTCATTTAAACACTGTCAAGTATATTGAAATACTGGATCTCTTAAGAAACGAGTTAAATGGTTTCCCCGAGGAAGAGCGAAACCAAATAATTCTACAGCAAGATGGTGCTCCAGCACATAACAGCAGAATCACTACTGCCTACATTAATAACCATTTTAATACCTGGATTGGTACAAACGGCACAATCAGATGGCCTGCGAGATCGCCAGATCTCACCCCATTAGATTTTTTTTTGTGGGGATATGTAAAAAATCAAATTTACATGAAATCTTATGCGAATGACAACGAGTTGAGAGTTGAAGCTCAGAATACGATTTATAATATTCACCACAACACTTTATTAAAGAAATGAATTCGTTAAAAGAATAAATTTGTGTATCCAAGAGAATGGAGCCCATTTCGAGCAACTAATTAGTTAGTTTACCATTTTTTGTAAATAATTAAATTAATTTAAGATTTCCTGGTTTTCCCTTTCATTTAATTTATCATGTTTGTTAGAGAGATTTCATCCTTATAATTGACCCTAACGATCGATGCAATAAAAGTACAGGGTGTAATTTTTTCAGATTTTAGCAGGTTCGATTCCCGGGTGTGGGAGAAGAGAAAATCGAAAATTTTCGAAAATCTTTGAATGCAGTTTGCTTTCTATTCAAAAATAAAGGAATATTTCCTTTGAGTAAAACTTTCTATCTGCAGTATTAAGAGTACTTTCGCTCCAGGTGGCATTACAAAATACCACCCTGTATACATTCTGTCTAAAATCCATTAAAACATTTTCCATCAAATGGACACTCGCCCTGTTTACCAACGTATTACATTAACCACTTGGTCACGTTTCAAATTACCAACTGAAACGTAGAGCCTCCCGCTGACAAACATCCACGTAAATTTTGTCACCTTTAAATATTAAACTCTCAATCATCCAGCATCCTTAATTTTCACGTCTAATGACCCGGATCGCTCCGGGAAGATCCGGAAGGATCCGAGATCCGTCCCAGTTAAGGGGGTGACAATAGGTAAACCGCTGTCACTGTCAGATTGCATACAAAAGAAAGAGATGCGCGATAACACAACACATGGCGTAAAAATGCAAATAAAATCGTATAAAAGTAGATATTAACTAATTAATAAAAATTAATCCATCAGCGGATGATCATTTGGCATTTGCAATTTTATGGTATACTTTTAATTATAATTATAACTGTGAACGAAAGGATAAGCTGCTTTTAAAAATAATTAAGAGTTGTCTTTGAAGATTTTTTTGATGTATTAAATTATGTTTTGAGTTCCATGACTTGAAAATATCATACTGTTTTTGTTTTGGAAAAAATATTTACGGTTTAAGAGATACACCGCTTTAAAAACCACCTTTTTGACCATTTTCAAGAAATCTCCGCCTTAAGCTAAGCACGCTTCAGAGGAGCTTCTTAAACGAATGCCGCTTAATTTTGTTGAATACCGCGATGACGGAATACTAAGTGCTATATGCTGATGTTAAAGACTGACAAAGGACTTTTGGGGATCTAAATCTTGGACGCTAATTATATTTTCTTTGTACCTTTGTGTTTTTTTTGTTGTGTTGTGTTTGTTTGTTTTTGTGTGTTTGTGTGTTGTTTTGTTTGTTTTGTGTTTTTTAAAACCATATAGAGGTATAAACCAATATAAACGAGTACTGAATGTATAAGTCATAAACATAACATTACTTGTGAAATGTGTGTGTATTGTCCAGGTACACCTCTGCCTAACCCATCTGGGATAACAGGCATTATGTTCATATGTTGTGTATGTGACTGAATAAAATTGACGTCAATAACAATTAAATTGATATAATGAGAAGCAGTTCGTAACTGGTGTAGGTAATCAATTTAGTTTTATATTTTTTTTGCAGTTTGGGTTTGGTTTGGGCCTTATCTTCAGGAAGTGGTGGTTAAATACACCTTATGCCCGCGGCTTCGTCTAGAAGGATATTATGTCGGAAAATATCCCGCGAGAATTAAAAGGATTGCCAGGATTAAAAGTAGTAAATCCTATGTGATAATCATGTGAGTTATGTGTTGTTGTTATGAGAACTATGAAAATGTAGTACATTATTTTATGTATCATCAATAGTTTTCACAGCCCACACAAAATAATGACTTTTGAAGGAAAATGTTGGGTTACATTATTGCAAATTTCGTAGACATCATTAAAAAAAATATATATCCCAGGTTATTTCGTGATAATGTACCTAGCTTTCTACAAACATACAACAAATCAAATCTTTTCTCTTTATAATATTAGTTTAAATTTGCTAATCAACAAGGCTCCGTGTGGTGCCGGACGTAAAGAATAGCACCTCCCTATTTCTTCCCGTGGGTGTCGTAAAAGGCGACTAAGGGACTAGAGAATAGGCAGCAGCGTTCTCTATGAATTTTAACACCATACTGCGATCGCCAACACGCCTGCCAAGCGTGGCGATTATGGCAACCCCCGATTATGGCGATTAAGGCCTATATCATGCAGTGGACGTCTTTCGGCTGGAATGATGATGATGAATCAACAAAGTAGTAGCGTAGCTGATTGGCTCGCTCGGGATTAGTATCACCATTCGTAAAGGCTATTTTAATGGGCCCCAGTATCATACATTGGGAGACCCACGATCAATCGTGGAGGTTTACATCTGAGTGATTATGATGTTCCACATAGTTCCATTCACTTAGAAGGTCTCAGGCCCCGAAGCCACCCCTAGTACCAACAATAAGTGGGTCCACACAGTACACACCCGTGCCCAAGTTAAGTATTACAATATGTAAACTCAACCTAACTCACACCTAAGATCACGCGTTACTTAACATAGTTCTAGTAAGTTTGCCCGAGCTATGCTTACTCAGGCTAGGCAATATAGCTCGGATGTCGTAGCCTCTTCGTTGAAGTAACTTCGAGTTGAGCTATTTCAAGGACTAATTTCAAACTTTAGTGTAAAATAGATTAGCAAGTTGAGAGTATGGTCGTGCTGTGTTCGTGATATTGTCCTGCGCTGGAGAGCTCTTTGCGAAGGAGTTCAACCGCGGTACAACTACCATTATACATTATTTCTGCAGCAGCAGAGTTGCGGTGGTTCCGTTTGAATGGTGTATTTACAGGCACATGACTCATGTCATGAGGCATTTCAGCTGTCTCTGGAATAGTAATCCAATTCCAGTATGATAAATAATATTATTCATTTAATAATAAAACATTTTTAAAAATAAATAATGAAATTAAAATAAAACAAATATTTAAGGGGGGCTCCCATACAACAAACGTGATTTTTTTGCCATTTTTTAGGGTTCCGTACCCAAAGGGTAAAACGGGAACCCTATGACTAAGGGTCCGCCGTCTGTCTGTCTGTCTGTCCGTCTGTCACCAGGCTGTATCTCATGAACCGTGATAGTTAGACAGTTGAAATTTTCACAGATGATGTATTTTTGTTGCCGCTATAACAACAAATACTAAAAAATAGAATAAAATAAATATTTAAGGGGGCTCCCATACAAAAAACGTGATTTTTTTGCTCGATATTGATAACGGCAACAGGTAGACGCTTGAAATATTCACAGAATATTTAGATATAATATCAAGTGACGACTAATGTTAAGTGTGTCCATGGTTGGAACAAGCATGTCAGAGACGCCCACGGGCAGGCTAGACTGGACTATCAATTATATGTCTTGGGTGGTAAACCAGTTAGTGGATCTTTGTATGAGAAAATGTATGAAAGTCGACGAGTTTTCAAGTCACGCTTAAAGTACTGTCAGAACAACCAGGAACAGATAAGAATGGATATACTTGCCTCACAACATTCAGCTAAGAAATTTAATAAATTCTGGAAGGGCGCACTAAGCGTTTAAATGGTAAGGCTAGTCTGCCCATGTGCGTTGATGGCATCAGTGATGCTAAAATGGTTGCGAATTCATTTAAGGATCATTTTCAGGTGAGTTCTTCCTTTCTTTCGGTGTCTGATACTGAATGTTGCCCAGTAGAAAAGCCTATTGGATTTTCAAGTAAGGATGTGACTGACATCATTAATAATATGAAAAGAGGGAAATCACCAGGTCATGAGGGACTCAGTGTCGAGCACTTGCAGCATGGAGGAGTGCACCTGTATAGGGTGTTAGCCATGTTTTACACTTTTTGTATACGGCACTCATATTTACCATCTAATTTTATGAAAACAGTGGTTGTGCCAATAGTGAAAAATGTCACTGCTGATATCTCTGATAGAAGTAACTATAGGCCGATTTCTTTAGCTACTATAATCGCAAAAGTGTTTGATGGGTTATTGGATGGAAAACTTGATCGTTTTGTAATATTACAGCTTTGGACAAAATTAAGAAGTGCAGGTGTCCCAGCCGATCTTGTGAATATCCTCGCTTACTGGTACAGTGAGCAGCTTAATATAGTAAGGTGTAATGTATACTCTGATGAATACTCTTTAGAGTGTGGCGTCAGGCAGGGCGGGCTGACTTCGCCACGGCTCTTTAATATTTATGTTAACCATCTGATTGAGGAGCTCAGCAGCATGCATGTTGGATGCCATATTGATGACATATGTGTCAATAATTTGAGTTATGCCGATGATATGATGCTGCTGAGCCCCTCAATTGGAGGTCTCAGACAGCTGTTAAAGGTAAGTGAGCTTTATGCTGTGGAACATGGCCTGAGGTACAACGAAAGTAAAAGTGAGTTCATGTTATTTAAATGTAAGAATAAAAACAATATCTTTATACCACCTATATTACTTAATGGTGTACCTCTAAGTCGTGTTGCACAGTTTAAATATCTGGGACACATTGTGACTGAGAATTTAAGTGACGAATTAGACATTGAGAGGGAGCGCAGGGCATTGTCGGTGCGCGGTAATATGTTGGCACACAGGTTCGCTCGGTGTACTGCGCCTGTTAAAATAACAATGTTCAAGGCATTCTGCCAGACATTCTACACGAGCGGCCTGTGGGCAAACTTTACACAAAAAGCCTACAATTCCGTGCGCGTCCAGTATAATAATGTGTTCAGGGCTCTGTTTCGGCTCCCTCGATATTGCAGTGCATCTTGCGTATTGCGTTTGCTGACGCCAGCGTAGATGACTTCTACGCTATTATGCGTAAAAAAGTGGCATCGCTGGTGCGACGGGTACGGGGGAGCCCGACTAGCGTCCTAAGGATGATTGGCGAGAGAACAGATACTGTTCTGCTCAGTAGGTTCACTGAACTCCATGTGTTGCGAGACCGATGAGCCTACTGAGTGTGGGTGTGTTGAGTTTTTCTTTTTATTTTATTTATTTTTAATTACTAACACTAGATATAAGCAAAATTTTTGTTACTAACAACCTTGTCGTTAATATGGACTTTTTTGTCTGAAATAAAATATTTTTATTTTTATTTATTTATTTAATGTTCACTTTAAAAATAAATAATTAAATTAAAATAAAACAAATATTTAAAATTAAATATTTTAATATTTAACTTTAATTTACCCATACAACAAACGTGATTTTTTGGCCGTTTTTATAGATGACGGTACGGAACCCTTGGTGCGCGAGTCCGACTCGCACTTGGCCGGTTTTATAGATAATGGTACGGAACCCTTCGTGCGCGAGTCCGACTCGCACTTGGCCGGTTTTATAGATAATTGTACGGAACCCTTCGTGCGCGAGTCCGACTCGCACTTGCCCGATTTTTTATTTGCTACCGGCACATGATGAGCAAAAGCTATCGTAACATACTGACGGATAGACAGCTATCCTTGACATGGGTGTATTTATAGGTTCCCATTCGGTACTGGAATTATATTTTTTTAGCGTCCCGTACCTCGGAAGGAAAAAACTGAACCCGTATAAGATCACTCGTCATCGTGTGTTTGTCTGTCCGACTGTCACAGCCGATTTGCTTTGAATCTTCTGGACCGGTTAAGTTGAAATTTGGTACACATGTGAATTTCTGTGACCCAAACAAGGACGTGTAACGTAAATAAATGAATTTGGAATATGAGGTCACTTTTGGGAGGCAAAAGAAAAGAAATGAGAAGAGAAAAAAAAATGGAAAGAAAAAAAAAAGAAAAGAAAAATGGAAATTGAAAAGAGTATGCTTAGATGGTTTGGTCATGTTGAGAGGACGAGTGGAACGCGACTAACAAAAGGTATTTACAAAGCAGAGGTGAGTGGAAACGCCGGACGCCCTAGGAGGACATATAGTGACCAAATGGATGAACTAAAAAATAATGACCAAAGGTCAGGTGCAAAGTACTCGCAATCGGCGTGCGTGTATGACCAGATCTATGAACGTAGGCGAAGTAAAAGGAGTATGTAAGGAGCGTAGCAGGTGGCGTTCTATAGTTTCTGCCTACCTCCATGGGAAGAAGGTGTGAGTTTATGTATGTTTTGGGAGGCAATATCGAAAGTTAAAAAAAAGTTTTGCAAACTGTACCGTGTGACATATTAAGATACATGATGACATACTTTATGAAAGGGCTTGTTATGACGATGACGGTCTTAAATATATATTTTTTATAATTTTAAAATAAATAGTTTTAAAGTGTGAGAAAACCTTTAAAGTCTTTGGTCTTATAATAGCATGGTAAATCACTCAAAATATTGCGTACAAACATACATTTGCAGTTGGCATGTATAGGGGAAACATGTTTTTTAACTACGGAATCCTTCATTGTGCGTGGTCCGACACGCACTTGGCCGGATTTTTTACCACGAATCCGAATTCAACCTTTTTACGCCCTAACACTTGATTCATACCCTTTTACATGATAGATCTAGTCTCGACCATCCGTCCGTTACCCGTTCGTAACTTGATTCGACATGAAACATATGTCTAGACAAAGTTAAATACGGTTGATACCTAAACATGACCTAGATCTCATCTCAAATACTCTGACAAATCTGATAACTAATTACAATGTCGTTTAAGGTGCTATGCTTTGTCTCATCTTCAATCAGACATGGTCACAGCTAACTAACTGTATTATAAGTTGTTGAAATTATAGTTTCAAACCAACCACGACATTGTTTAGCATTGGAAAGCCTTCTACAAGGTGGACCGATGATTTTGTGAAGGCTGTAGAAATCCGCTGGATGCGGGAAGCAGAGAACCGGTTGAAGTGGCAGTGCTTGGGGGAGGCCTATGTCCAGCAGGGAATGAACAACATCGTTTGAAATCTAATACGCGATGCCAATAGGTAAATTCCCCATGTGTTTCTATCTTGCTGGCTCTCCTGAGCCACAGCACCAGAACCGGTGTAGACTGTTAGCTTATTAGATATTACTGTCTGATCGAATGAAAATATTCAAAGTACCTCCGCCACAAACAGAAATGGCATTTAATTTCGTTTTATGTTTCCATCCAGTGGGGCCTTTCGTTATTCTATTGCTTACTTCTTCTAATGTACAATCATCCAGCCAGCCCATCATGTTACCACAAACTGTTTATATTCTCATTCGACTTTGAACTTAACCTTTAACACATTAAGGTTTAAAACTAATTTGGAGTTTGACAGTTTGGTATAAGCTGATGTTCTGGTGGCTGTACTTTCCAAATTATTAATTTTTTTTTCAACATAGAAACTCATAAAGTTCCCGATTCATTTTGTGTGTCACTAATTACCAATGATCGGAGTAGGTAGATTGATTTTTGGTACTTGTATCATAAATGCACACAGAAAGAATAACATGGATAAGCCATTTTTCCGGAAAGTAATTCCGGTATTTCCGGATTCAATTAAATATTGTTAATGTTGGTAGTGATATTATTACTACTCAATTCAAAATTTAAAGGAAGGTATCAAAACTAAATTAATTAATTATTTATCTTGTCTCGTTGAATAATAAAAACAATCCGATCGAAGCTTTAATATTTATTTTTTATTTTTGTCCGTATATTCGAGCCAAATCGTGGTTTAGAGCAGATTCCAGAAGTCAGTATGTACACAAGCCAGGGTCAAGTAACGTTTTCACAACACAGTAACAAACAAAGATGCGCACTCTACGAACCGAAGTAAACGAGTGAGCTACCTGGCATGTCGTCGGCGGGCGTACGCATTGTTCTGATAACCGGTTATTGTACCACCCATGATCCTATGTTCTGATTGGTCGTTGGGTTTTGTCAAATCGTGACTGTGTGCCGTTAAAAAAAATATGAAGAATATAATATTGCTCATTTTATTACAATTCCTACCTTTTTTTTTTGAGGATGGCAAATCATCAAATTACTCCTTCCACTCTGGCAGAAATCGGCAGAATACAATTCCTACATAAGTTCCGGTTTTTTTTTAATAATCCACCAAATCCGGAGGAATGTCCATATTAATATATACGTTTCGGATCAATGGCTCCAGTTCAATCTACCTACTCCGATCACTGCTAATTACACAGAGTCTGTACGGTAGCTTGCAACGCAATTGTGTAAAGTTTCGTCTCCTTAAGGTTATCTACTAATGAGAACACAGACAAACTAAGAAGCTCTCTAGCGTTTCTAGTATCTTAGTGCTAAAAACTGTCCCTTTAAGGGGGATGCGCTAAGATAGCCCGCGAAATTCAAATTGTCTTTCATTTTTTCCAATTTACAAGTCAGTGTCAGATTGTATGTTGATTTAAAAATGATTCGCGACCGTAATAAATATGGGTTTACAGAATAATAATCATTAGAATCAGTAATAAAACGCCTTAAGTTAGAATTAGCCTCAAATGTCATGATTTCATGAAATAGTCATTCAATAGGGTAATATGAACTTATAGAGTTGTATTGACAATTTTTATGATTATAATTCTATAAATAAATGTTAGATACGGCCGCAAATCATATTTAAATCAACATACAACGTGATGCCGACCTGGAAATTGCAAAAAAAATAATAAATTTGAATTTCGCGGGCTACCTTAGCGCATCTCCATTAACAAAAGGAAGAACAGTTCGCGTTCATAGCAATTAGAACAAAGGACTTAATCCATCAGCCGCTGCTGCGCTTGATAGATTAATCCTATAGACGCTCCGCTGCGATGCAGCTGCTAAATGTTCAGCTTAGCGGGATTGGAACGCCTTGCTCAATGAGTTTTATTATGAAATGCGGTGAATATTATGCTAGGGGTTGAAGAAAAGGATTAATTATAATATTAAAATAAGTTAACGACGAGTTCTCGGCTATAAACTAGGTTCTTTTAAGCATGTATCTACGTCATGGCGTGTATTTAAAACTAAACTAAATATTTTCAATTACAAATTTTGATTCTTATTACTTATAGCTTAATAATAAAGCAGCTTGTACTGTTGGGACAGTACTGGCTGATTTGCCGTGCAGTGGGCTGCGGGGCAAAGGCCTTTTCCACTCAACTCGACCTTTTTTTTTTTTTTTTTGACGCTGAGAAATGCATTACGCATCCCCGCTCGTGGGGGACGAGTCGAGGTATGTGGGACTCCCTGTCAGTAGTGACAGTATACCCACTAAAACTCAGTGGTGTTCCCACATCGCCGTAATGGGAGAGCCATGGGAAACCGGCTCAACCTTTACATCCATGACCCTCTCGGCGCATGCCCGCCTGATAGGCGGGCCCCGCGCCATTTGCCACCCGTTGCCTGCTGGCCTCCACCTGGGAGGAGGCGGAGACGACGATCGTACAATCGCCTTCTCGCGGCCCCTCTTCGCCTGCGGAGCGGCGCGCTCCGCCGCCTCCTTCTGTGACATTACTTCCTCACAGAAGGAGGCGACCGCTGTCCAGGCCCCCTCGCTTTCCAGCATGGAGTTGACGACTTGACGACGCGACGCTGGGAAGCGAGAGGTCCGGCCCGGCCGCTGCAGTCAGAGTCTGGCGCAGCTCAGACCAGGCCGGGCACACCTCGAGGGTATGCTGTCTCCTCCCTTTGGATCCGATGCAGGTGTGATCCGAAGTATCCATGGCCGGACAACACCTGCACCAGACGGAAAGAGAGGAAACCGTGTGACCGCTCGAGCCAGGCCTTCAGGACCGGCCCGAGCGCATCCAGAGTTCGACGGCCAAAAGCGGCAGTGGCGAGGTCCTCCGTCCAATGATGGACGATTGTTTCCTTCGCCTCTTGCCGCACGGCCTCCCGCTCTTCTGCGGCGGGGAGCTCCCCGAGCGCCTTACGCCGCGCCGTCTATTCGAACACTCTCCCAAGGAGTGGTGCCGGCCAGAGCGCACGCCGCCGAGAAGCCCACCGATCGGTAAGCCCTCGCCACCCGCAGTGCAATGGCCCTTTAGGGCCTCCGGATGGCAGTGGCGTTCTCCCTCCTGTGGAGGGAGTCTCGCCTTTGGACCCCCCAGGTTCGGGAGGAGCCACGACAGGGCGTTCGCGGTCTTCAGCAGACGCGTCGACAGCCCGCTGAAGTGTGGGCCGAAGCGCCACCTGCTGTCGAGTACAAGGCCCAAGTACTTCATCTGGGCCTTGACCTCGATCCTGATGCCTTCCACGATAATGTGGCCGTCAGGAGGGACGCGCCGTCGTGGCCCGTGTGGACTCAACTCGACCCTGAGCCAACATGAACCAATCTCTCCTCAATCAATCACTCAAGTCAGCCTATCGCAGTCCACTGCTGGGCATAACCACCAGACTAGAACCAAACCTAGACCCAGACCCAGGACCAGAACGCACAAAGACTTTGTGCATCTAAGTGATACTAACATAGCTTTAAGTTTTATTTACTAACGCAATTGTTAATATATTATTATGTACACTTAGGTAAAGGTATTCATCTGTGGGTCTTTGTAACCCGAAAATAAATGGTTTATTATTATTATGGCCTCTCCCAGGCTGCGCCACAACACCCTGTCCTCCGCCTTCCGCATCTAGTCTAACCCAGCCACCTTCTTAAGGTCGTCGGTCCATCTAGCTGGGGCGCGTCCCACACTACGCTTGCTAATACGCGGTCTCCATTCCAGAACTCGTCTGCTTGCTCCACCAGCCATCGGAACTTTGATAAACATGGCCAGCCGACTGCCACTTCAGCTTGCTTACCCTGCAAGCTATGTCGGTAACTCCAGTTCTCTTCCGGATAACTTAATTTCTGATCTAATCCCTCCTACAAGCGTCAAGTTCATCCCGCCAGATGCGTCTGGGTCCTCCGCGGTGTCGTTGGACGTTTTCAGAGACCCATGCTGTGCCCACAATGCATCTGACATGCGGCAAACGTGTCCGACCCAGACCAATTTGAGCTTAGCTGCTTGCTTAATACCAGGCTTTATTAATGAACGGGTCATGACTAATATAGTTTTAAGATAATTAATAAGACTAACAAAATTTGGACCAAAATTAGGTCTGAATTAAATGTATTTTATTTTCTTAGTAATCTAAAAACGATCACTCGTATTTTCTTCAATTTAGAAGCAATGTTCATAGTACATTTTTTCTTTTTTTTAATCAATTTCAGGTAAAATTGTCCTCTGAGTTATTTCAAAGCTTTGAAAAACTCAAGTTACGTAAGTAAGGTTTTTTCAAGCATGGGGGTCATTGATTATTTATTTTGTACCAGGCTATTTCCACGCTTATGTAAAGTCACCCTGTATCTGGGTACTTTTGTGTCAAATAAATAAATTTGATTTCATTTAATTATTTAAAAAAGTAACCAACAATTTGTTTTTAAATTATTATCCAAAACCAGTTTTCGGACATAGAAACCTTCATAAAGCGTTAATTTTGTTGACGTCGTCCAAAGCCATCTAATTTTCTTTAGTACGGGTGTAGAAGCCATCTTCTAATTAGTTGGCTCTTTAAATACGGGTCACGTTTTTTCGTTTACTAGGCTGAATATTCTGCTTACCTCATTAATTTTTGTGTTCTGGTAACATTAAGGTTTTCTATTTCAATTTCCTTATTTTTTATCTGTTGTTATTGCTACGTCTCAGAAAAGAAAAAGAAATCGTGCCTCTGGAACTAAAAAAACTTTTACGCTGCTCATTGATTGTTGGTTGTTTCAAAATAAAATCGAAATATAAGAAACTAGCTTCTGGCCGCGACTTCGCTCGCGTGAAATTTCTTGTTTTAACAAAAACTATATATCCTATGACAATACTGTAGCTTCCCATTAGTGAAAGAATTTTTCCGAAGATTACCCCCTAAAGACAAACTCACAAATCTTACCTCTTGAAAATATTAGCATAGAAAATTCGAAATATAAGTCAGGACTATAAATTGTATACCTACTGACAAAGCTGTCAATTATTAAATCCATCAAACCCTGCTTACCCTTTAAAGCCTTCAAACGACCAAACTAATTACAAGCCTAATCTTAAAACCATAAATTAAAAACCTATTTATGGCCTCCCCGTCCGAAGTTCAGCCATAACTTAGAGAACGAACTAACCATACGAGCTAGCCAAAGTTTCACGTGGAAATGGCGGCCAAAATTAATGATTTCTATCAAAATTTGTTTTACAGCGATACTGTAGATTTAGAGGGTTACGATTTGATTTATTGAAAAGAGTTCATCTGTTTGGAGTTATTTTGGTATTAATAATTACTTAAACGGAAATCTGTTTATAATTAGAAAGATTAAATTTTAAGTACACTGGAGTAAAGTCGTATCCACCACCGCCGTCCATTTTGTATAATTAAATAGTAATTTTAGCATTTGTATGCTTCAGTCTACAATGTTCCCAGTGCTGACACAGACCTCCTCTCTTGGAAAGGGAGAGGGCTGCAATCTACCACGCGGGCACAGTGCGGGTTGGTATCTATATTGGTAGCAGTTGTATCATTCAAGATAATTAGTTAATTATCTTGAAGCTCGGTATGATATGATAAAATTACTTGTAAAAACTACATAATTACCTATATGCCTATTTTTTATGTACCCAACTGTAGAGAAAGGCCTCTTCTCAGAATATTAAGGAACGACCATTAATGATTAAGGTGTACCTTAATTTCGTACAATACAGTTCCTGCTTTCCTTACATATTTCGTAAGGAAGTCGTAATGCACTAGTGCAAATTTCCTTCTTCAAAACTGAGCAGTTTGTACACTATACTGAGTTAAAGACAAGGCATTTAAAAATAATACCAGCCTATAATTCGGAGCGAGATAAAGTCTGTTTAACAGCGGCGCTGTAGGCTCTGCCCAGCCGCCTGGCACTAATTAGGCTCACTGGCGTTAAGCTTGGAATAGTCTACTTTAGGTATACTGTGTGAACATAGTACTTTGTTTTTGGATGCGTTAAAATAGCCTTAAAGAGAGGAGGGGTGGTTAAATGTTCGTATGACGAAGTCAGCCCCCCGCTACCACCTGGCAGGTTATATTAATATTTGACCACGGCAGAAACAAAGTAGAGGTAAAAAAAATACTAACTAATCAATCTGCGTGCCTTTTCCCAGCTATGTTGTGGTCGGCTTCTAGTCTAACTGGATGCACCAGTATTTTACATGAACGATACCCCTTGGTAAGACTGGTTGTGAGACTTTTGGGTTCTGACTACCCGTAACGACTGTCAAAGATCAACGGATGACAGTCGGGACCAACGGCTTAACGTGCTTTCTGAGGCACGGAGGTGTCTCGATATGACAAAGACAGTAAATAAAATTACAAACAATTATTTTAAATTTTACCTGCCCCCAAGCCTGATCTAAACAGGGTGCATGTAAGGCCTGCCAGTGCTGCATGAAAGGCCAGTTAAACCTGCTGGCCACAACGGAAAGAAGACTGTTGCTGTTGTTATTGGCTGTTGCTGTTGCTATGCCGCTATGAAACGTACGATCGTCCTGGTCTTCATTTTTGCCATTCACACCATACACTTGCCAAAAGGAACACCGATATTTGAGTGATATTATATTTATATAAACATAGATAACGAAGTATTGTATTTATTTTATTTCTTATTTTGTTTATTTTTATCTCATTTAATGCTGCACCGGTTGACGTCATCACGTCAACGCCGGCTGTCGCTGAAAACCAGCGCTGGGGCTCTGTCTCGCATAGGGTCGCAGCATTATGCTGAGCGATGGCCGTTTTGCGTGAATGTGACGCATATTTTCCCTCAACTTGTTCTTTCGTGTTTGTGTTTTCATTTCTTTGCGTTATGTTTACCGCAAAAAAACGTATTTTCTTTTTGTTCTTTAGTTTGATTATTTATTCAGATTGAATTGTATATTTTAATTACTAATTCATGAATGTTATATATTTTTGAGCATACAAATATTTCATATTTTGTAAGTATTTAATTAAGTAAGTATCGCCAAAAATTACGCGAAGAAACGACTTGATTATGATTTGATTTGAACGTTGTCGTCATCAATTCATCATCTAAGTAGACGGAGTTTATAACTCCGTCTACTTGGATGATGAACATTGAACCGCCGACAAATTGAATAGAATTAATTTAGAATTAAATAATTAAATTGCCATAACTATTAGCAACTCAAACACTTCTTTTATTAAACGATATAAATTCAAACCGAACAGCAGGAGCTCGTGGCAAAGTAATAACAGCCGCATGGGTCGATCCATCAGGTTAAGCTATGGTTGTCTAGGTTGGTCCGTGGATGGGTGACCATCTTTTCATACCGAGACCCCTCCGTGCTTCGGAAAGCACGTTAAACCGTTGGTACCGGCTGTTATTCGTGAGGCTTTGAACTGTCAAAGCCAGTTTGTCAGTCTATGGGCCTCCTACGACCTGTAACGACTGCGTTACAGGTCGTAGGAGGCCCATAGACTGACAACCAGTCTTATCAAGGGGTTTCTTCAACACTCTACTTTTCATTTCGAATTTAAGATAAATTAAAAAAATATAGTTTTTCTTAAATATTTTATTTTCTAGTTTGCTCGCCCCTTCATAAAATCATTGTATGTATTCAAATATCTTTCCTTTGAAATTTCTGGCAAAATATTTTGGATTACTGTATTTGCCTCGTCTTTAACTGAATCTGGGGTCAACATTTCAGAATCGCTTGGACTCATTTTTAATCAAATATTAGTCAAAACTCAGATTTTGAATTTCGGTACAGCTTACAGAGTTAGTATTCCGTCAAATTATAATAGTCTTTTTTTTAATTTTAAATATGGAACTCACCGCTTCACCGCCTCGTGCCGTCTCGCTTAATAGGTATTTTTTTAATTCACACTGGCTGTTACACTCACTAGACCGCAGACTACTAATAAATTTTAAATATAAAACTAAATTTGGTTAAAAATTTAGTTCTATATTTAAAATTCATTCCCGCCCAAGGGAGGGAAGCAATTACTATAAATCTTTCCCGCCCAAATGTGGGAAGCAGCGTTTTCCACCCGCTACTCAGATCAAACAAACACTACTTTTCGAGTATGAGAAATGAAAAAAAAAAAGACTTTTATTCATCGTATTCAGTAACTTGACAGTTCAACGTTAAAGCATATTATTATTTATGAAAACGAATAGTGTTGGGGTAGTGAACGAATTTGCGAAAATAATGAATGATAAAAATAAGTAGTTCAATCTGAATTCATCTCAGAAAATGTGTTTGTTCTATTGGAATATTGCAAATAATTATTTAACACTGTCTTAACCTCGTTATGCGAAAAATAACATTTTCATTTTTAACTAAAAAGTTATATTTTCAATTCATTAGCTTTTCAAAAACGTGAAATCGGTAATAATTATTACTCATTGTTTAAGTTATGTTATAAACGAAAATAACGTGTTATAAAGTTCATTATATTGCGCTCATTCATTTATCACGTCACTATTTATTAACCGACTTCCAAAAAGGAGGAGGTTATATGTTCGGCTGTATGTTTGTTTTTTTTTTTGTTTATGTATGTTCACCGATTACTCCGTCAATTGTGGACGGATTTTGAAAATTATTTTTTTGTTTGGAAGGGTATGCTCCCGAGGTGGTCCCATTCCCACCAAATCAGAATCTGATGAGGGGATCCCATGGAAATCAGAAACGGAAATCCTTTTTGGAATTTTATAGGCATACCTATAGCGATTTGAGTATTTATTATAGTAACTCGTGCTTTTGCTCTTGGAAAGCACTATTTGGTGAAGTGGGACTGATGATGAAGACCACAGATGGCCACCGGAACTACTTAATAATAAGTATGTCACCGTTGCGATTCGATTAGGTACTTTAATATGGTTGATAAGCAATCTATGCTCGTCAAAATGCATATGGTGAAGTCACCATCAGTTTTTCTGGTTCTTACATAGGAGAACACCTCAATAATTAACGCCCCTGCATCGGGAAAAGCAATATTTTGTAAAAGTTGATGAGCATTTGACATTAGGCTATTGTAAATTAGATAAATTACCAACTGACCCACTAAAAAGTGAAAAATAAAAAACTTTTTACAAAAAAAAAACAACTGACTTCCAAAAAAAACACTATAAAGTGAAAAATAACTTTAACTTTGGAAGTCGGTGGCAAAAAACTAAAATACAGATCCAAAGACACCGACTTCTATAAACGAAATATTGCATATTTCGTTTAACGGATAATATTAATTTTAAAATTAGTAGTAATTATACGTAATAAATACTATTCCAAAACAGATTTTAATTTGCACCGGATAAATTGAAAACTTTGGCCAGTCAGTAAACAAATTTGAGCTATATAAATATTAAAGTTGCCTTATTAATGCACTGTGTACAAGTTCTGATTAGTTTTTGGTGGGTTAACGTGGGTAGAAGCGTGTTTACAGATATCCATTGCATCATGTTTGGAAAATGTGGTTTATCGGCAAACTTACACGTTAAAACGAGATAATTATATTGCTCAAGAGACAAAATTAAAGCGTATTTACCTTAATTTAATTACCCTGATTCTAAGGCCTCCATGCACCACAAATCACTAAATAAGTTTAGCGCTAAACGTTTTTAAATCATTGTTTCTGTCAATCGTTCGAAAATGACTGAAAAGGACGATGTTTTAAATATGGTTAGTACTAAACACATTTAGTGATTTGTTGTACAAGAGGGCCTAAAGTCCCCGTTTATAGAATTGCTCAGTAGATAAAATAAAACATAGAACAGGTTTTTAAGAAATTGATTTAAGTTGGTACTTAAGTTAAAAGGAACTTATCCGGCAGTGGTGAACAGGTCATTATAGTTATAAGAATATTAAGACAATTAAACATGGATACTAATAGGTACAAAACAGTGAAGGAAACCATCGTGAGGAAACCGGCATGTCCTAGAACCAAAAATTCAAAGACATGTGACATCTACCAACCCGCACTGGGCCCGCGTTGTAGATTTACAGCCCACTCCCTCTCGAAAAGAGGAGGCTTGTGTCCCAGCAATGGGAACATTAAAGGCTGATTATGTATGTATCATGTACTAGGTAGGTATTCAACTGTACCTACCTACCTATGAATACGCGGGTAGGTAGGTACATACTTGGTGTAGAAAATTAACAAAACTTAGTTTAACTTGAATTAGCTTACAGTATATTCTAACTTAAAACTAGTTGTGCGGTGTAGATTAGCAAGTTTTAACTTAATTACATTACATCATAGATCTAGTTATAGTTCGGGAGCTGTATACTTATGTAGATAGGTGAAACCTAATTAGTTATTTACACGAAACTCAGAACCAGTGAATTGCTTGTACACAACTACACAACATGGCACTTTTTAACTAACTCAACTTTAATTGTTTTGTTTTGAGCGTAACTTAATTAAAGGTATGTAGGTGCATATGTAAATAGGTACATACCTCAAGCTTCAGAGCTAAGTCATACATATGAAGCTTGAGTTTGAATATAATTGAACTAATCCATTTCATAATTATTATATCTTGAACACAGAGGCGACAATAGTTAAATGGTGAAACTATGGACTGGCAGTAATTTTAAACTTCTTTCGCTATTATAATATTATATGGTTTTGTCATTGTTATAAGTAATAAACTGTTTATTGATTTTACTACGATGGTCCTAGTTTATCATTTTGTGACTACGAGTTACAGCTACATATGGACATGCGTAATCGAGCACGCCCTTTATTCTGGGAGGCTTTTAGTCAGGTATTAAATTCTGTTTACGTTATTTTTAGGGTCCCGTACCTCAAAAGGATAAAGCGGAACCCTTATCGGATCACTCGTGTATCTATCTGTCTGGCTGTCTGTCTGTCTGTCACAGCCGATTTGCTCCGAATCTACTGGACCAATTAAGTTGCAGTTTTTTACACATATGAACTTTTATGACCCAAACACGGACGTGTAACGAAAATAAATGATTTTTGAATATGGTGTCACTTCTGGAGGGCAAATTAGAAATTAAAAAAAAAATGTTTTGCGAACTGTACCGTGTGACATATCAAATGAAAGTATTAGAAAGGTTTCAGATATTTTATATTATACAAGCATATTCTTATGCCAATTTGGACGTATGGCATCCAACTTTGGGGCTGTACTAAACGAAGCAACGTTAAAATAATCCAACAATTCCAAAATAAAGTACTCAGGGACGCTGTAAATGCACCATGGTACATTAGAAATGACGACCTCCACCGAGACCTTAAAATGGAACTCGTCACCACCATCACCCAAAAATTTGCTGAAGCCCACGAACACAGACTTCACCGACATGTGAATGTCGAGGCAATTCAGCTGCTAGACAACACAGACATGGTGCGTAGGCTAAAGAGAACTAAACCATTTGAGTTAGTGTAGTAAATAAATGATAAATGATTTATTCCTGTAAGTAGGTTTGTACAAACACTTTTACACGTCAATCATATTAAAAAAACTAGATGAGGTCGGCGTTTCGTATCCGACTACTCTGAGAAGAAAGACCTCTTTTTAAAGACCAGACATAATCTTGGTCAGATCATGTGAAGACCGTGTAGATTGGTGCCTGAAATGATCTTTTGACGAAAGAACCACACAGATTGAGGGGACCTGTCCAGTCAGTGCACGCATTTGTCAGTAGTCGTGCAGCTGAACTAAGAACTTAAGGAGCTCAACTATTCAACGAACAATATCAAAGAAAGGACATTTGGGTAGGCCGCATAAAATCACTCAAACAGCCAGACTATGATAAAAACTAACTGAGAAAAAAAAGAAAAATGAACAATGACCCACATAGTCTTCACATTTACAATACTTAACTTAGTGTATAAGTAGTGAATGAATAATAGTAACAATGCTGTGCTATACATGTAACACATGAACAAACTGTTTTTATTAATTATCAGACTCTGAGAAAGTGCTACGGACTTGTGTAACAGTGCAAATTGACACTATTCTTAGTTATAACGTAATCTATCACGTAAAATAATAAGTTAGAGTTAAATTGCTTATTAGTCTATTAGGCTAGATTGTAATTAATTATTAGGAACTTTGGTTCTTATTAATACAAAAAAAAAAGATATTTTCTTTTTATAATTTTAAAATAAATAATTTTAATATTATTTAAGAAAAATACTAAAAATTTACCATTCCCCACTTATCTCCGAAACTAAAAGCCTAAAATTTTGAAAAAATACAGAATATAGTTATTTACAGATTACTGGAAAACCTATAAGAAGTCTGTGATCATGAAAATAACCTGCTAAATCTCTCAATATTGTGCGTACAAACTTCTGGTCCGACACGCGCTTGTTTTTCTTGATTATAGTTTCAATATTTTTGTAGGTATATTAGCGTGTCCTAGCTGACATATTATGGCAAATAATTTCATTTATTGTTTTATGTTTCGTAATATTAATTACTTTCCACATTATTGTATAGAAGCAAGTTCTTCTAACTCAACAGACAGCTGTGCTGCTGGGGAGTTTGTTGCGCCACTTCTTCTTCCCAGCTAAAGAACTAGGAAGTGGTGAAGGGTGGGCGTTTTGGGGGACTGTCTTATGTAATTTTGACGGTTAAAAGTGCTTATTCTCAGCCTAGTCTGAATAAATGACTGAAATTAAACTCAAGCAAGTTTTAGCAGAAATTCATTAAAATATTCGGGGATAATTATTCCCGCCCTCACTTAAATTACTGGCCCCAATGTGCCATCCATGTGCTTTTCTTACCAAGTTTCTAACTATTCGAGAGAAGAAATAATTAAACATCCACAATGTGATCTTTTTTAAATCGCCCTGCTACCGCCTGTAACATGGCCCATCCCTTATCAGCAAGGGTAGACATATATCCAGCACGTCCGGTTATTGCCGACGATACGGTAACCACCAGATAACCACGTTAACGGGGCAGTTCCATGTTCACAGGGCTTTGTGGGGATTATAAGATCATTGCGGAAGATATGGGGTAGGTAGTAGTTGTTAGCCCTGACTTCCTTCACTTCTTTTTTTGTTTTTTGAGTGAATAATTTTATCTTTTCCTGACACTAATTACTAATAATATATGACACCAATATTAAATTTTTAATAATAGATATGGAATTTTGATATCATAACATATAAATAATTTCTAACATATTAAGTTTCTAAATTATAAACTTTGTAAGTGCATATTTTAGGTAAATTTTAGATTTTTGTTATTGTGAATTATTTTCAATGTTAGGGAAATATTTGTACGCCGATACTTACGGCTAAACATGATTGGACTCAAACGATGACTGTAATATGACTGCATGCTCTTGTATGTATACAATGTTTAAACAAATAAAGAGAGAGAGATTTATTTATTGAACAAATAATGGTTGAACAATCAAACACTTACAAACAACACCATGCGTATACAATAATAGCGTATTACAATTATAACCATTAGTGCTATATGCAGTCTTTGTATGAACTCTGGACCTGTAACGCAGCGTTACAGGTCGTAGGAGGCCCATAGACTGACAACCAGTCTTATCAAGGGGTATCGTATCGTATTACCCAGTTACTGGGTTCAGATAGGCATTCGCTCCATGAAAAATTTTGCCAGTATTCAACTGCATCCGGTTAGACTGGATGCCGACCCCAACATAGTTGGGAAAATGCTATGCAGATTGATTTTTTTTAATTTAATGATAAGATAAGATTTCTTTCACACATACTACTAAAGGCTTCTTCTCGTGTATACTGCGCCCCTCTTGATATAGTCATCCGATGCAACCAATGGAACCTACAGATGTTTTCATTTATGTGAGAATGCTGGTATCCATAACACAAGTTAAATCTTTTTTTGGATACCAGAGTTCATACAAAGACTGCATATAGCACTAATGGTTATAATTGTAATACGCTATTATTGTATACGCATGGTGTTGTTTGTAAGTGTTTGATTGTTCAACCATTATTTGTTCAATAAATAAATCTCTCTCTCTTTATTTGTTTAAACATTGTATACATACAAGAGCATGCAGTCATATTACAGTCATCGTTTGAGTCCAATCATGTTTAGCCGTAAGTATCGGCGTACAAATATTTCCCTAACATTGAAAATAATTCACAATAACAAAAATCTAAAATTTACCTAAAATATGCACTTACAAAGTTTATAATTTAGAAACTTAATATGTTAGAAATTATTTATATGTTATGATATCAAAATTCCATATCTATTATTAAAAATTTAATATTGGTGTCATATATTATTAGTAATTAGTGTCAGGAAAAGATAAAATTATTCACTCAAAAAACAAAAAAAGAAGTGAAGGAAGTCAGGGCTAACAACTACTACCTACCCCATATCTTCCGCAATGATCTTATAATCCCCACAAAGCCCTGTGAACATGGAACTGCCCCGTTAACGTGGTTATCTGGTGGTTACCGTATCGTCGGCAATAACCGGACGTGCTGGATATATGTCTACCCTTGCTGATAAGGGATGGGCCATGTTACAGGCGGTAGCAGGGCGATTTAAAAAAGATCACATTGTGGATGTTTAATTATTTCTTCTCTCGAATAGTTAGAAACTTGGTAAGAAAAGCACATGGATGGCACATTGGGGCCAGTAATTTAAGTGAGGGCGGGAATAATTATCCCCGAATATTTTAATGAATTTCTGCTAAAACTTGCTTGAGTTTAATTTCAGTCATTTATTCAGACTAGGCTGAGAATAAGCACTTTTAACCGTCAAAATTACATAAGACAGTCCCCCAAAACGCCCACCCTTCACCACTTCCTAGTTCTTTAGCTGGGAAGAAGAAGTGGCGCAACAAACTCCCCAGCAGCACAGCTGTCTGTTGAGTTAGAAGAACTTGCTTCTATACAATAATGTGGAAAGTAATTAATATTACGAAACATAAAACAATAAATGAAATTATTTGCCATAATATGTCAGCTAGGACACGCTAATATACCTACAAAAATATTGAAACTATAATCAAGAAAAACAAGCGCGTGTCGGACCAGAAGTTTGTACGCACAATATTGAGAGATTTAGCAGGTTATTTTCATGATCACAGACTTCTTATAGGTTTTCCAGTAATCTGTAAATAACTATATTCTGTATTTTTTCAAAATTTTAGGCTTTTAGTTTCGGAGATAAGTGGGGAATGGTAAATTTTTAGTATTTTTCTTAAATAATATTAAAATTATTTATTTTAAAATTATAAAAAGAAAATATCTTTTTTTTTTGTATTAATAAGAACCAAAGTTCCTAATAATTAATTACAATCTAGCCTAATAGACTAATAAGCAATTTAACTCTAACTTATTATTTTACGTGATAGATTACGTTATAACTAAGAATAGTGTCAATTTGCACTGTTACACAAGTCCGTAGCACTTTCTCAGAGTCTGATAATTAATAAAAACAGTTTGTTCATGTGTTACATGTATAGCACAGCATTGTTACTATTATTCATTCACTACTTATACACTAAGTTAAGTATTGTAAATGTGAAGACTATGTGGGTCATTGTTCATTTTTCTTTTTTTTCTCAGTTAGTTTTTATCATAGTCTGGCTGTTTGAGTGATTTTATGCGGCCTACCCAAATGTCCTTTCTTTGATATTGTTCGTTGAATAGTTGAGCTCCTTAAGTTCTTAGTTCAGCTGCACGACTACTGACAAATGCGTGCACTGACTGGACAGGTCCCCTCAATCTGTGTGGTTCTTTCGTCAAAAGATCATTTCAGGCACCAATCTACACGGTCTTCACATGATCTGACCAAGATTATGTCTGGTCTTTAAAAAGAGGTCTTTCTTCTCAGAGTAGTCGGATACGAAACGCCGACCTCATCTAGTTTTTTTAATATGATTGACGTGTAAAAGTGTTTGTACAAACCTACTTACAGGAATAAATCATTTATCATTTATTTACTACACTAACTCAAATGGTTTAGTTCTCTTTAGCCTACGCACCATGTCTGTGTTGTCTAGCAGCTGAATTGCCTCGACATTCACATGTCGGTGAAGTCTGTGTTCGTGGGCTTCAGCAAATTTTTGGGTGATGGTGGTGACGAGTTCCATTTTAAGGTCTCGGTGGAGGTCGTCATTTCTAATGTACCATGGTGCATTTACAGCGTCCCTGAGTACTTTATTTTGGAATTGTTGGATTATTTTAACGTTGCTTCGTTTAGTACAGCCCCAAAGTTGGATGCCATACGTCCAAATTGGCATAAGAATATGCTTGTATAATATAAAATATCTGAAACCTTTCTAATACTTTCATTTGATATGTCACACGGTACAGTTCGCAAAACATTTTTTTTTTAATTTCTAATTTGCCCTCCAGAAGTGACACCATATTCAAAAATCATTTATTTTCGTTACACGTCCGTGTTTGGGTCATAAAAGTTCATATGTGTAAAAAACTGCAACTTAATTGGTCCAGTAGATTCGGAGCAAATCGGCTGTGACAGACAGACAGACAGCCAGACAGATAGATACACGAGTGATCCGATAAGGGTTCCGCTTTATCCTTTTGAGGTACGGGACCCTAAAAATAACGTAAACAGAATTTAATACCTGACTAAAAGCCTCCCAGAATAAAGGGCGTGCTCGATTACGCATGTCCATATGTAGCTGTAACTCGTAGTCACAAAATGATAAACTAGGACCATCGTAGTAAAATCAATAAACAGTTTATTACTTATAACAATGACAAAACCATATAATATTATAATAGCGAAAGAAGTTTAAAATTACTGCCAGTCCATAGTTTCACCATTTAACTATTGTCGCCTCTGTGTTCAAGATATAATAATTATGAAATGGATTAGTTCAATTATATTCAAACTCAAGCTTCATATGTATGACTTAGCTCTGAAGCTTGAGGTATGTACCTATTTACATATGCACCTACATACCTTTAATTAAGTTACGCTCAAAACAAAACAATTAAAGTTGAGTTAGTTAAAAAGTGCCATGTTGTGTAGTTGTGTACAAGCAATTCACTGGTTCTGAGTTTCGTGTAAATAACTAATTAGGTTTCACCTATCTACATAAGTATACAGCTCCCGAACTATAACTAGATCTATGATGTAATGTAATTAAGTTAAAACTTGCTAATCTACACCGCACAACTAGTTTTAAGTTAGAATATACTGTAAGCTAATTCAAGTTAAACTAAGTTTTGTTAATTTTCTACACCAAGTATGTACCTACCTACCCGCGTATTCATAGGTAGGTAGGTACAGTTGAATACCTACCTAGTACATGATACATACATAATCAGCCTTTAATGTTCCCATTGCTGGGACACAAGCCTCCTCTTTTCGAGAGGGAGTGGGCTGTAAATCTACAACGCGGGCCCAGTGCGGGTTGGTAGATGTCACATGTCTTTGAATTTTTGGTTCTAGGACATGCCGGTTTCCTCACGATGGTTTCCTTCACTGTTTTGTACCTATTAGTATCCATGTTTAATTGTCTTAATATTCTTATAACTATAATGACCTGTTCACCACTGCCGGATAAGTTCCTTTTAACTTAAGTACCAACTTAAGTCAATTTCTTAAAAACCTGTTCTATGTTTTATTTTATCTACTGAGCAATTCTATAAACGGGGACTTTAGGCCCTCTTGTACAACAAATCACTAAATGTGTTTAGTACTAACCATATTTAAAACATCGTCCTTTTCAGTCATTTTCGAACGATTGACAGAAACAATGATTTAAAAACGTTTAGCGCTAAACTTATTTAGTGATTTGTGGTGCATGGAGGCCTTAGAATCAGGGTAATTAAATTAAGGTAAATACGCTTTAATTTTGTCTCTTGAGCAATATAATTATCTCGTTTTAACGTGTAAGTTTGCCGATAAACCACATTTTCCAAACATGATGCAATGGATATCTGTAAACACGCTTCTACCCACGTTAACCCACCAAAAACTAATCAGAACTTGTACACAGTGCATTAATAAGGCAACTTTAATATTTATATAGCTCAAATTTGTTTACTGACTGGCCAAAGTTTTCAATTTATCCGGTGCAAATTAAAATCTGTTTTGGAATAGTATTTATTACGTATAATTACTACTAATTTTAAAATTAATATTATCCGTTAAACGAAATATGCAATATTTCGTTTATAGAAGTCGGTGTCTTTGGATCTGTATTTTAGTTTTTTGCCACCGACTTCCAAAGTTAAAGTTATTTTTCACTTTATAGTGTTTTTTTTGGAAGTCAGTTGTTTTTTTTTTGTAAAAAGTTTTTTATTTTTCACTTTTTAGTGGGTCAGTTGGTAATTTATCTAATTTACAATAGCCTAATGTCAAATGCTCATCAACTTTTACAAAATATTGCTTTTCCCGATGCAGGGGCGTTAATTATTGAGGTGTTCTCCTATGTAAGAACCAGAAAAACTGATGGTGACTTCACCATATGCATTTTGACGAGCATAGATTGCTTATCAACCATATTAAAGTACCTAATCGAATCGCAACGGTGACATACTTATTATTAAGTAGTTCCGGTGGCCATCTGTGGTCTTCATCATCAGTCCCACTTCACCAAATAGTGCTTTCCAAGAGCAAAAGCACGAGTTACTATAATAAATACTCAAATCGCTATAGGTATGCCTATAAAATTCCAAAAAGGATTTCCGTTTCTGATTTCCATGGGATCCCCTCATCAGATTCTGATTTGGTGGGAATGGGACCACCTCGGGAGCATACCCTTCCAAACAAAAAAATAATTTTCAAAATCCGTCCACAATTGACGGAGTAATCGGTGAACATACATAAACAAAAAAAAAAACAAACATATAACCTCCTCCTTTTTGGAAGTCGGTTAATAAATAGTGACGTGATAAATGAATGAGCGCAATATAATGAACTTTATAACACGTTATTTTCGTTTATAACATAACTTAAACAATGAGTAATAATTATTACCGATTTCACGTTTTTGAAAAGCTAATGAATTGAAAATATAACTTTTTAGTTAAAAATGAAAATGTTATTTTTCGCATAACGAGGTTAAGACAGTGTTAAATAATTATTTGCAATATTCCAATAGAACAAACACATTTTCTGAGATGAATTCAGATTGAACTACTTATTTTTATCATTCATTATTTTCGCAAATTCGTTCACTACCCCAACACTATTCGTTTTCATAAATAATAATATGCTTTAACGTTGAACTGTCAAGTTACTGAATACGATGAATAAAAGTCTTTTTTTTTTTCATTTCTCATACTCGAAAAGTAGTGTTTGTTTGATCTGAGTAGCGGGTGGAAAACGCTGCTTCCCACATTTGGGCGGGAAAGATTTATAGTAATTGCTTCCTTCCCTTGGGCGGGAATGAATTTTAAATATAGAACTAAATTTTTAACCAAATTTAGTTTTATATTTAAAATTTATTAGTAGTCTGCGGTCTAGTGAGTGTAACAGCCAGTGTGAATTAAAAAAATACCTATTAAGCGAGACGGCACGAGGCGGTGAAGCGGTGAGTTCCATATTTAAAATTAAAAAAAAGACTATTATAATTTGACGGAATACTAACTCTGTAAGCTGTACCGAAATTCAAAATCTGAGTTTTGACTAATATTTGATTAAAAATGAGTCCAAGCGATTCTGAAATGTTGACCCCAGATTCAGTTAAAGACGAGGCAAATACAGTAATCCAAAATATTTTGCCAGAAATTTCAAAGGAAAGATATTTGAATACATACAATGATTTTATGAAGGGGCGAGCAAACTAGAAAATAAAATATTTAAGAAAAACTATATTTTTTTAATTTATCTTAAATTCGAAATGAAAAGTAGAGTGTTTAACACGGGTGAAAGTCACCAATTCCTTTCGACCCTTGTATAAGGGTTTCTACTATTTTTTCTTAATCGGTAATTCGTATGTTACGAATCAAGGACTTAATTGAAAAATATACGTCTTTCTTAAAAAAAAGCTAAATCTCTTTCTCCTTAAACTTAGACCTTACACGCCCGTGACCAAGAAGTAGGGCGGCGCCCTGACCTTGCCACGCTCACTTCCGGTGCGCGGTAATATAATGTCCGCCCAACGCGGCTGCCCGCCCGCCATAAGAGTAGGCGGATAACCCTCAGAAACTGAATTTACTTTGAAACGTGTTCGACTATAAATAAAGGAATTTGTTCTTCTGCTTAGATTTTGTATGTTAAGGGGATCTCAAGATTATTGTTTCGTAGTAGCTAAGTTATTACAGCTGCACGGGTCGATCAGCTTAAGCTAACCTCGTCCCGGTCGGCCCTTAGTTGGATGACCATCTTAACATACCAAGACCCGTGCCTCGGAGAGCACGTTAAGCCATTAGTCCCGGCTGTCATTCGTAGATTTTCTACAGCCCTTACGGGTCACCAGAAGCCCAAAACTCTGGCAACCAGTCAAGTCAAGGGGTATCCAGTAAATGGGTTGTGAAAGTCGGGTAGGTTACCACCTATCCGACTTCCACAACCCAGTTACTGGGTAAATCAATGTACAATACTGGTATTCTACCTAATACCTAATAAACCTGGAAACCCCCCACCTGTCCCCCCCCCCCCCCTTTACCTGTTGGTAATACCTTTGTAAATTATTTGATTTTATGTTAATATTTTACCAATTGTAATACTGAATAAAAATATTATTATTATTATATTATTATTTATTCAGCTACATCCGGTTAGGCTGGAAGCTGACCTCTACATAGTTGGGAAAAGGCTAGACAAATGATAATTTGTAAACCATGCATTGTATGAAATGAAAAAAACAAAGAGAAAACCTGTCTAGCAATATTTTAAAGCTCTTACATACAAACATATTTTCATGTAGAATACGAGTCTCCGAGTGTTTGGCTTTTATAAGCAAACAGTCAAACGCAAGCATATCTGCAAGCCTAGCATGACGCTTTCTATTTCTACTCTACTGTAGAATAGAAATCACTTGTCTACCGAAAATGATCTACTGTCTACACGGAAACGTAATTTTTGTCTAGTACTCGTCCGTCGACGAAATGCTTACCTACGGTTATCGACAACATAATCAGCCTAGAATGTTCCCACTGCTGGGACAGAGGCCTCCTTTCGTGCTAAGCCTGCAGGTAAATAAAATAAAACTCATCATCATTGTTTCAGCCGAAAGATGTCCACTGCTGGACATATACCACCGCCACTTCGACCGGTTCTCCGTTTCCCGTATCTCGCGGATATCCTCGGCCTTCATAAGGTCATCGGTCCACCTCCTGGGAGGCCTTCCAACGCTACGTCTTCCGATACGCGATTGCCACTCCAGAACCATTCGGCGCCATCGGCCGTCAGTTCTGCGAGCAATGTCCCCTGCCCACCGCCACTTAAGTTGGGCAATTCTTCGGAATATGTCGGTTACCTTAAAATTACATCATTAGTAAAGGTAATTGGGCAACACTGTGTGTTTAGGCTATATTCTCAAAATAGTCTTTATGTTATTAATAAAACGTGATTAAGCGGAAGACGGCGTGAGTGTTTGTGATTAAGCTCTGACCCCACATAGCTTAGAGAAAATAAAGAGATCCCGATGTAAACCATAAACAATAATAAACGAAACATAACCAACCGATGCCACAGTTACGTGCACGTGCTACTCCCGGAAGGACCGCTTCGCCTTGACCGACAGACTTAAAAGGATACTCTGACCCTCTGACCTTATCCTTTTATTATATTACCTTAGAAAGACTGGAGATAACAAAATTTATTCTGCTTCTAGTGTTTTCCGGCATTGTGGGGCAAAGTGGACATAAATGGGGATTTATGTCCACTTTGTTACATAGATTGGATGAAAATAAGTAAGTGTAGTTATACTTATAGACAATGTATCCTCATTATGCTCCTGCCCTTAGTTTGGTTCATGACAACTCATTTTTCAATTCATTATTTTTTATTTATTTTATTTCTAGAAAGCTAAACAATAGTTTTACAAGTACTTTGTCCTTAAATAAAGTGACCACAAAATAAATGTATTTCACTGATACCTATTTCGGTTTCATTTTTCAGCTCACTCGGTGCCATTGATATTTGCTTTATGTATGAAACATAAATCATGCTTGCATTCCCACGCTGTTGGCAACATTTCAATTATTATCAACCGTGTTAAATGTGTGTAAAGATTTTTTCACATGCTTTTTAACATCGCCCCTCCTCCCCCCCACCAGGTGTAATAGTAACTTTACAACCTACAAATCACAAAAGATGCCCGAGACATGCAATTAAACACACGCAATCCTTTATACATTGCTGCAACAGTTTAAATTATGAGCCTGCAATACATTGCCGGTTTAAAACGTGGCAGTAACTGGCAGGCCAGTACTTACCCGTGAATAAGCTACAAACGGTGATTTATGGGGTTAAATCACGCTATGTCGAGCACGCGTTTGTATTGAAACGTCTGTGTTGAAACAGTCTGTATATAAAAATGTTACGTCTGTTTTATTTTGTCCCTTAAATTGTAGTCAAAAATTCTGCAGGGTAATGACCGTACTTTCTTTTTATGTTTTTTACCCACCTGATCCTCAGTAGCCCACTACATAAACCCACGTTTCAAGGACTTCTGCAAATACCAAAGGATCGGAGCTGCGTTGTAATAACAGAGACAAAACTGAAATGTCTCCTAATGTTAATTAGAGATTACCTGAAATACAATGTTATGTAATGCCACTGAGAAATTCCTGGTAGAAAAACCCAATAAACACTTTGCCCGACCTGGGAATCGAACCCCAGACCTCAAGCTCGCCAGTAGCGCTTGCCAACGAGACAGTCGGTTATTATACATATTGTTTCAAAAAGGAGCTCAGTCTACTTTTACGGCTTCTTGGACAAATAGCTTAGAAAAAAGAGGCAGGTAAATAATATTAAACCCGGAAAAGGTCGCAAGGTATTTACGTCTCGGAAAATTAAAACCAAAAAATATGTGGGAGGAAAAAAAACCCTAATACTACTACAATACCTAGAACTGTTGTTGTGAACTCCTATTCAATATAAAAGAGTAATCTGTGAAATTACTTTTGTTTTCATTTTCAAAGTGCACCACTGGTCTGCCTGCTCTCGGAGCATGCTGACCGGGTAAGACTCCCTCCATGTACGAATTATGTACGCGCATAAAGACCCTGTAGTCCGGAAAACGATCACGGTTAGGGTAGCTAGGATGCAGTTCTTCAACAAGGTTTTATGGACGGATGAGTCAACTTTTAGAAGAAGAAGAAAAAGAAGAGAAGTAAAAATGTAGATTGTGGATATTGAATACTCCCAGTATTCAATATCCACAATCTACATTTTTACTCCAGAGTGAACCCCCATATCATAAGAAATGATCGATTCCAGCATCTGTTTGGTATTAACATGTGGGCTGGTATAATTGGCCAGCAGTTGGTGCTGCATGAAATGCCAGCAAGGCTGAATGGTGCTCAGTATTTAAATTTTTTGCAAAATAATTTAAACCATATTCTTAACGAAGCTGAAGTTCCAGAAGAAAGAATAGCAGAAATGTGGCTGCAACATGATGGCGCCCCGCCTCACTACGCTCGAGCAGTTAGAGATCATTTGAACGAGCGCTTCCCCAACCGGTGGATTGGTCGAGGCGGACATATTGTGTGGCCACCCCGGTCGCCCGATTTAAATCCATTAGATTTTTTTCTTTGGGGCTATTTTAAAGAAATAGTTTACCAAGGAGAGAACAATAGCGAACAAGAACTACGACAAAAGCTCGAATTTGCTAGGGTACAAGTTACTAACAACAGAGGTGCATTCCGTAGGTTACGTAGGAATTTTATTAGACGGTGCAGATTATGTATTATGGTCAGAGGCAGGAATTTTGTGCATTTATTGTAAAATGTTTTGCTTAATAAAACAATTATTTCACAATTGTTGTTTTGTTTTTTCGTCCTAGAAAGATATTACAGCCACTCATGGCCATGTGTAATACCTTTTTCAGAATCCCTATTAAATGCGCCAAAACTTGTAATACAGGGTCAGTTTTCGGTAGAGTATTTTTTTTTCAGTGGGGTCCGAAGTAAATAAAAAGTTATGATTTGAGAAAAAAAAAATCGTAAAACTTAATATTATCTTCAACACACCCAATAAACAACCATAAATAGCATGTCTAACGCAAGGACTCATCAGTACCAATTTAGTGAAAATTATAAAAAAGATAAAGGATGTAGATTTTGAAGAATTAGTTAAAAAAAGTCAATTTTCTCATAAAAACACAAAATAAATTATAACTCTGCAGGGGTTGACCTTAAGGACCTCCCGTAGAACAACTTTTTGCAGCTGATGACCCCATCTAACCCCTAGTTGCGTTTGATCCACGACTTTTGGGCCACCCTGTATAATGTAGTCAAATTAAAGTAGCTAACGAAGCCCCGAAGATGTGAAAAGATTTGATGTTCTTTTTCTTTTGGGAACAACGACCCCGGGGGCCGATCGCGCTAATTTTGAACGTTAATACCAAAACTAAACCACAACCAAAACGTTACGTTAGACACATTTCATATCGCGCTAATCATTTCAACGGAAACGATTTAGCTTTACTTTGGAAGTTACGTTGGAGGAACGATCGATCGAACAATATTCTCACAAAAAAAAGCGCGATACCGTTTCTTACACCAGCTAAACTAAAACTAAACTAAAACCAAAAACGTTCCGTTCGAACGGTAATTACGTTGAGAAATAGCGCGATCGGCCCCCTGGTAGTATAGTTACCTACTGCAACTATGATTTGAGATAATAATATCGATACCTATCACGTCTGTGAAGTTAACACAAAAAAGGGTTCCGAACATCCGAATGAAAAAACGGAACCCATAAAGGATCACTCGTGTGTCTGTTTGTCCGTCTGTCACAGCCAGTTAGCGCCAAATCTACTGGGCCGACTACTTAAGTTGAAATTTGGTACACATACCTACGAATTTTTGCGATCCAAACGCGGATGTGTAACGTAAATAAATTAATTTTGAAAATGGGGGTTTCTTTTCCGCCAAATTACGATGAAAACTGTAATGAAACGGGCTTGTTGTGTGTTTAATTTTTTTTTATTTATAATCTATAAATTTTAAAGTTATTTAAGAAAATTTATGAAAATGTACCATACAATCCCCTTATCTCCGAAACTACTGAGCCTAAAATTCTGAAAATAATACGGAAAATTGTTATTTACTCAAAGATTACCTACAGTAAAACCTATAATAGGAAGTCTATGAGTAGTCATAAAATAACATGGTATCTAAATATCTCAGTATTTTGCGTACAAAATTACATTTGCCTTGAATATTGAGAACTCATGGGCCGGGTCACATGGGTGAAGCCTATATCACATAGCTTCTCCCGCTCTGGGCGGAGCGAGAGGGCGTGTCAGACTTTTACTGACTAAAACCCACCCGTGTTCTTTCCGTTGCCTGTGTGCCAGGGCCACAATATCCCTTTCGGACAAACTTGCAACCCTGGCAGGCATTGGTCCTAACGGACCCCGTCAGTTGGTGCTGACATCTCTTTGAGGCGCGCGTGGAACACAACACGCCGTCGACCCGAGCCTGGTCCTTATCGGACGGCGAGCTGCCCATCGCTCACCGTCCGCAAGCCCGTGTCTACGGTGGCCAGAAATCGGCCTGGCACTGCTTTGAGACGGAACTTGTCGGTTTACTGATTGATATCTTGAGTAATGTTTCTACATTACCTGCGTCGATGACACCAAAAAAATATACAATAATTTCATTTGTTTTAATTATGTTTGATATCGATACTCATCATGTCTGCGGAGTTAAGCTAACTAAAGTCATTTCAAACTGTATAAAGTTATTTTAACAAGACACAATTAATTGTTTATATTTTCTAAAACTAAATTGCGAACACAGATTGCTATATTTAAATATTATGTTTGGATCATCAATAATTATTATAGCTCAAAAATTAGGAGCCTACATTTGAGGTTCGTTTAATTTTAATATGCTCGCCTCTCCCCTACATGACTCAAACAAAACCGGCGAACGAAATATGGTGTACAATACACCGCTGCCTAACTCTTCAGAGAACACAGGCGTTACGTTTGTTAATTGCTTTCTCTCCCCCCTTCCCTCAGAATAATTAAATTATTCTAAGTCTTCCCCACATCCACACCTCTTTTATTTGTTTCTAATACATCTGTGGCTCGAGGAGCTTGTGGCTAAGTAATAACTGCCGCACGGGTCGATCGATCAGGTTAAGCTACGCTTGCCGCCGTTGGTCCGTGGATGGGTGACCATCTTTTCATACCAAGATTCCTCCGTGCCTCGGAAAGCACGTTAAGCCGTTGGTCCCGGCTGTCATTTGTAGATCTTTGACAGTTGCTACGGGTCGTCAGAAGCCCAAAAGTCTGACAACCAGTCTTACCAAGGGATATCGGGTTACCCAGTAACTGGGTTGTGGAGGTCAGATAGGCAGTCGCTCCATGTTAAATGCTGGTATTCAGCTGCATCCGGTTAGACTGGAAGCCGACCCCGACATAGTTGGGAAAAGGCTAGGCAGATGATGACATCTGTGGCTCGACGTATGGCCGGCGTGAGATACAAAGTACTAATTAACAGCATTCATTCATTCGTTAAGTGCTTTATGTTGGTGAGTTAGGCTGTGTACGCTGGGTACAGTCTCTCTTTGAGTTTAAATTGATCGTGTTGAGGTATGTTGTATGCACTTGCTTTAAAAATACTCATAATATTTTATATTTAAAGGGTTTGTAATGGTGAGGACTCTCTTAGACAATTTTGTTATTTTTTACCTCGGTGATGCGGAAAGCAAATAGGCACAATTTTTAGGGTTCCGTACCCAAAGGGTAAAACGGGAACCCTATTACTAAGGCTTCGCCGTCTGTCTGTCTGTCTGTCCGTCTGTCTGTCTATCTGTCTGTCTGTCTGTCTGTCTGTCTGTCCGTCTGTCACCAGGCTGTATCTCATGACCCGTGATAGTTAGACAGTTGAAATTTTCACAGATGATGTATTTCTGTTGCCGCTATAACAAAAAATACTAAAAAACAGAATAAAATAAATATTTAAGGGGTCTCCCATACAACAAACGTGATTTTTTCGTTCCTTTTTGCTTGATATTGATAACGGCAACAGGTCTACCTGAAGCTTGAAGTATTCACAGAATATTTAGTTTTTTAATCACTTTAAAAATAAATAATTAAATTAAAATAAAACAAATATTTAATGGGGGCTCCCATACGACAAACGTGATTTTTTTGCCATTTTTATAGATAATGGTACGGAACCCTTCGTGCGCGAGTCCGACTCGCACTTGGCCGGTTTTTTAGTAAATTAATTTCAAATTACAATAATTATGTTTTTTTTTTGTTTGGATTTTAATCTGGTTACCGTAATAATATTAACGATGAGACTAATGCTCTTCACATCATTTAAAGTAAGAAGCTCACAATTAAAGTTGTAAGTTTTTTTTTATAACTTTGACGATAGTTTGGCACGACGCGCCGCCGCGCCGCCGTCGCCGCCGGCGAGTAACCGTTTGTCGCAGGGACAAGAGCTATCAAAGACAGTACTCGCTCAGCGACGGTCCCTTGCTAGGCACATCTATGAAAGACTCATGCTTGGTACATACGCATACCAACGAGTGATCGCTTGTCGTGCACTCGCTGCTCGTTGCTCGCCAACTAGTTTATAGTTGTTAGCTCTACTCGCTTCTCGTAAATCGCCGGCGGCGGCGGTGGGACAAAAGAATTTTAAAATATCAAAATGCCCGTTTCACCACTTCAATTCCATTCTGATTGCAATGTTCCCGGACGAAATCTATCACTATCAGCTCATATCTACAAAAGCTTGATTGGAACTCGGAATATAATTCAATTTCCTACGGAAAGTTTTCCGATAACCATTCGATTGGACTTGTGAATAATGGTAGAATCTATTCCGGTTTACAATGAATCCGTTCTATGAATGCCTATTGAGAAGATAATAATGATATCATTGGTTTTACTGTATATTGTGGGGTAATTGCGCGGTTTGTCGTCTGCAGTGGACGTGTGCAGAATGCTACAAAATTGCGAGTTATTAATCACCCCGGTTCAGAAATGAATGGTCCGGAGAGAGAGAATGAATGGAACGTAGGAATTGAAATGAATGGAGGATGACAGCAGCGAATGGGAAAATATAAAAGGTAGGTACTTAATTGAAAATATAAAATGTACTTAATTGAAATTTATAAAATGTATTTAATTGAAAATATAAAACGTACTTAATTGAAAATATAAAACGTACTATCACCGCCCCTTTATAAGTTGCTCCACATGATATGAGATAGAGGAAAGCAAGAAAACAAACGTTTATTTACACAAAAAGTCTAAGAATCAAATTTGAAATAGTAGTGAGAAAGTCGTTTAATTGTTACTTACAAAAATAACTGGTAAAAAAACAACTCAGTTAGAGTGCATGTTGTTGAACCATTTAAAGATTTTTTTTTTTAAGTAGGTACTTAATAAAAAGGCGCAAGCTCTGATAGCCTGGTTGGTCTAGTGGTCGCAAGTGCTACTTCTGAGCATGAGAACCTGGGTTCAATTCCCAAGTCAGGCAACATGTTATTGGGTTTTTCTATCTGGAATTTCTCAGTAGTAGCCCGGAGTCTGGATTTGTGTCCAGTTGATGGCAATAGGCTACCCCCTATTACATGGGACTTAAACTTAACTAGCGAAATGTGGGTGTCCTCTATAGAACCCTCTGTCTACCCCTTCGGGGAAACAAGTGGTGATGTTATGTTATGTGTTCTTTTAGGGTTTTACCCAAAGGGTAAAACGGAGGGTTCCCGTTTTACCCTTTTACTTTATTTTTTTTATTACTGAGGCTCCGCCGTCTGTCTGTCTGTCTGTCTGTCCGTCTGTCTATCTGTCTAACTATCACGGTTCATGAGATACAACCTGGTCTGTATCTCATGAATCGTGATAGCTAGACAGTTGAAATTTTCTCTGATGATGTATTTCTGTTGCCGCTATAGCAACAAATACTAAAAACCAGAATAACATAAATATTTAAGGGGGCTCCCATACAACAAACGTGATTTTTGTGCTCGTTTTTACTCGATATTGGTAACGGCAAGTTCTTCAAAAAGGTCAGGTGCTTAGTACTCACAATCGGCGTGCGTGTATGACCAGATGTATGAACGTAGGCGAAGCAAAAGGAGTATGTACGGAGCGTAGCAGGTGGCGTTCTATAGTTTCTGCCTACCCCCATGGGAAGAAGGCGTGAGTTTATGTATGTATGTTAACGGCAACAGGTAGACGCTTGAAATATTCATAGAATATTTAGTATTATATTCACTTTAAAAATAAATAATTAAATTAAAATAAAACAAATATAAAAAACTTTTTTTTTTTTGCCGTTTTTATAGATAATGGTACGGAACCCTTCGTGCGCGAGTCAGACTCGCACTTGGCCGGTTTTTTTTTCTTATTTATATCCCATGGTGAGTCATATTTTCACAATTTTGATTGAATTCTCATCACAGTACCTATCGCATGTTAGCTCTCAAAGCTATGTCAACTTCAAATCCACTCTGAAACATAATAGCTCCCCCTTTGTGAAACCATTTAAGAAAAGGGTTGCACCCCTTTTTAACCTTGAGAGTGTGGCGCACGACTCAATTAATTTTATTTTTTATTTCGTAGAATTTTCTTTCAGTCACGCTTGTTTTTTTTCTTTTATTAATTGCTTGTTCATTTATTTAGGGATCATGTTAAATACTTAGTCCGAATTTGTGGCGTAACATAAACAGTACGAGTACATTTACTACTTACATAGATAAGTGTTTTAGTTTTTACATTACTGTTTTACCTGCAATCGCCGCAGGGCGTACCTATAGAACCCCCACATTTCGCTAGTTATGTTTAAGTCCCATGATAAATGATTTATTTCTGTAAGTAGGTTTGTACAAACACTCTTACACGTCAATCATATTTTTAAAAAAAACTAGATGAGGTCGTCGTTTCGTATTCGACTACTCTGAGAAGAAAGGCCGAAACAAACTCAGAGGTCACTGTCTCTTTTAAAGTCCAGACATAATTTTGATCAGATCATGTGAAGACCATGAAGATTGTGCCTGAAATGATCTTTTGATGAAAGAACCACACAGATTGAAGGGACCATTCAGTCAGTGCACGCATTTGTCAGTAGTCGTGCAGCTCAACCAAAAACTTAAGGAGCTCAACGATTCAACGAACAATACCAAAGAAAGGACATTTGGGTAGGCCGCATAAAATACTCATAGTCTTCACATTTACAATACTTAATTAAAACAATATAATACTTAACAAAGTAAATATTCATGTCATTGTATATATAAAATTCATCAATGTCTATGTGTATATTAAATACGGATATAGGTAATCTTGGTCAGATCATTTGAGAACCATGTAGATTGGTGTCTGACATGGTCTTTTGACGAAAGAACCACACAGATTTGAGTGGACCTGTCCACTCAGTGCACGCATTTGTCAGTTATCGTGCAGCTCAACTCAAAACTTAAGGAGCTCAGCGATTCGACGAACAATACCAAAGAAAAGACATTTGGTTAGGCCGCATATAGTACTCAAACTGCCAGACCAGCATTAAAACTAAGAGAATAAAAAAAAAACAATGCACATAGTCCTCACATTCATAATAATTAAAATACTATAATACTTTACAAAGTAAATATGCATGTCATTGTTTATGTAAAATGGTATAAACAAAAATATAAATAGTTGGCAAAAAAATCAAATCAAGATTCACTGTAAATTGGAGCAGCTCAATCCCAAGGCTTTTTGTCCACAATATAGTCTGTAACAGTATAAATGCTTTCTGGCACAGTTTTGCGCTTTATAAAACATTTGAATTTATTAAGGCTTAATGCTTGAATATGGCTAGGAAGTTTATTATAAAACGTATACACTGGCATCTAAACGAGCCACCTATTTTTTTAAGCCTGGTTTTAGGAACAACAAATTTGTGCTTGTTCCTAGTATTTACATTATGGATATCACTGTATTTTTTTAAACAGATTAATATTTTTATGTGCATACAAGAGATTTTCATAAATATACTGAGAAACGACAGTCATTATATTAATCTCTTTAAATTTGTCTCTGAGGGAGTGTCTGGGACTTAATTTATAAATAGAATGAATTGCTCTTTTTTAACAATAATGGTCAGAATGTCGACGGCAATTCCCCACAACAGAATACCGTACGACATTACACTATGAAAATAACTAAAGTATACTAAGCGGGCTGTGTCTAAATCAGTTAAATCACGAATTTTACTAACGGCGTATGCTGCAGAGCTAAGCTTTTTGGACAATTTATCTATATGGGGGCCCCATTGAAGCTTGGCATCCAAGGTTATGCCTAAGATCACTGTAGTACCTTCGGGTTTCAACTCTTCACCCTTTATGAGCACACTAGTTTTTACTTGTCTAACATGAGGTAATGTAAACTTAACACATTTAGTTTTTTCTCGTTAAGAAGTAGTAATAATATCTATTTTTTTATTATTACCAGTTAACTACTTTTTCGAGGGCACTATTTATATTTTCAGTAACCGACTGCTGACGTTTGAGTTTAAATAAAAGTGAAGTGTCGTCTGCAAACAACACTATAATAATATCATGTTTATCCTTTATGAGGTAAGGCAATTCATTTATATAAATAAGAAACAAAAATGAGCCAAGAATTAAGCCCTGGGGTACCCCCATTCTTACTACAGATCCGGGAGATCTTTTTCCGTTTACATCAACTATCTAAATCCTATCACTTAAATATGAAGTAAGAAGATCCAGAGAGGCATTTCGGATTACGTACTGGTGCAGTTTCCTGTTTAATGTTTCATGAAGAACGCAATCGAAAGCCTTGGACAAATCGCAAAAGATGCCCAAAGCATCGCATTTATCCTCCCATGCATTATAAACATGTCCTAAAAGTTCAACACCGGCCATCAGTAGTCGAACGACCCCTTTTAAAACCGAACTGTTTGTTATGCAATAACTTATGTTTATTTAAAAATATTTGCAATTGATCTAAAATAAATTTTCCAAATATTTTACTACAGGTAGGTAGCACTGAAATAGGTCTATAATTAGTAGGGTCTGATGTACTACTGCATTATTTTACTGTTTTTCATAAGATCAGGAAACTCACGACGGTCAATACATTTATTAAAAATAACAGCTAAAGTAGGTGCTACAATGTTTATAATTGACTTAGCAACCTCCACAGAATTACCCCATAGATCTGCGGTCTTTTTAACATTTAATGTGTGAAAGGTTTTAATTACATCTTTACAGGTGACATATTGGAAATGAAATTCATAAGCACAAACTGGAACGTTTTCCTTAAGTAAAGACTCTGCAGCAGTGGTTGATGAGTTTAGAGATTTAGTAGTCAATACGGGAATCTCTGCAAATAAATTTTCAAAGGCCGTGGCGACTTGAGAATCTGATTTAATTATACTGTCATCAATATCAAGGCTGTAGTCACTGCATGACCTTCCCGTTTCACTATTAATGATATTCCATGTCATTTTAATTACATTACTACTATTTTTGATTTTTGAACTCAAGTAACTTTTTTCCTACGTGGGTAGGCTTGACATATATACGTAATTTTGTAGCTTCCTTATTTAATATTTATTTTAAAATAGTTAATTGTCCTTTTTCACTATATTTATGTGCTAATTAACTAATAAACCCACCTTCGCTCGGAACTTTCCTTTCACTTTCACTCTTCAACAACCACAACATTTGAAATATTCCAACAAAGTATGGACAGCAAGCTTGTACACAGTATGGAGGAATTAGAGAAACTGTTTGGCTCCCGCATGCGTGAGTACGAGGATAAGCTGCAGAGAGCTACAGCTGGGACTGACCCTGCACACTCGGATCTTGCTGCTCTTTCTCTGGATTTCTCCGAGTTTAAATCCTTTGTTTGCAAAACTTTATCTCACTTCAAAACTCAGATTGAACTCCTGTCTTTGAGTCTGGACAGTCATGAGACGACAATGCGAAGAAAGATCTTGCTGTTTCACGGTATTCCTGAAAAGCCGAATGAAAAGCTGTGTGATGTGATTCTCCTTACTTTATCGAAGCAACTAATGATTGATGACATTAAATTGGATCACTTAGAAGTATGCCACAGACTAGGTGCGCCCCAGGGCAAAACAAGACCTGTGCTGGTGCGATTCTATGACATGGAGCATCGTCGGTTAGTTTGGGACGGTAAAACTACTCTCAAGGGCAGCGGCATCACCATTTCGGAGTTTCTAACTAAGACACGGCACCAGGTATTTATTGCTGCCCGCAAGCACTTTAACATAAATAGCTGCTGGTCTGCAGAGGGCAAAGTTATTGTCTTGACGCCTGACAAGGCTCGCCGGAAAATAGCGTCCATGGGTGAGCTTGAAACGTTAATCGCGTTATTCCCTGCTCCGGCCAGTGCTGCCGCACCCAATGATCCTGTGCCTGTTGATTCTACCCCGCCAGCATTGGCATCTACATCGACTGCAACCCCTAAAAGAAAGGTCGTGAGGAAGGCTCGTCGCTAACTTTACTGTTTTAGATGTATCCTTGCATGTTTTATGTTGTCCGTTTTGTAATACATTCGTGTAATGTCGGTTCACTTTAAAATTTGATTTTCCTTTTGTTAATCTACCCATTGCATTTACTTTTAGTTAAATTTTTCTTACTTCTTCTTGCTTGCCGGTAGACGTTTTTATTTTACCTGAAGTAGTGACGTGACGTCTGTCACTGTCAGTGTCATTTTAGTATTCAAATGACGTTACGTTTCGTTACAATTGTTGTTTTTTTTTCATAGTCATTAGACGAATGTTGTGGCTGACATCGTTAGTTAGCTTTCAATTTTGATTTTATTAATTTTTTATGTCTTCTGTTCATAATCATAATGTAAGCCTTGATTTATTCTCTTCACAGTTTTTACCTAGTTTATAAAATGTTGTGTTAAAATCTCTACCAACTACAGCGAACTGGTGTTTTTATTGGTTGAGCGTATTTATTTATTATTATTGTTTTGTTCATTTACCGTAGTTAAGTAGTTTTGATATTATTATTTTTTGGTATTATTTTTATTTGTATACGTATTATTATTATTTTTGCAAACTATGACCGATATCAACCTTGATGATGATTTTTTCTCTTGTTCTTCGTCTTCTAGCAGTTTTCATAGTGCGGCGAGTGGTTCGTCCTCTCCTCTTACTCTCGGCGATCAGATTTCCTCCTTGCTTTCCCACCTCCCCAACAATCTCAACATAGCCCACATCAATGCCCAGAGTGTTCCTGGCCATTACTCTGATCTTCTGGCGTCCTTTAACTGTGCACATTTAGATGCTTTGCTCATCTCTGAGTCCTTCCTCAAACCCTCTCTTTTATCTGCTCAATATGCTCTTCCTGGTTTTGTCCTTATCCGTAATGATAGAACTGGGAAGGGTGGTGGTGGTGTTGCCATTTACTTGCGTAATGATATTCCCTACAAGATTATCAGCACATCACCATCTTCCTACTCGGGGTCAGCGGAGCATCTATTTCTTGAAATTTCCTTGCATCATGCTAAAATGCTACTTGGAGTTGTTTACAGTCCTAACCTCAGCATCGATTACTTTGCCTCTTTTGATTCCCTTTTAAATGATTTTTGTCCCTCTTATGACCACGTTATCTTGTCTTCTTAGAAACGACAGTCGTACTCACAAACTTCAATCTCTCTTATCTTCTTATAACCTTAGTATTCTGCCTCTATCTGCTACTCATCATTTCCCAAATTGCACTCCTTCTCTGTTGGACTTGATGATTGTCTCTAATTCTAATAATGTATCTGTCCACGGACAGATCACTGCTTGTTTCTCTTACCACGACCACATCTTTATGTCCTACAGGATTCGCCCTCCCAAGCGCAAGCCGCAATATATTTTCCTTCGGAACTACAAGGGCATAGTCCTGGAGGCATTGCTGCGTGATGCAGAGAGCATCGACTGGACGGACGTCTTGGAGAGCTCATCTCAGCAATATGGTTCACATTTTAAACGAAACTATACTCAACTTATACGATCATCATGGCCCTATACGTCGAGTCAAAGTCAAATATGTTCCGGCTCCTTGGCTTACTTCTGCCATTAAGGATGCGATGGCAGGTAGGGACAGAGCCAAAAGAAGGTTGAAACGCTGTCCTTCCGAGCGCAACCTGAATGCGTATAAGGTTTTGCGTAATCGTTGCAGGCGTATGTGTAGAGATGCTAAGAGACGCTACTTCCATAATTCTCTCGACAACCGTAACTCCTCTGAAGTCTGGAAGTTTCTGAAAACTGTCGGCATTGGCAAGTCTCCAGTCGTTTCCAGTAATGACACTGACGTGTGTGCTCTTAACAAACATTTCTCACTTCCCCCTGTTATTTTAGATCCGCACGTCAAATCAGCTACCTGTTTGCCAGTACCGCAGTGTTCTCCTTTCAAATTAAGTCCAGTGAGTGAAATTGAGGTTAAAAAGTCTATTTGTGCTATCTCCTTTACCGTAGTAGGTAATGATAATCTTTGCCCAAGGATGATTTCTCCTATTCTCCCCGCATTACTTCCCGTCTTAACCCACATTTTTAACTTTTCCTTGTTTTCTTGTACTGTTCCTGAGGTTTGGAAACAAGCTCATATCATCCCCTTACCCAAAATTCCTAAGCCGGTCTCACCCACTGATTTCCGTCCCATTTCTATACTCCCATATCTCTCTAAAGTTCTTGAGCACATTGTTCATCGGCAACTTTCGGCTTTTCTATCTGCGAATGACCTACTTAGTCCTCTTCAGTCCGGTTTTCGACCGGGTCATAGCACAGTGACGGCTCTGTTGAAGGTTACTGATGACATCCGCTGGGCGATGGACCACAAATCTCTAACTTTACTTGTACTTCTCGACTTCAGCAGTGCCTTTAATTCTGTTGATTTCGACATCCTTCTAGGGATTCTTAATTCTTTAAATTTCTCCTCTTCCACTATTGGTTGGTTCGACTCCTATCTCAGAGGCCGTTCACAGCGTGTTCGTCTCGATGAGTCGTCTTCTGATTGGTGCTCTCTTACCGCAGGTGTGCCTCAAGGTGGCGTTCTCTCTCCTCTTCTCTTTTCTATTTTCATTAACTCTGTCACGAGAGTCATCTCTTCCTACTTCCATCTCTATGCCGACGATCTGCAGCTTTACAATAACTTCTTAAGGGAAGACGCGGCAGCTGCCGTGGCTGCCATGAACAGGGACCTGGACTTGATTAGTGAGTGGTCGCGGTCCTTTGGACTGCTAATCAACCCTAGGAAATCCCAGGCCATGATTATTGGCGGCAGGTATATGCGGAATAGGCTCAATGTTGCGTCGCTGTCTCCTCTCTGCTTGAATGGAGTTCAGATTGAATACGCAAATACGGTTAAAAACCTGGGGGTGACCATGGATTGCTACTTGTCGTGGACTGCCCATGTTGCTCAAGTCAGTCGCAAAGTGCACTACACGTTCCATTCGTTGAAATGTCTCCAGAGATTCTTGCCCTTGAACACCAAAATCTCCCTTGCTCAAACTCTCATTCAGCCCATTTTTGATTACGCTGATGCCTGTTACTTGGATGCCACCGAGGAGCTTTTAAATAAACTTGAGCGTTTGCAAAACATCTGTATTCGTTTTGTTTTCAACCTTAAAAAGTATGACCACGTTTCTAACTTTCGCAAGATACTCAAGTGGCTCCCTATTCGACTTCGCAGGAACTCGCGGATTTTGTGTCTGCTATTTAACCTCCTTCACAATCCTAAAACACCATCCTATCTGCGGGAACGTTTTTCCTACGCTCGTCCTTCTGATGCGCCTTGCAGGTCGCATCTTAGAAATCTTCTTAAGTCCCCTCCCCACACCACCGACTTCTACTCGTACTCCTTCACTGTGCACGCGGTGCGGTTGTGGAATTCACTGCCACCTGATATAAGGGACTGCCATACTGTTTCAGTATTTAAAAGAAGAGTGAAAGAACACTATCTTTCCACTTCGTCATAGTTGCGTATGTTTTTATTATTTTAATAGAATTATAATTAATATTCTAGTGATATTTATTTTAGAAGTATGTATTTGTGTGTATGTATGTATGTATATTAGTATATTATTTGTTTAGTTTTATTAAGTAAATTGTTTTTGATTATATGTATTCTATTTTCTCTTCTACTCTTACACACGGTGTCTACATCTCTTTATCGACTTTCCTATCGCAGGTATGCTGGAAGAGATTTCTTTAGAAATAAGCATCACCTTTGTACGTATTTTTCTGCTCCTTTCTTCTTGTATGTTTATAATGTGTGTACATAAATGGTTAAATAAATAAATAACGTGACTTGGCCATACAACAAACATTTTTAAATAATTTTGAATAATTCTTAACATATAAATTAAATTCAGCAGTGTTTATTGTTCATAGTTCAGTTCATCATACAACTCATATAGTCGTTTTCTACTTTTATGTATACCAACGGTGGCCCAGTCACTGAAAGAAGCCATGTAATAGGGGGATGCCCATGTAATAGGGGGCGAGCCTATTGCCATCAACCGGGCACAAATCCAGTCTCCGTGCTGCTACTGAGAAATCCTGATAGAAAACCAAATAACACTTTGTTGATTGACCTGGGAATCGAGATCGACGAGGCAGTAAACCAATTATTCCCCACATAATGAGCATACGTGAACAATATCCATAACTTTCCTAAACAATTTTCTTCAAAAGCAATAAACGCCATTTCAGACGAGGGTAGTCACTAGCCACCCTACTGGCACACAAGTAACATGTTATCAATAAAACCCTTTCTCCAGCGATAATGTTCAATTTGCTATGTGCCTAATAATTTTGCTGTCTACATAAAACCTGGTTCACACGGAGCTAGTGGGACTTTATTACTTGTATTATCTTATAGTGCGAGAGTAACGTAACAAGATAATAATGTGTTCAGATGTAGGTAGAAGGATTTTGTTGCTGAGATTTTTTTTTGTATATAATGAAATTGGAAGGAACAACACAATCTAATTCGACTCGAATACAAGTCGGAAATGTAATGTCATGACGAATTTAGCTAAAATATTTTGTGCATCTTCTCGAAGCAACTGACAAGTAAATATAAGTACCTAAGCAAGGAAAGGTACAATATTGACAACTTTTTCGCAACAATTACTCCTAATCCTTTAAAATAAGATATTGTTTATAGTTTTCAGCCTTAGACATAAATTATTTTAATGATTACAATATATTCATTTAAGAAAATGGCCTGAGGGGTCGGTCACTGCAAGATACATTATACAGTGTGAGTCTTGATAATGTGCACATATCAAAATTGAGGAAACTTAGCTTAATTTTATCGCCCAAAATAATATTTATTAAAAAAAAAAACAATTTTTTATAGCTTTTTTTTAAATTCGTGTTTGCTGCTGTGACTCCTGTGTAAACAAATCGGTATAACTTTTAAACTAAACGATATATCACGATGAAACAACAAACTCTTCATCTTCATAAAAATGTTATTTTATGAAGACTCTATTATTTCCAGGCTCACTAAAAAAAACTCGCCCTCAATTGAGAATTTAGATTTTATAACAAAACTCTGATATTTTTTCTTAACTTTTTGCAATAATTGTAAAATATCTTAATAAAAGTCCCGATTAGCTACCCTTTTTTATTACTTTAAATTATTCTCCATCGTATCAGCTTTCTATAAGTAAAAATACCCTGTTTATAAATTAATCTCAACGTTTCCTATCAACTGTTAAAGAAAGGCTTTGCACTCGGCTACGTACTTTACTTTAGCAGGTAGAGACCCTTTTTTTAGATTTTTGTAATATTTTTTCCATCGATAAAATTAAGCTTAGTTTCCCTCATTTCGATATGTGCACATAATGAAGTCTCACACTGTATATACATGGGTGTGTAACGGTTGATATAATAACAAAAAATCTAACTTTCACTTGACCTAATTTCAGTTAATATACTTTTGTTTAATATAACGATCAGTTGAGATAATGAATTGTTGATATAATTTCATTTTATCTAATTTCTTATGTTATAATAAACATTTCCTATATTGCACATTTGACATAATATTCATGTAGTATATTATTCATAATCTCTAATAACTTTTAATATAATTTAGAAAATCTGATACGATTTTAAACGCTTGCTAGTATGGTGCTAGCAAAAATGCATCGCATAAGCATTAATTGCTACAAAAGTTTGCTATATATTGTTTAAAGAAAAAGGAACAAATCGATAATATTCTTAAAAAAAAAAAGGAATACACTGAAATTGAATTCCTTCGGGCTTTGGCCTCTAACTTAAAACTGAAATAAGTTGTAATATTTATGTGATGCTATGTTATGATTAAAAAGTGAAATTAGAGCATTTGTTATTATATCATACATTACACACCCGTATATACATACAGCTAAAATAATAAGATTTTCTTCGACAATGTCTTTCTCAATTTACCTACATCACGTTAAAACATCACTGCCGTCGTGTGAACACGGCCTTAGCGATGTTGTAATAAAGAGAGACAACATGTTCGGAATGCGGGGCATGTTGATAAAATGATGTAATGTAGGAATGAAAGAAAATAATTTATGGGCGCGTTTACGTTGGGGGAGTATGTTGTGAAGAACGGGTAGTACAGGATTGTAATGCAAATGAGTAGCTCCATTTTAAAACCTAGTTTACATACGTGCTTGGTGCTACATATATTACTAGCTTCTGCCCGCGGCTTTGCCCGCTTGGATGTCGGAAATTATCCCACGGGGACGTGCTACTGGGATAAAAAGTATCCTATGCCCTAATTCAGGTCATGGCCTCCCATCCAAGTCCATTCCCCAGAGGATGATAGAAATTCTTCCGCTTAAAATAATGAGTTTACCTACGTATGTGTTTTGATGAACTTGCACGACATAGTCTTACCTCATGTTGTTATAATAGATAACACGTGTTGGTAACTAATCTTTAACATATTAATATAATATTATTTACTGATTACGAAATCGAAAGGTACAGGCATCGACTCCACCAGCTGAGACAACAACAGGTACATTTACAAAGGTACAGGCATCGACTCCACCAGCTGAGACAACAACAGGTACATTTACAAAGGTACAGGCATCGACTCCACCAGCTGAGACAACAACAGGTACATTTACCTACTTAAACACTAGTATTTTATAAACAAGCGTCACAGATAATAAATGCAAATAGTCATCTATTTTTTTAATTGAACAGGTGTTTATGATTCTAAATGTCTAACTTAAAAGTAGTTCATTTTAATATTATCAACATTCATTTGAAATAGTCTAGCGCCGCCATATTATTGACCACATAATATCTACATATTGGCTATAACTTTAAATTGTAATAACTTTTAGGGCTCCCACACAAAACTGCGATGCGATGCGAATTCGCATCGCAGGAACTTGCGATGCGAATTTCTGCGATACGATTTAGTGCGGCAAACCGTTTGGTAGGGCGACCATTCCTTCAAGTGTAGTCAGCCGTACTGGACGTGTTTTTAGGAAGCGTAAGATGGATCGCAAAAAGATTATTGCACTGCTGTTATTGTTAAATAGATATAAAAGAAAAAGAAGATTCTGGGTTCATCCATTTATTACGATTATGAACTCTGATGGGAACTATTTTACTCAAAAGTACTATGCGTTGAGAACTGAAGAACATAAATTTTTTGATTATTTTAGAATGAGCATATCTTCATTTGAAGAGCTTTTGAGTTTATTATCACCATGCCTTCAAAAACTATCGTACAAGGGAAGAATTCCTGTTATGCCTTTGGAAATGCTGGGACTGACTATCAGGTAAAGTAAAACAAAATTTATTTATTTACATTTTAATTGTTTTTTTTTTTTGCGAAAAATCATATTTGTGATTATCAGCAGTTAATAGTAATTAATATTATGTAAAATCAAACTCTTCTTCCGTCGACAAAGCGCTATAGGTAGAATAATTATCACTAGGTGAATTAATTGCGGCTTCCCGCGCGCGCCCGTGCGAGTCAGACGCATTCGTGCCATCACTGTGTTTACAAATTATTAAAAACAGATCAAAGTGCACAAGAGTACTGTAAATATTGCTAAATTATGTGTATTACTCTTATCTCTCTTAGTGAGTAAAAATCTGCTAGTGCTGAGTGTTTTTTGCAAGCAGGATAACTAAATAACTTAAATAAAACAATGTGGGTATGAGTGATTGTTCGGCAGTACCGTGTCATTGAGTAACTATAAAGGTCACCCCTCCACAAATCCTGAGTCTCTTGCGAAACATTACGAACGCAATTTTCGCCTCATATTGACAAGACGATACAGTCCTGCGGTACAAGCGTTGGACTGACAAGATCAACGTCGCGGGTTCCAATCCACCGTCCCACAAATTATTTTAGCTGTTTTTGTGGTTAAATTTTGCGACTCGAGTAACTTATAATACGATTATATAAGTTAACAGTATTATTGGTCTTCGGTAAACCATCAAAAGTTCATCCACAAGTATTGTTTGGTTTCTAATATGAATATCCAACAAACACCACCATCAGCAAAAACACTTCGAACGGGGCTATCAATGTCCGAATCGGATCTCACATCTACTGTTGAATCGGAAGGAAAACTTGGTAATATTACTGTGAGAAATAAACGCCAGCGTATCGATGATTCTCCCAACTGTGAAATAAACCAATTCACACAGACATTCAATGATTTCAAAAGCGAAATTAGGCAAATGCTTACCACTTGGAAGACAGAGAATGATGACCGTCTCGTAAACTGGAAATCTGAGCATGATGCGGTCTTATCTGAGCTTACTAAAGATTTGAGTGGTCTGAAAATCCAGTTTTCTGAAATTCGGGAATCCCACCTTCAACTTGACCGCGGTATGGAGTTTGTAAATTCGTGCTATGAAGATATAAAAAGCAGAGTAGCCGACCTGGAAAACCATAAAAAAGAAAGTGTCGATCGTATCTATCAGCTGGAACAATATATCCAGGACCTGCAGCTCCAATCGCGACCGGCAACTCTTGAATTCAGGAACATTCCGCAAAAAGCTAATGAAAGCTCAGGGGATCTCATAGCCATGATGTCAGCTGTGGGAAAAGTTGTTAACGTAGAAATTCAGGCGTCAAATTTACGTGATCTCTATCGTCTACCAGGAACGTCTGGAACTCCTAGGCCCATCGTGGCAGAGTTTATATCAGTTCCGAAAAGAAATGAATTTCTGTCGAACCTGCGGCGCTATAACAAAGAACGCCCAGTAGCTGACAAGCTGAACTCCCTTTCGATTGGCGTACCTGGAGGAAAGAAACCAATTTATGTTGATGAGCATCTGCCACCATCCAAGAAGAAGCTGTTCTACGATGCTCGGATATTCGCGAAAGCCAATAATTTTTCTTGCTGGAACTCGTATGGAAGAATTCTCCTAAGGAAAGATCCTAAAGATACTAATGAGAAACCTACTCAAATTAAATCATCAAAGTGTCTGCTGGGTCTGATTAAAGTACAATGACTTAATATTAAAATTACTTTTCCATATACTTCTTTTAACGTGAAACATCCAGAATACTGTTCGTTTAACTTTTCTTGTATTATTTTGTTTCTTCTATTTGCCACATTTTTGATAACTCCAACTGCGCATTTGCTGACCCCACTTTTTTGTACTATATTATTGCATGTTTATTTAGTATTTTTATGTCATACAGTATATTTACAGACATTCTTTTACACATTATTTATTTTTGAAAGTAATATGATCAACTATTGCACCATAATATTAACTTATTCTAATGACTGCACACTGTTTACAAAATCTCTAATCTGTTTACGTTGTAATTATAAATTAATGACTTTTGTCATAAAAAGTTTCGAGATTGACCTACAGCTTCAAACATATGACTTGTCTTTACCCCTGCTTATTGTGCACCGAATTGGAAATGGCTGTAATTAATGATGTATCCAGGGATATTGATAATTTCTCTTTGGCCAGCGTCTACAAATGCTCTCCTGATCTTTGCAGTGATTTTATTGTTCAACCAACCGAAAATCTTAAAATAATTCATGTAAACATAAGAAGTATAAAAAAAAAAAAATGTGTGCGTGTACTAGTGTACACACGTAAGAAGTGAAACTTCTTTATGGCCTTATTTTTCGAAAAATGATCTACATGCAACTTTCTAGAAATTGGTTAAATAAAGTTAAATTAGATAAAGTTTAAACAAAAGGATTTTATTATCATAGACATGAATACAAAAAAGTACTCTTCGTCTAAACCAACCGTGGTAGGGGCAAGAAAAAGATGGCGCGTAACGGAAAAATGTGACGCGTAACCGAAAAATGTGACGGTAAATTTTTTTCCAACGCCGATAAAGAAGTTTCACTTCAAAAATTTGATCAGTTTATAGCGATGTTGGCTACTACCAAAACTACATTTGATTTGCTTATTTTCACTGAGTGCTGGCTCAAAGTATCTGGACCCCTGCCGGTGATCCAGGGATACAATTGTCATGCCACTGTCAATAATGGGTCACAAAATGATGGAGTTGTAGTATATTCTAAAGCGTCCATAGCAAGTGCAACACACGAACCCCCGTATCTTGATGCAAATTGCCTTGTTTGTACCATAGAAAACATTGCTATTATATGCATATACCGCTCTCCCTCATATCATAATTTGGATAATTTTTATAATAGTCTAAATTGTCTTATAAATACCCTTAAACATTATAATAATATAGTTCTTATTGGAGACTTGAATGTGGACATAAAATCAAACAACAATGATCAGAACGCAAACGATTATCTTACTACGACCGCCTCACTGGGGCTACTCCCTGCTCATTTACGACCTACGAGATCAGGAAACTGTTTAGACCACGTTCTTTTAAAAACTAGGGGAATAGCTCGCGTCATATTACTGGATTCTTACATTACTGATCACATTCCCGTCATTTTGTGTCTCAAGACCAAAGGCATTATGTCGAACAGTAGTCCCAACACATCCTATCGCTATAATTATGCTGCAATAAAAAATGAAATTGATATCACCGATTTTAACCCGGTCTTGGAAGAGACAGATCCGGGTCTGGCTGCCGAATTATTAATTAATATGACGCAAGAAATTATTATGAAACATACGCAATGTATACGAATCCACAGAAAGGTTCGTGTGATCAAACCTTGGATGACACAAGGCTTAGTCCGTTGTATTCGAAATAGAGACATGATGCATAAAAAAGTTACTAGAAATCCAAGTAATAATATTCTCAAAGTCACCTATACGCGGTATCGTAATTTCCTTAATTCATTACTAAAAAAAATGAAGCGAACCCATGACAAAAATAAACTGGCCAAGGCGAAGAATAATCCAAAGGCAACATGGAAGGCTATTAAGAAAATTACAAATTCATGTTCCCAACCGCGGTCCCCCAATGAATTGCTCCAAATAGCCAGCGATCCTAAAACTTCAATAAATGAGGTCAACAGCTTTTTCGTGAACATAGGGCAAACTCTGGCCTCTAACATAACACCTCTTTTGGGACGCGACAGAGTGGAAACGGAACGTTCAACTAGTTGTAACTCACTCGTTATTCTGCCGGTAGATGTAGATTACGTAAAAAGCCTTATCGACTCCTTACGTAGCGACTGTGCCACAGGTTATGATAATATCCCAGCTAAGGTGCTCAAGCAATCAAGTCTAACCTTGGCTGCGCCAATTGCTCATATCTGTAACCGAGCTATTGATTCCGGCGTATTCCCTAACGCTTTTAAGAAAGCTGTGGTCCATCCCATTTTCAAGGGTGGAGACAGGGCTAGTGTCACAAACTACCGGCCCATTTCCGTATTGAGTTCGTTATCAAAGATTCTTGAAAGAATCCTCAGCAATTGCCTGATAAATTTTCTGAGTAAGCACAAAATCATTGCAAGTAACCAGTATGGATTCAGATCTGGTATATCAACGGAGGATGCTGTTGTTGACGTTACAAAAACACTGGTTGATAAATTGGATGGGAAAATGAAATGCTACGGCATTTTCCTTGACCTTTCCAAAGCGTTCGATACGGTATCTGTTCCCACTCTTGTCGCGAAGCTTGAGCGAGTGGGAGTGCCTGGATCGACATTGAACATCTTTAGAGACTATTTATCCAATCGGACGCAATGTGTAACAATCGACTCTATAACGAGTGATCATAAAATTATCAATTTCGGTGTCCCACAGGGAAGCATACTTGGGCCCACACTCTTCCTTCTATATATCAACGATCTGTGCCTTGCTCAGGTTCCGAATTGTGATATATTCACTTATGCTGATGACACGGCATTGATAGTTTACGACGCCGATTGGACTAAGGCAAAGCAAAGAGCTGAATGCGCGCTTCGCTTGGTAATGGAATGGCTCTCAGTAAATCTCTTGACCCTTAATATCGCAAAAACAAAAATTATTCGCTTTTCCTTACCTAACACGACTAGTCCACCCCCAGAGTCAGGATTAGTTATAGCTCATACTTGCGTAGGAAATAATAATGACTGCAACTGTTCAACCCTATCTCTGGTTCTTGATGTAAAATATTTGGGGGTTTTCATAGACTATAGGCTAAGCTGGCAATCCCATATTGAAGCCTTATGCACCCGGATCAGGAAACTGATATATATCTTCAAGGAGCTCAGGCATTCTGCTGATCGCGAATTAATGCTTCTAGTATACCAGAGTCTTTGTCAGTCCCTAATCTCGTACTGCATCTCAGCCTGGGGTGGAACGTTCAAAACATCTTTACTTACCGTGGAACGCTCTCAACGGAATATCCTAAAGTTAATGCATTTTAAACGCAGAGACTTCTCTTCAGCGAAACTTTATTTCGAGGCACAGGTTTTGACTGTTAGACAACTCTTTGTTCTCCGTGCCGTTCTGCGTCGACACACCATGCTGCCTAAAACGCCAAGTGTTCTATTGAGACGCAAAGGATTCCCTGTCTGTGATACCGTCAAGTGTCGTACCGCATTCGCTAGTCGCCAGTTTCTTGCTACAAGCTCTCGACTTTATAACAAAATAAATAAAATTCTAGAAATTTATACTCGTACAAAATATGAGGTTAAGAATATTCTTACCGAGTGGTTGCAAAAGTTATAAGGGTTAAAAGGTATGCACATAATATTCTGTTGTTTGTTGTTTTTTTGTTTCTTATTGTTTTGTTTTATTTTTTCTCTTTTCCTGTTTATTATTATGATAATAGAAGTACTATCCATATTTAATTAAATTTTTCACAAGAAGTACTTGCACGTGTATTGTATAAATAGTTGTATATCACTGCTATTTCGGGGAACATTGGATTCTAAGATACAGGCTTATTGCCTAGTTTAGGAGTCAGAAGTTCGACATTGAACTTTTATCACTGTTGTACAACTTACTCTTAAGACAATACCTTGTACTACCTTCTGTTTCTGTTTCGTACAAAATAAATGTTTTTTTTTTTTTTTTTTTTTAATTTGATCTTCCCCTGCGTTTGATGATTGTTCGTGTAATAAATGTAGAATTGGTGTTTGGTCTGCATTTGATGATTGTTCGTGTGATAAATGTGGGCGTGTCAGTGGTGTTTGGTTTGCAAAATGTTGAGTTCGATAGCCTGTGTAGCTCTGGTAGTTGCTAGGCTGATAGGAGGAACTATAAGGTGGGTAGCCTTGATATGCCGGTTGAAGTAAGTCTGTTAAAGTTTCGAGAACACGACTTTGAAAAATAAGTGTTTTGTTCTCATCCAATTTTTCCAGAGACGGTAGAATTCCCTTAAAAAAAGACAAGTGCCTGTTTTCCGGTTCCTTTATAATGTTAATAATTTCATCTTCAAACTCGTTTGCCTTTCTTTTTCGCGGCTTCTGCTGGTATCGTCTTGGAGATTTTTCAGATCTTGCTTGATTCTCTTGTCCAGGTGGTGCTTGCATTTCCGTTTCATTAATGCTATCTGTTGTCTCATTTTGTAATTTTTTTTTTAAGAAATAATAACTGCTTGTACAGATGGTATTCTTTGGTAGATTTTGCTCCTGTTCCAGATCGCTTTTCGTCTTTAAGTTTCTTTACGTACTTTTTAAAGGTATCGTTGATCCCTCTCCATTTTTTTAATACTTCATTACCTGTAAATTATACAAAATTAATCAATAAAAAAACATTAATGTAGGGGTATCCCTATGAAATTAAATATAAAGAAACTATTCATATGTTTAAAAATATTTTATGTATGTATTTAATGTCATATTAGAGTAAATTTTTAATTGTCTCCACTATTTTTTGTTAAATTTTCTATTTTAATTTCAGATTTTTAGCAACCGGAGAAGAATTCAACGATATGCATTTAAGCTATTATAGAGGTGCAAGTACAATAGCGAAACAATACGATTGGTGTGTAACGCAATATGGGATCGCTGTTTACGTCAAAACATGCCTGAAATAACACAACAGCTGTTTGAAGAAATTAGTGCAGATTTTGACAAGCAAGCCAATTTCCCTAACTGTTTAGGAGCCATTGACGGCAAACATATTCGTATCCGTAGTCCCGCAAATAGTGGATCACTGTTTTACAATTACAAAGGTTATAATTCAATTGTTTTGTTGGCTATTACTGACTCTAAATACAGATTCATCTACGTGGATATAGGAGCATATGGAAAGGAAAGCGACTCCACGATTTTCCACAACTCGAAACTTTATGACTCACTGATGAAAGGTAGCTTGCCCATACCAATATCGAAGCGGTTGCCAGGCTTTCAAGAACCGGTCCCGTTTGTTTTCATAGGAGACGAAGCTTTTTCTATTTCAAATAACGTTATGCGCCCTTATTCTGGCAAGCATTTAACCGTTAAACAAAGAATATTTAACTACCGTTTGAGTAGGGCGAGGCGATATGTCGAGTGTGTTTTCGGCATACTAGCCAACAAATGTGAGTATTTCATCGACCCCTTAACGTCTCAATTGATTTTGCAGTCGATATTGTCAAAGCTTGTTGTATATTACACAACTTTGTACTGAACCGCGATGGATTACAATCCCCCGTAGAAATGATCATAGATGATTCTGAACTACAAAGCCTACAGACGTTGAATGCAAGAATAATGAGTGCAAATGTAATAAGAGACAAGTTTTCGAATTATTTTTCTAGTGTCTTTGGAGCCTTGAAGTGGCAATTAAAAAAAAAATGAAATTATAGAAGTACTTGCTTAGTTCTAAATACAGTACGTCCGAAATAACATGGCAAGCCTGAACATAGGCTCTGCGAACTTTAGCGCATGTACACTCGTAAAATACGAATAAAAATGAACTAATACAGGGACCAAGTACCAATAAAATAAATATTTAAACACTTTGAGACAGAAAGCTACAAAAATAACTTCTGAATTAAAGAAAAAAACCTAACACTACACAAAAAACTTAACAATTTAATAATAACAACCAACGAAAACTTTTGTCACCGTCTGTGCTCAAGACAGAGATAGCAACACGAAAATGACACCAATGCTAACGTGTGAGTGAGATATATTACCGGGAACCGAACATTGCCGAATAAGCACGAAGCTTTACGAAGTTACTAAAGAGAGATGTCCAATACGCGTGTCTGAGGGTGTTGTTTAATCGATTTTTCTTCAAATCGATTTAAATTAAGTAATAAAAATATATTTATATTCAATTTTCTATGGAGGTTTAAAATATTCTCAAACAGTCGTTATTTGTATAGAAGCTTATAAATAATTGATATTTAACTAAATCATGTTTTTCAACCAAGAAAATAAAATTTTATTAGTTTTTTTTTTATTAAAGTCGAAATCTCGTTTACTAACGATAACATTAACTATGTTTGTAAATCGATTTCGTTCAATATCTCGTATAAACAAAAATTAATAATTTCCAAATCGATTAAAATCGATTGCGATATTTGATTGAATAAAGGGTATGGCCCATTTGGTTCCAAAAAAACGTTCGTGCGCAGCCTTCTGCGCGTAGTTCGGGCTTACCAAGTTATTTCGGATGTACTGTAGATATACAGTAGGTACTTCAAGATAAATAATGGGCATAGGAAAACATCAGAAATAAGTAATAACAATTTTAAAACGTTATTAAAAAAAACATAATTCAACTTTATAAGCAAACAAAATAATTGTCAGTCATTTATAAGAAAATCAAAATAGGTCAGAAACACGACATTAGTCGATGCTCATTATTTACCTTGTCGTACACTTTAATCCACTGAATTACATTTATTCATAGAAGTACGAATAGCGCGCCAGATTCTGGAAGTACGAATAGCGCGCCAGATTCTGGAAGTACGAATAGCGCGCCAGATTCTGGAAGTACGAATAGCGCGCCAGATTCTGGAAGCCCTCTTACACGCGCGCACGCTATTTAATTCATACTTATATGCATTGATTGTATTGTTGTAGAAATAAAAGTACTTACCAAGTTTTGTTTTTTCACTGTTTTCTTTGTCTTGGAAATTTGGAAACAAACTTTCACAGACGCTCTTCCACGCATCTTGCTTAATAAATTTATTTTTATAATGTTCATCACTTGTGTCCCAAAGGACGGGACGCTCCTCAATTAAAGATATTAAAAAATCTATATCATATTCCGCCATTTTTTTATAAACAAAGAAGGCGGCGCAGGCGCCGCGCGTCTTTCTCTAAAGCTGTCTCAGAGCGGACTAAAATGGCGTCACCAAGAATGACGTAATATCGCAGGAATGTGCGATGCGAAGCAGATCGGAAATTCTTGCGGTGCGTTCGTGCGAATTCGCAGATATTTGCGATGCGATGCGAATTCGCGGTTTTGTGTGGGAGCCCTTAAGCAGGTGGTCCGATTTTAATTAAATAATTATTAAAATAAATATTACCTCAAGCTTTACGGACTCTGGCTATATTATTTCTAATTCCTTAAATCTCTTAAAATTTGAAATGATGATTATTAATAATTTTAAGATTAAAAAAAATTCAATAATCATGTAAATTTTAAAATCATCCCCTATTTACCCCCTTGTGGGATGATTTGTATAAAAACGCTAAAATGCTTTTTATTTCTTACATTCATTTGAATGTTCATATCCATAACATAAGAAATGCAAAGATCTACATTCAAACTTTCATTCCCTATATCCCCTTTAGGATTATTTATGATACAAAAAGTAGCCTATGTCCTTCCCCAGGATGCCATCTATCAGCCTGACAAATTTTATTGAAATCCGTTTAGTGGTTTAGGCGTGAAAAGGTAACATACAGACAGACAGACAGACAGAGACTTACTTTTCAATTTATAATATTAAGTATGGGGTATGGATAATAAGTAATATTTTGCACATGAGCAAAAGTATTCATATTATTATATCAGACTCTAAGAAAGTGGAACAAACTTGTGTAAAATACAATTAGCACTATTCTAAGTTTTAAAATATACATCACGTAAAAAATAAGTAAATTAAAATTAATTATGCAGAACCTGGTTCTTTTAAATAAAGATTTTTTTGAATACGTGCGTACTTGGACGTGAGCTCTCATCGTCCTTGAAAAAATATAAATATTTCTCAAGAATATTTGTTTTTAAATAAATCATTAGAAGCGGGTTTGAATGCCACGTTTTTGAAATTATGAATATTATATGCATCTTTCTTTTATTATTTCTAGATAAATAAATTCACATGTCAAAAAATACAACTAACTTAAGAACCTCCTCCTTTTTGCAGAGTTGGCTAAAAACTTATACTTTATATTTAGATCCAAAATTAAATAAATAATAATATAACAGAAAACTATAAATAAAAATAGGATTATCTACCAAGCTATCAATAGACACGTACCATCAATAGACACATTGCTTAAAGCCACCATCCCACCATTGCATCTCAGCCCAGGTACGGTCAGACGATTTTATATCGCGCACTAGATGTTCAACTTTCAGTGTTGAGCCAAGCATTGAGAATCGAAGAGAGCATCCAGCGCGTCAATAAAATACACGTTGTATTTTCAACTCGCCGCTAAGCAGAGCGTTGAAATTCCAGTACGCGACAACAATCGCCCGTGGGTACGAGGGCTAACTCAATATTTTATCGAAACAAAGTCTCGTATTAGTGAAGACTGAAGCTCAAATATATTTTAGACCTTATCCGTAATGCAACAAACCTTTTAGTGAGAGTACGAAAAGCCAAGTTTATCGAGAAAATGTTTCAGGGTAAAAAAATGTTGAGTACTCCTGCCCTTTTTAGGGTGCCAACAATCCTATTACTAAAGCTCCGCTGTCCGTCCGATCGTCTGTCACGGGCTTATCTTTTGAACCGTAATAGGTAGACACTTGAAATTTTCACAAAGTATGTAAGACTACGGCCGCTTCACTACATAGTACGAGTATAAAACAAAGTCCCATCCCGCTGTCTGTCTATCCCTATGTATGCTTAGATCTTTAAAACTACGCAACGGATTTTAATGCAGTTTTTTTTTAATAGATAGAGTGATTCAAGAGGAAGGTTTACTATGTATATATACATGCATAATATAGTAGATCAAATCAGCATTGCACCCGCGCGAATACGGGGCGGGTCGCTAGGTATTAATAAATAATAAAATTAAAATAAAGTTCAAAATGACAGGGACCATACAAGAAACGTGTTTTTAGGGTTCCAAGCCCAAAGGGTAAAACGGGAACCCTATTACTAAGGCTCCACTGTCTGTCTGTCTGTCTGTCCGTCTGTCACCAGGCTGTATCTCATGAACCGTGATAGTTAGACAGTTGAAATTTTAACAGATGATGTATTTTTGTTGCCGCTATAACAACAAATACTAAAAAATAGAATATAATAAATATTTAAGGGGGCTCCCATACAACAAACGTGATTTTTTTGCTCTTTTTTGCTCTATATTGATAACGGCAACAGGTAGACGCTTGAAATATTCACAGAATATTTAGGTATATTTAGTTTAAAAATAAATAATTAAATTCAAATAAAACAAATATTTAAGGGGGGCTCCCATACGTGATTTTTTTGCCGTTTTTATAGATAATGGTACGGAACCCTTCGTGCGCGAATCCGACTCGCACTTGGCCGATTTTCTTTTTTTATAAAAGTACCTATTTAAAAATATATGTAGTGTTATATATTTCAGAACTTAAGATTAAGGGGTATTTTTTTAAGAGGATACTTAAGCTTAGTATCTGACAATTATTCTTGTTGGTACTTACCTCCTGTACTTTGCTTTTAATTTATTTGGACTAGATTTATTTCAGACAGGTTTTAAAAGGTGCTTTTCAGGTCTTTGCGACACCATTAAAAACATATCTACTATTTGTTGGCAATTGTTACTACCTCATTGGTCTAGTGGTCGACTGGTCGCAAGCGCTACTGCTGAGCATGAGGTCCTGGGTTTGATTCTCAGGTCGGGCAATGGTCGGATAAATTGAAGTGTCTAACATTACAATTTCAAATGTGTAAATTAAACAACTCGAGCTATTTAGGTTTCCTTGAACATGGTTATTTGATTATAACATTTAGAGTCAAAGAAAACTTAAACAACTTATTTTATGTAACTCTTGCAATACTCAACTTATTGAACATGAAAATCCTATATTTCTGAACAGGACAGAAATATGAAAATGCTTGTCAGGCGAAAATATGCAACATGCGACACAACAAAAGTCTTTTTGACGTAAATTGTAGTTTTTTAGTGCTGCACCTACGCCGACGATATAACCTACACAAAAAGGGCGCTGATATATTCCTTAAACAGCCGCTGGAACTTGGCATCAGAAAAATGATATCAAGCCACTATGCTCGTCAACATGCCTAGCCTTTTCCCAACTTCATAGTTGGGGTTTGCGTCCAGTATAACCGGATGCAGCTGAATACCAGTATTTTACATGGAGCGACTGCCTAACTAAACCTCCACAACCCAGTTACTGAGTAATACGATACCTCTTGTTGGCAAGACTGGCTGTCAGACTTTTGGGCTGCTGGCTACCCGTGACGACGGTTAAAGATCTACGAATAACAGCCTGGCCTAACGGCTTAACGTGCTTTACGAAGCACGGAGGGTCTCGATATATAATGGATGGTCACCCATCCACGGACCGACAGCGGCAAGCGTAATTTAACCTAATCGATCGTCCCGTGCTGCTGTTGTTACTTAGCCACGAGCCCCTCAAGCCACTATGCTCGTATAAACAACAAATTACCCGTATTTAGTTAAAATCAAACCCGTCGTAACCCGAAAAAGAGTCCACAAACATCATCACTCCACTTCAAACATATTTACTCACTCACAATATAGTCGCGGAGCGTGGGAACATTCCACGACTTGCACAACACATGTAGACACGGAGCTAGCGCCGAAAGCGGGCTCTTTATTCTCTTTGTCACGCTACGTAAACGTTTTCGTATAAACTGAAATATGTTGTTCTGTAATATGCCTCTTTCAGTAGTTGGAATACTAAAGAAACGTATACATGAACCTTTTACCTTTGTACTTAAATTATAATTATATCGTATCGCTCTGTATTTTACTGTGTATCATCACACTAATATTATAAAGGTGAAAGTTTGTGAGTGTGTGTGTGTGTGTGTATGTTTATTACTTCTTCACGCTCAAACGGCTGGACCAATTTTGATAAAACTTTGTATGTATGGAGGTAGCTGACACCCTTTTTTTTTTGGGTGGGAAATTATCAAATAACTTCTCCCGCTCTGGGCGGAGCGAGAGGGCGTGTCAGACTTTTACTGACTAAAACCCACCCGTGTTCCTTCCGTTGCCTGTGTGCCAGGGCCACGATATCCCTTTCGGACAAACTCGCAACCCTGGCAGGGGTAGCTGACACCCTGGATTAACATAATAGGCTACTTTTTATCCCGATATTTCCACGGGATCGAGACATACGCGGATGAAACCGCGAGGCGCAGCTAGCTAATAATAAAATAAATAAATATTATGGTAAATAAGTATGTATTTGTGTATTATAAGTTTTCCTATGTATTGTACCTGTGTACCTATTTTATTTATAATTCAAACAGAGCACCTGTCATCTCTTCACCACCCTTAGTTGACTGGTAGAGAATGAGAATGCCTCAGGCATTAACTCCGCCTTTGTAGCTTTTTTGTATGCGTGTAGTTTACATAAATAAATAATAAATACAAATGTTTTATACTGGTGAATGGTAATTAAAGGGTTTTAGCGTGTAAAGTAGTGAGTTATTACACTGTACCTAGGTTTGTAAGACAATTTATAGGTAATGGCTCTTCCTTAGAGCTATTGATATAAGAGTCATGAAGTCATGACAGTTTTTTAGGGTTCCGTACCTCAAAAGAAAAAAACCGGCCAAGTACGAGTCGGACTCGCGCACGAAGGGTTCCGTGCCATTACCTATAAAAATTGCAAAAAAATCACGTTTGTTGTATGGGAGCCCCCCTTAAATATTTGTTTTATTTTAATTTAATTATTTATTTTTAAAGTGAATATAAAACTAAACAATCTGTGAATATTTGAAGCGTCTACCTGTTGCCGTTATCAATATTGAGCAAAAACGAGCAAAAAAATCACGTTTGTTGTATGGGAGCCCCCTTAAATATTTATTTTATTCTGTTTTTTAGTATTTTTTGTTATAGTGGCAACAGAGATACATTATTTGTGAAAATTTCAACTGTCTAACTATCACGGTTCATGAGATACAGCCTGGGGACAGACGGACAGACAGACAGACAGACAGGCGGCGCGGCGGCGGAGCCTTAGTAATAGGGTTATAGTTGGGGGTATGTCTTACCATAGACAAAACATAGCGCACTGTATTTACTTTTAAGATCTGTATTTTTTTTGTTACCTATGTTTTTACAAATAATAAATGATTGATTGATTGATTGAGGGTTCCCGTTTTACCCTTTGGGTACGGAACCCTAAAAACCGAACCCTTATAGGATCACTCATGTGTATGTCTGTCTGGCTGGCTGTCTGTCTGTCTGTCCCTCTGTCACAGCCGATTTGCTCAGAATCTACTGAGCAGATTGAGATGAAATTAGGTACACCTATGAGTTTCTGTGACCCAAACACGGACGTGTAACGTAAATAAATGATTTTTAAATTTAATCATTTTAATAATTTCTTATATAAATTTAATTATATTAAATATTATATTAATCATTTTAAAATAAGGTTAATAAATAAGGTCACTATTAGGGCGTCCCCTCCCGGCATGTCCTCTCACATCTGCCGTGTTACCTTTTGTTATAGTCCCCTTTCATTCATCCTCTCAACATGACCATTACCATCTAAGCATACTCTTTTCAATTTTGTCACTACATCTCTTTAAATGTACATTGCTATAAAAATCAGTTTGTCTACAGGTGGGCGTGTTGCCGCCCGTGCGTCGCGCGCGTCCTCCACGCCTCGCAGATATACCCAGGTACACATCATGTATATTACAAGTGTATTTTTACAATGCTAGCCTTCGGACCACACACCTGTTCCTGACATTATATACTTACTGTTATTCTAAGGTTCGTCCGGCTGTCACATTTTTGTTCTTCTGTAAACACACATCATCTGCCTACCTTTTCCCAACTATGTTGGAGCAGCTGAATACCAGTATTTTACATGGAGGAACTACCTATCTGACCTCCAAACCCAGTTACTGGGTAAAACTATTTATTTATTTATTTTAACTTTAATTAACACGGTTATACCAATTACATTAATTAAAGGACACATACCTACATAGAAAAGAATATAAAATTTTAAAATTCTGGTGAAAACATAAAAACAATTATAAAACAATAAAAAAATAGAATAAAATTACAATACTTTCATGAATCCCTCTCACAGTATTTCAGGCATGCCAATAAAATCTTCGTCCATTCATCCGCAAACAGATCGTTTGTTGGATTGGAATCCAAGAGATCATTAAGTGCGACCAGAGTGCGAGGTACTGGGGACTTAGCATGCGAAACGGTGCGACATGGAGGCACGGCAAACAACCTGTGGTTTCTGCCGCGGCAGTAATTGTCTGGGACAAAGAAACGAGCCAGCACAGCATGCAGGTCAGGTGCGTCAATAGTGCCACGGAGCATCTTGCAGGCTATGGTGAGCTGATCTCGTGCTCGCCTTACCTTTAAAGAGTTATATCCCAGGCATCCCAATAGAAATTTAGTCGGATAGAGGTAAGGGTAATAACCGTGCTTACGCTTATATAAAAACCTAAGAAACGCTTTTTGCACCTTTTCCAATAAAAGCGCGTAGGTACTTTCGTGTGGATGCCACATGCAGGAGCTGGATTCTAATTTACTACGCACAAGTGCATTAAAAATTGTTTTTATGGCATGTGTGGTACGAAAATCGCGGCAATTACGTAAGACAAAGCCCAACCTTTGGTAGGATTCTTTAGCTACCGTAGCAATATGGTCGTGGAAGGTGAACTTTCGGTCAAATGTGACTCCCAGATCTTTCATAGCCGTAGTTTTCATAATGACATTGTCATTTAAATTATATTCAAAATTAACTGGGTGCCGCACTCGACCGAATGTCATAGCGAAGCATTTAGAGGAATTAAATTCCATCGTCTCTACTATACGCCTTGGTAAGAATGATTTTCACACTTTCGGCCTCCTGACGACCGGTAGCGACTGTCAAAGATCCACGAATGACAGCCGGGGCCAATGGCTTAACGTGCTTTCCGAGGCATGGAGAGTCTCGGTCTGTAAAGATGGTCACCCATCCACGGACCGGCTTCGGCAAGCGTAGCGTTAACACTGTCAAAATAAATATTTGTATGACAACAAGGACCAACAGTTTAATCTTTGGAGTTCGGAGGAGTTCAATATGTCAACCATTATGATTGAGCAATTCCTTCCTTCATTCAATACAAAGTATTTTTTTTAAATGAATTCAAAATAAGAATAAGAATCATTTATTTGCAGAAATCATAGGTGTTACCAGTTGTAAAAGTTGGTGATTTAATGTGCAGTCCATAATAATTATGTTTAAGTCATGCAAATTAATTTAAACTTAAATAATTAATAACAACTAGGTACTTATTTTAGTAAAATATACAGAATATACAAATACCTGTATTTTAGTAGAAAATTTAAATTAAAACAAAATTTTAAGTTAATATAAGTATACACACATAACAGAACTATAGGAATCTTAAACAATTTTCATGCGACACAACAGAAGAAAAAATCCCATCATTTGTAACTTCCTATCGAAAATTGATGGGATTGTGACCTTCAACGTAATACATTACTCTTTTGTCTCCTGAGGCTCAATATTACGTAATCGATTTTATAATCATATTAGCGATATTAAATAATGTTCTCAGTTAAGTGGAAAAACTCCTGAAATATTGTGTTCTACAAGGTTTTGTAAGGAAAACTGCTTCATTTACCAGGATAATAGTTATTTGTTTTGAAACTTGAGTGTAGCGACAGTTTCAAAGACTCGAGACGCAGAATAACGAGCGAAACATACTCTTTTCACCTCACTACAGCGAGGAATAAGCTAGGTGGAAGAAAAACAGCTTCAATAAGATATTAAATCAACGTTTATTTCTTTAATAGTACATTTTGATACAAGTGGAGAATGTTTGTTATTGCATTCGAGGCGGAATGAACACCCGAGCCGTAGGTGAGGTTGTTTTTGAGCCGAGAACTACAATAACAAATGTCCACGTGTATCAAACGACGTTTTTCAATACACTTTTGAAGAAATAAAATAAAATAACGAAAAATATTTTTGTCATGAATTATTAGGAAACTATGATTTAATTTCCTTTTTTTTCCGCGCTCTGCTTTTGCCAGGTTGATGGAGAAGCAAAGGTATGAAGCAGATAAACAGCCTAATATGAAATATAGAAAATTCAAATATTTTTGGGTTTAGAACAGAAATAAATGTTAATTTGTTCATAAACATTTTTTCTATTGTAATAATCATGGTATTTTATTTAAAAACATTATTTAAATATTCCAAAAATATTAACGCCGTAAAGACGCATCTTTGCCGAGAATAAAAAAAAATCGCCTCCGAATTATTACAGAGAGGACCGTCTCTGGCGCGAGACGTGTGAATAGAGGCATTGAACCAATGAATGTGGACTAAGTATAGGTATAAGTTATCTGTGGCAATCTTTATTCCCGCACACGTGTTGCACGTACATTGCATTATGAACCTAATCGTAGTGCGATATGAACCATTTTATTTTAAATTTTTTTCAATACACTTCGTATTGAAAAAAATTTAAAATAAAATGACTGGTAATATTAAAAGATATTTATTTTTATGGAATTGTTATGCTTGTGTTTGTCACTTGTGTACTACATATTACTAGGTAAATTATTTGGTAAATTTGCGGACCATTGCTCAATTTCCTTTGATTCTATTGTGAATGTTGGAGACACAGACGGATTGGCAGGCGATTCAAAACGATTTTCTATCGTACTGTCTTTGGAAATTGAAGGAGAAGTCCAAGAATCTGAGCAAGACTGTTTTAAAGTTATACCTCCAATGATGCCCTTGGATATTTTTGACATGTATGTATCTATATAGAGTCCTCTATATAGCCTTCTGCCACGCTACTGGACTTTCTTTTACAATTTTAGTATTTCCCATAGGCTGTCTAACGTATATAATCCATTGCGATATTGCAAAAAAAATCGATCTATTTGGTGTAAACAGGCGCAAGGCTTGATATTCATCTACAGTTTTGACATATTCGTCACGGATCACGAAGTTTCTATCAATATTGGTCTTCGTGTTTGATAAGTTAACCAACAGCAACTTTTCTGAATGCTTCTCAATGTTTTTCGTTGTAAGATACCTACGTGAGTTCATTAGTTCGGCACTCATGCCAATAATGAGGACCACCTGTAACGCAAAGGACGAAAATAAGTTTTACAGCAGATACTAAGAAAACTACTACTTTTATGTGAAGCTTTGAAAAAAGATATTTTATTAAAAAAAGAGCCAGGTGCGCGTCGCACCACGCACAATTATGGGTTCCATAGTTGGGTCGAATTTATCCCAAAAACAAACTTAACATTGTAGTTAAAAGGCATGTTCCCTCATACATTCCAACTGCAAATGTAAGTTTGTACGCACAATATTGAGTGATTTACCATGTCATTTTAAGACCATAGACTTTTTACAGGATTTCCTATAAAATCTATAAGTAAAGAACTGTCTTCTGTATTTTTTTTTTAATTATATGGTCAGTTACTGAGTACACAATTTTATACATGTAAGACTTTATACAATATTTGTTTTTTTGTTTAAGACTTTTGAGGTTATTTACACATGGTACTAATTACAAAACTTTTTTTAAATTTTCTAATTTTCCCCCAAAAGTGGTCCCCATGTTCAAAATTCATTTATTTACGTTACACGACAGACAGACAGACAGCCAGCAGACAGACAGACACGAGTGATGTGATAATCATTTTTCGTTTTGATCGTGGCTTTTAGCATCGAGTAAATGCTGCAAATTGCGTGAGCAATTCTTCAAAAAAAAAGAGGCTATCAGTATCAATAACCAGCGATTAGAATACGTTAATGCGTATATTTATTTAGGGCAAATAAGTATCACCAACAGAGAACATGCAGAAAGAAATAGAAAGAAGAATAGCTAACACTTCGAAGAGATTCTGGTCGTTAAGCGAAATACTGTAAAACAAAGAGATGCCAATGTCGGAGAAACGAAAAGTTTTCAATGCTTAAAAACCTGCCATGTCTGACATACGCATGCCAAACTTGGGCATTAACAGAACAACAACAAAATAAAATCAATATTATGTCAGAATGGAATATAGAGAAGTGTATTAGGAGTAAGAAGAAGAGATAGAGTACAGTTAAACAAGATAAAAGGAAAGACTAAATTCAAAAAGTTCAAACAGTATGCAGAAAATTGAAATGGCGCTGGACGGGACATATATTATGTTAAGAGAAAGGAAAGAGAAATGGACCAATATAATAAATGAATGTTACCCTAGAGAAAGCAGAAGAAGCAGAGGAAGACAGACAACGCGATGGGAAGATGATTTTACGAAAGTATCAGGCCCAGAATGGTTTTTTTTTTGGGTGGGGAATTATCAAATAACTTCTCCCGCTCTGGGCGGATCGGGAGGGCGTGTCAGACTTTTACTGACTAAAACCCACCCGTGTTCCTTCATTTGCCTGTGTGCCAGGGCCACGATATCCCTTTCGGATAAACTCGCAACCCTGGAAGTGGAGAGCCTTAGAGGCCTTTGTCGAAAGACAAGCTGTTATAACGGGAGACCAACAGAACGCCGAGGATAGAAATTAGTTTAAGTAAATTAGGTTTGTTACCTCTATTTTAAACATTAAATACTTTTGTCGAAAAAGTTAAAAGCTAACAGTAATAAAGGGTTATTTTATTTTATTTCATTTTTAAATGCTCCAAGGTGTGCTTGATTTCTTTATTATACACTCACGAGCAATAAACTGGAATCACTTCATCGTCCGCTGCTAGAAACAATTTTTTACAACTTCTATGCAATGAATCGGTTGTGGCATATCAATTGAAAGGCAATTTTGTTAGCTTTCAACCTCTTTCAATATCATAACCAAAGGTTATTCACCTTATGTCATGGAACGTAAAACAAAAACATCAATTTTTAAAACAAAACACCATATTGTTTGGTAGTCCTGAAACCCTTTAAAAGGGGGTCGTTTATGAAAATTGATCATCAGTCCAATATTTCACGTCACTGGGAATGCTGAAGCTAAAAGAAAATGGAAACCACACCTATAGAAGCCGCTCAAGTCGTCATCCTAATCCAGCAAGGATTGTCTCAGCGTACTATTGCTCGTCAGCTTCATTTGAGCCAGTCTTGTGTCTCGAACGTATACAAGAGGTTCAGGGAGACTGGTAACTTAGTCTGAAAACCAGGATCTGGACGACAGCGATGCACTTCGGTGAGAGATGACCGATTTATTGTCACCTCTTCTCTCCGAAATTGACAACTGACTGGCGTGGACGTCCAGCACAAGCTCAGAAAAGTTCAAGGGAGGGCTGTCAGCAAGTGGACAGTTAGGCGAAGACCTAAAGAAGCGAACTTGACCGCGAAAAGGCCAGCCACGGGACCTATATTGTCTCCAGCCCACCGACAAGTCAGGCTTCAGTTTGCTCGCGATCACTTAGATTGGGATATCGAGCAATGGAGGTGAGGCCTGTTCTCGGACGAATCCAGGATGTGCCTGCATGGTAGCGACCGTCGACAAAGAGTCATTATGAGACCGAGCGGGGGAGCGATTCACACAATGCTGTTTTGCGGAAACAGTGGCATACGGGGGTGGGTCCTGTATGATGTGGGCGGGGTTATCTATTGAAGCAAAAACGGAGTTGATATTCAGACCTGGTGAAGGTTGAGGAGGGGGGCTAACCGCAGAAAGACACATGAACGACATTCTGCTAGGCCATGTGCTCTCCTACGCCAGGTTTATTGGCGAAGATTTCCTGCTAATGCACGATAATGCCCGCTGCCACACCGCTGCAGTGACTATTAGACAGTACCTTGTAGAAGTCGGGATTCCCACACTAGACTGGCCAGCCCTCAGCCCTGACTTAAATGAGATTGAATATAAATATTGGACGAGCTAAAAAGGTGGGTACGAGGAAGATGTCCAGCTCCGGCGTCAATAGAAGACTTGAAAACTGCTTTAGTCGAAGAGTGGCAGGAAATCCCACAGGATTCCATCAGGAAATTCATTCGGTCAATGAAAAACCGTTTACAGGAAGTCATTAGGGCCAAGGGGGGTAATACAAAATATTAAGGGATAAATAAAATAAATTGTAAATAAAAATTTTATCTTTTCATATTACTTCCTATTCATTTAGACGTCCACAACTTCGACCTATTGCAATAATTCTTTAAATTTAGGTAGAAACTTTAATTTATTTTAAATTTTTTGATATCATTTGAAAGCTAACAAAATTACCTTTCAGTTTATATACCAGAATCCACAGCTCATTGCATAGAAATTGTAAATAAATGTCCTGAGCAACGCGCGATGAAGTGATTCCAGTTTGAGTGAAGAGTGTAGATAGTTCAATGAAGTTTGATAGCATTATTATCTTCGAAAACGTTTTCGCACCTTCAGAATGTCTCCATGCAAGTGTGTTAAGCAAAATGAATTGTAAGCTTAAAACGAGCTTACAATTAATTTTGCTTATCACAGAAATCAAACTAATAACATCACTAATTAAGCAATTTACAATTGATAAAACGATCGAATAACTCTATCTGTATGTTACTATTTGCATAAATAAGCATGTTTTGCCAAATAAAATTATCTTTATCTTTACCTTCTCACGCATAAACCACTTAAACGATAGTTCTCTACAAACTGGAGTGTATTCGTGGTAAACCTCTCGAACTCTTCAGGGATTACTTCCAAAACAGAAAGATGGCTGTTAAAATCGACTGACGCCTAAGTGATGAAGAAACTGTCACGTACGGCGTCCCGCAAGGCAGCGTGATAGGACCCACACTTTTTCAAATCTACATAAATGACCTATGCACGCTGTCCCTACATAAATCACAGATCTTTACATACGCTGATGACACTGCTATTGTCGTTTATGGTAATACGTGGAGCGATGGCAAGCGTACTGCGGAACAGTCATTGAGCAATGTTGGGAGGTGGCTACAACAGAACCTTCTCACGCTGAATGTGGCTAAAACCAACTTCTAACCTAACCTAACCTAACCGCAGAAAGACACATGAACGACATTCTGCTAGGCCATGTGCTCTCCTACGCCAGGTTTATTGGCGAAGATTTCCTGCTAATGCACGATAATGCCCGCTGCCACACCGCTGCAGTGACTATTAGACAGTACCTTGTAGAAGTCGGGATTCCCACACTAGACTGGCCAGCCCTCAGCCCTGACTTAAATGAGATTGAATATAAATATTGGACGAGCTAAAAAGGTGGGTACGAGGAAGATGTCCAGCTCCGGCGTCAATAGAAGACTTGAAAACTGCTTTAGTCGAAGAGTGGCAGGAAATCCCACAGGATTCCATCAGGAAATTCATTCGGTCAATGAAAAACCGTTTACAGGAAGTCATTAGGGCCAAGGGGGGTAATACAAAATATTAAGGGATAAATAAAATAAATTGTAAATAAAAATTTTATCTTTTCATATTACTTCCTATTCATTTAGACGTCCACAACTTCGACCTATTGCAATAATTCTTTAAATTTAGGTAGAAACTTTAATTTATTTTAAATTTTTTGATATCATTTGAAAGCTAACAAAATTACCTTTCAGTTTATATACCAGAATCCACAGCTCATTGCATAGAAATTGTAAATAAATGTCCTGAGCAACGCGCGATGAAGTGATTCCAGTTTGAGTGAAGAGTGTAGATAGTTCAATGAAGTTTGATAGCATTATTATCTTCGAAAACGTTTTCGCACCTTCAGAATGTCTCCATGCAAGTGTGTTAAGCAAAATGAATTGTAAGCTTAAAACGAGCTTACAATTAATTTTGCTTATCACAGAAATCAAACTAATAACATCACTAATTAAGCAATTTACAATTGATAAAACGATCGAATAACTCTATCTGTATGTTACTATTTGCATAAATAAGCATGTTTTGCCAAATAAAATTATCTTTATCTTTACCTTCTCACGCATAAACCACTTAAACGATAGTTCTCTACAAACTGGAGTGTATTCGTGGTAAACCTCTCGAACTCTTCAGGGATTACTTCCAAAACAGAAAGATGGCTGTTAAAATCGACTGACGCCTAAGTGATGAAGAAACTGTCACGTACGGCGTCCCGCAAGGCAGCGTGATAGGACCCACACTTTTTCAAATCTACATAAATGACCTATGCACGCTGTCCCTACATAAATCACAGATCTTTACATACGCTGATGACACTGCTATTGTCGTTTATGGTAATACGTGGAGCGATGGCAAGCGTACTGCGGAACAGTCATTGAGCAATGTTGGGAGGTGGCTACAACAGAACCTTCTCACGCTGAATGTGGCTAAAACCAACTTCATTCCGTTTTTTATTAATTATAAAAACAAAGCACCAACGGAATTTGAAATCACTGCACACTCATGTTCTGATCACAACCACTGCTCATGCGCTGCGCTTACTTGCGTCAATCAAACGAAGTACCTGGGTGATTGATATTGATTGATGACGGACTGAAATGGTACAATCAAATAGACAGTATTACTTCAAAAGTCATCTATATTTTCAAATCTCTGAGATTCTGCGCAGACAAACTTATACTAATAATGGTTTACCTAGCACTCTGTCAGTCCGTTATCACTTACTGCATCCCGGTTTGGGGAGGAGCCGTTAAAACCAAGTTCATCGAAGTGGAGAGGGCACAGAGAGCTGTGCTCAAGGTTATGCTTAGTAAACCATATAGATTTCCCACTATTGAATTGTATGCGAACTGTAAGTTACTTACGGTGAGACAGCTCTTTGTCCTCCGATCCACACTTAGGAAACAAACAAATTCCCCTACCAGATAACATTAAGCGAAAAGCTAAAATGATATTCCCAACTATAAACCACAAGACCGCATTCACCAGGCGCCAGTTCTACGTTGTGAGCTCTTTCATTTACAGAAACATTGCTAAAATCATTCAATTAACTGTGCTAAATCACCATGAAATCAAGGTTAAGGTACTAAGTTGGCTTCAGCACCAGGACTACGTTCGAACGGAAGAACTACTCCACCTCCGACAGTAGCCGTACAAACTTCTTCTACCCATGTTTATCAATCGAAATCTCAACAATTTCAGCAAGATACATAAATACCACAATACCATAACACTACAACACATATAATCACGCACACTTTCACCCCCTCATACACACGCATACACACCTCCACGTCCACACACACAATTACACACGGACACACATTACAACTCAGTTTAATAAATTCTTTTACTCCTAGTTTATTCTTTTTAAATAATTTAATTGTACTTTCAAACCTCTGTTTTTTTGCCATGATTTTGTATACCTATAAAACACACTTTTTAGTAAAAGGTTTTTGGTATCATAGTGACAGCAGAACACTGACTCCTAAGTCACAGGTTCTCCTAGTTTGGGAGTCAGGGTTTACTCTATCTGTATGACCTTTATTCAGTGTAATTCATGCGACCTATTTTTTAAGCGTTGTTGAAGGTTTTTGTTTAGATAAAGATTTTTATTATTATTTATTATTATTAGTTATGGAAGACAGATTTGTAGGATTAATAGACTGTAGATTTGTAGACCATTTCCTATTTTGTTATCTCCAATATCTGTTACATTTTAAATCAAATAGCCAAGAATATTTCAAAGAGATTTCACCATCAAAAGAAAGTGAAGGAAACGAGCTAAAAATGGTTGAACTTACAAAGTAGGAACTCTCTGTACGAGTACGTCTGTATACTTTACCTACATAAATGCAAAACTTCTAATATAAACTCCCAAGAAAATTTACAAGTAAATTCACATTTTCTGAATTTTGCGTTTCATTAGGTTCTTTGAGGGCTTTTATGTAGGTATATTCTCATATTATTTTCCGTTGAAATCTGATGTTCGGGTGCAAAGGTACCGTTTATGGAAATAAATTCTGACGAAATATGATGCGACGTGAATTTTTACACCACTAAGGCGGTGGACGTCGAAGAGTACGTGCGCCAAAAGATGAGGTACACTCTGAGGGTGCAGTTACTGGAATAGCACCGGAACGTGTGAGCCGTCTCGAGGAGTACTGTCTTCTGGATCAGGGCCTTGATCCAACCGCCTAACGAGAGCCTCGAGAGATGTTGATCGAAGCTTTCGGCCGTCAGGCTATTGGCCGTTACGACAATCGGCACAATGACAGCCGAACTCATATTGGCTCGTCTTTTCTATACGGGGCCTGCAGTAACTCTTAATTTTTTTTTTGTGCAAAGTAATTATTATCTTGAGCAATCTCACAAAGTTTCAAGTTTAAGAAATAAATGCTTTCGGAAATAAAAAATATCAAACTTTGATATTTTTTTATTTCCGAAACCTCAACTTTTGCACTATATTGCTTTTGACGTAGGTAGGATGTTGCTATTTTCGGGATTTTTTGAAAATTCACATTAATTTTTGTTATTTTATCTGGGTTTATATATTTCACAGTGATAACTACAAAATTTTTGATTTTGTGACAATCTAAAGTTATTATTTTTATCCCGATGGTGTCTGCTCAAGGTGAAACGAATCGTGAACGCATTATTTTGTAATTTCGTAATTTTTTGGGTCATGTCATTCAATGTCTATACTTGCATTTGAGAGCATCTACTATCGCGCTAGAGAACAACGTTGAATACCTGCCATATTGTCTTCATCCTCTGGATCAAGTCCGCTGCTAGCAATAAGTAGTGCAAGTGAAGTGACGCGTGTTTTGAACTCGGATTTGGGGCACCCCGACTCGGACCGGTTAGAGTTAATTTTCTTTAAACCTTTCAGAAGTAGGAACCCTGATAAGCAGGGCTCCGTCGACCGGAGCTCCGTCGACTACGACCACGTCGAGTGGCACAGGGGGGATCTCCTCCCTTCCCCCATACATAAGGTAGATGATATCAAAAAACGACAAAAATAACCTCAAAATAAGATATTAGAAAAAATCATTTAAAAAATCTATGCATTTCCTAAGCTTCCCCATGTGGGAACATCTCCACTCCCCTCATCCTCTTCCTCAAATATATATAAAAGTACCCTTATATAAAAGTCCTTCCGGCGCGGCGTCTCCCCCTGCCATGCCGCCGTGCAGGTGTTGGCGACGTCGGCGGGGAAAAATATACGTCGCTCGAGCTCGACGCAATTGCCATAGCCGGTGTCACAGCACTCTTGATGGGGCTGGGTACCGGCTGCGGCGAGGCGGAGCTCAGCGACGAGTCCGGAGGTGGTAGGCGTGCGCGGCGTGCTGCTGACTCGTCAACATTCCATTTTATAATTGGTTGTCATAATTATCATCATGTTGCATTGTAGGCCGAATTTGACAGCCGTCATTCCTGCTTTTTTTAGGGTTCCGTAGTAAAAACAAGGAACCCTTATAGTTTCGCCATGTCCGTCTGTCTGTCTGTCTGTCGGTCTGTCCGTCCGTCCGTCTGTCCCCGGCTTAGCTCGGAGACGCTTAGTCCTAGAAAGCTGTAATTTGGCAAGGGTGTACATATTCATCACGCCAAAAAAGTAGTAAAATAAAACCATGAAAAACATTTTTTTTAGGGTACCTCCCTTGCACGTAAAATGGGGTGATATTATTTTTTCTCATCTAATACGTGGTGTGGGGTATTGTTGGATAGGCCGTTTAAAAATATTGTGGGTTTGTGAAAGCCATTTTTCAATTCCGAGATCCGTTTGCGTAATATTAAGCTTTAAAGTGCTATTTTTTGTTAGAGTCAAGTGTCTGCCAGCTAAATGGTTGGTTTTGGATATGTGAAAAAAATCATGGCAGTAGTATATATATATAACGAAATTAAAAGGAAAACTATCACAGCTAAGTAGGGTTTTACTAGTTAACGAGTAATAGTACACCAACTTAAATTTTCAGTTGAAGAATTGACCGTAACGTATATCGATGTATGGGAGAGCATGTTTTTCAACTACAATGTATGTTTATGGGATAAATTCATCCTAACTACGGATTCCTTCATTGTGCGTGGTCCGACACGCACTTGGCTGGTTTTGGATAATTATTCGATTTCTTCATTTTGTTGTCTGGTTAATTAATTTATTTCTAAAGGTTTTATTATGTTTTTCGTACTTTGTGAAACTAAATGTGGCTGTGGAAATGAATAAATAAGGAAAATATGAGATATGAAAAATCAGACGTTTGTTGACTTGCCAGTGTTGCCAGTTATTATTATTACTAGAGTGCTGATGTAAGCTTCCAAGGGGAGAATTTGTGAATAAAATTAGTTTTTTTGCAAGTTCGTGGAGTTTCATTGGGTTCTTTGAGAGTTTATTTGTGTGAAAAGAAATAAGATTTGGGGTATCGAAATGTTTTTACGATGAAATGATGCGTGTGAGAAATAGTAGTCACGTGTTTTTTCTTCATACAAAACAAAAAAAAATTGGTAAGAACTGCTTATACTTGTTATGATTACCAGTACTATTGAGTAAAGTTCACTTAGAAACTCACTCTAATGACCGCATGTAATTCCTATGCAAAGTCACTAGTTCGAGTATAATTTTAAAAAATATCTCACTTCGACACCGTTCCTTCTTTCCTATGCTTTTTTTGCATTGTCTTCTTATAATCCCCCAAAATGAAGCCCCCAACATTTAATTTAACTTTTTTATGTAAAAACTCCATGAGCCATAAACATGTAACGATCGGTCGTTTCTTTATTTGTATTCGCATATAAGTGGTCGGAAAATTAGTATACAGGGTGGATTTTTGAGATGGGGCAGAAAGGGCAGCTACCTTAACCGTTGTAGACACAGGAAAACGGTCTTAAGAGACTGTCCTTAACTTTTTCAGAAAATTCGATCTTCATTCACAGATTTTGAAAAAAGTTTACAGTCAACAGGAAAATTGGCAATTTTCACAAAACCTTTTATGCCTATCGATCCTCTTTCTTATAAGGATTAAAAACCTCTATTGGACCAAGGTTTGAGTAGTAGAAAAGTCATAAATCGCAAAAAACCTCTCCCATAAATTTCCTAGGAAATACTGACATTTTTACATTTTTTACAAAATAAGAAGAACTAAGACCGTTTTCCTGTAACTACAACGGTTAAAAATTGACACCTCGCCGCTGCTTTTTTTTTTTTTTTTAATGGCATCTCGCAGTTGACCTTGAGAGGCCGTGACTGCTTAACCGGTCTTTCCTGTGGCTGCCCTAAGGTATTAGCTTAAAGCCTCCAGCCAGGAGCGTAAATATAAGTATTAAAAACTAAACGACAGCGCTCTAAGGGCACCCCCTGTGGGGTACGAACCTCGGCTTAGGGCGTCGTTGGGGAAAAACAGCAAATTGGGGACGGGCTGGATCGAAAGTTTAAATTCATGATTATTAACGGGGATTACTATTAAATGCTACGGCTCACTCACTCTCGGGGCTGGCGGTTCGACGTGCAAGGGACGGGGGGAACAATTTATTCTTGAACTTCGCGTGGTACCTCGGCGGCGAGGACGGAATGACGGTTTGTGTTTGTGCACTGTACTTGTGGCCCTATTGCTTTCCTGAAGGAGAGTAATGGGGTCATCCGGGTCTGAGAGAGTATGCCTAGGTCGGCGAGTCTGACTAATTTGAGAAGGCCTATAGCTAGCTAGCTGCCTGCACAACCAAGGGGTTGCGATGTCTATCTGCGGACTCGAAGAACCGCTTTGTCGCGCGTTTCAAATACTGCTTGATGGTGGGGATTCTAAGATCTACGTGTAGGGTTTCGTTCCGAACGAACCATGGAGCGTCCGTAATTTTACGGAGAAATCGGTTTTGAAGTGCCTGCATTCTGTGAATGAGATGGGGACGGGCGTGTGCGAAAGCGGCACACGCGTACGTCATAATCGGCCGGATGCACGCTGTGTAAATACGCAATTTGCCCTTACTTGCTGCGTGAGTTCAGAACGCAATGAAGCCTACCGAGAGAGAAAGCAGCGCGCGAACGCACTTGCTTTATGTGCTCAGCGAACGAAATGTGGTGATCTAAGATCACACCGAGATATTTGGCTCGCTTCTCCCAAGGGATAGGCTTGCCGAACATCTTGATCTGTCGTGGTAGGTCTGGTCTACGCCGGGGCCTAGAAAAGAGGACCACTTGGCTCTTATCAGGATTGACCTCGATCCTCCACTTCCTGAACCAGTCACTGAGCGAGTCTGTTGACTTCGGTCTGTAGGATGCGGGAGATCTGGTCTTGACTGCGGCCGGTGTAGTAGATGGCCGTGTCGTCTGCGAACAGAGCTAAAACTGCGCCTTTCTACTTTTCGGGATGTCACTGGTGAACAGCGTAAAAATGAGCGGAGCCAGCACAGACCCCTGAGGGACGCCTGCGCAGATTGGATGAGGGGAAGAGAGCGCACCCTTGATGCGATAGCGGAAGGTGCGGTTCAACAAATAGTCCCGTAAGATGAGCACGAGACGATCTGGCACACCGAATTTGTATAGCTTATACAATAAGCCGTTGTGCCAGACTTTGTCGAACGCTTTCGCGATATCGAAGAACACAGCACCCGTCATGAACCCGCGCTGGAAACCGGCGCTTATGTGTTCTATGATACGGTGGACCTGTTGTACGCAAGAATGTTGGGTTCTAAAACCGAACTGTTCGTTGGGGATGAGCCCCTTCGTCTCGGCGTAGTCTCTGAGACGCTTATAAATAAGCCTCTCATAGACCTTGCCGAAAACGTCGAGCAAACTGATGGGACGGTAACTGGAAAGCTCGGTCTTAGGCTTGCCGGGCTTCGGGATACCGATGACGGTGGCATTGTGGTGGCAAATGTTATTACTAAGAGCACCATTGAAGATGGTGGTCATTAGCATGATCAGGTGAGCTGGGAACAACTGGACCACCCTATTGGTGATACCGTCTGATCCAGTGGCTTTACGGGGTTTCAGACCCTTGATTATATCGTGAACCTCGTCCGGGGAGACGGGGTCTAGAGGACAATCAGGGTCTTCGACCGGAGGGAGAGAGGCTCTACGTTCGACTTCGGCATCCACCTCGGCGAGGTGAGCCTGGTCTACTGGTTGAGAGCTGGGCGAGCACTGGGTCTCGAGGCTGTCAGCTAGGCATTCAGCCCTGTCGATGTCGTCGAATGCTATCGTCCTGTCGGGTCCTCGCCGCTGCACAGTGCACTCACTCTTATAGTCCGATGAGATGGCAATCCGACACGACTGGAGAGACATCAGACGCAGGATCAAACGGCTTTTAGATACTTCTTATGTACATACCTTTTATGTACCCATGTGTTCGCTAAACGAACACCTAATCTTATTTCCGAACTGGCCCGAAAATTATATATAAAGTTGGAACTTGTTACCCGCTGAAACTTAGTTAGTTAACAATTTACAAGTGAGGGTAAATAGGTTAGAAATAAGTGTTACTTTTATGAGAAAAGTTTCATGTAATAGAGCCCGGTTTCTTATAGTTGAGAAAAAATATTAAGAGAGAAAATTGTTATGTGCTACTTAAGTAGGTACGTGAGATATCGAAGTTTAGACGTATTTAATTTTGTTTAAATAATAGCTTCGGAAATCGTCTTGACGTGATATAAAATGTCGACCGTTTTGTTTAGTAGAAGTATTTTCTTAAGCACCTAAACTAATCTAATCAGCTATTTCTTTGTAAACTGTTCCTAAATTAATCACTGATGCTACTGATTCACGTTTTATAAATAACATATTATTACAATGGTGAGGAAACCCGAACTTATTAAATTGGTGTTTTCATATAACAAGTTGCATGATGAATTGATGATGTGTACCTAATATTCGCTTCATTGCTGTATGATATGCAAGTTTGGCTCTGTGACTATGAACCCAGCTAGTAGATAATTGGGTACGAGGACCATTCTTCTCATATAAATACTTCAGCTTATAAACTCGTCATACAAAATTAAATCTATTCAAAACCATAATTAGTTTCTTATATTATTTATAAAAGCTGTCAGATGAGACTGAAGAGACACGTCATGATTAGAGAGCGAGAGGTCAGCTCGAGGCGCCCTCTTATCATTATGTAGTACATTAATATACTTGCGGCAAGTGAAATTGAAAGTCGGTAGGTGTGTGTGTTTTAAGATGGATCATCATTTCAGCCGAAACACGTCCACTGCTGGACATAGGCCACCCCCCAAACACGGCCAATATTATCCATTTAAGATGAATAATATTACAAAATGGATGTATAGATGTGTGGTAACTTCATTAATATCTACTATTAATGATCGTTTAATTTCCAGATCACACAAATCAATTTTTTGTTACTAACAAACTACTATTAATATTGACTACATTTTGTACTGACTCTGATTGTTTAATGAATTATTTATCTATTCTTGGCAAAATAGCACTAAACAGATTAAAAAAGATAACAATGGTCAAAAGACGGTTTATTTTTTAACAATTAAATTTCACAGTAAATTAAGGAAACCAAATAAACAGAAAAAAATGAAAGTAGGCAGAATTGGCTATCCAAACGGGCATAGGCACGACGTTAGCATACCACATGATCTCAACACTTGTATGGCATAGGCACGACATTAGCATACCACATGATCTCAACACTTGTATGGCATAGGCACGACGTTAGCATACCACATGATCTCAACACTTGTATGGCATAGGCACGACGATAGCATACCACATGATCTCAACAGTTGTATGGCATAGGCACGACGTTAGCATACCACATGATCTCAACACTTGTATGGCATAGGCACGACGATAGCATACCACATGATCTCAACACTTGTATGGCATAGGCACGACGATAGCATACCACATGATCTCAACACTTGTATGGCATAGGCACGACATTAGCATACCACATGATCTCAACACTTGTATGGCATAGGCACGACGATAGCATACCACATGATCTCAACACTTGTATGGCATAGGCACGACGTTAGCATACCACATGATCTCAACACTTGTATGGCATAGGCACGACGTTTGTATACCACATGATCTCAACACTTGTATGGCATAGGCACGACGTGAGCATACCACTTGATCTCAACACTTGTATGGCATAGGCACGACGTTAGCATACCAAACAGTCTGAGCTACACACAGTGCTACACTTGCATAACATAGGCATGACGTTAGCTTATTAGCAAGTGTAGCATAAAGTTACCTTCGAAAAATGCAGCACACGCGTCAGGAGTCCATTACCCTCGCCATGGCACCATAAACTCTGCTGCAGTCTGGGTAGGTTTTTCATGAGCCTGCCAATAGTTGCAGCTCGTATCGACCACGGGAAAGCGCCTTGACCAAACGGTACGCCCGCGCATGCCCGAGCTGAGCTTGTGCCTGTGTGACAGTTTTTGGAATACGTACCTCAACCAAAGCTTAGACCTTTCCTTCGCTTGGCTGTACCTGACCCTGACTTATGGTGCATCCTATGTACTCGTCATGTTGATTGATCGAACAGCCTCGCAGATGGGTTCGGTCGTACCGGCAACGCGGTTAGTCACAGCGCTCACGGAACGACCCGGCGCGGACAGGGCTGCCGACTCTTGACGCCCTGCCGTAGTCTCAGCTGGCTCCCGCGGCTGCAGCGGCATCGTGGGGACGCGTCCGCACTCGCCTCACATGGTCGTGGCGGAGGCGTGCGGCGGCGGCGCTGCTCCTCCAATGATGTCAGCCGATCTAGTATTAATTGCATTCGTTCTGTTAGTACATTGTTAGAAAACCTATGCCGTTTTCGACTATGACTAAAGCGCGAGTTCCGATGACCAGATTTCGTGACACGATTTTTAGATTGCGATTCACGGTTCATAGAACGACTTCTGCATTTACGGCTATTATTTGGCATGTTTACACTTCCACTAACGCGCGAGCATGGTATGGGGTACTTTAATAACTTACTTACTGAGCAAAACATTTAAAAAGGATAGCTAACTAACCTTACTAGGCTAAACCTAGTAAACAACAAAAAACAAAACTTAACAACAAAAGTTACAACAATAAGCAACAAGCTTTATATCAACATTCTTTTGGAATGTAATCATAAACGCACTACCGTCTTCTTTTCAATAATGTACTAAACAAATTGGAACGTACTCACCAGATATTTCAACGTTTACGTTACCATGTAACATTACCACTTACTACCCGCAGTAATTATGATAATAGAAGAAAAAAACTTCAACGTTTTTGTTTACGAACTTAAGAAACCGTTACTTCTTTCTTTTTCAAGTTTGAATAGCCAATTTGCCTTAACTCAGGTTGCAGAACGATCAGGGCACGTGAGAGTGGAATCCCACTTCTGATCTTGGCAAAATAGCACTAAACAGATTAAAAAAGATAACAATGGTCAAAAGACGGTTTATTTTTTAACAATTAAATTTCACAGTAAATTAAGGAAACCAAATAAACAGAGCAAAATGAAAGTAGGCAGAATTGGCTATCCAAACGGGCAGAGATTCCTCTTATCATGTTGACTCGACGGCAAAAAAGGGCCGAATATGAGCGTGCAGCGGCTTTTATAGGCGCGCGGTGCCGGCTGTCTGTCGTCCCCTTGCAACGGCTTGGCAATGATTTTTCCGCTAACACTATATATGTATATAAAATTCAAAGTCCTGACTGACTCACTGACTGATATATCAACGCACAGCCTAAACCGCTGGTCCTAGGGACATGAAATTTGGAGGGTGTGTTGTTTGTAAAGAGTAGGTATCCACTAAGAAAGGATTTTTTGTATTTTTTTTTTTTATCTATGAAAACATCATATACGTAAGATAAAATCTAAATCTTTTCAGTAAAAGAGGTGAAAGACACAATTATAGGACTAGAAATAGGGACCAATTAGTTCAACCAGGTTTCAGACTGGCTAAAGTAGACTCATCCTTCATGGGGTACTGTTTAAAATGTTACAATAAAATACCTCCCCACATCGTCCAACTAAATGAAACGAAATTTAAATCTTGTATAAAACGCACACTATGTAGCCAAGCATACTATAAGTTGGGGGATTACATCGCTGACAAAAATGCTTGGCTTAACGCTGGTCCTGCTCCACAAGGGCGCATACACTAATTGATTAGCATTTAAAAATATTGTTGGAGCTGCTGAAGATCGTAAATACTATCTTTATATTTGCAAAAATTCAATCTCTTAGTATTGTATAATTTCTTAGCACATGTGTAAGCACTATGTACCTACCATTTACTAAGTACGTCTTTCATTGACTTGAATGTGCCCTGGCGGCTGATTGTGTCATGCTCTCTCAAATGTCTCGCTGATGGTGGCGTGTGTGTTGGATCATTAAATTCCCTTCAAAATGGTTGAGCTAAATGGTGATGATCCATGCAGTGTATGTAGCCAAGCATATTATAAGTTGGGGGATTACATCGCTGACAAAAATGCTTGGCTTAACGGTGGTCCTGCTCCCTAATTGATTAGCATTCAAAAATATTGTTGGAGCTGCTGAAGATTGTAAATACTATCTTTATATTGTATATATTCAATCTCTTAGTATCGTATAATTTCATAGCACATGTGTGAGCTCTATGTACCTACCATTTACTAAGTACGTCTTTCATTGACTTGAATGTGCCCTGGCGGCTGATTGTGTCCTGCTCTCTCAAATGTCTCGCTGATGGTGGCGTGTGTGTTGGATCATTAAATTCCCTTCAAAATGGTTGAGCTAAATGGTGCTGATCCATGCGTCATGTTCGTGAACGGGCACCGTCAGTGGGGACTGGTCATTTCTTGGCTGCCACGGCTTATTTTAACTTATTTTAATTGTTTTTTTTTTTAATGGTTTTATCTTTTTATTGCGGACGCTTTTAACGTGCACGTCTTTCTACATTGTCCTCACATGTATAATTTCAACATAAATGATGTAACCAATACTTTGTCACAATATTTTGATTAAAAAGTACACAAGCAGTTTACGGGGTTTGTTCATCAGAACAACCTTGTTAGCTCTTTTCAGTCTGGATTCAGGCCTGGGCACAGTACAGCCTCCGCTCTCCTTAAAGTGACTGGTGACATTAGAGAAGCAATGGAGGATACCAAGGTTACCGTTTTGGTATTAATTGATTTCTCCAATGCCTTTAATGCCGTCAGCCATGATATTCTCCTTTCTATCCTCTCTCATCTTAAAGTTTCACCCGAGGCTCTGGAATGGTTCTCTTCTTATCTTCGAGGACGTCAGCAATCGGTTCGCATTGATGAGAGCTCATCGAGTTGGCGCGACCTGGATGCTGGTGTTCCACAAGGCGGTATTCTTTCTCCATTGTTATTCTCCATCTTCATTAATTTTATAACTCTCTGTCTTCGATGTTCGTATCATCTTTATGCTGATGATCTTCAGTTGTATGCGGCTGGGCGGGTGGAGAGTTTATCGGACGCTATAGCAGATGTAAATCGAGACTTGGAGTCTATCAAAAAATGGTCTGATAGTTTTGGGGTGTCAGTAAACCCCTCAAAGTGTCAGGCCATTGTAATTGGAAGCTCGCGAATGATGGGTAGGGTGGCACTTAGCTCTCTTCCTCCTCTTATTTTTAATGGTACCGTCATACCCATTAATCCTACAGTGAAAGATCTCGGTTTGCATCTTGACTCAACGCTGGGCTGGCAACGCCAGGTTTCTAGTGTTAGTCAAAGGGTCAACGGTACTCTGCGATCCCTGTATCGTCTGAGAAACTTTTTGCCCGCTAAGACGAAGACTATGCTTGTGCAGACTTTGATTTTCCCTATCATCGACTATGGTGACGTGTGCTACTTTGACTTGAATGCGGTTTTGTTGGATAAGCTCGACAGACTACTCAACAATGGTATTCGGTTCATATTTAATCTAAGAAAATATGACCATGTCTCGAGTTATAGGACTGAGCTCAAATGGATGTCCATTCGCCAGAGAAGAAGTTTGCGCGCTTTGACTACACTTTTCTCCCTTCTCAACTCTCCCAGCCCTCCTTCTTATCTTATGTCTCACTTCCAGTATCTATGTTCTTCACACGCTAAGAATCTGCGTTCTTCCAACAATCTTCTTCTACTCTGTCCTTCTCATACTTCTGACTTTGTTCATTCTTCCTTTCATATTCAGGCCATTCTTCTCTGGAATGCGCTTCCTCTTGATGTCAGGACGGCCACCAGTCGGTATGCATTTAAGCGGAAATTGCAGAGTTATTTACAAAACAAATAGCGTAGAGTCATCTCAATTACTTCTTTTCCTTGAATTTGTATGTATATTTATATATATAATGTAGGTATATAAATATTATAGTAAATAATTATGTATGTATGTGTATTATAAGTCTTTAACCTATTTATGTACTTGTGCACCCGTTTTATTTATAATTAATTATGTTATAATTTAATATTTTTTAATATTATTATTTTCTCTCAATCAGAGCACCCGCCATCTTATCTCTTCACCATCCTTGGTTGACTGGTAGAGAATGCCTAAGGCATTAAGTCCGCCTTTGTACCTAATTGTGTGTGAGAAGTTTAAATAAATAAATAAAAAGAGTGTCCGTGGAGTTTCTTGCCCGTTCTTCTCCATAGGAACCTACTACGCTTTGGAATGGGCAACTAGCTTCATCTCTTTGACTGACCGACCCCTTGACAATTCAAAAGTGCCTGTAATTGGTTTATTTGAAATAAATGCTTTGAGTTGAGTTTGAGTTTGAGTTTTTGAAATTCCACCCCTAAGAGGGTGAAAGGAAAGTAAAATATGAAAGTCCGTCCGTTTTGAAGTTAGAATATTCAAATTTTGTGTTTAGGCTGACAATTGAAAATTAATTTATACGTATCTCAGCGTTTTTGATAATTCCACCCCCGAGGGTTTAAAAAGGGGGTTGAAGTCCTGTATGGAAAGTCCTTAATTTTCGAAGTAAAAATCACTAAGTTTATTATCTAGGCTTATAGTTGAAAGCTTACGCAACGGTGTTGTAAGAATTTGAACCCTTATGGGGTGAAAAGGGGATGAAATTTTCTTTTTAATTAAAGTTTTTTTATTTTTTAAGTTAAAATCACTAATATTTCGGCTTATGGTTAAATGATAAATGATTTATTTTCTGTAAGTAGGTTTTTACAAACACTTTACACGTCAATCATATTAAAAAAAAGGTGGAAACTAACACAGCCCAAATCGCTGGTGCAAGAGACATGAAACTTGGAGGGTGTGTTCTTTGTGCACTGACGTTGATACAGCCCGATTAGTCTATTTTAGTTATTTTCATAGCGTTATGTCCCACTGTATTCTGCTGTGGGGTAAAGCAGCTGACATTCAAAATATATTTGTACTTAAAAACGAGCTGTTCGAGCAATTTACCAGCTCGGTTCCAGAGTTTCTCTAAGAGATTTTTTTAAAGATATTGGTATACTCACGGCGGCATCACAATTCATCTTCGCCAACATCTTATATGTTAGGCAAAATATACAATTATACACTAAAAACAGTGATATTCACAATATTAACACCAGAAATAAGGATAAATTACGTGCTCCATTTCACCGTCTTCATAAGGTTCATAACTCATTTGTTGGACTTGGTATAACTTTTTATAACAAGCTACCCTCTTCTTTGTTAGATTTGCCTTTTAATGCGTTTAATGTTAAAGTTAAATCCAATCTTTGTTCAAAGGCATACTATTCTATCAATGACTACTTAAACGATAAGAATAGTTGGTCGCTGTGAAAAACTCAAGACAATGTTCATGTTCTTTCTCCAGAATTAGCGTACCTACTGACAGGTTATATGAGTTCATATAATTGTTTATTTTTATTTGACTGTCTAAGTCAATTTATTTTTATTTATTAGTGACATAATATATTCATGAAAATGTTTTTTTTATGAGTTGTATTGCAATAAGTGGTTAGCTAGCGACCTAGACAATTGATTATATGTATTATTCTTGCCTGAGCAACCGGCAGCAAGTTCGTCATGCTCCCTTAGATGTCACTGCTTGCGGTAGCGTCGGGGGTCGGGTTGCCTCCTTCCCTCAAATATGGCGAGGGAGGTGATGGCTGATCTTTGCGTTATGCTCGTGAACGGGTGCTGCTTGTGGTGACTGGTCGTCTTGCTGACCATGGTTTTATTATTGTTATTAATGATTAACTGTTTTTTATTTTACTACGATGGTGCTAGTTTATCATTTTTGACTTCGAGTTACAGCTATAGCTTTGTGTGGGCGGGCACGCCCATTATGCCTGGAGGCTTTTATTTAGGTACGTTCTGTTTACGTTATTTCTGCTTGAGTATAGTTTTCGACGATTTTTATGTTTTTTTTTTTTTTGGTATAGTGGCGTGTGCTAGCTAACATAAGGCAAATAATTTAATTTAATGTTGTGTTGCGTAATGCAAATTCTTTTACATTTTATTGTATAGATTCAAGTTTTATATCTGAACAGACAGCTGTGCTGCTGGGGAGTTTGTTGCGCCACTTCTTCTTCCCAGCTAAAGCACTAGGAAGTGGTGAAGGGTGGACGTTTTTGGGGGACTGTGTTATGTAATTTTTGACGTTCGAAAAGTGCTGATTCTCAGCCTAGTTTGAATAAATGACTTTTGATTTGATTTGCTTACAGTGCGGCAGCTCTTTGTGCTCAAGGCAATACTAAGGATACATAAGTACCTCCCACCTCCGGACCGGAACAAACGCACTCTAATCATCCCCAGTACCCAGCACAGAACCACTTTCGCCCGGCACCAATTTTACATTCTTGGTTCCTATCTGTACAAGAATATCAATAATAAAATAAAAATAATGGATCTAAAATCCCATAACCTGAAAAACAAACTGACTGAATGGCTACTGCAAAAATACTATGCATTCACGGAGTCTTTACTTACTTTCATAGAATAATCCCAACAATCATTACTCTACCCGACTCACACTCAACACACGATCACCCACTCATCTACCAATCTTTATCCTTGCATCCGCACACTCTCTCTCACACGCACCCGTAGAGATACGCACTTACTCCCATACTCACCACTTACACATACTTATGATCACTCACTCACACACACACTACCCTCAAACACATTTACACACCGGCACACAATCACAAATGTATTACTTAACCACCCTTGCGCAAAACACCCTGGCTGCTGCTATACCTACATGACTGATCGCCCTGTATGGCCTAACACTGTCTCCTAAGATACAGGACTACCTAGTTTAGGAGACGGGGTTACATAACCTGTGTAGATTTATGTAGATATACCTTGCTATTTTGTACATCTGTTTTTGTGTATCATGAATCTTGTGTGTATCGTAATAAAGATTATTATTTATTTATAATAAAGAAGTCTCGATGTTTTGTCAAGTCGTAAATCTGTCAGTATTTAATAGTAAAAGATAAAACGATTCCCTTATACTACACCCAACTAATTTGTTTTTATTAGAAACCAGTTGCTAATTGATTAATCAAGGAATACGAAGTAGTCCCGAGCTCACGACTGACATTAATCTTAATCAATTACTCAAGGGATCAACTTTTGATTCATTACTATTTACTGAATCCTTATTTGTTTGCAGATCAGGAATTTATTAGCACACATGAGCATGGACCTTTCAGTGCGCCATTACACTCAATTCTTCCCTTTTCGATTCCTTTAAATTCAAGACCAAGGGGTATCGTGTTACCCAGTTATTGGGTTGTTGAAGTCAGATAGGTAGTCGCTTCATGTCTGAACATAGTTGGGAAAAGGCTAAGCAGGTGATGAAGCTGATACATCCAAGACCATTGTTTAGATTATATCTCACATCGATTTAAACCTACGTTAGCCTATTTTTGCCGCCACTTAGTCAATATTGTTGAATCCAGTATACAGTAATAACGACTTGCGGGAAACTTTTAAAATAATGGGTAAGAACAGTAATTTTACAGGAGCATGAGGTCAACAGATTGAAGTTATGGGTTCCTAGAAAAGAGGTGGCCGCCACATAACGGCCACAGTGACGGATATCGTGAAAATTATGGCAGCGGGGTTTGACTTTATAGTGTCAAAAAACGCTCTCCAAGGAAACACACCAACTTAGCTTGATAAATAACGTTCCAGTGACGTAATTTGCCGGTAAATTGCCAACTGAGGTTTGAGTACTAGAAGAGCCAGATATCGCAAAAAAACATTTTCCCATACATTTCGTGGGAAATGAGACTACAACTTACTTTTTAGGGTTCTGAACCTCAAAAGAAAAAACGGAATCCTTATAGGATCACTTCGTAGCCGTCCGTCCATCCGTTCGTCTGTCTGTCTATCAGTCAATACTCTTTTTCTCAGGACAGCGTAGAGGTATCAAGTTGAAATTTATACCAAATACTTAAGTCTACGATCGATTGGAGTTCTAAGTTAACGCAAGCTTCTAAGTTAACGCAATAAAAAATACGGCCATTTATGCAACATTATTTTGTTACTCGCAAATAAATCAAACTTATTACTACTTTCCATTGATCTAGAATCATAAAATTCGGCAAGAAGCAAAGTCTCACAACACAAGTAAAGGAAAAAGTCAGAAAAACGTTCGTTTGTAGTTTTATCACAACATCATCATTTTCGCCGAAAGACATATCCACTGTTGGGCATAGGCCTCCCCCAAGCACCGCCATTTCAACCAGTTGTGTGCTTCCCGAGTTCAGCAGATGTCTGCGGCCTTTACATGGTCATCGGTCCACGGTGGGAGCCCTTCCAACGCTACGTCCCTCAGTACGCGGTCGCCAGTCCAGAACCTTTCGGCCCCATCGGCCACCTGTTCTGCATAATCTACTGTTATGGTATTTTAGTTATCACTATGAAGATTATGTAGAACAGTAATATAAACACTAACAGCAGCATTCTTACAGATTATTCCTGACGAATGCATCAGTCAGTGTATAAGTTTTGTGAAATTTAGTATACAATACAGGAATGCAGGCGTTCAATAATTCACTAAAACCAAAAAACTTTGAAAGCAATGGAAAAATGCTACTGAAGACTGCGGACTCAACCGCAGGACTAACTGCTTTGGCGCGAGGAGGCGAAACGCCGGGGTGAAACTCCGCTGCCGCGAGAAATCACGGCATAGCGGACAGAGCTCCGGCGGGATCTCATGGCGACATGGAGAGTGCGATTGCATATTTCCCTAGCGGCGTCAGCGTAGTCTGCTACGCTGACGACACGCTGGTCCTGGCGCAGGGGAGGTCACATCAGGCGGTGGCCGAACTGGTGGCACGTGGGGTTGCGACAATCGTCGATAGGATCCGGCAATTGGGACTCGAGGTGGCATTGCACAAGTCCGAGGCCATGTGTTTTTATGGTCCTCGGAACGCGCCACTGTCGGGATCTCAGATAACGGCGGGAGGGGTTCACATCGGCGTCGAGTCGACGATGAAGTACCTGGGACTCGTCATCGACAGCCGGTGGAACTTCGTGGAGCATTTTCGACGTTTGGCTCCCAGACTGGAGCGGGCCGGGGCTGCCTTGAAGCGGCTCCTGCCCAACCTAGGGGGTCCAAACGCCTCCTGCCGGAGGCTCTATGCAGGGATCGTGCGGTCCATGGCCCTTTACGGGGCACCGGTGTGGGCGCGTTCCTTAAGGCTGCGACCAGCCCAGCGATTGAACGCATCCCAAAGGGTCATGGCCATCAGGCTGGTACGGGGTAACCGCACGGTCTCCCGTGAGGTGGCGAGCCTCCTTGCCGGACTGCCGCCATGGGATCTGGAGGCAAAGATCCTCGCGCACATTTGGGAGTGGCGCGAGGAGGCGAAACGCCGGGGTGAAACTTCGCTGCCGCGAGAAATCACGGCACAGCGGATAGAGCTCCGGCGGGATCTCATGGCGACATGGAGAGTGCGATTGTCAACCCAGCGCTGGGCACGCCACAATTGTGGCGATAAGTCCCCTCTTTGAGGAGTGGCTAGAGAGGCGCCACGGCGTCCTCAACCTCCACCTGACGCAGGTCCTCACCGGACACGGTTGTTTCGGGAGATTCCTGTTCAGGATAAAGCGGGAGGAAACGCCCAGGTGTCACCACTGTGTGGATCGCCCGGAGGACACGGTGGAGCATACGGTGGAGGTCTGCCCGGCTTGGGCGGAGTACCACCATGTCCTCACGGATGCGATCGGCGGCGGCGATCTCTCGCGTCCGGCCCTGGTTCAGGCCATGGTTTGGAGCGAGAGTGCATGGGAGGCCGTCACCTCCTTCTGCGAAGCAGTTATGCTCGCGAAGGAGGAGGCGGAACGCGTGAGGGTGAGGCAAGGCTCGCGCCCTCGCGCCCTTAGTCGCCGCAGGAGACGCCCCGGGCGTCGGGAGTCGCAAGCCGATTTCGGCTTAGGCGCGGGCCTGCGGACGGTGAGCGATGGGTAGCTCGCCATCCGATAAGGACCAGGCCCGGGTCGACGGCGCGTTGTGTTCCACGCGCGCCTCAAAGAGATGTCAGCACCAACTGTCGGGGTCCGGTAGGACCAATGCCTGCCAGGGTTGCGAGTTTGTCCGAAAGGAATATCGTGGCCCTGGCACACAGGCAACGGAAGACCCAAAAAAAAAATACATGCGATTGTGACCAACCAGTTGATGCCCAAAAAGGCTCGCCTGACTGTTCACAATGGTGTGCTTGGTGCCTACGCTTATGTATGGAAGAAGGAATGTTGAGTGTGGCAAAAGAAGCATGAAAGTAGAATAAAATATGCTGTGGAAATGATTGTATTCCTTGCGAAACATGTGTGGCGTGACTATAAATGATAGGCTAAAAAAAGTTGCGATGAGGCAACGGTGCAGTTTAAAAGAAGATGACTACACTTTACTGATGATACTATGATATATATGATGATACTCTTTGAAATTTTTGTCACTAGACTAAAATTGAAAAGAGTATGCTGAGATGGTTTGGTCATGTTGAGACGATGATTGAAAGCCGACTAACAAAAGGTATTTACAAGGCAGATGTGAGTGGAAATGCCGGGAGGGGACGCCCTAGTAGGACATAATATTATAGTGACCTAATTAATGATGTTCTTCAGAAAGGTTACGTGCGTAGTACTCACAACCAGCGTGAGTGTGTGACTAGCGGTGGTTAACTGCGTAGAGATAAACTACAATGACATGGCGCGCCCCTCCAAAATGCAAAACGTTTGAAATTATTTATGACAGTATTTACAAAGCGTGGTGCTTTGTATAAACTCATAGAAGACTCACGCATTGTGTGCGTACTGAGACAGCCGTCAAACAAAAATAAATCCAATTATTTATTTATTCGTAAGGATTTGACTACATAATTATATTGAAACCCAAAATTTATAGCCATTTAGAGCCATTTATAATCTACATCGCCGAGAATCTTTAAAAGGATTAATATTATGACGGTACCTTGCCAATTCATTTATGAAAATATTATGTATGTAAGAAAAAACCTACATCTTTTCAAAAAAATAAGTGATAGACATAATTTCAATACTAGAAATAAAGATAAAATAGATCAGCAATGTTTCAGATTATCTAAAGTACATACATCTTTTATGGGGTACTGTGTTAAATGTTACAACAAAATACCTTGTGATATATTGCAATTAAATGAAAGAAAATTTAAAACTCATATAAAAAGTACACTTTGTAAACAAGCTTATTACAAATTAGAGGATTATATCCAGGATAAGAACGCTTGGAAACATGCTGGTCCAGCTCCATAGGACAATCTAGAGTCTAGACAAAATCTAACTGATTGCTATTTTAATTGTATATTTTATTATTTTTATGACATTATTTTACACTCTATGATTACCTTAGCACACACTGATTATTTTAGGAAAACTTTTTTTTTTTTTTACAATGTTTGTAAATATGTGAGGACCATGTATCTATCACATATTACATTATCAATTCTTTTTACCTATTGTGGTATAGTAATTTTATTCTAGGTGCATCGTCTTCACATATAATTATATAATTGATGTACCAATACCAAATATTGTAAAACATTTTAAAAGAGTAACGGTGGAGTTTCTTGCCCATTCTTCTCCATACGAAGCTACCTTTTGGAAGGGGCGACTAGAATCAATTCTATTTTATTTGTAAATTTTGACGTTCAAAAGTGGTGCCTATTTGAAATAAATAATTTGACTTTTAATTTGACTTTTGAAACAGTAATTAGGAGGGGCGCGCCACGTCTTCGTAGTTTATCTCTAATATACTATCAGTAGCAATCCGTTTCAATTTGACAGTTTATCAACATTCATTGCGTTATTTACGTTGTTGAGCAGACAAATTATTCTAACATACGAAGCAATAGATTAGCAAGAGAGCGATTTGTAGACGATTTTCTATTTTGTTAAGTACCTGGTACTTGTTGACGGGCCACCACTGTCCTCCCATACCTATTAAGACTGTAACTTTTAAAACATTGTAAAAGCCAATATTATTTTAAAGAATAACTGTGAAGTTATAGTATAGTGTATAAATGTCAATATTACTTACAGCAAACAAAATTAATACGCATGAGAAGAGACAGGAAATAGTATGTGTTTTTCCATTGGGCAAAGCGGGATATTTTATGTCTATTTTGTAATTATAGACCGATTTTTTTAATCTGCCTACCTACGTACATCGTGGGTAATGCTCAAATACCCTGACCCAGAACTTCCAAGAATTAACTGTTAACCAAACTAATATTACCTGGACTAATATCTAAGTCTGAAATCGCCAACCCGCCTCACAATACGCCTCGCCTAGCAAGCCTGGTGATCAATGCCGATGCCTTCTTCATAGATGTTTTGATTTGCTGGCCATTTCCTATTCTGCTAAGTACCTGGTACTTGTTGGCCTACACTGTCCTCCTATATCTAGTAACACTGTAATTTGAAAACATTGTAAAAGCCAATTATTTTTAAAAGAGTAACCGTGGAATATCTTGCCGGCTCTTCTCCATACAAACGACCAATTAGATCCGTGCACTTAGCTTCTGACGTCTCATAAGTGCCCATGTAAGTTTATGTTAAATAAAATATTTTGACTTTGTCTGCATGTTTTTATTACAAATGTCCAGTATAAAAAGTAGTATACATCCTTCTCCAGGTCCCTAAACTAGAATCTATTCGATATTTCTGTCAATTTTCGACGTTCAAAAGCCTTATGTGCCTCTTTGAAATAAATTTTGACTTTGACTTTGACTTTGACCCTCCTTTGGCTACCTATCTATGAAAAATAACGATCGGTTCAGTGGTGTAGCTATATGTCGACATGAAAAGGGAACATACAGACAGACAGAGCTACTTTCGAATTTAGAAAGAAGAAAGAAAGAAAAATTGTTTATCTGCACAAACAAAACGCACATTTCAACAAATAAACATAATTACTAATAATACACATACAAAGTAGCCAAAAACCTCGTATCCAATGCACTAAACATTTTGACAATTTTATCCATTGGTTGCGATTGGTTGATATCAGGGTCAGGGACCAAAGACAATTTACATTGTGTTTACCTAGAGTATTGTCTTGTTTTATTGGCAAACCTGGCAAATGACAACCAGTGATGACAACCAGGCCTGCGACAGCTTTAGTTCCAAAAAATGCGTTATGGCGCTACTTTCGGTAGCCATGTTGTTGGCAGCCATTTTGGGCGTTGTATTTATCTATTAAACTGACAGATTGTATTTTCCAAGAACAATAAACTGGTTTGCTGAAATTAATTTATAATGTGTAATGTGGTGTTGATAATATATTTAGAGTACCAAAGCACAAAACACAAAAATGGGACACAAAGAAGAAAGCCAATTGCTAATTGCACTTGTTATACTTATGTATAATCATGTAATATTTCAGAAACTACAGCCTCCGGTCAAAATGTCAGTGAGACAATGGCTACAACAGGCGAAGCTGTGGCATTCATCGATAAACTCTTTGATAGTGTGAACGGATCTCGAGGGAGCATTGTCCAGGGCAAACTGCGTGGACCAATAAAGCCGAACGCTCGTCAACTCTACAATTTTTGGATAGACGCCAAACATAATGAAAAATATACAAGTTTTGAAAGGTCTAAACTGTTGTTCGAAAAACACGCAACAATCTGAAATGTCGTTTTATTTTTACATTTCTTTCGTTATATTCGTATCCAATGAACATAACGAAAGGAAATTATTGAACCTAGCAAATAATACAATTAACCCTATAAGAATTTTCCATGGAACATCACTATGCTATCGATATTCTATGGTAATCGCTATCGTCACTTTTCTATTAAGCTGTGGGTAATCACTAGGTGACATTTCGACACTAGCGCTTGGCGCATATTTTTGGAATTAATCGTCAACCATTGTACTGTCCTATCTGTCTCTGACTAGTATATATTTAGTTATCTGTGATGACAACTAACAAAGTCAACATTCAACAACCAAACATGAATCAAAACAAAAACAAAATGCCGATTGTCGAGTGGAAAAATAACTACTTTTATAACAAACAAACTATAATATGAACAATTGCAATAACCGTGCGTCGTATCTGTGCAAGAACAGGTCTTTGCTCAGCAAAAAGCTGTGACTTCAGACTAACCCTATCGTCAACAACGCTGATTTTCAGCAAACACCATTTATAAGTATGTATATGAAAGATGGTATTATAGGAGGGTATAACAGGCCTACCCCTACCACATAAGGACCCCAGGGACGTCACATTACGTCTAAAGGTCACATCATTGCATAAACAGCCACACTATACCTCGCCACCCACGCAAGCATTATCATATTTACTTCAGTTTACGTTTATAGGGACTATCCTGACGTTTATCGGACATTTTTTCTAAAAATAGGCCGCTTATTCCTGGTTGTTACTAGTTTGTTTTGAGCACAGAAAAGGCATTGGAAATCGTAAAAGGTAAACCAAAGGAGGCCCCTTTGTTTATTAAAATATTAAAATTGATGCAAATATTAGAAGAACGATGACTTCCTTTCTCGTACTTACTGTAAATATATTTACGAGTCAGTGGGGCTTGTGGCTAAGGATAACAGCTGCACGGGTCAATCGATCAGGTTAAGCTACGATTGCCACGGTTGGTTCGTGGATGGGTGACCATCTTTACTTACCAAGACCCCTCCGTGCCTGCTGTTGGTCCCGGCTGTCATTTGTAGATCTCGGACAGTTGTTATGGGTCGTCAGATGCCCGAAAATCTGACACCCAGTCTTACCAAGGGGTATCGTATTACACAGAGGTCAGATAGGCAGTCGATCCATGTAAAGCAGCAATTCAACTGCATCCGGTTAGACTGGAAGCCGACCTTAACATAGTTGGGCTAGGCAGATGATGATTTGCGAGTCAGTCAGCAAGATGGTGGAATTTATCCAGGGTGCGGTGTATTTTAACTTGCATAACGTAACAGCACGCCTGAATTCTCCGAAGGGTTCACCTATAGTACACCCACAATTCTCCGAAGGGTTCACCTATAGTACACCCACAATTCTCCGAAGGGTTCACCTATAGTACACCCACAATTCGCCGAAGGGTTCACCTATAGTACACCCACAATTCGCCGAAGGGTTCACCTATAGTACACCCACAATTCGCCGAAGGGTTCACCTATAGTACACCCACAATTCGCCGAAGGGTTCACCTATAGTACACCCACAATTCGCCGAAGGGTTCACCTATAGTACACCCACAATTCGCCGAAGGGTTCACCTATAGTACACCCACAATTCGCCGAAGGGTTCACCTATAGTACACCCACAATTCGCCGAAGGGTTCACCTATAGTACACCCACAATTCGCCGAAGGGTTCACCTATAGTACACCCACAATTCTCCGAAGGGTTCACCTATAGTACACCCACAATTCGCCGAAGGGTTCACCTATAGTACACCCACAATTCGCCAGTTATGTTTAAGTCTCATGTAATAGGGGGCGAGCATATTTCCAGCAACCGGTCAGAGATCTGGGCTGCGGCACCTCATGCTCTGGAGTAGCGCTTGCGACCTACACTAATGAGGCAGTCCAACTTGAATGATACAAATTATAGAAAAGGATAAGAATAACACTAACACTCAACTTTATTAGATCTGTTACAATTAATTACATGAACATTATCAAAATACATTGAAAATGTGTAATGCTACGTTCCCGCAATACATATTCTCCCTCAGCGTCTCCAATGACGTTCTAATATTTAAATTCAAACAGGCAAAGGTCTAGAAACCAATCTGCCTAGCGGATAAGCATTTTTGGAGAGCTGATGTACCTTTTGTAAAGCTTGCACCAAAATCAATTTCATGAGTAGTTTCTCACAAAATAATGCACTAACTTTAGAAACCATAACGTAACCTGATCCTCACTAACATAGCTCGGGTATTTTCCTCGGGTATTAAAAAGTAAACAGCTGTTCACACATTTTGAAAGTGACTTAAACTGTCAAAATGTGTGGAACAGCTGATTGCGGTTTTTTACGAAACACAAGATATTTTTTTTAACCGACGAATTTCTCCGCTGGAGATATTTATGCTGAAAATGCATGGTAACAGTTGTCGCGTAGATATCCCTTACAACATGTATATTATGTTCGTCACAACTTCAGCAGTCAGCATCGCCCTGCAATTGCCAAAAGTGAGTGTCCACAGCCGCCATCGTTAACAATCTATCAAAATCTATAACATAATGACATAGGCCAACCAATTTCTGTGACATCATCACTAAAACCTAATAATTTGAACTTCATTAGTTTTATATACTCGTTTATGGCCTCGGTATTTATACAGGTTCACAATTTATAAATAATCACCAATGCGCAATTTAGGATTTCTAAAAACGGCTCTAAAGAACCTTAATGAAGCCCCTAATTGGTTTCTGTAATTAATCGCCACTGGTTATAGCTTTAAAACGATAACTAGAAACATCCATATTAATGCTAATTCCATTCCTTATTGGGGTAGCAAAGCTGCCGCCACACCACGAGTATGAGCTAATAATCTAGAAACTTGTAGTAATTTTATCGCCTCAGATGTAATGCATTTGGTTTTCATCTGATGAACAGTATAACTATTTCACAATATTGATGGATGGAGAGGGAGAGGGGGGCCAAAGAATACCTACCACCACCATGACTCCCCCATTTCACCAGTTACGTTAAAGTCCCATATAATAGGGGGCTAGGCTATTGCCATCAACCGGGTACAAATCCAGACTCAGGGGTGCTACTAAGTGTGGATCGCCCGGAGGACACGGTGGAGCATACGGTGGAGGTCTGCCCGGCTTGGGCGGAGCACCGCCGTGTCCTCACGGAGGCGATCGGCGGCGGCGATCTCTCGCGTCCGGGCCTGGTTCAGGCCATGGTTCGGAGCGAGAGTGCATGGGAGGCCGTCACCTCCTTCTGCGAAGCAGTTATGCTAGCGAAGGAGGAGGCGGAACGCGTGAGGGTAAATGATAAATGATAAATGAGTTTTATTTCTGTAAGTAGGTTTGTACAAACACTTTTACACGTCAGTCATATTTTTAAAACTAGATGAGGTCGGCGTTTCCTATCTGACTACTCTGAGAAGAAAGGCCGAAACAAACTCAGAGGTCACAGTCTCTTTTAAAGTCCAGACATAATCTTGGTCAGATCATGTGAAGGCCATGTAGATTGGTGTCTGAAATGGTCTTTTGAGGAAAGAACCACGCAGATTGAGTGGACCTGACCAGTCAGTGCACGCATTTGTCAGTAATCGTGCAGCTCTACTCAGAACTTAAGGAGCTCAACGATGCGACGATCAATACCAAAGAAAGGACATTTGGGTAGGCCGCTTTAATGACTCAAACTGCCAGACCATGATTAACACTAACTGAGAATAAAAGACAAAGTGAAAATAAAAATAAAAGAGCAATAACCGACATAGTCTTCACATTCACAATAATTAAAAAAATATAATACTTTACAAGTAAATAATCATGTCATTACGTATATATTACGTTACGTATATAAAATAATAAAAGTTAGCAAAAAAAACATCAAACAATAAAAATAAACCACTTCAATAATTAAAAATTGGAGCATCTCAATCCCAAGCCTTTTTGTCCTCAATATAATCTTTAACGGTATAAAAAGCTTTCTGACACAACTTACGTTTAATGAATGATTTGAATTTATTAAGGCTTAGATCTTGAACGTGGCTTGGAAGTTTATTATAAAAGCGTATACATTGACATCGGAACGAGCCACCTATTTTCTTGAGCCTTGTTGTAGGTACAACAAATTTATGTTTGTTTCTAGTATTTATATTATGGATATCACTGTATTTTTTAAACAATTTTGTATTTTTATGGGCATATAAAAGATTTTCAAAAATATACTGAGAAGGTACAGTCATTACATTAATCTCCTTAAATTTCTCTCGGAGAGAGTGTCTTGGACTTAATTTATAAACTGATCGTACAGCTCTTTTCTGCAAAACAAAGATATTCTGAATGTCGGCGGCATTTCCCCACAACAGAATACCGTACGACATTACACTATGAAAATAGGCAAAGTACACTAAACGGGCTGTCTCTATGTCAGTTAAATTACGAATTTTTCTAACAGCATATGCTGCGGAGCTTAGCTTTTTAGACAGTTTATCTATATGTGGGCCCCACTGAAGCTTAGCATCCAAAGTTAAGCCCAAGAATACTGTGCTTTCTTCAGGATTCAATTCTTCGCCCTTTATCAACACATCAGTTTTCACCTGCCTAACGTGAGGTAGCGTAAACTTAATGCATTTGGTTTTTTTTTCATTTAGAAGTAAATTATTAACATTGAACCAGTGAACTACTTTTGAGATCGCGCTATTTACATCGTCAGTAACCAGCTGCTGACGTTTAAGTTTAAACAAAAGTGAAGTGTCATCTGCAAACAACACTATATCATGATTATCCTTTATGAGGTAAGGCAAGTCATTAATATAAATAAGAAACAAGAAAGGACCAAGAATTGAGCCCTGTGGAACTCCCATTGTTACTATAGATCCGGGAGATCTTTTTCCATTGACGTCAACGCTCTGAATCCTATTACTCAAGTATGAAGTAAGAAGATCCAGAGCGGTGTTCCGGATCCCGTAGTGGCGGAGTTTCCTGATTAACGTTTCATGAAAAACGCAATCGAAAGCCTTGGACAAATCACAAAAAATGCCCAAGGCATCGCATTTATCTTCCCATGCATTATAAATATGTCCTAACAGTTCAACACCGGCATCAGTAGTCGAACGACCCCTTGTAAAACCAAACTGTTTGCGATGTAGTAATTTATGTTTATTAAAAAATCTTTGCAATTGGTCCAAAATTAATTTCTCAAAAATTTTACTAAAGGTAGGTAGTACTGAAATAGGTCTATAATTTGTGGGGTCTGATGTACTACCTGATTTAAACAACGGTATTATTTTACTATTCTTCATGAGGTCAGGAAACACCCCACAGTCAATACAATTATTAAAGATAAGGGCTAAAGTAGGTGCTACGATGTCTATAATAGACTTAGCAACTTCTACAGAATTACCCCACAGATCTGCAGTCTTTTTTACAAAGGGTGAGACAAGGTTCGCGCCCTCATGCCCCTAGTCGCCGCAGGAGACGCCCCGGGCGTCGGGAGTCGCAAGCCGATTTCCGGCCACCGTACGCGCGGGCCTGCGGACGGTGAGCGATGGGTAGCTCGCCGACCGATAAGGACCAGGCCCGGGTCGACGGCGCGTTGTGTTCCACGCGCGCCTCAAAGAGATGTCAGCACAAACTGACGGGGTCCGTTAGGACCAATGCCTGCCGGGGTTGCGAGTTTGTCCGAAAGGGATATCGTGGCCCTGGCACACAGGCAACGGAAGGAACACGGGTGGGTTTTAGTCAGTAAAAGTCTGACACGCCCTCCCGCTCCGCCCAGAGCGGGAGAAGTTATTTGATGATTTCCTACCCAAAAAAAAAAAAAAAAAAGGGGTGCTACTAAGACATTCCAGATGGAAAACCATTAACTCTTTGCCTGACCCAGGAGTAGCGGCTAAGTATTAGGTCCTGGGTTCAATTCCCGGGTCGTGCAAAGTGTTATTTATGTTCTCCTGCGACCACTCGACCGACGAGGCAGTCTTATTCTTTCACTGGTACAACAACCCGTCGATGAGCCGTGTTCGCACACGCTCGCTAAACAATGCATTTAAATTCATTGATTTACGTGACACGAAGATAAATAAGAAATACCAATATAAATATTAGGTACAGTCACGATAAAGAGTATACAAATATCAAACGTCAAGCCCAGTATTCCAAATATTGCAGTGACGAAACGACGAGTTTCCAAATATAATAAATTGTGCAGTAGTGTCGTGAACCTTATTACAAACTTGTTGTATATATATTATTATATTATTGAAGTTATAATAGAGGCACTACCCTTGGTTATTTATACAAAGTATTTGAGCTATAGTCTATTGGCCGCTAGCGCTACTGCTGGGCATGAAGTCCTAGGTTCGATTCGGCTTTTGGGTTTTTCCGTCAATTCCCGAAAATTTCTCAGTAGCAGCCCGGAGTCTTTCCAGTTGATGGCAATAGGCTCGCCCCCTATTACATGGGACTTAAACATAACTGGCGAAATGTGGGTGTTTAATCTAGATGTAACATAAATAACGCACAACCTCTTAAGGGGTCATTGTACTCGTCATTATGAACAACTTTTACTAGGGGACCAAATCCGAAATCGCAAAAAAAAATCAGCTGTTCCCTACATTAATGTTCTCATAACCAGGGACCATTTTAGTTACCCATTGAAAGGGTTTTCGATAGGGTTTTTCTAAGCGGTTAATCAAAAACCCATACGATATGGGTAACCCTTTTGAACGGTTTAAATTAAATTTTGGTTACCCGTTGAAAGGGTTTTTGATAAAAACCCATACGGTGCGGGTAACCCTTTTGAACGGCTTAGTTTAAGCCATTCAAAATTACCCACACCGTATGGATTTTTGATTAACTGCTTAGAAAAACCCTATCGAAAACCCTTTCCATTGAAAAGGTTTTCGATAGGGTTTTTCTAAAATGGTAACCAAAATGGTCCCTGGGTAGAATACAGATAGAATTGGTCATCCTACGCGTGCTATAGAACTCATTGAATGGGTTATCATGTAACCCTTTCACTGGGTTTCAAGTATAAAACCCATTCAATGGGTTACATCATTATAAAGGTAACCCATTGAATGGGTTACCCCTTCGAAAGGCTTAACTCTTAACCGGGGTTGTACGGTCCCTGCTCATAACCCGTCAAAATGAAGGGAACAGCTGATTTTTTTGTTACATCTTGTATAGGTAGGTGTGGTACCTACTATAGTACACCTCTACCCTGCGGGGATTACAGGCGTGAGGTTATGTTTATACGTTATTTCGCTAATATAAAATAGGTACGAAAACTTTATTTGAATAGTACCTAATGGTATATTTTTACTGACCAAATAAGGTGACAAAAATCCCTATAGTAGAAAAAAAAAAGTGCCAGCATAAATAAAACGTCCTGTTCACTCTAAGTCGATGTCATTCCAGTATATTATTCAGTCGCCACTGATGTACGTGACTGTACGCACGAACAGTACCTACATACCTACATGCCTGATATTTTTATAGCATTAGTTAATTAAATTCCCAATAATCAAAAGATGGTGTTCATCTTTGATTTATAACTGAAATAAAACATGGATTTTCCCGAAGAAGTTATGTTATTGACTGTAATTTGTTGATCACATAAAACTCGCTCAGCGAGAGAGTTGACCAGGGGGCCGATCGCGCTAATTTTGAACGTTAATACCACAACTAAAAACGTTACGTTAGGCACATTTCGTATCGCGCTTTAGCTTTACTTTGGAAGTTACGTTGGAGGAACGATCGATCGAACAATACTCTCACAAAAAATAGCGCGATACCGTTTCTTACATCAGCTAAACCAAAACTAAACCAAAACCAAAAACTTTCCGTTCGAACGGTAATTACGTTGAAAAATAGCGCGATCGGCCCCCAGGTTAGCTCGATTGGCGCAGTGGCTAAGTGATTTGTTTTTACAATGCGGTCAGCAGGTTTCATTCCCGCTTGTAACAAAAACATTTTTAATACCATAATAAAGGGTCTGATTGATTGGTTCTTCTTTTCTTATAAAGTTATACACACCACAGAAAAATCAAGTTCAAGGTTTTTCAGAAATTCTTTATTATTCATTTTAGTGAGAAAAATCTGCTTAACTAGGGTTTATTGAGGACAAAGATGTTCACTGTATTCCATTCAGAATAACATTTAGGAAAATAACGTTAGTATTCCTACATTATTTCGAGATAAACGGAGCTTGATTAATACATGGCTAATAAATGAAATGTTACAAAGAAGATTATTGAATCAAAACTTTTTGTATCAATTTAGAGCATGGGTTCCCAACTGCTGGGGCGCGCCCCACTTGGGGGCGTAAAGTAATCCACGGGGAGCGCCTTAATCTTTTCTAATACTAAGATCATATTATGATCTTATTATTAGAAAAGATTAAGGCTAGTTTCCAAAACCCAAACGTTTTATAATACTTAGGTGCTGTACAATTAATTAGCTTAAGATTTTCTGCTATGTCGACAAAATAAGTTATCCTTTTGATGTGAAACATCTATAGGCGCACGTAAAACCGATAGCTGGCGCCGCGACACAGGTCGCGTGGCGATTCACCGCTCAATCCGCGTGCGCGGTTCATCCGCTACGCGAGTGTGTGAATAATTTCGATGTTTCACATCTGCCAGGCGTCCCGTGACGGCTCACTTTTTTTTTCTGTATGAATGGTCAAAGAAAACCCAACCGATCCGAGAGGGTGCAACAATTTTCGAGCTCACTCATGCTCGCTCTTACATTCTTAGGGTTTTCTACATTAGCCAACAAAGTAACTGGAGGGGCGAAATGATTTTAAAAGAAAGTAAGGGGGGGGCGCGTATGTAAAAGAGGTGGGTACCCCTGATTTAGAGGATGTGTAAAATTAGGAGTGCTAAGACTCCCGCAGACAGGCGCGTCGTGACAGCGCGATGTGACTCTGGTAGAAAAAATTATATGAAAAGTTCATGGAATTTGCTCTACCAACATCGCGTAGCAATGTCGTGTCGCGTCTGTCTGCACCTTTAATCGGCTTTTGTTGTTGACATATTATTGATTTTGTTGTTACCTATCAGATCGTGTCAGGCATCAAAGAAACGCTCATCATCACCTCCCTGCCCTGGTCCCACGTTACAGGCGCGGACCCACCGCGGCGCATGCTGAGCACGGGCACGCGGCGCAATTTAGCTGCGTGTATTAATTTGTTTGACAACGTGGGTCTACGTTTCCACTGGAGTACCTACACGAAGACCCACGACTATGTGTAGCGTGGCACGGCGCACGGAGAGGCTACGTACGGCTACGCTGTATGACTGAAAACTGCTCTGCGATAAGCGAGCTGTACATAGTCATGGGTCATATTCGTGTACTCCAGTGGAAACGTAGACCCACGTCGACAGCGTTGAGCTATGTAACCGCCTATTCGAGCAAGCCACGCATGTATCAATGACGTCAATTCATGCATAGCCTCTCCGTGGGTTGCAGTGGACACAACCACATACATTTTCTTACAAAGCGAAGCTTAATACACGTGCGTAGCCTCTCCGTGCACCGCGGTGGGCCCGCGCCTTACTTGTGGTTGACGCAACACGTTTCATTCTTCCATCCCCCTGTCAACCGTCTCTCTATCATTCACTAATCCTTCATATCATTCACTCTTCCTTCATATCATTCACTCTTCCTTCATATCATTCACTCTTCCTTCATATCATTCACTCTTCCTTCATATCATTCACTCTTCCTTCATATCATTCATTCTTCCTTCATATCATTCGCTCTTCCTCCATATCATTCACTCTTCCTTCATATCATTCACTTTTCCTTCAATCATTCACTCTTCCTTCATATCATTTGCTCTTCCTCCATATCATTCACTCTTCCTTCATATCATTCACTCTTCCTTCAATCATTCACTCTTCTTTCATATCATTCCACACAAAATCCAACCATCTTTTCTTTGGTCTTCCTCTCCATCTCCATCCAATAGAAACGTTCTTACCACAGCAACAGCAACAATTTTTAATCTGTGACACCCGGTCTGGTCATGTCATACTAATCGAAGAAACTAAAACTACGTTATTTTAGCATTATCTGAGCACACTTTATGGCCAATAATGACGTCATATTTCTAGCGAGTTTATGGTTAACTAGCTGTTGCCCGCAGCTTCGCCTGCGTAGAGGTCGGAAATGAATAGCGGGATACAAAGTATCTTATGGTCAAACCCAGGTCATTGGTGGCCAAAATAAAATTGCATTTAACGGCATCAGAGGTAATCTGCTTCGCTGGTTCGTTTCTTACGTCACTGATAGGACTCAAAAAGTAGTGATAGGTGGCTATTAGTCTAGCCCCATTATTATTCATTTTATTTATTAACGATGTTAAACATTGTTTTCAATCTTCGAAATTTATCCTATATGCGGATGACTTAAAGATATATAAAAATATCACCAATCAATCTGATTGCATAGATTTACAGAAGGACCTGGATCGTTTTTTTTGGAATACTGCTCTTCTAACAAACTTCAGCTTAGTTACTCTAAATGTCATAATATTACGTTTACCAAAAAGAAATTGGTTAACAAGTTTAGTTACTGTTTTGGCAATACTGTCCTAAATAAGGTTAATTGTCTCCGCGATCTTGGTGTTCAGTTAGACTCCATGCTCCATCTCGATGCGCATGTGAATAATATAGTCTATATAGCTTATCAAATGTTTGGCTTCGTAATGCGCGCATCTAGAGAATTCCGCCGCCCTTCCACTTATTTGCATTTATACAAGTCGATAATCCGACCACAATTAGAGTATTTGGAATCCTTTTCACAAAAAATATATAGAAATATTGGAGTTACTTCAACGTAAATACCTTCGCTCTGTGCACTATAGATGCTGTCGTAAAAGGATTTCCTACCAATCATTGCTCGAAAAATATAATATCCTGACCCTACAATCTAGACTACTCCTAGAAATGATGACCCTGTTCAGTATATGCCACAACAAGTTTCATTGTTCTGATCTTGTGAGAAGTTTGTGCTACCTGGTCCCTCGTACAATACAGAGTAGAGAAGTAACTTCTGTCATACCAACTCAGGCGCACGCTCACCGCTGCACCGATTGGTCGACACTTATAATAAAAAGTTTGGATCTATTGATATTATATTTCTGAACAAGACTAGGTTCAACAATCAAGTTATTTCCACTTTAAAGGAACAGCCATAAGTTTCGATGTTACTTAATTTTGTTTCCTATACCTCATGTATTTATGTAGCTTTAAGTTAGTTTTTTGCATGCCGATTTTATCTGATTCCAAACCTTTACATTTGTCCCTAGTATTAAGACGCAGATATTATTAGTTTTTTTTTTCTCACTTTATTTTATGCTCTCAGAGATACATTTTAAAAAACAAACCGAGTCATAATTATAACCTTGTAATGAGTATCATTAAGTTTGCCCTTATTGTTATTATTAACAGTACCTATGCTAATTATTTTATATGGTAATCTGTGGATAACGTCGTGAGTAGTGTATTTGTTAATTCTATTAGTTTAGTACTCCTATCATGTGTAATATTTAATATACTGCTGTTTGTTGTCCCTAATAAATAAATAAAAAAAATAAAAAAATAATGGTCCACCTGTGTGCCTTTAATTGAATCTCTTTTTTTTCTTTTCTTTTCTTTTTGGCTTCGCACGGTTTGTGCATTTAGCCAGTGTCATGTAAAATTAGGTAACAAGTACAAAGTTATTTAAATAATTATGAAATGAACTCCACTCAATGCATGATAAAGATGATTGATGATATCCCGCCCCGCTCCCCTTGAGTTTAAGTAAAGACGCGGCACTTTACTGAAACCTCGCGCGGACTTCTTGAGAGAACTTAAAGTGATGTTGCACTGTTTTGTTTCATTTGCCTACATTAATGCAGGTTCACGAACACTTAATGGTTAATAATCCACCACTATTACACATTAATATTCGGCTAAACACAAATTTTAGAAAATAAAACAAAACTGCTAACATGACGCTTCACTTTCCCGCCAAGAAGTCCTAATTGAATCTCATACATCCGCTAAGGCGTGAAGACGTTATAGACCAGCCATACTCAAAGTGTGTTCCGCGGAACCCTAGGGTTCCGCAAAGCCTCTGCGGGGGTTCCGCAAAAATACTGGTCAGAATAAAAAAATAATACTAAAGGAGTGTCTACCTACTATATTTTATTTTACTCTGGTACCTGAGTAACATAATATCAATCTAAATATTTCAACAAAAGTAAAAAAATATGTAAATTTTAATGTCAAGTAATATGATTATTAATGAAGAATACACATAAAACCATTTTTGATTACTTTAGGGCTCCGTCAAATATTTCGTTTTCGAAAAGGGTTCCGTCTCCAAAAAAGTTTGAGAACCACTGTTATAGACAAACAAACAAACAGACTTAAGCCGGGTCCACTGCGCCATGTTTTTGTATTATAAAAACATCTAACATCGTTATCTAACCGATTTGGCCAATTGGCGCCTCCAAATCGGTTAGTTAACGATGTTAAATATTTTTGTAACGCGAAAACATGGCGCAGCGGACCCGACTATAATTTCGCATTTATAATATTAGTATGGAAGTCTTCATCGCCTGCCTAGCCTCTTCCCAACTATGTTGGGGTCGGCTTCCAGTCTAACCGAATGTAGCTGAATACCAGTATTTTACATGGATCGACTGCCTGTCTGACCTCCACAACCCAGTTACTGGGTAATACGAACACGATACCCCTTAAGACTGGTTGTCAGCATCTGACTACAGACCAGTAGCGAAGCTACAACTTCCAATTGAGGGAAGCCGAAGAAAAAATTGTTAAGTGCTCATAAACACAAGTTATCATCTAAATTTATTCCCTCAAAAATGATTTAATTTTTGAGTTAATAAATTTCTTAGTTTAACGCCATCTATGGCCAAGTAGTAGAACCAAAGAGACGCTATTACTACACAAACAAAATTATCAATTTTTTACAGAAATAAAACTATAAAAGGTATTATCGATTATGATGGATGGACTGTGTGAAAGATGATATGGCTAGAATGGGGGTGACTACCGAGATGGCGACTAATAGAGAAGTATGGAAGAAAAGGACACGTTGCGCCGACCACAAATAAATTGGGATAAGGGCAGGAGACTGATGATGAGGTCTTATCGATTATAGTTTAATTTCTGAAAAACAGTATATTACAATTATGTTCTAAAATTATGTTAGAACGAATAAAATGCGAGAAACGGGTGAAAACAAAACACACGTGAATTTATGTGTCAAAAATCAACACGACAAATCTACGAAATGGAATATTATTAATTCTATCTGGCTCTCTATTCTTAACAAAATGACAACGTTTTAAACAAACACGTAAATCAAAATATTATCACTGAACGGCACAACACACGCCAAAACTTTCGGCTGTAATAGGTACTATAGATTTTAGAATTATGTTGAGAATGTAACTAACTAATCAAATGCAAAAGAAATCAAAATAAAAGTTAATTTATCTGTCAACAATTTGACTCAATAAACTATTTGCAAATCTACGAACTTCAACAACACCTCATTCTATCTCGTTCTCGCATTTTCTCTTTCGCTCCCGGTAATAACTCGCTCGAGAACGGCTTACCTCGCACCGTAACTAGCAGTGTTTGGGAACCCCCGATTGCTACCGAAGTGTGCCCGAAGTAGCGTGGTCAGAACTATGATTAGTACTGTATTCTGACACACCACGTGCGGCTTATTGGCGCTAGTGTCGGAATAAGACAAAAAATGTAAACTGCGTTCGCGATTTAGGATAGACTAAAGTTAGGCGTTGTTGTAATGTTTTTTTATCTTATGATGTATTAAATACTTGTAATGTGACTATGTATGTAGTACCATATTATTTAAAATAGTAAACTCAAGTAGAGTCGTTGTTCCGAAGGGAAGCCGGTTGGAATGGGGTTGTTTAAAGCCGTCGCCCCAGTACAGACTAATATTAGGATGGAAGTGTAGATGAATTTATGACAAACTACAAGCTTTTGACCTCGCAAAATTAGGGGATAAATTAGTGTTGCTCAATTCGTAACAACATAATTCGTGGCTCGAATAGGCAGAGTGTCAAGTTCGTATCGCATCATTTTGCGTGTCACCTCCTTATCAGTAAAGGTTATCTGTTAAATGTCAAATAGGTGCCTATATAAGTTTACTTAATTTTAAGATTAGTAAGTAAATTAGTTAACTGTTTGTGCAATTTCTCTTGTATTGTAGGTCTGAACGATTTACAATGTACTGAGTGTACATTAAACCTATCTATGCTAAGTTCTACATAAGTGTTCCAGAACAATATCTATATATATTTTTATACAATAAATAATAAATCACACTAATATTATAAAGGCGAAAGTTTCTGAGTGTGTGTAACATACACACACTCACAAACTTCTTCACGCTGTAACGGCTGGACCAATTTTGATAAAATTTTATATGGAGGTAGCTGACACTTTGGATTAAGACATAGCCTACTTTTTATCCCGATATTCCCACGGGATCGAGACTTACGCGGGTGAAACCGCGGGGCACAGCTAGTTAATAATAAATATAATATTTTTTGATGTTATCTTCCACTCTCATTCAATAGATCCCAAAACGAATCAAATAAAAAATCAAAAACATGTTATTTAGGCAAAAAAGGTGTATACGTACTTAAAGGACATCCACATTTAGCCAGCTATTTTATTTATTTATTTATTTAATTTGCACGGCATAAAAAACCAATTACATTAATCAAAGTATATACAAACATAACACAAACTAGCTATGTTAACGTGGTGAAAGCCTTTTGCCACTAATCAAGTACAAATCTAACTAAATCTAGAATTAAAAACGAGTGCATGCCAACCTCTGAGCCACAGTAGGTAATGTGTTGCTAAATAATTTGGTATGTAAATATGTATATACCACATTTTAGGTATCCTAACTTGACACAACAAATTTCAAGGATAACGTCGCTGACAAGTCTTGTAACAGGAAGTCAGTATTTCTGTGGTTTTAGATATTGGTTTTAAGATTACATAAATTATATTTTGCATAAAAAAAATAGCATTCATCAACAGATAACCCATTGCACACGTTTTAGAACTAATCCAACAGGTTTAGGCGAGTGTAGGTGGAGACGGTATAACCACTAACCATTCGAAGAGTGACACAGTTTCTTTGCAAACCTTTTCACCCGACTGCGGCGAAGCCAAAAAAGAAGGGGTTATGTGTTTGACCCGTATGTATGTATGTCCGTCCATATGTTCCCTTGTAAATACTAAACGGCTGACCCGATTTTGATGAACTTAAAATGAATTCAAACTTATTAAAAATTAAAATGGAGGATTTTTGGCGCCAAAAATACGGTAATAAAAGGTGATTACAAAAATATATACAATTTATAATTATGTTTAAATGTAATTCAAATGAGAAATGATAAAAAACTATCCCGAACTTTTGGAGTGAGTAAGAGGCCGTTACCACCTGATTATAAGTGAGTAAACCTAATTTACCGTCTTATAATTCTAACTAAAAAGTGTAAAAAAAAAAGTTCAAGAGAACCCGAACTAGAAAAAAAAAAAGAACCCGACTGCGTGAAAAGTTTTGAGGCCGCATTCGCGTTTTGACGAACAATGACTCAAGCACCGACCTTTTTTTATGGCCTGTCATTGTTATGACAGGGGGGGCCGCCGGCACTCATAAACATATTTTTCAATAAATAACAAAAGACATAAAGCCTAAAGAGTAAATTTTTCTGAGAAGCTAATTAGACAGGCCATAATAAACAATTGCAAGAATGGATCTGGGAAGTCTATTGTTTTTCTGAACAAAATATGATTTCAGATAACAGCTGCCATTGTTTTGGTCTTACGTTATTTCTATTTCTGGTAAAACGACTGTTTCAATTTATACGAAATTTTGCACCTTGCATTATGAATAGATAAGTAATTTAACAACAGCGTTTTTTAGAGAGTTCTATGTAAAATTTGCGTAATAATAAATCCCAAACATCACAGTGCATGGGGCCGCCTTTAGACGTATGATTTTTCGAAACATTTCATATGTATTTATGATATAATTAGTGATATTATTATCTAAAACGATGTAGCAAGTATTATTTTATGATTATTCATCTATTTCCAGGCGATAACACAAAATGAGTCATATTTCGTAAAAAAATGTACTCGGCGGAACGAATTTTCTCGTATTATTTGTTTGTTCAAAAATTTAAATTTTACGACATAATTTCGTGCAATTATTATCTAGAACGATGTAATAATAACATAAAAATGAAAATAAGTCCACTTACCCCGATTTCAAAAATCAAAAACCCGACTGCGTAAAAATTGAACTTAAAAAAAAGATAGATATATATTTTTTTTTTAATTCACTTTTTACTCGTCGGGTTTTTAATCATTTTAAACCTTTTTATTTGAGGTTGGCGCGCATGTATTGGTCTTCCAAACTTCTCTATTTGTCGTCATCTCGGTATTCCTCCCCCCCCCCCCCCTTCCAGCCATAACGTCTCTCACACAGTCCATCCTTTATTATAAAATAATTTAAAAAATACCTTAGTATTGTTACAATGTTAAATTGTAATATTGGCAGTTGCGAACCGGAAATTAGTTAATAATGGATAAATTATCAACTCCCAATGATTGCTCACGCAACCGGCTAATTAGCTCATAACAACTGGTTTGTAAACGACCAAGTTAGATAATATTAACAGAATAAATAAATCATTTCCAAATGTCAAGTATTTAGGAATATGAAATTAAGTTTATTATTTTGAGTTCCTTCGTAACAAAAATTAATTACGAAAATCTAGCAACAGATGCAAAAATTTATATAATTATCCTTTGACTTGGCAATTTCTTAACATTTAGACTAGATACTCATACAGATAAATTAATAATCGAGTACGTGCTTGTAATGTTGTTGTCAACAATGAATGAGACATGAAGTAAAACTCTATTATCATCCAGAAATGGTACCCTAAGTCACAGGTTGTTCCACCACCTCGAGATTTTCGGTTACTTGGTCAACCCTCCAGTTTATCTTTGCGATAACCGGATAATTTCACACAAAATCTATGACACTTTTGAATTTATTTGATAGATCGCATTGCATCTTCTTTTTAAGCTGGGCTTCTTTTGACAGCTCCGTGTGTTATAGGTACTGGCTTTTTTTTTTCTTTTTTTTTTTTTAGTTTTATGTTAATTTTATTTATTTATTTTATTATTTAAGTAAAGTCAAAGTCAAATTATTTATTTCAAATAGGCACATAGATGGCACTTTTGAACGTCAAAATGTACAAATAAAATAGAATTGATTCTAGTCGCCCCTTCCAAAAGGTAGCTTCGTATGGAGAAGAATGGGCAAGCAACTCCACCGTTACTCTTTTAAAATGTTTTACAATATTTGGTATTGGTACATAAATTATATAATTTATGTGAAGACGATGCACCTAGAATAAAATTACTATACCACAATAGGTAAAAAGAATGAATAATGAAGCAATGAGATAAATTAATTATGTGATGACACACTGATTATTTTAGGAAAACGATTTTTTTTTTTACAATGTTTGTAAATATGTGAGCACCATGTATCTGGTGCTCACATATTTACAAACATTGTAAAAAAAAAATCGTTTTCCTAAAATAATCAGTGTGTGAGTTAAAAGTAATCACAGAGTGTAAAATAAATGTCATAAAAATAATAAAATATACAATTAAAATAGCAATCAGTTAGATTTTGTCTAGACTCTAGATTGTCCTATGGAGCTGGACCAGCATGTTTCCAAGCGTTCTTATCCTGGATATAATCCTCTAATTTGTAATAAGCTTGTTTACAAAGTGTACTTTTTATATGAGTTTTAAATTTTCTTTCATTTAATTGCAATATATCACAAGATATTTTGTTGTAACATTTAACACAGTACCCCATAAAAGATGTATGTACTTTAGATAATCTGAAACATGGCTGATCTATTTTATCTTTATTTCTAGTATTGAAATTATGTCTATCACTTATTTTTTGGAAAAGATGTAGGTTTTAGTACACACAGTAAAATACACAGAGATATGACATATTCATAACTTTGAGTGCGTGCTTATTTCTTAAGAAATGTTTATGTTAGTATTTCGGAATAAAGAGCTTTATTATGTTAGTGCCTATCTCGAAACCGTGAAACAATCACTAACAATTTAACTTTACTACAAAACTTCACTAACACGGCGAGGAGGTTTTTTTTTTCATTTACACTTACATTCCCCTTCACGAACCCCTTCTTAGCACCTGATCGGACGGTGTGTAAGCTCACCAACAATCCCATGAATGGCAGTAATGTGGCAACGTGCACAGGTTGCGCGCGCAACTCACTCCACAAGCAACTGGTTTCATCACAGAGCAACGTGTAGGTATGTAGACACGACTGTAGGCAAAAATGAGGACGGTAGAGATCAAAGAAAGTTATACTAACTTAAGTAATCTATCTATCTGCCTAGCCTTTTCCCAACTATGTTGGGGTCGGCTTCCAGTCTGACCGGATGCAGCTGAATACCAGTATTTTACATGGACCGACTGCCTATCGGACCTCTGGGTAATACGATACCCCTTGGTAAGACTGGTTGACAGACTTTCGGGCTTCTGACTACCCGTAACGACTGTCCAAGATCCACGAATGACAGCTGGGACCAACGGCTTAACGTGCTTTCCGAGGCACGGAGGAGTCTCAGTATGTAAAGATGGTCACCCATCCACGGACCAAGCGTAGCTTAACCTGATAGATCGACCCGTGCGGCTGATATCACTTAGTCACGAGCTCATCCGAGCGAATCGTAAAACTATTAAATTATAATAATAAGCAGCATCGAAAATGAAAACTCAGGGAGAGTAATTGTAAGGCAAATTGACTACCATCTTAAACTTTCCGGTAATTCAAATCAGAACTGTCATTCTTTGGCAGCTATATGAAATGGCTATGACACGGCAAATTATGTGGGGTGTCAATTTGGTTAACAATTAATTTCCCTGATTTTACATGAACATTTTCTTTATATCAAAATCTGTTATAAGTTAAAATACATACAGGGTGGAATTTTGTAATGCCACCTGGAGGGAAAGTACTCTTAATACTGCAGATAGAAAATTTTACTCAATGGAAACATTCCTTTATTTTTGAATAGAAAGCAAACTGCATTCAAAGATCTTCGAAAATTCTCTTCTCCCACACCCGGGAATCGAACCGGCTAAAATCTGAAAAAATTATACCCTGTACTTTTATTGCATCGATCGTTAGGGTCAATTATAAGGATGAAATCTCTCTAACAAACATGATAAATTAAATGAAAGAAAAACCAGGAAATCTGAAGTTACAAATTCAATGAGTCAAGTTAAAGCTCTTTAACTAACATCCATCTTTTGTAATGCAGACTCCTTTGCGACATACTCGTAGCTGCGTGTATGAGGTAATTTAAATATGGAATGTTAGATTAAAATTTGAAAATTAGATTGTCATAGTTGTTATTAACATTTGATTGTTTTTACAACTCATTTCACATTTTGTCTCACGGTGAAAATGGCTTATCAAGAACAGTTTGATTTAATGGAAGCTTATTTTTTAAATAACAAAAACGTGAAACTAGCTCTGCGGTGGTATGGAGAGAGATATCAAGACCGACAGGCACCAACTCGGTTCGTATTGAAAAGAATGGTAGAAAATTTAAAGAATACGGGTGGTTTCAAGAAGAGACGGCAAACTATTCAGCAAAACTATTTCGATTTAAAACTAGATGTTTTAACATACTTTGAATCATTTCCAAAGGCTTCAAGTAGAGATGCTGCCGATGAATTAGGAACAACCCACACTCGCGTACTTAAAGTGCTGAAAAAGTATAAGTATAAATGCTATCGTGAAGGTCGGTTGGTGCAAAAATTGCATATTGGGGATCGTGACAGACGATTACAATTTTGTGAAAACATGCTTGGAGAAATTGACCGAAACCTTAATTTTTTGAGTACCATTGTATGGTCTGACGAAACCAACTTCAGCAATAATGGCATGTACAATCGCCGCAATAACCATTATTGGTCTCGAGTGAATCCTGTTCGTGTTCATGAAACTAACAATCAAGTAAGATTTTCTTTCAACGTTTGGTGCGGAATTATGAGAAATAATGTAGTGCTAGTCCACGTGTACGAAGGTCATTTAAACACTGTCAAGTATATTGAAATACTGGATCTCTTAAGAAACTAGTTAAATGGTTTCCCCGAGGAAGAGCGAAACCAAATAATTCTACAGCAAGATGGTACTCCAGCACATAACAGCAGAATCACTACTGCCTACATTAATAACCATTTTAATACCTGGATTGGTACAAACGGCACAATCAGATGGCCTGCGAGATCGCCAGATCTCACCCCATTAGATTTTTTGTGGGGATATGTAAAAAATCAAATTTACATGAAATCTTATGCGAATGACAACGAGTTGAGAGTTGAAGTTCAGAATACGATTTATAATATTCACCACAAAACTTTATTAAAGGTTACTAGAAATGAATTCGTTAAAAGAATAAATTTGTGTATCCAAGAGAATGGAGCCCATTTCGAGCAACTAATTAGTTAGTTTACCATTTTTTGTTAATAATTAAATTAATTTAATATTTCCTGGTTTTCCTTTCATTAAATTTATCATGTTTGTTAGAGAGATTTCATCCTTATAATTGACCCTAACGATCGATGCAATAAAAGTACAGGGTATAATTTTTTCAGATTTTAGCCGGTTCGATTCCCGGGTGTGGGAGAAGAGAATTTTCGAAAATCTTTGAATGCAGTTAGCTTTCTATTCAAAAATAAAGGAATGTTCCCTTTGAGTAAAACTTTCTATCTGCAGTATTAAGAGTACTTTCCCTCCAGGTGGCATTACAAAATTCCACCCTGTATAAAGCACCTATGTAGGTGCAGGGTGCCAGCTGTGTCACAACACATTATAATTTTTGTTATTTTATATAGGTTATATATTTATTGTGGATTCTATATAAGGTATTTATTTTTATTAATATTTTTTTCCTTATTTTGATACTCCATAGCCAACATGCGTTAGCTCAATGGGTATTAAGTAGGTTAATTATTTCGATTTATTGCTTACAAAATATAAATAGGTAACAGCGACCGGCCTCCGCTTTGCATGATTTTTACGACTTTAAAATCATCGAGACTTCTTTATTAAGTAAATTTAATATTAATGTATTAAACACATAAACCTTCCGGGATAAATTCTCCACATGATATATATGAGATAGTGAACCGCATCTAAATCCATTGCGTAGTTTAAAAGAACAACGCGACAGAAACGAATAGTGATTTCAATTTTATAATATTAAATAATAATAATAATAGAAGGCTAGGTAGTACCTTCTATGAAGGTACAGCAGCTACATAGCAGTGACCACTTAGCTACATTAAACTTACCTGGGCCCTATGAAAATAACTCAAAATATGTATAGATATATGTAGATTCGTTTCAAGCGGTCTGAGAGCTATGTCCCATCTGTTCTGTGTACTATATTCTTTGTCTTGACACCACGCGTTACCCGCTGTAAGAGGCAGTAGGCACCATACACCCAACCAGCACAGACGTGTCACTCTCTCGCTTTCTATTCCCGCGAAGTTTACAAACTTTACAACAACACTATTTTTACAAATACACAAAAAAATATTTTTATATTTCGAAGATTATAGTGAAGAAGTGCCTTTATACCTAGTGATAGTTTTGAAAGTGATGTGATACAAAATGAACGGTGTTATCGTCAATACTGATGTTGCTAAAGATGCTGGACTTATTGAAAGGTAACTTTGTTGATTATTAATTAAAATATCCTAATCAGTGGAGCAATATTTAAGTGCGCTATCAATACCTACTGAAATAATCTTAACTGGTTTTCTACAGTAAACAACATACGTTTATCGAAATCGTTTTTTTTTTTTTAAGTTGCGCAACGACCGGTGTCACAGGGTAACGTTTATTTACTTTAAAAGGAATGAGATTTAATTCAAGAACTTTTGTCGGAATGAATCACAAGTTCAACTAGATTTAAATGAATAACCTCAACTTAAACGCTCTTACAGACTCACGCGCTATCGTGGGCGCAACCGGCACCGACAAAGAAATTGTGCTACTAGTGTCGCGTCCCGCCCGCGATATCGCACCAGTCTTAACGCGCCTTAAATATTGTTGAATTTGTGATCCTAAAGAATCGTGTTCTTTGTTTTTTTGAAGAACAAAAACTTTAACTTAAACGAATAGATAATCAAACTTCAAAGTTTGGCCCATATTTTGTCCCCCTATGTAAAATTTTCTACATTTATATCTGTAATTCGCATGGTGTAGATATTATGTTCTTAATAGAGAGTATTATATTTATATTCTATTCTACAAATTAACAACACGGGAATTTCATACCTAGTTGATATACATCAGTAGCAGGTACCTACAGCAAAGTTGATTGTCGTAGGTATTCCAGCCCAAAAGAAAGACCAAAAAGAGATTATTCTTAGTCTTCATCGTCAAATATACATAAGTATGTCCATCGCTAAAAGTTTGCAGTTATGAAAAGTATCACTATTACAACTATTTTTTTTTTTATATAAGAGCCTCTGTTAATGAAGTAGGTCGCTTATATGCTGAAAATTAAAACAAATATTAAATAAGTTTCCGAACTAGCTTCGTCAGCGCTCTAAACAAGTTTCAAGCTTAAAAACTTTAAAATTCGCAAAAATTATCCTCAATTTCAAATTGACAAGGTTACCAGCATACCTAAAGTTTAAACATACTTACGAACTCCTAAACAAACTAGTTCGGTAAAAATGTTTCCAATTAAATCTCTAGCTTTATCAAAACATTTTTCTGTTTAAATCTGTTCTACAATCACAATTAGGTTAATTTAGGTGACTTTTTGGGTAGATACCACGTAGATAAATCAGGATAATTAATTGATAACCAAATTGAGTACTATCCTAAATTGTCCGTATACCTATTCAAATCACAGCTGTCATCCTTTGACAGTTGTGTGAAATGTCACGGAAAATTGACGTAAATTTTATTATCGTGAAAAGTGGAAATTTATCAGACTCTGGCAAAAGCAGAGAATGCTAAAACCAGGGTATATCTAAAGATCTAAAACATCTTCAAAGCAAACATGCTTGGTCCATCTGTCAACCTGAATATAAGTATTATACATAGCGTGGTCATCATCACAATCGGAACAGGCATGAGTAACACTATCTAAGCGAAAAATAAAAGTGACCTTCTTCTCATCATACATCAGAATCAAACTCTTTTGGAAATGAAAAAAAAAAAAAAACAATTTTCTTGAAAATGTTTTGTATACCTACTATTCTGCGTGAAGTTTAAATACATCTGTTTAAACGTGAATGTACAAACATTTACTATCAAAAATAGGATTCCGCTGGCCTGGATAATGTGTTAAAACAAACTTTATTTTTATTATTAACTCCGAAAGTATTTAAAACTTAACTACTATCGCCCCCCCCCCCCCCCCCCCCCCCCCCTTCAACGCTTAGCGACTACTTCTACTTTTATGGTGTACATAATAAAGAGTGTTCTATTCTACTATCAAGGTATCCTAGAGCTCCTTGAGAATATAAGTTCTTCAGAATGTACCTCACAAAGCTTCACCCACACCGCAATCCGAAGTTTCCTCATAATTTCAACATGAACTTACTTTGTTTTTATAATAAAAATGGCGCCTCACGACGACTTTGCTCGAGTCTGCTAAGAAATTATGTCAACCTGCATTTGTTTGGTTTTAAAAAACATAACTTTTACAATCATATTGTGATTTACCTCTTCAAGAAACCATTCTAAATTATACTAGCAAGATTGAATATCTGGTTCACGGTTCTGATTGTGGATTTGTGCCCGGTTGATGGCAATATGCTCGACCCGTATTACATAGGACTTAAACATTACTGGGGAAATTTACTTGTACCTACAACCTCTGCCTAACCCTTCGGGGAATACAGGCGTGATGTTATGTGATCTAAACTATCTGGTCACTCTTCTAGAGAATCTGCAATAGCAGCGGCGCGGCGGCGGCGGCGGGTCTAAGGCCGAGATCTATAACTCTTACTTAGCACGCACTATGCCTAAGCGATATTCCTTTCACTGTCGCACAGCAGTCAAACCACAAGTGCAAGGTAGAGACGAGAACATGTCTATCATATCGCGTGCTAAGTGACATTTATAGATCTCGCCCTTAGATGTATGATGCAAGGAAGATGGAGACGAAGTTTAGATTTTAGTAGAGCAAAATAGTTCTGGCCATTCTAGTAGAGAATTAGAAACACCAGCCAGCTTTCAATGCGTATTACCAGAGTCCAAAACTGTTTTATCTGTTGTAAACATATCAGTTTCATCATGCCGCAACAAAGCAGTCAAGCAGCCCAAAACTGCCACTATATCAGTATTTGTTATAAAAATAGTAGCTTATAATATTTTGATTTAAAAGAGTGTCCATGGAGTTTCTTGACTGCGCTTTGGAATGGGCAAATAGTTTCATATTTCTGATTAAACGACTCCTTCATAATTCAACAGTGATTTGGTTTAATTGAAATAAATGGGTGCGTCTCATAACGTCTATAGTCATTTGGTCTAATTTCATTTTATTATCGTTCATAAGATATAATCAACGTGAGATAGACCAACTGTTGATATAATTTATTTACATATAACATTTATTTATTCTAAAACTTTATTAGTATAACGTTGTTTGATATAAGGTTTATGTAATCGAAAATCATTTGGTCTAACGTTTAATATGTATATTGTTTATTTAATCGAAAATCATTAGGTCTAACGTTTAAATATATATAAAAACGTCATTATGGTTAACACCCCGACTCAAGAGTAACCCGACTCGGATAGGTTAGGTTAGAAGGCTAAGGCGTGCCTTGCCGTTAGCCTTCGTGGTTATTTTTTTTTTAACCACCTAGAAATAGTACGTTGACCTATCTTAGCGCAGGTGGTAATCGGCTACTAGTTATGTTTAATATCTACTTAGGTTACTATTACCTATAACTACGATAGAACTTACAAACAATAAAACAAAGAAAAAATACTTTTAAATATTTATTAAACAAAATACAAAGTTATTGTTTTTTTAAGCTTAAATTAGAAGCCACAGCTCGTAAAAATAACTTTTGTTGAGTTGCCCACAGGCTACAACATAAAAATAATACTAAATAAACTAACCCGTGTCTATGCAATTTTGCTTTGTGTTTTTAAGTAGGCGTTTTCATCATATTAGACTAAATAAGTTTTATATCTTTTGAGTGGTATGTCAAACGATTTTATATTTAATGTATGTTATGTCAAACGATTTTATATTTAATGTATGTTATGCTTATAAAAATTAGTTAATTTAAAGTTATATCAATCGTTCATTATATTAAATAATCGCTATAATAAATATTAGGTTCCGTTGTTATATGTTGTTAATATTAGAAATTTTGTTGTTATATCATCTATTACTTACCCGAAATAAATGATTTGAGTTTGATCCTTTTATCTCCGGCTTTCTATGCAAAAAATAAATATTTATAATTCAAACAAGATTAAATACAAAAAGTAAGTTCAAAAAATTAAACCGGACTTCTGAAAAATCACGCTCTAAAAAGTATGAAACAAGAAAATATTCTCATCTGAAATTGTTATGCAAAATATTTAATATTATATTTATCGTCTATTATAGAGAACGCTGCTGCCCATTCTCTAGTAAGTTCATTAGTCGCCTTTTACGACACCCACGGGCAGAAATAGGATGGTGCTATTATTAACGTCCGGCACCACACGGACACATTATAATATTATTTGCTAACGATATAACTTGAAAGGAAGTCACCTTACTACTAAACGGCAACTCTCGGCTCACGGGCATCTTCTGAATATTACTATGAATAATATGTATTAAATACATTAAAATATATTACGTGTAAATTGTTTATTTTGCAATTTCAGATGGGAATATTTTCTTGTTTCATACTTTTTAGAGCGTGTTTTTTTAGTTCGTGATTTAATGTCCTCTCTCTAGAGGACATTAAATCACGAACTAAAAAAACATTGCCGGATATTCATGTGATCAACTAGCTGCGCCCCGCGGTTTCGCAAGTCTCGATCCCGTGGGAATATAGGGATAAAGAGTATGCCTATGTCTTAATCCAGGGTGTTAGCTACCGCCATACAAATTGATCCAGCCGTTTGAGCGTGAAGAAGTAACAAACACTCACACTCACAAACTTTCGCCTTTATAATATTAGGGTGTGATAGTTTAGAAGTTATGAGGGAACAGATGAATACACGTATGTAATGTATGTAGGTAGTCACAGACATACATACTGGTCAAGATCATAACCCTTCTTTTTGCTTCACCGTAGTCGGGTATAAGACAAACATAAAGTATTTTCAATCACATTTAAATTTCCTGTTAAATTCGAATTGAATATATTACTTGGTCATCTTGTATAAATACAAAAATATATAAAGTTATCTACTTAAGCTATAACTCATGTTAATGAGTACATCGGGTGTTTCCGTGAGCAATCGGCTAATTGTCGCGTAATGTTGCATCACACCAACAATATTGTTTATGTCAATACATATGTAGGTACTTACATAAGGTAGGCATGTACTTTGTTTTAAGTAATTAACTAGAATGCTAATTGCGTTTTTTTCACGACAATTTTGCAAACGGCCTCACACGAGGATTTTTTAGGAGAGAACCAGTTTTTCAAAATAATTTATAACATTATTTGGACACATTACATTACATTATAAATTAAAGCAATTGAATATGAAGAATTAATTAATTCTCAATGAAATACAAAATGTGAGGTTCGAACTCACGACTTCACGCTTGCCTCTCCGACTCTTTAGCCATTGGACTAATGTCATATGATAAATGGCTCGCACTGGGCCCGCGTAGTCGATTACGGCCCACTCCCTCTCACAGAGTGGAGGCTTGTGTCCAAGCAGTGGGAACCTTATAAGCTAATTAAGCAATGCTAAAAATTATGGCTTTACGTTTCCATGAGACTGAACACAAAGGTTAAAATAATTATGCCTGCCTACCTCCTTCGGGAATACAGGCGATATGTAAAAAAAAAAAATCAAATCAAATTTTTTAATTATAATCAGTCGGCCATCTCTTATGGGATGTTGTCAAGGCGAGGACTTTTACTGTAAGTTATTCTTTTATACAGGGTGCCCTTGACTTCAGTGGCAATTATTCAGGGGACGAATGTACTCACGAATTTGAACATAATTTAGTACGGGACCAATGTTGAAATAGCGAAAAAACAGTAGAAGTAGGTATTCTGTTTACTAAAAATTTATGAGGCTATTGCATTTTTGTATGGAACATCAGATTTGATTGTAGATACTTCAGAGTTGGTAATGTAGTAAAAGTTCTTTAAATATATTTTATGAGTTATTTTACCGCTGAAATACGGGGAATCAATTCAAAGTCAGACTGTTTAAATAAAAGACTTTCCATACAGTCTCGTCTCGTGGATTTTGGATACTAAGATATTATGTAACTAGCTGCGCCCCGCAGTGCGGTTTCACCCACATATGTCTCGATCCCGTGGGAATATCAGGATAAAAAGTATAATATGTCCTAATCCAGGTCATGGTCAACCTATGTGCCAAAATTCATCCAAATCGGTTCAGCCGTTACAGCGTGAAAGCGTAACAAACAAACAAACTAACTTTCGCATTTAAAATATTAAAGTTAGGGTAATTTAATATTAACTAGGATTAGGATAAGGAGTAGGTAATACTTCCTGTATTTCATATACATCGTCTAGATCTAGACGGGAAAAGCTATACAGGGTGGCAGGACATCGACGCGCAAACTGAAACCATGAATTCAGCACATGACGATAGACATATTCATAGCCGGTAATAAAAATAAAATCTGCTGTTTCATATAACCGTGCAATACCTCTTCCTACGCGGTCAAAATGTATGGAACATCAAATTTTTGGTTTTATAACCGACGAAAATGTTTAACGCATGACATAACAGGGCCTCAAGTCTGCTATTACAATAGTGTCAGAATGGTCGATCATTGATTTCATAATTGTTTATTTTGACAAGTTTGGTAATCTACTATTATAATGGCGTCATTATGACTTTCCAATGGTCGGCCACTGACACTACATTGAAAGAAATTGATCGACCATTATGAATTTACCAGATTACGAACTTTTAGCAAAATGACAATGGCATGACAATGGGATTGTGTTGGACTGACTGAATTTATAAAATAGCAGACTTGGGCCCCTGGTCCATGGTAACAGGCTGCACGATGTCTCTGCCAGCCTGTATGTATGTAGTTCGTTAATTTATGTTTTGTTTTAATGTTTTCTTTTTTCGTTTATTTATGTTTTTCTTTTTTTTTCTTTTTTTATGTTTTTTTTTGTTTTTTATGTTGTTTGAAACCCATTTAATGTTTATGTACTTAATATGCATAGGTAATCCTAAGTTATTTTTGACACATTAATATCATATTCATAAAGAAACGAAAAATAATAATTTGAATTACCTTTAAGTCAAATGCAACATGGAGCCCATGCAGTCATTAAATAAATAAGCTATATAGGTTATATTTTTATTATTATTTTCCAGTTTTGCTTTTAAGGACAATTATTATGGTTAACGTTGATAATAATACAAATGAAAGTAAACAAGCTCGTACATTATTCATAATGACCAATCCATGGGTTAATCCGTATAGTACGGTTTTGTTTTTTAAGTATTTATGTAAACTCCCGGGGCCTAAAATGGACGCTTTGGCAGAATCATAATATGATCTGCGTAAAATTCATATCCCGCAATTCATCTGTTTGACAGCTGCTATTAAATTAGACTTCAGCATAGCAATTCATAATTTGTGGACCATTTTACGAAACTCCATACAAAACTGTCAAACAGATGAATTGCGGGATATGAATTGTACGCAGATCATATTATGATTCTGCCAAAGCGTCCATTTTAGGGCCCCAGGGGGCCGATCGCGGTATTTCTCAACGTAATTACCGTACGAACGGAACGTTTTTGGTTTTGGTTAAGCTGATGTAAGAAAGGGTATCGCGCTATTTTTTCTGAGCGACAAAATCGTTGACGTTATACAATACTGAAAGTTCAATCGATCGTTCCTCCAACGTAACTTCCAAAGTAAAGCTAAATCGTTTCCGTTGAAATGATTAGCGCGATACGAAATGTGTCTAACGTAACGTTTTTGGTTGTGGTTTAGTTTTGGTATTAACGTTCAAAATTAGCGCGATCGGCCCCCTGGACTCTTAAATGAATATTGTAAAGAGGTTATATTGTTTGTAAGACGTAGTCTCTGAAATTACTGATCCGATTACAAAAAATATATAAATACTGCCGAGTGGCATAGGATGTTACGTTATATGGTATACCTAGCTGACTTCCATGCCGACAGAAGTCGTGGGCGAACCTAGTCTAATATAAATTAAAAAAAGAGAAACTCTGGATTTATCTCAGGGTACGCTGAGATATAGCTGTCTCGTACCGGCACTGCCACTGACTTATCTCGACAATGTCCCACAGGCCTGGGCCTGCTGAAACACAAAGCTGAAACAAAAATACCTAAATAAAGCAGTGCTCATATTATTATTTGTGCTTGTTTTCATGAAATTCATCCGATCGTCAGATTCTTCCGGTACAAAACTTAACATCACGCCTGTATTCCCCGAAGGGTTAGGCATAGGAGTACCTATATTACACCCACATTTCGCTAGTTATGTTTAATCATAATCTCACAGGAGGCGAGCATATTGTCATTAACCGGGCACAAATCCAGACTCCGGGCTGCTACTGAGAAACCCCCGACCCTCTCTCCTCCTCTCCTCGACTATTTTACTGGTACTTAATGATATTACAGGAAACTACCAAAACTCAACCACTTCATAGAATACGACTATAATTAATAAAACAAGGGAAAGAGACTGACCACTGACATTGACACATAACTGTCAGATAGATACACACTTCAAGAGAGTGACCACTGACATTCCCACATAACTGTCAGATAGATACACACTTCAAGAGAGTTACTACTGAGATTGACACATAACTGTAAGATAGATACACACTTCAAGAGAGTGACCGCTGACATTGACACATAACTGTTAGATAGATACACACTTCAAGAGAGTTACTATTGAGATTGACACATAACTGTAAGATACATACACACTTCAAGAGAGTGACCGCTGACATTGACACATAACTGTCAGATAGATACACACTTCAAGAGAGTGACCACTGACATTCCCACATAACTGTCAGATAGATACACACTTCAAGAGAGTTACTACTGAGATTGACACATGACTGTAAGATAGATACACACTTCAAGAGAGTGACCGCTGACATTGACACATAACTGTTAGATAGATACACACTTCAAGAGAGTGACCACTGACATTCACACATAACTGTCAGATAGATACACACTTCAAGAGAGTTACTACTGAAATTGACACATAACTGTAAGATACATACACACTTCAAGAGAGTGACTGCTGACATTGACACATAACTGTCAGATAGATACACACTTCAAGAGAGTGACCACTGACATTGACATATAACTGTCATACACACGATTCAAGCATACACGCGGTTTTTTAATTGAAAATTTGAAGTTGAGAACTTACCAAAGTCTACTTTAGAATTATTTAAGGTGCTTCCTTCAATGTAGCTCGCTATATTCAACACTTCTTACGTTTTTTGCAAATAAATTTTGAATTTCGAAATTCAAAGTTCTCAACTTCAAATTCTCAATTCAAAAGCCGGTGTTATTTTACAACAAAGGTACCTTAAAGCTTTACGTCACAGCAAGTGGTAATTTTATCTTCTACATTAAAGCACCATAAAAACTACACCAGCAATCAAATGTGACGCAACGTTTTTTATGAAATTATTTTCAAGAGTTCAATGATCTTGAATAATTTTCAAGAGCTCTACGTTACAAATTACTATTATTACATTATTGTGATCAGACTTATAAAAACATAGCTCAAAAACTAGTACGGATATTTAGGTATTTTTTGCGCTATCTTATTGGTCGACTGTATGTAGGAACGGCTTTTGTATGAAATTCTAATTGTCGGTCACTTACCGACCGATAAGATTTAGAATTAAAGCTTGCCCAATAACTACAGGTTGAGTTGAGATGAGGACTGCAGGATAAAAACCGAAAATAAAGGAATTTAAAAACCGGTCGAGTGTGAGTCGGCCCCGCGCACTAAATGTTCCGTACCACCTAAACAATTATAATTTACCTTATTTTATTAATAACTGCCCTCGGCAGGTACCCTTTGAATATATGGAACGTAAAATGTCATGCGCTCAGTGGTTGAGTTGAAAACAAAACAGTTTTATTTTCTATGTTGTAACAACAGCCGATGCAGTTCAATATAATTCTAAACATAAAGACAATAACAAATAACAAAACACGTACAGAAGACAATACAACTTCCACCAACAAGTTTTCCATCCAGACTTTTAAAACGATCTCGTAGAGTTCAACAAAGTCTTGTAAACTGTCTCAACTCTTTACGACGATAACGTATGAAAGTTTCAGCATTTTCAGGACATATTCAAAGAATAATTATATTCTTGAAAGCAACAATAAAAGGATTTTTTTATATCATTTAGATAAGAATCTTTTAGGACTACCTCGTGGGTGTAGATCGCACGACTGCTGAACATAATTATGTTCTAGGCTCGTTTAGAATCGGGGTAATCCGTCACACACATGACAACTGATCTTAATTTCTTTCATTTTGACAGTTTAGCCACGTTCATTGCGTTATTTACTTTGTTGAGCACACGGTTTATTAAACCTATGAAGTAATGGATTAGAAATATGGTACAAAACTCTCGAATTGTGATTGAAACTGTATTGTACAATTATTAGGGTGCAGGTCAGTCAGTTTTGGGCACGCCACAATTGTGGCGATAAGTCCCCTCTTTGAGGAGTGGCTAGAGAGGCGCCACGGCGTCCTCACCTTCCGCCTGACACAGGTCCTCACCGGACACGGTTGTTTCGGGAGGTTCCTGTTCAGGATAAAGCGGGAGGAAACGCCCGGGTGTCACCACTGTGTGGAGCGCCCGGAGGACACGGTGGAGCATACGGTGGAGGTCTGCCCGGCTTGGGCGGACCACCGCCGTGTCCTCACGGAGGCGATCGGCGGCGGCGATCTCTCGCGTCCGGGCCTGGTTCAGGCCATGGTTCGGAGCGAGAGTGCATGGGAGGCCGTCACCTCCTTCTGCGAAGCAGTAATGCTCGCGAAGGAGGAGGCGGAACGCGTGAGGTTGAGGCAAGATTCACGCCCTCGCGCCCTTAGTCGCCGCAGGAGACGCCCCGGGCGTCGGGAGTCGCTAGCCGATTTCCGGCCACCGTAGGCGCGGGCCTGGGGACGGTGAGCGATGGGTAGCTCGCCGTCCGATAAGGAACAGGCCCGGGTTGACGGCGCGTTGTGTTCCACGCGCGTCTCAAAGAGATGTTAGCACCAACTGACGGGGTCCAGTAGGACCAATGCCTGCCAGGGTTGCGAGTTTGTCCGAAAGGGATATCGTGGCCCTGACACACAGGCAACGGAAGGAACACGGGTCGGTTTTAGTCAGTAAAAGTCTGACACGCCCTCCCGCTCCGCCCATAGCGGGAGAAGTTATTTGATAATTTCCCACCCGAAAAAATAAAATAAATAAAAACTTTTTACAAAAAAAAAACAACCGACTTCCAAAAAAAAGACTACAAAGCGAAAAATAACTTTAATTTCGGAAGTCGGTGTCTTTGGATCTGTATTTTAATTTTTTGCCACCGACTTCCGAAATTAAAGTTATTTTTCGCTTTGTAGTGTTTTTTTTTTGGAACTCGGTTATTTTTTTTTGTAAAAAGTTTTTTATTTTTCACTTTTTAGTGAGTCAGTTTGTAATGCTGCTCATCACCTTTTACAAAATATTGCTTTGCCCGATGCAGGGGCGTTAATTGTTGAGGAGTTCTCCTGGTAAGAACCAGGAGAACTGATGGTGACTTCACCATATGCATTTTGACGAGCATAAATTGCTTAGCAACCATATTAAAGTGCCTAATCGAATCGCAACGGTGAAATACTTATTATTAAGAAGTTCCGGTGGCCATCTGTGGTCTTCATCATCAGTTTCACTTCACCGAATGGTGCTTTTCGAGTGCAAATGCACGAGTTACTATAAAAAATACTCAAATCGCTATAGGTATGCCTATAAAATTTGAGGATTTCCCTCGATTTCCATGGGACCCCCTCATCAGATTCTGATTTGGTGGCAATGGGACTACCTCGGGAGCATACACTTCCAAACAAAAAAAGAATTTTTAAAATCCGTCCACAATTGACGGAGTAATCGGTGAACATACATAAAAAAAACATACAGCCGAACATATAACCTCCTCCTTTTTGGAAGTCGGTTAAAAAAGAAAAAAGGTCAGTCAGTTTCATCAGTAACCTCTGTTAAGCCCATACCAAATCGAAGTATAATAAACAACGCAGTCATAATTATTTAAAACTAAATAAAATAATATTAAATAAAACATTCCAAGTTTTGACCTTTAAATAACGTTTAGATCGGTAAACAATGTCATATTTTAATCACACAACAATATTAAAACTTTATTTATAAACATGTTACTTCGTAGGTAGGTTACACATGAGTTAATGAGGTAACGCAATGAATATCAAATTAGGCAATTAACAAAATGATTAACGTGTGACGCTTACTTTAGTTTTATTGCACAATTTGACGTTTACAACCGACTTGCTCAATGTGTACGTTCTAAACAAGTCCAGATGCAGCAAATGTTAACTAATTAACTAAATTCATAATAATCAATCGTGTTTACCCTTTCTTTTTTGGTGGGAATTTATCAAATAACTTCCCCCGCTCTGGGCGGAGCTAGCATGTCAGACTGTTACTGACTAAAACCCACCCGTGTTCCTTCCGTTGCCTGTGTGCCAGGGCCACGATATCCCTTTCGGACAAACTCGCAACGCTGGCAGGAATCGACTTTAGCCAGTATCTTTTCATCAGTTTAGACGATGGTGCTCGCTTGCCAATTTATTTATTTATTTATTTTACTTTAACATAAAACGGCCAAAGGCCAACTACATCAGTTACAGACAAAACACATTATATAAGTACAAAAACAAATGTATACAGCTTCTCGACAGTCATACGCTCATCTCACAATACTCCAGACATGTTGACAACATCCATCCAAGAAGTAACCTATTCCTTCTAGATTTATAGCCACCCAGGTTATATACGCATACAAGGTCAAATTAAAATAGCTAGCGAAACTTCATAGGCATGATGGATATCGAACATAAACATGATAAAACAAAAAAAAAAGATTAATAATAAATGATTTTATTCCTGTAAATAGTTTTGTACACACACATTTACACGTCAATTACATTTTTAAAACTAGATGAGATCAGCGTTTCCTGACTCTGACTACTCTGAGAAGAAAGGTCGAAACAAACTCAGGGGTCACAGTCTCTTTTAAAGTCCAGACATAATCTTGGTCAGATCATGTGAAGACCATGTAGATTGATGTCTGAAATGGTCTTTTGAGGAAAGAAACACACAGATTGAGTGGACCTGTCCAATTAGTGCACGAATTTGTCAGTAATTGTGCAGCTCAGGTCACAACTTAAGGAGCTGAACAATATTCGACGAACAATACCAGAGAAAGGACATTTGAGTAGGCCGCATAAAGTACTCAAACTGCCAGATTATCATTAAAACTAACAGAGAAAGAGAACAAAAAAATATGACCCACATAGTCCTCACATTCACAACAATAAAAATAATAATATTATACTTCACAAAGTAAATATTCATCTCATTGTGTATATAATAATCATAAAAAGTCGAAAGTGTATATAAAAAGATACAAAATAGAGTTAGCAAAAAAAACAACTTTCAGTAGGTATGTATGAATTGGAGCAGCTCAATCCCAAGCCTTTTTGTCCTCAATATAGTCTTTAACGGTATAAAAGGCTTACTGGCACTACTTACGTTTATTTAATGATTTGAATTTAATAAGGCTTAGATCTTGAACGTGGCTTGGAAGTTTATTATAAAAGCGTTTATCATTGACATCTGAACGAGTCACCTATTTTCCTGAGCCTTGTTATAGGTACGAAAAATTTGTGTTTGTTCCTAGTATTTATATTATGTATGTATATTTACATACATATATCCACCAACCCGCACTGGGCCCGCTTGGGGGATTAAGGCCCAGTCGCTCTCACAGAAAGGAGGCCTATGTCCCAGCAGTGGAAACATTATAAGCTGATTTATTATGGATATCACTGTAGTTTTTAAACAATTTTATATTTTTTATGGTTATAAAACAGCTTTTGAAGAATCTACTGAGAAGGCACAGACATTACATAAATCGCCTTAAATTTCTCTCTGAGAGAGTGTTGGTTTTTTAACCACATACTTACCTCAAGTAATATACTGCAGCCGATTACACCAAATTTATATATTTTTTTGTTTTATCGTGTTTATATAATGATATTTTACGATACTCTTCACGTCTGTCGAGTTTCGCTAGTTAATTTAATTTGACCCTGTGTAACACTCCTTTAAAATGATGCGTGAGAAATCCATTGATTATATATAACTTAAAACACTTAAGCCTCTTACCAACAAAACATTGATTCTGTAAAAAGTCTGCGGTCATTGACCGCTATGGCCCTGAATTCGGTAAGGTACGATTCCACTACCACATCAATGTTTAATATAGATCAGGAAATATACAAAAATAAACATTAAGTAAATTGATATTTAAATGTATATTATGCAATTTAGGCGTTATTAATAACGCAATAATCACGTTTAAAGTCAATTAACTTAATGATTTTGAAGTTTACGGAAATTTTTATTGTGGTCACGGAAATCGCTTCAGTAATGTATTTAGTAGGAAGAGCTCTGTATGGAGGAGTTCGTTTGTGGAAATACTAACCAATATCAATCTCACTGTCTTTTCCCAACTATGTTAGGTTAGCTTTCAGTCTAACCGCATGCAGCTGAATACCAGTATTTTACATGGAGTGACGGCTTATCTGACCTTCACAACCCAGTAACCGTGTAACACGATACCCCTTGATAAATCTGGTTGTCAGACTTTTGGGATTCTGACTACCCGTAACGACTGTCAAAGATCTACGAATGACAGCCGGGACCAACGGCTTAACGTGATTTCCGAGGCACGGAAGGGTCTCGAATTCTCGATATGTAATGTGTAGTCACTCATCCACCGACCCCAGCAAGCGTAGCTTTAAGACGCTGACAACAGCTAAACCGCGGTCACTGTCAAACTGCATACAAAAGAAAGAGAAACGCGATAACACAACGCTTGTAATTTATTGCAAAATATGAAGCGATTATCTATTTACTCAAAATGAGTTGAGTAATCAAAAATAAAAAACAACCAAGTTCTGCATACAAATAAGACGTTCTTGTTATTAAAATAAATAACAACCATACGTTGATATTTAATACAGATATTTTGGATTGAAACTCAAAGTAAAGGGTTAGCTTACCGTTAATTTGTATCGAGAGTTTTTTTTCTAAACGTGTTTTGGTAACAACTAAGTTCTGAGAAAATGTTCAAGAATAACATATATTTTTTTCCGCTACCACAAACTATATAGATTTGGATTTTTTTTTATTTAAGACAAGGCTACTTTTATCATTTGCCTCTTGTCAGCGCCTTAACCTTCAATGGACATGTCTGGTTGTTATTTATTTTAGCCACGAGCCCCTGGAAGAATTAACCATGCCTGCATATTTCTACCCCCAATCAGCGAATTCCAGTGTGAAGGGTTTGTGTACCGGACTGCCAGTATATGATTTTTTTCACATATCCTCAATCAACCATTTAGCTCGGGGGACACTTGACTCTAACAAAATTTTGCACTTTAAAGCTAAAAAAATATTACGCAAACGGATCCCTGCATCGAAAAATGGTTTTCCCAAACTTACAATATTTGAACGGCCTATCCAACGATACCCAACACCATGGGATAGACGAGAAAAAAAATATAATCCCTACTTTACGAGTAAGGGAGGTACCCTAAAAAAAAATTATTTCAAGATTTTATTTTACGACTTTATAACTAATAGGCCAAATTACAGCTTTCTAGTACTAAAAATCTCTGAGCTAAGCTGGGTAAAGACGGACAGACAGACAGACGGACATGGTGAAACTATAAGGGTTCCTTGTTGACTACGGAACCCTAAAAAGTTACACACACTAGAAATAATCTTGTATCGCAGGTGTTTTAGAAGAATAATAACAGAGAAACATTCTTAATCTGTCCTTACATGTCCCGAATGTCTGACGTTAGTGCCATCAGGGGGCCGATCGCCCTAATTTTGAACGTTAATACCAAAACTAAAACACACCCAAAACGTTACGTTAGACACATTTCGTATCGCGCTAATCATTTCAACGGAAACGATTTAAGGCTCTGACAAACACACGCGATATCGCGGGCGCGACATGCACCGACAAAGAAATTGTCGGTTCCCTATCCATTTGCTTAAAATTTTAAGACCTAATATAACTTAGCATAATTTTGTTTGGCATAATTATATTGTCGCATAATATAAATACGCATAACAGCTTACGCATAATTTTTTTAAGCATAATTTCTCTAACCATAATAATGATTAAGCATAATATTCTAAAGCATAAATTTATTAAGCATAAAGTTCTAAAGCATAACTTTTTTAAGCATAATATCCTAAAGCATAAATTTATTTACTGTATGCCTACGAGATAACTTTTAAACGTATTGAACAATTTTGTGGGTTTTTTTTTTCGCTGTAGGAAGCATGAAGCAAGCAAACATACAGCATGCAAGCAAGCATACAGCATGCAAGCAAGCATGCAAGCAAACATGCAGCAAGCAAGCATGCAAGCAAGCATGCAGCATGCAGCAGGCAGGGTTTCTGTCACGGCTCCGGCGCTGCGGGCCTCCGGCGGCCCCACGCGCCTACGCGATTTTAAATTACACTCTAGGGGTAGGACAAACAAGACTACGTGGAGTCAGTTTTGCAGCAATTCGGTTCTGTCACTAACTTTTGTTGCACAGCATATTAAATTTTTAACCAACAATATTATTTAATTGTTACAGAAACTATAGCAAATTGGTTTAATCAGAATTATGTATGGGGTCTAATAGTCATTATGCCTACTAACGTTATGCTAATAGTCATTAGGCCTACGTTATGGGAATCAAATTTATGCCAAAACAAATTAGTCTTTAAGATGATTATGCCAACATAAAATGTATGTCTAAAAAAATTATGCCGAAGTATTATTATGCCAAAACAAATTGTGCCAAAATCGTTATGCCGAAGTATATTAGGACAAAGAACATTATGCGAAAAGAAGGGATCCCGAAATTGTCTTTGTCGGTGCCTGTCGCGCCCGCGATTTCGCGTGAGTGTGTAAGAGTCTTTAGCTTTACTTTGGAAGTTACGTTGGAGGAATGATCGATCGAACAATACTCTCACAAAAAAAAGCGCGATACCGTTTCTTACACCAGCTAAACTAAACTAAAACCAAAAACGTTCCGTTCGAACGGTAATTACGTTGAGAAATAGCGCGATCGGCACCCAGGTCCAAGCGACTGCCAAACTGAGCGTGCAACAGATTTCTTATAAGTGTGGAAGTATCTTAGAAACAATCTAAGTTGGGCACTTAGCTAAGTGTCGATTACTATCTTAATTATAATTACTACCTACTCTTCTTCTACCTACGGTTTTTGTTTTTATTTATGCATTGTTTATTGTCTTATGAAGACAAGTATTTTTCAAGTATTTTTGATGATGAGTTATGAATTTAAAAAAATCATAAAGCGTTTTTGTAGGTGTTAATAATATAGAATTAAGTTCGTTTATTTTCTTATATGTAATGTTTAGAGACACAATAATAGAGGGTCTACAGACAGCACTAGGTAGGTAAGTAGGTATGCTGCCCTACTTGTATTATCCTATGATTTGAAGTTGTAGTTTTTGAAGACCCCTTTGCCCCGCAGTGGGAAAGTTACAGGCTGTTTTTTTTAGGGTTCCGTACGTCCGAATGTAAAAACGGAACCCTTATAGAATCACTGGTGTGGACCGATTAAGTTGAAAGGAGATTGCCCACGGCACTATGGACAAATGTACTGAATTTAACATTGTTGTGTCTTCATCAAATCATCTTTAAAATACTGGATGACATGTCTAAATACATCCTCAAAAAATTCAACACAAACTACAATGGTATTACCGAGATATTTAGAAAAATTTAATTATTATTTTGAGGTTATGTTCGACCACAAAATTAATCGAAAAAAGCAATTTAAAAGGATCCGAATGGGTTTACGAGTTAGCTTTGTGCCTTTGAAGTACATTTGTGTAAAATATGTAGCGGTTCAGCTATGTCAGGTGGCCAGTTACTGGTGACCACCTGTGACCACCTCACCAAGTCTTACCGATTTAGGTTTTGAGCACCTTCGCGCTTCAGAATCTTATACCCGCGTTTCATTCAAATGCAAAGTATGGAAGCAATCATTATTTGGTTATATCTAGATCCTACTCAAATCATAGATTGTAGTACGTATCATGAAATGGTCTATGTATGTAGGAAGGAATGGAAAACAGCTGCACTAAGTATAATAAATGAAAGAATGATTATTTCTAAACCTTTATTTTATTCTACGAAAAATATATTATCCAAAAATGGAGCTGGAACACTAACATTGTTATAACGTGCCCTACTCAGATACCACACTATGCACATTACATGCACACAGTTCTTTTTCCTACAAGGCAAGAACAATTCGACGGCACGGTTGGCGCAGTGGTTAAGCGATTGACTGCTGCGCTGCGTGTCGCGGGTTCGATTCCCGCACGGAACAAATATTTGTATGACCTACGAGTAGTTGTTCCGGGTCTGGCTGTTTGTGTATGTGAGTTTAAATGTTTGTAAACGCACCCACGATACAGGAGAAATTCCTAGTGTGGGGCAACGTTTTTAAAAAAAAATAAAAAGAAAAAAAAAAAATATCCCACTATAGCGCCTAATGTAAATCTTACATTTTCGTCTTTATTTATTAAAATAGAGACAGTTGAGACATCGCTCCACAGTCGCACTCGCCATGTTCAATGTATCACAACACAAAAAGTACTATTTTGAGTAATATACAACACACAAGGTGCAGCGGCGTTGGAAGTATGTTTATCTTCAATGGGTTAGCAGCAGTAACGGAGGAATTAAAAGGCTCAAACTCGACGCACAACGTACCAAAACCAGCAGAAAAAACATAATGGTTAACTTGACAATGTTCACATACTTATTGCAAAAATATGACAGACGGGCAGTAAATGTCAAACAAGGTTGTACCCGTGCTGTTAAATGATTGTAATACATTCGACTTTTAATCGATTTCCGCAAATCAGTGGTGTTTCACGAATACAACTAGGTGCCATACCGCGGTTGACAACTACCAGTATTTACAAATACCTGTACCTATACCAAGTACATGTGATTTAGAACTCTGTTATTACGTTGAGTACTTATTTTAGACTTCTTTATGCTTATTATAGGAAGAAAAGCAAACATATCGATTCGCACATTAAAAAAAAAACAATCATAAAAGGCTCTTACAGACTCAAGCGATATCGCGGGCGCGACAGGCAGCGACATAGAAATTGTGCTACTAGTGTCGCGTCGCGCCCGCGATTTAGCGTGAGTCTGTAAGAGCCTTAATACGTATTAGAGATTAATGCAGATTAATATCTTTAATAGCCAACATCCATGTTGACTAAAAACAATAAAGATATTAATCTGTTTTTTATTTTTTGGAATTAGTATGGTTAGACGTTTCAAACTATTCCGATTTCAATATCAACCAAAGCTAATAACCATACCAACCAAATATCTACCTCACCGCACACTATTGTCTCGTATCATTTGCAATGAAAAGATAGATAATGTACCTACTACCTAATGTCTAGTTCTGTGGGGTAGTAAACTGTGGGGTAGAGGTAGAAACTGATTTATTTATTTTACTTTGAGAGATATTTAAAAATATTGTATACAGCTTTTTTTTATTAAATAAACAGTTATTAAACTTGATACGCAATAATAAATCGAACAATCAATAATGAATCGATATCATTATATTTTTGTAAGCAGGTAGGCACATTACACGAAATAGAAAAAATGGACAACCCTACTATTGACAGGCGATAGTAAACAATGACGTACTTTAGTCGGAAACATAAAAGTACTAATTATTGCTCGAAACACTGTCCCATTATAAATCATAATTAAGTCGTATTTAAAAAATATTATTTTATTTTAGCTAGTTCATGCTGTTAAACTTTTTGAGACACGAGACATTTCTCAACAGTACTGTTCCTGGGCATTGCCCTTTGGTACACATTTTAATTTATGTGACCCAAACACGAACTCACCTTTAGGGGAAAAAATATAAAATTTTAAAAGTATTGCATACTGTACCGTGACGTATCTAATTAAAGGATTTGTAAAGGCTTCTACAGACTGGTGCGATATCGCGAGCGCGACTAGGGTCGCGCTGTCTGTCGCGCCCGCGATATCGCACCAGTTTGTAGAAGCCTTTATGAGGTACTGAGAGGTATTGAAATATGTTTTTTTATAATTTTAAAGTTATTATGAAATTATATGAAAATTTTACCAATAACTCCGAACTGCTGAACCTAAAAATTTTAAAAATATATCGAGAATATTTCTATACTTAAACTCATTCAATATTGTGCGTAAAAACTTACATATGCAGTTGGAATGTATGGGGGAACATGTTTTTCAACTACAATGTTAAGTTTGTTCTTGGGATAAATTCATCCCAACGACCCCCTACCCTTCATTGTGCCTGGTCCGACACGCACTTGGCTGGTTATTCTTTTAAATCGCAACAGCATCGGCTTTTCCAACAATAATTAAGAACTGCACTCATCAATCCATTTGTAACATAACGTTTATGGCAACACAGGAAAAAATGTATACGGTTTACAATGATAACGCTGCTGCCCGCGCCCTGTGCAGTATTAGATTCAGAGTTTCAAGGTGCCTTCATCACATGTGACCTTCCACACCATCCCTTAGACGCCATCTTTCGCTGCTGATGACGTATTCTTCAGCATATTTTAGGCTTGCGCCCTATCACATGTGGCAAAACTGGCTAAATGTGGGTGTACTATAGATACACCTCTGCCTAACCCTTCGAGGATTAGAGGCGTGATGTTATGTTATCCTATATTTTTCTGATGTATGCATTTCAGCCAAGATAATCTAATCAGTACATTAAAATACACAAGTACAACAATATCCTGTTTCTTACGACCTATTTTAAAAGCCGAACGCTGTAACAACCCGACCAAACTGAGACACACACTCCTATTCCAATTTTCTCAATAAAGGAGTGTTACACAAATCGGTCGCCTAATATCAGCCGATAACCTACCGATAAACCTATGACTTATGGAATGAATTGGAATGATGACGTCGGGATGTTATGTTTGTAAATGACAATACGTCTATCTATAATAATAACTACCAATACTTAATTATAAACTAGCTTTTGCCCGCGGCGTCGTCCGCATGGATGTCGGAAAAAATCTTATTCATCATTATCAACTGCCTTATCTTAACCCAGCGGGAACCTACTACCGGGATTAAAAGTACCCTATGTGTTAAACTATGCGTGTCAAATTTCATCCAAATCCGTTCAGTCCTTTTTGCGCCAATCCGGAACATACATCCAGACAAACGGACAAAATTCTAAATATTTTCGGCATCAGACTCGTTCATACTCCTCGTAGCAATTACTTTTTTCAAAAATATTCAAGGTACAGTTTTGACTTCGTTATTATTTTATTATACTTATTGTACAAATGTAGTTTAAAAGATTAAAGTCACTTTTCGTGTCTCTTTGTGTGACCGCGTTGATCTTCTAAGCTCCGGAACAGATTTTGACGCTGTTTTGACTACACGATTTATTCCTGAGAATAATGTTTAATACATTAATATTGAACATACATCTAATAAAGAAATCACGATGTTTTGTCAAGGCGTAAAAAGCGTACGAAGCAGGGACTAGTCACTAGTAATTCTAAACAAGTGAGATTTATTAATTAATTTAGAATTTGACAATCTTTTCGGTTGTACTCTGCTTTTTGAAATTTAAAGTGCTATTAAATACATCCCATATCATAATTCAATCATGATTCGAAAGACACGTGGCGCCATCTATTACCATAACAACGTTATTGTTGTTTTCCTCGGGAATAGTACTATTTTTGGGGTGAAAGATACCCTATGTCCGTTTCTGTACACCTGACAACGTATATGCAAAATTTCAGGATGATCGGTTCCGTAGTTTAGGCGTGACACGGTAACAAACAAACTTACTTTCGCATTTATAATATTACTACCTGCGCCCCGCGGTTTCACCCGCGTAAGTCTCGATCCCGCGGGAATATAGGGATAAAAAGTAGCCTATGTCTTAATTCAGGATGTCAGCTACGTCCATACAAAATTACAAAATTTTATCAAAATTGGTCCAGCTGCAGCCAGTGTGATGATTATAGTTAGGAAGTTAGGATAACAAGACTAATGAAATTAGTTTGATACCTAGCTATCATTTATATGTTATTATTACATCATTTTAGATAATAATTGCACGAAATCACGTCGTAAAATTTAAATTTTTGAACAAAGAATTTTACAAGAAAATTCGTTTCGCCGAGTACATTTTTTACGAAATATGGCTCATTTTGTGGTTTATCGCCTGGAAATAGATGAATAATCATAAAATACTACTTAATACATCGTTTTAGATAATAATATCACTAATTATATCATAAATACATATGAAATGTTTCGAAAAATCATACGTCAAAAGGCGGCCCCATGCACTGTGATGTTTGGGATTTATTATTAATTTATTACGCAAATTTTACATAGAACTCTCTAAAAAACGCTGTTGTTAGATTACTTATCTATTCATAATGCAAGGTGCAAAATTTCGTGTAAATTGAAACAGTCGTTTTACCAGAAATAGACATAACGTAATACCAAAACAATGGCAGCTGTTATCTGAAATCATATTTTATTTAGAAAAACAATAAACTTCCCAGATCCATTCTTGCAATTGTTTATTATGGCCTGTCTTATTAGCTTCTCAGAAAAATTTACTCTTTAGGGTTTACGTCTTTTGTTATTTTTTTTTAAATATGTTTATGAGTGCCGGCGGCCCCTGTCATAACAATGACAGGCCATAAAAAAGGGCGGTCCCTGAGTAGAGTTAGTCAAAGTAGGTTAAGCAAAGTCAATAAAAGAGAAAAATGCAAAAGATCTTAGAAATATTGAAATCCTAAAGAATATTGTGTCCCTAGATTTTGAGATATTCGTATGTTTTAAAATGAAAAATAAAAACTGGATAGGCACATGTTTCACCGGGTAAATAAAACAAACAGGCGACAATCCGACAATTTTACCAGTTTCACAGTTTTCTACTTCCAACTGTCGTGAAAAATTTACTTTATTGATTTTTGATAAAAAAAAAGAGATTGTAGAGTCCAACCGAAAATAGATTTATTTTTCCGGCTGAAATCAAAATTCGGTCTGAATTGCATTTTCGATCGTTTAATCATATGTGTTAAGCATTTAAACTTAAATTTAATGATATACTTTTCACAAAAACCAGAAATATGTATATTTTCTCATTTGTTACGCTTTTGTTGTTGTAACTGTGGATTTATACCCTGATTAAATGAATGGTTAGTAGGTATTGATTTGCTGGAACTTAATTTTGAAATTATTTATTCTTAATTTTCGGGCGAAAAAATGTTAATTTAACTTTTGTAATTTTTTGGCAAATACCGAATTTGAAAACGAAATTGGGTCGGATTGTCAGTTATATTATAGGGCTTAGATAAGTTGAATAGAATCGAGTCGTCAGTACTCTGTACCCACCTTTCAATATAAATACCAACATAAATATCGTTACAGCGTTACACAACCTGAAGCTTCAGCAACACCAAGGCATGTTAATTGGCATCGCTTCAGTGGCTCGGACGACGTTTATTACTCAAAGGGGTAGGCAGGGGAGTCGGTACTGTGTTGTTTTAGATTGAGATAATGCAATTATACGTAAATATAGGTACCAACTTTATACATAAATGTTGGTACTTTTTCATACAATTTAATCACAGCTCACGGATGAGTTTCGTTTTCAAGTGCTCAAGAGTATTTAATAAAATAATTTTGTCACGGTCATAAAATCCGTACATCACACGTGACTTCTCCTAAATGACCCTAGGCTGATAACATTTTCGGTTCCTAATTGCCTATGTTAAATGGTCTGCTTCCCTTGGGAAATATTTTCACAAAATTCTGTGAATTATTGACTGTCGTAGAGATTGGGTTAACTTGGTTAACGGTGATTAGTGGTGTGCTTTTTTTCAACATTCGTTTTAAATACATAGGCTATAATAAGTTTTTAACAAATATCTAGTTGGTAAAATAACAGTAAAATGATAATAGAGTTCTCGAAATTAAAATAGTTTTTGGCGTAATAGAAATACTATTTATGAAAGATGATTATTATTAATTTTTACCAAATTTGCCAAATGTATGTACTAACACTAGTGTTTGAGTTGTGTATGTAATTACTAACAAATTGGATTTATGGTAAACTAGCTGCGCCCCGCGGTTTCACCCGCGTAAGTCTCGATCCCGTGGGTATATGGGGATAAAAAGTAGCCTATGTCTCAATCCAGGGTGTCAGCTACCTCCATACAAAATTTTATCAAAATTGGTCTAGCCGTTTGAGCGTGAAGAAGTAACAAACACACACACACACACTCACAAACTTTCGCCTTTATAAAATTAGTGTGATAGTGTGATGTGATGATGGATGATTTGATTTGATAAATTCCTCTAAATGTATTTAGGACCACCAGCCAGTCTCACAATTCTAACTCGACGTAATATTTTCAGCCACTTTAGAAGGCGATTCATTTCCACAACACTCATTACAAAGGACGGAAGAGACAGCTATTTCTTACTCACCGGTAGTTACGGCTGCTTCATAAAAGCTCGTACAGACTCGCGCGATTTCGCAGGCGCGACAGGCACCGACAAAGAAATTGTGCTACTGGTGTCGCGTCGCGCCCGCGATATCGCACTAGTCTGTACGAGCATTAATGCTTCACAATACTAACTTATTTCAAGGGGCTATTAATAATATTGTTAACGATTTGAAGATGATTTTATACCTATAATGAACATTGAGCCTCCAACTGCCGCGTGGTCTAATGGTCGCAAGCGCTAGCGGTGCTGAGCATGAGGTCTGGGGTTCGATTCTAAAGTTGGTCAAAGTGTTGTTGGGTTTTCCATCAGGAAATTCTCCGTAGTAGCCCGGAGTCTGGATTTCTGCCCGGTTGATGGCTCCCCCCCTTATTATACGGGACTTGAACATAACTGGCGAAATATGGATGTACTATGTAGGTACACTTCTGCCTTGTCATTAGTTTTTTCCGGGGAGAGCAGGCATTTTTATGTGGTTCTATAAATAATAACATGATATTCCCCAAAGGGTAAGCAGGGGTGTATAAATAATATAACTCCCACATTTCACCAGTTATTTCAAGTTATGTTATGATAAAGACAGAGAGAAACAAAACAGTTCAAACATTCAATAATTTATTGAATTAAAGAGAGCAGTTTTAAAGCCAATTTTAAAGTTTTAATTTTATAAATACTTTTTATAAACATTCTATCAGTTTGTTCCAAACAAAAACTTCTGCGAACTGATTAATTTGTAAAAGTTTACACAATTTCATGAACTTAGTTTTCTTGCTCAATGCATGTTCTATTCTCGACAAAAAGGCCGATTCTGCACACGAATAATGTCAGAAAATGAACCAACACAATACAATCACAAGATACAGACTTACGTCTAGTTTGGGGATCACCGTTAAAATTGCTATGTTTGATGTACAGTCGCTAGCACATCAGGTTATACCAAACTGTCAAATTTATCCCAATGATTTTAAACCGTAAAATGTTAACAGTTAAGTTAAAAACCAAATGAGAAAATTTGACAGTTTCAACTTGATGTGCTGGCGACTGTACTTGATTTTAATTTTTTTTTACAAATCCGTTTTCCAAGGTTGGTAGCTATGTTAACTATATCTACCCTTCTTTTTAACACCGAAAAAAAATATATCTTTTCTGTGGTTGTAGCGATCATTGCGAGGTCCGTGTTCAGTATAGTTGTAAAAAAATGATTTTTTTTCTGAGAAAAAAAAACGTGAAATAAAGTTTTTTTTCTTTTGAGGTACGGAACCCTAAAAATATTAAATATTACATAAATGTCTCAAAATAATTGGCAATAATCATTGAACTTTACTTTAACAGATGGAGATTTCCCCAATCTTCGTTTGGTTTATAAATTGTTTGAATTCACTGCAGACTGTCGAGAGCTTGAGAGTGAGACTTCATGATGATTGTAGCACTGATGAACGTTCAAGTATTTTTTAATTTCATAATAATATGTACTTCTATGTATAACTTCTAATTTCATTGATTTAAACATAATTTGACTTGAATTATAAATAAAACAATCATATTTAGGTTTATTCTATTTTATTTAATGTATTTCACTTTTTCTGAAAGAAAACTAAATTTAGAAAAAAAACGACGGTGCCAAGTTTTTTTTCAAGATTGTGGAAAAAAACATTTGGTTTTTTTTTTTTCAATTTACAGCTCTAGTTCCGTATGTAGTGTATTTCAATGGGCTGACCGTTTATTATGATTTGACGTATTTTATAACCCCAGAAGTAGAAAAGTGCGTTGGTTTAACAGACGAACTTCGTACTGAAAATAAATTTGGGTCTTAAACACCAATAAAGTTATTAAGCCACAGATTAATATCAACAAAACTAGGTTTATACCTAAGTTTAATTTACTAATTCAAAGCTAGGGGCGGTGGCTCGCGTGGAGCGAACACACAAATGCTCCATGGCTCCATGGTTCTCGTGTGACCAGAACAAATAAAATGCCCGTGGACCCATTCGTCGGTGCCAACACGCGAATTATGTATTATTTTCGATATTTATTTACCTACTTGGGCACCTATTTCTGCTGTTGTTATGCTAACCTGCTAGGTATCTACTTACGTTGGTAATTGGTCGGTGCCCTTAGGGATCGATTGAACCTATCAAATGCTGCGAGACCCCAGGGAAACAAACAGGTTTTTGGACCAACAAGAGTATGCCTATATCATTTACGATTTTTTCCCAAAAAAAACTTGTCAACTGTCTCATTACCAACTTGGATGTCTACTTAACCAATAAGAAGGATCGTGCGTGAAGCGATACAAAGGCATGTCAAACCGGTTCGTGAGTCCAAGGCTATTGTCAAAACAAAATAGACAAGTTAACTTAGTATAATACTTATTAATAATACCTACACGTAGCTAATAGTATTGTTAAATTATGAAATCAATGGGTGACTACCGATATTATTCTCCAACAGATACTAATTAGAAAACAGGTATTAGTTTTGAAAAACATTTAGGCATTGATATTTTTCCGCAATTTAATTTTGTGGTTTAGCTATACCCAGAACGTTTTAGGTATGGTAATTACTTTAAAGTTTTCTTTAAGGTATCTGTGACTCTTTTTAGCATTTTAAACTCACTATAGCCACTGAGGTTGCATATGCTTCACTTCTTTTTAACTCTTCTAAAAAAAAAAAATGTTTTTCTTACTGGACTAGGCTTACTCGCCGCAAAAACAAGTGAAGAATACAAATAAACGTGTTCAGTTTGCATTAAGAACACAGGTAGGTCACTATCTGGTCCATCTAAACCCGTAGACAAACTAGTTATTACAGTACAGATGGTATGTCTGACCAAAACGGTGGAAAATATGTACTATAAAATTAGCGTTACTATGCCTTTTTCGAGCCATTTTGCAAATACATCAGCTTAGTATTTGTCCTTAAGTATAAGCACACGCGGCACCTCCTAATGTTTTATTTTCGCTTGATTGGTGTTGACCCTGGCCTTGTACCGATCTGGTCGGTAATCCTGACCGCGGCACCTTCAGGGGCTTCCGAACGCCGAATTCATTTGTTTTGTACACGCATCACATAGAGGTTGATAATTTAGATTTACCTACTGATTAATAAACAAAGCCGTTTATTTTCGAAATAGGGTACATTATTTGTTAACAGGAAGCAGTTCGGTGTGCCGTTTGACATAGACCTTCTCCAACTCTCTCCATTGTGCTCTATCATACCTATTAATTACTTGGAGAAAGTTAACAGCTTCTTCAGATCATTTCATAAGGGAAGAATCCTTTATATGACCCAAAACTGCCATAGGAAACTTTGGTCATTACATACTGATCGTCACCTAAAGACCATGTTGAAAGTCTAGCCTTGATTTTTTCAGTCGCCTTCTCTAGACGGACCGACGACCTTAAAAAAGTAATTTCGGAGAGACTGGATGCGGACTGCCAAAGCAAACCTGGTATTGTGGCCATTGGAGGCGGCCTATGCTGTGGTCTGCAAATAGACTGAGTTATAATTATCCATTTTAGTAGTTCCCCGAAGAAATCTTTAACAAAGATCCTGCTATGCATAACATCACGCCCGTCTCTCCCGAAGGGTTAGGCACAAGTGAACCTATTACCGTCTAAAATTATTCTCCTTTCAACACCCACAGGTTGAATAAAACCAGCAGCTATTCTTAGCCAGAATCCCAGTTTAGCCCATACAACTAAACATAGTTATGTTTGTTACGTTTCTGAAGGCGGCTTATCAATAGTTCACGCGGCCGCCGATCCGTCATGCCCAGTGGTGAGGCGATCGTAAAACGAACGTACTATTTTAAGCTGGAACTGAAGAACCTAGTAAGATAGAATGCTGTACTGGAGTACGGATACTAGTTCACTGTATCTGGTATTTTGTGTGGCTCCGTATGTTAGTGGTAGAAGAAAATACCTAACAATTGGGTGAATAATTTCGAAACTGAAGCCAAAATGTAACTTGGTGTGCCTGAGTTTGATTTGGTATACCTAGGTATGATATGTACTAATTACCGTGTTGTAAAAGAAATCGTGATATCTAGATACCATTCCTTTCGTAACTAATTCTTACAAACGTCTGGCAAAAATCAGGTCGGGTATTTAATGTCCGTAGAAACTTAGATCGTTTCAAAATGCCTCATGCGATTATTTCGAGCAGATATTGGGCTTAATTTATATTGCTTTTGTTTCATTTGTATGCTTTTACTCGTGGCTAAATACCTAATACCAGCCGCCCGGATCCATCGAGTGTTAAGGTACGCTTGCCGCCGTCGATTCATGAATGGGTGACCATCTATCAAGACCCCTCCGTGCCTCGGAAAGCACGTTAAGCCGTTGGTCCCGGCTGTCATTCGTGGATCTTTGATAGTCGTTACAGGTCGTCAGAAGTCCGAAAGTCTGACAACCAGTCTTACCAAGAGGTATCGTCTATTACCCATTTACTGGGTTGTGGAGGTCAGATAGACAGTTGCTCCATGTAAAATAGTGGTATTTAGCTGCATCCGGTTAGACTGGAAGCCGACCCAAACATAGTTGGGAAAAGACAGGAAGATTGAATGCTTTGACTTGTGTGCTTTAAGTATTAGAAGTTGTCAACCTGCCGATTTATCAGCATCAATATCCTTTTTTTGACAAAATCGGAGGAAGTCCACAATTTAACCAACTCTTAAAACTAATACTAAGTAATACGGTATCGTAACAACCGAACTACAGTAAACTAGTTCGTCCAGAAGTAACTAACTTTGTGAACGAATCCAGCACTAGCTAGCGTATTGTATTCATACAAAGGAATGCGGTGTTTCAGAATGAAAATATTATGAGTACATTTTCGTTTTATTTTATTATATTGTATGAGAAATATGTTTTTGTTCAAAAGCTATAATTGTTTCCGGATTTGGAGAGGCTTAGATGTGGGTCGATGATTTCTTTTTGTTCGGCTTTTGAGATTGTTAAAATAGGCAGAACATCCCTACAAAATTCATGTTTTCTTTCCTCATAATTATAATAGAATCGTAGTGAAGTCAAAAATGTACAATTGAATATATAAAAAAAAAGTAATTGCTACAAGTTCTGGGATCGATTATAATGCTGAAAATATAGTTTTTAGAATGTTGTTTGTTTGTATGAATGTTTGTTCCAGCATCACGCAAATACTACAGGATAGATTCTGCTCAAATTTTGCATAAATATTTCCTATAAGTCTGGTCAGTTGGTCGGCTATATAATTACGAGTATTTTGCATAAATATTTCAAAAATTTTGAAACATTGTTGGCGTCAATAATAGACCCTGTTTCTTATGAGGATCAAAAAACTCTATTAGACCAATTGAGGTTTCAGTACTAGAAGAGACAGAAATCGCAAAAAACTTTTTCCATACATTTCGTGGGAAAAGTAAGTTGGAGTCTCCAAATTAACTTTTAGGGCTCCGTACCTCAAAAGCAAAAAAGGAACCCTTATGGATAGTAGTAGTAGAGTAGGATTACTTCGTTGTCCATCCGTCTTTCTGTCTGTATATCAATACCCTTTTTCTCAGGTACGCGTGGAGACTTAATTTTGCAATCGGAGAATTGACCGTGACGTTTAAGGGAGCTCTTTTTAGGGTTCCGTACCCAAAGGGTAAAACGGGAACCCTATTACTAAGGCTCCGCCGTCTGTCTGTCCGTCTGGCACCAGACTGTATCTCATGAACCGTGATAGTTAGACAGTTGAAATTTTCACAGATGACGTATTTCTGTTGCCGCTATAGCAACAAATATTAAAAACCAGAATAACATAAATATTTAAGGGGGCTCCCATACAAAAAACGTGATTTTTTTGCTCGTTTTTGCTCGATATCGATAACGGCAACAGGGAGACGCTTGAAATATTCACAGAATATTTAGTTATATATTATATTCACTTTAAAAATAAATAATTAAATAAAAATAAAACAAATATTTAAGGGGGGCTCCCATACAAAAAACGTGATTTTTTTGCCGTTTTTATAGATAATGGTACGGAACACTTCGTGCGCGAGTCCGACTCGCACTTGGCCGGTTTTTTTTCAAATACAAAGTTAAGTTTGTCCTTGGGATAAATTCATCCCAACTACGGAAGCCTTCATTGTGCGTGGTCCGACACGCACTTGGCCAGTTTTGTATGATGAATAAGGGACTAACCAGCAGATTATTCAGCACTGTTCATCTTTTGTCCATACAAAATCATTGTTTTGACATTCAAAAGTGCCTTGTATGGTCTAATTGAAATAAAAGGTGTGACTTTGACTTTAAGACCTTTTCCATTAACACTCTCTTTTGACAGTCAAAGACAGAATGGAACCTGATTCCTGTCGATCTCACAATCAAAGTGCTACGATAATTTGAAATACATTTAAAATGTATTACACTTCCTTCTGCCCGGGATATTTACAATCCTTTGACAGTGTTCCCTCTCACTCGAAGGAGCTGGTCAAAGGATCATTAGTTGCTCGACAATTTCCTTTGTCTTTCCTTAGATGTCGAATAATCCGATACAGTGAAGCCACCTGATGTATCCTTCGAACTAAAAGACTTGGGACTTGTACACAATATTGCGAAAGCAGGCAATTCAGCGGTTCCTATATCTTAAGTGTACGGCGTACTTACTGTTACTCTCTCTGTTTTGTTCATTTTTTTTTTGATACTGAGTATTTTTACAATTCGAAAACAGATGAAATTAGATCGCTATTTATCAGAGATGAGCTGAGCGACGAGCGTGTGACTCAATATTCTGAATATTGGATTTCAATCATTATTTCTTCAAAATTATTCAATTTCAATCTGGTATGGTTAAGTGGATACATCGTGGAAACCATTTACATAAAATACCACAATCAGAACCTATAATCTATTGAAATGCAGTAAAGATTAGAAAATATATTAAAGTTTAATTTATGACTTATTTTTTTTTACCGTTTGTTAACAATTTGAGCTAAACTATTCAAAACGTGGGTACAGTCGATCGAGTCACAATACACACACCTTTTTATAGTTGAATGATTGAAAACTTTACAATACATTTTTTTTTTTTTGGGCGGGAAATTATCAAATAACTTCTCCCGCTCTGGGCGGAGCGGGAGGGTGTGTCAAACTTTTACTGACTAAAACCCACCCGTGTTCCTTCATTTGCCTGTGTGTCAAACTCGCAACCCTGGCAGGCATTGGCCCTAATGGACCCCGTCAATTCGTCCTGACGTCTCTTTGAGGCGCGCGTGGAACACAACGCGCCGTCGACGGCGAGCTACCCATCTTTCAACGTCCGCAGGCCCGCGCCTACGGTGGCCGGAAATCGGCTTGCGACTCCCGACACCCAGGGCGTCTCCCGCAGCGACTAGGGGCGTAAGGGCGCGAACCCTGCCTCTCCCTCACGCGTTCCGCCTCCTCCTTCGCGAGCATTACTGCTTCGCAGATGGAGGCGACGGCCTCCCATGCACTCTCGCTTCGAATTATGGCCTCAACCAGGGCCGGACGCGAGAGATCGCCGCCGCCGATCGCCTCCGTGAGGACATGGCGGTGCCCCGCCCAAGCCGGGCAGACCTCCACCGTGTCCTCCGGGCGTTTCCTCCCGCTTTATCCTGAACAGGAACCTCCCGAAACATCCGTGTCCGGTGAGGACCTGCGTGAGGCGGAAGGCGAGGACGCCATGAAGCCTCTCCAGCCACTCCTCAAAGAGGAGACTTATCGCCGCAATAGTGGCGTGCCCAAAACTTTACAATACATGTGAGCAATTTTCTTTCAAAACACAAACACGATTATAATATGATTAGCATACAACATAACAATATGCTTGTAGCCCTTTGCATACAACATAACAATATGCTTGTCGCCCTTTGCATACAACATAACAATATGCTTGTCGCCCTTTGCATACAACATAACAATATGCTTGTCGCCCTTTGCATACAACATAACAATATGCTTGTCGCCCTTTGCATACAACATAACAATATGCTTGTCGCCCTTTGCATACAACATAACAATATGCTTGTAGCCCTTTGCATACAACATAACAATATGCTTGTCGCCCTTTGCATACAACATAACAATATGCTTGTCGCCCTTTGCATACAACATAACAATATGCTTGTAGCCCTTTGCATACAACATAACAATATGCTTGTCGCCCTTTGCATACAACATAACAATATGCTTGTAGCCCTTTGCATACAACATAACAATATGCTTGTAGCCCTTTGCATACAACATAACAATATGCTTGTCGCCCTTTGCATACAACATAACAATATGCTTGTCGCCCTTTGCATACAACATAACAATATGCTTGTCGCCCTTTGCATACAACATAACAATATGCTTGTCGCCCTTTGCATACAACATAACAATATGCTTGTCGCCCTTTGCATACAACATAACAATATGCTTGTCGCCCTTTGCATACAACATAACAATATGCTTGTCGCCCTTTGCATACAACATAACAATATGCTTGTCGCCCTTTGCATACAACATAACAATATGCTTGTCGCCCTTTGCATACAACATAACAATATGCTTGTCGCCCTTTGCATACAACATAACAATATGCTTGTCGCCCTTTGCCCATAAAATTCCAAAATCCGGAGTGTTACAGAGAATATCGTAATAGGAAAAAAAAAACCCAACAACATTTTCCTCGGGCTGAGGATCGAACCCAGAACTCGTACTTGACACCACAAGGCCAATGAAGCTTTTCGCGTTTACCGACGCAAAGAAAATCTATTCCTAAGATGGAACTAATTGAACAATAGGAGCCTAATTCTATATAATAGGGAGCGAGCCTATTGCCATCAACCGGACACAAATAATAGGGGGCGAGCCTATTGCCATCAACCGGACACAAATAATTGGGGGCGAGCCTATTGCCATCAACCGGACACAAATAATAGGGGGCGAGCCTACTGCCATCAACCGGACACAAATCTAGATTCCGGGCTGCAACTGAGAAATTCCAGATGAAAAAACCGACCAAATGCGGGTCGGACCACGCACAATGAAGGGTTCCGTAGTTGGGATGAATTTATCCCAAGAACAAACTTAACGTTGTAGTTGAAAAACATGTTCTCCCGTACTTTCCAACTGCAATAATGTAAGTTTGTAAGCACAATATTGAGAGATAACCATGTTTTTTTAATACCATAGTTTTTTATAGGTTTTCCTGTAATCTAATAGAACTATTTTCTGTATATCTTTCAATATTTCGTATATTTTAATTTAATGTGGTACACTCTGTACCTACCTACAGTTTGTCAAACTTTATATTTTTTTAATTTGTCCCCCGAAAGTGGGTCATATTCAAAATTTATCTAATTTACGTTTCACGTCCGTGTTTGGATCAGAGCAATTCATATTTAAACGAAATTTGAACTTAATCGGTCCATTAGATTCGGAGTAAATTGGCTGTGACAGACGGGCAGATGGACAAACAGACCGACAGACAGACACAGTCACGAGTGATCCTATAGGTAAGGGTTCCGGTTGAACCCTAAAAACAAGACAACATGAACTAACAAAATCAAAAATCAAAATCATTATTTTTTATTTCACATAAACCTACATGGGCACTTATGAAACGTCAGAAGCTAGGTGCACGGTTCCAATTGGTTGTTTCCTATGGAGAAGAGCCGGCAAGAAACTCCACGGTTACTCTTTAAAAAAAAGTGGGCTTTAACAATGTTTCCAAGTTACAGTGTTAATAGGTATGGGAGGACAGTGTAGGCCGGTCAACAAGTACCAAGTACTTAACAAAAGCTACAGTCTATTAAGCCTTTTTTTTTTTTTTTTTTTTTTGGGTGGGAAATTATCAAATAACTTCTCCCGCTCTGGGTGGAGCGGGAGGGAGTGTCAGACTTTTACTGACTAAAACCCACCGTGTTCCTTCAGATGCTACAACGTTCTCACATTCACAAATTAAAAAAGAATCTATATTAACCATCAAATAAAACGTTGTAACTGAACTCAAAGGATTCCCAAAACCTAGATTCTAGATTACATATCGCAATTTTCCGTCGATGTTTAAATTCATGACTAGATTTCTACGAAGTGAGGTTCCAATTAATAGAGAGAATTGGCACCTGACGCCACCGACATGTGCTCCCTTTGATAACCCGACGCAGACGTGTTCGAAACGTTAGTGTCCGCTACCCTTACCGCTAGCACAAACATTATCTATGTAACGTTGCAGTAGACATAATATGTTTCTTGTTAGCCGTAGATTTGTCATGATAAGTAATAATGTTGATAAGTCAATCTGTTTAGCCTTTTTCCACCTATGTTGGGGTCGGGTTCCAGTATAACTGGATGTAGCTGAATACCAGTATTTTACAGGGCCTAATCAGCCTAAAATATTCCCCCACTGCTGGGACACAGGCCTCCTCTCTTCGAGAGGGAGTGGGCTTTAATCTACTACGCGGGGCCCGTGCAGGTTTGTAGATTTCACAATCACTTCGAATTTTTGGTTCTAGGACATGCCGGTTTCCTCACGATGTTTTCCTTCACCGTTTTAAGAGCAGTGGTGATGACATTTTTGACACAAAGTAAAGCTTCCGCCTGGGTTCGAGCTCGGGGCCGTTACTACTGGGCCCGCCTGCTCTCTCCTCCTCTTACATTGAGCCCCTGCCTATCTGACCTCCACAATCCAGTTACTGGGTAACACGATACCTCTTGGTAAGACCTGTTGTCGGGCTTCCGGGCTTCTGACTACCCATAACGACTGCCAAATATCTACAAGCCAGCCGGCCGCAGGAGAAGTCTCGATATGTAATGGATGGTCACCCATCCACGGACCGACCTTGGCAAGCATAGCTTTACTTTCGATCGACTCGTGCGACTGTTATTATTTAACTGCTGTACTGGGCGTAAATATGGCACATTGAGCTTTCGAATGAAATTAAAGACATCCGACGACGCTCTACAAAGCTGACCTTGATGTGCCATATTAACGCCTGTGCCACAGGTACTTTTATAGTGAGGAATATTTCATTCATTATGTTATTATTCTCCTGCCCTTAGGCCTTTTTAAACACACGTTGTTCCTGTCGTCAAAAACTACGGTTTATTCGCCGTGTGTAGGCACGGTCGTCAGTGTTGTATGGAAGACACTTCAGACACTTTTTTAACACTAAGGAAGCTTGTTTACAGACACGTTTTTTGTATGGGGTCAGCGCAACATGCCTTCTTCTTCCATACTTCTAGCGTCATCTCGGTAGTCACCCCGTTTCTAGCCATATTATCAACACTCACACAGAGAGAAAGAGACTCAAGAGTATTTTTTTAGTCATTTATCATTGATTACAGAAAGTTCATTACGAACACAATAAAATCATAATTGTCCTGCAAAATTAACAAAGTCTTAATTTAGTCGCTGGTAAGTACCTATAATTTTTAATTTGATTGTCGACAATGACACGGTGTCAGGAAAAAATACTCATTATTAAAAAACGTGACAATACTTTGCTCCACCTGGGAATTGATCTCTAAAGTTTTCAGTCAAAGAGAAAAGGTTTTTACAAGGATAGTTTATCAAAGAGTGGGAGCCAAGTGAAATTATACTCTGTTTCTCAGAAATTTGTACACAACGCTGAGCTGGTTGAGCTATCTAGAGAAACACCTTTGTCTCTCAGATTACAGTAAACAGCAAAAAAAGGATTTTAGGCGTAAGTGCAAAGTGCGAAGATAATCATAATAGTGCTCGTAAAGTTTGATAAATATCGACAAACTTTTTGTTATCCATCCTCTCAATATTTGATAGGCGCGCTACAAGCTCTTTCAAATAACCTGCCACTATTATCAAGTTCTGACTTATCTTCTAATACTCAACTTCCTATATAAATAATCCTAAATTAAGCCCACTTTTGTGCGAGACAAATTCCGCCACCTTCTATGACACACACAGAAAACCCCAACAAAAAATCCAGTCAGTTTGGAAAACCCAGAATCACCGATACCCAACCGAGATATCGAAAAATCACTATCACTACCTTGGTCTTTTTCGCAGACTACCCGCCAAGTTAGCATGGCACCGAGAACGCATTAAAGCAAATAAAAGCAGACTCACGGACTCCGAGCAGAAAGTGCACATTCATACAAAAAACCACTATTATGCAGACTAAGGTTCTGACCTCTTAATGTGAAACAGATCTCAATACCGAACCGTTAAGGAGTGTTTACATTGAATAAACGATCAGGTTTTTAATCTGCAGCACTAAGCTGCAGCAATTTGTTTTTTTTTTCGTTCGTATGTATCTTACAATGAGAATATTTTGTACGTCTTTTCAGAAACTATGAAAGGTACAAAGTTATATGTAAGAATTGGAGCAGGTGGCGTTCTGTAGTTTTCCGTAAATACATTGTAATAATTTATGCAGATCCCTAATTAATTACTCAATACATTTCAATACTATAATTTGTGGTTAGCCACATGTCATTCGCACTATCTTGTCTAAGTCAAACCACTATAGGAACTAATAATAGAACTTGTCCTATTCCAATTTCCGTCGTAATTTTGGGACCCCTCTTTTTCTTCGGTCTGCCCTTGCTACCTTTGATTATTTTTAATATATTGTGTACATAGTGTTGCGCTGCAAAATAACTAAAACAAACAGACCAACGTTGATAGGGTGGTGCGCGACGTCTTACACTCGCGTCACTTCATTGTGTTATTGTAGTGTGCGTGCACTTTGCGGCCAACAGTTGGACGCAAATTATCATTACTGTCGGGGGAGGTCCCCCGACAGTAATGATAATATATTTTTCATTTCTCTTACTCGGAAAGTACTGTTTGTTTGATCTGAGTAGCGGGTGGAAAACGTTGCTTCCCAACCTAGGGCGGGAAAGAATCATAGTAATTTCTTTCCTCCCTACGGCGGAATTTTAAATATAGAACTAAATTTGGTTAGGTAGTCTGCGGTCTTGTGAGTGTAACAGCCAGTGTGAATTAAAAAAAAAAAAAACCTATTAAGAGAGACGGCCCGCGGCGGTGAAGCGGTGTGTTCCGTATTTAAAATTTAAAAAGACTATTATAATTTGACGGAATACTAACTCAAGCTGTACCGAAATTCAAAATCTGAGTTTCGATTAAAAATGAGTTTATGCGATTCTGAAATGTTGACCCCAGATTCGATTAAAGACGAGGCAAATACAGTAATCCAAAATATTTTGCCAGAAATTTCAAACGAAAAATATTTGAATATATACAATGATTTTATGAAGTGGCGAGCAAACAAGAAAATAAAATATTTAAGAACGTTCCTTATATTTGAAATGAAAAGTAGAGTGTTTAACACGGGTGATAGTCACAAATTCCTTTCGACCCTTGTATAACAATCTACTATATCTGTTAGTCAGTGAGTAAATGAGTGACCATTCGCTTTGTATACGCAGATTACTTTTTTTTAGTTTGTTTTTGGCAGGGTAGTCGTGTTTAACATCAAATAAATAATACTCTCCATGTTTTTAAACTGAAATATAGCTTGAACTACTTTACGACATTATTATTGTATAATAATACGGAATAATATCTTATTCAAGTCGCAACCAGTAATAACTACCTCTGATATTACTATGTTAATGATGTGTGATTACAATATAGGTAAACAAAGTTGCTGCATGTCAAATGTCAGTGTCAGCGCTCAGGATGTGCAAATAGTGACGTCATGTCGACTTATCTAGGCAATTATGTACTTGTTTAATCTAAGCTATGTGACTTGAGGTGAGCCAGTACTTTAATCTAACCCGAAAATAAATCTTACAAAAAAACACGTAGCGCAGCATTCCTGTATACCAATGATGTCATTATGTGTAAAAACTAGTTTCTGATATCGCTAGAGAGGTCAGACAGCGGTTGTCGCACAAAAGATTTAAAAAAAAAATAGTGTTAATAACTATGAAAACTTCGATGCGGCGGTGGCCCAGTGCAAACGGCCCCGACTTACGAGTTGTAGGTCGTGGATTTGAACCCAAGCAGGCGCTTTACTTTGTGTAAATAATTACATCATCAATGCTCTCCAAAGGTGGAGGAACACATCGAGAGGAAACCGGCATGTCCTAGAACCAAAAATTCGAACACATGTGGCATCTACCAACCCCACTGAGCTCGTGTGGTGGATTGCAGCCCACCCCCTCTCGAAGAGATGAGGCCTGTGTCCCAGCAGTGGGAACATTATAGGCTGATTATGCTATGAAATCATCTAAGCAGCCAATCAAAACGTTTAGTTATTGTTTACTCCTGATAATGAGTGAGAGACGAATTATTATTTTAAGGCCTAGTTCTTAAGATTAAGGGCCTACACACGCGGCGCTTTCTTTACATTTTAACGCAGAAAACACCATGCGCATAGTTATACCCTAAACCAAAATCAATAAATTGACTAAATTATTCAGACTCATTTAGATTCATTTATGCCAACAATGTACAAGTATAAGATGATACATCGAATGAATGAATGAATGAATGAATGAATGAATGAATGATGAATGATGAATGATTTTTATTTCTGTAAGTAGGTTTGTACAAACACTTTTACACGTCAGTCATATTTTTAAAACTAGATGAGGTCGGCGTTTCCTATCTGACTACTCTGAGAAGAAAGGCCGAAACAAACTCAGAGGTCACAGTCTCTTTTAAAGTCCAGACATAATCTTGGTCAGATCATGTGAAGGCCATGTAGATTGGTGTCTGAAATGGTCTTTTGAGGAAAGAACCACGCAGATTGAGTGGACCTGACCAGTCAGTGCACGCATTTGTCAGTAATCGTGCAGCTCTACTCAGAACTTAAGGAGCTCAACGATGCGACGATCATCAATAAGAGTTTCCGCTACATTCTACCTTACGGCATGCAAAGTCATAAAACAATTTTCATAATAAATAAAATAATAATAACAAAAAATAATAAATATAACTTAACAACATTATGTCAATCTCATCTAATAAAAATTCACGTTATGTCATTTACAATACATTTTTTTATTTTTTTTAACATTTATAAGTATTTTATACAATAATAACATTTTTCTAATAATAATGCCGTCCAGCTTAGATTTAAATATTCGTGGTGTTCTTTAAAATTGTGTCTTTGTGCTGTTTTGTAATTGCCTGTATGTAATAAATGTTTGTATTGTGTTCTCATAGGACCTGATTAGTCCTAATATCGGCTAGTGACGGAAATAAATTTAAATTAATTTTAACAAAAATGCAACTTCCAAAGTATACAACGACGGGAAGGTCACTATTTTCAGTGACTTAAACATAGGCTTACAGCTGTCTGTAGTTTTCACATTCGACATAGATCATAAGCTGCTTTTTTTGGGCTTTAAAAATCTCCTCACTGTCACTAAAAGTGCCCCAAAATAAACAAGTCCGTGGTAAGCTGTCCGAAGCGTATTATATGCTTACTTTTACTGTACGCCTTCGGCATGAGATTTCCAAGTGAGATTGCTGTCAACTAAGATATCTAGGAATTTTGCAACATTTGTTGAGTCCACTTTTTGTCCATTATAACTAACCACTACGGGAGGTCCGTTGGTACAAGTGCATTCGTTTTGTTTTTTTAAGATTAATAACTAAGTTATTTATGCAATCATGATACGATCCTTTGAAAAACGTATAGGTTTTGCGTTGGCTATGTTTCTTAATCATTGACTTTGATATAACTAATATAAAGTAACCTTTATATTAGCACTCTGTGCAATATTTTTTTTTTAAATTAATGTTTTTGTTATTAACATTAGAATGCTCACCTACTTATACAATACAATTATTACACGAGATTTGTTGAAATGGACACAAATCATGAAGGAAACAAAATAAGTACTTTATTATTATTCGAATTAGACGATAGAATCAAAAGAAATTTTGACAGCTGAATCGTTCCAACATGGCGGGCTGTCAATCGTACTTATCACGATAGAACAATGGAATCAGTATTTCGAAGGCTTCAATGATAGGTAATTATATTAATTTGATCAAGTCTTTCATTAAATTCCAATTTACTTCCAACAAATATTTTAAATTTACACAATTTGTAGTTTTATAAATAACGTACACTCGTTTGTTTACAAGAAACATATTAACATAAACAGCTGTTTTCTTTTATTTAATTTTATGCGTGTTAGCCTCAGAAACAGCTGAACTGTTTAATGTAAAAACGAATGAATTCAATAAATCTGATTGTTTTATGTAAATAAACAAGTCTATTGATGTAAAACAAATGTAGATTATTCAGAGGCAAGTCATTAAATTTAGGAAAGAAAGGAAATAAATTTATTTTTATTTTGCGTTTACATGATCAGTCATTGAAAGCGAATGCATTAATTCTGTACACAGCAGTAAAGGCGGCGCTCCACAGCAGCCGGCTTAGCTACGTACTGTGTATATTACTTTATGTGAAAATGTAGGCGGGATCGTCCACTGCGACCCACGGCCACGCTACACTCCAATTCGTGGCTGGCAGAAAAATGAACTACGCAGCTAACGTGGGTAACCTCTCTGTACATATCCTATTTAGCAGTGGACAGGTTCCACGTCCGTCCATGGGCGACTTGTTGCATGATATGTCGCGACACTGTCGCCCCTTATGGGTGTTGGCTACCAACACGGTTTTGGTGTCAGCTACCACGCTTATCAGATGCCGCTGACGATTTACATGAAATGACTGCCATCTGACCTCCGTAACATAGTGACCAGAGTATACTGTTATGTGGATAACAAAGTGCTTAAAAAAGCCGTGCGTCAAGCTGAGATCTGTACTCCGACGTCGATGTATGCGCACAAAATTATGAAACTAACTTGTCTAAACTTGTCTTTTTGACTGGCTAATGTTTTTACCACGGATTGAGATTTTCTAATTTAAAATGAATACTTACGAGATTATCTTAATCTTAAACGTTAAAGATTGTTCTTTTTTCTTATAATTTGTCACGTTCTAAAGTGCCCTTTAATGGTCTTATTGAAATAGATGATATTTTGTTTGATTTGGACTTTGATCCAAAATAACTATCTAGAGCAGTAGTTCCCAAACTATGGGTCCAGGTGTCACGAGTAAAAAAAATATTATGAAAAATAGGACGACCAACCAGGCCAACAGTCCTGCATTCATATGCTATTTTTCCTTCATGAAAACCAAGAGGTGAATCCCGAATTTTTACTTTTTGTAAGGTTAATCGCGGTTCAGTCACTTTGGGAACCACTGATCTAGAGTCCTGTATCAGATTGGGACTAGTAGCACTATAAACAAGCCGGATCACCGGAACGCTGACCGATATCCGGCCGGATGCGTCCCGCGCGCCGCCGCTACCCGTACGCCAGTGTGCAGTGTAACCGGTCCTTGCTACGAGTCGATGAACCCGCGATCGAGACGTTGCCGGGTTGGTAACACACAAACATACTAACAAGTACTTCGTGGAGTATATTCATGCAGTTGTAACGGTATAGACAGTGGGTAGGACGGTTAATATCTATCTTGTTTTTATAATCTGCTTATTACGGGCAATGTCCGCTACAATGATCGGTCATTTTTAGGGTTCCGTACCGAAAGCGTGCCAACGGGACCCATTACTTAAGCTTGTCTAACCGTCCTTATGTCACAGGGCTGTATTTTTCTAACTAATAGTTAGACACTTGAAATTTCACAGCGTGTACTACTATGGCCGTTAAACAAAATAATAATAATTAAAAGAACACACAAGAAACGTGTTTTTCATTTCTCATGCTCGGAAAGTAGTGTTTCTTTGATCTGAATAGCGGGTGGAAAACGCTGCTTTCCCACCCTTGGGCGAGAAAGATTCATAGTAATGAAATCTGTATTAATCCAGGACATGTCTATTATATTTATGAGGGATTCTCAGAGCACTGCAGTATTGTTACCTATTTTGGCTCAGCAATGAGCATTCAATCTAACTTTTTGTAACAAAGTTATCGTCGGATTCACTCCCCGTTATAGAACAACATTTTCACACTGTAGAACCAACTATAGCCAGTGTATTGTACTAATTCAAACAATGTGCTAAATGTATTGAAAACACGAACGTGTTAAAATATAGGTAACTATTGACCGATCACGTGCGGGTCAAATAAGTACTACAAACTGAGTTGAATAACACTGGAACTACTCGAAATATATTATAATGTAGGATCTAAATATAAAAGGCTAATAAAACGCGAAAATAAATATGTTTGGATGTTTGCTACTCAATCACGCATAAATGGCTGAACGGATTTGGATGATTATCAGCGCACAAATAGACCATTTACTCGATTAACACATAAGATTTTTTCTATACTATAGGATACGACTGAAACTGAAACTGTAAATTACAAATTAGAGATTTCATATAGAATTGAATTAAGCACTTAAAAAAATATGAATGGACACTCTATTATAATAAATGTGCATCTCTATGTGAGCCTCAAATAATTGCCATTTAGGTGTCCTAAAAATAAGAAATAACCAAGTAAAGGCCTGTGCAGACTGGCGTGATATCGCGGGTGTGACGCGACTTTAGTAGCACAATTTCTTTGTCACTGCCTGTCGCGCCCGCGATATCGCACCAGTATGTACGAGCCTTAAGTGCGACCAACTAGGTCGTAGCAACAACGTAGTTGGTCACAGTTCTTACCTTTTTTTTTTTTTTTTCACGCTAAGAAATGCATTACGCATGCCCGCTCGTGGGGGACGAGTCGGGGTATGTGGGACTCCTGTCACTACAGTATACCCACTAAAACTCAGCGGTGTTCCCACATCGCCGTGTTGGGAGGGCCATGGGATAACGGCTCAGCCTTTTCTTCCACAACCCTCCCGGCGCATTTCTTCCGCAACTCCTCCCGCCTGGCCGGCGGGCCCCTCATGCCTCCCCCGCCCCCCGTTACTTGGGGGATACGGGAATGGCCGGGAACACCGGGCCATTCCCGTCCGACACTGGTGGAGGCCTGTGCAATACAGGTAAGGGTGCCCCCGCACCCGTTGCCTGCTGGCCTCCACCTGGGAGGAGTCGGAGGTGACGTTCAAACTGACGTCTTCTTCGACCCCTCCTCCGCCTTCGGAGCGGCGCCGCGGTAGGATCGTCCTCCCGCGCGCGCTCTGCCGCCTCCTTCTGGGACATGACGTGTTCGCAGAAGGAGGCGACTGCCGCCCAGGACCCCTCATCCCTCAGCATGGCGTTAACCAAGCCGGGGAGTGAGAGGTCTGATCCAATCACCGCGTTCAGACTGTGGCGCGGCTCGGACCACGACGGGCACACCTCGAGGGTGTGCTGCGCCGTGTCCTCCGCCGCGCCACAGTGGTGGCACGACGGCGTCTCCTCCCGTCAGATTCGATGCAGATACGATCCGAAACAACCGTGTCCGGACAGCACCTGCACAAGACGGAACGAGAGGAACCCGTGCGACCGCTCGAGCCAATCTCGCAGGACTGGCTCTAACCTAACTTAACCCGTTTGGTCGGGATGCCCTGGCTTAGTTACTGCGACCAACTGTGAGAAAAAGCTAGAAAGTTAAAAGGAGGCTCATTTGTTTAATAAAAGTGTGCATCATTAGAATACGAAACATTTTTATATGTACATTTATTTAAAAAAAAAAGCTCACATCACTAGAAGGTCAGTAAGTTTTTAGAAGATCAATTAAATATTTCCCGAAATTAATTATGCCTGCTGTACCTACACACAAGTAACATTTATATATATATATATACAGTTTTATAGAATTTGGAATTTCTACATCGAGCTGATTGATGAGGTTTGCTTTTAAATAATTCAGTACTAATTACTTAACATACAAAGTTAGAACTACGAACCAATACTTCAAAAGTATCGAAAATAAGTTACAAGTTCAGTCAGTGGGTGTCAAACTTTGGAAAAAACAAATTTATTATTACTTTTCTATGTATTCTAGAAATACTTTCAGGAGAAAAGCTTTCTCTAGTAAAAGATTAGGTTCGACTGGAGAAAAACTTAATCTAGATTTTTTGTTGCTTTCTTACAAATATAACCGTAATGATTTGACGGCATTTATTTTATTTTCTCAAACATGCTTGGTTTGAGCATTATTTTGACAACCTTCTTTGAGATAAATCGAAATTGCTGTACTGGCCAAATAAATGCGAGCAGCGGCCACCAAAAGTTGTATGAAAACGCTATCAATGTCAAATTGTTAGGGTTTCCTAAGACTGTGGTGGCCGCCACATAGCGTCCGCAATTTACCGTCGAATGACGTCAATGAAACGTTACTTATGAAAATAAGGTGTGTTTTCCCAGAGAGCGTTTTTTGACACCGGTAAGTCAAAACCCACTACCGTCACTTTCATGACGGTCATCAGGGCGGCCGTTACGTGGCGGCCACCTCTTGTTTAGGAAACTGTATATATAGCTTTAGAGATGTGGTTGATTGTACTCATCATAACGTCTAGCCTTTTCCCAACCATGCTAGAGTCGGCTTTCAGTCTAATGTCAGTCTAATACTAGTATTTTACAGGAGGGACAGCCTATTTAACCTCGAAAACCCAGTTACTGGGTAATACGATAACCCTTGGCTTGACTGGTTGTCAGACTTTCGGGCTTCTGACTACCCGTAACGACCGTCCAAGATCTGCGAATGGCGACCGGTTGACTGTACAGATACCAAAAGTAGTTCCTATGTAAATCTAGCGCTTGCTCATTTTCTTTATTAAAATGATATTGTTCAACCTCATATTCATAGGTTTTATCCTTTTTATGAGCAATATCTAGAACGAGGTTTGGTTCCTTAGAAAATTGGAAGCTCTAACAAGAGTTTGTTGTGTCTGCGGTTTGTGAAAGTTCACATAGTTTTATGCTTTCGTATCTCATTTCGTTATCTTCGTGTTTCTAGAGTTACCTAGTTCACTGATCATAACTGGTAACTGGTGGAAACACCAATATATCCTCATTTTGCTATTATGAGATTATCCTTCAGACTTAGCACGAGAACCATACTCAAACTCAAACTCAAAGCATTTATTTCAATTAAACCATTTACAGGCACTTTTGAATTGTCAACAAGTCGGTCAGTTACAAATATGAAGCTAGTTGCCCATTCCAAATAGTAGGTTCCTATGGAGAAGAACGGGCAAGAAACTCCACAGACACTCTTTTCAAATAAAATATTTGATACAAAGTATTGGTTACATCATTCTTATTGAAAATATACATAGAGAAGCGAGAAGCGGAAGAGTAGACAAAATTGACGTTTCTGAGTAGACAGTTGACATTTATCTACCGAGAAGGGTAGACAAGCGATTTATATTCTGCAGTAGAGTAGAAACTAAAAACGTCATGCTAAGCCTGCTGTAGTCCAAAATAATATTTTTTTTACGTGTAAAAGCGTTTGTTCTAACCAATTTACAGAAATAAATATCATTTATCATCATTATATTTTATCCGAGGACCTAAGAAACCATGTATAAATAATGTTAACTCTCCAACATTACCCTATAACGTAGGTACCTACTTACTTTACTTTGACCCTATTTTAACCCTAAAATTACCGAAAAGGCAATTACAATGTATCATCTACACAATCAATGATACATTGATACCGACACCCATTACTTAGGATATCAGATTCACGTTCGACCTGCCAATTAAATTATGCCGTTAGGTCAGTTAATTCAATTGGTATTTATTATGCTTGTCTCATGTTGCATGCTACCTATTATTTTTAACCGACTTCCAAAAAGGAGGAGGTTCTCAATTCGGCGGAACGTTTTTTTTTTTGTATGTTTGTTACGCGATTTCTCCGTTAATTATAGACCGATTTTGGAAATTCTTTTTTAGTTTGAAAGGGTATACTCCCGAGGTGGTCCCATTGCCACCAAATCAAAATCAAATGTGGGGATCCTCTGAGTTTATTTCGTTCATTCATCTCAGAGTAGTAGGATAGGAAACGCCGACCTCATCTGTTCTTAAAACCTAATTTAATTTTGACGTGTACAAGTGATTTTTTTAACCAATTTACAGAAATAAATATAATTTACAAGCATAGATAGTTTTGCGTAGTTTGTGATGAGTAGCTGTTGATGATGATTATGTATTATCAATACATAATCATCATCAACATCTATTAGATGATGATTGATGATGAGTTTCTTGCCAGTTCTTCTCCATAGGAACCTACTACGCTTTGGAATGCGCAACTAGTTTTGTCTCTCTGACTGACGACCCCTTGACAATTCAAAAGTGCCTGTAATTGGTTTATCACACTAATATTATAAAGGCGAAAGTTTGTGAGTGTGTGTGTGTGTGTATGTTTGTTACTTCTTCACGCTCAAACATCTGGACCAATTTTGATAAAATTTGTATGAAGGTAGCTGACACCCTGGATTAAGACATAGGCTACTTTTAATCCCGATATCCCGATTCCCACGGGATCGAGACTTACGCGGGTGAAACCGCGGGGCGCAGCTAGTATTATATAAATGGTTTGAGTTTATCTAGCATCGCTAGATACCGCTCGACCGTGCCGATGCGGAAAGCTGCGTATATTTTAGCACAACGTGGTAGCATTAACTGCATTATACTAATTCAAAATGTTCGTACAATGTTAAACCCTGGCTTGCCCATGTCTCGTACGTGGCTCGGCCAGCATAAATTATGCTGAAATCTTCATAATATTTTAGAGTCCGCCAGTAAAATTCATAACATAACATCACGAAGGGTAAGGCAGAGGTGTACCTATAGTATACCCACAATGTGCCAATTATGTTTCCGTTTTTGTTTTGTGTTGTTTTGTTTTGTGGGATTTTCCAGTAGTAATTTCTCAGTAGCAGCCCGGAGTATGGATTTGTGCCCGGTTGATGGCAATAGGCTCGCCCCCTATTATATGGGACTTATAGATAACTGGCGAAATGTGGGTGTACTATAGGTACACCTATGCCTAACCCTTCGGGGATTACAGGCGTGATGTAATGTTATGTTATGTTAATAGCGTAGATAAGTATAAATAAAAAATAGAAATAATGTAACGTATTGAACACAAAACGTGGCCGACCACAATTATATTTTTATTAAATCTGATGATCTTCCCACATATCGAATCAGCAGTTCAACGGGGAATATTTCGCATTGTGATAAAGAGCGATTTATTAAATAAATGTCCGTTTGCACCGCACTCCCAGTGGCCATTGTTACTCCCAGTGTTACCATTTTATTTTATTTTACAACTCTGATTCCGACAACCGTATTCGAATATTGTTTTGTTGACTTCGAATAAAAATGTGAAATGGAATCCTAGGGATGTGCTGAAAACTAAAGTAGGTCTATTTATTTCAAATACATTAAAATGCTTATACACAATATGTAAACCAACTAACTATTTACACTAGGTCCTTATTTAAATGACGAACTAAATATACAAATAAATACATAAGTTAAATATATTTTTTTATCTGTTCCATTTTCTCAGTTTAAAGAAATTGAAGTTCTTTTTCTAAACAACAACAAAAGTTAGCCACAGTTAAGTACAAAGGAAGAGAAGTACAAGTAGATCTACTTGACCCATCTTCATTCGCCGTGGAAGCTTCAGCCGCCATATCTAATTTCATCCCTAACCCTAAAAACACATCCACAAAAACGTTTGACCTAATTCCAAATTTTCATACCGCACTCACTGCAAAAAATAGAAAAAAAAAACATATTGTAAGCACATCAAAAAAGTTACTTTGCCAACCCTACTCAAAGTTGTACCTACCTGTCTACACTGACACTGCCCAGTATATCTTGATCCGTGGCGAAATACAGAACTAAATTCAAATGTACTGGAATTGACATGATTTGTCGAATTTGCATTGACAAGCAGCGCCATCTCCCGTCTACATGAAGTACCAAGTGACATGGGTGTCTGTAACTCGAATCGGGACTTACATGTGTGGGAGGTACAAATGGACATAATAACTGAAGTCTGTACGTTGTACAATCTTGTAGCCAGATTTTGGAGGGTTAGCTAGAAATGTAGAGTGGAAATACTTACTTTAGTTTTGAAGAAAGATTTTCTATTGAGATTTTTCGGCACGTTCTCGGGTATGATTTGTTAACTTACTACATTTCTACTTCTGATAGAATTACATAAATGCTAATTCGTAGGCGTTTTTCTTGCAAGTGGTGGACCTTACACGTCACGCCTCGAATCGATGATAGTTAATAGATATTCTATACTCTTTTAAGTACACCATACAAATTACAGATGTAAATGTAGAAATTTAATTTGCCATTCTCAAGAAGCAGGATGACTGATGACTGTTTCTTTTTACATAGGTCTGAAAATGAAAAGTGTTCTTAGTCAGTAAAAGTTCATCAAAACCTCCCTAGGCGAAAGTTATCTATATATATTATGAGGAAACAAAAGGCCACATACAATATCAGGTTTACCAAATAGTACAATATAGGTACTGGATATAATATTTCAGCAAATGCCGCATCAAATTCAGCTTCAATAAAATTAGGAATATATAAAATCAAAACACGTAAAGGCTCGTACAGACTAGTATGATATCGCGGGCGCGACGCGACATTAATAGCACAATTTCTTTGTCGGTGCCTGTCGCGCCCGCAATATCGCGCAAGTCTGTACGAGCCTTAATTGTAATGCATGAGGCTCGCAGATTGAATTTATTTGCGTTATCTAATCGCAGGGCTCTGCCGACCCAATTATTGTAATGTAACGTGACGCCAATAAAATTATACGGCTGTGATTCATATTGATATTCATACCGTGTCTGAAACTGTAAGCTGAATTTGTGTAAATACTGACTTTTTGTTTGTGCAGAATAAACAAATTTTCTTTGTTTCCTCTTCTTTCTAAAACATTACCTTACGTGTGTTTTGCACGTTCTTTTGAGCGTAAGCAGAACTATAAACTGCAAGCACAGTTTGTGTATATTTTTGTCTGTGAAAATGGACAACAAGCTTGCAAGAAATCTGTCACACATAGCCTTTTTGTCCACCGCAGACCAAGGGTCAGTTTCTCGAACGAAAATTATCGCAAAATGACTTGTGACAAAAATTGTCAAGCGATTGGTTGAATTATTTCTCAACCGCCAATTGCAGCTGTTTACGCTCGCTTGTCAATTTGTCAATATAATTTTGCGATCATTTTCAAAAACAGGCCTTAAATCGCACAAAAAGTCTTCAGTCTGAGCTGATCTGCAGCGATATTAACCAAAAACACCAAGTATGTTTGAAGCCCGTGAAAAATGCTCTATTTTTAACAGACTTCTAAAAGGAGGAGGTTATCAATTCGGATGTTTATATAATATATTTTTTTTTATGTTCGGGCATAACTCCGACATTATATAGACGGATTTGCAAAATTCTTTTTTTGATTAAAAGGGTATGCTTTCCAGGTGGTCCCATTGTCAGATTCTGATGAGAGGATCCCATGTAAATCGAGGGAATTCTTCAAATTTTATAGGCACACTTATAGCGATTTGGGTATTTTTTATAGTAACTCATGCATTTGCACTCGGAAAGCACCATTTGGTGAAGTGGAACTGATGATGAAGACCACAGATGGCCACCGGAACTACTTAATACTAAGTACCTAGGTATTCCACTGTTGCGATTCGATTCGGCACTTTAATATGGTTGCTAAGCAATTTATGCTCGTCTCAATGCATATGGTGAAGTCACCATCAGTTCCAGTTCTCCTGGTTCTTACCAGGAGAACTCCTCAACAATTAACGCCCCTGCATCGAGAACAGCAATATTTTGTAAAAGGTGATGAGCATTTGACATTAGGATAATTTGGTAACTTAGACAAATTACAAACTGACCCACTAAAAAGTGAAAAATAAAAAACTTTTTACAAAAAAAGACAACCGACTTCCAACAAAAACACTACAAAGTGAAAAACAACTTTAATTTCTGAAGTCGGTAGCAAAAATCTAAAATACAGATCCAAAGACACCGACTTCCGAAATTAAAGTTATTTTACACTTTGTAGTGTTTTTGTTGGAAGTCGGTTATCTTTTTTTTTGGAAAAAGTTTTTCTTCACTTCCTCTCAGTGTACCGGAATACCTGTCTATATAATTTCTTCCAAAAATAGTTTTCACACAACGCCTTCATTGTTAAACGTTTCGACGCTACGTTGAGCATGGTTATGCTCGATAAAACTTGCTCATTGGTGTGTATACGAGAAGCCATAAGTATGAGGTACCTACACATCATCTACGTATTTCACTTCAAAAATGAATTTAGAAATGAAAATTAAAGAGAATGAACTATTATTTTTAAAGGTTACCTGTTTGTTGTACATTAATATGAAAGCTTGAAAGCACATAACTTATAAACTCAAAGGCTGACGACATACATAAAATAACATCACGCCTGAATCCCCCAAAGGGTTAGACACAGGTGTAGGTATCTATAATAATAGTCCCATGTAATAGGGGGAGAGCCTAATGCCATCAACCGAGCATAAATCCAGACTCCGGGCTGCTACTGAGATATTCTAGATGGATAACCCAATAAAACTTTTGCCCGACCCGAGAACCGAACCCGGGACCTCATGCTCAGCAGTAGCGCTGTCGACCAGTAGACCAACAAGGCAGTAACAGTGACAATACTGTCAACATCCGACACTAAGATCAAAACATCAAGAATCTAGTACAGTTTGTACTCGTAATTGCAGAATCACCCTAAGGATTTACCAATTTACAGGTAACTGTTGTCAAAAGTGCAAAAGTAATTACGTGATCGACTATACAAAGCGCCTGCTCTCCTAAATCATTAAAATGGGTTCTCTATTATGAATTTGGTCATAATTTATTAAAAACGCAACTCTTATATAAAGTGCAAGAGAGCCCTATTCATAAACCCTATCATTACGCTTCACAAACAGTAGTCTAAAGACGATATAAATAGAATTAACAACATGTCTATGGCATATTATGGCGTGTGCTCATCTTCCGTGTAGTGGCCTCCTCGCTCTAGACATTGTCGCACTTGGGCGACCAAGTGCGGACATGTGGTCTGTGGTCATACTGACAGCGAAAAGTGAGGTGTTCGCATAAATACTTTGGTATTTTTGTAAATCAAATTCAGATTTACAAAAATATCTAATTATTTATACCAACACTGTATGTTGCCTGCGATTTTGTTATCGTGGAAACTTAGTTGTTTTTCTATATTTTTTTCTTTCTAAAATTATAAATTGCACTAGATTTCATTATTTATATTTATTATCATTTTTGTAGAACTCATGACCGATTTTTTATTTATTTATTAATTTCTAGTTAATATTAAAATACATAAGTATAAGCGTGTTTAATATCAGTTGTAAACGTAGCTATTCGTTAATTAACAGTATTTGTGGAATTTGTGGCTGCGTTCAATTAGTTTAAAATTAAATTAGTGTATAATTAGGTGGCTTCAATGTTTGCGGTGTTGGTGCAGTGATATCAAACTAACTAATATCAAAATCGTAGATCTTATGAACTTGACAGTTTGATACTATTTAATTGCAAATGACCACAGTAATTTGGCAGTTAATTGTGTTTGTTTTGTCTTCGTAAACTGCGCGACTGCAAAAATATTGAACTATTTAAAAGTTTTCTGACAATAACCTCTAAAGGTATTTTTATACCCAGATTTGATGTCTGGTAATCCATCGTTATTTATTTATTTTATTTTATTTAGGAAACTGACAGCTAACTCATACAGTGTTCTTATACAATATGAAATTGAAGGCCATTTACAAATTTCGACTGATAAACACTAAAGGCTCGTACAGACTAGTGTGATATCGCGGGCGCGACCGACGATGCTACACTAGTAGCACAATTTCTATGTCGGTGCCTGTCGCGCCCGCGATATTGTGCGAGTCGGTACGAGCCTTAAAAGTATGCTATACGAGTATACGTTATGTTTTTCATCTATGCCTTTAATCGACAATCTATCTTTTTAAAGGCGTCTTCGCCCGCTCCCCGCTCACAGTCCCACTTCACCTTTACAGACACATCTGTACCAGCTAGTATAACATAACATTACTTCACATTGTAACCTATTATTGTACGTTTCAGGTACGTTCAGCTGTTTAACAATACACCTACAACAGTACGATGGTATGTATTCATTACATTGCAGCCTTCACTTGTTTTCGGTAAGACCTAACCATTTGTTTGATTTTAATAACTCGAATGACGCAACGCATAAAAACGATTATAAACATTCTTACAATAGGTAATATGTCTGAATGGTTTAATGCCTGTAAATGTTGCTAAACGGCAGGTCCTGTTAGGTACTTTTAATTTATTTTCTTTTATTTAAAGTGAGGATTTAAGATTGATAGATTGTGGTTCCTTCATCAATCTACTTTTATAAAACCTGAAAAATAATTAGCACTGTAACTGGCCCACTGCATAGCAAGTGCGACTTCTCATACAGACAACGACTGAATATTTATCACCATGATTGCTTACTGCGGGTAGGATACTTCATTTTCATCAAAAGTCCAGGTTTCCTAACGATGTACAGCAGGATCTAAAACCGCAACGTGGTGCTTCAACAGAAGGTATTAACTACCTAAACCAATATCTTAACCCAGGGACTTATAAACTTTACCAAAGTATACTGCAACACTTCTGGTTATGATTTATATTCCGCCCATCGCTGCAGTGTTTCGAACACGAGAATGCTGACTACACTGCACGCTGAAATTCATAAAATATTCGCTACCTGCCTGCAGTGAGACCTCGATTGAGAATAACTTTCTGAAGTTCAGAATACTGCTAAGTTAATTATTAAGAAAGAGGCTGCTGAGAGGTAATAGCTATATAAATTTTATGACCTGTGAGTTTGTTTCGGCCTTTCTTCTCAGAGTAGTCGCATACGAAACGCCGAACTCATCTAGTATTTTTTTTAATATGATTGACATGTAAAAGTGTTTGTACAAACCTACTTACAGAAATAAATCATTTATCATTTATGGATTACTAGCTTATTGCCCGCGATTTCGTTTGCGACCCAGGAAGAAAAGTAGCCTACGTCCTTCTCCAGATCCCAGGCTACCTACCTGTCAAATTTCATCCTTATCTGTTCAGCCGTTTAAGCGTGAAAGCGTAACAAACAAACTCTCTTTTGCATTTATAATTATTAGTTAGGATATTCGCTCGTATTTAAGACATTTCATATATAGAGCAGCCTAATTTGAAAGATTATCACATCTTTCTTGTCGAGATATTATGTGAGAATAATAAATAATGCTATTTTATAACGTTTTGCCAGTCTACGAGGTTGGCAGCAGGGCAGCTGCTGATAACATTCTGGCATGTATTATGACCCATTCATTTTACATAAAATCTAGACCTAGAATGTAGACTTGACAGCCAAAACCAGTCTAAATAACTTTGTTTTGGCCAACTCTGTAGGTAAGTAGATTAGGGAAGTAGATTTCTTTTATGTCTTCTGATAATTTTTGTTGGTCAACAAACACTATCAGAAGACAATCATAATTATCACAATATCACAAGACAAGAAATCTCGATTTAGTAAATGATTAATGTAAATTGCGTAGATTCTTGTCACTTCTCACAAATCTGTAATTCATGACAGCCACAGAAAAACCATTATAATGGCTATTCTTCCTCATCGTGTATATTAAAAATCTAAGAGCGTAGTTCTCGTTGTTCTCAACAGAACACGGCAATTAGCGAGAGGAAGTAAACAGTTGTACGTAAACAAGCGGCTCATGCGAATCAAGTGGTGACTGACGGGCAACTTTGGCAATGCTTTTGGGGCACGAGATGTTGCCGTTGACTCATCAATAAAAACGAGAAAACTTGGTTGTGGTGTGGTCAACATTGTGTAGACATAACATAACATCACGCCTGTTAGTAGTCCCCGAAAGGTTGGGCTGAGGTATAACACCCACATTTCGCCAGTTATGTTTAAGTCTCATGTAATAGGGGGTGAGCCTATTGCCATCAACCGGGCTGCCACTGAGAAATTCCTGATGGGAAAACCCAATAACACTTTACCCGACCTAGGAATTCAACACAAGACCTCAAACTCAGCAGTAGCGCTTTCGAACACTGGACACACGAGACACTGTGAGGAACTGATTGATAATAATTTTATTTAAGGAATAGATTTCTAACGTGATAATTTTGAGAGCACTATTTGGGAAAACTGGTTCTTGGGTCCCAGATCACGAAGTTTATTTCTAACATGATAATTTTGAGAGCACTATTTGGGAAAACTGGTTCTTGGGTCCCAGATCACGAAGTTTATTTCTAACATGATAATTTTGAGAGCACTATTTGGGAAAACTGGTTCTTGGGTCCCAGATCACGAAGTTTATTTCTAACATGATAATTTTGAGAGCACTATTTGGGAAAACTGGTTCTTGGGTCCCAGATCACGAAGTTTATTTCTAACATGATAATTTTGAGAGCACTATTTGGGAAAACTGGTTCTTGGGTCCCAGATCACGAAGTTTATTTCTCTGATTGCGACAATCATTATGGTGCGTCACAATAAAAAAATCTTATCGATTATTTTGCTTCGCCAAGCTACAATTTAGAGTCTGAGAATATATTTGACCCGAAAAGAAGAGAGAGTTCTTGTAAAAGTGACTGCAAATAGTTGCCAATAATATATGTTGCCCGTCTGTAAGCCCACTGAATCCATAAAGAAGTTTAGTCTAAACTCCGTGAACATTTTGTAACAAGAAGGGCAAACGTACCTACGTATAGGAGACGAGAATAGCACCATTAAAGGTCGTTCACTGTATTATTCATCACAGCGTATTCTTAACAGTATATGCTGAATTTGTGCGAGAATGTGGAATACATAACATAAATATTATGATGCCAAACCTCGCATACTTTTTGAGAGGTTTTTAAAACCCACAAAGTTTTTTTTACACAAATAGAAAAATTGGTTTAAGAATACGCCTCGCTACGCTACGCTATAATATGCTATATTTTATGCTATAAAGTATACTATTTAGTATTCCTGGTGCCAGACGAACTATGTAGTAAATGAAAGGAATAAAGTATAGACCTTTATACACTGATACGTCAAAGTGGTTTTGAAAAACTACAGCTTTTGTTCAACAGTGCATGTTTACGGGCTGAAATAATAACAACGCTTAGTGAGTAAAAATGAACAAACTGTTGTACGTCTCTATCTATGCATCGCACAGAATACATGACGTGCCAAAATCTACAAATCGTCGTGCTACAAATCACAGTTAACTATGTTTTGGTTAACTATGATTTGTTTAGCTTGTAAACTTTAGTAAGGCAATGCATCGTGTTTACATGCGGTCGACGTGGTAGTGGATAGCGCCGCTTGCGCACGATGTAGTTAACGAACTGAAGTATTACACGGGCACGGGTTTGTTGTACCTATTAGGTAGATACTGGCAGCAATAGAAGTCGCTAAAAACAACATAATATAACATCACGACCGATTCCCCGAAGGGTAACGATTCAGTTAAAAATGGAATTCCCTAGAACGAACACCATATTACCACCCACACATTTTACGTAGTTGTATTCAGCTACATCCGGTTAGACTGGAAGCCGACCCCAACATAGATGAGAAAAGACCAGGCAGATGATGAGACGCACCTGCGATTTTGTCATAATTATGTACGAGTACATAATTATGGATGACAAAACAGTAACAATTATAGACAAGCCCATCGATAGATAGTCTGATAAGCCAGTGGGTGCACAGCTTCAGGATGTATGGAAATACGTCTTTGCCGACCGTAGGTACCAACTTCCTGCCAGGGTTACGAGCCTGTCCGAAAGGGATATCGTGGCCCTGGCACACAGGCATCTGAAGGAACACGGTGGGTTTTAGTCAGTAAAAGTCTGACACTCCCTCCCGCTCCACCCAGAGCGGGAGTTTGATAATTTCCCACCCAAAAAAAAAAAAAAAAAAAAAGGTACCAACTTAATACAATTAGATATGTTGCGGCGCGGGCGCAGCGCCTTACCGTTTCTACATAGCAAATTCACACGTCAAGAGATGTACGCACTATCGTGGTTTAAGTAGGCGTTTGTTGGTTTTTCTATTATCTGTGTAGTGTCAGTCTACCTACCACTCATTTATTGTACGCACGATATTTTTTATTCAACATTTTTTAAGTAATTGGACTTTTATTAGCCCCAGTGTATGGTCAAAATATACAGATACCAACTGTGTTGTCTACAAACTAAGAATAGACGGAACATCAAGAGCATCAGCCTGCATTCAGCTATTGTTGAGACAATTAGGCTCGCATTACTAATGAGGAGAGCAGTGGTGACGGACCCGACTTAAGTGGGCCGTGGGTTCGTACCCAGGCAGGCACTTAACGTTGTGTAATTTATTTCTGGGAACGATTTAAACTGAAAATGCTTACAAATTATACAACATCGACCAGTAGATATCATTGTATCTTCTTTGCATCTCAAATCTTATCAAAAAGGTCCGCCTCTTCTGACTATCGTCTTTCGTCTTTTCATGAAACCCGAATTTGTTTCGTTTAAAGGGATCTAATGATAATTACAGCAAGCTTTAATTTGGTTTCTACTCGAGTGTTCTTTTCAGTTTGTAATGCGTGGTGTTTATTCCCTTCCCAGTCATTGGCAGACCAACGTTCAGCACAGGACGGTTCAGACCAGACCTACAAAAACATAACCAACTAATAACAAAACACAATCGCCTTACCATTCTCGTTCCTTCTAAAGCGGGCGTATGTAAAAACATATTACGTCTACTCATAATATTTTTTGTGATAACCAACCTTAATTTAACCCTTATCGGGCTATTTTCTTAGCAATCCTGAGTCCCTAAAGGGCTACCAAGTGTCTACTAATTAAATGCTTAGTAGGTACCTAGTTATGTTAGGAAAATGATGTTTTGATAAGCAAATGAACGTAATTTCGGCTCAAATTGGCTAAATATTAGTTTAGATACGGATCTCAATTGTGATTTTGGGAGGTGGAATAGGTTTAACCTATTAACTTTAGTCGCTAAGGGAATATGATAAAATATTATTTCGATTACTAGAAGAATCGTTTGGACGTTTATATATTTACAATTTTCAATAGGTAGCCATTGGAATTATTTCGAATCCGTGAAAAAATTAAGAAAGAAATCTGCAAACGGCCGCCCATTTTTGATGAATTTGCATCGATGATTCAAAAACAACTATCGACGATATTTCTCGAATTTTGCGATTTTTTATATTCATCCTCCAATTGTTTATGATGTTCATAATATGTATAAATAATTAACTATACATATGTTTAGACTAGAAGCTGTCTTGAAAATAGTAAAAATGAAAAAATCTTCATGAATAACATATTTACCATATTTATTTTTAGACGTGTTTACATGAGAGTTATTTTCTCGTCAGTATAATGCGGTATCTTTGCCCGAGGCGCGCTCGACGAAATAAGAGCGCCTTAATTTTGCCCGTGTGCGATACTGCTTTCAAAATTCTGGCAGGCGCTTTTTGAAATTAAATAAATGATGTACTTTCATTAGAATATACAACATAATAAGTTAAATAAAAATACTAATATGCAGAAAAAATTGCCATTCAAGATTCACTGAAATGCCGCTACAGAAAAACCTTACATTTTAATTTGTTTTTCGTTTACTTTCTCTTTACCACCGATTTGAGTCATGTAGATTCAATTAAATAAGTAAGTTCTTAAATAGGTATATCCTAAAAAATAAACCGCACTGTCTCTCATAAAATATTCAACGGGCAATTTATTCCGGAAACACAACAATGAAAATTAAAATCTCTGCCACTGTGTTTAAAAAACACAAAGTTATGCTCATGAAATTTACATAGTAAATAGAAGTAAAACGGTTTAGGATGTAACACACAACAGTATATACCTACCTAGATTTATTTGATAAAGCTGGTTTTCAGATTTTCAACTTCCTAGTCTGTTCCTAGATACCTCAGATTATCTAAAGAAGAATAACCTGAGCTAGATATCTTCTGTTCTATCTCATGAAAACGTAAACAAATAGGTCAGAAAACGGACTTGCGGCCTCATGGTAATTTGTAGAGCCACTTACAAATTGAGTGCTTTGATTTGATTATTAAAATACTCTAACCCAAAATTCTAATTTGAAATCACTTGACAATCGAGGTTGATTCTATAACTTCAATTTTCGTCGAAGATTACAAATGTTATCCAAACAACAATTGTTGGAAAAGAGATGAGATATAATGTTGAAACCTTATAAACACAATGAACTATTTCCTTATAACGAGTGATTGCGTAATATTTATCAAAGTTTTTATTATTTTTATTGTTTTTTTGGTTTTGTAATTATATTTGTTTGATTTCTAGTTTATTTGATCTATTTATAACATCACACATTACACACACATTATCTATTTATAAGTATACAAATATGTATTAGGTATGTTGAATCTGTTTGTACCTAATTCCGGTCACTTGTCAATAAAGGTTCATTAGAAAACCAGCATCAGACAGCATCTGTCTGGCATTAATGCTGAAATGGACCTTTTTGGCGCAGCCGTGAGACACACACTATTGTTGTTAAAACATTATTTTCACTGTTTTTCTTTTGTTGTTTGTATTTTGTGTTTCACGAACCGTGTCCAAATAAATTTTATTATTTCTTACTTCTTTCTAATAATTTTACCCGAACAAAGTTTGCTTACACTCTCGTCAGACCCTATAGAAGCAGGCCATACACATAACATTAAACCCTCCACAAGTACCTGGGGGCCGATCGCGCTAATTTTGAACGTTAATACCAAAACTAAACCACAACCAAAAACGTTACGTTAGACACATTTCGTATCGCGCTAATCATTTCAACGGATACGATTTAGCTTTACTTTGGAAGTTACGTTGGAGGAACGATCGATCGAACTTTCTGTATTGGATAACGACAACGATTTGTCGCTCAGAAAAAATAGCGCGATACCGTTTCTTACATCAGCTAAACTAAACCAAAACTAAAAACGTTCCGTTCGAACGGTAATTACGTTGAGAAATAGCGCGATCGGCCCCCTGGTCGACTAGTTACCATTTTCCAAGCATAAGCTATTATCGGAGCTATTTTCTGGGCAAAAGTCTCCACACAATGGGTGCCTGAAGATGGACGGCGTGGCGAGACGACCCTGGACGCGTACCGCGAGGGCTGGTTCGGGGTGGCGCGGGAAAAGAGTTCCTGGAGCTGAGGCCTTTTGCCTAGGAGTGGGTCAGTATAGGCTAAACAAAAAAAAAACAATTATCACATAGTTCGGCATCGTCCTGATATGACGAAAGTAGAAGAACATATTGCCCTTTAGAGAAACGTAAACATTAGGATTTTAAAGGCAGAATGCTAGGTACCATTTTCTATTTTATTAAGTACCTGGTATCTGTTGAGAGGCCTACACCGTCCTCCCATACCTATCAACACTGTAATTTTAAAACATTGTAAAAGCCAATTATTTTTAAAAGAATAACCGTGGAGTTTTTTGTTGGCTCTTCTCCTTAGGAAACGATCAATTGGAACCGTGCACCTAGCTTCTAACGTTTCATAAGTGCCTATGTAGATATATGTGAAATAAAATATTTTGATTTTGAGGCCTGTTACAGACATTCCAATTCCTAATTACCCAAAAAAAACTGCCGTAGAATTGTTATAGACTACAGCACTTTAGATCAAGATTTCCGTGACGAGTCTCAATCTACATTCTATAGACATTTGGGTCTTGTTATAGCGCTGTGTTAATATTTAATTTGCCGGCTCCTTTCATCTCGGGAGCGACGGGTCAGAGGCAACCCAAGGCAAGGTGTGTTGGAACGACTTGTGTGTTCAATTGTTTTCCTAAGGACGGTATGTAGGTAATTCCGCGTGATTAATTAATTTCATCTTGTAGATGAAATTAATTAAACACACGGAATTGTCATTTGTTCATGGGACTGATGAAAAGTAGCAGCATAAGTTCAGTATTTGATATTTGCGATAATAGATTTTTCATAAAGAGCTTTAAGTCCATCGAGACGAGAGAAGAAGAAATAACTTAACTTTTGGTTCTAGGACATGCCGGTTTACTACACGATGTTTTCCTTCACCATTTGGAGAGCAGTGGTGATGAAGTCATTAACACAAAGTAAAGCGCCTGCCTAGGTTCGAACCCACGACGCAAGTGCCCGTAAGTGCTCGTAAGTCGGGTCCGTTACCACTGGGCCTCCACTGGGCCTCCACTGGGCCTCCACTGGGCCTCCACTGCTCGCTGATTTAAACAACAAACAAAATACAATTATCTGCAGTCTTTGTCTCAACGAAGACCGGAGGGGGAGGACCTCCCTACGTCCGCAGACAACAGATTAAACCTACAAGTTTCAGTTTTATTTCCGCATCACACGTACTATAAGAAATCATAGGTGCAGCATCTAAAAGCATTGTTCGATAGGTTAGCTAAAGCCCAACAACTTGTGGCTATTTTAATGATCCCCAAACTGTGAATCAAATAAATCTTGAACCCGCTTATGATCACTCAAAGTCTTCAGAAACTAAAGTGCACTAGCAGCTTTATTGAAAACCACGTATTGTCCTCCTGCACATATCCCATTTATTTGTTTTCTTCTATACGTCTCTATTATACATATAAGAGCAGCAAACGGCAACTCGGCTTACGCGGCAGGCCCAAGAGGAGATGGCGTGATGAACTGGACTCTTTTCTTTAGATAAGGATAAGTGAAAGGAAGAGCGACAGAGCTTTTACCATGCTGTGGGACTCACACGGATAACAATAATACGTCTTTATTAGCTGTATGCATCCCTCATCACCCTTAATGGAAAATCTACTTCGATAAATACTACTTACATGCATGACGCTTTCTATTTCTACTCTACTGTAGAATATAAATCGCTTGTCTACCCTTCTCGGTAGAAAACTGTCAACTGTCTACACGAAAACGTCATTTTTGTGTACTCTTCCGTCGACAAAACGCTTCTCCACAGTTCTCGTGCTAAGCCTGCTGATGTGTCTTTAATCTCTTTTTGTTTTGCCCGTATACGGGATGTCTGTTAACTTTAACGTTTTTGCCCAACTCTAGGCTTGCTTGTCTTTGTTATTTAATGCGTTTAGTTTAATCATTGTACCTACGCATTACGCTTAATGTGGACTTACCATAATGCGCGGTTATCTAGGTAAAGGATCACAAACCCTTCCCTCGCCATTTAAGTTTCACAGTCACTCGGATCAGGTAAAGCGAGATTATGATGACAAAACGTGATGATAGCACTTGGAGAATTCCTCTAGTGAGACACTTTTAAAATTACTTTACTTCAACGTGATAACTACAGCTTTTAATGAAGCCACGAGCCCGTCAACCAACATCGGCCGTGTTGTACAGACCTCAGAAACCACTCCCAATTCTTATCACGCCTCTAGGATCAACAAAACAGTGAAATATCGAAAGCAGAGGATTTGCATAAATAATAAAACTATCAGCTGACATGATTTATAGCGAAAAACATTGTTCGATTGATATACGATACACGCTTTTTTGTTAAGGATAAATTACATGACGTTTTGATAAATAAAAACTATGTATATTTACTGTCTGTCTAACTGCAGGGCAAAGGTTCTTCTTATACAGGGAACGAGCATTGATCACCACGCTCATATATCACCTGCGTAGCCCTTTTCAAATATATTGTGGGGTCAGCTTCCAGTCTAACCAGATTAGAGTGTGATATGGAGTGAGAATTAAATCACTCTTTTCTTTATTTTTTTATATTATGAGATGTTCTAACTGCTAGAGGATGGAGACCTGGTGACCGGAAAAACAGGCACCAGTCTCCCACAGCTAACTAAACCATCTCATGTACCTTAAGTGTAATAATGTCTTTAATGTTTATTGTGGTGAGAAAATAAATACTTATGCTTATACTTATACTTATAAAAAAAGATGCATACCAGTATTTTACATGGACGGATTGCCTATCTGACCTGTACATGGACGGACTGCCTATCTGACCTGTACATGGACGGACTGCCTATCTGACCTGTACATGGACGGACTGCCTATCTGACCTGTACAACCTAAGTAGTTGCTAGTAACACGCTAGCTCACTAGGCTGTTAATTGGTGATTTCAGACAACTGCCCGTACTCGGTTTAGTTTTAAAACTACATAAAATCACGCCTGTACTTAACCGAAAGGTTAAGTAGAGGCTGGAGGCAATTTTTTTATTTTTCCTTTTACGAATTTCGCATAACATAAGCCAGTAGGTAATCATAATATTTTGGTAACATCATTACTAACATATTATGATTATCAAATGGTAGTACAGAAGCCACGAACATGAAACGAACTCTTATTATAATTTGGAGCCGTATGATTAGGGATCAAAGGGGCTGCGTTGTATTACTGTAGAGATGAGAATATCTGGGAGGCGCACGGAGATCCAACTCGATGCAATAAAAATATGGTCTATTACAATTTCAAGGAGGTTTTTTTTTATAAACGCGATACATTAAGTTCTAGTTGCTAACTTAAAATAGGTAGATGTAAATTCGTGCTACAAACGGCCCATTTTGGACTTGACCAGTTTTATTCTCTATAGTATTTTTTTTAGTTCACAATAAACATTGAAGGAAAGTCTCCAACGACATAAAATTTAACTCGCTGTGACATTTCTAAAGTCCTCAGACTTAAAAGAGAACTAATAGCGTCAATCCAACACTAATAAATCTTATAACGACAGGACGCATCGTAGGATGTGAACAATCTCGAACTGCTCGAAGTGAAGAAACAACCGATCTGATCAAAGAAAAGAAAGAAAGAAAATATGTTTCATAACGCAAAGAAATAAAAACACAAACACGAAAGAACAAGTTGAGGGAAAATATGCGTTACATTCACGCGAAACGGCCATCGCTCAGCATAATGCTGCGAGCCTATGCGAGACAGAGCCCCAGCGCTGGTTTTTAGCGACAGCCGGCGTTGACGTGATGACGTCAACCGGTGCAGCGTTAAATGAGATAAAAATAAACAAAATAAAATAAATGCAATACTTCGTTATCTATGTTTATATAAATTTAACAGAAAATCAACAGAATGGCAACGTTCAGTTATAACGTCGCCGATTAAAGCTCAAGGGCTGATTTCAGATCGCAAAACCGAAAGCAAGTACAAAAAAAAAAAAAAAAAACATAACATCACGCCTATGAACCCCGAAGGGTTAGGCAGAGGTGTACCTATAGTACACCCCCATTTCTCCAGTAATAATGTATCTATCTATTTGATAAGCAATATTTTTTGTACATTTAACCTGTCAATACGAATTCAATTAATTATTATTTATATGTAAAACCCACAGGGCTTATCACATGCGATTGTCCAAACAATAATTCAAAACGTTACCCAAATATACACAACAATTTAACGCCGTAGGGTGAACGCACCAATTATTATTGACAAAGGCTATAAACTCCACTGAAATAATATTTTGTATGTCAATCAAGCTTTTGTTGGACGTTTCGAGATCGTTAATCCAGAGCTGAATATGAGTGCTGATACCCTGTGGTTTTGGGAAAATGTTGTGTACAATATCGACGTAATTTTAAAATGGATGAGAATAATCTTGATTGGGATGTGTTTTGATCCAGTTTGAATGACGAAAACATACGCGTTGAAGCTGTACAAAGTTATCAAAAATGGTCGAATCGAATACGTATACTTGCATATTTTTCAGCAAATCGAAAGGAAGAAAGAAAATACATTTATTTCGACATTTACATTTATTTTTTTATCGACATTCTGCAAATAGGTTTCCGACGAGTTGAGATCCTCCTACGTTCTCAGAAGTTAAAATAATACCGCACTACACACAAAAAATGTTAAACTAAAATGTCACAAATAAAACAAAATAACTGAGGTAACGCATGCCTTGAATTCAAACCCATTCAGAATCAAAATTACATAATTATATGAAGATATTGTCTACTTATTGGCTCGGAGGACGGGTAAGATATTGTCTACTTATTGGCACGGAGGACGGGTAAGATATTGTCTACTTATTGGCTCGGAGGACGGGTAAGATATTGTCTACTTATTGGCACGGAGGACGGGTAAGATATTGTCTACTTATTGGCACGGAGGACGGGTAAGGAATGCTATAATTAACAATTATTGCAAGAACAGGCAATACACAGTTTATTAATATATCATGTCTCACCGCAACAATAATATCATAGGCAATTTGTCACTATATTTGTACAAATTAAATTCAAAGCGGCCATAACTCAACAGCTTTGGACTCTCGGGCGATAAATCGTAAGTTTGGAATATTGTACTTTGGATATTGCATAAAAGCCTCTTTTCGTTAACAGAAGCTTGTGCTGGCAGTCCAAGTATTTAATTTGTTTGCCTAGTGACATTAAAAATTACTTGGCTCATAATCTGGGGTGGTAAAACCTTCGGGACGCAACCAAACATTCGTCGATGGCAGACTTAAGTATAGTATTTTTTTTATCTTTACGCGTGCTTTACTTATGGTTACCAAATGTACAAACACGCTTCGAACGTGTGCATAACGATGATAAGTGTAAAACACAACCGCACACACACACACACACATCCGACTTCACCATGGTCTCGGACAGTACCGAGAGCTCCTGGGGTCACACACATGTGCAGCGTGTTGGTAACCACAAGTTTAACGCGCGTTGGTCAGAGGATACGATTAAATTGGAAACCGGAGATTGCTGGTATTGAATCATCCATATCGTCAGCATGTTACGCACTCAGTAGCCTTAGGGATGAATTTAACATAGAACAGTTAGAGGCTGTATATTATGTGCGGGCCGAGTCTAGGATAAGGTATAGCATCGTGCTCTGGGGAAATAGTTACAGTTATAGCTGGCAGAGAGCGTTTATCTTACAGTAACGAGCCACAAGGACAATAGTCAGAATTATATTAAAAAAAATGGGATTTTAACAGTACCTAGCATATGTATATTGGTCCTCTTAAATCATTTTGCTAAGTATCTACATGAGTTTGAATCACAAGAAGAACGTGAGATAAGAGAGAGCACGCGAAGAAAATTCTTTAAGCAACTAATAGCACCTAAATTTACATCGTAGAGCATTGCTCGAAGTACCAAGCTGTAGAGATATTTTAATAGGTTGCCTTCTGAGCTAAGGATCCTGATTTATAACACCCACTTTTAAACACAATAAAATTAAAAGCCTTTTTATTAGAAAAATGTCTATAGAATGTATCGGAATTAATGTCACACAATAATAAATGATTTCCTTGACATTATATAATTTTAGAATCTATGGACATTATTTTTAAAACGGTTTGACATTTATTGAAAACTGTTTGACATTTTATTTTAAACCTGTTTGACATTATCTATATTTAAAATTGTTTGCACTGTATTTGTATTTCACTTGGAATGTTAATTAATAATTATTATTAATAATATTAATTATTTGTTATTGTATTATGTTATTTCGTTTTTGTATGTATTAAATTGCATGTTCATAGGTATATTCAACACAATGTAAATTGTTTAATGAATAAATGAAATGATACGAAAGGCACAATAAAAAAAAGACTTAGAAAAATTTCACCAAAAACCATCGCCTAATCAAGCCTTCGGGACCCGGTGTGATGTGGAAAACACCACGGTACACCACAAGGGCTTGACCTTGGCATCAGGGTCATTGACCTAGAGGGCTTGAGGTCCAGGTAATTTTTTTTTGTCAAATAATTCTAAGGCGTATTTTCTCCGTGTCCCGTCGTGTACACTCCAACCCGCGCATCGCTTCGTGATATAAAAACACTACATATACAAGCCGAGTGCCCGATAGTACCTATTACCCATCGGCAAAAATGACAAATTTCCGTACAAACTTTCATCCCCTAATAACCCCTTTAGGGAATGAATTGTCAAAAATCCTTCTTACTTTGCTCACTTTCGGATACATTTATGGACCTCTTGTGCAAACGTTAATGTTTCTAGACAGGGAGTCAGTGTTTGAAGACTAGGGTCTTCAACCAATGCGTCCTGCCCGTTATGACATACGGTGCCGAAACGTGGACACTAACAGTCGGGCTGGTCCACAAATTTAAGGTCACTCAGCGTGCTATGGAGCGGGCTATGCTCGGAGTTTCTTTGAAGGATAACATCAGGAATGAAGTTATCCCGAAGAGAACCGGAGTTACCGACATAGCCTGCAGAGTAAGCATGCTGAAGTGGAAGTGGGCTGGCCATGTTTGTCAAAGGACCGATGGCCGGTGGAGCAGACGAGTCCTGGAGTGGAGACCGCGTATCGGCAAGCGTAGTGTGGGGCGCCCCCCAGCTAGATGGACCGACGATCTTAAAAAGGTGGCTGAGACGGACTGGATGCGGAAAGCAGAGGACAGGGTGTTGTGGCGCAGCCTGGGAGAGGCGTATGTACAGCAGTGGACTGCTATAGGCTGAGTTGATTGAGACAGGCGGTCAAATCTGTGCGTTGTCTGTCAGTATTAAGTAGATAATTTCTGATTAGTATTCTATTATTTTACAAGACTGTGTGATTCTGATTACTTTAACTGATACATTATTTGTTGAAATGGTAGTAATAATCATCTACAGGAACAATATTTGTAAATAATAATATCTGTGAGCACCATGTAGCCATTAACATATTTAATTAATCTGACATTGTTTTGTTTGTAAATACTTTGTACCCTTTGTAATAGTAATTTTATTCCAAGTACAATGATACACATACTTATAATATTATTGTATACAAAACGCCGACCGGGACTTAAACATACTGGCGAAATGTCAGTACTACGTTTACCCTGCCAGGGTCACGAGCCTGTCCGAAAGGGATATCGTGGCCCTGGCACACAGGCATTTGAAGGAACACGGGTGGGTTTTAGTTAGTAAAACTCTGACACGCCCTCCCGCTCCGCCCAGAGCGCAGAGCGGGAGAAGTTATTTGATAATTTCCCACCCAAAAATAAATAAATTAAAAAAAAACTACATTTACACCTCTGCCCAACCCTTCGGGGAAACAAGGCATGATACATATAACGTGTATACAAAATAATGTATCTTTTCGTACCACTTGCTCAAAAAAGTGACATTCTATGCCACAAAAAGCGAACATAACAATAGTCATTTTTAATATGTTAAAAACAGGGAAAGAAAATTGTACTGAATTTAATTCATCCTCTAGGGGGAGAATGTGATTTAAATTTGGAATACTTACCGAAATTTATATTGAACTACATCTGTGTTTACACCATTGAGTTTGTATATAAAGCATTATACATCTTTTTGAAAAAGGAATACGCATTTATTATGCAGTTATGATTATTAAATAAAATTACGAAAACCGACGAGGCCCTATGAGCTTGATACCTTTGCTTTTCCGATAAAAAAATATTAATATAAAATATAAATCCCTCGCTTCGCTCGTGATTTAAGTTTTTAACACTCTCGCTACGCTCGGGAGTAAACCTCGAGTCCTTCGTTACGCTCGCGATTTAAATCGTCATCCGCGACAGAAGACACTGCTTTATCCCCTTGGTTAATAATCAACTATTTTTTATGAGTAACTTTGTAGTTTTTACCCATTCTCTATACGAAACTACCTTTTGGAAGGGGCAACTAGTCAATTCTTCTACTTTCTTGTACATTTTGACGTTCAAAGATGCCTTTTTTAGGTCTAATTGAAAGAAACGATTTGACTTTGACTTTAATCAATAATGATTTGTAGTTTCTGCATAAGCCCTGAGGAAAAGGCGTTGTGTCTGTATGAAAGAGGTGCAATTAGTCACAAGACATGACACTAATATCATGTCTTACGACCTCTTATGTAGTTAATAACTTGTCAGATAACATTAGTATATTAAAGCCATTAGAATGTACAGACAATGTCCAGTAATTTGTCAAACGTTTACACAATACACCACTTGCACACGCTGCCAACACTTAATATTAACATAATACCTGATTGTGTTAGCTAGTGTATTTTAACTAAGGTTTATACCTGAGTAAATAAGGGTGAATGTGTTCATAGCGAAATTCAAGGCATGTAAAAAATTTACGTTTGTATTTTATCAATAATAAAAAGTTTACCCTAAAGTTTGTGCCCTTGTTATCTGAGGTGTCCTGTTCAGACATATTAATCGCTTATAACTCACGACCCACCCCTGCATTTTTTTATTACTTCATGTGAATACAATTTGAATGTAAACCTTCCGGTTTAATTCTCTAAATGATTTTGAAAACCACATCAAAATCAGTTACATAGTTTAGAAGAACAACGCGGTCACAGAGAAAGGCACGAAAAACGACTTTAATTTATAATATTTATGACTGACTGCCGCCCCTGCCTCGCACGGGTGCAATGGCGGCCGTGCGGTGCCAACAACATCGAGAGTTTTGTGCTATAACTAAGTTATATATTACACATACATGTTCTAAATGATGGTGAAAACCGTATCAAAATCAATGGAGTGGTTTAGAAGATCTAAGTGGTCACACAGACAGACACGAAAAGCGACTATGTTTTATACTATGATCATTTTTACATGATCATTTATAGATATATATTATAACGTAGACTAGACAATAGCAATAAATGCACTAGGTACGTTTAGGAAACGGAGTGGTGATTGTAAGATTTTATAAGTATATATATATATATGTATGTGATATATGTATGTGCTTCTTACTTTAATTAAGGCGATGTGTTTTTTGTTCTTTTTTTTGCTCACACCATAAACTATTATTTTAAGTCTATACGTGAGGATTTGTAATTGGTTTTCTGGTGACTTGATTGATGGTTTCCTTTCCTTTTCTGTTTTTATTAGCTGTAAGTCCTCCATGTTCTAATTAATAAAAAAAACTGCTCTATATGGAACGAGAAAAGCTCGTAAAGTTAGGCATGAATTTTTCATTCATGCATTAATTAATTTATTCATTTTGTGAATATATGGTAAAATCATCATCTCATCTCATCATCTTTGCAACTTGTATGGCTATTTTAAGGAGAAATCAACTCCGCTAAACATTTAAAAAGCAGTCAAGTACTTCCTTAAAAGTTTAAACCTCTTTTGACTGCAGAAGGTAGCCACTGAATTTGACGCTTAGGTAGGTACGAGTATACCTAAAAACGGTCATAAAATGTTTCTATTTAGGTACTCTAAAAACATGAGAGACTGAAAATTCAGTATTCGAGATTGTACACAACTGTAAATAATATAACAGGGGTCAAACAGAGTGAAAAGGGGGAACGGGAGGGATTTTATGGACACTGAAGGCCCCTGTTAGATAACATTTTAAATCTCCGCTTAAAGGCTAACAATTTCAGGACAGTTACATTCCCATGTTGAGTTTTTTAGTTTATATTGGACATTACTGATATCGGTAGAGGGACACCATCGTGGAGAAACTTGGACTTACATTCAACATGAAAAACATATCATCACGCCTGTAATCCCCGAAGGGCTAGGCATTATTTATTATTTCAACTCGCCAACTCGCAGAGGCACCTTAGACAATTTTAAATGGAATGAGGCACCAACCAATGATAATCCCTGTATGCACTATGCAAGTGCATCCAAGTACAACCCCCGGTTAGTGCATGATTATTGTGGAACATGGAAACAAAATATATTAGGTTATGGGTTTGGGTGGCTATAGTGGATTGGTTACCTTGCACTATGGAAGGCCCCTGCCAAAGTTAATATAATATTCACAAAATGGCAGGGGCTGACTTGCACACTCAATAATGGGCCCCCAGGAACTGTCGCTAGCTCATAGTGACGTAGCGCCAACATGTCCTGACGTGCTTGAGGATTGGAGAAGTATTTCACAGCTATCAGGACATTCCCGGAAGTACGGTCAAGATCCCTACCAGCATCTTACTGGGTCTTTCCTCCAAGCACGTTTGTTCTTGCGAATCTCAACTCAAGCCGGTCAATAAAGGTAAGAAAGAGCTGGAAGCTCTGTTCTCCGTCAGTGTTCACTCTGGCCGGTCACTAAAAGCAAGCCAGAGATAAGGAACAAGACTTCTCCCGGGAGATAAGGTCCGTGGGGTCGCTACTGCCCAACAGCTCGCCAGACGCTGCCCTGCGGGTTTTTGTTTCTCTCTTGGTCTGTGTCCACAACCTAGACCTGTTTCAGCAAATTAAACTCTACCGGCACAGACCTAGAGTACATAGGAGCACAAGCCCCCCACAACGTCAACGTAGAGACACGGCGGTTATTATTTTAGACTTATAATCAATATAATTCTTAAATCACCAAAATCAAAACCTCGTCTTGAGGAAGCGTAGTGATCAATACTCGCGCCTTCTGTGTATGAGAAGAAGCCTTTGCACTGCAGTGACGCAATAATATCCAGGTTTCCTGGTGTTACAAATTTATAATACTACTATTTTTACATTTTCTATTTATTATTATTATTTATTGATTAAAAACAACGTTTACAAAAATCTTGACTTAAGGACTTTGCCCCGCAAAACCGTTTTCACGGTTTGTCTGTGGGAACACAGACAAACCATTTTAACATATTTTTTTACCATTTTATTGAAACCATATTTCTATAAATGTATATCCGTCCCACGTAAAAGAAAGAACGACTCGGTTTTATTATAAGACACTCAATATTGTGTCCCTCGGGCCAACAAGACGATTCCAATCTATATTTAGAATATTATAAAAGACAAACGCAATTATTTCGGTCAGATTGTATTGTGTTCTGATAATGGAATGAAAGAGTAATAAAATAGCCATTCATCTATTCCGGTAAGTTGGTTTTTACAAACGAGTAGACGAATGTAAGCCCGAGACGAAGTCGAGGGCTTACCAAAGTCACGAGTTTGTAAATACCAATTTCCGCACGTGTGTCATACAACGTTTTTCCACACATTCGCGAGAAAACAGTACAATAGGTAATGAAACAAGACATCAAAACATTTTCAGAGAATTATTGAGTATTTCTTCGAGTCGTAAAAAGATGGCGGTAGCACAGCAATGTCGTTTTATGTTAGAACGTATTAAGTCCTAAAGCTTGCGCCACATATTTATACAAATTATATTATTTTCCTAATTTTTGCAACCATAAAGAAAAACGAGCGAGCATACGTTGTGTAACGTCTGCCATCTCACCTTGGTAATAAGCAACTGAGCAGCGACAGAAATTATTATCAAAAAGTTAAAAAGCTAAATACTGAAATATTTATTCGAATAATTATTAATTAGATACTAGTGGTCGCCCACTGGTCGAAATTCGAACCCCTCCACTTAAAATCTATATAACATAATCAGCCTATAATATTCCCACTGCTGGGACACAGGCCTCCTATCTTCGAGAGGGAGTGGGCTGTAAATGCGCGGTGCGGGTTGGTAGATATCACATGTCTTTGAATTTTTGGTTCTAGGACACGCCGGTTTCCTCACGATTTTCGAACAGGTGGTGATGAAATTATTTATACAAAGTAAAGCGCCTGCCTGGGTTCGAACCCACGACCTACACCTCGTAAGTCGGGGACGTTACCACTGGGCCACCACTGCTCTGTCACAATCTATATAGTACTTACTAATTCCATGATATTAAAAAGTACTTACCTATTCCATGCTCAGCCTACACACCACTCCAGGCACTTGTTACACACTTCCGTCCCTTTTCACGAAATCAATTCCATAGATAGCGAGAGGAAAGATGACTGTTACACATTAAAAAAAAAACCTATTTATTTTCAAAAACCTTTATCACCTCAAGTCTCACCTTATTAAAACCCAGTAACTATAAAACTTTCATAAAAGCCCACAGATCTGTGAAATTTTCCTCCGGAGGAATATTACGAGTATTAGAACATTGTACAGAGTATCCCGGTCGGATATTACAGCTTTTAGCATAAACACATAATATTAACTTTTAAATTGTGGAGGACGGAAAGCATTTACTTTCAATTTCGTGGATAAGAAGCGAACAAAATTGAATGAAAGACGATTAATAAAACGAATTTATAAGCCGGATGCTCATGGAAGCGGTGTGAGGGGACGCCTGAGGGATGGAGAAGGACAAATAACGGAATCATTGGTGATAAATAATAAAAATACCACCCCATTACTGTACCACAGCAGGCCACAGGCCTCTCCTGAAGGCATGAGCATTGATCACCAGGCTTGCACGGGTTGGCGATTATAGACTTTTATTCACTATAATTCCTGGTTTCCTCACGATGTATTCCTTCACCGATGTCATTTATGTCCAAGATAAACTCACATTAATATTGGTGATGAGCTTCAGAAAAGCCGAGGAGTGTAGTACTCAGAACTGGCGCTTAAAGTGTAAATGGTGATTGTATTCAACGTGGTCGAAGTGAGGGCTATGTTAAGATCGTTTTTTTATGGTTACGTATGTACGAATGAAAAAAACAGAACCCTTATGAGACGAACAGAGAGACACACGAGTGATCCTCACTCGTGTGTCTCTCTGTCCGTCTCACAGCTGATTTGCTCCGAATGTACTGGACCGATTAAGTTGAAGTTTGGTACTCATAATATGAAGTTCTGTAACCCAAACACGGACGTATTACGTAAATAAATTAATGTTGAATATGGAGGTTACTTGAGGAGGGCAAATTAGAAAATTAACAAAAAAAAAGTTTTGCTGACTGTACCGTGTGACGTGTCAAATGTAAGGGCTTGTTTTAAGGATTTAATTTTTTATATAATTTTAAAATAAATACTTTTGTAATTATTTAAGAAAATAGATAAAAAATTACCATTCCCTTATCTTGACCCCTTATCTCCGAAACTACTAACTGAACCATACAATTTTGAAAAAAATACAGAAAATAGTTATTTACTTATAGATTACAGGTCACATCCAATTTACTCCGAATCTAATGAACCAATTAAGTTGAAATTTGGTGCACTTATTAATTTCTGTGAACCGTTGCCAGACGGCTAACGTAAAAAATCGGCCAAGTGCGAGTCGGACTCGCGCACGAAGGGTTCCGTACCATTATCTACAAAAATGGCAAAAAAATCACGTTTATTGTATGGGAGCCCCCCTTAAATATTTGTTTTATTTAAATTTAATTATTTATTTTTAAAGTGAATATATAACTAAATATTCTGAGAATATTTCATGCGTCTGTTGTCTATATTAGAAATTTATGAATGATAATAATTTTACTGTACAAAGTGCATTTGTAAGGAAAAGTGCTATTCGCGGTGGATCTTTAGTTCTTCTTTCAAATATGTTGAAATGTAAACAACGCTTAGATTTAGTTAATCTTTCCATCGAGCGTACTATTGAGTTGTCTTGTGTTGAACTCGAGCGATACGTTATAATTTGCGTTTATCGACCCCCTGGGGATTTTATTCGTTTTGAATCAGTAATGGAGGATTCACTGAATAGGTTAAAATCTAGTAATAAAAGTATAATTTTATGTGGAGATTTTAATATTAATATTTTAGATGTTACTCCATTAGGTATTAGACTACTCAATCTGTTTAGGTCTTATAATTTAAGTAACTTGTTTTTTGAACCTACTAGGATCACGGCATCTTCGTCGACTTGTCTAGATAATATATTTAGTGATTGTGATGCCAAAAATAAATTAGTGTTAAGTGACTTAACGTCTGACCACTGTGGTTTACTAGCTAGCTTCCCTATGCCATTACGTAAAAATACGCATAAAATAAAATGCAGGCCTTATACAGCTAGTCGTTGCAACAAGTTTAAAAATAATATAGCACATAAAATTACACCATCTATAGTAGAACACGAGAATCCTAATGACATCTATGGAGCCCTTTTTGATGTTGTACAAAAAAAGTACCAATCTACTTTCAAGACCAAGTCCATTAACATTAATGGTACCTCCGTTGGCTTTAATCAATGGGCTACCCCAGGTATTTATAAAAGTAGAGCGAGACTATACGAGTTATATGGTTTGAAAAAATACAGGTTTGATACTCCTTTTCTAGAGTATGTAAAAAATTATTCGAATTATTTAAAAAGATTTGTGTTTTTGCTAAATCTACAATTTTTAAGCGATACAATTAAAAAATCTAATAATAAAGTAAAAACCACTTGGAAAATTATTAACAATGAAACTGGTAAGTCTGTTAAACAAGAAAAACAACTAGAAATTATGGTCGAAAACAAATTAGTTAATAATGCAGCTGACGTAGCTGAAGCATTCAATGAGTTTTTTGCCAACATACCTATAACTACGACTCGCTCCTTAAATTCATCCCTGTCTAAAGCTGAAAATCTTTTGCATAGTAGTGTGCCTAAATGTAGTCGTTTATTTAGCTTCGATTTGGCTTCCTCATGATGTAGTTAATGTTTTTATCACACTTAAATCTAAAAACACTGGTGATTACTGGGGCATCTCCATTAAACTATTAAGTAATATAATAGACATCGTAGCCCCCTATCTAGCTGTTACTTTTAATAAATGTGTTGATTTAGGAACTTTTCCTGACCTTATGAAGAGTAGTAAAGTCATACCTTTATTTAAATCAGGTAATAAAAATGACGTTGGCAATTTCAGGCCTATTTCTATCTTACCTGCATTTAGCAAAATATTTGAAAAGTTAATACTCAAGCAGTTGTAAGTAAGTAATATAAACAGCCTCCTTCACAATGAACAATATGGCTTTACAAAAGGTCGTTCGACTACAGATGCGGGTGTTGCACTGCTGAAACACATATTTAACGCATGGGAGAACTGGGAAAATGCTATTGGAGTTTTCTGTGATCTCTCCAAACCCTTTGATTGCGTGCACCATGACACGCTTTTGCGTAAACTATATCATTACGGCGTCCAAAATGAAGCTCTTAAAGTAATAAATTCTTATTTGTATAATAGGTTCCAATGTGTAGATGTTGATGGTATGAAATCTTCCGAGCTACCAGTTCAGTTAGGTGTACCTCAAGGCTCAATTCTAGGCCCATTCTTATTCTTAGTGTATATTAACGATTTACCATTCTATATAAAGGATGTCTGTGACGTTGTACTATTTGCAGATGATACCTTTCTTATTTTTAAAGTAGTGTGTACTGTGATTAACTCAAGACAATGTTCATGTTCTTTCTCCAGAATTAGCGTACCTACTGACAGGTTATATGAGTTCATATAATTGTTTATTTTTATTTGACTGTCTAAGTCAATTTATTTTTATTTATTAGTGACATAATATACTCATGAAAATGTTTTTTTTATGAGTTGTATTGCAATAAGTGGTTAGCTAGCGACCTAGACAATTGATTATATTATTCTTGCCTGAGCAACCGGCAGCAAGTTCGTCATGCTCCCTTAGATGTCACTGCTTGCGGTAGCGTCGGGGGTCGGGTTGCCTCCTTCCCTCAAATATGGCGAGGGGGGTGATGGCTGATCTTTGCGTTATGCTCGTGAACGGGTGCTGCTTGTGGTGACTGGTCTTCTTGCTGACCATGGTTATATTATTGTTATTAATGATTAACTGTTTTTTATTTTACTACGATGGTGCTAGTTTATCATTTTTGACTTCGAGTTGCAACTATAGCTTTGTGTGGGCGGGCACGCCCATTATGCCTGGAGGCTTTTATTTAGGTACGTTCTGTTTACGTTATTTCTGCTTGAGTATAGTTTTCGACGATTTTTATGTTTTTTTTTTTTGGTATAGTGGCGTGTGCTAGCTTGTTAGCACACGCCTATTACCTTATGCCATTATTTACCTTATGTTTAAGGTAAATAATTTAATGTTGTGTTGCGTAATGCAAATTCATTTACATTTTATTGTATAGATTCAAGTTTTATATCTGAACAGAAAGCTGTGCTGCTGGGGAGTTTGTTGCGCCACTTCTTCTTCCCAGCTAAAGCACTAGGAAGTGGTGAAGGGTGGGCGTTTTTGGGGGACTGTCTTATGTAATTTTTGACGTTCGAAAAGTGCTGATTCTCAGCCTAGTTTGAATAAATGACTTTTGATTTTTGATTTTTGATATCAATATCGAGCAAAAACGAGCAAAAAAATCACGTTTGTTGTATGGGAGCCCCTTTAAAAAATTATTTTATTCTGTTTTTTTAGTATTTGTTGAGCGGCAACAGAAATAATCATCTGTGAAAATTTAAACTGTCTAACTATCACGGTTCATAAGATATAGCCTGGTGACAGACGGACAGACAGACAGCGGAGCCTTAGTAATAGGGTTCCCGTTTTACCCTTTGGGTACGGAACCCTAAAAAATTAATTTTGAATATGGGGTTCAATGCAAACTGTAGCGTGTGACATGTCAAACGAAAGCGCTTTCCTGTGAGGTCTCAAATATTATGTTTTTAAATTGTTGTAAGCAAATGATTCAATCTGCTCAGGCCTTTTCCCAACCATGTTGGGGTCCAGTCTATACATGTAGCGATTGCCTATCTGACCTCCACAACCCAATTACTGGGTAATACGCTACCTCTTGGTAAGACTGGTTGTCAGACTTTCGGGCTTCTGACTACCCGTAACGCCTGTCAAAAATCAACAAACAGAACTACGAGTATACGTAATTCAGAAAACAAAAGCATGCTATTAATTTGGTACTCAAGATTTTCCAAATCTCTAGTTCCATGACACTGCTTTTATTCTAAAGTTAGGTTAGGAGCGAGGTTTGTTTACCTTCGATTATTGATTGCTTTGCATTTCAACAGGGCTGCGATGAGGTTCCAAAGTAGTTGGTTTTCGTACGAAAGCTTTCAGGAAAGCTCCCGGCAGTTTTGATGCAAATTCGCTTAGCATTTGGCAGCAAAAACGCAGAATATTTTATACTGGATTTTCATTTATTATACAAATGACAATATCCTACTAATGTGAAAGCCGGGTTATAATTAGGTACTCAATTGCATTGAAAAAAAAGAAAGAAAATACGTTTATTTGCGGTAAACATAACGCAAAGAAATACAAACACAAAAAAACAAGTTGAGGGAAAATATGCGTCACATTCACGCAAAACGGCCATCGCTCACCATAATGCTGCCTCCCTATGCGAGACAGAGCCCCAGCGCTGGTTGAAATGACTAAACGGATTTGGATGACAAACCTGGATGAGGATAAATACTCTTTACCGGGTAACTGTGACTGAAGAGCCCTATGTCCAGCACTGAGCTGCTGTAGGCTGATGATAACGATCCAGGTACAGGTAGTAGTTTGCCTAGGATCCGAGTGGAACCGTGAGCAAGCAGGAATATTGTTAAAGCTACACACATGTGTGTGTGTTATACATATGTGGGCGTCCAAGCTTAGAGGGTCCGGTTCTCGGCAGGGTCCAGTTCTCGGCAGGGTCCAGTTCTCGGCAGGGTCCAGTTCTTACGAGTAGTTTCCGAGATATATGCAGTATTGTAAAGTTGGGTGAAAAAATTGCATTTCGCGATTTTTTAATTGACTTTATTCATTAATGCTCAATTATCTACGAGGTCATATTATAATAAATGACTTTATAATTATGATGTTTTGAAGTACCAGAAATTTTAAGAGAAAAGTTTAGTAAAAAGTGGTCCGGCATGTCAAATTTGAAAATGCTTTTTCTCAGATTATGGTTTTTCAGAGTTCAACTTGAAACGACTCATAAAAAAAATGTGCCAGTTTTTGAATATTTTTTAATCCGTGTTATCAATTTACTATTCTAGATACCGAGTCTAGTCTTAACTCAATATCCCACTGCTGGACCCTTTTTTCTTGGACGCCCACATATTATGATTGAATTTCTTCTAAACTACGCAACAGAATCAGTTTTCACAATCATGTAGATAATTTATTTCGGAAGGTTTATAAACCATATAATTATAAACTTCGTTGGTTTATAATCTATCGGTGTTATTTTCGTTAGATTACAAACTGTCGAAAAATAGTGAACTGCAACAAACTGTTTACAATTTAACACATTGTTTTTTGATAGTTTATAATCTGCCCGTGGGAAACCGACAAATTATGAATTGATATCAAACTTGCTTGAACCGTAACGGACCTTGCGCTAATACTAGTCTGAGTCCAAGTTGCAACGTTTTAGTTAATATTCACAGATTGTAACATTGTTCTACTGTCATTCGACAGATGATGTGTCTGTGTCGTTCGGTGCACCTCAGTATGTGCAAATAAAGGAGTCTTCGGATTCATATATTCAAGTTATCATGTGAGTGTTATTAACTTTCTTCACATCCCTCATCTCCTGGCAATCAAACCATAAATACAGTCCACTATAAACAAGGGAGTCGAGCGGGTTTGCTGAGCAGTGCCACACGCCAGGATTTTACACCGCCGATATCCCGATCATGGTCCTTCGAGCCGGATACCGGCCGGTCTTTGGCTAGCTGCGAGCAACTTGGAAGTAGCACTCGCCGGCCGTTGCCGCGGCACCGCTAGCTCTGGTAGTCGCGGTTGGTCACAGTTGTAACCTAACCCATTTCACCCGGTTCAAATTTTTTCGACAGTTTATAATCTAACGGAAATAATACCGATATAAACTAACTGTTCTCACAATCTTACGGTGACATGTATAATACATTTATTTTATCTTTTATTTAACTTACACTTATTAAATTTATCTGGACATTTTATCAAGTCATCAGAACCGTGTGTGCGTAGTTAAATACAAAGATTTAACTCTAAAATCTAATTTCAGCTGACCTGAAACAACAGCTACCCAACATCCAATGTTACCATTCACCCATCCATATCCCAACCACAGCACATTACCCTTCCCGCTGAGTATCTGCTCATCAATGAAAATCACAGAATGGAGGTAGTTTCATTAAATATTTAGCAGAGGTATCGGTTTGCGGTCTTGATTCCGATCCTATATTAAAAACGGTGGGAAGGTGAATATTTTATAAAGGAAATTGGAGAGCGTTTTTAATTAAACTGTTTGTAATTTACTGAGAGTTCAGGTAAAACCACATTTACTGTTTACAGGTCTTAAAGTTTAGCTGTGCCCCCCGAACACGAATCAGTTTACACAGGGATCCTTGAGGCAATAGAAACAACAGGAGACCATCAAGGGTCTTTGTGTTGGGGTACACCAACGGGAACGGGACGTATTCGAACAATGATACAAATATTATACTTAAGGTCTTATATTTCACTTGAACTGTACATACCAAATCAATACTTAGCACTAGGTACTTTTTTATATTAAACTTTCTATATTAACGCTAACACAACCTATCTCGTTGAGTCCCAAAATCCAAAACTAAAACTCCGCAACTCCCAAGCGTTCCGTTAGGCCATGTTAACCCCTCCATTTTAGCGGGAAGAAGCGAGCTATCTGATTGGTTCCCGCCATTTTTCGTCAACCAATCACAGAGCGACCATGAATATAATAAATGGATAAAGTTGCCAACGTAAAATATTAAAATGACAGCTCTATTAATGCGAATATCGATTAAAATAATCGATTAGCAAAATCAATATTCCGAAACCCTAACAATCGACCGTCCTGACAATGTGTGCGTCCCCGCACACGACACCAGGTGGAACCCTAACAATAGGAACGCTGGTAGGTTGCTAAGTTTTTACATATTTATTGTTTGTATATCAAATTACAATAGTAGGTAACCTGCTTCCCTAAGACTAATCAAAGTATGACTCGTTAATCAGTTCTCCAGAAATTGCGGCTAAGTGTACAATATGACTAAAAATTAATAATAATTCTCATACGAATTTACCAAGCTAAATAATATGTTCACTCTTAATTAAGCATAAGTTCAATAAGGTATAAATGCAATAGCTAACAGTTCATTAGGTTGAGGTAAATATCTGATGTAATACTAAACTCAATTAAACACAAGATTGACTCAACTGTCAAGGAACGTAAAGTACAAATCAACTCAATAGATATGTAACAATATAGAAGTCTAGTTATTAAATTACATCCATCGGATCAGTAACAGGTATCTTGTTTAATTTCTATTAATACATTTCTCTTTGAATTTGATCAGAAAACAACGATCGATTTATGTTCTCTGTCACTTAAAATTAAACTTTGCTTTGGGGCCGAACGATCGATTAATTCGGTTTACCCATCATCGAACTACTAACCCGAACGATCGATTTTTCGGGGCCTAACTGATGCCTACAAGACGATCGATTTACTTGTGGCAGCCAGTAGGACATTTGTTGAATCAAGTCACGATCCGATCGATTCTCGTGCCTGATCTGAAACAATGAATGACACGCATCTGTAGTTAAGTGTCTTTAAAACTTATAGAACTTGGGAAAATTACAATAAAATGTTCAAATTATGGTTCAGTATGGTCCTCGTCGTCAGTGCCACTGGCATCCGAATTATTAACCTCTAGGGCCGTAATGTGTATCCATGGCATCATACGGTCTGCTGCCACGGTAGTGGGCCGTTTGTTTTGCATGCTGGCTAAACCTGGAACCGGTGCTACGTTATATCTGTCCCTGCCTAAGACTCGTGTAACGCGATAGGGCCCTATAAACGACGGCATGAGCTTTTTACTTTGTCCGTCATTATTGAAACATGTCTTGGTTATTTTGACAAGTTCACCTTCGTCATAAATCCGGGCTGGCACCCTATCCCTATCATAAACCTGCTTTTGTTTAACCTGCTCGTTATCAATCTTTTTTTTGACCTCCTCTCGAATGGCGGTAATTTCGCAGTTTCCGCGAGAGTCTTTGGTAACTTCGTTAAGAATGGGATTTATTTCGCTATTCATACTAGTTCCAAATAGTACCTCTGACGGCGTCCTACCAGTGGTTTTCTGAAAAGTATTGTTTAGACCCCACTGAATTTTCCCTAAATGACTATCCCAATCCTTTTCACCGTATTTAACAGCCATCGCTTTCAAAGCGTCGAGAATTGTACGGTTGTAGCGTTCAACCTGGCCATTTGATCTCGGACTGGCTACTGTATTAAGAATATGCTTAATTCCCTTGTCTAGGCAGAATCGATTAAAAGCATGAGATGTAAAGCAGGTGCCACGATCGCTTACAAGGCGGTCGGGGACCCTAAATGTAAAAAATATATCTTCAAGAACTCTAATTGCATTCGAACTATTGGTATTTCTAACAGGTTTGATAAAACAGAATTTGGTGAAGGCTTCTACAACTACAAGTAAGTAAGTATAGCCTCTCTTTGACTTGACAAAAGGCCCGAGGTGGTCAACATGTACCGTATGAAATGGTACTTCTATTTTGGTGATGGGATGGAGCAGACCCTCGTGTGTTTTAGTCTTGTTCTTTGCATATGCACATTCAATGCATGAACCAACATATTTTTTTACAAACTTGGACATTTTACTAAACCAATAGTGTTTCTTTATTCTTTCGAGAGTCTTTTCCACCCCAAAATGGCCAATATCGTCATGGTTCAGCCTGCACACTTGCCACCTCGCACCTTTTGGCACCACCCAACGAACGTTATTTTTGTCATTACCTATACAATGAAACAATTTGTTATCCTTGACCACAAAATTATCTTTTATGTATCTGAGTTCCTTCTCATTAAGACTATCATTTAAAATGTTTTTAATCCTACAGAGTTCGGTGTCTCCAAGCTGAAGCGTATGTAACCAATCCTCACTACTGATCGACATAACTGAAAATTGATCGATAGGATTCTCTTCTGAGCTCTCGATTGGATTGCGGGACAGCGCATCTACATGGCCCATCTTTACGCCTGCTCTATATTCGACTAAACATTGAAACTCTTGTAGTAAGAGCCACCAGCGTGCTATCCTCGGGATTAGGTCTCGTTTTGAAAACGTAGATCGTAGAGCACTACAGTCTGTAATGACCTTAAATGATTTCCCTAGCAGATAGACCCTAAACTTTTGCAAAGAACAGACTACTGCTAGAGTTTCAAGTTCATACGAATGGAAATTTTTCTCCTCGGGAGACGTTTGTCGACTGTAGTAAGCTACTGGACGAAAAGCATCATTTCCTTCGGAACGCTGCAGTAATATACCTCCTACACCTAATTTGCTTGCGTCGGTGTGAAGCTCTGTCTCTGCTGCAGGATCATATATTGCAAGAATGGGCCTGTCAACCAACTTAGATTTCAAGACTTCAAAAGCCTCCTCTTGACTATCACCCCATGTCCACGAGGTGTCCTTTTTTAGTAACTTGCTGAGTGGCAAGGCAATTCGGGCAAAACCTTGGATAAATTTACGGAAATAACTAGCCAAACCAAGGAACTGGCGCACATTGTAGACATTCTCAGGTCGTGGAAAATTCATGACACTAACGATTTTTTTATCACCAGGCCTAACCCCAGCTGCACTGATTTCATAACCAAGATAATCGATCTTGTCCCGTAAGAAATCGCATTTGGAAAGGTTCAAAGTGAGATTTGCTTTCTCCAAAACTTGCAATACCTCCTCAAGCCGTACCAGACATTCATTAAAGTCCTTACCGAAAATAAGAACGTCATCTAAATAAGCAGTTGCCTTGTTGAACCGAGCAGACCCCAATATTGAGTTCATCATCCGCTGGAAAATGGCCGGTGCATTAGCCAAACCAAACGGCATGCGATTAAACTCATACTGTCCGTCTGGCGTGACAAACGAGGTGAGGTGTCTGCTCCGTTCTGAAATCGGCACCTGGTAATAACCAGATGCAAGATCGAGCGAAATGAAACAAGCCTGGCCAGTAAGACGAGCTATCTCATCTTCGATGATGGGCATAGGATAGCGCTCCTTCACCGTGATAGAATTAAGCATACGGTAATCGATACACATTCGAAATGACCCATCCTTTTTGCGTACCAGTAGAATTGGGCTAGCGTACCCTGAGATCGACTCCCTTACTATCCCTGCATCCAGCATCTCCTTCACCATTGACCGTACCTTCTCGCGTTCATGATGCGACAACCTATATGGGCGATAGACAACAGGGCGTTCACTATTTAACTCTATATTAATTTCGGTCACGTTGGTACAACCCAGGTCCCTAAGAGAGGATGCGAAGCAACGATAATATTTTCTGAGCAACTCGAGCAACCTTTGTTTCACGTCTTCTGGCACCTTATCACCGACACGAATCAGATTCTCATCCAAGTCGCCCTCAATCGCCATAGGGATTTCTGGTGGTTCGACAACTACCCTACTGACAACCTCGACTCGCTTTGCACGACATAAAACTAAATTATTTGTGATCCAGCAGGAACTCGAACATGGGAACACGGTTATATAGACACGACTACTTTCAGAGCGATAGAGACCTCCACAAACAAAGTACTGTTTATTTGGTTTCCCAGCGACAACATTTTTCAAGAGAATGCTGCCAGATGTGGTGGGTTCAATCCGTGCCTTTACTGATGCTGCACCGTAGAGCTGTACCAATCCTGTTGCCCTAACCTTAAGAGAAGACTCTGTTAGATCCGGATCTGGATGTGGCATTTCCTTGCCAATATCGATGAATTGTAGCCTAGTTACATCCTTATAAACTATGATGTGAGGTTGTTCGGTGTAGGACTGCCCTATAAGTGTGGATTTCTCTAACAAATTATCACACACAACCTTGCATGGAACCTGAGCATTGACACCATCCACCTCAAAATTAAGTAACAACTCTCCTAGTGACTCAACTATACCGTTTCCAAATCCTTTCAATAATGATGGTATGTGATTGTGGGTCAAACCTAACTCATTAACTACAGACTCCTTTATAAGCGTGACTTCGCTCCCAAAATCTACAAAGGCTTGCTGTAACGTACCGTTAATTTTAACATCCTTCATAAATTTCAAGTTCGGGTGCGAGTTGCGTGCTTGACTAGCTACATCAATACACATGGCTTTTGGAATATTACCAGTAGGTTTTACGACATTATTTTCCATCTGCGTGTTACAGTTATTAGCTGTATGCCCTATTTTGTTGCATTTTGTGCATTTTATAAGTGGCTTAGGACAATGTAAAAAGCTGTGACCCCTTTCTTTGCAATTGTAACATCCAGGGAATGAACCCGACTTAGCACCCGACCTCTGACTGGGCTGACCATTAGGGGCATTAGAGTGATTGTTTTTGTTATGGTTTCGATCGAAATGCTGATATGAATCTCTGCTGCTCATCAAGAATTGCAAGAGCTGATCGGGGTGAGAGGACCGTAAAGCTAGAGCGCCTGACTTGAGGGTCCTATCACTGATCCCATGAATGATACAATCTACCGCACGTTTCTCAAATATATCACATTGGTTAAGTAAAGCGAGTTTTTCATAAAAGTAAACCTCTATAGGTTCATTATACCTACTCCTTCTTTTAAGCATTTCCTCCAAGGCCTGACCGTAATTTTGTTCGCAAGGGAAGGCGTTTATTAGTTTCTCTTGCCATTCTTGCCAGTTGAACAAAACAGAGTTTAAACCTTCATACCAAGTTTTGGCGAGGCCTTGAAGTTTCTGCATAGCAAAGTGAACGATAGTTTTGTCGTCCCAACCGTACACACTAGCACACTCATTGACTTTCTTGAGCCATACATCAATTCGTTGGTTTTTTGTAGATGGATCAAAATTAGGCAGTATGTTCATGTGATCAATTTTTTGAAAAGACCGTGTGTCTCGGGTGGGTTGAGATGCCAAACTATCTTTCAAACATTTAAAAAAAATCAACAATATACTTTTTAGATACAGATTGGCTACGTGACCTTTCAAAGTGTCCCGCGACGTTACGATGCTCAGCATGTGGGCCGTCATCGCCATGTCGATTGGCTCCCGCTCGTTGCCGTTGATGGTCGAGTGTCCCACTGCGATGGCTGCGACTGCGGTTGCTTCGCTGGCTGGCGTGCCGCGACGATGTGCGCCGCGCGTTGCGTCGGCTGCGACTCCGGGTGCGGGTCTTGGCATGGAGGAGACGCTCCCGTTCTTGTAGCAGCTGCTGCTCCAGGAGCTTGACTCGTTCATGGCTCAATCCCAGATCTTGATCCCGGTTGCGACATGGGCTGCGAGTTCGCAACCGACTACTGTGGTCCCTCACCCGGCTCCTACTTCGATGCTCCATCACGTAGGGCGTCTCAAGTCGTCGATGACTGGATTCCATGCTTGGGCGCCTAGTTGTCCCGTCCATGATGCGAGAGCTCGAAAGAGAAAACAAATAACGGCCTCAGTTTGATATAAGCGATTTAAGGATTTTCAAAAATGTGTGTTTATTTACACAGTGAAATTATGCACTCTGTATGCATATGCAATTCAAAGATGGCAATTTCAAAAATAACTGCATTATTAAATTATAACTGCATTCCATTAACTAGTTATCGTATGTCGAAAAATTAGCGGTAAAATGTTTTGTAAAATATATCTTAGCTTAAATCATCTACGTTTGCAGAACAAAAATATTTAAAAACCTGAAATATCTTAGTGAATAAAGATCTATAATTCTAATATTCGTGATAAATAACAAAACATTACTATCCATAAAACTACGATATTATTGAGCTAATATAACAAGCAATCTTACCAAATGTTTGAGTACCTATATCGTAAAAACGGTAAACACTTCTTAAACTGAGATTAATGCAAGAAAAACAGTATAACACAACATAGTCAATCATAGAATATCAATGCCTTTACTCGGTAACAGATTGGTATAACGTAAAGTTAATGTGGGTAGGTACACAATTATGATTAAGCAAAATAATTATAAAAAAACTGTTGAATCCTTTATCTCTGCTATGTAGTTATTAAGCAGACTGACTTTAAGGATTTATTTACAACTATAATAAATCATGTTACCAGGCAGTGACTATCGACAGAGAAATAATGATAATAGAAAACTAATGGGCGAGTACTTACGTTGCTATCCCACTTCTGAAATGTTGGGGTACACCAACGGGAACGGGACGTATTCGAACAATGATACAAATATTATACTTAAGGTCTTATATTTCACTTGAACTGTACATACCAAATCAATACTTAGCACTAGGTACTTTTTTATATTAAACTTTCTATATTAACGCTAACACAACCTATCTCGTTGAGTCCCAAAATCCAAAACTAAAACTCCGCAACTCCCAAGCGTTCCGTTAGGCCATGTTAACCCCTCCATTTTAGCGGGAAGAAGCGAGCTATCTGATTGGTTCCCGCCATTTTTCGTCAACCAATCACAGAGCGACCATGAATATAATAAATGGATAAAGTTGCCAACGTAAAATATTAAAATGACAGCTCTATTAATGCGAATATCGATTAAAATAATCGATTAGCAAAATCAATATTCCGAAACCCTAACATTTGTATAAACTGATTCGGGTTCGGGGGGCACAGCGTCATGACAGGTGACTCTCAATGAGAGCGAATGGGGCCTAACAGGTACAGGATTTACATAACGTAGCTACATTCATTTACAGTACTTATTTATTTACAGTACTAAGCGATACTATAAAGAAAAAAATAAAAAAAAGAATAAAGCCAGGACAACTAATTTTTAAGCAAACTTAAATTGTCCGGATATCTAAATCGCAACTGCCATTCTTCGACAGTTGTATGAAATGTTTATAACTCGGAAAATTGACGTAGGGTCTTAGTTTGCTTAACAATTAGTTTCCCTGACTGTACTTCCAGCACCCCCTGGAATGAACGATTCGAGAAAAGATATCAGCATTAACTGCAGCTCCAGGACCGATGTACCGATGGAATCAGACCGAAAGTCACATTTACATCTACATTCTCAAAATCACATAGTGCAACCACATTACTTCGAAATACGATCCTTTGAACGCATTACTTCAACAAATATCATTAGCAATACTCATTAGTCCTGGCAGGTAGACCTATCTCCGCTGTAACGACTGGTGAATTCTACTGGGTTTACGGTACTTAGAACACAACATGACAACCTGTCACGGCTTCACGGAATTTAGTAATACGAGTAAACTTGCAGGCTTGCTGCGCACAGGTGCAAGTTTTCGAGAATTGCGGTCCTTTGAGATAAATCCAGTTCAATACACAGAGTTAGTCACCTTTGTGCCTTGAAGCACGTCACAGACTCGTTCTTGTTTGTCATAAAAATAATGAGTAGGTACCTCTACGAATTTTCAAAACTTAAAATATTGATTGTCGCATGTGATCAACGCATCCTGAAATTAAAACTAAGTATACAGGGTGGAAGGGACATCGACGTGCATCCTGTTACCATGGATTCAGTACCTACATTATTCTTGACGACTCTGCGATAAAATTTTTCGTCGGTTATTAAAACAAAAATTCGCTGTTCCATACATTTTGACCGAGTAGGTATTGCACTTCTGTGGAAAACAGCAGTTTTTTTTTAATTACCGACGAGAAATTTCAACGCACGGGGATCAAGTATGATGTATTGAATCCATGGTAACAGGTTTCGCGTCGACGTCCCTTCCAGCCTGTATAATATATACAAGGTGCCATTTTGCATCCTCGTCAAATCCCAGGAGGTAACTATGCTAATGATTCTCGACACGAATCAATAATAAAATACGTAGTTTTTTTTTTTCAAATTTTCGGAGGTGTGATGAGATAAAACGCGTGTGGGACCCGTATTTTAAAACGCGGCTTATGCGATACTGCACTGTAACTGCCCTTTTACACCCACATAAAAACGCGGCCGTTTATTCGATACCACAATTATTTTGCCTACCGTCGTGTCGTCGACTCGAACGCACACAGCGACATGTCGTACGACACTGCCTACCACATGTACGCAACGGGGCGATTCCTGTTCTTTGAAAGTGATGTTTTCTGAAATACTGTCAAACTTAAATAACTAAAAAAACAAGTACGTATTAATTATTGAGCAGGTGTCGTAATTTTATTTGATTATTTATGTCTTTCTTAACAGTCTCCTGAAATTTGACGAGAATGCAAAACGACACTTTGTATGTACATAATATATCTAAATATACAACATTATTTTTAGTATATGCGAAACCTAAATATATTTTGTTCAGAATAAGGAACTGACTCGATTTCAATAATTTTTACACCATGTTATATTTGGTCCCAAAAAAATGTAAGTGTGATGGAAAATGTTATCACCATTTAATTACTTACAATACAATCGCCGTACGGTTAGGTACCTACTGCCAAATTACTATCAATGAGCGCAAGACGAACCTGGAGGCGCGGGGGCGCCGCGCGCCGCATTTTTTGTACGGACAACCCGGTAACATAACAACCTTATAACTTCGGGATTTTTCATAATACAGTTTTGAAATTTTGTACATAGATTCTTTACATAAAAATAGTAGACACGTGTTTCGGGTTTCGCATATACTAAAACTAATATTGTAGACTTAGTGCATTTAAGTGATACTAACATTGTTTTATGTTTTATTTACTAACACATTTGTTCACATATTATATGTATACTTAGGTTAAGGTATTTATCTGTGGGTCTTTGTAACCTGAACATAAATGGTTTGTTACTATTATTACATAGACTAACCATATCGGTACTGCTAGAACTCTTCTTCACTAATATCGGCACGAACTATTAGGTAAGTATGAGATAATAGCTCACGCTCGTGATAAAGTTGTTAGCCAGATAGCAACGTGCTAACAGGCTAATGTCCAGGGTGTGCCGGTAGTAGGTACCTGTATGTAACACGAATAATACTACCAAAGTATCAAAGTACCAAGTAGTAATACCAAGAAGTATAAAAGTGACGTATCATTACTAGAATGATACGTCACTTTTATACTTCTCGGTATAATCCTTCAACACACTCAACGTAGCACATAATAATGTTACTCAGCACAGTTTTACACTTCATATTATGGACGAGTCGACGGTTGGACCACGAATGCCGTCCGCAACTTCAATCTTATGATTATGAGATACTTTAATCCAAAATAAGGTTACGTACCTATTTACTTCTGTTTGCTTACTGACTTCAAACTAGCTACCGTATAGTAGCTAGTTTGAAGTCAGTTAGCAAACGGAAATTGATAAACGGAATTATAATAGAATAAATAAACAAGATTGTTTACATGTACCTAAGTATCACCAGACGTCGAAGCTATTTTGATAGACGCCACTAAACCAAAAATAATATTATTATATAACCGTTTTAACGTTTAATCCTGAATCCCTCAAAGCCTTTTGTTTGCCTGCGATCTACATATATACCTATAGGCTTGCCTAGTCGGAGTGAACTTCTATAAATATTTGAGTACACGGGTGTACCTCTACATTTTACATTTATTCAAGCCACTGACTACAGAGGACTTGCTACTTAACAAACCGATTCCATTTTGAGGAAAACATCATGACGAAACATAGAATCGTCAACAAGCCAGCGTGGTGATCACTGCTCATTCCTTTTTAACCGACTACCAAAAAGGAGGAGGTTTGTTTTTTTTTTCCCCATCCCGTGGTAATCGAGGGAAATCCTTAAATTTTATAGGCTCACCTATAGCGATTTGTGTATTTTTTATAGTAACTCATGCAGTTTCATTCGGAAAGCACCATTTGGTTATGTGGAACTGATGATGAAGACCACAGATGGCCACTGGAACAACTTCATCATTTCAGCCGAAATACGTCCACTGCTGGAGATAGGCCTCCCCCAGGCACCACCATTTCGACCGAAACTACTTAATAATTATTTCACGAGTTGCGATTCGATTAGGTACTTTATTATGGTTGCTAAGCAATTTATGCTCGTCACAATGCATATGGTGAAGTCACCATCAGTTCCTGTTCTCCTGGTTCTTACCAGTAGAACTCCTAAACTATTAACGCCCCTGCATCGGGAAAAGCAATATTTTGTAAAAGGTGATGAGCAGTGGACATTAGGCTATTGTAACTTAGATAAACTAACTAAAAAATGAATAATAAAAAACTTTTTTTACAAAAAAAACAACCGACTACCAAAAAAAACACTACAAACTGAAAAATAACTTTAATTTGGGAAGTTGGTGACAAAAAACTAAAATACAGATCCAAAGACACCGATTTCCGAAATTAAAGTTATTTTTCACTTTGTAGTGTTGTTTTATTGGAAACCAGTTGTTTTTTTCTTGTAAAAAAGTTTTTTTGTCTGTCAAGAGGCCTCATCCCTGCAGTACTGCAGTAAGTAAGTGGCACACTTACAGGCTCACTTACAACATGGACTGTTTCCACCTTCATGATCATATACCATGCCTCACACCACTTTGTATGCTAATTTTTATGAGCGGCTGTCACCCTGGGAGCTGTGATTACAGGACATATTCATGTAGGACGTATTCATGCAAATTATTGTGTACTTGTATGTTAAACTTACCAGTAATTATACGTGGAGGTCGGGTGACAACCACTGTTGAGTGCCGTGACATCAATTATTAATCATTACTATTTTAGTCACTGGAATATTATTAATTGTATGTTAACGTTTTAATTTTAGAGAGCAGTGGTGGCCCAGTGGTAACGTCCCCGACTTACGAGTTGTAGGTCGTGGGTTCGAACCCAGGCAGGCGCTTTACTTTGTATAAATAGTTTCATCAGCACTGCTCTCAAACGGTGAAGGAAAACATCGTGAGGAAACCGGCATGTCCTAGAACCAAAACTTCAAAGACATGTGAGATCTACCAACCCGCACTGAGCCCGCGTGGTAGATTTACAGCCCACTCCCTCTCGAAGAGAGGAGGCCTGTGTCCCAGCAGTGGGAACATTATAGGCTGATTATGTGTTTTAATTCTTTATTTTATTTTAGTTCACACGCACGAGGTCCGGGGTTCGATTCCCAGGTCGGGCAAAGTGTTATTGGGTTTTTTCCACCAGTAATTTCTCAGTAGCAGCCCGGAGTCTGGATTTTTGCCCGGTTCATGTCAATAGGCTCGCCCCCTATTACATGGGACTTAAACATAACTGGCGAAACGTGGGTGTACTATAGGTACACCTCTGCCTAACCCTTCGGGGATTACAGGCGTGGTGTTATGTGTGTGTGTATTTATTTTAGTTATTAGGGAACTTCCGATTTATTTGCCAAAATATATTTTCTGGGGTAAAGTTTTTTGTCAAAGACTTGTAGCGGGATATATTTAATTACCACGATAAATATTACTTTGGATAATTATATTTTTCTCAATTGTTTAGTAATTATGTTTGGGATACAAATGAAATCAATCTTTACATTTTGTTACTCAAAACATAACAATAAAAAATACAAAAAAAAATGTTCCATGTAAAAACCTATCGGTAGAAACTGCTGCTCGTAGTATAAATAATTACTCATAATTTATTCATGATATCAGAAATCTATTAAAAACTTATATTTACTCATTTAACACGTTTTGCCTCCCACAAATACCTTAAAATAATCAATTGACCACTAGGCATTACAATCAGTCGCGGGAAGTAATCCATCTAATGCGTTTGTAATTCCACCGTAATTAACAGACGGAATGCTGTGTTCATTATTAATGTTACAGCTATCTAATAGGCAGCCAAGTCTGCTAACGCAGTTGTGTCCGAATGGCCGATCATTGGCACCGTAATTGTAGAGTTTGAGAGTTTTGCTAATCTCCTAATTGAAAGGCGTCTTTATGATTTTCCGATGACGTGCCACTGATACTCCATCGGAAAAATTGTCTGTATTTGGTAGTCTCGTACTGACAACCTTTATTATTTTGACTTCCTTAGGGACCACTGTTACGCCATTATGAATTTAGGAGGTAACAAACTATTGGCACAATGGTTATGGCGTTGCCTTGGTATGGTCGTCATAATGACTGATCATTGAAAATAGCTGACTTTTTTTTGGGTGGGAAATCATTAAATAACTTCTCCCGCTCTGGGCGGAGCGGGAGGGCGTGTCAGACTACTTTTACTGACTAAAACCCACCCGTGTTCCTTCCGTTGCCTGTGTGCCAGGGCCACGATATTCCTTTCGGACAAACTCGCAACCCCGGCAGGCATTGGTCCTAATGGACCCCGTCAGTTTGTGCTGACATCTCTTTGAGGCGCGCGTGGAACACAACGCGCCGTCCGCCGTCCGACCCGGGCCTGGTCCTTATCGGACGGCGAGCTACCTATCGCTCACCGTCCGCAGGCCCGCGCCTACGGTGGCCGGAAATCGGCTTGCGACTCCCGACGCCCGGGGCGTCTCCTGCGGCGACTAGGGGCGCGAGGGCGCGAACCTTGTCTCACCAGCAGCGGAGTTATGCCCCGGAGTTTCGCCTCTTCGCGCCTGACCTGGCCCCCTGGCCGCGTGATTGTAAATAATTGAATATACACCGCTATTTACGTTTTTTATTTTTGATATTTTATCATGGGTAAACAACACGTTCGTTTTTGAGGGTAAACTGCTCTTACCTCGGGTCAGTGTGTAAATGGCTTGTCATTTTTCATACGTTGACTGTAGAGATGGGTCAAAATTTTGTAGACAGCAAAAACGTGCTAACCGTAAGAATCGAATGTAGAACATCGACGCTTCAGCCTTTTTACAGCTACACTAATTAACAAAACCAATGAGCCGAAATAATTTAACAAGCCAACATTTTCCGGATCCCAAATTCTGTCGATAACAGGTGCGGTTACCCTACCGATTAAAAGGTTATGTGAAATGTTAGTTATAATCTGGGGCATGGTAATGAGATGTGGGTACTTGTGACTACACCGTGACCCATGGGTGGCTGCCATAGATAACAGAGTGTTTAGGAACGAGTTGTCTATGCAATGAGGTCGGTGTTTATACGTGGTTTACTTGAAGCAATAATGGTCGCTGCACATCATTTCTTCCTATTATTTACCGCCATTATTGCTTTATTATTTATCGCCATTAGTTGCACACACTTGAATATTAATAATTATTACTTGGTTAAGCTTTTCTTTTGTTCAAACTAGCTCAACATCAACGTACAGAATCAAAATCAAAAGTCATTTATTCAAACTAGGCTGAGAATCAGCACTTTTCGAACGTCAAAAATTACATAAGAACAGTCTCCCAAAAATGCGAATATCATATAGCATAACATAATATAACATCATGCCTTCTTGCCACGAGCGTAGGCAGAAACTACAAAACCGACCAAGTGCGAGTCGACTCGCGCACGAAGGGTTCTGTACCATTATCCCCCCTTAAATATTTGTTTTATTTTAATTTAATTATTTATTTTTAAAGTGAATATAATATAACTAAATATTCTGTGAATATTTCAAGCATCTACCTGTTCCCGTTATCAATATCGAGCAAAAAAATCACGTTTGTTGTATGGGAGCCCCCTTAAATATTTATTTTATTCTATTTTTTTTGTATTTGTTATTATAGCGGCAACAGAAATACATCATCTGTGAAAATTTCAACTGTCTAATCATCACGGTTCATGAGATACAGCCTGGTGACAGACGGACAGACAGACAGACAGACAGACGGACAGACAGACAGACAGACAGACAGACAGACGGCGGAGCCTTAGTAATAGGGTTCCCGTTTTACCGTTTGGGTACGGAACCCTAAAAACCACCAGTTACAATCTTACATACTCCTTTTGCTTCGAGTATCATATAATAATTATACATTTAATATACACTAAGCAGCGCACATATACAATGACAGAACTGTCATCGTCTAGTTCTTTGGTTTTGAACTAATCACATCTTACTTAGTGGGCTATAGTGCTAGTTTTTCAACCAAAACCTACACAGTTTTATTATTCCTGAAAAGCGAACTTTACAGAATAAAACAAATTCGGCTCTATAAATCCGTAACTCCTTAAAACCCTTGTTTCACTAGACACTAAACATCTCTTAACATATTCACCACTAATTTCGTTGCCAAATGAATACATTTCATAATTCAGCACCATTTTACTTTGTACTACAATCCTGTAATAATAAAATATGTAAATCCAAAGGCTGTAGAGAACGTAGTCTGTTGAAATTTCGTAGAAAATTAATCTTTAATACGGTTGCCTCGTAGTTTATCCTCACTGTATGTACCCTGTACCTGCAGTCGTGCCTAGTATTCGGTAAGCTCTATATTTTCAAGGATTTGCTACTTGAACTAAAATGTGAAAAATAAAGCCTTTTTACAAAAAGAAACAACCTACTTCCAAAAAAAACACTACAAAGTGAAAAATTACTTTAATTTCGGAAGTCGGTATCTTTAATATAGAATTTTCGTTTTTTGCCACCGTCTTCAGAAATTAAAGTATTTTTTCACTTTGTAGTGTTATTTTTAGAAGTAGAGTTCTTTTTGTGAAAAGCTTTATTTGTCACTTTTTAGTTGTAGTACCTACGCCGCACGAATTCGTATACCACTACCTGCTATGTAAACAACAGTGACAGGAAGTTAATATACCATCACCAACATGCGCTAAGCGGAAACCTCATAAAAAATCAGTTATATGGGACCATTTGAGGAGTATACCCTTTCAACCAAAAAATAATTATTAAAATCGGTTCAGAAGTTATGCACTAACCAGAGCGTAGTCTGCTACGACGCAGCCGTCATCCTTCTGCGTAGTCTGCTACGACGCAGCCGTCATCCTTCTGCGTAGTCTGCTACGACGCAGCCGTCATCCTTCTGCGTAGTCTGCTACAACGCAGCCGTCATCCTTCTGCGTAGTCTGCTACAACGCAGCCGTCATCCTTCTGCGTAGTCTGCTACAACGCAGCCGTCATCCTTCTGCGTAGTCTGCTACAACGCAGCCGTCATCCTTCTGCGTAGTCTGCTACAACGCAGCCGTCATCCTTCTGCGTAGTCTGCTACAACGCAGCCGTCATCCTTCTGCGTAGTCTGCTACAACGCAGCCGTCATCCTTCTGCGTAGTCTGCTACAACGCAGCCGTCATCCTTCTGCGTAATCTGCTACGACGTAGTCGCAACCCTACGGCGTAGTCAGTTTCAATGCTGCTGGCTTTCTGAATTCTAATCTTGCATGTATTGAATTGAATTTAACCAACAGCTCGTTAATCATTATTTATGGTAAAAAAGCTCACCATGAAGCATACCTAAATTATTATTTGTGTCAAAAGTGTCCGCACTGCACTATAAGTATAACATACTACAATTTATACACTATTGTGATAAGATTAACACTTGCTACAATGCGTGTTTGTGAACACGTGTTCTATCACAAGCGATGTCTGTACTCCGTGTACTCTAATGATTGCTGACTAAGAAGTGTGTGCGCATCTGTTCCTTTAGTGCTGAAAGTAACAGTATAATTATGCTATGTTGATTTATTGGTTTAGTGCCCGGTTGCTGGCAATAGGCTCACCCCCTACTCGTATTACATAAGACTTAAACTCTGCCGGACCCTTCGGGGAAACAAGGCGTGATGCTATGTTATATGAAGAATCTGTCTTAGAAATCTCAAAATGAAGGCAACCGTATCGTCGTCTCTGCTTCTGACTTGCAATCGGTATAAGTAGAGTCACGGAGATTAATTGTTTCTCAAATTGACACACTACAGCAATTTGCCGTATTACGGCCATTTTATAAAACTGTGATTTGAATATATGAACAATTTAAGTTCATAGTCAATTTGATAAACAATAAATTTTCCTGACTACATTTTGACATAATTATTTTAAGAAGCTTGCTAAGTACTCTTTGACCGTTTATTGGGAGTTGAAACAACTGCTTAAGGGGCGGGTCATCGCCGTTGACCTTGGCCATACAAATGCGCGTCGCGCTCACGCCGCGCCACCGTTCGGTTTAATAGGGAATATTTATTTTTAGTAACGAAAATATTAATATTAAAAAAAAAACACAGTACTAATAGGGATAACAAAATCGTATATTTATACAAAAAAAAAACATGAAAATATCTTAAGTAGTTTGAAAATAATATCGTTTTTTGTGCTTTGGGTAGACATTACTTCCTGAATTTATTTCATTTATTATTTTACAACAATACTTAAATATTCACATATAGAATTGATGTGTATGCGTCCTAGTTTAACATATTTTTTTTATATAACTTACTTGCATTATATGACACAGATTATTTGAGATTATATGTACAGATTTAAAAGTCACTAAGATCATATATCTGCGCCTTAAGCTTTATTTTCCGCTGTGACATGAATTTATCTAATTGCTGTATCTGGACTTTCAGACTATGCTATCTTCATGTTCGTATTCCAAGATTATCTGAATATTAGCTATATCATTTAAAAATCTTAGGTCTATAAAACTATAAATTGATTCTCAAATATCTTAACGACGTCATCGTTGGAGTGTGAGCACACAGAGCGATCGTAAAACAGCAGTAAACTCACGGTAAACCGCGTCGGGCTTAGATTTAACTGACTGGTTAAATGCATGGAATGTAGTCTTAACTCTACGTTCTTGTAAAGAACTTTATGACTTTTACAGTCATTTAATTATCTAGATTAAAAATAATAAAAAATATCAGAATCTTTAGTTAGTGAGTATAGTTAGTCTTTTCGTCGCAATTGCGTGACGTCCAGGGTTCGATCAATGGATTAGGCAACACTAGAACATTTTCAGTAAAAAAACTTTTTACAATAAAATAAGAACCGACTACCAAAAATAACACTACAAAGTGAAAAATAACTTTAATTTCTGAAGTCGGTGTCTTTGGATCTGTATTTGAGTTTTTTGCCACCGACTTCCGAAATTAAAGTTATTTTTCACTCCGTAGTGTTTTTTATTTTTGGTAGTCGGTTCTTATTTTTTTGTAAAATGTTTTTTATTTTTGACTTTTTAGTGGGTCAGTTTTGAATTTATCTAAGTAACAATAGCCTAATGTTAACTGCTCATCACTTTTTACAAAATATTGCTTTTCCAGATGATGTTACGTTAATCGTTGAGGAGTTCTCCTGGTAAGAACCAGGAGAACTGCCACTCATCATATGAATAGTGACGAGCATAAATTGCTTAATCGCAACCCGTCAAATAGGGGTACTCATTATTATATTGTTCCGGTGGCCATATGTGGTCTCCATCATCAGTTCCACTTCACCAAATGGTGCTATCCGAGAGCAAATGCACGAGTTACTATAAAAAATACCCAAATCGCTACAGGTTTGCCTATAAAATTTGAGGGTTTCCCTCCATTTCCATGGGATCGCCTCATCTGATTCTGATTTGGTGGCAATGGGACCACCTCGGGAGTATACCCTTTTAAACAAAAAAAGAATTTTCAAAAGCGGTCCATAATTAACGGAGTAATCGCGTAACAAACATACAAAACCTCCTCCTTTTTGGAAGTCGGTTAAAAAGTCTGATCTTGTATGACAATAGGCTCGCCCCCTATTTCATGGGACTTGTAATTTAACTGGCAAATAGATGTTAACAACAACAAACTTAAAACTACAGACAGTTGCAAGCCTTATTTTAAGCAGTACAATATTTGATACTAACTTTTATTTATATTTTCGAGGTAGCTATGTTTGTAAAGCAAAATCCAAGTCGTTTTGAACATCTAGCTGATGTATTCCCAAAAAATAGGCGTGACAATAGTAAATTGTGTCAATTGTCGTGTCAAACTACTTTGATGCGTGGAAGTGGTTATTGTGTGGCCCCAATTATTTACAATAAATTACCAAGTGGTTGGAAAGACTTGACAACAGTGCTGTTTAAGAATAGACTATGTACATTTTTAATGGATAAAACGTACTACAGTGTAACTGAGTTTTTATCAGATACTTTTTTTGCTGAATTGCTCTGACTTTTGGTGAATCATAATATAAATGTTTGCATGCCGAATGGTAAAATATGGCTGAGCTTTAATGTTTGTATGTGTGTTTATACCTAATAAGTACCTATTACCCGAAATTGCAAAATGAATGTATTCTATCCTATTCAAAATGAATGTATTCTATCCTATTCAAAATGAATGTATTCTATCCTATTGTAAAAAAACCCACTTCTACTGATGTTATGTAGGTATGTACCTACTTAATTATATCATTTGTTTCCCTTTATCATACACTTTTTTCGAGAAATACTTGCAGCAACGTATGATGTCGTAAGGAAATTTTTGACTGTGTGAAAGATGATACGAGCTAGAAAAGGGGTGACTACCGAGATGACGACTAACAGAGAAGTGTGAAGGAAAAGTGATGTTGCACCGACCTCACATAAATAAGGGAAAGAGAATGATGATGAGTTGGCGCTCCTGAACAATGTTCAGACCATTTGTGCAAGTGTACTTATTTTCATGCTGAGATCCCCGCCTTTTGGCCTCGTACAGGACTTTCTGTTTTTAATTTCATTTTAACTTTATTTTATTTTTGTTTTTGTTCTTTATGTTTCTATGAGTGTATTTAAAAAAAAATGTAAAAAAATAAAAGTATGGAGTATTGTAGTTTAATTTGTGATCTGTGCGAGTCCGGCTGCGCCCCGCGGTTTCACCCACGCAAGTCTCGTTCCCGTTCGAATTTCGAGATAAAAAGTATTCCATATCCTAATCCAGATCTCTACCAATGAGCCAAATTTTATCCAAATCAATTTAGCGGTTTTAGCGTGAAAGTGTAACAAACGAATAAACAAACTCATTTTCGCTTTTATAATCACACTAATATTATAAAGGCGTAAGTTTGTGAGTGTGTGTGTGTGTGTATGTTTGTTACTTGTTCACGCTCAAACGGCTGGACCAATTTTGTATGGAGGTAGCTGACAAAATTATAAATTTACAAATTACTGACAAATGCTTGCACTGATTGGACAGGTCCACTCAAAATTGTGTGGTTCTTTCCTCAAAATACCATTTCAGACACAGATCTACATGGTCCTCACATGATCTGACCATGATTATGTCTGGACTTTAAAAGAGACTTTGACCCCTGAGTTTGTTTCGCCATTTCTTCTCACGGGTAGTCAGATAGGAAATGTCGACTACATCTAGCTTATTTTTTACTTTTTAATATGACGTGTAAAAGTGATTCCGATATCCTATTTACAGAATAAACGATTTCATTTCATTTTGACACCCTGGATTAACATATAGGCTACTTTTTATCCCGATATTCCCACGGGATCGAGACTTAAGCGGGTGACACCGTGGGGCGCAGCTAGTATTACATAAAACATAACACCACGCCTGTAATCCCGGAAGGGTTAAGCAGAGGTGTACCTATAGTACACCCACAGTTCGCCAGTTATGTTTAAGTCGCATGTAATAGGGGGCGAGCCTATTGCCATCAACCGGGCACAAATCCAGACTCCGGGCTGCTACTGAATAATTCCAGATGGAAAACCCCAATAACATTTTGCCCGACCCAGGAATCAAACCCAGGACCTCATGCTTAGCAGTAGCGCTTATGACCACTAGACCAACGAGACAGTTAATAAACTATAATATTAAGCAACAGGTGGCGCAAAAGTAATGTCATAGTGTGAATGTGCCATAATTTTTGCAAATGGCGTCAACATATCATTGTGATTTGACACTTATGTTGTAGACTCATTAGTTGACAATGCAATGGAGCGATACAAACAGCTCAGGCAACGATGGAGATTTTGGAACACTTATTTCCGGGCCGTGTGATCACCCGTTTTGGCCATTTGAACTGGTCGATCAGATCCGAGAGAGATCAGAGACCAGAGGCCTTTTGGAAATCTCGCATTTACCACAATAAACTATGTGGGTTATTGTTTCGTTTTCTTTTTTTCTCAGTTAATTTTTATCATGGTCTATTGGTCTGGTAGTTTGGGTAATTTATGCAGCCTACCCAAATGTCGTTTCTTTGGTATTGTTCGTTGAATCGTTGAGCTTCGCACTGACTGGACAGGTCCCCCCCTCAATCGGTGTGGTTCTTTCATCAAAAGATCATTTCAGACACCAATCTACATAGTCTTCACATGATCTGACCATGATTATGTCTGGACTTTAAAAGAGACTGTGACCTCTGAGTTTGTTTCGGCCTTTCTTCTCAGAGTAGTCGGATACGAAACGCTGACCTCATCTAGTTTTTTTTATTTTTATATTATTGACGTGTAAAAGTGTTTGTACAAACCTACTTACAGAAATAAATAATTTATCATTTATCAAACCACAAACCTTGCAAGTCTTGAAAGCCAACGTTGAAGAAGAAATCACCAGAAAGCGCCACCTTGTAGTATAATTAAGTAGTATAATATATTAAGTAAGGATTAAAGCGCGCTTCCTTGTAGTGTGTTGTCCACTACCCTTACGAACCAGGGGGTCTACTCCCTAAGTCCGTTAACAAAGCAACGGGCTCGTCCGACAGTAGTCCGATACGTCGCAGTGAACCCTACTCCTTAATGATTTCGGATTCATCAGTTTCCAACAATCTTCGTGAACGAATGACGCATGTCTATAGAGTTGCGCAATTCTACCGGTCGATTACCGGTTTACTTATTTTGTGGTTTTCAGGTTTAAATAATCAAAAATTAATATTTTTCTCGTTAGAAACGACCGAATTTTTTTAACAATATACTTTTTATTATGTCTAAATATAGAATTGAATTATTTTTGCCATTTTTGTTCCGAAACCGGCATTATCCTGTTGATACCTTTGCCTATTTTGTTTTTTGATGTCGTATCAACTAACATAACGAGCCGTCAAAACAAGTGTCAAGTTGAACTTTTCGGACGGGCAAAAACGCATCGGGAGTAGGGACAACTGTCAAATCGTGTTGTCATTCATTCTTCGTTCGGGCCCGGAACGAATCATCCATCCGAAGGTGATAAGGAGTAGGAAACGCCCGTAACGAAGGCCGACACAACGGACTTCGTGCTTAGGGAGTAGACCCCCAGGTACCGATACGGGGAAGGCCGTGATTGTTCAAATCGTGCCTTAGAATACAAAGTTTCAGTAATGAGTGAAGGAAACCGATTGATTAACCAATATGGCATGTTTAAATACATGCCATATTGGTTAATCAATCGGTTTCGCAGCGACAAATTAATTGGAATTTGGGATTAAAAAATAATGAAAGCCGGTAGCAAAAATAATAGGTTAGCTACAGCGAAGTATTATTTTAAGTAGAAAGTAGCAGCTCAATAATCAGTTTTTAGCTTTATTTTAATTTAAACTGGCATCGAATTTTTGTTTTGGTAACTGAATTTACCAACAATAGAGGGGATCTGGCGCTCGGCGGCCGCTACCGCGGCACGCTCGCTTCGCTCGCTCGCCTTCTCTTGTTAATGGTTACTGTTCTAACCTAACCTCAAATGATTCAATAACAGTAGATGACTTTGCAGCGATTAAGAAATAATATTTAATCGCTGCCATGTTATTTTTTTTTGCAGCAAATAATTAGTCGCCCTTTAAGTTGTAAGTCGCCTCAAAAATTATATTCCAACCAATATTACTAATGAGATGGGAATTAATTAAAACTGTTTTTTTTTGTTCAAGAAATCAATCACTGGAAAATAGGTAGATGTCGTAATTTTTACTTACTATACACCTATCCCCATGGGGAAAAGGCGTGAGTTGATGTATGTAAGTATACAACTTTTTCAAACTTTACAATAAGGGCCCGATGACACGTACCACGACCACAGCGGCAACACGATGACGGGCGCTAATTTGTATGAAAATTAATAGTTTATTCAGACAGTGGGCCGTGAAAACGGGCCTTAATACTACAGAAACAATAATCTGCATACAGAACGTGGTCCCAATCAGCCTGTACGCCACATGCCGACCGACTGTAGACATAGGTACGTAGTTGGTCCAGGGCAATTAGCTTGAAAGTGACTGCAGTGCGCAGGGGAACATTGACTTCGACCAATCATTTATTTGCTCATTTAGCCATTTAGCCTGCTGGACAACAGTCCCACCCAAATTTCATTATGAAAGTTCTCACAGGTGCGATGTGAGACTGATGTGAAGATACAAGATGAGCTCGTCTCCTAAGGGAATGGTCCGCAGCAGTCACGAAATAGAAGTATTTTTAAATGGGAGAAGGAGGCCTGCACCCTCCACTGAGATAATACCCCTCGATTGATACCCCTCAATGATCTCTCTGTATCTAACAGCATTTAAAAGGAGAGTTATGAGCTTCAAGATTGTGTAAATTATTTCACGGAAACTTCCGTGAAACTAACTAGTTTAAGCAAATTAACTACCAACTTAAATTGTCCGTATATTCAAATCACAACTGTCATTCTTTGACAATTGTATGAAACGGTTATGCAACGGCAAGTTGACGTAATGTGTAATTTGCTTACTGTTACTAATTAATTCCCCTGACTGTACAAATTTTACCCCTATCTAAGTCCAATCCACAAAACTGTTTTCATGAAACAAAATAGAATAGAATACTCTTTATTATGTACACCATAAACAAAACACGAAACAAAATACGTTCTAACAAAATTATTTGTTCTTCTGTCAGTCACTTAGATACCTGCCTACTCCTCTAATTCAAGAGCGAAAAGTAACTAAATCCTCGCCTACGTGGGCTACGTGCTATATCAATTTCTGACAGAATGTGGGCGGGAAAGAATAAGTGCTTCTGATAATATTTGTGGGGGCATTAAAACGTCATGTTTCTGCTATACACTGCTATTCTGGCTTGCACTTTTTAACAGTGATTCGTACGTAAGCACATTGTAGTCGACTCAAGTTAAAAATATATTAGGTACTTTGTCATAACGGTAACATAAGAATGAGACGGTAGGTTGGAATATGTTGTAAATCAATAAAGCCGAAATTAAACACGTGAAACTATTAATGAATAACTAAGTTTACGCAACTAGTGTGATAATATAAATTGGGCTTTAGCTTTGGTTCCCTAGGAAAGTGGTTTCGTCATATTCCCAGTCAGTCAAAACGGGACAGTTTAAAAAGAGGTAATTTTTGTCTAAATTGTTTTTGGGTGACAGCTCTGAGTGTGGAAATTATGGCTTCATTGTGGCATTGGGTTCCCATAATTATGTAATAATAAATATAAGTAGTAATACTTTAATAAATAAATAAATATTATAACGGCCGTCATGCAAATCTGTAATTTTCGGCCGTATTTGACATTAAGATCTCAAAAAACGCTCTGTTTTTGAACAACTGATACTGTGTACCGTACCGCTTTCTTAGGAAACTTAATCTTTACTGACTGTCAAAGTGTATGAGGCACGTTTGAACGTTAAATTTACAAATAAATAAAATTGATTCTAGTCGCCCCTTCCAATTTTAAGGAGGAAGGAGAAGAATGGGTAAGAAACATTTTTGCTCACGAGTTCCTTAATTTATATAATTTACCTCTTACAACCTTAACCTTAACCTATTTATTTATTTTACCTTAAAATCTTTACAGAGCTTCGACCTAATTCGATAGTGTGGCTATCAACTATTAATACCTAATATTACTGATGTCAGATAAATTACAACGAAATGAAGAAGAAAACAACGGAACAACGGAATGATGACTTGGAAAATATGCGCTCAGTTTAGTAAAATCTTATTTAATTAAATGATAGACAACAGCAACTTCTAATAGATGGTAATTTTAATAAATTGGTTTAAAAGTAAAATGAGTGTTCCACAAGGCTCGGTATTGGGTCGTTTCCTCTTTTTAGGGTATATTAATGATCTACACCATTTATTAAAAAATCTGCCACAAATTGAATTTTTTTTTTGCTGACGATGCTTCCTTAATTTTAAGGTAGATAGACTAGACGTGCTACAAATTTTGACGACGCAAATAACGCCCTACTGCAGGTTCAAAATTGGTTCACTGCCAATAATTTAGTATTAAATGGAAACAAACTAAATGCATAAGATTTTCTTTACCAAATGTCAAAAGTAGTGATAATGATATAGTATTGAATCAAGAGAAACTAGAATTCGTCGATAACACTGTTTTCCTAGAGATCACGATCGACTCTAGCCTACAATGGGGTCTCATTTAACATCTCTTGCAGGGCGGCTAAGTTCAGCAGCATATGCTGTCAGAAAAATACGTCAATTTACTGATCGAGGCTAGTCTATTTTAGTTTATTTCATAGTATCATGTCTTAAGGTATGTTACTTTGAGGCAGGGCTGCAGACATCGAGTCTGTTTTTATTCTGCAGAAAAGAGCCATCAGAGCAATATATAGTCTCCGCAGGCGCGATTCTCTAAGGGAACTGTTTAAGGATATTAACATCATGACCGTACCTTGTCAATATATCAAAGAAAACATCATGTACGTAAGAAAAAAATTACATCTTTTTATTCAAAAAGGTGACAAACGTCATTATAGTACTAGAAATAGGGACCCATTAGCTCAACCAGGTTTCAGGCTGTCTAAAGTAGACTCATCTTTCATGGGGTACTGTTTAAAATTTTATAATAAAGTTCCTCCCCACATACTTCAACTAAATGAGACGATATTCAAATCTTGTATAAAACGCACACTAGGCTGGGGGATTACATCGCTGATAGAAATGCTTGGCTCAATGCTGGTCCTGCTCCACAACCTCAACTAATTAATTAACATTTGAAAATACTGTTGGAGCTGCTGAAGATTAGAAAGAAAAGAAAGAAAAATAATTTTATTTGTCACAGAAAAACTAAGAAGACTAAACTACTAGTAAGACTATAATTGCATTGATTATACTCAATTTCCTTTACACTATAGAACACATTTACACTGTACAATAGAGCTACCATTTGCCGGGTAATATGTCTTTCATTGACTTGAATATGCCCTGGCGGCTGAGAGTATGTCATGCTCACTCAGATGTCTCGCTGATGGTGGCGCGTGTGTTGGATCCTTTAGCTCCCTTCAAAATGGTTGACCTGAATGGTGTTATCATGGGTCATGTTCGTGAACGGGCGCTGTCAGTTGGGACTGGTCATCTCTTAGCTGCTACAGTTTATTTTAATTGTTTTAGTTTTGAATTGTAATCTTTTTATCACGGACGCTTTTGACGTTTTGCATCGTTCTCACATGCATAATTTCAACATGAATGATTTTACCAATACTTTGTATCAATATTTTTATTTAAGAGTGTCCGTGAAGTTTCTTGCCCGTTCTTCTCCATAGGAACCTACTACGCTTTGGAATGGGCAACTAGCTTCATATTTCTAATTGACCGACTCCTTGACAATTCAAAAGTGCCTGTGAAAAAAATGCCTTGAGTTTGAGTTTAATTAGGGAAGGTGAGCACTAAGGAGTGATTTCGAAAATTCATCCCCATCGGGCACACGACATTTAAATCTTAAAAGTTCAGTTCGGACACTTTAAATCTGCATGTTCTAGGTGTGATGTCAAATTTGACATTTCTTCCGTCACTTATGTACACAGCTTATATATTTTATGTAGGTACGAGCTCGATTCATTTATCTGGAAAGCAAAGGCATAACTAACTAGTCATACGCTGATTGAAGAAGAGTTCTTAGATTCAAAAAAACACAGGCAATCGTGCCGACGGAAGTGAACACTTATAACTAACAGTAGTTTTTTTAACCGACTTCTAAAAAGGAGGAGGTTATATGTTCGTGTGTTTACGTTTTTTTTTGTTATAGTAACTCGTGCATTTGCTCTCGGAAAGCACCAAGTATTACAATAAGTATTTAACGGGTTGCGATTCGATTAGGTACTTTAATATGGTTGCTAAGCAATTTATGCTCGTCACAATGCATATGGTGAGTGGCAGTTCTCCTGGTTCCCACCAGGAGAACTCCTCAACATGCATCTCTGCATCGGGAAATGGAATATTTTGGAAAAGGTGATGCGTAGTTGACATTAGGCTATTGTAACTTAGATAAATTACAAACTGACCCATTAAAAAGTGAAAAAAAACAACCGACTTCCAAAAAACACTACAAAGTGAAAAACAACTTTTATTTCGGAACCCGCTGGCAACAAACTAAAATACAGCCAAACATCGACTTCCAAAATTAATTTTCTTTTCAATTTCTAGTGTTTTTGAAATTTTTCTAATTAATTGTAATATTCAAAATTAAAGAACAATGGCAGCTTCCCATACATTGTTTTATTTGAAATTAAATGTCTACGTCTTTAAATGAAAAATATCTTATTTAAATCAGCGTTATTTTCTGAGCTAGTTTGTGCAAGATTTTACTTTAGAGAAAGCGGAGATTAATAGATATTCAGTGTTGAACTTTTGTAGGTTATATTTTTATGTCACTTCTAACGATGTGTAATTATGAATTTATTATTCAATTTCGATGAAGTAAAAGTGCTATATATCGCATTAGTACGTACCTTACTTAGTTATTTCAGCATACCATGACTTGTGAATATTGTAAAATGTAGGTGTAGGTGTGTATCATTTAATACCTACAGTCTAACTTTTCTTCACGTTAATCTGTACAAGTCTGTGCATTGATTTTAGTAGGTTCCTTTTAGTAGGATTAATAAACTACCTAGTTGTTAAGGTTAGGTAAACCAATAAAACAAGTTTAGTATTTTGTATCAATTTATTCTTCGTCATCCTCTCTTACAATTATTTCATCAAGAAATTCTGCGGGTGCGGAAATATTTTGCTGATGTCTGGCCCATCCTAAATACCAGACCAGCGTCATGACATGAGCGCAACATCCTACTGTGCGCCGACCAACCAAACAACTACAGCAGTACTCACTGATCCCTGCCCGGTTTGGAATATTATTTTGAATCAATATGTAAACATAATATTGTCTCCTGGTAACATGGCGTGACTTTATTTTGCCTCTTATAAGTGTTGTCACGCCAGAACCTCTAAGATTATATTCAGAGGCATCGACTTGTTCACTGGAAACTTCAATTCTGTACCCCCCGTGGAAACGAACATGCTCGCCATAATATGAGCGAGCTTGTCTTATTTGGTACGTTCCCAGAGCGAACAGAATTAAATCTCTGTATTCAAGGGTAGGGAAGTATAAAATATTATTACGATCAGCAGTGATACTTTGGAATTGGGATGTTCTTCTATTCATATTTAAGGTTTCAATCATATTTGCCAGATTATTTTCTAATTCAGTCCTTTCTCTAATAATTTCTAATATTTCACTTGCATGCACATTATTCTGGAAGCGAACACCAAACTTGTTTAAAAGAGCTGCTGCTATTTGGAACATTTGCATCATGTGTGGTAGAGACCGATGAAAATATTCTTGCCGAAAAAGTTTAAAATCTCTTTTAAATTGACCATTTACAGCCTCTACCACCCATCGGCAAATAGTGACACAGCGACTTCTATTAGCTTGGGCTGTGGTTAATTGGTGTTCGCCTTCCAACAGTGATTCTGGCATATATGTTCTATAGCCACATCCCTGTAAAAAACTTATACAGTCTCTAAAACCCCTGTCCAGAATGAACACATCGTCTTCTCTGAAATATGATCTTAAACCAGAATTCTCAGAGCCAAATAATCCAGACATAATATCAGCATCTGATGTAGTTGCTTTATATGGGCCATAACAATCAACAATATATCCATCACACGCAACAATCATAAAAGGTTTTAATAAGTTCCTGTATTTATGTAGAGAATAACTTTGCTTTTGGAACATATAGTTTGAGCTCTTATTAATATATATGTATGTGCCATCACATATTACAATAGCATTATTACCATTTCCGTAAAGCCCATTGGGTATTAACAAATTATGTTGCAGTAATTCTTCACGCCTTAATCTATTTATGCCCAGATTTTCAGGTACAAAATCCTGCAGGAGAACCTCTCTTATTTTATCCATTAAGGTCTCCAAGGTCCGACGTGGAATTTTAACTAGAGTTGAAATTCTTTCATCGGAGTCACCTGTTCTCATTTTTAATAATAACACTGCCAAGCCTAAACTTCCTCTTCTTATTTGTGAAAGTCGAGGAAATTCTTGAATTAGAGTATTGAAGTTTTCTTTTGATAGGCCAATCCAATACTCAAAAACATTATCCTCCATTTCTTGCACATTTTCAAAGTCTAATGTTGGATTGAATGCAACAAAGGAAAATATATGTTGTACCTGTTGAGCAGTGAATGTTTGGATGCTGTTTTCAGAATCAAAAAGTGTCTCCCACGAGTTACTCATTAAATGTTCTGAACAAATTCGAGCTAGGCTTGGCAGGTAATAATTATGATTACTGAGTACAATGGCACGTAAAGTATCAGAAATACCATGAAATGAGGTACTACTGCAATTCGGATATACACAATGATTATTAGCATTGGCTGCTCGTATGTAGTCCGGTAAAACTATACTCTGTACATCCGCTTGATGTATTAGATTTGGTTCAGATTGATTAGATCCAGAAGGTTGGTCATCTTGTGACTCTTCGGGTGCTGGGTTGGTACTACTAGGTAGAGATCTAGTATCATCCATAATGTTTGCACGGCGAACTTCTCTTTGTATGCGTAACCAACAAGGATGGCACACACGATCAGATACTGTTATCTGAAAATAGAAATTAATAAAATAAGCTCCTATGTAGTTCCTGTTAAGGAGACTATTGCTTGGAATAATATGAGACCCAACAGAGATACCCTATTAAGTTGTGTATAACCCCAACATAGCCGGGTAAAGGCTAGGTAGATTGTTGATTTAATGTCACATATTTTACTAATTATAATTTATAAGTAGGTTTATCCAGTAGAATGTAATTTAACATACCTGTCGTGGTGCTACTCTGCTCTCTAACATATTTATCATCGACTGCTGTAGTTCAGAAGGATTGTCTCTCAATATTATGTCACTTTGTCTACGTAAAATAGAAGAGCCACATAAAAGACACACATTAGTGTGGCCTTGGTGACTTGATCCAGCTTGTTGGACATCACCGCCTGAAGCTTCTTGTTGTAAAGCATGATTGACTCTGCATATTGCAAGATCTCTGCATGCTTCACAAACATAATCATCTTCAGTAATCTAAAACAAATTGAAAATCTTATAAAATGGAATTGGGAGACTTCACCACTGAAACAATTATTGTATCTATCTTATATTAATTGAAATCTTCTTTAGGATATTTAATTAGTTCAAAGTGATCAGCTCAGCGCTTGGAAACACTTTAGTCAGTGGGTTGTCTTAGGGAGGATTTTTTTCTACGAATTGAACAAAATATATCATGAGGTATCCATTAATACTATAGCTCATTAAGATTTTACACTACTTACGATTCGAGGATACATCCAGCTACAGAGTAATGCGGTAACTCTAGTGTCCAGTTCTAAGGCAGGATATCGGCGCATTTTATTCACGCATATATTACAGTTGACACACAGGATTCGTGTCAGTCTGCCCCGACCTCTCATCTTACTAGTAGCAACCAGTTCACAACGAAATCCAAACAATGAAGCAAGATCGGTGTCCAAAAGAGAAATAGCACAATGTCACACAAGGAAAATCACAGAGTCTTAAGGCACGCACGGGTCACACACGGGAAATATCAAAGTCCATAAAGCATTCCAGGTCAAGTGAAAATTCAAAGAAAACTGATAAACAATCGAGAGCAAAACAACACAGATCAGAGCGCAATCGTCTGGTCAAGAGTTGTGAACTGTCAACGGTTGTCAATATCAACGACCAAGCTATATTTTTTAAGACTTTGAATACTAGTCTTTTTAGTTCAGAATTGCCATAACATGTGATTCTTTCCTACTTTACTGCAATATTCTTACCAAAGGAAGAACACAGAATAAGCTTAGATATACAGCAAAAACAATGTGTTATTTATTCATTTAATCCATGTAAATATAATAACAAACTAAAAATGATAACAACATCACGATAATTATGCTGTACCCACTTTTTAGGAAAATAAAATAAAATGGCAATACTAAACCAATAACACATAAAACGAAATAGTCAAATAACTTTTCTTAAACATTATTTTTTTACTCGGCTTTAACTAGATAATATTATAGTTTTAAAAAACGTGGATTATTTATTAAATATCTTTCGTATATGTGTCACTTTTAGACGCTTAAATTTATACCAAATACGATTTTGCCTTTGTTCTTTCATAATTTATTAAAACTTGATGCACAAGTAAAAAATACTACAAAACATGGCAGGTACAACGAAGGGGATAGATAACTTGAAAATCAAAAATATATACTAATGCATAGATACATACATACTTATAAATAAAATAAAAAGTTTCAGGAGAAATAACGTTCGGTGGAGGAGAAAACGAATCAGCGCTGGGATGATTCTGCCAACTTCTTACGAATATATTGCCGTGCCTTCACTTAAATTAAATTAGTAACATTAGTCAAGTTTTCACATCTATCCGCGCTCCGAGCAACAACTAAAATACATTTTCCAAGTGCACGACGTCATACTAATAGCGCATGTCGGTGACGCGAAAACGCGCCGTAAGAGGTTCTCACTTCAAAAAATTAGAAACTTCTAGCACATAGTACCTAACAATCTGGCCTTCAGGCTACCACAACAGAATACAATTACTACAAAAACAACCTCCGTAAATTATGAAACATGATAAATTATTCTGTCCTGTCCAGAATTCGTCCGTCGTTATCACTTAGGTTAGTCACGTACCCTCAGTTCTGCCTACCCTTTGTATAAGCAACGTGTAAGCGAATCTAATTCACTGGCACGTGCTGCTCGGTTTAATATCTGTGTGTTGTGAGTGTGACACGAAAATGTGGAGAGAAATTGTTTTTTGTGTGAAATATGTAATAGGTTTGGAACAGTGGTGTCGCAACTGATGTTTTACGTTTGTGTCGTTTTTAGGGTTCCCTAGTCAACAAGGAACTCTTATAGTTTCGCCATGTCTGTCTGTCTGTCCCCAGCTTATGTCAGAGACTCGTATACTACGGCTACATTACACAATTACTTCGCGCGCTCTATGTTGTACAGCGAGACGTCGACCAGTGTGCGAGAGGGAGCCCGCGAAGTGGAGTTCGCGTTATCGTGACAATATAGCCGTAGGGTTCGTACGAGTACTAGAAAGCTGAAATTGGGTATGGGTATACATATTAATTTGGCATGGGTATAGATATTAATCACGCCAACAAATTGGTAAAACAAAATCTTGAAACAAATATAAAGTTTTGTAGGGTACCTCCCTTGTATGTAAAGTGGGGATGATATTTTTTATTTTCGTCTAGCCCATAGTTTGGGACATCGTTCTACAGGCCGTTCAAAATTATTGCTGGGTTGTGAAAACCATTTTTCGATTAAAGGATTCGTTTGCGTAATATTAAGGTTTAGGGACTAACCACACTTATTCAGCTCTGTTCAGCTTTTGTCCATAGAAAACAACGATTTTGTATGGAGGCAGCTCTCCGCGTCAATTCAGTTTTCGCGGCAAACATTGAATAAATTGAATAAATTATTATTAAATTAAAAACAAGTATAAAATGAGGACAAATGTGATGCGGCTGATAGAAACAGAACTGATGTGTGACCAAAATCGTTTAGACAAACGCGAATGGAGCTGAATAAATGTAGTTAGTCCCTTAAAGTGCAAATTTTTGTTAGAGGCAGGTGTTTCACCCCCCCCCCCCCCCCCTGCCAGCTAAATGGTTGTTTTTGGAATTATGTGTGCAGTAGTAGACGTATGCGTAAGTATACGAAATTAAAATGATAACTATCACAGCAAAGTAGACTTTACAAGTTAACGAGTAGTAGTCGACCAACTTACATTTGCAGTTGGAGAATTGACCGTGACGTATATCGCTGTATGGGAGAACATGTTTTTCAACGACAATGTTTTTGTTTTTTGGGATAAATTCACCCCAACTACGGAACCCTTTATTGTTCGTGGTCCGACACGCACTTGCCCGGTTTTTTCTAATGTATTTCCAGAAATTAAGCGCTTCCTTCCATGTGCCTGGTTATGGACGTTCTAGTCACTAATACAATTGTTTTGTAAAGAATATTTAGATAGTCATAATAACCACCAGATTTGGTAGATCAATAGTGATTTCATTGATCTTGATGCCTGCTTGCCTGTTTTTTTTTTATATTTCTATGCTGCTAGCACTGCCATGTCCTCTTGTCTAGGAATCTCTGGGTCAGGATCTTAAAGATATCCTCAGAGCTAACGACTGCATCGTGACTGCATTTTGAAAGCAGATTGGTGCGACATTATTCAAACTGACTTTATTTCAATTGGCTCCGCCTTCTTCAGCGTCCACGAACGTGTTAAGGCACCAGTTGTCTAGCATTTTGCTGCACTGGGCCTATTTGGCGAAGCCGTGAGGCATTTTTTTTTGAATTGTTTAATTGTTTGTAGGTTTGTGCTACTTATGGCATGTGTATGCTAAATAACTTAATTTATTTCCTTACTTTCTGTTTTCTATGCTCCAACAAAAATTTGTCACACGTAACCTAATCTGTTGGTCATTTTGTTGCAGACACTCAGCAGTGGACGTGTCGAACGGTGGCAACAGAGACCATGAGAGGAGTCGGCGGCCGGCCCCGGATGGTGACAGGTAACAGTCTCGATACATACATAAAGTCAGGAAAAATAATAACTAAACAAATTGACTACGACCTTAAATTTGACAGTTATAGGAAATGGCTATACCTAACACGGTAAACTGACGTAGGATATCAATTTTCTTAACTATTAATTTCCCTGACTGCACATTAAGAGGAGGCTCGGGATATTTTTATGTTAATTTTCATGAATATTCTGAAACAGTCACACATACAAGCAAAATGAAACTTTAGTATATTATGATTTATTGGATCTTTTTCTTCCCATGTAGAAGACAGTTATGTGTAATATTTCTCTCAATATTGTTTTTATTCGAAAATCATGTCTGTTGTAAGGATTTAAAAAAAAAAAACAAGATTGTTTAGCTTTTATGTCTAAAATAAATATTCATAGCAAGAAAATATAGTTTCTTATCCCGACACCAGATATTTTTTCTCTAGATCAATTAATATTTTAGTTATAAACGAAATAAGAATTGAGACTTACGCTCTTTAGTTTCGCGCTCGAACACGATCAAAGAGTGCACGTGATATTCAACTTTATTACTGATGATGTATTAGCGTTTCATAACGGAGTGGCGATGGCGGGGGGCAGAGCTTGCGTTCGAAATTTGATGTAGACTGCCTGCTCGTAACTCACGTCTTTTTCCCATGGGGGTAGTGTTAACACTTTTGAAACTAATGTAATAAGTACTAATTAACTAACATGAATAGGAGGAAGTTTGGGATCTTTACTCCGAAAATGTTGATCGCAATGCACACTACTTGTAGATTCACATCGCAATTCAGTAGTTATATATAGGTACAAAGCTGTAGATGTTGTTATATGAGTATACCAATAACAACAGCTGAGCTACGTGTTTGACATACAGTTTGCTCTTCAGGTTTTGGTATAAATATTTGACCAAGTAAACTAGTTTGTAAATAACAAGATTATATATTTCTTTAAGGACATAGTAAATAAGGACAAAAAGGTAGCACATGTTGAGCCTGCTAAGCCTGTCACCAATGAAGTGGGGTTATTATCCACAATAATCCAGCGGAAACTTATCAACGGCCATATTTGCTGGGATCCCTGTTTCGACACAAATCGCTCTATTAGCAGGAACAACGGTTATCCTCACCTGTATTTATTAAGATTTCAAAGTAATTTTTAAGGATTTCTATTAATTTCGTTAGACCTACGTCTTTATGTTGCAAGGACAGAGCACAGATTACTATAATACTAGTCGGAGAGCACAGAAACCTCAGAATAATGAGTTATTCTGAGACAGAAACAGTAACATCATTATTCCACGTATGTAGTTTTGAATTCCATTTATATTTTTAACCGACTATCTAAAGTTTGTAAGGTTTTATGTTCGTCAGTATGTATGTTTTTATTGTTTTATGTATGTTTACCGATTTCTCCGTCAATTGTGGAGTGATTTTGAAAATTATTATTTTTTGTTTGAAAGGGTTTGGATCTGGTCCCATTGTCACCAAGTCAGAATCTGATGAGGGGATCCCATGGAAATCGAGGGAAATCCTCAAATTTTATAGGCACACCATAGCTATTTGGATATTTTTTATAGTAACTCGTGCAATTACTTTCGGAAAGAACTATTTAGTGAAGTGGGACTGATGATGAAGACCACAGATGGCCACCGGAACTACTTAATAACTAGTATTACACGGGTTACGATTCGATTAGGTACTTTATATGGTTGCTAAGTAATCTAATATGCTCACAATGCTTAAGGTGAAGTTCTCACCAGGAGAACTCCTCATCAATTAACGCCCCTGCATCGGGCAAAGCAATATTTTGTAAAAAGTGATGAGCAGTTGATATTAGGCTATTGTGTTACATAAATAAATTACAAACAGAAATGATTTATTTTTCACTTTTTTTGGATCACTTGGCCTCCGTCTGTCACAACCAATTTGCTCCGAATCTACTCGGCCGATTAAGTTGAAACTTCGTACACATAAGTATTTCTATGACTGAGTTTCTGTGAACACGGACGTGTTACGAAAATAATATCAATTACATATCAAAATGAAAGGGCTTGTTGTAAGGATTTCAGATATTATACTTTTTAAATAATTTTAAAATAAATTCTATTAAAGTTATTTAAGAAAATAGATGAAATTGAACCATTCCCCTTTTCTCCGAAACTACTAAGCCTAAAATTAAAAAAAAAAACATAATAACAAAATAGTTTTTTACATATAGATGACAGGAAAAACTATAAAAGTTTATGGTCTTAAAATGAATAACATAGTACATCAGTCATTATTGTGCTTACAAACTTATATTTGCACTTAACATTATAGTTGAAAGACATGCAATGCATTCCCATTGTCTGTCAACTATAATGTTAAGTTTGTTCTTGGGTTCCTAACTACGGAACCCTTCATTGTGCTGGTCCGACACGCACTTGGGCGGGTTTTTTAATAGATAAGCTAGCTGTACCCGCGACTGACAACAACGAATATACTGTGCCTTCCCGTTCCCATAAACTTTTATAAGTTTATTCGTTATTTGATAGAAATAAAATGTCAGCCTCACACAGTTTCTAAATATAAGAACTGTTAAGGCTCTTACACACTCACGCGCTATCGCGGGCGCGACAGGCACCGACAAAGACAATTCCTTTGTCGGTGCATGTCGCGCCCGCGATATCGCGTGTGTTTGTAAGAGCCTTTATTGGCACTTTTTCGCCATCAGTAAAAAGTTGTTCCACCTATCTCTGGACTTTGCCTTTTGGCGTGTAACGCGAAGCCTAAGATCGTTTATTAAAGCTGTCACCAAACAGGCCCATGTTTTTGCCCCTAACGGGCCCAAAAGACACTATGTAGGTATGACCATTTTCACAAGTATCTAACACATTCAAGTTTCTCAAGAGTTTTTTATTTCGAAGAATGTTTTTACAAGTCTGTCGAGGATGTTACAGAGATTAATGGTTTCACCTATTTGTGACCGCAAAAAATGCCAGACGTTTAATTATGGTCAGTATCGGGTATCTAGTGTCAAGACTTTTTGTTCGGACTATAAAAAATAATTATTTGAATTGATTACATAATGACTTCGCATTAATTATATGGCTTGTTTGCTCGTAAGTATTGTTACGAGTGGAATTATTTGTGTCGTATTATTTTGATAGTCTGATTTAAATATGTCGCAAAACAATTCTACCGTAATTTTATTTGGAAATACTTAAGTTTTTTCAAAGAGTTAAGAACGACGACGAGTTAAGTGAGTCTTTTGAGTTTTTGTTTGTTCAAGAGTTAATGTCAAATTTCGCAATTTAGTACATGTCACAACCAGAGAAATAAGTATCTAAACCTGTTTTGGACGTTATTAATCCTCGCTGTAATAATTATTAACTATTTACAAAGTGATTAAATATAATGTCCAGTAATATTTAGATACCATGCAATTTGCTGTCATAAAGTTATAGTTTAATTAAAAAGCGTGCTCATTTAATTTTAATAACAAAATTCCTATGAGCGAAGTGCATAGTGCAAGTGTCAAAACGATTAAGTCCCCGTACGCGTTGTGGCGTGCACAGCTCGACCACAAGCTGTGTAACGATCAATTTGTGGTGTACTCACACTCTATGGTAAACTAGCTGGTGTAGTGTGTATGTGTGCATTATCAACCTATAATATTCCCACTGCTGGGCCACAGGCCTTCTCTCGGTGAGAGGGAGTGGGCCGTAATCCACCACGCGAGCTCAGTGTGGGTTGGTATATGTCACATTTTTTTTTTTTCGGTCGTTTTATCAAATAACTTCTCCCGCTCTGGGTGGAGCGGGCGGGCGTGTCAGACTTTTACTGACTAAAACCCACCCGTGTTCCTTCATTTGCCTGTGTGCCAGGGCCACGATATCCCTTTCGGACAAACTCGCAACCCTGGCAGGCATTGGCCCCGTCAATTCGTGCTGACATCTCTTTGAGGCGCGCGTGGAACACAACGCGCCGTCGACCCGGCCCATGGTCCTTATTGGACGGCGAGCTAAAAAAAATATAAAAAATACGGCGATCTAAGCGACATATTTTCATACTCGCAAATCAAAAAAAATCAAAACCTATAGGGTACTTCCCGTTGACCTAGAATCATGAAATATTTTTATTTCCCACCTTAGGCTGTCCACATACCCAGCCACGGGCGACCGCTCGACGCTGCTCCGGTCGCACGCAGCCAAGTCGGCAGAGTGCAGCGGCCAGGGGTCGCCGCGACCACGACGAGCGCCTCGCGAGTCGCGGCGCGTGTCTCTGGCGCAGGCTTCGGGGTACGTGCAGCTTAACCAGTACCGGCTGCTGGAGCCTATTGGACAGGTTTGTGGAGTTTAATAAGTTCTTTTTAGGGTTCCGTACCTCAAAAGGAAAAAAACGGAACCCTTATAGGATCACTTCGTTGTCCATCTGTCTGTCAGTCAGTCTGTCGAGACTGTTTTTCTCAGGAACGCGTGGAGGTATCAAGATGAAATTAATATCAAATACGTAAGGACTGTAGATCCCTTAGTACTCGTACTCTAAAAAAAAACAAGCTTTCAAGTCAACGCAATAAAAAATATGGCGATTTATGCGATATATTTTGATACTAGTCAACAAATGAAAACCTATAGGGTACTTCTCATTGATCTAGAATCATGAAATTTGGGAAGAAGCAAGGTCTCACAGCACAAGTAAAGGAAAAACGTCCGAAAATCTATAAAATATAGTTTTATCACATAAAAAAAAAAATGACAATACTTAGTAAGTACATTTGCAATTCTAAAATTAACCATGGCGTATATCGAAGTTGGGGTGTAAGGGGGAGCACACAACAACCGGTCTCCCCAAATGTCAACCTCACCTGCGCGCGGTACACCCTGCCACGGACGAACGAGGCGCTGACGACCGACCGATGTCGGTATAACCATCCGAAAAGCCAACCTAAATTCTCCAGAGCGATGACGGGCAGCAGCGTTATCGTTACGAAAGGATTGGCCCTGCGGTCACCAACCCGCATGCCCAGCGTGGTGACTACGGGCATTAAACCTCTCAATGAAAGTGCTAAAACAACGGCCCCCAGTTCCCGGTGGTCCCGCTATTCCTGGTCAAGGTAGCGGTCACGGTAACGGCGGGACGGCAGGCTACCAACGACGACTACATCTGGCTACGTATAATGGACGTTCAATGAGGCTGGACCATCACCTCGCCGAACTTGAGGTAGAGTTAGGTCGCGTTAACTGGCATATACCGGGGTTATCTGAAGTCCGGAGACAGGGTGAGGACACGATAACCCTGGAATCAGGCCACCTATTCTACTTTCGCGAAGGTGATCAGCTCTCCCAAGGTGGAGTCGGCTTTCTAGTCAACAAGGAACTCACTAGCAGCGTTGTGGAAATCAGCAGTGTGTCGACACGGGTAGCGTACCTTGTGTGTGAAACTCACTGACAGGTACTACTTGAAAGTGATACAGGTATATGCGCCGACTTCGAAATGCTCTGACGAGACAGCCGAGCCCATGTACGAGGCGGGGCTCCAGTCCTGAAGGAGCTTGCGAGTCTCTTTAACTCCGTCATCCAAGAGGGTACAACGTCCAAAGCGTGGAGCAGAGGTGCGGTGGTTGTGTTCTTCAAAAAAGGCGACAAAACCTTGCTGAAGAACTATAGACCCATCTCACTTCTGAGCCACGTATACAAGCTGTTCTCGAGGGTCATCACGAACCGTCTCGCCAGGAGACTTGACGAGTTCCAGCCGCCAGAACAAGCCGGTTTTCGAAAAGGCTTCAGTACCGTAGACCACATCCATACTGTTCGGCAAATTGTACAGAAGACCGAGGAGTACAACCAGCCGCTGTGTATGGCATTTGTGGACTACGAGAAAGCCTTCGACTCCATCGAAATATGGGCAGTTCTGGCCTCTCTACAACGATGTCGAATTGACTGGCGATACATAGAAGTGTTGAGATGTTTGTATGACGCTGCCACGATGACTGTCCAGATCCAAGATCAGAAAACCAGTCCCATCCAACTGCTCAGAGGGGTGAGACAGGGGGATGTGATATCCCCAAAACTGTTTACCAATGCGTTGGAGGACGTCTTCAAGACGCTGGACTGGACTGGACAGGGTATCAACGTGAACGGCAAGTACATCTCACACCTTCGCTTTGCTGATGACATCGTCATAATGGCAGAGACGCTGGAACAGTTAGACCAGATGCTGCATAGCCTAAACGGAGCCTCTCGGCGGGTTGGCCTCGGCATGAATTTGGACAAGACAAAAGTCATGTACAATTCGCACGTCTTGCCGAGTCCAATCCACATCGAAGGGTCGCTACTCGAAGTTGTGAAGGAGTATGTCTACCTAGGACAAGTCATCAAGGTCGGTAGACACAACTTTGACAAAGAAGCCGACAGAAGGATCCAGTTGGGTTGGGCGGCATTTGGGAAACTGCGTCAAGTCTTCTCGTCGCCTATCCCGCAATGTCTGAAGACTAAAGTCTTTAACCAGTGCGTCCTGCCCGTCATGACATACGGTGCCGAAACGTGGTCACTGAGAGTCGTGCTAGTCCACAAATTCAAGGTTGCGCAGCGTGCTATGGAGCGGGCTATGCTTGGAGTCTCTTTGAAGGATAAGATCAGGAATTAAATTATCCGGAAAAGAACCCGAGTTACCGACATAGCTTGCAGAGTAAGCAAACTGAAGTGGCAGTGGGCTGGCCATGTTTGTCGAAGGACCGATGGCCGATGGAGCAGACGAGTCCTGGAGTGGAGACCGCGTATCGGCAAGCGTAGTGTGGGACGCCCCCCAGCTAGATGGACCGACGATCTTAAGAAGGTGGCTGGGTCAGACTGGATGCGGAAGGCGGAGGACAGGGTGTTGTGGCGCAGCCTGGGAGAAGCCTATGTCCAGCAGTGGACTACGATAGGCTGAGTTGATTGATTGATATCGAAGTATGGGAGAACATGTTTTTCAAATGCAATGTGAAGTTTATTTTTGGGATAAATTCATGCCAACTATGAAACCCTTCATTGTGCGTGGTCCGACACGCACTTGACCGGCATTTTTTATAAGTTTTTATTTCACAATCAACAGGTTTAAACAAACAAGTCGTAGAGGCCTTCTTTTAAATATAGAGATACCTATAAGAAAAACCTTATCTTTGGAAATCTAATCTCCCGGATAACAGGCACTTGAAACATGTTGGCTTTGTTTCTGTGCGGGTAAGCAACACATATGCGACATCTTTGATATTGCGGATGTCAAGGCGGCGGTGAACATTACAATCAGCGTATCATTCATGACAAAAAAATATAGTCGACAAACTGGTTACATTATAGAACTCAATTGACGGCACGGTTGGCGCAGTGGTTAAGCGATTGACTGCTGCGCTGCGTGTCGCGGGTTCGATTCCCGCACGGAACAAATATTTGTATGACCTACAAGTAGTTGTTCCGGGTCTGGCTGTTTGTGTATGTGAGTTTAAATGTTTGTAAACGCACCCACGATACAGGAGAAATTCCTAGTGTGGGGCAACATTTACAAAAAAAGAAAAAAAAATTACATCTTTTTACAATTTTCCCTTCAAAAGGCAATGTGATACCTACTACCAATTATTTATTCCCGAAACTTGAAAATAAGAACGCAAACAGACATGAAAAGATCATCTATTTATTTTTCCACTGAATGTACATAAAAAAATAGGTCATCCACCCCAGCATACGAGTACCTACTCCTATGGAACGCGAGCGCCAGTTCAACCATTAATTATGCTAAAAGTGTAATTCTGCTAACTCTGCTAATAAGTTGAAAGTTACGTAAACTCATTGTTTCAGGGCTCGTACGGGATCGTCAAGTTAGCCTACAATGAAGAGGATGATACGCATTATGTAAGTAAACTTAGTTAGAACAAATTAATAATCCTCGAAAAAAGACCATAGAGTTTCTAATAAATCCATCGACAAATTATACGAACATTCTGACTTTCTTGACTTTATTATTTTAAACTAAATACAAGTTTGTAACAAAATACAATCATACCAACTGTCGCTGTTTGTCCGTATGTTGCCATTTGACGCCTTAACTCACGGATTTCACTGAAATTTGGCACACAGGTAGACAAAGAATTGGAGTAGGCCAAGGGAGATTTTTTTCCCGGTAGTACGTTGTCTGTTTGGTGCCGGACTATTTCTTCCCGTGGGTGTCTTAAAAGGCGACTAAGGGACTTACTAGAGCATGGGCAGCAGCGATCTCTATGTATTTTAACACCATACTGCTATCGCCAACCCGCCTGCCATGCGTGGCGATTATTGCAAACCTCCCCCTTTGAGGGTGGCCTATGTCCAGCAGTGGACGTCTTTCGGCTGAAATGATGATGATGATGAGTACGTTCCCGTGAGCGAAGCCGCGGACAAAAGCTAGTAATAAATAAACCATAGGCAAAACTTTTTGCCCATCAACCTGGATGGTGTGCATATTGTGGGACAAAGTTGTGTGGAATATTGTGAATTGTATGTAACACAGCATCCTCATCAGCTCCCTGCCCTTGGAGGCCGGAATGGGAGGCCGTCAACTCCTTCTGCGAAGCAGTAATGCTCGCGAAGGAGGAGGCGGAACGCGTGAGGGAGAGGCAGGGTTCGCGCCCTCGCGCCCTTAGTCACCGCAAGAGACGTCCCGGGCGTCGGGAGTCGCTAGCTGATTTCCGGCCACCGTAGGCGCGGGCCTGCGGACGGTGAGCGATGGGTAGCTCGCCGTCCGATAAGGACCAGGCCCGGGTCGACGGCGTGTTGTGTTCCACGCGCGCCTCAAAGAGACGTCAGCACGAATTGACGGGGTCCATTAGGGCCAATGCCTGGCAGGGTTGCGAGTTTGTCCGAAAGGGATATCGTGGCCCTGGCACACAGGCAAATGAAGGAACACGGGTGGGTTTTAGTCAGTAAAAGTCTGACACGCCCTCCCGCTCCGCCCAGAGCGGGAGAAGTTATTTGATAAGTTCCCTCCCAAAAAAAAATAAAAAGCGTCCTCATCAGATCCCTGTCCTGGCCCCACGTTACCTGTGGTCGAAGCCACACGTTTCCTTCCTCCACTCCCCCCTGTCAACCGTTACGCTATCGTCTCTCTTTTCTTTCATATAACTCCTCACACGATCCATTCATCTTTTCTTTGGCAATCAATTGTGTCTGACACATACGACTAGGAACGCTAACGACTTACTTCTTGTGCGACAGTCTGCATCGCACAAAAACCATGTCATCTGAGTTGCCAATCACAATTCCTGCACAAAATGGGCAAATTGGCGACACGGTAAATGTTCGTGCTATGGCCACAGGAAATTAGACCTTAGCTTGTACCTAATTGCTCCACAACACGGCACCCGACCTAACATTCCGCACAAAAGTAGTCCTCACTCTTGTGTTTAGTAATATTTCTACGAGACGCTCTTATTAGTATACTGTTGTCATGAAGTGTCGCTCTTATGATTATTACACTAAAGGTCCAAAATTAAAGTCGTCTGTTGGCGCTAATGTCCAACAGCGACATTATAACAAAAGTAAAGAAGTAACTGCCTCGTTGGTCTAGTGGCGCAAGCACTACTGCATAGTATGAGGTCCTGGGTTCGATTCCGGGGTCGAGTAAAGTGATATTAGTTTTTCCATCTGGAATTTCTCAGTAGCAGCCCGGAGTCTGGTTAATTAGGCAATAGGCTCGCCCCTTATTACATGGTACTTAAACATAACTGTCGAAATGTGGGTGTACTATAGGTACACCACTGCCTATCCCTTGGGGGACTCCAGGCATGATGTTATGTTATGTGAAGAAGTAGCGATCAAGTAATGAAAGAAATAAGCATGTAACAATGTTTTGTATTAGTGATCGAAGGTAACATCAAATGCCATTTCCCACACATTGTAACAAATAACCGAGGAAAACAGATCTTTACGAGAGATTAGAAACCCTACTCAATATAAATAGGTATCTATTTATTTATTTTCGGGTCGATCTTTCTGTTCATAATCATCTGCCTAGCCTATCCCAATTATGTTGGGGTCGGCTTCCAGTCTAACCGGTGCTCCTGAATACCAGTATTTGACATGGAGCGACTGCCTACTTGACCTCCACAACCCAGTCACACCACACCACAGTCCACAATCCAGGCTACAGGTTTGCAGGGTAATGTATGTTATGTATGTATTTATTGTATTACATATATGTAAATGGTACACCACTGACTACCTGCTGTATTGTCTCTTCTTCTCCCTTTAATCCATCCAAAGGTTGTCTGTAAACGATCGCTTTTAGTGATAAGAGCGCCCGTTGTGTCGCCCTATGTAACATTTTAACATTTATATCTGTAATATTTATGGTGTACATATAAAGAGTATTCTCTTCTATTCTATTCTATTCTAATATGGTACCCCTTGGTAGGACTGGCCGAAATTACATCGCGTAATTATCATAGAAAACATATTCATTGTCTTTTTTTTATTTTTAAATATATCAACACTTAGTCTGATACAAAGTAAAAGGATTACTTTGCTGAGTAAAAACATCCGTTTGTAGCGGAAACAATAAAGAAAGATAAATTATTTTGTTGAATTTCAAAAGGGCGGGCATTCACCTTGAACAACGTCAATCTGCGAGCGACGGGAGAGGAAATGTAATGACGCGTACAGATTCCTTGTGTTTAGAGAGGCCTGTTGCTCTTTTTGCTTTTCCGTTAAAACAATACTGCGGTCTTTAACTGTTTTCTTTATACGATATTTCATAGACTGCTCGAATAATTAATTGGATTGTGTACGGTTTATGAAGTAAAGGAAATACAGTAATTTCATAGATCTACGGCTGGTTATGATAATGAAGAAGTTTCATCTACTCCATTGTCTAGTTACCTAGTCGTAGTAGTCTACCAACCGCAAATAATCAGTCTCTGTGTACTACTTCTTATGGCCGAAACCTATGCTAGCCAACACGTAAACGTTTGGAATGACTTACTTAATCTATTGAAAAATATTTACAGACAATTGTTGCTAAATTGTTAAGTAATAAAAACCACACATCGAATTAAGAACTTAATACCAAGGATTGAGCAAAATAGAAGATACCATGATTAGCTTATTACAAATATTCTCATCCACATTCCTTCCACAGGCGATGAAGATCCTCTCGAAACGCAAGTTGATGCGGCGCGCGGGGCTGTTCGGCAGGGCGCCCCCACGGAGGCCGGGTCCCGGCCCGCCCCCCGACCCCTTGCAAAGAGTGTACCGCGAGATAGCTGTGCTCAAGAAACTGGACCACCCTAATGTTGTCAAGTTGGTTGAGGTGAGGTTACAAGGTTTTTAGAACTTAAGATTTCAGATGTTTGTCCTACATTGCAACTTGCAACTTAATTAGATACCATGGTATTCATTTCGACATCCTCATTATAAAAACTGGTGCTGTTTTGGAGTAGAAAAAAGGAATATATGATTTTTATTATTCTGACTACCCATGCTGTATCAACATGTATGTAAACAACGGTATGCTTTTTTTTCCATATAAGTATATACATTCCGACTAACAATATTCACAAAAAACAATATATCCGTTTATACAAAAAATCATAACCGTGTCACTGTATCAGGATATTCATCCAAACTTGGAAGTCTCTAAGGCGTACCCACAAAAATAACGCTTGCGAAGGCTCAATAGTTATCTAAAACTATGTATAATAATTACTTACTATTTAATAATAAACGATGTCCACGTCGCGTCGGCTAATACTAACAAATGAACGACAAACACAATAAGGCTGTTAGTTGTTCATCAACAGAGCTGACCTTTCGTCATATTGACTCCCTATATTAGAAGGTAAATAACACGTCTATTTTCTTATATTAAGGTAATGTTTACTATTTTCTTATCTTAGCCTTTCTGGCTTTGAGTAAACAGATAATTAGTCAAAAGGACGATTCCACAGAATACTGATAATTCTTCTTCATCAACCTATTTTAGGTAATTTCCACGTTCCTGTATTAAAAGTTATTTCTTAATATCGCGGCATTGTGACAATGTAATCCTATATTGGTCTTTAGGCACCTTTGCAAGTATTTACTTATGTACATACTTTAAATTATTATTTAAGTCTACTAATGGAAAATTTCTAATGGAAAATCCCAATGCTTTGCCCAACCAGGCCATCCAACCCTGGACCCCAGGCTAAACTGTCCGCTTATGACAACAAGCCCAACGAAGGAGTCACAGTGGCATTTTCATAATCAGCGACACTTTAGAATGAGCTGTACCTCTCGTCCACATACCATTAAAATAACCACTAAACCTTGGTCACCAGGTGCTGGACGACCCAGCAGAAGACCACCTGTACCTAGTGTTCCAGCTGCTGGAAGGAGGCCCCGTCATCGACATCCCCACGGAGACGCCGCTCAGTGAATATTTGGCCAGGAAGTACATCAGGGATGCCTTGCTGGGGGTGGAGTACCGTGAGTCCTTCTTATCCGTCTCTAGATAGAAAGAATAGTCTTTACTGTCCAGTCAATAGTATAAATACCTTACACTTACGTAAGATTTAGAAGCCATTTATTCTTCTAAATTATTGCTAGAACAGTGTTACGAACATGGCTTTCATGGCGGGGTATTTGGCTGAAAGTCACAATCGTATGTGCGTCAGAACCGCGGGTGTAATTTTCATATCTGCCTAAATTTATTGCAATTATTTGGTACCTTCTGTGTACCTTTACGTACCTCTCTTGAAAATCTGTGTACCTACATCCGTACAATAATATTTTAAAAATTAGGTACACCTGCCATCCTGATGTCAGAACCGCGGGTGTACTGCTAACCAATATATGTAGCTAAGTACACTCTATAAGTAGATTTGGTACCTCTTGTGTACCTGCAGAAACAAGTATTAAATAAACAAAATACTGTCAGGTTGCTGCGAAAAGTTAATAAACGATTTTCTTTCTATAACGTTGTTATTATTAAAAAAAAACAATCTTCAGTATTAATAACTTAAGTTAAATATTTAAAAAACCTATTACAAAAACAAACAACAGTTTTCTTATTTTAGAATTGTGAAGGATTTATAGAATTAAGATGTTTGTCAGTGTTTTCACAATCAGAATGAAACAGGAGAGACTTCTAAAGGATTTTTTAATTATTTTTAATGGTGACGAAATAAGTAATGATTAATATGAATAACACATTGATTCCATGTGCATTTAACTTGGCCAAATAATTTGTTACAAGACTTATATAAATTAATCTTCGGTCCTGTATTGTCTAAGTGGAACAACATAGAACAACAATTTGCGGATCACACAAAGTATTGTCCTGAGTCTGTGTATAATTTGTGTCCGTTAATTTCATGTTTTGATTCCTGGTATGACTAACAAAATATAGCACTTTAAAGCTTAATATTACGCAAACGGATCTCAGAATTGAAAAATGGCTTTCACAGACCCACAATAGTTTTAAACGGCCTATGCAACGATATGACACCACGTATTAGATGAGAAAAAAAAATATCATCCCCGTTTTACGGGCAAGGGATGTACCCTAAAAAGCTTTCTAGGACTAAGCGTCTCCGAGCTAAGCCGGGGACAGACGGACAGACGGACAGACAGACAGACAGACAGACGGACATGGCGAAACTATTAAGGTTCCTTGTTTACTACGGAACCCTAAAAAGTGTTAAAATAAATCGAGTTAATCATCACGCGCCGTCATAAATATTTTTTTACATTTTTCATACATACTGATTTCATACATGTGGAGAAGTAACTTGTTAATTAAAAATTGTGTGAGGTAATAATGAATTGAGAATTTAATTGAATTGAGGTATTTTTTACAGCAGCAAATATTTACACTAGAAACCCTAGTTACAGTGAGGAAAATAAAATGTTTTCACTGCGCGTTTAATTAATTTCGTACCCTATGTGTCTACTCCGAACATAAATCCAAAGTATCGGCCGAATGTTCGGCCGTTTCTTGACTACGGCTAACTATGGCTGACAACGGCGAAAGAAAAAAAAAAGACAGCCAAAGATATAAAAGTCAAAAATGTGACTTGAAGTCGGGTAAGGACTCTAAGTCAAAAAAGGAAACTTTGGAAGTTATAATAAGGCCGAACATTAGGCCGAGACTTCGGATTATTGCTTCGGGATTGCCCTGGGCACATTCCGGGAACTCTCAATTACAACACCCAGACCAGGAAACACAGTTCCGTACTTACATGGCTGGTCACCTGTTCCCCGCAGAGTCGTTAAACTAAGTACAATGTTACAACATCAGAAGTGCGTTTTGTTTGTGCAGAATAAACAATTTTTCTTTCTTTTCTTTTTTTTTTTTCTCAGTGACGTTCCCCTCCTGTGGTCCCGTCTCCTTTACGCCACTCAAGAGAAGTTTAAATTCTATTTTTACTTCGTACCTTTCACAACTGCACAAGTTATGAAGTTGAATGTAATTTTTTTTGGTGTTTATTATTGTTTGAATAATAAAAATAGTTAGGTAGTAGGAAACTCGGCGGATGCTTACACTGTGAAGTTAGTTTCGTAAAAATTTAAAACAGGTTCCTGCTAAGTTTAAACTCGTTTACGAGAATGAGTTTAATGTATATTAGGATAGAGTTTTTAGATGACAAGCAATGCACAATGTTCACATGCAGTTATGGACAAAACTATGTATACGTAACTGGGTAACACGATACCCCTTGGTACAGGGCACCCCGCTTCGAATAAGTTAGGTTTTCTTGGACCGTTCATACAGAATTAGAAGTCATTTTATCGACGTATTCAGAAAAGTTTGAGAATAAAGAAAATGTATCATGCAAGTGAATCGAAAATGTTATTTTACATACATATAAATAATACAAATTGAATTAAAAGGCAACAGACGTGGATGATCATCAGAAATAAAACGCGGGACAACGATCTCTGGATTGAGATTCTGGTTCTTACATTTCGGGGGTGTTTTGAACCACGGCCCACTAATGCTGGTTGTAGGTAAGACTAGGGCTGCATAATTATGTAAGTCATTGTGGATAAATACAGAAAAAAATCTGTAACTTCGTTTCGGTAACAATCACCTTACTCCGTATAAATTACAGTCAATATTATCTATGCGAGTCTCGTGACGGCTAATAAAGGGGGAGAGTGATTCGATCCCCCTCCCCCTGGGTATGTAGTCGTAAAATGTCGTAATATTTTAATAATAGCTTGTCGGTCGAGGTTTGGTAGAAGACGAGCCTTTTGTCACAGCAAGCGTTATCTTTGAATGCAAGATGATTTAGAAATGCGAAAGATATGGTTTAAAGATGGTAGGTATATGTACATAAAGTTTACTGTTGACAACTGTTAACGTATTGACGGACACTAAACGCCCATAGGCGTGATAACCACAAGAGTTTGTATAAAAATTCCAGTTCGCAGACACATAAAATAACTGCTCAAACCAATCATTATAATGGGCTGGTAATTTTCTCTGTAAAATGTGCCAATACTGTGAGAATTGGCGGTTGAAACCAATTATCATGTGCCCGTCAATTTACAACATTTTACGTGAATATCAATCATTGTAAACTGAATACACAATTGCTGCAAAATATGTTATTTGAACGAAATATGAACTGTAGTTTACTCGTACCTCACCACAACAGCCAGGCCTCTTGTGACCATGTTCAGCATGAACCTGAGATACCTGGGGGTGTACTCCGAACATAAATCGGAAGTATCGGCCGAATGTTCGGTCGTTTCTTTACTACGGCTAACTATCGCTGACTAGGGCGAAAAAAAAAAGAAAAGACAGTCGAGGAGATAAACCAAAGTCAAAACTGTTACTTGAAGTCGGGTAAGGACTCAAAGTCAAAAAAGGAAACAGTCGAACATTCGGGCGATACTTCGGTTTAGCGGTTCGGAGTAGACCCCCTGATCGAAGTACTTATCTTATGAATATAATTATGACATATGACTTATTTTATTGACAGACAAGAGGACGCCGCTGTCCAAATTCGAACCTTCCATAATATCCGATTTATTAAAACTATAGTTTGTTCGTAGACTCCTTACGTACAGTCAACAAAATGTAAGTAATTACAAGTAGTACCTAGTAAGTACCTCACAAGCAACTAGCTTGCAACCTTTAATGTTTTGCGTATACTATACTGAGTATTAAAGACTTTGACATTGCTCTTCTGTTACCTACTTATTACGTGTAAGCTATTATTTAAAACTTACCATCTCACTCAACTTAACAAAACTCTTGCGTCTGTAAGGTATTTCAGACTCTAATTTGTACTAAGTATATAATGTTAACATCTCACTCAACTTAAGTTTACGAAATAAGTAAACTTTATATATCTTATCTTTCTACGCTAAAATAATAGAAAATACTGACGGCTAGAGGAAAGATCTTTTATTTTCGCATCTATACCTAACTCTTTTGTTGATTGTACTACACTATGTGATTCTCACAACATACATATTCAGTAAATACATAAGATTGGTGCGACCAAAACAAACATTTGTATGAAAAACATGTTAACGTATCCTTCCCAGGATCATGGGACGTATTACATGCATAGATATCACTACTTACTCCACACAATATTTATTCTCCCTGAATATAGTAAGGATAGAAGCTACAGATATTTTTCGGGCAGCTCTATCCTAGACCACAAGAAAGATTTTCACAAAAATAAGTGTTTTTTTTATCTTTTTAATGACGATCGCGACATAATACGAGTATTGATAAAGTTGTCAGTTTGTCACCGTCCATTATGAGCATTTTCTGTCCACGTAATTTTTAGCTTGTTCACATGATATTTGCAGCTTGAACATGACGATTAAACGGTTTTCCTCATAAAGCTGGACATTTGAAATTAATAGAATTTCGAACTCGACATGGACTTATCATATCCTGAAAAAAAACACGCACAATGAACGGTTTCGTAGTTGGGATGAATTTATCCCAAAAACGAACAACATCGTAGTTGAAAAACATGGTCTCTCCCATACATCGATATATGTCACGATCAATTTTCAAACTGCAAACCTAAGTTCGAAAAGTAGACTATTGCTCGTTAACTTGTAAACCTACTTAGCTGTGATAGTTTCCATTTTCATGCCATGATTTTTTTCTCAAATCCAAAAGCAACCATTTAGCTGGCAGGAAACTCTAACTCTAACAAAAATATGCACTTTGAAGCTTAATATTACACAAAAAGATCCCTGAATCGAAAAATGCTCTTCACAAGCCCTCAATATCCAAAGATACTCAACATCATGGAATAGACGAGAAAAAAATATCTATAATAGTCTCTGAGCTAAGGCGGGACAGACAGACAGACGGACAGGGCGAAACTATAAGGGTTCCTTGTTGATTACGGAACCCTAAAAATGAAGACCACTGTGGCACTTTTACTACCCGCAGTCATGGAACCTTTGCCACAGGCAAAATCGAGACCAATGGGAACAAGAAACGCTCTGCTTCATACTTACCTTCAACCATTTTCCTTTTCCCCTAGTACACTACCAACGTATAGCCCACCGAGACATCAAGCCAGCCAACCTGCTGCTGGGCGAGGGCCGGGTGCAGGTGGCAGACCTAGGAGCCTGTGGGGAGCTGGCGGCCGCAGGACGGGTCTCGGGCACCGTGGGGACACCGGCCTTCCGGGCCCCTGAGGCCGCCGCGCCGGCTGATAAGTATAGTGGGGAGGTGAGAAATTAGACAATCTTAATAAAATATATTAATTATTTATAGACAGTGTTAACCGGAGATAACATTTCAAAGATACCCACTACCAACTTCTCATTAAGAAGATGGTATACCGTAAATCCATATTTTGTTGAAATGGATTTTGTTGGAACTCGGGAGGATTTGCTTTGTTAGAAACTTTTTCTTTTACATTGGCGATTACCTCCCAAATACATATTACGATGATGAATTTGGTTTGCTAACACGGCAGCTTTACGCAATTCTGTGTAATAAAAATTAGTTGCACAGATACATCTTCAAAGTTTTTTTGCTGGAATGATCCAGCAAAACAACTTCCGTCCGTTTCATTTTGACCCCAAAAACTCAATCCAAACACATACATTTCTTGTTTACCCACAGGCAGCAGACATCTGGTCTCTCGGCGTAACCCTGTACGCGATGGTGACGGGCAAGGTGCCGTGGGTCGGCAGCTCGGCGGTGGAACTGCAGGGGAAGGTCTTGGCAGAACCCCTGATTTACCCTGGTAGAATCCAGCCCTCCAAGCAACTGCGACATTTGCTCAGTAGGATGCTGGACAAGGAACCGGTGACGAGGATTAACCTGCAGGAAGTTAAGGTGAAAATATTAGCTGTTTGTATTATTGAGATACACTTCACCTACAAAGCAGTGCGACTGTTCGTATTCCTCGAAGGAATAGACAAAGTTGTAACTTAATTGTATACTAATTCTACATCTTGACGGCTACATTGATGCAACTAAGAAATTGATCCAAATAAATATGTTCAGTTCAGTTACGTACGGTCAGCAACGTAAGTCGATAAACACTGATCTCAATATTCTAAAATGACGCAATATTTTCTGCATTTGCACTGAGTTTGTGTTATTTTAATTTTATGTCTGATTTGATTTTAACCTTTAACATTGTGTTTAGTTGCTGACAGTAACAATGTGCAGGAAGATGCTGCATCCATATTTATCCCCTACATTATATATTGCTGCGACAATAACAAACCACGTGGTCTGCATTACACAACCTATTCCTATAAAATGATATCATTCCCATTCAATGTCATCCGCACGGATCTAGTGTTAAGATGTCATTAGTTCATTACGGTAACTAAGATGAGAATGTCTCTCAAAAGGTCAAGGTTCAAATGATTCGAATCCACCCCCGTTGTAACAAAGCGAATTCGTCCAAGAATAATCAAATTCTCCAAGTCAAAGCAATTAGTAGAGAAATTTGACCAATCTGTATTGTTACGGGTGACCTTTTCAAACGCACTGATTGGATTAGGAACGATAGCAAATCGCTTTGAACGAGAAATATTACTCGCTTTGTTTTGGTTCTGGTTTTATGTTGATTCTAAGAATATCTTATGGACATTTACAAATAACCTACGGCTCTAATCAGCTATCTTTTGGAACTTTTCCTGTGCCACGCTCAGAACCGTTGCCATTGATATTGGGCAGTGCTAACGCGTTCGGACTCATCATCTGCCTGCCTTGTCCCAATATGTTGGGGTCGGCTTCCAGTCTAACCGGATGCAGCTGGATACCAGTACTTTACATGGAGCAACTGCCTATCTGACCTCCACAACCCAGTTAATGCACTGACAAAAAGTGTTTCCTGTAACAAAAATCTTGTTTAATGTGATCACGCATCTTGACTCCACACGAGCTTAGCAAGATCTTGACTTCTGAAGCTAGGAGGACTTTGTTAAATTAACATAGTTCCGTCTACTAAGTAATGAATTAGTTTAATTACGGGTAGTTATTTAATTTAGCTCAAATGTTGGCCAGTTTAAGAATGATAGAATGCTAACAAGTTTCTTGTCACCATGGACTTAAATTATTATTTGATATACAACAGTGAAGAAGTAAAATCAAACAAAGCATGTATGATGTAACAAAGACCGGTGATTATTCTGTACTTGTCACATTGTCGATATAAATAAAATGAATTTGTTCTGGCAAATATGCTATCTTGTTTATAGTAAATAGATAAATAATGATTTCAAACATTTTAAGGGATAAAAAAAAGGTTTTTTGTCAATTTATTATCTAATTGTGAGAAAGCTTGAAATAATTGAAACATTAAGTCTGTGTAACTATAAAAGTACAGTTTTCGTGGTAATAAACCATTCGTGTCAGTCTCAGCAGCTGTTAATAGTTTTATCACTTTAGCGCTCTCGAAAATATAGCTTATTTCGCCGTTCATTTACTTAATGAAGATATTGTATAATCATAAGATAAAATTTTGATTTTATCACACGGATAGCTAAAGCCCAGTGTGTGATTTTTAAATTTCTTGATATGGTTTGTTAAATAATAGGAAAAAACATTACCGACAGTATTTTAAAAAAAAATAGGTTTATTCAACATTATTTTCTGAGACTATTTGTAACATTTTGATAGATCTTTTTGCTACCTTTTTGAGTTGAACATGTCTGCTTACATAAAATATTTTTAATAACTAAAATGTTATTATATTGAAGAAAAATGTTCCTAAACTCAACACGATATCGTCAATTTTGTGTGAAGAGGCAACGGAAATTATTTTTTACAATATTATAAACCAACATTTTCGAATAAAAAATTGCTACCAATGGAGATGAAGGAGTAATCTATCTATGGCAATTATTAGTTACATTTGGTTTAGTTACATTTTTGTCAGATTTTGTGATAGCGTCCTTAATGCCAACTAAGAGAAAATGTATCTTAGTTAGTCCGCATTTGTTTCAGTGTGAGCAATTCGATACCCTTTGATAAGACTGATTGTCAGACTTTCGGACTTCTGACGATCCGTAACGACTGTTAAATCCACGAAACCGCGATCCGCGATCCGCGTTCGGACTATTATTACAAATAAAGCATAACATAACTGCTTGTTGGTAATCCCCAAAGGGTTAGAAAGAGCTGTGTACACTACAGTACACACATTTGCATTGGTGAGCCTATTCCCATCAACCAAAGCATAAATTCAGGCTCCGGAATGCTACTGAGAAAGTCTTCATGGAATACCCAATAACAATTTGCCCGACTTACAAACAAATCAAATAACATAGCAATTCCGTGTTGAACTTTCTTTTTTATTCAACTTAGCTTATCGTAGTGGCCTTAAGCGCATTAGTCTCTCGAGTTTATCACGAGCTCACCAATAATTAGTAAAGCTTTTAGCGCAATGAACATACATCCGTAACTCCACGTATTTGCTCTAAATCCTTGATCTGCATGTTTGTACAAAATGCACAACAACAACACAAAACAACAACAACAAAACGACAATCCAAAAGTGCCTGTAAATGGTTTAATTGAAATAAATGTTTTGAGTTTGACACTGCGATCAGAAATTGAACTTGAAATATTGCAAGTTATGTTATCATTGTGGCGAACTTGACAACTAAAATAAATAAATAATATATCTAGACTCCAAGCAGCATTTTGGTTTTAGTTTTTATTTCACATATCTTTTTACGTCAATTGTTGAGGCATAATTCCATTGTTAAAAAGCATTTAGGACACTCAAGGAAGCTTGACCAAGTCTGGGAACTTTATAGTCTATTTTTTTGGTAAATTCTATTCTAATTCTTAAAAAAACTAACTCTCTGTTATTTCTTCAGGATCACGAGTGGATAACAGATGGAGGCAAGGATCCCCTCCCATCAGAACAGGAGAACTGCCGTCTGGTGGAAGTGACGGAGGAGGACATGGCGCAGGTCGTCACCTCCATCCCCAACCTTTCCACGCTGATACTCATCAAGACTATGCTGAAGAAGCACAGCTTCCAGGTGAGAAGTTCTTGGTTCTACGAGATCTAAATGTTTTAATCGGGCCAACCTTTAAGTTTTGCTCGAAATTTAAGTGTGTCATAAACGGAACGGACTTTTTTTTTGCAATATTAACCCAAAGATTTTCAAAGTAATTAAGGAACACCTATTACGGGAATATACACACACCGGCACAATTAGCGGAACATAAAAAATGCAAATTTAAAAAAAATACCGTTTAATAGTAAAATCTAGTATCTCAGTCATCAGTCTTCTTTCTTATTTAAAATGAGACCTTTTAAAATTAAAATGAGATTCCATTTAATATTCATTTTGCGAGAAAAATAATATTTTGTGAAAAATGTACTTTCTTGATTTTTTAAGGTAACCAAGAAAAGATGAAAAAACTAATTAAAAAACAATTTAAAAAATAAAAATAATACAAATATCGCGCGTTTCCTCCACGTGCTGTTATTAAAGTTTCCACCCGCCTCTAGACATGCTGAGAATGATTGTTATCTACTGTTTCCTGTGAAAGTCTCTGCCATTCCTCAAATACGGCGATTCGTAGTTCACCCACATTGATAGGAGCTGGGTTTCATGATTTTACTCTTCGTTTCAGCAGGTCCCAGACGTGTTCTATCGGATTCGTATCCAGTGATCTCGCCGGCCATCCCATAACTGTGATATTCACATTATTAAGATATGCTTGAGTTGAACGAGCAGTATGCGGCCGAGCATTATCCTGCATCAAAACGAAGTGGTCACCGATAAAGGGGTCAAACGGTACCACATTTTCTTCTATAATTGCTCTTATATGACGAGCTGCAGTCAGGATTCATCCATCGATCACCACCAGGTCTGTACGAGCTCCCAAACATATCCCCCCCAAACCATTATTGATCCTCCACCATATGCCACTGTACTTTTAAAATTTTGGCTGATTATATCGTTCTCCTATGCGTGTATTTTGTCATTGCCTTCCATCAACATGATTTTAAAAAATTCTGCACTCATCACTAAACAATATTTTATCCCATTGGTCCGTTGTCCAAAGTCGATGTTTCCGAACAAAAGTTAATCTGTTTCTACGATGATGTATCTCAAGTTTTGAGCCTTGGCGACCAAAACCAGCTTCTTTGAATGTTTTTCGTACCGTACGCTCACTTACTGTGACACCTCGAACTTCCTCAAACTCATTTCTGGCTTGGACGGCCGTTAGACGTGGGTTCCTACGTACACGAAGCTGAATGAAACGATCATCACTGCTCGAAGTACGTCTTTTTCTGCCTTTTCCCGGTCTTTTCACAAAAGCATTAGTCTGCCTGAATCGTTGGAGACTGCGATAAATTGTTGTGTTTCAACAATTTATATTTATAAGTCGGCGAAGAATTCTTGAGATCACTCTGTAGATTTGATAATTTCTTCTCATCTCAAGTGCCCTGGCAATCTCAGTTGCGCTCAAGTCGGGCATAATGAAGTCTTTAACTTTTAAAAAGATTGAAAGTAAAAAAAAGAAATTAAACTGATTTTTAATGAAGATTTTACGAAATTTTAAACCAAAAGCATAAAATGATGAACAAGGGAAATTCGATCGAAATGATGTAAGTACGAATAAAATTAAAACAATCGCATATAAGGTGACGTTCAATTGTTTTCTCAATTTAAAATAATTATTTATAAAATAAAATGAATTAACAACCAGCTAGAAATGTTACACAAACTAGTTTTTCCAAAAAAAATATTGCCCGCTAATTTTGCCGGTGTGTGTAGTTTATTTTTTTGTTCTTTGCATTTGTTTCATAATTATTATTGAATAGATTTATATAAATACCTAAGTTTCAAATGCGTTATGTATGTATTTATTATACATTATATGTAAATAGTGGAGTGCCCACAGACTACCTGGAGTATATTCTCTCCTTCCCCCTTAATCCATTAAAAAGGTTGTCTTTAAAAGATTGCTTTAAGGGATAAGACCGCCCATTGTGTCACCCTATGTAAAATTTCAACATTTACTCATATCTGTAATTTTTATGGTGTAAATAATAAAGAGTTTTATATTCTATTCTATTACGGTACTTAACAATTCAAAAGCCGGTTTAATTTGAAGTAAATGCTTCGAGTTTAAGTTTAACACCAGCACACTTAAGGGCTGCAGACGTTATGATAATAAAGCTTTTGAAAATAGTGTCTAGTCGCACGCCACGTGCAGAGTGTTCAATCTTAACTATTCAGTTGTCTTTACAACAAAACCTGGATATTTAAACAAAAATGGAAGAATTAAAGCAACAACATGCCATTTGTCCCCAGAACCCGTTCCTCCGCAGTCGAGAAGGTAGCACATCTCGCAGAGAGTCCACCAGCGCTCGCGGCGAGCCGGACAAGCCCACCGCAGCCACCAAGCGAGGGGGACTGGCCAGAGCTGGCCGTTCGCTGTCAGCACCTGGGAACTATCTGACTGAAAGGTTGGTAACACATACATAATCTGCCTATAATGTTCCCACTTCTGGGACACAGGCCTCCTCGTTCTGTCAGAGGGAGCAACACATTGACTACCTTAAAGAACCCCAAAGTCTTAGTGGGACACTTGAGGACCATGACAATAAATGTACCGTATATTACCTACTCTTCACTTAATAAAATAATATTTCAGCAGGCAATCCTCATTTGACATTGGGCTTGAATCAGTCCAAGAATCCCGAGACCAGAGTCTGGACGCGACTTCTAAGGACCTGAAAAGTCCTCTGAGTCCACCAGAGAAAGAGTCGAGCGCACGGTGATACCCCCACCGCGCGGCGCTCGCCGCCGCCGACCAATGGCTGCTCCGCATTCAAATCGTGTGTGGATAGCCCGTTGGACATCGGCACAGCAATGTTGCAGCTTTGATAGAAATGTTGACAGCATTTAAATTTTTCATTCGTACTTCATAGGTACTTGAATAATGCATTGAAATTATATTTTTTTAATAATTTTAAATTATATATCTAGTTGACGTCAAAATTTGAGATTTTAGGCTGCTATGTGATTAATGTTCTAAATCGGAATTTAAGTAAAGTAAATAATAAAGAAAATCCCATATTATAATTGACTCGGATTTTGACGACAGCTCATCGAAGACAGAAAACTTAAACTTTCACTTAAAATTACTAATTCATTCATCCGCTAGTCCTATTCACTTAATATTGTAAATATTTTAAAATAATATTTGTCCTCTTTGACTTAAAAAGCACTTAAATATTTTTAATAAGATAATTAGGTCTATATGACGAGGCTGTCTTGCTGAGACACAAAAGGCTCAACTGGCTTTAGGCATTCCTGCTATGATCCTGTTAAGAATAGCAATTTCTAGTTAAGTCTACTCGAATCATCCTCTTCTATACAAATAGCCACAAGAGTCAATCAAAAAGTTATCCTTCGTATACGTGACTTACGGACACGAATATTCTGCAAACATATGAAAAAAATGCTGTTCCAACAAGATAAAATGTTGCCATGTAACATTACGTGCCTCGCGAGGCGGCCTCGTACAGAGCAAACTTTTACAAAGGCCGTATATTGTAAATATTTTAGCATATTTTTAATATTAATTCATAAAAAATTGCTCAATGCTTGTTTGATATCATTGTACATAAGAATATATATAAACAACAGTTTTATAAAAATACAAAATACAATGGGCTCGTTGGGTCGTTTATATTTGGCACGGTCTGTCAAACGATATCAAAATTCTGTTTGTGGGAAGTTAAAATGCGGAACTTAACCTATATGTTTTACAACTAATAAACTGTTTACAAAACCCTAAAACCACTTGCATAGTGTTGATTTATTTCACTCTCAGAAGTCAAATATTTATCTAAATGTGCAATATTTCCATAATAAGTATTTTGTATTTTCATAAAACTTTAATTTTTAATTATTAATATTGTAAGTAATTCTAGGGGTCAATGGGCATATAACAGGCACCACGAATGAATTTCATGAAACAGCCATGAGCGTGATGTCATTTGAATTGCAAAATATTGTGCCTCGTTAGGGTTTTACGTTTTCATTTCTGAATTTATTGTATGCTTGATGGAAGCAATATATACTGCATTTATTTATAGAATGCCATCTGCATCGTTAATAGACGTTTAATCCGGAAATATCCGATATTCCGGGGAAAGATCTCCGGCAATGTGGCTTTGGCAAAGCCAGTGGTTTGCGGTGAGCCCCTTATGAATCACTGATATTGTGCTTCCGAAAACCGGGCGCGGAAATGGTCTACAGATCAAACACTAAGTGCCTAGTTCATCAAATAGCAACAGCTTATTTCCTTATAATTTTGGCAAACGTTACCCAACTTAATATTGAACAAAATTAGGTTCAGCTAAGTGTATTAAACTGCCTAGACCCCTAGATAATTTGCGCCCTAACTACAGGTTAACGCGCATGTATAAAGCGAGCAGCTACGTTAAGAGATTGACCAATTTTCACTGTCAAATTAATTTCAATTATAATTACCATCTATTGAGTCGTGAACGCGTTTATAGTCTGTGCATTGTGTTGACAGCTTTGACATTTATGTCAAGCGGAAATTATGGCGCGAAAAACGAGTAAAATGGCGGAAGTTATTGGCAAATTCAGGTGTTCGACTGTGGCTGTAATTCTGGGGGACATTCAATGTTTTGATAATGATTTGGTACTTATTGAGGTAAGGTTTTTAATGTACAAAGCAGCCTTGCTCGAATTTATTTTAAGATCTAGATAATTTGCAATCGATTTTTGATAAGGTAATTGTACAAATGTGTACAAACCTTGTACCCAAAAAATTGTTCGTTTCCCGCTGTTTTAATACAAATGACATTGTTTTTTTTTTAAGTTTTAGAAGATATAACAATGCACAGGTTATAATCAAATGATAGATAAGGAGGGTGGGTGGTTTCATGTTAGCGTACAGGGTCCCGATCACCGAAGTACTTACAATTTTGTGTAAAGTAAGAAAAAAGTTTTTATTCAATATTTTAATTAACAAAGTCCAAGCTTAGATATAAGTTGTAAGAAATTTTACTGTCCACGTTCTGCTGCGATGTTCTCTGACGGACACTTTACTATCCTTCCCTAACAACACACCAACACATAAAATAATAACATAGATCAAATCATAGACTACATAGGTAGATTTATCAAATATTTTTATATCACTGGCAAATAACAGCGCGCTTGAAGTTAAACTCATTTATTTCTATTTTGGCATCATAATTTTAGTCGACTTTTTTTTTCAATTTTCTTTTAAATTTTGTCGCCTCGAGCAGATGTCATCCTTTTACCAGAGTAGCTCGAATAAATGTTATGTAGGTAATTCATTACACACATAATGTTTTTGGTTGGGTATGCTTCTTCAAAAGATCATAATGGTTGAGAAGTGTTATCAACTAATCTATTTTTGTTTTGTTGTTAAATGTTTCTTGTTTTGTTATAAGATTTATAGAATAGTATAGTGTCTTAAAACTCCGAAATAGCTCGCTATTAAGAAGGTGTTCATTAATATGATTGCTCTTCCAATAGATTTATTATTTGTTTTCTTTGTCTCCTTAAAATAACAAAGGATTGACCGTGGCAAGTCACCCGTAATCGTTTCTTTGAGATAAATTGATTAATCGGCAACCATTCAACAATATTAAAACATCCTTAAGATATTAATCAATTTGGTTTAAAGAAATTAATAATGGAATACAATTTATAAACATGAAGATTCACGGTGCGAGACGAAAAGAATTTGTTTGAAAAATATTTTACCTCGATTAAATTCTTGTAAAAAATAAGGCATCTTGCACACTTGGCTACTTGAGGTTGCTAATGCCGGACACAAGTACGAACGGGATCGTGTTATCGCGATTTTGCAACGTCTCAATTTTGGACTTCTTTCTTGCTTAGTCTTTTGCAAGTAAATGTTGCAGTTGGGACAAAGTCCACACAGTTTGACCTCTAAATTCTCTTGTCATCTAACAAACTATTCACTGCTTCAGAGTAGTTTCTCCTACTCCAAATTAAGCAACTATTATAAGTAAGTAAATCCTAGCGGGAAGGGAGCAGTGTTGGCCCAGTTTTAGCGGCCGCGACTTACGAGTTGTAGATCGTAGGTTCGAACCCAGACAGGCGATTCATCATAATCAGCCTACCATTCCCACTGCTAGGACACAGGCCTCCTCACTTGGAGAGGGAGGGATCTACCACGCGGGCCCATTGCGGGTTGGTTGGTTGACAGGCGCTTTTTGTGTAAATTATTTCATCACCACTCCTCTCAAAACGGTGAAGGAAAACATTGTGAGGAAACCGGCATGTCCTAAAACCAAAAATTCAAAGACATGTGACTTCTACCAACCCGCACTGGGCCCGATTTCAGCCCACTCCCTCTCGAAGAGAGGAGGCCTGTGTCCCAGCTGTGGGAAGATTAGGCTGATTATGCTAAATACTTGTTGGTGGATTCCGTCATGTTGTAATGATGGTACCGACTCCCCTACTTACCTATATATATTGATGGTACCGACTCCCCCTACTTACCTATATATATTGATGGTACCGACTCCTCCTACTTACCTATATATATTGATGGTACCGACTCCCCCTACTTACCTATATATATTGATGGTACCGACTCCCCCTACTTACCTATATATATTGATGGTACCGACTCCCCTACTTACCTATATATATTGATGGTACCGACTCCCCCTACTTACCTATATATATTGATGGTACCGACTCCCCCTACTTACCTATATATATTGATGGTACCGACTCCCCCTACTTACCTATATATATTGATGGTACCGACTCCCCCTACTTACCTATATATATTGATGGTTCCGACTCCCCCTACTTACCTATATATATTCTTATACTTTTACTTTACCTATACCTATACTTTTAGATCAAAAAGCCTTAAAGACAAAACTATTCCTTCGTAATAAAAACGAAACGGTCCGATTTCAACTTGTTCGTATCTGAAAGTGGTCAAGTATGCAAAGTGCCTGCCCAAGGTCAGCCAGGGGTCAGAGAACACCCTTTATCCTTTGCAAGCCAAGGTCCAAACTTATGCCTTTGAATGTTGTGATAGTCTAGAACGAAGGTATGCTTATATTAATTCTAAATAGTACTAAAAAAAAAAAACGTTTAAAAAAATATTATCTCAGATTATAAAAAAATATATTATTATGATATAAGCGAAGAAATTTTTAAAATAATCTCGCGATGAAGATTTTAATGTAAGATTTTTTAATAGTCCGTTTTGTTTTTTCTTTTTGTAATGTTTGTTGTTTTAGCTTAATTTACGTAAAATATTGTGGAAAATGTTTTAGGTTGTTATCAGTTGATATGAATATAAATTTATGCAATGTTTGAACTAAAATAACGTTTTGAATTGATGTTGAACGTTGTCAGTATTAGCATAGTGGTCTAGCAGAGAAAAAACAGTGTGTCGGCTGCCTAATGTAATGTGAATTTAATAAAACCTCCACTTGGGTATGTTGCCGTGGCACGAGCTAATATTCTCGTTAAGCTCGTGCCGACATGAGAGAAGAAGAATGCGGATGTATCAATCAAGTACTTTATAAGGAGCGCTGGAACTGTAAAGTCCATTTTAATACGCAGCAGGTAAATTGAGCTTTAATTTCATTCTGTGACCTATGAAATGTCTACAAGTACCCAAGTAAATCGATCTAACATAAGAAAATAAATATCACTCTTATAGATACTTTGTACTGACACCGTTCAACATCTGCAATGTCCTTTTATAATAATAGTCGTAAACATACCTCGCACAATGCACCACACAAACACAACTGTTAAGAAAGTTGTAAACCAGCGGGAAATTGTGTAACACACCAACAGTAGCAACGAGTTTAATGTTGACAGTTCAACAACATTCATTGCGTTATTGACGTTGTTGAGCAGACTAATTTGTCTTACATATGAAGCAATGGATTAGCATTATCCTTCAAAAAAACATTCAGATTGGTATTGACAGTGTGTTACTCAATTAGAGTGCAGAACAATTATTATAACAATGAGTTGTTGAGTTTATTGAGATTTCTTAATTAGCAATTTAATAAAAACACTTTCAAAATAATTACTGTCTTTTATTTTGGAGAAGCGATAACTGGAGAACATCACCCATGGACATCTGCAGTACAAAAGGCAAATAAGTTGCCAGCACAGAGACAATGCTATGTGACTGTATGCACTTACACCCATAGGCATCCTTCAAACCGGAACGCTCCGTTAGCTACGCTGCTTGGTGGCATAAATATTTATTTCTGAATTTAATATGACATCTTGTGCTTAAGAGCGGCCAACCGCACATACTTTTCATACAAACTCTCGTACGTGATAATGACGCTGTAACACATCATTCTTTGAAATTATTGAACCAATAGATATCTTGTGCACTATATCTAGGTTTTTGTGCAAGCAAAAAATAAAAATGTTGAAAAGCAAATTCAGCATAAGCCTGCAAAAATCTGCTTTTTTGCTCAAATTTTACCTGCACTTTGGCCATTCATAATATACTCATAAATTGTAAATGTTAAGAAAACTACATAGAAACTTTGCAAATGTAATGGAGATTCCTAATGACCAACATTTAATTCACAAACTGGTAAGGCTTACTCAAAAATACGTATTCCCTGGAACAAGTTTTATGAAATTTCCGCACATTATTTTTCGATCATTGTTCTCACTCGTTTGTTAATTGTTTTCACTTGCACTGGATGAAACAACAAGCTTTTCGACCATGCTCGCGTAGACGATAGACGGACCGGGAAGGCCCCTATTAATAAGGTTGCAATATCTGTTATCATGTAGGTCACGTACATTTATGACGTGCAATACATGTCATTGTATTGCACAGTATCACACGGAGATATTGAAAAGTCTCATTGTATATTGTAAATACTTTCTATGTCAATGTTAGACAGTGCTACTAGAACTAGAAGAAAATATAACACGCAGTGAGCAAGTGAGGTGAACCGGTGATCCATGCTCGTTTCTTTGTATGAGAGGTATTTGCCCAACAGTGAGACAATCACAAGCTGCAAAGCATACACTTTTGAGTTGGACTGGCTACACTCGATTCACTAGAAGCTTGTACACACAAAACATACATATGTACATATACAAAAGTAGGTACACAGACTACTCAGTTCGTCAGCTGCCAGTAAAGTTGTGTTGTGCCCGTTTACACAAAATGAACCCGAGGCACAACGATCGATTCTCTGATGTTTTTGATCGCTCGACTGCAAACGGTCCATGGGGGGCGGAACACAAAACACGCTTCAGAGCAATTTGTTCATACCGAGAGGAGTTTCTAAGAACAGATTGTCTTAAGTTCCGGAGAGTTTGTGGTCAAAGGGTAATTGAGATGGAGGACTGATCAGATTAATTGAGGAAACTAGGATGTTATTGTCTTAATAAATTCTCATTAAGCTTTTAAGATTGACGATGTAATTAGTGTTTTGTTTTCCTTTTATTAATAAAATGGATGCAAGAACATATGTATATAATATCTCTGAGATGAATCCACAACCATGTTGGTTTTCAAACTATAAATTTAAAGTTTAGCAAATCAGCAAAAATCGTAGAGCTATTCTTCAAGTCGCCTCATTCCACATGGTTAAAAGTCTGTTATTTAAAAAGATACGTCTACGGCAAAGTCTAAGGAGGGTTACGATTTTCACAGGCTATGTATGTAGGCATATATGTATGTTTGTACGTATGTATGTTTATCTGTCCCCTCAGAACTCCTAAACTAATTGTCGCATTTTGATAAACGAGGTATCGTTGTAAGCGTCATGTTGTTTAATGCGTTTAAAGTTAAAGTTAAATCCAATCTTTGTTCAAAGGCATACTATTCTATCAATGACTACTTAAACGATAAAAATAGTTGGTCGGTGTGATTAACTCAAGACAATGTTCATGTTCTTTCTCCAGAATTAGCGTACCTACTGACAGGTTATATGAGTTCATACAATTTCCAAAAAATCAATCGACGATTGACGATCGATGTTTCAATTTTATTGACTGTCTCAGTCAATTTTTTTATTTTTTTTTATTTATTCATTAGTGACATAACATACTCATGAAAATGTTTTTTATGAGTTGTATTGCAATAAGTGGTTAGCTAGCGACCTCGACAATTAATTATATTATTCTTGCCTGAGCAACCGGCAGCAAGTTCGTCGTGCTCCCTTAGATGTCACTGCTTGCGGTAGCGTCGGGGGTCGGGTTGCCTCCTTCCCTCAAATATGGCGAGGGGGGTGATGGCTGATCTTTGCGTTATGCTCGTGAACGGGTGCTGCTTGTGGTGACTGGTCGTCTTGCTGACCTTGGTTTTGTACGAGTATTGTTATTAATGATTAACTGTTATTTATTTTACTTCGATGGTGCTGGTTTATCATTTGTGACTTCGAGTTACAGCTATAGCTTTATGTAAGCGGGCACGCCCATTATGCCTGGAGGCTTTTTATTTAAGTACGGTACGTTCTGTTTACGTTATTTCTGCTTGAGTATGGTTTTTTTTACGATTTTTGTTTTTTTTTTTTATAGTGGCATGTGCTAGCTATCATAAGGCAAATAATATCATTATTTTAATGTTCTGTGTTGCGTAATGCAAATTATTTTACATTTATAACCGACTTCCAAAAAGGAGGAGGTTATATGTTCAGCTGTATGTTTGTTTGTCTTTTTTTTTAATGTATTTTCACCGATTACTCCGTCAGTTGTTGACGGATTTTGAAAATTCTTTTTTTGTTTGGAAAGGTATGCTCCCGAGGTGGTCCCATTGCCACCAAATCAGAATCTGATGAGGGATCCCATGGAAATCGAGGGAAATCCTCAAATTTTATAGGCACACCTACAGCGATTTGAGCATTTTTTATAGTAACTCGTGTATTTGCACACGAAAAGCACCATTTGGTGAAGTGGAGCTGCTGATGAAGACCACAGATGGCCACCGGAACTACTTAATAATACGAGTAAGTATTTCACCGTTGCGATTCGATTAGGCACTTTAATATGGTTGCTATGCAATTTATGCTCGTCAAAATGCATATGGTGAAGTCACCATCGGTTCTCCAGGAGAACTTCTCAACAATTAACGCCCCTGCATCGGGAAAAGCAATATTTTGTAAAAGGTGATGAGCATTTGACATTAGGCTATTGTAAATTGGATAAAGTACAAACTGACCCACTAAAAAGTGAAAAATAAGAAACTTTTTACAAAAAAAAACAACCAACTTCCAAAAAAACACTACAAATTGAAAAAAACTTTTTTACCAAAAAATAAACCGACTTCCAAAAAAAAACACTACAAAGTGAAAAATAACTTTAATTTCAGAAGTCGGTGGCTTTGGATCTGTATTTTAGTTTTTTGCCACCGACTTCCGAAATTATAGTTATTTTTCACTTTGTAGTGTTTTTTATGGAAGTCGGTTTTTTTTTTTTGTGAAAAGTTTTTTATTGTATAGATTCAAGTTTTATATCTGAACAGACAGCTGTGCTGCTGGGGAGTTTGTTGCGCCACTTCTTCTTCCCAGCTAAAGCACTAGGAAGTGGTGAAGGGTGGGCGTTTTTGGGGGACTGTCTTATGTAATTTTGACATTCGAAAAGTGCTGATTCTCAGCCTAGTTTGAATAAATGACTTTTGATTTTGATTTTGATTATAGGCTATAATTATGACGTCACAAAATACCTAACATAGCGGCTATACGGACGTAATAAAAAGCGTAACCGTAAAAAAAATATTAATATATCGTGTTTGGTATCAAATATAGGTCATAAGGAGTACTTTCTTTAAACATATTGATTTCGTTTCACTCTGACTGTTTTCAATAACATTAAAAAACCCAAAACACGCCAAACCCCAAAACTATTCAAAACATGTTCGGTGTCTTGTATATACCTTTTTAGTTGGCGTTTTTGTCGTAGTCGGGTTCTACACTCGCGAGCAATAAACTGGAATCACTTCAAAGTAAAAGCGATAGAACCATCAGTTTATGAAAAGATAATTGAAGCTTTTTATATTATATTTTTTTAATTCACGGACTACTCATTTGTTTCGTGAAATTATCAGCTGACACGCCATTTTGCTTGCAAACAATGGACTACAAATTCGTCTAGATGACTAAGCTGAATCCTTTTCACCCGTTTCCATACATTGTGTGTATTGCTTGATATTTTGACTCGTCAAATACTCAGTGACCCGATTGATATTGGGAAAGTAAAAATAAACATCATCAACATGAAATATATTTATAAAAACTTATTAATTACGGAACATATTATGCTTCATTATCTTATAAAGGCTCGTACAGACTGAAGCGATCCTCTATACAATAGTTTGAAAAATTTATTTCAGGTATGGATGGAAATTACCTGACAACTTAATTAGCTTTTTACATCTTCCATCTTATTAGTAAATAGCTCAGAAACCTTTGGTTCGTCTTCATCTTTAGGTTTTTTATCTTTCTTCATTCCTTTGTCTTTGTTTTCCATTTTTTCCTTAATCTTCTTTTTATCTTTTTTGTCACCTGATTTTTCTTTGAAGTCGGAAATCATAATCGCTGGTTGAGCGCCCAGAGATGACAAATTGTTAGTGTCTAAAACTAGTGAAGATGTTGCTAGTGGTTGAGCGTTATCGGATTCTTGGTTGATTACTTCACCATTATTTGGGGTATTGACAATAGCGTTGGTCCCTTGATTGCCTTGATTTGGTACTTGTGGTTGCCGGTATCCATTTGGGCCACTATTCACTGTAACTGCTGGCTGTGGTTGCACATTCTGGTTGCTGGACATGTCACCCTGGCTTTCTACTGTTGTACTTGGATTTGTGACCGGAGGATTAACTCTGTATCCATTTGGGATTGGTATTTCAACTGCAGGCTGCAATGGTATATTTTGATTGTTAATCGTGGCTTCTTGATTTGGTGCATTTGGTCCTTGTGCTTGGTTTGATACCATAGGCTGATTGTACCCGTTTATGCCATTATTGACTGGCATTTGTACTGGAAGCTGTGGCATATATTGGCTGTACATAACTCCCTGGTTTGGCTCATTAACCTCTTGTTTTTGACTTGTAGCCGTTGGCTGGTTGTATCCATTGTTGCTAGTGATACTCGGTATTTGAATAGCTCCCTGGTTTGGTATAATTTGTCCTTGTCCTTGATATACTATTGGTTGTTTGTAACCATTGTTGCTACTGCCAACTGGCATTTGAATCGCTGACTGTATAGGCATATTTTGATTGTTTATCATACCTCCTGGATTTGGTTCACTCTTTCCTTGTCCTAGATTGGATACTATTAATTGATTGTATCCATTTGAGCCACTGTTAACCGGTAGTTCAACTGCTAGTTGGTATAGACTATTTAGATTGCTAAGTACATTATCCTGATTCGGAATAGTTACTGGTAACGCTTCCTGGCCTTGGTTTGCTACCGTGTTCGGCTGAACGTAGCCATTTGAAATATCATTTGATAATACTGCTGAGTGAACAACCGTGTTCGGATTTGCCTGATAAACATTGCTTGTTAAACCGTTATTTGGTATACCATTATTAACTTCTTGAACTGTCCCCGAGCCACAACCATTTGACATGGCATTAACACAATTTGGCACTTGAACATATATTGGGCCATTGGATGCTTGATTTGGAATCGTGGCATAAATAACGTTTGCGCCTGGATTTTGGATGGTAGGTAGATTTTGCATATTACTAGGGACTTTATTTGCAACTATGTAATTTGTTCCCTGTACCTGGTACCCATTCTGTATAGGTAAATTAGTTGGTGCTGAGGTTACTACTACACCAGGTATTTTTATCAACTGTCCATTAGAATAGATTGTAACATAGCCAGGATTTTGGTAACCCGCATTCACATTCATAGTTGCTTGTCCTGGGTTCGATACAATATTGTTATAACCACTTGACACTCCTACCTTATCTGGCGTAATTAGAACATTTGTTGGTAAAGAACCAGGCTGTCCATTAATAACTTGATAAACGGGATTGTTAGATTGTCCCGGATTGTAAGGGACATAAATTATGTCGTTGCCAGGCTGATTAGTATTAGGTTTAATTACTGTGATTGGGTTAGGATTGTTTTCATGTAAGAGGTATACGTTATTCTCATTATTACCTTGGCCAACCAGTAAGAAATCCTTCTTTTTGTCCAAACCTACTTGTTTACTGTCGGCTTTTTCATCTTCTTTCTTGGTCTGATTTGTTTTTGGGGGCAAAATATCTGAAATATTTTTCAAGTCTGAAATGTTAGCTTCATTTAATTTATTTTTCATGTCTGGTATATTTTCTTCATTCAATTTAGGACCTTTGTTCTGTTCTGATTTTGGGTTGTCAATTGTTAGTATTTCCTTAGGTTTCTCTTCAGGTTTTTGGATATTTGAAAAAACTTTATGATCGTGTTTTGGCTTTTCTTGTGGGTTATTTCCCATAAGTAGTGGTTCCTGTCTATGAGCGTTATAGCCTGGATTTTGAATATTGAACTCATTATTTAACCCTGGCATTTGATCCCAACCGTTGCCTTGAAAATACGGATTTCCATGATAGAGTGGGTCGTAATTAGAATTAAATGAATGTTCATCTGGATTACCAAAATGTTGAAACCATGTGTCATAACCGCCGTTGTAACCTAGATTGCTATGGGTTGGCCAGTTGTCCCTGGGACCGTCGGACATAGGCTGAGCTGGGTGTGGAAGCCCTGGGATGTGGTCAAAGAATGGTATGTTTATCTGAGCCTCTGCTAAAACCATGCATACCAGAGGTAGCATCACCTGAAATAAAAAGTACAGATACAGTAATGTTTAGAGTTACACGTGCCGTCGCCTCAACTCCCTCTGGGTGGAAAATGTAATTTATTTGTAAAAACAAATCAGTGTTTAACAACTTCCGGGAAACAAACTGCTTGAAGTAATTAATACGTCATTATTGTGACATATGGTAACGTTGGATGAGTAGGTAATTTTGGTAATATTGAATAATGCTAATTAAATGCCGCATTAATATAAAACCTTGTACCTACTGACTTTAATTTTATACAAACACTGTTTTACGTTTTGAAAAACGGAAAACAGGCTGACTTTGAGTTCATTCCTTCCGAAACTAACTCAGAGGTCACAGTCCAGACATAATCTTGGTCAGATCATGTGAAGACCATGTAGATTGGTGCCTGAAATGATCTTTTGACGAAAGAACCACACAGATTGAGGGGACCTGTCCAGTCAGTGCACGCATTTGTCAGTAGTCGTGCAGCTCAACTAAGAACTTAAGGAGCTCAGTGATTCAACAAACAATACCAAAGAAAGGACATTTGGGTAGGCCGCATAAAATTACTCAAACTGCCAGACTATGATAAAAACTAACTGAGAAAAAAAGAAAAATGAACAATAACCCACATAGTCTTCACATTTACAATACTTAAAACAATATAATACTTAACAAAGTAAATATTCATGTCATAGTTTAGGTATTTTAAAATTTCAATCAAAATAAAAATATAAATAGTTGGCAAAAAAAATCAAATCAAGATTCACTGTAAATTGGAGCAGCTCAATCCAAAGCCTTTTTGTCCTCAATAAAGTCTTTAACAGTATAAAATGCTTTCTGGCACAGTTTCCGCTTTATAAAACATTTGAATTTATTAAGGCTTAATTCTTGAATATGGCTAGGAAGTTTATTATAAAATCGTATACACTGGCATCTAAACGAGCCACCTATTTTTTAAGCCTGGTTTTAGGAACAACAAATTTGTGCTTGTTCCTAGTATTTACATTATGGATATCACTGTATTTTTTAAACAGATTAATATTTGTATGTGCATACAATAGATTTTCATAAATATACTGAGAAACTACAGTCAGTAACTAGTGTAATTGAAGGTTGGCACACGGGGCTTAATAGAATGACGCAAAAGCAATGTTTTCAGCATTCAAAAATATTGGCAAATCAGCCGGGAATTTGATGCGTAAGGTTTTATTTCAGCGCCGAACTTACCCCAACATACATACATTGGTTTTCTCACAATCATCTCGCAGTACTTTTATTTCAAGAAAATTATAGGGTAACTGAAGACTTCAAAAAAAAGAATAAAGGTATATTAATTTCTAGTTCATTATTGCACTAAAAATTTAAACTTAATATTATTAAAATTAATTTTCACTTTTCTAAGAATCCGTACAAACGGCTTCAGACTTTAAGAGGGTGCTCTGAAAATGGGCAAATCACAAATAGATGTAAAATATTTCATTGATAACTTTTGCTTAACTTTTGATTAACAATTGCAATTCATAATCATGTTTATTACAATAAGCACAAGATGTCTTTAAAAAAACGTTTTTTTTTTTGTTGTCATTATGATCCTCTGTTTTATGATGTACAGACAGCTGTGCTGCCGGGGAGTTTGTTCCGCTACTTCTTCTTCCCAGCTAAAGCGAAGAGAAGAGAAGAGAGAAGAGAAGTGGTGAATGGTTTTTGGGGACTGTCTTATGTAATTTTTGACGTTCGAAAAGTGCTGATTCTCAGCCTAGTAGCAAAAAACTGCCAAATCTAATCAGGCCAACAATTAATTATAAAATGTTTCATTGACCTCACACAGGAGTACTACCAGTTAGTACCTGTGTTCACTCATATTATAGTAAAAAGAACATACTTAAATCCTAGGAACAAATGATATTTTGATCAGTTACGGCAAGTTTCTGACTCCTAAACACAAACATGTAGTAATAGATATTGATGATAATTAATCCAAACAGCGAAATATTTGACAGCTAGATATTTGTAACGTTGCCAACTTTCAGAATCATAATATTATTGAATGTTTTCACACACAAGATCTATTCTTCTGATAAACACTCAAATATAAATGATATTAATTACGATACCTGTATGATACGCGCCATGTCGAGACACCAAATGATAGTTTAATAACTGAGTGCATAATTTAAATGAAACACAATGGAAAACCCGATCTACCTAATGGTCAATTCGATATAAAGTCCCTTTAATTTGAAATTAATGAACCGCATGATAGTGCGTCAAATATAATAGATAGTTAACAATACCACGTTATAGTGATGTGTCAGAGTGATTGAAATATTTTATAAAAGGAAGATATTTTAATATAGGGACTCTCAGGAAGGTGAAGAGTAGTTTAGACCGACAGATCTATCAGAACACGATGACTAAAGTTTCAAAGAATTACCTACGAGACCAGACATGTTGATAGCACTGGATGTAAAGTCATGGAAATTAATTGTTAATAAAATAAATACACTAAGGTGTTATAAACTACTCTAAGGACATTCCAAGTTTTGAGTTCAAGCCCATTTCTATTGTCACGATTAAAAAAGCATTAAAAAGTCTTATTATAAAGAACACTGAAGACACATGGGGGATTTCCATTAAGGTTCTTGGAGATATGATTGACACAATAGCCCCAGGCATATTTAATCAATGTTTAGACAGCGCGGTACGTTTCCTGGTTTAATGAAACATAGTAAAGTAGTACCAATTTTCAAATCGGGTAGTGATCCCTCTAATTATAGGCCTACTAACTTTTGCCAGCGGCTTCGCCCACGTGGAGGTCGGAAAAAAATCTCTTAACACACTATAAAAGTTTCTATAATAATATTTTAATTCAATCATGATTCGAAAGACACGTGGCGCCATCTATTATCTTATGAACATTACTGTCTTTTTTGGGATGAAAGGTAGGTACCCTATGTCTGTTTCTGTACACCTGACAATGTATATACAAAATTTCAGGATGATAAATTCAGTGGTTTAGGCGTTAAAAGGTAACAAACATAAAAACAAACTTATTTTTGCATTTATAACATTAGTTAAGATAGGATTAGGAAGTTAGAATATCTGTGCTGAGTAAAATATACGAAAAAATAATGATGGACCAGATGTTGTCACATTTTAATTCAAATGGGACTTTACATAGTCGCTTTACACAGATTGGTTTCACGAAAGGTAGGTCGACGACCGGCGCAGGAGTAAAACTCATCAGTCACATTTTGGAATCCTGGGAGAAATCCCAGGATGCCATTGGCATTTTCTGTAACCTCTCAAAAGCGTTTGACTGCGTTGACCACAATACACTAATCTGTAAATTACACCACTACGGAATTCGTGGACAAGCTGCTGATCTTGTTTTTTCCTATCTATCAAACAGGCAGCAAAAAGTAAACGTTAACGGGGCGATGTCCTCGGGGTCTCTAGTAAAGATGGGCGTGCCTCAACGTTCAATTCTTGGCCCTTTCCTATTTCTAGTTTATATTAACGATCTTCCTTACATGATGGCTAAGTTATTCAGACTGCTGTTTCAGCTGTTTCATGTAGATTAAGTTCAGCTGCAAATGCAGTAAGAAAAATAAGGCAGCTAACTGATATAGTCACAAGTAAGTCATTTCTTATACACAGTATCCGCTTTTATAACAAGTTGCCAAAGTCGGTTATAGAACTTAGCGATGGATAGTTCAAAACCCACATCATACGTATCCTAATCAAAAAAGCATATATTAAGATCAAGGACTACGTGGAAGACAAGAAAGTTTGGCAATAATTCCTTCTGCACATGTGGCTTCCCTGGAACCTCATTAGCGGCATAACTATGTGAGTGTCTATTAACTGCTCCCAAATTACGGTGTTTATTTTTATTTTTTACCTATTATGTTGACATAATCTCTTCATTATTTGACACTAAATACCTACAATTTTTATTTAAAAAATTATTAGTGACTTGTGGACAGAATATTAATGCAGATTTGTTACAGTTGTAATGGCAATCTTGCCATTTGGTTTAAATAGGTTTTTATTTTTATTAATTCAGTAGGTATATAATTTGTGAATTTGAGAACGTTGTAGGCTTAATAGACTAGCTTTGTAAACCATTTTCTATGTTGTTAATTACTTATTGACGGGCCTACACTGTCCTCCCATACCTTTTAACACTGTAACTTGAAAACATTATTAAAGCCCATTCTTTTTATTAAAAGAGTAACCGTGGAGTTTCTTGCCGGCTCTTCTCCATAGGAAACGACAAATTAGAACCGTGCACCTAGCTTCGGACGTTTTATAAGTGCCCATAAATATTTCGATTTTGATTTCCAAATCATACAACTGTCAAATAATGACAGTTGTGATTTGAATATACGGGCAATTTAAGTTGGTGAACAATTAATCAACACAGAGAGTGAATTTATTTACACGCAAAGATAAACACCATTACAGTCAAAAGTAGGTTACATCTCCAAACAATCCCTACCTCAAACAAAGCATACAAAAACCGGTATTTACCGGTTTAAACAGGATTAAACTGGTCCAGCAGACAAACACACCTTTACAAACAGGGCTCGATTCCAGATTCACTTTCTACAATGTTTATGTACATTAATTATTCATATTCACCTAGTTACAGGCTGATGTTGCCCACACGTCAGGGTTGCCCGTGCCCAGAGGTCTGCCCGGCAGTTTGCCCGGTGATTTCCCGAGGGTAACACTCGCATGACGTAGAGGCAACGCGATTCAAATTTACGCCGATTCGAAGGCTTTGGTAAGCAAAAGTGATAGGTGTGTAGGCTGAATATCGTTTGGTGGAATAGGCAGCAGCATCCTGCTTTCTACTTACTACAACTCATTCGTCTAGGAAGACACTATGCTTGCCAACAGCAGCATCCTAAATTATTCTTGTCGTAGTAAGTTTGAAAAATCTTAGTATGTCATACCTAAAAAGAAAAGAAAGAAAATAAATTTATATGACCCAGCGGGGTAATTGCGTAACACACTTATAGTAACAATGGCTTTCATTTTGACAGTTCAACAACATTCATATACGTTGGTGAGCAGACAAATTTTTCGGACATATGGAGCAATGGATTAGCAATATCCTTCAAAAAAAAAAAAAAAAGCAAAATAACATAACGCAACTTGCTACGGACATATCTGAAATTCTGAACTAAAATACAAAATTCCAACATTCAAAAAAAGCTGGAAGAAACAGCACCCTAATTGCGTAACACAGTTTGAATCACAATCGGAATGATTTTGAAGTATATTGCTAATCCATTGCTTCATATTTTAGAAAAAATTGTCTACTCAACAACATATATAATGCAATAAATGATGTTGAACTGTCAAATTGAAACAGATTCCTACTGATAATGTGTTACGAAATTAGCCCACAGATACTGCCATGATGTTTTATCAATAAGCAGTACGAGGACATCAAGACGGGTATAAGTTTCAGGGAGAAAAGCAACTTCTGATCTCATCAGAAAAATCCTTACTAGATCTGCACATGATCATGTGACTATTATTATCCTACCTTTCGCCTCATATTATGTGGATAATTTCTACACTTATCATTTATATTATGTGTAGGTAATGTCTTAATCGCTACAGCTCAAATCAAACTCTATAATAAAAACATTATAATATGGCGGCATTAACATCACCACATGCGAACTACGCATCACACTGACGTCATGCCAAACCCTGCATCGCGCAAGCAGAGTTTACCGCGCAACTAGCATATATACGTATATATACAACGTCCCGACATCAATCGTCGGGCAGTTGCCTACCAGACACGACAACCATCTGGTCGGAGGATCCTCCCTTTTCTATGGATGACGAGTGAACTTTACACTCTGTTCCCTATACCTCTAAACTGGTGACCCTAAACATGAACGTCAGCGCAGCCTTCGTGCAACAAGTTCAGCGTGACGTCATCATCATCACTTCCTCAAGCTTTCGAGCGGCAAGTCACACAGCCAGCCAGCACCCATGGCTTCAATGGGTACTCTGACCACCAGTAAGCAGCGACCGCGCATACCTGGTCATCACCCACCGCCTCATCAGCAACTTTGGCACAGCACATTGCACTTTCGGCCGGTCCACAAGCAGAGCTCACGAATCCTCTCCTGGTCGACGCCAGCAGTCAGCCACAAATCCGATGTGTACCACATCGGACTCACTGGGGAATCTCCGCAGACAGTTCCGACTCACTGAGAACTATGCGGCACCCGGTTCCGACTCACTGGAACTTCAACTGGTACTGGCAAGCATCGGAAGATACATGACTCAGCCCACTATCGACCTGACGCATGACGTAGTTTGAAACACCCTGTTACTAGCGTGGTGCAAGCCTTGCGTTCCAAGGGCGGCGCGGAATGGAGCGCAAGTAAAAAAAAAAACAAATGTTAATAATTATTATTTTTCTTTCATGAATAATTAGTAGTGCACTGGATACATGAAGTGGGCTGCCGTTGTAAGGCAATTAAAATACCACGGTGTAGTTTTCCGATTTATTTCTTTGTATACTCCAATAATAATAAATACCAATAACCTACATAATTATAAGCTAAACGAGTTTCAACTTCATTGCCAAAAGTTGCTCGGAATTGTTCGTCTAAGGGTTACCTTATACAGAATTTGTCAACAAAAGTGGGAGTAAACGAATTTTGATCCTGAGTTAATCGCAATAAAAACTAAAATCATAATCCAGCACGAACTTTCAAATGAACGTGGAATTGGGCTATGTTGTTTCTCCGCAAGAAAATTGACCGAAATATAGAACAATGGCGCTAGTTGTAGGTAGTAGGTACTAAAATTACCAGTCAAAAATCTGTCAAATAAAATGTATGTCATCTTAAGTTTTCAACATTGAATTATTTATATTATAGTTTAGCCTCGGTATCTATTTATTTGATCAATTCTTAACATTATAATAATAATAGTTCGGAAGTGGTTTTTTCATGTTTTCTATTTCACAGTTTCTTGCCTACAATGTGATAAATTACGAAAATATTATTTACGCAAATAAACTATATCTCAGCGTAGGCGAACATTTGAGCGCAGTTCACTCATCTCAAAAGAGTGACGGCGACTGATTTGTGAAACAAAAACATGCTTGAAGTTCCGCAACGTGCGACGGAAGATGACTTCTTCCAAGAACTAAGAATGTCGTAAGTGCTAAAAGCTTGTAGTCGTGATATTCCTAAAAATAAAAAGAATTTCTAAAAATGCCTGCACAAATTTTCTTGCCTTATATTAATTGAAATAATCATAAATTTTTTATCCTATTAGTCATTAGCATTAAGTATAGATCGAAAATACGTAAAAATTTGAGGCAACTTCGTGATGTTTTTTTATGGAGAAAATTTTAATATTTTGTATTTCTGTTCCACAAAAAGTTTGGAAATATCATGCAGTTACTCATATTATTTTTATGATATACCTTTTTTTTTTTGCATATGTACAGTCTTAATACATGTTCAAGTTTGTATTGTACCATTAAACCAGAAATGGTTTGTATTGGTACTCACATTCGCTATTTTAACAAAAGTCCTTAATCACATAGTTAACTAAATCAAATAATGTAGGTACATGAATATTATTTTGCACGTAACTATTTAATTAAGCCGTAAACAAACATCTATCCGTAAGTGCGTGAGTCATGTAATGTTTCAAATCTGAGCTGCTCGCTACTGAGCCGCTCATTAGAGGACCGGTTCTAGTCAACATATGAAAAAATTAATCATATACAGGTTGCGTCTCTTTTATTTATTTTTATTAGTGTTTTAAATTTGAAAATTATTTTATCAAACTAAGTTATTTAAGTAGTTGTAATAGTATTTTTTGTATTTTTACTTATAGTTTTTCGAGTTTTTTTCGTCTTTTATAAATTTTGGTATTTCGTTGATTATTGTGGGAATTAAAAAATTTGCTGTTCGTCTGCTATAATAATTTCTAACCTGACCTAGTTTATTATTGGTGATACTTCTTGTGATTATTTTATGTGATATGGGTATTTGGATGCTTTTGTTATTAAATTGCTCAATCAAGAGGGCCATGTTGATTCTAGTCTGTACTGGCAAAATTTTACAATATTTAAATAGTTCGATGACGTTATCTTTATATTGGTGTTTTATTTTTCTGGGTACGATGAGTTTTAGAAGTCTAACTTGCAGTTTGGATATTATTTCAGTATATGATTTATGAACCTAAGTCATCAATTTCCTGAAAATATCAAATTGAAGGTAGGCAATTTTGGTTACTACCCCTCTTAAGCTGGCGTGCACAGCGCCCTGTCTGCCCCGGCACCCTCCAGTCAACGGCGCCCTGGGCGGCAGTCCGGGTCGCCCACCCGCAAATCTGGCGCTGCTATTACCCTTCCTGCAAAAATTTAAACGTGTCTAGACCATATTCTGCTCAACTCTAAATTCCTTTCTACAACATTAGTACTGGAATCACATATAACTGATCACATGCCTGTCGTTTTATTAATTGAAAATGTGCACCCTAAACGTCATCACAATACTAGTAGACCCCGCATCAATTACTCGTCAATTAAATTCGAAATAGATAACACAAACTTTACACATATCCTACTATTGGAAAACGCGAATACCGCGACTAACTACTTAATATAAATAATCTATTAATTAAATAATAAATTACTAATAATCGTTAATAAACATACGCAAATGAGCCGTGCCTAAAAAACATAACATTTTGAAGCCATGGGTTACACCGGGTCTCCGTTGCATTAGGAATCGTGATAGGGGGCAAAATCCCCAAACAACATGACGATTAGGGTAACATACTCATGCTACAGAACAATAATATGGATGCTCCGAAAGCAAAAAATACCATATGAAAAAGTCAACTGGATAAACCAGGTAACGAACATTTTTTTTTTTTGGTGGGAAATTATCAAATAACTTCTCACGCGCTGGGCGGAGCGGGAGGGCGTTTCAGACTTTTGCTGACTAAAACCTACCCATGTTCCCTCAGATGCCTGTGTGCCAGAGCCACGATATCCTTTTCGGACAAACTCGCAACCCTGGCTGGCATTAGCCCTACCGGACCCCGTCAGTTGGTGCTGACATCTCTTTGAGGCGCGCGTGGAACACAATGCACCGTCGACCCGGGCCTGAGGGTCTACTCCGAGGCGCTAAACCGAAGTATCGGCCGAATGTTCGGCCGTTTTATAACTTCCACAGTTTCCTTTTTTGACTTTGAGTCCTTACCCGACTTCAAGTCACACTTTTGAATTTGGCTTATCTCTTATTCGTCTTTTTTTTTTCGCCGTAGTCAGCGAGAGTTAGCCGTAGTAAAGAAACGACCGAACATTCGGCCGATACTTCGGATTTATGTTCGGAGTAGACCCCTGGTCCTTATCGTACAGCGAGCTACCCATCGCTCACCGTCCGCAAGCCCGCGCCCCCCTGCCAGCTATCTAAATAGTTGTTTTTGAATTGGCTCTAACTAAATTATTATTACGCAAACGGATCCCTGTTTTATTTTTATGCGACTAATAAACGTTTTCTTTTTGTTTTTGTTCCTTTCCTGCCCTTATCAAAGACATAAACATGCAGTCTGTGCCTAGTTTAGGAACAACGTTATCTCCAAATTGTAATTTTAAAAGTTTGTAGAAGTAGATGAAGAAAAAAAATTATTTACTTTAAAAAACACTATTGGTAAAAACGAAACGTTATTGCGTAGGTACTGTTGCCAGCCTGTTCACCTTACTTCTTCGCCGTTTGTACTATGGGCTATGTTTTATATATCGGAACCGGTTTCAGAAGGATTTACTTCGTCTAAAGCAGTTGAGGACTTATTGGATTTGTGTATTTGGGAGTCAAATTGCCACAAAACTGCGCCTTGTTTTTTCTAGGATTGAGAAAATCACAAAAATATTATTTTTTCACCGGGATTCAAGTCATTTGAATTTCCTTCTTTCCTGTCCTTTTTCAGATCCTTTGATTTTGCTTACTCGTAACGTAAGGCTGAGATTACACTATGAGTTTTTTTAACTTCGTGAATATTCATAGACAACTAGGTATATTGTCAGTCCGCTCGGGCCAGTTCTGAAGGATTGGCTCGAGCGGTCCCACGGTTTCCTCTCTTTCCGTCTGGTGCAGGTGTTGTCCGGACATGAGTGTTTCGGAACGCACCTGCACCGGATCCAAAGGGAGGAGACCCCGTCGTGCCACGACTGTGGCGCGGCGGAAGACACGGCACAGCACACCCTCAAGGTGTGCCCGGCCTGGTCCGAGCTGCGCCGCGGTCTGAGCGCAGCGGTCGGGCAGGACCTCTAGCTTCCCAGCGTCGTCAACTCGATGCTGGAAAGCGAGGGGGCCACGTCTAGCTAAACATTACACTATTAAATAGGTTATCCCAACCCAACCTTCTGAACGGGATTACTATAAAATTTGAACACATTACATCCTATCTACATATCACCAAAATCATGGGACTCCTATTTAATTATTAGGTACGATTCTTGATTGGATTGATGATTGCAGTAACGTAGGTTGCTTCTACCTATTCTCTATAACAATCGCATCTATGGTATAGATATCTTTTTAGAGAAACTCTTGTTCTGATCTTTCTTTGCTTCATAATATTTATCTTCCACGAAAGATATACATAACACGTTGGTCACTCGATGTTTTATTAATCCTCATATTCGGTGGTCAAAGCGAGTACAGTTACTTCCGAACGGTGGTGTAATTTTGAAAACCTGATACGTTCGCTATGCGGCTCCATGTCGACGTTCGAATAGCTCTCCAGAGACCGTTGTAACACCACTCGAGGCCTGCACTATGTACGCAATGGAGTATGCTGCTATGCCTGCTGATGTATGAAACTGAATTTAAACTACACTAGTTTAACCTAGATTGGTAAAACATTGCTCCTTAGATCTTTTGTGATAGAATTTTCAGTGTTCTTGAGGTTAAGGTTGGTGTTTGCTTAACAGGAATTTGGTAATATAAAATGCGTGTGCGCTTCAAGACATCAAGACTGTTTAATTACGACTTAATGTAGGATGCATACAGACGTTAATAAAAACTGAACGATCACATGATATAGACATGACGCGCCGCCACCAAAAGGACGTAGTTCTTTTAATTTTAGTCTAACATACCTATTAACTTTATTAACATTTTACTCAGTAGCAATGGGTAAACTCACAGATGGTAAAGTGAGTTTGAACAACATCTCTTCACTAAACTGTTGCCACTTTTTATACTTTAGACTCTGGTAATGCCATCTTCTCCAGGGTATTTGTCTACAACACGACCCAGAGAAAATTTGCCAAGCGGCAATCCATGTGTTTTTATTAAAACAACATCGCCAACCTCTTTTCGAATTCTTCTGCTTACTTTGACCAAATCGGACGTTGGTGACTGATGATGTCACCTACCTGATGGTGGATTCCGAAGGTGGGTACAGGATCTCAGTGACGGCACTATGTAGAACCTTCATGTTTGCACTCATTCGCATAAGGCTCATGGAGACCTTGGTGACTGATGATGTCAGTTACCTGATGGTGGACTCCGAAGGTGGGTACAGGATCTCAGTGACGGCACTATGTAGAACCTTCGTGTTTGGACTCATTTGAAAGGGCTCATGGAGATCTTGGTGACTGGTAATGTCACCTACCTAATGGTGGACTTCAAAGGTGGATATATAATAGAATCTCATTGACGGCACTACGTAGAACTATCGTGTTTAGACTCATTTGAAAGGGCTCGTGGAGACCTTGGTGACAGATGATGTCACATACCTGATGGTAGACTCCGAAGGTGGGTATAGGCTCTCAGTGACGGTACTACGTAAAACTATCGTGTTTGGACTCATCTGAAAGGGCTCATGGAGACCTTGGTGACTGGTAATGTCACCTGCCTGATGGGGGACTTCTAAGGTGGGTATAGGATCTCAGTGATGGCACTACGTAGAACCAGGGTTGATTGTGATTTAAATCAATTATTAAAATCAAGTGATTTTTTTAATAAAAATCATGATTTAACCCTTTACCAGGCCTCGGACAAATCCTATAATAATGTTTTTTTGATAGATTTAGATGAGTGATAAAATTCGTTTTTTGGCAAGGACACTACCAGCCGCACTACCAGTAGTGTCGTTTACAATTATTGACACTACCAAACCTATTTTGGATTAAAATGTACAGTCAACACAGCAAAGTTCAGAAATATATTTCTTTATTTATTACTAACTAAATCATGAAATAAAAGTAATAATTAAACTACTTGACCGTCACTGGAAGCTTTACTATGAGATGGCATTTCCGTTTCCCGTCGATTTCTTACCAGTTTTCGTACTTTTATCCCCTCAATACTTCCGGTTCAGTGGCGCCACCTGGTGGTTGCGGGTAGTTTTATAGTTCTTGTAAAAGGTGTCACGCCATTTTGTTCATTGGCTTTTTATTCTCCGTCGAAGCAACTTGTGCGCCGTGACTGCGTCCGCGACAGTTGCAGAATACGTAAAAATAAATATTAAGTGAATACATATTTTATAAATTTAGTAAAAAGTGTAAAGTGTTCTTCAAAGAGCATAAGTCTTGGACCGTAAGTACCCTCTTTTAGAGGTAACACTTTTTGAATAATTCGTACGTGATCAAAGTTTTTAACGGGTTTTCCGTTCGGATCACTACTGTAATTTTTTACTTTGAATATTTACCAGTAAATTTTCGTAATCAATATTTGAATGTAACTGTGTAAAGTGTATATAAATCCATTGCAGATCTAACTTAATTCCTTTGCAGTGATAGAAAGTAATAACCAGGGCTTGAAACCGGGTAAAAATTTTATTTCTGTAGATACAAATTATTTTTGATACAATTGATATTAGCTTCAAATAACTATTGCTTCATCACATTAAGTTCAGCATTGATTTTGTAACAAAATATTAAATAATTAACGAAATATGTTCGAAAACCTTTATAATAACGGTTAAGTTTACATAGAAAATTAACCGGTTTCCGAGCCCTGGTAATAAAAGTGCACAACTCCGATACCCAGCCACAAGCTTTGGCTGGTCCGAGTGCACTGAATCGCAAATTAATACTACAAGTAACATTGATACAGCTTGTTATGATAATGCTTCTGTTTGTTCTGGAATTAGTGGTCAGCTTTATGAACAATGTATGTAGTGACGAGGGTTGGTCAAATCAACCAAAATATAAGTTTAGATTTCACTTTTGACATTGATACTAAGCTTAAGGAACCATTAGTTCCAAAAACCCCCGATAGTTTTTTGAAGAAGTTGGTAGATATCCAGCGTTTTGGTAGTACTTCTTGGTCAGAAGTGAGATACGCAAAAGTTGTATAATCATACTCCTGGCTTTATAGACCTGGAAACAAATGATGAGGTAAAAGCATATGACACCTCACGTCATCTGGCACATGCCGATAAATCCTATGCAGCCTTAACCTACTGCATATTAAAACAAAGACAATCATTGCAGGAAGGTATTCGTAATCTTCTTTCATGGGCAACAATGTACTTTGATAATTTAAATGGAAAGTTTGACGTATTATTTCACAAAGGCGAATTTCATAAAATATACTCGGATACATATTTAATATCGAGCCCTTTACCTCTACGCTAAAGAAGGCTGGCGGGGTTCGTAACGCTTTTTAGCCCCCGAAAAACGGAAAGGTCTTCACAAAAGCCATACCAAACCTAGTAGCCGCCCCTCGCGGGGATGGAAACCGATAGTTCCATCGCGTGGAACTCAATTTAACGAACCAGGATCGCATATGCATACCCGTCATAACCCACCCTCGCGGGGTGAATACCATGGTCAGTGCCAACATACACATGACTCTTTCAGAGGTAATTCCTCGAGTAATCAAGGTGATCACTTCAATACTAGAAGTTCATTTCGAAACCGTGGCTCGCGGCCCGAACGTGGAAGTACACGGGGACGTGCAAACTCCTCAAAAACTTCCAGGGGAAAAAAGGTATAAACAATGACATGACACCGATTCGGTAAGGTCGGTTGATACACTACCAAACTCAATGGGCGGGGGAGCAACAAATAGTTTTAAAATTAATTCAAGGGTATCGCATACTTTTCTTTCAAAAGCCCCCACTTGTCTATCCAGATGTAACGAAGGGCACAGGCCTTTCCAAACTCCTGTTTCAGAACAAATCAACAAGTCTTCAATTGTAGACAAAATGAAACAGCAGGCAATTCTAAAGCAAGCTTTACCCTCGCCAAGCACCATGTCCCCTCTATTTCTGGTTCCAAAATCCGACGGATCTGTCCGTCCCAAATTCAATCTATAATCACTAAACGAATATGTGATGACCGAGCCGTTTCATTGAATGAATATGTACCGCATTCCGGACTTTCTACAATCTCAGGACTGGATGTGCAAAATAGATTTGTCCCAAGCACACATAACTGCGAATTCACAACGCATCGCAAATATCTGCGCATAAATCTATAATATCAATCATAATATCGCATCGCGTTGCGGTTTTGCGTGGGTGCCCTTAATGTAACCGTACAAAAATCGCACAGACGCTGTCTGCGCCTAATATACAACCAGCAGTTGTATAGAAAGAACAAAATGACTTGTCTTCCATTCGGTCTGAGCACTGCTCCAAAAACGTTTTCCATGCTCACGAACTGGGTAGCCCAAACATTGCGGGAAAACTGGAACATGAGGACCTGATATACCTGAACGATTATTTATTAGTACACCAGAATGTTCGCACGCTTCGCGAGCATTTCAAATTAACTGTACAAATATTACAAAAACTGGGGTGGCAAACAATTTCCAAAAATCTGTCCTTACTCCTCAAAAGAGTATAATTTATTTACGGATACTATGGAAACCATGGGGAAATCAAAAAATCCTGCCAAAGGAAAAGGCTCAGGGCATCATCACAAAGATAAATCAGCCTCTCGAACAAGAGCACTTAACTCTGAAGGAGTTGCTGAAAATAGGACTTAAATTTTGCCTGTTTTGCTGTCCCACGGGGTCGGCTCAATCATCGACAGTTAGTCATTTTCATGAATTCACTGCCAGTCCTGCCACCAAAGACCTACCCACTACCACAAGGTGTCTTAGAGGAACTAAATTGGTGGGCCCAAAAGTGGCAGCGGTCAACCCCTCTTCAGTACCCTCCTCCAATAAATATTCTGGCTACAGAAGCATCAGATCAAGCGTAGGGGGCACAACTGAATAATTTGGCTTTGTCAGGAACTTGGTCGCAAGAGAAAACCAATCAAAAAGAGATGCTAGCAATATTATACGCTCTTCAGATCAAAGTTCAGTGGCTTCATCAAAGTTCGCTCCTTATTCAATGCGACAACAGAATTGCGGTCACATACCTTCGAAAGGAAGGAGGTACGAGGACATGATCCCTGTTGGAAATAACCTATCGAATTCTGAATTCGTTAGACCAACATCATTCAGCATACACTACATTCCGGGCAAATACAACAATCACGCGGACCACTTATTGCGCCTTCGCCAACCTCCAGAATGGCACTTACTACCGACTTGTATAGAAATAGTGTTTGCAAAATGGGAACCCCAATAATAGATCTATTTGCCTCGGCGACTGCTCACGTAGTGTACAATTATGTGTCTCTAGATCTAAAAGATCCACAAGCTTTGTTCCACGATGCCTTCAGTGTCCCATGGAATTACCAGCTCGCATGGATATTTCCACCACCATTCCTAGTCCCCAAAGTCCTGTCTCACTTAAACCAGTCTACAGGATTATTCTTAATAGTAGTACCTCGATGGGAGAGAGTATTCTGGCGTGCGGATCTAAATGCCCAAGCGCTCGCGGCTCCATTAACTCTGAGAAACCTGCAGAGATACCTAATAGACACGTCGACGGGCCTCCCACCACCGAAGGTCAAGAACATCGTCCTCGATGTTTGTAAATGTAGGGGTGATATGACACAATAAAGACATGGAACGCTCAACAACTATCACTACTTAAAGATTATTGGCGAAAATCGACTCTAAAACCCTATGAGGTAGCCTGAAAGCGCTGGGCGTCGTGGTGTCGAAATAAAAACCTTGACTGTGTGATTTATACTTAATTGATAAGTTGTCGTATACTTCAATACTTTTAAATAAATCAGTAATATCTTCACTAGGTAACGCTGAAAATTCAAGTCGGTTAAGTTAACACGTTCTAGTAAGACATGTTTTAAAATCAATTGCCTTAAAAAATCCAAAGGTCACTAAGCCTCACAATTGATTCAAATAACCTATTTCAAACATCAGGTCATACTGCAATTTTATTGTTGCTTTGCTCTGGTAGGCGAATACACGATCTAACTCTGCTTAAATTGATCCTAATCATTGCATAAGATCTGATAACGGTTTAATATTATGGCCTCTGTTTGGCTCCAAAACGGACAGCAGTAATTATAGGCTATCTGGCTGGAAATTGCTTTTAAATACCGATAATTCTAATCTGGGCCCTATATTCTGGATAGAAAGAACTATAGCATTATTAAACGACAGACGTAATGTGGCAAAATCAACTAATTTATTTAATACGGTAAGAGGTGCGGCTAAACCTGCTTCACGTAGTCATTGCAGGATGGGTAAAGACCCTGTTTGGCGAAGCTGGCATTGCAGCCACTCCAGGTAGCACCCGGTATGCTGTAGCCTCAAAAAGCTGGTTTCAAAATCATCCTGAAATTGGCGATCAGCCAATACATTCCAGAAGTTTTATAGACGAGAAACACAATTGTTTAATCCAATCGATTAACATTACTGAATAAATATGATGTTACCTAGAACGGATATTCTTAAATTGGTTGTTAATGATTAGAAATTATGATTTTTCATATTTACAATTATATTTGTAGCTAAAGTACACTTATCTAGGTACTTTAAATTGAATTGCTTTACTTATACATTTAAGTAATATTACATTACATGGCATACTTATTAATTACACTTTTGTTTAGTTTCATGCTTTATCACATTGGCCTATAGTACTACATACTTCCAAGTATATATAATACATCAAAGTGGCGTCACCAGGCGATAACAAACAGATCTCATAGTAAAGCTTCCAGTGACGGTCAAGTAGTTTAATAGCAGCGTTTTACCTGAAATAAAACGCATATTAAAATACTTACCTCACTGGAAGCTTTAACTTTATTTCTGCCTGGTTCTATGAGACAATGAACAAAATGGCGTGACACCTTTTACAAGAACTATAAAACTACCCGCAACCACCAGGTGGCGCCACTGAACCGGAAGTATTGAGGGGATAAAAGTACGAAAACTGGTAAGAAATCGACGGGAAACGGAAATGCCATCTCATAGTAAAGCTTCCAGTGAGGTAAGTATTTTAATATGCGTTTTATTTCAGGTAAAACGCTGCTATTAATTCACCTTCATAAGCACACTCCGACAGACGGGTGGTCGGTTTATTGAGTACGCCAGTTTCACATAATATAATGAGCCTCGACCAAGATCCACTATTTTTTTTGTCACTTTCACTATTAACATTACCTATTTAATCAATGAGATAACCTTAGGCCATGCACTTGATAAACTAAGAGAAGGAGATTTAGTTACAGTCGGTCCCTTGAAATTTTTTCACGCGATGTTTTATAATCTGAGGTTCAATATTGAGTTTTATTTGTAAGTACTAGAGTTAATGAGAAGGTAGTATATATGATTTGCGTTAATTTTTGTTAATTTCCACATTGATTTTTTTGCCAAATAAGTCTGCTTTTATTTAGTCTTCTATATCTATAATTATCTTCTTTTATCTATCTATATATATAAAATTCAAAGTCCTGACTGACTGACTGATATATCAACGCACAGCCTAAACCGCTGGTCCTAGAGACATGAAACTTGGAGGGTGTGTTCTTTGTGAATAGTAAGTATCCACTAAGAACGGATTTTTGGGAATTCCAGCCCCTTTTTTTTTTTTTTTTGGGTGGGAAATCATCAAATAACTTCTCCCGCTCTGGGCGGAGCGGGAGGGCGTGTCAGACTTTTACTGACTAAAACCCACCCGTGTTCCTTCCGTTGCCTGTGTGCCAGGGCCACGATATCCCTTTCGGACAAACTCGCAACCCCGGCAGGCATTGGTCCTGACGGACCCCGTCAGTTTGTGCTGACATCTCTTTGAGGCGCGCGTGGAACACAACGCGCCGTCGACCCGGGCCTGGTCCTTATCGGATGGCGAGCTACCCATCGCTCACCGTCCGCAGGCCCGCGCCTACGGTGGCCGGAAATCGGCTTGCGACTCCCGACGCCCGGGGCGTCTCCTGCGGCGACTAGGGGCATGAGGGCGCGAACCTTGTCTCACCCTCACGCGTTCCGCCTCCTCCTTCGCTAGCATAACTGCTTCGCAGAAGGAGGTGACGGCCTCCCATGCACTCTCGCTCCGAACCATGGCCTGAACCAGGCCCGGACGCGAGCGATCGCCGCCGCCGATCGCCTCCGTGAGGACACGGTGGTGCTCCGCCCAAGCTGGGCAGACCTCCACCTTATGCTCCAACGTGTCCTCCGGGCGATCCACACAGTGGTGACACCCGGGCGTTTCCTCCCGCTTAATCCTAAACAGGAACCTCCCGAAACATCCATGTCCGGTGAGGACCTGCGTCAGGCGGAAGGTAAGGACGCCGTGGCACCTCTCCAGCCACTCCTCAAAGAGGGGACTTATCGCCACAATTGAGCCCCCTAAAGGGGTAAAATAAGAGATGGAAATTTATATGAAAGTCCGTCAGTTTTGAAGTTAGGATCTTCAAATTTTGTGTTTAGGCTGATGATTGAAAATAATTTATACGTGTGAGACACGTATAAATTATTTTTTGATAATTTTACCCCCGAAGGGTTAAAAATGGGGATGAAGTTGTGTATGGAAAGTCCTTAATTTTCGAAGTAAAAATCACAAAATTTATTATCTGGGCTTATGGTTGGAAGTTAACTCAACGGTGTTATTAGAATTTCCACCCTTAAGGGGTGAAAAGGGGGATGAAATTCATTATTTTTCAAGTTAAAATAACTAATATTTTGGCTAAGGTTGGAAACTAACAGAACGTAAACCATTGTTTTTTGTTTTATTTGAACCCACAATGGGGTGAAAAGGGGGATGACGTTTTGTATTGAAGTTGTTCATTCGCTAAATTTTGTATTCAAGTAAAAATAATATAAGCACACGTGTACCGTTTCTAACTTTTCATAGAATGAAGCGATTGCGATGAAACAAAACGAAATGTTACTCCAACTTATACAAATACACAATATTTATTTAAATAAAAGGTCGTGGGACTGACTGGGCTATCAACACACAGCTCAAACCACTGAACGGATTGGGCTGTTTGGTACATCGATAGTTATGACGTAAGTATCCGCTAAGAAGGGGTTTTTGGAAATTTGACCTTGTAAGGAGGTAAAAAGGGGAATTTTGTTTTTATGAAAAATCTTATTCCAAGAGTTAATAAACCTAAAACATGGCATGTATACTTACGTAAGTAAATTATAAAGTTTGTCATTTTTAGTTTTTTCAACCTACCCCCTTAAAGGGGATTTGGGGAGGTCAAAGTTTGTATAGAAGAATTTCAACGTGCGGTCCGATAAACTCGAAACTCAGTATTTATACTTAGAAACAAAAATTTAGAATAAAATGTATCAAAGTTTTTCGAAAATTGAACTCTTTTTTTTGGGTGGGTAATTATCAAATAACTTCTCCCGCTCTGGGTGGAGCGCGAGGGTGTGTCAAACTTTTACCGACTAAAACCCACCCGTGTTCCTTCATTTGCCTGTGTGCCATAGCCACGATATCCTTTTCGGAGAAACTCGCAACCCTGGCAGGCATTGGCCTTAACCCCGTCAGTTGGTGCTGACATCTCTTTGAGGCGCGCGTGTAACACAACGCGCCGTCGTCCCGGGCCTGGTCCTTATCGGACTGCGAACTACCCATCGCTCACCGTCCGCAAGCCCGCGCCTTCTGTAGCCGAGCATCAGCCTGCGACTCCCGACGCCCGGGGCGTCTCCCGCGGTGACTAAGGGCGTGAGGGCATGAATTTTGCCTCTCCCTCACGCGTTCCGCCTCCTCCTTCGCGCGCAATACTGCTTCGCAGAAGGAGGTGACGGACTCCCATGAAATCTCGCTCCGAACCATGGCTTGAACCAGGGCCGGACCGACGAGAGATCGCCGCCAGCGTCGCCTCCGTGAGGATATGGCGGTGCTCCGCCCAAGTCGGACAGACCTCCACCGGTGTTCTCTGGGCGATCCACACAGTGGTGACACCCGGGCGTTCCCTCCCGCTTTATCCAGAGTAGGAACCTGTGGATATAACAGGATGCCGTGGCGCCTCTCTAGCCACTGAAACTGACCCCTGACGGGGTGAAAAAGGGTAGTCAATTTAACAAGGGAGGATTTTACTGCGTGGCTTGATTAACTCTAAATTATGACGTAGGCATCTGCTGAGAAGGGGTTTTTGGAATTCGACCTTTAAGGGGTGAAAAGGGGGATTTTGTTTGTATGAAAAATCTTATTCCTTGAGTTAAGAAACCTAAAACTAGGCATGAAAGTAAATTATAAAATTTGTTTTTTTAAACTACCCGCGGTAGTACGTTCTCGTGACATTTTTTCCGACATCCACGCGGGCGAAGCCGCGGGCGGAAGCTAGTAGTATAATAAATTTGTAGACGGCGTTTATGTAAATTGAAAATATTTCCAAAAAAATAGTGGTACCTGGTCGAGGCTCACTAAATATGCTCCTGGCGTACTCAATAAATCGACTACCTGTCTGTCGGAGTGTGCTGAAGTATTATTACGTTTATTTCATGATTTACTTAGTAATAATTATAGAATTATATTTCTGAACTTTGCTGTGTTGATTGTACAAATTAATCCAAAACAGTTTTGGTCGTTAATTGGAAACGACACTACTGGTAGTGCGGCTGGTAGTGTCCTTGCCAAAAAACGATAAAATTTGGTATGAGATTATATCAATTATATTTAGAAAATTTGCTGAAAACCTGAAAAAAAACATGTGGGAAAACATAATCCCATTGCCTGTCTATACGACGACTTAACATTTAATTTAGTATATTTTCGTGCTGTTGATCGTATATTACCTGAATAACAAAAAATACACTAAAGTAGACTGACAAATAATGACGACAAAAGTTTACCACTACCCACATTTTATATTTCGATAAATGAGATGTGTGAGTAAATCCTAAATAAAACCCGTGGCAAAAACCTAGTATTAAATAAAGATTTTAATTTACCGGGCAATGGACAGAATAACTCCCGCAATAATTAGGCATTCACAGGCTTAGGTCATATGGTTTCCCACATGTTTTATTTAGTTATATCATGATATTTTAGAAGTTTTTACTTATAATTAATGCACAAATCACTAGAAAAACTCAAATTCTAACACATATCAAAAAATTGTACGACTTTCCTGTCTCCGATTCGCCATAATGATTGAAAATACGGTGCACTTGTCACAAAAATGTTCGTTTAGCGGCCGACCACAGATGAAATGGCTGCAAAAGTGACATTTGCGTTCCGTTCCACTTTATTTTTTGTGTTACCATAAATAATATTTTTATGTTGGCGTTTTTGACAGATTGTGGTAGATTCTTTACCAAAACCTGGTAAAAACTCTTAAAAATCTAGGTGGGAAATACTCAATCCATAGCCTGGTTAAGGGTTAAATCAAACTAGATTTTTTTCCATAAAAGTTCACGAATTTTATGTGCTGCGCGATTTAAAATGGTGTTTCAATCGCTGCGGTATTCCCTGTATCTCTATAGGCATTTATTACACGCAGCACTAGATACCTTTTTTTTGTTGAGTTAAATCATGTATTTCAGTATAGTGCTGCCAAATATAATATTTTTTCGTCAACAACACAACACAAATGAGAATTACAAAACAAATTAAAACACAATGTTTTACGACGCGCGAAGCAATATTCATCCGGCGTGGTTCGCATGAAAATATTGACAATTTAGGGGAATCCCGGAAATACACTAGTTTTTCTTAAAGAGTTATCAATGCTATGTTTTCTATGAGTTGTCAGTTAAAAAAGTCAAAATCTACCATTTAAGGTGAAAAAAGAACGATTTATAAAAAAAAAATCTTGATTTAATTGTTTTTTTTTTATAATGCCGTCATAAACAAAAAAATCATGATTTTTTTTTTATAAATTGTTCTTTCGGGGGGGGGGTCTCGTTGGTTACGAGGATACAAATCAGCTGCATTACTAACTATTTCCTTTTGCTTCCTTACAAACCATACACGTTTCGTTTAATAAAGATACGGTAGGGGCAACAAGCCAAGCTTTTTAAATATTGGCCTACTAGATTCGTCAGGTCGAAACCCGTATATTGCTCTAATATTTTTTTTGTGCAACAAATTCTCTATTTTTAACCGACTTCCAAAAAGAAGGAGGTTATATAATGTTCGGCTGTTTTTTTTTATGTATGTTCACCGGACTTTGAATTGGATTTTGAAAATTCTTTTTTTGTTTAGAAAGGTATGCTCCCGAGGTGATCCCATTGCCACCAAATCAGAATCTGATGACCCCATACCAAGGAAATAGAGGGAAATCCTCAAATTTTATAGGCATACCTATAAAATTGAAAAGCGATTTGAGTATTTTTTATAGTAACTCATGCATTTGCTTTCGGAAAGCACCATTTGGTGAAGTGGAACTGATGATGAAGACCACTGATGGCCACCGGAACTACTAGGCTATTGTAAATTAGATAAATTACAAACTGACTCACTAAAAAGTGAAAAATAAAAACTTTTTACAAAAAAAATCAACCGACGTCCAAAAAACACTACAAAGTGAAAAATAACTTTAATTTCGGAAGTCGGTGTCTTTGGATCTGTATTTTAGTTTTTTGCCACCGATTTCCGAAATTAAAGTTATTTTTCACGTTGTTATTTTTTTTGTAAGTTTTTTTATGATCTGTGCTATTACTCCACATTTTATAGCCATAGCGGAGCACCGATTCAATGTACCTATGCATGGTAGGACGTTATTGCCGTTTTAACATTTGTTATATTTCTGAGTTTTTAAGTGCTTATACGAACTTATTTATTCGTTTGGAGATGGTATCAATATGTGTTTTCCAGTTTTATGTCTTGATCTATAGTTACACTTAGAAATTTAGTTTGCGTTACTTCAACAATTTTGAGAACCGATAAGCACTTCCCTGGTCATCATCAGACCTTCAGAATGTATCATGTAGGATAACCCGTGCTCAATTAGATAAATGTTGAAAGCTTGGTCATCCTAACTATTTCCGTTACTGAGAAGGAGAACCGATAAGAACTTACCTGGTCATCATCAGACCTTCAGAATGTATCATGTAGGATAACCCGTGCTCAATTTGATAAATGTTGAAAGCTTGGTCATCCTAACTATTTCCGTTACTGAGAAGGAGAACCGCTAAGAACTTACCTGGTCATCATCAGACCTTAAGAATGGTTCATGTTGTAGCACCCGTACTCAATTACATGAATGTTGAAAGCTAGGTCAGCAGGCAAAGTGCATCATTTTTAGATCCCTCAGAGAGATAATAAAAAAATAGGCAAATCGATGACAACTCTGCGACACATCTGTGTTCTTGCTTTATCTTCAGTTCGTTTTATTAGGGTTCCGTACCCAAAGGGTAAAACGGGAACCCTATTACTAAGGTTCCGCCGTCTGTCTGTCTGTCACCAGGCGTATCTCATGATCCGTGATAGCTAGACAGTTGAAATTTTCACAGATGATGTATTTCTGTTGCCGCTATAGCAACAAATACTAAAAACCAGAATAACATAAATATTTAAGGGGGCTCCGATACAATAAACGTAATGTTTTTGGTCGTTTTTGCTTGAAATTGATAACGGTAACAGGTAGACACTTGAAATATTCACAGAATATTATAGTTATATATTCACTTTAAAAATCAATAATTAAATTAAAATAAAACAAATATTTAAGGGGGGCTCCCATACAATAAACGTGATTTTTTTGCCGTTTTTATAGATAATGGTACGGAACCCTTCGTGCGCGAGTCCGAGTCGCACTTGGCCGGTTTTTTGTAGTACTACCTTTTGTCCGCGGCTTCGCTCGCGTTAATTTAGAATTTGACAATAAATTGGGGTTGTACTCTGCTTGTTGTTTGGCCCTTGCAATCATGGATTCATAATGTTGTAGATCAGGGATTCCCAAAGTTCGAAGGTAGAAAGGTTCCCTAGGGGTCGACATAAACGAAAACTGATTGGGGGGTCGAGGAGGTCTAAAAATCGACCCCTATTAAATTACACAAGTTCTTATTTAAAACTTTCAAGATAGGTAGGTAGGTACTGTATTGTTTATGTTGTGTTACGTGTACTAAGAATAATTAATATTTTTGTAGGAAATAGCATTGTTGTAGTAATGTAAAGTCTCAAGTTCGTACAAGATGAAAAACTCGGCAAGTCAGTGTGGACAAGTTTGTGCAAGATAATGAGTTCGAGCGTATATCTTTCAGGCGCGTTTAGACTTGCTCTCTATTTGACGCTTACGCGATTTAACACGAACGAATTCATGATCCAGTTGCAAGCCCAAACATGTTCCTGTCATTTTACTATTTAACGAGCTTACACTTAGGTTGAAAGTTCATTAGCGTTTTGAAATTCGTTGGAGCTTGAACGATAATAACTCATATAAGTACTCATTTATTTCAAGAGAATACAAAGTTATTACATAGCTAAATTAAGTGAAGTTAAGTGACTGAAAAAGAATTTACAAAATGCTGAGTTAATAGCGTAACCATACAATATCTGCAGTTTATGAAAAATTAACATGCTTACCCTGTTAATTTTTCATAAACTGCAGATATTATACCAAACAGTTTTTATCCGGCACAGCGCATCAGCATTGCCATACAGTGGGGCAATGCAGCCAGCGTCTTGGGGACGCTGTCTGCATTGCCCCACTGTGTGATAGTGATCAGTTGAGCCATCTGTAGATTGTTTGCAACAGTTTGCAGTTGCCTCAGTTGTTTCAATTGTAAAAATTTACCAGTTTAATATTGTTTTTTATTTAGGTAGTTTCTTATTTTTGTATTTGCAGGATTACTAGAGTTTTATGATGGCGGACACGAAAATAAAAAAGCAGGCAATACAGTTTGGACTATTTATTCTATTTTTTTAAGTTCGGATTTATTGCATCTCCATCAAATCAACACTTGCCGATGTGTCTCATATGTGAAAAAGTATTCAGTAACGATGCCATGAAGCCTTCAAAAATGGATGACCACTTATCAAGAGTACATGCTGACAAAAAAAAGTAAGCCCTTGTCATTTTTTCAAGCACTTAAAGATAAACTAGACAAAAGGCCATCCATAAGATCGATGTTTGCGTCATCATCTATTAAAGACGATGATGGTTTACGAGCGTCCTATAATATATCTTTACTAATAGCGAAGTCGGGAACCCACACAATTCGAGAGCTTATCTTACCAGCCATTGCGGAGGTCCTTAACAATGTATTACACAAACCCGCACATGATATTTTAAAGAGAATACCTTTGAGCAATAACACCGTTCAGAGACGCATAGACGAGATGGAACGCGATGAAAACGCAGGAAAACATTTTATGCAAGTTCTTACAGACCAACAGATTTTCTCTCCAGTTGGACGAGTCTACATTACCCGGCAATGAAGCTCTGTTGTTAGGATATGTTTGATATATCAAAGATGAAAATATGTGCCAAGAACTGCTTTTTGCTACATATTTAGAAACTGATACCAGAGGAGAATCGATTTTTCAGGCCGTGGAACATTTTTTTACTGACAAAGCTATTCCATGGAAGAACATTGTTTCTGTTGCGATTGATGGTGCACCGTCTATGGTTGGTCGTCATCGTGGGTTTATAGCTCACTTAAAGCGACAACTGCCTGATGTACTGGTCATTCACTGCGTGATTCACAGGCAGCATTTAGTAGCAAAAAAGCTGAGTCCTAGATTGCATAAGTCTTTACAATATGTAATAAATGCTATCAACAAGATTCGAAGCAATTCTTTGAACTCTCGGTTATTTGCTCAGCTATGTGAGGAAAATGACGAAGTCTTTTCTCGATTACTTCTGCACACCGAAGTTCGCTGGCTATCAAGAGGCTCTTGCTTAGAAAGATTTTCAGCCATTTTTGAATCTGTGTTGGAGTTTTTACAAGAAAAAGATCCGAATTTGAAAGACAATCTGAACAATTGTAAAAAAGATATTTATTACTTGACTGATATCTTTGGAATGTTCAACAAAGTTAATTTGCAGCTGCAGGGTGACAATCTTAACTTGATTAAAACAAAATCAATAATATCGGCCTTCGTGGGTAAACTAATCCTTTATAAACAAAATTTAGGGAGAAAAGAATATTCGCAGTTTCCGCATTTGTCAAAATTACCAGAAATGCTTCAAGAAGATGATATTTTATTATATGTCACTCACTTGGACGCATTACACTAGGATTTTACGGAGAGGTTTGAGGATCTTTTAAATTTACAAATTCCTCAATGGATAATAAATCCGTACAATACCACAGCCATAGAAGAAGCCAATATGATAATGCAAGAAGAGTTAATTACCATCAGCACAGACAAAGAGCTTAAGCAGAAGTTCAACCAAGGCTATCAGAAGTTCTGGTTGCAATGCAACATTGAAACACAGTATCCTACATTGTGGAACATTGCTGAAAAATACCTTATCGCTTTTCTATCATCATATCTAGTTGAAAAAAGCTTCAGTGTGGTAATAAACATTTTGACTAAACAAATAAACCGTTTGAAAATCAACGATCGTGGAGATTTAAGGCTGCAACTCACCAATATTGAACCGGATGTAGCTAGATTGGTAGATAGTCACCAGTTTCATCCATCACACTGAATGTTTTATTTTCTCTTTGCGAATTAATACTTTTTTAAATATAATTTCCTACCTACTTAAGATTCTTTAAGTACTTAATTTGTAATAATCATTATAAATTAAACTTGATATTTACTGAATTCTATGTCTTTTTATTTTGTTAAATTTTGATGAGAAAATGAAGTTAACTTTACTCACTTAACCAAGTACAAAGTTTTCCAATTGGTACCTTAGTACCTAGGTATTTTGTATCAATAGGAAAAAACTAAAGATAGGCCATAGCGGACCATTATGAATAAGGGGGTTGATCTTAAAAGTAGGTAATTTGGCCATGGGGGTCTGAGTAACAGTTCATTTTGGAAAAGGGGTCACTTGTCCAAAATAGTTTGGGGATCCCTGTTGTAGATCCTTCTATTTAGCATTAATACGTATAAATTTTGGGCATTGGACACACGCGAACATGCTACATATAGCTGATCATGGGAAAAGCATGACTTTTCCAAATGCCCCTGCTACCTGCAATGACTGCCCTAAGCCCTTGCGCTTTATATTAATTGTAATAGTAAGACTTAGTTTTACTGGAAATTGGAGTCTTTTAAATTGAAATGGGACCAGTTAAAATAGTAGCACCGACTATTTCGCATGTCTAAACTGGTACAACAAATTTTAATTGAAGTTTATGCGACCGTACACCTGACAGCTCTAGAGAATTTAAAAATTCAGCGGGATAAGAAGTGCTCTGTTCTGGGTCCATGGTGGTATCTATTGACAAATACTCCTTTATATCTCCCTGCACCTTATTCAAAATGTCAGTTCTGGTTAGTATATCTGGTTTTTAGGTGCAAGGACTGCTGTCACACATAGCCACTGATCACCATTTAAACTTGTAAGTCTGGGTAAACTTGACCAATGTTTCCAACCACACTGTTTTCGACCAAATTACAAATTCCCCGTCAGTAAAATACAACCACCACCATCCGTGTCCAAACGTCCATCGCCAATTTTCAGCAGAGTCTCTGCATAATGTCCTGAATCTGCGTCATTATAAGCACTCATGCCCACGAGACGATTTTTCGCCGGAGCTAAGCCCGGCGTCAAACCGGGTCTACGTCCAGTCGCCAGTCGTGTATAGGACACTATGAGGCCATGCACACGACGCCGCCGCCAGCGCCGGCTCACTGCACAACCAGGCACGGTGCACCTCCATGAAACCAGGCCGTGTTAAAACCGTCTCGTGGGCAGGGGCCCTTAGGGTGCACTCTTATATTCGTCGATAAGCTTTTTTTTTTACCTTTGGCCCCGCCATAAGCTTTATGACTTAAGACAGGCTTTGATTTCATCTGCAGGTGTGCCACTCTGGATCACCGGTAGAGTTTGTCATAAGTCACCAGCCAGTAAAACTGCCAAGCCTCCCATAATGTCATGATGATCGTTTCAGCGGTTTAGGGTGTAAAAATGTATCAAGCAAAAAAACTTACTTTCGTATCTATAATATTATAGTTAGGAGGATGAAAATCCGGTCTATCGACACTCTTAGACTCACAAAATGTATTAGGTACTTAAATAAACAAAAAACCTTAACACACTACTACTAAAGTTCCTGTAATAATAATAATTCAATCATGATTCGAAAGACACGTGGCGCCATCTATTATCATAAGAACGTTATTGTTGTTTTCCTCGGGAACAGTACTTTTTTCGGGATGAAAGATACCCTATGTCCGTTTCTGTACACCTGACAACCTGAAAAATTTCAGGACGATCGGTTCAGTGGTTTAGGCGTCAAAAGGTAACATCTTACTTTCGCATTTATAATATTAGTTAGGATTAGGATAGTATTTTGTCGGTAGATGGCGCCAAAAAAACAAATACTAATAGAGACCAAATCTTCAAGGGCATCGAGCAATGTAATCCCCTTCGGCCTTATTACAAAACAAGTTTTATCTTTAGACTCAGTTTTAAAACATCATGTAATTTTTGAATTTCGAATCTGATTCAACTGATTTTAAACCCAAGTCTAAGTTGTCAACTTTGTGTTAAAAACTTATATCTCAGACGAAATAAGGTTCGAAATTAAAAAATGACACGATGGTTTAAACCTGGATCTAAAGATAAACCTTGTTTTGTTATAAGGCCGATCAGGTTTGGGCCGGGTGTTGTAAGTGTGTATGTCCTGTATACTTTAGTGAATGTGTGTATGTTTTTGAATACGTAGATACATTTGTAAAAATAACCAGAATTGAAACAGCAGGATCGTTAATTAAGCGTTTTATTTAGGACTGACAATCATTTGATTTTACAGTATAACCTAAGAGCAGTCTAAAACAAATTTAGAACGCAAGCTCTGCCCCTCGCTCCCTGCCACTCCATTATGTGCTAAACGCTAATGCATCAGTAATAAAGTTGAATACCCGGTGCGCTCTTTGATCGTGTTGGAGCATAAAACTAAATAGCGTAAGTCTCAATTCTTATTTCGTTTATAACTAAGATAATAATTGATCTAGAGAATAAATATTCTATTAAATACGTCGAGATAATAAACTATATTTTCTTGCTGTCAATATTTATTTTAGACATAAAAGCAAACAATCTTGTTTGATTTTTAGAATTAAGTATCCTTAAAAAAGACATGATTTTCGAATAAAAAATTTACAATTATGGAACTGACATAATTGTAATATTTTCTCTCAATAAAATTTTTAAATTATTCGAAAATCATGTCTTTTGTTCTTCAACCAGGAAAGAAAAAGATCCAATAAATCATATACTAAAGTTTCATTTTGCTTGTATGTGTGACTGTTTCAGAATATTGATGCAAATTAACCTAAAAATAGGGAGCCGCCTCTTAACTATTATATTATTACATGTTTATTTCTTAGAAATATCTAGCAAATAAGTACCTACGTGGCGGGTTTTTTAAGTACCTACGTAGCGGGGTGACTGCTCACCATGAGCTCAAGAACAAGAATAATCTTAGAAAGGAATCGTTTCTGCCTGAGCGTAGACTAATCCCCACTACCAGGCCACTACCCTACTAAACCAACGGAACTTCTGACTCAGTGTTGCCAGTAAAATAATTAAGTGTATATCAAGTCTGATATAGCCTGAAAAGTTTACACATTTAGCGTGTAAATATATAAGGAAACGTGAGTAATTTATATGTTTATAAAAATGAACCCCTATTTCTCCTGGTCAAGCTATAACTTGAGAACGGCTTTACCGAAATCATTCATCTTTCTTTAAAATGTTTTCTAATACTTTGTAGAAGTTCTGACATTCAAAAAATTTAAGAAAATTGCGCAGAAACATAGAAAATTTAAGAAAACTTAACGACTACCTTTATTATAAACTTTTTTTAATGTATCGTTAGCCCCAGCGTTATTGGGCACGCCACAATTGTGGCGATAAGTCCCCTCTTTGAGGAGTGGCTAGAGAGGCGCCACGGCGTCCTCACCTTCCGCCTGACACAGGTCCTCACCGGACACGGTTGTTTCGGGAGGTTCCTGTTCAGGATAAAGCGGGAGGAAACGCCCGGGTGTCACCACTGTATGGAGCGCCCGGTGTAGCATACGGTGGAGGTCTGCCCGGCTTGGGCGGAGCACCGCCGTGTCCTCACGGAGGCGATCGGCGGCGGCGATCTCTCGCGTCCGGGCCTGGTTCAGGCCATGGTTCGGAGCGAGAGTGCATGGGAGGCCGTCACCTCCTTCTGCGAAGCAGTAATGTTCGCGAAGGAGGAGGCGGAACGCGTGAGGGTGAGGCAAGATTCGCGCCCTCGCGCCCTTAGTCGCCGCAAGAGACGTCCCGGGCGTCGGGAGTCGCTAGCTGATTTCCGGCCACCGTAGGCGCGGGCCTGCGGACGGTGAACGATGGGTAGCTCGCCGTCCGATAAGGACTAGGCCCGGGTCGACGGCACGTTGTGTTCCACGCGCGCCTCAAAGAGATGTCAGCACCAACTGACGGGGTTGCGAGTTTGTCCGAAAGGGATATCGTGGCCCTGGCACACAGGCAACGGAAGGAACACGGGTGGGTTTTAGTCAGTAAAAGTTTGACACGCCCTCCCGCTCCGCCCATAGCGGGAGAAGTTATTTGATAATTTCCCACCCAAAAAAAAAAAGGGTTATATACTCTTTGCTAAGCACGTTTGAAATAACTGTCAGTTTCTGACGCTTTGTTTACTACATCTTTAATGCCTATCAAATTAATCAATGAACTAACGGGCAATCTTGTCTGGCAAAATGCAGTGTCTTCGTCAGTCCGTTTTTGTCGACCTGTATCAATAGAATTTTGCAAAGAAACTCCTGAAAAAACTAAAGCTGTTGTGGATGAAATAAAAAACCAAATCATTTCCTTGGCTCCATCATTGATTAATAAAGAAGGCCAAGGAGTGAATGTGAAGCACGAACTCTTTCTGACAATGATAGATGGCAAATTAGCTCAAGTAAATATTAACGGATACACCTGGTTCCACATATACAATTTGTGGAGCTACTCCACGGCAAATTAATGATCTTACTAAAGTCACTGCTAGGCCTGCAAATGAACATTCATATCAATACGGACTTTCTACATTGCATGCCTGGATTCGTCGTATGGAAATGATATTACATATTTCATACCACCTCTCTTTTCAAACATGGTAAGCCACAATTGAACAAAAGAAGCGGCAAAAGCTAGAAAAGAAAACAACAACGACAATCCACGACAAGTAAGTGGAAATAAAAAAAATGAAGATTATATATGATATGATACAATGACGGTAATACTACTAGAAGATTATATATGATACAATGCAGAATGTTCTGCTGAAATCACAGGAGTGAATAAATTTGAATAAACGGCTTTACATAATTTTACAAGCTCTTTCATCTGATATAAGGGTAAATGCTGAAATGTGAGACGAAAATAAATAAATAAATAAAATTTGGCAATTATGCCATGGAAACTGCCAGAATCTATGTGAACAATTATGATTGATACTACATGCCATCTTCAGTACATAAAATTTTAATTCATGGTGAAAGTATCATTTTGCTGTGCTTCCTATTGGTCAACTTTCAGAAGATGCGCAAGAATTCCACAATAACGATTATAACAAATTACGTACGTAATTAAGTAAGTACGGCTACAAATAAGGATGTATTTCATACTCTTCTCTACACATCAGATCCATACATTTCCAATCTTAGAAAAACATTTAGCAGAAGTGTGAAGTCACGTGATGAAGACACCCTAGATCTTTTAAAAGCGAACGAACTCATTTTGGATCCCGAAGTTCACCAAATATAATTAAGTAAGTGTACATTACGCTTCATATTAAGATACATAATTTTTATAGTGTTCATTTTACTTAGAAATTTCGTAACTTTAAATGTTTTATGAGATAAATATTTGTAATAATAATTTTAATTACTTATTTAAATACTAAAGACTACTATTGTTTTATAATAAACTTATGTAAATACAAATTTTTATTCACAATATAAATAGTGTTGTCCTTAAGCAAAAAAAAAGTTGTAAAAGTTTATTTTTTATATTTTTTTTTTATATTTTTACATTAGTAAAATGATAGCATCTGAACTTTATCTAAAGCCTTATTTAATAATCTATACATGTGAAAAAATTCAAGCGTGGTTCTTGAAAAACAAAGAAGTTATCGATTTTTGATCTGAAACAGACCTCGATTTTTCACAACACGGTGGCGGCGTGAGCGCGGGTGGCGGCGCGGCGGCGTGAGCGCGGGCGGCTGCGGCGGCGTGAGCGCGACGCGCATTTGTATGGCCAAGGTCAACGGCGATTACCCGACAAAACAATGTAAAACCTCGAATGATTATTTTATCTAACATTAGGAATAAAATCAAAAAATATAAAAAAGGATAATTTCAGTAAATTATCCTTTTTTATATTTATTATTTTATTTTCAAAAAATTATACTTTTTTCTTCTTTGTTGTTATTATCAAATTATTGCATTATTATAAATTCTTCTTGAAATAATGATGGGCTTATTTTATTTTATTTTACTTGGGGATAATAAAAACTCTTTACTTTACAACAACGTTTAATTTTGCTTTCTACTTTACAGCACTCGAAACATGAATTTAACAAAACTATGCATTCAACAAAAACGACTTCAAATTACTAGGTATAATAATTCTTCTAATTCGTCTCAGTCTTCTCCGCAGCCTCAGCTGGCTTATCATCACCATCTGTTTCCTCCGCAGATCTCTCAAGCCTCAACTCTCGGCCGTAGTTATGGCCATACATGTTGGCCAACAGCTGCCAAAGGTTGGAGTCGGGCTGCATTTCAGATATCGCTTGAATATTCGGATGATCACAAGGGAAGTGACCCAGGAAGTATAACAATGGGTTTTCGGACTGATAGTATCCCGTGCTGAGGTAGGAGTTACTACTTCCTTGATTATTGATCAAAAGTTTCAGGAGCAGGATCAGGTTTGCTCGTGTGCCTTCGTCCATTCCTGGTTCGAGCAGCAGGTTGATGTTTGGCTCCTTTCGGCCATCCAGAAGGTGCAGTAGAAGATGGCTAAGTTTTCCAAGATCCAGCTGGTTTGCTTGTGTGCCTTCGTCTATTTCTGGTTCGACCAGCATGTTGAGGTTTGGTTCCTTACGGCCATCCAGAAGATGCAGCAGAATATTGTTCAGGTTCGGAATCAAAGCCGGGTTTTTGTCACCCGGTTTCAAGATAGCGAGTAATAACTTGATGAGGGGTCCAATATTCTTGGGTGGATGAGAGTTCCTGTCTGGGAACTTCAGGAGGTCGTTGAGGATGTCAATGAGGCCGCTGTCAATTCCAGGGTGGCCAGGTTTCGGCTTGCCAATGTGTGTTGGCTTAGGGAGTCTGATGTCTATTGTTCAGGCCTGGATCCGGGAGTCGGCAACAAACGGACCCATCGACGTCGAAGAGGAGGCGCTGTGGTTCCGCGGGGCGATGACACAAATCTGCGACGCGTCCATGCCCCGCGTCCACTCACATCCAGCAAAGCGCCAGGGGTACTGGTGGTCTACCGAGATCGCACAATTACGTGTCGAGTGCGTAGCGGTTAGACGCCGGTACACCCGATACCGTAGGAGACGTCGTCGGGTCCCTGACGAAGAAGCCGCGCTGTATGAGGTGTACCGCGCGGCGAAGCAGGCCCTGTGGCTGGCCATCGGCGAAGCGAGGACGCGAGCCAGGGAGGAGATGTTGGAGACTCTGGACGGAGATCCGTGGGGGCGCCCTTATCGTGTGGTTCGAGGGAAACTTCGAGCCGCGGCGCCTCCACTCACGGAGAGTCTCCAACCTGAGCTGCTGAAGGAGGTCGTCGCAGCCCTCTTCCCGGCAAGAGCGGAGCATACTCCGCCGCCGATGGCTTTGCCCACAGCCGCAGAGTCTGCAGAAGAAGAGAACGCCATCAGCGTCCCAGAGGTGACACAAACAGAGATGGGGGCAGCCGTGACGCGGCTCCGGGCCAAGAACGTGGCTCCGGGGCCCGACGGGATCCACGGCCAAGCGCTTGCCCTCGCTCTGAAGGAGCTAGAGCCCCACTTGAGAGGACTCTACACAGCGTGCCTTGGGCAGGGCCAGTTTCCCACTTTGTGGAAATCTGGTCGTCTGGTCCTGCTCAGGAAGGCGGGGCGCCCTGCGGACTCACCGTCCGGGTACAGGCCCATAGTGTTGCTAGACGAGGTGGGTAAGATGATTGAGCGGATAATCGCTGCCCGCCTCGTCGGCCACTTGTGCGGAGAGGGGCCTGACCTGGCCGAGAGCCAGTTCGGCTTTCGGCACGGGCGCTCCCCCATCCACGCGATATCGCGGGTGAGAGTCCCGGCGGAGGAAGCAGTATCCCGGGGCGGGGTGATGTTGGCGGTGTCCTTGGACATCTCCAACGCCTTCAACACCCTGCCCTGGAGCTGTATTTGGGAGGCACTACGTTACCATCGGGTGCCTTCCTACCTCCGCCGCATCGTCGGGGCTTATTTGGCGGAGAGGTGTGTCACCTATACGGGACGTGATGGCGGAAACCAGCGCCGCATGTCGTGCGGTGTTCCACAGGGCTCGGTCGTGGGACCGCTCCTGTGGAACATCGGGTACGACTGGGTGCTGCGGGGCGAGCTCCAGCCGGGCGTGGACCTAACGTGTTATGCGGACGACACACTGGTCACGGCCCGGGGGAGCTCGTACAGGGAGGCAGCGTTGCTGGCGACGGCTGCGGTCTCACAGGTGGTGAGCCGCATACGTCGCCTAGGGCTGGAGGTTGCCCTCAACAAGTCGGAGGCCTTGATCTTTCATGGCCCCCGGCGGGCGCCGCCGCCGGGATCACACATCGTGGTCGGGGGGGCTCAAATCGCTGTCGAGTCCACCATGAAGTACCTAGGATTGGTGCTCGACAGCCGGTGGGATTTTGGCCCCCACTTCCGGCGGCTGGCGCCCAAATTGTTGGGCGCGGCTGGGGCGTTGTCAACGCTGCTTCCCAATCTGGGGGGCCCGAGCGCCGCCTGTAGGCGGCTCTACGTGGGGATCGTGCGATCGATGGCCCTTTATGGGGCCCCGATCTGGGCGGCTGACCTGACGGCCGGAAGCATCGCAGTCCTGCGGAAGCCGCAGAGAGCGATGGCCGTCAGAGTCATCAGGGGATATCGCACGATCTCCTACGAGGCGGCTTGCGTACTGGCCGGATCCCCACCCTGGGACCTCGAGGCGAAAGTACTCGCGTCACTGTATCGGTGGCGCGAGGAAGCGAGGGCGCGGGGCGAGTGGCTGATGCAGCGACATGTTGAGTTGCGTCGGTCACAGCTTCGCGCAGCCCTGGTGGCGGAATGGCGGGAAAGGCTTTCACGCCCTACCGCCGGCCTCGCCACCATCGAGGCGATCCGGCCGGTACTCGAGCCCTGGCTCGGGAGGAGGCACGGCTCCCTGTCGTTTCGGGTGACGCAGGTGCTCTCGGGGCATGGTTGCTTCGGGAAGTACCTGTGTCGCATAAACAGGGGGCCGGACGCCCGGTGTCACCACTGCGTCGACTGCCGGGAGGACACGGCGCGGCATACGCTGGCAGAGTGTGCCGCTTGGGAGGAGCCACGCCGTGCCCTCATCTCAGAAGTAGGCAGTGACCTGTCGCTGCCGGCCGTGGTCGAGTCGATGGCCGGCAGCGAGGAGTCCTGGGACGCGGTGGTATCCTTCTGCGAAACAGTCGTGTCGCAGAAGGAGGCTGCGGAAAGGGAGCGGGAGATCTCATCCGCTCACCCGGCCCGCAGCAGGCGCACCGGGCGTCGGCAGGCCCTAAATGGGTCCAGGGACGGCGGACTCGGGGACGTCCGCCGCCCCCTATCACACTGGACCCGAGGTGGCGGCGCGTAGTGTTCCACGCGCGCCCCTTTGAGACGTCGCGGGGGGGTCTAACACCTCACCCCCCCGCAGACTTGAGGTGGCCCGCAGAGGCGGGCCGGCACTAGCCGGGGATCACGGAAGTAATACTAGCTCCCAAGATCCCCGGTGCAAGTGTGTGAAGGGAACACCGGGGTGGTTTTTAGTCAGTAAGAGTCTGACAGACCCATCCGCCCACCCCAAGGCGGAGGACATCCATGAGGATTTTCCACCCCGGCAACAAAAAAAAAAAAAAAAAGGGAGTCTGATGTGAATGTTGGGCAGATTTATAAATGGCCTTTCATCATGATGATGATGATGATCTGGGTTCTCTGGGCGAGGTTCAGGCCGGGGTTCCGGGCGGGGTTCAGGGTAAGGTTCCGGGCGGGGTTCGGGGTAAGCTTCCGGGTGGGATTCAGGCAGAGGTTCCGGACGTGGTTCAGGTTGAGGTTCAGGGTAAGGTTCGGTGTGGGGCTTAGGGTCAGGTTCCGGGCGGGATTCCGGGAAGGGTTCGGGCTGGGGTTCACGGAAAATATTTTTGTGAGGGTCTATGATAACAGGGCGAGGTTCAGGTTGGGGTTCAGGCTGGGGTTCTGGACGGGGTGCCGGTTGAGGTTTGGGGTGGAGTTCAGGGTAAGATACCGGGCGGGGTTCGGGGTGGGGTTCAGAGTAAGGTTCCGGGCGGGGTTCAGGGCGGGATTCGGGTTGGGGTTCTGGGCGTGGTTCGGGGTGGAGTTCAGGGTAAGTTTCGGGGTGGGGTTCAGGGTAAGGTTCGGGGCGGGGTTCAGGGTAAGGTTCCGGACGGGGTTCAGGCTGGGGTTCCGGACGGGGTTCCAGGAAGGGTTCAGGGCGAGGTGTTATGGGAACATATGGTATTGGTTCAGGGTAGGGTTTCGGGCTGAGTATATTGGGAACATCTGGACGAGTTTCCGGGCGGGGATTTGCAGTATCTTTATCTTCGCCAATATTAGGAACATTTTTTCCGGGGTGGTAGGTTTATTGTTAGGGTAGGGATAGTTAGGAGGGTAAGGGTAAGGCGGGTAAGGGTATGGTGGTGGGTAGGGGTACGGATACTGTGGGTTCGGGTACTGTGGGTTCGGGTACTGTGGGTTGGGGTATGAAGGGTAGTTTGGTTGTGGGGTAGGTAATGGTTTTTTGTGTTGTGGCGGGGTTGTAGGCTGCGGCGGTTGTGAATTAGGAAGACGAGAATCAATGTTAGCCAAGAGATCAAGAAGACTTTTCCAGTCTATGTTATTTTCTTGATTCAGCATGTGTGTGTAATTCACATTTGCATTGGGATTATTTGGGTTCCCAGTAGATGGCCATGGGAATCCGGGATGGGTATTAATGTCAAAACCTGGTCCAGGTATCGGAATGGGCTGAGGAGTCGGATAAATTGGTCGTGGAGGAGGCATTGGCCTTGGGATCGGTATCGGAACCGGTTGAACGGGTTCGTTGTTCGGAATTGTGAAAAGGCCATCTGTAGCACCGCCGCCTCCGAAATTAGGTATTTGAGAACCAATCCAAATAGGTTGCATATTTGGCAAAATGCCAATGCCGCCACCGCCGCCAAAGCTGGCATCACCATCACCGTTCATACCGCCAATTGAATGTCCGTTGTTTCCGAACATGCTGAGATCGAAAGGCCCTGCGTTTCCTCCTCCGATGCCAAGAGTGCCAGGATCCGGTATGAGCGTTGGCTGGCCGTTGATCATCACGATGATGTAGAAAGGTATGTTACCCAAAGCATTAGCGTGCACCATGATATGGCCGCCTCCTGGCAACAGAACCGGTATCATCTTTGAGTTTTTCTTCTTGCCATTGTCCTTGGTGTCTTGATCAGGTATTTCAATTGATTGAATATCATCAGGTCTTCCGTGGACGCCAGGGTTAGGTAAAATATCGTCGCAAGGAAAAGTGGGTTTAGTTTGCGGATGATCTAGACCACCATGATCAATGAGATGTTCTGACGGTTCAGGCTTTGGCTCGGGAAGCAGTCCACCGTGGTCAATGTGGCCGGTTATGTGCGCGCCAATGGATCCATCACCTGAAGGTAATTCACCGTCATTTAAATCGCTTGTATCGTGTTTATGAATGTCATGATCATGATGATAGTTATGATCGGGTTCAAGCCCATGTGAGTCTATATTATTATGGTTTGGCTTACCTAAGTCTTCGCTTGGCAGCCTTCCATGCTCATTGTTGCCGTGGCTGTCGGCGTCGTCCCCACCTGGTGACAAGCCATTAGTGTTAATATTGTTATCGACCGGTTTACTATCATCACGACCCGGGGATAACCCGTTAACGTTTATAGAACTGTGACCTGAGTAATCACCATCACCGTTAGGTAATAATCGGTTTCCATTTATAATATTGCTATCATCTCTACTTGGTGGTAATTCATTGTTATCAATATTTTTGTCATCACGATCCTTATCTTTGGGTAACATTCCATCATTGTTAAAAGAACCATCATTACGATCGCCATTTGGTGACTCAATTGATGAGGAACCATCACTTTCACCAGGTTCTAACCCATTTACATTAACACTACCCGTTGGTTTGTCTGAATTAATGTTGCCATCTAAGTTGTTATCTAGATCATCAAGATTAGTTTTATCTTCATCTCCACCTGGAAAACCCCCATTTATGGCTCCATCACCCTCTGGTTGCTCGTTTGAACCCGTTGGTAACATGCCATTTACGTTTATAGTACCATTATGATTGTCTCCCGACGACGGTCCTTTCCCGTCGATATTATCACTGATGTGATCGGACTCCGGGTTTTTCCCATTTTCAATTACATTGGCAACATCATCTGGCTTATCATTGTTTACAGCACCGGTCAAATCCATTCTTGGATTGGACACTGATTCGTCGTTATTTGGGTTCCCGTCATCACCGGGTAATGAGTTGTTATCCGGTACCGGATCAACTGAGGGTCGTAGCTCGGTAGTTGATGTGGATTCTAAATCTTCGTTGTGGTGCGGATTGAAACCAGAGCGTGATAAATGAACTGCTGGCTGATCACCGGGAGAGTGTGGGTTTCTTTGGTGATATCTATTTGGATAGTGTTCCATTTCATGGGGGCGTTTAGCATCACTCTGCCACCGGTGATAGTAGTCGTAAGGGTTACGAGAGCGATCGTGGGACCTACTATGGGTGTAGCGCCGTCCGCCGTACGACTGCACCCCCACTGCGACCAGCAGCAGAAGTAGGATCTGTGAATAACAATGGCCATAGTAATTTCAAATCACATACATGCATTGTTTGAGATGATTATTGAAATATGATGTGGGTGTTAATCGGAACTCGAATTAAAAAAAAACCTGACAAGTGCGAGTTGAACTCGCATGGTGAGGGATCCGTACAATGAATATTTTACCTACCATTTTTTCTATCCCAAGAACAAACTTAACATTGTAGTTGAAAAACATGTTCTCCCATACATTCCAACTGCTAATGTAAGTTTGTATGCACAATATTGAGAGATTTAACATGTTATTTTAACACCATAGCCTTCTTAGAGGTTTCCCTGTAATCTATAAGTAAAGAACTATTTTTTTTTTTTAATTTTAGGCTCAGTTTCGGCTCCAAAAGTGACCCTTCTATACAAAGTTTATTTATTTACGTTACACGTCCATGTTTGCATCACAGTTATTCTGATGTGTACCATGTTTCAACTTAATGGGTTGAGTAGATTCGAAGCAAATTGGGTGTGACAGATGGACACACGGAACCCCTATAAGACGTACGGAACCCTAAAAATCCAAGGATTATACTGCAGTAGCAATATAATCCTTGGATAGTTCCGAACGTTTCTTTCAGCCCTGTTTTTATTGTCAAACCAACATTACCAGTAGGTAGGTACACTAATACTAAACAAGTTCACACCTATCGCTAATTTATAAGACTAATAGTAGAAGCCATTAGTAAAAGCAATCGTCTACCACCCCAACTACCAACTAATTAATTATTTATACATTTAATGTTAGTTACAATAGAATACAACAGAATAATAATATAATTTATTTCTGAGTATAATTATGGTACAGACGCCAACACATCAAGCTACTACAATCTGTCAAATTTCTTTAAAAGGTTTTCAACTTTATCGTTGAAGTATAAGGTTCAAGGTTGATTGGGAAAATTTGAAAGTTTGTACATTAAGATTTTAATATTAATAAACGGCTTTACATAATTATACTACCGTTGCTGTTGTATAAATACATACAAATTAGTTTGAAATGAAAATAGGAAATTTGTAATACAATATCAAGTTTTATAAGTAGGTGCATTTTTTTTATTTATGTACTTAGAATTCAATCTGCCTGTCATTCCCAACTAAGTTAGGGGCTTCCAGTTTAACCGGATGCAGCTGTATACTAGTATTTTACATGGAGTGACTGCCTATCTGACCTCCACAACAGAAACTGGGGAATACGATACCCCTTGGTAAGACTGGTTATCGGCCTTTTAAGCTTCTGATGACTGTCAAAGATCCACGAATGACAGCCGAGACCAATTTTGGTATGTAAAGATGGTTACCCATCCACGGGACAACCCCGGTAAACGTAACCTGATGTACCGACCCGTGCAGCTGTTATTATTTAGCCACGAGCACCTTTTTTATTTATGAATGACATTCAAAAATAAAAAGTGAAACACTCCGACCTCAAAAATTAACTTTAGCTAATATGGCTTAAGGAATTTAAAGCACAACATTCCTTTAAAGGATGTAAAAGATAAAAGAGGACCACGTTCAATCCATAACAAAAAAGCCGACCAGCTCAGGACGATAGAAATTTAAAATGATTACTATAGAAGACGAGAAAGTTCAACTAGTAACATCACATAACAAGATCCTTAAAGTTATTTCCGTTGAACTAGTTTGAAACAAGGTTATATCTAGCACAAAATATGATGGTGAATTTCAACGCACAATCCGCGGGTAAGTAAATCTACTCATACATTTTAGATGAACCGTCATGTTATAGAGGTCTCCCGATGAGATATTATATATATTATACTCTGAACTAACGCTACGTGCTAGCGTGCTAGCGTGCTAGCGTGCTAGCGTGCTAGCGTGCTAGCTAGCTAGCACGCTAGCTTTGTAAAGTATTGCCAATGAATTATTTAGTTCTAAAGGGATGAAGTACCGATAGATTTAAAAGAAATGGACTAATTGGAGCATGATTCAAGAATACCATGCAGCATCGCATCGTCTATTAATAAGCCCCTCTATCATCCCAGATCTCGTGGATGAATAAAGAATTATTTAATCGCACGTTCAGTAGCATTCATCTGTGCACTGATTAAAGGGCTGACAAAACAATAAGTTTTTCAGTCAATTATCACCTTAATTACAGTTTAACTTCTCTTAGTTATTTTAAGAACTTCGACGATAATGATTATGAATATCACAAGAAATTAAGCCTTCATTATCTCAATGAACACAAAACAGATCCTAATTTGTTTGCAAAGCATTTTACAATGAATGTAGACTACGAGTAGACAAAGCTTCGCTAGTATTATATTGTCTGTCAAAGCTGACATAATATACAGGAAGGTGATGATTTAGCAGACCACTTTCCGAAGTCGTCATAGGTTCGAATACTTTATAATAATATGATCCTTTTCGTTCCTTTCTTTTATAAACAGACTTAAAAAACCGGCCAAGTGCGTGTCGGACCACGCACAATGAAGGGTTCCGTAGTTGGGATGAATTTGTCCCAAGAACAAACATAACATTGTAGTTTAAAAACATGTTCTCCTTACATCGATATACGCCACGGGCAATATTCCAACGGCAAATGTAAGATAGAAATCGCAAAAAAAAAAAAAATTGTGATAAAACTACAAATTAACAATTTTTGACCTAGAATCATGAAATTTGGCAAGAGGTACCTTATTTACGCAATAAAAAATGCGACATATTTTGATACTCGCAAATAAATCAAAACATAAAGGGTACCGTTCGGTTTTGATTTATTTGCGAGTATAAAAATATTTTATATATTTTTTTTTTCATAAACCGCCATATTTTTTTATTGCGTTGACTTAGAAGTTTGTTTTTTTAGAGCTTCAAAACCTACGTATTTGATATTAATTTCAACTTGATATTTTCACGCGTTCTTGAGAAAAGGGTCTTGACAGACAGACTGACAAACAGACAGACATCCTTTAAGGGTTCCGCTTTTTTCCTTTTGAAGTACGGAACCCTAAAAAGGGGAGATTCGGAACTGTTTAGGTTCACCAGTAATACGTACAGGTATTCCGAAAGAAAGCTTTTATCACAACACACTTCCACTTCTTGTATTTAAAACGCAAATTATCACTTCACATCTACTACAAATAACGTAATATTAGTAATAATTAGTCTTACCTGTGCAGTCTTCGCCATGTTCGTCTGAACTGTGCTCCAACGGCGGGCGGCCATCAATTTAAAGAAAGTCCCTAATTAGCGGACTATCGCTATCAACATATAACTGTCAAACCGAGCTCGATGGGTATTTAATACGAAATTAATTGATTATAGCATTGCTGAGATATTTTAGATTAGATCAGGTTTTTTTGAGTTTAGAGATAACCTTGCTATTGGGAGCTGGGGGCGGGGTGGTATGGCTGGGGGATGGTGCTCTGAAAACCATACCGCTACACGGTAATCAACATGCCTACAGCTCAGGTAAGTCGACCGAATCTGCTTTTCATCTAGTGGTTGGCCAGATAGAGGAAGCGATCAATCAAAAAGGCACCTGCCTGGGCACTTTTATAGACATCGAAGGAGCCTTCGACAAAATAAATTTCTCCAGCATCAGCAGCGCCCTCTCTAGACATGGAGTAGAACAGGTACTGACGGACTGGATTACAAACATGTTGAGCAAATGGGTGGTTCGCCTTGAAGATGAGCAGCAGCTGGCCATGATAGCCAGAGGCTGCCCCTAGGGAGGGATGTTGTCCCCGCTTCTATGGAATCTGGTGATTAATGACCTCATCACCAAACTCAACGCCAACCGCTATTACACAATAGGCTATGCAAACGACCTCGCCATCCTTGTTTCGGGGAAGGTAACGGGAACAATTTGTAACCTCACTCAGCAGGCACTACGTATCGTAGAAAGATGGTGCAGGGAATTTGACCTATCGGTGAACCCCACTAAAACATAACTAGTCATGTTCACCCAAAAACGAGTTTTAGGCCCCTTCAGCTTACCAAAACTGTTCAATACAGAACTTAGGTTGGCTAACGAAGTCAAGTACCTTGGGGTCATAGTCAGTAAGTTAAACTGGAGTAGTCACCTAGACAACAAGCTAAACGGCCTGCATCAGCTTCTGGCAGTGCAGGAGAATGATAGGTAAGAAGTGGGGCCTATCCTCCAAAATAATACTATGGCTGTACACCGCAGTGATCCGCCCCATGATCACCTACGGGGCCATGGTCTGGTGGCCCCGCACCAAGCTGGTTACAGCCTCCAATAAACTACAACGCATGCAAAGACCAGCCTGCATGGCGACCACGCGCTGCATGAGGACTACTCCGACTGCAGCAATCGAAGCCATGCTGGGTCTAGCACCGCTCCACCTGTTCATACAGCACGAAGCGACGATGGCGGCGGTACGTCTAAATGCAATAAATCTCTGGGGAAGAGGGACACACAACACACCGCTCTGCTTGAGGGACTAAATGATGAGTTCCCCATTACGAAAGCCATTAATGACCCGGTACCCAAACAATTTATCTTTGATAAGAAATACAAAATCCAACTTCACGAGGATCGCCGTTGCGAGGGTTTGCGCCCCGCAGAGCTGCGCACTTTCACGGATGGATCCAAAACAGGTAGTGGCACAGGTGCTAGAATCTTCTCGGAGGACTTCAACATACACATAGCCACACCATTTCAGTCCATAACACAGTTTTCCATGCCGAATGCATGGGTATTTCTCTTGCCGCTTCGGCGATCATAGACAGGAAAGTTAAGGATCACTCAATACGTATACTCTCAGACAGCATGGCTGTTTTGCAAGCGCTAAATAGTCATACAGTTGACTCTAGGCTGATATACGAGTGCCACCAGCGCCTCAACCAGGTGGGTTGCCTCAATAATATAACCATTCAATGGATCAAAGGACACAGCGGTTCGCTAGCCAACGATGCAGCCGACGAACTCGCCAGAAGGGGGTCTGACAACTGTGGGACGTGAACCCATCGTGCCACTCCCCTTCAGTTATCTACGCACTCTGGTAAGGAAACGAACCAGGGACCAACATCACAAACTATGGTTGAACCAAAGTGAGTGCAGGCAGGCGAAGGAGGCACTCCCTACTATCGACGGCCGCCTCACGAAACGGGTTCTACGACTAACTAAACAACAGCTACGTACAGTTACAGCGGCTATAACTGGCCATGGGTTATTTAATAAACACCTCTTTATCATAGGAGTCACAGACAGTCCGCTGTGCAGGGCCTTCATGGAGGACGACGAGACAGCAGCTCATGTGCTGTTAAACTGCCCGGTGGTAGCCACATACAGGGTAAAGTACTTCGGTAACCCAGGTATCCTACGTGAGATTGTCAGTAACACCAAAGCGTTGCTGGCCTTCCTTGAGGAGCTGGGGTGGATCGAATAACCGATTTTCCCACCCGTACGCAAAATACGCGCATTGACGTGGAGTTGCGGACACCAGCCCGTATTACCTATTAACCTTGCCATTGGGATCCAATTTTTTTTTTTTTTTTCTAACATGGAGGAATGGTGTAATAGCAGGGGCAATCCTTTAGTGGTTTAAAACTGGTTAAGTTTATTTTAAATAAATCTTATTTACCATCAAAATTGCTAATCAATGTTAACGGTAGATAGGCTGAGTGGCTATGAACACATAACACTACACACAAACAAACATCTCATAACACACACCCATACAACACAACTAACATTACACTCACGAACACGAACACACCTCTTTCCCATTCACAACCCCACTCTTTCTCCATACTTGTATCCATCCATCCATGCTTAAACAAATCTCAAAATCAGTGGTACGATCGGGGAAAAAAATAACGAATTCGCGTTCATCCCACTAGGTGGACGAAGTCGGGGGGGCGAACGGGCATACACAATATGTTTGATACTTCGCGCCCGTCGCGTCGCGCGTCGTCGCAACCGCGCTGGGCTGCCATTGTGGATGCACGCTATGGGATTTCTAGGAAGTCCGCCCGCGCCCCTTTGTAATTTCGCGCGCCTAGGCACGTGGTTTGTTTGCCGTATGGCTAATCCGCTACTAATGGTCAGCCCTTGCTAATTCTTTTACAGGTGGTTAAATGAGGCTTATCTAGTCCGCTGCTGGACTTATGCCTTCCCCTAATCGTCATAACGACAGCAAAAACACCTTACCAAAATCATACTCACAACTACATAATATTTCAGTTGTGTCAATTTTGTGGTTGTGATAAACTGACCGCGAATATCCTCCCATTCCTTCCCGACTTATCAGAGTGGTGTTGTGTTTGCACACGGATTCCCTGCCGTGTGAAATAGCCTACGGGTATAAATAGTGTGTTCCAGGGTTGGAGGACCATAGTAGAGCCGTGGACAACACGGCTTGAAAAAAAGTTCTTGATTTTATTTTTGTTTAGTGAAAATCTTGTGGTAAGTGCAAATTTGATTGTCTAACTATGTTGCTTCGGCCATCTCATGTTCGAAGCACGGCTGACTGTGCTGACTCCGCTGCTGCGGCTGCTGAGACCCTCAAGCGACGCAAATACTGTAATCTTATGGGTAACTACAGTTTTGAGCCGTTTGGGGTCGAAACGCACGGGTCATGGTGCCCAAGCGCGCGTCTCCTTTTTAAGGAAATTTCTCGCCGACTGATCGACACTCCACGTGACCAGAGTGCTCGTTCTTTGGCCAAAGAATTTGCATTGCCATTCAACGTGGCAATGCTGCCAGTCTCCTGGGCACGTTTCCGGATGACAGCGATGCGGACGAGTACTTCGACGCTTAAGTGTCCTTTTCTGGTTTTTTGTTTATTTTTTTGTTTTTCTCGTTAGTACCTAGTGTAAATAGTTAGTTGCGTGATCTATTGTGGATAATGATTTTATTGTTGCTTTTAATTGTAGATCTTTTTTGTTTGTTGATTTTCAGTACGTGTCTATTATCACGCCTTTTAGGGGTAAGCAGTAACCTAATTCCATTTTACTATCTGGTAAATCGTGCTAATTCTGTGTCATTTATATCTACTTAATATAGTGAAATCGTCGGGACGCAGAAAATACCCTTTATAAATAAAAAATCATCAATGAAATGGTAAATACCTTAATTATTTAAACAGAAATACTAAACAAATAAATAACATACACAGGTACAAATAATATTCCACAGTCATATCTTGCCTATAGATATCTAAATGATACATGATTTATTTCTGTAAATAGGTTTGTACAAACACTTTTACACGTCAATCATATTAAAAAAAAACTAGATGAGGTCGGTGTTTCGTATCCGACTACTCTGAGAAGAAAGGCTGAAACAAACTCAGAGGTCAAAGTCTCTTTTAAAGTCCAGACATAATCTTGGTCAGATCATGTGAAGACCATGTAGATTGGTGAATGAAATGATCTTTATATATATATTTATTTTTCTCATCACAAATGTTGGTTTGGACAGAAAGTGCTTAATCTAAAGAAATAGGGTTAACATTTGTGAGAGACTGGTGCCCGAAAAAGGCATAAAATACCTGTGTTACAGGTCACCAGGCCCCCCAATACTTAAATATGTACATACTAATTTAGATTAATTAACAAAGTATGTGATGAAGTTAACATTAAATTCTAGGTACAATTAAATATAAAGAAAAAAAATTAAAGAAGAAAAATGATCTAGACTGGACATACATATTATATGTGATTTAAGTGTGTGAGGGTGTGTATGTGTGTGTGTGTGTGGGAGGGCGTGTGTGTGTGCGTGTGTGAGTGCGTGAGTGTGTGTGCGATAGTGTACATTTGTGAAGGAGATAGAAATTTAGCGAATAGGGATCAGAAGACTCTCAGTTGCCTGATAATTGAGAGTTTTAAGCCATTTACATACATTTAATTTAAAAGTCGATCCAAGCATGGGGTATATTGAGAGTGTTGTATTGATTCTTTTGATGAAAGAACCACACAGATTGAGGGGACCTGTCCAGTCTGTGAACGCATTTGTCAGTAGTCGTGCAGCTCAACTAATCTTATAATCCTCATTAGTATTCCGATCATGCGTGACTATTGAAACTGTACCCCGGAGACATGGCGACACTAAATATTGTATCATTTGTTGTATTGTAATGATACTTACGTAGGGTACCTATGTATGAAGACCATGTACCAAGTAGGCTAAATACTCTACTTAAGGACCATGACAATAGACTACTACATGCTGTAGGAACAGAATGAATAGCCAGTTATGAGCGTTTTTGTTTCAATTAAGTTAGTTCAGATTTCAGTCTAATAATTTTGTTGAATTTATTTTCCAGTGGACAAGATGGCGGATGCTAAGAACCTGTTGTTATTCTTCGACCGGCCTACAGAGCCGTGCTTCATGCACAAGGGGAATGACAAGACTGTCTTCCAAATCCCACAGGATTACTATGTAAGTTTTTTAAGACATGAAATCATAATAATCCATATATTTTTCCGTTTCTTTGGACTATAGGTACCCATTTATAATGAAACGACCTACATATAATTTATTTACCCCCCCCCCCCTCCTCTATTTTTTTCATTTAGTGTTTAGTTTCACACTCGACTCGAACCCCAGCACGGGAAAAATGTTAAATTGTTCGACTTTTCCATTTGGAATTACTCATTGATCGATAGGGACTTTGGATTTATAAATAATAATCCATTTATTTCAGGCGACGCAGGCCCTTAGATAAAACCTTAACCTAAACATACATAATTATTTTTATTATAAGAACATTAAATTATTGTACAGACCTACCCGAAACTGTCAAATTTTCCCAATCAACCTTGAACCGTATACTGTAGAGATAAAGTTGAAAATCTATTAAAGAAATTTAACAGATTGTAGTAGCCTGATGTGCTGGCGTCTGTACACGCAGTGATGACTGTGTCGGCGTCGTGTTGCGCTGCGTGGTGTCGCGTAACCTTCCACGAAAATGTCGGTACCTTTCGGCCAAAACTCTTCTTTCATGAAGGTTTCTAGGTACTGTGCTTTATGCACGGCTCGCCTCCTATTGTTATGGGGCTTAGTATCTAGCAAAATACTACTACCAGATCAAAATACTACTACTAGATCAAAATACTACTACTAGATCAAAATACTACTACTAGATCAAAATACTACTACTAGATCAAAATACTACTACCAGATCAAAATACTACTACTAGATCAAAATACTACTACTAGATCAAAATACTACTACCAGATCAAAATACTACTACTAGATCAAAATACTACTACTAGATCAAAATAGTACTACTAGATCAAAATACTACTACCAGATCAAAATACTACTACTAGATCAAAATACTACTACTAGATCAAAATACTACTACTAGATCAAAATACTACTACTAGATCAAAATACTACTACCAGATCAAAATACTACTACTAGATCAAAATACTACTACTAGATCAAAATACTACTACCAGATCAAAATACTACTACTAGATCAAAATACTACTACTAGATCAAAATACTACCACCAGATCAAAATACTACTACTAGATCAAAATACTACTACTAGATCACCTCTGCCTAGTTGCTCACCCTTAGGGGAATACAGGTGCGGTTTAATGTTATTTTATTTTTATCCAGCCCGACAAGTATAAGGATCTCACCACTACCATCTCCAACCGCTTCGGCGACGACGCCGGCCGCTACATCCCCGTGCGGAATATCCCGCTGCCCAACCTAAACCTGCCCATGGAGCTGCCCTACAACGACAACTTCTCGCTGTTCGTGCCCAAGCACAGGACCATGGCCGGCAAGCTTATTGATATCTTTATGGGTAAGTTGAAAAAATACAGTGGAAGGACATCGACGCGCAAACTGTTACCAGAAATCAGCAGATAATTAGACTTCCTAGCTTAGAAATATTTAGTCGTTTAGAAAAACATCAGCTGTTTTATACAAAAGTGCAATACCTATTCGATCAAAATGTATGGAAATGCCAAAAACGAAAGAATTTTAAGTCTGGGGTGACTGGAATGTACTGATACTGACTGACCATGATAAAAGTTTTTTTTACCATGTCTACCATGCTAGGTATGCAGTCTAGAACATACGCGATGTTTCCATCGCGTATGTTCTAGACGGCATACCTAGCAGCCTCACTTCGCAGCGCCGCCTATTGAAATTTGTTCAAACTATAATACAACTTTTTCAGTAATATCAATCATGTCTGAAATATGAAGACGGTTTCTTAGCGGTTTCTTGATGTAAGACTAAACCCCACTGATCCTTCTAATACCATGTGTCGGGGGCCTCGGAGAAACTTGTACATTCGCCACACACCCGACTAGTAGCAGCCCGCCATACCTGGCGGGCCCCATCACCAAGTGCGGCCGATCAAACGACCACACGTCCTCCCATTACCTAAGGCACGCATATAATACTGCATGCCACCCCTTTGAGCCTGACTGCTCGACCGCCAACACAGCCCTAATTTCACCACCCGCAGGCCACTGCTTATGGTGGCCGGTGATCGTTAAGTGCCCTTTGACAGCCGGCAGTTCTTCTGGTGCGGGTGGAATGCTAGGTATGCTATCTCTCCCTCTCCGTCGCTTCCTTTGCATGCATCACCTCCTCGCAAAAAGAGGCGACACCATCCCACGCGTTTTCGCTTCCAACCATGGACTGAACCACGGCCGGAAGCCAGAGATTAGCCGCACCAAGTGTCGCTCCTCTAGCGTATGTTGTGCCGTGTCCTCGGGCCAGTACACACAATGATGACAAGCGGGCGTCCGCTCCCGACCTATGATGCGACGCAGGTACTTCCCGAAACATCCGAGTCCAGTAAGCACCTGGGTCAGCCGCAAACTAAGGGCGCTATGCTGCCTCTCCAGCCCATTCTTTTTATTTATTTATTTAGGTTTACCACCAATCGTATACACTAAAGAAATTACAGGATGCAATAGAAAATAGAGAACTAAATGTAACAAACAATTATTGGTAAACATAGCATTTTCCTATTATCACCTACTAGGTGAACAATCATATTGGAGAAGTCAACTGTTATTTGTTTATAACAAAACAAAACAAAGAGAGATACAGCCGTCTCTCTTAAGAATTAACAAAAAATTTAAAAATTGAGAAAAAATATAAAATAACGCACTATAATTATTATAACCTGCAAGATCAAGGAGTTTAGATTGGAACCGACTAAGTTAGTCCATAATGTACATCTAATATATTATCTCTGCACTCGTTCATGAGCCTACACATTTTTGGCAGTGGGGAATTTGCTCCGTACACGGTTCTTCGGCGCCCCCCGCGCCGAAGAACCGTGTACGGAGCAAATATAGAATGGGGTGATATCCGAATGCGGGGATATCCAGCAGGGTAATTATTCAAAATCTTGTACATGAATAGACAATCTAACAATTCTCGTCGTCTAGATAAGGAAGTTATGCCAAATATCGTCGCGTTGATGTATCGATGCGTTTTTCTTTATTCTGCTAGAACTATATACCAAGTACCACATGAACCGTTTCTGAATCCTTTCCAGTCGAAGTGAATGTGTCGCACTACGCTGCAATAGTCCAAAGTACTCCTAACGAAGCTGTTAAACAACACTATCTTGGGGCTGCTATTGCGAAAGCTAGCTGCTAGTTCTTCCTTAACAATGTCTCACATAAGTTCCTAACGAAAGTGTAAAAAAATCAAATAGTATCAACTTGGTGCATCAAAACATTCAAGGGTTTTTGAACAAAGATTTAGAAGTAGAATTATTCCTGAATTGTAACAATATAGATATTCTTTGTATGACAGAACATTGGCTTAAAAGGCACCAGTTCATGTTCAATTTTAGTAATCACCAGGTTGGTAGTTCGTTCAGCAGAGTAAATGCTATACATGGTGGCTCATTAATTTTAGTGAATAACCAGCTTAGATTTAAAGACCGCAAGGACATTGTGAGCCTCTCTGTTGAGCGGACAATTGAAATAGCCTGTATAGAATTGGAGCAGTTCATTATATTAAGTGTGTACAGACCTCCCTCAGGATTGTATGATTGTTTTGAAAAGGTTATGGATGATGTATTGCACAAAATCTGTAATTCAAATAAGTCTATCATCACTTGTGGTGATTTTAATGTTAATTTATTAGAAAATTCCGGGTTAAGTACTAAAATTATAAGTTTGTTTCAGTCATACAATCTTGCTTACCAATTTTTGGAGCCCACTAGAATAACTCCCACTAGTGCCACATGCCTAGATAACATTTATACAGATGTTATACCAACCCACAAAGAAATTATTAATCTAATAGACTCAGATCATTGCGGACAATTAATCACTATTCCAAATCCGAACAAAAAAGTTATTAAAAAAGATATCACTGTCACCCCAAAAACTACTAAGCGCTTGGAAACATTTAAAACTAAACTGTTGAGTAAATTACCAGTTTTGTCAACTAATGTCGCCCCTAATCAACAATATAATGATTTCTTTTGTATGTATTGCACACAATTTGCACAAAAAAAAAAAAAAAAAAAAAAAAAAATTGCCAACACTTTCATTCCAAAAACATTCTTGGTTAATAGTAATGCTTCTTTCAGTGACTGGGCCACCGTTGGTATACATAAAAGTAGAAAACGACTATATGAGTTGTATGATGAACGGACTATTATAAACACTGCTGAATTTAATTTATATGTTAAGAATTATTCAAAATTATTTAAAAATGTTTGTTGTATGGCCAAGTCACGTTACTTAAGTTCAAAAATCAAAAATAGTAGTAATGTAATTAAAATGACATGGAATATCATTAATAGTGAAACGGGAAGGTCATGCAACCGAAGTAGTGACTACAGCCTTGCTATTGATGACAGTATAATTAAATCAGATTCTCAAGTCACCGCGGCCTTTGAAAATTTCTTTGCAGAGATTCCTGTATTGACTACTAAATCTCTAAACTCATCAACCACTGCTGCAGAGTCTTTACTTAAGGAAAACGTTCCAGTTTGTGATTCTGAATTTCATTTCGAATATGTCACCTGTAAAGATGTAATTAAAATCTTTCATACATTAAATGTTAAAAAGACCGCAGATCTATGGGGTAATTCTGTGGACGTTGCTAAGTCGATTATAAACATTGTAGCACCTACTTTAGCTGTTATTTTTAATAATTGTATTGACCTTGGTGAGTTTCCTGATCTTATGAAAAACAGTAAAATAATACCGTTGTTTAAATCGGGTAGTACATCAGACCCTACTAATTATAGACCTATTTCAGTGCTACCTACCTTTAGTAAAATTTTTGAAAAACTTATTTTAGATCAAATGCAAAGATTTTTTAATAAACATAAGTTATTGCATAACAAACAGTTCGGTTTTACAAAGGGTCGTTCGACTACTGATGCCGGTGTTGAACTTTTAGGACATGTTTATAATGCATGGGAGGATAAATGCGATGCTTTGGGCATCTTTTGCGATTTGTCCAAGGCATTCGATTGCGTTCTTCATAAAACATTAATCAGGAAACTGCACCACTACGGAATCCGAAATGCCTCTCTGGATCTTCTTACTTCATATTTAAGTGATAGGATTCAGAGAGTTGATGTTAACGGAAAAAGATCTCCCGGATCTGTAGTAAGAATGGGGGTACCCCAGGGCTCAATTCTTGGCCCATTTTTGTTTCTTATTTATATAAATGACTTGCCTTACCTCATAAAGGATAAACATGATATAGTGTTGTTTGCAGACGACACTTCACTTTTATTTAAACTCAAACGTCAGCAGTTGGTTACTGACAATGTCAATAGTGCCCTTGAAAAAGTAGTTAACTGGTTTAATGTTAATAACCTACTTCTTAACGAGAAAAAAACTAAATGTATTAAGTTTACAATACCTCATGTTAGACAAGTAAAAACTAGTGTGCTCATAAAGGGTGAAGAGTTGAAACCCGAAGATTCTACAGTGTTCTTAGGCATAACTTTGGATGCCAAGCTTCAATGGGCCAAGCCAAGCTTCTTCTTCCCATATAGATAAATTGTCGAAAAAGCTTAGCTCTGCAGCATACGCCGTTAGAAAAATTCGTGATTTAACTGATTTAGAGACAGCCCGCTTAGTATACTTTAGTTATTTTCATAGTGTAATGTCGTACGGTATTCTGTTGTGGGGAAATGCCGCCGACATTCAGACAATTTTTGTTTTACAAAAAAGAGCAATTCGTGCAATTTATAAATTAAGTCCCAGACACTCCCTCAGAGACAAATTTAAAGAGATTAATATACTGACTGTAGCTTCTCAGTATATTTATGAAAATCTATAGTATGCACATAAAAATATTAATCAGTTTAAAAAATACAGTGATATCCATAATGTAAATACTAGGAACAAGCACAAATTTGTTGTTCCTAAAACCAGGCTTAAAAAAATAGGTGGCTCGTTTAGATGCCAGTGTATACGTTTTTATAATAAACTTCCTAGCCATATTCAAGAATTAAGCCTTAATAAATTCAAATGTTTTATAAAACGGAAACTGTGCCAGAAAGCATTTTATACTGTTAAAGACTTTATTGAGGACAAAAAGGCTTGGGATTGAGCTGCTCCAATTTACAGTGAATCTTGATTTAATTTTTTTTGCCAACTATTTATACTATTTTTTGAATTTAAATACCTAAACTATGACATGAATATTTACTTTGTAAAGTATTACATTATTTTAATTATTATGAATGTGAGGACTATGTGAATTGTTTTTTTATTTTTATTCTCAATCAAAAAAATTTTTAATGCAGGTCTGGCAGTTTGAGTACTTTATGCGGCCTAACCAATTGTCCTTTCTTTGGTATTGTTCGTCGAATCGCTGAGCTCCTTAAGTTTTGAGTTGAGCTGCACGATAACTGACAAATGCGTGCACTGACTGGACAGGTCCACTCAAATCTGTGTGGTTCTTTCGTCAAAAGACCATGTCAGACACCAATCTACATGGTTCTCAAATGATCTGACCAAGATTATATCCGTATTTTATATACACATTGACAGTGATTAATTTTATATATACAATGACATGAATATTTACTTTGTTAAGTATTATATTGTTTTAGGTATTGTAAATGTGAAGACTATGTGGGTTTTTGTTCATTTTCCTTTTTATTCTCATTTAGTTTTTATCATAGTCTGGCAGTTTGAGTGATTTTATGCGGCCTACCCAAATGTCCTTTCTTTGGTATTGTTCGTTGAATCGTTGAGCTCCTTAAGTTCTTAGTTGAGCTGCACGACTACTGACAAATGCGTGCACTGACTGGACAGGTCCCCTCAACCTGTGTGGTTCTTTCGTCAAAAGATCATTTCAGGCACCAATCTACATGGTCTTCACATGATCTGACCAAGATTATGTCTGGACTTTAAAAAGAGACTGTGACCTCTGAGTTTGTTTCGGCCTTTCTTCTCAGAGTAGTCGGATACGAAACGCCGACCTCATCTAGTTTTTTTTTAATATGATTGACGTGTAAAAGTGTTTGTACAAACCTACTTACAGAAATAAATCATTTATCATTTATCATTTAACAAGCTACGTATGTTCCAGGTATGCGTGACGTAGAAGACCTGCAGTCCGTGTGTTCGTTCTGTCAGCTGCACATCAACCCCTACATGTTCAACTACTGCCTCTCCGTCGCTATACTGCACAGGTAAGGGAATGTTTCTATAGATGGATAATACGAGTATGTATAAATAAATAAACCATTTATTTAGTGCACACAAAATAAATAGCATCATATCACACGAAAGCACAAAAATATAAGATAACAACTTCCATGAATTTAAAGAAAACCCAAGGTATCAGAAAACAAGAGAAAAAATAATGACATCTTTTCACTAACTAGTCACTAAAACACGACAAAGAAAGAAGATGACATATTATAAAGAAATAAAGTGACACTTTGACACACTAAAGAATCAATCAAGCAATTATTTCGTTACCTTCAGTGATACCAAATGTCACAAGAAACAAAGATGGTTATAAATAATTTTAAATCCTGGGAGGAAATTATTTTTCGTTTATTTAAAACACTTGGGCCCGAATGACGACAATAGTTTTTTTTTTTTATGAAGAAATGAAAAAAAAAATATTTACAAGAATTGTAGTAGATACATTACAGATGGCCAGGTTTTTTAACAGTTTCTAAATCAAGTTCAAGCAAGTTCTTAGGCAATTCTGTGTAAATTTCGAATTCGGGTAGAATAACACAAGACACAAGTAGTACCGTTGTCATGAAAAGAAGAAGAAGAAGAACGCCATAGTTCGTGCGGCCAAAATTATACTGGATTTGCCTTTGGAGGAATAAACCAAGCATTTTTTTTTTTTTTTCGCGAATTATAATAACAATAAGTATTTTGTTACTTTGCAGGCCCGACACGAAAGGCATCAACATCCCGACGTTTGTGGAGACGTTCCCCGACAAGTTCATGGACCCCAAAGTGTTCCGCAAGGCCAGGGAAGTCAGCAACGTCGTCACTCCCGGAAACAGGGTGAGGAAACTATATTAGTAACACTGAAGTTTTAGATATTAGGGATATCGTCATGACTCTGGTGGAACCGAGGAACAGGTTTTTTAAAGTTTACACATCGACTTATTTCGAACTTATACGTACATGACTCATTTCGCTTCGTTGAAGACTTTCCGTTCGAGTGATGTATTCTTCCAAATCTCTCTCAATCTCAAATCTAAGGAATCTAAACTTACGACTAAAATACAGGTAGTTTTTAGGGTTCCATACCTCAAAAGGAAAACACGGATCCCTTATAGGATCACTCGTCTGTCTGTCTACATAATCTGCCTATATTGTTCCCACTGCTGGGACACAGGCCTCCTCTTTCTGTGAGAGGGAGTGGGCCGTAATCCACCACGCGGGCCCAGTGCGGGTTGGTGGATGTCTCATGTCTTCGAATTTTTAATTCTAGGACATGCCGGTTTCCTCACGTTTACCGTTTTGAGTCACTTTTTTATAATTTTAAAATAGTCGCACTTGTCCGGCTTTTTTAGATGATACTTCAAGCTTCTACTATAGTTAAGACCTCTATTTTGGAGAAAGCTACATTTAAGATTTTTTGGTAAATTCTACGCCAAAAATAAAAAATCGAAAACTTCCAATAGGTACAACTTTTTGCTTCAACTTTTCAGCAAAATTCTGACCCATCGATTTTTTTTCCCTTAGATGCCAGTAACGATTCCAGTAAACTACACTGCTAACGACTCAGAACCGGAACAGCGCGTGGCGTACTTCCGCGAAGACATCGGCATCAACCTGCACCACTGGCACTGGCACCTGGTCTACCCTTTCGACTCCGCAGACCGCGCCATCGTCAACAAGGACCGTCGGGGAGAGCTGTTCTACTACATGCACCAGCAGATTATTGCCAGGTGGGGTTGAGAATATTTGTTCACAGAAATAGGCATTTTATAAGGTATCGTAAACTTTGATATAAAAATTTGGCCGATCGCAAGTAAAATGAGACAAGAATAACACGAAAAAGCTTTGGAGAGAAAATCACTCATCCCTTCACAGATTTGTATATCTTTAAAAACATCTTGCACTAACTGGTAACACACACACATTCAAATAACTGAAAAAAATGAATACCATCAACCTTAACCAAAGTGACTTTGGGATTGTTGAGGTCTTAGCCCGCAGACAAAGCAACTAGCAAATCAACTGAGGTCACCTTTAACTGACGGTATTCCCGATATTATGCTCACTGATATCTCGCTGATGGTGGCGCGTGTGTTGGATCATTAGGGTCCCAACACAATGTAAGCTGGGTGCAGAGTTTCCCTAGCTAATTTAATTTGACTCTATTCAATTTTAACAAAGGAAAGAAAAAGAAAGAAAGAAATTTGATTTGCTCGAACATGTGTTCATGTGTGGAATCAAGGCGTATTTACACGTGAAAACGAACATGCCGTCCAAAAATGCACTGCAACATGAAATGCAACACAACAAACAACTAGGTGAAGTTGTTCCACCGTGTGTTAGTTTGACGCGGGAGATGTCCCACTAACAAGCCTCAAGGAATCCAGAACACTTACATTTAACCACATGAATGTAACACAGTTTGTGTCCCCACAGGTACAACATGGAGCGCCTGTGCAACGGCCTCGCGCGCGTGACTCGCTTCCAGAACTTCCGCGAGCCCATCGCCGAGGGCTACTTCCCCAAGCTGGACTCGCAGGTCGCCAGCAGGGCGTGGCCTCCAAGGTACTGCTGATTCCTATCAGTAGTTAGTGACCCCATTTTGCTACTGGCGAGATTGAGGCCTCCTTACATTGAGAGTGACTGATCTGCGGGTAGTCGATGATAAATGTAATGCTATTGTTACTTTGTGGATCAAGCAGAATTGATAGTTTTAACATTTTGTTACATCAGCTTATGTTCAACGGGAATGATGGGAAGTCAGTTGATCAATTTTTAAAAGGTGTCACTGCAAAAATATAGAATAAAATATATATATAGTAACCTATCTGAAATAGTTCACTTCAAAGTGCTCTAGTCTACAATGCTTTCAGAAAATAGACAAAATAAAATAAAATTGTGTGTTCCAGGTTCGCCGACACCACAATCCGTGACCTGGACCGTCCAGTGGACCAGATCAGAGCAGACGTGTCGCAGCTGGAGACCTGGAGAGACCGCTTCGTGAAGGCTATCGAGAGCCTGTCTATCGACTTAGTGAGTTGTCTTGATGTTAATTGATCGTTTTTCGTTCGAGATGATTGTCAAAATCATTTTGATAAGCGAAATAAGAAGTTTTCAGCAAGGAACCAAATTATGAGAGTCAAATTGTGATGCAAGATTGTTGTGAAATCAGAGGTGAGTGGAAACGCCGGGAGGGGACGCCCTAGTAGGACATATAGTGACCAAGTTGGTGATGTTCTTCAGAAAGGTCAGGTGCGTAGTACTCGCAATCGGCGTGCGTGTATGATCAGATGTATGATCGTAGGCGAAGCAAGAGGAGTATGTAAGGAGCGTAGCAGGTGGCGTTCTATAGTTTCTGCCTACTCCCATGGGAAGAAGGCGTGAGTTTATGTATGTATGTAAATTGTGATGTTCTTTTCATAAGAATTATTGAAGTTTTGGGAGTATATACTATAGTCTGTATCTCACATTTTTAGGGTTTTTGATTATGAAATCCATAACAATAGTTACTTGTTCTTCGCAGCCGAACGGTCGCACGATGCCGTTAGATGAGGAGCGAGGTATCGACATGCTGGGCAACATGATGGAGTCGTCCATCATCAGCCCCAACCGGTCCTACTACGGCGACATGCACAACATGGGACACGTTTTCATCTCCTACTCGCACGACCCCGACCATCGCAACCTGGTGAGTACACGATCTTCGTTCAAGTCCACTGCTGGACATAGCCTGGTATCGAACTGCAATGGCTATCTGTGGAAATCTGTGAACCGACTGCGGGCTCTAGTTGGCCACTGCAGAACCAATCTGGTCAATGGGAATATATTATATATATACAAAAACAGAGTGATTGTAGAGCCCGCTCACAGGATACGCTGCACCTTCTGTCATGCACGTCCTGCACTCTCCAGGACTTAAACGAGGCAAAAGACAGGGTTGTCCTAGTCGCACTGGTTGGACAAAATATGAACATAATATCATCGACACGAGAAGAGGAAGAAGCAGTAATCGTCTACAAAAGATAAAGCTCAAACAAACTTATCATACTAACAAACGAAATTGCCGGCAGAGACGCTTTTACGAATAATATTTGTGTCCGAATTTAGCGCAACTGAGCGTAAGCTAGCTGTCACAGCGCATTGTTAGATTTGTCATGGGCCGTCCGTTTCTACGACTAATTCATTGACGTGCTTGGTTTGTATAAAAAAATGTTTACGATACTTTATAGTGTCTGTGCTCTGATAGCAACACTAACCTGCCCCCCCTTCCCCCTGCAGGAGCCCTTCGGCGTGATGGGCGACTCGGCGACGGCGATGCGCGACCCGGTGTTCTACCGCTGGCACTCATACATCGACGACCTGTTCACGCTCTACAAGTACAAGCTCAACCCTTACACCGACGACAAGGTGAGGGACACTTTACTGACGAGAATTATTGTAGTTGTAGTCATTGAATACTCTGGTGTTATTGGGCTTATCCTGAATGAATTTCTTAGTAGCAGCCGGAGCCTGGATTTGTGCCCGGTTCATGGCAAAAGGCTTGCCCCCTTTACATGGGACTTAAACATCTGGCACATTGTGGTGTACTTCTGTACAAAACGTTTGAATTTCCGTCCAATGGTAAATTGTAAAAAAAAATTCAAAAGAGAGAGAAGATCTCTTTAACATACAAGTTACTGTCAGAAATCAATATTGGTATTCAGCTGCATCAGCACCCTAATGGCGTAACACAGTCTGGATCAGAATCGGAATGGTTTTGAAGTATATTGCTAATCCATTGCTTCATAAGTTAGAAAAATTGTCTGCTCAAAAACGTAAATAACGCAATGAATGTTGTTGAACTGTCAAATTGAAACCGATTCCTACTGATAGTGTGGTACACAATTAGCCCTCTGGTTAGACTGGAAGCCGATCCCGACGTAGTTGGGCAAAGGCAGGCAGATGATGATACAAGTGACAGTCGGATAGTTAGTGCACTCGTGGATAGAGAAATGACCTTTGTAGGTAAATACACGTATATGATACACAATATAGGAGATAAATGCTACATTACAAATTGCGAGTTTCATTACCGTACAAAACAGACACTTGTATGGCCCCACAGATATGCCTGTGCCTATGCATGTTCTAGATATGAGAATCGTTGGAAGAAAAAGTAAGTTTACTTTTTCTTCCTTCCATTTTGGAGCAACGTTTAAAATACAGCTTGTCTGATTGTCCAGCTGGACTTCGCCGGCATCCGCGTGTCCAGCGTGGGCCTGGAGGGCGCGGCCGGCGCCGACACCATCGGCACGTTCTGGGAGCTCAGCACCGTGGAGCTGGGCCGCGGCCTGGACTTCACGCCGCGCGGCTCCGTGCTGGCCCGCTTCACGCACCTGCAGCACCAGGAGTTCAACTACGTGTCAGTACCAGCTTGTCACTAGCCTGAGCCGAGCTGGCTCACAGTTACAGACAACTAGCTTGGTGTGCTCTACGTTGGCACTCCACGCCACGTGAACATGTCCACCGGAGTCGGTCACCACTGTGATCACCTAGTGGTCACCTGCTTTTTTGCCATTTCCCCTTTGTCGTTCCTTCATTATTGAGTACCGTACCTCGTTCTCATTAATTTCTAAAGAATGGATCTCCATTTTGTACGGTCTTGATGGAGTGCCACATCACCGACACTACCAACTGCTCCGACTGTGGACTCAGAAGACCAATTCCCGTAATTATAAACGTTCAAAATCAAGTCACAATCTCATCACAGCGACAATAAATGTCAAAAACTTGTTAAAAATGTTTAGAAATTTCAATCACATTGTGAACGTTCTTAATATTACGGGAATTCCCCGTCTGACCTGTGTTAGCTACGTCCTTTTAGTTTTTTTCCTAATATTATCCTGTCACTACAATTAGTCTCTCGGTGATAACGATGTTTTTGAAGCAATATGTAATCCACCATTTAGTAATTTTCTGTGCGGGCGAATAGAAGACACACAATTATATAAATAGACGTCAACGATTTTACTACATTTTATATTATGCTTCTTAATGTTGTTCGTTAGGTATCCTGCATTGTTATTAATATATGTCGTGTATTTAAATAACAGGGATATAGCCGCAAGAGGGCCCTGGTGACCTGTAGTACAGGTTTTTATATAAACCTACCTCAGGCTCCTGGCTTATGTTTATAACTTGTGTAGAGAAAATGAACGTTTTATATTATTATAACAATAATGAGTATTCCGCCGTGTTGTCCGCAGTATCGAGGTGAACAACACCTCGGGGCAGAGCGTGATGGGCACGGTGCGCATCTTCATGGCGCCCACAGTCAATGAGAACGGAGAGCCTCTCGCCTTCGACGAGCAGAGGAGGGCCATGATAGAGCTCGACAAGTTCACCACTGGACGTGAGTACCTATACCATAAGAGAACAGAATTCCAAGACCAGCTGACACTTGGTCTTGGTATGCGATCTATGTGGCCTATGATCTATGTGTAACCTTGGGCAAACGTTTTTATGAATTAAAACTGTTTTTTTTTAATGACTTTTCTGATTCTTATGGACCTGTGGAAAAAAAACGAGCGAGTCTTAGAGTAGTCGTATACGTATATAACATCTGACATCTCACCTTGGTACTAAGCAACTGAGCAGCGACATAATTAACCTCAAAATTTAAAAAAGCTAAATACTTAATTATTTATTCGGATCATTATTCATTACTAGTGGTCGCCCATTGGTCAAAATTCGACCCCCTCTACTTACAATGTATATAGTACTTACTAATTCCATGCTATTATAAAGTACTTATTAATTCCATGCTATTAAAAATTACTTACTTATTCCATGCTCAAGCTGTCACTTCCTGTTACACACTTCCGTCCGTTTTCACGAAACCACTGCCACAGAAAGCGAGAGGAAAGATATAACGCATCACAAATCCCTACAGTCCTTGCACATTTATTTTGCGTCTCACAGCAGCAACCCGATAACAACCTTATTGTAACGCAGATATAGATCACTGTGATTTTGATAGTGATACAAAATATTTTATTGAACTTGTCTTGTTAATTAGTTAGTATACATGTATGTATGGGTAAAAACTTGTGAGCTGAATGAAACCACTTCCTCTTGTTCTACGGAGTTGAAATTTTACATGTTGGTTCAGTTTCGAAGACAATGCGTTTTTATGATGCATGTTTCATATCTGATCATAAAATGAACAGTCATTAGCAAAAAATAATATAATTATATTATTTATTCAGTACGTCCGGGCAACAACACCATTCGTCACCGCAGTCTGGACTCGTCCGTCACCATTCCCTACGAGAGGACCTTCCGCGACCAGGTGCGTAACACTAACACTGCACAGAGTGCTAGAATGTTAAACTTGTTTGATGTTATGAAGAAGGAGAGAAGTTAGCAGGATGAACTTGTAATAATCAAATAATATTGTTACAAGACAACTGCAATTATTGCACCTTTATTTTATTTTAAAAGCACTATTTTTCAACTTATGATCCGGCTCGAAGGACCAATGATCGCGACGATAGGTCGTAGTGGAGCAAAATGAAAGTGAGTGGATTGTATTTTATACACATGTATAATAAAGGAAAATATGAAATTACAATTGTGTTGGTTAGAATGCAAATAAGAATAAGGACGTGAATAAAACGCGCAAGCGCAGCCGTCTTAACACTTTTCCAGTATTTCTGTACCAACAATACTGAGCCAAGTTGCCCCACACTAGGAATTTCTCATGTATCGTGGGTGCGTTTACAAACATTTAAACTCACATACACAAACAGCCAGACCCGGAACAACTACTTCTAGGTCATACAAATATTTGTTCCGTGCGGGAATCGAACCCGCGACACGCAGCGCAGCAGTCAATCGCTTAACCACTGCGGAAACCGTGCCGTCAAAAGTTGTCAATAAAGACTAAATATTTGAAAGAAATGAGTGTCTCTGTCCACGAAATGTATGGGAAAAGTTTTTTGGGATTTATGACTTTTCTAGTACTCAATCCTCAATTGGTTCTATAGACGTTTTTGATCGTTATAAGAAAGCGGATCGATTGTCATAAAAAAAAGTTTTTGGGAAAATTACCCATTTTCCTGCTGACTGTACATTTTTTTCAAAATCTTTGAACACAGATCAAAATTTCTCAAAAAGTTAAGGACATTCTCTTAATGACCGTTTTCCTGTAGCTACAACGGTTAAGGTAGCTGCCCTTACTGCCCCATCTCAAAAATCCACCCTGTATGATATATGTCCCCCCGGCAGTCGGGCCGGCCGGGCGAGCCGGGCAGCGCGGAGGCTGCGCAGTTCGACTTCTGCGGCTGCGGCTGGCCGCACCACATGCTCACGGCGAAGGGCACCGCGCAGGGCTACCCCATCGTGCTGTTCGCTATGGTGTCCAACTGGAACGAGGACAGGGTATGTACTGCAGCGATACTATTTCAAATAGCGATCCATGTCTATCAGGAACAAGGTAAAGGTTTAAGAGAAACTTGGAGCTTTGCTGACATATTTTGTTATTATTTGGCAAGGTTAACACAATATTTTCTCTAAGATAGGTATCGCTTTAATTCAGTCTCAATCTGTCAAAAGTGCCTCTAACTTAGTTACATTGTTAACATTGATAAGTCTTTATGACTAGATTTTGAACGTTTTTAACTATGAGCATTGACCTTCTGTTTTTTAAAAACTGTCAACCTACTTAAAGAATCATGTTCCAAAATTACTATTTTAAATCTAAAGTAGGAAAAAAGTTTTGGATTGTCAGCAGTTTTCGTTCCAAATACAGTGCTTTAGGGATCTTTTGGCGCTGGAAGGACGTGGATAAGGGGGCGTCGGTGGTAAAAAATTGTGAAATTATATTGAAAACACAAGAACACGCGCCAAAAGATCCTTGTTCAGTCATTGCTTAATTTTTGTATAACACTGATCGTCCTACCCCCTCAGATCGAACAAGACCTCGTCGGCTCGTGCAACGACGCGGCGTCGTACTGCGGCATCCGCGACCGCAAGTACCCCGACCGGCGCGCCATGGGCTTCCCCTTCGACCGCGCCGCGCCGCAAGCTGGCACGCTCAGCGACTTCCTGCGCCCCAACATGGCCGTGCGCGACTGCAGCATCCGCTTCACGGACACCACGCGCCCGCGGGTGGCACGGTAGGTGGGGGGGGGGGACTGCCCCCTCTCGGCTGTATTTAAAATCCAGTAACAACTTGGTATTCTAAGCTGAATAGTTACAGAAAATACGAATTAACACAAGTGCAATAAACCAATGTAGAAGCTGTATTTCGGTAACTAACATAGATGGCGCCACATATACAACCATAGACTATTAAATTATAAGTTATTATAAATTAAATGATCCTATTTTCCTCACATTTATTCTCTTTTATATAAGTTCCGTTTACTCTCTCTATTATAAGTCTAGTTTTAAGCTAGTGGTGCCATCTGTGTGCAGTTAACCTCAGTATTGGGTGTGCAGGTCCGCCCCGCCCACGTGTCGTGGCGCTAGTGTCGCGTGCAGGCCCACGGCGGAGCCCCAGCGCAGGGCCTGCGGCTGCCCCGGCGAACTAGCCGCTAATATTAAGAAACCTTACTATTATACCAAGTGCGATCATCATAACAAACACCATATATTTTAATAACTTACTGTTGGTACCAAACTTATAAAAACCTTATAAACATGGCCAAGGCATTGATCTACTACTTTAAAAAATTTAACAATCAAAAGCAACTTTCTACACAATTCTGTCTTTCTGCGCCCGCTGTGACCTCACAGAGACGACTCTACTTTGAAAATTGTCCTGAAATGCTTGTTCAAGTAATTTGTTGTCGTAGAGCGTACCTAACTTCAACTTTCGGCGCAAATCGGTTCAAACATGTCGAGCTTATAAAAAAACAACTTTCATAAGACAATAAAATAACAGTCTTTTAATAAACATGCACACAGACCAACACCTCGATAATTATATACAAAACAATTAATAATTTGAGTAGCGATAACTACAAATAGAAATATTGATGTCATTAACATTATCTCACATCGTTTTACAAAAGTGTTTATTAAATCACCGTAAGAGTCCACTGTAGGATACAGACATCATCAAAATCATCATACACTTGTATATTAAATCATGAGAAATTTGGTGGTGCACCGAAGATAAACGGACCCACTTAAATACCAAATAACAGATTCAACCTGGTATTATATATTATGGTATTATATTCATATTTCAAAATGACTTTTGCAATGGTACCGTCTAAAATAAAACAGACTTACAGGAAATGAAACATCGTGATGAAACCTGGCCGTATTAGTCTGAAATGTAAAACACGCAGTGTAGTGATCAATGTACGTTCGTTGTATAGGAGAGGAGGCTTTTGCCCTGCAGTAGGAAACTGAAGCTGCTGTTGGTAAAAAGCAGATAATTCCCATACAGTACAGTTGTGTTACTGGACCGACCTCGGCTATTTCTTAACGGGTTCTGATTTTATTTAGTTTTTAGTATTATTTATAAGTTTAGTTATAACGGGTCTGTAAATAAATTTAATAGTTCTTAGTTTTGTGTAAATAATGTAAATACTTGTGATTCTTGAGACTGAATAAATTAGCCTTTTACCAATATGTTGTTTTATTATGTTATTTTATATTCATATTTTGAGTCATTATTATTATACCTACACAAATACATTTAATTATTTACTTTATTTGAAATCTCTTTGTACCTACATATGCTCAGATTATACACGTATATACTTAAACCATATCCAGAAATAGAAAATATAATTATAGAATTAAACAATAATTGTGTAGTAGGTCACGATGGAATACCAGCCTCAGTAATTAAGTCTGCCAGTCATGTACTTGGTCCAGCAATTACGCATATTAGTAATTCTTGCAGCTTAAAAGGACTTTCCCCGACACTTTACGAAGGCATTAGTCACACCAGTATGTAAGGGTGGGGATGGTGACCGTGTGAGAACTATAGGCCTATATCTGTGCTCACCACACTGTCTAAAATTATGGAGAAGGTTCTGAATAAAAGTTTTTTTTTTTATTGCTTAGCTATCTTGATTGCAACAACATAGTTGCCCCAAACCAATACGGTTTCAGGAGAGGCATATCAACAGAGGAAACTGTTCTTGAACTGGCAAGCCAAATTGTTAAGAATCTTGATTCTAGGACTAAAACTATAGGTATATTCCTTGATTTAGCCAAAGATTTCGACACGGTCTATACTCCCATCCTGCGTGGTTTGGAAAGCTTAGGTATAGGAGATATCACTCTAAACCTCTTCCGTGACTATCTCACAAACTGTAACTAACGAGTTAAACAACTACATCAGTGACGATGTGAATCTAACCTTTGGCGTCCCACAGGGCAGCGTGCTGGGTCTCACCCTTTTTCTCCTATTTGTAAACAGATTGTATCAGCTGTCAATCCCAAACTGCAAGATACTCGTATATGCAGACGACACTGCTCTTATCATAAGTGGTGAAACATGGGAATTTGCTCACCACTTAGCTGAAAATGCTCTTGGCATAGTGATGGATTGGCTTTCATTGAATTTACTTACGCTAAATATCTCTAAAACCCACTATGTCCCTTTCTCAGCGAACTGTGCTACGCAGCCTGGTGTGCCAGACGTTAAAGCCCACAGTTGTCACCCTACACCGACCTCTTGCAGTTGCCGTATTATACATAGAAGCTGTTGTGTTAAATACTTGGGGGTACACATCGATAACACATTGAGTTGGCAAATGCATATCAGTGTGATAGTTACTCGTGTTCGTAAGCTAATGTTTCCTATGAAAAAACTAAGAAGAGTTGTTGCCGACCGTCTGTTAAAAACTATATATTTTGCCCTAGCTTAACACTTCTTACCTACTGCATATCTGTCTGGGGTGGTACACTAAAAACGTATTTACTTCATCTTGAGAGGGCACAAAGGGCGGTCTTGAAAGTCATGCTTCACAAGCCCTTTCGGTACCCGACTACCCAGTTAAATAAAGACATATTATTGTACTCACTGTCCGACAGCTCTGTGCACTTAACATCACTTTACGTGTAAACTCATCACTGACCTGCCTATGACCCAAGGTTACTAGACCAAAATAAACGACGTAAAGATCCTGTATGCACCTGTCACCGCCGAAACTGCTCTGACGAGCCGTAGCTACCCGGGTCTTAGCAGCCATCTTTATCCTAATCCTAACTTTATTAATATTATAAATGCGAAAGTAAGTTTGTTTGTTACCTTTTCACGCCTAAACCACTGAACCGATCATACTGAAATTTTGCTTATACGTTGTCAGGTGTACAGAAACGGACATAGGGTATCTTTCACCCGAAAAAAAGTGCTGTTCCCGAGGAAAACAACAATAACGTTGTTATGATAATAGATGGCGCCACGTGTCTTTCGCATCATGATTGAATTATATTATTACAGAAACTTTAGCAGTGTGTTATGAGTTTTTTTAATATTTTATTTAAGTACCTAATACATTTTGTGAGTCTAGAGTATCGATAGACCGGGTTTTCATCCTCCTAACTATAATATTATTAGTATTACACAGGGTGGAAGGGACATCGACGCGCATCCTGTTACCATGGATTCAGTACATCATTCTTGACCCTTGATTAAAACAAAAAATGGCTTTTCCATAGATTTTGACCGAGTACGTATTGCACTTCTGTAGGAAACAGCTGTTTTTTTTTTAAATTACCGACGAGAAATTTTAACGCACGGGGTCTAGTATGATGTACTGAATCCATGGTAACAGGTTTCGCGTTGATGTCCCAGCTACCCTGTAGATGCGAAAGTGAGTTTGTTTGTTACGCTTTCACGCTAAAACGACTGCACGGATTTGGATGAAATTCAGCACATGGGTAGACCATTACCTAGGACATATATGATACTTTTATCCCGATATTCCCACAGGATCGAGACTTATGCGGGTGAAACCGCGGGGCGTAGCAAGTAACATTATAAACGAAACCTGCCACGTATATCCTTTACCTAAATTTAAATGTAAAACTGTAGTTAGTAGTTTTCTCCAAAAGCTAACGTACGACGAGACTAAACAACTCTTTGCAAAAAAATATTGCGATTTAAATTGCTCCCTTATTATATATTATATACTGTAACATATACGAAACACACAACTACATACACATACCCACCCACTCATACACACTCACCCACTCATACACCCACACCAAACACACCCATTCCTTGTTTACATAAATTTTAATAAGTGTTAAATACAGTTAAACTAAGTTATGTTTACCAAAACTGCTACAAAGTGCAGCATATTGTCAACGAACTGTAAGAGGAAGGCGCCTGTGGCTGTAACATAGTTTATACTAGCACAGACACAGACGTGCACTGTCTCAAAAATGCAAAGTTTTGTACTTTATTTAATGGCGTTTTTTTTATTAAGTTCGGTTGAGATGGACGAATTGTATTTGGCTTTTAAAAAAAATGTTTTTCTGGAAATAAAGAAATTATTTATTATTTATTTATTTATACACGAACTACCTCTTTAAATAAATTATTTGTTGTGCGCAAAGATTGAAGCTCCCGACTTTTACTCCACGGTACAAACGATTATTACTTCCATTTTGTGACAGCAAAATATGAATTAATAAACACACGTACATAGTGTGGATAGTCTGGTTAGTGGCACCAGGTGTGCAGTGCTTCTATTTCCTTAATATCTCTCGGCAATCATCACATTTCCGAGTTTAGCAGCTTTCCTCCCAAATTCAAATTTAAATATTTTTATTTATTTAAAATAAGGTAAAAGTGTTGTATCGTTTGGCAGGAGGAGGGGGGTAGGAAGGTGGGGAGAGGTAAGGGGGGTGTTCCCCCTTTCCTCTGGCACTACTCCCATGAAAAGGTAACGCACCGTTCTTGAGAAAAACAAATTATTGTAACCTTACCTCAAAACACATTTAAGTGGACTTTATTCGTGATCTCGGTGTTATCCTTGATTCTAAGCTTTGCTTAGCCCTACACATAGGAAAGATTGTCAATAAAGCGTATCAACTATACGGATTTGTAATGCGATCAAGAGTTGATTTTAAAAAGCCGTCTTCTTACATTTGCTTATATAAGTCTCTAGTACGCTCTCAACTGGAGTATGCCGTGTCCGTCTGGACTCCATACTATAAAAAGTACGTTGAAGTGATTGAGTGTGTTCAATATAAATTCCTGCGTACCTTACATTATAGATGCTATGGATATTAGTCGTATTTGCCATACCAAGATTTACTTGCAAAGTATAAGCTCGCAACACTTGAAAATAGACGTAAGTACTTAGAAGCCATGAATTTATATAATATTGTTAGAAATAAATTTTATTGCATGGAACTGTCCAACATGATATTCTATGCGGTTCCTAGGACAGTCCACAAGCGAAAGGTTCGCGCTGGCAGATTATTTTCAGTTGACACTTGCAAGTCCAACTCTGGCTTGCGTTCGCCTGTTCGCAGAATGGTTGATTCCTACAATAAGACTTATGAACCTATAGACATTTTTGCATGTGCTCCTCATAGATTCAAAAGTCTTATACTTAAGGAGCTTTCTTGAATATTTTTATATATTTTTCTTTTTTGTACCATTTCATGTTTATTATATACAAATACCTCTATATCTCAAACACGATAGTTATTATATAAGTTAGAATAATATTAAATCTTGTATTTGTAACCCTAGCGATTATTTTCACTCCTATTTTCCTATTTTTCCTATTGTTAATCTGTGAACAGCGTTGTGGGCTGCAATATTGTCTATAAGTTTTGTGTATTTCTTGCTTCTATGTTTCATATTGTAGCTGTTTGTTGTTCCTTTTAAATAAAAATAAAAAAAATAACAACAAAACATTCATAAATTTTTCATTTAAAAATCCATAATTTACAACTGTAATTAATTCCTTATTAGGATCTCTTTTATTTCTTTCTACATTTCTTCTCCACAGATATTCATAAAATAAATCATTATTATTAGCACGATTATTGTAAATGTCATTTTGTAGATTATTGTAAAATGCGAAACGGAACGTAAAAAAAAACTATACATACGCCATGTACAGTTTTTTTACGTTCCGTTTCAAGACATTTTACACCACGAACAGACAGACACTGAGACAGATTTGGTTGTCAATCGCCCATTTTAACGTTTCGTTTTCGCTTTTTATCTGATTTGAGGTTAGTAGAAACATTTTTTTTAATTTCTTTTAATAAGAGTGGTAGCGTTATAATCGGGGACCCAACCTCTACCAGTTTTAACCCCTTTTACCCCCCAACTCCGGCCAAACGATACTAGATCCAACCCTAAAAAACTGTTCGATATTAATTAAAATAACAACAACTTTGATCAGATAACAAAACATTAAAATTAAATTACATTATATTTAATAATTAAATAATTTACAAAAAACTGAAAAATAATACATATTATTATAATGAAAAATAAATAAAATGTCATTAGATCATAATTTGTCTTTTAGGTACTCATTGACTGTGTAGTAAGCTTTTTCGCCTTGTAAATTAAGAAGAGCCTTTTTGAAATGGTGTATGCTGTCAAGATCTTTTATACAAATGTGTAACTTATTATATAACTTGGGTACCATCCCTAAAAAGATTTTTGAGTAGAGCGCAGTCTTGTGTCGAATTGCACATATCTCTCTATTTCGTCGTTTCGATTTAAGTGTTTGAAATAAATGCAAGTTTGATTTTGCGAATACTGCTGTCTCGTAGATGTACATACAGGGCAAGGTGAGAAGTTTATGTTGATTAAATAATGACCTACAACTACCAGTCTTATTCAGCTTAAACACAGCACGCACACACTTTTGAGCGGTGAACGCAGTATTTCTATCAGTGGAATTTCCCCAATATAATTATTATCCCAAAACGTAAGGTTGATGAGACATACGCTTTGTATGCTATCAAAACTACAGACTCATTTGATATTTTCGCCAGATTGTAAAGCGCATACGAATACTGGCTTAGTTTTTTGCACACAGTTTCTACTTACATGATATTTCCAATTAAGATAACTATCCAAGTATAGCCCTAGAAAAACCCCAGTTTTAAATTAAATTAAATAATGAAAAGAGTATTTCTTAACAACTCTATAAACTTCCAAGTCAATTGAGAGCGTCCAGCCTGCACCAAGTGCAAAGGGCAACCGATAGAACGAAGAGACGAAACACGAAGTTTGCCGAGAGACATTAAGAAAATAGAGGCCCTGTAGTTCTGTGAGGTCCTTTTTTTTCGGTGGGAAATTATCAAATAACTTCTCCTGCTCTTGGGCGTGTCAGACTTTTACTGACTAAAACCCAGCGTGTTATATAGGCGAGCACGCCAATTATGCGTGGAGGCTTTTATTTAGGTACGTTCTGGATGCACTGTGTGCAAGATGATATGCTAGAAAGGGAGTGACTACCCAGATGACGACTAATAAAAAAGTATGGAAATGGGAAGAAAAAATTTACATCTTTTTAGTAAAAGAGGCGAAAGACATGATTATAGTACTAGAAGTAGGGATCTATTAGCTCAACCAGGTTTCAGACTGGCTAAAGTAGACTCATCTTTCATGGGGTACTGTTTAAAATGTTATAATAAAATTCCTCCCCACATACTTCAACTGAATGAGACGAAATTCAAATCTTGTATAAAACGCACACTATGCAAGCAGGCATATTATAGGCTGGGGGATTACATCGCTGATAGAAATGCTTGGCTCAATGCTGGTCCTGCTCCACAACGTCAACTAATTGATTAACATTTGAAAATACTGTTGGAGCTGCTGAAGATTGTAAGACTATCTTTTCATTGTATAAACTCAATCACCTTTGTATTATATAATTGCATAACACAGGTGTGAGTACTATGTACAATAGAGCTACCATTTACCGGGTAATATGTCTTTCATTGACTTGAATATGTCCTGGCAGCTGAGAGTATGTCATGCTCACTCAGATGTCTCGCTGATGGTGGCGTGTGTGTTGGATCATTTAGCTCCCTTCAAAATGGTTGAGCTGAATGGTGCTGATCCATGCGTCATGTTCGTGAACGGGCGCTGTCAGTTGGGACTGGTCATCTCTTAGCTGCCGCGGCTTATTTTTAATTGTTTTTTTTTATCACGGACGCTTCTGACGTTTTGCATCGTTCTCACATGTATATTTTCAATAAGAATGATGTAACCAATACTTTGTATCAAATATTTTATTTTAAAAGAGTGTGTGGAGTTTCTTGCCCGTTCTTCTCCATAGGAACCTACTATTTGGAATGGGCAACTAGCTTCATATTTGTAACTGACCGACTTGTTGACAATTCAAAAGTGCCTGTAAATGGTTTAATTGAAATAAATGCTTTGAGTTTGAGTTTGAGTTTGGAAGCAAGGGACATGTTGCGCCGACCCCGAATCAATTGGGATAAGGGCAGGAGAATGATGATGATGATGATTTAGGTACGTTCTGTTAACGTTATTTCTGCTTGAGTTAGTATAGTTTTCGACGATTATTATTTATATTATTATTTTTTTGTATAGTGGCGTTTGCTAGCTAACATAATTATGCCAAATAATTTAATTTTCATCCCCCATCTCGGAAATAGTATTTTTGCTCTTCGATATCTGAGTGCAAAAGTCGTTTTTATCCGCTAGAGGATAAGGTAAATTGAATTTAGAACATCGTGTGCACTATTATGTTTGTGATTTCAAAACATCATTAAACCTATTTACACCCTTGTGTAAATAGGTTTAATGATGTACCTATTTGCTCCATGGTGCCGAATTTATCAACCTTTTTTAATTTGTTAAAAACTCAGGCTCGGAACCTTCTTGGTGTACTTTTATTTAATTTGCTTTGTGCGCGCCATTTTCTTTTCACGTCATATTGTTGAAACCATAAGTTAAAAACAAGAAACTTGAAAACAAGTGAAAAACCTAAAATGCTACTCATTTTAGGTTTTTCACTTGTTTTGAAGTTTCTTGTTTATAACTTATTCTAGCAACGAGGAAGTTTATTTGACGCCAACAGAATTGACTGAAACTGTTAATAATGCGCAAAGGAGCTTTGTCCCTCAACAATCACGCGAGAAGTATTTGAAACAGTAAGATGGAAGGAGCCACGTGTGTCACTAACACCAACATTACAGTACCTAACAAAAATATTACACTCAACTTAAGTAACTGTAGCAACGTTACTTTCAATTTTTCTTAATTATACCTAAGTATTATTTGTTCTAATTTAAAGATTATTCTGTAATACTTACCTATCATAATGTAGTAGTTAATACCTAAACTAAAATTAAAGTACCTTATGATTGTACCTAAATGTTTTTTTTTTCCTTTAGTCATTTCCTCGCTGAGGTGGGATGAAAAGTTACTTGATGCATTTGAGTGCAAAGATTTTTCAACTCGTGCTCTTTTGATTCCCTCGCTGACGCTCAGGATTCTAATTTATAATTAAATAATTTTAGAATCCTTCGCTTGCTCGGTCATCAAAATTGAGCACGCGGTTAAAAAGCAACTGCACTCTTGTGTAACAAATAACTATTAATGTTTTGTATTGCGTAATGCAAATTATTTTACATTTTATTGTATAGAGTCAAGTTCTTTAACTGAACAGACATCTGTGCTGCTGGAAAGTTTGTTGCGCCACTTCTTCTTCCCAGCTAAAGCACTAGGAAGTGGTGAAGGGCGGGTGTTTTTGGGGGACTGTCTTATGTAATTTTTGACGTTCGAAAAGTGCTGATTCTCAGCCTAGTTTGAATAAATGACTTTTGATTTTGGTTTTGTAGAAGTTATGGACCTATTTCTCTTGTTTACCCGTATCCCAATTCTGCGCCCACGACTGTAAATCTGACACTATGTACCTACCTATGTCACTAAGAATATGTCTGATAAAGTGCCTGTACCTGGGTTCGACATACATTTATTTATTTATATAACAGATATAATTTTAAAGAAATCTTCGTGCATAGGTATATATTAATAATGACTCAAAATATGAATAAAAAATAACATAATTGTTAAGTGTCGAATGTCAAACTAACATGTTTTGAATTTTTAGTTCCTTCAGCTTCGAGAGATGGTGTTATAATTTTTTTTTTTTTCTAAATCGTGGTGTTAAGTTTCTCCGTGATTTCATGACCCCCTTGTATATTGTAAATAAAGTGTTATCTCGTTCTGAGCTTGGTGTTTTCTTTGGTGAAGCCTTAAATACCTTGCAGGCTCCTCAGAACTTTTTGGGAATTGTACATGGTCTTTACGAGTCTGACGATTTAAATTGGTTGAGCCACACAGCGACGTATCCAATACAAATCAGTACATAAGTAACTAAGTAAGCGGTATACGGGTATAGGACGGAGTGGTTCGGGCTGCGGTTCGAATACAAATTCGAATAAAATTTGTTGGATCCAAAATCAGTGAAATAAAGAAGTGAAAAACTGTGAGTACGCTTTACATTATTGACTTTGAGAAAATTCAAGCAAATTAGAACTTTCAATACAAGAAGAAAAAGTTTGAAGTTGTTTGGCTGTAAACTTTAAAACTACCCATATTTGTATGTCTTACCATAGACAAAACCTAGCGCACTGTATTTACTTTTAAGATCTGTATTTTTTTTGTTACCTATGTTTTACAAATAATAAATGATTGATTCAAATCAAATCAAATCAAATCAATCTTTATTTGTGAACATAAGTACAAAAAGGTGTTATTTATACATTTTAGCTGATCTGTATGTTCGGCCAATAATCGGCATACAAATATAATATTAGGTTATTTTTACTATCATAATTAATAAAGTCTAGGATAAAGGAAATGAAGCAATTGAAAAAATGTCATGAGCCGCATAAAATAAAGTAATTGAATTATATTATTAATTATTTAGAATGTCAAAGAAAATTAAATTTAGTCATAATTTGTCATTAAAAAAGTCTTCAATCGAGTAGTACGTCTTTTCAACTAGAAACAGGAACAACTTTTTTTTTAAATGGCTGACATTTTCCTCACTTCTGATACACTTTGGCAATTTATTGTATAATTTTGGAGCCATTACGAAAATACTGTTCTTGTATAAAGCAGTTTTAGATCCAACAGTTTGTAGCCGGTCAGCTCGACGCTGACTACCTACTCGGTCAAATTTATACATATTATTTTTGATGAACATAGATGTCTGGTATATGTACAATGAGGGCACTGTTAAAATTTTTCTTACTATTAAAATATTGTTTACAGCTGTCAGTGGTTTGCAAGTTACAGATCGCTCTAATACACCTTTTCTGACACTTAAACACCATATCTTTACCCGAGGCGTTTCCCCAAAACATAATGCCATATCTTAATGTTGAGGCTACTAGACCATGATATGCAGTTAGTACGGTGTTTCGATTGGCCGTTTTACTTAGGATACGCAGCGCATGAGAAAATTGGTTTACTTTACTACATACTTTGTCAATCTGGGTATTCCATTTTAATGTGCTTTCAATATTTAATCCCAGAAATTTTGTCACATTCGTCTCATCAATCCTTTTATCATTATATCTTATATCTAACTTTAAATTCTGATTTACTGTTTGTTGAAATTTCATTATTACTGTCTTGTCTAAGTTTATTACCAAATTATTATTCTCTAGCCAATTTATAACTGATTTTATGTTAGAGTTAATGTCTGATTCTAATGTATCTAATTGGTCACTGTTGAAAAGTAGAGTGCTGTCATCTGCAAACATTGTCATGGGGTAGGTCGATGCTTTTGGGAAGTCATTTATATATATAATAAATAGGAGAGGTCCAAGTATGCTACCTTGTGGAACTCCATACATCACTGTTCTCGGGCTAGATTTAAATGTTGTTTCATGTTTTTTACATATTCTATTAATAACTGTTATTTGCTGTCTATCTTGTAGGTATGATTTAATTAAATTTGATATGTTACCTCTAATCCCGTATGCGTCAAGTTTATCAATTAATATTTTATGGTCTACGCGGTCAAAGGCTTTCGACATGTCCATATATAGAGCCAGAGCCGGTTTTCTTTTATCTACTCTGTTGCTAACGAGTTTAAAAAAATCATAGATTGCCATGTCAATGGACTTATTTTTCCGGAAGCCCTTTTGGCTATCGACAAATAATTTATTTTTCTCGAAATATGAATTGATTTGATTGTATATTACTCTTTCAAATATTTTTGACAAAATAGGTATCAGTGCTATAGGTCTATAGGAAGACATGTTGTCTTTATTATCTTTTTGAAAAGCGGTTTTATGATATTAATTTTTAATTCCTTTGGAAAAACACCATGCAAGATGCACATATTGATCAGGTGACTAAGGACGGGTGCAACTATTGTAGATACTGTTTTAATAATTTTTGTGCTAATACCATCCTATCCAGTGCTGGGAGTATTCTTTAAAGACATAATAATTTTATGAATATCTTGTGGTATTGTAGGTTTCATAAACTTTTGATTGATTGATTGATTGATTGATTGGACTTATAATGGCTTCGCAAAAGGTGTACAGATGGGGAATCCATGCCGGTTTTCCTACAGTACAGAGGTGCGAAACACTTAGAAAAAAATGAGAAATAAGTTCATCGACTTGTAATTTATCTGACATACAAGTTAGTTGAAGTTCTAACTAATTATTAAAACTAAAGATAATTTAAACTATTCATTCATAAATTAAGAAGCTAGTTAAAATGGAAACATATTTAACTATGCAAGAAGATACAAAATTAAAGATTCAAAGAGCGCCAGTTAATTTTAAAAAATCTCCAAAGGAAAGAATAACACAATTCTATTTGGAAACTCGGGTTGAAACACTGGAAAATTATTGGACTTTGTATCGTCATACACATGCATAGAGTCATAATTTCGGAATCTTATCACAAGGAATTACTGAAGTCTAGCTATTGCTAAACTGATGCGTATGGCGTTACTGAGGAAATATACACGGATAACAAAACGGATTTAAAGGATTGCTTACATAATTTTAAGATCGAATTGAATACTGTAGCGTTGTCTAGTTCCAAGGTTAATGAGCCAAACGTCGGTCAATCCTTTAGTGTTAGGTTACCTGAGATTTCGATTCCCATTTTTAGTGGTAAATACACCGAATGGACAAGTTTTCGCGATTTATTGATATCGTTAATACATAGCAACAAAGCATTGGACAACGTTCAACGGCTACACTATCTCAAGGGCTATTTAACAGGTGAAGCCGAGCAACTTTTGCGGCATATTCCTATCACTGCCATTAATTACAAAGCTGTTGGGATCAGTTAGAACACCCTTACAATAATAAGTTACATCTTGCTATTTGTATTTTAAAACGTTTAATAAATCAAAAGAACATACAGTCAGAAACTTCCAGTGCTATTAAAAATTATTTGATACAAAAAATTAATGTTTAAACGCCTTCAAAAATTTATAAATTGACATTTCTTCTTGAGATATTATTCTAATTTATATTGTTAGTTTAAAACTTGATATTGAATCTAGGAAACTGTGGGAAGTTCAAATATGTAAACCCAATGGTGAATTTCCTACCGTGAGTGATTTCAAAGAATTTCTTAGAGCAGCGATTTAGGTCTCTTGAGTTTTTAAATAATAAAGTTATTAACAAGTCAAATAATACTAATAGTACTTGCACAACTAAGGTTATACATGTCACTTCCAACTCATCATGTGAGTTTTGTTCTGAATGCCACAAACTGATTCATTGCAAAAAGTTTGCAAAGGAAGATGTTGAAGCACGTCGTAACTTTTTCTTGGTCCAAATCATTCGGTAATTTCATGTCGTAATTCAGCCAATTGTCATATTTTTAGAAAGAGACGCCACTCTCTTTTCCATGCAAAATCATTCCCTAAACTTTTTGGGAATTATACAATAATAAAACAACATATTGGTAAAAGGCTTATTTATTCAGTCTCAAGAATCACAAGTATTTACATTATTTACACAAAACTAAGAACTATTAAATTTATTTACAGACCCGTTATAACTAAACTTATAAATAATACTAAAAACTAAATAAAATCAGAATCCGTTAAGAAATAGCCGAGGTCGGTCCAGTAACACAACTGTACTGTATGGGAATTATCTGCTTTTTACCAACAGCAGCTTCAGTTTCCTACTGCAGGGCAAAAGCCTCCTCTCCTATACAACGAACGTACATTGATCACCACACTGCGTGTTATACATTTCAGACTATTAAGGCCAGGTTTCATCACGATGTTTTATGTCCTGTAAGTCTGTTTTATTTTAGACGGTACCTTTACAAAAGTCACAAGTTTGAAATATGCCAGGTTGAATTTGGCATATAATATTTCAAAGAAATATGTAGATACTTATATAATCTTCGGTGCACCACCAAATTTCTCATGATTTTTTAAAAACGTGTATCCGGAGGAGTGTCTGTGTCCTACAGTAGAAGAACACAGACATCAGGCTTAGACCTATACACTAACAGTGATTTAATAAACACGTATGTTAAGTCTTTATTAAAACAATGTGAGATAATGTTAATGACATCAATATTTCTATTTTTAGTTATCGCTACTCAAATTGTTAATTGTTTTGTATATAATTATCGAGGTGTTGGTCTGTGTGCATGTTTATTAAAAGACTGTTATTTTATTGTCTTATGAAAGTTGTTTTTTTATAAGCTCGACATGTTTGAACCGATTTGCGCCGAAAGTTGAAGTTAGGTACGCTCTACGACAACAAATTACTTGAACAAGCATTTCAGGACAATTTTCAAAGTAGAGTCGTCTCTGTGAGGTCACAGCGGGCGCAGAAAGACAGAATTGTGTAGAAAGTTGCTTTTGATTGTTAAATTTTTTAAAGTAGTAGATCAATGCCTTGGCCATGTTTATAAGGTTTTTATAAGTTTGGTACCAACAGTAAGTTATTAAAATATATGGTGTTTGTTATGATGATCGCACTTGGTATAATAGTAAGGTTTCTTAATATTAGCGGCTAGTTCGCCGGGGCAGCCGCAGGCCCTGCGCTGGGGCTCCGCCGTGGGCCTGCACGCGACACTAGCGCCACGACACGTGGGCGGGGCGGACCTGCACACCCAATACTGAGGTTAACTGCACACAGATGGCACCACTAGCTTAAAACTAGACTTATAATAGAGAGAGTAAACGGAACTTATATAAAAGAGAATAAATGTGAGGAAAATAGGATCATTTAATTTATAATAACTTATAATTTAATAGTCTATGGTTGTATATGTGGCGCCATCTATGTTAGTTACCGAAATACAGCTTCTACATTGGTTTATTGCACTTGTGTTAATTCGTATTTTCTGTAACTATTCAGCTTAGAATACCAAGTTGTTACTGGATTTTAAATACAGCCGAGAGGGGGCAGTCCCCCCCCCCCACCTACCGTGCCACCCGCGGGCGCGTGGTGTCCGTGAAGCGGATGCTGCAGTCGCGCACGGCCATGTTGGGGCGCAGGAAGTCGCTGAGCGTGCCAGCTTGCGGCGCGGCGCGGTCGAAGGGGAAGCCCATGGCGCGCCGGTCGGGGTACTTGCGGTCGCGGATGCCGCAGTACGACGCCGCGTCGTTGCACGAGCCGACGAGGTCTTGTTCGATCTGAGGGGGTAGGACGATCAGTGTTATACAAAAATTAAGCAATGACTGAACAAGGATCTTTTGGCGCGTGTTCTTGTGTTTTCAATATAATTTCACAAATTTTTACCACCGACGCCCCCTTATCCACGTCCTTCCAGCGCCAAAAGATCCCTAAAGCACTGTATTTGGAACGAAAACTGCTGACAATCCAAAACTTTTTTCCTACTTTAGATTTAAAATAGTAATTTTGGAACATGATTCTTTAAGTAGGTTGACAGTTTTTAAGAAACAGAGGGTCAATGCTCATAGTTAAAAACGTTCAACATCTAGTCATAAAGACTTATCAATGTTAACAATGTAACTAAGTTAGAGGCACTTTTGACAGATTGAGACTGAATTAAAACGATACCTATCTTAGAGAAAATATTGTGTTAACCTTGCCAAATAATAACAAAATATGTCAGCAAAGCTCCAAGTTTCTCTTAAACCTTTACCTTGTTCCTGATAGACATGGATCGCTATTTGAAATAGTATCGCTGCAGTACATACCCTGTCCTCGTTCCAGTTGGACACCATAGCGAACAGCACGATGGGGTAGCCCTGCGCGGTGCCCTTCGCCGTGAGCATGTGGTGCGGCCAGCCGCAGCCGCAGAAGTCGAACTGCGCAGCCTCCGCGCTGCCCGGCTCGCCCGGCCGGCCCGACTGCCGGGGGGACATATATCATACAGGGTGGATTTTTGAGATGGGGCAGTAAGGGCAGCTACCTTAACCGTTGTAGCTACAGGAAAACGGTCATTAAGAGACTGTCCTTAACTTTTTGAGAAATTTTGATCTGTGTTCAAAGATTTTGAAAAAAATGTACAGTCAGCAGGAAAATGGGTAATTTTCCCAAAAACTTTTTTTTATGACAATCGATCCGCTTTCTTATAACGATCAAAAACGTCTATAGAACCAATTGAGGATTGAGTACTAGAAAAGTCATAAATCCCAAAAAGCTTTTCCCATACATTTCGTGGACAGAGACACTCATTTCTTTTAAATATTTAGTCTTTATTGACAACTTTTGACGGCACGGTTTGCGCAGTGGTTAAGCGATTGACTACTGCGCTGCGTGTCGCGGGTTCGATTCCCGCACGGAACAAATATTTGTATGACCTAGAAGTAGTTGTTCCGGGTCTGGCTGTTTGTGTATGTGAGTTTAAATGTTTGTAACCGCACCCACGATACATGAGAAATTCCTAGTGTGGGGCAACTTGGCTCAGTATTGTTGGTACAGAAATACTGGAAAAGTGTTAAGACGGCTGCGCTTGCGCGTTTTATTCACGTCCTTATTCTTATTTGCATTCTAACCAACACAATTGTAATTTCATATTTTCCTTTATTATACATGTGTATAAAATACAATCCACTCACTTTCATTTTGCTCCACTACGACCTATCGTCGCGATCATTGGTCCTTCGAGCCGGATCATAAGTTGAAAAATAGTGCTTTTAAAATAAAATAAAGGTGCAATAATTGCAGTTGTCTTGTAACAATATTATTTGATTATTACAAGTTCATCCTGCTAACTTCTCTCCTTCTTCATAACATCAAACAAGTTTAACATTCTAGCACTCTGTGCAGTGTTAGTGTTACGCACCTGGTCGCGGAAGGTCCTCTCGTAGGGAATGGTGACGGACGAGTCCAGACTGCGGTGACGAATGGTGTTGTTGCCCGGACGTACTGAATAAATAATATAATTATATTATTTTTTGCTAATGACTGTTCATTTTATGATGAGATATGAAACATGCATCATAAAAACGCATTGTCTTCGAAACTGAACCAACATGTGAAATTTCAACTCCGTAGAACAAGAGGAAGTGGTTTCATTCAGCTCACAAGTTTTTACCCATACATACATGTATACTAACTAATTAACAAGACAAGTTCAATAAAATATTTTGTATCACTATCAAAATCACAGTGATCTATATCTGCGTTACAATAAGGTTGTTATCGGGTTGCTGCCGTGAGACGCAAAATAACTGTGCAAGGACTGTAGGGATTTGTGATGCGTTATATCTTTCCTCTCGCTTTCTGTGGCAGTGGTTTCGTGAAAACGGACGGAAGTGTGTAACAGGAAGTGACAGCTTGAGCATGGAATAAGTAAGTAATTTTTAATAGCATGGAATTAATAAGTACTTTATAATAGCATGGAATTAGTAAGTACTATATACATTGTAAGTAGTCGAATTTTGACCAATGGGCGACCACTAGTAATGAATAATGATCCGAATAAATAATTAAGTATTTAGCTTTTTTAAATTTTGAGGTTAATTATGTCGCTGCTCAGTTGCTTAGTACCAAGGTGAGATGTCAGATGTTATATACGTATACGACTACTCTAAGACTCGCTCGTTTTTTTTCCACAGGTCCATAAGAATCAGAAAAGTCATTAAAAAAAAACAGTTTTAATTCATAAAAACGTTTGCCCAAGGTTACACATAGATCATAGGCCACATAGATCGCATACCAAGACCAAGTGTCAGCTGGTCTTGGAATTCTGTTCTCTTATGGTATAGGTACTCACGTCCAGTGGTGAACTTGTCGAGCTCTATCATGGCCCTCCTCTGCTCGTCGAAGGCGAGAGGCTCTCCGTTCTCATTGACTGTGGGCGCCATGAAGATGCGCACCGTGCCCATCACGCTCTGCCCCGAGGTGTTGTTCACCTCGATACTGCGGACAACACGGCGGAATACTCATTATTGTTATAATAATATAAAACGTTCATTTTCTCTACACAAGTTATAAACATAAGCCAGGAGCCTGAGGTAGGTTTATATAAAAACCTGTACTACAGGTCACCAGGGCCCTCTTGCGGCTATATCCCTGTTATTTAAATACACGACATATATTAATAACAATGCAGGATACCTAACGAACAACATTAAGAAGCATAATATAAAATGTAGTAAAATCGTTGACGTCTATTTATATAATTGTGTGTCTTCTATTCGCCCGCACAGAAAATTACTAAATGGTGGATTACATATTGCTTCAAAAACATCGTTATCACCGAGAGACTAATTGTAGTGACAGGATAATATTAGGAAAAAAACTAAAAGGACGTAGCTAACACAGGTCAGACGGGGAATTCCCGTAATATTAAGAACGTTCACAATGTGATTGAAATTTCTAAACATTTTTAACAAGTTTTTGACATTTATTGTCGCTGTGATGAGATTGTGACTTGATTTTGAACGTTTATAATTACGGGAATTGGTCTTCTGAGTCCACAGTCGGAGCAGTTGGTAGTGTCGGTGATGTGGCACTCCATCAAGACCGTACAAAATGGAGATCCATTCTTTAGAAATTAATGAGAACGAGGTACGGTACTCAATAATGAAGGAACGACAAAGGGGAAATGGCAAAAAAGCAGGTGACCACTAGGTGATCACAGTGGTGACCGACTCCGGTGGACATGTTCACGTGGCGTGGAGTGCCAACGTAGAGCACACCAAGCTAGTTGTCTGTAACTGTGAGCCAGCTCGGCTCAGGCTAGTGACAAGCTGGTACTGACACGTAGTTGAACTCCTGGTGCTGCAGGTGCGTGAAGCGGGCCAGCACGGAGCCGCGCGGCGTGAAGTCCAGGCCGCGGCCCAGCTCCACGGTGCTGAGCTCCCAGAACGTGCCGATGGTGTCGGCGCCGGCCGCGCCCTCCAGGCCCACGCTGGACACGCGGATGCCGGCGAAGTCCAGCTGGACAATCAGACAAGCTGTATTTTAAACGTTGCTCCAAAATGGAAGGAAGAAAAAGTAAACTTACTTTTTCTTCCAACGATTCTCATATCTAGAACATGCATAGGCACAGGCATATCTGTGGGGCCATACAAGTGTCTGTTTTGTACGGTAATGAAACTCGCAATTTGTAATGTAGCATTTATCTCCTATATTGTGTATCATATACGTGTATTTACCTACAAAGGTCATTTCTCTATCCACGAGTGCACTAACTATCCGACTGTCACTTGTATCATCATCTGCCTGCCTTTGCCCAACTACGTCGGGATCGGCTTCCAGTCTAACCAGAGGGCTAATTGTGTACCACACTATCAGTAGGAATCGGTTTCAATTTGACAGTTCAACAACATTCATTGCGTTATTTACGTTTTTGAGCAGACAATTTTTCTAACTTATGAAGCAATGGATTAGCAATATACTTCAAAACCATTCCGATTCTGATCCAGACTGTGTTACGCCATTAGGGTGCTGATGCAGCTGAATACCAATATTGATTTCTGACAGTAACTTGTATGTAAAAGAGATCTTCTCTCTCTTTTGAATTTTTTTTTACAATTTACCATTGGACGGAAATTCAAACGTTTTGTACAGAAGTACACCACAATGTGCCAGATGTTTAAGTCCGATGTAAAGGGGGCAAGCCTTTTGCCATGAACCGGGCACAAATCCAGGCTCCGGCTGCTACTAAGAAATTAATTCAGGATAAGCCCAATAACACCAGAGTATTCAATGACTACTACTACAATAATTCTCGTCAGTAAAGTGTCCCTCACCTTGTCGTCGGTGTAAGGGTTGAGCTTGTACTTGTAGAGCGTGAACAGGTCGTCGATGTATGAGTGCCAGCGGTAGAACACCGGGTCGCGCATCGCCGTCGCCGAGTCGCCCATCACGCCGAAGGGCTCCTGCAGGGGGAAGGGGGGGCAGGTTAGTGTTGCTATCAGAGCACAGACACTATAAAGTATCGTAAACATTTTTTTATACAAACCAAGCACGTCAATGAATTAGTCGTAGAAACGGACGGCCCATGACAAATCTAACAATGCGCTGTGACAGCTAGCTTACGCTCAGTTGCGCTAAATTCGGACACAAATATTATTCGTAAAAGCGTCTCTGCCGGCAATTTCGTTTGTTAGTATGATAAGTTTGTTTGAGCTTTATCTTTTGTAGACGATTACTGCTTCTTCCTCTTCTCGTGTCGATGATGTTATGTTCATATTTTGTCCAACCAGTGCGACTAGGACAACCCTGTCTTTTGCCTCGTTTAAGTCCTGGAGAGTGCAGGACGTGCATGACAGAACGTGCAGCGTATCCTGTGAGCGGGCTCTACAATCACTCTGTTTTTGTATATATATAATATATTCCCATTGACCAGATTAGTTCTGCAGTGGCCAACTTGAGCCCGAAGTCGGTTCACAGATTTCCACAGATAGCTTTTCAGTTCGTGACCAGGGTATGTCCAGCAGTAGACTGGGACTGGCTGAGTTGACTGATTGACTTAAGGTCTAAGATCGTGTACTCACCAGGTTGCGATGGTCGGGGTCGTGCGAGTAGGAGATGAACACGTGTCCCATGTTGTGCATGTCGCCGTAGTAGGACCGGTTGGGGCTGATGATGGACGACTCCATCATGTTGCCCAGCATGTCGATGCCTCGCTCCTCGTCTAACGGCATCGTGCGACCGTTCGGCTGCGAAGAACATTTCACTATTGTAACCGATTTCATAATCAAAAACCCTATAAATTTGAGATACAGAATATAATAAATACTCCCAGAACATCAATAATCCTTATGAAAAGAACATCACAATTTGACTCTCACAATTTGGTTCCTTGTTGAAAACTTCGTATTTAAACGAAAAACGATCACTTAACATCAAGACAACTCACCAAGGTGATAGACATGCTCTCGATAGCCTGCACGAAGCGGTCCCTCCAGGTCTCCAGCTGTGACACGTCGGCTCTGATCTGGTCCACTGGACGATCCAGGTCTCGGATTGTGGTGTCGGCAAACCTGGAACACACCATTTTATTTTATTTAGTCAATTTTCTGAAAACATCGTAGACTACTTTGAAGTGATCTATTTCCGATAGATGACAGCGGCAGAGTAACTTGACAGTAAAATGGTTACTCGACATTTTACTCTATATTTTTGCAGCGACACCTTTTAAAAATTGCTCAACCGTTGAACATAAGCTGATGTAACAAAATTTTAAAACTATCAATTCTGCTTGATCCACAAAGTAACAATAGCATTACATTTATCATCGACTACCCGCAGATCAGTCACTCTCAATGTAAGGAGGCCTCAATCTCGCCAGTAGCAAAATGGGGTCACTAACTACTGATAGGAATCAGCAGTACCTTGGAGGCCACGCCCTGCTGGCGACCTGCGAGTCCAGCTTGGGGAAGTAGCCCTCGGCGATGGGCTCGCGGAAGTTCTGGAAGCGAGTCACGCGCGCGAGGCCGTTGCACAGGCGCTCCATGTTGTATCTGTGGGGACACAAACTGTGTTACATTCATGTGGTTAAATGTAAGTGTTTCGGATTCCTTGAGGCATGTAAGTGGGACATCTCCCGCGTCAAACTAACACACGGTGGAACAACTTCACCTAGTTGTTTCTTGTGTTGCATTTCATGTTGCAGTGCATTTTTGGACGGCATGTTCGTTTTCACGTGTGGTACACTTCATGTTAAGTTTCAAATATAAATACGCCTTGATTCCTGCATGTATTTCTTTCTTTCCGTGTGATGATTTTCTCTCCAAAGCTTCTTCTTGTTATTCTTGTCTCATTTTACTTGGGCCTACTTACTATCAGCCTAATTTTTATTTTTAAAGTTTACCATACCTTGTAACAATGCCTATTTCTGTGAACAAATATTCTCAACCCCACCTGGCAATAATCTGCTGGTGCATGTAGTAGAACAGCTCTCCCCGACGGTCCTTGTTGACGATGGCGCGGTCTGCGGAGTCGAAAGGGTAGACCAGGTGCCAGTGCCAGTGGTGCAGGTTGATGCCGATGTCTTCACGGAAGTACGCCACGCGCTGTTCCGGTTCTGAGTCGTTAGCAGTATAGTTTACTGGGATCGTTACTGGCATCTAAGGGAAAAATAATTCGATGAGTCAGAATTTTGCTGAAAAGTAGAAGCAAAAAGTTGTACCCATTGGATGCTTTCGAGATCTATTTTTGGCGAAGTATTAAGTACACACAGCTCCATTAAGTGCTTACCCCCCAAAAGACATGTGCGTTGAAATCCGAGATAGACCCAAGTTGGTAATTGTATTCTGCAAAACATTTTATTATAATTAATCTATTGTTTAAGTGAATAAATAAGTTTAAGTTTGTATTTTTTATTAAGTCTGTTTTAATATTGTTTTTTTTTTCAGTAAAACGCTTAAAACACACCGGTTGGGTAAGCTTTTATTATTGCGTACAACGACTAGCTATGGTTAACATTTACGAAAAGTTATTCAGCGTCTAATTAATAGACTGGAGGTTTTAAGACCGCTTATCGTGCGTAAGATTGGAGGTGACATCCTATTAACGCAAATGATAAATAAAATGGGAAGCGCCGTTCGTCGTTTTAAGTGAATGTATGTAATAGTTATAAACTTGAGGGTATGGATTAATCTTTTAAAGAAAATAAAATGGGTACCCTCAAATTATAACATTTTTCGATTAGACAGAGACCTAAAGATAAAGTGACTCGGACGATACTAAAAAACAATTTCATCACAATTCCTAGGAGCTCGCTGGCTACTTCGTTAAACTGGCGGTATGAGCATGACGACGTTCGGTGATGTGATGGTTCAAATCCAATTCGAAACAATAAACTCGTTTTGAAGTATTCTTTAGATTATTCAGTAGTGTAGTAACAGTGTAATATTTTAAAACTTGAGGGGTTAGCACATACTGACGCAGACTGTACCTAAAAAATCATAAATGTAGCTTTTTCCAAAATAGGTCTTAACTTTATGTAGTAGACGCTTGAAATATATTTTTTTTAAATCATCCTGTTTAGTCGTAGGCTTAGGTTCGTTAGATTTGAGATTTAGAGAGATTTGGAAGAACTAGGTGATGACTTCACTCGAACGGAAATTATTCAACGAAGCGAAATGAACCGTATAGATCTATGTTCGAAATAAGTTAGAAAACCTGTTCCTCGGTTCCACGAGAGTCATGACGATGTCCCTAATATCCAGAACTTCAGTGTTACTAATTAAGTTTTCTCACCCTGTTTCCGGAAGTGACGACGTTGCTGACTTCCCTGGCCTTGCGGAACACTTTGGGGTCCATGAACTTGTCGGGGAACGTCTCCACGAACGTCGGGATGCTGATGCCTTTCGTGTCGGGCCTGCAAAGTAACAAAACAATATTATTGCTGTATAGTTCGCGATTTTTTTTAATAAAAGCTTGGTTTAAATTATTTCCCAATGGCAAATCCAGTATAATATCAGCCGCACGCTACTGCATTGTTCTTCTTTTTCTTTTCGATTGTCATATTTGCACAGCATTGCCTAAGACCTTGATTCTTTCAAGTGTTTTTACTGTCGTCATGCGGTGGACCCGCATGATGACAGTAAAAAATAAGTGTTTAAAAGTATCACAAAATATTTGCACCCGGACTTTTTTTTTTATAATTGTCTTTGCTTCCTAAGCAGCTAAGTAGGTATCTTTGCTATGATTGAAGGAAACGATATAATTGCATGATTCTTTAGTGTGTCATCATCAAAGTCTTACTTTATTTCTATAGGTACAATGTTTTTCTTTAAATTCATCTTAAGTTGTTATCATGTCATTGTGTTTTTGTGTGTTATGCTATTTCTTTTGTGTGCATTAAAATAATAAATGTATTTATCTATCTAAACAATTATTCCCTTTATCCCTTACCTGTGCAGTATAGCGACGGAGAGGCAGTAGTTGAACATGTAGGGGTTGATGCGCAGCTGACAGAACGAACACACGGACTGCAGGTCTTCTACGTCACGCATACCTGGAACATAATGCAGTTTGTTAGGAACTTAGGTAGGCTGAGACATTGAGTCTTTTGGTGGCTAAACTATGAGTAGAAATGTCTTTACGAAGTACCGTACTGAAAGAAATGGTTAAAAAAAGTCGGCTAAAGTCTTCATATTTCAGACTAGAGATTCACAACACATTGTTAATGTTGATATTACCGAAAAAGTTTAGGAATTAAGTCATTTGAACTGCTTAATTTCATTAGGTAGCGTTGCGAAGCGAGGCAGCTAAGTATGCAATCTAGAACATACGCGATGGAAAGGACATGGTCATGAAAACTTTTATCATGGGTTCAGTACAACCTAGTTACCCCATAAGTAGTTAAAATTCTTCAGTTATTTGGCATTTCCATACATTTTGATCGAATATGTGTCGCACTTTGTATAAAACAGCTGTTATTTTCTAAATGACGAAATATTTCTAAGCTATGCTGAATTCATGGTAACAGTTTGCGCGTCGATGTCCTTCCACTGTATTTTTGCCACTTACCCATGAAGATATCAATAAGCTTGCCGGCCATGGTCCTGTGCTTGGGCACGAACAGCGAGAAGTTGTCGTTGTAGGGCAGCTCCATGGGCAGGTTTAGGTTGGGCAGCGCGATGTTCCGCACGGGGATGCTGCGGCCGGCGTCTTCGCCGAAGCGGTTGGCGAGGGTGGTGGTGAGCTCCTTGTACTTGTCGGGCTGGATAAAAATAAAATATCGTTAAACCGCGCCTGCATTCCCCAAAGGGTGAGCAACTAGGCAGAGGTGCATTAATACACCCCCAGTTTGCCAGTTATTAAGCCCTATAGCAATTGGAGGCGAGCCTATTGCTATTAACCGTGCATAAATCCAGAGTCCGGGCTATCAATTTTGATTTCCAAATTGAAAAATCGAATAACATTTTGCCCGTGCTGGGGTTCGAGTCGACCGTGTAACCAACTAACCACTATACAAAACTGGCCAAGTGCGTGTCGGACCACGCACAATGAAGGGTTCCGTAGTTGGGATGAATTAATCCCAAGAACAAACTTAACATTGTAGTTGAAAAACACGTTCCCTCATACATTCCAACTGCAAATGTAAGTTTGTACGCACAATATTGAGAGATTTACCATGTTGTTTTAAGACCACAGACTTCTTATAGGTTTTCCTGTAATCTATAAATAAAGAAGTAATGTCTGTTTTTTTTTCAAAATTTTAGGCTCAGTAGTTTTGGAGATAAAGGACGGTCAATTTTATTTATTTATTTAATATTTTAAGCACACAAATGTACAGACAAATGTAAAGGGTCAATTTTCATCTATATTCCTAAATAAATTCAAACATTTATTTTAATATTATTAAAAATATATTATATTAAATCCTTACAACAAGCCCTTCATTTGATATTTCACATCACACGGTTCAGTTTGCAAAACTTTTTGTTTTAATTTTCTAAGTTGCCCCACAAAAGTGACCCCCATATTCAAAATTCATTTATTTCCGTTACACGTCCGTATTTGAGTCACAGAAATTCATATGTGTACCAAATTTCAACTTAATCGGTACAGTAGATTCGGAGCAATTTGGCTTTGTGACAAACGGACATTTATGGGTTCCGTTTTTTCTTTTCGAGGTACGGAACCCTAAAAATAACTAAGCAAGCAGTAAATAAATTATATGTAAGTAGGTCGTTTCATTATAAGTGGGTACATAAAGACCAAAGAGACGGTAAAACAATATGGATTATGATGATTAATTCATGTCTTAAAACTTACATAGTAATGCTCTGGGATTTGGAAGATAGCCTTCTCATCTCCCTTCTGCATGAAGCACGGCTCCGAAGGCCGGTCGAAGAATAACAACAGGTTCTTCTTAGCGTCCGACATCTTGTCCACTGGAAGAAGAATCAACAAAATTATTACAGTGAAATCTGAACTTACTTAATTGAAACAAAACGCTCATAACTGGCTAATCATTCAGTACCTACAGGATGACAAGTTTTTCATGAAAATGAAATCATGTCAACTTATTTCATGAAAATGAAATCATGTCAACATAAGAGAAGAATGAAGAAGATGATGGGTACCGTATAATGAAGTTATGTATCTATTTCTATTGGTACACGTTACATAAACTGCTAAGCTCAATAGGTAGTATAGGGATAACAGGGGTACCTACCTAATATTAATAAAAATCTAAGTTGATGGTGCAGAGGAACTACGTGGAAGATCGAAACAGTAGGTACTACAGTAGTCTATTTGTGAAGTATTTACCATATTTAGGACAGTTTCAAAATCTCAATCCCTAAATTCGAAATCTATCAGATTATTATACGAGTACTTAGCGACAGACGACTCCATATTAAGGTCTTCATACATCAATAATGGATAATAGTTAGGTAGGTACCCTACGTAAGTATCATTACAATACAACAAATGATACAATATTTAGTGTCGCCATGTCTCCGGGGTACAGTTTCAATAGTCACGCATGATCGGAATACTAATGTGATATCTACAAGCAAGATATGACTGTGGAGTACTATTAGTAGGTACCTACATATATACCTACGTTATAAGTTTATAGCAAGGATTTCTGTTTAAATATAGTTATGAGTATAGATCTACCATTTCAATTTATTTAATAAAAAGCGTATTGTCTGTGTCCCGATTTCACTATCCACCAGATAACAAATAAGTACCTACAACACTACACAAGTCCTGACAAATGCGTGCACTGACTAGACAGGTCCCCTCAACCTGTGTGGTTCTTTCGTCAAAAGATCATTTCAGGCACCAATCTACATGGTCTTCACATGATCTGACCAAGATTATGTCTCGACTTTAAAAGAGACTGTGACCTCTGAGTTTGTTTCGGCCTTTCTTCTCAGAGTAGTCGGATACGAAACGCTGACCTCATCTAGTTTTTTTTTTTTAATATGATTGACGTGTAAAAGTGTTTGTACAAACCTACTTACAGAAATAAATCATTTATCATTAACAGAATTAGCAAGATTTGTCAAATAGTAAACCGGAATTAGGTTACTGCTTACCCCCAAAAGGCGTGATAATAGACACGTACAGAAAAGCAACAAACAAAAAAGATCAACAATTAAAAACAACATAAGTGGATAGACATTCAAAATTGCACTTACCACAAGATATTTCACTACACAAAAACTTTTTTTTGGTTCAAGCCGTGTTGTCCACGACTCGACTATGGACCTTCAACCCTGGAGCACACTATTTATACCCATAAACCATTGCACACGGCAGGGAATCCGTGTGCAAACACAACACCACTCTGATAAGTCGGGAAGCAATGGGAGGATGTCCGCGGTCAGTATCGTAACCACAAAATGTACGAAAATTTAATCATTATGCAACGTTACCATTATTTAGATAAGGTGTTATTGTTGTCGTTACGAATACTTTGGGAAAGCTATGTCCAGCAGTGGACTGGGTTACCACCTGTAAAACCGGCCAAGTGCCTGTCGGACCACGCACAATGAAGGGTTCCGTAGTTGGGATGAATTTATCCCCACAACATGGGATAGACGAGAAAACAAAATCATCTACCTACACTGTACGTGTAACCCTACCCTAAAAATAATTATTCTTCAAGATTTAATTTAACCACTTTGTCGGCGTGATTAATATCTATGTATAGATATACCCATGCCAAATTATATCTTTCTAAGTACCAAGAGTCTCTGAGCTAAGTCGGACAGACGGCGAAACTATTAAGGGTTCCTTGTTGACTATAGGTCCCTAAAAAGGGTAGTGCAAGCAGAACATAGGTACCGATTGGCCGCAGATAGAACCGATGACCACCGGTGGACGGTTACCATTTACAAGTTTTATAAATCTGACAAAGGTCCGAATATTTAAATAAAATATCCCCAGTAGTAGGTACATAAGATACGATTTTTAGGAAAAAATACTGTGCATTTTCTAGTCACACTGCATGTTTACTGCCTCTGTCGGCGGCAGCGGCATAGTCAACATACAATATTTCAACAACAAAAATAACCGATGGAATTCAAAAAAGTGTGTATTTTGATTCTAAAAATCGTAGGTAATACTTGGGATATACATATATTTTGGTTTTTTTTTAGAACGGTAGTAAGGTCCATTTTATGCTATTTCAAGGTTATCCATTCTTTACAGGACACCCTTTATAATTATAACATCATATCACGCCTGCCCTATAGGCTGTTATGTCTAGCTTACATGTAATAGGAGCTTTCATTATTAAAAATGCCATAAGTACTTTGAATCCACACGCACACATCGGACGCATCTACTTACTTCTGTATTCTAAAACATTGCGGTACTACTTACCATAAAAATATGTATAAATCGATACCCCTCTACCTACATATCTAGGTAGATGTACCTACTCGTAAAGTCCTAAGTCCTAACCTCGCATGCTACGACGGAATTTTTATACAAATTAAATTTCTAACCGAACCCTCGAGCTTCGAGTGCCATAGAGACTAGGTTGCTTATAATAGTCCAGTCAAGGCCAATGTCCTCATACAGGGATGAGAGCAATGTGTACCTTTAATGTAGGCAGGTATACTTATGGTGTTTTGAACTACTTTTAGAAGGCCGAAATTCATGAAGGAGTTGCTGAAAATTCAAAATCAGAGTTGTTACGCTAATAATAATTAATGCGACTTTGAACCAAATTGCAAATGCCAAAACCATTCAATTAAGTCACTACTGATTGAGGTTTGCTAATAACTAATTAGACTTATCTAATATATAGCCAGATCGTATCATATCTAGAGATGTTAATTGCATCCGCACGCTATTGCCCATACATAAGTAAATAAACCCCAAAGTATGCTTAGCAAAGAAGGATTGTCAGGGACGCCCACACTAAAAGGGACTAAGTTTGTAGTAGTAGGCACATAATAGAGACCAGAAATAGGCCGGTCCCTAGAACTTGTACTAGTCCAGTCTACCACCATAACGAGTCTCTCTCTAACGTTAGGTAGTTCATGCGCAGATCCATGCGTCGCCTTTGTGTTCGAATTTATGTTTTTTTTGTTTGTGTCTAGTGAAAAATAAAAAATAACTTTTTACAAAGTCGGTTCATCGGTTGTTTTTTTTTGTAAAAAGATTTTTATTTTTCTTTTTTTAGTGGGTCAGTTTTTAATTTATCTAAGTTACAATAACCTAATGTCAACTGCTCATCACCTTATACAAAATATTGCTTTTCCCGATGCTGGGACGTTAATTCAGCAACGCGTGGCAGCGCGCGCGCGCGTGGGGCAGTTCTCCTGGTTCTTACCAGGAGAACTGCCACTGATCATCATTGTGATATTCGTGATGAGCATAAATTGCTTAGCAACCATATCAAAGTACATAATCGAATCGCAACCTGTTAAATAGTTATTATTATGTTGTTCCGGTGGCTATCTGTGGTTTTCATCATCAGTTCCACTTCACCAAAATTAAATGGTACTTTCCAAGAACAACACGAGTTACTATAAAAAATACCCAAATCGCTTTAGGTATGCCTATAAAATTTGAGGATTTCCCTCGATTTCCATGGGATCCCCTCATCACATTCTGACTTGGTGACAATGGGACCACCTCGCACACACACACAACAACAGTAAAAAAAACACATAAAACAAAAATAAAAACATTGCCTCATCTCGTCACGTGAAGCCGAATAAGCCTCCCCAGCACTGCTGACTCCGGCCTTTCTGATATCATCTTCAGAATTCCGATGGCGCTCCCCCGGATCCTACACATCAGAGGTGCTGGTTTTTTCAAACGTCAACCTTTCGTCAGCAAACATGCCTGATGCGCAACATGCGTTGCAGAAACGTTAGCCCCACCAGGATTCTGAAGGCATTGTTATATTGTACTTACGCGAAGAGCGTTGTAGGCCTGCTGCGTGTAGCTGGTCCATAGAGCGCTGCTGTTTAAGCTTTGGCAGTAGCCCTGAAATGAAATCGTTTATTCTGTAAATAGGATATCGGAATCACTTTTACACGTCATATTAAAAAGTAAAAAATAAGCTAGATGTAGTCGACATTTCCTATCTGACTACCCCTGAGAAGAAATGGCGAAACAAACTCAGTGTCAAATCTATGCACCAACATTATTTGCACGCACCGACAACGCCCTATCTGTATCATGATTAAGGGTCTCAGTCACTATGTGTTCTAGGTACATAAACTTTACTCCGTTTAAACAGACTGGGGGTACATGCTCCGGTGACTTATTCTTACCTCTAATAACAATAAACTCACTTTTCTTCTCATTGTACTTCAGACCATGAGCTTCCGCATATGACTCACAGATACCGAGCAGTTTTCTCAATCCACCGAGCGACACCCAATATAACCTCCTCCTGTTTGGAAGTCGGCAAGAGGCCAGTCCCTAAGTATAACAACGCGTTCAGGATGCTGGCGGGGCTGGCGCGTTTTTGTAGGATCGATGGCTTTCATGTTATTATTCGAAAGCGGTATGCCTCGATCCTCCGTGGACCGCGTGCCAGTTCGCATGGATCATCCTGAGTATTCCTGAGCACGTTGCGCGGTAGGTGAGATTGTTCAATGTTGCGTCCCGGACCTCATACGTCTACGGGTAGGTAGCTAGTGTACCTACGTACTACATACTACGCGGATAGTGTGAAGTTCGGCTCCAGACCCTACCTAACATAACATTACTATTTTGACAGGTATATATCGGTACCTACCTACTAACTTTCGTTTTAACTTTTCTTTACTAACACTACTGTAAGTTTTATTGTAGAAAATTAAAGGTTTATTTTCACCCCCCGAAGGTCCACTCTCCGAAGATAATTCCGTATCTACAAACATGTTTGTTCTGCAGTGTGTCTATTTGATAATTGGCAGTAAATATTTTCCAATTGAACGGACGTTAACATTCGCTTGTATACGAGTACCTACCTACCTACACATACAATGTTATTATCATAATAATCGAGGTGATTAACTGATTTACACTTTTAGTGTTTTGCCTTTCTAGGCAAACCGTTTAAAAAATAGTGTTTTTTTTTTTGCGATAGGTTGGCTTTTGACCTTAGTCTAGGTCAGAGGTGACAGAGACAAAGTCGATGATGGAGTGAGCTTACCCAGAAGAAACCTGGGGGCCGATCGCTATTTCTCAACGTAATTACCGTTCGCACGGAACGGTTTTGGTTTTGGTTTAGCTGATGTAAGAAACGGTATCGAGCTATTTTTTGTGAGAGTATTGTTCGATCGATCGTTCCTCCAACGTAACTTCCATAGTAAAGCTAAATCGTTTCCGTTGAAATGATCAGCGCGATACGAAATGTGTCTAACGTAACGTTTTTGGCTGTGGTTTAGTTTTGGTATTAACGTTCAAAATTAGCGCGATCGGCCCCCTGTTCACTCTCACTTTGAAGAGATTAGGGTTGTATGCGTTTGGAAAAACAGACACAGGCAGAGAGTTCCACTCTTTTGCTTTTATCATTATGAAAGACATTTGGAAACGCTTAGTGCGAATTGGTGGAATAGCAACCAGGAAGGGATGGTAACCTGCAGTGCGTCTAGATGTCCGATAATAGAAGGGGGCCGGTGGAATGAGGTCGTGAGTTCTTGGGCACACTCACCGAAGTACAGTCTGTAGAAGACCGACAAGCAGGCAACCTTGCGGCGATGGGCCAAGCTGTGAAGCTTGGCATCCACCAGTACGTCGCTAATGAGCCTCTTAGCTCTGCGTTGTGCAAGTGTTTATTCAAGGTTGAGTTAAAGTTACATGCTCTGTGGGTTGAGTGAAGCAAACGCATTGCATAGGAAACAATTTTCCTAATGCAAGCCTTCTAATGCCAGCTTCCCCTTCTCCTTCTCTTTATCAACGTTAACCTTTGCTATCACACTCTTTATTTAAAAAACGTTAAGTATACTTAAAAAACGTTTCATTGCATGTATGCTTCAAATCTAGAATAGAAAGTCATGCATTTATAGAACAATAAAATAGCTAAACGCAGGTTACTCGGATATATCGATTTCAGGATAGCGCTAAATTGGAACTACCTACATAGTTTCACCTTGATTATAATCATAGATAATTATAAAGAAAGAAGGCTATAGTCGACCGTCTGAAGCGCCATAGTAGCCTCGCTTCCTAATTGACCTATTTAGTCAGCGATGAGCAAACGTAAAAGGAAGACTTTTACAGTGCTTTTACGTTTATTTTTTAATCATAGCATGGAAATGTCATCCAATTTATTTTAAATTGTAGGCACACGATGGCAATTTAATTATAAGTAGGTACTCGTATAATGAAGTCTGAATTTCATTATAAAGTTAACTCGCCATCGCGTTCCTACAATTAAATAATAAATACTGAACTGATCCAGTGTTTATTCCTCAATTTTTTGCAATCTCACCTACTACAGCTTGCTTCTGCATCACCCAAAGGTTGACTGAAAGTAGAAAATGCATACGGCATTAAGTTCACCTCCGTGCTTAACACGTTCAGTGCCGAGAGAGCCCTCCTGGAGGGTTCACTCAAGTCGTATAATGCCGGGAACCCACGCGGAGGGCTCATATTATATATATTTGTTTTTCTTAGCTAATACAGCATTGTAAGCTGAGAAAATCAAATCAGTTGTAATTATAGCTTAGCAAGAATTAATAGTATAGGTACTCGTTGGTTTTCAAATACAAGCATTTTTATTCATATTTTTAGGGTTCCGTACCCAAAGGGTAAAACGGGAACCCTATTACGAAATACGGTATCCTATTCTGGGGTAATTCACCGAACAGAGAGTGTGCTCTAAAAGCACAAAAAAAGTGCATCAGAAGTATATGCGGATTGAGACAGACGGATTCATGTAGACCAGTTTTCAAAAGGTTGAAAATCTTAACCCTACCTTCACTATACATATTTGAAGCGGCAAGGATGATAAAACGCGATATAGATAAGTATGAAGCGTTGAGAAGCGCGAGACACAAAAATGAACTTAAAGGCATTCAATGTAGAACAGTTAAATTTAAATCGAGTGTATTTGGTGTTGGAGTTAAAATCTATAACAAGCTACCAAACTTTATCAAGAATATCTCTTCATTAAAAGTTTTTAAATTAAAGTTAAAAGAATTTCTCCTAAGTAAAACATATTATTCAATTAATGAATTTCTAACAGACCGAATTATTGACTAAACTTGTTTTTGACTTATTTAAGGTGAAATATACAACCGTAATAATTATGTCTTCTATTGTTAATGTTAGTACGAGGTTGACTAAAACTTGACATGTTAAACTTATTTTATTTTGTTTACTTTTTTGTACTTATCTAATGTAAATCGCATGACCAAAATAATTATGTCTATTAATAATGTCTGATGAGGTTGACGCAAAATTGACATGGTATACTTATTTTTCTATTTTTATTTTTTTGACTTATTAAACTAAATTGTATGTCCCTAATAATTGTGTAAGAATTAATGTAAAATGAGGTTGACTAAAACAGTAACATAACCAACAACATTGATATACCTACCTAGTTATTAATATAAATATTGTACACCCCATGGGTATGTTACAGTGATTCATTAACACTATTGTAAGATCTGACTATTTACCTGTGACAAACAATAAATAAATGAATTGAAATGAATTGAATGAATTGAAATGAATTGAAATATTACTAAGGCTCCGCCGCCGCCGCCGTCTGTCTGTCTATCCGTCTGTCACCAGGCTGTATCTCATGAACCGTGATAGTTAGACAGTTGAACTTTTCACAGATGATGCATTTCTGTTGCCGGTATAACAACAAATATTAAAAAACAGAATAAAATAAATATTTAAGGGGGCTCCCATACAATAAATGTGATTTTTTTGCTCGTTTTTGCTCGATATTGATAACGGCAATAGGTAGATGCTTGAAATATTCACAGAATATTTAGTTATATAATGACTTTAAAAATAAATAATTAAATTAAAATAAAATAAATATTTAAGGGGGTCTCCCATACAACAAACGTGTTTTCTTTGCCATTTTTATAGATAATGGTACGGAACCCTTCGTGCGCGAGTCCGACTCGCACTTGGCCGGTTTTTTTAGTTACAAGTAACTTACTCTTAAGTATGGCGGCATGGCGTATGAGCTCTACGAAAAGTGGGTGGAGTCGAAAGTGTAAAAGTAGGCATCTGAATTTAGCCATAGGTAGACAAATAGAGAATGTAACGAAAGGAAGGTTTGGTAGCATACCTAACTACGAAGGTTTGTAAGAATTTGAAACTCTAAGTCTAAACACAACGTTATGGAATTTGTTAACATAGTCAAGTAGGTACCTACCTACATACTTCTGCTGCCACCCCTCTGACCATGACCTTGTAAACAGCATAAAATAGAAATATGAGCATGTCGTAACATGCTATTGCTATTTATATTATTCCAGGTACGAAAGTGTATAAGCTAAGTAATTATTTTTTATTAATTACCTGCTTACCATCAAACGTGGCGACTGTGCCAGGCCGGTGAGAATGTGCAATGGAGGTCATGGACCAGAATATTACCGATTTCTTTTTCAACTTTGTCTTATGTCAATTTTTTCTTAGATTAGTTGATTTTATAAACATTTCCCCATCTATATTTCATTTCCCAAAACAGTTCCTGTCAACTATCAGTATCATACAGTTTGACGAAAGTTTTCAAAATATCGTATCAAACTTGTCAATAGGTGTACCTATAGTTTTAGTTGTCCTGAAAATTTTCTGTAAGCTGTCGTAATCAAGGTATGATAAGCTTATAGCATTTTTTATTGGCAATTGGATGAATATAAATAAATATGTTTTATTTTGACTGAAATATGGGAATTTTAACAAAATATCAAAACTGCGGGTGAAAATGTGCCACTTCTAAAATAACAGAATTGCCATACAATTCTTCTCTAACGACGATTTTTTTGTAACCTTTCAGTGCTAACATAATGCCACGGTATTGTACCTACTCAACATCCCAAGTAACAAATAATCGATATAAAAATGGTGACCAAAAGTTTCTTCTGCTTCATTAGAGAAGTTGAAGAGTTGTAGCAACGTCTTGCTTCTATAGAGCAGCATTTTACTAACTTTGTAGTTCCTATAGCTATACCTAATCCTCTTTTTCAATCTTTTGTGCAGCCAAATGTTTGATTTTTACTTATGCCTCTGTACCTACAGCTTCTAATACAGCTGTAAGCAAAATACAAAAGTGTAAGCCATAAGCATTAATTACGGGTTAGGCTATTATGCAGCTTAAAATTCTTTAAAAGTGCTTTATGTTTTATAGTGTCCATTCATATGGGTTGTTTTTTTTTTTTTTTTTTTTTTTCGTTTTCGTTTTATTCAGTTGGAGTTGACACAGTCCACGTAATCCACGTTATTGCAATAAACTCGCAAGACAAATGGATAAAATACTGCAGTTTATTTTTTTGCACAGCAGTAGATAATTCGTCAATTCTCTTGAATTAAGTTGATGTGTCCTTTTTTTTTTTGGGTGGGAAATTATCAAATAACTTCTCCCGCTCTGGGCGGAGCGGGAGAAGTGTCAGACTTTTACTGACTAAAACCCACCCGTGTTCCTTCCGTTGCCTGTGTGCCAGGGCCACGATATCCCTTTCGGACAAACTCGCAACCCCGGCAGGCATTGGTCCTATCGGACCCCGTCAATTGGTGCTGACATCTCTTTGAGGCGCGCGTGGAACACAACGCGCCGTCGACCCGGGCCTGATCCTTATCGGACGGCGAGCTACCCATCGCTCACCGTCCGCAGGCCCGCGCCTACGGTGGCCGGAAATCGGCTTGCGACTCCCGACGCCCGGGGCGTCTCCTGCGGCGACTAAGGGCGCGAGGGCGCGAGGGCGCGAACCTTGTCTCACCCTCACCCGTTCCGCCTCCTCCTTCGCTAGCATAACTGCTTCGCAGAAGGAGGTGACGGCCTCCCATGCACTCTCGCTCCGAACCATGGCCTGAACCAGGGCCGGACGCGAGAGATCGCCGCCGCCGATCGCCTCCGTGAGGACACGGCGATGCTCCGCCCAAGCTGGGCAGACCTCCACCGTATGCTCCACCGTGTCCTCCGGGCGATCCACACAGTGGTGACACCCGGGCGTTTCCTCCCGCTTTATCCTGAACAGGAACCTCCCGAAACAACCGTGTCCGGTGAGGACCTGCGTCAGGCGGAAGGTGAGGACGCCGTGGCGCCTCTCTAGCCACTCCTCAAAGAGGGGACTTATCGCCACAATTGTGGCGTGCCCAGCTCGCCGCCTCACGGGAGACCGTGCGGTAACCCCGTACCAGCCTGATCGCCATGACCCTTTGGGACGCGTTCAACCGCTGGGCTGGTCACAGCCTTAAAGAACGCGCCCACACCGGTGCCCCGTAAAGGGCCATGGACCGCACGATCCCCGAACAACTGTAACAACTGGTAAACTGTAACAACTGTTTAATGGTGTACATTAGTGCTATTATAATGCCAGCTGTTTAAAAGAATTTCATCGTAATATTGTACAGTCTTTATCTGTACAAACATATAGGTAGGTACTGAGAAGAATTTTAACAAGCAGTAAGTCCTATAACCATCATCAAATCGGCTTATTCCACAAATCCCCCCTGAAAATCCGCCTTACGGGGAAAAGTGGAATCGATAAAAAAAGTCTAGAATTCCCCCCTGATAATCCCCCTTAGGAGGGAAAACTGGAATCGAAAAAAATACTTATTCCACAGATCCCCCCTGAAAGTGCCCTCTGAGGGGGAAAATTGCATTCATAAAAAAAAATCTGGAATTCCCCCCTAATTATCTAGGGGGGAAAACTGGAATCTGAAAAAACCAAAGTTCAGAAATTTCTACTGAAGTCCTTAAAAATTAAGGAGTGCCTCTGCTACCGGCGTTCGATGGCAGATTCCAGAATGGCAACCACAATTATATAAATGTGAATTTGAAATCGCAACAATTAACGCCATTGGAACTGTATTTCCAAACGTAAAAGGGTGCTATTTTCACTACTTACGAGCGATTTGGAAGGAAAGACGCGCATTCAATTTAACAAAATCTATGGTCCAGAAAAGACAAGTGACACTATCCGCTGTTTCTACCTCTTTTACCAGAAGACGAAATTAAAAATTAGTGGTTTTATGCAGCCAGCCAGAGCCTAGACGATGATCAAAGCAATGGCTAAACGATGAGAACTTTATCAAAACCTGGTGCGTCTTTGGCGAACGTCACAAGACTACCAACATCTTAGAAGCGTGGCATAAAAAAAAATTGAATTGTATCGAAAAAAAAGCCAATCCATCACAGCCTTTAAATGTTCTGTTTGAAGATGCATCAGTGACTGAAGTTCGTGCCAACAAATTGTCGAAAAATGTTCACATGAAGAATCGAACGAAAGGAAGTATAAAGACAAATTACTTTATTCATGAGACACAAATTGAATTAATCAGCGGGAACTTATCAAGTGGACATTTCCTAGAAAAGTTAAAATAATTTTCATTTTATTATTTTAAGAGGAAGATAATCCTCGTTGATTTAGGTGATTTATATTTTCTAGATACTTTGACTATTTTTGATTGTTATCAGCATTACTTGCATCGTTTTTTGAAGTGAACACTTCTTTAGGCGCGTTGAGCACTTTTTGGGTGAACAAAAATCATGGAACCCGCGTCATCGTCATCACACGTTTCCCATGAGCTATATGTATATCACGAGTTACTTAGTTTTCACTTCTATCGGCAGTCCCCAAAGACTGCCCCGCATGTTTTTTTTATTCTTGGACGTTTGATTGTTTTACTCTCGGTGCTCCGAGATCCGCGAGGGATAAAAAAATAAGGATAAATAAAGAAATAAGGGGGGAAAAATGGAATAATCCAAAATGAAAAGGGGAATTTCTGGTTTTTTTTTACATCAGGGTTCAGTAGTCCCCCCTGAGGGAGATTCTCTCAAGGGGGAATAATGGACTAACTAAAAATGAAAAGGGGACTTTCTGGATTTTTTTTACATTAGGATTCAGTTTTTCCCCCTGAGGGGGATTCTCTCAGGGGGGAATAGTGGAATAAGCCCATCAAATCCAGCTAATAACCAGCTTCTTATAGTTCGGGTACCATACGTTATTCATATTACCGAATGAAATGAAAAATCAAAATTAATTAATATTTTGTACCTCTTTAGCACTCTCTGTACCGAGATTACTTTATTCTTTTAGTTTAACTATAAATTATTAATAAAACCAAATAGTTAATTCTAAATATATGTTTATTTATCATCAATATAATTTTAAACATAATGAGAGTTACGTATTAGGTAGTATCACATACATAATAAAACACTTGAGTTCTCACAGACAAGACTTCAGCCGTCGCCACCTAGGGCCGTCATCTACCCCGGTCACCACGGAGATTGGAACCGGCGAGAGATGTCGTGCGGTGTCCCACAGGGATCGGTCCTGGGGCCGCATCTGTGGGACATCGGGTACGACTGGGTGCTGCGTGCCGACCTCCCTAGCGGCTTCAGCGTAGTCTGCTACGCTGACGACACGATGGTCCTAGCGCAGGGGAGGTCGCATCAGGCGGCGGCCGAACTGGCGGCACGTGGGGTTGCGACCATCGTCGATAGGATTCGGCAATTGGGACTCGAGGTGGCTTTGCACAAGTCCGAGGCCATGTGTTTTTATGGTCCTCGGAACGCGCCACTGTCGGGTTCCCAGATAACGGCGGGAGGGGTTCACATCGGCGTCGAGCCGACGATGAAATACCTGGGACTCGTCCTCTACAGCCGGTGGAACTTCTTGGAGCATTTTCGACGTTTGGCTCCCAGACTGGAGCAAGCCGGGGCTGCTTTGAAGCGGCTCCTGCCCAATCTAGGGGGTCCAAACGCCTCCTGCCGGAGGCTCTACGCGGGGATCGTGCGGTCCATGGCCCTTTACGGGGCACCGGTGTGGGCGCGTTCTTTAAGGCTGCGACCAGCCCAGCGGTTGAACGCGTCCTAAAGGGTCATGGCCATCAGGCTGGTACGGGGTTACCGCACGGTCTCCCGTGAGGCGGCGAGCCATGGGATCTGGAGGCAAAAGTCCTCGCGCACATCTGGGAGTGGCGCGAGGAGGCGAAACGCCGGGGTGAAACTCCGCTGCCGCGAGAAATCACGGCACAGTGGACAGAGCTCCGGCGGGATCTCATGGCGACATGGAGAGTGCGATTGTCGCAACCCAGCGCTGGGCACGCCACAATTGTGGCGATAAGTCCCCTCTTTGACGAGTGGCTAGAGAGGCGCCACGGCGTCCTCACCGCGCGGGCCTGCGGACGGTGAGCGATGGGTAGCTCGCCGACCGATAAGGACCAGGCCCGGGTCGACGGCGCGTTGTGTTCCACGCGCGCCTCAAAGAGATGTCAGCACCAACTGACGGGGTCCAGTAGGACCAATGCCTGCCAGGGTTGCGAGTTTGTCCGAAAGGGATATCGTGGCCCTGGCACACAGGCAACGGAAGGAACACGGGTGGGTTTTAGTCAGTAAAAGTCTGACACGCCCTCCCGCTCCGCCCATAGCGGGAGAAGTTATTTAATAATTTCCCACCCAAAAAAAAAAAAAAAAGCCGTCGCCACCTCTTAATTGCTGCCGCCAATGCGTCCACTGCTGCCGTCGATGCATCCGCGGTTTTACCTTTAAACCGAACCCTAAAACGTTTTAAAATATACATTACGAACTCTATGAACGATGCTCTAATCAAGGTTACTACTGCCTAAGCATATTTTAAAATCCTTTTTAATGCTTTTGCTAAGCTTAAAGAATTACAACGAATGTAGCAAATGCTTAAAGTTTTTAAGTAGATATGTTTACGCCATTTGCTTTGTATTTCTATAATGTTAAAATTGAATTTTATTGTAAATAATGCGTTAGAAACGACTTCAACCGGTGGTATTGACCGGTCGCTACAAGACAAGTAAAATAACATCTAAAACTGAACATTTCTTCGTAAAAGCATAAAAAACCGGCCTAGTGCGAGTCGGACTCGCGCACGTAGGGTTCCGTACCATTATCGATAAAAACGTATATGTATATTTGTTGCTATTTTATTTGTTGTATGGGTATTATTTTAATTAATAATAATAATAATATTTTTTTTAAATTATAACTTAATTATATAACACACACATAAAATAACATCACGCCTGTTATCCCCGAAGGGTTAGGCAGAGGTGTACCTATAAAAGTCCACCCACATTTCGCCAGTAATGTTTTAAGTCCCATATAATAGGGGGCGAGTCTATTGGCATCAACCGGGCACAAATCCAGACTCCGGGCTGCCACTGAGAATTTCCTAACGGAAAATCCCAATAACACTTTGTCCGACCTGGGAATCGAACCCAGGACCTCATGCTCAACAGTCGCGCTTGCGACCACTATACCAACGAGGCAATTTAATTATTTATTTTTAAAGTGAATATATAATTACATATTCTGTGAATATTTCAAGCGTCTACCTATTGCCGTTATCAATATCGAGCAAAAACGAGCAAAAATATCACGTTTGTTTTTTAGTATTTTTTGTTATAGCGGCAACAGAAATACATCATCTGTGATAATTTCAACTGTCTAACTATCACGGATCATGAGATACAGCCTGGTGACAGACGGACAGACAGACAGACAGACGGCGGAGCCTTAGTAATAGGGTTTCCGTTTTACCCTTTGGGTACGGAACCCTAAAAATGATATAATTCTATAGCTTTTTATAATATTTTTGTACCAAATAGCTCTTTAATTTGAGGGCGCATGAAATATTTGATGCAAATATACACACACTTTCACAGTAAACTGATACTCGCAACCCTAATTCACATAAACAGAAAAAAAACTTACCAGTAGCACATATATTTTTTGTCGAAAGAATTATCACACACCATGTTCTTTTACAGAAGATTTTATTATTATATTAACAGAAATTCATAATAACATTTGGTAATGTTTTTATTATGCCCTAGTAATGATACAAGCTGTATAAGAGCCGCACTTAAGATAATATGCGCACTGCTTTAACCTGTTTTCTCAGCCTATTTATTGCGTTTATCTTTCCGGTAGACAACCGATAAAATGCTCATAAAATGCCATTCTGAAACTAGTCTGTATAATTTGGGCCAAAGTCAGCATTATAAGAGCTGTATAGCAGTTTTTAATGCCTAATTTTACACTTCTTAGAAAGCTTTGAGAATACGCAAATTCTATTATCCATCCATTATAAAGCTATTTTGTGCTACTTGGGATGTTGGGTCCAGAACCCCAGACCTTATAAAAACTATACTAAAGAAACCATCAAAAAAAAAAATTGACGAAAAGGGGCTTTTCGAATTCTAGAATTGGTGGATATAAAATAGGTGTAAGTAACATATTATTTTACAATTTTTTTTTTTTTTTTTTTAATAGCAACCGTCATGTTTTTGTTTTTTTATAGTTCCCTGGTGGACCATTTTCGAACTACAAATACTTAGGTGTCATTGTGCCATAAGTGCTAGGCGTGGGTCGTTACGTGATTTTCGCGAAACGTAACGTAACTATACTCCATTTGAAATAAGATTAGACATTTAAATAAAGCTATTTGACAGTCCGTTCAACCGATGGTGACTTCTATTGCGTTGATAACATGACAAATGGCAGCTGTAATAAACAGTTGGTATTGTAGCCACGTTTTTGCTTTTGATGCCATCCTTATCCCTACGGAATGGAAGTCAAAATCAGTTGAACGGACTGTAAAGTAAAAAAGTTAATTTTTTCTAATCTTATTTCAAATGGAGTATAGTTACTTCTAGTTATTTTTCCAATTTTGATGATCTGTTCAGTGATTCAACGTGTGGCTTCTACCGAAGTATTACAGTTATTTACATTTAAAATATTAAATGATTACCTACGTAATACGTTACATAACACAAGCTTTAAATTTTTGGGACGAATAAGTTTTTTTGTTATGTACACTTGAGAGCAATAAAATCGCACACGTTGACTTTTTGTTCTTAAAGCAGTTTTTTTCATGAATGTGAATACATAAAAAAATAGAACTTACACTATTTGAATGTTTACTTCAGTACCTTTCTAATTATATCAAATACAGTGTAAAAAAAAATACCCATAGGGGGTTTTAGGGCACAAAACCCAACATACGGAAAAAATTACCCAATTTTGCTTAAGAAAGAATAAAAATAAAACTCAAAATGATTGATCAAATTGTTTTTTAATAAGGTGTATTCCCTCCCCTAGCCTTGATTACAGCTCTTAATCGGTTTTTTATGGACCGTATTAATTTCACCATGAAATCTTGTGGTATGGCGTTCCACTCCTCTTCAATGGCAAGTTGAAGCTCTTGGAGGCGCGTAGGAGCCGGGCTTCTTGTTCGAACTCTTCTTTTTAGCTCATCCCAGACATGCTCAATCGGATTGAGATCAGGACTACGAGCTGGCCACTCCATCGCGGTGATTCCAACGTCTTCCATGTAGTCGCAAACTGTTCTAGCGACATGCGGTCATGCACGACAACGCCAGAGGCGTTGTCGCGCATTAAGAGAAAATCTTCTCCCATAAGCCACGCAAGCGGCCTCACATGTTCTTCGAGCACTTCTTCGACGTATCGTGCAGCCGTCAAACTTCTCGATCTCGGGCCGATATTCGCCGTAGTGATGAATACAATGTCAGTTTTAGTAAAATTATTTTTTAAAATTATTTATTTATTTATAATAAATAAATTTGATATTCCCGTAGTGATGAATACAATGTCAGTTTTAGTGTCCAACATTATGCCACCCCAAAACATACACGATCCACCTCCAAAAGCCACACGTTCGCTTATGCAGCATTGTGAAAATCGCTCTGATGACCTTCTGTAGACCCTAGAGCGTCCATCATGACCATGTAAAGTCATTCTGCACTCATCAGAGAACATAACAGCCCGCCATTGGTCATACGTCCAATTTAAATGTTCCCTAGCAAATTGTAGCCGGGCTTGTCGGTGAGCTGTGGTCAATTTGGGACCATTTGCTGGGCGATTTGAAGTCATTCCTGCTTCACCTAGTCTTCTTCGAACTGTCCACCGACTTATATTGCGAACTTCTCGAAGCTGTTGTCCCAGTTGAACCGCGGTCAGTTGCCGATTTCTCAAAGAGCTTGTCACAAGAAAGCGGTCATCACGCTCTGATGTTGTGCGTCGCCGGCCAGATCCTGGTCGCCGAAAGTAGCCACCGGTCTCTTGGAACCTCTGGTATACACGACGAACAGAGTAACGGCTCAAATTTAGCCGTCGAGCAACTTCACTTTGGTTATGGCCTGCTTCGAGCAAGGCAATAACTTGAGCGGCTTCTGCGGGCGTGGTATCCATATTTTTCCAGTAAATCCGTATGCTTCCAGTAGAGATGTTATCACGTTGACCTTCGGTATGCAACTGATTAAAAATTCCTTTTTTTTTTCTTTTTTTTTTTATATATGGCATCTCGCAGTTGACCTTGAGAGGCCGTGACTGCTTAACCGGTCTTTCCTGTGGCTGCCCTAAGGTATTAGCTTAAAGCCTCCAGCCAGGAGCGTAAATATAAGTATTAAAATCTAAACGACAGCGCTCTAAGGGCACCCCCTGTGGGGTACGAACCTCGGCTTAGGGCGTCGTTGGGGAAAAACAAAGCAAATTGGGGACGGGCTGGATCGAAAGTTTAAATTCATGATTATTAACGGGGATTACTATTAAATGCTACGGCTCACTCAGCCTCGGGGCTGGCGGTTCGACGTGCAAGGGACGGGGGGAACAATTTATTCTTGAACTTCGCGTGGTACCTCGGCGGCGAGGACGGAATGACGGTTTGTGTTTGTGCACTGTACTTGTGGCCCTATTGCTTTCCTGAAGGAGAGTAATGGGGTCATCCGGGTCTGAGAGAGTATGCCTAGGTCGGCGAGTCTTACTAATTTGAGATGGCCTATAGCTAGCTGCCTGCACAACCAAGGGGTTGCGATGTCTATCTGCGGACTCGAAGAACCGCTTTGTCGCGCGTTTCAAAAACTGCTTGATGGTGGGGATTCTAAGATCTACGTGTAGGGTTTCGTTCCGAACGAACCATGGAGCGTCCGTAATTTTACGGAGAAATCGGTTTTGAAGTGCCTGCATTCTGTGAATGAGATGGGGACGGGCGTGTGCGAAAGCGGCACACGCGTACGTCATAATCGGCCGGATGCACGCTGTGTAAATACGCAATTTGCCCTTAAGGGACAACTTGCTGCGTGAGTTCAGAACGCAATGAAGCCTACCGAGAGCGAAAGCAGCGCGCGAACGCACTTGCTTTATGTGCTCAGCGAACGAAATGTGGTGATCTAAGATCACACCGAGATATTTGGCTCGCTTCTCCCAAGGGATAGGCTTGCCGAACATCTTGATCTGTCGTGGTAGGTCCGGTCTACGCCGGGGCCTAGAAAAGAGGACCGCTTGGCTCTTATCAGGATTGACCTCGATCCTCCACTTCCTGAACCAGTCACCGAGTCTGTTGACTTCGGTCTGTAGGATGCGGGAGATCTGGTCTTGACTGCGGCCGGTGTAGTAGATGGCCGTGTCGTCTGCGAACAGAGCTAACTGCGCCTTTCTACTTTTCGGGATGTCACTGGTGCGGCAAAATGAGCGGAGCCAGCACAGACCCCTGAGGGACGCCTGCGCGGATCGGATGAGGATTAAAAATTCCAATAAACCGACCTTTTTATACCTGCGGCTAAGGGTGCAATTAGTGACAACGCAAACGCGTGAATTTGGGGAATTCGGTGTACGGTCGGTTTTTGTAAGTTACGTGAAGGTCAATGATTTTAATTTTGTTTTTGTAAAGCTAAGCTTGTATGCTTTAATTTTGTCTAATGATTTTTACTCAATATCTTTAGATTTTAGAAAACAATCAGTAATAAACCAAATTACAAGGGGTGTGCGATTTTATTGCTCTCAACTGTAGTTACATCTTATACAACACAAATGAAATTCCCTGTATTAAAAAATAAAAACAAAACTTAAACTTTATTAAAAAAATAACTCTCGGCTCGCTCGCTCAGTCACTACTTCACCCGTCACCTATTACGCGCGAAAGAAACAACATTCGCTCGCAACGTAACTTTTGTTTCGTTTTAGCTTTTCATTCGGTCACTGCATTGAAATGTAACTCTTAACTCACAAAATCACGTGTTTACGAAAATCACTACCTAGTTTATCGTTTGCATCGAAACTAGTACCCGTAGCCAGTTATTGTAAATAGTGACGTGAAATAACGCCCATGTCTAATAAATGCCATTTCATTAAGCTATGAGATTATGAAGTGGCACATTTTCACCCCGCCATGCCATAGCAGGTGTGAATGTGCCACCGTTTTTATTGTTTTCTTCTATAGTATGTTATATATACTTTGAATAGTGGAGACATAGAGTAGGTACATGAAAATAAATAAATAAAGATCATATAGTGTATTTTTTTTTTTCCTAACGAATTTATTTAATTTGGCTTTGATATTACTGAATAACCTTAAAATCTTGAAGTGCTTTTTTTGCTTTGACTTCTGAGGCAGGCGAATGCGCAGCACATACATAGGTACATACGAGGGTATGGTCAACACCAACAGTCAATTAATAGTTCAGTTTTCTAAGTCAAATATTCATTAAAAATATGTACTTACTGACATAAAATTTGAATTAACAACAACTTACTGTTAGCTAAAGTACAAGAAAATGTAGCCAATATTTTTTTTATTATGTAAAAGTTTGTGTTTTAATCGTCTTTTGTTGATGACTGTACCTACTTAAGTTGCTGACCTGCACCCTAACTGCGTAGTTTCAATCACAGAGTTTTGAAGGATACTTCTAACCATTGCTTCATAGGTTTAATAAATTCTTCTGGTCAACAACGTAAATAACGCAATGAACGTGACTGAGCTATCAAAACTTAAAATGCCTGAAAAGAAATTGTCATTTTATGTGATGATGTATATTCTGCCATTGTGTATTCGTATGACAGTAAAGGGTACCTGAGAGTTCTGGACATCCTGAAGTCGCCGCTCCGCGTGTCCCGAGGTGGGCCACCCCACCATGCCCGGCGTAGTGGTCTTTACTAGGGGCAGTTGTCAAACTTTAAAAATAGTTTGACCACAGCACCTTTTGAGAGTTCCGTGGCTCCGTCGACCTGCTGACGGAAACGCTAACCCTAGACAGTGGACGTCAGGGGCACCCCGAGGTTCGGTTGGTTAGGTTCCTACAGACAGAAATAGGAGCCCCGCGCAGCGAGGCTGCGTCGACCTGCTGACGGAAACGCTAACCCTAGACGGTCGACGTCACGGGGAGTTAGGTCCGGTTAGGTTTTTAGAGCTGGCAACTTATTTTTTAAATTAATTGGACCACGAAACTCTCAAGTGCTGTGGTCCAACTATTTTTAAAGTTGGACAACTGCCCCTATTAAAGACCCATGGTCCAACTAGTTGTACAGAGCAGGGACCACTGCATTGCCCCGGAATGCCCCCACCATGGTTGTCCCAATACTAAATCCCAGCTTCGCCACCAGAGCTTGCGCCTATGTAACCTATCTATAGAAATGAACCTACCCGAGTGTACTCTCTGGCCTTTGTTTACCGTAACTTCTTAAACCCATAGGCGCCTAGATCATTTTACCATAACTCTATCAAAAGCAGAGGTAATTCACACGAGGTAATGAGGCACCAAATACCAAAGCTAACTGGAACGAAATGAGCAATATTATTACTACCTACTAGGTAATCAATTAACAGTAACTCGCAAGGTTGCCGTTTCAATTGTTCTAAATTGATACTTTACACGAAGTTCGAATATCTGTTCTACGGGTGGAGTAATAAAAAGATTTCATGAAATACAGTCAAAGTAAATGCTTTATTATTTTGATTAGGTACATAATACAAAACATTTAGATAAGTATCCTGATTTATATAATCACAAGAGCATACAATTTGAAATGACGGGAGTAGGTATGGGTTGAGTGTGTAGATTCAATTTGTGACAAAAAAAAAGTTTAATTTAAATTAATTTACATTAGTCCAGCCAGCCACAGTTACGGCAGATAAAAGTTAAAACGCGATGCCAAGCCAGACTTGAGACCTGATTGATGCGCATGAGTGCGACTTTGGTATGGTAAATAAGTACCTAAGTCTCTGCTCTTGAGACAGTTCTCAGGGACCGGATCAATGTAAATGAGGCTGAACATAATATTTAGGCTCGTATTAGTTAACTACTCTCATTTGAGAGCACTCAGTAAGTGCTGGTTTCATATTTTTCTTGAAAAGCTGAATTTGACTTAGTCATTAGAGGAATGATTTTTTGGTGTATATATTGAGCTCTCAAATAAGAGCAATTTCATAATAAAGTTTTAAGTATAACTTACGTATGTTTTGGTGTAGTATGTAAATAACTGCCAGTATCTATTTGATAATAGAATTTCCCCTAGTTAAAATTTACAGTTTCCTTAGCGTTATTGAAAATATTGGTGTAAAGTGTAGAAGTTTCAACAAAAAATATAAATATAGGACTATAAGGTACATAAAATATAAACAATCATAGATGTTGTTTGGTTTGTAAGAAAGTTTTTAATAAAGTATTGAAAAATATTTTCACATGGTGTATTAACAAAGAAATTAAACAATAAATTTAGTTATATACTAACATTTATGACTTTTACGCTATGCTAGGTAATAAGTCTAGGAATAATTAACTAAAATTTTTTATATAAATACACTAGAAGTGAATGTTTTACCCAAGTCAATATCGATTCTTAAGTATAGCTAACACAGTACAAACATACATCGAGTGCGCCGGGGACTAAGAAGTGAAGAGATTCGACGCAGCTAATGTCCAGCATCGATAAATAATAAACAGTGGGCTTGAGGCTAGTTCTAGTCGCGTGGCGTGCCGCTCACACACACAGTCACCTGTCCTATCACACTCACTCGCTCGCAGACACACACACGTCACTCACATGCCGCCGGCCGGGGGCACTCGTCGCCCGGTAGGTAATACTGCGTCTGTGCTAACAACAAAAAATTTTGAAGGGGCGCTGCCCCGCCTAGCCGCTCTTGAACAGCAGAATGGCCACCTGGCCCAGGTAGAAGTAGATGAAGTGGCGAGTCTCGTGCGTTACGTACGAGCCAAAGTTGCGCCCCACGATGCAATGCCACGTCGGGTTGTACTTCTTGTCGAACTCTTTCTTAATGAACGCCGCGATGTCCTGAAATTATGCAACACACACCCTCAAAATTTGTCCTATATGCCATGCAGACTGTCCAATGGGATATTTCTAGCTCTGATGAAATTATTGAATTCCACTCATATTCAAAGACATTGTTGCAATTTAATTGATTAAATATGTGAATTATATTTTAGAAATAAAACTAACCACAACAGGAAACCTAAAGTTATCATTCGTGGGAACTTTGATCACCGTAGCATAAAGTCAATTTATTTTTGTGCGTGTGTGTGTCCTAATGGTGTGAAGTTCATTTATAGTTATGTATATTAATGTATACAATGTATTTATATGTGTACAATTTATCTTTAAAAAATTGTAATGGACTAAAATTGTATTTGTGATCACACTAGACAATATTACAATCAACTCCCCAACTATGATGATTATGGCAATAATCCATTATGGCATGATATGCTGAAAATAGAGAGTTCAAAATGGTCACACAAGGAGACCTACCTTTTCAATGTTGAACTTCTCTAGTGCCTGCGTTGCGCAGTCAACAGCATCTTGCTGCATCTCTTCGCTCATGTCAGCATTCTTGATCACCGCCTTGCGGTCGCACATCTTGTCGGCTATGTGTCTAGACAAAAAATATTTTGATGAGTGTTGTAATTTTAATCAATATTCTACCTGTGTGCACTCCTCTTCCTCCCAATGGTAACTTAACAATAACAGACCACGAAATCTTCAAATTGAATTCAACATGAAGTTAAAATGCATACCAAATCACATGTTTTATAAAAGAATATTTGCAATAAAGCAACTGAGAGCTTCGGTCCTTATGATTGACAATACAGACATATAGGTAGGTATTTGCTTCAGTTTAATTCTCATCCAAGTGTCTTTTGTCTTTAGATTCTAATCCCAGCTTTATACCAGGTACTATTAGAATAGATAAAGCTTATAGATAGAATTATCGAAGAGCTTTTCAAATAGGTACTTAACAAAGAAATTGAGCTCTAAGGTTCTTTGCCCTGCCTTATAAAGGCATACTAAATTAAGAAATACCAATAATATTGTGGTTAATAGAATTAAATTACTAATAAGTTTATTTTATTGTTTTCCTAAACGTAAGCAATATTTTTATAAGGCTCACTAGAGAGCTGAAAATATACCTCAGAACGAGGACATTAATTAAAACTATCAGAAATGCTGTTTTTTTTTAAATAGAAAGTTGACAATGATCCTAATAAGGTGCAATATTAGATAATGGGTTGTTTCCACTATCTTATCTGTTTTATATTCAAGTCAGGTACCAGCATACCTCTGCCAAATATGTTGAGAAATAAAAAATGCTTGCTTGTGTAACTTTGTGATTACATTTGTAGAACATTTTTTCATCCATGAAATTAAAAATACAGTTTTAGTAATTGAAATCTCAAACAAACCATTTATTTCAAATAAACCAATTAAGACGTACTTAATTGTCAAGGGGTCGGTCAGTCAGAAAGATGAAGCTAGTTGCCCATTCCAAAGCTTAGTAGATACTTATGGAGAAGAACGGGCAAGAAAGCAAGAAACTCCACTCTTTTAAAATAAAACAGTACGAGGGCTGTCAAATAAAATAAAGAGGTTTTCTGACAAAACTATTTTCATGATAGATAGAACAAAATAGATGGTTATAGATGTGTTTTTGATCATCACTAGGTACTGTACTTGTTGCAATCGATGACTGATAGCGTCAATGCGAAAGGTTATAGTTCCCGAACCTCGTCGATAACATTCTGTTATGATTGATCTAAGTCTCTCTGAAGAGGGGACGTTGAATGTTTATATTGAACAACAAAACGCTATAAATAACCTCCAGAAAAGGTCAAGCGCGAAATCCAGGAACCAATGCGCGCCCTTTACAAAATGTGTTCCTCACCCGCAAAGAAATATCGCAATGTGTAACAATGTGTAAAAAGCATAGCGTTGCGACGTTCCACGTTCTAAGTGGCGCAGTCCACTTTACCTGACCTCTTCTACAATCTGCGACGGCTTTTTCGTTGTAATTCTAACGGAAGCACTAGCACTAACGCCCGTCATCAAAACCGATATGAGAAATTATTAGGAACGAGGAACCGACATGTAATTCAGCTTAGCGCTTCAAAAGATAAAGATAATTCATCATAACGCAGATTATCACTATAGAAACATCATGGTTAAATCAATAAAACCATTTCGTTGCACATATTTGCGAATATTTGCAGAAGAATATAAATTGTTCCGCCTTCGGACTTTCGCACACCATTTTGTGGATATCGGAATAATCGAAAACTGGCACCAAATAATATTTAAAACGCTTTACAATAAATAAATAATCACCAAATTATAGAAATACTCACTTTTGCTTCGGGATAAGAACAAATTCTCACGTAAAGATTTTGATAACCGGAGATTCAATGCCTACTTTCCAGAGGATTCTTTCACAGGCTTCTTTCAGCGAAGATTTCTTCTAATTGCGATAGAGGGCGTTCTAAATTCAAACATATTCGAAAAATAAACTTTTTGGCGTATTTTCAAACATTTTATTTTTGGCCATTAGATGAATGAATAAATAAAAAACTACACAATATTTTATATTTTTCACCAAAAAGTTAGTATGTTATCGATTTGGCAAAATAGTTTGCATAGCAGAATAGTTTCAGAACGTTGAACAGTAAATTAAGTACTACACTGAATACCTTAGTGCTGAAACTCAAAATTACTAAATAATAAAGTTGAAAAAGAACTAATCCAAGTTCTGGACAAGTCCCAGTAAAAACAAAATATAAAATAATTATGCGAGAATCTTCCAATAACTTTTGGACGAAACATAAAAAACAAAATGCGAGCCATAAACTATCTGAGCCACCCACAGTGATGTCAATAATGTTCTATTTCCGTTTCCTTCTGCTCTCCTCTGCTGTCAATCCGGTGAAATCCGGTCGCCATATTTGATTAGTTCCTAATGAGAGACGCCGAAGCGTTACCCAAGAATTAAAGAAATTTAACGTAAAATATCTCTTAGTTTATTCATCAAATAAGTCAAAATGTCTGGCGGAAGTAGCAGCAACAGAAATGAGTGCAGGATATACGTCGGCAACCTTCCCCCTGACATAAGGACAAAGGACATTCAAGATCTATTTTACAAATTCGGCAAAGTTACGTTCGTTGATCTGAAAAACAGAAAAGGGCCACCCTTCGCCTTTGTCGAATTTGAGGATCCAAGGTAAAATATTGATAATTTTGTGGTATTGATAGGTTAAGCGTTTATGCTCTATGAAACTAACTAATTAATCTCCATAATCTTCTTTGTTGTGTCTACACTTAATAGGTTATTGCTGGTATTGGCTTATTTAGCAAATATTTTCCTAGGTAACTCATGTTGTAACTTAATTTAATTGACGACTGAAAGCCAAACAATGACATGTACGTTGCAGCCATCGTTAATTTATAATTTAGTAATCTGCTGTTAGTTGTACATATTAGGCCATTACCCTAAAAACCTTTATTTTTGATTGAAAATGAGTAAAATAAACCTTGTTTCAACTTGTCTTTGTCTCTGTAGTTCTGAAGAAAATCGAAATAAAGCAAATTATTTAAAAAAAAACAAAAAACCCGACTGTTTTTACAGTCGGGTTTTTTGTTTTTTCTCACACACATCTCAAAAACAGCAAAAAGTTGCATTATATTATTATAGAATTTTGGTCCCAGGAGGGACAAACAAAAGTTACACCATATTTCAGGTTTGTCCCCCGCCTGCAATAGGTACCAAAATTCTATAGATTTTAGTGCTTGTTTTTCTCTTTAAAGTTATGTGTTTTTGCAGTCAGGTTTTTATTTTTTTTTAATAATTTCCTTTATTTCAAGCTTTTTAGTTTTTAATCTATACAGTTGTGGACATACAATTAGGAACAACTGATACCAAAGTCACCTTTCGATAAACAAGTTGCTGTTATTTTTGTATCAATTTACTGATAAAATACTTATTAAATAGGCTTACCACTGCTTACAAAACTAATAGCATAGCATTAATATTTTGTAGGATGACCCTTGCTTATAATAACTGCTCTGCAGTGACGGGGCACGGAATTTATTAAATTTTTACAGATTTCAACAAAAATAGTGCTTCAAGATTCGGATTCGACCAAGGCATCATACAGTTCATTCAAATTACTTGCCCATTTAGCAGCCACACTCTTCTTTAGTTCTCCCCATAGATTTTCGATCAGATTAAGATCTGGGCTGTTTGCAGGCCAATCTAACACTGATATTTTGATCACTAAGAAACTTCAAATTCACTAAATGAACAGTGTTTGGGATCGTTGTTGTGTTGAAATATCCAAACTAAAGGCAACGCACACGGCTGGGTTTTAGTCAGTTAAAGTCTGACACACCCTCCCGCTCCGCCCAGAGCGGGAAAAGTTATTTGATAATTTCCCGCCCAAAACAAGAAAAGTTTCCTCAGCATATGGAAGCATAGTCTCTTCCAATATTTGCCTGTATTGAAAAAGGTTTAAAACGCCTTCAATCTTTTTAACTGGCCCAACACCAGCCCTGAGAAACATCCCCAAACTTTTATGTTTCCACCCCCATGCTTTACTACTTATTTCGTGAACTTACGATTCAATGCCTGCATAGCCGGTCGAGGCACATCGTGTTTACCGTCAGAACCTAGTCTATTTATCTTCGTTTCGTCAGAAAATAATATATTTTTCCATCGACATGCTGTCCAGTCGCCATACTTTCTAGCGAAATCTAATCTTGATTTTCGGTGCACTTTCTTGAGAAGTGGTACTCTCCGGGCGATTCTTCCGTTAACCGTCTTCGTACTGTACGCGCTTATACTCCTCCATTGCCAAAAACTTCCCTTCTTACAATTTCTGAACCCATAAATGGATCAGTCTTCGCTGAACGAACAATCAAAGCATCTTCACGCGGTGTCGTTTTTTAGGGTTCCGTACCCCAAGGGTAAAACGGAAACCCTATTACTAAGGCTCCGCCGCGCCGTCTGTCTGTCTGTCCGTCCGTCTGTCACCAGGCTGTATCTCATGTACCGTGATAGTTAGACAGTTGACATTTTCACAGATGATGTATTTCTGTTGCCGCTATAGCAACAAATACTAAAAACCAGAACATAAATATTTAAGGGGGCGGCTCCCATACAATAAACGTGATTTTTTGAATGATACGGAACCCTTCGTGCGCGACTCAGACTCGCACTTGGCCGGTTTTTCCTAGATTTAGGTTTTCGAAGAACATTATTGGTAGTGTTGGTTTTCTTTCTTTTTACAACGTTATAAACTTTAGTTTTTGAGCACTTCGTATGATCAGAAATCTTTTTATACGATGGGTCACAACTTTCCATTTTACCCATGATTTTGAAATAATTATGCACTTTTGACTCAAAAACGTCGAAAGTAAGCAAAGAATTAGGCAGGAAATAAAAAACCGCCAAGTGCGATTCGGTTCCGTACCATCATCAATAAAAACGGCAAATCACGTTTGTTGTATGGGAGCCCCCTTAAATATTTATTTTATTCAGTTTTTTAGTATTTGTTGTTACAGGGGCAACAGAAATACATCATCTGTGAAAATTACATAGTCTAACTATCACGGTTCATGAGATACAGCCTGGTGACAGACGGAGGAACAGCGGAGTCTTAGTAATAGGGTCCCGTTTTACCCTTTGGGTACAGAACCCTATAAATGTGCTATTTGTTTTCGAAATTCAAAATTGAGAACATATTTTTAATGCATTCTTAATTATTTGTCCAGTGGCCAGTACTTTTGAAATACAGCCAATTTATGATAAATTGATGTTCACACGGAAGTGCAATTACTTTGATTATTGAGTATGAATAATTAAAATCTACTACTCTATTATTTTATGTGGTTCAAAGTTGTTATCTGTAAATTGATACAAAAGTAAAAGCAACTTGTTTATCCAAAAGTGACTTTGTTATCAGTCCTTCCTAATTATAATATGTCCGCAACTGTATATACCTACGTATATACATATATTTGGAATTGACTCATTAGTCATTACTAACTTTTATTTGATATCAATGTTATTGTATTACATTTAAAAAAAAACTTTGCCTCCTGTTTTTTGCATTTGCAGATTCAATATATAAATATTATATAGCTTATGTTACTCCCACAGTTAGGAGGAATCTAACGACACCTCATAATGTTAAAATCCATCAAGCCATTTAGGCTATAGAGCATGCTGAAGAAATGACATACATACATACTCTCGAAAAACATTACCCTCCTTCTGGGGCAGTCAGGTAAAAACAAGCATAAGCCTACAAAAGATATGAGTATAATTTTGTTTGGCATCCAGTGTATTTAGTGATGATAAATAACTGTAACAACATGTTCCACTGTATAATTGAATAATTATCATCATTTTCTGCACATGATAATCTTTATGAAGTTGTTACTAGGCACGTGCATGTCTGATCAATATTTTTGTTATCACGCAGCAAGGCTTACCTACCAAACACTACTGAAGTTTTATCTTAAGGATAGTAGACAGTTTCTTATGCTTTGCACATCATGTATTTAATACTAATACAGGAAGTAGATTTCATCCTGGCTCTTTTTGGTTTTCTTTTGAAATAATGTGTTTTCCAAAGGCAATTACAGAATTTAGGCCTCATGAGACTAAATCACAGTTGTTTGAGAGCTGTCTCAAAATTGTTGTTTGAGCGACTTATAGAACAGAAAGGGGACAAAAATGGCTTCACTGCATGAAAAATGACCATAATTAATATGCTATGGAATGATGATTATGGGCATTGTAAAACATTAATACTTAAACACAATTAACACTATTCTAATAAATGGTATTTATCATTCAACTAGCTGCGCCCCGCGGTTTCACCTGCGCAAGTCTCGGTCCCGTGGGAATATCGGAATAAAAAGTAGCGTATATGTTAATCCAGGGTGTCAGCTACCTCCATACAAAATTTTATCAAAATTGGTCCAGCCGTTTGAACGTGAAGAAGTAACACACTCACAAACTTACGCCTTTATAATATTAGTGTGATTATTTTAAAACTATGATATCTCCTAAGATATTCATTAAAATCATATGATGTCGCGGGCAATTTTGTTCATAATTAAATACTTGTGATGAATAACGTTAAAATTTATTTGGATAAGGAATGATCATGTTTATAAAACACCTTCGCAAATAATGCATTATTTTAGAACAAATTTGATTACCTAATAGTGAGTCAACCTTAAAAGATAGACGTATGCGGCTCGTATACTTTTTTTTAGAACTTAAAAGGGGAACAAGTCCATCATACATGATTTGCGTACATTTAATCGTTTACGCAGCGTACGCAACGGAAGTCGTCAAAAGGTTTTTCCCCCCCGTGATTAGTGCTCCGCTTGGACCTGTTGGTCGTAGCGTGATGTTATATATCCTAATAGCCTTCCTCGATAAATGGACTATCCAACACAAACATAATTTTTCCATTCGAACCAGTAGTTCCTGAGATTAGCGTATTCAACCAAACAAATTCTTCAGCTTTATATTAACTCCCTAATATTTTTAATAATTCCTTTATATTAAGTACACATAAACTCACGCCTTCTTCCCATGGGGGTAGGCAGAAACTATAGAACTATATTATTAAGTATAGATATTAATATACCCATTAAATGCTATTTTCTGATAAGCAAGGCATGTAATGATAACAAGCTGTGGCTTTATTATCATTGTGTGTGTACAATACTTATCACTAGCATTGACAATATTTAAAAAATAAGAATGATTTTGATAAATGTAATTTTGCAGTCTTTGATAAAAACAATACAAAGAGACGTGTTTAATTTTTTTATACTTAAAGGAATAAAAAATAATACAAAGAAATATCCGGTAAAAAAACTAGAGCATACCTCAGGACAAAAGGTAAACTTTTTTTTCTTTTTTAATTTTGACACCAGACATATTTGATAACCTTTTCTGAAACATCTATTGTAAAGGAAAAACATACTCAAGGTCATCACAATAGCAATACAGTTTGCCCCAAATTTGAAATGTTGGACTGAAGAGAGTTAGCTGTTATTGCAAAAGATTTATCCCATCCAATAAAATAAAAAAAATTACAAAATAACTAAAGCTACTTTTTACTTGTAAGTACCTACATAACATGCGGTTTCATTACAATAGTCTCCTTGCTGGTATGTAATTACTGTTTGTTCATGCATTTAGTCCATTAACATACTAAAACAATAATGTAAGTTGCCACACTAGCTGGTGCCTGGTATGTTGACAAATATTTGAAAACAAGTTTATGGAACTCATTGCATCTATAAAAATTATTTACAAAAAAATAAATAATTTAAAAACATGGCAAAATAAATAATTTAATAAATTAAAAACATGGCTGCCCTGTTTTTATTAAGTATATATTTATCTGTTTTGTCAGCGAACAAATGAGTGACCATTCTCTTTGTATAATACAGCTTGTTTTTACATGACTGCCCAAAAAGGAGTGTTTAGGGTTCATGTATGTATGTATGTATTTTGAGTTTTTTTTTGTGCCACCATAACTTTTAAATGCCTGCACAGATTTATATGTATGGGGTATCGTTAGAATCCTTACATCATCTCGAGTGACATATGCTATATATTATTGGAAAAAAAAAACAATATGGCGGCAGCATGGCTCCTGTATGGGTAGTTTGTCTCCGTACACTGAGATGTTATGTAGATTGTTAGTATAGTTATGATTAGTATAGAAGATTTTGTTGATGGGTACGAATCGCACGGGATGTGTACAGGAAATAAAATCACTGTTTTGTGTCCGTTATCGATTGACCGATTTATCAAGAAAATATGAAAATATATATGCATAAAGTAGGTGGTTTGATAGTTTATTCAGCAAATAAAAGCAAGTTATTGGTGAATAAGTAAATGCTTGCTAAGATAAAAAAACTAAAACAATACTTTTTATGTGGCGATACTCGTACAGCACCATTTTCGGATGTGAAAAAAAAAATACTTGAATTATTACAATATGGGTATCAAATTAAATGTCTTGATAAGCACACTGGATAAGCACATACCAAAACCATAAAATATTGTTGGGAAAAATCAATAGCTATTTATATGTCACTCGCAATAATGTAAGGATTCTTACATCTAAATCTGTTCAGGCATTTAAAAGTTGCACTACGAAATTCACATAAATACATACATACATACATGAACCCTAAACACATTACGCTAACTTCTGGGCAGACATTTAAAAAAAAACAACTCCCAAAAATAACACTAAATTTACAACCATATTAAAGTAATCGAATCGCAACCCGTGAAATACTTATTATTGAGTAGTTCCCGTGGCCATCTGTGAGTTCCACTTCACCAAATGGGGCTTTCAGAGAGCAAAATGCACGAGTTACTATAAAAATATCCAAGTGGCTATATGTATACCTATAATATTTAAAGAGTTCCCTCTATTTCGCGAGGATACCATCATCAGACCCTGACCTGGTGATAATGGGACCACTTAGGAAGTACTTATACCCTTTCAAACAAAAAGAGAAGTTTCCAAATCAGTCCAGCCATCTTCAAGTAATCAGGGAACATAGGTACATTAAAACAAACCGGCCAAGTGCGTGTCGGACCACGCACAATGAAGGGTTCCGTAGTTAGGATGAATTTATCCCTAAAACAAACTTAACATTTTAGTTGAAAAACATATTCTCCCATACATCGATATACGCCACGGTCAATTTTCCAACTAAAAATTTAAGTTTGTAATCGCAAAAAATGATTTATTTTTATGTGATAAAACTACAAATTAACAATTTTCGGACTTTTTCTACTATTTGTGCTGTGAGACCTTGCTTCTGCCAAAATTTCATGATTCTAGGTCAACGGGAAGTACCTATAGGTTTGGATTTATGTGTGAGATATTCGCAATTTTTTTTATGTGATAAAACTACAAATTTACAATTTTCGGACTTTTTCCTTTACTTGTACTGTAAGACCTTGCTTGTTGCCAAATTTCATGATTCTAGGTCAACGGGAAGTACCCTGTAGGTTTTGATTTATTTGCGAGTATCGAAATATGTCGATTTTAAAGCCAAACGGAAGTATTGCCTTAATCATAAAGATCAAATAAAGATGGATATAATTGCCCAACATCATAAGTCTAAAAATTTCAGTCAGTTTTGGAAATCTACAAACAAGCTTAAGCCAAAGGTGAGTCTCCCAGCCAGTATGGAGGGGATTAGTGCTCCCCGTGATGTGGCTAACCAATTTATGAATCACTTTAGAGTGGAACCTGTTCTGAAACCGGAAGAGGGCGAAATGATGCTTGATGCTGGGAAACGCCGTACCGGTGACCCTCCAGTTAAGATAACTTATGCGGAGGTTGATAAGGCTATTAAGCAAATGACCAGAGGGAAGTCACCGGGGCACGATGGCCTCAGCATCGAGCATCTGCAGCATGCTGGAGTTCACCTGCCTAGGGTCCTATCCATATTGTTTACTTTCTGTCTTCGTCATAACTACCTACCAGACGATCTCATGAAGACCATAGTAGTACCTATAATTAAAAATAAGACTGGTGACGCATCGGAAAAGGCAAATTATAGACCTATATCTCTGGCCACAACCCTGGGTAAGGTGCTGGATGGTGTGCTTAACAGACATTTAAGACAACATGTCGCTCTGCACGCCGCTCAGTTTGGATTCCGACCTGGGCTGTCCACAGAATCTGCAGTTCTGTGTCTAAAGCATACTGTCCGGTATTATACTGACAGAAGAACACCAGTATACGCCTGTTTTCTGGACCTGTCAAAAGCATTTGACATGGTGTCATACAATGTTCTGTGGAGGAAGATGAGGGTTAACACTAAGCTGCCTGTAGAGATCATCAATTTATTTAAATATTGGTATGATAACCAAAGCAATTTTGTTAGGTGGATGGGCGAATGCTCGGATGAATATAGAATGGAGTGTGGGGTAAGGCAGGGGGTTTGACTTCACCTACTCTATTTAATTTATATGTAAATGGACTGATTGAGGAGCTCAGCAGTGCGGGTGTAGGTTGTTCAGTGGATGGTGTTTTTACGAATAATATTAGCTATGCTGATGACATGGTGCTGCCCTCAATCAGTTCCGTGAGGTCATTATTGACCATATGTGAACGGTACGCAATGGCCCATGGGCTCAAGTACAATGTTCGGAAGAGTGAGCTGCTGGTTTTTAAGGCTGGGACTAAAACCTACCCTGTTCCTCCGATCACACTAAATGGAACCGTCCTACAGCAAGTGTCCAAATTTAAGTACTTGGGTCACTGGGTCAATGAGAAACTTAATGATGATATGGACATGGATAGGGAGCGCAGGGCATTGTCGGTAAGGGGTAATATGCTTTCTCGCAGGTTTGCGCGATGCTCACGTGACGTTAAAGTCACATTATTCAAAAGCTATTGCCAAACGTTATACACGTGCAGCCTGTGGAGCGATTACACTAAAAAAGCCTACAATTAAATTTTCACAGATTATGTATTTCTGTTGCCACTATAGCTTCAAATACTAAACACCAGAATAACATAAATATTTAAGGGGGGCCCCCATACAACAAACGTGATTTTTGTTTTGTCGTTTTTATAGATAAAGGTACGGAACCCTTCGTACGCGAGTTAGACTCGCACTTGACCGGATTTTTGTATCTTATGTAATACGGGGTCCACAACTCCACGTCAGAGCACGTATTTTGCATACGTGTGCGAAAATAGCTTATTCGATCCACCACATCTCCTCAAGGAAGGCTTGCAACGCCTTGGGGTGTTACTGACAATCTCACGTAGGGTACCTGTATGTGGCAACCACTTTTGTATCTTCTACGAATAATTATTTTTCTTGTTTATTATTAGCACCGATTTTATTTTGGCAAAAATAGATCCAGAAAGTCCCACCATTTTACCACTATTGCACCAAAAATTGACGCCAAGGCTTCAATCCTCCACAGAGATGCAGATGACGCGGTCCGCGCCCGCGACGGCTATGATTACGACGGCTACCGTCTCCGCGTGGAGTTCCCGCGCGGCGGCGGCGGGGGCGGAGGCAGAGGCGGGCGCGGAGGCCCCGAGCGCTTCGGAGCCCGCACCGCTACCCGAGGCCCGCCCGCCCGCCGCTCCGAGTACCGCGTCCTAGTCACTGGGCTGCCACCGTCGGGATCCTGGCAGGACCTGAAGGATCACATGCGGGAGGCCGGGGATGTTTGCTTCGCTGACACCTTCAAGGACGGTACTGGCGTGGTGGAGTTCTTACGTCACGAAGACATGAAGTATGCTGTCAAGAAGCTTGATGATTCGAGATTCAGGAGTCATGAGGTGAGTTCTGTGGAAATGTAGCTTTGTGTCCTGATTGTAGGAACATAATTTTCGCAGCGCTTAGAATCTTAATAGTAATAATAAAATCCTCAATGTGAAATCTTCAGGGCAGTACATTATGGGCGGTAGCTTATTAAAAGCGTCTAACTGAAAAAACTCCATATTATAACATAATTCAAGACATAAAAAAAAACCTTATAACTAAGCTTCTAGAGAAGTCTGTTGTTACAAATTTGAGCTTGTAATATTACGATGTAAGAGTACTGTTTTTTTCACCTTCACCCTTGAATACACATAAAATTGAAACTTTTCTACCCCATTTGTGACCAAAACTATGCTAGTTTCGATAATATTGTCAAAACTTTCCAAAAACCATTACTATAAATTCTGAAGTTGGAGGAAGTTAAATGATACCGCTTTATGAACATAATTAAATCGTAGGCAGACATGCCATTATATTGATCTACATTCTACCTCCATGCTATGGAGGCGTCAAGGTGATACCTGTGCTGTGTATTGATTTTATTATCTATGGCGTCAGGTAGTTGTGTTGTGTAGGGGAGGAAGCTATGGTAGGTGTGATGAGTCATTGGATGGGGTCAATGAACTTGTATGAGTGATTAATATGATACAAATGATGATTAATGAATTTGAATTTATGACAGTAATGGTTTTGAGGAATTTAGTTGAAAATAAGCTTGAATAATGGATACAGTTTTTACTCATACATTTTTGTAATTTATGTTTAAAATAACTATACCCTTAAAAAAGCACGAAATGCCAAAAACTCTAATACTTTTACTCATTAAAACGGTCACATTATAGAAACAAACTAGTGTATTACGTATATTTAATTCAGTGAGTGAGACATTTTAAAAACACCTACAAAGCAAATAAATGTTTTAGATTTTTACATAAGACGGATCCCGGTAGCTTGTTTCCTGCTATGACGCCGGTAACTTGCATTATTCCCCGATAAACTTAGTTTGATTTGTTTCTCGATGTATGTTTACACATACGAGTTGCAACATATTACCGTATCCATAAAGTAACTGCTGCAAACTCCCCAGCAGCACAACTGTACAGACAGTTATGCTGCTGGGGAGTTTGTTGCGCCCCTTCTTCCCAGCTAAAGCACGAAGAGGTAAGGGCGGCGTTATGTAAATGCTCTCACTTATGTCATTTTGACGTTTAAAAGTCCTGATTCTCAGTCTTATTTGAATAAATTACTTTTGATTTTGGTAGTAATACACTGTTGGTCTCTGCATCGCCCAAAGGTTGACTGGTAGAAAATGCCTATGGCATTAAGTCCGCCTGTGTACATTTGTATGCATAAAGTATTAACTAAATAAATAATATGGATTGCTATAGTTGATTAACATTGTGACGTTTGTTCAGGGCGAGGTGTCGTACATCCGCGTGAAGGAGGACTACGGCGGCGGCGGCGGCGGCGCCGAGCGCTACAGCGGGGACCGCGACAGGTCAGTCGCGCTCACAGCCACACTGCTGCTAGTTGCTTTTTATTTATTATGTTCATGACAATTCAAATGTGTCAGCATATTGTGTAACCTTTGAAAAGAAGATTCAAGAGCAGTTGGAAGACATGGCAGATGTTTTTATATCTCTACTAGCTAACCCGACAGACGTTGTCCTGACCAAATTTCAATAAATTTGTGGTCGTTTTATGAATCAGTCCCAATTTTTTTTCTGTTGTTTTTTGTTTTCATGAACATAAACAAAACAATATAAGAATTATATCTCCATCGTTGGAGGCGTAAGTTATGGTTTTGAGTTCATACAAAACTCCCATTTGCGACTATTACGAACATATTACAAAATCGTTCTCAAGTGATGAGCTTACCAACGAACAGCATTTCATTTATATAGATTTAGTTTGCTATAGGATCTTAGCAAACTCTGCAATGAAACAAAACTACATCCCTTCGTTCATTTTGTTTCTTCTTTTTAAATAATGTCGAAACTTTACAGACCAGTTCATGCAACTGACGAGATTTAAACTCTTAATCAAACTAGCTTAAAATCACTAAGGTTGGTGGCTTCGCCAGAAATTAAATGATTAAAATCGTAATATTACACATTTCAATTCAACATCAACAAAAAAATTCAACATTAAAATGGATTGGTTTTAACTGAACTCTATATGTTATAGTTAAAAAGTAAATTATATCAAATTTTATTTAATAATTTTTCCATAAACGTTTCTGAAATGACAGAAAGCTTTGTTCAAAAAAAAAATTTGGTCTGTACTACTAAAATGTAGTTTTAACACAGATTTAGTGACAGTTATAATTGTAACTTTTTTCGTCATGAAATTTCCCACCTTGGTGATTTGGAGCGGTAGTAGTGAGCAGACATTCCCCGTGTGCGCAGGTCCCGCTCGTACTCGCCGCGGCGGCGCGGCTCGCCCACGTACTCGCCCGTGCGCCGCAGCTACTCGCGCTCGCGCAGCCGCTCGCGCGACCACAACTACTGAGGCGCCAGGTAACACGTCTCTCGTGTTCGGCGGGAACACAACTGTTCCCTTTCTTATACCATTTCTTCTACTCTTACTTGAAGTTTTTATGTAGGATTTCTTGTAGTCTGATAAGCTAGACGTATCATGGAACTCCCATGTGATGCAGAACATAATACAAAGCTAAAATGACAGCTTTTGGAACATTGCTTTTACGAGAAACATGATTAAAAAACTTGAATCAAATCCATGCCCATACAAATAACAAACAACACACATGCAAAAAATATTCTGAATTGAAACTTTAAATGGTCAGTTGCTCTCGAATTATTCATAATGAAATGGAAATCATACCCAGTATATTATGAAAAAGACGAAATATACATTATTTCGTCTTTTTCATAATATACTACGGTATATTTGAAATTGAAATATCTAAATTTTTAATAGAAAATTAGATTTTTAATATTGAAAAACTACTCGACACTGACTTATTTTAAAGGTTTCTTTTGGTATCATCTTGTCTTATCACTACTCTAACAACAATGTCCAATAGAATACATAATTATTAATTTGACATTGGTAGGGCCCTAGCTTAGGTATATATTTTAAAGATTATCCAAATTTAATATATTATTTACTGTATTACTAAAATCCGTATTATCTATATTTTGACTGTCTTGGAAATATTTTTACATAAGCGACAGCTATATTTACAGTAAAGGAAGGATACACTGGATATAGCAGTTGACAGCTTATTGAAAATTACACTGGACTACTCAGGACTTTTTCGAAATAATTGAAAATATCTCTGGACTTATAAGGATATGGATTTCATATGGATTCATCAGGTTTGCGGGAATACAGACATACTTTGGCAATGATATCCTTGAGACAGCTTTTACGAATAATTATAATTTTTCGTTTGTTGTTTTGCCTTGCATAATACGTTTGATTTTTGTGCTTAAAAACGAAATAAAAAATGCGTGCTCAATATTTAGTTTTGTAAACTGAGACCTAATCTAAATGATTATTTATAAGGCAGATTAATATATTAATTTAGTTTGTATTATTATCAATAAAATTTATAATCGAATGAGTACACTTCAAAAACAAAAACATGTACTAAATTCATACTTAATTTAAAACTTGTAATACTCAAATCTTCCTCAAAGTCAGTCCGGATTCGGTAAGATCACTATCTCTGGATTCGGTAAGAAAACTTGTGTAAACTCGCTGCCCCTATGACTAGCGAACACAGTAGTAAGCACATGGAGTACTCACTCGAAACCGCTTGCCGAACTTTGCGAATCAAATATGTGAGTAAGATGACTCTGGAGTATGATGTAGTCTCCATGTGGTTAGTGCCTGTGGCAGCAGCCGGACACACACTGAAGCTCTATTGTTCGACAGCGGGCGCAGCGGCGGCGGCCACGCGGCGGGGAGCCACGCTGCTACACGTAGGAGCGTACTCGTGTAGCTCGTCGAGCTGGACGACACTGTGTCCATGTACTGCAGACTGTCGCACTTATATATAAACATATCTTCATGGGCATAGTGTCTACTGTGGTACATAGACGTGGTCGCATTTTAGTGTTTAGAGTTGGTTATTTAGTAACATTCGGGTTAATGGTAGTGTTTGTTGCGATGTGGACGCGCTCTCGTGCCGCCCGCGCGCGCGACGCAGCTCCCCTCGAGCCGCTCGTACTGTAACATCGCGGTACTGACTGTCGCCAGTCGCTCGACAGCGAGCTGCGTCGCGCGCCTCTACGTTATAACTTGACACGATGACTGTTTATAATTAAAAGCATTTTCTTTTGTTTCATCCACTGTGGATTGGGCTCGTTGGATGTGCTTGGCTGGAGGTGTGAGTCAGGATGCCGTAGAGGCCTCGCGTGTAGGATCGGATCGGACCGCACCGGCGGATCTCTGGCGGACATTTGAATATTTGTCGCGTGGATGTAATGTTCCCTTTCGGATGTTGGATTTCGTATCGGATCGTTGACGATGAGCGGCCCGGCGGGTCACTACGCACCTTCCGCGCTGGATCAGGATCAGGACCTTTGGGTATGAATATTCAAATTAATTGCAAAATAACTTATGTTGAGTGCACGCTCGGTACAGAGTATTAATGTTTGTTTGGATATCCTTAACTCACACTTTATTTGCTTCTCGATGTCTGCCGTTTATTTCCTAGACGTAGGATGTCGGTTCAGTAACGATGTGAGAGAAACTTTCTATTAGCTTTGCTCATTAGTGTGTTAGACCTAACAATTCAGTGTCATATATAAATAATTAGCATGCTTTATGAGCTTTTCATACAACCTACCCGCGTGACAGCAAGACGAGGCGTGTTTGGAAGGGTGACCGAGAATGGATGTTGTTTTAAAATTGACATATTATTATGTAAGTGGTACAGATTGTAATTATGGAATGTGATGTTAGGAACACAAAGTTAAATCACAAATGTATTGTAACGTGTGCGTCGCCGACGCTTGATATCATAGATGTATTGTGTGGACATTGTAATTTAGGTACTGGATCTGCATTCCAAAGACCAACACAGTTTGATGGACTTAATAAATTCCTTACAAAAGAATTTGTATGTTTTCTTTTTCTATTGACCTAAAACCTATCCTAACTGCACCAACAGGCGTTTTTGCAAATATGCAATCTCGTGAATAGCATCTGCATAGCATCCAAACAAGCATAGATTTAACTTTATGTCCGTGACTACTGCCAGACCACCAACGCCAATCGTTTCCATATTTGGAAAATAATTAGTGCTCATTTGGTGCTAATTAGTGTTCGGACAAAAAAATTGGTACCTTAGTAGTTTTCGAGAAAACCGACTCGACGTAGGTGGTCCGGTGGTAGTCACGCTCCCTTCAGCAGGACCACCATGAGGGCCGAAAAAGGGCATGCTACAGCTATTTTAGTTAAACAAATAATTAGTACCCATATATGTGATTTATTTTCTGGAGACTAGTGCATACCATTGTAGCACCTGGGGTCACCCGCTCGGTGGCGGGTAAACCACCAACAAAAGCATTCCCAAGGAGGGTAGGCGGCCGACTGTAAAACTTTGCCAAAACCCTAAGCAACATGATTGGAAGTTATTTGATGCACGATAGGGCTAGTGCGTACCCCGCAGGCGACGCGCAGGGGCAGCACCCACCAGAAATGGACAAGGGTTTCGCACCACAACGGGCGGGTGCGACGTAAGACGCAAGCTCGGAGACTGAGATGACGACTAATAGAGAAGTATGGAAGAAAGGGACATGTTGCGCCGACCCCAAATCAATTGGGATAGGGGCAGGAGAATGATGATGATATGTGAATTATTTCGTAAAAAAAAAATAGAACTGAAACATTTGTATTTACCGAGAAATCAACGATGATAACTTTCGCGGGCTCGTTCAGCAGGACCACGACTTTGCATGTCGCTTTCCTCAAATCTACATAAAAAATTAGTGCCCTGTAAGATATATTAATACCCAAAATTCGAAATTACTACTGCATTAGTTTACGACAGGGTTTCTCACGGCTCCACGAACCCCTGTTAAAATTTGCAGGTGACCGCGAACCCCCTCCAAAGAAAATAATAAAATTGTCTGTTGAAGAAAATAAGGTTTTTATTACAATAAAAGGTAACAAATATGATGGGTGTGTTTGTTTCTTGTCGCAAATGGAGACAATTTTAACCTTATTGACTCTGTATTAAGGACGCTATCACATTTTGAACTCGCTCGAGTTTAGGTATCTGAATCGCAACACAACAACATTACGCGCACGCACACATTGAAACCGCTGACCGCTCGATTTTGTACGTAACTTATCTAATCTTGGTACTTGAAGGTATATTTTTTTTAATTTTACTGGTATTGATTGAATAAAGTTAGTTGTAAGTTCGCAATCGAATTTGAGTAACTGTGGCTAAGTACTATCTGCGTGATAATTATGTTTTTAGTATTTTTTAAATTCATCAGCCATCAGGTACTTGTAAATATTATTTTTGCTGGCAAATGTTGGAGCATTACATAATCAAATACTAGCCTGGGAGTTTATCGTAGACTTTCGTTGTGATATTTAAAAATAATCATTGCCTTATGAAAACAGTATTTTATTTACAGAGACTGGGGCGCGATTTCAGTACTTTTGATAAAAATTAAAACCAAAGTAGGTAGTAAAAAGTATATTTTCATTTCATGTTTCAAAGAAGTTCAAATTTAGAATGAAGGCCAGCTCTTTCTAGGGTTCCGTATCCGAAGGGTCCAAGCGGAGCACTATTGCTGTCACTCACGTGTCCGTCTATCACACAGGTTTTACAACCAGAGGCGGCTCGTGACATTTATTTGTGGGGGTTCACTAAAAAAAAAACGTAGATCTAGAGCTTACCATTTATTTTATTTGTAAAGAAAATCCATTCGGCGACCTTTATCGATTTTCATCAACGCGTTCATTGAACTCTCTAATAGATTTTCGATACGAAGAATCGAGCGCCTTACGAATATCTTGACGGCCGATAGATGCCAATTGCACTTCACATAAGATATGAAATCGAGATTGCGAATGTTTTTTCACTTTTTATTGAAAGATGCGCTAAATCGTCAACACGGCCGTTTCCGTCCATGCAGATTCACCACCACTGCCGGTGCCAGCTCCAAACACCAGACACGGGAAACAAAATAATTTGTTGCTTTCTTCACATCCACACAACCAAGGTGTTTTGAAATATTGTTCAGATTTAAAACCACGCGTAAAAGATTTATTTTTCGTAACACATTTTTGAGAAAGTGCAATTTCGGGACATGGTGGTCCCTTAGGTTTCAGTTCGATACGCATTTCGAGAGTCTTTTCACAATTTTTAATAAAAGATACACTGTATTGTTCCATTTTTAATACAAATGTCGCGCACAAACTATTTTTAATAATTATTTAGAATAAACACTGCGAATCTACTGACAGCCGAGTTGAGCCGACCGTTTGTTTACATAAGATCGGCAACAGCGCATAGGCATAGATCGCATTCCCGCGCGGCGGCCGCCTTGCGCCGTTTGGCAACGTCGCGCGTGAGCGGCGCTCCAAATTAGGCTAATTTCTCATACAAAATCTTTTGTTTCACGCGTCGGACTGTGTCGATATTTCTCTTTCGCACTCATTGAATACAGTGCTAGAAATCGTACTGAACTTTGTTTCATAGGAGCGCAATCGCTGGCGCTCCACACGTTACAACTTGACGCCAAATGTACGCGTAGGAAATAGTTTTCTAGTAAACTGCTATTGTATGCGTATGTGCATAGTAGAAATAATGTATGTATAGGATTATAATAAAGAAATATAGATTATGCTATTTTCGTGGGAGTGCACTGCACCAGCGCTCTTTATGACGAGCCGCCTCTGTTTACAACCAAACGGTTGATGAAGCTACAGTCTTTAAATTTTCACAGTATAAGCATCTTGTTAACCCTTGTTTTTTCTTTATTCATGGTTAGATACTTCACGCCGCAATCAAAAAGAGGAGTGTGGCTACCTACAAGGATTAGCTGTTCAAAAAGGAAATCCATCTCGATTATTTTTGTGCTTTTTGGCTTATATTCTCTTATTGCGCGCATTCTTGCTCCTGAAAATAAAAAACCGGTCAAGAGCGAGCCGGACTCGCGCACCGAGGGTTCCGTACGTATATATGATGTTGATGATTTCTGAAAAATTGTGCTATTTAGAGACATCGTTTTATTTTTCCTGTAGGTAATCATCTTTACATAAACTTCTATCACATAGAATAATTTCAGATTTTTATCTATGCAAACTTCGGAGATAAGGGGAACGGTATTTTTTTTTACATTTTGCACCAAAAGACGGAAACCACGCTGCCTAAAAAAAAAGAAGATTTTTGAGAAGGTGCAAACAGCGCTCTTTCATATGATACCCCACATGCCCTAGTAGCTCCATTTCAAGCCGCTTTCAGTTCCTTTTGCAAAAAAGGTATATTTTTTTTAATTTCTTGTTTGCAAAATAATTGGGCAAACGTCATCTAAAACTATTCTAAATTTCAAGTTGATAGCATTAGTAGTTCTCGAGATATCCAGGTGCGACAAACAGACAGACTTAGTCTCACCATAAGGGTTATTTTTTACCATTTTGGTACGGAACCCTAAAAAGACAACATTAGTAAGTACCTAAGGTAAATCAAATAAAACAAATTACCAACAGACGTATATCAACGTCTGTAACAAAACTCCAGAGTAGATTTGTGATTTCTGAATGAAAATACAGTCTCGTTACTTTTGTTTACTGCTACGTGTATGGTTTTTTTGTCCTTTATCCAAAGGACATGTCCAAAAATGGTTTTTTATTATTCAATAATTCTAACCAGGATCAGTTAAATATATTTGGATAGACAACCCAAAAGCTAGTGTTTCTAACTATAACATACATTTTTAAAGGCTTCCATTTTTGAGAAAAATGGTTTTTTTATTTTAGTGTGAATTTACTCCTAAAACGAACAAACCTTTCTAACTAACTAGTATATTAAAGTGAACACACCCTAAACAAATACAAAACTTGTCAAAATTGACACATGGCACTGTCATTATTGTCTTTAGATATTTGATGGATGATTATGACAAAGTAAACAACAAGAAATATGATGAAATGGGGTATTTTCAGTCAAAAATGTTTAGTCTAACCTTTTAGATCGAAAGGGCACTCTATAGGTATGATCATGGCTACTTAGAATGTTTATGTGCAAGTTGTAATAAGTAATTATTTTAATATGTTAAGTAATAGTATCTACTGATTGAGAACATTTTTTAATTACGTAGAATTCCTTTTTTATGACTTGGAATCGAGATCGGAAGAAGATGAAAAGCTTTTCAGCAAAATATGCTATTGAAAAACTGAATTATTATGCTATAATTGGACGTTCGCATGAACGTGAAAATACCACGATTTTTTTTGGCGCACTGCATTTTCACCGCTCGGTGGTAAGAATCCAACAGAGTGTATCCCAGCGCGTCAAAAAACACATTGTTGGATTTTCATCTCTCGGCGCCAAGCATAGCATTGAAAATGCACTGCGCGATAAAATCCCGTCGCGATATTTTTATGTCCGTGCGAACGTCGGCTTACAGTTTTGGTATGAAATAAAACTTTGTATAGTCTTAGATATTCATTTATTGATTTTCTTCATTTTCAATGTCTTCTCATGTTAAAATATTGTCGAGAAACTGAGCAGGTGGAGATATTATGTCATTTTCATGCCGGGCCCATCCAAGATACCAGACAATTGTCATCACATGAGCACAGCTTCCAACAGTTCTTTTTCCAATTATGCAACTGCAATAATAGTCAGATAAACAGCTTTGCCAACTAGTCTCTGCCACTTTGAGTAAAATATATGTGTAATACACTCTATTACTATAGTGGCGTGACTTTATTCGTCCTCTGATCAAAGCTGTTTCATGTGATGACGAAATGCCTGGAATGTTTATTAATAGTAAATCTCCACTTACTTCTACAGTAAAAGTACCGTTCGGCCGAATATGTTCCCCATAATAAGAGCGAGCCTGTTTAATTTGATAAATTCCTAAGCTAAATAGAACTAAATCTGACATGTCCATCATAGGGAACATATTCAGCTGTGGTATTTGAGCATTTATCTGTACGAAACTGGCTCGGCGTCTATTAAGCTGATGCCCAATCACATAGTCAGCTAAATAATTTGGCATGGCCATTCTCTGATTAGCTCTGTCCAGTATAGCTTGGGCATCAGGACGGTCAGTCAAAACGGGATGGAAATGGTTTAAAATGGCTCCTACAATTTTAAAATCATCCATAAGATTTCTAGACCCAATATTAAAATATTTATTTCTAAAGATTTTAAAATCCCGTTTAAACCGACCGTTTACAACTTCTACCACCCACCTGCACAGTGTCACTAGTCGAGATCTATTGGCTTTTTCAGTTGATAATTGAGTTTCGCCTTCACTTAGGGTCTCTGGCTTGTACACAGAATATCCCAAAGATCTGAGCAGTGGGATAGAGTCTCTAAAGCCGCGGTCAAGAATAAATACATCATTCTGTCCTCCAAAACATTGCCTTAAATTAGAATTTTCATTTTGGAACAGCAGTTTCATAATTGTAGCATCAGATGTTGTGGCTGCGTATGGTCCAAATATGTCTATAATGTGGCCATCGGTGGCCACCAGCAAAAAAGGTTTAACAAGATTTGCAAACTTGTGTAAACTGTATGATTTTTTTTGGAACAGATAATTTGACGATTTCTGTAAGTATACATAGGTTCCATCGCAAATAACTATGGGGTTATTTTCTGCTGTTCCAAAAAGACCCTGTGGGATTAAAAGATTTCTACTGGACAGGCTTGCTCGAGAAATACGATTGACACCTAAATGTATTGGTACATAAAATTCTTTCATACAATTACGTGCCTTTTTCATATAACTGCATGCTACTGATTTATTTATACAAACCAATGATGCAATTCGTCTAATTGGCTCCCCAGTTCTTATTTTCATAAGGTATAATCCTAAAGCCGTTTTTGGTTTTCGACACACAGCTGATAATTGATTGGTAATAATGCTGAGTATTGTTAAAAAATTCAATACAGTCAAGCCTGTCCAGTAATGACATATATGGTTATTCATATTTTCCACATTTTCAAAATCAATAATGTTAATTGTTTTTTTTCTTAATAAATCTAACATTTCTACAACATGATTCAGGGTAAATTGCGTTGTGAACTGAAATTCATTCAACAGCTCCCAATTATAAACACTTAAATGTCCTTCACATACTCGGGCATTAGGTGAGACATATAATTTATAGTCAATTAATATTCGTTTTCTAAGGTACATGGGTACTCTCAAACGTTCCATATTTATACACTCGGGAACAAAACAATGATTTGATGAATCCGGTGTCCGACTGTAACCATCTAGTTCTACATACCTGTTCTCATTTTGAACTACATTGACAAAATCAATTTCTGAACTGAGTGCACTTACAGGTTCAGCCACAGAGCTAGACCTACTTTCTACATTGTCTTGAGTCACTTGAGCCTCTCTTGGTGGTTCCATCAATTCGTGAATATTGTTATGAGCTTGTTGCCAGCAGGCATTACATGCTCGAGCATTAGCAGGGATCTGAAATTAAGTTTTCATTTATTGTGTGTTCCAGTAATCAGTAATACAATATTATCAAGTGAAAATATTTAATTTACATATTTACCTGACGGGGGTTGATGATGCTAGCTATATAAGCCCGCTCAGGATGACCATCAGGTAGGGGACGAGAACGCCTGCCTGTTCTTCTTGAGATAGAAACACCACAACACACACATACTGATTGATGACCCAGCTGTCGGTCACCAATGTTATGGTCGTTTTTGTTACTCAGTTCTATCAGCAATAGGTTGATGCATTCTTGGCAAATGCAATCTCCGTCTGTTACCTAAAAACAAAATAATTTATGTTCAGAACACAGTATCGTTTTTCTGCATGTTTTTTGAGCAAATTAATGCTGTATAATCTTTTTCAACATAAGACTGGTACCAAAATATTAAAAAAAAACGTTACATTTAGGTAATTTACATTACCTCCTGAGCAGTCCATTCTTCAATTATTGAGACTATCTCAGGGCTCATGCTTAAAGCGTTATATTCATACTGCTGATTAACATGTGTGGCTATGTTGCAATTCATGCAGAGAGCCATAACTGTAACAATAATCTGAAAATAGAAATGGATGTTAATGATTGCAGACTGTCAGTGGACTTAAAAGAGGCAAAGGTTATGCAAATAAAACCCATAGGGAGCTAAATAAGAATAAAGAACAGTACTTACATTGGGGGTTTTAAACCCGAAATCCGAAGTCCTAAACGCGTGCAGTATCGAATAACCGTTATGAAAAAGCAATGTCGTCAGGGTTAAAGGTTCATAAGCTACTGGTATCCTAATCATGTGCAAAGTAGAAGAATCCGTTGTGAAAAGCAAAGTCAGTAAAATCAGGAAAATCAATGAAAGCACAAATTAAAATACGAGAACACTGGTTATCACGAATGCACGAGACGAGACAGTGTGACCTGTGACAAGTGTGACAGCATCACAGCACTTGACAGCAGACGAATCAGACGGATGATGCCTGTCAGTCAACACTTTATGTCATATTTTGACAGCCGAATATAATCAGCTGTCAAATTAGACATTGTCAAAGTGTGTGGGAGATTTTATTTGGGTTGCCATCAACAAATAACATATATGTACTAACATTAAATATTTTATATTTTTTCTCTTAAATGGAGGGGTCTAAAAATATTATTTCAGTGGTTACAAATTTCATATTTTTGTCGCTTTTATTTAAGTGTAGTTTGTCGCTGGTTAGATTTTTCTCGGAATAAAAAACCAACGCCCATACAAAAAGCGGACATCTCCTTTCTGAATTCGTGGCATCTGTAATAACAAATGTAAATATTTTAGCAATGTACACCACAATCAAAAACCATACTTGGTGTCGAAAATTATAACCATCTACTATTCTGGATTTATGAATTGACAACTAAGTCGATTTATCACCAAAATGTACATCCGCCATCATGTATCAAAAGTTGGATGGTATATTTGTAAACACCACCTTCAACAATTGATAACAAACCTCCACAATTGCTAAAAAAATTATGAAATACGTAATCACCCCAAAATTCATTCAGCACACACTTCTGTACGTAAATATTTTTTTGCGAAAAATCGATACACCGGTGCTTCCACGAGCGCGGAATGACGAACCGCGAGTAGAAAATGTATGGAGAAATTTGAAGGCGCTTCTTATTTTAATCATAAATAAAAAAGTTATTTATTTACTTACAAAATATTTAGTTGACCGTATAGAGGACTATATAAGCAATAGTTTGTTATTATTTTTATGTATAACTATGCAGTGGATTTAGCTATGAGTTCCTATTCAGACCTATATTTTTTTCATTTGTTGTTTTTATTGTGATTGTTAAAACGTATTTTTGTGAAAAATTTGTATGGGGCTATACAATTTTTATGTGCCCATTCTGGAGATGAATATATTATCTTTAATTTGAGACAATGATATCCTTGCAGTTGTGACTCCTAATTCGTTAATACGGTACCTGAAAAGCACTGATATTTGAGGAAAAATGTGATAGCGTCCTTAAGTCGATTTCTGTATTTAGTTTTTACCATGACCAGGTGTGAAAACCCACTCTCACATAAGTATGTTGAAGCCAGGGATCGAAAACCTTTATAAATTTCGGTAAGTACAGGTACTGAAGAATTTCGGTTACCTCTACGATTAAGGTTACCACTAACCGGGTAACCATAGGAAGAAGAAATATGTTACCTCTATTTGGGTTACCGTTTTAATACCGGTTACCTAAAGCCTATCGCCGTGATTGGTCGGCGCACGGATCGACTCACACACAGGCGATGCGCGCCCTTTGACTAATGTCGACGGCACGTGTAAGATAGGGGTAATCTTTATTTCGGTTACGGGTTGTATTCAATTTCTAAGAATTAAGGTAACTTTTAAAAATACTGGAAAAAATAATTAAGGTTGTAACCGAAACTTACCGGTTTCGGTTCTTGGTTATAGCAAAGGCTAAAAGGAAATTCACCGCTTTGCGTGAGAGTTCGGGATACTCTTCCTGTCTAGCTGCCCGAAAATCTATCAGACATCCTTTTTAAATCAGCTTGAAGAGATATACGGACATCTCTAATAATGACTCCTGTTGCGTAATACTCAAACTAGAATTTATTCTCTCGTTCGTGTCCGCAAATGGGTTACGAATCCAGCCATCTTTAGCATTATCAATATCCGGAAAATACATTTTTCAGTTCGTCGGAGCTGAGAAAGATGAAGAACAATTTCAGCCCTTATTTTGGAACCACGGATAAGGCGTTCGTCGTGATAAATTCATACAAAAGAGGAAAACATTCAAAGATATTTATATATCTCTAGCAAGTTTTCCAAAATTCTATTTTTTTTAGAAGTGCGTTTATTTTGTCATACACAGTGAATACACTGCACGTGGACCCTTGCATCGAAGAATTCGTTTCATTGAGACAAGAAAAAATGTCAGCTAAATAGGCCAATAGGCTTTTGAGCCAGGTTTCATCTTAAATCGGAATTTAAGGTTGAAGTCACTGTCTTTCAAAATTATATAGATTTCGTGACGAAGTTCAACAAACCGAGCTAATATCCTGCCTTTTGACAACCAGCGTACTTCACAGTGAAGCAGTAATGAACCTGTTCGCGTACTCACTTTGAGAAACCCTCGGTTACGAGATATATCATGTCATTGGTGGGGTGGCGGTAGTCACGGTGCAGGTGTTAAATTTACATTTCTAGATTTCCTTATTAAAAACTTGATTGACTTCTTTCCAGATTTATACACAAATTAGTGCTCCTAAAGAAGTTATGGTGACCAAAAATTCAAATTCTGTTGTATTTAAAGATAAATTAAGCTTCAATTACTTTTCAATACTAAACCCACAGAGTACATTTGTATCAAGACTAAACCTCCGCGTATAACACCACCAATTTAAGTTGTCAATGGTATTGAGTTGTTTAGGAGATGTACACTCGTGCACATAAATTTATGGATGTCGGAATAGTAATTACAACAGTTCAATATCTAGGTATAATTTTTATACAAAGAAAAAATATAACCTATCGTTACCCATGGCCTCTGCCAGGGTTACGAGCCTGTCCGAAAGGGATATCGTGGCCCTGGCACACAGGCATCTGAAGGAACACGGTGGGTTTTAGTCAGTAAAAGTCTGACACTCCCTCCCGCTCCACCCAGAGCGGGAGAAGTTATTTGATAACTTCCCACCCAAAAAAAAAAAAAAAAAAAATTTGAAAAGATGCATAATTTTTTTGAGCATGGTTCACAAACAATTCATGAGATTACTTCGTTGACCCTTGATATTCATGAGATTACTGCGTTGACACTTGATAGCCCTGCATATCATAAGCACTCACTACACTTTCCATATTAGCACTCTTTTGTTACCTACTCTCTCTCTCTCTTTAGCTTCATACGCAGATAAGTTTCTAAAAAAGAAAGGAACTTAAGGAAAATTTCACAAAACACAAAAAATAAACAAAAGATAAAGACTAAAAAAAAACAAAGTAAATTAGAATCTCTATATTTATGTACACAAAGCCTAGTACTATATCACATTAATAATTTTATTTCGATTAGTTTATCACACTATTAAATCTTGAACCCTGAATGTATGGCGCACGTTCCGAATGCGAGGTTTTCGTAAGTGACCTGTCTGAAGCCCGCATCTTCGATCATCGTCTTGAACTTATCCTAGGGAGAGAAACAATGGTAGGTTTATACAAATGAACATACAACTGAAACATCCCTGGTTCTCCTGATGATGGGATTAGTCTGTCATGCTGTCACTAATCTCACTGCTTTTGTCAGAATTTTAGATAGCATTTTTTTACACAGGAAATGATGCGTTGCATTTCCAAGCGAAACGCAAAGTGTACCAAATCTTCCGTGTCTGGTAGACAGAAAAACTATCTTACTGTACCATTATAAGTGAGACCTATAATTTGCATCGACAGTTATAATAACAGAATGAGAAATAAAATTGTTATGTAAAAATATTTGTTTTAATTCCTTAACATTAAATCCAGATTTGGATGTACAGACGCCAGCAGGTCAAGCTACCCGAAACTGTAAAATTTTCCCAATCAACCTTAAACCTTATACTGTAGGGATAAAGGTGAAAATCTATTATAGAAATTTGACAGATTGTAGTAGCTTGATGTGCTGGCGTCTGTACAACGCAGCACCACCCTCCCGCCAGCAAAAATATGCACGTGCAGAAGATGAGGTTTGATTGGGTGGGATGGGATTATGATGCAATGCAACCCAAACCTACAATACTACTCGTGCATAGATTCGGGTTGCATTTAAGCCAGCATATTAAATTTTTACGTAACATTTTACTGTCATGGATTTTCGCAAAGTAACTCCTCATCCATAACTTAGCATAAGAAAATATCAGGAAGGTACACACCTGGTTGGGAAACTGCCGGATGCTCTCAACGAGGTACTGGTATGGCTTCCACTGGCCCGCGAACAGCTGGCCCAGTACCGGGATCACTTGGAACGAATACTGGTCGTATACCCTGCGAGATATATAGATACATCATCAGCCCGTAGCAATCTACATCGCCACTCAAAATGTAGACGTCCAAAGAAATAAGAAAGATCCCATAATGTTCTGTCACCATATATGTCGAAAGTAAAAGAAGTAGTACTAGCTAGTAGCTACTTATCAAATGCTCTTCCGTGACGTTGCTTGTCGATATTATACTAAATGTTTTTGTAGACAAAACCTTGCTTTATTGCATCAATGTCGGACAACGTGGCATGCCTTGCTGGGGTTAGTAGTGCTACCAGGATCTTTTGGAGCCTGACCTAAACGACATGTACTTACAGGGGGCGTTGTTGGTAAAACAAGATGGCCGCGCGCCGAAAGATTCTTGTACAGATATTGTTGATGACGCTGACTGTACCTACCATTGTAACGTACTGTTGGGCAGTTGGCTAAACTCCAGGCACATGAAGCGTCCGCCAGGTGTCAGCACTCTGTAAGCCTCCTCAAGGACCTGTACAACAAAATCTAGAGAATAATCATGTGATCAATACGAATATTCCCGATCAGTTACGCCTTGTCGTCAACAGCGCACAGTGTGTTATAGAGACCATTTTTCGGACATCATATTTTTATTAGAAATACGGATATAATTAGTTATTTAAAACGTGAGAGTAGAACTCCCGAGTGACAAATATGCTTAATCAAAAAGATTTTTTTTTTTAATCTCTTAAATTTTCATCCAATTATAGTTTAAAAAAATCTACACCAAAAACTAATTGCAATAAAAAAATATTTATGAGGTAGTTTAAAAGTATCTTTTCAGCTTCATTTTATAGAGCTTTAAACATATTCCGATCACCGGTACATCCGGTTTAAGAATTGCGTAAGTTTCTTGCAGCAAGAGACACGTTTTATTTATTTTTTCTCAAGTAATCCACTGTTTTAGGAAAAATTATATAATTATAGTAAAATTCATATGTTATTCTTTTATTATTCATAAAAAAACGATGTCCTAATCTCGTGGAATTTAGATACTACAGCCTATTTTAGTTACATCCGGATTTTTTCTCATTAGGGTTGTCACTCTTTTAATTAATGAAATATCCGGATTTGAATAAAATTGCTGCCGCATTTTCTAAAATTGGTCTTACTTTATTTCAGTGATACGTTTTAAGCGCAATGGGAAGGGGTCCACCCTCTGAAGGCATTTTGCTAAAAGCCCATGTCATGTCATGCCAAAATCTTGGCAGTTTTTTTAAATTAAATATTGCCGTGGCCGCGCCATCGAAAGGCACTACAAATTATCGGTAAACTAACCCTTTACTTTAGAGTTTCAATCCAAAATATCTGTATTAAATATCAACGTACGGTTGGTATTTAATTAATAACAAGAACGTCTTGTTTGTATGCAAAACTTGGTTGTTTATTATTTTCTATTACTGAACTCATTTTTGAGTAAATAGAAAATTGCTTCATATTTTGCAATAAATTACAAGCGTTGTGTCATCGCGCTTCTCTTTCTTTTGTATGCAGTCTTGACAGTGACCGCGGTCTGAGACGACTGGCAACCGCTGCTAGACGAGAGGCGGCGTTGTCAACACTTTCCTATAAACAATTTTTATCTTTGGAACGAAGTTCATTAACGCGGCTTGCTGTAGGAGTTCGACTGGTAGAAATCGTTACGTAAGGAAAACGCGTTATACCTTCCATGCGACTTTCTTTTTTTACAAATGGGTCAAAGAAACTGACGGTTTTGACTGGTCGCTCGTGAGAGTCGTGACAGACAGAAGTAGGCGCTCAACGCAATTTTGGCGCCACGAATTTTATTAGTGTGTACTGCCGTCTCTAGACGTTGCCGGTGCGGCGATTTCGTGCTCCGAGGTGACTTTCATCGATCAATTGTTTTGAGACGATCAATATCGACTAGTCTCGTTGATAACCAGTTGCACCACCCACATTAGAAGTTCCTTCGCCGTACCTGATCAACATGAGTACAGTTCCGGATGCCGAAAGCGATGGTGTAGGCATCGTAGCTATCGTCAGGCAGAAGCAGCTCCTCTGCGTCGCCGCACACCCAGTCTATCGCCACGCCGCAAGCCTCTGGAGTGAAGCCTAGTCTGGAATAGGGTTAGGATTAATGAGAGGGTTTTAAATGTAAGACTCGGTGAAAATGGTAATTACTGTGCTACAAGGATGTTTTGGTGTTAAAACGACATTGACATGGGGTCGCTGTTGGTAAACATTTGTGAAATTGTGTGTGAGTGTACTTCCGAAAATAAAGTTATTTTTCACTTTTTAGAGCTTTTTTTATGGAAGGCGGTCGTATAAAAAAAAAATATTTTTTATTTTTCACTTTTAGTTTGTGGTAAGTACTTACCTACCTACCACACACCAATTCGTATACCACTACTTACTATGTAAACAATGTTTCTTTCTTTCTTTTCTTTCTACACCAAGTGGATTAAATACGTACCTAGTACCTATTATTGAACCTAACTCAAGAACTTGGGTAGTTCTTGAGTTAGGCAACATTGTATTTCTCGAAGGGAGAATTTCCCTCCAGGGACTACGGGAGGGTAACAAATGATTTCTGGTATTACCTATAAGAAGAAAATTAGGAACTCAAATAATTTAGAACGTTTATACTTGTATGGGTATAGGTATTGTTATGACTTGTATAATTTGTTCCTTTCGTACATAGAGTTCTTATGAGAGCTATTACATAGAGTTATTATGAGAACTATTACATAGAGTTCTTGTGAGAGCTATTACATAGAGTTCTTATGAGAGCTATTACATAGAGTTCTTATGAGAGCTATTACACGATCAAAGTGTACTCAGTTTTAGGCAAATTTGACGGCGCGCGGCAGCGGATGCGCACGTGTGCGTAGAACGCTACGCACACATACAAACCGCTATGTGCCAACGCTAGGAACAAACCTAAATAAATAAAATTACTGTTATTAGCATTCGTGAATATTAATTGTACCGATGATGTTATCAACTAGAACGGTCAGTCAAATTATTTATTTTAAATAGGCACATAAAAGGCACTTTTGAACGTCAAAATTTCCAAAAAAAATATAATTGATTCTAGTCGCCCCTACCAAAAGGTAGTTTCGTATGGAGAAGAATGGGCAAGAAACTCCACCGTTACTCTTTTAAAATGTTTTACAATATTTTGTATATTAAGTACCTTAAATATTTATATGTGAAGACGAATGCACCTAGAATAAAATCGTATAGTACCTAATTTTATTACACAATATGTAAAAAGAACCAAAAATGAAGCAATGACAGATAAATTAATGTGATAGATACATGGTGCTCACATATTTACAAATACACATATATAAAAAAAACACACAAATTCAAACATTCACATATTTACAAATATTGTAAAAAATACACGTTTTCATAAAAAAATAAACTAATAGGTCAGTGTGTGAGTTAAGGCAATCAGTATCACAGAATGTAAAATAAATGTCATAAAAAATAATAAATTATACAATTAAAATAGCAACCAGTTTGATTTTGTCTGGACTCTAGATTGTCCTATGGAGTTGGACCAGCATGTTTCCAAGCATTCTTATCTTGAATATTATCCTCTAATTTGTAATATGCTTGTTTACAAAGTGTATTTTTAATATGAGTTTTAAATTTTCTTTCATTTAATTGCATTATGTCACAAGGTATTTTATTGTAACATTTAACACAGTACCCCATAAATGATGTATGAACTTTAGATAATCTGAAAAATGGTTGATCTATTTTATCTTTATTTCTAGTACAGATATTCTATTTCACGAAGTCCGTTAGGCTATGAATGTTGTCAAGCGTGCACATGCACATTGTTTTTGTGTGCGTAACCTCGAGAGCGCTCAGTGTCGATCGGGACACGGTCCGGATCAGTAGTGGTTTTTAGTTCGCGCCAAATTGTTTCACGGAGTAAGGTCAGCATGTCAACAAAACGAAGAAGAGTTGTCCATAGTGTGGTAATATTTATTTATACGTTTTCAATTAAAATGTTATACAAAGATACTTAATATAGCAATAGAAGTATTTATAAAATGAATGTTTTTTTGTGTTATAAAATGTTTATATTACTTAATTATTTTGATTACATTTTGTTTTAGGGTCGAAACATGATAGCTAGTGTTTATCATTTTCTGCGAGAAGAATATGAATTTACAAAATCATTAATGGAACTCAACTGTGATTTGTCTCATTTACGAGACATTACACGCCGTACAGCTAAAGCTACGGGTGTGAACCAAAAAACAGTTCAAAGAATATTAAAAGAAGAGAAGGAATTCCCACCCACTTCATCAAAATTCACTTCACCTATGAAGAAAAGGAGAAAGCGAGATAATAAAGTGGATATAGATAATTTTACAGCCGATGTGGTTTGCAGTACTGTACAAGATTTCCATATTGTCCATAAAGAAATTCCAACATTAGCTAAGTTAAGAACAGCATTGAATGAAAAAATCGGATTCGAAGGTTGTTTAGAAACTGTTCGCAAGTTACTGTTGAAATTAGGTTACAAGTGGCGCAAAACAGAGAACAACCGTAAAGTCTTGACGGAGCGTCATGATATACAAATGTGGCGTTTAAAATATTTTAAAAAAATAACAGAGTACCGCTCTCAAAGTCGGCCCATTGTCTACACCGATGAGAGCTACGTCCTTTCGACACACGTGCGAAACAACACCTGGGCAAAAAAAAAGGAAAGAACTCCGTTTTTAAAAAAAATTAGCACAGGCACTCGCTTTATTTTAGTGCACGCGGGAACCAAGGATGGTTTTATTGAAAATGCTTCCTTGGTTTATAAGGCCAACTCAACAGCTGGTGATTATCATTCAAATATGAGCTATGATAACTATGTAAAATGGCTAAATGAAAAGTTGCTACCCAATTTACTTCCGCGCTCTGTCATTGTCTTAGACAATGCATCTTATCACAACACACGGGCTGAACGACTACCGACGCAATCTACAAAGAAAGCCGATATGCAGCAATGGCTCAGGGATAAGGGTATAGCATTTGATGAATCTCTTCTTAAATTGGAATTGTACGATACAATAAAGAAGTACAAAGCCCAACACGTAATCTACAAGATTGACGATTTTATAAAAAGCAAGGGTTTTGATGTCTTACGCCTTCCCCCTTATCACCCAGAATTAAATGCGATTGAAAATATTTGGGGGATCATTAAAAATTATGTCGCATCTAAAAAATCGAGCAAAACATGACGAATACGGAAAGACTGATCAATGAAAGTTTGGGCCAAGTTAGCAGTGAAACGTGGCAAAAAACTTGTGCTCATGTTGAAAAAATTGAAAAAGACTACTTGAAATATTTTGATCTCGATTTTGAATTTATAATCAATGTACAAGATGATTCTGACGACAGCAAAACGGAATCGGAAATCGAAAATTTATCTGATAGTGATTGAAAATACTGAATAGTCCTACTTGTTTCGTTTCCATTCTGTAACACCAATGCTTAATTAAATGCCTACATATTCTTAATATTTTTGTATTTATTGCAACCTAATCTAATTTATTTACAAAATGTATATACTTTTAAAACCAAAATTTTATTTAGATTATTAAATCTCGACTTGAATATATATCAGATTTTTTTGCTAACGTTACCTACTTTTACACACACAAGCGCGCTTGACGGGATACGTCACTACTACAATCAAAGCCGAACGGACTTCGTGAAATAGAATATCTGTATTAAAATTATGTCTATCACTTATTTTATTAAAAAGATGTAGATTTTTTCTTACGTACTTAACATTTTCATAAATGAATTGGCAAGGTGCCGTCATAATATTAATCCTTTTAAATAGTTCCCTATGTGATTCTCGGTGACTTAGATTATAAATGGCTCTGACAGCTTTTGCAAAATAAAGATGGAATCAATGTCAGTAGCCCGACCCCACAGTAAAATGCCATACGACATAATGCTGTGAAAGTAGCTAAAATAGACCAAACGCGCGGTTTTGACATCTGTTAACTGTCTTATCTTTCTAACAGCATAAGCGGCCGAGCATAGCCGCCCCGCAAGAGATGTTGTATGTGGTCCCCATTGTAGTTTCTCGTCTAGAGTGATTCCTAGGAAAACCGTTTGATTAATAAATTCCAGTTTTTCTCCATTCAATATATCACATTCGCTACTTCTAACATTGGGTAATTAAAATCGAATGCATTTGGATTTTTCCTCATTTAGTACCAAATTATTCACCGTAAACCAAACTTGGACCTGAAGAATAGAGTTATATTCACGTCGTCAAGTTTTTGTGACCGTCGGTCTATTTTAAATATCAATGATGTGTCATCTGCAAATAACACCATCTTCGGTTGATTTTGAAGTAATTGGTGTAAATCGTTAATGTAAACTAAAAAAAGGATTGGACCCAATATTGAACCTTGAGGACCGCCCATTGCCATTTCAGACCCTAATGAGTTTACGCCGTTTACTTGAACCTTAACCTTTCTATCTTTCAGGTATGATCTTAGTAAATTAAGTGCTGTATTTCTAATCCCATAGTGCTCCAATTTCAGCAGAAGTGTCTAATGGTTTACGCAATCGAACGCCTTAGAGAGGTCGCAAAAGGTTCCAATGGTATCTTGAGCTTCCTCCCAGGCGTAAAAAAAAAAGTTCTTTATTAGGGTGACACCGGTGTCAGTGGTACAATGCCCTTTGGTGAAGCCGTACTGTTATTCATGAAAGATGGAATTTTTATTAAAGTCACGTAACATTTGATTGAGCATCAACTTTTCAAAGACCTTACTGAGAACTGGCAGAATTGACACAGGCCTATAATTTTTGGGTTCTTTACTATCTCCGGATTTGAACAAAGGCTCGTTCATTCGCTTCGTCATTGAGTTACATTAAAGTCATAATTACTTGAATTTTAGATTTATGCTTTATACCACTAAAGTGGCAAACTAGCATGCGGCCTGCCTGATGGTAAACAGTTACCGCAGCTTATAGACTCTTGCAATGCCAGAAGCATCACTTACGCGTTGCCAGCTTCTAATAAAGGAATCGCACTGCTACAAAAATACTTTTTTTATTATGTACCTGCATTTTTTACGAAGTTTCTTTAAATGTAATTTATTCAGCAGGTACGTAGACATTTTAGTACTTTTATATAGAAAATTAATTTCTATTAAAAAAGTACAATAATGTCTACCTACCTGCTGAATAAATTAATGTGATGTTGTTTCTACAGTTTCAATAATTAACATAACCATGGTCAGCAAGACGACCAGTCACCACAAGCAGCACCCGTTCACGAGCATAACGCAAAGATCAGCCATCACCCCCCTCGCCATAGCAGAGGGAAGGAGGCAACCCGACCCCCGACGCTACCGCAAGTGGTGACATCTAAGGGAGCACGACGAACTTGCTGCCGGTTGCTCAGGCAAGAATAATATTATGATCAATTGTCGAGGTCGCTAGCTAACCACTTATCGCAATACAACTTATAAAAAAAAACATTGTAATGAGTAGATTATGTCACTAATAAATTAAAATAAATTGACTTACAAATAAAATAAAGAACAATATGAACTCATAAAACCTGTCAGTAGGTAAGCTTAACAAAGCGTAAGGAAAACATCGTGAGGAAACTAGCATGTCCTCGAAACCTAGAACCAAACATTGGAAGACATGTGACATCTACCAACCCGCACTGGGCCCGCGTGGTGGATTACATACAGCCCACTCCCTCTCGAAGAGAGGAGGCCTGTGTCCCAGCAGTGTGAACATTATAATGTTCACACTGCTGGGTGGACTGATTATGCTAGGTAAGCTTATTCTGGAGAACATAAACAATTAATCACAGCGACCAACTACTCTGGTCTTTTAGGTAGTCGTTGATAGAATACCTAGTATGCCTTTGAACAAAGGTTGGATTTAAATTTAACTTTAAACGCATTAAAGGTAAATCTAGCAAAAAAGAGGGTAGCTTGTTATAAAAAGTTATACCAAGTCCAACAAATGAGTTATGAAGCCGGTGAAATGGAGCGCGTAATTTGTTCCTATCTGGTGTAATATTGAGAATATCACTGTTTTTAGTGTATAAGTGTAGGTATATTTTGCCTAACGTATTAAAAGATGGCGGCAAAGGTGAATTGTGATGCCACCGTGAGAATATCATCATCATCTGCCTAGCCTTTTCCCAACTATGTTGGGGTCGGCTTCCAGTCTAACCGGATGCAGCTGAATACCAGTAGGTATTTTACATGGAGCGACTGCCCATCTGACCTCCACAACCCAGTTCTGGGTAACACGATATCCCTTGGTAAGACTGGTTTTCAGACTTTTGGGCTTCTGACGACCCGTAACAATTGTCAAAGATTAACAAATGAAATGAAAATATATTGCCTCGGAAAGCACGTTAAGCCATTGGTCCCGGCTGGACCAATGGCTTAACGTGCTTTCCGAGGCAATATATTTTGAATATCAGCGGCTTTGTCCCACAGCAAATACCGTAAGACATAACGCTATGAAAATAACCAAAATAGACTAATCCAGTTGTATCAACGTCAGTGTATTGTCTTACTTTCCTGACGGAGTAGGCGACCGATCCGAGCCTTTCCGCTAGGCTTGATATAATAAATCAAGCCTAGCGGGAAGGGTTCCACCACCAAGTTTGGCATCTACTGTAATACCCAGAAAAACTGCCGAGTCTACAGTTTCAGCACCTTTTTATCGATGACGATGACGGGACCTAGATATCTAACATTCGGTAAGGCGAACTTAATAAATTTCTTTTTCTTGGCATTGAGAACTAAGTTATTTATTGTAAACCAATCGGTAACCATTGAAGGAGCACTGTTTACGTCGTCAAAATCTTGTCTATTCCTGTTTTCTTTAAAAATAAGAGAGGTATGATCTGCAAACAGTACAATGTCACAGATACCCTTTATCTAGAATTCATTGACATACACTAAGAATAAGAGTGGACCCAGTATTGAGCCTTGAGGCACACCGAACTGAACTGGTAGCCCGGAAAATTTCACACCATTAACAACTACACATTGGAACCTATTATGTAAATAAGAATTTATTACTAAATAAGCGACTACATTTAGGCACACTACTATGCATAAGATTTTCAGCTACAGGGACGAATTTAAGGAGCGAGTCGTAATTATTAAACCATTAGCATTAATGAATGTTAATGGTTTGTTGTGTGCTATGTAGGTACCTATTTGAAATTAGTTTGAACTTGATACCTCCACGCGTTCCTAAGATAAAAAAAATATTACAAAAAAAAAAAAACGGATTAAAAAAAAACACAAAAAGTGAAAAATAATTTAAATTTCCGAAGTCCGTGTCTTTGGATCTGTATTTTAGTTTTTTAAAGTTATTTTCACTTTGTAGTGCTTTTTTTGGAAGTCGGTTGTTTTTTTTTTTTTGTTAAATGTTTTTTATTTTTCACTTTTTAGTTGGTCAGTTGGTAATTTATCTAAGTTACAATAACCTAATGTCAAATGCTCATAACCTTTTACAAAATATTGCTTTTCCTGATGCAGGGGCGTTAATTGTTGAGGAGGTCTCCTGGTAATGCATTGTGGCGCGCATAAATTTCTTAGCAACCATATTTTAAAGTGCCTAATCGAATCGCAACAGTGAAATACATATTATTAAGTAGTTCCGGTGGCCATCTATGGTCGTCAATTATCAGTTCCACTTCACTAAATGGTGCTTTCCAAGTGCAAATGCATGAGTTACTATAAAAAATACCCAAATCTCTATAATTATGTGTGCCTATAAAATTTGAGTAATTCCCTCAATTTCGATAAGATCCCCCTCATCAGAATCCGACTTGGTGACAATACGACCGCCTCGAGAACATACACTTTCGAACAAAAATAGTAGATTGTTATACACGGGTCGAAAGGAATTGGTGACTTTCACTCGTGTTAAACACTACTTTTCATTTCGAATAAAAGGAAAGTAAAATCTTTTAGTTTTTCTAAAGTATTTTATTTTCTTGTTTGCTTCATTTTTTTCCTGCGTTCACTTCATAAAATCGTTGCATGTATTTAAATATCTTTCCTTTTAAATTTCTGGCAATTGATTTTTGATTACTTACTGTATTTGCCTCGTATTTCTGTGGCACGACTATGTCCGAGATATTTAGAAAATCCTTTATTTTCATACATTTTTCGCATAGTAGGTAAACAATATTTATGGCTATAATTCAGAGAAACTACCAGTACTTACCAAAATGTCCGTTTGTTTTAGTAAAAATACAGAAAATATGCCTCCCTAAAGCGTCGTCGTGTTTACCTTAGCCAAAAAAAGTTTATTGTTGACATTACTTTCTTGAAGTTTGAGAAAAACATCAAGTAACGATCATGTACTTACATTTTATAGGTTTATGGATAGGTACCGTAAACCTATAAAATGTAAGTACATGATCGTATACTTATTATTAACTTGAGTTTAATCAAAGGCTATTTCCACGAAAGTTAGGTATGTTTTGTCTAGATCTCGAATGAAGTAGGTAACTATAGTAAAAAAAAAACGGTCAAGTGAGAGTCGGACTCGCGCACGAAGGGTTTCGTACCATTATCTTTAAAAACGGCAAAAAAAACACGTTTGTTGTATGGGAGCCCCCCCATAAATATTTGTTTTATTTTAATTTAATTATTGATTTTTAAAGTGAATATATAACTAAATATTCTGTGAATATTTCAAGTGTCTACCTGTTACCGTTATCAATATCGAGCAAAAACGACCAAAAAAATCACGTTTATTGTATGGGAGCCCCCTTAAATATTCATTTTATTCTGGTTTTTATGTATAGGTATTTGTTGCTATAGCGGCAACAGAAATACATCATCTGTGAAAATTTCAACTGTCTAGCTATCACGGATCATGAGATAAAGCCTGGTGACAGACGGACAGACAGACAGACGGCGGAGCCTTAGTAATAGGGTTCCCGTTTTACCCTTTGGGTACGGAACCGTAAAAACAGTAGGTAGTTACCACGATATGGACAGGGAGTCCAGTGGATCGTATCCTCCGCACATCTACCTCTATCCCTTCTATTAAAATGACTACCACTTCTCGAGTCACCCGAAAGAGACGAACAAAATCTTCTTCTGGAAGTTCCAGAGCATTGTTTGTTTCTCTGAGATGCCGCCTTCGAACACGCATCACATTGTGATGCTGCTGCCGTTCTTCCTCATCACCCAGCAATAAAGTCATGAGTCCTAAATCCATTATTAGTAATGATCGCTATGCTTATCGGGGTTTTACAAGGTGTCGATAAATTACCGAGCTTGACAGCGTAAGCTGGCGATCTCAACTGTCAAAACGTCGTTTCGTACTTGGATTTTCGTTAAGCTGGGTACTGAACGACGTTACGGGGTATGGGTTTCTTAGTAATAAAAAAATAAAAGCGGCAGTAAAGAGGGCTTAATGGCCGCTGGCAGACATTCCAAAACTAAATTTTGACAGCTTGTCAGGTGAAAGGATATTCGCCAGCCAGTCTCAGTCAAGATGTGTTTGACTGTCAAGTAACGACGCCAATCTAACCCAAGCGTCTTCTTTCTTCAATTTGTTATAATGTTCTGGATGAGCCGGGTTCCATAACAATGGTTCTTCTCTAGATTTTTCAATAAAATACAGAGTTTTTTCTCTGTCCCACTCCATGCTTCAAGAAATAAATGTATGAATATATACGGAACAAAAGGAACGACGTGTGTGCGAGCGCTCGTGACGACTTGTTGCAGCGTACTGACTGAACCGCGTAACACTCAAAGGATTCGCCAAAAAACCGGCAGCCGGGTGGAGCACTCAAAGCGAGCATCGAACAGCTTGCTGCTCGCTGGTTTCCCCGTAACACTACGTACTGACTACATGAATGCTCGCCGTGTAACATGTTACATTACACCCCGTAACGTAGGTCTTTACTCAGCTTAAAATTCGTTAAAATTTTTGAGTTTATCTACCGATCGTTAAAGTAGAAGTTACGTACTTGCGACATCGATTCGATTCGATAAAAACTCATTTTATCAAGAATAATTGTCAAATTTATCGAATCGAGTCCTATGTACTTGCACTGCTTGGACTGCAGAATGGCTTGAACTCATTTTTAATCAAATATTAGTCTATAGAAAACCCATATTTTGAATATTGGTTCAGCTTACAGAGTTAGTATTCCGGCTAATTATATACTTATTCTTTTTTTATTTTAAATATGGAACACACCGCGGGCCGTCCCGCTTATTAGGTATTTTTTGGACGTGACAACGTCTTATAATTCGATGGAGCCGGCTGCACGCACGAAAAAACATGACTCATGCGGCGTTACCTCTCATGCGGCGTTACCTCGCTCTGAGGCGTTCCATTTAAGGCTTATGACGTTGTCACGTTCAACTGTCGTCAGTAAACCGACTTTACAGACAACCGATTTTTATTAACACTGGCTGTTTATACACTCACAAGACCGAAGCATTTTTTTTTATCGATATTTTTCTTATGTCAAATTTTTCGTAGCTGACTACCTAACCAAATTTAGTTATATTTCTAAAATTAATTCCTGCCCTAGAGAGGGAAGCAATTACTATGAGTCTTTCCCGCCCAAGGGTGGGAAGCAGCGTCTTCCATCCACTAAAAGGGTATCAAACAAACACTACTTTCCGAGTATGAGAAGTGAAAAAGAGTTTTGCAAATCTATCTTTAAATGACGGAGTTATGCCCGAACAAATAATATATATTTAAATCCGAATCGATAACCTCATTTTTGAAGTCGGTTAAAAAAGGCTCTTGCCAGACAGACGGCCTTAAGTGATCTTATAAGGCTTCAGTTTTTTTTCCTTTTGAGGTATGGGATCCTAAAAATTAAATTTATACAAAATAGAAAAAGCATACTTCTGTGCTCTCTGCTTGCCGACATCCAGCATGGCTTGGTTGATGTCACAGACGGTGACGCTGCTGTTAGCTGCGTGCGACGGACCCAGGCTCTGTAGGTACTTTATGTATCTGAATGCTATGTCACCTGAAATGTTAATAAAATGCCGTATTAACAAAAAAATGCCAAAAAGTAACAATATATCCCAAACTATCCCACTGCTGGGCAAAGGGACTCTTTTGCCGTGCCTCCTGAACCAGCCCTCACGGTACGCGTCAGTTTTTGATAAACAAAACAAACATAATAGGTATTACGAGTAAGTACCTAATAACAGAAGTACATCCTAGCCAAGTGTTCCTACATTTATAGGTAAGTACAGCAGTCTTGGTTGAATGCTTTGCTAGTACAAAGTACCTGACATACAAATGAGATGCTCTATACTGTGCAACCCATGTAATAGAAGGCGAGCCTATAGCCATCAATGGCACAAATCCAAGAAAAAAATAAAAATAATTAGGTAATGATATTGTGGAAACCACACTCACCGGTGCCGCCAGCCATATCCAGCAGTCTGGTCTCCTGCCTGGGTGCCAGTCTTTGCATGAAGATGTCCTTCCACACTCTATGGATGCCCATAGACATCACATCATTCATCAAGTCATATTTTTCTGCTACAGTCTCAAATACTTCGTGAACTGGAAGATTAATAAAAAAAAAACATTTATTAAGTATTTATTAAAATTTCGCTTACAACTATCATTACAGGTGTATACCCAATGCGATAGCGCGGTCTTAAAATTAACTTACTTACGATTTAAAACTATGTAAAACGTAAAAACTAGTAGTAAGTTACCTACATCTAAAAATAATAACTAAGTACCTACTTTACTAAGTGCCCTAAATATAAAAACCAGCCAAGTGCGAGTCGGACTCGCGCACGAAGGGTTCCGTACCGTTACCTATAAAAACGTCAAAAAAATCACGTTTGTTGTATGGGAGCCCCCCTTAAATATTTGTTTTATTTTAATTTAATTATTTATTATTAAAGTGAATAAATAACTAAATATTCTGTGAATATTTCAAGCGTCTACCTGTTGCCGTTATCAAAAACGAGCAAAACGAGCGAATCACGTTTGTTGTATGGGAGCCCCCTTTAATATTTATTTTATTCTGTTTTTTTGTATTTCTTGTTATAGCGGTGTGGTTGCTCGTAGGGTATGCGTAGATAAATGACAGGCGTTTGTCGAGTTCAAGATAGAAGTTTAATAGACAGATAAGACTTACAGTTTGAGGTACACGAAAAGGAACAAACACTTAGAAGATACAGAATCAAGAATTAGAAGGAAACTGAGAATTTAGGTAGCTAGGTTGCGAAACGTAATTATAGATTTATATGGGTTAGCGCGCGCATTCGCCGTCGGGGCAGAGTAACGACTGGCGCGGATGACCGAGCGATCGCGGGCGTGCGGGTGCCGCCGGTGCGCGGGCGCAGGCGGCGAGGTACACACATCGCGCGGTCGATTAAGGTGCGAGCTACATGCGCTCCAAACAGGTGCGTCCTCTGATCACGGACGTTGCCACAGTACTCCCCCGCTTAGACCGCTACTGCGGGCGGTAATAATCTGGGAAGTGCACACGACGCCCGGACCTCGTTCTCCTCTCTTCTTCTTTTGCTGGAGAAGGGAGTGAAGCTGATGGCTCTGGAACTGAAGGTGGCTCAGGAACTGAAGGTGGCTCAGGAACTGATGGTGGCTGATCGTCTGCTTCTTGTGTGACGTAGGCCGGCTTCAGCCGATCAACGCTGACGGTGACTTCTTTACCGCGTACGTCAAGCTTGTAATATTTGGGTCGGCGCTGTATGACTTTGTACGGGCCGGCATACGGTGGTTCCAGCGGTCTTCGAACGAAGTCCTGCCGCAAGAACACATGAGATGATTCGCTGAGACTATGTGGTAAGTAAAATGGACCTTTTCTGTGACAGGATGCAGGCCTTGGCGTAAGGTTGGCCATGCGACTTCGCAAGCGCGTTGCAAGGTCAGTGACGTCAGATGACTTGTAGTCATCGGCTGGTGCGATGAATTGCCCTGGTAGTCTAAGTTGTTCGCCGTAGACCAACTCTGCTGGTGATGCTTTGATGTCCGGCTTCCATGCACTTCGTATACCCAGAAGTACCAGTGGAAGAACTTCGGTCCATTGCGGAGTAGAGTGACACATGATGGCTGCTTTCATGTGTCGGTGCAGACGTTCCACCATACCATTCGCAGCAGGGTGGTAAGCGGTTGTGCTGTAGTGGCGCGCACCAACCATGGCAGCGACAGCTCGGAAGAGGTTTGACTGGAACTGCGTGCCGCGATCAGTTGTCATTTTGAGCGGGCAACCGAATCTGGCGATCCAGCCGGACACCAGCGCGGTTGCGCAGGTCTCAGCCGTGATATCTTTGATGGGGTACGCCTCAGGCCATCTGGTGAATCTGTCGATGACAGTGAGGCAATACCTGTAATCATAAGAAATAGGTAAAGGGCCGACGATATCAAGGTGGATATGGGAGAACCTTGATGTTGTGACGGGAAATTGGGAAAGAGGAGCATAGGTATGACGCGTCACTTTACTGCCTTGACACCTTAGGCATTTACGGGACCACTCTCTACATTGTTTGCGCATCCCTGGCCAAACGAATTTCTGTGCCACCAGTCGCACTGTAGCTGTGTTTCCGGGGTGGCTCAAGTTGTGTAGCGAATCGAACGCTTGACGACGGAATTTCGATGTAATATATGGTCGTGGCGGTGTAACTGTGACGTCACAGTAGACCTCGATGTCTGTATCGGGTATTCTAACCTTTTCTAGTTTAAGCGAGGATCCGCTCTCAAGGAGACTCTGTAGCTCTGGGTCAGTGTTCTGACATCGTGCAAGTGCTTGATAATCGACTCCTTTAGGAACTCGTACCTCCTCTATCCGGGACAATGTATCCGCGACCACATTCTCTGGACCAGGTATATAGCGTATGTCCGTTGTGTATTGAGCTATGTAGTCGAAGTATCTGTACTGCCTTGGTGAACAGTTCTCTCGTGGTGTCGTAAAAGCGTATGTTAGCGGGCGATGGTCTGTGAAAACGGCAAAGTTTCGTGCCTCCACCATGTGACGAAAATACCTTATAGCTTCGTACACTGCCAGCAGTTCGCGGTCGTAGGGGCTGTATTTCTTTTGCGCTGGGTTCAGCTTCTTGGAAAAGAAACCCAGTGGTTCCCACTGCTCACCATTTCGTTGCTGTAGCACGGCTCCTATTGATACATCTGAAGCATCCGTTGTCAAAGATAGCTCGGCGTTAGTAAGCGGGTGAACTAAAAGCGTGGCGTTGGAAAGTGCCTTCTTGCATTCGGAAAAAGCTTCCAGCTGTGTCTGCGTCATTTTAACAGGTTGGTTCTTCGTGGTTTTGCCTCCAGCCAGTATAGCGTTAAGCGGTGCCTGCGCCTTAGCTGCGTTCGGTATAAAGCGTCTATAAAAATTTAGCATACCCAGATATCTTCGTAGCTCCTTCACAGTTTGTGGCACTGGAAGGTCCTGGATAGCCTGTACCTTAGTGTCGAGTGGGCAGGTACCGGATGCAGAAACATTGAAGCCAAGAAATATTACCTCCGGCTGCCCCCAGACACACTTTGCCGAGTTCACCAATACCCCATAGTCTCTTAGGCGGTCTAGCAGTCGTCGCAGGTGCATTTTGTGCAGCTCTGGGGTGGGGGAAAAACACAGAATATCATCCAAATAGCAGAAGCAGAACTCGTCCAACCCGGCAAGTACCTCGTCCATAAACCTCTGGAATGTCTGCGCTGCATTCCTCAGACCGAAGGTCATAAAGGGAAATTCGAATAACCCGAATGGTGTAGTTATCGCCGTCTTTGGTATGTGGGGCCCATAGATAGGTATCTGATTATAAGCTTTAACCATATCAATTTTTGAAAATATAGTGCTGCCGGAGAGCTGGTGCGAGAAATCCTGAATGTGCCTCACCGGGTATCTGTCAGGAATCGTTCGTGCGTTAAGTGCGCGGTAGTCACCGCATGGCCTCCATCCATCATCTTTCTTCTTGACTAAATTAAATGCAGGGCTGAAGACCATGGGCTATCTGATCGCCTGGCCGTGCCGTTGGCCAGCATGTCGTCGAACTCCTTTTTGGCTATTTTAAAACGGTCTGGATCCAGTCGCCTAGGCTTACTTGATGCCGGTGGTCCAGGGGCAGTATTAATATAATGCACCGTATTGTGCTTTGGTTCACGTACAGTACCTGCAGGTCGGGTCACCTCCGGGAACTCACGAAGCAGCTGGTGAAATTCCGACTCGCCGGCGACAGTCTTGACAGACGCCACATCATCAGGTATCCTCTGGTGCGTTGCAGGTACGGAGAGAGATGTGATGCCATCTATCAGTCTATGGTTGCGGCAATCTATAATCAAATTATAAAACTTTAAGAAGTCAATTCCTATAATCGGTTTCGATATGTCCGCAATGGTAAATTGCCACGGAAATGCTCGCCGCAGTCCTAAATCCAAACGTATTTGTATCGGGCCATACGTATTGATGACTGTCCCATTCGCGGCTGTTAGGCCGTATTTCGTGCTCGTGCAGGGTATTCTGATCGCTGAACGTGGAAAAACACATAAATCGGACCCAGTGTCTATCAGAAACATCATCCTTGAATGACGGTCCGTTACAAAAATACGGCCAGCATGGGTTCCGCAGTCGTAGGCCGCTACTTCCGACTGCCCATGGAGTTTTCCGACGGCCACTGACAGGGCTGCCGGCATCTCTTTGCCTGCGAACCATAATTATAATGATACCAGCAATGAGGGTGGTTTTCAGGCGGCTGACGTGACCGTGATGTTGACCTACTCCTAGTATTTCTACTCCCAGATCGCTGGCGGGAGCGTTCATTACGTTGCATATGCATTGCACTTACTTGCTGACCGAGTAACGCTACTTGCCTGGTTAACTCGGTGATTCGCGTTTCCATACCTTCTGTGAGGGTAGATGTCACTGGGGCCGCTGCACTCGCCACATGTTGGACACCGGTCGGCGCGATTTCGTGGACCCGGTCCGCCAAATCCACCATTTTGTCTATGGGTAAATCCGCTTGAGAAGCCACTATGGTCTGAACATTATTCGGTAACCGGCTAGACCACAGCGTTCTCAGAAATTCTTCGGGTACCACCGGTCCAGCCAAATGTTGCAGGTACCTGAAAAACTGGGACGGCTTCCGGTCCCCCAACTCTTCATGCATCAGTAACTGTTTCACCCTCCGCTCCTGCGAGGCCGATAATCGCTTGATCAACTCCGCCTTAAGCTTATCGTACTTATTTACCGCTGGGGGGTTGGTGATGATGTCCTTGACCTCTGCCACGAAACGTTGATCCAACACGCCGATGACATGGTAAAACTTCGTTGTGTCGGCGGTTATATTGGCGAGCGCGAACTGGCCTTCCATCTGGGCAAACCACAATCCAGGTTCTTCGGGCCAAAAAGGGGGTGCGCGTACTCCTACACGTAGGGTTTCAGGGCCGCTCCCATCGTTACTCGAGCCCGTCATCTTGATCACGTCGGGGTCACCAATTTGTGGTTGCTCGTAGGGTATGCGTAGATAAATGACAGGCGTTTGTCGAGTTCAAGATAGAAGTTTAATAGACAGATAAGACTTACAGTTTGAGGTACACGAAAAGGAACAAACACTTAGAAGATACAGAATCAAGAATTAGAAGGAAACTGAGAATTTAGGTAGCTAGGTTGCGAAACGTAATTATAGATTTATATGGGTTAGCGCGCGCATTCGCCGTCGGGGCAGAGTAACGACTGGCGCGGATGACCGAGCGATCGCGGGCGTGCGGGTGCCGCCGGTGCGCGGGCGCAGGCGGCGAGGTACACACATCGCGCGGTCGATTAAGGTGCGAGCTACATGCGCTCCAAACAGGTGCGTCCTCTGATCACGGACGTTGCCACAGCGGCAACAGAAATACATCATCTTTGAAAATTTCAACTGTCTAGCTATCACGGTTCATGAAATACAGCCTGGTAACAGACGGACGGACGGACAGACAGACGGCGGCGGAGCCTTAGTAATAGGGTTCCCGTTTTACCCTTTGGGTACGGAACCCTAAAAAACGAGTGTGCTTTAGACCACACGAATGAAGTAAAACTTACAAATAGTAATACTAATTATACTTACTCAAGTACTTACAACAATAGGCCTGCACTGTGTCTTAGATATACGAAACGCAACTGGCTATGAGAGAAGGAGAGAAAAAAAATGTGTTTGCACCTCTCTCTCTTGCCCCTACAGTAATATACGAAACGTAACTTTCTCTCTTTCTATCTTCACTAACTTATATCTCCCTCTCAACTTCCGTTCGCTCGCTTCCGTAACGCTCTCGTATCGCATTCACGAGCTTACTCCCCAAGTCAAGCGTGCGTAAAGTTCTACTTCAAAAACACAATATTTAAAATATAAAACCGTCCAAGTACGTGTCGGACCACGCACAATGAAGGGTTCCGTAGTTGGGATGAATTTATCCCAAAAACAAACTTAACATTGTAGTTGAAAAACATGTTCTCCCATACATTGATATACGGCACGGTCAATTCTCCAACTGTAAATGTAAGTTGGACGACTATTACTAACTTGTAAAGCTTTCGCTGTAATAATTTTCCTTTTAACTTAAAAAAAAATAATGATAATCTTATTAATGAATAATGTATGAAATATTTATATTATACTTAGTAGATATTTGCACACCTGTTTAGGTAGGATATGGTATAAAGAACTTTTTTGCATGTATCAACTCATGTACCCATATTTGTATGTATCAACTCATGTACCCATATTTGTATGTATCAACTCATGTACCCATATTTGTATGTATCAACTCATGTACCCATATTTGTATGTATCAACTCATGTACCCATATTTGTATGTATCAACTCATGTACCCATATTTGTATTATTTTATTTTTTCACAAATCCAAAAACAACCATTGCTCATCTTGTTCTCACAAGAATGAGCACTTTAAAAAGCATAATATTACTCAAACGGATTCCTTAATCGAAAAATGGTTATCACAGACCTGCAATATTTTTGAATGGCCTATCCAACAATACTCCAAACCAAGAGATAGAAGAGAAAAAAATATCATCCCCACTTTACGTGCAAGGGAGTTACCCTACAGTTTTTAGGGTTCCGTACCCAAAGGGTAAAACGAGAACCCTATTACTAAGGCTCGGCCGTCTGTCTGTCTGTCCGTCTGTCACCAGGCTGTATCTCATGAACCGTGATAGATAGACAGTTGAAATTCTCACAGATGATGTATTTCTGTTTCGCTATAACAACAAATACTAAAAAACAGAATAAAATCAATATTTAAGTGGGCTCCCATACAACAAACGTGATTTTTTGCTCGTTTTTGATAACGGCAACAGGTAGACGCATGAAATATTCTCAGAATATTTAGTTATATATTCACTTTAAAAATAAATAATTAAATTAAAATAAAACAAATATTTAAGGGCTCCCATACAAAAAACGTGATTTTTATAGATAATGGTACGGAACCCATCGTGCGCGAGTCTGATGGTTTCTGTCCTAATTTAAGGACGCTATCACATTTTGAACTCGCTCGAGTTTAGGTATCTGAATCGCAACACAACAACATTACGCGCACGCACATATTGAAACCGCTGACCGCTCGATTTTATACGTAACTTAACTAATCTTGGTACTTGAAGGTATATTTTTTTTAATTTTACTGGTATGGATTGAGTAAAGTTAGTTGTAAGTTTGCAATCAAATTTTAGTAACTGTGGCTAAGTACTATCTGCGTGATAATTATGTTTTAAGTATTTTTAAAATTCATCAGCCATTACGTAGCGTAGGTACCCAAAAATTTCAAGCGCTGGCCAGATGGATTAAATACCATATTTTTACATAACTAACAACCTACAAACAACATTTTACTATTACAAGGAACACCTACGATTATTCCCCAGGCTACTATTAGTTAGAAAAGATGTAAGTAGGTACTTGTAAATATTATTTTAGCTGGCAAATGTTGGAGCATTACATAATCAAATACTAGCCTGGGAGTTTATCGTAGACTTTCGTTGTGATATTTAAAAATAATCATTGCCTTATGAAAACAGTATTTTATTTACAGAGACTGGGGCGCAATTTCAGTACTTTTGATAAAAATTAAAACCAAAGTAGGTAGTAAAAAGTATATTTTAATTTCATGTTCCAAAGAAGTTCAAATTTAGAATGAAGGCCAGCTCTTTTTAGGGTTCCGTACCCAAAGGGTCCAAGTGGAGCACTATTGCTGTCACTCACGTGTCCGTCTATCACACTGGTTTTACAACCAAACGGTTGATGAAGCTACAGTCTTTTAATTTTCACAGTATAAGAATCTTGTTAAGCCTTGTTTTTTCTTTATTTATACTTTACGCCGCAATCAAAAAGAGGAGTGTGGCTACCTACAAGGATTAGCTGCTCAAAAAGGAAATCCATCTCGATTTTTTTTGTGCCTTTTGGCTTATATTCTCTTATTGCGCATTCTTGCTCCTGAAAATAAAAAACCGGTCAAGAGCGAGTCGGACTCGCGCACCGAGGGTTCCGTACGTATATATGATGTTGATGATTTCTGAAAAACTGTGCTATTTAGAGACATCGTTTTATTTTTCCTGTAATCTTTACATAAACTTCTATGACATAGAATAATTTCAGATTTTTAACTATGCAAACTTCGGAGATAAGGGGAACGGTGCAAACAGCGCTCTTTCATATGATACCCCACATGCCCTAGTAGCTCCATTTCAAATTTTTAAGACCCCCTTTCAGTCCCTTTTGCAAAAAAGGTACATTTTTTTTATTTCTTTCTTGTTGGAAAATAGTTGGGCAAACGTCATCTAAAACTATTCAAAATTTCAATTTGATAGCAATAGCAGTTCTTGAGATATCCAGGTGCGAGAGACAGACAGACAGACTTAGTCTCACCATAAGGGTTCTTTTTTACCATTTTGGTACGGAACCCTAAAAAGACAACATTAGTAAGTACCTAAGGTAAATCAAATAAAATAAATTACCAACACACGTATATCAACGTCTGTAACAAAACTCCAGAGTAGATTTGTGATTTCTGAATCAAAATACAAAGTCTCATTACTTTTGTTTACTGCTATGTGTATGGTTTTTCTGTCGTTTATCGAAATTTCTGAATTCGTGGCATCTGTAAACAACAAAACAAATGCAAATATTTTAGCAATGCACACCACAATCAAAAACCATACTTGGTGTCGAAAGTTATAACCATCTACTATTCTGGATTTATGAATTGACAACTAAGTCTAATTTAAGTTTAGTCTAACTAATTTATCATCAAAATGTATATCCGCCATCATGAATCAAAAGTTGTATGGTATATTTGTAAACACCACCTTCAACAATTGATAACAAACCAGCAATTGCTAACAATGTCGAATTTTTATTTAAAAAAAATAAACCCGCCATCTTGGATAAAAAAAAATATGACATACGTAATCACCACCCCCAAAAACCCCAAAATTGACTATGTATCGAATATCTCAAAAAAAAAAAAAATATTTCCGTCATTTGATTAAAGAAATAATTGATTGATTTAATTTTATTTACACAATGTTTATCCGTAATCTACAACCATGATTCATACAAAAATTTTGAACTATGTATTTATTTTTAAAACAAATTTCAATAATCGTACTTACTTTTATTTTGGTTCGAAAAAGTATCAACTTCGTCCACCCACAGTATACAATACAGCACTCGCTTTTGTACGTAAATATTTTTTGGCGAAAAATCGATACACCGATGCTTCCACGAGCGCGTCTGAGCGCGGAATGACGAACCGCGTGTAGAAAATGTATGGAGAAATTTGAGGGCGCTTCTTATTTGAATCATAAATAAAAAAGTTATTTATTTACATACAAAATATTTAGTTGACCGTATAGAGGACTATATAAGCAACAGTTTGTTATTATTTTTATGTATAACTATGCAGTGGATTTAGGTATATCGGTTCTTATTCAGACCTATTTTTTTTTCATTTGTTGGTTTTATTGTGATTGTTAAAACGTATTTGTGTGAAAAATTTGTATGGGGCTATACAATTTTTATGTACCCATTCTGGAGATGAATATATTATCTTTAATTTGAGACACTGATATCCTTGCAGTTGTGACTCCTAATTCATTAAAATGGTACCTGAAAAACACTGATATTTGAGGAAAAATGTGATAGCGTCCTTAACACAAAAGAGTTTTCATTCCATGAAAAAAATCACATGATTGTATAGCTGGCAGTTTGGCCATAACAGTGATACGAGAAAATTATAATTTCATTTGTTTATCCTATAAATGAAATGATTCACTGTTTTGAGACAAATGTGTGTCAAAACACACATTTGTCTCAAAACAGTTTCCAAGGTGAAATGTACTCCCAACTCTAAAGTTGGAGTACATTTCACCTTTGTAAACTAAAAAAACCGGCCAAGTGCGAGTCGGACTCGCGCACGAAGGGTTCCGTACCATTATCTATAAAAACGGCAAAAAAAATCAAGTTTGTTGTATGGGAGCCCCCCTTAAATATTTGTTTTATTTTAATTTAATTATTGATTTTTAAAGTGAATATAATAGGTTGGGGAAAAAGTTTCTTCGCATTTTTTAAGAAAATTCAAAACATTTTTTAATATAGTTTATTTAAATTTAACTAAAGTATGTAGGTACCATTTTTTTCGATAACTTTTTGCCATCTTGTAGGTAGGGACATGATCCCATTGCTATAGAAATTTTGGGACTTCTGATCAAAATACCGCGACAAGTGGTTTTGGCAGTCCTCTCGTGATGTTAACCTGACACTGCCTAAAGAATTCTGAAGAGACCGAAACAGGTGGAAATCTGAAGGTGCAAGGTCAGGACTATACGGCGGATGCATTAACACCTCCCAGCCAAACTCTCTTAATTTTTGCTGAGTGGCTAAAGATGTGTGAGGTCTAGCGTTATCATGATGAAAAACCACACCCCTACTGTTGATTAATTCCGGCCGCTTTCTCTCAACTTCTTGCTTTAATCTCATCAGTTGTTCGCAGTAGAGTTCAGAATCGATGGTCCTGCCTGGTGGTAACAGCTCATAATTAATAATGCCCTTCCAATCCCACCACACACACAGCATCACCTTGTTGCGAGTTAACCCGCGTTTCGCCACAGTCTGTGAAGCCTGACCGGTCTTTGACCACGACCTTTTTCGCACGTTCTTGTCGTACGTGATCCACTTTTCATCACCAGTTATCAGCTTCTTCAAAAATGGTTCGGTTTCATTACGTCGTAATAAAGAATCACAAATGAGTACCTACACGGTTCATTAGGTTTCTTTCAGTGAGCTCGTGAGGTACCCAAATATCGAGCTTTTTTGTGTACCCAATTTTTCAAATGTGCCAAAACTGTTTTGTGGTCAATTCCCAGTTCTTCAGCTACGTCGTAACTATCTTGCTCCACTTTTTCAAAAATGGCATCCATTTTATCCGTAAATTTGTGCTACTCTCACAGACACTGCACTAGGTCCATAAACATCGCAATTTTTTCTCGCGGCTTGCGTTGCATTTTTACCATTTTTGTAGTAAAATTTTAAAATGTATCGAATTTCTTCATTAGATTCACTCATCTTGACAGTACGAAAAACAAATGAAAATCACACATTTTCCTAATTTGAATTTGGAATTATGTTCTTTAAAATTTAAACTTTCAATGATACCAAAACCAGCCAGATACAAATAGTATAGCTAAAGAGATTTTATTACAAGTTCATACATACTATAATGCGAAAATACTTTTTCCCCAACCTAATATATCTAAATATTCTATGAATATTTCAAGTGTCTACCTGTTACCGTTATCAATATCGAGCAAAAACGAGCAAAAAAATCACGTTTGTTGTATGGGCGCCCCCTTAAATATTTATGTTATTCTGGTTTTTAGTATTTGTTGCTATAGCGGCAACAGAAATACATCATCTGTGAAAATTTCAACTGTCTAGCTATCACGGATCATGAGATACAACCTGGTGACAGACGGACCGACAGACAGACAGACAAACGGCGGAGCCTTAGTAATAGGATTCCCTTTTTACCCTTTGGGTACGGAACCCTAATTAGCGCTTATCTTTAAACTTTTTGTTCTGTGTTCTGTATACTGTGTGTGTGACTTTGGGACGTCATTTTTTTTTTTTTTTTTATAAAACATATGGATACTTCGCCCGCAGAAGCCGCCCAAGTGCTGGATTCTGGAATTAGTCAGCGTGTTGTGGCTGAAAGGTTGCATCTAAGCTTGTCGTCTGTTCATAGAGTCTACAAACGCTATCGGGAGACTGGTTTGTTCACGCGCCGTTCAGGGTCTGGCAGGGATCGGGTCACTTCTGAGCAAGATGATCGATTTATTGTAACAACTTCTTTACGAAATCGACGGTGGTAGGGTGGCTGTAAGTGACTCTACAATTAGAAGAAGGTTGAAGGAACGTGGACTGGTACCGCACAAGCCAGCAAATGGGCCGAAATTAATTGCAGACCATCGAAGAGCGCGCCTTAACTTTGCTCGTGAGCACCTAAACCTAAATTGGTCATACCTCCAGTGGAACAAAGTCCTCTTTTCTGATGAGTGTATAATTATGCTGTATGGTAACGACGGAAGGAACAAGATCTACAGAAGAGATGGAGAACGCTTTGCACAATGCTGCATTGAAGAAAAGGTCAGCTATGGTGGCGGTTCGTGGACGGTTTGGGGAGGAATCAGCGCCGACGGTAAGACTGAGCTTGTCTTTGTATCTGGGCCACGTCTGCCTGCACTAAACAGTCATCGGTACATCGAGCAGTGTCTTGAGCCTCACGTGATGCCCTATGCACATTTTATTGGCAATGGTATCATATTCACGTACGACAATGCTAGGGCTCACACTGCGAGCGTCGCGGTCGTACGAGAGTATGTTACCGAAGTCGGTATCTCCATTATGGAATGGCCAGCAAGAAGCCCGGACATGAATCCGATTGAACATCTATGGGATGAATTTAAGAGATGAATTCGTGCAAGAGATCCTGCTCCAGAAATACTTAGCCAGCTGCAAAATGCAATCCAAGAGGAATGGAATGGAATGCCACAACATTTGATCGTGACTCTTATCCGATCGATGAAGAACCGAATGGAAGCAGTAATAAGAGCTTGGGGAGGCAATACAAGTTATTAAATAAACGTTTCTTAGCTTATTTTTTCATTTACGTGTGTTGTTTTATCAATTTCCTTCATACTCCATACTGGGTAAAAATGACTGGTTAAACAAAATACGAAACCTATGATTTAGTTTGAATTTAGAACATTAACATTAGGATTTGAAAACCTCATATTATTCACTATTAACATTTGACATATATTCCTAATTATACACATTTTTCTGATAATCCTTACAGAACATAAACTTGCAAGGTGTTTCGATTTTTCTGATGAGAAGTGTAGCTTCAGCTTTCTGACTAACTGATATACTCTTTGACAATTCAAAACTGCCTGTAAATGGTTTAAGTTTGAATAGTCTCCGACCTAAGCCGCGGACAGACAGACAGTCGACAGGGGAAACTATACGAGTAATGGTTCCTTGTTGACTCATCATTCTCCTGCCCTTATCCCAATTTATTTGGGGTCAGCGCAACATGTCCCTTTCTTCCATACCTCTCTATTAGTTGTTGTCTGTAGTCACCCCCTTCCCAGCCATCTCATTTTTCACACAGTCCATCCATCGTTTCTTTAGTCTTCCCCTACTCGTATAACCAACGACTTTCATACTTCAAATTTTAATCATTCCTCTGCAACACATGGCCATACCATGACAACTTTTTAGTCACTGGTGCCACTTTCAGACTTCCTCTTATGTACTCATGTCTTATCCTATCTTTTCGTGTCACACCACACATCCCTCTTATCATTCTCATCTCAGCTACATGAAATTGCCTTTCATTCATCCCTTTTGTGGTCCAACATTCTGATCCATACAAGACAGCAGGTCTAACCATTGTTTTATATATCTTCCCCTTAAATTTAAGAGGAATGCGGGAGTCGCAGATTGTACCCGTAACCTGCCATGCCATTTCATCTATCCATTTTAATTCTGTGGTTAACCGTCCAATCTACTTTGCCATCGCATTGCACTTTTTTTTTCAACATCCAATTAAAGAAAATGAGAAGATATGCACATTGTTCACCAAGTGGGAAAAATGACAAGCTTAACATGTTGGCGGACAGTAACAACCACAGGCTCTAGGCAGCTAAAAGTGATACGACAGTACGCTTATCGTCGTCTGACTTTTTACTTGCCTAAAATCAGTACGCCACATGATGACCGATTTTCCATACTATTATAAAGAACGGCATATTGTTCTGTCACCGCAGGTATAATTACGACTTTCGTACACTACACTATTTTCAAAAATACTTCAAAGGTAGTACTTCCACGCACACATTCATTTTTTTATAGTCCCCTCCCTAAGTACACTACGCTCGTGGTCGTGGGCTTCGTAGTACTCGTAGTTACATATTACATACGATCAGACCGATCAGTCGAGTACTGCGCCGCTTCGGTGATCCTGTGTGTCGCTACATGTTTTCGCAAGCAATTTTTATTTAGAAAGTGAGTACTGTTTGTTTTCAACGTAATGTTATTGTTTTATGCATACTAAATACTAATTTAAGTCTAGTTGCATATGTAAACAACGTATTTACGTTGCTAATGTTTGTTGAGAACACAATTTTGTTGTACTAAAGCAGCCATACTCAAAGTGTGTTCCGCGGAACCCTAGGGTTCCGCAAAGCCTCTGTGAGGGTTCTGCAAAAATACTGGTCAGAATAAAAAAATAATACTAAAGGAGTGTCTACCTACTATATTTTATTTTACTCTGGTACCTGAGTAACATAATATCAATCTAAATATTTCAACAAAAGTAAAAAAATATGTAAATTTTAATGTCAAGTAATACGATTATTAATGAAGAATACACATAAAACCATTTTTGATTACTTTAGGGCTCCGTCAAATATTTCGTTTTCGAAAAGGGTTCCGTCTCCAAAAAAGTTTGAGAACCACTGTACTAAAGTAACAAATATTTTTGCAGATGTCGTCTCGAGACTCGTTCGAAAAAGACCAAAAACGACTTCAAGACCTATTTGATGCAGCTTCTACCCCTCAATCGAGTCAAGACCCATTTTTGAAGATGGCGAGTATGGATCTGACGATGTGTATCAACCATCCTGTGCCGAATCCATGAGTTCAGAGGACGCCTATATCCGTTCTGTCATCTCATATGGTTTTTTAACCATGCGTTGTGACACTACGCCCGTCTCAGTAGCTGCAACCAGTGAGATAGTATTGTCCGCCAACGTGTTAACTAAAAACACTAAAAGTAATAAAACAAATCTGTGGCCTCTGTGGGGCACAGGAGTAATACTGAATAATTTTTGGGTTATGTTATTAATTCTGACACAAACATTATGAAATAAATCGTATAGGTAAAAGATAGAAGACTCTTTACATATACATGAAATCAACCTAATAAACCGCCGTTTATAAATTTTACTAATAAACATTACCTTTTTTGGTTTTTTCGCCTTCATCAACAACTTGAAATCCAAAGTGTGTCTGCCCGGGTTTCATTGTTTCGGTTTCAGCCTCCTTGGAAGCTGTTTGCGTACTCATGGCGCGAAGCCGTATTCCTTGTTGGACTGCACATCTTATGTTGGATAGTAATAATAACCCTGACCTGAGCGCCATCACTTATTTCTGAAAAAACCAGACGGCTGATCAAAAACTTTGAAATCACTGCTCGCTCAGCTTAGAAACTCACTCACTGTCACACTGACAGTCATAGGTGACAGTTATAGGCTGTACGCAGCTGACTGTCAGTGTGACAGTGTCAGAATGTTTCAGCTTTTTTGGTGTCTATTAATTTCTTTGACTGAATATGAGTCTTTTTGGTGGTTACTCAAACCTATGAATTTTTAACAAACCGACACGTGAGATAGACACCATGAGCCACTATATTTTCTAGCTGACCACGCCAACGAGACGGGTGTAGACTCATAGACTGTTAGCTGGTTGAAAGTACAGTCGCCAGCACATCAAGTTATACCAAACTCAACTCCAAATGATTAGTTATAAACTAGGTATACCTAAGTTCATAATCGAATGAAAAAATTTGACTGGTTGTGGTACTTGTGGTAACTTGATGTGCTGGTGACTTTACCTGTCTAATCGAACGAAAATATTCAATGTAAGAATGTTTGTACACGCGGTTACACATAAAGCAATATTTTTCCAGTATACGCTGACCTTTCATTGTAACGAAATCCTACACAATGCGATATCAGCTTATACTGGAAATATATAGCTTGATGTGTAGCCATGTGTACCTCTGCAACAAAGGCAGAAATGGCATTTAATTTTGATTTCCATCCAGCGAAGCACTTCCTTATTCTATTACTTAGGGTACCTACGCACTATGCGGTTAGCCGGAATGCGGTTAGCCGTCCGTTTGACCGCAACCAAAATATGTACGAGAAAGGAGTTTTATACGCATTGCGATGCGGCTGCCGGCCGACCGCTCCGGTCGTTCTGAGCGCTGCGGCCCGACAGCCGGGCAGCCGGACGGTTGCTATACACACTACGTGGATAGTGATGATCAGTTCATTCACCTTCGCGTACCTAGGAACCCCACGTCTAACGGCCGTCCAAGCCAGAAATGAGCTTGAGGAAGTTTGATGTGTCACAGTAAGTGATCCTAAGGTACGAAGAAGATTCAAAGAAGCTGGTTTTGGTTCGTACGTGCCCGCCATGGCTCCAACACTTGAGATACATCATCGTAGAAGCAGACTAACTTATGCTCGGAAACATCGTCTTTGGACAACGGACCAATGGGGTAAAATATTGTTTAGTGATGATTTGATGAATGCAGAATTATTTTATAATCAAGTTGATGGAAGGCAAAAAATATACCTATACACGCAAAGGAGAATGATTTAATCAGCCAAAAAAAGTACAGTGGCATAATATGGTGGAGGATCAATAATGGTTTGTGGGGACCACTAGGTCCGTACGAGCTCCCAAACATATCCCATGTTTGGGAGCTCGTACGGACCTAGTGGTGACCGATGGAGGAAGTCTGACTGCAACTCGTCATATAAAAGCAATTTTAGAAGAAAATGTGGTACCGTTTGACCCCCATGTCAGTGACGACTTCGTTTTGATGCAGGATAATGCTCGGCAGCATAGGTACTGCTCGTTCAACTCAAGTATATCTTAATAATGTGAAATATCACGGTTTTGGGGTGGCCGGCAAGATCACCGGATATGAATCCGATAGAACACGTCTGGGACCTGCTGAAACAAAGAGTAAAATCCAAAAACCCAGCTCCTATCAATGTGGGTGAACTGCGAATCGCCGTAGTTGAGGAATGGCAGAGACTGTCACAGGAAACAATAGATATCAATCATTCTCGGCATGTCTAGGCGGGCGGAAACTTTAATATCAGCACGTGGAGGAAACGCGCGATAATAATTTGTATTATTTTAATTTTATAAATAGTTTTTTAATTAGGTAATCAGCTTTTTACCCGACTGCGTGATGTAAAGGAGGGTAATGTGTTTATCAGCCTATGTGTGTACGTAAGTATGTATGTTTGTTCCTTTGTGGTACCCTAGAGACCAAACGCGTGGGCTGATTTTGATGAACCATATGTCAATCGATTTGTCTTAATCTTGTGAGTGTCAATAGAGACATGACAGTAATCAAAAATCAATACGGCAACAACCAGACGCCATAATGTGAAAAAGAAAAAAAAATAAGTCGACGAACTACGTCAAGTGGGGTATCGTTGGATAGGTATTTGAAAATCCTCTTTGGGTTTCTTGAATCATTTTTCATTTTGAATGACCATTTAGGATCTATAACGATTTAAAGTTAGTAACCATTCTCACTGAAATTTTCAAAACTTATAATAAGCTGTGATAAAGTTATTATAAAATTGTACCTAAGTATAATAAATCATATGTAGTAACGTGAAAAATAATTATTTTAATATAATTCAATACAATTCGTTATAATTCAATCGAGTGGCATGCGTCGCCCCGCCAGTAATCCGTTTTACGTGCGCATAGAGATGTTTCACATAAAAAAATAGGCCTTTTTATATTCCGCTAATTGTGCTGATGTGTGTATTTAATAAAGACGTTATAGACAAGTATTGGTTGATAGATTATTGGATTAATAATCGTGTGAAAGAATGGAACGCGATTTTTGTCAAATGATGTCATTGTCAATAATGTCAACCTCTTCAAAAGTCACAACAAACTTTTAAAAAATTGTCAATATCTTTGAAAAGAGGAAAATACTGATAAACAAGCATGAGAATGTAATACTACCGGTTAGTTAGAAATGTTATCAGTGGTTAGAAACACTAGATCTATCTCTAGCCATTATGTTAACTCAAAACGAAAGTAAGTAATTTAAACTGTCTGGCTGATTATATGATTTTCAAGTTGTTTTTCTTATCAGTATTTTTTGTGCCGGCGTAATAGACAAATAATTGTAACTTCGAGGCACTTTAGTCAAACTTTGCTCATTAATAGCTACGGTACATAGAACTGTGCCTAACATAATAAGAAAAAATATAAAGATGGTAAACATTATCACCGGCCTCAGGAACGCTGTTAAGACCTCGTTTTTGCTGCTACCGTCTGGCCCGTTACATAGAGTTAGTCAGGGCTCAAAAGTAGAACTTTTAAATAAGCGGTCCGCGTGGGATATTAATTCAAGGTTTAATACTTTCAAGAAAATGTCTAATGATAATATTCATCTCTCCAGGATACATAGAACACAATCTAGAGCACTACCGGCAGCGCTACAACTGGGATTGCGGCGTGTCTTGCGTGCTGATGCTGCTGCCACTGAACAAGCGAGATGAGATGCTTAACAACTTTGAGCAAATCTGCCAGGAGGAGGGGTTCAGGCAATCTACGTGGACTATAGACTTGTGCTATTTGTTGAAGAGGTAATTAAAACTAACACTCATAGTAATATCCTAAGCCTACTCTTCTGAATTACTTATTTTGGGCCTTGAAACTTTAATGTTTAGTTAAACTCCAGAAGATATTGATGAAGAGACTAGTCATATTTCTGTACATAACAATTAGTAACTGTTCACCATTTGCACAGAACTGAGGTTTGAAAATTAATAGCCATTGCCCCAATAGGCTTGGTGGAATTCATAATATGACATTGTTTTATTAGCCCAATAAATGATGTTGTTTTTGATATATTACCATCAGGATCATTTAAGTTATTTTGCGCAGGTTCGGCATTAGACACTGCATGTACACTACATTGCTCGGCGTCAATGAAGACTACAGGAGACATGGATACTACGATAGGATTATTAATATGGTATGAACAATTGTTTTTCAGTTGTCATGGAAAAACCAACCCTTTATATTTCCAATCATCATCATAAATGTGTGTTAGTATTAAAATGTGATCCTAGTTTGTGGGAAGTAAAATGCCTGTAGCACTCCTCAAAAGGCTGCAGCCTATTCCTAAAGTAATCATAATTAAGATTGGATGAAATCAGGTTCCCATTTCACATTTCCCTCATCATTTAGCAGTTCCACTTACTTCCTACTTTCCTAGGACCGAGAACGCGTCAAGCGCCGCTTCGACGAAGCCTCGGCCGCCAGCATAGACGTTCAGCGGCACTCGCTGACCCACGCTGAGTTGTTGAGGCACTTGTCTACTTCTGGCCCAGTTATAGTGCTGGTTGATGCCTCTATGCTGGTCTGTGATCTTTGCAAGCATAATAAATTGAAGGCTGAGTTCAGGTAACTTCCCAATTCTATTACATGTGGAGTAGAGGAAACCAGCTTAGTTTTTTTCTCATAGATTTATCTAGGTAAAACAAATTATTATAAGAGACACTTGGATTTCTTGCAAATGACACACAGCACTCTATTTGTTCACACAAGCTCTCAAATGCCGCATTTATCTGTATAGCATATTATGATTTCAGCATATCATGTGGTGTATAAAATAACCTCTACTAGAGGCGATACCCAACTATCATGTTTTCATTTTAACTCAGTAAAGCGCGATTTTCTCTAACGAACACATGTCCACCTTAGCTTTCTTAAAATAAATAAACTTAACCTTGTACCTCTTGTCGCGTTGATGCTGTCTCGGACTAATTAACGTTTATTTCAATTGGCGAAAAGTTGGGATTTATAATCGCATTGCGGCTCGTCAGATGTGCGCATATATTTGTTAAACAGTTTATAGTCATACAATTAAAGAATATTTTTTGTATGACACCCTGAAAACGAGGTCTCCCCTCCAGGCGTTGTTTCGGCGGCGCCTACACAGGCCACTACATAGTGCTGGTGGGCCACGGGCGCGGCAAGCTGCTGTACCGCGACCCGGCGCTGAGCGCGCGCCTGTGCGCCGCGCCGCCCGCCCGCCTGGCGCGCGCGCGTCGCGCCAGCGGGACGGACGAGGACGCCATACTTGTGTTTAGGGACTACAGGTAGGGATAGCCTTTAGAAAGTAACGCCGTCATTGTTAAGGGGCCATCCATAAATTACGTCACACGAATTTCTTGTTTACTATTTAAAATTGCTTCTTATTTTGAAAAATCCAAAGTTTTTGCGAACATATAAAATACTTTCTAAGATATAAAGAGAAGGCAGAGTCAGTCTATCAATTTCTTTGAATCTCTTTCTAAGGGACTCGCGAAGACCCATTTTATAGATCGCGCTGGTTATCCTCTTTTGTAAAATGAAAATTGAATACGTCAGCTGCCGATTACCACGGCAGAACGCCATAAGACATAATACTGTAGAAATAAGCAGTATACTAACCTACTGTGGCTATATCAGTCAATTGCATTATTTTTCTTACTGCAGTGGCCGCTTCATTGTAATTTTGAATCTAAAGTAATTCCTAAGAATATAGTTTCCGTAATTGTATCTAGTTACTGGCCATCAAGTTTTCGATTTAGACCCACTTGGGGTACATTTAGTTATATGAACTTAAGACATATAGTTTTGTCCGCATTAAGTCAAAGATTTTTAGCTGCGAACCGAAAGAACAGCCAGACCATCGTTGACATGTAAAACATCCGTATCTTTTCTATGTATTTTAAAAATAAAAGAAGTGTCAGTGATTAGAGTGATATCCGATAAGTTAGCTATCATGTAAGGAAGGTCATTAATATATACTAGAAATAGGAATGGGCTGAGAATTGCACCTTGAGGCACGCCCATTTTAATGAGAGACCCGAGGTCCGAAGGTTATGACTCGTCGTCACACGACCCTTTGTCACACGATCTCACACTTTGTTGAACCCTTCACTCCAACTTACCGTGTGACGTAATTTATGGATGGCCCCTAATAACCTTTTGTTGTGTAAATAACCCTATTCATAATATAAACATGTTGCTCAACGTTGTTACAGTAACACGTTTTTGTTTTTGAGTAAACATGGCACACACATACAGCATGCATTATTACCAGCAACAATGTTGTGCAACTGTTGTATAGCTTAAATACGAGGCTGTATTATTGCTGTTGTAACTTGTAAGTAAGTACCTACAACTTTTAGTTTTTACTGTAAGTAGTTACAGTCAGCACAAAAAAAAACTATCCAAAGTAACAAAAGAGAATAGACTTTGTAATTATACATATTTGTAACAAATTATCGAGCAATAGAAAATACAAAAATTTGGTATTACCATTTATAAAATTAAAAAAATAAGTTCTATGGTATTTTTGACCGACTGTACAACGAAGCCAAGAAGTGGTATGAGCTCTTATTCCTACAGAATAAGGCAGCTAATTCAGTGACAACAATGCATTAGAGCTTTATTATGCCAAAACTAATTGACAAGTGAGACATAATAATAGATTATAATATTTAAAATTAATTATAATAGTACTACATGTTTTCATTCCTTTTGTAATTAATATTATTATCAATTAAGTACACGTGCCTTAGTAATGCATAATAATTGTATAAAAGTATTAAGAACTTTATTTAGCATCGCTAGAGAGATGATTATAATAAATTTTAAGATGTTTAGTTTTTAATTCAATGTATAAGAAAAGTTTAACATCATCAGTCGTCTATCCTCTGAAAAGTTGGTTAGAACAATTTAAAACCATGGCGATTAGAGTGGTTGCTCTTTAAAATTGTTACTTTCTGAAAAACCCAGTAAATAACTGTTTCCTCAACTAGTATAAAACGTTATAAACAGAGTTGTTGTGCAATAATCATCGTTTTGACCATATGTATCCTGCAACTGTACAAAATATTCGTATGAACTCATTGATTCATTTGTCACTAAGGGAACTCTGACAGGGAAGTGAGAAGTCTTGGGATTTAACTCAAGCAACGACTTGACTCATGCCTGATTCAATAGTACACAAACATTACTTTACAAGCGCGCAACAAACAGACAAAATGTCACGTCAAATTCTTCCACCAATTATGTTCGTAAGGATAGGTACTAGGGGAATTACAGTGATGAAAACATTAGGAGACCCTGACCTGACGGTCGGAAACGTGCACCATTATCATTTGAAACGAAAGTCATCCACGGCTAGACATCGATTGATCTTGTGCTTCTCGCATCCAGCGGATAGTTCACATGCAGCAAGTAAAATTAAACTTCAATACATATTTGTTGCTTGTGTGTGTGATAACAGGCATTCGCCGTGCCTGAATAGACCAACAGGCTGTGATTGTACTACTAGGACACATCAACTTGGGAGGAAACGCTGGGTGTGGGAGGAAACGCCCGGGTGTCACCACTGTGTGGATCGCCCGGAGGACACGGTGGAGGTCTGCCCTGATTGGGCGGAGCACCGCCGTGTCCTCACGGAGGCGATCGGCGGCGGTGATCTCTCGCGTCCGGCCCTGGTTCAGGCCATGGTTCGGAGCGAGAGTGCATGGGAGGCCGTCACCTCCTGCGAAGCAGTTATGCTAGCGAAGGAGGAGGTGAAACGCGTGAGGGAGAGGCAAGATGGGGCGCCCTTGCGCCCCTAGTCGCCGCAGGAGACGCCCCGGGCGTCGGGAGTAGCAGGCCGATTTCCGGCCACCGTAGGCTCGGGCTTGCGGACAGTGAGCGATGGGTAGCTCGCCGTCCGATAAGGACCCAGGCCCGGGTTGACGGCGCGTTGTGTTCTACGCGCGCCTTAAAGAGATGACAGCACCAACTGACGGGGTCCGTCAGAAACAATGCCTGCCAGGGTTGCGAGTTTGTCCGAAAGGGATATCGTGGCCCTGGCACACAGGCAACGGAAGGAACACGGGTGGGGTTTAGTCAGTAAAAGTCTGACACGCCCTCCCGCTCCGCCCAGAGCGGAAGAAGTTATTTGATAATTAACCAACCAAAAAAAAAAAAAGAAAAAAAAAGGACACATCAACTTAATTCAACAGAATTGGGAAATTATCTAAGTCTGCTGTGCTAAAAAATAAACTGCAGTATTTTATCCATTTGTCTTGCGAGCTTATTGCAATAACGTGGATTACGTGGACTGTGTCAACTCCAACTGAATGAAACGAAATTTTAATCTTGTATAGAACGCAGCTTACAAGATTAAAATTTCGAATATTCAATACAAGTTGGGGGATTACACCGATGACAAAAATGCTTGGCTTAACGCTGGTCCTGCTCCACAAGGGCAAATAAACTAAGTACTTATTTGATTATCATTCGAAAATATTGTTGGAGCTGCTGAAGATTGTAAATACTATCTTTCTATTGTATAAATTCAATCTCTTAGTTTTTTTTTTTTTTTTTTTTCCTTTTTGGCTTCGCACGGTTTGTGCATTTAGCCAGTGTCATGTAAAATTAGGTAACAAGTACAAAGTTATAATAATTATGAAATGAACTCCACTCAATGCATGATAAAGATGATTGATGATATCCCGCCCCGCTCCCCTTGAGTTTAAGTAAAGACGCGGCACTTTACTGAAACCTCGCGCGGACTTCTTGAGAGAACTTAAAGTGATGTTGCACTGTTTTGTTTCATTTGCCTACATTAATGCAGGTTCACGAACACTTAATGGTTAATAATCCACCACTATTACACATTAATATTCGGCTAAACACAAATTTTAGAAAATAAAACAAAACTGCTAACATGACGCTTCACTTTCCCGCCAAGAAGTCCAATCTCTTAGTTGCATGTTGTGTAAGCACTATGTACACACAGCTTTATTAAGTGGTTACCCCCCAAAAAGACGTGCGTTCAAATCCGTGATAGGCCCAAGTTGGTTTCTATATTTTGCAAAAACATTTTATTGGTATTAATGTATTGTTTTAGTAAATAAATAAGTTTAAGTAAGTATTTATTTTTTAAGTCTATTTTAATTTTGTTTTTTTTTCAATAAAACGTTAATACTTTTATTATTGCGTACAAGCAATTTTAGGGTTAACATTTACGAAACGTTATTCAAGTCTAAATAGACCGGAGGATTTAACACCGCTTGCCGTGCTTAAAATTGGAGGTTCAAATCCTAGGCACGAAAGTATTTTTCTTTTTTGTTTTAGTAAAATTTAGAAGAATTTGAAAATCAAGAAAATAAAATATTTTAATAATATTTATCATTGTTGTTATTTCACAAAACTTTGATATTATTTTACTACAAAGATTTATATTTTACGATTGATCCTTAATACACAAGCTAACTCTAAAATATGTATAGTATGTACAAGTATATAATAAAATAATAAAAAAGGGGGGAAGGGCTCATTGGACATTAAAAAATTCGACCGCATCGCTGTCAATGCGAAAAGTCCCCCCAAAGGCTGGCAGCATTGCCACGTTTTACAATTTGATTTGATAATTTACAGTTATCATAATACACATATTTTTCCAACTGACACAAACGGGTTGGATAAAGATAAAGATGTGTTTATTTGCTTAAACATGTGTACACATGAAAGAATAAAAATGCATGCAGGATAACATTAAATAAGATAAAGGTTCAGACATGTTTGCCACGTACTATGGCGTGCAAATATTATGATTGGTAATAATAAATATCGATACAATAATTTAACGTCAAACAATAATGAATTATTTGTAAAAAATATATTTATAATAATGCTTAAACAATAATGCATACAATCAATGACAAAATAAAAGATTCTGCTAGAAATTCATTAATTGTATAGTATGCTTTGTTAGTTAAAAATGTCTTAAGCTGTTTTTTCAACTGTACATTATTAAGCTCCCTCCAACTTTTGGGTAACTTATTATAAATAGTGGGAGCCATGCAGAAAACACTTTTGCGCATAAGTGCAGTCCTACTCCTATGCAGACAGAGCTGACTTTAATCACGCCTGTTTCCTTCCTTTTATGCTGACATTTTGTTTATACAGAACAACTATTTTTGATCTCATAAAATTAGAAATCATTTTAAATAATAATGGGTAAGTCGTAGTCGTTTACTCTTCGTCGTTTTAAGTGTACATCAAACGTAGTTATAACTTGAGGGTATGGATTATTTCAATCGCATAGAACTGCTCTCAGCAGTAGAATTTTTTATATAAATAGTTCTCGCTCGTCTCTACAACCGTATTAATAAAATAAATTGCATACATAACTTAACAAAAAACAAATCCTAATACTAAAGTTAAATTACCGGGACACTACAGATCTTCTCAATCCAATCCAATTACCATACATATACACACACGTATACTCACGCGCATACTCGCTCGCATACACCATCACTCACCCATACACAATCACTCACCTGTGCACTCTTGTGCACGCACACACACAAATGTTCAACATAGTAAAATAAGTAGCAAAAATTTTAATTTTAGTTTATAGTATTTTCTTATTTTATATTTAGTTTTACTGTTTTTCTGAGTTCACTATGGACGTTCGATTTTTTATTGTATTTTTATGTAACCTAGTTTGGGAGGCGCTGCAGCTGGTGTCTGTGATACAATGATTTTTTCATTAGGATAGACATCAACGGTACACTTTTTTCTGCAATGTTATTTTTTTACTTGAAAAGTTTTTGTTAACCTTATTACGAATTTTCTGAAATAAAATTTATCTTATCTTATCTTTATTTTTTAAAAAAAAACGTAAGTAAGTAAAATTAATGGATACCCTCAAATTATATCGATTAGACAGAGACCTAAAGAGAAAAGTAACTCGGACGATACTACATAATAATTTCATCGCAATGCACATTGGCTCGCTGGCTAGTTCGTCAAACTGCAGCATGACTATGACGAATTGACGACGGTGATGCGATGGTTCGAATCCAAGTCGAAACAATGAAATCTTTTTGAAGTATTCTTTAGTTAGATTATTCGCAACGAATTCAATGTTGTAGCAGTGTAACATTTTAAAACTTGAGGGGTTATACTGACGCTGTGTGATCTACCATTTAGGTACAGAGTAGGTACGTCTTTCATTGACTTGAATAGAATAGAATACTCTTTATTATGTACACCAACAAAATATGTAGAAATTTTACATAGGGTGGCTTGACTGTGCCGTGGCGGCTGAGGGTGTGTCATGCTCACTCAAATGTCTCGCTGATGGTGGCGCGTGTGTTGGATCATTAGGTTCCCTTCAAAATGGTTGAGATGAATGGTGCTGCTCTCCATGCGTCATATTCGTAAACGGGCGCCGTCAGTAGGGACTGGTAATTTCTTAGCTGCCACGGCTTATTTTACTTGTTATTTTATTGATTTTTATCTTTTTATTACGGACGTTTTTAACGTGCACATCTTTCTACATTGTTCTCACATGTATAATTTCAACATGAATGATGTAACCAATACTTTGTAACAATATTTTAATTTAAATGAGTGTCCGTGGAGTTTCTTGCCCGTTCTTCTCCATAGAAACCTACTACGCTTTGGAATGGGCAATTAGCTTCATCTTTCGACTAACCGACCCCTTGACAATTCAAAAGTGTCTGTAATTGGTTTATTTGAAATAAATGCTTTGAGTTTGAGTACGTTCTGGCGATATCATACTTTTCAGACCACATGGTCTGTGAAGTGTTTCGTGAGGAAACATTTCCTCACGGTGTTTTTTGATTTGTGTTGTTCCATAAGTCAGTAATGTCCATGTCCATCTGGTGCAGATTCAGGTCCGAAAGCGGGTCTGCAAACACGCATTGGGGGAGCTTAAGTTTATGTACTTACCACAGAGCATGTAACTTTTTACTAAATATTTATGGCAATACTTCAAGTCACCGACAGTTGAATGTCATCTACTCGCACTTACAAACTTATCTGCTTTTTTCTTCAATATTTAACGATGTCACTCAATTGTTTAACACGAACACGCTTGCACTCACGTTGAATTGTTTATTTATGTAATAAATAGGCAACATATACATAGGTAGGTAGGTTTAGTATGGCATAGGCGTCTCTCCTGGCATAGAGCCCAAATATGCAGTACCTATGAAACATACATTGCTCCACATTTATGAAAAATACGAAGACTTTCAACTACCAAGCAATATACCAAACAATTGGTTCACATTGGTCAGCCATGTGTACACACTGGTTCCAATCACAACCATTGATCGATGATAAAAAGGGGTTATCGAAATGTACTTAGACGGACGTTGGCACTAACCTACCAATGTGTAAGCTATAATCTATGGATGTGTTCACAATCACAAAATATTATGTTGTAAGTACCTCGCTAATTAAGTATATACGAGTAGCAACAAGATTACATAATTATATGGAAAAAAAACAATCTCAGTCTGCATGTCAGCCATGGCCTAAAGTACCATTAAAAAAAAAAGTAGAGAGAAAAAAAAACGTGGTAGTAAAGTATCTACTACTGCTTGACCAAACACCAACATGGTCAGTCTCTGAATTCCTAATAATATTGCAGGAAACAACATAATAATATTACAATTAAATACATACATTTTAGTTAGGTACTTACATAAATATTTCAAATATTTTATTGTAGGGTCAGGTGAACCACGAAAAAGTTAAACTTCTCTCATGCAGTCATATTCGAATTTAGCGTTTTATTTTTTTCATTTACACGATTCAGTGTCTATCAGACTATAAGTTTCATAATAAATTTCAACTTAAAAACTGATAGATTTGACATTATCAAGAGTTAATAAAAAAGGGAAATGGTTCACTGTGTACACACTGATCCAAGATGAAGTTCACAGTGAACCACTGTTGGAAACAGTGAATCATTTCATAACAAAACGAAGTTAAGTTATATCTCAACTGTGCCCATGTGGCAAATCAGTTAACAATCGGAAGCTCATCAATTAAAATACAAGTTTCTTTGATGAGCTTCCTTGATATCCAAAAAGATTTATTTAATAAAGTATCAAAAAAAATCAACATACCTAGTAAGTTGTGACATTTCACGTCACGTTATCAATAATGATAACGTGAAATGTATAAACATTGGCCGTATTTAAAAATAATTATTACTTATAGAAAACCTTTAATTATCTGTAGAAAACTAACAAACAATATAATATTTTTAAGGTTTTTTAAGGCTAAGCTCGATAATGTCGTTTTCTGAAAGATCGCATCCAGTCTACTCCAGCTATTTTATTTACGTCCCAAGACAGAGGTCGTTTGGTATTGTTAATTTTCGCCATTTCGAATGCTACTTGGCGAACTTCCTTTGCCCCGAGCCCATAAAACACTAAGGCACATTCTGTAATATAGTCTTTCAAGACTAGTTTCTGGTCATTGGAAAAACTGAATTTACCTCATAGGTTGGAATCAAGTTAGTATTTTCATCTGACTGGTACTTTTCAGTATATCTCCGTAATGTAGAATAAGCCAATTGACACTCTTTAGCAGCCTTGCGGATGCTTGTACACACGGCTGCACATCAAGCTATACTTTCCCAGTATAAGCTGATCTCGCATTATATAGGATTTCCGTACAATGAGAGGTCAGCGTATACTGGAAATGTATAGCTTAATGTGTAGCTGTGTGTACCTTCGCTTATTAGCCGAAGTGCTTTTTGCATATCTTCCTTGCTGTGCCGTCCAATCTTCCTTTTGGCGACCTTTGTTCAACCCATACTGAAGCAACAAGCACTATAAATTGTAATAACGAATGACGATGTAACTGTGGTACACAATGAACCACGGTTCACTGTATACCCTAGAATACTAAGTAACTGTATACCACCTACATCATTTAACAGTTGAGGTAAGATGAAAATACAAATATTTAGGCCGGTCAGGCTTCACAGACTGTGGCGAAACCCGGGTTAACTCGCAACAAGGTGATGCTGTGTGTGTGGTGGGATTGGAAGGGCATTATTAATTATGAGCTTTTACCACCAGGCAGGACCATCGATTCTGAACTCTACTGCGAACAACTGATGAGATTAAAGCAAGAAGTTGAGAGAAAGCGGCCGGAATTAATCAACAGTAGGGGTGTGGTTTTTCATCATGATAACGCTAGACCTCACACATCTTTAGCCACTCAGCAAAAATTAAGAGAGTTTGGCTGGGAGGTGTTAATGCATCCGCCGTATAGTCCTGACCTTGCACCTTCAGATTTCCACCTGTTTCGGTCTCTTCAGAATTCTTTAGGCAGTGCCAGGTTAACATCACGAGAGGACTGCCAAAACCACTTGTCGCGGTATTTTGATCAGAAGTCCCAAAATTTCTATAGCAAATCATGTCCCTACTAAAAGTTATCGAACAAAATGGTACCTACATACTTTAGTTAAATGTAAATAAACTATAATAAAAAATGTTTTGAATTTTCTTAAAAAATGCGAAGAAACTTTTTCCCCAACCTATTATAATCTAATGTAAAAGTAGGTAGGTATATCAACTATACAAAGTAGAATGTTATTAATTACATTTAATTCCTATTATTTCAAATGAAGTATTAAAACATTCAAAATAAATTAGCTCTCGAATGTGACGTGTGCAGGCACTAATTAATATTACGTCACACGTGTTTGCAAGTATAGACACACCCTTACCAGGGTATTCACAAACCATAGAGCTCACACATCTCTGAAATCTCTATAACTTTTGTCTACAGTTGGGGAATCACCAACAAATGAATGGTGCTGCTACATTGGTTTTTAAGTCTAACTCAGTAAGATTCATTATTGTGTAAATAGTTGAATATGTTAATGTTGTTTTTCTGGTACTTATCATAAATTGAATACCTACGTAGTTCGATGATCCACGTGGAATCGGCAGAGGGCGTGCCAAGCCGCTATTGAAAGGCCTTGACCCAATAAAAACTCTTCTAATCGGTTACCTACTATTGAAGCTAGTGCAATAGAAATGTGATGCAATATTGTTTCCCATTTGTCTACAAATAAGTTAGGTTTCTGTATCTATCTCTGATCTGTTTATTTGGATAACATCTTGTATTCACATGCTGCGATGGTTATTGCAGCATATCGCAGCATCCATGTTCAATGTAGAATTCCCCTCGAGGTCAATTCATATTTGCACAAGTGTTTTTTTCATCTTTAGTACCTACCTATATGTCGTAGCCAGTAGGTAGTATGAACTTAGTTAGGTAGAAGCCCAACAACGCATTCTAGTTGTACAAAAATAATTTAAGTACCTACTTACATGGTTAGTACTTAGTTAGGTACTTAAGTTTTATGTCAAAATTCAAACTTTCTTTTGCTCGCCTTGTTTCAAAATGTACCTACTAATTACAAAGTAGTAACTAACGACTAAGAATTTTAATATAATTTTACAGAATTTCTCGGTAAATTCTGTAAAATAACACAAATCTTAAATGCTCGGAGTTCTACCTATGGCTCTGCACCATACAAATGTTTGTCACGTACGGGTATTGAACCCACGATCGCGCGTAGCTAATCGGTTAGTCACTGTGAAGGTACTAGTCTAGCTACACCAAAAACCAATGTTATTTTGAAAAAATAAAACCGGCCAAGTGCGTGTTGGACCACGCACAATGAAGGGTTCCGTATTGGGGATTAATTTATCCTAAGAACAAACTTAACATTGTAGTTGAGAGACATGTTCCCTCATACATTCCTACTGCAAATATTGAGAGATTTCCCAGGTTATTTTAAGATCATAAACTTCTTACAGGTTTCCTTTAATTTATAAGTAAAGAACTACCTTATTTTCTGTATTATTTTCAAAATTTTAGGATCAATAGTTTCGGAGATAAGGGGGGAATGGACAATTTTCATCTATTTTCTTAAATAGTTTTCAAAGTTTTTTTTTTTTAGTTAGGTATATACAAATATCTAACTGTTATTTTTTTCTTATTTCTTTACACGTTTGTCTTTAGGTCACAAAAGGTATTTTCGGAGCAAATCGGCTGGGACAGACCGACAGTTATGTACTTATGTGTCAAATGTGATACCCTCAGGAATACAGGGCATTTTATTAGTAGCAGGTAATAAACTCGTGAAATTTCCAATTTCACAATTATTCCCCTAGTTACACTATGCACAGGAAAACTGCTAATGGCCATAATATTCAGGATAGATATTGTTTATGGGGATATTCACAATATTCCCAGGTGTGTTCATCACTGTGTAAAGCTCTCGAGTCTTTGATCAAGATATTTTACTTTAAACTTTTTGTACCTAGGTACATACTTAAACGTATTGTAATTAATTTTATTTATTGACATTAGTAAGCAAATAATTGACTAAATGACAACGACAAGAATATTGATGAGATTGGAAGTTACTACTTCGTAAACTAATAAGATTCATAATAAATATTTAATTAAAATATGAGACCATTTTACTTGAAAACTATTGGGCCCTAATTATGGTATTGTAGAAATACCCATGTATTTTTATTGAATAGGTAGGAACGAATGTTGTGAACAAGTTATTTTCAATGATGGGACTGCCTAACATTTGTAAATGTAACAGGGAAAACCTACTGAAACTTTGCGAGTAAACCGACCAGACATAATGTAGGTAAGTACTTATTTCAAAGCCTCGCCCGGGTTTACCTTGACCAAAAAAATATACTTATTAAAGTATTACTGAAAAAAATACCACTACGTTTTTCTCTTCCACATAGAGAGAAAGAGAGGAATTATGATCTTAATACCCTTTGAGCCAACATTTAAAAAATAATTTGCTTGCAGAATGAATAGGTACCTACCTACAGAAAGTCTTGTTGTCTCTTATTGCATAAATGAAAATATAGTTACTGTTAGAAAGAGAAAAACGTAGGTATACAAATCGCTGAATCCACCCACTCTTGTACATGACAGTAACACCTACTTGCTTTAATACAGTCAGCATGAAAAATTAGTTGCAATTCCATAAATGGCGGATTTTCAACATTCAATATTAAAACTAACTAGGTACGCTGTTTAGTTACAATGGAAATTCCACTGAATGACCAGATGAGGCCATAAAAGTATGGGCAAACATTTTATAACATAAGTGCGATATTTCTATAGATGGCTTCAAAACAATTGACGTAAGTGCAGCACGTCTTTTTAAGCAGGCATCTCATTTAGTAACGGCCAAGTGCGTGTTGGACCACGCACAATGAAGGGTTCCGTAGTTGGGATGTATTAATCCCAAAAACAAACTTAACATTGTAGTTGGAAAACATATTCTCCCATACATCGATATATACGTCACGGTCAATTCTCCAACTGGAAATATAAGTTTGTAACCGCAAAAAAAAAAAACTGATAAATCTGCAATTTAACAATTTTCCGCTGTGAGACCTTGCTTCTTGCCAAACATGATTCAAAGTAAACGGGAAGTAGGTACCCTAAGCATAGGTTTTCATTTATTTGCGAGTATTAAAATATATCGCATACCTAAATGGCCGTATTTTTTTATTGCGTTGACTTAGAAGCCTGATTTTTTTTAGAGCTTCGTGTGGGACCGTAGACCTACGTTATTGATATTAATTTAATTTGATACCTCCACGCCTTCCTGAGAAAAGGGGCCTTGACAGACTGACAGACAGACGGACAACGAAGGGATCCTACAAGGGTTCCGTTTTTTCCTTTTGAGGCACGGAACCCTAACAAACGAATATGTAGGTACTATAGCAAAAGTGTCTTGATGGGTCAAAATGATACACTTTTTTCTGTCTAGCTGTTATGAATTTGCCAAGTGTGCAGTGTTCTTTGTTCCAAAAACAACAACGATGCTAGATATACTTAACATCACACTTTCACTTCTTTGAGAGTAGAGATGAAAGGTGCGTTGGCAACACTAACCCCTTGAACTTTAGTAGGTGGGTGGAACCACCCACGAAGACAATCATTCCAATCTCAGATATCTCTTCAACTCGCACGAGCACGCACGAACAGACGACAACCGTTGAGATTTTAGTCAGAAACATTATTTTGTTTGTTTATAAAGCGTTTCTATGGAGTTCGAATTTTTTCTGGGAAGTAATACGAAGTGTTTAGTGTCGTTGACATTTTGACACCTTACTAGCGTGACTGACTGTACAAAGTATTTTATGAGACGAGCAAGAGCAGAATCATTGTAGTCCTTATTATTTATATTAGATATTACAATTTTGACTAGTATAAAAGGGAGAGGAGTTTGTAATCTGTGCTTGTTTTGTGCTGATACCTTGTTGCGAGGGTGAATATTGTGAAACAGTGAATTGTGAGTGACATATTACGAAAATGAGCGACGGCTATGCCTGCGAGATTTTAATCGTAAGTACTTATACCTACTTTGCTAAATACATTGTGCTTTGTTTTGATTGAATGGTAACTTGGCTATATCAAATACGTCTCCAGTCAGCCGCGATACCGTCTTCTTGACTGGTGAATCGCTCAAGAATCTTTATATCGCCATAACAGAATAGGTCACATGTCCACGCTTCTACAGCTAAACATAGATCTCCCAAAGACAACTAGGTACCTACAGTAGGGCTCTTGGGGCCTTGGTACCGTAATGGACGTGGCCAAGTCGCCAATGGGAAGCTATGCTGACTTTTATTTAAATAACACCGTGTTCACTCTTACTTAATTACGCGACGTGTCTTACTATAAAACAAACACTTCTTTTACAATTTTGAAGCCGATTCTTAATGCGCTTGAGTGATCAAATGCATCATTTTATTTGCCAGCCTGTATAATAAAAGGTTCCCTTTTGCATACAACCTTTACAATGCCATAAACAAAAGTTTCCAACAAACAAAAACTAGAAATGCTTTAGTTATGCAGTGTTTGTAAGCAGACAGGAGGATACAGTCTAGCCATAAACGTAAAAACCAAACGCAAAGTCCTAATGGGGAGCAATTTTGACTGTCTAGGGAGACAGTCAAAATTGCTTGACAAGCACGAAAAAATCACAATCTTGCGGTCAAGCAATTTTGACCGTCTAGAGACCCCATTAGGACTTTGCGACCGAACTCGGTCGTAAAGCGATCGCTATCTATGTCGAGACTGCAGCCCCTGAGGTCTTCAAACTTTTCGAAGTAAAGGGCCGCAAATACTTTGATTTTGGTTCGGCGGCGCGCCGGTGGGCTCCTGCCCGCAACACAAGGGAAATTGGTTATAATATTCCATTTTAAACTTATAGGTAGGTTCCTAAGTAAGTAATTAAAAACAACAATCATTGCAGATATATTTTATTATACAATGTTACAAGGCTAGAATCAAAATTATTGTTGTATTCGAAGAAGTCGAACGTCACGATAGCCTGAGTATCATAATAGCAATAGCAAGAGAATGTTATGGGAAGAAATATGCTTAAAATTAAATAGTAGATGGGCAACATTTACCAAGAGAGAAAAATCAAAATCCCATATTATTTATTAAATTTTTTAGTGTTATTTATAAGTTATAAAATCAATTATTGATTTGCTAGAACCTGCCCCCTTATCGGTAACTACAATGATTAACTCCGTACAAAGTAGGTAACGGTTTACTGTCGAATTGCCAGTCATTTTGCAAGTACCTATAACTTTTTTTTTATGGGTGGAAAATTATCAAATGACTTAAACTGTGAACTATATTACTATGGTTTATCAAGTCATCTAATTTATGGTTTTGTAGATGTATGTATACATACTCTAGAGTTGCTTGGAATATACAAGTTAAACTCACAAAGCATATGTACTTTAATATTATTCGGTATACGGTGACGAGTTGCATTATTACAGTAATTAAAAATAAATATGTAGCTTTATATCGTGGGCATTACACACATCGCCGGAATCGCCGATTTCTTCTTTCCATCTTAGATTGAAATGAAATCAAAGCAGGCGTAATCCTATTTCTTCCCGTGTGTGTCGTGAAAAGCGACTAAGGGCTGATTTCACCAATGAAACTGAACGCGATCAGCACATCTAAATTGCGTTCAAGAGCTGTTAGTGTCAATATTTCACAACAACGATGACACTGATGTGACACGTTCAGTTTCATTGATGAAATCAGCCCTTAGGGTCTTAGGTACTAGAGAATGGGCAGCAGCGTCCTCTATGCATTTTAACACCATACTGTGATCGCTAACCCGCCTGCCAAGCGTGGCGATTATGGCAAACCCTTTGGGGGAGGCCTATGTCCAGCAGTGGACGTCTTTTGGCTGAAATGATGATGATGCTGAAAGCAGGAGTAATCGGAGTCCAGTATACACAGAATCGTGATCGCAGGTTTAATGTGTTGACTACACAACACCAATTCACAAGTTGTTATCAAAAGTCCGTTTAAGATAGCCAGGGTCAAAAAGACGCATTAACTGATGGTACCGATAGTAAGATGTAGGTGAGCAACGAGCAAATAACGACTTAGGGCGAATTTCACCAATGAAACTGAACGTGATCAGCACATCTAAACCGAGTTCAAGAGCTGTGGTTCAAGAGGTGTCAATATTCCAAAGAAAATTATGACACTGACAGTTCTTAAACGTGGTTTATGTGCAGATCGCGTTCTGTTGAAGTTTGCCCGGAGTAAAAATCGAGTGCAAGTGCATCCCGTTCAGTAGACCTGTAGTGGTGCGGAAGACAAAGGGTAGGTAAAACATTAATATTCTTAAAAAGCAAACTTTTTTTTTTGGTGTAATGGCGTACGAACAAAAGAAACATAACAATCTGCGAATATACATAATAGCATGCATACCGCAGCTGTTAGATTATGTTCAAAATAAACTGAACTAATTCCATTAACAATCATTAGCGATAGGTACAATAGATAAGTGGGGGAGGGGTGGGGGGGGGGGCGTAAACTAATACGTTTACGTGGTACTTGCAGGTCGGATACCTCTTTACCCCGGTATTTCACAGCCTTCTGCACAAAAAAATAATGCTTATAATATCAGCTTTCATTTAATGTATAAGTGATCTTTACTGGCCAAAGTCATGGCATCATTCTTTGTTATAAAGAAAAACAATTCCTACTTAGTTTGTCTGTCAAAGTTCATAATTATACTTAATACTTTATTTTAAGTTATAAAAATGTTTGAGAACATTTTCAGTAAGTGTAAGTGAAATCTTTGTAATTTCTTATTGAGAAACAAATTTCTTTAAGCCATAAAACGCTACTATACAAATGATGCAAAGAAAATTAGTGATTTCAGGTTAATAAATCTATCAATCCAATTTTCTTTGATGTTAACTTTATAGACTATGGCGATGAGGGATACAATGTATAATCAGAGAACATTAAAGTTACCGCTACGTTCAGCTCACATGCAACCATAGGTGTGAATATCCTCCGTCGCGTGGTCGCGGCCTAACTGACGGACAGGGACGTCATCTACCCCGGTCACCAAGGAGAGTGGAATCGGCGAGAGATGTAGTGCGGTGTCCCACACGGATCGGTCCTGGGGTCGGCTCAGCGACGTCAGCGTGGTATGCTACGCTGAAGACACGCTGGTCCTGGCACAGGGGAGATCGCACCAGGCGGCGGCCGAACTAACGACAAGTGGGGTTGCGACAATCGTCGTAAAGATCTGGCAATTAGGACTTGAGGTGGCTTTGCACAAGCCCGAAGCCATGTGTTTTTATGGTCCTCGGAACGCACCACTGTTGGGTTCCCAGATAACGGCAAGAGGGGTTCACATCGGCGTCATTTGGCTCACAGACTGGAGCGGGCCGGGGCTGCCTTGAAGCGGCTCCTGCACAATCTAGGGGGTCCAAACGCCTCCTGCCGGAGGCTCTACGCGGGGGTCGTGCGGTCCATGGCCTTTTACGGGGCACCGGTGTGGGCGCGTTCTCTGAGGCTGCGAGCCCACAGGGTCATGGCCATCAGGCTGGTCCGGAGATACCGCACGGTCAAAAAAAAAAAAAGTCATTTATTCAAAGTAGGCTGAGAGTCAGCACTTTTCGAACGTCAAAATTACATAAGACAGTCCCCCAAAAACGCCCAACCCTCACCACTTCCTAGTGCTTTAGCTGGGAAGAAGAAGTGGCGCAACAAACTCCCCAGCATCACAGCTGTCTGTGAAAAATTGAATTGAATCTATACAATAAAATGTAAAATAATTTGCATTACGCAACACAGAACATTAAAATAATTATATTATTTGCCTTATGATAGCTAGCACACGCCACTAGACAAAAAAAAAACATAAAAATCGTCAAAAAAACTATACTCAAGCAGAAATAACGTAAACAGAACGTACTTAAATATAAGAGTGAATTTCTCAGGCGAAAAATTTACGCGTCTAGGCTGAAAACGCAGTGCTGCTTTACAGATAATGCAAAGATTTTTTTTCTCAGATTTGAAGAGACGTGAATCTAAATGAACCCACTTAAATTATATTCATAAGACTTTTACTTTTTAAGAAAAAGATCAGTAAATGACGAATTTTCAATTTCTGTGTCTTGTCCAAAATCACTTTCATACAAAGCATTTACCTCTCAGGCAGATAGGTAATCTCGAACGTATATAGGAAAATGTATTTTAATTGCGTTAAGTAATAATTGACCTACAAGAAGTTAATTATTTTTTAATGTTTAACTCGTTCGAATAGTTAATGAGTAGGTACATGTCACCGGTAGTTTTGTCCGAGCGAAATTACTAATTTCTATGGTCATTTTGTTTTGGCGTTTAAATTAGAGCGGGTTGCTGAACGTTGCTAATAGTGGGTGTGTCATGAAGAACCACGTTTGTGTTTGGGATAAATTCATCCCAACTACGGAACCCATCGTTGTGGACATCTGGATATCTCAAGAACTTCTAATGCTATCAACTTGAAATTTGGAATAGTTTTAGATGACATTTACCTGACTATTTTGCAAACAAGAAAGAAATTAAAAAAAAAAAAAAAAACTTGCAACAGTGCCTGAAAGGGATCTTAAAAATTCGTATCATATTATGAAAGAGCGCTGTTTGCACAATCTCAAAAAAAAATATTTTTTGGCATCATAGTTTTCGACTTGATGAAAAATGTAAAAAAAATACGAAGTTTGCATAGAGAAAAATCTGAAATTATTCTATGCGATAGAAGTTTATTTAAAGATTACAGAAAAAATAGAACAATGTCTCTAAATAGCACAGTTTTTCAGAAATCATCAACATCATATCATTATATACGTACGGAACCCTCCGTGCGCGAGTCCGACTCGCTCTTGACCGGTTTATTTTATTTGTTGTTAATAAAATAGAACTAAGGCGTTAAAAATAATCAAGACACGCCCTTGGCCGGTTTTTTTTTATCTATGGCTAAAGCCTCTAGCCAAGGGCGAATTTCTTATTAATAAGCGACTGCACGCTAAGGGCACCCCCTGTGGGCTACGAACCTCGGCTTAGAGCGTCGCTGGGGGAGGACAGCAAGATGGGACGGGGTGGGTCACATAACTGGATAATTATTATTGTCGGAATGTCGGTATTTTTGTATTTTGTGTACTGTAGTGGTGGCCCTGCTGCTTTCCTGGAGGAGGGTAATGCGGTCATCGGGGTCGGTGAGAGTATGCCTCGGATGGCGGCCTTGACAACCAGAGGGTTGCGATGTTTAACGGCGGCTAAGAAACGCTTGGAAATGCGTTTCAGAAATTGCTGGATAGTGGTAATTTTGAGGTCTAGGTGGAGGATTTCGTTTCGAACGAACCAAGTGGATCCCGTAGTCTTGCGGAGGAAACGGTTCTGAAGGATCTACACCCTATGGTTTCGAACGAACCAAGTGGATCCCGTAGTCTTGCGGAGGAAACGGTTCTGAAGGATCTACACCCTATGGTTTCGAACGAACCAAGTGGATCCCGTAGTCTTTCGGAGGAAACGGTTCTGAAGGATCTAAACCCTATGGTTTCGAACGAACCAAGTGGATCCCGTAGTCTTGCGGAGGAAACGGTTCTGAAGGATCTACACCCTATGGTTTCGAACGAACCAAGTGGATCCCGTAGTCTTTAATAAGTCTTTAACCAAGTGGATCCCGTAGTCTTTAATAAGTCTTTAACCAAGTGGATCCCGTAGTCTTTAATAAGTCTTTAACCAAGTGGATCCCGTAGTCTTTAATAAGTCTTTAACCAAGTGGATCCCGTAGTCTTTAATAAGTCTTTAACCAAGTGGATCCCGTAGTCTTTAATAAGTCTTTAACCAAGTGGATCCCGTAGTCTTTCGGAGGAAACGGTTCTGAAGGATCTACACCCTATGGTTTCGAACGAACCAAGTGGATCCCGTAGTCTTTCGGAGGAAACGGTTCTGAAGGATCTACACCCTATGGTTTCGAACGAACCAAGTGGATCCCGTAGTCTTTCGGAGGAAACGGTTCTGAAGGATCTACACCCTATGGTTTCGAACGAACCAAGTGGATCCCGTAGTCTTTCGGAGGAAACGGTTCTGAAAGATCTACACCCTATGGTTTCGAACGAACCAAGTGGATCCCGTAGTCTTTCGGAGGAAACGGTTCTGAAGGATCTACACCCTATGGTTTCGAACGAACCAAGTGGATCCCGTAGTCTTTAATAAGTCTTTAACCAAGTGGATCCCGTAGTCTTGCGGAGGAAACGGTTCTGAAGGATCTACACCCTATGGTTTTGCTTGTGCGAAAACTGCACAGCCATACGTCATGGTGGGTCGTCATGATGTTCGATGATGGGATGGACCTGTTGCACGCACGAGTGCTGGGTTAAAACCAAACTGTTCGTCGGGGATGAAGCCCTTTATGTCGGCATAGCCTCTGAGACGCTTATAAATAAGCTTCGCATAGAATTTACAAAGAATGTTGAGCAGACTGATGGGGCGGTAGCTAGAGGGCTCGGTTTTGGGCTTACCGAGCTACCAACAGTGGCGTAGCTAGGTAACCAAAGGCCCTGGGGCAAAAAATAAACTAGGGCCCCAACCCCCAACTAAACTATTTAAAATCGTTTGTTCCGCTTTCCTCGTTTTCCGAATTCGACGTACTCCAGAGTCGTCGTACCTAATACAGTCGCGCGCTTGTAAATTCACTAGTAGCGTTTTATAGTCACGCCGTTGAAGTGCGCCGCGTTTCTCATAGGTCCGCCTTGCGTCAAGCGTGTGCTGTTGAAGCGAGCTGTTTGACGGTGCGACTGTGAAACCAGCCTAAGAGGCTAAGAACACAGGGAAGTTCCCCGCAAGTTTCAAACCTGTAGATATTCGAGACTTGTTGGGAATTCCCCTGTATTTTTTCAAATAAGTTGCCATTATTAAAGTCGCGTTCCTGGAATCTGGTTTATTTATATTCCGAATGTGGGAGAAATTTTCACTAGTTCGATTTATAGTTTGTAAGTCAGAGTCCGAGGGGCCCCTTGAGCTTGGGGGCCCCGGGGCACTGGCACGTCTAGCCCTCCGGTAGCTACGCCACTGGATACCAATGACGGTGGCCTTTTTCCACGTTTGTGAGGAGATGTTTTTGCCAGGGCACCATTGAAGATGGTGGCCATTAGCAATATAAGGTGGGCGGGAACAGTTGGAACACCCTATCGGTGATTCTGTTTGAGCCGGGGGGCTTTAACCCTTGATGATATCATGCACTTCGTCTCGAGTGACGGGAGGCAGAAGATAATCAGGGTTTTCAACGGGAGGGCTCTACGTTCGTTGAGAGCTGGATATGCATTGGGCCTTAAGACTCGGCTAGACATTCGATCTTGTCGACGTCGTCGAAAGCGATGGTCTTATCAGAGCGGACCAAAGGGGGCATGGATATTACTTCCTGGGATTTTAATTCCTCTGAAGTTCCCAGAAGGCCAGGTGAGTGGCTCAGCAGCAGTCCCAGCGTTACGCAGCTCCGCAAGGCGTCTTTACAGATCGCTGTAAATAAGGCATGTGGGCATTGTTCGGGTCGCAGGGCTGCTGCAAGTTGCTGAAGGATGGAAGGCCGCATTCTTCTCAGTCAACAGTTCACGTACATCGTCCGGTAACTTCCCTATGGTCATCCAGCGCTGGAATTTCCCTTGAACAACTGCACTCGCAGGACTGATTGTACGTGTTCCGTGAGTGAATCAATCGCGGCCGATATATGGTAGATAAGACGCGCCAGTACGAGTATATAATACGTATGTACAGAACGGGTGCTTTTAGTTATATTATAATTTTTTCACAATTCACAATGGCTGTCGTGTTCAGTTTGATCATATTTTTGGCTGTGTTTGATTCTATTTCATTATCTGAAGGGGTGAGTACCTACCTACCTAATGGCGCAATCTTAGTCGTTTGCCCAAATTTGGGTTTTCAAATTACTTTGACTTCACCAGAATTCGGAAAATATACTACCACTAGCTTTTGCCCGCGGTTTCGTCGGAAATGATCCCACGGAAATGTACTACCGATACTAAATTTATTCTATGTGTTAAATCCAGGTTATTAACGATGTGTGTGCAAATTTCGTTCAATTCCTTCCGCCATTTTTTCTATCGTAGCGATCAACCATAATTATTTTGTTACCCGTAATTTTGAATCTGTCGTCCACTGGTGGAAACCGTTTGAAAATCCGTTCGGTAGTTTTTGAGTTTATCGCGTTCAGGCGTTCGGCGGTGGGTGAAGTTGGGCCGTGGAAGATGAAGTTACGACGAAAAAGCTAAATAGCTTTGATGAGAAATTGTACATAGGTACGAACTTAAACTACCTTTGTTACATCTAGCTATGCTATAATTCTATTGTCGTTAAATGGGCTCTGTTCTAAACCTCGGGATGATGCGGCCCGAATCCGACCACCTATTTGTTTTGCGCTTGCAAGCCATGTTGAAATAAATCAGATACTTAACCAGGGAAATTTATGACAAATTCGAAGCATTTAGGTACTGAGCACAAAATATGTCTCCTAGACTAGACCGGCTTTGTTTTATCGTAAATACTCGTAAACCTACACTGCAATCTGACTAATGTAAGGGGGCAGCAATGTAAGTGCGTAGATCGTACATCGTGATGTTTACTGCGTGTGTCATGTCGTGTGCAGTATTGTGGCTGGGCTGCTGCATCTAACACGTGTGTGAATGTCCTACAAGGAAACCGTGTGATAATTTGAACTGTACTAAGGTCGTGCAGGTACTTACATTACATTTCCCCCTGAAGTAAATAGTTATGTTCTGAATGCTTTCTATCCTTGACTTATACATTTCATATTTTGGGTTCCACACTTGAGATGCGCGTATTCAAGGTGGCTGCGTCCGTATGAACAGTATAATACTTTGAGTGGTTTTAGAGAACTAAAGCAAGTAGAAGACCTTAATTATGAAACCTAGGGCCTAGGACGCTTTTTTTACGATTTCATCAATATGCATTTCGAATATGGGTTTACTGTCCTGGATAACACCCAAGTCCCTTATATTATTCACCTTAGTGATTTTTTGGTTATCCATAGTGTACCCTGAACCAATTATCATCTTTCGCCGTGTATAAGTCATATGGAAACATTTGGATCTACGATTTGGATACATTAAGTTGAAGTTTGTTTAGTCTACAACAATCTACTAACCTATTAAGATCATCCTGGAGTAGTGATGTGTCAGATGAACTACGTAGGTACTGTTTTAAGTATTTTTACGGTGCAGCATTGTAAGCAACCCTAGTATTTATAAAGTAGGTACCTATAGTACGACCATACTGTTCCATCGGTTGTCTTCGGACTTCGGAAAAATTTACAAATAAAATGTGATTATTCAAAAAAATAAGGAAGTAGCAAAATCAGTGCGTCACGCGTCAGCCTAATCAGCACAATTATATACCATGCCTACATATTATTATATTATATTATATAGGTATACCTACCTAATTGATTTCTATTGGTCGACACTCGGCCAGTCACAATTCTTTGTCTTTCGGCTATTCCGAAGATAACCGATGGCACCTTTGACCGTGGTGGTTGACTGTAGGTCAATATAAAAGCGTCCGGCGCACTGTGGGCTGGGATTACAAGGTTGTGTCTTAAGAGATCAAATGTATTTTTTTGGTATCTAGGCATAAATTTAAAACGTTTTTATTCTTCGATTTTTTTTATTTAACGAGTACTTTCGGAGATATAGCCATATCAAATTTGTATGAAGAGTCATGTTATTTTAGTTAAGCAATTTATTCCAATTAAATTGAAATTGAAAATAATGTATACTAAACGGCCTGAAAACGTCAATACCTACTTAGTTCTTTAAAATAATGACGTCACTCGTCATAGATAGTGGTTGTAAAGAATTTACACTAATCAGTAAGTGGGGATTTGACGGTGCTTCTAATCAAGCCAATTACAAACAAAAAATGCAAACAGACGATGAACGTTGAAGAAAGTCAACTTGACGATTCAAGCATATTTATGGGTAGTTTAGTGCCAATAAAATTAGTTTGCGGCGAACAAGTTATCTGGTAAAACGATTCACCAAATTCATCTTACTGGTGTCGTCCAATCTTTTTAGAATTTGTGAAAGAAAATAAAATAACGATATTGCGGGAAAAAAGTGCTATTAAGGAAGAGATTAAAAATTTAGTGAAAACAGAAGTTGGAGAAATAAAAATTTCACACTCTTTATTAATGACTATGATAGACGGAAAAGCAACATCAATTTTATGTGATACTTCATCTCAGAGATGCGACATTTGTAAAGCCACTCCAACAGAGATGAATAATTTGCCCTTAATTGCATCAAAACCGACTGATCCAGATCTCTGTAAATACGGATTGTCATCATTGCATACCTGGATACGAATGATGGAATGCATTCTGCATATAACCTACAGATTAACGATACAGACATGGACAGTAAAGGGAGACAACAAGTGCATCATGGAAAGAAGAAAGAAAGACATACAAGACGCTTTTAAAAATAGAATGGGACTTCTGATTGATGTTGTTAAACAAGGGCACGGCTCCACGAATGACGGAAATACTGCTAGAAGATTTTTTGCAAATCCAAACATGACTGCTGAGATAACTGGTGTTAGTGAAGAATTAATAAGGCGATTTGCAATCATTTTAGAGGCAATTTCATCAGGTTACCATATTGACACAGCGAAATTTCACGAATATGCTCAAGTGACCATGCAACTGTATTTGGAATTATATAGCTGGTATTATATGCCTTCAAGTGTTCATAAAGTTCTTATGCATGGTGCAGCTATTATTGAAAGTTTTGGTCTAATACCAATTGGACAGCTATCTGAAGAAGCTGCTGAAGCTAGAAATAAAGACTTTCGTAGAAACCGCCAACACCATTCCAGGAAATGCAGTAGAAAAACTACAAATGAAGACATTTTAAATAATTTATTGACCAGCTCTGATCCACTCATCTCAGCGAAACGTCACAAACTTCGCAGATTAGTAATTGAACAAGCGGAAACATTTGATGATGACGAATACGAAAATTTTGCATTCGTTAATGTGGATACCCTTGACAGTGATTAAATTAAAACAGTGCAGTGGCCAGTAGTGATTGTGATTTTTACTTATTTATTTATTTATTTTATTAGTCCTTAGTGGATTAGGCCTAAAGGGGAGACCACTACATAAAAAAAAAAAGCGCCTAGTTCTTAACCTCTATGGTGGTGTGGAATAGAGAACAAAATTTGAAATTGCGACCAAATCGCAGAAAATCGCAACCCGAGAATAGGCGCTAAAATAGGTCCCGATACGATGCGTGGTCATTGCCATTCTACTAAGTAGGTGATATATATTGTAATGTTAAAATGCCCTTATATACTTACTTACAGTAACAAGTTGTTAGTATTTCTCATCCTTTTTGAGTGTTGTTTCCTAATGATTATGACGACATAATTAATATTTATTATCTATTCTCGATAACCTTACTACAGATGACGATGCCCACGTTGCCCACACATCATACGAGTATCTACTACGTTATTACGGACACCCCACTGCTTTTATTTTTTGTAAAGCAGTAACTATTACAACTCTCAACATGCAGTAGATATTTAGACCTATTTCTTATAGGTCTCTTTCTGTATTTTGAAACTGAAGTGAAAAGGTTAATGTCACATGTTACTTTCCAGTATAAGCTGACCTCTCATTGTAAGGAAATCCTATACAATGCGAGATCAGCTTATACTGGAAGTGTATAGCCAGGAAAGTTAATAGTTTGAGGGACTTAAACAGGAATGTAATTATCCGAATCCGTCACTTTCATTAAGGCCTAGAACACATGTTCTCTTAGAGTAGGTACAGTCTCCCCAAAAGATTATTCCGTATCTTAAAATGGACGCGACTAGACGGTATGCAACTAGGTATACTATTGTGGTGATGTTGACATTTTTCGCTAGATTGTTTGTACGTATAAGTGTCGCCGCACACGGGTTTCACGCCACAGCCACAAACGCCGCCACGAGGAGCTAGTACGTAGCGTGTGGCGGCCACCGGCCGCGTCAACTAGTACGTAGCGTGTGGCGGCCACCGGCCGCGTCAACTAGTACGTAGCGTGTGGCGGCCACCGGCCGCGTCAACTAGTACGTACCTAGCGTGTGGCGGCCACCGGCCGCGTCAACTAGTACGTAGCGTGTGGCGGCCACCGGCCGCGTCAACTAGTACGTACCTAGCGTGTGGCGGCCACCGGCCGCGTCAACTAGTACGTAGCGTGTGGCGGCCACCGGCCGCGTCAACTAGTACGTAGCGTGTGGCGGCCACCGGCCGCGTCAACTAGTACGTAGCGTGTGGCGGCCACCGGCCGCGTCAACTAGTACGTAGCGTGTGGCGGCCACCGGCCGCGTCAACTAGTACGTAGCGTGTGGCGGCCACCGGCCGCGTCAACTAGTACGTACCTAGCGTGTGGCGGCCACCGGCCGCGTCAACTAGTACGTAGCGTGTGGCGGCCACCGGCCGCGTCAACTAGTACGTAGCGTGTGGCGGCCACCGGCCGCGTCAACTAGTACGTAGCGTGTGGCGGCCACCGGCCGCGTCAACTAGTACGTAGCGTGTGGCGGCCACCGGCCGCGTCAACTAGTACGTAGCGTGTGGCGGCCACCGGCCGCGTCAACTAGTACGTACCTAGCGTGTGGCGGCCACCGGCCGCGTCAACTAGTACGTAGCGTGTGGCGGCCACCGGCCGCGTCAACTAGTACGTAGCGTGTGGCGGCCACCGGCCGCGTCAACTAGTACGTAGCGTGTGGCGGCCACCGGCCGCGTCAACTAGTACGTAGCGTGTGGCGGCCACCGGCCGCGTCAACTAGTACGTAGCGTGTGGCGGCCACCGGCCGCGTCAACTAGTACGTAGCGTGTGGCGGCCACCGGCCGCGTCAACTAGTACGTAGCGTGTGGCGGCCACCGGCCGCGTCAACTAGTACGTAGCGTGTGGCGGCCACCGGCCGCGTCAACTAGTACGTAGCGTGTGGCGGCCACCGGCCGCGTCAACTAGTACGTAGCGTGTGGCGGCCACCGGCCGCGTCAACTAGTACGTACCTAGCGTGTGGCGGCCACCGGCCGCGTCAACTAGTACGTAGCGTGTGGCGGCCACCGGCCGCGTCAACTAGTACGTAGCGTGTGGCGGCCACCGGCCGCGTCAACTAGTACGTAGCGTGTGGCGGCCACCGGCCGCGTCAACTAGTACGTAGCGTGTGGCGGCCACCGGCCGCGTCAACTAGTACGTACCTAGCGTGTGGCGGCCACCGGCCGCGTCAACTAGTACGTAGCGTGTGGCGGCCACCGGCCGCGTCAACTAGTACGTAGCGTGTGGCGGCCACCGGCCGCGTCAACTAGTACGTAGCGTGTGGCGGCCACCGGCCGCGTCAACTAGTACGTAGCGTGTGGCGGCCACCGGCCGCGTCAACTAGTACGTAGCGTGTGGCGGCCACCGGCCGCGTCAACTAGTACGTAGCGTGTGGCGGCCACCGGCCGCGTCAACTAGTACGTAGCGTGTGGCGGCCACCGGCCGCGTCAACTAGTACGTAGCGTGTGGCGGCCACCGGCCGCGTCAACTAGTACGTAGCGTGTGGCGGCCACCGGCCGCGTCAACTAGTACGTAGCGTGTGGCGGCCACCGGCCGCGTCAACTAGTACGTAGCGTGTGGCGGCCACCGGCCGCGTCAACTAGTACGTAGCGTGTGGCGGCCACCGGCCGCGTCAACTAGTACGTAGCGTGTGGCGGCCACCGGCCGCGTCAACTAGTACGTAGCGTGTGGCGGCCACCGGCCGCGTCAACTAGTACGTAGCGTGTGGCGGCCACCGGCCGCGTCAACCGTTGCGGCGAGTCCATACTCGTATAAAATGTATGAAAACTACAGGAAATATGCCGGTGGCGTCGTTTTGTGGTTGGTGGCCGGTGGCCCGTGTGCGGGGACCCTAAGACACGCGGATACGCTTAATTTTTTCCAAACTTCTTCTGCTTGAGGTTTCCAAGTCAACTGACAGTCTGTCAGTATATCTAAACGTTTTGCAACTTGTAGGTACTTGGTCGATAATACAGATATTACGTTCTATTATTACATTTGTGGTATATATAATGTGCGTTGATAAAAATGCTTTACGTTTTCTGCAGGTTAATTAGGTAGATACTAAATTATTTTCGTCAAGCACAATGTTATGTGTTGTTCGTATTTATTTATAAATAAAATAAAATAAATGGTGTTTTATTTCAGGCAAAATACCCATAAACAATTGAAATAGTAAACAGTAAAAAAGTAAGAAAACATTAAAATATATAATATAATATTTATTATTCAGTATTAAAATTGGTAAAAAAATAACATAAAATCAAATAATTTACAAAGGTATTATAATGTTAGATGCCTGTACTAGGTTAAACCTGTATCACAGGCGGCATGAGCTCATACTTTATGGTAATTGTAGGACGATAAAATTCTTAACAATATTTAACATTACAAGTCTTGAAATAATGACAAAATTTAATTACTTAATTCAATATCTTAAACCTAGTTTACTTAAATACTATTTACCTTAACTGCCTGCTCTTCGTGATGCATCTTTGGCGGGTCGAGGTGGCAAAAAGGCGGTGTCGGTTGGCTCGCGTGTAGTTGGGTGGAACAAAAACGTCAGCGAGGCTCACCGGGTGCCAAGAACTAGATTTATTGATTGGGTAATGTGCGGTAAACCGAAGGGCGGAGACATATATCGGGATATGTGTGAAAGCAGAAGGGTGTTCAAGTCTAGACTTAAATGGTGTCAAGATCATCAGGACCAATTAAAAATGGACATCCTTGCTGAGAAGCAGTTAAACGGGGATTTTCGTGGTTTTTGGCAGAATACCAAGAAGGTAAAAAATATAAGGCTTGGTCTTCCGGTGAGCGTCGATGGCGTAAATGAACCTAGGGACATAGCAAATTTATTTAGGTCCCATTTTTCTGTACAACCCATGCTGGGCAGACAGGTTGAGGGCTCCATGGGCAAAATGGAGTCAAGGTGTTCAGCCAAAGAGGTAGGGTTAAAAATCAAGTATATGTCGAAAGGCAAGTCTCCTGGCCTCGATGGCCTCAGTATTGAACACTTGCACTTGCCCACATATAGCTAGAGTTTTAGCTATGTTCTACTCGCTATGCCTGAGCCATTCCTATCTGCCGTACGACTTCATGAGAACAGTGGTAATGCCTGTAGTGAAGAATAAAACTGGTGATCTAGCCGATAAGACTAACTACAGGCCTATTTCTCTTGCTACTGTTATAGCAAAAGTGTTTGATGGTTTGCTGGATGCACAGTTACAAAAACACGTGACGTTGCACGACAATCAATTTGGTTTTAGACCCAAATTGTCTACAGATAGTGCAATACTGTGCCTCAAGCATACCGTCAGATACTATACTGATCGTAAAACTCCAGTTTACGCGTGTTTCCTCGACCTGTCCAAGGCTTTGACCTGGTGTCGTATGACGTGCTATGGCGGAAACTTGAGAGCACGAACATGCCACATGAACTTGTGAACATCTTCAAGTATTGGTATGCACACCAGGTCAACAGTGTCAGATGGGCGGGTGTATTGTCAGAGTCGTACAAGCTTGAATGTGGAGTGAGACAAGGTGGGTTAACTTCCCCCACACTGTTCAATCTGTACATGGATGCACTCATCGTCGCGCTCAGTAGCCACCATGTTGGCTGCCACGTTGATGGTGTATGTGTAAACAATCTGAGTTACGCAGACGACATGGTGCTACTGAGCGCGTCGGTCTGTGGAATACGCAAGTTATTGCAAGTGTGTGAGGGTTACGCGAACACACACGGCCTCATGTATAATGTCGCTAAAAGTCAATACATGGTCTTTCAGGCCGGCGCCAAGTGCTCTCAACTTGTACCACCCATTCGCCTGAATGATGTACCTTTGGAACGGGTGGACCAATTTAAATACTTGGGGCATTGGGTAACAGCCGACATGAGGGACCATGTGGACATCGAAAGGGAGCGGAGGGCACTGTCGAAAAGAGCAAATATGATAGCCCGTAGGTTTGCACGTTGTTCAAATCAAGTTAAGATAACGCTTTTTAAAGCCTTTGGCACTTCTTTATACACGTGCAGCCTATGGATTTCCTACAAACAAGCGACTTATAGTGCCCTCCGTATCCAATACAATAACGCGTTCAGAGCGGTGTTGGGGCTGCCCCGCTTCTGCAGTGCCTCGGGCATGTAGCGTTGCAGAAGCGCGCACCGCTTGCGCATGGTGGTGTGGAAACACACCACCATGCGCAAGCGGTGCGCGTCCTTGGTGCGCAGGGTGCGGGGCAGCTCCAATACAGTGCTGGCGATGATCGCCGGGAGATTTGACTGCCCGTATATCGGACACTGCTGTAGCAGGCATGTTGCTAGCTGTGTCCGATAATATGTCTGTTTTGTGTTTTGTGTATTTTTTATGTGTGTGTATGTGTCTTTTATGTATTCTGGTTGCTGTATGGGTGCTTTTTGGTTACCTGAAATAAATACTTTTTTTTTTTTTTATTAAATATAAAAATAGCAAAAAGTCTTATAAACGTAATTTCTTATTTAGTTTGCGTAAAATAGTTTCTTGCACTTTATAACCTAGTTAAACACACAATTATGTTATGATTCTGCGTTAGCAGAATCAGTAAGTCTAATTGTTGCACAATCACATCACATTCGAGGCTATGTGTAAATTCAATTTTTGTTGCGGGTGACTGATGTGCTTAGACATCAAAAAAATCGAGGGTTTGTAAGTCAGTGCAGTGTTTTGTTGAGTCAGCAGCAGGTATTAAACACGAAAGTCTGGCTTTGATTATGACGCTCTAGCTAGGCGCCCTCATAGTCGATGGAGTTGATGTACCTGTATTCCGCTATTTTCCTAGCAGGGCACGCAGCATCTCCCGTTTTGTGGTTATTGGGCTTTTTAAAGCGTGAGCAAGTTGCACATTTCGGTGTGTCAGCTTTCTTTGCGCACTCTGAAATCGAGTGTTCCCATTAAAATAAAATAAAAAATAAAACTTAGAGGTCAAAGTCAAAGTCAAAGTCAAACCATTTATTTCAAACAGGCACATAAGAGGCACTTTTGAACGTCAGAGGAGAGAGGCATACGTCTCCAAGTTTTATTTTTTACAAAACCCAACCTATACATATAGGTTTTACCCATAGTCTTCAAAAACATAGTCTTTCGTCATTTTTTGTTCTCGCTTAGGTGAACAGAAATCCAGTGCACAAATATTGGGCTTGCTAGGTTGCACGAGACAACCCTCAAAATGTTGATACTGGAGCGTCTCGAACTTTGCCAAAAAGACGCGACCCTCGACCTCATGGGCGTAAAAGTCCGGGACCCTCGCTTCGGCAAACATGCTCGAGGCACTGCAGTATCTTGGCAGTTTCGTAAGGGTTCGGTAATCATTATTGTACTGAAACCGTCATTAACTACTACTACTATCTTTGGTGCAACTTCACAAAAAATATGTACCTACCATACAACATATTTTTTGTGAAGTTGCACCAAAGTTGGCAGATGTACCTACTACCTACAAGCAATAAGCTCTGAACAAGTGTTCTTTACAAATTTGCGCGCGAGCATGTTACTCCTCACTGTATGTCGCAGTCGTCCTGAAGTCTGTCCGTTAAAATGTGCCCTAAGTATTTAAACTGCTTTACAACCTTTATGGTCGCACCATTCAAATACAGACTGGGTATGTTCCTGGGTATGGACCAGCTCCAGACCTGAATACCACAGATTCGGTTTTGAGAACATTATATTTCAGTCCGTGAGCATCAGCATAATGCTCACAGACAGACAACAGTTTCCTCAAGCCTTTGATCGAGGGACTCAAAAGAACCATGTCATTAGCATAGCTCAAGCTGTTCACGCAGACATTGGCTAGGTGACAGCCAACTTTAGTTCTTCTGAGTTCCGCAATCAGATCGTTGATATAAAGGTTAAATAAGTCCGGAGAAGTCAATCCCCCCTGGCGAACACCACAATCTAACCTGTAACTACTAGACAGAGTGTCACCCCATTTTTTTCATTTGATTGGTTTGGCCTTCATACCAGAATGTCTACAGATCTACAATTTGGTGAAAAACTTGTGACTTTTTTAGCTTGTCCCAGAGGATTTCATAATTTACCAGGTCAAAAGCTTTGCTCAGGTCTAAGAAGCAAGCATACACTAAGGTTATCTGGTGGGTGTAATAGGCTATCGTACTTCTAAGAAACCAAACTGCGTATCGTCTAATTTCAGATTTTTCAGGCTGTAGGAGACGCTCCAGCACCTTGCCTATAACTGTGCCGAGTGAAATTGGTCGATAGTTACTAGACGCACTCAAATCGCCTGTTCTATTTTTGACGACTGGAACCACCACAGTTTTCATTAAAAGTTTCGGCAAGTAGGCGTAACACATAGGTTAAAAACACACACTTAAATAAATGTCTGTACATTTAATTAGTACGGTGCTGTCGTCAGCGAATAAGACCATTATTTGTGTGTTCAGTGTGGTGTGGTAAGTTATTTATATATAGCAAGAATAAAAGTGAGCTAAGAACTCCACCCTGAGGTACGCCATGTCTGAAAACTCTTGCTACGAATATATCTTCTGACGCCGTTCGTGCAAATTGTCACTTAAATATGATTTTTCCTCTTATCCCATACATGTTAAGCTTATCAAACAGGGTTGCGTGATGGACTCAATCGAAAGCTTTTGTTATATTTACCGATATAACAAAAGCTTTCGATTGCGCAAATTGACAATTTTTTATCAACATTTCCCATTATTATACTAAGGAAGTCGTAAATAGCAATATTTATACTTTTGTCTTCCTAAATCTGTTTCGTTCATCACATAAAATAAATAAATATTTATATTTACTTTGAAAAGATATTAATTGATTCATAAATTATTTTTTCGACTTTAGAAAATATAGGAATTAGGGCAATGGGTCTACGAGTATAATTTACTAGACTTTCTTTATCGTGTTTTTTGAAAAGCGGTTTTACGATAAAGTGTTTTTAGACCATTCGAGAATACTCCAGGGCCTCAAGTCTGCTATTACAATAGTGTCAGAATGGTCGATCATTGATTTCATAATTGTTGATTTTGACAAGTTTGGTAATCTACTATTATAATGGGGTCATTATGACTTTCCAATGGTCGGCCACTGACACTACATTGAAAGAAATTGCATATATTGGTAATCTCGTACATAATGACAAATGAATGACATTTCTACTAATGGGTTTTATAATAATGGCAATACGACAATGCCATTATAATAACACAATTATATTACGAGAACATTGACCGACCAATGATCGACCATTATGAATTTACCAGATTACGAACTTTTAGCAAAATGGCAATGGCATGACAATGGGATCGTGTTGGAATGACTGAATTTATAAAAATAGCAGACTTGGGCCCCAGAGCTAATGTACAGATTGCTAATATGACTTAAGAGGAGGCTCCCTAAGTAAGCTTGTTTTCAACTTTTTAGCTGCACTCGGAGTTTTTGATTTGTCTAATGTTTTTATCAGTTCTAATAACTAGGTACGTAAATAATACGTAACGTACTTGAATCGGTATTTGACTCTTGACTCATGTGAGTACCTACACAATTATAATATATTCTGGCAAAACTTCTGAGCATGACTTTGACGAATAACATTTCGCAATACTTACAAACCACGTAGTGTGCGTAGCTTCGTTACTGTCACGTAGGTCGATCTTCCGCATAAAATCCGGAGTTTGTAAGCAACAACCACAGTCTTGAAGTGACTTTAGTGACACGCGGATTTCAGTAAAAGTGTAAATATTTCCTAGTGTGTGAGTAATTTATATTTTTGCTTAAAAAAATATTGTCTTGGGTAGGTTAAGATAGAGATTGCGTCTAGCTTCGGACTGAACGCGAGTAACTATATACCATACCGAACTTTGAAAAAAAAAACAAAAAGTCCCGACAGTTTACTTTTTAACTTTATTTTTTCAGTAAGTAATCATTAAAATATTTTGTTTTTCAAAAACAATCGTCTTCGTGCGAAAAGTACGGACAAATAACAAGGCCAGTTAGCGAATTTTTACATTTTATCAATACTTTGCGTGTGTGTTTATTGACCTTTTATTAAGTATTTAACATTATAGGTATACTTAGTCAATTTTGGCTTTTCATTGATAAATAAAAAAATAAGAAAATTGTAGGTACTTATAAAACTGGACATTGTTATAAATATTACCTATTTTCATTTCAAACTAATTTATAATCTTTAATATTTAAATTGTAATAATTCTACACCGGCAACGGTCGTATATATGTGAAGCTGTTTATTATTAAGATCTTAAAGTAGGTACCGTAGATGCACAGTCAACAGCATTATCAGGTTATACAAAACTGTCAAATTTCTCCAAATGATTTTAAACCTTAAAATGTTGAGGGTTAAGTTCAAAATTGAATGAGAAAATTTGGAAGTTTTTGGTAACTTGTTGTTTGTGCTGCTGTGTGTACTCAGAAATAAATAATTTTATTCTATTATACGGGAGTCCATTCATAAGTAGTCACGAGCACGTCCACGACGCGAAACGGTACTGAAACTATAGGTACCTTGATTGGCTCCTTTATTTTTGTTTACCTGGTCACTCAGGATACCATTGAGCACGTGTGATAGTTATATTATCTGATAAAATAAATATTATGTCAGATATAACCATCAGTCACGTATAATTCAGCTTGTCGGACCACGTACACGGACCGCGCACGCAGGGTTCCGTAGTTAGATCGAATATTCACGCATGCTCAGTGATATTGATTTTATAGATCGCAAAATAAGTTTGTATATTTCAAAATTTTCAACACAACATCACACCTGTAGTCCTCGAAGGTGGCAGAAGTGTACTATAGTACCTATCACCCACATTTCACTAGTTATGTTTAAGTAGGTACCATGTAATAGGGGCGAGCCTATATTGCCATCAACTGGGCACAAATCCACGCTCCGGGCTGCTACTGAGAAATTCTTGATGGAAAAACCCAATAACATAGTATTGTACCATTATGTCATAGTATTTCTCGAAAAAATTATGACACAAACCATTGATAGAGGAATAAAGTAGACACATACATAAACCTAGGCCAGGGATATTGTTGTGTGCGCGGGAATCGAACCTAGGCATACGTTACGTTTCTTGCTAGCGTAGCGCAGCGCGATTTTACACTGCCAAACAAATCACAACATTGCCTTCCTTGAAACAAAGTTGAAAATTAATTAACTTCCGTTGGTCCGAGAGAGCATTATAGCGGACAGATGTGCGCGTCTCTGGTTATTTAGTTTCGACTTTATTTCAAGAGAGGCAATGATGACATTTGTTTCGCAGCGAAAACCGCTGGGCCACGTTAGATGTGCGGGCGCCTTTAAATGTTAGAATGTTCATCCCGTCCCACACTCATAGACTAACGAATCTAATGTGTTATTAATTAGTGGAATTTCACCGGTTGGTATGAATGAAGTCATTTGGTTCCCAGTAATGCGACCACAGAGGATTTTTTTTAGTATTGAGAGCAGTGGTGGATATACCAGCAGGCTGGAGTAGGCTGGAGCCTAAGGGCGGCAGATTGTAGAGGCGGCAAATTTGGGGCCAATTATTGATGTGAAACATCTATAGGCGCACGTAAAACCGATTGCTGGCGGGGCGACGCATGCCGCGTGGCGATCGGCCACTATACACTTATACAGTTTATATGTAGTAGTGTGTGTAGTGCGATGATTCACATCTGCTAGTCGTCCGGGAACGAGTGACATGACCGTTCGCTAAGTGTGTCTGCTCTGCCTACTCTTTAACTTTAGTGGCAACTGCGGCTGCTGCATCTTGCACAGAAGCTTGTCGCTTCTTCATGTTGCTTCAAGAAATCTAGACACAACTCTGGCAAAAATGAATAAATCGGGAAAGGGAAAACGTTAAAGAGAGTAAATCTGACACGTTGCAGTTAGTCAGCTGTTGGACGTCTGTAGAAGTTTGAGAGATTCTTGACACAGTCAAAGTCCTTAAAATTTTGGAATCAATCAACGATGGTTGTACCGAAAAGCCTGTAACGCGAAGCGATAAGCGACAGGAATACTATGATTAAAAAAAAACTAGAAACAGCGGTAATGGTTGTTGTGTGGAATGTTTTTTTGGAAGGAACAAACAAAGTGAATGTTCAAATTCAGGCTTGTAGGTACCGTAGATTTGATCACTGTTGCTAATCTTTACGAATCTCTTTTCAAGTTTTTCGTAGCTGAACGAGAAAAATTTTAAGTATTCGAAGAAAAGGCGATGGAATTAAGCGTGTCGAAGCAGTGTTCAAAAGACATGGGAAAAGGCAACCGAAAAGGGAAAAAAATATGAAACACCCGATGAAGAGAGCCCAAAGATATGAGAATGACTACGAGTGATACTTTCAGGGTTCACACATTGTTCGTGCTCATTGATAGACTCGTGTCCGAATTGGAAAAACGGCAGGAGGCTTACAACAGGGGCCCAAGTCTGATATTTTTATAAATTCAGTCATTCCAACACGATCCCATTGTAATTTTGCTAAAAGTTCGTAATCTGGTAAATTCATAATGGCCGCTCATTGGTCGGTCAATGTTCTCGTAATAGAATTGTGTTATTAATAATGGCATTGTCGTATTGCCATTATTATAAAACCCATTAGTAGAAATGTCATTAATTTGTCATTATGTAAGAGATTACCTTTAAATGCAATTTATTTCAATGTAATGTCAGTAACCGACCACTGGAAAATCATAATGACGCCATTATAATAGTAGATTACCAAACTTGTCAAAATCAACAATTATGAAATCAATGATCGACCATTCTGACACTATTGTAATAGCAGACTTGAGGCCCTTGGGCACGCCACTATTGTGGCGATAAGTCCCCTCTTTGAGGAGTGGCTTGAGAGGCGCCGCGGCGTCCTCACCTTCCGCCTGACGCAGGTCCTCACCGGACACGGATGTTTCGGGAGGTTCCTGTTCAGGATAAAGCGGGAGGAAACGCCCGGGTGTCACCACTGTGTGGATCGCCCGGAGAACACGGTGGAGCATACGGTGGAGGTCTGCCCGGCTTGGGCGGAGCACCGCCGTGTACTCACGGAGGCGATCGGCGGCGGCGATCTCTCGCGTCCGGCCCTGGTTCAGGCCATGGTTCGGAGCGAGAGTGCATGGGATCCTTCACCTCCTTTTGCGAAGCAGTAATGCTCGCGAAGGAGGAGGCGGAACGCGTGAGGGAGAGGCAGGGTTCGCGCCCTCACGCCACTAGTCGCCGCAGGAGACGCCCTGGGCGTCGGTAGTCGCAAGCCGATCTCCGGCCACCGTAGGCGCGGGCCTGCGGACGGTGAGCGATGGGTAGCTCGCCGTCCGATAAGGACCAGGCCCGGGTCGACGGCGCGTAGTGTTCCACGCGCGCCTCAAAGAGACGTCAGCACGAATTCACGGGGTCCATTAGGGCCAATGCCTGCCAAGGTTGCGAGTTTGTCCGAAAGTGATATCGTGGCCCTGGCACACAGGCAAATGAAGAAACACGGGTGGATTTTAGTCAGTAAAAGTCTGACACGCCCCTCCCGCTCCGCCCAGAGCGGGAGATGTTATTTGATAATTTCCTACCCAAAAACAATAAAAAGTTTTCATTCCTGACCAAAATGAGTGAATTGAACTCCATCAACCCTTACGGAAAAAACCCTTTTCTTCGAAGAAATGTATCCTAAGTTCCTAACGATTTAGAGACTGCCTTAGTTCAAGAATACATATATTTTCAATTCCACCTCTCTTCTGAAAGAATTTTGGTAAGTCCAGATTCTGGATCATTGAAAAGTCTATCTTCGTTCCTGCGATAACATAATTTGCCAAAAGTTTACCCAAACTTGGATGTAGCAGTTCGCATGGCTCTATGTAGGTACACCAGCGACAAATTGTTCCGGTGAGAGCAGCTTTTCTTGCTCAAAACGGGTGAAAAAATATTAGCTCTATTATGCATATAGTCAGAACTAATTTTAATGAACAAGATTTCATGCGACAATTTAATTGAGGATTCACGAATAGAAAATCGCGCAAAAGATTCAAGGAAAAAGTACCTAACTGTAAAACTTCCATAACTTAATTAAGGCAACAATTTTTTTTTTATGATTAAGATTGTCAATTAGGTGGAATTGACAATCTTAATCATAAAAAAAAATTGTCAATGAAATTGTAACTTTATGATTTGCGCACTATCGATTCTTCTAATTGTAAGGTAATACATAATTGATTTCACCACCTTTTTATCGAAATTAGTACTAGCGGATCAATGTGTCAGATTATTTTTACAACAACAACGATTTAGTTAAGTTGTAGGTACAAGCAATTATAGTTCTTGTCTAAATTTCTGAGCTAAAAAACTAAATCGTATACTACTTACTACTAAGGCAGGATATGGTATGCCTTAATACTAAGTACTTACACAATAATGTACTTATCTACATTCGGTAAACATAATTATATAATTTTTATCGAGCTTACTTTCAGGTTAAAAACCATATATTAAATTATCTGGTAACAATTCGGCTGATGACGATGAAATTAACGGGGTATCAAATTGTAGAGGTCGGTAGGAGCGGCAAAATTTGAATAGCCTACTGGCGGCAAATATGTACATCCGCCACTGGGTGAGCGACTTTTCTCCTACAATCCTAGGTCGTGGGTTTACAGACATGCACCTTACCCGGAACAACTCCGTGAGGAATACATAGGTTACTCGTGAGAATCGGACCAGTGACCCCTTTAGCCGTCAATGGCCAATGACAGATGACTTTATTATTCTCCGTAACCATAGAGTGACGTTTAGGTCCCTACACCTGTTATCAGTGTGATACGCTAGTGTTATCAACGTCGGCGCCGGCTCCATATATTTTCACAGTTGTTTGACGACCGAGAGCACACGGTATGTTGGTTTGGTTGTTATTAGGTGTTATTAAATTTAGTGCTAATTTCGTTTGCGATAGTCATTTATGTACTTAGTGCTAGATCATTTGAAAAGTCTAAGTAGTATGGACTATGGCTGAATGCTAGCTTAGACTCGATTTTTTGTGATGTAGGTTAGTATAATGACCTCATTCATATTTGTTGACACAGATGGAAGATTTAAGAGAAACTTTAGGAAACTAGTTTTTCGTAAATAAATAATCTAAACAAAAGTTGATTAATGTACCTACAGCCGCGTGAATTAAACCCTTAATTACTTAATGTACTTACAAAACGTCTATCCTTTCCTTTTACACTTTTAAATAATACTAGTATTTGAGGTTCGTTATGTAAGTATAAAGTAGCCATTATAGAAAAAAAAACGCGTTTTCTTTATTATTAATTGATTCCTTGCCTTGACCTTGGGCCCAAGTCCTGTAGGAGCCTACTTCTCTACATGTACCACACGTCGGGTCCAAGTCCTGTAGGAGCCTACTTCTCTACATGTACCACACGTCGGGGTCATTTATTATAATATAGTAATGGTAATTGTAATGAGATGAGCTCGCTTCATTGTTTGTCCTCATGTTGTAACAGCATGTCAAAATGCTAATGAGTAACATACATACACATACATACATAAACTCATGCCTTCTTCCCATGGGGGTAGGCAGATACTATAGAACGCCACCTGCTACGCTCCTTACATACTCCTTTTGCTTCGCCTACGTTCATACATCTGGGGGTCTACTCCGAAGCGTTAAACCGAAGTATCGGCCGAATGTTCGGTTTTGCTTAACTACGGCTAACTATGGCTGACTACGGTGAAAGAAAAAAAAAAACGACAGTCAAAGAGATAAGCCAAAGTCAATATGACTTTAAGTCGGGTATAGATTTAAAGTCAAAAATAGAAACTATGGAAGTTATAAAAAGGCCGAACATTCGGCCGATACTTCGGTTTAACGCTTCGGAGTAGACCCCCTGGTCATACACGCACGCCGGTTGCGCTTGCACTTCGCACCTGACCTTTCTGAAGAACATCACCAATTAGTAATGAGTAACAATAGTAACTTAAAATGGTTTATTCTACCGACTTGCCTGCTTGTTTGCTTCCATCATCTAAAATTATACCTCAGTAATACCTACATAGGAAGTAGGTAGGTAGTGGTATTTTTCTTAAATTAGCGGAACTGTTCTGTGATTATCTCTGCCTTAAGGCTTACCTGCCTTACCTACTGTAGGAATATATTCCAACGTTACCTATCTATCGTCTAGGATAGAGATACACTCTGCCAATAGAAATAGTCCGGTGACACCTTGATCTGAAACATAATATAGGTACCTACTATACCTAAAATCTAAAACATTATTAAGAAGGATGAAGATAGATGTGCCCTAAGAACATATTTTTCGAATCGTTCAAACGGGGGTTTGTAATGCAGGTAGATACTAAAGATAGGTACATACATATATGCGCAGGAAGTCGCGGGCCATTGAACAATATACAAAGGCGTAGGTTTCATTCTTGATAGAATATTCGAGAACTAACAAATGCAGGTAGATACTAAAGATAGGTACATACATATATTCGCAGGAAGTCGCGGGCCATTGAACAATATACAAAGGCGTAGGGTTTCATTCTTGATAGAATATTCGAGAACTAACAAATCTAATTAGGTACTTACTTAGGAACAACCCGAAATCAATGAACATAGATTTAATTTAATTTAGTGAAACGTTATCGCTGGGAGTGGCCCCTGATTATGACAAACAAACACACATCACACGCTGATAACAGGCTGTAATCAAGGCTCCCTTCGTTTTACATAACACAATAAAATCATTTGTTGATAGGTAATATTTAGCAAATTAAATGATAGGAAATTCTCAGTCCTACCGCGAAAGCGCCAATATAATATCGTAGCCCGTAGGTATAGATTCCCCATGGTGCAAGTTAGCAGGCCTACCGTGATAGGTTTCTATTGGCTTGAACCAAGGAATCGTATCCATCACTCTGGTATTATCAAATAATCAATTAAGTACCGCCTTCTGGGGCAGTCGGGTAAAAGAATAGAATTTATTAGAATACTCTTTATTATTCTACACCATAAAAATTACAGATATATATTGAAAAGCAAAAGCACGATACCTACCTTTTTATTCTCAACGTTAGCCAAACGCCTACTTGCTTACAGTGGCGTTTTTTACAGCTTCCCCTACCTTACCATAGCGTTAGCATGTAAGTAGATAAAATACCGACGGAACTAAACGAACGGTTTTTTTACGTAGAATATTTGCTTTTTGAATGTAACTTATTGATATAATGTTCGTGTTAGTGTCCACCTGCGACCCCTGCCCCCAGCATGTCTGCGCGCACCGGCTACCCCACGAGCGCGGCCGGCCTCACGTACCGCGGCCTGCTGCAGCAGGTGGCCATCCCCGCCGAACTGCACGAGCGCGGGGACGGCCGGCCCTACGCCAGCTTCGGGTCCACCGCGCCTATCCATTGCTGTGATCCTGAACAGGTGACAGACAAATATTATTACCTACTTACTAAACTGCCTCCTTGGTCTAGTTATCGCAAGCGCTCTGCTGAGCACGAGGTCCTGGGTTCGATCCCGGGTTCCACCTGGAATTTCTCAATAGCAGTCCGAAGTCTGGGTTAGTGCCCAGGTAATGGCAATCGGCTCGTCGCCTGTTACATGGGACTTCAAACATAACTGGCGAAATGTGGGTGTACTATACTTTAAGTACACCTCTGCCTTACCCATCGGGGGATACAGGCGTGCGTTATTATTAGTCCATTAAGGGCCCACTTGCACCACAAATCACTAAACCTGTTGAGCGCTAAACGAATTTAAAACGTCTATCGTTTGAAGCTGACAGAGATAGAACGATTAGATCAGGGCTGAAGCTTTTGAAAATGCTAAAAAGTGAAAAAAAAAATAGTAGGATGAAATCCATTGGAAAAGGAAGAGAATATAACGAAAACCGGCCAAGTGCGTGTTAGACTACGCACAATTAAGGGTTCCGTATTTGGGATGAATGAATCCCACAAACAAACTTAACATTGTAGTTGAAAAACATGTTCTCCCATACATCGATATACGCCAGGGTCAATTTTCCAACTGCAAATGTAAGTATGTAATCACAAAAAAGTATTTTTTATGAGATAAAACTACAAATTAACAATTTTCGGACTTTTTCCTTTTCTTGTGCTGTGAGACCTTGCCACTTGCCAAATTTCATGATTCTAGGTCAACGAGAAATCAAAATAAACCCTTTAGGTTTTGATTTATTTACGACTATCGAAACATGTCGCATAAATCACCGTATAGATTTTTTAGACATACGCATTTGATAATAATTACAACTTGATACCTACACGCGTTGACGGGGTCCGAAAGGGCCAATGGCTGCCAGGGTTACGAGCCTGTCCGAAAGGGATATCGTGGCCCTGGCACATTCATCTGAAGGAACACGGGTGGGTTTTAGTCAGTAAAAGTCTGACACTCCCTCCCGCTCCACCCAGAGCGGGAGAAGTTATTTGATAATTTCCCACCCCAAATTAAAAAAAATACCTACACGCGTACCTGAGAAAAAGGGTCTTGACAGACTGACAGACAGACAGACCGACGGTCAACGAAGTGATCCTATAAGGGTTCGGTTTTTTCCTTTTGAGGTACGGAACCCTAAAAGTGAAAGGAAAAATAATTTACGGGCGATCTGAGGTCGGGAAGTGGAAAATTTACTATGGTAAAAAAAAATACATTATGGTAATGTACTTATATATTTTTTTACACTATCAGAAAGATAGACTAAGATAGACAGATTTCAACGAACAAAAAGCTCACAGACTTTTCAGATATTTTGACGGGAGAATTTTCGATTGAAAATTAGGGTACTTTTTCGATATTAAGTCAAAATAAGGTGAAAAAATAAAAATAAAAAACCAATAAAATTGGTTATTTGAATTTTTCACATAAATTTTGAGGTTATGTAAAAAAAGTGTAAATACAAAAGTTACAGATCTTTTTATTACCTACAACTTTGCCATTTAACTTTTTTCCATAGGACTTATAGTTTTGCCGGAAATTGAGATATACCGTATTTACCCCTAAAAACTCACCTTCATCCACTTCCCGACCTCAGATCGCCTGTAAATTATTTTTCCTTTAATTTTTGTTATATTGTGTTCCTTTTCCAATGGGTTTCCTCCTACTATTTTTTTTTTTCAAAAATTATCGACCCTGCTGGTCTAGATGATTTAAGTTTGTTTAGCGCTAAACGCGTTTAGTGATTTGTGGTGCAAGTGGGCCCTAGTGTATACTAACGCACCGTGTACTCACTGCATATTGACCGCCAATTTTGTCCAGGTTTTCTCACAACTTTGTTTTTCATTAAACCTCAATGATGTCCAAGATAACGCAACGTTTTCCTTACCAAAACTTTGTCCCCTTGTGACGATATACGTTTTCGACGTGAGTGACAATTGTATGTGCCACCATCCATATTTCAGAACAATCCTAATCTATGTTCGCAGGTCGAGAAGTTGTCAAAGACGACGCACCACTACTGCGGCATCTTTACGGACCAGCTGCTGGCGCCGCTGGGAGAACTCGTGTTCGTCAGAATTGACGAGAACACGGCTGAGAAGGTACATACATCATCCGTTTATAGAGTAAAGCACTACTAGTACTCATAGTTATGGAATATGCTGGGTGTGTGTGTGTGCAGTAACAGCACAAAACAAAACTCTTCTCGAATGCAATAAACTATGGCGTGACAAATTAGTGAGGTCAATCCTATTCGTCCCATAGTTTAATCGCATAGTAAGTAGATAAGTATACATCTTGTAATACTTGTGAATATGCTGCTAAAACTATTTTTGTCCACAAATCTAGTCGTGTCGCGACACGAATTCCAGGACATTTTTAATCTGAACCTTGCAAGAATCTCCAAACCATTGACGCTCGATAGAATAGAATTTGATATCTAGAATTGCTGCACTGCCAGCGTTCACGTTAGACATCCACTGTACCATTATCTGTCTCCTTTTACTTGCTTACAATACCCTTATCTCCTTCCACCAGGTCTTCATCAACCGCAGCAAGCGCATCCTGCTGCGCTCGAGCGACGGCGTGCTGGCGCAGTGGCGCCTGGCGCCCACGTTCGAGTCGGCCAACGTGTACGTGGGCGGCACGCCCATCGTGGACCAGGCTGGCCAGCTGGTCTCCGTGGTCACCGCCAAGAGGGGGAACCACTATGCTGTCTCTACGTTTGAGGTACGTAAAAGGGAGTGGATATATGCGGATCAATCGACATGAAACTGAAAGAGATTTCAACTTTGTTACCAACAAGGTTTCCGTAAATTGAGTCTATTTGTCAACAAAGAACATTTCTTAAACTTGGAAATTCGTAAGCATAAATACTTCAGATTTTGCCGAGCATTCATTCATACATTTTGAAGTACAAGACTCGAAGCTTACTAATTACGAGCAGGCTTTTTATAGGATCTAATACGAGATTCAACCAATGAAATTGCGTATATAACAGATATTAAAAAATACTTACTTACATAATTCCAGGGCGAAGGCGGCTATTTCGACACGACAGAATCCTGGAAAGTACTTAACATCCCGGAGGGCGCCGGCGGCATCTACGGAGACAAGACGTTCTCCTCGCGCGATGACCTGAGGGCCCATGTGCACTCCCTGCCCGCCATCGGGGAGGGCCCCCACGGGCCCCCGACTCCGATCCTGTACCTGGGACACACTCCTAGGATCGTCCTCGTGGCTAAGAATGGTCGACAGGTCTCACACCAATATCTACATGGTGTTATTACATCTCAAGTTGATTATGTGTGAGGTAATCGTATAAAAGTGAGTCCACAACGAGCATTCGTCCGGGACGTGTTAACGAACATCGCATTACTATCATTTGGTTCACTCACGACTGATGGGTTCGCAATTAAACTTTCACACAATTTGAACGTTCTTGAACGAATGCTCGCTGTGTGGACGCACCTTTACTGAAGTGGTGGTAACTTTGCCACGATCGTTTATTGTGGAAAACTTGCCACTCATGTTAAACTTTGTTGGTAGCTCGTTGATTTTAGTTTTGTATCGATCTTTTAATTTAGTTAGTCACAAAAAGTAACGATAATTGTCAGCTACATAGATAGTAAGTTTGTTCCATCATTTGTACAAATTATTAATTAATTTCGAAGGTATATTGTGCCTTCAAACTATAGCCATAAGACGCATTATACTATATCTGCACCATGTCATAGATAAGGTATTTAAGAAAATGTAACGCCAGAACAAAGTTAAGTCTACTTATATTTTTAATAATTTGTAATTTATGTGAATTAGTCAAATGTGTAAATATAACTCAGACAATGGAGACGTAAGATATTATCAAACTGGTATACTCAACAAATAGTTAACTTGCTACCTTTTATTTATCCACCTATTTCCAACCATAGCTGTTGATTGATAACTAACTTACCTTATATCCGTTTACTTGTATTTCAAAATGGTGGGATCGCGTCTTGTATGTTGAGCATCAATAGATGATTAGAAAAATAGTGGATCCATGAGCATTGTTCTGATATATCAAGATCATCCACGGCGGATGTTCCGATGGTATGCCCATACATTTTTCTTTAGTCCATCGCTCTTAACACAGACACTTTTTGTTTAAAACGATTAATTTTATCAGTTTTCTACGATGCAATGTGGAGGCAAATGACTTTTTAGGGAATAACTTACAACATTTACTAAGAAAAACATTCGTGAAATCCAAACAGAATTTGACACTCTGCAAGATATTCACCGTACAAGGTGGGTTCCCAGCAAGTTGTTCCCAGCAACTGCTGAGCAATGGGAACCACCTGCTGCGCTGTACGTTTTTCTTTCGTTCCCAGAGCGCGCGGGGGGTGTTGTGTCAACACTTGCTTACGCGCACTGGGGGTGAAAGAACAACATACATAGTAATAGGTGATTCCCAATGCGCAAGAGTTGGACTGTTGTAGATTTTTTTTTACATCATGGCAATTTTTATATAAAACTTCGGCTAAACGCATTTTGAAAGGTGAACGGCAGGCTTGTATGGGAACTTCGTACCGCTAATAAAATTTCGTGTTTTGGGATATTTTTTGTTTTAATTGGTAGTTAATAAGATAGACAAGCCCTTTTTAAATTCTTAGATTTTTAGAAGTTGGGACGTAAAATTTATAACGAGTTTTATTTTTTAAGGTTATGTACTAGTGTACCAATGTAGATTGTTACTTAAAGGTACATAAACATTGTTTTGGTGATAAAGTAAATGTTCTAGATTGCTTGTCGCTATCTTTTTAGTGTTCTACTTACTATTAAGTAGGTAGATTGAGATGAGAATCGTACCTACTCAGTGAGGGTTGTATTAGGAGATATCTATGTCCAGCTGCGTACTGCAACAGTTTGATAATGATGAAGTTAATTCGCTAAATTGCTCAGATGCAGTCACAAACCACAATCCAAAACAACAGCAAAGAACTGAACTAAAAGACAGTAACAGTAATACAGATTTTCTTTACCTGTCAATAAATAATTGCCATATGAACAAAAATAATATTGATGCCGAAAATCATTCATATCATTATATTGTTAACTATTATGATTTTATGTAACAATCACGCATTGTTAGGTATAATATATTAGTGTTTAATTATATTTAATGTTATTTCTATTTCTAAATAATTAATCTATCATTTCGTTATTAGTGTTATTTTACATATGGCAACTTCAAAAAACATAACTGCGTTTAGTTTACGATTTTATTACGTTTAATTATTCAAATCTTTTTATTGATATTATTCATTAATCCGAACTTCTAAAAATAGTACACTTACATGAAAATAAATGCCTTAGTTGCCTTAATAAGTGGTATAAATTCTATTACAAAACAACAACAAAAATATGCGGTACGAAATCTGCCGTTCGCCTTTATGACCATTAAAGTACCATAATACCGCAAATAAATGTATTTTCATTCTTTCTAAAGCGCAGGCCACACCGCCAGCTAGCGGGCGGGCGGGCGGGCGAAGCGAACGAAGAAACTATACAAACTACGCGAAATGGGTAGCTCGCGGTGTGAACCGAAGTATGTAAAGAGGTGAAACGATGTTCGCTTCGCCCGCCCGCCCGCCCGCTAGCTGGCGGTGTGGCCTGCGCTTAACTCTAGTGAAGTTTGACACGGGGAATTGTTGTCAAAAGAGATTTAAGCAATTACGAGGCCGGAGTAGTATATTCCTTGCCGGCTACACATCAAATCGTTTAAATGTTATGTGATTGTTGACACAATAGTTTTGTGTGAGGTATAGGAGAGAAGTTGCCAATCATCCGTCACCCGCTCAATTACTGAAACTTGCGAAAAGTGCATTTGTGGCAATATAGCTTTTATTGCCCTTACAAACATTGTTACTTATTTCATACGAAAAATAAATGAAAAACCTAATATTTTTATTGTTTTATTTAAAAATAACAAACTGAATATGTACAAGTTATCAAAAACTTAATCCCTTACACAGTAAGGCACTACAGTCATAATAAAAATCATTAATTTGTGGAATAAAGTATTGTTACTTAGTTCCATCTACATGATTTATCATTAGAGTATTTAGTATGCTGTGTGGAATACTGAGCCTTATTTCTTAATTCATTTAATTAAAAAACTTATTCTTGTGGAAATAAGGATCAATATTCCACTTTAAACCCTCGTATATTCAAAAGATAGTAAAACGAAGTTGAAGTGACAGATATAACATTTTGTGTCTTTTGAGTATTCGGTCATCAATAAGTCCCGCGTGCAGTCCTCCCACAACTATAATATCTTAACAAAATAAATAATACAATAGTATACTACTCCTTTCTCTCTAAATTAACAAATTTACACTATTATGTGATATTTTTTAATGTATTATAAATGTAATAAGGCTTGATTACTGATATTTGCATTTTGTAAGCCACATAATGATCACCGCTTATTTAAAATTATGACAGTAGTCGGTAGAATAATAATTCTCAAGTACGTTGCAAGTAAAACAATACCTAATGGTGTTTAACCTTTTCATTCTACGACTGTACAATGTCCACTAGCAAGTTTTGTTGTGAAGTTGTCCTTTTGATTCATTATTAGTGTATCTCCACTTTACGACAATCGGCCCACGCGGCTCGTGCGCGCAGCTAGTCGACGTACAGGCGCACGAGCGACTGTTCCGCAGCCGGACAGCGAGTCACCGGACACGTGGAGTTCGCGCGCACGTGCCGAGAGATGCAGATGTAGCAGAATATGTAGCTGTAACCAACGGACGCAATATTGAGCCTCGAGAGTACAGCCAGCAACAATAGTTCATTGTGTCCAACACTATTTTACAAAATCATCTAATCTATATTGAAAAAAAAAAAAACTTGAGACGCTCCTCACAACATCGCCGTGCGCTGGCGGTAGTAAGCGAGGGCTGCGGATACGGCGGGGAGTCAGCGGCAGACGAGCCACACGAGCCACCCGAGCCACACGAGCCACCCGAGCCACACGAGCCACACGAGCCACACGAACCGCGCCAGTCAACTGCTGCACGCCTCCTCACACGCACGCACTCAAGTGCTTTATTAGCGTTCATATTAAATTGTTTGCATTGTAAGCGACATCATCATCATCATGTCAGCCAAAAGACGTCTACTGCTGGACATAGGCCTCTCCCTAAAGGGGGGGGGGGGGGGGGGGTTGCCATAATCGCCACGCTTGGCAAGCGGGTTGGCGATCGCAGTATGGTGTTAAAATGCATAGAGAACGCTGCTACCCATTCTCTAGCTAGTAAGTCCCTTACTCGCCTTTTACGACACCCACGGGAAGAAATGAGGTGGTGCTATTCTTTACGTCCGGCACCACACGGAGCAAGCGACATACACCGTTGTAATTTCCTTTTTTTTACAATTCATGTACTACATAATATATTGCATCGTTTTATGCTAAGTAACCACCACCAGCACCAATGCGTATGGTTTTGTGTATTTTAATTAATTAGTCAAAACCACATTAAATACAGTTGGACTCATTCTAAACACCCTTAGAACACAAAACATTACACACCACTATTATAAGTATTTCATAATTTGATTAGTTTAAAGTTTGTGTAATTATAAGCTCCCATCTGTACAGTTTTTTTGTAAGCCTGCTTTTCATTCCGCAATTGTGTATTTGATAATAATAAAACCATGCTCACCCGGAGACCGGCAACACTGTAGGTATCTTCCACGTCTGTAGACACAGCGGACACTTGTTCTTCCATCGAAGGGCTCGGTCGTCTTTCTGGAAACGTTGAATTTTAGACATAAGCACGCCACAGACTATGAGTATTGGAAAAGGTTTTTGTGTTGAAAGGGTTGGTTCGGAAGGGTATTTTGACTGTGTTAGTATTGTAAGATGGAGGTAGGCTGCGACCTACAACTGGGGGTCAGTCGATTACAAGCTATCGTTGTGAATACGTGTTTCTGTCATCTCCTCTCTCCCGGTCCGCTCCTGGACATAACATTAGCGACGAGGATTCGTTATTAAAAAAAAAAAAAATTTTTTTTCACGCGTGTGCAATATAGAAATAATAAACCACTATGGCTAAAGTATCCGTGGGACGCTGTGTAGTTTTAACCATGACGGTCGAGATTGGTCGGTGTACAAAGATCGGCTAGAACAATGGTTTTTGGCCAACGATTTACTTACGGATGACAAAGCAAATATCAAACGGCGGGCGGTGTTGCTGAGCAGTTTGTCAGAAAACACTTACAAATTCGTCCGTGATCTCGCTTTACCCAACAATATAACCTCTCTGGACTACGAGATCATACTCAAATTGCTGGATGATCACTTCGAGCCGGCGAAATGTGGTTTCGCCGAGAGAAATGGCTTTTACACATCGACTCAAGGGACATCGGAGGGACTGGCGGAGTGGGCGGCCCGCGTGCGTGGGCTTGCCGTGAATTGTGCCTTCCCGGCGACGAGCCTCAACGAATTACTACGTGACCGTTTCGTACTGGGCATGCAGACAGGCCCGGAGCGAGACAAGCTGTTCACCATGGATATGGGTGAGCTTACGCTGAGCAAAGCGTTGGAGACTGCGCAGGCCATACGCAGCGCGCGTCTGGGAGCCGCTGGGGCCGCGCCGTGTCTCGAGCTGCCTGTGTACCGTACCGGCGTGTCTCGAGCTGCCTGTGTACCGTACCGGCGTGTCTCGAGCTGCCTGTGTACCGTACCGGCGTGTCTCGAGCTGCCTGTGTACCGTACCGGCGTGTCTCGAGCTGCCTGTGTACCGTACCGGCGTGTCTCGAGCTGCCTGTGTACCGTACCGGCGTGTCTCGAGCTGCCTGTGTACCGTACCGGCGTGTCTCGAGCTGCCTGTGTACCGTACCGGCGTGTCTCGAGCTGCCTGTGTACCGTACCGGCGTGTCTCGAGCTGCCTGTGTACCGTACCGGCGCGGGGCGTGGCGGCCGAGCGAGCGGGAGCAGCGGCGCCCGAACCTTCTGCGGCAGCAGTACAATCCTGCTCAGTGTGCGGCTACAGGGGCCATGTGGCTAGTGCTTGCAAATTCAAGCGTTATAAGAGCGGTCGGTGTGGTGATCGCGGTCATCTGCGTAGAGTGTGCTCTCGGAAGGAAGTGCAGCAACACTTTGTTGAGGTCGAGGTGGGTGACGACGTCGGTGACGATGGTAAGCATATAATTTGCAATATCTCAGTCAGCAATGATGCGCCCGTACGAGAGTCTGTGTTCGTGGATCAAATAAGTATTAACTTCGAAATAGACACGGGTTCAGCTGTAACGATAATTCCAGAGAAAATATATGAATTACACTTCAAAAATGTAAAATTAAAACAAACCAATAAAATTTTACACAGTTACAATGGCAGCAACATTGCAACGTTGGGGACTATCAGTCTACCCTTCACTTATAAAAATAAAAGTGATAAAGTGTTCATGTCGTAAGAAGTGATGGGCCATGCTTGCTAGGCAGGGACTTTCTGTCGAAATTCAATTTTATAATTACGTCAATCAACAATTGCACAGTTTTTAATGAGCAAATAGTCACTAAGTACCCAACTTTATTCTCGAGCGCCTTGGGTTGTTACACGGGGTCCAAAGTTAGGTTGAATGTGAAACCGGGTTCCAGGCCAATATTTTTTAAAGCCCGCACGGTACCATTCGCGTTGAGGGAAGCAGTAGAACATGAACTTGAAAGACTGGTTACGCTAGGTATATTAGTATCTGTCACCAACTCGGACTATGCTAGTCCCGTAGTTCCCGTTCTCAAATCCAATGGCGAAATACGGCTTTGTGCTGACTACTCGGTGTCGTTAAATAAACAACTCATTGTAGATAAATATCCGTTACCAAGGATTGAAGAGTTGTTCTCAAAATTGCACGGTGGCCAAAAGTTCTCCAAATTAGATCTCTCGCAAGCATACAACCAACTGGTATTGACGGAAGACTCTCAAATGTTAACTTGCATCAACACACATAAAGGTCTGTATAAATTTACGAGGCTCATCTTTGACTTATCGAGTTCAGCCGCCATTTTTCAAAGAACTTTAGAGCAAATTCTTTCAGGCTTAGATAATGTTCTTGTATTCCAAGATGATATTTTAGTGACAGGGCCAAGTCAAAGTCATCATATAACAACGCTTTATGAAGTTTTTAAAAGACTCGAGCGGGCAGGATTAGTACTGCAAAAGAGCAAATGCAAACTATTTCAGGATGAGGTGTCTTATTTAGGTTTCACGATCGATAAAAACGGTTTACACAAGTGTCCAAAAAAAATAGATGCAATAGTCAAAGCAAAACTGCCCACGAATGTTACGGAATTAAAATCATTTCTGGGCATGGTAAATTATTATAGAAATTTTGTTAGGGACGCCTCGTCGACACTGAGCCCATTGCATGCACTACTACAAAAAAATATTAAGTGGCAATGGGACGAAAAGCATGAGTCAGTCGTACGACTGACTCATGCTTTTATCATCACATCGAATTAAACAGGACCTGGTGTCTGACGTGACGCTGGCGCATTACGACCCGGCGGCCAAACTCATTCTGACTGTAGACGCGGGGCCGGGCGGACTGGGCGCGGTGTTGTCGCAGGTTGCGGCGGACGGACTCGAACGGCCCGTGTCGTATGCTTCGCGCTCGCTCACTCAGGCGGAACGTGCTTACAGTCAGATACAAAAAGAGGCGACGGCTATTATTTTTGGTGTAAAAAAGTACCACCAGTATTTATATGGTCGAGCGTTACCGTTTATACTCAGAACTGACCACAAACCGTTATTGTCTATTTTCAATCCTGATAAAGGTGTACCGGAGGTAACTGCAAATCGTCTCCAGCGATATGCAATATTTTTAACGTCATATAATTTTATCATAGAATACATCTGTAGCTCGCGTAATGTGGCAGATTTTTTGAGTCGTTCGGTACCAAACGAGGCGACAAACGTTAGCAACGCGGGAGATATCGACACGGCGGCGGCGCTGGATAGGGCAACATATGTCAATTTCGTTTATGACAGTACTGAGCCCATCTTAAGCATTGAAGAAGTAATCAAACATACACAATTAGACACAGTACTTTCCTGTGCGGCCGGCCCCGCAGCGCGCTCCCCTCACCCCTTGGCCGTTCCCTCCCGAACCGTGGTATCGAGTGCATTTAGACTTTTTAGGGCCAATCAATAATAAAGTATATTTGATCGTAGTAGATGCCTATTCTAAATGGCTTGAATGCTTTGACGTATCGACAGGTTATGGAAGTAAGGTTGTAATTTTCAAACTATGCGAAGTTATGAGTAGATTCGGTTTAATAAATTTCATAACAACTGATAACGGTTCGTCGTTTGTGTCAGCTGAGTTCGAGCATTTTTGCAGTACAAACGGCATTACCCACATTACATCACCAACTTATAACCCAAGTAGCAACGGGCAAGCAGAAAGCTCAGTTAAAATTGTAAAAAAGGCTCTGAAAACATTTATTAACACTGGCATAAATCACAGAGATTACAATGTCAAATGAAACGAATTCCTATTTAACTACAGAAACTCGGAACACAGTACTCTCGGTAAGTCGCCGGCCGAAATATTGTTCGGTCGCAAGTTAAGGAGTAGGTTAGATTTCTTGACTACTCGTCCACCGACAACGCTTAACCCCGACCTCGACAGCGTAGTGAAACATAAACAGTGTTTACAGAGTGATTACTACAACGGAAAGCGATCGATAAACTTCACAAGAAAAGAACTAGTACTAGTAAGAGTGTGGAAAAAGCAAAAGTCTCTCTGGGTCAAAGGTGTCATAGTAGACAAGGTGTCATAGTAGACAAGGTGTCATAGTAGACAAGGTGTTATAGTAGACAAGGTGTCATAGTAGACAAGGTGTCATAGTAGACAAGGTGTCATAGTAGACAAGGTGTCATAGTAGACAAGGTGTCATAGTAGACAAGGTGTCATAGTAGACAAGGTGTCATAGTAGACAAGGTGTCATAGTAGACAAGGTGTCATAGTAGACAAGGTGTCATAGTAGACAAGGTGTCATAGTAGACAAGGTGTCATAGTAGACAAGGTGTCATAGTAGACAAGGTGTCATAGTAGACAAGGTGTCATAGTAGACAAGGTGTCATAGTAGACAAGGTGTCATAGTAGACAAGGTGTCATAGTAGACAAAGTGTCATAGTAGACAAGGTGTCATAGTAGACAAGGTGTCATAGTAGACAAGGTGTCATAGTAGACAAGGTGTCATAGTAGACAAGGTGTCATAGTAGACAAGGTGTCATAGTAGACAAGGTGTCATAGTAGACAAGGTGTCATAGTAGACAAGGTGTCATAGTAGACAAGGTGTCATAGTAGACAAGGTGTCATAGTAGACCTGTCTACCTAGTGCGATTATTAGAAACCGGTAGCAAAGAAAACATTAAGAAACATGTCAATCAGTTGCATAAGTACAGAGGGACGGAAACACTGAGCGGGCAAACTGAGGCTGATGAACACGCTCAGGCGGCACAACTCGGGAACGATTCGACCAGTGATGACCTCGAGCAGATACAGCTGCTACCGATAGTATTGAGAGCGGAGTCGCCACAAGATCAGGGACAACCTGAGGATACTACTACGGCGTGTACCTCAGACAGTCAACTTACGGGAGATAGGGCAGAGCCGCAAGAAGCCGACACTAATGTCTGCTCCTCCTCCCCGCAAGGAATCTCTGGCAGTGACTATGGCCAGGAGGAATCTGCCTCACCACCTCCAACACGTCGAAACCCGTTGAGAGACATGCTTATTTTTAGGATAAGGGTGGAGGGATGTTAGTATTGTAAGATGGAGGTAGGCTGCGACCTACAACTGGGGGTCAGTCGATTACAAGCTATCGTTGTGAATACGTGTTTCTGTCATCTCCTCTCTCCCGGTCCGCTCCTGGACATAACAGACTGTTATACGAAACTGCATCATAAAATAAGAAGTTATAATTGACGTTTTATTAGCTGACTGTACCGTTTTTCCAAAATCTGTGTAGTTAGCAATTTCACAAAAAAAAACAAGGACAGTTCATAGGAGAATGTATCTTTACGTGTTCTGTGTTCTTAAAAAACAAAAAAAGCAGTAAAATACAGTAAGTGTACCTTAACAAGGTAACCTTACTGCCTTGTCTCAAAAATCCATCCTGTATTATTGTCTGCCTTTATTCAGTTATGCAATAAAACTAGGTTAACAGATAGGAATGGAAAACCAACTTATCTGTATTTCATAGCATTCATAGCTTTTGTAACATTCTGTAGGAGGCACCATTTAGGTGGCTGAAACATTTAAAAAGTAGCTAGGATAACAAAAAACTACCAATAACTTGACATGACATGATTGTACAGACGCCAGCACATCAAGCTACTGCAATCTGTCAAATTTCTTTAATAGATTTTCAACTTTATCCCTACAGTATAAGGTTCAAGTTTGATTAGGAAAATTTGACAGTTTCGGGTAGCTTTACCTGCTGGCGTCTGTACTTATTACCTATTTCTTATTTTTTTTTACTTCAAACTCAAACCATTTATTTCAGTTAAACCATTTACAGGCACTTTTAAACTGTCAAAGAGTCGGTCAGTTAGTCAGGAAGTGGAAGCTACCTATTGGCCCATTCCAAAACGTAGATCTTTATGGAAAAGAACAGGCAAGAAACTCCAAGGACACTCTTTTAAATCAAGATATTACAAAATCCTGGGTACATTATTCTTGTCGCTTCCATATGTGAGAACAATGTAAAAAACAAAAAAAAAACTATTTAAAAAAACAAAAAAAAAAACTATTTAAAAAAAACAATTCAAAATATAAGATTAAAAGATTACAAAATAAGCCCTGGCAGTTAAGAGATGACCAGCCTCAAGTGACAGCGCCCGTTCACGAACATGACGCGTGGAGCAGCACCATCCAGCTCAACCACTTTGTAGGGAACCGAATGATCCAACACACGCGCCACCATCAGCGAGACATTTGAGTGAGCATGACATACTCTCAACTGCCAGGCTTTTTTAAGTCAACATACATCATAACATAATAAACGGCTCCATGGTACTCACATTTACAAAATTGAAAAAATACTTTTAAATTATACAAAACTATAGCTTGCAATGTATGTCAATGATTAATAAAATATTACTAGCAAAAGGATAATCGTTGTTACCTATTGAAGTATTCAAGAACTAAAACTTGATTAAGTACATAAAAATAAACGATAAGAACGTAATGTCAAAACAAAAAATAAAAAAGGGGGGAAACATCACTTCCAAATATTAAAATTCTAACAAGTGAGCCCAAGTGGTTGTGGAGCTGGACCAGCATTAAGCCAAGCATCTTTATCTACGATATAATCATCCAACTTATAATATGCTTGTCTACATAGTGTGCGTTTAATGCATGTTTTAAATTTCCTCTCATTTAGTTGAAGAATATCTAATGGTATTTTATTATAACATTTAACACAGTACCCCATAAAAGAAGTGTGTACTTTTGACAATCTGAAACGTGGTTGATCTAATTTGTTTCAATTTTCTAGTGTTAAAATTCTGCCTGTCACTAATCTTACTGAAAAGATGTAGGATTTTCTAACATACATAATATTTTCATCTATATATTGGCAAGGTACCGTCATGATTTTAATTTTTTTTAAACAGTTCCCTTAGAGAATCGCGTCTGCTGAGGTTGTAGATGACTCTGCAAGCCCTCTTTTGCAGAATAAAGATAGAAACAATATCTGCAGCCCGTCCCCACAGCAAAATACCGTAAGACATGATGCTATGAAAGTAACTAAAATAGACCAGTCTCGCTGTATCCACGTCTGTTAATTGGCGGATTTTCCAAACAGCGTAGGCGGCTGAACTTAGCCGCCCTGCAAGAGATGTTAAGTGAGCACTCCACTGCAGCTTTGAGTCAAGCGTGATTCCCAGGAAAACAGTCTTTTCGACGAATTCTAGTATCTCTTTGTTCAATACAACGTGACATTCACTACTTCTAACATTCGGTAACGCAAATCTTATGCATTTAGTTTTCTTCTCATTGAATACCAAATTATTTACAGTAAACCAATTATGGACCTTAAGCATAGCGTTATTTACGTCGTCAAGCTCCTGTGCATGTCTATTTACTTTAAAAATCAGAGATGTGTCAGCAAATAACACCACGAGTGGTCGGTTTTCCGTTAAATGACGTAAATCATTTATATTATATATACTAAAAAGAGGAACGGACCCAAAATTGAGCCCTGCGGTACACCCATTTTGACTATTAAACCCAATGAATTCACACCGTTTATTTGAACTTGCTGCAGTCTGTCATTCAAATATGATTTTACTAAGTTAAGCGCAAGTTTACCCAGTCCATAATGCTCAAGTTTCAAGAGCAGAGTTCCTACCTATATCACTTGACTTAAATATGACTGTATGGTCTGTGTTATTGTATATTATTTATTATTGTTAAATGGACATCCTAACATAATACAAGGCATTTTTTTCAGAAATTGATTGTATTGTGTTTTGACTCTATTTTAATTTAAGGGTCTATAACTACCTCGGCGCCACCTCACTCTTTATCTCGCTCGCGCACTATTCCCGCGGTCACGCGAGCTGCCGAGACAGGGTGGCAGGGAGTAGACTCCAAGGCACCGATATTTTAGTTTATTTCGTTTTACGGTGAAAATAATGGTAATTCAAAAAAAATAACATAAGTCCTGCTTTATAGTTAGTTCAGTTAATATGCAGTTTCATTATCTAATTTGAAGTATTTTTTGAATACCAGCGGTTTATTGTTCGGTTTAGAGTTAACTTTGGATTTTTTTTCTAACAAGAAAGTTTTATGGAATCGTGTTTTCGTAAAACATAGTACTTAACATTAATCCTCAACTTTACCATATATTTATTTCAAAATGAATGTTGCAGCATTTTCGACATAACGGAGGATCACGCTCAGCCATTTGAGGTAGTATAGGCTCTTAATGTTCACAAACTCAACAGCAAACCAACATTGTGTTTTGCAGTAACCTGACTGCTCTGACAGAATTCATGTACTAAAACCAACAATGAAGGTAGTGTAAAATGTGTGATGTGCATGAGAGTAAATAAATAAATGTAACGTGGCTTCAATAAAATGTGTGGCAACTCGTCCCCAGCGGCGACGCGAGCGCGCACCCGGCCGACGCGCGCGGCCCACATCGCGGGAGCGTGCGGGACGATCGTAAAAGTTTTAAATTGTAAACATCATTACCTGTTCGTGCCCTGTATGCTGTTTTTTACGATTACTATATATTTTTACAGACAAACATGTGACGAACTCATTAAATTGCCCAAGACACAACCCTGAGAGAGAACTTTTCCTACATAATTATATAAATAAAGTTTAGGGACCTCACTAGCTTTTTTTCATACTTTTTTTGAATTTAAGAGCCTGGAACGTACTAGTAAACCTACCCTCTCACAGGAGTCGGGCGCTGATAGCTGCGCCAGTTTGAATTTTTGCAGCTATCATCGTTTATCACTATTTTCTTTGATTGCAATTGTATATTTTTTCTTTGATTGCATGTAACGACGTAGAGTAACTCACAGCGGGCGGCGGCGGCGCAGGCAAGGCATGCGCAGGCGCAGGCCGCGCGTCCCACCAGCGCAGGAACTGCACGCCGAACGCGCCGTACTCCACGCCGCGCAGCACCAGGCTGCCCAGCATCGGGAATGTCAGCACTGCACTCCTGCGAGGTAGATAACAAACACTTTGTAATAATACAAGCCGCGCACCCGATGACATTACCTATCGGCAAAAATGACAAACCGCTTTAGACGATGAATTTTCAAAAATCCTACCTTAGTTAATTTTGCACACTTGTGTGAATTGACCCAGCGATGTGGGCTCAGTGAATACACGATTTTTATTACGTACATCAAAAAAACTCAAAACGATACAAATGGCACCACATGATGGCAAATCAAGTCGAAGTCAAATTATTTATTTTAAACAGGCACATAAAAAGCAAATTTTAATGTAAAAGAACAATGCCCACTTCCCATACATTTGAAAACCTGATAATGAAAGTTCATGTATAGTTAGAAGGTATAGTAGAACAACTACATGTAAGTTTAGAAAATAATGTCTGATACTCATTTTTACGATTTTAACGCTACGAAGTCCAAAAAATATTAATATTACTTTTAGGTTAGGAATTGTCGATACCAAATACGAATATAAAGAAATAAATGTGCTAGGACTAATTATTAACGCGTGAAGTTCAGTCTAAAATAGGAATACTTGGTCAGTGGGTCGTCTCAGGGGTACCTACTTAACTAGCTATGGTCTAAAACGTGTTTTTTACTTTGTGAAGTCCTTGAAACCAACTGCCCTCGTCACTGTCTTACATGTCAACGATAGTCTGGCTGTTCTTTCAAAATGGTTCGCAGCTAATAATCTTTTACTTAATGCGAACAAAACAAAATGTCTTAAGTTTTCATTACCAAATGTACCCCAAGTGAGTCTAAATTTAAAACTTGACGGCAAGAAACTAGATGCTATTACGGAAACTGTATTTCTAGGAATTACTTTAGATTCAAAATTACAATGGGGTCCCCACATTAGAGCTCTTTCAAGTAGATTAAGTTCAGCTGCATATGCAGTAAGAAAAATAAGGCAGTTAACTGATATAGCCACAGCTAGGTTAGTGTACTTTGCTTATTTCCACAGTATTATGTCATATGGCATTCTGCTGTGGGGATCGGCTGCTGACGTAGATTCAATTTTCATTTTACAAAAGAGGGCAATCCGCGCGATCTATGGAATGGGTCCTCGTGAGTCCCTTAGAAACAAATTCAAAGAAATTGATGTACTAACTCTGCCTTCCCTTTATATCTTAGAAAGTATTTTATATGTTCGCAAAAACTTAGGACTTTTCAAAATAAGAAGCGATTTCCATAATATAAATACACGTAGTAAACATGAAATTGTGATACCCAAATTTAGATTAACTAAAACAAGCAAGTCATTTCTTATAAACAGTATCCGCTTCTATAACAAGTTGCCAAAGTCTGTTATAGAACTTAGCGATGGAAAGTTCAAAACCCACATCAAACGTGTCCTAATCAAAAAAGCATACTATAAGGTTAAGGACTACGTTGAAGACAAGGAAGTTTGGCAATAATTCCTTCTGCACATGTGGCTTCCCTGGTACCTCATTAACGGCATAACTATGTGAACGTCTATTAACTGCTCCTAAATTACGATTTTTATTTCTGTTTTTTACATACTTTGACATAACCTACAAATTTTAATTTAAAATATTTATTAGTGACTTGTGGACAGAATATTTATTCAGTTTTTTTTTTACAGTTGTAATGACAATGGAATGTTTTATTAATTATCATCATTTTCCTCTAAATCTCTTATAGCTACTTCATCCAGAACTGCTGTTGGAACAGATATATTTTCTTGATTGGTACCTATTGGTACCAATGAAATAGCCCATAAGCCCATCCAAGGTACCACACTAATGTCATAACGTGAGCGCACCATCCAATGGTTCGATATCAAGGTCCAGGGGTAAATAGGGTCGTAAAAAGAAGTAACACACACAAATTGGGACAGTTCACAACGAGACGCAAACGCAACTATGAACGACTTAGGGGCGAGGCGTATTTATCGTAATAGATAGAAATAACAGATATTTAAAAATACCAATGTTCGTACCAATATAAATTATCTGTTACTTAAAATAACAGTCCGTGAGGGTCTGTTATTTCAAGTAAAAAATACTGTTACCGTGGCTTTTACTTACATACACACTCACACACAAAAAGGGTATAGCAAATAAAATATCGCCTAAAATACCGTAGGTGGTCTTACAAGAACAAACATTTTCTAAAAAGTGACTCCTCGATTAGGTCATATTACCTGTTACTGTGACCAGTGACTAATATAAAAACGACTTAATAAATACGTATTTATCGTCCGTACATAAATAACAGGTTGTTACTGATATTTGGATCTGTTATTTTTGTACAACAGTAACAGTGAGAACAGATATCGTGTTTAACCTGTTACAACCCATCTCTCAGCGCCAATGCCAATTGCAGAACTGTAATAAAAATAATTAACTGAAAAAAATAGTTTCAGTCGTGCGAACTCAATAACATACTGCTGGATTATTTTATTTAATTATTATGTTATTTTTGATTAATCTGTAGGTATTATACAAAGACTAATAAAGAAATACTAACTGATTAAATAAAACGTAAAATAATGTGTAAAACTCAGAAACGAGAGTTGAATAAAGTCAAGTAGCAGTGTCTAAAATGGAACGTCGTAAAAAAAGGGTAGTTGAGATGCGTTCAAAACATGGCAATACGTTTACCCTTGACGTACAATGAATAAAGATATATTAAAAAATATATTTTTCCTGAGTTTCTTTTAACATTGTGATAAGCGTAATTAATATACAATTCAATTAGCTGAATTTTAAGATTTATTTCATGTCTATACATAGTCAGGTGAAAAATGAACATTCTTCTTTACAAAGGAATTTAATAGATTCTAGTCACCTCTTCCAAAAGGTAGTTTCGTATGGAGAAGAATGGGCAAGAAACTCCACCATTAGTCATTCTTTTAAAATGTTTTACAATAAAATTTGTATACATTAATTATATGAAGTCGATGCACCTACAATAAAATGACTATACCACAATAGGTAAAAAGAATTAAAAATTAAGCAATGACAGATAAAAACACTTTTGTTAGTCTATAATCCAACGCTGGCACCTTACCAGGATGTTCCTTGAGATTAGTTAGAACCTGTCGAAAGAGTTGCACTTCAGGTGCCAAGCTGGAGAGCGGTATAAGTTCTTGACGGATGCTGGACAACTTACACATTATTGTTTCCAATGTAATCGGAACAGGAACAACTGGTGAGGCTGTGCTTGACAGAGATTGGGTTATTGCATGACCCGCATTCTTACAATTAGCACATCTCTATGTAGCTTGGCGTTCCCCGTGATTCCAAAACAAGGGAAGTCGAGAAAATACAACGTCAAAAAAAAAAAAAATTGTCAATGTGAAAAATAACTTTAATTTCGGAAGTCGGTGGCAAAAACTAAAATACAGATCCAAAGACACCGACTTCCGAAATTAAAGTTATTTTTAGCACTGTAGTATTTTTTTTTTTGGAAGTCGGTTGCCTTTTTTTTGTAAAAAGATTTTTAGTATTTTGTATTGCCACCACGAGCTGTTAATACAGCTGTAATATGGTTTGTCATTCTTTCCACCAGATTTCTGAGCCGATGCTGAGGATTATTCTCCCATTCCTCTATCAGTGCTTCATTCAGTTCACGAAGCGTGATTAGAGGGGAATTTCGCTGGCGTACACGTCAACCCAGTTCCGCTCGCTCAGGCTGCGTGCTGGCCACTCCATGCGTGTGATGGCGACATCTTCAAGGTAGTCAAACACTAGCCGATCTGTGTGGGGACGAGCGTTATCACACTGATATTATAAAGGCGAAAGTTTGTGAGTGTGTGTGTGTGTGTTTGTTACTTCTTCACGCTCAAACGGCTGGACCAATTTTGATAAAATTTTGTATGGAGGTAGCTGACACCCTGGATTGAGACATAGGCTACTTTTTATCCCGATATTCCCACGGGATCGAGACTTACGCGGGTGAAACCGCGGGACGCAGCTAGTCTTGCATAAAGATGGCGTCTCTTCAAATCGCTGGAGCACTGTTTGAACGGTTGATAGCGACACACCAACAGTTCTCGCTGAATAACGCTAACTGCCCCCGTCTTCAAGCATTGTCAGAATTCTGGTACACTCCTCAGGGGTTAGTGCCATGGTTTTAATTAAATTTGATCAGAATAATGAATTTCTGCACAAGAAATGCCATATATTTATATAGATACAAAAAAAGTGACTTTATTTTATAGTTATGGTTTTTAATACAATTACCAAAAATAAATATTATAACTACTCTATATTTTTACATGTAATTGGCCTAAACCTTATTCGATTTTTTTGTAAAGGCATGTAGGAGCAAAATGTTATTGTTTGTAAAGGCATGTAGGAGCAAAATGGTAAGGTTTGTAAAGGCATGTAGGAGCAAAATATTATTGTTTGTAAAGGCATGTAGGAGCAAAATGTTATTGTTTGTAAAGGCATGTAGGAGCAAAATGTTATTGTTTGTAAAGGCATGTAGGAGCAAAATGTTAATGTTTGTAAAGGCATGTAGGAGCAAAATGTTATTGTTTGTAAAGGCATGTAGGAGCAAAATGTTATTGTTTGTAAAGGCATGTAGGAGCAAAATGTTATTGTTTGTAAAGGCATGTAGGAGCAAAATGTTATTGTTTGTAAAGGAATGTAGGAGCAAAATGTTATTGTTTGTCCACTGTGATCAGATGGCAACTTATTAATTGCAATTTGATTGTAAGTAATCACAATTACAAAAAATATTATCTATACAAGTGGCAGAAGAAGCTGTCACTAAGGGTTGGTTCAATAAAAGTTGAAGTTTCTTGTAAGCAAGAAAAACCGGCTTAGTGCGAGTCGGACTCGCGCACGAAGGGTTCCGTACCATGATCTATAAAAACAGCAAACAAAATCACGTTTGTTGTATTGGAAATATTTGTTATCTGAAATATTTCTTTTATTTTAAAAGTGAATATATAACTAAATATTCTGTGAATATTTCAAGCATCTACCTGTTGCCGTTTTGAATATCGAGTAAAAAAAACAGGTTTTCTGTATGGGAGCCCCCTTAAATATTTATTTTATTCTGTTTTTTTTTGTACTTGTTATTATAGCAGCAACAGAAATACATCATCTATGAAAATTTCAACTGTCTAACTATCACGGTTCATGAGATACAGCCTGGTGACAGACGGACAGACAGACACACAGACATACGGCGGAGCCTTAGTAATAAAGCCGTTTTACCCTTTGGGTACGGAACCCTAAAAAGGCATAATAAGTCTGTCTTCAAATTTACTACTAGGGCCGGAGCAGACCTGCTGAAGTGCGGCGTGGTTTCAAGTTAGGGTTTAGTTTAAGTTAAATACAGTCAAACATAAATAAACTTACAGCTTTCATGATCTCGCAGACAGGTGAAGATTATTTAAATTCAACTTTTGGAACTATCTTGTTTGGCAGAAAAACCGCGTTGGGATGCGCTTCGCCAGATTACGCAGGCCCTTAAAAAACTCACCCAATCTGTCCGGTAGCCACACTCCTGACGAAGTCCCCCCAGGAGTGTTCGCCTTGATCGCGGGGCGGCGCGTCCTTAAATATTAATAAATATTGTTGTATCAGACACGCGTACGATACAAAACCCTTTTAGCAAAGGTATGTTGAAATTCAAATTAAGGAGTTTATGTCTCGATAACGAGGATTCTGCCTTTACCGAGAGATAAATTCACACCTTATGGCATATATAGTATTAAGTGGCTGATGGTTTTAAGGTTAGTTTTTACAAAATTATATTTTGTGTATGTTTAAAAGCGCTTCTCGCCATCAAACTGGAAAGTTTGGCGAGCGAAATTGTGAAAACAACAAATAATGTACCTATGTTTGAGAATATTTAAAACAAATAAAAAATACGTGGCATGTGCGCTTCCGTAAACAGCTATTTATCACACTAAAATAAAAGCCGTATCCCAGCAATTATATTTGTATAATGTTACTTACGTTTGATGGAGAGAATTCATAGACGATGGGTCTTGTAATCTTGTTCTACATACGGTGGACTTTTGAGATGGAGAACTAAGGGCACGTAACTTAACCGTTGTAACTACAGAAAACCGTCTAAAGTCCTAACATAACACATCAAAAAGTTAACACGTCCTGTTTCTTAAAAGGGTCAAAAAACTCTATTGGAGCAACTGAGGTTTTTAGTTTCATTGTAGCGGCTAGTCTATCAAACATAAAAAAGTAAGCTCAGAATCAGAATCAGAATTTATTTACTTGTAAGAATGTAGTTTTAAAATTGACCATTTTCTTGCTGACTGTAATTTGTTTTCAAAATCTGTGAATGCATATTAAAATTTTCTTCTTTAAAAGTTAAGGACAGTCTCCTAAAATCATTTTCCTGTAGCTACAACGGTTAACTGCAGCAGTTACCTTGAGCGCGAGTCCCAGCGCGGCGACTGCGGGCGCGTGCGCCGGCGTGCGGCCCGCCAGGTAGCGCGCCAGCTGCAGCAGTTACCTTGAGCGCGAGTCCCAGCGCGGCGAGTGCGGGCGCGTGCGCCGGCGTGCGGCCCGCCAGGTAGCGCGCCAGCTGCAGCAGTTACCTTGAGCGCGAGTCCCAGCGCGGCGAGTGCGGGCGCGTGCGCCGGCGTGCGGCCCGCCAGGTAGCGCGCCAGCTGCAGCAGTTACCTTGAGCGCGAGTCCCAGCGCGGCGAGTGCGGGCGCGTGCGCCGGCGTGCGGCCCGCCAGGTAGCGCGCCAGCTGCAGCAGTTACCTTGAGCGCGAGTCCCAGCGCGGCGAGTGCGGGCGCGTGCGCCGGCGTGCGTCCCGCCAGGTAGCGCGCCAGCTGCAGCAGGCGCGCGCCCGCGCACGCGCTGTGCACCACCCAGTACACGCGGCAGGCGGCGCGCCGGCGAGCGTCCCACTGGGACTGGTTCATAACATAACAACAAACATCTAAGTATGTATTTACTAGCGCCCAGCTCCTACTTCTCACGATTTTTAGGGTTCCGTAACCAAAGGGTAAAACGGGAACCCTATTACTAAGGCTCCGCGCCGTCTGTCTGTCTGTCTGTCCGTCTGTCACCAGGCTGTATCTCATGAACCGTGATAGTTAGACAGTTGAACTTTTCACAGATGATGTATTTCTGATGCCACTATAACAACAAATACAAAAAATAGAATTCAATTAATATTTAAGGGGGCTCCCATACAACATTTTGCTCGTTTTTGGTCGATATTGATAACGGTAACAGGTAGACGCTTGAAATGTTCACATAATATTTAGTTATATATTCACTTTAAAAATAAATAATTAAATTAAAATAAAACAAATATTTAAGGGGGGCTCTCCAACTGCAAATTTAAGTTGGTTGACTATTACTCGTTAACTTGTGAAGCCTACTTAGCTGTGATAGTTTGTCTTTTAATTTCGTTATATGTACTACTGCCATTATTTTTTTCACATATCCAAAACCAACCATTTAGCTAGCAGGGGGGGGGGGGGACACACTTGACTCTAACAAAAAATAGCACTTTAAAGCTTAATATTACGCAAACGGATTCCTGAATTGAAAAATGGTTTTCACAAACCGCAACATTTTTAAACGGCTTATCCAACGATGCCCCACACCATGGAATAGACGAGAAAAAAATTTATCATCCCCATTTTACGTGCAAGGAAGGTACCCTAATAAAAATGTTTTTCATGGTTTTATTTTACGACTTTCTCGGCGTGAATAATATGTAAACCCATGCCAGATTGCAGCTTTCTAGTACTAAGCGTCTCTGTGCTAAGCCAGGGACAGACGAACGGACGGACAGACAGACAGACGGAGATGGCGAAACTATAAAGGGGTAAGGACTCAAAGTCAAAAAAGGAAACTGTGGAATTTCTAAAACGGCAGTGTTAGAAAGTAGTTAGCTTATCGTAGCAACACCAAATAAACTAGAATAATGATTCTGTGGCCGTTGTATTAAAATCTATTTAGTCTGTGAATAAACCATTCCATGTCGTTAGCGTTCACATAAACTTCAAGTCGTTTTTATTTAAATAATCCCGTTTTATTAGGTTATGGGCCCAGAAGCTCCATATAGGAAGTCTAAACAAGTTATTTTAGCTAGAATAGGTGTGTGTGCTATCAGGTTTACCGCTAGTGAAACAAATGTCTTCGAACGCATTCTTGACTAACGTACCTAAGCTGTTAGGACGAGAGAATTATCACGAATGGGCGTTTGCAGCGGAGAACTTGCTAGTTTTGGAGGGCATGTCTGACTGCATCAAGCAAGAAAGCTCAGAAGCCAGGGCGACTGAAGATAGAAAAGCAATGGCGAAGCTAATTTTAACAATAGACCCGTCACTATACGTTCACATTAAGGAAGCAAAAAGCACAAAAGATTTGTGGCAGAAAGTGAAGACCATGTTCGACGATTCTGGATTTTCGCGACGAATCACATTGTTAAGGAATTTGATATCAATTCGCCTTGATAACTGTGAATCAATGACGAGTTACGTTACGCAGATCATCGAGACCACCCAGAAATTGTCAGGAACAGGTTTTTCCGTGAACGACGAGTGGATTGGCCATGTTGATGGCGATCGAACATTCGGGAATCGCCATTACAGCTGACGTAGTGAAAACGAAGCTAATAGATTTGACAGGTAACGATTGCGAGGCGGGAGCGAGAAGCTCATCGAGACCACCCAGAAATTGTCAGGAACAGGTTTTTCCGTGAACGACGAGTGGATTGGCCATGTTGATGGCGATCGAACATTCGGGAATCGCCATTACAGCTGACGTAGTGAAAACGAAGCTAATAGATTTGACAGGTAACGATTGCGAGGCGGGAGCGAGAAGCTCATCGAGACCACACAGAAATTGTCAGGAACAGGTTTTTCCGTGAACGACGAGTGGATTGGCCATGTTGATGGCGATCGAACATTCGGGAATCGCCATTACAGCTGACGTAGTGAAAACGAAGCTAATAGATTTGACAGGTAACGATTGCGAGGCGGGAGCGAGAAGCGCATTCTTGAGTAGAGGGCAGCACAGTCGTCAAAGTTCAAAAATAATTCCAATACTGCCATATTGGAAAGCTTGACAACTCCAGCCAACATCATGGCGGTGGAACGCCTACGTCCGGCTCACCAAATGTCAAATCTGACAAGTCGAATGTGAAATGTTACCGTTGCAAGCAGTTTGGACATTATAAATCACAGTGTAAACAAAGTAATCAGCCTCAGATAAAGAAGACGAACGCATTTTCGGCAGTTTTCTTGAGCGGAAATTACAGTAAACAAGACTACTACTTGGATAGTGGCGCGAGTGTCCATATGATTACAGACGTAAACATGATACAGAATGCATCATATACCACGAGTATCAAGGAGATAATTGCAGCTAATCAGAGCGCTATGCCAGTGTTGTGCTCCGGGGATGTTGATATCATGACAGTTACTCCAGATTGCTTGTATGAAGTCACTTTGAAAGACGTTTTGTCCTCCTCCTCACCACAAACTTGATTTCAATCAGTCAGCTCATCAGGAATGGCAATAAAGTTGAGTTTAAAGAGAATTGTTGCTATGTTTACAACAGAGAAAACAGTTTAGTGGCAGTAGCTAAACAGATTGATGGTGTTTACAAGATGGTCCTGGAACAGAACCAGTGATTGTTTACATCAACTTCTTCAGCAGCAAGCAGTGAAGTTTGGCACCGGAAACTTGGCCATGTGAATATCAATGACCAAAATAAGATGAGAGATGGAGCAGTCTCAGGAATATCATACACCAATAAGTCAGTAATCAACAAGCAAACATGCACCGTGTGCTGTGAGGGAAAGCAGTCGCGCTTACCATTTGGTCATGGAACGAGGAGCAGCGACCCATTGGATGTCATCCATGCTGATGTCTGCGGCCCCATGGAGGTAACCTCACTGGGCAGAGCAAGGTATTTCCTTATCTTTGTTGACGACTTTACTCGTATGGTGTTTATTTATTTTCTCAAAGAGAAAAGTGAAGTCTTCAAATACTTCAGGGAATTTAAATATATGGTGGAGAACCAACAAAATAGAAAAATTAAAATATTCAGGACTGATAATGGCTCAGAGTTTTGTAGCAATTTGTTTGAGATCTTTTTAAAGGATGGTGGCATTATACATCAAAAGACTAATACCTACACTCCTGAGCAAAATGGTTTGAGTGAACGTGTTAATCGAACCATTGTTGAAAGAGCTCGATGCTTATTATTTGATGCGGGTTTAGATAAGAAGTTTTGGGCAGAGGCAACAAACACCGCTGTGTATCTTAAGAATAGATCAGTCGCATCAGGATTAAATAATAAAACTCCGTATGAGCTCTGGACAAACAAAAAACCAGGTTTAAGTCATGTTCGAATATTTGGCAGTCGCGTGATGGTACATGTACCTAAAGAGAAACGACTAAAGTGGGCCAGTAAATCAAAAAAACATATACTAGTTGGTTTTTCCGAGAATGTGAAGGGATACCGAGTTTATGACACAGTTAAAAGATGTATATACTAGTAGAGACGTTATAATTCAAGAGAATGCAGAAGGGAATCATAAATAAAAAATCAGTTACAATAGGGGATATTAAAGATGATGATAACTTGAAAGTTGTTAAGAGTTCAGTAGATCTCACTGAAAGTGATGAAAAGTCTCATGATGAGTCTGTAATAAGTCTTAACACTTCTTCAGAATCAGAGTATGCTGACGTTTTGACTGACTCAGATTTAACCTTGCAGCAATCTCAAGAATCTGAAGCAGAGGAGGAACCAATGTCGACAGAACCAGTAAATTCCAAACGAGTGAGAAGGCAACCGGAGCGGTATGGGTATACCAACCTATGCACAACGTCCAGTTCAGAGCTATCCAGTGATCCTATTAGTGTCGGAGAGGCAATGGACAGTCCAGATGGAGACAAATGGATTGAGGCAATGAAGGACGAGTTGCAGGCGTTTGAAGAGAATGATGCGTGGGTTCCAGTTGTAGACTTACCTACTAACAAGACTTTAATGCAGTGTAAGTGGGTGTTCAAAAAGAAAGCGAGTAGTGATGACAGTGTGCGATACAGAGCGCGTTTAGTGGCAAAAGGCTTCACACAGAGGCCAGGTATAGATTATGATGAGACATTTTCACCTGTTGTCAGGCATTCTACGATTAAATTGTTATTTGAACTGTCTGTACAACTAAATTTTGATATTACTCACTTAGATGTAAAAACAGCTTTTTTAAATGGTAACCTCAAATAAGACATCTATATGGTTCAACCTGATATTAATTGTGATAATAAGAAAAAGGTTATTGTAAAATTGAATAAAGCAATTTACGGTTTGAAGCAGTCCTCTCGCTTATGGTATGAGAGAGTAGACCAATGTCTTTGTGAATTAGGTTTCAAAAGGAGTAAATTAGAGCCTTGTGTTTTTACAAAAATGTATAATGATGTTAAGATAATTATTGCCTTGTATGTAGATGATTTTTTTGTCTACTCTAATTGTAAAGAAGAGACTGAGAAATTAATCTCTGTGTTGAGTTCTAATTTTAAGATTAAAAAATTGGGACAGGTTCAGCAATGTTTAGGCGTAAGAGTTAAAATTGATAAAAAATTGAATGTTATTACTCTGGATCAGGAACAATATATAGAACAATTGCTAGTTAAATTTAATATGTTAAATTGTAAAGTAGCTAGTACTCCAATGGAATGTAAATTAGATATTGACAAGACTGAAATTTGTGATCATGAAATTCCATATCAACAATTGATTGGTAGTGTAATGTATCTGTCGGTCCTTACCAGACCTGATATTTCTTTTTGTGTCAGTTTTTTGAGTCAGTTTAATAAATGTCATACAAATGTTCATTGGAATTATGCTAAAAGAATACTCAGATATTTAAAGAAAACAAAACATTATTATTTAAAATATGTGAAAGAAAAAACTGAGCTTGTTGGATTTGTTGATGCCGACTGGGCTAGTAACACTATAGACCGCAGGTAATTTACTGGTTATTGTTTTACTATGTCAGGGTCAGCTGTTTCTTAGGAAAGCAAAAAACAGAGAATGGTGGCTTTGTCTAGCATGGAAGCAGAATATATGGCTATAGCAGAAGCCAGTAAAGAGGCTATATATTTAAGATCCTTGCTTTTTGAACTGTCTGGTAATTTAGGTACGGTGCTAATCTACAGTGATAGCCAAAGCGCACAGAAGTTGGTGGCAAATGATGTGTGTCATAGAAAAAGTAAACACATTGATATTAGATATCATTTTGTAAAGGATGCTGTTAAAAATAAAATTATTAATTTAGAATATTTGCCAACAACTGCTATGCCAGCTGATGTTCTAACTAAAGCTTTAAGTCCTGTAACACATTATAAATGTATTGAAGGCTTGGGGATTAGTTAAAGAGTCATAGAGTGTAAAAATAAAATTGTAACTTATCGGTTTACAAAACTCCTGCAACACAGTTATAACTAGCGCAGGAGACACAGAGAATTATATTATTTGTTGTACAACTTGTTTTATGTCAATAAATAATTTCTAAAGGACATGGAGAAAGTCCGGCCTGGTACAGACATTGATATAAATAATTATATAAAAAAAATAACTGATAATATTTGACATCCCACCACAGCTTTCGTTACTTGGCAAAACTTTGCAGGAAATATTTCAATTCAAAAGATTATTATTTTAATTCAAGTATTTGGGGAAATATTTATGTTGCCAGTTTTGGAAATATGATGGTAATTGGGACATGCTTATTGTAAGAATTATTGATAAGATTCCGCGAGTATTTTTAGAATAGAAAATATTAAAAATGTGTTGTTTAAAGCGTATTGAATTATAACTAGACTGTAATGAACATGATATTTAATAATTTATTAAAGAATCAATTTTTTTTTTTTAATCAAGTGATGTCTCTTAGAAGTATATAATGGTAGCACATTCTATAATTTTCATAATCATTGTCACTGCCCGTCATTGTCATGCATTTGTCATAATGTCATTTGTGCTTTGCACAGACCTATCTTAGCAAGGGAGACATTAAAAGACACAATGCAACGCAATATTTTATTTTTATTTTTTCTATTCGCTACATCTTGTGTGTTAGAAAGAGTACGCTTTAGTACATAAATAATTATGCCAATAAGTAATATTTTGACGTACACACTAGAGGATTCCTAAAATATGACATATGACTGTAATTTTGATTGTTGTTTTCGTATGATTGTTGCACTGTTGCATAACACTTTTGCATGTTACCTTTAGCATAAAACCAGTGTAAACAATTGTTAGAAAACCAATAAAAATAAATAAACGACTCTTGTGCTAGGGACAAGACCCTAGCACAAGAGTGAAACGTCACCTTTCACGTATTGGATTTTCTTTCAAAATCCTTCGGATTTCGGTTGAAAGTTAGGTGCGTTACGCTGAGCGGTCACGACAAACCTAACGACATGTAAATCATTAAAATGCATCTAGATATCAGCATGCTACGAGAGAATAAAGAATCCTACATTCATAGGGCATAACTATGTACCATAATACAAATACATGCGCCAGAAACATAGATAACAGTCAGTCTGGTCTGTCTTTGACGATTTCTATTTAATACTGGATCAAAAAAATTCCGGGTCACTAATAAAAACCGTGATATCTCCATAAATTATATACCTAGATCGCTAGAATAAATAATATGTAGTAAGCTGGTTACTAATGCTTATTCTAAATCTCTAAATAGGTTTCACTTGTGCAAGTTAGGCCGGGTTCCCACGGCAGATTTGCCGGGCCGGTAAAACTGCCGGAAGGGCTAGTGGCTGTACAATTTATATGAAGCTATTCACATTATCCCACGTCCGGCAAAAATACCGAGACCGACATTTTCACCGAGCGTTTTGTCACTACGAAGTGACGGTAAAACCACCGGACCGGAGTAATGTGAACGAGTTTGCGCCGGTATCTGTCCCCCGATCGCTCCGCCCGTGCTCCACTCGCGTCATTCGGTTTCGCGTTCTGATAAACGTAGACGTGTGGGATCCGGTGCAATGTGAACACCTCTGTCCGGTTTCCGGCAAATCCCTGGCGTAGTGGGAACCCGGCCGTACAGATTTTAAAAATAACAATCCGCATTTTGAAAAAAATAAAATTAGGATAAGACATTTTTTCTGCTTTTGTTTCAAACCGAGCTGTCGTTATAAATGGTTCCTTGGATTGATCAGAGTATTCAGTGCAATATCATGTCGTTAACACCTGAAGAATGTACACGGATTATTACCGTGGTACAAGAAGGAAGAAGTCAGCACTGCTAGAACAATAGGAGTATCTTTAAAAAAGGTCCAAAGAGTACTTCAGCGATTTCTAGAGACCAGCATGAACATCAGGAGATCAGGAAATGGCAGGCCAAGGTGCACAACTACAAGAGAAGACCGATTCATCGTGAGCACTATGTTAAGAAATCGACATTTCACGTCTGTTCAGGTCCGAAACAGTCTCAAGAAATTCACCGCAACAATGCGAGCTCTGATACGATTCTGCGACGTCTTCGTGAAGCTGATATAAAGCCTTATAGACCAGCAAACAGCCCTAAACTGCTCGGAGAACATCGAGTTGCCAGGTTACGGTTTGCTCGAGAATACATACGATGGACAGATGAAGATTGGTCCAAGGTAATGTTTTCCGATGAGTCCAGATTTTGTTTATTTATGCATGACGGGAGACAAAGAGTATTTAGACGACCAGGAGAACGGTATCATCAAGCGTATTTTGAAGAAAAGGTGCCATTCGGTGGAGAATCAATAATGGTTTGTGCTGGGATATCTTCAGAGGATCGCACGGAGTTAGTGATCATAGAAAACGGTTCTCTGACTGCCGTCAGAGAAGGAAGAGGTTTTAAATGAGCATGCTGGTCCTTTCTTAGTGAAATAATGGGTGCAAATTCCATTTTTATGCACGATAATGCGCGACCATATACTGCTCGTTTGGTCAATATGTATATTCAAGACGTCGTTATTACCTGCATGGAGTGGCCAGCTCGCAGCCCAGACTTAAATCCCATAGAACATGCATGGGACGAGCTCGGGAGATGCGTGAGACAACACTCTCCGGCTCCCGTTACTTTACACGAGTTAAGGAATGCGCTAGTGGAAGAATGGGCAAACATAGACCAAAATAGTATTAACAATTTGGTTTACAGCTTGCCACACCGTCTTAATGAAGTGATACGGCTCGTGGAGGAAATATAAAATATTAAATTGACAAAATATCTTTTATTCTTTAAGATTTACTGCGACAGTTTACCTGGGCTACAATAACAATCACACATATCAGACCACTCCGATTTTGCCTGGTTTCCAACGGAGATCCAACGTTCTATAAACTGGGACATAGCAGCTCAAATGAATCATTTGGGATACGGTCGTTAGATTTGAGTGAAATTCAATCTGCTGGAAGACAGTGGATTACTCCGCGATCGACAGGTTTGAATTTATTTTTTGAAGTCATCAGATTTGAGAAGGCTTCACAAAGTTTTACGACGAGCAAAAAATATACAGTGCTATGAAACACTATTATAGCTTCATAATACATTTTGTTTCATTTGTGTTCATTTCTGGGCCAAGCTTGTATAGGACCGTTATCCAACTCCTTTGTATTTTTATATAAATTTTGTATTTAATCCTAAATCACAAAAAACGTTAAACTTTTCTCAAAGATAATAAAATTAATAATCAAACAATCTGATGCTTTAAGCGAGATTATAAGAGAGCTATAGCATTTCCACAGATATTGTGATTTTAGTTGTTGAAACTATTGATTGTCTGTGAATGTATTAATCCATTAAAGTATAATTGATGATTTAATTCTTTTCGGCCACGACTGAAAATAATACATTCCTTACGGCCGAAAATGGATATGACGACAAAAATTGCCGAAAACGAAATCCGTTCGGACTGTAATACGGACAATTTAAGTAAGCAGTCAATTTACTTCCTAATATGTATTCCTGACTGCACATTACAATGACTGAATGTGTGTGGAATGTAAACCACAAAATAATAAATGTATCATCATCTATCTATCTACAATGACCTTACCTTCCCTAATCTGCCGTCCTCATCATCCTCCCTCCATCCCTCCACGATCCTCTCGAGCCTGTCCCTCAGGTAGGGTACCAATACCAGCAGGGCCAGTGAGGCTCGCTCCAGGTATACAGGTAGCCGTTGTCCGCTGTTGAACTCACTGGACGAGGATGTGGGCACGCGGAGCAGCTCGTAGAAACTTTCGGAGAATGATGCCGCTGGAGAGGTGAGATAGAAAATACTAAATACCGAATATGAACAAAAACACATAGACTCTTAGACTTTTTCACATGGGGCAGGCAGCAACTACAGAACGGCACCTGCTACGATCCTTACATACTCCTTTTATTTTGTAAATGAAAACACAAAGAGTAATAACAACCGCATGGGTCGATCGATCAGGTTAAGCTACTCTAGAGGCGGTCGGTCCATGGATGGGTGACCATCTTTACATACCAAGACCCCGTTGTGCCTCGGGAAAGCATGTTCAGCCATTGGTCCCAGCTGTCATTCGTGGATCTTTGACAGTCGATACGGATCCCATTCGAACCTAACCTATCCGAGTCGGGGGGCACCCCGACTCGGATAGGTTGGACTTGGGGCACCAAGTCCCGTATCCTAAGTTCTCCTAGTAACAGTAGTAACATTGCCTTGCCTATAGTACGATGAGTGATAGCTGTCAATCAAACGTTGGCGTCACGGTCAAGAAAAAAGGCGGGAATTTTTAAAACTCAAGAGCTCTTAAGCCTACACAAACGGAGTTGATACTATTTATTATATTATTCAAGACGTATTAATTGTGCGATATTTATATCAGTATTTTATATTTATGTACTTAGACCATAATAACCTTATTACCCTTGGTATCTACTTGGACCATTATGTATTCGCGCAATGGTGGGTAAGCAAGTTAGCGTTACAATAATTATTTCGCCTTGAGGATGATCATTATCAGTACAAAAGTTAAGCGCTAAACGAAACTAGCTTATTATTTTTTAACTTCTGCACATTGAAGTTCACAGCTCAAATTTACTACTTATAAGTTTATTTCATGGAATTTTTCTTATAGCCGAAATATCAAAATTATCTAAATTGGAAACTGACAATTTGGGACAGTCTTAAAATATTGCCATAATAAAAGTTTGTTGTCAGCTTTCGTTGGCCAAACTATATCACTTACATTCGATTACATTTCGTTACCCACGATCTTATAAGAGTGCAAATAACATTAATGGCACCTCCGTTGGCTTTAACCAATGGGCTACTCCAGGTATTTATAAAAGTAAAGCGAGACTATACGAGTTATATGATTTAAAAAAATACAGGTTTGATACTCATTTTCTAGAGTATTGCGAAAATTATTCAAAATTATTTAAAAAGATTAGTGTTTTTCTAAATCTTAATTTTTAGCGATACAATTAAAAATTCTAATAATAAAGTAAAAACCACTTGGAAAATTATTAACAATGAAACTGGTAAATCTGTTAAACAACAACTTGAAATTATGGTCGAAAACAAATTAGTTAATAATGCAGCTGACGTAGGTGAGGCACTCAATGAGTTTTTTGCCAACATACCTATAACTACGACTCGCTCCTTAAATTCATCCCTGCCTAAAGCTGAAAATCTTTTGCATAGTAGTGTGCCTAAATGTAATCGTTTATTTAGCTTCGAACAAGATGTAGTTAATGTTTTTAACACACTTAAGTCTAAAACCACTGGTGATTACTGGGGCATCTGCATTAAACTATTACGTAATATAATAGACATCGTAGCCCCCTATCTAGCTGTTTGTTACTTTTAATAAATGTGTTGATTTAGGAACTTTTCCTGACCTTATGAAGACCCACTCCGTGGTCTTAGTGTAAAATGACGTTGGCATTTCAGACCTATTTCTATATTACCTGCATTCAGCAAAATATTTGAAAAGTTAATACTCAAGCAGTCTCTAAGACATTTTTAACCGACTTCTTTTTTTTTATGTATGTTCACCGATTACTCCGTCAATTGTGGACGGATTTTGAAAATTCTTTTTTTGTTTGGAAGGGTATGCTCCCGAGGTGGTCCCATTGCCACCAAATCAGAATCTGATGAGGGAATCCCATGGAAATCGAGGGAAATCCTCAAATTTTATAGGCATACCTATAGCGATTTGAGTATTTTTTATAGTAACTCGTGCATTTGCACTCGAAAAGCACCATTTGGTGAAGTGGAACTGATCATGAAGACCACAGATGGCCACCGCAACTACTTAACAATAAGTATTTCACCGTTGCGATTCGATTAGGCACTTTAATATGGTTGCTAAGCAATTTATGCTCGTCAAAATGCATATGGTGAAATCATCATCAGTTCTCCTGGTTCTTACCAGGAGAACTCCTCAACAATTAACGCCCCTGCATCGGGAAAAGCAATATTTTGTAAAAGGTGATGAGCATTTGACATTAGGCTATTGTAAATTGGATAAATTACAAACAGACCCACTAAAAAGTGAAAAATAAAAAACTTTTTACAAAAAAAAAACAACTGACTTCCAAAAAAAAACACTACAAAGTGAAAAATAACTTTAATTTCGGAAGTCGGTGGCTTTTGATCTGTATTTTAGTTTTTGCCACCGACTTCCGAAATTAAAGTTATTTTTCACTTTGTAGTGTTTTTTTTTGGAAGTCAGTTGTTTTTTTTTTTGTAAAAGTAAGTTTTTTATAATTTAAACAGCCTCCTTCACAATGAACAATGTGGCTTTACAAAAGGTCGTTCGACTACAGATGCGAGTGTTGCACTGCTGAAACACATATTTAACGCATGGGAGAACTCGCAAAATGTTATTGGAGTTTTCTGTGGTATCTCCAAAGCCTTTGATTGCGTGCACCATGACACGCTTTTGCGTAAACTACATCATTATGGCGTCCAAAACGAACCTCTTAAAGTAATAAATTCTTATTCACATATTCCAATGCGTAATGTTGATGGTGTGAAATATTCCGAGCCACCAGTTCAGTTAGGTGTACCTCAAGGTTCAATACTGGGCCCATTCTTATTCTTGGTGTATATCAACGACTTACCATTCTATATAAAGGGTATCTGTGACGTTGTACTGTTTGCAGATGATACCTACCTCTCTTATTTTTAAAGTAGACAGGAATAGACTACGTGCCCCATCTCACCGGCTTCATAAGGTTCATAAAAAATTTGTTGAACTTGGTTTAACTTTTTATAACAATCTACCCTCTTCTTTGCTAGATTTGCCTTTTAATGCGTTTAAAGTTAAATCCAATCTTTGTTCAAAGGCATACTATTCAGTCAACGACTACTTAAACGATAAGAATAGGTTGCTGTGATCAACTCAAGACATGTTCTTTATCCAGAATTAACGTACCATTATCAAATAACTTCTCCCGCTCTGGGTGGAGCGGGAGGGAGTGTCAGACTTTTATTGACTAAAACCCACCCGTGTTCCAATCCATCCGATATCCCTTTCGGACAGGCTCATAACCCTGGCAGGCATTGGCCCTTTCGGACCCCGTCAATTGGTGCTGACGTCTCTTTGAGGCGCGCGTGGAACACAACGCGCCGTCGACCCGGGCCTTGTCCTTATCGGACGGCGAGCTTCCCATCGCTCACCGTCCGCAAGCCCGCGCCTACGGTGACCGGGAATCGACCTGCGATTCCCGACGCCCGGGGCGTCTCCTGCGGCGACTAGGGGCGCGAGTGCGTGGATTTTGCCTTTCCCTCACGCGTTCCGCCTCCTCCTTCGCGAGCATTACTGTTTCGCAGAAGGAGGTGACGGCCTCCCATACACTCTCGCTCTGAACCATGGCCTGAACCAGGGCCGGACGCGAGAGATCACCGCCGCCAATCGCCTCCGTGAGGACACGGCGGAGCTCCGCCCAAGCAGTGCAGACCTCCACCGTATGCTCCACCGTGTCCTACGGGCGATCCACACGGTGGTGACACCCGGGCGTTTCCTCCCGCTTTATCCTAAACAGGAACCTCTCGAAACATCCGTGCCCGGTGAGGACCTGCGTCAGGCGGAAGGTAAGGACGCCGTGGCGCCTCTCCAGCCACTTCTCAAAGAGGGGACTTATCGCCACAATTGTGGCGTGCCCAAGAATTAGCGTACCTACTGACAGGTTATACGAGTTCATTATAATTGTTTATTTTATTTCACTGTCTTCTAAGTCAATTTATTTTAATTTATTAGTGACAAAATATACTCATAGTTTTTTTTTAAGAGTTGTATTGCAATAACTGGTTAGCTAGCGACCTCAAGAATTGATTATATTATTCTTGCCTGAGCAAGCAAAATACTGGTATTCAGCTGCATCCGATTAGACTGGAAGCCGACCCCAACATAGTTGGGAAAAGGCTAGGTAGATGGTTCTTGCCTGAGCAACCGGCAGTAAGTTCGTCGTGCTCCCTTAGATATCACTGCTTGCGGTAGCGTCGGCGATCGGGTTGCCTTCTTCCCTCAAATATGGCGATGGAGGTGATGGCTCATCTTCTTGGCGTTATGCTCGTGAACGGGTGCTGCTTGTGGTGACTGGTCGTCTTGCTGACCATGGTTTTGTTATTGTGATTAACTGTTTTTAATTTTACTTTGATGGTGCTAGTTTATCATTTGTGACTTCGAGGTACAGCTATAGGTTTATGTAAGCAAGAGGGCACGCACATTATGCCTGGAGGCTTTTATTAAGGTACTACGTTCTGTTTACGTTATTTCTGCTTGAGTATAGTTTTCGACGATTTTTATATAAAAACATTTTTTTTTTTATAGTGGGGTGTGCTAGTCAACATAAGGCAAATAATTTAATTTAAAGTTCTGTGCAAATTATATTACTTTTAATTGTATAAATTCCAGTTTTATATCTGAACAGACAGCTGTGCTGCTGGGGAGTTTGTCGCGCCACTTCTTCTTCCCAGCTAAAGCACTAGGAAGTAGTGAAGGGTGGGCGTTTTGGGGGACTGTCTTATGTAATTTTTGATGTTTGAAAAGTGCTGATTCTCAGCCTAGTTTGCATAAATGACTTTTGATTTTGAATCAGACTATTATTTTTAATTTAATTAATCATAATATTTGCTTTATAATTTAGTACATTGCGGTAGTAGGTATGTAAAAATGAATTTTAGTTAAAAACTTACAAATATTAATACTAAAAACCATTAAAATACGCTGTCACTTTGTCTGAACGTAAAAAGGAAAGGAGCATTCGTGCATTATCTGTGGCAAAATGTCAATTTTACTAAGTAAATAAGTTGAATTTTCTGAAACTTTAGGATTTTGTTTCTCAAAAACTAGGCGCGAAACTTTGCGAAAGTGTTTTACATGAAGACATTTATACGCTATAGAGTTGTGAAGCTTCGCACGAGTAGGTCTTAAACTGCTGTCGACCCGTCAAATCAACAAACTTGTTTTACCAGAACAGATTTTTGAAATATTTTGTATGCAATCATTTATTTTTATATATCTTTAGCTTTAACTCAGAAGCACACTACATCTGTGACATTGAACTCACCATAGTGTTTGAAGTAGTAGTACTGCAGACAGCAATCAAACAGCAAGTGTTTGAGGTAGTAGTACATTGAACTCACCATAGTGTTTGAGGTAGTAGTACTGCAGACAGCAATCAAACAGCAAGTACACTTCATCATACCAGTGTAGACACCAGCCACACTTGTTGGGGTAGGTTGCAGCCAGGTACTGGCAACAGAATATATTCAAAAGTTATGGGTGGTTGCCTAAGATATTAAGTAAATATATAAATTATAACAGATATTTGCACACTTGTTAAGGTAGGATATAACTAACTGTAACTTTTGTTTTTTTTGTATCACCTCATGTATTACCCATACTCAAGCAAATAAAATGAATTATTCATTTAATTAAGTACCTAGTGTAGGTAGATAGTTAGTTGTGTTAAACATTGTATATAAGTGTTTTAATGTATATAAAATAAATGATTCAGTTGCCAAAAACAAATAAATGATATGATTTGAAAGTTTTCCTTCAGCTGCCCTTCATGCCTCTTAGAAAATTACCACCCATAGAGAAAGGTTTAGAGAAAAGTAACATACCTATTCTAAGGTAATGGTAAGGTAATATTTTAATTCAATGCCTTTTAATATTTGTTTTATAATTTTAGCAGAGAAAAGTTATTAAATAAATCGAAATCTAAATAATAAAGATAAAGTGGACAATAAATGAGATAAGTATCCTCAATGCCAAAGAAACTAATAGCCATCATAAAATAAATGTGACATATCATTATAGGTACCTAATTATTCAAATTCTGTCTCAAATGCTTGGTAAACATACGTAACTGGTCTGAAGAGCACTCAAACAAATATTTAGATCTTAAATGTTTAATGGCATGACCTTACCTAGGTAAAGTAAGTTTAAGTACTTTAAAATAGCGGCGAAGAGGCTGTATAGTGCCTACAGGCTACATTATAATGTACCTAACCAGTAGGTAAGCTTAGAATAATAAGGTACCATAAGACTAGCTTTACTGAACAAAGCAAAGCCACTGTATGTCCTATTTTGAATATCAAGAACCGGCTGGTATCACTATATAACGAGTTAAAAATTACCAGAATCATGTAATAAAATATTCACAAAGTTTACCTCAACGACTTTCCGTAGCGCGGGCTTCACAGTAGACCCGAGGGCCTCCTGCGCCGTCACTTGGAACACAGTCGGTGTGCCCTGCAGGGTCCGCGTCAAGTGAGCCGCGTACACCGCCATGCTTTTAATATTTACTACAATTTGTTGTTGCTAACCCAATTAATCATTGATCACATTCCAAAAGTTTGTTTATCATTTTCCGGATTACGACGGAATTCGTCACGTCAAGACGTCAAGCAAGTGTCAAATTTACAATTAAAATGTCATGTCAATGTGTAGGGTGACATTGACATATGGCGTTTAGAAACAAACCAGCAATAGACATGGGTTGGTGAATTTCAAAACGGCGGAAAGTTTTTCCTGTGGAACTGAGGTGACTTTTTCGCCAAGTGTAGATAATAAACTGACGAATCTGGCGAACACTGGAAACTGTCAAGTTGACGCGACTGTCTAATCCGCAAAACTGACCAATCAGCGAACCTGGCGAATTAAATAAACTGACGAGTGACGGAAGCTGACCAGTGATAAGCGGACTCCTTGTGATCACATTATTGGGTAGTGGGACTGAGAAGTGAATCCTAGCTTGGAGTCTGCTTCTGATTTTCGGTCGTACGGATTCTATGACACGTATGACCAAGACATTTGTTTAGTGGTTGGTCTATGTATAGTAATAATTTCAAGGGGGAATTTTCAACGACATGGGGAAAATAAAAATAAATTCTAATAAAATATTTCATTTATTATTAAAATTAAAATTTAAGTATAATACACAAAATACTTATCTAAAAAAGCATTCATATAGCACCTATAATACAATTACGAGGCGCATATTACTGACTGTGTACGTGTTATGTCAAGCTGATGCCTGTGATGTGTTAGAGAAAATAATTAACCTATTCATTGCGATACAGTTCTCTTTACTTTACCATAATAAAGTCTTACTCGCGATCTCAAATAATATCAATAGGTGGCGTTCTATAGTTTCTGCCTACCCCCATGAGAAGAAGGCGTGCGTTTATTTATGTATGTATTACAGGGCAAACGAATGACCCTACGAATATGGCGCCATCTTTAAAAATAAACTGAGCTGTATTACTCTTGTTCGGAGAATCTATAATTTGAGCCTATTATAAAACGATATTCAGGCATTCAATAGGACAAAAATTAATGTCCTGACTAATTAATGTTCTTACCTACACTCGGCTATTATTTTTGTTGACAAGCAAACATTCGCTCTTACCGCAGCTATCTTGAAATAATATCCCTCCAAAATTTGAGATCGCAAACATAATTTCACATTAACTTCTTTAGCAACGTAAACTCCCAGCTTATTCTAGTACAGTATCATTTAAACAATTTGGTCCATTTATAAAATAACAAAACACCGTTTATGAGCGTTACATACTTCCCTAAGTGACTCGCGATTATGGCTTGTACAATAGGAACGTTCTACATAAATACGAAGCTCTTCTAAAATGCTTCTTACGTAGTTATCTACTTTGGCGACACTTACGAACTTCCAACACTCGTTTCAGAACAATTACATTACTTGGTACAGTCAACTGCACGTCAATGGTTACAGTTAGACTTACAGCGCTTTTATTTCGAGACGATAAGGGCGATTTTCATAGTTCGTGTTAGTAGTGACGTGCGGTTGACTGTACATACTGTACGACTATACATACATATTTAACATGAATATTATAAGTAAAATATAATATCTTGTTAAACATCCCATGTTACGCATAAATTTTTGCCGAATAAATTTTTTTATTTAACAGGCACAGGATTTCGATCTTAAGGCTTATTACAAAATATTTGGATTGCTACTGTGTTAGGCTTCAGTACATTTGTAAACACCCTTATCGATAACTCGCTGTAAGGCTTTCGTCAAAATCTCAAAGAATTTTAATATCAAATTTCTTCTTCTCCATCGGTTGTTAAAAATAATAATAAACAAGAATAATATTAAGCTCAAACGGAATTTTTATAATGAGCAATCACAATGAAACTCATTTGAAAGGAAACATTAAGATACATAGTTAAATTCATATTAAATTGGACTGAAATAGACAAAATAAATATTAAGTACGAGGAGATAAAAATACAATTTTTACAGTACTGTCTGCTGCAGTAGTAAAGTGTAGATATATTTTTGACGTTCTACAGATTATAACATAAACAATTTGGTAAGGAACAACAATAAGACGAGCTCAATCATTTTCATTAAAAAAATCAACAAGTCACAGTTGTAATATGAAGCTGGGCGCAGAGTTCATCTCATTTATTTTTAAAGCTATGGGACAGAGACCCATTCTAAATTTGCTAGTTGTTGTGCGATGGGTCGCACAGTGTGCACTGGATTAGTGGAAAGTTTTGTTGAACGTCATTCCTCCGGTAGAATGTGTGACGTCATCGTGCTTTCACATCTCGGATCCGGCTCGAAGGACACATCTGGGCGACTATTATTGGTTATATATACACACATACGTTAAAAGAAACGCGTGTGTGCCAGCCACACACAGTGAGTTGGGCACTGGTTTTTTTACATATTAATAGTTATTGACTTTGATTTAGTCGATTTTTGAAAATTCTTATTCCAATTTCAGACCTGATAATATCAATACTTAAATAATTTATTTTATTTAAATAACTAGTCAAATCAATCAATTTCTTAAATTATCTTATTAAATTGTTGTCGAGTAAACCAAAGGTTCGTATTGCTGACGGCTGTTTTAGTCTTGTGTAAAAATGCAGTTTTTCTTACTTTATTCGTAGGACCAGGTATTTACTAAATAATCAGCTGTTTAAGTACTTATTTGTGTATATATTACACATATACACAAACTCACAACATTAGCTCTCTCTCTTTATAATATTAGTATAGACTAGCTTCGCCCGCAGCTGAACCCGCGTGGAATTCGGAAATTATCAAACGGAAATGAACTACCGGGACAAATTTATCCTATATGTTAACCCAGATTATTAACTATCTGTGTGTCAAATTTCATCCAAATCCGTTCAGCCATTTTTTCTGTCGTAGTAATAGCAGAGCAAAAGGACTCCCGCGCTACCGCAATCATAATTATTTTGTTACACGTAATTTTTAATCTGTTAGATCGTTTAAATATTTATCTTGCACAATTGTAATAATATATTTTATTGGATGATAACGGTTTCTAAAATAGCTTCGGAAAACACAGTGAAATGTTTATCAAATTCTTAAAGATAAAAACGGTTACAGTGGGTCATCCTTAGAAGATAGACATATGGTATCGCGGACATTTTTGTTGAACTTTTTAAGATGTACAATCCTGTAGAACATAAATTGTATGTATCTCGTACGGGTTTCCCCGCCTCTTGCCCCTGTATAGCTCCAAGTCGGCATGATTTTTTTCCGGCATCTTCAACCACAATCGTCATAGTTCAGCCAATTTATACAAAACTTTAATGAACTTCCTTAAGAATCATTCCGTCCATGGGTGAAAACCGTTTGAAAATACGTTGCGTAGTTTTTGAGCGTATCGCGTTCAGACAGACAGACAGACGCGGCGGGGGACTTAGTTTTATAATATGTAAAGATTACATTACTAAGCCATTAAAAACGTCTTTTCTTTTCATTACACGTCCCATACGTCATGTTTGCTATGTATTTTAGTATGAGTCTTGGCATAAAGCCGTGGCAAAGGCACTTACAAATATAGTTGACTGATATTTAATTACAGAAAAAAAGGTTTAGTTTTTTTACGCGCACCATAATTTATTGCCCGTCAACAACTATAATTTCTGCTACCAAATATTATCTTTTGTTATAGAACAGCAAAGAGTTATTATTGCAGTAGCTTCCAAACGAACGCTACGCTCGGGCCAAAAACTCGCTGCATGAGAAGTAATAAAATGAGTGACCTGCATAGCTATTCACAACGGTACGATTCGCTACCGTATCGACAACGGCACTTGTTCGATAACCTGATTTCAGAACCGAAAGACTGGCAAAACTCTATTCACAGATCCGTGTGGAATGGACTTTATAAAACCGATTGTACGGTTGAAAATGGTAGTAAATAGATAATTATGGTGGAAAATTTAAATTTGTACTTAAATGATTTTTATTGGGTATTTCATTAAGTGCAACTATAGAATATACATTGAGTAACTATGAACTAAAAAAAGAAACAGTATCCAATGATTTTATTAATACTTAAATAAAATTTACTTGATTTCTATTAAACTTGCTTTGTAAACTTCGACTTCATTTTGGCATTTGAATATTTTGAATAACTTAGAATAAAAAAAAAACTGACTGATTTATTAAAATGGGTATTTTATCAGTATGTAACAATTACTATTTCTTGTTAATTGCTCATTTTCATGTTCTAAAACGTAGTTGTAAATGCATATTTGCAGACAAGACTGTCAGGGGAGCAGCGGCAGGTGCTCATTGCATTCATGCAAGGGCATGAGGACCTTGCCCAGGGCCATGTCTCAAGACCGGAAGCAGTCCGCACAAAACAATATCTGCTAGACTAACCACGTAAAAATAGAATCACGTACTCCATCCATGTACCCAAATAACTTAAATCAAAGTCTAGGACGAATTTAAGTGTTACGTACGAATGTAAGTGAAGAAGTGATATACATCTTTACAAATTATACTTATCTTGGATGTAGGCAGCGGTCAAACAATAAGAAAACTTTATATACCCACCTTCATCATGTATACTTACTTTAGTTAATGCGTAAATTAGTTTTTTTTAACAATATTTATTGTTCGATATCACTTTTGACAGCAAATACCTGTCGGAAGAATCGATGTGTACATATCGTATTTGAACTGTCAAAATTGTACGGTTTCCGATTTGCGAATAGCGTTTGGAGGATTTCGTCGATAACACTGACGTTCGATACGGCACGAAACCGTATCGTACCTTTGTGAATAGCTCTGCAGGACAGGCATACAGGCGCTCTGTCATACTCATACTCTTATGAGCGTTAGAAATAAACGTAGACCTTCGAAGTAACAGTTAACGAACTTCTGGTTATACTTCTTCCAACTTAGACCTCATCCATCGCTTTCGCTCGAGATCAATACAAAAAAAACTTAGTAAAGCGATCTTATACGCCATCCGGTGAGAGAATGCGCTCCTGACACCTGGCAGTTATACACAGTTGTTTGAAATCTGACAGCAACCTTACAGAAACGACATTAAAGACCATTGTGATGCAAAGTCTAAGAATACGTGTTTTATGAGTTTAAACTTTATTAGTTCCTAGTCCAACTGACAGGTGTCAGGAACGCCTCTTGGTGGCCGAAATATAACAATATCCTTCGCAAACGGTCACTGGTTTCACGACAACACTAGCAGTGACTTTTCAGTCGAAGCACCATACAACAAGTCCGTCACACTCCCACTTGACGCGCCGGCCCACTGTGCAGCGTGCACTAGCTGGCCGTATTGTTGTATTGCGGCCGCCCCACTGTGCAGTGTGCACTAGCTGGCCGTGTTGTTGTATTGCGGCCGCCCCACTGTGCAGTGTGCACTAGCTGGCCGTGTTGTTGTATTGCGGCCGCCCCACTGTGCACTAGCTGGCCGTGTTGTTGTATTGCGGCCGCCCCACTGTGCAGTGTGCACTAGCTGGCCGTGTTGTTGTATTGCGGCCGCCCCACTGTGCACTAGCTGGCCGTGTTGTTGTATTGCGGCCGCCCCACTGTGCACTAGCTGGCCGTGTTGTTGTATTGCGGCCGCCCCACTGTGCACTAGCTGGCCGTGTTGTTGTATTGCGGCCGCCCCACTGTGCACTAGCTGGCCGTGTTGTTGTATTGCGGCCGCCCCGCTAACTCTAACAGGTATCTGTCTGGATGCTCGATCCAGTCCGATGCTGACAGTTTTACCTAGAAAACGAAAGCATTTCATTAAAATATCGGTCAAGAAAGTGATCCTACAAGTATACTAGGTAGGTATAACATTGTTATTTTAGGTTCGAGCTTAAAATATCGCTTCATGTTATATCCCGACACGTCAATCGACTTAGTGACTCTTGCTAAGGACTGATCTGAGTCAGCATAGCGCTGGTATCTGGTATACCGATTTTAAAAACTGTTAAAAGCTTTTAGAATTAGAATACCCGCGCTAAGCTAACACAACTGTTTGGGCCGGTACGTTGTGGTGGGATTTCTTTCTAATTTGTTATTATTTTACAATATTAAAAATCAGTTTCACCCGTGCTGGTGTCTGTAATCAAATCTTGCAAGTTAAATGACAGTGGCAAATCCTGCCCCACCCTTTCATTCATTTACAATAAATGTAAATTTATCGAAAAATTATCGTATGAAAATAAGATCCTTTGTTACTTAACTGTTATTCTGATAAACTTGCGGATAAAAAAATAGTGTAAAAAGGAGTTTGAAAACCCAAGTCCTATTGCCTGTTTTTATCGCGACCATCTGCGTTACTTAGCAGGCATACACGCGGAACAAAACGCGATTTTTAATTTAAAATGTCATCTATTATTGTATTATGTACGGATTTTAATATGTATTTGGTCTAAATACACACAGTAATTGAAAATAATGTTTTTAGGGTTCCGTACCCAAAGGGTAAAACGGGAACCCTATTACTAAGGCTCCGCCGTCTGTCTGTCCGCCTGTCATCAGTATGTATCTCATGAACCGTGATAGTTAGATAGTTGAAATTTTCAGATGATGTATTTCTGTTGCCGCTATAGCAACAAATACTAAAAACCAGAATAACAAAAATATTTAAGGGCTCCCATACAAAAAACGTGATTTTTTTGCCGTTTTTATAGATAATTGTACAGTTGTAACTCTTGGTGCGCGAGTCAGACTCGCACTTGGCCGGTTTTTTTAAAATATATAAATTAATAATTATGATCTAATCATTCTTTCGCATTTGAGCTTTAGTAGGTCATTAGGTGTAACGAAACGACATTGACGATGTCAAAAATAATTAGAGATGGGTTGTAACTGGTTAAACACGATATCTGTTATCACTGTTACAATAACAGATCAAAATTACTCTTATTAAATAACAGTTTGTTAATAGGTTGGCGAAAAAGTTTCATCGCATTTTTTAAGAAAATTCAAAACATTTTTTAATATAGTTTATTTACATTTAACTAAAGTATGTAGGTACCATTTTGTTCGATAACTTTTTGCCATCTTGTAGGTAGGGACATGATCCCATTGCTATGGAAATTTTGGGACTTCTGATCAAAATACCGCGACAAGTGGTTTTGGCAGTCCTCTCGTGATGTTAACCTGACACTGCCTAAAGAATTCTGAAGAGACCGAAACAGGTGGAAATCTGAAGGTGCAAGGTCAGGACTATACGGCGGATGCATTAACACCTCCCAGCCAAACTCTCTTAATTTTTGCTGAGTGGCTAAATATGTGTGAGGTCTAGCGTGATCATGATGAAAAACCACACCCCTTCTGTTGATTAATTCCGGCCGCTTTCTCTCAACTTCTTGCTTTAATCTCATCAGTTGTTCGCAGTAGAGTTCAGAATCGATGGTACTGCCTGGTGGTAACAGCTCATAATGAATAATGCCCTTCCAATCCCACCACACACACAGCATCACCTTGTTGCGAGTTAACCCGGGTTTCGCCACAGTCTGTGAAGCCTGACCGGCCTTTGACCACGACCTTTTTCGCACTTTCTTGTCGTACGTGATCCACTTTTCATCACCAGTTATCAGCTTCTTCAAAAATGGTTCGGTTTCATTACGTCGTAATAAAGAATCACAAATGAGTACACAGTTCATTAGGTTTCTTTCAGTGAGGTACCCAAATATCGAACTTTTTTGTGTACCCAGTTTTTTTCAAATGTGCCAAAACTGTTTTGTGGTCAATTCCCAGTTCTTCAGCTACGTCGTAACTACTGATATGCCGATCTTGCTCCACTTTTTCAAAAATGGCATCCATTTTATCCGTAATAGGGCGACCAGAGCGACGTGCATCTTTGACATCAAAATTTCCGGATTGAAAACGCTTAAACCAAATTTGTGCTACTCTCACAGACACTGCACTAGGTCCATAAACGTCGCAAATTTTTTTCGCGGCTTGCGTTGCATTTTTACCTTTTTTGTAGTAAAATTTTAAAATGTATCGAATTTCTTCATTAGGTTCACTCATCTTGACTGTACGAAAAACAAATGAAAATCACACATTTTCGTAATTTGAATTTGGAATTAAGTTAAGCCAACGGTGGCCGGAAATCGGCCTGCTACTCCCGACGCCCGGGGCGTCTTCTGCGGCGACTAGGGGCGCGAGGGCGCAAATCTTGCCTCTTCCTCACACGTTCCGCTTCCTCCTTCGCTAGCATAACTGCTTCGCAGAAGGAGGTGACGGCCTCCCATGCACTCTCGCTCCGAACCATGGCCTGAACCAGGGCCGGACGCGAGAGATCACCGCCGCCGATCGCCTCCGTGAGGACACGGCGGTGCTCCGCCCAAGCAGGGCAGACCTCCACCGTGTCCTCCGGGCGATCCACATGTGGTGACACCCGGGCGTTTCCTCCCGCTTTATCCTGAACATGAACCTCCCGAAACAACCGTGTCCGGTGAGGACCTGCGTCAGGCGGAAGGTGAGGACACCGTGGCGCCTCTCTAGCCACTCCTCAAAGAAGGGACTTATCGCCACGATTGTGGCGTGCCCAAGTTGTTTGCTGTCTGGAGATAAGCAAATCAGGTAATAGAAATGTGTATTTTTCGACACGATATCCTGTCGAATAGTTGTGAATAGCTATGCTGGTCAGTTGATAGGATCTTCCTTACCCTTGCTAAATATCTTAAAAATTAAAATAGAGCACAGTTGCTTATTTGCCTGAACTAGGTTGAACCTGTGTTTCAGGCTAGAAAGTGCATAAATGCTTATTGTAATAAATTAACAATGAGTATGTATGAAGTAAAAATTAAAACTTAGGTTACTTAATTTCCGCAAAGCTGTTGTCCTGGCAGTCCTGATCTGTTTTCTGTACAAATATTGAGTTTCTTTGTATAACTCCCAGTCATCCGGGAGTCTGGTGTTCTTGGCTCTGTTGAATTGCTTACTAAGTGCATCTCTGAGTTTCCTAATTTCAGCGTTCCACCAGGGGTTTCTGCATGCATGTGTAAATCCGATGACAACACAATATTATTATGACATGGAGATGATCTGACGATGGAGCCGGGAGGTAGCCATGTGAACTCTGTAATAAAACGACGCAACCCCATCGAGTTTGGGCTTGTTTGATTCGTCTGATGATTTTTATTTTTATTTATTTATTTAGGTTAACCAACAATTGTTTACACTATATACATTTCTGATTTAATGACTATAGTAACATTTGCAAGTGCAACAATTAATTACAGGTTAACACCACATGCACAGAAAAAGGCTTTACATAACATATTATTGATAAAGTATTGAAATTAGAAATTTTACATATAATGAATAAGTAATTCAAAACAAAAATAAAGAAAAATTATCATAACATTCAATGCTGTTTACAACATATAAAAATTAAATTAAAAAAAAAGTCATTGGGTTGTGATTACCGATTAAATTATAAATAAAGATACTGACCATAAATTGATATGAGAATAAAATTAAAAGAATAAAATAAAAGGAATTAAAAGAATACATTGAAAAAAATGATAACAGGTATAAAATTAAAATAATTTTAAATCGCTGTTGGATTGTTTACAAAAGCTCGTAGAAATTTATTTATAGTATCGTGGTGCACATCTACTAAGTCACTGCGGCCATTAAGGATTCTACACAATCTAGGTATTGGAGAATTTGCATCAAGTACAGACTTTCGAAGTGGCGGACACAGGGGTGTTATCTTATTCCTAGGATATCTAGAAGGCGCTTGGAATCTAATAAGCTTCAATAAACCGGGGCAGTCGATCTTATTGCGCAACAGTTTGTAAAGAAACAAAGCATCGGTTATATCTCTACGCATAGACAACGATTGCTTCCTGAAATGGCACAGACGGACTCTGTAAGACGGCAGGCGCTTAGATTTTCCCTCACTAAAGGCTAAATGCCACGCAAAACGTTTCTGTACCCTTTCCAGACGCAACATGTGAGTGGCATAGTGAGGTCTCCACACAACACTGCGTACAAAACTGTTATATAACATTATCTTAGTGCTACTTTTACGAAAGCCTTTGGTGTTACGAAGCAGGAACCCTAACATTTTTTTATGACTTTTTAATAATGTTTTCAATATGAGGCACAAAGGTGACCTTTTTGTCAAAGTGTACTCCTAGATCCCTTATTGTATCGACTTCTTGGATTCGCTCCTGGTCTATGAAGTATTCTGTCTCAATACAGTTAATTTTCCGCGTATACCTAACATGGTAACATTTGTTCGGATTAAGTTGCATTTTATTATTGTGGCACCATTTTATAGCTTGGTTAAGATCGTCCTGCAGAAGTTCGCACTCTCTTTTTGACTCTATTACTCGCGCAAATTTTAAATCATCAGCATACAGAAAAGGTTCGGAAAAACGAAAACACTCAGGAAGATCATTAATGAACATAATAAATACGAGTAGTATTGGAGCTAAGTGAGATCCTTGGGGGGCGCCCGATGTTATTTTGTGTGCAGCCGATCGAAAACCGTTTACAACGACAAAGAATTCGCGTTCAGTAAGATAAGACTTGAACCAACCTAATAAAGGCCCCGTTGTACCATAGGCTGCTAGTTTGTAAATCAGTATAGAATGGGGCATTTTATCAAATGCCTTACTGAAGTCGGTATATACTACGTCAAATTGTTTGCCTCCATCTACAGCCTGTATTAGTGACTCCGTGAATGACACTAAATTTGTGGCTGTAGACCTAGATGCCACAAAACAGTGTTGATTGTCATTAAGATACAATCTCAAATGTTGCTGATTGTGCGGACTTATAATAGATTCAAAAATCTTTGCGAATGTGGATAAAATTGAAATTGGCCTGTAGTTGCTTACGGTATCTTTTTTATCTGACTTATGTACTGGGACTACCTTGGCCTTTTTCCATTCTGATGGAAAAGTTCCAGTTGCCAGCGATGCATTCTATATTATTAGTAAAGGAGACACTGGAGCTGTGGCACAGTTAAAAATAAAAACAGGTGGGATGCCATCCGGGCCAGGTCCTTTACTAATATTTACCGTTTTTAGATTTTTTAGTAAACAGTCGCGGTCAATTATTGGAATACTTAATCCGTCACTATTATTATGGAGCCTGAAGGCAGTCTCGGGCATTCCTCAACTAAACAAGAAAGCTCTATTGTGTTTCGGCCATTCGGATTTATCTTGACAAGTACTTTACAAGTGAAGGTGATAGAACAGATATTAAAAAAAAAAACTAAAAAGTACAAATTAAATATAGGTAAAAAATATAAGATAAAGCTTGATGCTTTATCTTCAAGTGTAAGAAGGACGTTCACGCTTCAAGCTTTTAAGAAAATATTAATTAAAAGCTTGTTTGAAAAATATATTTTTTAAATACATTTTATTTTCCTTGAAAATCGTTGCTTTGTTCGGTACCTTATTTATATGGGAACACATTTAAATAGTAGGTGAAAATCGATTGATGCCAGGTCAAAGGTAAAAGAAGTAATGATTACTCACATGTCGCTGCCTCTCGGCCTCCTTGACTTGCCACTTCTTGACCTCCAGTTGAACCTCCCGCGACGCCTGGTCGCCGCAGCCCCACACCTTACACATAACTCACATGTTATATAAAGGGAAAAAATACATTTTGTTTTACACACAGAAAAAAAAAATACATTTTGTTTTACACACAGAAAAAAAAAATACATTTAGCCATTTTACACCCAAAAAACCCCCGATTTCAAAACATACTCTAAGAAGAGCGACTGCAAAGTGTAAAATAATATTAGTTTTGGAAGTTGGTTTCTTATTGTTTCATTGTCCATTTAAAAAGAATGAGGGTTTTCTGAAATGATGTTCACTAGGTGGCAACACTGAGACTTCAGGTCCGGGCACCTGTCAAGTGTCAAAGCACCTATATTTCCTTTAGTCGTGTCGGGTCGTACGTACCTCTATAGAGTCGAGCGGTTAGGGCACGCCCTGGAAGTGCAGCGAGTCGAAGTCCTCGGGCACGGCCAGCAGCGGCCTGCGCGGGTCGTACGTACCTCTATAGAGTCGAGCGGGTAGGGCACGCCCTGGAAGTGCAGCGAGTCGAAGTCCTCGGGCACGGCCAGCAGCGGCCTGCGCGGGTCGTACGTACCTCTATAGAGTCGAGCGGGTAGGGCACGCCCTGGAAGTGCAGCGAGTCGAAGTCCTCGGGCACGGCCAGCAGCGGCCTGCGCGGGTCGTACGTACCTCTATAGAGTCGAGCGGGTAGGGCACGCCCTGGAAGTGCAGCGAGTCGAAGTCCTCGGGCACGGCCAGCAGCGGCCTGCGCGGGTCGTACGTACCTCTATAGAGTCGAGCGGGTAGGGCACGCCCTGGAAGTGCAGCGAGTCGAAGTCCTCGGGCACGGCCAGCAGCGGCCTGCGCGGGTCGTACGTACCTCTATAGAGTCGAGCGGGTAGGGCACGCCCTGGAAGTGCAGCGAGTCGAAGTCCTCGGGCACGGCCAGCAGCGGCCTGCGCGGGTCGTACGTACCTCTATAGAGTCGAGCGGGTAGGGCACGCCCTGGAAGTGCAGCGAGTCGAAGTCCTCGGGCACGGCCAGCAGCGGCCTGCGCGGGTCGTACGTACCTCTATAGAGTCGAGCGGGTAGGGCACGCCCTGGAAGTGCAGCGAGTCGAAGTCCTCGGGCACGGCCAGCAGCGGCCTGCGCGGGTCGTACGTACCTCTATAGAGTCGAGCGGGTAGGGCACGCCCTGAAGTGCAGCGAGTCGAAGTCCTCGGGCACGGCCAGCAGCGGCCTGCGCGGGTCGTACGTACCTCTATAGAGTCGAGCGGGTAGGGCACGCCCTGGAAGTGCAGCGAGTCGAAGTCCTCGGGCACGGCCAGCAGCGGCCTGCGCGGGTCGTACGTACCTCTATAGAGTCGAGCGGGTAGGGCACGCCCTGGAAGTGCAGCGAGTCGAAGTCCTCGGGCACGGCCAGCAGCGGCCTGCGCGGGTCGTACGTACCTCTATAGAGTCGAGCGGGTAGGGCACGCCCTGGAAGTGCAGCGAGTCGAAGTCCTCGGGCACGGCCAGCAGCGGCCTGCGCGGGTCGTACGTACCTCTATAGAGTCGAGCGGGTAGGGCACGCCCTGGAAGTGCAGCGAGTCGAAGTCCTCGGGCACGGCCAGCAGCGGCCTGCGCGGGTCGTACGTACCTCTATAGAGTCGAGCGGGTAGGGCACGCCCTGGAAGTGCAGCGAGTCGAAGTCCTCGGGCACGGCCAGCAGCGGCCTGCGCGGGTCGTACGTACCTCTATAGAGTCGAGCGGGTAGGGCACGCCCTGGAAGTGCAGCGAGTCGAAGTCCTCGGGCACGGCCAGCAGCGGCCTGCGCGGGTCGTACGTACCTCTATAGAGTCGAGCGGGTAGGGCACGCCCTGGAAGTGCAGCGAGTCGAAGTCCTCGGGCACGGCCAGCAGCGGCCTGCGCGGGTCGTACGTACCTCTATAGAGTCGAGCGGGTAGGGCACGCCCTGGAAGTGCAGCGAGTCGAAGTCCTCGGGCACGGCCAGCAGCGGCCTGCGCGGGTCGTACGTACCTCTATAGAGTCGAGCGGGTAGGGCACGCCCTGGAAGTGCAGCGAGTCGAAGTCCTCGGGCACGGCCAGCAGCGGCCTGCGCGGGTCGTACGTACCTCTATAGAGTCGAGCGGGTAGGGCACGCCCTGGAAGTGCAGCGAGTCGAAGTCCTCGGGCACGGCCAGCAGCGGCCTGCGCGGGTCGTACGTACCTCTATAGAGTCGAGCGGGTAGGGCACGCCCTGGAAGTGCAGCGAGTCGAAGTCCTCGGGCACGGCCAGCAGCGGCCTGCGCGGGTCGTACGTACCTCTATAGAGTCGAGCGGGTAGGGCACGCCCTGGAAGTGCAGCGAGTCGAAGTCCTCGGGCACGGCCAGCAGCGGCCTGCGCGGGTCGTACGTACCTCTATAGAGTCGAGCGGGTAGGGCACGCCCTGGAAGTGCAGCGAGTCGAAGTCCTCGGGCACGGCCAGCAGCGGCGCGCGCGGGTCGGCGCCGGCCCGCAGCCCCTTGGGGTACCCGCGGATGGACGTGTTCAGGTACAGCATCTTGGGGCCCTTCTCTATAATCGAGAACCTGGAAACGAGACGAGTTGCTTTTGTCAAGGGTCGATTCTTACCGGTAACACTATCTCTGGGCATGTACAACATGTTTCTTTGCACCACCGCAATGAAAGCGAAACATCCTCTATTATGTAACCCAGTTTTAGGTTAAACATTACGTTTCCCAGAAATAGATTTAAATGGCTATAAACTACTTCACAGGAATGATTCCGAGACCCATAGATCCAATTATCAGTCACGAAAAAGCTTTCTCGTGACAAAAATATATCTGGTCGTTATTGCTGGCCCATTTAATACAAGGGCGACACTGAAAGTTTTTAGAACTGGCCACTAGTAAACGATATAATAAAAAAATAAGTTCAAATTTTGAAAATGGAGTTCTGCCAATATTATTGTGTATGTATTTTATTCATTTGTTTACGATTTGGCGGCAAATTAAAAATTGTCTGTGTCACGTCAGCATGAATTTAACGCGAGAAAATTTTCGTTCAATGATTTTTTATGACTTTCGATGTCATTTAACGGCCGAACCCAATAACCTATATATCACCAGTTTTGGCATACTGGAGATAGAAAAGTCTATCTATCGATGGTTTTAACGTCCCAATAATCTATGAGATATTATGGAATCTTACCGGCCCACGCTATCTACTGATAGGAGGGTGTATCGCCGTCAAACCCCACAAATTATAGACCTATTTCAGTACTACCTACCTTTAGTAAAATTTTTGAGAAATTAATTTTGGACCAATTGCAAAGATTTTTTAATAAACATAAATTACTACATAGCAAACAGTTTGGTTTTACAAGGGGTCGTTCGACTACTGATGCCGGTGTTGAACTGTTAGGACATATATATAATGCATGGGAAGATAAATGCGATGCCTTGGGCATTTTTTGTGATTTGTCCAAGGCTTTCGATTGCGTTTTTCATGAAACGTTAATCAGGAAACTCCGCCATTACGGGATCCGGAACACCGCTCTGGATCTTCTTACTTCATACTTGAGTAATAGGATTCAGAGCGTTGACGTCAATGGAAAAAGATCTCCCGGATCTATAGTAACAATGGGAGTTCCACAGGGTTCAATTCTTGGTCCTTTCTTGTTTCTTATTTATATTAACGACTTGCCTTACCTCATAAAGGATAATCATGATATAGTGTTGTTTGCAGATGACACTTCACTTTTGTTTAAACTTAAACGTCAGCAGCTGGTTACTGACGATGTAAATAGCGCGATCTCAAAAGTAGTTCACTGGTTCAATGTTAATAATTTACTTCTAAATGAAAAAAAAACCAAATGCATTAAGTTTACGCTACCTCACGTTAGGCAGGTGAAAACTGATGTGTTGATAAAGGGCGAAGAATTGAATCCTGAAGAAAGCACAGTATTCTTGGGCTTAACTTTGGATGCTAAGCTTCAGTGGGGCCCACATATAGATAAACTGTCTAAAAAGCTAAGCTCCGTAGCATATGCTGTTAGAAAAATTCGTAATTTAACTGACATAGAGACAGCCCGTTTAGTGTACTTTGTCTATTTTCATAGTGTAATGTCGTACGGTATTCTGTTGTGGGGAAATGCCGCCGACATTCAGAATATCTTTGTTTTGCAGAAAAGAGCCGTACGATCAGTTTATAAATTAAGTCCAAGACACTCTCTCCGAGAGAAATTTAAGGAGATTAATGTAATGACTGTACCTTCTCAGTATATTTTTGAAAATCTTTTATATGCCCATAAAAATATAAAATTGTTTAAAAAATACAGTGATATCCATAATATAAATATTAGAAACAAACATAAATTTGTTGTACCTACAACAAGGCTCAAGAAAATAGGTGGCTCGTTCCGATGTCAATGTATACGCTTTTATAATAAACTTCCAAGCCACGTTCAAGATCTAAGCCTTAATAAATTCAAATCATTCATTAAACGTAAATTGTGTCAGAAAGCTTTTTATACCGTTAAAGATTATATTGAGGACAAAAAGGCTTGGGATTGAGCTGCTCCAATTTATACTTATTGAAGTGGTTTATTTTTATCGTTTGATGTTTTTTTTGCTAACTTTTATTATTTTATATACGTAACGTAATATATACGTAATGACATGATTATTTACTTGTAATGTATTATATTATTTTAATTATTGTGAATGTGAAGACTATGTGGGTTATTGCTCTTTTATTTTTATTTTCACTTTGTATTTTATTCTCAGTTAGTGTTAATCATGGTCTGGCAGTTTGAGTCATTTAAGCGGCCTACCCAAATGTTCTTTCTTTGGTATTGATCGTCGCATCGTTGAGCTCCTTAAGTTCTGAGTAGAGCTGCACGATTACTGACAAATGCGTGCACTGACTGGTCAGGTCCACTCAATCTGTGTGGTTCTTTCCTCAAAAGACCATTTCAGACACCAATCTGCATGGCCTTCACATGATCTGACCAAGATTATGTCTGAACTTTAAAAGAGACTGTGACCTCTGAGTTTGTTTCGGCCTTTCTTCTCAGAGTAGTCAGATAGGAAACGCCGATCTCATCTAGTTTTAAAAATATGACTGACGTGTAAAAGTGTTTGTACAAACCTACTTACAGAAATAAAAATCATTTATCATTTATCATTTACAACGGATAGCTATTTGTATGAAAATGCCAAATTATGCGTCCCAATATATGATTTCTTTGACAGGACAGAACTAAAGATGACAGATTGGTCTATTCCCCGAACTGCAGGGATAAACGTAAAGTAGCCAAGCTAAAATGAACTCTTTAGTACATGCAATAATAATCATAGATATGATAGTTTTAAAGTAATAAAAAAAATAGGAATTCAAATATCTCGAAAATGGTGCGTCGTAGGTAAAAAATAACAGAAATTTAACCCCCTCTTTGTACCAGTCCCCGTGCAAGCACCATGCGAATATGAATTTTAAGTAAAAAAAAAAAAAAAAACAACATTAGCCCACGAAATTCAAATTTTATTACGTTTTTTTGCTATTTGCAGGTCAGTAACAAGTTGTAATACGGCTCTACAGAATTATATCTTAATCCAGTAACTTATTTAGAAGTAAGAAACAAAGAAGTTTTATAATAAGACTAATTACACATGTTGTTTTTTAAAGTTTTTGAATTTTGACGTTCAAAAGTGCCATCTATGTGCCTATTTGAAATAAATAATTTGACTTTGACTTATGATGTTGGTTGTAACGGACCCCCCCCCCCCTTCCTACTTATTGTTTTCGTTAGATAGATAGCCTTTATCAATGATTGTGAGACGCCATCCAAGGATAGATATAATTATACTGTCTATCATCAATAGCGATCTGTCTTTCACTGAAAATAGGTTATTGAGTTCGGCCGTAAGTCAACAAGAAAGTTATGATAGACTTCGATTGGCCTTTCACGATGAAACCCCATCTCGTGCCACTGTTTACAACTGGTTTAATGAGTTTAAACGTGGTCGCACCAATCTCACAGATGATCTGCGTGAGGGACGGCCTTCTACGGCGACGACTGAAGATAATAATATATATTTATTCAAAATTACAAGGTATAAAAATGTGTACAGTTTTGCTTAAATGTAAATTATATTCTTATGAATTACGTGCCTGAACTAGGTAATCCTGTGTTTCAGGCGAAAACTACAAAGTAGAATAGTCTTATAAAATTAATAAATACCAAAAGATGACAATGGACAAATAAATTATAGTTATGTTGTGTACAGATGTTCTATGTCACGAAGTCCGCTTGGCTATGAATGTTGTCAAGCGTGCACATGCACATTGTTTTTGTGTGCGTAACCTCGAGAGCGCTCAGTGTCGATCGGGACACGGTCCGGATCAGTAGTGGCTTTTAGTTCGCGCCAAATTGTTTCACGGAGTAAGGTCAGCATGGCAACAAAACGAAGAAGAGTTGTCCATAGTGAGGTAATATTTATTTATACGTTTTCAATTAAAATGTTATACAAAGATACTTAATCTAGCAATAGAAGTATTTATAAAATGAATGTTTTTCTGTGTTATAAAATGTTTATATTACTTAATTATTTTGATTACATTTTGTTTTAGGGTCGAAACATGATAGCTAGTGTTTATCATTTTCTGCGAGAAGAATATGAATTTACAAAATCATTAATGGAACTCAACTGTGATTTGTCTCATTTACGAGACATTACACGCCGTACAGCTGAAGCTACGGGTGTGAGCCAAAAAACAGTTCAAAGAATATTAAAAGAAGAGAAGGAATTCCCATCCACTTCATCAAAATTCACTTCACCTATGAAGAAAAGGAGAAAGCGAGATAATAAAGTGGATATAGATAATTTTACAGCCGATGTGGTTCGCAGTACTGTACAAGATTTCCATATTGTCCATAAAGAAATTCCAACATTAGCTAAGTTAAGAACAGCATTGAATGAAAAAATCGGATTCGAAGGTTGTTTAGAAACTGTTCGCAAGTTACTGTTGAAATTAGGTTACAAGTGGCGCAAAACAGAGAACAACCGTAAAGTCTTGACGGAGCGTCATGATATACAAATGTGGCGTTTAAAATATTTAAAAAAAATAACAGAGTACCGCTCTCAAAGTCGGCCCATTGTCTACACCGATGAGAGCTACGTCCTTTCGACACACGTGCGAAACAACACCTGGGCAAAAAAAAAGGAAAGAACTCCGTTTTAAAAAAAAATTAGCACAGGCACTCGCTTTATTTTAGTGCACGCGGGAACCAAGGATGGTTTTATTGAAAATGCTTCCTTGGTTTATAAGGCCAACTCAACAGCTGGTGATTATCATTCAAATATGAGCTATGATAACTATGTAAAATGGCTAAATGAAAAGTTGCTACCCAATTTACTTCCGCGCTCTGTCATTGTCTTAGACAATGCATCTTATCACAACACACGGGCTGAACGACTACCGACGCAATCTACAAAGAAAGCCGATATGCAGCAATGGCTCAGGGATAAGGGTATAGCATTTGATGAATCTCTTCTTAAATTGGAATTGTACGATACAATAAAGAAGTAGTAAGTAAGTAGTAAGAACACGTAATCTACAAGATTGACGATTTTATAAAAAGCAAGGGTTTTGATGTCTTACGCCTTCCCCCTTATCACCCAGAATTAAATGCGATTGAAAATATTTGGGGGATCGTTAAAAATTATGTCGCATCTAAAAATATCGAGCAAAACATGACGAATACGGAAAGACTGATCAATGAAAGTTTGGGCCAAGTTAGCAGTGAAACGTGGCAAAAAACTTGTGCTCATTTTGAAAAAATTGAAAAAGACTACTTGAAATATTTTGATCTCGATTTTGAATTTATAATCAATGTACAAGATGATTCTGACGACAGCAAAATGGAATCGGAAATCGAAAATTTATCTGATAGTGATTGAAAATACTGAATAGTCCTACTTGTTTCGTTTCCATTCTGTAACACCAATGCTTAATTAAATGCCTACATATTCTTAATATTTTTGTATTTATTGCAACCTAATCTAATTTATTTACAATACTTTTAAAACCAAAATTTTATTTAGATTATTAAATCTCGACTTGAATATATATCAGATTTTTTTGCTAACGTTACCTACTTTTACACACACAGGCGCGCTTGTCGGGATACGTCACTACTACAATCAAAGCCGAACGGACTTCGTGAAATAGAATATCTGTAGCTTAAATCTTATTTTCTAAATTTGATAAATACTTATCGTAGGTTAGTATACATATTTACTTTAATACAGTTAATAAATTCCCTGTTTCTTCGTAAGACATACTTTGGAGAGCCTCCTTGAGAAATCTCTTACAATTTGTGTAGTTCAGAGAGTAAATGTTTGCTTTCGAGTTTAGTCTATTATAGAGGAGAGGACCGAGGTACAGGTAAAATTTAGATACAAAAGCATGTTTTGTTGTATTTTGTGGGCAGACTATATCTTTACGTCTTTTATTAGAATTTTCAGTTCTGTAGGGTAGAGCTGTGTGTTGTTTTAATACAATACCCATTATAAATAGTTGCCGAACCATTAATACTTCACAAGATTTGTATAGGAGGTTGGTAGGAAAAAGGAAAGGGCGGAAAGTAGACACTTTGAGGATCGCCCTCTGAGCTCTCTCGATGGTTAGTAACCTTGTTTTACCCGCTCCACCCCATGTGTGAATACAGTAAGTTAATATCGATTGACATAGAGCAAAGTAAACTTGTCTAACTATTTTTGGGTCAGCAATATAGCGTAACTTTTTAAAAACAAATATCAACTTGCGAATTCTATTATTTAAAGCTTCTATATGTTGTTTGAACGAAAGTGTTTCATCTATTATAACACCAAGGTATTTTGTCATATTTGCCATTTTAATGTTGGGACAAACACATTGGTTATCTGTGGGAATTGCGCAATAATGAGCAAATAATGTTGTGGTCCTAGTTGATGTTTGCTTGCGCATCGAAAACTTTATAATTTGTCTTGTCTGCATTTAATGTTAGTGAATTACGTTGAAGCCATTTATTAACAACATTGAATCCGTGTTGCGCAAGCTTGTAGACATTTTCTTCTGAGTCAGCCGAAAAAAGAAGGGCAGTGTCGTCAGCATAAGAAATAATTTGGCCGTGATTTAGATTTAAATTACAAAGATCGTTTATATATATCAAAAATAGTGTAGGCCCTAAAATACTTCCTTGGGGAACACCGAAGGACGTGGTTTTCTCACAATCGCTGAGAACATTACCAATCCTTACACATTGGGTACGGTCCTCTAGATAGCTCTTAAATAGTTTCAACTAGGTGCCTCTGATACCTATGGCTTCAAGCTTGTGCAACAGGATAGGAACAGAAACCGTGTCAAAAGCTTTGGCTAGGTCCAGGAAGATTCCTACTGTGTGGTTGCCTTTATCAAGTTCTTGTGCTAGATAGTCAGTCAGATAGTGGACGGCATCGTCTGTTGACATTTTAGGCCTAAAACCCAACTGCCGTTTACATAAAATTAATTTATCCTCCAAGTATTTGTAAAGCCTTTTATTTATATTTTTTTCTAATATTTTAGACATAGAAGGCAGTAAGGAAGTAGGTCTATAATTTGTCACTTGATCTTTAGTGCCTGATTTATAAACCGGGACAACAACAGCTTTTTTTAGGCACTCGGGAAAAATACCTGTAGATAAACATTTTTGGAAAATATAAGTTAATGGCGGTACCAAAATGTGCCTGACCTGTTTAACAATTTTATTTGATATGTTATCCCAGCCAACCGCACAGTCGTCCTTTAAACTCATAATTATCGTTTCTACTTCCGACTCGTCAGTGTGTAGCAACGCAAAGGATGATAAAATAGTGCTACACGTAAATGGTGTGCTTGTTAGATACTGTGATTGGCCCTGAACTTTTTCAGCCAAACACTTCCCAACATTAACAAAAAAATGATTAGCAATGTTGGCAGATGTTAACTGTGATGAGTGTGCTTGTAATAAACCTGAAGATGACTGATTTTGTTTCGTGTTATACGTTACACTTTTAATAAAATTCCAGATTTTTTTAGTATTAGTACCAGCCTTTTCTAGCGCAATTTTATCGTGGTTGATTTTTACTTTTTTTAGGAGATCATTACAAAAGTTACGATATCGTTTATACGACTGTTGCAAAATTAAATTATCTGGATTCGATTTGGCTTTCTTATGCAATTTATCTCTATTTTTCATACAGCGAATGAGTCCTGTCGTGACCCATGGTTTTATGTTGTAGTTTTTTTTGTGTCGTGTTCTTCTGAATTGCACGTTGTACATTTTTGATTAGGTACAACATACAAAACTGCGGATCAGCGGAAAAGTAGACAGAGTCAAAGTCGATATTACGTAAGTCTTCTTCAAGTTTATTTATATTTAGACTAGAAATGGTGCGAGTGACTACTTTTGGTAATTTACAATTTAAAATAAGTAGGGTAGCACTGTGATCGGTTATTGTTGAATTTTTTACAAGGGCTAGTGCAGGGAAATTCGACTTGAGTATTATATGGTTTAAACAGGAGCCACTTTGATGAGTAGGAAGCGTGTGAACGGGAAGCAAACCATGGAAAGCGCATAGGTTAAGGTATTCTTCAGCGGATGCGTCAGCACTTTCTGGAATAATATTGATATTAATATCTCCAATTAAAATTGTATTTTTGAAAGATGACAGGTTCTGCAAGGTGTCGTTTAGAGAGTTTGTGAAATTGTTTATGTTTCTAAAAGAGGGGGGTCGATATAAGGCAAGTATCGCTAAATCTGACCCAATTTTAATTAACAATCTATTGCAGTCGATAACATCAGATAACATCAGTGTTGTGCGGCGTATCATAGAGACTGACAAAAGAGTGACTTATCAGCAGATTCGGACAAGCTTAGGCATCGGTATGAGTCAAGTGCACAAAATCCTCCATAAACATTTAGTGCCAATTTCACCAATGAAACTGAACGCGATCAACACATAAACCACGTTTAGGAGCTGTCAGTGTCATTTTTTTCTTTGGAATATTGACACTGACAGCTCTTGAACTCGGTTTAGATGTACTGATCGCGTTCAGTTTCATTGGTGAAATTCGCCCTTAGAGGTCAGGAAGCTTTGTACCCGGTGGATACCTTATAATTTGACAGAGGCCCAAAAACTCCGTCGTGTTGATTAGTGTCGTGAAATGGTTCAAAGATTTAACGGAGGTGACTCAAATGCTGTGTTCGAAACACTGAAACTAAGAGACAGTCTGCTGTCTGTGTGCTTCCTTCCGAGGAGTTGCCAACTAAAGTGAAGCGAGGTCAAAGCGTGGGAAAAATGATGGTGGCCTCGTTCTTCGGAAGTACAGGTCATTACGCAACAATTGTTTTAGAGAGGATCGAAAAACAGTTACTGCAGAGTGGTACACTAACAATTGTTTGCCACTTGTCTTGGAAAAAGTACGGGAGAAACGACCTCGCAGTAGGATCCTCCTTCACCACGACAACGCCTCGTCGCATACCGCCAAGCAAACAATCGACTACTTGGCGACGTCAGACGTGGAATTACTGGGTCACCCGCCTTATAGCCCCGACCTCGCACCTTGCGATTTTTATTTATGTCCGAAAATAAAAGAAAAACTTCGAGGATAACGTTTTATGGACGCCGAGGAAGCAGTGGCTTTGATACAAAATACCGTCGAAGGGACTCCTAAGGACGAGTGGGCAAAGTGCTTTTCTTAGTGGTTCCATCGGATGCAGCGATGTATTGATGTAAATGGACACTATTTTGAAAATATATAATAAAACTAATAACTTGCTAGTTTGTTCAGTTTTTGATTTTCTAAGAACTTTCAGTGTCACCCTCGTATTATTTTCCAGACCATTTAAAGAGCAATTTTGGAAAGCAGATAAAATTGGTTCTTCAGTACGACATATCGCAAAAGATTAGGAGGACCACCTGAACGAAGATAGTCTACAAGTATGTAAGTGTGTATGCATTTATTTAGAATCAAAACTCAAAAGTCACTTATTCAAATTAGGCTGAGAATCAGCACATTTTGAACGTAAAAAATACATAAAACAGTCCCGCAAAATTAGTATCTAGTGTTTTAGATGGGGAGAAAAAGTGGCGCAACAATCTATGTTGGAGTCCGCTTCCAGTCTAACCGGATGCAACTGAATGCCAGTATTTTACATGAAGCGAATGCCTATCTGTCGGCCTGCCACTCACGTGGGATGTATCTGCAGCAGCGCGCAGTCGGGCCCGCCCCAGTACTGGTGCGTCTCGCGCCACTCGTGCGACGAGCACAGCACCACCAGCAGGTCTTCTGCCTGGATCAGCACCAGCGACGGGCCTCTGTGCAGAAGCGTACAACATATACAAGGTGTCATTTAAATAGCTGAAAAACTGAAAGAGGCTCATTAAACACATCACCATGACGAACTTCTACTATGGGACCAACCCTGAAATAGCGAAAATAACATTTATTTATTTTTATTTAAAAACAACTACAACTATCATCACAAGGTTACCAAATACATATCAGCTGCTCCATATATTTATGGTAGCATAAACCGTAAAAATTTTCCTACATTTTGTCGGGTTATGCTACCAGAACAGCCAGACTAAACTAAATCAGATTAATATAAGAAAACTTACTTATTACTCTAAACTATTAAGTATTATAAAACTCACTCAAAGGGCACAAAATAACTACACAATAAATACTTCAGATAATAAATCAAAAGCTACTTGGAAAATAAGAAATAACTCAAAATAACTAAAAACTGAATTGACAAAATTCGTGTGAGCAATGATATTATCACTGACCCAAAGGAATGCAATGCTTTCTTTCAATAATTACTTTGTTGACAAAATTAATTGGGGTTAATTTTGTCAAAACTTACGACATTCGAAACTTACCCATTAAACGATTTAAAAGCTGTATTAAAACCAAACTTTGTAAAAAAGGGTACTATAAAATTTCTGATTATTTAGAAGACAAAAAAGCTTGGGATTGAGCTGCTCGCTCTGCAAGCCTTGTGATCAAACTGGAAAACTTGATATTTAATGTTATTATGCATGATTTTATATAAATATTGACATTGCAGAATATTACATTAATGTTTACTTTGAAAAGTATTATACTTAATGCTTTAATTTATTGTGAATGTGAGCACTATGTGGGTAATTTTTTTTTTCTTTAAATATTTTCCTATTATTTTATGCTTTTTCTCAGTTATAATGGTGGTCTGATATTTTGAGCACTTTATGAGGCCTACCCAAATGTACTTTCTTTGGTATTGTTCGTCGAGTCGTTGAGCTTCTTAAGTCTTGAGTCGAGCTGCACGATTACGACAAATGCTTGCACTGTTTGGACAGGTCCACTCAAAATTGTGTGGTTCTTTCCTCAAAAGACCATTTCAGACACAGATCTACATGGTCCTCACATGATCTGCCCAAGATTATGTCTGGACTTTAAGAGACTTTGACCCCTGAGTTTGTTTTGCCATTTCTTCTCACGGGTAGTCAGATAGGAAATGTCGACTACATCTAGCTTATTTTTTACTTTTTAATATGACGTGTAAAAGTGATTCCGATATCCTATTTACAGAATAAACGATTTCATTTCATTTCAAAGAAGTAATTATTAATAGCACGCAGCTTGTCTTCTCATACGCAGTTCTTTTCCCAGATCCTGCTATGGGTAGCAGGCAGATCCTGCGGAAAAAGCTCGTCATGTAAACAAAAAAAAAACACAGGCAGTGACGGGGACTGCCGACAGAAGTAAAAACTTATCGCTCAACGCGCCTCAACAAGTTTTCACTTCATAAAAAGGTGTTTTTTTATGGTCTCATGTATGCTAATCGAGGAGTTAAAAATTATAAAAACATTGTAACAATAATGTTGTGCGGGATTGCACCAGGTATAATTTATGTGATTAATGAAAAACGTTGCTTGCTTGTTGTACGTGCCAGTTTATTCTAACACTTTTTACATATGTAGGTAGCCGGTCGACAGACACACAAAAAATTAAACGGTTAGCCATAATCTACGTAGCCTCATCTAAACTGTATGCGTATTTCAGTAGGCGCTTGCGGGAACATACCCCCGGGCGTTGAAAGCCTGTCTTTCAACCACTAATAATCTTCAGACTCCGGATTTATAGGCAATGGACAGATCTTGCTGAATGATCTGCGTAACAGACTACTAGACGTCTTGACGTCTGCAACTCTGACTACGCCGTCTGCTCCTGGATACGTAGCAACGATCCGACCCATTTTCCACTTGAGTGGGGGAGGTTGTCTTCTTTTAACAGGACCAAAGAATTAAGCTTCAAGGACTTACATGCTCGCCATTTCATGCGAAGTTGGAGCTCCGATATGTATTCTTTGCTCCATCTGCTCCAAAAATGCTGTCGGAGAAGCTCAATACGCTCAAATCGAGTCAGAGAATTGATGGACTGGTCTCGATAATCAGGTGACGGCAGCGATGTCACAGGACGTCCAATCAAAAAGTGTCCGGGCGTGAGCGGCGTCAGATCCTCGGGGTTCGATGATAACGGCGTCAGTGGTCTGGAGTTCAAAATGGCTTCAACCTGAACCATCATGGTGTATAGCTCTTCGTAGGTAAGATTACAAAGGCCCAGCACTCTGACTAAGTGATGTTTGGTTGATTTAACACCAGCTTCCGCAAGCCCAGCGAAATGAGGGGAATATGCAGGAATAAAGTGAAAGTTAATTCCTTCCTTAGCCATCTCCTCGGACAGCGAATCGCAACCCGCCTTAAGAAACCTAGAAAGGTCATTAGATGCACCAACAAATGAGGTGCCATTATCCGAGTAGATATTTCTCGGCTTACCTCTACGTGATATGAATCTCTTTAAAGCCATAATGAAAGTATTGCTTGTTAAATCACTGACTAGTTCGAGATGAATTGATTTCGTAGAAAAACAAACGAAAATAGCTATATACACTTTTACAATTTTACAGCCACGACCTTGACGAACAGCTGACTGAATAGGACCTGCATAGTCCAAGCCTATATTTTCAAAAGGAAAACCTGCTAGAAGTCGCTGCTGTGGTAAATCTCCCATAATAGGACTTACAGTTTCACCTCTAAATCGGCAACAACGAACACATTGTTTACAGCACATTCTAGCTAAATTGCGACCTCGAATGGGCCAGTACGTATCTCGTATAGACGCCAACAATAACTGTGGTCCAGCGTGAAACAATCTTTTATGCTCATAATTAAAAAGTAACTTACAGAAATGATGACTAGATTGGATAACAATCGGGTGCTTTTTATTATAAGGGAAATCTGAATGTTGCAATCTACCTCGAATCCGCATTATATTATTTTCGTCCAAAAAAACGTTGAACTTATTTAATTCACTTTTCTTGGGTAACGGTTTATTATTAAGTAGTAATTTATAGTCTTTAAAAGATTGACTCTGAAATAAACATATAATAAAGTTTAAAGCCCTTTCTAGTTCATGCACAGAAAGAGGAACGCGAATAGGTTGTTTTCTACATGCGTCAATAAAACGTAAAACATAGGCGACTGTTCGCTGAAGTCTTAAAAGGTTTGAGAACCGTGTAAAATTAATCAATTCATCAAATTCATTGTTATTGAATAAAACATGCAAGGTGTGGTCTAATTTAATTTCTGGCAAAATTTCGTTATTAAAATTCATTAATTTAGAAGGCCAATAAGACATTTCATTCATTAAGAAACCAGGACCGGACCACCAAGCATCTAAACTAGGTAATAAATTAATGTCTAATCCACGAGACAAATAGTCAGCAGGGGTTTGGTCAGTTGGAACATGCACACTCACAGCCACCAGTCTTATCTAAAATCTCGGCAACGCTGTTACGAACGAACGGCTGTAATTTTTAACATTTTTAGCCACCCTAAAACAATAGTGGAGTCAGTCCAAAGAAAAGTTCGCCACGCACTGACTCGTAATGCTGCCACAACCTTTTCAAAGATGCGAACACCTACAAGAGCACCGCATAACTCAAGTCTGGGTATGGTGGTCGGCTTGAGTGGCGCAACTCTGCCTTTGGCTAACAGTAAACGCACTAAAACCTGTCCCTGCTTATCAATGCTTCGTACATATAGACAAGCGCCGTAGGCGCGTTCAGACGCATCAGTAAAAATGTGAAATTCTAAAAACTCATAACAATCAATTAAAACTCGACGTGGAATATGAATTTCATTCAATTTAGGTAAATCAATAATAATTTCATTCCAAAGCTTACTAATGTCCGGTGATAGCTGTTCATCCCAAGAGAGTTTTTTCAACCACAACTTCTGCAGTAACATTTTCATAACAATTACATACGGAGCCAATAATCCAAGAGGATCAAAAACTTGTGAAATAATCGAAAGCATGTCACGTTTTGTGTTATTAAAATTAACTGACTGACTGCTTGGAAAACAAAGGTAATCTGACAGTGGCTGCCAACCTATGCCTAAGGTTTTGGTTGACTCAAATCCACCAACATTCAAATCTAGTGAAGACTGGGGAAAGTCAGAACCAATTACCAATTGTATGTCATTCGACTTCCACTTTCTTAGATTCATCTGCGCTGAAGCGAGAGTTGAAGTAACTTTATGACGCAACTCTTTGACCTCATTGATGTCATCTCCTCCGGTGAGCAAGTCATCTACGTAAAAGTCATGGAGGATGACGTCACCTATCTCCTTATCAACACACTCTAGCCCTAACTGCCGAAGACACCGGGTTGCTAGGTAAGGAGCGCTGGCCGTGCCGTAGGTCACGGTATTAAGTTGATAAGTGTGTAATGGAGTTGACGGATTATCACGCCAAATAATTTGTTGAAGATACCTATCATTTGGATGAACAACTATCTGCCGGTACATTTTCTCAACATCAGCAGCTAGGATGTACTTATGTTGTCTAAAACGCAACAGGATCGATAAAAGATCGTCCTGTACCACGGGTCCAATCATCTGGATGTTATTAATAGAACTACCAGTACTAGTTAAACTACTTGCATTAAAAACCACCCTTAACTTAGTGGTGGCGCTGCTTTCGCGCAGAACTCCGTGATGCGGAATGTAAAATGCTTGATCATCAATAGTTTTACATCTAGACATACGACCTAAAGTTTCATATTCCATCATGAACTCTTTGTACATATTACAAAATTGAGTTTTAGATTTAAATCTCCGTTCCAGAGAAGCAAAACAATGTTTGGCTCTTGACAAAGATTCGCCTAACTTATCCGGGGAACATTTTAAAGGAATTCTAACACAAAATTGACCATTTTCCAATCTAGTAGTCTTTTTCATAAAATGCTCCTCACATAGCTTCTCCTCTGAGGAATACGGAGACGAAATACACACTTCTTCAAGTTGCCAAAACTTTGTGAGTTGTTGATCAACATTAAAATTTGATTCATCATCACTGTCTGAACGCACCTTTATAAAATTACATTTTAAAGCTTTACAAGAGAGACCAACCAACCCAGTTTAGTCTCACAAAGAATTGGTTGCCCATCACCCAACTTAATACGTTGAGATTCTAATAAATCCCAAAAGATGTCTGCACCCAGCAACATATCGACAGGCGCCGGGTGAGTAATAGTTGGGATCTGCGAGACAAACATGAGATGGAATTTTAATTTTTAACAAGTTAACATGTTTACTTGGAATCTCATCTGTGATGGATGGGAGAATGAAACAATTAATATCCATACTAAAATTATCATTTAAAGATTTTATTGATACAGAACACATTTTAGTGATAAAAGATGATGAGTTGTTGATACCTATAATGGAATTGTTTACAGTCTTGGCAGTCAGACCTAGCTGGTGGTATAACCTCTCAGTCATGAGACATGACGTGCTGCCACTGTCAAGCACAGCACGAGCAACATACTGCTGACCATTAATACTCATGACCTTGACGAGTGCAGTGGACAATAACACGTCACCGTGTTCAACACTCACGGACAGCGATACACCGGTACCTATACCTATAGTTGTAGGCTGAGTGGAGACAGTCGCACTGCCATTCGTGTCAACAACAACACTGCTACCAGAAGCACCACTTGCGTCTGACTTCAAGAATTTATCAACGTGAACAATAGTATTTTGTTTACGACGGCATATTTTACAACCTGGCTTTTTGCAGTTGTTTGCATAATGTCCCAGATTAAAACAGTTGTAACAAACCTTGTATTTAGGTAATAACTGCAAACGAGCTTCATTGCTCAACGATAAAAACTGAGGACAAGTACTTAACTTATGATCACCGTTACACATAACACAATTCTTAGGCTTATTTGAAACACCATCATCCTGTTTACTTGAACTTTCACCTGAATTATTTTTATTAGAATCCTGTACCAACATTGACCTAACCTTGTTTGGATTTTTACTTGTGTGTGAGTGTTTAGTATTTGTAGAAGCTTCCAATTCGAACGTTTCTAGTATCTCAGCACGGGTTTTAATAAAAGTAATAAATAATTCAAACGTAACTTTAGAATTTTTGTCCAGGCGGCCCTTATACTCACCCCATTCACGATAGCTTTTGTTATCTAATTTGTGTGTGATAATATAAATGAGTATCCCAATGATTAACAGGTTCATCTAAGGATTCTAGGGCACGAATGTTTTTGTTAACAACATCAAGTAAACCCTTTAAATTAACTGACGACTCCTTTTGAAGGGTGTCGATTTGAAATAATGCAGAAACATGATGTTGGATAAGCAGGTGTTTGTTATCAAACCGCTCGCAGAGAAGATTCCGCGCTACCGAATAATTTGTAGAAGAAAACTGAATTGAGTTGATCACCACAGCAGCAGAACCTTCTAGAGATGACCTCAAATAGTGAAATTTATTTATTTCGTCCATATCATCGTTTGAATGGATGAGACTAATAAATGTGTCGTGAAACTCGTAACCAGTTTGTATAAGAACCACTGAATTTCGGCAACTGAATAGTCGGTAATTTAACAAACTTATGATTGCTAGAACGCGACATTACGTCACAGATATCGTTAGAATCTCCTTTCCTATTATCAGCCAACATTTGTTGAGCTTTAGATAGGGTTTTGTAATAAAGAGATTCAAACTGTGCGCGTTCCGACATCCGACATCCAAGTCATCAATACTACACTCAAGCAATCATTGCACCTCATCATATTGGGCATACAATACTTCGAGTCTAGTAAAACGTAATTGCAACTCGCTTACCTCAGTAGGGCTCAAAGAAGACGGATTCAAAGAATTGAAATAGTTTGAGAACAATGTCACCTTTCTCTTGCAACTCGCTCGTTTCCTAACGAGATCTTTATTGTCTTTATTTAATTCCTTATTCTCTGGCATTGCGTAATCTAGTATGATCAACCTGGAATGTATATAAATAAAGTTATAGCAACGTTTAAATTACAACTAAAAATGCTGCAGCCTGAAATACGTACAAGATTAAAATACACTAACTTTAGAGTGTATTTACATAAATAATATTTTAGAATTTATAATAAACTATTCGTATTGACGGTTACATTGTACTAAACTTTATTAATAATACTGCAATTGCAATAATTTCTATTGTCTATCTGAGCTAACTAATGTGATTACCTAACTGTCTCAATAACTGTAAAATTATTACACTGTTAAGCAAAATAAATGCAGTTACTATAAAGAACTACTTTTTAACAATGTGTAACTAACAAAATAAACAATAATTACTGATCAGTTTATAACTGTATTACAATTTGTAACCACTCACAGAACAAAGAAAAATGACAATAGGTATTTCGTACTAACCTGGCTATTAACGGCTGAATTACACTAATTATACCTGTTAAATAGAGTGTTGGGTACACAAATTTAATATTAAATACGCCTTTTCTCAGCTATTAAGTATCCAGACCACGTAAATTCCAACAATCTTCTGAATGACGAAGCAGAATTCACTTGCCACGCCGGACGTGGACTATGATTTTTGATGTCCACCAAGTCTCTTCAATCCCTTTGTAACAATTCGCTGATCGGAGTAAATATCTTACAAATCTCCTGAATCCGAGCTCGAAGGACCATGTGCGGGATTGCACTTGGTATAATTTATGTGATTAATGAAAAACGTTGCTTGCTTGTTGTACGTGCCAGTTTATTCTAACACTTTTTACATATGTAGGTAGCCGGTCGACAGACACACAAAAAATTAAACGGTTAGCCATAATCTACGTAGCCTCATCTAAACTGTATGCGTATTTCAGTAGGCGCTTGCGGGAACAAATGTAATAAAAACAAACAAATAGTGTAGGATTCGGCCTATCAAAGGCCAAATCTTACACTATTTTTATTTTTTACAAAAGTTATAAAATCAGTAGCGTAAGAATTATCGAAGTCATATCATTAATCTTTGCATAGAGTTGTTTTTACTGAAGCATTTCAAATATCTGCTGTTATACCACTATTTATTAAAAATTAAAATATAGAGCTTATGCAATTCTATAGGTCCATATCTCATATTAGTATAATCTGAAAAATATTTGAAAGTAGCCTAAACAGTAGTCGTTTATACCTAACTTGAAAAATAAAATATACTCAAAGTGGTAAAATAATAAACTTGATAATATATGATTTTAATATAATGTTATGCCAGGAGTAAATGCGAATATACCTGTATGTACGATAATCTGTGACGTGACACAAGCCTGCGGCCATGTCACTTATTGAGAAATTAGAAGCATAATAATGCAATTCAACCTTATTTAAGCAACAGAAGACCAATTACAGAAATTTCGGTAGTAAGTTAAAAGCAATAAACATGCCATAAATCAAAAGAGCGTGTACTTAAATTTGGCGTACCGCAAGGTACTGTCGTAGGCCTACAATTTTTAATACCGTAATACCGTATATTTTGTAAGTAGTGCTAAATAAAATATTTTACTTTTATAAATAAATAGTAATAATAATTATTATTTTTTAAAATTTTTAATGATGTTAAGCGGGCGATATAAGTTATAACATACTTGTAGTTGAGCGTGTGGTGCAGGAAGCGGTTGGCGCCCATGCCGTGGTCGCCCGACGCGTACAGCGGCACCCAGTGCGACGGCAGCGCGCACACCAGGCGCGCCAGCCACGCCGTCGACGCCAGCCCGCCTGCGCATACACGGTATCCGTCAGGGTAAGTAGCCGGCCAGCAGCCAGGCGCGCGACAGCGGCAGCAGCTGCGACGTAGGCAGCTGACGAGTTACCTTGCGGCTGCGGCGGCGGCTGGCCGGGCCGCGAGTACAGCGGCGGGGCCGTGCCGGCCAGCAGCCAGGCGCGCGACAGCGGCAGCAGCTGCGACGTAGGCAGCTGACGAGTTACCTTGCGGCTGCGGCGGCGGCTGGCCGGGCCGCGAGTACAGCGGCGGGGCCGTGCCGGCCAGCAGCCAGGCGCGCGACAGCGGCAGCAGCTGCGACGTAGGCAGCTGACGAGTTACCTTGCGGCTGCGGCGGCGGCTGGCCGGGCCGCGAGTACAGCGGCGGGGCCGTGCCGGCCAGCAGCCAGGCGCGCGACAGCGGCAGCAGCTGCGACGTAGGCAGCTGACGAGTTACCTTGCGGCTGCGGCGGCGGCTGGCCGGGCCGCGAGTACAGCGGCGGGGCCGTGCCGGCCAGCAGCCAGGCGCGCGACAGCGGCAGCAGCTGCGACGTAGGCAGCTGACGAGTTACCTTGCGGCTGCGGCGGCGGCTGGCCGGGCCGCGAGTACAGCGGCGGGGCCGTGCCGGCCAGCAGCCAGGCGCGCGACAGCGGCAGCAGCTGCGACGCCGCCTGCCAGGGGCTGCGCTCCAGCACCGGCGTGGCCAGCTCCAGGCCCGCGCCCGACCCGCTCGACTCCACCGAGGCTTCCATGTCGCGGTGCCGTGTGGCGAGCATGTGCACGCAGTATCTGGATCACAAAAACAACGATGTTGGAATCGGCACTCGAAGAAAAAGCGTTCGTGGTATAAAAGAAACCCAAGAAACCTAAATTAGATATAACAAAATAAGGACCAAAAATGATTGTACGGAGCGAACCCATTACATTATATATTGTGCGGAGAGAACCCAATTACTTGACATAATATTATGTTTATCACAAAGGATTTGAAGTTGGGTAAGCAGACAAGAACAGGTAAAAAAACCGGGTTCAGGCTTATACTGACTGTATCTCCAAATTTAGATATACTGCACAAGATACCTATTAGTTAGAAAAAATCAAAGAAAAATGTGTTATAATTATAACGCCATACTCACGTACGAGCGTTTGTATGAAAAGGATGACGGTTTGGCCTCTTTTTCACATGGTAGGTACAGTTTTTGCAAAAAAAAAAAAAATATTTCTTGTCAAAACGTGAGCCCCATATTCAAAATTCATAATTATGTGTACCAAATTTCAATTTAATCGGTCCAGTAGATTAGGAGCAACTCGGCTGTGACAGACAGACAGACAGACACCAGTGATCCTATAAAGGTTCCTTTTTTTCCTTTTGAGGTACGGAACCCTGAAAATAACAATGTAAAAATCAAAATGCCAAAAATGCCTTTTGTTATCCCGTATCTTACCTATGAACAGGAAATATAAGTCTATGACAGTGCTCCTCCAGCCAGCGCACCACGAAGCCGACGCTGTGCATGTCTTTCTTGTTGAAGCAGCCGTTCACTACCACTGACAACGTTTTATTGATCTGAAGGTATACAACATCATATAATAAGTTAGGATAACTATTGTCATAGGATGGATAAATAACTAAATATTCATACATGCACTTTAGTTTTAGAATTCCCATATGAATAGATTATATAGTGACCATTGAAAGACCAACTTTAAAAGATCTCTCGATTACCTGGTCAAAACCCCAAAGTATGCAAGATTTTTTCTCTCATCGAAACCTTAAAATCTTTTTAATGTCTTTCTTTAACAGATGCGAATATACTCGAGGATGATTGGTGAGTCGCCGTTTGACACTCAGCGCAATGGTAAGCAACATAAGCTCGGAAATGAGAGATTTCTCAAATTGTAATATCGCTGAACTTCTCAACAAAACTCGTGCAAAAGCAAAAAAATCAACATAATTATCAACATATTACAATGGACTCGAAATTGCACTTCAATCTTCATATTGATAACATCGTTAATAAGGCGTATCGTATGTTTGGTTTCGTCATGCGATCTTCAAACGACTTCAAAAGACCGTCTACTTTTTACTTCTATACAAAGCTTTGGTCCGTTCTAAATTGGAATTCGCAGTACCGATTTGGAGTCCCATTTTTGATATTTATGTAAAAAGAATGGAAATGGTTAAAAAAAAATACTTACATGTTATGCACTACAGATGCACTAAGTCTAAATTACCATACACTCAATTATTAATGCGTTATAAACTCCTGAGCTTGGAGTCAAGACGCAGCCTATGGATGGCCATGATGCTTCATGGTCTGTGTAATAACAGGTTCGATTGTGTAGATATTACTATTAACCTATGTTACATTGTACCTAGAACTGTGACGCGTCTCAGGCGCGTGTGCCGGCTGTCCCACACCGCAAGGTGCAGACCTCACGCTGGTGCACGGGCGCCTCTCCGTCTCATTTTAGATACGTTTAACACCCACTTCATCGAATTTGATATTTTTGCTTACACACCTTAAGTTCAAAAGGATGGCTGTTGGTTCTTTAAAAAAAATAGCCATCTTATACCTATTATTCTAAAATACGTACGAGTACTTCTTATTTTCCTGTAAAATCAACGCACGTATTAACTATATAAGTAGAAACCATTATTTCGCGGACATTGGTGTGGGTTACACGTTTACCTAGTTTTAAATTTATTGTCACACTGTAAATAGTAATGTGTAACTGTTTTATGTCCCAATAAAGTCAAATAAATTTAAAATAAAAACACTGCGCCTGTACTTGGATAAACTCACCATGAGGCAGGTTTGCGGACCCTCGGGGTAGTGGTCCATGGACAGCTTGTAGCTGGTGTACAGCAAGCTGCGCAGACCCTCGGGCATCACCATGTTCTCGTCCGTCTCTGCACCGAACATCCTGGGTGAAGAGGAGCAGTATTAAGTTGGCTTCCTACGGCGCGAGGTATCTCGAGCCGAGCTGGTTTGTACGAGCGAGCCCACGGCACATTCACGTGCCCGGCATTCCTTCTTAAGCTCACACGCTTTCTACCGGTGTAGACGATGATGAGGCTCGAGATGTAGGCTCGCGGTAAATGGCGCGGCGCGGATCTAGATATTATGCGCCGTGTAAAACCAGCTTTAGAGCTGGTATCGTGACGATTTTTTCGTTAGTCGACGCGTTACATGCCAAGTGTGACAACTAGCAACGATGGTCAGCCATTTTCTTATACAACTTAGAACAAATAAAAATGTTGGTCCTAAATGTACCCAAAATTATGGCGCCTTACTCGTACCATGCAGGTCATCCAAGTTTCAGTCATAATACTACCTACTTCCTACTTGCATTCTACCATTTATGTAGTGTGAAAACAACACATAAACAACAGTAAAACTAAGCCGAATCTGAACTAGGATCTTACAGTTATTTATATCTTATTGTCTTCGTAATAATGACTGGGGCGAGACAAAAGACTGATCTACTTAGTTCGAGTTAAGTTGAAGGCAATTGTTGTAACATGATGAATTTGACAGACATTGATTGACAATAAAAACTGCGTGGAACCGGAAAATTCTAGTAAAAAATATGAACGCGACCACTTTTGACTTAAGTCGTCGGATTGTCTAGTGGTTTATGTTTAGTAATTTTTTTGTGGTATCTGGTGACAATCCAGCGCACGATCCATCTAAAGGTAAGTGGCCAGTTGACCACCGTCTATGATATCTGCGAAACTAGATATGACGCATTTGCGTTGCTATCATGAAATATAAAGCTGGTGCAGCACCACCACCCACTTCAAATTGGTTTTGTTAAAACATAACCCTGTGTGTCTTGTAGATGATATAAGACACAACCATCATCCTCACCTTCCTGCCTTTTCCCTATTAATTTGGCGTCATCGCAGCATATCCCTTTTAATTTTCCTCCTTTCCTTACCTGACATAAGTCTCGATTATCATGGCGTCGTCCAGCATGGCGAGGATCTTCTCGCATTGCTGCCGGAAGGTGGACAGCGGGATGTGCTTGTTCTTGCACTTGCCCACGCGGTGGACGTACTTGAAGAACTGCCGCGCCAGCTCCGGGTACATGGGGAACAGGTATTTCTGGAGACAAACATCGTCATCATTCCCTTGCACTTATCCTAGTTTATTTGGGGTCGGCGCAACATGTCTTCTTCATCTTCTACACTTCTATATTATTGGCAATCTCGGTAGTCATCCCTTTTCTAGCCATATCATCTATTACACACAGTAGTCCATCCATTGTTTCTTCGTTCTTCCCTTACGATTTAAATAGCTACCCACATTCATACTTAAAACTGTACTCAAGACATACATGGTTTCTTTTAAAGGTCTGAACCACCAGCGAGCTTTACCGCGGTCTTCTTACCTCGCCGGTAAAGCTCGCATAACGCCATCTGAGCGTAGGCTAACTATTAATAGAACTTACTGTAAATGATTTTTCTGTGACACCGTTGACTCCATCTTCTTTCTGTGACCTCTGGACCAGCAGCTGTAACAAATTAAAATACTTTTTACTACCTTGGCTATAAATGTGAAAAAGCATGGCGGCGCAAAGGTCTACCTACTTATTGATAGAATTAATTCTGAAAGTTCTTTGAGAAACAACATTGAACACCACTGAGTAACAATGATAGGAGACGAACATCATGAGGAAACGGACGGCATCACGGAGCAAGCAAGCGTGGTCACACTGGTTCCTTGTGTACACGAGTGGGGGCTGTCTGTTGTTGTACAGTAAACTATCCTGTACGGACTGACATCAAACCTATTATACTCCTAGTGTTATTATAATCATACATTAATAATTGCACTGCATTGTTTGGTTCCAGTATCGATTGTGGTCGATGTCGTGAGTCGAATTCGGATGATCTAGTTAAACAAACACATAAATGTTATGAACTAAAATCGTTGGACTATTTGCGCATATACTTTAATATCACGTGGATAAATAATTTGCACGGAAAATGTTAATAATTTGCGAAGAACATTTCCAAATTTGCAAAAATATTTAACACCTGTTAGAGACTTCCTTGTTCTGTGAGCCTGAGGGATTTTGGCAATTCCCTAATAACAGAATAGATAATATTATTGATGCCTAAGTGAAAAGGCTTGCTGATGATGATGGTGCAATTTGTGTGCTATAATGAACCGATTGCGATTATTTTGGACGGAGAAGAAATTTCAGTGAAGATACAGTTACATTACAGTTATATTTAATTCCTAAGAACGAAAAGCTACGCGTGTAGCCTCGGTTACAGTTACAGCTAGTATAACTAAACCATAAATAAACTTTTTATACGAGTCAATGTTACAGATAACCATAATTCCTAAATCTGTTTATAATCTCGGAGTATTAATAGCATTATGTTGATCAATGTGAAGTGTACGCTGGCGTAAAATTGGTTTACACGAGATTAGCGGTGACGTCACGGCATACAATAGAACCTCGTTAATCACCTGATTGCACCGTCACACACTGTGGAAACATTCACTGCTTCAGCGGAGAGAAGTACCTACTTCATTGAATACACCTATTTTCTGTTTACCTTAATTTTTTTGCCCTCGATGCTACAATGGGGCTAGTTAGAAAGATGTCTGACTTATAAGATAACTTTGTCCATCTGTGTGTTAGGCATAGTAGCTAGCTTCCAAATAGAGACCGATTTCATTGCAGTTGTTTGGAAGCTGTTTTTATCCTGAGGACTTTCATTGATATGGCTCCAAGTGGGATTGAAGAAAAATTCTGTTTAAGTCTTTTCTAGAACAAAACGGAACACATTGCAGTGTTTCTCGACATAGGTCCATGGCATTTTATTTAATTTAAGCTATGAAATAGTTTGGTGCAAATGACTCCTACAAAGACTTACTTTTACACAGCTACATGTGCAAAAACATTCGTTATCAATCATTAACAGCGATTACAAGCCATCAATCATAGAGGTATGTTGATAAATAACAATCATTGTTCATTACAGTATCTTTGTGCAGTAATACACACAATAACAAATTCGTAGCTCAGATTTAGCTATTTTGGAAACCTGAAAGCAAGATTATCATTGAGATTTGCGGCCTTGCAATGGGCGATTGCCTTCTCTGGAACAAGCCTTTGCCCTGCAGTGGAAACAATATGAGGCTGGTATTATTTATTGGGCGATTGCCCTCATCGCCTGAATCTCACAGGAGTCGCTATCCAACTTAATGGGTTGGGCTTGGGAACCATGCTTTTTATGATACCAACATGCTGAGATATCTAATGCTGAATATGGACAACACCGTATTGAAGATTTTTCAGTAATTATGGCGCTTGGCAGAAGAATTGGTAGTTTTAGTTAGTCTTCTATATGAAATACTCTACTAGAACATCTAACCAGAAATCTCTTGGATTCGGGAAGCACAGGATCGGTCGTTGAGAGGATGCTCGAGGGAGGCCTATGTCAAGCAGTGGATTTCTTTCGGCGGAAGATGGTGATATAACTCACTCACTTTGCAAGTGGGGGACGCTGTCTTCTTCTTTTTAAGCCTGCTCACTTGTATGCCCACGACAGAGAACCTCATTTTCTTCACCTTTTCCACCCATTCCTCCATTTTACGCACTTTTTTAACAATTACGCGCGTAAAATTTATTCACTAGGTGGTAATAACGATTTAGTTGTAAAAAAGTTTATTTATTTTTATCACTCTTTGTTTTATGTGTTGATTTTTCGGTTATTTTAACTAGAAATTATCGTGGAATTGCAATATAAAATAGACGTTATGTTAATAATTTATGTTGTCTGTTATTTCCTCGTTATTTCACTTTTATTTATATTTACAGTTTGCGTAATTTATTTATTTAGACACGTAAACACTGACAGTCAGGAGAGCATGGAATCACGGCGATCAATAAGAGACCATGATAAGATTGTCAACGAACGAATTACTTACTCGATATTAACAAACATTAAGATTGCATTCATAGTGATGATAAATGATAACGAACAGCAATCCGATTATATCGATTAACCAAGTTTGTTTATTGGTAGGATTTAATTTTACTTTTTAGAAAGGGTAGACCCATTTAGGAAATTAAAGCAGGTGAAAAAAAAACGGAATTAATTAGTTAGGTACCTCTTAAGCAAGAAAACGGTTTAGCCAGTATAATTTGAACCATGTTAGTGTAAAAATATTTATATTGCTCGCGATAGTAGTAAAGATAGCCTCCACGAGTCGAGGCATGTCAGGCGCTCCTGGACAGACATGCTCTGTGCTGGACAGAGGTCCGTTAGTCGCTACCATCTTGCTGACTGGTTAATATTTTTATTACTAAGGTACAAAAAAATGTGTGCGTGTACTAGTGTACACACGTAAGAAGTGAAACTTCTTTATGGCCTTATTTTTCGAAAAATGATCTACATGCAACTTTCTAGAAATTGGTTAAATAAAGTTAAATTAGATAAAGTTTAAACAAAAGGATTTTATTATCATAGACATGAATACAAATAAATAAGGGTGCAAGAAAAAAACGTGGCTTGACCCTCTCACGATTCTGGGTGACTGGAAGGGGACTGCACGTGTATTTTTGAACGGTAAAGTCTGGTGGTGGGAGTGAGTCCGCTTAAGCGACATGCTATCCCTACTCCGTTGGAGAAAGTGAAAGTACTCTTCGTCTAAACCAACCGTGGTAGGGGCAAGAAAAAGATGGCGCGTAACGGAAAAATGTGACGCGTAACCGAAAAATGTGACGGTAAATTTTTTTCCAACGCCGATAAAGAAGTTTCACTTCAAAAACTGCTGACCAATTCATGAGGATTACCCACTGAATGTTGCTGTTATTTTCCCCTTAAGGTCGCGCTGGTATTAGGGAAGATCAAAGATAGCAAATATCCGTAAAAGGATTTCCATCTCACGTAGAAGAATTTTACGGGAAACCGGAAAACGCATTTAATATGTCGAGAAAAAATAATCTAGAACTATACCTAAGCTTGAGCAAGCGCTAGGTGTTTACTCAAACACTAGGTAGAAACCGATGGGTATACTTGAGGTTTTAGAAAGCTCAAGACGATTTTAGTACTTTTAAATGCAGTCGTTTCGAACCGAATCGATATTCGATTAAAACAATCGCATCATATCTTTACGAATACGGGACAGCACAAATCAATTAGTGCATCTCTATTCTCTACCCATTCATCGTCAATCAGCCGTGTTGCCGCTTCATTAGGCGCGTTACAGGCGTCATGTGATGGTATCACATGATGGACGAACATGTGATAATGCGTGCTAATAGATACACACCTCGTGGACAGGTGAGAGTTAGATAATATTTTGGGTTTTGAAGTTGTAAATAGACTTTTTCCGTCCAGGTGTTATGATGACCTAGTGAAGGTCGCGAGTAACGATGTATGACAGCGCCAGATCAGTCATTGTGGCGATTCTTAGGAGGTTTATGTCCAAAATCCACCAGCAAACTGGACGTATTCCGGTTGCTTTACATGCTTTGTGTGTCTGCAGAAGTTCACTGCTGAATTCAGCTGAGCCTCTCTGAGCAGAGCCTCTATATGGGTAGTCGACGCGCCACTTGCTGCGCCGTCATATGAACTACAGGATATCTAATAAAACCAGGAAAAAAAAAGGTGTTAAATAATGAAAAAATTCAGTTATGTGACCAGCGCGCGTTGGCAGAATGTTACTTTTGTAACATTTTACGCTACTTTTGACCCTCTCATGTTACCTCCATGTTTCACGACTCAAAATGTTACTTTTAGGACTTAATAAAATATATAAATATTTACCAGCAAATAAAAAATAATTGTGAAACGGAACGCATCCAAGAAAGTTGTTGCCTTTGTGAACTGACAAAAATTGACGGACGCGACGACAGCGCGAAAATCTGTCACTTCGTCTTAACGCTTATTCACTCACTCGCGTGTATTTCTACATTTTCCTTTCCGCTTGCTCAGGCGAGCGAGCGAGCGAGCGTCTAGTTGCGTCCGTGTCAATTCAGTTTGTCTATATTTTGTATTGTAGTTTACTGTTTTGTTTGTACTAATAACACTAATACTATATAGTGCCATATTATAATATTAGTGTCGTTTTCCAAAATTATTTTGAAAATATGTTAATGTTACTTTTTGAGCTGTCTCATGTTATATTTGATTATCTGCCACTGGCAAGTGGCAACACTGGTTATGTCCGCGTTGGCGCCACAACAGACAGGGTCCGAAGGACAATTTGTGGCAACATGCCTGCGCACACGCACAACATGGCCCACATGTAATAACGAAAAGAAATACCGACGTTAAGGTCAACCGCAGCAGCTCGCGATAATCTCCGGCTGAAAATAAGCTTCCTAAAATAATTACGAAATAATAAAATGCCTGAAAACGACATTACTGTTGAGCAGAAAATAGATAGATACAATACTATGTAATACACCATGTAGATAATGATCTACAAGTGGTGTCGGTTAATCTTGACAGTTGACAAAAAAAAAAAAGGATTGACATAGCATTTTTAGGAATAGGAGTTGACTGGTTGAAATCGTCACCAAAGGAAAAAGCATTATGCCCGATCCATGCGACTTTTGTTCTCCCTATTTCTCCTTTTTTTCTTAATAGCAACAGTATCAGTGTACAGAGAACAGAGAGTCTTAGATCAATCAACAATTTAGGTTTAGATGAAGCTGCAACTTATTTTAAACAAACTGTTTAAATAATTCATTGGTTTTACAACTAGCAAATCCACACAAGTGATGTATGGCAGGCAGCAGTTTATCTAGGGTTAGTCTAGATTTAATATATCTAGACTAACAGCTTTTATATTACCTGCCTGTTTAGTGACAAATTCAGGTTTGAAATACACATTTTATAATTATCCTCATCTTATGAATTCATAATTATGTGATTTACAGCTTTGAAAGATGTAAAGAATAGTGATAAAATACAGATTTTTGTCTTTGTGGTGCCGGACGTAAAGAATAGCACCACCCTATTTCTTCAGGCGACTAAGAGAGTTACTAGAGAATGGGCAGCAGCATTCTATGCATTTTTACACCATACTGCGATTGCCAACCCGCCTGCTAAGCGTGGCGATTATAGCTTATCCCCCCTTTGGGGGCGGCCTATGTCCAGCAGAGGATGTCTTTCGGCTGAAATGATGAATGCAGTGCAAACAAAATGCAGTTTTATAGACCTTCTGTTATTTTTAAATGGTAACACCAATCTAAATGTATGCTCCATACTGTACAGCAATAATTATGATTGGAGCGCCAATTTCTTCACTGTTTACATCATAGGTACTGCCGTAACATTCCATTTCAGAGCTCTTGCGCTGAACTTAATTTATTTAGTCATTATTCTGTATTGGTTCATTGAACAAAAAAAGGTTTGCATTTTAATGTAAAATAATATATGGTTTTGTTTATCAGAACAGTGAATAAAAACGGAATACTTCAAGAATTTCACTTCATCATCATGAAATTGATCTTTAGGTAAAAAAATGTTTTTAGTTGAGTTTTGATAATAGGAATAAAACAATACTTAAATAAAATTGCTGAGTGACACAACTTTTTTTGTAGTAGTAGTATCTTTTGTAATGCATTCACTTACATGTCATGTAAACATGAGTTTTTTTTAATGTGTTTAGTACTTTCACAACTTAGGTTAACTAGTACTTAAACCTATTTGTATTTATTTAACAGAAATATTCAATACTTCAAAGGGTAATAAGGTGTACTTTCAATGAAAGACTATAGCTATGGTGAAGTAAAGCTAGAATGAATAAGTAAAGTTTAAAAAAGAAAAGTTTCATATAATTTTGACTCAACTTTCATAGAAGCCGTAATAAACCATCACAATTAGTATGGCTGACTTTACTCATTTTCGTCTAACTAAACATACAATAATTACAAAGACAGAGCTCCTTGATAACCAGAAACAGTACCGAAATACAATTTAAGTAATTTATGATTTCACACACTTTAAATTAATCATAGTACAAGTGTGTAGACAACCTTGAGTGCTGAGGTCATTACAGAGACCTGTGGGAGGCCAATGACCAAGGTCAAGTTCAGAAAGAGTCTTTGAAGTGCTCAGTAACTGGTTTGCATTGTTTTTTTTTCTTTCTATCATATTAATAAGACAAGAATTTGTTAATTTTAGGTTTAGTTATTTCATACTATTTTACAGCCTTTAAGTATTATACTGATATCAAGCACAGCAGTTTTTATACCCTCATTAAGTACAAAACTCTTTAATTGTTTGGTGTAAAAAGCACTAGCTTTTGATATCAAAGATAAAGAATGTGCAGCAGATTCCTTGTGAATCATCTTTATCTAGCACTCATAAAGATCACTCGACTTCTAAGATAAACGTTTTTTAAACACGCTCACATTACATTCATGTACCTATCTATTTACAGATCTTTTGCAACTCAGCTATTGGTCACAGAATTTCTAAAAACATTCCTTAATTCAATCATTTGCGACCCAATCCGAATCTGTCAAACGTCAGAGATTTACCGATACGATCTATCAACGCGAATCAAAACAAACATCGAACAGGAAACCGCAATCTAACCCTGACCCACGCTAATTCAATGGACATGCATGTCCAACCTCACCTTGCCGAGCTTCTCCACGGGCACCATCGACAGCGGGGCCTTTTCCTTTGCCTCCGCTAAGCCTTGCAAGTCACCACCGGACCCCGAACGAGAGCCAGCGCCTCGTTGGGACCCTCGCGGCGTACTAGTACCACTGCCAGATTGCTCTCCCCCAACCCTCGTCTCGTGGCTATGGTTGTTCCCCATCACTTCACCACACTTCTAACACCTTAATTACGTAATTTAACCAGGACGGGATCCTGCAATCACAACAATTTGCGAGATATTGGCGTCTCCGTCTAGAGCTGGTCTGGTGATCACACGAACAAACGTCATATGCTTGACAGACAACTGACGTCGGTTGTCAAAGTCAAGTGGAGGCGTTCGGATAAATTCACGTAATGAGAACCGAGAGGTGTGAACAATAAAAATATGTAAGTATGCACACGAAAATAGAATAATAGTAAAAGCTTCACGTGCTCGATAAAAACCTCTCAGTAGACTATGTTTATAATAAAAGATTGATTTACATACATACATAAATAAACTCACGCCTTCTTCCAATGGGGGTAGGCAGAAACTATAGAACGCAACGTTTTCGGTGAGTTTAAACTACAACATTTTCTCGAGCATTTCTGTGTAATGTAACGTTCTTACGAATGGTACAATACAGGCAAAAGCTCAGTTTCCAAAGCATTTCCATGTAATGTAACGTTCCTGCGAATGCTCGGCGTTATGTTACGGGTAAATGCTCACAGCGAGTGTGCATTTACCAACATTTCGTTGTTGTACCTTGCGTTCATTCTTTTTTGAAATGTCGGACCTACAAGTTGCGTGTGCTGCGTTTATCTTGATGAATTATATTAGAACAAAAAAGAAAAAGAGAAATAGAAGATGGTGGCAAATGAACATTTACAATAGAAGACAAACTCTAGACTTAAAATCGCAGGAATTAAGTGGTCAATATAAGAACTTTACTGCCCATCTTCAACTGATTTTGAAAGTTTATTGAATTCAATTGGTGCTAAAATATCAAAGCAAAATACACGATTCAGAGTTTCAATTACGGCGAAGGAGAGATTAGCATTAACTTTATGTTATTTAGCTACAGGTGATTCCTTCATTAGTTTACAGTATCTTTTTAGAATATCAAGACATAGTATTGGGAAGATAATTCCAGAAGTATGTGAAGCAATAACAGAGGAACTGAAAGAAAACATTCACGTGAGTATCGATGATGAGATCTGACTCATCATATCAAAGTTACTGCTATCTTGAGTATCGCCCCCGTCTGTATCTGCTTCACCGGCTCGACTCGGACCTCGGACTTCATTGGAAGTTGCAGCTGCTCTAGTCTCTTCGATAGAGGAAGTGTAGCCTCTGTCTGTATTTGAGTCACAGGATCGGTTCTGACTTACAAAGGATTCATTTGATGTTGAAGCTGTATTATATCCTCGAGATGTTTCGTTCCCATAATTATCTCTATAGTGTTGACTGTATCCACGGGGATAGTTAAATTCTCCTTGATCAGCGCTAAAAAGTATATTCGATATAACATGTTGCACATAGTTTTTGGTCCCTTCATTATATTTTCTTAATTTATTGGCGATAAAAGTACCGTAACTTGCTAACTCGTCATTATTAAAATCACTTTTCATAGCGGTTTTTTGCAATATATCAAATGCAATTTCCATTTTTTTGTCGTCATCTGTATTGATTTTAGAAACCATTTTCCTTTTCTTTTTTATAGGATGTGCTGACTGCGACTCGCAATCAGCCGTAGTAGCCTGCATGTGATTTTCCTCGGTCTTGTTATCAGCCTGAAATTATAAAATATTTTTTTTTTTTTGCAGATGCCAAATTCATCTGAGGAGTGGTTACAAGTGGCAGAATGTTATGAGAAAATATGGCAATTCTCCCATTGTATAGGCGCTATTGACGGAAAACATATAGTAATTCAAGCACCACCTGCAAGTGGCAGTGAATTTTATAATTATAAAGGGTTTTTTAGTATTGTACTTATGGCAGTAGTGGATGCAAATTATAAAATTATTTACATTAATATAGGTTGCCAAGGACGAATATCAGACGGTGGAGTATTCCATAACAGTATGTTATATAAAAAACAACAAGATGAATCATTGAATTTGCCACAGCCCTCTACACTGCCAGGTAGGCAAATGTTAATGCCATATTATTTCATTGGCGATGAAGCTTTCCCTCTTATGCAAAATATGATGAAGGTTTACTCTGGAATGCATCCCAAAGGATCTACTAAGAGATTGTTCAATTACCGACTCTGTAGAGCTCGGCGCGTAGTTGAGAATGTGTTTGGACTACTATCGTCAGTATTCCGTGTTTTGCGAAAGCCTATATTATTGAACCCCGATAAAGCTAAATTGATTGTAAAGTGCACATGTCATTTGCACAATTTCATTAGAAGGAATTCAGAAGGAATATGCTTACAAGAAAACATCTCACAAGACCTACCAGTGATTATAACGAGGGCCATGCATTATTTCTTCCGCTTCCAAATCAATATCGAAACATATCAGAAAGTGCTTTTGCAAAAATAATGAGAGATGAAATTGCTGAATACTGTTCTCAAGAAGGCGCGTTGGAGTGGCAAATCCAATATGCGTAGGTACTTACAAATTTGAATATAGAAATACCTTTTAAAAAAATAACTCACCGAATCATCAACGGGACGTGGTTTATTCCTATCCAGCATAAATTGTAAGCTTTGGTACGCAAACAACAAACTTTTGTAAATTTCATCTGCTCCTGTAAATGTAAATAAAAAAAACAATTTAAAATAAAAGTCTTTTTCATTTACGTAATAATTTTATCTAAACTGAATATATCTGCTGTGCTATGTATATTTGCATTTATTGTCATCACTAACCTTTTCCAGTGCCAACACTTTTTTCAATCTTCATTTGTTCTCTTCGAAGAAAAGCTAGAAGGCTTGTCATTTTTTTTCTGCAGTTATCAGCAGAGATCTCCATTTCGGCAGCAATATTTTGCCACGCGTCGTTTTTTAATATTTTATTGTAATGTTGAGCGTGATTAGGATCCCATAAAATTACATGATTCCTGTATTTTTCAATAAACAATAAAGATTTTTCACTATCCCACGACATAGTTGAATAGAAAATAGATAATAAGTATAAATAACGAGCTAATGCAATGCACGGGTAAAATCACAGCGTCAACTTGAACAACTAAACGATCGCGCGGACCGCGTGCGTCTTTCGTCCCTCTCCCTCCGCGTCACCCCGCAACCGCGCAGCGCCCGCACTCGTTGCTCGACGAAATGTTACACCAATACGCTCGACGAAATGTTACACCAATATGCTCGTTGGTTTGTAACAAAGAGGCGAGCGTGCTCGACGTTTAGTTCGTAAAAGGATGATAATAGAAAATCAGCTGTCAATCAGGATTCCTAAATAATATGTAATAGCATTTTTAAACGCTATTACACACTTATTCATATAGTGATTGCAATTTACAGTTGATTTTCTTGAAATTGTAATGGTTTTGTAAACAAAACACCATTACAATTTCTGCATCGGAACTGAAAAAAATTGCATCGAGATGGAGCCACGACATCATTTGACACGAGAAGAGATGAAGAGAGCTGTTGGAATGTTGCATGCTGGTTCCAGGCAACGTACTGTGGCTCGTCGCTCTTGGCACTACACAGAGCGTCATAGGCCGCCACTGGACACGCTATCGTATCACGGGCAGCGTGGCCGAGCGACATGGAGGACGACCTCGCATCACCACTCGCAGACAGGACCGGTTCATCCAGAATACTGCTCGACGGAATCATACCATGACCGCCATGATGTTGGTTACGAGGCTCCACAGCTCTTCAGGCTTTCTGATAAGCGACCAAACCATCCGAAATCGTTTACGTGAAGTGGGTCTGCGTTCCACCTATAGCACCCCGCAATCGTTGGGCCCGTTTACAATGGTCTCGCGAACACTACAAACAGAAATTGGAAGGAAGACTGGCGTTGTTTGCTTTCGGATGAATCTCGTTTCGGTACCTATGAGGCCGGATACAACACGTAGGTACTCGAGTTTGGGAGGACCTCTGGACGTCAAGAACGTTAAACTGAAATTTTGTCAGGAAGTTAATTCATACGGAGTGGGAACAATAATGGTTTGGCCCGGTATTTGGATCGGTGGAAGAATCGATCTCATTTGGATCAGGGGCAACCTCAATGCTCAGATTTATGCGGAGAGGATTGTTTCAGACGTGATTGTGGTGAATTTCCCACAATTTTCTAAAGTGCAATTTTTCTTGATTTTTACAAGATAGGAATTAAAGTAAGAAGTCAGCCTGGAAGACTAGATTTGGTAAATATTAATTGGATTATTTTTTATCGTTAAAAATGTACTTGATCCCCGAGACACTTTTGATGTGCGTATTTTCTAATTTTTAAATAAAAGTGTTTACGAGATTATGACGACATGAAAGAAAGATATTTAGGAACCGTGATCTCCTTAGTGATGATTTATATAAATATCAAAATAAAAACAAAATGAAAATGCAGTTGTTATAGTGTAAATTCATTTTTATATAACATAACATCAAGCCTTGTCTCCCGAAGGGTTCGGCAGAGGTTTAACTATACATATATTAGTACACCCACATTTCACCAGATAGGTTTTAAGTCATGTAATAATTTTTTTCAATAATTTACAGTACAAAATATCACAGAGAAGACCATATTATAACTAATCCTAACAAACATACACAATACCTTCGTTCTATAACTACATTCCACATCCCATACGAATAGAACATAATTTGCGTTTCGTAAAAAAATTACATAAATTAAGTAATTAAGATCTCAGTAGATAATATTTTAGTGTCCTACGCGGTCAAAGATTGTAGAAACCTCATCGCCGGCAGTTCTATGAATAAATGTAGAGGCAGCGCTGCCCAGTAGGTCAGGAATATTGTCGACAACCAGTGTCCACCCTGCAAGAGAAAAAGCAAATACATATTCAAAATTGACAACTTTGAATAATTATGTACTACTACCCCCGTGGTACCCCCCTTTATGTTATGTTACCCCCCGCTACCACTTATAAAAGTGGTAACGGCCACCACACACGCGACGGCCTTAATAGACTTGTCGGTGGCAAGCACTTTCAGAACTTATAAGTTTAATTTTCCCTCATTATACTTAACTTCCAGTCAGTTTAAAACGACTTCTAGTCTTTTAGTTTTATAGTATCTGAATGAAAAAATAAAAACGTACAATATCAAAGACAGAAGCCCTGTTGGTGTTGGTCCGCTGAGCTAGCAGTGTGAGGGAGAACAACCAGTGGATCAGATAGATGGACAGCGACATGCGGCCCAGGACCTCCCAGCCGCGCCATGACAGGAACTTCCACCAAACACCTGGGAATTATCGAGGTTAATTAAGTGAGTTTTGTAGGGTTACTAGGGCGATCGACCAAGAATCCACTGAAGTGCTTTCATTCATACAATAAGCCGGTGTTTTAAAAAAAACCCCACTAGTACAGAATGTATTGTTAAATTAAACGAATGGCTGTCTGGTTCTAGTAATTAAAGCACTTAATTTTTAGAAACCCAAGCTGTAACTATAGAAATAGAAAAAAAAACAGGAGCCACTTGCCACTTCAAGGGGGCGTATCTGTGTCCAAACGACATGATCACAACGCTCATGTCACAGGCAAATGGTTGTTTCTGCGAACTATTGCGCCTTCGACCGCGATCGTGACAACATTTAAGAATACCGTGTTGTTCAGTGGTTTCTTGTAAAAACCGAAGTCGAACAAAACAATGTGATTTAATAATTATTGCGAGAGTGCACGACTTCGTATCTATTGCTTTTACTGAACTGCATGTGTAGTTGTGGCGAGTGGTAGGGACAAACTGGAGACACCGGGTTCCGGTACATTTTCAACTACCGGGCATATCTCCTTCTTTCATAAATCTATGGCTGTAATCATAGGGTTATATAGTTTCCAAAAACTAAGTAATTTCCCCAAGGCAATATCCGTTGCCTTGCGACACTATTCTTCAATAATTTCAGAACTGACGTCATTTTGCACTGTACGAAAAAAGATAAGTAGGTACTTTTTCAGTTTAACCACTGCTCCATGTTTCATGACCATATCTTAAGTGCCCCCCTATTCGCTTGAATGGTGTACCTACCGTTAGAACGGGTGAACCAATTTATATACTTGGGGCACTGGGTAACAGCCGATCTGAAAAACCTTGTCGACATTGAACGGGAGTGGAGGGCACTGTCTAAGAGAGCAAATATGATAGCACGTAGGTTTGCACGTTGTTCAAATCTGGTTAAAATCACGGGCGGGCTAGCTCCACCCGGCCACCATGCGCTAGCGGTGCGCAGGGTGCGGGCTAGCTCCACCCGGCCACCATGCGCTAGCGGTGCGCAGGGTGCGGGCTAGCTCCACCCGGCCACCATGCGCTAGCGGTGCGCAGGGTGCGGGCTAGCTCCACCCGGCCACCATGCGCTAGCGGTGCGCAGGGTGCGGGCTAGCTCCACCCGGCCACCATGCGCTAGCGGTGCGCAGGGTGCGGGCTAGCTCCACCCGGCCACCATGCGCTAGCGGTGCGCAGGGTGCGGGCTAGCTCCACTCGGCCACCATGCGCTAGCGGTGCGCAGGGTGCGGGCTAGCTCCACCCGGCCACCATGCGCTAGCGGTGCGCAGGGTGCGGGCTAGCTCCACCCGGCCACCATGCGCTAGCGGTGCGCAGGGTGCGGGCTAGCTCCACCCGGCCACCATGCGCTAGCGGTGCGCAGGGTGCGGGCTAGCTCCACCCGGCCACCATGCGCTAGCGGTGCGCAGGGTGCGGGCTAGCTCCACCCGGCCACCATGCGCTAGCGGTGCGCAGGGTGCGGGCTAGCTCCACCCGGCCACCATGCGCTAGCGGTGCGCAGGGTGCGGGCTAGCTCCACCCGGCCACCATGCGCTAGCGGTGCGCAGGGTGCGGGCTAGCTCCACTCGGCCACCATGCGCTAGCGGTGCGCAGGGTGCGGGCTAGCTCCACCCGGCCACCATGCGCTAGCGGTGCGCAGGGTGCGGGCTAGCTCCACCCGGCCACCATGCGCTAGCGGTGCGCAGGGTGCGGGCTAGCTCCACCCGGCCACCATGCGCTAGCGGTGCGCAGGGTGCGGGCTAGCTCCACCCGGCCACCATGCGCTAGCGGTGCGCAGGGTGCGGGCTAGCTCCAACACTGTCCAGTTGCTCAGCGACTGGATTGCCCCTACGTTGGACATTGTTGTAGCACGCATATTGCTGGTGCTTGAATTGTCATTTTAATCAACTAGGTCTGTATGTGTGTGTGTCTTATGGATATTACAATTTTTGCTTCTGACATAACTTAACATAACATGTACTTAAAAATTAACAATATTGTGTATTGTTTTGTATGTAAAAAAACTTTTTACAAACAAAAATAACCGACTTCCAAAAAAACGCTACAACGTGAAAAATAACTTTAATTTCGGAAGTCGGTGTTATGGATCTGTATTTTAGTTTTATGCTACCGACTTCCGAAATTAAAGTTATTTTTCACGTTGTAGCGTTTTTTTGGAAGTCGGTTATTTTTTTTTGTAAAAAGTTTTTTATTTTTCACTTTTTAGTGCCGAAAAAGGATTTTCCAAATCGGTTCCTAAATGACGGAGTTATGCGCGAACAAAAAACGCAATGCAGTTTAAACGAAAAGATCGTTAATGTAGACAATGTAGATAATTTTTTTAGATGTTTATTGATTTTTCAAAAACTGCTTGTCCGATTTCAATAAAATTTTTCAAATCAGTTAGCAAGCGACGGAGTTATGCGCGAACAAACATTTAAAAAAAAATACCAACATCCGAATTGAGAACCTCCTCCTTTTTTAGAAGTCGGTTAATAATATGGGTCAAGGACTTGAAATAAATATTTTTTTTTATATCTACCAATGAAGAAAAACATGGGTAAATACTTACTATCAATTTTATTGAAGAACCCGTACATGGCGAAGGCGGTGAGCGTCATGAAGACAGGCCTGTCCAGGGTCGCATAAAGAGTGACTAGCACCGGGTGGGTGACGCCCTTCATCCAGTAGCCGCATACCACCCACGAGAACATACACGGCACGGACAGCCGGTACAGTACCCGCATACTCTAGAAAAGTAGGAAAACATTTTTTGCTAAAGATAGATCGGTGGTGGCATATACGGCTTGTTGGGATGTGTCATGTGAAGACTACGCGGTCACTCAGGAACAAGGTTCACAAGGTACAATGCAAAAAAATATTACACTAACGTGCCAGAGTGACCATAAAGAATTCTCCGTTATCTAGAGTAACAAAATTTAAGTACCTGGGTCACTGGGTAACTTCATGACCTGAAAGATGACCACATAGAAAGGGAACGCAGGGCGATGGTTGTTGGGCACGCCACAATTGTGGCGATAAGTTCTCTCTTTGAGGAGTGGCTAGACAAGCGCCACGGCGTCCTCACCTTCCGCCTGACGCAGGTCCTAACCGTACATGGTTGTTTTGGGAGTTTCCTGTTCAGGATAAAGCGGGAGGAAACGCCCGGGTGTTACCACTGTGTGGATCGCCCGGAGGACACGGTGGAGCATATGGTGGAGGTCTGCCCTGCTTGGGCGGAGCCCCACCGTGTCCTCACGGAGGCGATCGGCGGCGGCGATTTTTCACGTCCGGCCCTGGTTCAGGCCATGGTTCGGAGCGAGGGTGCATGGGGGGCCATCACCTCCTTCTGCAAAGCAGTAATGCTCACGAAAGAGGAGGCGGAACGCGTGAGGGGGAGGAAAAATTCGCGCCCTCACGCCTTTCGTCACCGCGGGAGACGCCGGAGGTTCAGGAGTCGCAGGCCGATTCCCGGCCACCGTAGGCGCGGGCTTGCAGACGGTGAGCGATGGGTACCTCGCCGGCCGATAAGGACCAGAGGGCTAATTGCGTAACACACTATCAGTAGGAATCGGTTTAAATATGACAGTAACAACATTCATTGCGTTATTTACGTTATTGAGCAGACAATTTTTTCGAACATTATGAAGCACTGGATTAGCAATATACTTCAAAATCATTCCGATTCCGATTCAAACTGCGTTACGCAATTAGGGTACAGGCCCGGGTCGATGGCGCGTTGTGTTCCACGCGCGCCTCAAAGAGATGTCAGCACCAACTGACGGGGTCCGATAGGGCCAATGCCTGCCAGGGTTGCGAGTTTGTCCAAAAGGGATATCGTGACCCTGGCACACAGGCATCTGAAGGAACACGGGTGGGCTTTAGTCAGTAAAAGTCTGACACGTCCTCCCGCTCCGCCCAGAGCGGGAGAAGTTATTTGATAAATTCCCACCCAAAAAAAAAATCATTTAAGACAATGGTCTCTTATCGCTTCGTTTCGATCCACCATAGGGTATTTGACGTAAAAACGCGGATTAAAGTCAAGTATACCAAGTGAACAAATCCCGGAAACGGTTGATACATATTGGTACCGCAATGCATAGAGAACAAAAATCTACCGTAATTTTATTTTAGTAGGCTTGCGTTAAGTTGTAGGTAGTCGTTATCTTAATACCTTGCAGCGAATACGTAAATAAATATTAAGTGAACGATTTTGAAGTCCTGCATTTAGAGCTAACTGGTGAAGTAAGAGTGAAATAAAGAACTATTTTTATGATCGATGCTATTGAACTAGAGGGCTAATTGCGTAACACACTATCAGTAGGAATCGGTTTCAATTTGACAGTAACAACATTCATTGCGTTATTTACGTTGTTGAGCAGACAATTTTTTCTAACTTATGAAGCAATGGATTATCAATATACTTCAAAATCATTCCGATTCCGATTCAAACTGTGTTACGCAATTAGGGTACAGGTATGTACTATAATGTATTACTCAATTGTTTCAAAATAATACGAGTTGGTATATTAGTAGATATTGTACTTATTATGAACCGCAAATCAAACTAATGTTATTTTGGGTCAAAAATATCTATGTAGATAGGTACATTAGAGTTTTTGTTGTAGGTATTTCTGGGAGTTTCCCGGTACTTATATGTTTTGTTTTCGTAAGTCGATGTAACTATCCTACTTTTAGAATAAGTTAAGATTGGATGCCTAAATTTGCCTATTGTGAGTTTTTTTTTTCTATTCTTTGACGATGTCATTGTACAAAACAAAATTAATTATGCGCTTCATATTCTAATATCAACTATTTTCTCATAAAGGTGCAGGTGGTGAAACGAACATAAATTTGTTGTACCTACAGCAAGGCTCAAGAAAATAGGTGGCTCGTTCTGATGTCAATGTTGTACCTATACGCTTATATAATAAACTTCCAAGCCACGTTCAAGATCTAAGCCTTAATAAATTCAACACACACATACATAAACTCACGCCTTCTTCCCATGGGGGAAGGCAGAAACTATAGAACGCCACCTGCTACGCTCCTTACATACTCCTTTTGCTTCGCCTACGTTCATACATCTGGTCATACACGCACGCCGATTGCGAGTACTACGCACCTGACCTTTCTGAAGAACATCACCAATTTGGTCACTATATGTCCTCCTATGGCGTCCCCTCCCAGCGTTTCCACTTACCTCTGCTTTGAAAAAACCTTTTGTTAGTCGCGTTCCACTCATCCTCTCAACATGACCAAACCATCTAAGCATACTCGTTCAAAAAAAAAAAAAAAATTAATAAATTCAAATCATTCATTAAACGTAAGTTAAGAGTGCCTACTGCCTTTTATACCGTTAAAGATTGTATTGAGGGCAAAAAAGCTTGGGATTGAGCTGTTCCAATTTTTACATACTGAAGTGGTTTATTTTTATTGTTTGATGTTTTTTTTTGCTAACTTTTATTATTTTATAAACAGTGACATTTAATGATTATTTTAAACACAATGATATGAATATTATTTTACTTGTAAAGTAGACTTTGTGGGTTATTGGTTTTATTTTTCTTTTATTCTCAGTTAGTTTTAATCATGGTCTGGCAGTTTGCGATTCACGATTACCGACGAAGGCGTGCACTGATTGGTCAGGTCCACTCAAACTGTGTGGTTAGTATTCTATTCTATTCTTTCCTCAAAAGATCATTTCAGGCACCAATCTACATGGTCTTCACATGATCTGACCAAGATTATGTCTGGACTTTAAAAGAGACTGTGACCTCTGAGTTTGTATCGGCCATTCATCTCAGAGTAGTCAGATAGGAAACGCCGACCTCATCTAGTTTTTAAAATATGATTGACGTTTAAAAGTGTCAAGTACAAGCCTACTTACATAAATAAAAATCATTTATCAACATTAATCATTTAAAAGAGTTCATTTTCAAACTTAAGTAAGTCATCATTATCTACAAGAGCTTAAATTACCGTGCTCTGTGCAGGTCGGTAGCCATCCATCTGATGCGAGTGGTACACGAAGGCCACCAGTAGACCAATGAGAGCTGAAGGTAGACTGTCCCAGGGTGCAGAGTACAACCACGTGAAGGAACGCTCGCCGGGGAACTGGGTCCGCATCAACCTGGAGAAATTGAAGAGGTCGTTATTACAGATGGGTGGGCGGAGGTGTCAATAGCAAGCCCACATCTCGCCAGTTATCTTTAAAACCCATGTGATACGGGGCGAGCTTGTTGCAATTAACCGAGTACTAATCCAGTCTTCGGATTGCTCATAAGAAATTCCTAATTACCAAAACCAACAAACTTTTGCCGAACCTGAGAGTCGAACCTAAAATTGAGGCAACGAACCATGAGACCAACGGGGCATTAGTATAGCGAGGCTGTTGGTGTGGTGGCGTTGAAACTTGTACAACCCGCAAGAGTTGACTTGAGACTTCGCTCGGATGACGTAAGTGCGAGGTACTTGGCGGCACGGTTGGCGCAGTGGTTAAGCGATTGACTGCTGCGCTGCGTGTCGCGGGTTCGAACAAATATTTGTATGACCTACAAGTAGTTGTTCCGGGTCTGGCTGTTTGTTTTTGTGAGTTTAAATGTTTGTAAACGCACCCACGAATCCCACGATACAGGAGAAATTCCTAGTGTGGGGCAACGTTTAAAAAAAAAAACCTATTATAAAACTGAAATCAATAATCCCACAATGCACTTTCTGTCATCAACTCATCACTAATTGACGTTATGTCACACAATATGAAGTTAAAGAATTAAAAATTATAGTTTTCTCATTTCAATTGACCTCTATTTTAAAATAAAAACAAAATATCTCAGTTTCTGATATCACAAATTATCAAGATCAAAATTGATCAAAATTGTAAAGTTTATAGGCTCCATTAAATATAAACAATCAACAAATTCTCACAAAATTAAATCATTTAAGCTCAACAACATTATTTTTAGTATAATAATGCGAAACCTAAATATAGAGAGTATAGTTTGAGTTTGCTCAGAATAAGGAACTGAATCGATTTCAATAATTTTTACACCATGTTATATTTTGTCCCAAAAATATTTAAGTGTGATGGAAAATATTATCACCATTTAATTACCTACTTACAATTTACAACACAATCGCCGTACGGTTAGGTAACTGCCAAATAAATATCAATGAGCGCAGGACGACCCTGGAGGCGCCGGGGCGCCGCACAGTGGGACGAAAATCGAGTTTCATAGACATAGACCACTTATAATTTTTTTTGTCGTTTCGTTGCTGGAAACCAATGCAGACTAGTTAAGGAAGCCCTAACAGTATCACATTTTTGCACGTCAGGTGTTTCTAACGCGATTTTTTTTTTTAAATAAAAAATGTATGGAGGAATACAGAAAAATCCATTTTTATCGAGACTCGTGAGAGTGCCCATTATATCCTCAGGTATGATTTTTGTCCTTATTTTTTACTATTTTTTGACATATAGCACGCCCTTCGCACTCGACGGACTTTAGGTGAAAAAAAATGAAACGTATTTTTTATTATTATTTGATCTTATTCCGAGTATTTACGGTATGTAACGACCTATATTGACCTGTATTTGACAATCGGCCTATTGTCGTGTTACTGCCTCCTTGATAAATGATAAATGATTTATTTCGGTAAGTAGGTTTGTACAAACACTTTTACACGTCAATCATATTAAAAAAAACTAGATGAGGTCGGCGTTTCGTATCCGACTACTCTGAGAAGAAAGGCCGAAACAAACTCAGAGGTCACAGTCTCTTTTTAAAGTCCAGACATAATCTTGGTCAGATCATGTGAAGACCATGTAGATTGGTGCCTGAAATGATCTTTTGACGAAAGAACCACACAGGTTGAGGGGACCTGTCCAGTCAGTGCACGCATTTGTCAGTAGTCGTGCAGCTCAACTAAGAACTTAAGGAGCTCAACGATTCAACGAACAATACCAAAGAAAGGACATTTGGGTAGGCCGCATAAAATCACTCAAACTGCCAGACTATGATAAAAACTAAATGAGAAAAAAAAGGAAAATGAACAAAAACCCACATAGTCCTTGTGTCCTTAATGACAGTTTACCTGCTAATCCGCCATTTTATAATGGACTTCATATTTAATCTCTTACTAATGACCGTACGTGATTAATCTAGACAATGGGCTAGACAGATGTTCTTACTTGGTTTATCATTTGTTGCTAATTTATTTAGTATTTTAAACGTACTTATCAATAGGTTCCTGTTAATCCTGTTAGGTCTTTGTGGCGGTTTTATTATGCAATAACTTTGAACACACATATACATATTTATTGTTCATCATGGCTTACGTGCTGCAATGTTCTTTAATTGTTTCATTTATTCTACTAATTAGTGCTCATAAGTACAGGGTAATATTAGGGTAATATTATTATCACCTAAAGTCCGTCGAGTGCGAGGGGCGTGATTTAAGTAAAAAAATTGTAAAAAGTAAGGACAAAAATCGTACCCGAGGATGTAATGGGCACTCTCACGAGTCTCGATAAAAATAGATTTTTCTGTATTCGTCTATACATTTTTATTAAATAAAAATATTTTCGCGTCAGAATCACCTTTTTTTTTTTTGTTTTGGGTGGGAAATCATCAAATAACTTCTCCCGCTCTGGGCGGAGCGGGAGGGCGTGTCAGACTTTTACTGACTAAAACCCACCCGTGTTCCTTCCGTTGCCTGTGTGCCAGGGCCACGATATCCCTTTCGGACAAACTCGCAACCCCGGCAGGCATTGGTCCTAACGGACCCCGTCAGTTTGTGCTGACATCTATTTGAGGCGCGCGTGGAACACAACGCGCCGTCGACCCGGGCCTGGTCCTTATCGGATGGCGAGCTACCCATCGCTCACCGTCCGCAGGCCCGCGCCTACGGTGGCCGGAAATCGGCTTGCGACTCCCGACGCCCAGGTGCTCCGCCCAAGCTGGGCAGACCTCCACCGTATGCTCTACCGTGTCCTCCGGGCGATCCACACAGTGGTGACACCCGGGCGTTTCCTCCCGCTTAATCCTAAACAGGAACCTCCCGAAACATCCATGTCCGGTGAGGACCTGCGTCAGGCGGAAGGTGAGGACGCCGTGGCGCCTCTCCAGCCACTCCTCAAAGAGGGGACTTATCGCCACAATTGTGGCGTGCCCAGCGCTGGGTTGCGACAATCGCACTCTCCATGTCGCCATGAGATCCCTCCGGAGCTCCGTCCGCTGTGCCGCGATTTCTTGCGGCAGCGGAGTTATGCCCCGGAGTTTCGCCTCTTCGCGCCACACCCAAATGTGCGCGAGGACTTTCGCCTCCAGATCCCATGGCGGCAGTCCGGCAAGGAGGCTCGCCGCCTCACGGGAGACCGTGCGGTATCCCCATACCATCCTGATGGCCATGACCCTTTGGGACGCGTTCAACCGCTGCGCTGGTCGCAGCCTCAGAGAACGCGCCCACACCGGTGCCCCGTAAAGGGCCATGGACCGCACGATCCCCGCGTAGAGCCTCCGGCAGGAGGCGTTTGGACCCCCTAGATTGGGCAGGAGCCGCTTCAAAGCAGCCCCAGCCCGCTCCAGTCTGGGAGCCAAACGTCGAAAATGCTCCACGAAGTTCCACCGGCTGTCGAGGACGAGTCCCAGGTACTTCATCGTCGACTCGACGCCGATGTGAACCCCTGCCGCCGTTATCTGGGAACCCGACAGTGGCGCGTTCCGAGGACCATAAAAACACATGGCCTCGGACTTGTGCAATGCCACCTCGAGCCCCAATTGCCGGATCCTATCGACGATTGTCGCAACCCCACGTGGCGCCAGTTCGGCCGCCGCCTGATGCGAACTCCCTTGTGCCAGGACTAGCGTGTCGTCAGTGTAGCAGACTACGCTGACGCCAATAGGGCGGTCGGCGCGCAGCACCCAGTCGTACCCGATGTCCCACAGATGCGGCCCCAGGACCGATCCCTGTGGGACACCGCACGACATCTCTCGCCGGTTCCACTCTCCTTGGTGACCGGGGTAGATGACGGCCCTGTCCGTCAAATAGGCCTCGACCACGCGACAGAGGTAGGTCGGCATCCGGTGATACCGAAATGCCTCCCCAATGCAACTCCAGGGCAGGGTTTTAAAGGCATTGGCGATGTCAAGAGACACCGCCAAGACAACCCCACCCCGGGCAACAGCATCCCCCGTCGTGAGGGCTCGAACGCGCATGATGGCATCCACCGTAGAGCGCCCCTTGCGGAAACCAAACTGGCTCTCCGCCAAATCCGGCCCCACCCGCAAAAGCCGCCCGACAAGGCGGTCTGCAATTACTCTTTCAAAGAGCTTGCCCACCTCGTCGAGCAGCACAATGGGCCGATAAGTGGACGGAGAGTCCGCCGGGCGCCCTGGCTTCTTTATGAGGACCAGTTTCCCCGTCTTCCAACGAAGTGGGAACTGGCCCCTCTCCAAGCATGCGCTTAGGAGCCCCCTTAGTCGAGGCCCGAGAGCCTCTAAAGCCAGAACCCAGGCTTTTCCAGACAAGCCATCGGGTCCTGGGGCGGTATTCTTGGCATTCAGCCTACGTACCGCCACTCCGGTGGTCCGCATCTGGCACTGCAGGAGGCGGAGCCATGGGCGGGGGAGTATGTTCCCCTCGCGAAGGGAACAGAGCGCTCACCACGTCCTCCACGAGCTGGGCCGGAGACTCTGCGTCAGCGGGGGAGCCCATGGGCGGAGTTTATCTCGCACCCATTTGTAGGGGCGTCCCCACGGGTCTCTGTTGAGAGTCTCCCGGTAACATAACAACCTTATAACTTTGTGATTTTTCATGATACAGTTTTGAATTTAAGGACTATCACAAAATCTGTCAATTTTTTTAGTTTTTCGGTACATTTTGCGGCAAAATTTAACTAAACCAAATGTAACTAATAATTGCCACAGATAGATTACTCCTTCATCTCCATTGGTAGCAATTTTTTGTTGCGTCTTCATACAAAATTGACGATATCGTGTTGAGTTTAGGCACATGTTTCTTCAATATAATGACATAAATAATTTAATTATTAAAAATATTGTATGTAAGCAGACATGTTCAACTCAAAAAGGTAGCAAAAAGAACTATCAAAATGTTACAAATAGTCTCAGAAAATAATTTTGAAAAAACATATATTTTTTTTAAAAACACTGTTGGTATTGTTTTTTTTCCTATTATTTAACAAACCATATCAAGAAATTTAAAACTCACACACTGGGCCTCAGCTATCCGTGTGATAAAAACAAAATTTTATTTTATGATGTTACAATATCTTCATTAAGTAAATGAACGGTGAAATAAGCTATATTTTCGAGAGCGCAAAAGTGATGAAACACGATTTATGTTGTACGTTGCTTTAAAGAAAATAGTTTCATAGGATTTCGTTTCACATAAAAAAATTCTCATATTATCATTTCATAGAATAATCAATACGCAGAATACTTACTTTGAAGAAATTTAAATCAATGATTTTTGTTACAAATAAAATTTTATGTTTTAATATTCATATCATAGAATAACAAATCAAATATTCTCTATCCTCATATTGCTTAGTTAATATCAAACTTATTACCAAGAAAAACATTTTATCGAGTGACAGTTTCGAAACATTTCAATTCGTATCTTTGACAAAATGCATACCCTCATATAAAATTACAACACTGCGTTCACAAAAACAATTTGGGTTGCAGGAAAACAATCTTGTTATTCAGTGTTTTTATCTTATACTTCAAATTATAATTTGATTTTATTTTATTTTACAGAAAAATTCAAACCAACAGATTTGCAAAAAAATATGCGAAGGATTTAAAATTCAATCTTGAAATGAAATGTCTTATAGCTCTTAGTTACTTGAAACATTCAAAATGATTCATCAAAAATAGAGGGAATCTGGCTCTCGGCAGCCGCTGCCGAGGCACGCTCGCTATCGCTCGGTCGCGTTCGCACGTTAATCGTCACTGTTCTGACCTAACCTAACCCAAATGATTCAATAACAGTAGATGGTATCTGACGCATTATGAAAAAATACACCGAACAAACAATATTCGTTAATTAATAATTCTACTGTTTGAAACGTTTGTTCTAAATAAAAAAATGTTACTTTAAAATTCATTGAATTGTGTTTCTGTGAAATATGTTTCATTCAACTAAATAGTCGTTGAAACAATATTATTCGAAATAAAAATACAAGGACCAAATATTATATGAAACATTTTCTACGAAACAAAATTCTATGAAATTTCTGTCTGTGAAACAAGGGAACACCGGTTTATCACTACGAAACTGTACTTTTATAGTTAAACAAACTTAATGTTTCAATTATTTCAAGCTTTGTCACAATTAGATAATAAATTGACGAAAAACGTTACGTAAACGCATTTTTTTGACACCCGAATTCTAGGATAGACTAAAACTATAAAACTTTAAAGTAATAAAAACATCCTGATAGGCAGCACAGTGTGATATGAATATGACTTATCGACCATAAGCGATACACAATCCAATGGTGTGAATTAACTTATTAAAAATCAGTCTCTGATTCGCAAATATACCTGCAAAATAATTTGAATTGACAATTTTATAAAACAATTGAAAGTCTGTGTTGCAAAAAAATATATATATATTTGTCTTCACAAATATATTTTTCATACTTTTGCTAATTCCCTGATTGCCTTCCCAATAGAATAGAATAGAATAATTTATTTCAGAAAAATGTCCATAAGGTTAGTAACAATTTTACTTATTATCTAGGTATATCTTTTTAACCGATTTTTTGTAAAATTATTTTCAATTTTAAATCTTTATTGATTGATTTACGACTTCGATTATTTCCAGCGCAACGATATTTTACATAGTATTGGGCCTCTTCCCATATTATAAATAAAAGTTCTAAAAACCGTGAGCTTTTGGTAGTTTGACTATTAAGCCTTTTAGGCCAACCTTCCACTAAGTTTATAGTCCGGTGTCGTTCATTTTCGTAACTCCATATATCTGGGGTGGGGACGGGAGGTTCGACAGATACTCCGTTATTATATGTTTGAAGAAATAAAATATAAAATATTGAAAACATATAGTTTTTTGTGCAATTTGTATTTTAAAAATTTTGGAGCTAATGGGAATGATTTTATTTATTATTAATATATTGCTTTTTAATTTGGAGCCGCCGGGAATAAAATTTTGGAGCGCCCGAGAATAAGCCTCGATAACAGCCTTATTCATAATGTTATAACCCTCCTTTTTGCTTCGCCGTAGTCGGGTAATAAAAATGGCCGCTGGATCCATAGATGTAGAAATATGGCAGGCACATGATCTCACGACCGGCGCTCAACAGATGCGATGCTAGTAAAACCTTTTTATATTTTTGGAAAACCTACGCGCTAAAATACTTCGTTTTTATTTTAAAGTTAATGCCAAAACGTTAAAAATACTAATTAGTTCTGAGAACTCGGCCTAAGATGGCTGGCAACCGTAAACAAAGATGAAATACTTACTCAGGAATCATAAGCAGCACCATAGGCTTGAGCTGCCAGTAGTATATGATCGCGAAGTTGACCAGCAAACACCCGAGGATCATGACTCCTAGGAGCTTGACTGCGGTGCGCGGCCACCTGCTCAGCAGCAGGGTCAGGATCGTGCAGACAAAGTACAGCTGCATGTCCACGGCGAGGAACCTGGGTATGAAGAGGATAATGCTTATAAGGGGTGTACCTCAGGGGTCTGTCTTAGGCCCTTTAATTAAATTCTTAAAAAAAAAAACATTAACTCGTCGTATATGAACGTGGATTCGCGCGAGACATAATGTCTTTTTAATTGTTTCTGTAATTAACAATAACATTAACCCATCGTATATGAACGTGGATCCACGCGAGGCACAATAGCTTTTTAATTGTTTCTGTAACTAACAATAATATTAACCCATCGTATATGAACGTGGATCCGCGCGAGACACAACAGCTTTTTAATTGTTTCTGTAATTAACAATAAAATTAACCCATCGTATATGAACGTGGATTCGCGCGAGACATAATGTCTTTTTAATTGTTTCTGTAATTAACAATAACATTAACCCTTCGTATATTATTAACCCTTCGTATTATGAACGTGGACCCGCGCGAGACAGAGTGGCTTTTTAATTGTTTCTGTAATTACCGAGGGTCATTATACAAAGGGTCAATCAACTTGAAGGGAAAGGACAATGTAATACACAGAAAGAAAAGAAAATCTTCCGCAGCCATCAATCAAACATTATATGACGAACAAAAGTTAATATGCGATAACATAACCTAAAATCAGACTGAACCGAGATAAATATATGGTTTTTTTTTTTTTACAATTTTGATGTAAAACTTAAGCTCTAAGCTGTACAAGTAGGTACAGCTTAGAGCTTATGTTTTACATAAAAAATCAAGTTCATATAATTATATCATCTCAGACTGCATTTGTAGAAAAATCGTTTATCAAATAGTTTTTGTGATAGGTTTTTCCAATACCCCCCACTAAGGATTCATCGATGGCCGCGGTATAAAACCAAATGCACTACTTCCCATAGTGATTTGGTCATTGTCCTTTGAATCGATGAACAGAAATGAACTTGCAACCTCTTGAATGTACCGACTTAGGTAATAAAACTAATATTAATTCAAATGGGGTATGTTACATTGTCAATAATATTACGAGACCGTGGTAATATTGATGGTGTAATAGGCGGCATGGTGATAATATTTTAAAATCTTGAAATATCACGATATTAGGATCATGATAATATTGACAAATGTAATATGACCCAAAGATTTACTTTTTATGAATTCTTTATTTCTTCTAAAATTCTAAATCATCAATAGCAAACCTTGACATTCGCCTTAAGTGAAATGTTTAACTAAAATAATTGTATCATAGCTACTTTTATTGTTATGACATTCATCGCTTTTGGCGAGGTAGGGTCAACCACAAACAACGGTTTCCTAATCATAATACCATATTTACTGCGAATTATTTCGTAACTCCATAGACGGATTTAAAACAAACTAATTCGTCTACAGCCGCATGTGGAGTCGTTCTGTGAAACTAGTTGCTTGGTATTTTCCGATGTCAAGTCCGTTGTTTGGGAATTTGATTAAACTGACAAGGTTAACATGTTTTTATGAGTCTGTTTTTTGCAGAATTAGCTAAGATGAATCCCCGCACTATTTTGAATTACTAATTCGTTCCTAATTAGTTAAGTACTTACTCAAATTTATTAAAAAAAAAAATTAAAAAAAATGTTAGTGCAGGATTAAATAACATTTAGACAGAGAATCTTAATTTAATCTAAAACTCCATCTAATATTCACCATGTATGAATAAGACATTTGTCGTCCGGCTGCACAAAGTTGTTGACGTACAGCGCCTGTGCCCACCACTTGCTCCTGCAGCGGTCTGTCTCGTCCTCGATCATCGGGCCCCACAAAGGGCCATCACCAGCATGGGCCCACCAGGATGTGGCCAAGCCCAGGACGAACAGGTAGAGCGGAGATATTCTGGTCAATTAAATAAATATGTGAGCGATATTGACTTATGTCTTGTCAACATTTCTGGACTATTGTGAGATGAGCGCGTCTGTCGAGGAGGTGTATACTTTTGTTAAGGCTCTTACACACTCACGCGATATCGCGGGCGCGACAGGCACCGACAAAGACAACTCCTTTGTCGGTGCATGTCGCGCCCGCGATATCGCGTGTGTTTGTAAGAGCCTTTATCGTACTTATATAATAGAAAGAAAAGAAAGAAAAATAATTTTATTTGTCACAGAAACACGTGCAAGATAAGTATATGAAAACAAAAACTGGTAAAACAAATGGTATTAATGTGTTTGTGTCTTTAACTAATGTAATTGACCTTGGCCATATTATGTTAAAATTAAATAAATAAATCTGGGGAATTGGGTCGGCGACGTATCGAAGGACGATTTATGTTCGATAATTATAATCTGTTAGAATAATTAAAGGATTCTGAAAGCCTAATTAAGGCTCTGATTTGCTGTCCAGACTGGTTGCCCATACGAACAGCCACTCATGAGAAATATGAACTTAACAATTGACATTCATTTGGTTTAAACAATATCCTAAAAAACGAGATTGAAAAGCTTGGAAACTGGCAGTCAGTCGGCAATATGAATAAAAATGATGATGACTATAAATATATAGGTACGTAAATATATCAGAATAAGCACAATCATAATTAGCCTGTAACTGGCTCTTAGAATGTTACCTAGCAATCCTATGCATTAAGCACTTAGGCAGCATCTTGATGCTGAGCTGTTTCTTGGGGTTGTCAGCCACGTAGAGGAGCAGGTTGTAGGCCAGCAGGAAGCTGGAGGCCATGATGAAGGTCTGGACTATGGAGGTGCCGTTCTGCATGTATGCTGACAATATATGGTGACTGCTCTGGAAGAAGAAAGACGATGTTTTAATAAAATATATTTAAAACCGTTTATTATACCATGCATGATGTAGAATTGTAGAGGAAGCAATTACTAAAGCCACTGAAATATTTCGAAACAAAAATCATCAGGATCCATTGTAATTTGGCGCTATGCAGTGGCAATAGGACACTTTAATCCATTGACATTAGATTCGGAACGATAAAAACCCGTCAACAGTCTCATTTATAGACGACATTATGCGTAGGTATCTGCGTGTAAGATTAAGTGCTTAAAATAAGTACATAGTATACACTTACTTTCTCAAAGAACTGAGGGTTGTAGATGTATGTGATGTGGTAAGCCAGCACTGAGTGAGCCATCATCACTAACAGCAACGTAATGGCTCTGAAACATACCGTTTAAATACACCCGGACTCCTAAATCGAGCCACCGTGGATTTTTATGTTTAAAACATCAATATATGGATAAGTCCTCTGACTTTTTTCTCTTTTAACAGTTTTTAATTATGCAGTTTTGAATCTGACATATTGGCCAACATTTCGGTATCATCATTGTTCCAAATTTGAAATAGAGAAGAAAATCGGAGTTCGGTCGCAACAAGCTTTGATTAGAGCATCTATAAGTCAATAGTTATTTCGTTATTTGTTTTGTTTTGCTTATAAAGAGTATCGAACTGGTTTTTGAAGTTCAAATTACGGATACTGCACCTGAAGTAGCCACGCATGCTGTGGCAATTTCAGTCTGGGCTTAGCGAAACTTAAGTGCACAACTTCATGTAAGTCGTTCTGCAGTTCAAAGAATTTACTTTATTAAAAATCTTGTAACCATCTTTTTTAATTTTTTTTTTCGCAGTCGGGTTTGTTGATTTTTTGTAATTCACTTTTTTACGGAAGAAACTAAGATTATGCTATGGGAATGTTGAACGTAGGAGTCTACCGAAGACACGGAGAACGTTTTCAACAATATTGCATTGAAGAGAAGATGAGATATGGCGGTGGGTCATGGACAGTCTGAAAAACTGACCTTGAGGTTGTGACGGGGCCATAGTGTTATCATCACTAAATAGCGACCGATCCATTCGTCAATGGCTAGAGGCTCATGCATAGATCTAAGAAATAATATTTTTTATATTTCTATGGGCTCATGAGATGCCTTAATTATGCCGAGTTTGTGGGCCAGGATTTCATTTTTATGCATGATAATGCAAGCCGCACTCTGCAAGAATTGATCGTGAATACCTGCATGTCGTTAGTAGCGTAGTAATGGAATGGCCAGGCCAGCAAGAAGGCTGATATGAATCCAATAATGCACTTATGGGATGATCTGAAGAGGCGTGTTTGAACTAACCAACTAGCTCCAGAAACTTTGCAGGAGCTGAAGTTACTAAAAAAAACCGTTTTGTCTATGTAAACCATTTTTTTCTACCCGCGCGAAACGCGAAAAGACGATTTACCTAATGCAATTAAACAGTTTTTTTTTGTATTCCGTCTGCAAAATTGGAACAATGAGTAACGGAAATGATAGTGAGTGACTGACTTCAACACCACATTTTTTTTCTTTTTCTACCATTATTAAAAAAAAAGAAAGAGCCCTTCAAACAACATATTATGCAGGGCGGCTCGATTCAGGTGTCCGGGAGTTTATTTATGGCTTAGAAATATTTGTGAGATCTCAGGTGAATATTTATCGGTCCTTACTTCATTCCCTGTACAGGCTTGAGGGCAGATAGCCTCGGGTCTCCATCGCTGTGGTCAGCCGTCAATCGGTGCCAGTTCGCCACCAAGGACCAGGCCATCAGGTGTTTGATTGCTGCATACGACCAAATAAAATTATAAAACAGTATGTTTGTTCGTAAAATGGTCGTGATTTCGGGGAAGGTAGGTACGTATTCTATATTTCTTAGGTAATTAGTATTTTATTTATAGCAACACTACTTTATTGATTTGCATCAAGTACTTATAGATTATCTTTTATCATTGTGGAAAAAATAGTGGAAAAACAAACTCGACAAAAACTGACCCATAGCTCGATAGATGGCGTTGGGATCGAATTAGATCGCGCTATGGTTTCGTTACCGCGGAAACATGACTACCGCCGGCGCGCGCTGCTCAAGTTGCCATCAGGAGGGTCTTAACTGACTCGACTGAACAGTGAGTGATGAATGAAGGAGATGATCCTAGTGATTATAATCCGCTCGCTCTTTTCTCATCTATCGCAGAGAATTGAGTCGAATAACTGACGCTGTTTTTGGCCTAAATTAAAAATGAATATCACTTTAATAAATACTAATCCGCCAGGTGGCGCCATTAGTACATAAGTAGTATCAGTAACTAACCAGAGCTACGATTTCTATTGTTTTGAAGCTCAGTTTCGGGGGAATATTCAATCTCCATCTATTCGTATTTTCATAAATAGTTTTATTTTATTGGCTTTTGGCTAATTTGTCAATTTTGTTTGTAGCCAGTCCTACTTCCTAGCCTGGATGGATGAAGTATGAAGGAAAGTTAATTTACTCAAAAATGTTTAGTACCCATCTAAAGCGAACTCGGTATCTCCAAATTCTCCAATCCAATAGATATTAAAATAAATAGTTTCAAAACCCGAGTTCTTTATTACCACGGGTTGGACATGGGTAGGTAGTTCGGTACACGAATTCGTAATACCGAAACTATTTATTGGTACGATTACCAATACCGGATTTTGAATCTATTTATTTTAATAATTATGTATTGGAGACATTTCGAGCGTGATTTTTGCGTTAAATGGCCAACTTTGGAGTTCTGTTCTTACTCTTAGAAACTGAAAAAAATAGTTATTAGTATAGTTTATAGCGGTCTCCCTTTTCTTATTTTTTTCTTAAAAATTCTAAAGTTTCGCACTTGTTCGAGTTCGTGGATCGAACTGCTGTATGTATACAAACGAAATGAAATATACCTATTTAATAAAATCTCTCTTAAAGAGTGGTTTAGTTCATAGCAGCCTCAGAATTTTGAAGTATGTATGGAATATCTATAAAAAAAACCCATTGAAACCCCATTCAAAACCATAAAACAACTAAAACCAATCAGAATTTAGATTATAGGAATTAACCTAACTGTAAATTTTCTCTTTACTACATTAATATTATTAAGTAATTTTTTTTAAGAAATTAAATTTCATATAAATAAAGTATAAGAAATTGTATGAAACTCAAAATACGTCGACTGTGTATTCCTTCAGAACGCAATTTTGTGATAGGCCTGTTAAGCGGTAGTACAAATAATAATTAATAGTTTGTTACTGTTAATTCTAACTCATTCATCATAAGTATCTTTGGAGTTGTTTACTCAAATATTTTTAGAAGTTCCGAAGGTCAACTCTACGTTATCTAATTATAGAACTCTGCCATTGCGGATAACAGATTTAATGTCGAGTTTAGTTACCGTCTCGCGGCTTCCTGAATAATGTATAATAAGTCTTACATATGATGGTATCATAATATCATCTCTTCGTATCAGCGTATCTTACATAGTAATTATAATGTATCTTATTATAAAGATCAGAATGTTGGGCCACAAAAGGGATGCATGAAAGGCAATTGCATGCAGCTGAGATGACTGAGTGATGAATCTGTGATATCTTTTAAAGTATTCATTTAAATGATACGATGACAAGGCATATTTTAAGAATAATTAAATGTCCAATTTAAATAACATAATTTTGTTGGAGAAGGATTAATATAATGCCGGTCAAAATAGCTTCAGAAATAACAAAGAACTTTACAATCCTGTAGAACATTAATTTTATGTATCCTTCTACAGTCATCGTCATATTTCAGCCAATTTACACAAAAACCTAAATGAATTATAAACCTAAACCTTCCTCATGCATCACTCCATACATTAGTAGAAACCGTTTGAAAATCCGTTAAGTAGTTTTTGAGTTTATCGCGTTCAGACAGACAGACGCGGCGGGGGACTTTGTTTTGTAATATGTATCACTATAATATTATAATTATGTATATCACTATCACAGTGATTGCGAAATGGGCCTGCTCTTGGGATCTCGCTGATGGCCAGCGACGTATGAGGTCTACGATGGAAGGAGTGAGCCCAGAAGATGCCTGTTCACTCTTGCTTTGAAGGCTGAAGGGTTGTAGGTGGAAGGGAACACAGACGTTGGCCATGCGCATAATAAATTATTCTTAGGTACTATTTTTTAAATAAAACAAGCATCAACTCACGTTTCGCCTCGTTGCTCTTCAGCACATCATACGCCGTCCCCACCACGTTCATCCCTACTATAAGGCCTGCCACACACAGGAAGGCCAGGTCCGAATCATCCATTATTCTCCGGTTGCCCCCCGTCTTGCAATACTTCAGCTGCGTCAAGTTCGCTTCGAGCCCGTAGTGGGAGCGAGTGAGGTTGTTCACGCAGTGGCTGAAGCGCGCTCGGGGGGACGGGCCGCGGATGTGCCCGCACGAGGTGGGCAGGCACAGGCCGCGGTGGATGAGCGTATGGTTGAAGTGGTAGTGGTCGCTGGAGAAGTGCTGGAAAAAATTAGGCTTAGGTATGAGCAGCAAATGTGGCATAATAGGGTACACAAGGAAAACTAGCGAAGGAAAGTGAACTTTGGCAACCCAATGAAGAGTTTTCCAGGGTTTTTTACTTAGATATCTCTTGCGACTAGATTTTGAACGTTTTTAATAACGGGAATTGCCTTCTTCTGCAGAATAAAGTAAAGTTGTTGCTGTTACCTGTACCACACTGAGGAGGTGATCGTTCCTGTGCGGCATCAGGTCGAAGGTCCCCAGGCAGAACACTCCTCGTCTCGCCAGGCACTCCTCCCAGTCATCCAGGTGGAACAACTTCGGCATCTCATGGTAATCTTCATCTGTGAAAAGGTCATTCATTTTAAGGAGGCCCTTATTGTATTAGATGTGCTAGCTTTATAAATACATGATTTACAGTTACATCAAAGTTGGAAGGGAATCGTTTGGGTGAAGAATGGGTGGTGAGGGAGAGGAAGACTAGAGAAGAGATGGATGGATTGTGTGAAGGATAATAAGAAAGAAAACCCGGCCAAGTGCGAGTCGGACCACGCACAATGAAGGGTTCCGTATACCTAATTGGGATGAATTTATCCCAAAAATAAATTTAACATTGTAGTTGAAAAACATGAGTTGTTACGGGTTGTCAGAAGCCCAAAAGTCTGACAAGCAGTCTTTCCAAGGGATATCGTGTTACCCAGTAACTGGGTTGTGGAGGTCAGATAGGCAGTCGCTCCATGTAAAATACTGGTATTCAGCTGCATCCGGTTAGACTGGAAGCCGACCCCAACATAGTTGGGAAAAGGCTAGGCAGGTGATGATGATGAGTTGAAAAACATGCTCTCCCATACGTCGATGTATGTCACGGTCAATTCTCCAACTGCAAATGTAAGTTGGTCGACTATTTAATTACTCTTTAACTTGTAAAGCCTACTTAGCTGTCATAGTTTTCCTTTTAATTTCGTTATATGTACTAATGCCATGAATTTTTTCACATATATCCAAAACCAACCATTTAGCTGGCAGGGGGGGACACTTGACTCTAACACTTTAAAGCTCAATATTACTTATCTAAATTTTAATACTAACACAATATGGATGTTTTCCGAATTAAAATATTTGTATTTGAATTACGCAAACGGATCCCTGAATTGAAAAATGGTTTTCACAAAGCAATACCCCACACCATGGAATAGACGAGAAAAAAAATATCGTCCCCATTTTACGTGCAAGGGACCCTAAATAAAAATGTTTTTCATGGTTTTATTTTATGACTTTCTCGGCGTGATTAATATGTATACCCATGCCAAATTACAGTTTTCTAGTACTAAGCGTCTCAGAGCTAAGCCGGGGACAGACGGACGGACGGACAGACATACAGACGGACATGGCGAAACTATAAGGGTTCCTTGTTCACTACGGAACCATAAAAAAGAGTGAATGATAGAATGGCAGATCTTCTTTCTTATATCTATGCGGCAGCTAGACTGCAAGAAAAAAACATGTTGCACCGACCCCAAGTCACGTGGGGCTAGCGCAGGGAGTGGATCATATAGACATGACTCGGTAGACCTTCACATCCGACTGACCTCACCAACATGCGTATCATGATTTCTCCTTGAGGGTTATTTTCGACATACAACCGCACCGCGGGACGAGTTCATTAATAGGGCTCCATGCGAGTCCCACGAATATTTATTATTTACTTTATTTATTTTAATACTTTAAGCACACAAATGTACAGAGGCGGACTTAATGCCATAGGCATTTTCTACCAGTCAACCTTTGGGTGATGCAGAGACAACCAGTGGTAGGTGCAATAACAAAAATTGTGAAATCAATATTTATTTAAATATAAGGATATACATACACCTATTAAAAACTTTAAATATAATATATATACCTAATTATACATAAATATAAGACCAAATAAATACATATATACACGAATATACCTATAAACAAACAATGAGAAAACTTTACCGTTGTGATGATACTGCCAGCTTCCTACGAATGTGCTCGCGAACTGTATATTACTCGTGCAATCTCGCGTGTGATAAATAAACGGAATTTGAGTAAAACCCGGTTAAATTACTGTACGATTTAATTAAGAAGAAAAGTAACAGATTTAAGGATCGTGCAGACTGGCGCGATATCGCGGGCGTGACAAGGGGTGCGTTGCCTGTCGCACCTGCGATATCGCGCCAGTCTGCACGAACCTTTACAACCTTTGATGTGTAGGTATTTGTAGATATAAAACCAGCCAAATATTCGGTAACTGCCTAGGATGCGTTTATAAATTAAAAAATTGATTATTGAGATAACTATTTACAAAATTATAAAAAAGAATAAAATCCCGCAAACAAGTTGTTAGCGGCCTACAGATGTGAGGCTAGTGTTCTGGTTGATTTAATTAGTGTAACTGGGTTTTACATCCGGAATTTCTCCGTAGCAGCCCGGAGTCTGGATATGTGCCCAGTTGATGACAATAGACTCGCCCCCTAAAATGTGCGTGTACTGGATAGGTACAGCTCTGCTCAACCCTTCGGGGATTACAGGCGTGATGTTATGTTTTGTTATTATAGCTACGATACACAGGAAATGATCAGAATTAAAACCACAAACAAGCTGTTTACTATCACCGCCGCTTTCAATTAAAATGTCGTGCCCATATAATTCGGGGTCACAGTAACAATAGTTCCTATAATGAATGCATGACTTACAATAAGTAGTAAAGAGAATAGTTTTACGGCTAATATAAGGCGTCGGCCGGCAGTTAGCGTGAGTGGTTCCGTGGAGCATTGTGGTGGTGAGTGAGTCAGCCTTAGTGGGTGGTTGTGGTGATGTTGACATAGTTGGCTCTAATCGAGACTGATGTAGCCATGTTGGTATATTTGCATAATTCGGTGTCGATTATATCGATGTTATTGATTCGATTATTTGGGACTGTATGTCGATCTAGTGGTGCACGCGTTAATAAGAGTGTTGCTGGGTTTATTTAGAGTTTCTCAGTAGCAGCTCCGAGTCTGGATTTGTGCCTGGATGTTATACACAAGCGACACGTTTCCAACGGCAATGTGCCGCTATCTGCCGTACATGAGCACTAAATCAAATCTGGCGATATTAAGTGAGTGCATGAATACTCTTATATGAACTCACATAATATCTTCATCTCTGTCTCTCTCTTTGGGGAATACAGTCGTGACATTTTTCGATTAGATTCCCGCGCAATCGCACACGCAAGCTCGGGAGATGGCGTTATGTGCGATTGTATCACGTATCTACTAAGTATATTTTCTTTGAATGTTTCACTCCTAGTAAATATTTCATAAAACCATTCCACTCACCATTTATTTCAAAGCCAGCGACGGCCACCACCATCGCTGTCAAAACCACCCACATGATGACCATCACTGTCACTCAATGTCAATACACCACTGCCAAACTCACTGCACTTATTAATAAAATGTTATTTTAAGGAAAGCTATCGCAGATAACCATCCGCACTTGTTAGTGTATCCACCACTAGTGGCTAAAATCGACCACCGGTGGCTATACCGCTGATAAATTCTGAGGAAATGACCACGGGTGACTTGTGGTCGTCAGTTTTATATAGTACTGAGAGCGAGTCTCGACGAACTGTGCAAGGACTATGATGCTAAAGTGCGGAGCAGACGCTGGGTAGTTCCCATGTGTACTAGTGTAAGTACAAAAACACAAGTTTACAGGAGAGCGTAACTTTGCCATACTTGATAGAAATATTTGAAATTTTAATGTTATACTTGAATATTTTTAAACGTCTTTGATCTTATCAATTGATCCGATTAACTTGAAACTTGGCACGACTATTTAGTTAAAGAAATAGTAAAGTATGTCATCATAAGTTTTTCCAAAAAGCAAAAAACAGAAGTTAGGGTTGGAGTTTGTATGAAAAATCCTTAATGCGCGATTTGATTTACTCGGAGCTCGGTTTCGATACCTACAATAAAAAACCGGCCAAGTGCGATGGGATTGGAGTGGGTTGGGATGAAATTATCCCAAAAACAAACTTAACGTTGTAGTGGAAAAACATGTTCTCCCATACGATATCCATATATATCGATATCGATAACCATCTCGATATACGCCACGGTCAATTATCTTACTGCAAATGTAAGTTTGACATCGCAATTTTTTATTGATAAAACTGCAAATTATCGATTTCGGAGTGTTTCCTATACTTGTGCTGTGAGACCTTGCTTCTTGCCGAATTTCAAGATTCTAGGTCAACGGGATGGACCCTATAGATACATTTATTGTGCTTAATACGTTTTCTATTTATTTTTTATTTATTGTGTTATTTTTTTTTATTACCCTAGTGTGGTCTTTAAGTGTCCGAGGCGAGTCCGCGGCATCATAGCGGGCCCTATCAGAATACCAGCGCTGTGGTATTTATTTTTTAAATATCGCAGCATTATGCTGAGATAGGAACCTTTTTGGCATCGCACAAGTCTTGATTGTTTTTATTTTTGGATATTGTTAGTTTAAATACTATTTTTGTATTTCTTGTGCGTCTCCCAAATAAAATATTTTTCTTTCTTTCTTTCTTTATAGGTTTTGATAGTTTTGATTTACTTGCAAGTATCAAAATATGTCGCATAAATCGCCGTATTTTTTAATTGAGTTGACTTAGAAGCTTGATTTTTTTAAAGCTCCAAGGGACCGTAGATCTACGTATTTGATTTTAATTTTAACTTGATGCCTCCACGCGTTACTGAGAAAAAGGGACTTGACGGACTGACAGACAGACGGATAACGAAGTGATCCTAAAAGGGTTCCACTTTTCCTTTTGAGGTAGGTACGGAACCCTAACAATATGATAAAAGTACGAATTAACAATTTTCGAAATTTTTCCTTTACTTGTGCTGAGACCTTGCTTGTTGCCAAATTTCATGATTCTAGGTCAACGGGAAGTACCCTATTGGTTTGGATTTAATTGCGACCATGGACGTATAAAAAACTCGGACGGATTCTCGCTAACAGAAAACTGTGTCACTCAGAGTCAGTCAGCTCGCTGTACGTACAGGCCCCCACGCACACATTCACAGCATACTCACCCATTACGCGTGCAAACGTTCACACAGTCGACACGTTTACGCGGCAAAAAAAGTATTGAAATACAGCATGTCTTGTGTGGTGAAATGTTGCAAAAACCGTAGCGATCGGAAGAAAAAAAATACAGGAATCACGTTTCATAGGTAAATCAATAATTCAACAACTTAGTTGCCGATTTTATAGATTACAATCAATATTTATTCACCAGAACAAAATAATTCATCACAAGGCCAGTGTTGCCAATATTCACGTGTGCAAATTACCCTAAATATATGGGAAATTAATATATTTTCTAATCAATTCAATTTATTTAGTTGTTTTATATTCTTTCTACTAGATTTCCTAAAGTAAATGAAGGAAATGATTGGATTGAAAAAATTCGAAATTGTAACTGTTAAAATGACAGGATTCCAAACAAATACAGTGTCCTTTGCAGTTTATATTTTGAAACGAATGACTTTTATACAACTAAAGGAGGACTCCGGCGCGGCGGCGCGGCGGCGCCGCGGCGTGTTGTTACATATATGTAACAACACGCCGGAGTTAAACATAATTAAGCTAACATGTTAGTAACATGGTATTTATTTTGAAATTACGAAAACGACACGATATTTTTCTTAAAATAAAACAATGTTAAGTGGGTAATTTTGGCTATCATGACAACCCTAAATTCACTCACACCTAAGACTGTCGCCGCCATTACGGGACACAGTTTTATCTTAGCGGGAGTTCCGTCTGACTTTTTTTTGGGTCCATGATTGCGACTATCAAAATATGTCGCTTATATTGCCGCATGTTTTTATTGCGTTGACTGACAAGTTTGATTTTTTTAAGAGTTCCAAGGGACCGTAGACCTACGTATTTAATTTCAACTTGATACCGCCAAGCGTTCCTGAGAAAAAGGGTCTAGACAGACGGACACCGAAGAGTTCCGTGTTTTCCTTTTGAGGTATGGAACCCTAAAAAAAATGCCCAAAAAGTGTCCTAAGTAGGGTTTTTCGAAAATCAATCCCTAACCGGGTTAAAAAAGGATTGACAAAGTTTGTAGAATAGGATTTTATTGCGAAACCTGAAAGATTATTTAAAATACTGAAAGAATTGATTTTAAACTCACCACATCACTCACGTTATATGGGCGAAAACGGTAATACCGTTTATTGAAAAATATATTATATCAGTACTTGAATATTTTTAAAATAAGACTTGAAAATAATAAAATAGCGTCACTTGCATGTGTCAGCTTGATTTCAATAATCTAAAGTCAAAGTGAAATTATTTATTCCAAATAAGCACATAAAAGGCACTTTTGAATGTCGTATTAAAACACGTAGGTACACTGGGAGTCTTTGGTCAACTGGACCCATTCGAACTGGTCCCGCGGGATCAGTCAACCTATTTACATTTTGAATACGTCGACTGGACCCACTGCCCAATTTCATTTTAAGTACAGTCACGGAGTAAAGGCCACATCTTTTAGTTTTATTTTTATGACTTCCAATATACTAATATTATTCAATTAGATATAGGTACACATACGCACACTTATTCACTAACACAAACTAAATATTTTTTAAATGTTAAAATTTTAAATTAAATGCACGAGCACCGCTAATAGTTGATTTATGCAACTACTACGTTGTTTTTTTTTTTTACAAAATTGACGATATCTTTTTTTAGCCCTGACCAAAAATAATATTTTTTGATATTGACGTGCATACATCTAATGTCCGGATGCCCCCTAATGGGCAATAGATGGGAGTCATTTAGGATGACTTTCCTGTCTTCTTTATTTTCAACTCTCTCTACATCCTTTATTATACAAACAAGTGGAACTTTCTAGTTTTTTTTTTCATTGCCATAAGAGGTGTGTTGTAGTATGTAAGCATGTTATAGTAAGGGTGTGTGTGTTTATATTGTCATTGAATGGACCAAATATACGCAGTGTCTAATCAGCAATCGAGATGTTTCACTTTTATCTGTCTGTGATTTTTAAATATACATATTTCTTCCGTATTATATTTGAGTATATTATGTTTAGTCAATATTCTCGTTATAGAAGGTTTGTCTTGATTTGACTTACATGTAGTACCTAATTAACGTTTAAAAAATTAAACCTATTTGAATTGTGTTTTATTATATTTGGACTAAACAATTTTGCGTTTGACTGTATCCACTAATAGCTTTAAACAATAGATTTTTTTGTGTGGGTCCAGTTAACCAATAAAAATATAGAAAATAAATTATTTGGTCAAGTGGACCCGCGGGTCCAGTAGCGAGCGGGTCCAGCTGACCGAAGACTCCTGGCACAAACGACCATTTGTATGTACTAGTTTAAAGTATATATATTGTTTTGCAAGTTATGGGAAAAGGTAGGCCAAAATTTTATTTAAGATGCATTTTTCGGTATATTAATACTTTTAATGCTTATTCTGCTACAAAAAACTCATTTATTTACCTACTTTTTACGCTTGCACCAAATTTACTAAGTACTGAAAAACTACCAGATCTATGTATTACTCTCATAAACTTGATTAGTTTTATGGTACAAGAAACAAAATAAGGGTTTATTCCAAATAATGTTGACGTACTAATCAACCACTTTACCGTCTCTAGGCGTCTAAAGCCTCGTAAAGACTGGCGCGATATCACGGGCGCGACAGGCAGCGTGACCGTTGTCGCGCTCGCGATATCGCGCCAGTCTGTACGAGATCTAAGAAAAAACCAAATAAAAAAAATATTCTTCTCAACTTAGTTACCTATCAGTCGGTAGGTACCTTATTATTTAGTCAGTCTTTCGGACATTATTATCAAGATAAAATATAGCAAGTAAAATACAAATTATTAAAAAATAAAATAAACGCCTAAAGTCAAATAATGTTCTCAAACGAATTAATTGCTTTGCCATCTAACACAAAAATTATATTCTTCTTAACTTACGTAGGAACAAAAGGGTGATCGTTGTGATTTTTCATACATTAATTCCCAACGTCGTACTCACGTGTCCAAAAGAGTTAGGATATAATAAAATCAGTACCTATACCTTGTTAAAATTTACCTTATTTTGGAAGATATATTTTCTATGTACCTATGTATAATTAGTGCTATGTATCTTTAGATGATTTCGAGATAATTATATCCAGGGTTTGTCAGGAATGTATCCAGGTTGTTCTAGGGAAAAATTTAGTGAAGGGAAGAATTTAGGGTGTGTGGAGGTGCATCCAGCAAGCAATTCAGGAAAATTGAAAGTAAAAACATCATGTAGACTATTAATTAGATTTTATTGAAAATTAAAAAAAAAAAACTAAAACCCGACTGAAATAAACGGAACTGAAAAGATGGAAACAAGATGAAAAGAAAAAAAAGTATCCTTTATGTATAATACTTACCAAAAATAAATAAATGCAGTCGGAGGGCACCTAGGAGTTAACGAACGCCTTCACATTTGCCTCCGACGGTATCTATGTATTTTTGGTACCTAACGGATACTCATTTTTCTTTCATCTTGAAAAATGGAAAATCTAAACAAATCATTTAGATTTTTCTATTAATCTTGCTGTGCCAAGATTCTACCAAATTGATGGTTCTGTGACGCATAGCTTCATAATTACAGATCAGGTTCAGGTCATGTCGTTGTCGTTGTAGTCGTTGGATTTTCCATTTTGTCACTATTGGGTCCTGTTGACATCACCATTAGCCAAGCATCTTCTAAATCTTCTTCTAGCACGGAAGTTAACGAAGCACATTTCTGTCTCGTGAGTCATTTCTGCTGGGGGGTATCCTTTGATATTCCCAAAGTTTTACATCGCTTCGCACAACGAGCAATACCGCTATGCAAACAGCAGTCATAGTGCCTGATAGATAAAAACTAGGTGTCCAGGACGAGGAAGTGAAACAAGTTTTGATACTTCCCTCTCATTCGCACAAGTACAAAAACAAGGTTTGATATTTCTCTTTCATTCGCACTCATTGACACCTCTATTGATGAGCGCCTATTTGGTAATTAAGTACAGAACAACGTCGTTTGGTATCTATCACGTATCAGTATTGATTAATGTTAATAATATTTAATGAATTAAGCATAATTTGCAATAAAAAAATTACGCTTTTAACCTCATCTCAAGTAATAATAACAAATAACATTAAACAATACGTACTTATGCATTGATGCGGCGACTGTACCATTCACGATTTAGATCAAGACAGAGTCTCTGAGGACACTGTCTGTGAGGTGATGCCCTGTCCTGTTCCAATTATCATTGGAACTTGGGGAGACCGGGCAACACCTGAACAAAATACATAAAATTTAGAAAAAAAAAACAGTAAATATATTAGTTCTTTACTTATAGATTACAGGGAAACCTATTAGAAGTCTATGGTGTTATAATACCATGGTAAATCTCCCAATAACGTGCGTACAAGCTTACATTTGCAGTTGGAATGTATGATGGAAGATGTTTTTCAACTAGAATGTTAAAGGACAACGGCAGATTTCGTACCGCATATTTTTGTTGTTGTTTTGTTATAGAATTTATACCACTTATTAAGGCAACTAATACATTTATTTTTATGTAAGTGTACTATTTTTAGAAGTTCGGATTAATGAATAATATCAATAAAAAGATTTTAATAATTAAACGTAATAAAATCGTAAACTAAACGCAGTTATGTTTTTTAAAGTTGCCATATGTAAAATAACACTAATAACGAAATGATAGATTAATTATTTAGAAATAGAAATAACATTAAATATAATTAAACACTAATATATTATACCTAAGAATACGTGATTGTTACCTAAAATCATAATACTTAACAATTTAATGATAGGAATGATTTTCGTCATCAATATTATTTTTGTTCATATGGCAATTATTTATTGACAGGTAAAGAAAATCTGTATTACTGTTACTGTCTTTCAGTTCAGTTCTGTGGGTCAGTTCTTTGCTGTTGTTTTGGATGGTGGTTTGTGACTGCATCTGAGCAATTTGAAAAGTGAATTAACTTTATCATTATCAAACTGTTGCAGTATGCAGCTGGACATAGATATCTCCTAATACACCCCTCACTGAGTAGGTACGATTCTCATCTCAATCTACCTACTTAATAGTAAGTAGAACACTACAAAGATAGCGACAAGCAATCTAGAACATTTACTTTATCACCAAAACAATGTTTATGTACCTTTAAGTAACAATCATCATTGATATACTAGTACATAACCTTAAAAAATAAACTCGTTATAACTTTTACGTCCCAACTTCTAAAAATCTAAGAATTTAAAAAGGGCTTGTCTATCTTATTAACTACCAATTAAAACAAAAAATATCCCAAAACACGAAATTTTATTAGCGGTACGAAGTTCCCATACAAGCCTGCCGTTCACCTTTGTTCTTAGGATAAATTCTTCCCCAGTACGGAACCCTTCATTGTGCGTGGTCAGACACGCACTTTACCGGTTTTTTTTTTATAAAGTACTTGCTAACAAACCAGTCTTTCGAACGTAAACAAAATAAAATACCGCTTCGTCACCTAATTAAGTAGATATCACAATAATAATCAAAGTAGTAGTAAAAATACGATGTGACAAAAAACCCGACTGCGTACAAAGTGAACTTTAAAAAGATGGAAACAAGCGGTAATTGCGTCACACACACAATAACAAGATCGCAACGGGCTTCATTTTGACAGTTCACACACGTCCATTGCGCTATGTAGGTACGTTGTTGAGCAGAAGAATTTTTAAAACCTATGAAGCAATGGATTAGCGATATCCTTCAAAACTCTCGGATTGTGATTGAAACTGTGTTACGTAATTAGGGTGAACATTTATAAAACTTACAATTAAATATCACACTAATCACCCTATCATCATCACACTAATATTATAAAGGCGAAAGTTTGTGAGTATGTGTGTGTGTGTGTGTATGTTTGTTACTTCTTCACGCTCTAACGGCTGGACCAATTTTGATAAAATTTGGTATGGAGGTAGCTGACACTCTGGAATAAGACATAGGCTACTTTTTATCCCGATATTCCCACGGTATCGAGACTTACGCGGGTGAAACCGCGGGGCGCAGCTAGTAAGTAATAAAAACAATATTGCTAAAAAGATTACAAAGGTTTAACATTGGCCCCAAACTTGGCACGTTTTTCATTCTTTTTATTTTGTGTTTTCTTTTCATAAATTATATCCTGTTTTCTTTTACACCATTTGCGTACTGTTGAAACGTCCTGATTTAGTATAATGTGGCTTTGTTTGTTACGGAGAATCACTGACTCCTAAGACACAGGCACATGCACCTACTTTAGAATCACTGACTCCTAAGACACAGGCACATGCACCTACTTTAGAATCACTGACTCCTAAGACACAGGCACATGCACCTACTTTAGAATCACTGACTCCTAAGACACAGGCACATGCACCTACTTTAGAATCACTGACTCCTAAGACACAGGCACATGCACCTACATTAGGAGTCAGAGTATTAAAAATTTTGTCATCTAGATATAAGCCTTTTATGCTCTTAGTTTTTGGACCTTGTATTGTGATGACTTTCTATTGGTGAAATAAAGAATTTATATAATTATTTATTTATTAGTGTGTGAGACAGAACGTGCGAGTGGTACTGGCGGCTACACATTTCCAGTTTAAGCTGATCTCGCATTGTGTGGGATTTCCGTACAATGAGAGGTCAGCGTATACTAGAAATGTATAGCTTGATGTGTAGCCGTGTGTACGAACATTATGTGCGCGAAATTTATTTTTCAACACATTTGCTAAAAAAATGCATTATACGATAAGATAAAATAAGATAATTTATTTGCTTAAAACATGGTATACATAGGTGTTATTATAAAAAATAAATTCGTTTTGCTTAAAATTAAAGCATGCAAACTTAGACGATTAATTATACAAGTTTGAATTTAAAAACATTATAATTTATATTCAAAAAAATCCTTAGTGTTATAGAAATTATTTTCATTCAACCATTCATATAATTTAATTTTGAATAACCTGCAATTTACTATTTTTTATATTTAATAGGTAATTTATTATAAACACGTACACACATAGCCAGGCAGGTTTTGTTATATTTTGCTAATCTAGGGAGCTCATCTAGTACAAGTCTGTATTGGTCACTCCCGCGCCGACTTCCAGAACTTATTTACGAAGCCTGTATAAATTGTTCGAAAGTTATAAATTACGCACCACAGAACGGAATGTGCGGTAAAATAGGTACTCTCAAAGTACCTGTTTTACCGCATACTCCGTTGTATAGCGCCGTGCGTATCATTTACGTTTTTTTTTAATTTCCATAAAAAATATATAAGAATTCCACCAAGGAGTTTCATATTACGAGAATACATAGGCTAAATGATCGAACCTCCTTGGAAGCGCTTTTGCTCAATACGTTTGTCTCACTTTAATACTAAAGAGAAAATGAGAGGAAAGATGTAGTTCTAGTTTTCACCACGCGCATATGGCACCTAATTCGCGACATTTTCATATTAGAAACGTCGACTTTGTTTCATTACCATTGTACTGTTTTCACGCAAATGTGTTGAAAAACGTTGTATGACACATGTGCGGAAATTGTTATTTACAAACTCGAGACTATGGTAAGCCCTCGACTTCGTCTAGGGCTTACATTCGTCTAGGCGTTTGTAAAAACCACCTTACCGCACCAGTATCATAAATAACTATTAGCACTGTAATTAACTTTTTTGCTTCGTCATATAACAAGTTTAGTTCGAGTACCAGGATGTTAGTCAATTTGCAATTTCTTATATTTAACTGTTTGATTACCGCGTTATAGACGTGATCATGCAAAAAAGTGGGAGTCTTTGTGCATACCTATGCGGATTTTACTGGGGGGTTTGAACTCTGAATCTGCGTTTGGCCTGTACACAACTTAGATCACTCCTTTTCGAAGTTTGGATGTGGGTCTTCGTTGTTACGTTAAGTACCTATAAATAATAAACAATCTCATACAGTCGGAGGCAATAAGGTCTTTATTGAGATGACTCCGACTGCATGAGATTGTTTATGGTCATCATTCTCCTGCCCTTATCCCAATTGATTTGGGGTCGGCGCAACATGTCCCTTTCTTCCATACTTCTCTATTAGTCGTCATCTCGGTAGTCACTCCCTTTCTAGCCATATCATCTTTCACACAGTCCATCCATCGTTTCTTTGGTCTTCCCCTACTCTTATTGCCATCGACATGCATAATCAAAACTTTGCTCACGACATTTTCCTCATTCCTCCGCGTCACATACCATGACAACCGATTTCCGCACAACTTTTCAGTCACCGGTGCCACTTTCAGACTTCCTCTTATGTACTCATTTCTTATTCTATCCATTCGTGTCACACCACACATTCCTCTTAGCATTCTCATCTCAGCTACATGCAATTGCCTTTATGGTATTGAGTTGAGTATTGTTGAGTATTGAGATTGTTTATGGTATTGAGTTATATAAATCTTGTTTCCATCTTTTTAAAGTTCACTTTTTAGGGCTCGTACAGACTGGTGCGATATCGCGGGCGCGTCGCGACACTAGCAGCACAATTTCTATGTCGCTGCCTGTCGCGCCCGCCATATCGCGTGAGTCTGTGAGAGCCTATAAGTCGGGTTTTTAGATTTTTTTTAATTTACTGGTTTTATTTTACAATTTTTTGTTAGAATTACAAGACGGTAAATTAGGTTATTTAACCAATTATAATCGGGTCATAACGGCCTCTTACTGACTCATTCCAAAAGTTACATAGCACATTTTAAATTACATTTAAAAATAAATAATTTGTATATATTTTTGTAATCACCTTTTGAAACCTGTTAAGTACGGATCCCTAATGAATATCGCCACCTTGCAATTCCTTCAGTTTACGCCAAGCGCATAAAAACTGCATCGACGACATCCGGCCAGCCACGAGTCGCCGACGCAGCGAAATACGTCATTAGCTATTAGTTATTTTTATACTTATTTTTGTCATTCCATATTCTAGCATCGAATAGGTTTCACCAATTTTAATTGTAATTATTTCCTTTAAAATAAACTAGTTTAAAATAACTTTGGTTTTTTTTCGATCCATCGTCTGCAGCTTACTTAATTGGCGCAGTCGGTAGGATACTCGCGGGCCGGTTCGCGAAACGCGTTAGAATCATCTCACATCTATAACCACGATCGCGAGTCGCCCGGGCGGCTATCAAGCCACATCACGAGTATCCTGAATCTACAGTAAAGCTGCGGAACCAAGTGGAGAATCCAGACTTCGATTCACGGAGAAGAACCAGAGATGAAATATATGTGAGTACACCAGAATCTTTCTCGTGTTGCTTCCTATCTATTCCTAGTTTCTTTTATGTCCAAGATTTTTCATCACGAAGGATCTTATCCCCGGGAACCTGCATCGCGACAGGCTCGCCGACACATAGTAGATATTAACAGAGATTTAGACAGTGAATTAGATTTTAATTTGAATAGCTTATTTGAAACTAAAATGCCACAAGACCTCGACGTAATTTTTAAGGCCTTACGCCTTGTGCCCGATTTTGACGGAAACCCCAATGTATTGACCAGGTTTATTAACATCTGTGACCGAATAGTAACTCAGTATGCAAGCCCCGAACTAGGCAGTGAGCTAGGGAATCTGTGTCTTCTAAATGGCATCTTAAACAAGATCACAGGGCCTGCCGCATCTACTATCAACTCGAACGGCATTCCTGAAACTTGGGCAGGTATTAGATCAGCTCTAATTAATAACTTCTCGGACCAGAGAGACGAAACGGCTTTATACAATGACCTCTCGTTGGCTACGCAGGGTAATAAAGCCCCTCAGGAATTTTACGATCAATGTCAAACGTTGTTTAGTACAATAATGACATATGTGACGTTACACGAGACCTTACAGACGACTATTGAAGCGAAACGGACGCTTTATAAGAAAGTTACCATGCAAGCTTTTGTACGTGGACTAAAGGAACCTTTAGGGTCACGTATACGGTGCATGCGTCCAGAAACCATAGAGAAAGCTCTGGAATTTGTGCAGGAAGAATTAAACATTATATACCTGCAGCAACGTAATGATGTTCCAAAGGCTCAGACTGTTCATAGTGAACCTAAAATATATAAACCTTCTATCATGCCTGCTATGCCCTTTAACGCATTAAATATTCCGCGACCCCCAGTACCTAACTGGCCTGCTCCAGTAGGACCGCGTGGCTATAACTCTCAGCCATAGGCCTTTAAATTCAACCAGTATCAAAATCGCATGCCTACTCGAACACAACAAATGTTCCGTGCACCATTACTCGTACCAAACTACCGTCCTCAAAGTAACGTTTTTAAACTACCATCCAGAAATAATCCACCACAAAATGCGGGTCCGAAACCCATGATGCCAGGTCATGATTGGCAAAGAAACGGGAACCCACCACCGAACAATTATTTTAGGACGCGCGAGTTAAACCTTAATGAACTTGCTTTGCCTGATAGTTCTTATTATTCTGCTGACTATTACTATGAGCCAGGATATGATTACTACATGGACTCTAATTACTGTTACAATTTTTATGACTGTGATTATAATACGAATGATATAACTGACTGTAATACAACTTGCGATAATCAGATAACAGGTGAGACAGAGCTGAAACCAGGCCCTAGCCGTGAAAATCAGAATCAGGATTTTCGGTCGGACCAGACGTCCAAAGAGCAAAAATAGACCTTAATTTACAGACCCAAAGACAGCTACCCTACATAGAAATCTCTTGCCCTTCTTTAAAATTTTTAATTGACACCGGCGCTAACCAGTGATTTATTAGCCCCGAAGCTGTACAAAAGTTTTTCTATGATTATCCCCTTAACTATGACCCTTTCGAAGTTACAAATGTACACGGTGTTAGCAAAAATGATTATTCCATAACGATACCGTGTTTTAATGAATTTAATGAGGTCGATAATATAAAACTATTCGTATACCGTTTTCACGATTACTTTGATGGTCTAATAGGATAAGACTTATTATCCAAATGGGAGGCTAAAATAGATTTAAAAGATTTCCAATTAGTAACGCGAACTGCTACAAATCAGATTAAAGTATATAATTCACGCAACGTCAACCTGTATGAGGATATTATCCCTGCTAAGAGTTCTAAATTAGTTAGAATACCTATTAATGCCCCGGATGGCGATGTTTTAGTAAGCGAACAAGTTTTTTGTAATTGTATTATCCACGAGTGCGTTACCACTGTAACTAATAGTCGTGGATATGTTGAGTTAGAAAATCCAACACTCAATGATGTCATATTTTCTTTAGACCAGCCAACGTTTGCAGAACTGTTCAACGCTAAATGCACGCAAGTCAAACAATCGAATCACGTAGAGGACGTATTATCGCGTTTGCGTACGGACCACCTTAATGAAGAGGAAAAAGCTAATCTTTTAACACTTTGCTCACGCTATACGGATGTATTTTACATTGACGGAGAACAATTGACATTCACCAACAAAATAAAACATCGTATAAGAACAATAGATGAAATTCCCGCATACACTAAAAGCTATCGATACCCTTTCGTTCATCGGGAAGAAGTTAGGGACCAAATTTCCAAAATGCTACAGCAAGGTATAATAAGACCTTCCGATTCTGCATGGAGCTCGCCCATATGGATTGTGCCAAAAAAAATTTATGCTTCTGGAAAGCAGAAATGGCGTCTCGTAGTTGATTTTCGCAAGTTGAACGAAAAAACTATAGACGACAAATACCCCATACCAAATATTAGTGACGTCCTCGACAAATTAGGAAAGTGCCAATACTTTACGACCTTAGATTTGGCAGTGGTTTCTATCAGGTTGAAATGGACCCTCAGGACATATCAAAAACCGCATTTAATGTGGAACACGGGCATTTTGAATTCCTTCGAATGCCCATGGGATTTCAAAATTCACCGTCCACCTTCCAACGAGTTATGGACAATGTTCTAAGAGGTCTCCAAAATAACATATGCCTTGTATATCTCGATGATATTATCGTTTACAGCACCTCTCTTCAGGAGCATATGGATAATTTGGAAAAAGTTTTCCAAAGACTTAGGGAGTCCAACTTCAAAATTCAGATTGACAAATCCGAATTTCTGAAGCTCGAAACTGCTTATTTGGGACATATCATTAGCAGAGATGGCATTAAGCCGAACCCCGAAAAAATCTCCGCAATAAAAAAATATCCAATCCCAAAGGAAATCAAACAATTTTTAGGCCTTCTAGGTTATTACCGGAAATTTATTCCCGATTTTGCTCGTATCACCAAACCTCTTACCCTATGCCTAAAGAAAGGTAGTAAAATTACTCTTAGCCCTGAATATGTCAATGCCTTTGAAATTTGTAAGAGCCTGTTAACCAATGACCCTATTCTACAATACCCAGACTTCAAAAAGGAATTTAATCTCACAACAGACGCTTCGAACGTCGCTATTGGAGCAGTGTTATCTCAGGGACCAATAGGTTCCGACAGACCCGTCTGTTACGCTTCCCGCACACTTAATGAAAGTGAGCTAAATTATAGTACCATCGAGAAAGAGTTGCTTGCCATAGTCTGGGCCACAAAGTACTTTAGACCTTATCTTTTCAGTAGAAAATTTAAGGTACTGACTGATCACAAACTCTTACAATGGATGATGAACCTGAAGGCAACATATAATTATATAATTGATGTACCAATACCAAATATTGTAAAACATTTTAAAAGAGTAACGGTGGAGTTTCTTGCCCATTCTTCTCCATACGAAGCTACCTTTTGGAAGGGGCGACTAGAATCAATTCTATTTTATTTGTAAATTTTGACGTTCAAAAGTGCCATCTATGTGCCTATTTGAAATAAATAATTTGACTTTGACTTTGAAGGAACCGAATTCACGACTGACTAGATGGCGACAAAGACTAAGTGAATATGACTTTACGGTAGTGTACAAGAAAGGAAAACTAAACACCAACGCTGATGCTCTCTCCCGTGTAGAAATTTATAATGAGGAAACAGATGAGATCAACTCACTAATCGAAAGTATTAAAGACCTCAGCTCAATGATCAACAATCCATCGGAGGCACCACCTCCACCAACAAATTCCTCGACTGACACCGTACATACCAGTAACGAACATCCCATATTGGAAATCCCCATTACTGATGAACCTCTCAATAAATTTCATCGACAGATTTACTTTACCGTAGTTGGTGACATAAAACGCCGACCGACAGTAACTAAACCTTTTGAGAATCATACGCGAATTGCAGTCCAAATTTCAGAATCTAACCTAGAGAGCAATATTATTAATGCTATCAAAGAATACGTCAACCCTAAAGTCAAAACGGCCATATTAATTAATCCACCGTTAGCCATGTATTCAATAGTACCTATAATACAAGACAAATTTAGAAGTTCCTCAATTAACCTAGTATTAGCTAAGACAGAACTCGAGAATGTTAAAGAATACCTCCGACAACAAGACATCATCTGACACTATCACGACGGTAAAACGAACCACCGAGGGATAAATGAATCTCATCTAGCCCTCTCACGAAAATATTACTACTAGCATCATACAAGCACTGTTACGATTCTGTACCCATCATGGACTACCTATGACTATCATCACTGATAATGGCACTGAATTTACAAATCAACTTTTCTCCGAATTTATACGTCTTCATAAGATCATTCACCATAAAATTCTACCTCATAGCCCAAATGATAATGGTAATATTGAACGTTTCCACTCAACGTTATTGGAACACATTAGAATTCTTAAACTGCAAAATAAAGACGACCCAATCGTTAACCTTATGCAATACGCCATCATAGCATATCCAGCTCTATCCATAGTTTTACTAAGTGCAGACCCTTTGACCTATTGACTGGACATTTTGACCCCAGGTACCCAATCGACATAGACCTGACTGAGCACATCTTACAACAATATGCGCAGAATCATAGACAACAAATGAAGCAAGTTTATGAAATCATTAACGAATCATCTCTTGCAAATCGCACAGCCTTAATTGACAATAGGAATAAAACTCGCGAGCCCGAAATAGAGTATACCCCACAGCAACAAGTTTTTATAAAAAACCCTTTTGCCAGTCGCCAGAAAGCTACACCACGTTATACTCAGGATACAGTACTCGCCGACCTGCCTATACACATATATACCTCGAAAAAACGTGGCCCTATAGCCAAATCGCGGCTAAAACGTGTTCCTAAAGCAAGCCAATTGTTACAGAATCCTGCTGCTACTGGCAATCCATGCGACACACCCTCAAGAGATAAGACTTGAGACTTTAGCTGATGGACCCGGACTGTTACCGTACAGATTAGGACTGACCAGACTAACCACACATTACCACAGTACATACAATTAACCGACATCGAAGATAAAATAAACTCCGTACAGACGCAACTTAAGACTTTTAGAACTAAACTTAACAATGAGAGTTACATGCTTTACGAATATCAGATTGATTATCTTACTAACAAACTTACTAAAGTACTACAACAAGTAAAATCATTGGAGCCTGTTAGAGTCAAAAGAGGTCTTGTAGATGGCCTTGGGTCGGTAATAAAAAGTGTTACTGGCAATTTAGATTACCTAGATGCCCTAAAATACGACGAGGCCATTAAAACTTTACAAAATAACGAAAATAAAATAGTTTCAGAATTTAATAACCATATCAGCCTTAGCAAAGAATGGATGTCCCAATATACCACTATATTAGACCAATTAACAAAAAATCAGGAAAAAGTAAATGCAACATTAGAACTACTACTGGAGAAAAATGCTTAAACAGATTACAGCTTAATAAAATTTGCAAAGTTTGCCCAAACTATAGGAATCATAACTAATAATGTAGAAGATTTAATGTTAGAGATAATTAGGTTAGAAAATATAATGATTGTGATTGAATGATATAGAAGTGTTAAAGTCTATGATAGATAGGCTAACATCAATATACAACCAAGATCAAATCTTAAATTTAGAGTTACGAGAATATTACAATCTAATAAAACCAGGTTCATACTTCATTGGAAAGAGAATAGTAATAGTATACAGTTTTCCTATAGTCTATAAAGACTTTTACCAGTTATACAAACTATCCATTGTACCTAATAAGAAACAACTCGCCCTTATTCCTCCCACTCCCTATATAGCAACAAACGAGAAATCATTCGTGTATATAGAGGCTGAATGCCCGAAGTACAGTAGCATCCATCTCTGCGAAAAGAAGACAAGTCATCAGATCCGGACGAAGCCTGACTGCATCCAAGAGCTCATCATCAGCCAAAGTCTAGAAGACACCTGCCAATTCACCAAGATTTCACTCTCCAAAGAAGCAGTAGAACAACTGGATGACCAACACTACGTTCTCTCATTGCCCCAACCGACCAAAGTACAATTAGCCTGCGGCAGAAAAGACTTTAATATTCTACAAGGAAGTTATCTCGTCACCATCCCCAAGGACTGCTATTTGCAAACAACAGAATTCACAATCATTAACGACAGCAACGAGATAAAGGGACAGCCACTAAAGTTATCCAAGATCCCTTATAACGAGATGAACCAAACATTTGATTCCACCCACATCATCGGTTGCAATTCAGCGAACTTGGAAGAACTTCACAGCATCCAGAACAAAATTTTAATGGAAAGACCTATTCAGATCGACAAGACTCAGCCGGTTGTGTTATACCATACAACCATACCATTTTACATCATTGTACTATGTGCAGCCATACTTATCATTGTGGCAATAAGCCGCCGATACGAATGCTGGAACCTCAGAGGAAATGATAAAGAGAATCAGCAAACTCTTAAGATACACACATATGAAGATGTGACCACAGATACCAGAAAACGGGAGGAAGTCCCAACAACATTTTCTCTAAACATGATCAAATAGTTGCTGGTGGAGGTGTTAAGTACGGATCCCTAATGAATATCGCCACCTTGCAATTCCTTCAGTTTACGCCAAGCGCATAAAAACTGCATCGACGACATCCGGCCAACCACGAGTCGCCGACGCAGCGAAATACGTCATTAGCTATTAGTTATTTTTATACTTATTTTTGTCATTCCATATTCTAGCATCGAATAGGTTTCACCAATTTTAATTGTAATTATTTCCTTTAAAATAAACTAGTTTAAAATAACTTTGTTTTTTTTTCGATCCATCGTCTGCAGCTTACTTAATTAACCCTTCATATTGATAACCCACTCTTTATGTATGGGAGTTTTTTTTTAACATAAGTTTTGGCGCCATTTATCCGCCATTTTATTTTTTTTATAATTTGAATACACCGCAGTGACACTCGCGCAATAAAGACGAATCTAACGACATATCATTCATCAAAATCACAGGTACAGCCATTTAAGGCTCCCACACATAACTGTGAGTTCGCAACGCATCGCAAATATCTGCGCATAAATCTATAATATCAATCATAACATCGCATCGCATCGCGGTTTTGTGTGGGCGCCCTTAGTAGTTACGAGGGAACATAGGGACGGACAGACATATATCTAGGATATAGACATACAAACATACATACTGCAGCGTTAATACTCTACTAATTAAATACTTTCTGCCCCCGAAGAGGATATACACTTTTTGCACACTTAACGGGCAATTTAATTTTATCGATAGATTTAAAATTCAAATTCACGACACTTCCGAACTGGCCTGTCAAAAATGTTTACACAACTATCTTGGCGGGAAAGTGGAGCGTCTGGATTAGCAAATTTCTTTTATTTTCTAAAATTTGTGTTTAGCCGAATATTAATGTGTAATAATGGTGGATTCTTTTATTAACCATTAAGTGTTCGTGAACGTGCATCAGTGTAGGCAAATGAATCAAAACAGTGCAACATACAACATATCACTTCAAGTTTTCTCAAGAAGTCCGCTTGAGGTCTCAGTAAAGTATAAAGAAAAGTACCACGTCTTTACTGAAACTCAAGGGGAGCGGACGGGTGGGGATATCATCTACCATGCATTGTATATATAATTCATTTTATCGTTATTACAAATGTCACGTAAGAAATTCTGCACGGAAGACCTGGCGGTATGATCGAAAGACTATAGACTGCCCTTTGATCGAAAAAAAAAAAAAAAAAAAAAATTACACAACAGTCAGTCTAAGTGTCAGTCTGACTTCTTGGCGGGAAAGTGAAGCGTCATGTTAGCAGTTTTGTTTTATTTTCTAAAGTTTGTGTTTAGCCGAATATTAATGAGTAATAGTGGTGGATTATTAACCATTAAGTGTTCGTGAACCTGCATTAGTGTAGGAAAATGAAACAAAACAGTGCAACATCACTTTAAGTTCTCTCAAGAAGTCCGCGCGAGGTTTCAGTAAAGTGCCGCGTCTTTACTTAAACTCAAGGGGAGCGGGGCGGGATATCATCAATCATCGTTATCATGCATTGAGTGGAGTTCATTTCATAATTATTATAACTTTGTACTTGTTACCTAATTTTACATGACACTGGCTAAATGCACAAACCGTGCGAAGCCAAAAAGAAAAAAAAAAAGTGTCAGTCTATTGATTGTTTCAAAGAAGATTTGTTTAGATATATTATAAAGATTATGATGTAGAAATCTTCTAAAAATGGTTTACTAGTAAAAACTGAACAGTAACTTGATACGTCTAATCCAGTGAACTGAAAAGGATGCGGTAAAGCATTATTTATGGTTAAATGAACTTACCTTAAGTGAACTTCAACCAAAATTATACGAGATGTTGCATCCTCGAGATTTAACTCACATGGTAGTATCGTACCTTATACACTACACTGTACACGGTGTTGAGAGACTAAAAAATAATAATTTAATAATCGGTGTCATCTGTCAACTGTCACCCAAACCTCATTCGTTTTAGAGCTCATGGTTTACTCCATTCCATAATAATATGGGGTGTTATGTACATAATTAGTATGTATAGTTATGTATTAATTAGACATACAAACGTGTGTTAGTCAAATAGAGACTCTCGATTTCTCCTTTATTAAGTCTATTCCTGATGCAAATGCTGCCGCCACTGCTTTGGTAGATAAACTATCAAACATTATAAAAGCGAATACTAAAGTCTACCAAACAACTTGTAAAAAAAGAATCCTTAAACCCTGGATTACAAGTGGGCTTTTGCGCTGTATTAGACATAGGGACCGACTCCATAAACAACACAAAAAGAGCCCTACTAACTACACCTTAGAAACAACGTTTAAACGTTATCGGAATTATTGTAATTCTCTGTTAAGAAAATTGAAAACCACTTATGAAAAGTCCTTACTCCAAAACGCCAAAACTCCCAAAGATTCGTGGAAAGCAATAAAGTCCATAATTAACTATACTGATGTTAAATCAACTGCAGATGGCTTATTAAATTCTAATTCTAACAATATTAATAAAATCAATGAATATTTTTCACAAATAGGTAAGCAGCTTGCCGATGCCATTACTCCTACGCATAACCCTATTTACAGTTTTATAGTCCCTCGTAACCTTAATTCTATTGTTCTCTTACCGCCGGATGAAGCTGAAATTGAAGCATTAATATTAAACCTTAAAAATAACTGTGCTACTGGCTGGGACGCTATTCCAGTTCAGTTACTTAAACTGTGTAAAAATATTATAGTCCCTCCTCTCACTTACCTCTTTGAACTTTGCTATGCTCAAGGTATCTTCCCGGATGTGTTTAAGAGAGCTCTCATTACTCCTGTGCACAAGGGCGGGAATCGAGACGATGTGTCGAATTATAGGCCTATCTCTGTATTGTCTGCGCTCTCAAAACTATTAGAAAAAACACTTAATAGCAGACTCATTCAATTTCTTGAAAGTAAACATATTTTGGCTAACACTCAATTTGGCTTCAGGGCGTCCAAAAGCACCGATGATGCAGTTAGTCAGCTTACTGATTTTGTATCATCTAAAGTTGACGGAAATCAAAAGTGTATAGGAGTTTTCCTTGATTTAGCCAAAGCATTCGACACAGTCTCGATTTCAGCACTTGTGAACAAGCTAGATGTCATTGGCGTAAGAGGAACTGCCCTAAAAATGTTTGGGGACTTTTTGTGTAACCGTAGACAGCAGGTAAAGATTGGAAACTATGTTAGCTCTGATGCAAATGTTGTCTATGGCGTTCCTCAGGGCAGTATACTTGGCCCAAGTCTCTTCCTGGTGTACATCAATGACCTATGTCTTCAACCACTCTGCAACGGTAAAATATTTACGTATGCTGACGATACAGCCGTAATATTCCATGGAGAGACTTGGGATGAGGTACGTCGCATTGCCGAGGACGGCCTCCATCGACTTGGCCAATGGCTCGGAGCCAGTCTCCTTACTCTCAATGTATCTAAAACTTCATTCATGCAATTTTCATTTTCCAAAACTAACCTTAAAAACGTTAATATTAAAGTTCATTCTTGTAATTATCCTAATAGTAATGGCTGTTCTTGTCTTTTTATTAATAAAGTTACACAGGTCAAATACTTAGGTGTTATCTTAGATGAGAGACTAAGTTGGGAACCCCATATAAGTCTTGTTACGGGTCGCACTAGGAAGCTAATCTGGGCTTTCAAAAAGCTTAGGCACGCCGCGGAATTCCCTCTTCTACGTAATATATATTATGCTTTAGCTCAATCCATACTTGGCTATTGTGTAGGGGTCTGGGGTGGTGCCTGTAAAACCCACATGATGCAATTAGAAAGGGCTCAAAGGTCATTATTGAAAGTAATGACTTTTAAACCCTTCAGATATCCGACTAAACAATTATATGAAAATTGCGAATTGTTAACAGTTAGACAATTATATATATCCCAAATTATATTAAAAAAGCACAAGCAAACCACCTGTGACGTAAATGTGTATAAGAGAAAACGGGTTATTACTAACGTATGCTTACCTGTCAGATGTCGGACAGCTACGGCTAGACGACAGCAATCTTATAGGTCATCCTACTTATACAATAAAATAAATAAAATAATAAACATTCATCCACTTACTGTTCGAGAAACAAAAATGAAAATTAAGAACTGGCTACTTCAATTAAACTACGACCAAACAGAAATGTTATTGCTCACAGATTAATATTCCATACTACCACATACCTCACCTACATCTAACATCCATCACACACACACACACACACCCTCACACACTCGCACACACACGTACACACAAACACTTTATCTACATGCATAAACACAACATGAGTAAACCTAACCCATCACTTATTTGATTTGTTTCATCTTATTTGTTTTTTTTTTTTTTCTCTTTTTTATATTTTTTATTCGCAATTTGTATAAAGTAGAAAGTGGGAGAGGGCACTGACTTCTGTAATACAGGTTTTTACCTAGCTCAGAAGTCAGGGTTTTCATAGGATTTTTGTAAAAAAGTTTGTGAATAAAATTTATTTTATTTTATTTTATTTTACATGGGTGGGTAGGGTGTTAAATCTCTTCGGATGCAACATCTCGTATAATTTTGGTTGAAGTTAACTTAAGGTAACTTCAATTAACAATAAATTATACTTCAATGTTGCATCCTCGAGATTTAACTCACATGGTAGATGTTTAGAGTAAATTTTATTATGGAATGGAAAACCTGTATGTTCATGTTTATGTGTGAGTAGTTTGGAATTTGTTTTTGAAACAAAACAAAAACAAATCCAGCCAGTGATCACAATCAGTTTTTATATTATAAGATAACCATCAAAAGGCTAACACTTGGTAATAATCAAATGGCACTAGGTAACAATCAAATAACGAATCAGATTAAGAACAGAAGATTATTTTTACAGGTTTATGAATTGAATATGCCATCAGCAAACGCCCTGACTTTTACAGATTCAATAACAGGTTGGTTGTAAAATTTTGCAAGGCATTGATCCACTTTCCCAATAAACGGTAATTATAACCATTAACATAATTTAGTATGATGGGATCATCGGTTAACAGCATCCAGAGTTATATAAAATATCTAATTATACCGGCGTGAGGTACCTTTAACGGCGGTTCTTCTTGTCGTTCATCTTGATGGCTCCTGTCTGCCGACTGCGTTGGGTTGAGTAGTTGGTCCTCCTCGCCGAAGATGTCGATGGTTTTGGTTGGTGTCGACTTGTGGATGGTGCTGCAGTCATATTGTTTGCTCGTCGAAGAGGACCCCGCACATTTCCCACCTGAAAATCGGTTCTCCGGTTGCCTGTAGTATTCACTGGAGTCAGGGTGTAGATCAAGAAGCAATTAACTGATTTCTGATATTCTTTTCAGAATATCAAGTTTGTCTACAGATTGGGCCTGAATAAGGTCCTTCGTTAGGTTAACGAGGCCAGCGATCCCTGTACCAAGCTGATTTTTCGCTGATTCCAAATGATTTTGGTGCACGCACTAATGTCAAATTCTTAGGAACAAGCATTTTTGCTTTTAATGATTCTTTGTGTTCTTTATCTAATCCATCGAGCAGTATTTTTCCCCAACGTTCAGAGACTTCATTGGGTATTTTTTCTCCGAGTGCGGCCAAGCTTCGCCAAGTAACTCAAGAATTTCTGTGGAAATATCCACAGTAGAAGTTTCATTGACCACACTCGGGTCACTCGAAGTTTGTCCTTGTAGCAAGGACTAAGCAATTATCTTGACACGCGGTATTGACGACCAAATTGTCTACTGGGATTTCATCATCCTGTTGTGGTTCATCGATATTTCTGTTGTTTTCAACAGAACTCTGATATGCGTCATAAGGCGATGATCTTAAAGATCGCAACGATGGGCTTTCTAAAGGCAGAAACATTAAGAAAGTTACTTTCAGGATAGTCTCACGTACTACCTCATCAAGAAAGTAGTTATTGTACTTCTGGATAACATCGCGTGTTACCTCGCTAAGAAATACCATTTTGTTATCAGGATAACATCACGTATTATCTTACTAAGATAACGATAGGGTTAATTCTTTGTCACGTTCATTTTTTCGTTTCCCATGACTAATTTTCACTTTATTAATACTTTTCGCAATGAAAATACAAAGATTTTTAAGGATGTAGATTGAATTATTGAAATATACAGCGTAACAGTGCAACACACGAAGAACGAATGAGGTTTGGGTGACAGTTGACACATGACACCGACTATTAAATTATTATTTTTTTAGTCTCTCAACAGCGTGTACAGTGTAGTGCATATGGTACGATACTACCATGTGAGTTAAATCTCGAGGATGCAACATTGAAGTATAACTTACATTATTTGCCCATCTCTGGTGCAGTTTTTTTCCTCACACTCGGGATTTTTTATAGTATACAAGACCACTCAAAAAGGCCAAATTTTTGGCCCAAGTACCGGATACTGGAATACCGACCACGCCTCTTACGCCACCGGCATCAACTGGCGCTGATAGGCGCCGTCGTCGGGAGCGATATGCCACATCGCGCGTGAGGCTATGCGGTGAATAACGTAGAACACCGACGACGCTACGACGCGCGTCGCGTCGCGTCGCGATGCGCCATCCACCGTTAGACAGGCCAGTACCCCAAGTGTAAGTTTGCAAGAGAGTAAACGTAACTATTTCATTTGCGTTAAAATTTGACCGATAGATCATAATGCTAAAACTATAAGGGTGAGAATAAAAATCGAAATAGTTACGTTTACTCTCTTGCAAACTTACACTTGGGGTACTGGAGTAAAACCTTGGTCAGGAACTTACTTTCGTTAAACATTAAATTTATCTTAAAAAAAATATCTTAGTTTTAAATTTCTCTTTTACCTACTAATTAATTCCGCCTATGTTATTTGTTTAAATACATATGACGCTGACAACACCTAAACCGGGGTCACTGTCAGACTGCATACAAAAGAAAGAGAAGCGCGATGACACAACGCTTGTAATTTATTGCAAAATATGAAGCAATTATCTATTTACTCAAAAATGAGGTAATCGAAAATAAAAATAACCAAGTTCTGCATAGAAATAAGACGTTCTTGTTATTAATTAAATACCAACCGTACGTTGATATTTAAGGCGCAGATATATGATTTTCGTGACTTTTAAATCTGTTATTACGCCTTCATAATAATATAATGTAAGTAAGTTATGAAAAAAATGTAAAACTAGAACGCATACACATCAATTCTATACGTGAATATTTAAGTATTGTAGTAAAATACTATATGAAATAAATTCAGGAAGTAATGTCTACCCATACAAAATGATATTACTTTCAAACTACTTAAGATATTTTCAAGCTTTTTTTTTGTATGAATAGACAGACTGTTGTATTATCTATAATTCTTTTTTTCAAATATTCATATTTTCGTTACTTAAAATAATTATTCCCTATGAAAGTTAATGGTGGCGCGGCGTGAGCGCGACGCGCATCTGTATGGCCAAGGTCAACGGCGACTATCTGACCCTTCATGTTTAAAGATGTTTTTGTAATTGATTCACCGCTGGGAGCCGCCGTCGTCGTCAGGTGTCGTTGAGCTTGGTACAGCGTCATCAATACCGAAAAATCTTACCATAAGATTTACAGCTAAATACGTACGTAAAAAATGCAATTAGTCAGATGAAACGTGGTAATGAACCCGGACATGACGGGCTCAGTGTTGAACATTTAAGACACGCTCGCTGGTAAGCATTTGCGCCGAGTCTTAGCGTTGCTGTATAACTTCTGTATCTCGCATTCCTATGTGCCCAGTGACATGATGAAAACTGTTGTGGTACTTATTATTAAAAATAAAACTGGTGACTTCTTTTTTAGGGTTCCGTACCCAAAAGGTAAAACGGGAACCCTATTACTAATGCCTGCCGTCTATCTGTCCGTCTGTCACCAGGCTCTATCTCATGAACCGTGATAGTTAGACAGTTGAAATTTTCACAGATGATGTATTTCTGTTGCCGCTATAACAACAAATACAAAAAAACAGAATAAAATAAATATTTAAGGGGGCTCCCATACAACATACGTGATTTTTTTGCTCGTTTTTGCTCGATATTGATAACGGCAACAGGTAGACGAAATATTCACAGAATATTTAATTATATATACACTTTAAAAATAAATGATTAAATTAAAATAAAACAAATATTTAAGGGGGGCTCCCATACAACAAACGTGATATTTTTTGCCGTTTTTATAGATAATGGTACGGAACCCTTCGTGCGCGAGTCCGACTCGTACTCAACTTCAACTATTATCGTTTTGTTTTTTTTTATTTCATCGAAGTCACGTCTGCCACTGTATCAGTTGACCTATTATCAATTCTATTTTTTTCGTTGCTCCGACGACGTTGCATTTGGTCGAAAAACTTTTTACCGAAGTTACACTTAGCCGAAATAACATTTGTTCGAAGTATTATGTTTTCGAACATTCATTATACCACTGTTTTAATTACCATAATTATTTTCATTTCACCAAACGCCTAAACAATAGAGGGGATCTGGCGCTCGGCGGCCGCTGCCGCGGCACGCTAGCTTCGCTTGCTCGCCTTGGTCACTGTTCTAACCTAACCTAACCCAAATGATTCAATAACAGTAGGTAGATGGTATCTGACGCAGGTATATAATATAAGCAGGTAACGCAGGTGCACATGCTGCATGCAAGCAAGCCTGCAACATGCAGCAGGCATTGTTTCTGTCACGGCCCCGGTACTGCGGAGTTTGGGCGGCCCCACGCGAGCTTATCGTCGCAGATGGTTTTATCGCTCACCTTTGACTTTGGCTTGATGGCCGGTTCTGCCGGCCAGCCTCAGCCGCGGCGGCGGCGGCGGGCCTTCTAGTTCTAACCACCTGCTCTTCAGCTCGCGGGCCCTACACTCTAGGGGTAGAGCAGACAAGACTGCGTGAAGTCGGTTTTGCAGCAATTCGTTTCTCACAAAATTTTGTAGCACAACATATTGACTTTTTATGACAGTATTTTAATTTAATATTGAAAATGCTACCAAGTATCTAAACACCAATTTACGGAATATTATTTGGTCACAAATATATAGCCATTTATTTCTGACCAAATAATATTCCGTAAAATGTTGTTTCGGTGTGGTGAAAATATGGCAAATAAATCATTTGGCATATGAAAAAGTTCAAAAGAGGCTTCGGCCAATAGCAAAAAGTTATTTTGTAAATCGGCGAAATATAGTTCGGTAAAATAATAACTATGACACATGATACTTCGATGATCTAAAACTATGTCAAATAATGCTTAAAGCAAAAAAGACGTCAAACTTAAAACAGAAATAACCGAGCTACAAAACAAAAACATTCACCTGAACGTGAACGATACCTCTAAAAACGCGTCGAACGATACTTCTAAAATGATTGTTACGAATATTATAATGAAACAGAAACAGACCTCGAAGGTAGGATAATATTTGCTTTTAAAAACACATTGAATGTTGACCTCACTGGCTATATCGAAAAGCTAAACCAGATTGGACGAAACGGACTTAGACGGCCAATACGGGTGGAGCTGATCAGCAAAAATATGACTAAATATCCTAGCAAACGTGGGTTATTTAAAAGTCTAGGCTTATCTGTGTCTGGTTTCCTTGATAAAGAATCTCTTCAGCGAAGACGAAAACAAAGAGAAGGACGGTCTATACACCAAAACATCAAAAACTACAATTTAATAGTGGATGGCACAGAATGCCAGATATACTACGATCATGAAGCCGCCAATAGCATTACGCTAAATAATACAACTATGCCACCTTCCCCGACCCAGAGCTACAATAATAGGCAAACAGAACATTGTTCCTTTCGCAACTAATTTTGAAATTCTATACCCAAATATACGCAGTCTTAACAATAAAAGACATCTGCTTCAATTAGTAATTGAAGAAATAAAAAACCTGTATGCTTTGCAACCAGCGGCCTCCTGTTACAACAGGAAAGATTACGAAGGTGGAGGCGTATGCATTTTTATACAGGAAAACATCGAAACATTATAGCGACAAGACATAACATCATTGAGTGTTGAGTTCGTATTCGAAGTTCGTGCGACAGAAATAGTCCAGCAAAATGTTGTCATTGCAGTTGTATATTTGCCTCAGAGAATTTGTCAAACCTGTAGATGGCTATGAAATACACACAATTATAAGAAACCTTAAAACAAGCGAAGCTATGGTTTTGATGAACCCCCATCCTCATTAATTAAAAAATAGCCATATTAAGAACTAGCCATGCCACTTGCTTCTTTAAAAAACCAATCCTTCACTGAAGGAATCGTCTCCAATTTGCTAAAGATCTCAGTAATCAAACCAATACACAAGAAAAGATTCTCAGACTGACTATAATAATTATCGCCCCATAGCACTTCTGCCTACCTTTTCAAAAGTTTTAGAAACCGCTATGACGACTCGCCTGTATTCTTTCTGCGAAAGATTTGATATATTTAACGACAGTCAAAATGGGTTCAGAAAAAATAGATCAGTAACCAATGCAGTTTATAGATATATACAACAGGATTTAAATATCATAAATGAGAAGAAATACGCTATAAACATTCTCTTAGACATGAGCAAAGCATACGATAGAGTTCAATATAACACCAGACGTCATTGCGCATAAATGGTTCACGTCGTACCTGGAAAACCGTTCACAATATGTAGAAATTGAGCACTACAACCATAGTACTGGAGAAATCACTAATAGTAATTAAAAAAAAACTATTATAGTTAAATCTATTATACCACAAGGTAGCGTACTCGGATGCATATTATTTCTTATCTAGAGATCAACGACCTCCCCTAAATAATAGATGCTGTAAGCGTCTTATTCGCAGATGACATTTCAGTTGTATTTCCATGCACAAATAACCTGACCCTTAACAATGACATCCAACGAATTCTATCTGACATATCTAAACAAACATATTCTTGAACTAAATTTCACTAAAACTAAAATAATGCAATTTAGACCTTGTCAAAAATTACCTCTCGAAATAAAAAAACTATATTAGACAGCGTGCAGCGTTGATAATTTTAAATTGTTGGGCTTTAATATTGACACTAACTTAAATTGGAAATCTCATAAAGCACACAAGTAAAAAAAATTCTAGATTCTCTTATGCTTTATCGGAATTGAAAAGATCTACGGATTTCAAATCTGCTAAAGCAGCCTATAACGCATGCGCGCACGCATGGCTCCGTTATGGTATAATGCTTTGGAGTAATAGTACGAACGCAGACAAGCTCTCAGCGTCAACTCTGTTCACGCTACAAAAAAGGTGCATACGAATCTTGACGAATATAGGAGGTATGGACAGCTGTAGACCACATTTTACAGAACACAATATCCTTACACTCGCATCTCTGTTTATCTTTGAAATATGTGTGTTTGTCTAAGAAAAATATATTAATTTTCCCCATAAAGATCTCCCAGCCACGAAACTTGCGACACCAAAACGATCTAGCATTAATACCGGTTTCAAAACTATCCATTTTCCATTCAGGCCCGTATGTAATGTGAATCAAGATTTATAATAACATTCTAAAAGAAATACAAAGTAACAATATATTTAAAACAAAATTGTTCACTTATTTGAACCAGAAGTGCTACTACACATTGCAAGACTTTTTTGAAGAGAGGAAAATAAAAAGTACCTGATGGAATAAATTGCTCACCATTGTTTGTATGCATACCTACATATTTAATTTATTTGAATTGATTCATTTTATTTTGATTTAACTTATTATATATTTTTTGTTTATTTACTTAAACTTCTCACACACAACAATGTACAAAGGCGGACTTAATGCCTTAGTTAGGCATTCTCTACCAGACAACCAAACCAAGTTCTTTAATTCTTAAGGTTTAAGACATTTATTATAATAAATAACATAATAAGAAAGCTACAGTAACAATATACCTACAATAATTATTCTATTCTATTGATATGAAATTGTAAAATGACACAAATGATATAAAATGTATTGTATTATAATGTTTTTTTTTTTGTTTTTTGTTTTGTTTTGCAGTGTCCTTACAGGGTGCATGTTTGAAACTTTTATTTTTAATCCAACCTCTGTACAACATGTTTGCAATGAACTGATTTGTTTTAATTGTTTAATTTCGTCATAATTAATGATTTTGATTATCATTTAAATTAGAAATTAAGACTATGGAGGCAACCTCTTGCAAAAATGTTAAGAAAGAAAATAATAAATCAAATGAAAGTGTAAAAAAATTAAATAGTATCAACTTGGTGCATCAAAACATTCAAGGGTTTTTGAACAGAGATTTAGAAGTAGAATTATTCCTGAATTGTAACAATATAGATATTCTTAGCCACCAGTTCATGTTCAATTTTGGTAATCAGCAGGGTGGCAGTTAGTTCAGCAGAGTTAATGCTATTACATGGTGGCACATTAGTTTCAGTAAATAACCAGCTTATATTTAATTAAATACCGTAAGGACATTGTGAGCCTCTCTGTTGAGCGGACAATTGAACCACCTTTTTTAGCCTGAGCTGTACCTACTTACGAAACAATCCTGAAATCAGAATCGTCCCCAGACTTCGCAGCAATTTCATTTTTAACCGACTTTACAAAAAGGAGGAGGTTCTCAAGTCATCTGTATGTTTTTTTTTTTTTTTTTTTTAATGTTTGTTACCTCAGAACTCCGTCGTTTATGAACCGATTTGAAAAATTCATTTTTTATTTGAAATTTACTTCCAGATTGGTCCTATTTTTATCAAAATCCACTTCTGATGTTGGGATCCATGAGTAACTGAAGAAACTCCTCAAATATTACCTATAGGCATACATATAGCGATTTTTATATTTTTTCTATTCTACCCCTTCTTTTTCTATTCTATTCTATCCTATTTTTTTTATTCTACCTTCCGGCTTCATCAACAAGTCAATCATTTGCATTCAGAAAGTATAATTTGGTGAAGTGGAACTGATGAAGAAGGCCACAGATGGCCACCGGAACTTTTCAATGATAAGTATTTCACGGGTGGCGATAAGATATCTGGATTAAGATAGTTAAGCGAAGCAAATTTAAATAAATAGTTCTGATCAAAATGGTACCATCAAACTGATCTGATGATGAAGCCGGAAGGTAGGCACTGGGACTCCGTAATAAAACAATGTGTCCTACCCGTGTTTGGTCTTATTGAAATTGTCATGAGATGCACTCTGGCTATAAATGATTTTTAACCGACTTCAAAAAAGGAGGAGGTTCTCAATATAATATCTAGCCTTATATAAAAGGAAACCGTGACTGATTGGTCTATCAACACATAGCACAAACCACTGAACAGATTGGGCTGAAATTTGGCACACAGACAGTTCTATGACGTAGGCATCCGCTAAGAAGGGGTTTTTGGAAATTTGACTTTTAAGGGGGGGGGAGGGGGGATTTTGTATGCATGAAAAATCTTATTCCTAGAGTTAATAAACCTGAAACTTGGCACGAATACTTACCTAAGTAAATTATAAACTTTGTAATTTTTTGTTTATCTTAACTTCAATGGATGGGTTGTCAAAGCTTGTATAGAACTTCCTGTCACTGTTGTTTTCATAGCCAGTAGTGATATACGAATTGATGTGGGGTAGATACCACGGCTAAAAAGTAAAAAATAAAAATCTTTTTTACAAAAAAAAAAAACACTAAAAAGTGAAAAATAACTTTTTTAATATTATATTTAATTTAATTTCGGAAGTCGGTGGCCAAAATGAAAATACAGAACCAGACACGAAATAAATTAAATTAAATATAATATTAAAAAAGTTATTTTTCACTTTTTAGTGTTTTTTTTGGAAGTCGGTTTTTTTTTGTAAAAAAGTTTTTTTCAATAAACATGTTATTTAAATTGAGAATTTACTTTAAATAAAAATATGTCTTTACATCGTATTATTTAAATGAAAACTTTAATAAATGTCACGGATTCTAAGTTACGCGTAACAAAATAATTTATTATGGTTGACGGCGCGGCGGCCGGCGGGCGGCGGCGACGCGACGACGGTCGCTTCGTTGCCTTTCCTTCGGTCAAGGTAGTACGTTCCCGCGGGATATTTTCCGACATCCATGCGGGCGAAGCCGTGGGCAAAAGCTAGTAACAAATGTAAAAATAACGAAGTACATTTTTTTTTAATATTCAATGTATCGTTCTGACCTCGCTACGATTTTATTATATGTATACAGATATTATAGTTATATAGAGCACCTACATTACCTGTCACCTTGTCCGTAGGTACTTGCCCTACATCATCTACGCCGCAGACGATCTATTGTCAGGTGCCAGGCTGATCAATGGGTCTGTTTCTTGATCGAATACATAACAATACGCCTTTGTTTCACATTATTTTGTATGGGCTCGATAAAATATGTGAACCAGATGTGTCAATACTTAGGTGAATACTCCACAATGGAGCGATCCAATGATTAATGTAGTAAACATCATAGCGTCAACACTACCGACGAACGTTGAATTAAAACTTTGTAAAGGAACGAGCTCCACCTCGGGTCACCTCGGGTGAACCAGAATGTACGCAACTATCCTTGCTCATGGATCAAGTCTGTACCTGCATTTTGTTCTGAGTTGGAGAATTCTTTATCCTGCAAAGGTACATACATACAGTCGTAGGCTACAGGTTTCATCTCACAAAATTGTAAATAAATAAGTACCTACCTATAGGTACTTTGTAGGTCCGATATACCCATTTTACGATTTTATAGTTCCAGGTTTTGTGTTGGCGGTGCAGTCACATTCGCCACCAGTACTTGATCCGCTCCAGCAGATATGTGCACGCTTTCTATCCCTGGGGTGGTAATAATAATTTCAAAATGTCCAGCACAACTACCAAGTGATTTTTCTAAATTATGTGAGTTGTATAAAAGGCTCATTCGCAAAATGTCTCCGGTCGTAAAATGTCTCTTTCTCATAATGTCTCTTTCGCAGAATGCCTCTTTCGCAAAATGTCGCTTTCGCAGAATGTCGCGATAAACTTAGGATAAAATTTTCGTAAAAATAAAAATATTACAGTACTTAAAGTAAATAAATCATTAATGTTTTAATTTTGATGGCACTTTAATTTACTTTTGTGTGCAAGAGACATTATGAGAAAGAGACATTTTACGACCAGGAGACATTTTGCGAAGTAGACGTTTTGCGAATGAGCCGTATAAAATAGATGCAACTAAGTTCTGTTCGCTGCCGTCACCCGCGCCGCCCCGGCCCCGCCGCGCCGCTTCCAGCTCTGCCGACAAGCGTTTTACCTAACTCATAACTTAGAAACCTAGCCGGGGCAATCTGTGGATTTAAGGCGGGGGTTTTCGAGCGCTGTAGGCATTTAACGCTTACCTCAGGCCCCGCAACAAGTAGCGATACGTATAATAATAATCAGTTTGTTCAGCTTTTCAACAATTGTGTCAATGAAATAAAGGATAATAATAATCAAAAACCTACTTACAATGAATATTAAAATAATGTATTTTACTTACATAAAAAATACATTATTTTGCTACGGAACTCCGTAGCTAGATATTTTGCTACGGAACTCCGTAGCTAGATATTTTGCTACGGAACTCCGTAGCTAGATATTTTGCTACGGAACTCCGTAGCTAGATATTTTGCTACGGAACTCCGTAGCTAGATATTAAATTTAATATCTAGCTACGGAGTTCCGTAGCTTATATCTAGAGTCAGTTCACTGTGGAGAGGGGGGACGGATACTCCATCTTGCTGGCTCATCACCATGTCATGGATGACGTCACTGCTGGAAGAAAGCCTCCCAAAAACTGCCACAAAGATCTGTCCTGTTATAAGCACTCATATCATCATAAATGGCAAAGCGTGAGTTTCTTAGCTGTGCATCATCATTAGCCTAGAGCAGTTCACTGCTGGTCATAGGTCTCTCCAATCGTCATCCATCTGCTACAAGCCATCCTGCGAAGATCCTCACTCCTCATAGCCTGCAGTTTGTTCATCTTTTCAACAATTGTATCAATTTGAAAAAGCTTAATTGCTGTTATTTTAGACTTGATTGCCAATCGATCACGAAGGTTTGCAAGCTGTATCTTGCGTTGCGCATAAGTCAAACGATCGTTTGCAAGCTGTATCCTGCGTTGCGCATAAGTCAAACGACCGTTTGCAAGCTGTATCTTGCGGATAAGCAACTTTGAAAAGATCATTATTATTATTGCAATAAGATGTGCAAGACACGAAACATAAAAAAAAAACCAGCCAAATGCGTGTCGGACCACGCACAACACGTCGTTGAAACGCGAGTGTCTTATGTTATGACTTACAGAGCCGAAAGTGGACTCACGGTACGGCTGGTCCAAAAATTCAAGGTCGCTCAGCGAACTCTGGAACGGGCTATGCTTGGAATCTCTCTGAGCGATCGAATCCGGAACGAGGTGACCCGGCCGAGAACCAAAGTTGTCGACATAGCCCACAGAATAAGCAAGCTGAAGTGGCTTTGGGCCGGCCATATTAGCCGTAGAACCGATGGCCGTTGGGGTAGACGAGTTCTTTCTTGAGTAGAGACCGCGAATCGGCAAACGTAAGGTAGGACGCCCTCAGGCTAGGTGGAGCGACGATCTTCGCAGGTTGGCTGGTGGCAGCTGGATGACAGTTGCCGAGAATCGAGCTGAATAGCGTGCAATTGGGGAGGCCTATGTCCAGCAGTGGACTGCTGTGGGATGATGATGATGAACTTATTTTTTGTTACAATGAAAGATAAATAAGAGCTACTTTAGAAGACAATATAAAGACAATATAAAATAAAATACAACATCAGATTTACTTAATTAATACATATAATAAAATCGATAATATGAATAGCGAAGTCAAAATTATTTTTGAAATAAAGCAAACGTACGAGGTCTTGGATCGATTCTTGATCGTGTGTCTGAATGTACTAATATGTTCCAGGATCACGCAAATCACACTTGATAGATTCTGTTCAAATTTTGCATAGATATTCCCTATAAGTCTGATCAATTGGTAGGCTATATATTATTACGCTATTTGCTGTGGGGGATGAGCAATAGTGCATTATGTTTGTATTCCTCTATGAATACAGGTTCCAGCATCACGCAAATTATACCGGATAGATTCTATTGAAATTTTGCATAGATATTACCTACAAGTCTGGTCAGTCAGTAGGCTATATATTTTCACGCTATTTGCTATGGGGGATGAGAAATATTGCATTATGTTTGTATTCCTCTGTAGTTTACAGCAAATTGTAAAAGGCGAGCCAAACGGTTAGACATAGCAGATAGTTACAGATTTAATCATCACGCTATCATTATGGGGCTAGGCTATCAATCATCATGACATATGCAGAGTGGATGTTGTGGTATATTCTATAGTGACAAGGCAATTTACATTTTGCCTTCGGCATATTTCATAACTGCGAGCGTTTTTAAACGGACGACGCCGCGCTACCCGTTTGTATAAAGCAGAATCATACAAATCGTCTGCGACATATCCAATAATTTAGTCACTATTTTAGCTAGTCAAAGATTGAAAAAACCCATAGCTGCCTACCACTATTTTTTTTTTTTTTAATCACGTTCTTTTTTTTAATCGGCGCTCCGTGTGGTGCCGGATGTAAAGAATAGCACCACCCCAATTCTTCCCGTGGGTGTCGTAAAAGGCGACTAAGGGACTTACTAGAGAAGGGGCAACAGCGTTCTCTATGCATTTTAACACCATACTGCGATCGCCAACCCGCCTGCCAAGCGTGGCGATTATGGCAAACACCCCCCTTAGGGGGAGGCCTATGTTTGGCTGACATGATGATGATACAGAGTGGATTGTTAAGATGGGGCAGTAAACCCTTTTTTCTTTTTTTTTTTTTTTGTTGCCGAGGTGTAAAATCCTCATGGATGTCCTCCGCCCTGGGGTGGGCGGAGGGGCCTGTCAGACTCTTACTGACTAAAAACCACAAACTAACTAAGTCAACGCAGTAAAAAAATACGGCCATTTATGCGACATTTTTTTGATACTCGCAAACAAAACCTTACTACTACTTCCCGTTGACCTAGAATCATAAAATTTGGCAAGAAGCAAATTCTCACAGCACAAGTAAAGGGAGAGTCAGAAAATCGTTAATTTGTATCTTTATTTATTTATTTATTAGACAATTGCTTGCTACACTTACAGTAAACACCAAAGCGTGCAGCAAGCCAACAGTAGAACACGTAACAACTAAAAAACTTAATGCAAACATTAATCATATACTTACTACTACACATAAATACGTCAACATCCGGCTCCTGAGCAATCAGGACGTTCAGCAGATTGATCGCCTGGGTGGTGGGAGCATATCGAGCAGTAAGGGTACGAACTGGCGGAGCCGCGAACAGGCACCGCGGAGCACGAGCGCGCGACCTCCGCAGCCGGTCCGGAGCAAACAATGAACAGCGAGCTAGAGTAGTCGCGTCATCGATCTTATTATTGAGTGATGAGTAGTTGTGCATCACCAGCGCACACTTACGTCTCAGTTCCAACGTGTTGATACGTAGTAGTGCATCACCAGCGCACACTTACGTCTCAGTTCCAACGTGTGATACCTACCATTCCCGCAACTAACAGACGGATACAAATAGGGATAATACCCGTATATTCTTTTATATAGGTAGCGAGCGAATTTCCTTATCACATCATCATCATTTCAGCCGAAAGACATCCGCTGTTGGACATAGGCCACCCCCTAAGTCCACCACTTCGACCGGTTGTGTGCTTCCCGATTCCAGTGGATTCCTGCGGCCTATACAAGGTCATCGGCCCACCTTGTGGCCCTTCCAACACTACGTGTTCCGGTACGCGGTCGCCACTCCAGAACCTTTCGGCCCCATCGGCCATCTGTCCTGCATAATCTACTATTATATTATTTTAGTAATAGCTGTTCGTCAGGAATAACCTGTAAGAATGCATCAGTCAGTGTATCAGTTTTGTGATATTAGGTAGTACCTATATACAGGAACGCAGGCGTTCATTATTTCACTCAAAACGAAAACTTCGCAAGCAATGGAAAATTGCTACTGAATACTGCGGACTCGACCGTAGGACTAACTGCTTCTCACATGGAAAACTGTACGTCGCTTGCTCCCACGTCGCCAGTCTTGAGTCTCTGTATATTTGCTCCCACGTCGCCACTCTTGAGTCTCTGTATATTTTGACTGCTGAGACCATAAAATAACTACAAACATAGTTTACAGGGAAGTTTTATAAAGAGTTAATGCGGGAAATAAAGTAAATGGTGCCCACGCACACGCGTGTGGAAGAAGGAATCTTCTGTGTGGCGAAAGAAGCATGAAAGTAGAATAAATGCTGTGGGATTATGTGACAACGCAACGGTGCGGTTTAAAAGAAGTTGTAGTGACAACAATTTAAAAGAGTATGCTTAGATGGTTTGGTCATGTTGAGACGATGAATGAAAGGCAACTAACAAAATTAAAGGTATTTACATCGCAGATGTGAGTGGAAATGCAGGGGAACTTGCTTGGAGCTTGGAGGACAAATAGTGACCTAATAGGTAATATTCTTCAGAAAGGTCAGGTGCATAGTACTCGTAACCGTGACCAATGTCAAAAGTCTCCCCATGGGGAGTAGGCATGAGTTTATGTATGTATGTTTTATAAAAATACCATAGCATCACGTCTGTATTCCCGAAGGAATAGGCAGAGGTGTACCTATACCTATAATACTACACCCTCATTCAATTTCGCAAGTTATGTTTAGGTCCCATGTAATAGGGGCCGAGCCTATTGCCATTAACCGGGCACAAATCCAGACTTCGGACTGTTACTGAGAAATTCCAGATGTAAATCCCAATAACACTTTGCCTGACCCGGGAATCAAACCCAGGACCTCATTCTCAACAGTAGCGCTTGCAACCACTACACCCACGAGGCAGTTTTTTTATAGAAACGTGGCTGTTATTTTAGTATAATGTGGTGTCTTACGACTTCCACGCGAACGAAGTCGCGGGTAGAAGCTAATTCTATTTAAATAAGTCTGTAACTTAGCTCCATATTGTTTGTGAGCATTTATTACTCACAGGAAAAATACAAAATTTCAAAGACGTTTCGGAAAGATTGTTCCACAACCAAAACGTTACGTTAGACACATTATCGCGCTAATCATTTCAACGGAAACGATTTAGCTTTACTTTGGAAGTTACGTTGGAGGAACGATCGATCGAACAATACTCTCACAAAAAATTGCGCGATACCGTTTCTTACATCAGCTAAACCAAAACTAAACCAAAACCAAAAACGTTCCATTCGAACGGTAATTAGTTGAGAAATAGCGCGATCAGCCCCCTGGTCCTTATCGGACGGCGAGCTACTTATCGCTCACCGTCTGCAGGCCCGCGCCTACGGTGGCCGGAAATCGGCTTGTGACTCCCGACGCCCAGGGCGTCTCCTGCGGCGACTAGGGGCGTGAGGGCGGAAATCCTGCCTCTCCCTCACGCGTTCCGCCTCCTCCGTCGCGAGCATTACTGCTTCACAGAAGGAGGTGACGGCCTGCCTGCATCAGAGTCAGAGTTATTTATTTGTCAAACATAGTAGCCGCCACCGCTGATCGCCGCCATGGGGATACGGCGGTGCTCCGCCCAAACCGGGCAAACCTCCACCGTATGCTCCACCGTGTCCTCCGGGCGATCCACACAATGGTGACCCCCGGGCGTTTTCTCCCGCTTTATCCTGAACAGGAACCTCCCGAAACAACCGTGTCCGGTGAGGACCTGCGTCAGGCGGAAGGCCAGGACGCCATGGCGCTTCTCTAGCCACTCCTAAAAGAGGGGACTTATCGCCACAATTGTGGCGTGCCCAACGTTATGTACACTTGTGGTAAGGAATAGTGAGTAATCCTCATCATCAGCATGAGCCGAAAGAAGTCCAGTGACCATACCAGACACATACGGATCCCTCGCGATACCAACTCGCACTTGCCCGGAGTTTTTGTTTATATTTGTAGTGTGCCTGTGCTGAATAAGTTTATTTTCTTGCATTCTTTATAAGTCACATGTAAATAATGTAATAAAGATTACCATTGATTTTCTTTTATACTTCGATGCATAACATTAGAATTTATTCCCGTCTGGTTCAACACTGGCTGTTGTTTGCTCACCTGTTCTGTAGCTACATAAGACGACCTCATCCCGCTAGATTTTCATTACAAGTTCTGCAGTTAATCTTACAGCTGGTAGAAAAATGAAGATTTCTGTGATGTTTGTTCTACTGGTAAGCTTTTTCTGTTTTTCGAAATTCCCGTCAGTGTTTCTTTACTGTGAATAAGATCGCCATAACCACGTCGCTTGGGAACCTTGGTGAATAAGGCCGTTAAGGACACACATCAAAAGTGTCTAAGGATCAAGTACATCTTAAACCATAAAAAAAATGCAATTAATATTTACCAAATCTAGTCTTCCAGACTAGCTTCTTACTTTAATTCCTACGTTTAAGTTAACAACTTATCCCTATATTTTGTAAAAATTAAAAAACATTACAATTTTCGCAATTTGTGGGAAATTAACCTACGTTAATTTCCCACAAGTCGTCAACTAAATGGCAAAATGAGGATTTTTAGTTTTTATTGTTACGATAAAAAAAACCGTGTTTCCACCATTGACACGAATCACACAATCACCAACTTAAATCATCTTCATCCTAAATAGGGTGAAGCGATACTTTACGCCTGGACAGCTTTTGACCCTTACAAAGCGCAGGTCCGATCCTGCATGGAGTATTGTAGCCACCTTTGGGATGGCTCAGCTAAATACCAACTTGCCGCGCTTGGCTCGGTGGAACGCAGAGCTAAGAGGCTCATTGGCGACGTAAAACTGGTAACCCAACCTGGTTACCTAACTGGTAACTGGTAGCCGTTTTGAGTGAATGTGACGCATATTTTCCCTCAACTTGTTCTTTCGTGTTTGTGTTTTTATTTCTTTGCGTTATGTTTACCGCAAATAAACGTATTCTCTTTCTTGTTTTTTTTTCTTTGGATGCCAAGCATCACAGCTTGGCCCATCGCCGCAAGGTTGCCTGCTTGTCGGTCTTCTATAGATTGTACTTCGGTGAGTGTGCCCAAGAACTCCACGACCTCATTCCACCGGCCCCCTTCTATTATCGGACATCTAGACGCACTGCAGGTTACCATCCCTTCCTGGTTGCTATTCCACCAATTCGCACTAAGCGTTTCCAAATGTCTTTTATAATGCGCACAGCAAAAGAGTGGAACTCTCTACCTGCGTCTGTGTTTCCGAACGCATAAAACCCTAATCTCTTCAAAGTCAGTGTGAACAGGCTTTTCTCAGGCTCACTCCATCGTCGACTTTGTCTCTGTCACCTCTGACCTAAACTAAGGTGAAAGGTCAAGAGCAAACCCATCCCAAATAAACATAAAAAATAAACAGCGATTTGGCATGCTTAAAACCAGTTCATCAAAATCACTTTGAGGAATGGCCGCCCACGTTCTTTCAATCAAGTCGAAAAGTTGTTGTGGGGTATGCACGGTATCCATACTCGGCAGAGCTCTTTTTTGGAACATATCCCATTCGTGCTCAATTGGGTTGAGGTCTGGCGCTTGCGCAGGTCACGGCAGAACGTTGATGCGAGCATCGCAATCATTATTGACTATAATACTACTAACTTCTCCCGCTCTGGGCGGAGCGGGTGGGCGTGTCAGACTTTTACTGACTAAAACCCACCCGTGTTCCTTCATTTGCCTGTGTGCCAGGACTGCCAGGGCCCCGATATCCCTTTCAGACAAACTGGCTGTTTGAGTAATTTATGCGGCCTACCCAAATGTCCTATATAAAATATAAATTACCAAATAATAATAATAAAGGAAGCAAAGAATTTTATATCATTTATAAAAGTAAACACTTATCTGATCTATAAATCCTATTATAAAGTGAATGATTTTTTAAATGATAAATATAATAGTTTTTTTAAGATAGGTTTTTATTAGGACATATTATTATGATAATAAAATATTTATTTAATAAATTCCATAAATAATTTAACATTATTATTTATAATAGTTAAAATAATTAATAATGTAAGAAATATGTTTATTATATTAGATATTTGCACACCTGTTATGATAGGATATGGTTTCAATAACTTTTGTTGTATGTATCACTGCAAACAAATGATTTGATTTGATAATGCACATTTCATATTTCCAGTGGACCATAAAAAGGTTTTGAGTTTTGCAAATTCCATTAAATTGTAGATAGCTTCTGGCTTTATAAAAGTTCACCTGTAGACAGACGACCGGTTATTTTTTCGTGTGATTGATGATTTTGGATTTTAGTGTCGTTCACAAGATTTTTCTGTGGTTTTAATGATTAAACACTTTACGGCAGGCGGAAAAAGGTTCAAAATACAAACAACTGGTGCTTGCCAAAGATAGAACTCGTTTCAAAAAAAATATTTATACACCTATGCTTCTCCATTTCTCTTTACAAACTTTAGTCTTTATTTGGGGAGTTGGGTTGTGATTTCCGAGAGTAGACAGATGTCCAGCAGAGGAAGGCGACACGCAGAGTTCCAGTAACGTTGATGATTATACTACGGCGCGAGCACCAGCACGCACGTCACCACCTACAAAGGTGGTGACGTGCGTGCTGGTGCTCGCGCCGTCTACGGAGCAGTCGGAATCGTCAGGCGGCCTCCCAGCGGAAGTAGTGGAACTGTGTCTCATGTTGAATATAAATATATTGGACCCACACGTTATTTTTTGCTTTTTTGAACTTCTAAAATGTGACTTATCCGTGATTGCAGTACTGTGTAAAGCACTAAAGTGCATTTTTCCATAAAGTTCCGTAATAATTGGTAATATCGCCAAAGGTAGCTGTTTTTGTTATTGTGCTACCAAATATAATAAACATGTTTGATATAAGTATACCTCGTGTTTTACTTGTACCATCATCAGACCCGCCGCAGGTGTGTCAGCAGAGTCATGGAAACTTCGTTACGACACTTATTAAAACTGTATGCAATAGTCTGTAACTGACTTTCGCTGCTGACTGTACCCGGGAGCGATTCCATACAGCAGAAGGTACGTACAGTCAACCGCACGTCAGTGGTAATACATGAAATTGGTAGTAGTGGTAATATTTGAAAAGTTAAAATCTAAATTAAAAATTAATACAATTTATAATAAACGCAGGCGCTGGCATGCAGCTGCTACCTCCGCAACTGTCCACCGCACGGACAACACACAAAAGCGACGCTCTCCTTTTTCTAATTATACCGTGGAAATCATTAGTTCTAGCCTCAGCGAACATCGTTGTTGTAGCAACGAGGCCGCTCTCTTACGCCGTACTGCATTGAAGCAGTCGGTACGTGCCTCAGCGAACCTAGATGATGCGCTACAGAACCGAGGCAAATGCAACAGCAATCTAAATGCGTTGTTATACTGGATCCGCAGAGCATTGTCAGTAGGTCTTTTGGGTGTAGCTGAACCACAGGTTCCCCGAGTACAGTGACATGCAATATGCTTTGAACAAAGTTATTTTGACCGCGGCTGACAAACTCAAACTCAAAGCATTTATTTCAAATAAACCAATTACAGGCACCTTTGAATTGTCAAGGGGTCGGTCAGTCATAAAGATAAAGCTAGTTACCCATTCCAAAGCTTAGTAGGTAGGTACCTATGGAGAAGAACGGGCAAGAAACTCCACGGACACTCTTTTAAATTGACATATGGTTACAAAATATTGGTTACATCATTTGTGTTGAAATTATACATGTGAGAACGATGCAAAACGTCAAAAGCGTCCGTAATAAAAATAATTAAAAAAAAACAATTCTAAAATTAAAATAAGCCATGACCGCTAAGAGATGACGAGTCCCTACTGATGGCGCCCGTTCACGAACATGACGCATGGATTAGCACTATTCAGCTGTACATCGGATGAACCGGCGGGCCAGCATATTAGACCGAACCAACAATGCTCTGCGCTCCCTCTCCATATCTGCATCGCCTTTCAAATCTTCCGCCACCAAGTGACCCAGGTATTTAAAAGAGTACACTCTATGCAACCCCACAATGTTCAGGAACACAGGAGGGACGGTGGAGGGACACTTAGTACCAGACTTGAACACCATGTATTTTGACTTGTCTTCGTTGTTTAAAAGGCCAGAAGCAGCATACGACTCGCAAATATCGAGAAGCTTACGGAGCGCACCGATCGAGGGGCCAGCAGCACCATGTCGTCTGCATAGCTTAAATTATTGAAATAGACTCCATCAACAAAGCAACCGACACATGTGCTACTGATCCACTCGATCAGTGCATTCACGTACAGACCAAACAGCAAAGGTGTGGTCAGGCCACCCTGCCTCACGCCACACCCCGGCCTACTTGGCTCTGAGAGCTCTCCTACCCAGCGCACCCGCCTGCTTTATGTGCCAGTACCGCAGAAGTGATACGAGCTCCGGTGGGACCGCGGTATCAGACAATTTCTGCTAGAGAACTCAAAAGAGACAAGATCAAAAGCCTTGGACAGGTCAAGAAAACATGTATAGACAGGTAATTTCCTGTCTGTGTAATACCTGACAGCATGCTTTAAACTAAGAATAGTGGTTTCTGTTGACAGCCCTGGCCGAAACCCAAACTGGGCATCATGCAGTTTGATGTGGGGATTGACAGCCCTGGCCGAAACCCAAACTGGGCATCATGCAGTTTGATGTGGGGATTGACAGCCCTGGCTGAAACCCAAACTGGGCATCATGCAGTTTGATGTGGGGATTGACAGCCCTGGCCGAAACCTAAACTGGGCATCATGCAGTTTGATGTGGGGATTCAGGTGTGAATTAAGCACACTATCAAGTATTTTAGCCACGACGGTAGCTAAGGAAGGCCTATACAGTGGCGTGCAGTGGTTCTCCACGTAGGGTGCCTAGCCTACGTGGAGAACCACTGCACCCGACTGACGAACGAAATACTAAAAAAAAAAACACACTACGTCACACGGGCGCAAGAAGTTGCTATAAGTGTTCTAACAAGAGTTTTAACTTTATTATTAATATTTTGTATTATTTTACAACATAGTTAAATAAATGCATTTGGGCTAGGGCTAGGGTAGGCTAGGTCTAATTGCCTTTTTGGACGGCCCGCCCCTGCCTATAGTTTAACCTATCCGAGTCGTCTCCGGTCCTACTCTTGACCACTGCTAGGTACCACCAGAGCCCGAAACATATCGGGAGGAAGGTATGAATGACGCAGGCACAGCTTAAACAGAAGAGCCAACACTCGAGGCAAATGGTACGCACCATACTGCAGGTGCTCGATGCTGACTGAACCGATCTTCACGTGCCGCCGTCTTCGACACCATTAATACTCACAGAAACGCCAGCTCTAGAATTAAGCTGTTTAGTGCTTTTCCCGAAACCGCCAAAATCTGAACTCGAATGGCGTTTGGCTAACAAATCCATTCGAATCTGACCATTTGAAGATCTTACGAGATTCTATCATTTCGCCAATATGGCGCCAGTTATTAAATTATATCTTAGCAAAGTCGAAGTCAAATTATTTATTTCAAATAGGCACATTTAAGGCACTTTTGAACGTCAAAATGTACAAAAAAATTGAATTGATTCTAGTTGTCCCTTCCAAAAGGTAGCTTCGTATGGAGAAGAATGGGCAAGAAACTCCACCGTTACTCTTTTAAAATATTTACAATATTTTGTATAGGTACATTAATTATATAATTATATGTGAAGACGATGCACCTAGAATAAAACTACTCTACCACAATAGGTAAAAATAATTAAGAATGAAGCAATGACAGATAAATTAATTATGTGATAGATACAGGTGCTCACATATTTACAAACATTTTGAAATCAAAAAAAAAGTTTTTCCTAAAAAAAATAATATCACTGTTTTTTTTTTAAATAATAGTTTATTGGCCTGGTTGCTGCGACCTTTTAGCCAAGTCTTTATTTAGTTACTTTGTATAGTTATAGGTAATGCTGAAATGATTTTTAAAGAATGCATGATAGATGATATCCCCGGGGACCCGTACGCTCCCCTTAAGTTTCAGTAAAGACGTGGCACTTTACTGAGACCTCACGCGGACTTCTTGAAAGAACTTGAAGTGATATGTTGCACTGTTTTGTTTCATTTGCCTACACTAATGCACGTTCACGAACCCTTAATGGTTAATAATCCACCATTATTACACATTAATATTCGGCTAAACACAAGTTTTAGAAAATAAAACAAAACTCTAAACATGACGCTTCACTTTCCCGCCAAGAAGTCCTAATATCAGTGTGTGAGTTAGTAATCACAGAATATAAAATAAATGTCATAAACATAACAAATTATACAGTTAAAATAGCAACCAGTTTGATTTTGTCTAGACTCTAGATTGTCCTATGGAGCTGGACCAGCATGAAATCGAAATCAAAAGTAATTTATTCAAACTAGGCCGAGAAGCAGCACTTTTCGAAATTCAAAAATTACATAAGACAGTCCCCCAAAAACGCCCACCCTTCACGACTTCCTAGTGCTTTAGCCGGGAAGAAGAAGTGGCGCAACAAACTCCCCAGCAGCACAGCTGTCTGTTCAGATATAAAACTTGAATCTATACAATAAAATGAAAAAGAATTTGCATTACGCAACACAACATTAAATTAAATTATTTGCCTTAGTTAGGTAGCACACGCCACTTTACCAAAAAAAAACATAAAAATCGTTGAAAACTATACTCAAGCAGAAATAACATAAACAGAACCTACCTAAATAAAAGCCTCCAGGCATAATGGGCGTGCCGCTTACATAAAGCTATAGGTGTACTCGAAGTCACAGATGATAAACTAGCACCATCGAAGTAAAATAAAAAACAGTTAATCATTAATAACAATAACAAAACCATGGTCAGCAAGACGACCAGTCACCACAAGCAGCACCCGTTCACGAGCATAACGCAAAGATCAGCCATCACCCCCCTTTGCCATATTTGAGGGAAGGAGGCAACCCGACCTCCGACGCTACCGCAAGTAGTGACATCTAAGGGAGCACGACGAACTTGCTGCCGGTTGCTCAGGCAAGAATAATATAATCAATTGTCGAGGTCGCTAGCTAACCACTTACTGCAATACAACTCGTAAAAAAACATTTTCATGAGTATATTATGTCATTAATAAATAAAAATAAATTGACTTAGACAGTCAATAAATTAAACAAATATATGAACTCATATAACCTGTCAGTAGACACGCTAATTTTGGAATAAAAACATGAGCATTTTCTTGAGTTAATCACAGCGACCAACTATTCTTATCGTTTAAGTAGTCATTGATAGAATAGTATGCCATTGAACAAAGATTGGATTTAACTTTAAACGCATTAAAAGGCAAATCTAGCAAAGAAGAGGGTAGCTTGTTATAAAAAATTATACCAAGTCCAACAAATGAGTTATGAACCTTATGAAACCGGTGAAATGGAGCACGTAATTTATCCTTATTTCTGGTGTTAATATTGTGAATATCACTGTTGTTAGTGTATAAGTGTATATTTTGCCTAACATATAACATGTTGGCGAAGATGAATTGTGATGCCTCCGTGAGAATGCCAATATTTAAAAAAAAATCTCTTAGAGAATCTCTGGCACCCAGCTGGTAAAATGGTTCCCAGTCAATGGTTTCTTACGCTTAATTGACTTACACACATACGTATAGCTCGCATTATTAGCTACTATGACTAGAATCCCTACAATACATTTTTTTTTTTTGGGTGGGATATTATCATGTAACTTCTCCCGCTCTGGGCGGAGCGGGAGGGTGTGTCAGACTTTTACTGACTAAAACCCACCTACAATACCTATCACTCCATTGTTGTAGCTCGATAGGCAAGTCAATATGTTTTAGCTGTTGATTACACATATTTTCACAGGAACGATCAATGGTCAGACCAGAAAACATCGTACTTCACGTTCAAAACACTGGACAGGGCTGCTTCTGTCGGGAGACAGTGGTTTGGCCAACGCTTGCACCCATGGGCTTCGCTGATGAACGTGAGCGTATCTGACGTTAATTGCAACTTATTTTGTCCACACAAGTCTAGTCCTGTTCCTTTGAAAACACCACAAGTTCATAATAAAAGCGCTCACCTGGATGTGCATTAAAATCACCCAGAATGAACACAGACTCGATACCACTCTCGTCAATGATAGCACTGAACTGAGACCATAGGGCAATACACTTAAAAAAGCACTGACTTACGACATCGCAGCACCACACCACCTTTAGGCCTTTAGTGCTGCTGAGCTCCCCAAACAACTGGTTCTTAAACATGTTGAAAAGACGCGGCGAGGTTAACCCCCTGCCTCACGCCGCACTTCAACCTGTATACATCCGAATGCGACCCTGCCCATCTGACACTGTTCTGCTGCTGACTGTACCAAAATTCAAACAGCGATATAACATCATGTGACAATTTTGTCTCGCATCGCAATTTATCCCATAACTTATCATAGCTCACCATATCAAAAGCATTTGAAAGGTCTAAAAAGCATGCGTATACAGGTGTATTCCTATCAGTGTAGTACTGAACAGTGTGCTTAAGACAGAGGATAGCCAAATTGGGCGTCATTCAGATTTAGGTGACTTCCCAACTGTTGATCAAGCAAACTATCCAGCACCACACTGACTGTTGCTAACAAGATGGTTCTATAATTAGAAATATCAGCACAATGACCAGTTTTATTCTTAATAATAGGAACAATGACGGTGTACATTAAGTCATCAGGCAAGTAACTATGACTCACACACAAGTTTCTTTATTTATTTATTGAGCAACGCACACCAATGACATATTTACAACTATAGTAACAGTAGGTAATTACGAGTCATCATTTCTGTGCAAATACGTCACTTATAGGCATGCACAACATTCTTATTAGAAGATGAACAACTATTCAATAAATTTTAAATTATTACAATATTAGCAAACAAGATAAGAAAACTACTTACTAAAATTACCAGTCATCTCGCTTCTCGAGGAATAACGTGGAAGCTCAATCCTCCTTCCGGTCCTCACTTCAGAGGCATTTTCGAGAGCGGTATAAAGTCGACAAAATACCATCTCAAACGTATTTATCGGATCCCAGATTCTTACCTTTGAAGAATGTTATACTATCTTAACGAAGGTGGAAGCCATGTTAAACTCTAGACCCCTGGTAGAACTATCTTCCGATCCCGGCCAGGTTGACGCTCTTACAGCTGGTCACTTCCTCATCGGTCGACCTTTAGTATCTCTGCCTGAACCGAGGTATGCCGAAAACGAGACATTACGTTCTCGTTGGCAGCTATTACAGCGCCTATCACAGAGCTTTTGGCGCACTTGGCAAAGGGACCATTTGCATACCTTATAACAGCGAATGAAATGGTTTAAACACGGCAACCGTTAGCCAAAACTGAACGATCTTGTAACCATTTATGAACCCAACTTACCTGCTAACGAATGGAGGTTGGGTCGCATTGTACAGCTCCACCCGGGTAAAGTTGACATTACTCGTGTTGTGACAGTCAAAACATCTAAAGGCTTACTTGTAAGACCTGCTGTCAAAACTTGTCCTGTTCCAATTGAACAAAATAATTAATTTATCTGCATAATATTTACATACTTATAATTTAACGCACTATAACACTTAAACATTTTCAAGTATTTAGTATATATATATATATATAATTAATAATAATAGTATATAATTATACATATATTTCCTTTAAACTTATTTTGTTCTAATCAGCTTAACTTTAAACTTAAAATCTTATCAGCATGTTGACAAATAAATCTGCATAGGCCGTGAGTCTCGAACTTCATCTATCTTATCTTATAAAATCCCTGGTTGATTTAAACTGGGGTTCCCTTAAATTCTTTGCCAATTCTGTTGATAAACCCAACCGTTGTCATTGCTTTTTTGATGATATTATTGATGTGTGTGGTAAATAAAAAACTTTTAAAAAACCAAAGGGAAAAATAACTTTAATTTCGGAAGTCGGTGTCTTTGGATTTGTATTTTAGTTGTATGCCACCTACTTCCGAAATTAAAGTTATTTTTCCCTTTGTAGTGTTTTTTTTTTTTTTTTCGGAAGTCGGTTATTTTTTTTTTGTAAAAAGTTTTTTATATTTCACTTTTTAGTGCCGAAAAAGAATTTTCCATATCGGTTCGTAAATGACGGAGTTATGCGCGAACAAAAAACGCAATGCAGAGTAAACGAAAAGATTGTTAATGTAGACAATGTAGATACATTTTTAGATGTTTGTTGATGTTTCAAAAACCGCTGGTCCGATTTCGATAAAATTTTCATGGGCCCATTTGGGAAGTATACCCTTTCCAACAAAAAAAAAGAATTTTTCAAATCGGTTGGCATGCGACGGAGTTATGCGCGAACAAACATAAAAAATACAAACATCCGAATTGAGAACCTCCTCCTTTTTTAGAAGTCGGTTAATGAGAGATCGCTGCTAAGTACTACACCCAGATCCCGTATGTTTTATACTTGTTGCAGTGACGTCCCGTTGATCCCGAGTAAATTGATGGTATGGTATGCTTTGTCCGCGTAAATGTTATGTGATAACATTTGCTGGCATTCAGAACCATCCCATTCACCACCACACACACCAGCTCTGTATTGAGTTCAGATCAGATTGAAGTAGAGCAATGTCTTCTTGAGTTTTTATTTGACAATAGATTTTAAGATCATCGGCAAATAAGGAACATTGGCTATGTTTGATGCAGTTTATTAAGTCATTAATGAAGACAACAAAGAGAATTAGAGTTATTCACGTCGTCGTCAAGATTTTGTGATCGTCGTCGGTCTATTTTAAAGATCAATGATGTGTCATCAGCAAATAACACCATCTTCGGTTGATTTTGAAGTAATTGGGGTAAATCATTAATGTAGGTAAACTAAAAAGAGAATTTACTCTTTCTCAATACGACCTTTGTACTCCTCCCACTCACGAAACGTTCTGCTTTGTACTCCTCCCACTCACGGAACGTTCTGCATTGGGTTTGTTTTGTAGAATTATGGCTTTTATTGATCTCATATTAGTGTGATAATTTAACTTAAGTACCTACTTATTGTAAACCAATATCTTACCTACTGTATTTGTGTAACTAGCTTTATGGATACCTAGCTATCTGAAATAAATGAATATTATTATTTTTATTTCCTTTATTACATTTTTATACACATTAATTACATTTTTAAATATTTTTATAAAACCATAAAAAAAAAAAACATTTAAAAATATTAAAAATAGTGACCCATCGGCATCAGGAACAGGGTCCAAGCTGCCGGTGGTTAGGGCTCTAGAGAGAGGAACCTCCTCACTATACGTGCCGTGTCCAGGAGTACTGCTTTCTGAATCAAGCCCTTGATCCAGCCGCGCAATGAGAGCCTCCTGAGGTGTTGGTCAAGGTTCTCCGCTATTAGGCCATTTACTGTTACAATTATCGGTACAATGATTGCAGAGTCCATGTCCCACATGTCGACAATCTCGTGTGCTAGGTCAAGATATTTGATTTTTTTATCTTTCTCAGCTTTCACGAGATTCTCGTCATGAGGGACAGCGATATCAACAATCATTGCACGGCGCTCTAGTCGATCTATCACCACAATATCAGGCTTATTGGCTACAATAGTCCTGTCAGTGATGATAGATCGATCCCAGTACAATGTGGCGTGACCATTCTCGAGAACTGGGTCGGGCACATACCTGTAGTATGGTACTTCAGACTCCACAAGGTTGTACTGCAAGGCAAGTTGCTGGTGGATAATCCTAGCCACTAGATTGTGTCTGTGCAAGTACTCGCAGTTAGCAAGACGAGAACAACCAGAAATAATATGTCGGATTGATTCACCGGGACGGTGGCATGCCCGACAGATGTCAACCGTACCGTCCTTGACAATATATTTCCGATAATTATTTGTCATAATAGCTTCATCCATAACCGCACAGACAAAACCTTCGGTTTCCCCGAAGAGGTCGCCGAAACGCAGCCAGGATACGGACGCCAGAAAGTCTACATCAGGCCCATGGAGGGCCCGGAAAAAGCGTCCATGAAGCTCTTTGCCTTGCCATACTTCCTTACGATCGTTAGTATCAAGAACTGTAGGTTTGCGCCAGTTCTCTTTCGCCAAGGAGAGCGGAGTGAGGCCCTTGTCCACTGCAACCACATCTCGGTGCATCCCCACGTCAATTTGAAGGAGATATTCCCTGAGACTGCAAATCTCGCGGTTGTGGAGGGTTTTAGCATTTAAGAAACCTCGGCCCCCACACTTCCGCGGGATGTACAGTCTCATCACTGATGACCGTGGGTGATGCATTCGATATGCCGTCAGCAATGTACGGACCTTCCTATCCAGGGCATCAAGTTCTGTCTGAGTCCATTTGAGTATGCCGAAAGAATACATCAAAACCGGCATGACCCAACCGTTGAAGGCGTAACCTGTTTCCGCCTGATAGAAAACTATTTACTACTTTATTCAGGCGGCCAAAGAAGCGCTCCCCCAACGACTGTTTCATGTCGGCAACATTGATGCCTAATGCTTCCGATATACCCAAATACTTGTAGGTTTCGGTTGAGGAAAGGGATCTAAAGTGTATGGAATCCGAGAGTTTCGTTCCCACGGATTCCATAATCTCCCCTCGTTTTACATGCATGACTGCACATTTGTCCATACAAACAAATTTCATTGTCCACACAACAAATTCCATCCTGATGGCGTTACTGAACGTTTCTGTTACCTTCAGTAACTCCATCAGTCGCAAATTGTTGGGGGCAAAGAGTTTCAAGTCATCCATGTAAAGGAGGTGAGATATCACCTGACCACCTCTTCTCAACCGATAGCCTACACCTGAATCCTCCAGCAGTGTGCTTAGAGGATTCAAGGCTAAGCAAAACCAAAGCGGACTCAAACTATCGCCCTGAAATATTCCCCGCTCGATCCTGATCGGTTCGTCGATCCCCCGGATCTGTCGACATCCTGGATAGAGAAGGACCGTCCTCCATTGCCCCATACATGACATCAGGAAGGTGCGCAGAGTTGCATCTATCTTGTACAACTCCAGCACCCTCATGAGCCATGTATGTGGCACCGAATCATAGGCCTTCATATAATCTATCCAACATGTAGACAAATCCTTCCGGGATCTACGAACTTGTTGGCTTATGGTCATGTCTATAAGGAGCAGCTCCTTAGTACCGCGGGACCCATTCTTACATCCATTCTGAGACATAGACATAATTGAATTTTTGTCAATATGGTGTGAAATCTTTGCTCTAAGAATGGATGTAAGAACTTTATAGACCGTCGGTAAACATGTAATTGGTCTATAGTTTTTAGGTTCCGTAGTACTACCTGATTTATGGAGCAGATGGGTAACTCCTGTTGTAAAGAACAGTGGTAGCGACCCAGTCTCTAAAGACGACTGGAATTGCGAGGCTAAGCAGGCGTGTGACCTTTGTAGCCATTTAATCCAGAAATTGTGTAGTCCGTCCGGACCCGGAGATTTCCAGTTAGGCAACGGACGGACTGCATGGGCCACATCCAGAGGACTAATAGTAATAGGCTCCATGTCTGGTATTGAATCACACGCCTTCTCAACAACACGCATCCAATCACCTTCAGTGTGACTGACGGGCACCGACCAAATGCTTCGCCAAAAAGCACTCATGGCATCATTATCCGGTGGACGCGCGTCAGTCACACCTTGAGTGGGAATAGGCCGCTCCCATGCTCTGTATACCCACCTTTCATCGCTCTGGAACATGCGGTTCTGAGTGTACCGATTCACTCTTCGCTTATACCGACGGATACGGTTTGCCCATGCATAAACTTTCTGCTTCAGGAAGTCGATGCACTCTGTGACACGGGATACATATTCTAGAGGACTAATACTAGTTCCCGAGAACGCCCGCCTTACAAAGCGCATCACCCTTGGGCGTGTATTGCCCTCCCTGAAGCAGATAAGCTTCCCGATGAGTACCCTGGCCTCATTAATACGACGCTCAATCCTGCACTGCCAGGCTGGGGCGGCGGGTTGCGGTCGTACAGCTCGGTCAGTGTTTGGAAATTTGACATGAGCTATACGACATGCCGCAACAGCCGTACAATACAAGATTGAGTGTGTATCGCAAAGGTCTGCGCTGCTTTCAATAAAATTTGGTAACAGCGCATCCAGGGCACACACCAGTGCTCTGTTTTTTTTATTCATGGGCAAACGTGGTAGCCGTGGTCTAAGGTCAGGTAATGTGAACCGATACTCACGGATCGCATCCTCCAGTACGCTCCTTAATTCCACATTGCATAGGTTATCTGTAGAAATAGCCCTGGTGTCCTCCTCCACAGCATGCTGGTTAGCCTGTACGACATTCTGGGGTGGGGGAAGGTCGTTAGCAGGGCTACCTTGCATTTCCCAGCGCAGCCGATCAAGTGTAGCGTCATCCAACCTATGATTGTGTTGAATGACGCGCACCTGATCCGACAATCGTTGGGCCGAGACGTTGACGGCAGGTTCAAGCACCTGAAACAGAGAGAGCATCCGACTTCGGTACGCCGTAAGGTTAATTCCTCCCTCTGTAGCCCCATAATATGCGCGCATCACACTTTCATTTATGGACTGAGTCCATCGCATGCGCGACACATTTCCACCGGCAGCGGGGACCCTGTTCGGGGCCGGTTGGCCTCGAGGTCCCAAGCCCGCTGGTGGCCGTCCTCTTCCTCGCCGTAGTGGTGGTGTTGGTGACGACGGTGGGGAGAAAAACTCGTCGCTCGAGCTCGACGCAACTGCAGCGACCGGTGACACGGCACTGACGATTGAGGCGCGTACCGGTGGCTGTGAGGCGGAGCTGAGCGACGAGTCCGGAGATGGTGGGTGTGTATTTGGTTTCAATCTTGCCCGGCTTCGAGTCAGCATTTCTTGTTAAAGTATTCTATACTCCGTGTCATCTGTCATCTTCGTATTTTGTTTATGCATACTAGTAGGTGTAATGTTTTGATGCCACTTTTGGGATCATCTAAGATGTTAAAACAATTTTTTTATCAATGCATTGTTGCAGAATTATTTAATATGAAAAAAATACTAGAAAAATCGTATGGAGCAAAAAAAATGTTTGACCGTCAGTTATTATTATTATTATTTGTACTCCTCCCACTCACGGAACGTTCTACTTTGTACTCCTCCCACTCACGGAACGTTCTGCTTTGTACTCCTCCCACTCACGGAACGTTCTGCTATCCAACTAGCGAGTAACAATGTCAATTAAAAGGGTATCCCACAGTGACAGAGGATTCTTTTGTAATTGGCTCCATGTTAAAAATAGCCGAAACATGATTGTGAATTAATAATCTCTTATTATTATACCGCTCGCATAATACTTTCCATGCCACAGAGTAATTAGTAGCCGAAAACTCGAACGACTGGATCACTAGCTACGGCAGCGGATCCTTCCAGAGACGTTCGAAGGTAGTGGAATTTGTTGATTTCGTCGATAGCATCATTAGAATGAATGAGACTCGTAAAGGTATCATGAAACTCCAATCAGTTATTGTAAGATCCGCTAAACTTTGGCAATTGGATTGTGGGCAACTTTACTGGCTTACAACTACTCCCAAAATCACTTTTATTTCGAGAGACAAATTCACTATCTTTATTATACTTATTTCCAAATTCCTGAGCCTTAGACATTGCTTTGAAATACAGGGACTCAAAATCAGAACGCTCAGAAAACTGTGCCTTGATATCATCAGCAATACACTCCATCGTAACTGTAGCTCATCATATTGTTGGTATACCAACTCCATCTTGCCTATACGCAGCTGTAGTTCCGTTATATTGGAACTAGATAACGTTTTATCATCCAGCGCGTCCAGATAATTGACAAAAGCAGTTAATCGGCCTTTGAAGCTACCTCGCTTCTTTATTAACTCCCTTTCCTCCCATACTGGGATTCGAGCGTAAATCCGGATTTTATACAATAAAGTTTAAACAGTATTCTATGTCATATGATTCACGAAGAAGTGATACTTAGATGATCAATTAGTGAATACCTCCCTTACTATAGCGACTCGTTTCTATTCTTATATAAACTCAATAAACTAAAAATGTCTTTTATAAAGTACAACAGAACAATAACTAAAATAATACGGTAATTATATTAACAGTAAACATTAATGAACAATATCTTAACACTCTTAAATTATATTGCTTCTAAGTACCTACTACCTGCAAAAATACTTAACGTGATTAGTAATACTTTGGCAAAGACAATTAAATTAAAACAATATAATGTAATAAATCAATATTACTACAATTAAATAACAGTCCCGTACGGTATATCGAATTACCTTGAACGATATAACTGTCTACAGAAAGCATGGTTCACCGACGAACGGTAATACGAGAAAACTATTAGTCGATACCATTATTTAGCGACAGCACGTTTCGCCGAATAACGCTACATAGAATGAATGGTTGGCCGATACCAAGATTTGCCGATGTCATGGTTCGCCGGAACACGCTTGAACTAAATAATCCTTTATCGATAGCAGTTGCATGACAATGGGATCGTGTTGGAATGACTGCATTTATAAAAATAGCAGACTTGGGCCCCAGAGCGTATATACATTCTTTGCCAGATTGAATCATTTGGGTTAGGTTAGGTTAGAACAGTGACCATTAACGCGCGAAGGCGAGCGAGCGAAGCGAGCGTGCTGCGGCAGCGGCCGTCGAGCGCCAGGTCCCCTCTATTGTTGGTAAATTCAGTTACCAAAACAAAAACTCTTCATCAATATCCAATTTAACTAAATTACTATACGTTTAAATACTACCCTTCAATAAATTACAAATTTTGTATCTAATTTTATATATTTTTCTTGCTGATCTCATTATGTGTCATATTTTTTTTGCTGCAATCGATAAAGCAAACTGCTATCGATAAAGGATTATTTAGTTCAAGCGTGTTCCGGCGAACCATGACATCGGCAAATCTTGGTATCGGCCAACCATTCATTCTATGTAGCGTTATTCGGCGAAACGTGCTGTCGCTAAATAATGGTATCGACTAATAGTTTTCTCGTATTACCGTTCGTCGGTGAACCATGCTTTCTGTAGACAGTTATATCGTTCAAGGGTAATTCGATATACCGTACGGGACTCATTAAATAAGTATGATTTCTAATTTAATTGCTACGAATACACAATAATGACAATAAAACTATCACAATGAAAATGGTAGGGTAAATAACGGAACAAACTAACTACGCAAATGCAATAAGTAATTAATAAGACTAACTTTATAAATTCTTAATTGGCGTTATTATATTACCTGATTGAGTGTTGGGTGACGATATTATTAATACATTAGACTTAACACCGCTTTATTTTATTAACTTGTTTCACATACCACACTGCCGGTCAGTGACTTCGTTGCACTGATAAATTAATATTCGCTAATTTCACTATTAACTTCTTGTTCTTCTTATAATAATAGCAGATCCTTGCTATTTAGGTAATCAATCCGGCTCGAAGGACCATTACGTGCGGAAATTAGCGTGATTTCAATAAAAAGGCTGCCGCCTTTTTATTGAAATCACGCTAATTTCCGCACATGTAACGTGTATGAGTTTTAATAATGTAAAATAAAAAAAAGGTGACACGTGAATGACGCGCGTACAAGCACATTACAAAAACATGATCGCTTACATATGACGGAGCACTTAAAGCTAAGACCAATTGCGTAGGCGCTCCAACAGATGGCGATTGGTATGTTTTAAAATCTCTAAATACGCTCATACTTATTGAGATTGTAGACGAAATAGATGATGAGGTGGCATCACTTTAGTTTGTGTAAACAGGTGCTCGATTCGTTGGGTCGGAGACCGTACCAGACTATCGTAGCCATAGCCTGTTAGAAATCGGCATCTACTTGCTAGACCGTGGGTACGTGGTAGTGCGGTAGCTCTGGGTGGTATGGTCGGGTCTAGCCTCGAAGCCAAGACCGTAGAGTCAAGGACGACTCGGCATTCCTGCGGGAAGTGCGTATGTGACAAATGTGTGGGAGCTATGTGATAGCTGTGCATGTTGACCGCGAATGAGATACCTGAGGTTTTGTTTTCTTAGAATTCAATGTGAAATCATTGTGCTTGGTCTTGGTTATCTTGAAACAAGATAGTTCCAATTCGTAGGTTAGTCTAGTTTAAAGTTTCTAAATTTTAGTTTCAAATTGCTTGGAAGTTAAAACGGATTTTAAAGAGTTTACTCTTTAAAATTAGTTTTAAGTTCCAAGCCACTTTTAATTATCTCACCAGTCTTCATATGAGTCAGGATTGGACGAGCAGATAATGTGGCATGATTTTGTATTTTCCAGATTAACAACACACGAGGACGTGTGCATCGCAGGATGGCCGTGTCGGATCCGGTCATTAGTACGGACAAGAAATGAATAGCAAGCGCACTACTAACAGAGTAAATCCTGACGATCCGACATATATATATATATCTTTATATTAATATAATCAGGGAACATTTGGGTTACCCATTGAAATGGTTTTTCTAAGCGGTTAAACAAAAACCCATACGTTATGGGTAACCCTTTTGAACGGCTTTAATTAAACCTGGTTACCCGTTGAAAGAAAGAAAGAAAAATAATTTTATTTGTCACAGAAACACGTGCAAGATATATGAAAACATAAACTTGTAAAACAAATAGTCGGCAGCAGCACGTCATGACTGTGACAAGAAGGCTTGCACTCAGCATGATGCTGTGTTATGGGGGACCCACAGCACAGCGCTGATTTTCAGTGTTCACCCGAAAAATACGTACGGAACCCAAGTCATTCCAACACGATCCCATTGTCATGCAACTGCTATCGATAAAGGATTATTTAGTTCAAGCGTGTTCCGGCGAACCATGACATCGGCAAATCTTGGTATCGGCCAACCATTCATTCTATGTAGCGTTATTCGGCGAAACGTGCTGTCGCTAAATAATGGTATCGACTAATAGTTTTCTCGTATTACCGTTCGTCGGTGAACCATGCTTTCTGTAGACAGTTATATCGTTCAAGGGTAATTCGATATACCGTACGGGACTCATTAAATAAGTATGATTTCTAATTTAATTGCTACGAATACACAATAATGACAATAAAACTATCACAATGAAAATGGTAGGGTAAATAACGGAACAAACTAACTACGCAAATGCAATAAGTAATTAATAAGACTAACTTTATAAATTCTTAATTGGCGTTATTATATTACCTGATTGAGTGTTGGGTGACGATATTATTAATACATTAGACTTAACACCGCTTTATTTTATTAACTTGTTTCACATACCACACTGCCGGTCAGTGACTTCGTTGCACTGATAAATTAATATTCGCTAATTTCACTATTAACTTCTTGTTCTTCTTATAATAATAGCAGATCCTTGCTATTTAGGTAATCAATCCGGCTCGAAAGACCATTACGTGCGGAAATTAGCGTGATTTCAATAAAAAGGCTGCCGCCTTTTTATTGAAATCACGCTAATTTCCGCACATGTAACGTGTATGAGTTTTAATAATGTAAAATAAAAAAAAGGTGACACGTGAATGACGCGCGTACAAGCACATTACAAAAACATGATAGCTTACATATGACGGAGCACTTAAAGCTAAGACCAATTGCGTAGGCGCTCCAACAGATGGCGATTGGTATGTTTTAAAATCTCTAAATACGCTCATACTTATTGAGATTGTAGACGAAATAGATGATGAGGTGGCATCACTTTAGTTTGTGTAAACAGGTGCTCGATTCGTTGGGTCGGAGACCGTACCAGACTATCGTAGCCATAGCCTGTTAGAAATCGGCATCTACTTGCTAGACCGTGGGTACGTGGTAGTGCGGTAGCTCTGGGTGGTATGGTCGGGTCTAGCCTCGAAGCCAAGACCGTAGAGTCAAGGACGACTCGGCATTCCTGCGGGAAGTGCGTATGTGACAAATGTGTGGGAGCTATGTGATAGCTGTGCATGTTGACCGCGAATGAGATACCTGAGGTTTTGTTTTCTTAGAATTCAATGTGAAATCATTGTGCTTGGTCTTGGTTATCTTGAAACAAGATAGTTCCAATTCGTAGGTTAGTCTAGTTTAAAGTTTCTAAATTTTAGTTTCAAATTGCTTGGAAGTTAAAACGGATTTTAAAGAGTTTACTCTTTAAAATTAGTTTTAAGTTCCAAGCCACTTTTAATTATCTCACCAGTCTTCATATGAGTCAGGATTGGACGAGCAGATAATGTGGCATGATTTTGTATTTTCCAGATTAACAACACACGAGGACGTGTGCATCGCAGGATGGCCGTGTCGGATCCGGTCATTAGTACGGACAAGAAATGAATAGCAAGCGCACTACTAACAGAGTAAATCCTGACGATCCGACATATATATATATATCTTTATATTAATATAATCAGGGAACATTTGGGTTACCCATTGAAATGGTTTTTCTAAGCGGTTAAACAAAAACCCATACGTTATGGGTAACCCTTTTGAACGGCTTTAATTAAACCTGGTTACCCGTTGAAAGAAAGAAAGAAAAATAATTTTATTTGTCACAGAAACACGTGCAAGATATATGAAAACATAAACTTGTAAAACAAATAGTCGGCAGCAGCACATCATGACTGTGACAAGAAGGCTTGCACTCAGCATGATGCTGTGTTATGGGGGACCCACAGCACAGCGCTGATTTTCAGTGTTCACCCGAAAAATACGTACGGAACCCAAGTCAGGTTTAATGAGTTGTACATAATAGCTAAGAAAATAAAATAAAACAAACAGTACTTAGAATAGAATGCCTATACAACCAAATATATAAGAATAAATATGATTAAAAAACACAAAAATTAATCCGCTGGCATCACCATGCATAAATAAAGTAGGTACCTACCTAAAACATTTATTTCATTCGTTACACGGGACTATCAAGCGTTTTGTCTCGCTTGCACCCTGTCCTGCATACCCGCACACAAAATAAATAATAAGGTAAAGACTACAGTTGCATTTCCCGATTGCGTCTATGAGCGTGATGACGTATTGTGACTGTAGTTATCGAGCCGGGCGCCCACCCGCTCCCGCACGCGTACCCACAGCTGTGGCGCTGCGGCGCGCGGCAGCTCCCGGCGCGGTGCGGCGCGGTGGCGGCGCGCGCGACGCACGAGTCCTGTAAAGTCACGTGGCGCGTCACGCATGACTATATTACTGTGTAGTGAGTTACTACCGCCAAACGACATACCAACAGTGGGAAAGGGTTTTCGATAAAAACCCATTCGGTGTGGGTAACCCTTTACAACGGCTTAGTTTAAGCCATTCAAAATTACCCACACCGTATGGGTTTTTGATTAACTGCTTAGAAAAACTGTTTTTCTAAAATTGTAACCAAAATGGCCTCTAAGTAGAATAGAGATAGAATTGGTCATGCTACGCGTGCTGGGCGGATATCGGATTAACATAATATTATGATTTTTTCATGTCACTGGGTTTCAAGTAGGTATAAAACCCATTGAATGGGTTATCATGTAACCCTTTCACTGGGTTTCAAGTATAAAACCATTATCATGTAACCTTTTCATTGGGTTTCTAGTATAAAACCCATTCAATGGGTTACATCATGAAAAGGTAACCCATTGAAAGGGTTACCCCTTCGAAAGGCTTAACTCTTAACCGGGGTTGTACGGTCTCTGAATCAGGGACCATTTTGGTTACCCATTGAAAGGGGTTTTCTAAGCGGTAAATCAAAAACCCATACGATATGGGTAACCCTTTTGAATGGCTTAAATTAAATTTTGGTAACCCGTTGAAAGGGTTTTCGATAAAAACCCATACGGTGTGGGTAACCATTTTGAACGGCTTAGTTTAAGCCATTCAAAATTACCCACACCGTATGGGTTTTTGATTATCTGCTTTGATAAACCCTATCGAAAACCCTTTCCATTGAAAGGGTTTTTGATAGGGTTTTTCTAAAATGGTAACCAAAAAACTTACTACAGATGACTGTATATAGTAGCGATGCGTCGCCAGGTGGCATGCATCGCCCCGCCAGCAGTCGGTTTTACGTGCGGCTGTTGAATGTTTCACATCAAAAAACTTACTACAGATGACTGTATATAGTAGCGATGCGTCGCCACGTGGCATGCGTCGCCCCGCCAGCACTCGGTTTTATGTGCGGCTGTTGAATGTTTCACATCAAAAAACTTACTACAGATGACTGTATATAGTAGCGATGCGTCGCCACGTGGCATGCGTCGCCCCGCCAGCAGTCGGTTTTACGTGCGGCTGTTGAATGTTTCACATCAAAAAACTTACTACAGATGACTGTATATAGTAGCGATGCGTCGCCACGTGGCATGCGTCGCCCGCCAGCACTCGGTTTTACGTGCGGCTGTTGAATGTTTCACATCAAAAAACTTACTACAGATGACTGTATATAGTAGCGATGCGTCGCCACGTGGCATGCGTCGCCCCGCCAGCAGTCGGTTTTACGTGCGGCTGTTGAATGTTTCACATCAAAAACTTTGTCTATTCTTGGTAGAACAGAGATAAAATTGGTCATGCTACGCGTGCTAGGCGGATATCGAAATTACATAATATTATGGTTTTTTCATGTCACTGACTGGGTTTCAAGTAGGTATAGAACCCATTGAATGGGTTATCATGTAACCCTTTCACTGGGTTTCCAGTATAAAACCCATTGAATGGGTTATCATGTAACCCTTTCACTGGGTTTCTACTATAAAACCCATTCAATGGGTTATCATGTAACCCTTTCACTGGGTTTTTACTATAAAACCCATTCAATGGGTTACATCATGATAAAGGTAACCCATTGAATGGGTTACCCTTTCGAAAGGCTTAACCCTTAACCGGGGTTGTACGGTCCCTGCTCTGAATATAATATAATCTTTATTGGAACAAAAACACATTTTTCTAATTGTTTGCGTATTTAAATAGCTACATTAGTTACAAAACTGTGTCGCAGCTATTAACGCCTACCTCCACGAGGGAGACAGCGTTCCATATTCCAGATATAAAATATAGTAGGGGTTACAAAAGAACAATAACAATATTAAAAAAAAAAGTAAAAGAAAGAAATAGTAGTATAGTAAAAAATTTAAATAGTAAATAATTAATATAGGTAAGTGCTTAACGTTGTGCATGTGGGATTGTTGTATGTGAGTGTAGTGCGTGCCTGTGGGGTGTCAGTGTAGAGTGTGCTTGTGGAACCTCCCCACGAGCACACTCAACGCTACGTGTATTCGGTGTGCATGACTACGGAAGAAAGATCTTTAGGGTTCGGATAAAATCTCCAATTCTTCGTATGTGAGAGTGTGAAGCCATTGATCAATAATTCTTTTGCAATCCCGGAGAGTACATGGATAAGTAAGCACTTTATTTATTCTATTATAAAGCACGGGACTGCAGAAAATGAACTACCGGCGGACAATTTCCAATTTAATACCCGATGTCGGGCACTCTGTCAGTTCTACGTTTTTGTCTTCTAAACTCAGGGTCAAACACAATGGGCGCGCCACAATTGTGGCGATAAGTCCCCTCTTTGAGGAGTGGCTAGAGAGGCGCCACGGCGTCCTCACCTTCCGCCTGACGCAGGTTCTCACCGGACGGCGAAAGTACTTGCGTCACTGTATCGGTGGCGCGAGGAAGCGAGGGCGCGGGGCGAGTGGCTGATGCAGCGACATGTGGAGTTGCGTCGGTCACAGCTTCGCGCAGCCCTGGTGGCGGAATGGCGGGACAGGTTTTCACGCCCTACCGCCGGCCTCGCCACCATCGAGCATTGCATGGTGTTTTTCCAAAGGAATTAAAAATTAGTATCATAAAACCGCTTTTCAAAAAAGATAATAAAGACAACATGTCTTCTTATAGACCTATAGCACTGATACCTATTTTGTCAAAAATATTTGAAAGAGTAATATACAATCAAATCAATTCATATTTCGAGAAAAATAAATTATTTGTCGATAGCCAAAAGGGCTTCCAGAAAAATAAGTCCATTGACATGGCAATCTATGATTTTTTAAAACTCGTTAGCAACAGAGTAGATAAAAGAAAACCGGCTCTGGCTCTATATATGGACATGTCGAAAGCCTTTGACCGCGTAGACCATAGAATATTAATTGATAAACTTGACGCATACGGGATTAGAGGTACATATCAAATTTAATTAAATCATACCTACAAGATAGACAGCAAATAACAGTTATTAATAGAATATGTAAAAAACATGAAACAACATTTAAATCTAGCCCGAGAACAGTGATGTATGGAGTTCCACAAGGTAGCATACTTGGACCTCTCCTATTTATTATATATATAAATGACTTCCCAAAAGCATCGACCTACCCCATGACAATGTTTGCAGATGACAGCACTCTACTTTTCAACAGTGACCAATTAGATACATTAGAATCAGACATTAACTCTAACATAAAATCAATTATAAATTGGCTAGAGAATAATAATTTGGTAATAAACTTAGACAAGACAGTAATAATGAAATTTCAACAAACAGTAAATCAGAATTTAAAGTTAGATATAAGATATAATGATAAAAGGATTGATGAGACGAATGTGACAAAATTTCTGGAATTAAATATTGAAAGCACATTAAAATGGAATACCCAGATTGACAAAGTACGTAGTAAAGTAAACCAATTTTCTCATGCGCTGCGTATGCTAAGTAAAACGGCCAATCGAAACACCGTACTAACTGCATATCATGGTCTAGTAGCCTCAACATTAAGATATGGCATTATGTTTTGGGGAAACGCCTCGGGTAAAGATATGGTGTTTAAGTGTCAGAAAAGGTGTATTAGAGCGATCTGTAACTTGCAAACCACTGACAGCTGTAAACAATATTTTAATAGTATGAACATTTGAACAGTGCCCTCATTGTACATATACCAGACATCTATGTTCATCAAAAATAATAGGTATAAATTTGACCGAGTAGGTAGTCAGCGTCGAGCTGACCGGCTACAAACTGTTGGATCTAAAACTGCTTTATACAAGAACAAGAACAGTATTTTCGTAATGGCTCCAAAATTATACAATAAATTGCCAAAGTGTATCAGGAGTGACGAAAATGTCAGCCAAGTTGTTCCTGTTTCTAGTTGAAAAGACGTACTACTCGATTGAAGACTTTTTAAATGACAAATTATGACTAAATTTAATTTTCTTTGACATTCTAAATAATTAATAATATAATTCAATTACTTTATTTTATGCGGCTCATGACATTTTTTCAATTGCTTCATTTCCTTTATCCTAGACTTTATTAATTATGATAGTAAAAATAACCTGCTTACTAATATTATATCTGTATGCCGATTATTGGCCGAACATACAGATCAGCTAAAATGTATAAATAACACCTTTTTGTACAAATAAAGATTGATTTGATTTGATTTGAAAATGATATGATTTCACGAGTATTTATAAAATATAAAATATTAGAACTGTATTTAAAGCTTATTGAATAATAACTAGACTGTAATGAACACTTTCTCCAATCTGCTCTGGATCTCAGGTCCATCTTCACCGACAAGAACAATGTCATCGGCAAAGAGCATGCACCAGGGTGCCTCTTTCTGTATTTGCGACGTCCATAATCAACAGGAAGAGGTAACAGTGGCGAAAGGACCATATAACACGATTCCTACCGGCTTCCCTTCGGAGGTTTTTCATTAGCATAGCATTTTTCAATTATGTCTACTATTGCCAAAAAATATAGTTACACTACAGGTATTTAATTCACTATAACATTCAAACAACAAAAATGCCTATTTTTATTAGCTTTGAATTGAAATATCAAACAAAAAAGTTTTGTTGGTGTAGTGATGCGTCTTTTTGGTTCTGCTACTTGACGATATATGGTGTAAAAATTCATTATAGGAAAGACTTAGTTTTAAGTTAATTAATTAATTTTTACTTTATTGATAAGTAAGTAATTTAAACCGGCTTCGCTTCGGCTTCTCTCATACAAAAATTGACACCTCGCCGCTGAGAGGTAAGGACTTAAAGCCGACCCTACACTCACACTACACTACACTGAAGCTACACTGTTAGCCACACTGAACTCATCGGTATTGCCAGCAGCCGACCGGCCGTAGGTACAAGATTGACTGTACATAGCACGAATACTTCTCGGGCAAACCTTTCTCTTTCAAGGCCCACCACAACATGTCCCGAGGTAGGGTTATCATACGTTTTCTCCAGATCAATGAACACCATGTGCTAGTTCTTGTGTGCACGTCTGGTACTTCTCGTACAATTGGCGGAGTGCAAAAGTCGCTTCCATTGTTCCTCGACTAGTCGTTCAGACCTTTGTGAATGTAGATCAAAATTTCAATTTCATTTTTTTTTTTTCTCAAAATGTTAAGGAGTCTCCGAAGACCCTTTTCCTGTAGCTTCAACGGTTAAGGTACCTGCCCTTACTGCCCCATCTCAAAAATCCACCTGTATGTCATGACTGAATGCTCAGCTCCATAAAGGTATTGAGTGATGATATATCTAATCTAATCTCTAATATATCTAAAAGGTAAAATCTGTAACTATATGTAAAATAAAATAAAATAAAAATCTTTCTCTTTTCTTTTATATTCTAACCTTGTCTCGTATTTTTACAAATTTGCGGTAAACTATAGAAGAATACGAACATAATGCAATATTGCTCATCCCCTATATCAAATAGCGTGATAATGTTTTGCGTGGGAATTATTTCCCTATGTGGAATATCTAAACAAAATTTGAACAGGATCTATCCAATAGTATTTGCATGATGCTGGAATATACATTCAGACAAACAGGCAAACATCCTAAAAAACTATATTTTTGGAATTATAATCGTTCCCAGACCTCGTAGCAATTTTATTTTTTCAAAAATGATGTATGTGGTGTTTTAATTTCGCTACGCTTTTATTTGTATTAGTATTTTGCCAGAACTAAATTCTAGAGCCGCTAGATTTACTATTTTTATAGGTTGTCCCTTATTTTTGAGAATAGTGGTTAACTTTGGGTTGCTATTTAAAAATTCTTAATGGAAAAACTCTAACACTGTGCTCGAACTGGGGATCAAACCCAAGTACCAGTTGCGCTTGTTCTTTATTCATATAAAATTACGCTGTGTACAAAACAAGTAATTTTGCAATGAATGCTGTTTAATAACAATAATTATATTTACGGACAATTTACGGACCTTCAAAAAAATAATACTTTTGTTTTTTTTTTTATATACAAGTTTCAAGTTCATGTAAGTGTGGCAATATCGATTTGCCACATCACTAGCACACAACTGGGAACACCAGTTGGCAACCTAACGGGGACGAACGTGCGTCGTGAACTTTGTATTGTACTAACGTTAATGAATATAGAGTTAAAGGTGATACGGAAGTTTTATTTACACCGTCGCCGTGACCCGCGACAAGAACAACTCTTTCGACCACTTACAGTGAAGTGCAGTGCGCTAATATCGCTAAAGATCATTACGGGCTAAAAAGTTGCGTCGCCGCCGCCATTTTTTTCTAAGTCCGGCCTGCTGCAATTTTTTTTAATTGTGAATAAAAATCTACGGGTGCTCCGCCATCGACTAGACAGCTGCAGCTATCAAGCGACCGAGGCAAAATGCAAGACATATTTTGCTTGCCGGGTCGCTAACTCCGAAGTCAACGCTGACGCCGGTCATAAAGTCGCCGCCCGCTCACGGCCACGACCGGCGCGTCCGCCCCTAGCAACAAGTTCCGTCCGTCAACGTTCAATTATCAGCATCGACCAGTGGGTACAAATCAACAATCCGGTGAGCGAACCTACCTACCTACCTACCCCTGCTGCAGTCTCTACAATACTCGTACACATGTGTATTATAAAAGTGCCCTGTGGATTCACATACACAAGCGTGAAACTTGAGATAACTTTCGCGACGAGAGCCTATTCATTTTATTACCGTGGTAGAGACTCTAATGACACTGTATGTACCTTATTGTGACATTTCTCATCAGTGATAAGTTATGATAAAATTTAGTGATAAGAACAAACCGTTTAAGTTGTTGATGTTGTTATTTCTTTTGTTTTGTGTGCATATATTTTATATATTTAGGGTGAGCCAGCCTAGTTGTGACCTAGTTCCCATAATGTAAATTGGAAATACAAAAAATACCTAGGTTAGCTTTTTTAAATTGTGTACAATCAAATGCATACTGATTCACTGAGCTTGGTCCACTAAATGCAGACATAAATAGGATTTTAAGTTTTATTCTCCGTAGCCAAGCTGCAAAAATTTAAAATTGAATTATGTTTGTTATTGTTCAAACATACTTGCTATTTTGCTCAATTGCACTTGTCGTTCCCCGTAATATTCAGTAGCTACTACATAATAATTATATCCTATCTGTATAAACAAAATAAAATAGTATAATAATACTTGTACGCAGACCGCTGTCATTTATTGTGCAGTTTTGTAACTCTTTTCTTATTTTCTAGTTTATCCATTTTTTTTTTTCTTTTTCTTCTTTGTGACCATGGCTACCGGGGAACAGATACAAGCTATGCAGGAACAATTGAGGGAAATGCAAGTGAGCCAGGCCAATCGAGCAATGGCAGTGTCAGCCAAATTACCAGCGTTTTGGGCTGATAAGCCCACCATATAGTTTGGCCAAGCTGAGGCTCAATTTGAATTGGCTGGCATCAAACAAGACCGTACAAAATATAGCCACATAGTAGCCATGCTGGATGCCCGGGTTGCTGGGGAAGTTGCCGATATTACTGAAAATCCACCGGAAACTGACTGTTACAATCACCTCAAAACAGAGCTTATTAAGCGCCTTTCAGCCTCAAGAGAGGACAAGGTCCGTAGACTTCTGGGAGAGGAAGATATAGGAGACCGGAAACCCTCCCAGTTTTTACGCCACCTTCGCTGTCTGGCTGGCTCGGTTTTCAAGAGTGATGTATCATCCGACAGCTTTGGATGCGCCGCCTACCAAACAATGTGCAGGCTATCCTGGCAGCCCAAGAGGACCTGCCACTTGAAAAGGCTGCAGACATAGCCGACAAGATTGTCGAAGTGGCAGTGCCGGTTTCAGTGCATGCAGTGGGGGCCCTTCATCAGAATTATCTCAACTCACCCTTCGAGTGGAATAACTGACCAAGATGGTCGAAGCGCTTAGTGCTGACAGGCATCCACGCCCAAGAGGTCGAAAGAACAGTAGACCACGCTCCAGATCAAATTCAACATCCCACTCTTCCTTGTGTTGGTATCACAGGACCTATAAAAAGAACACTAACAAGTGCACCAAACCATGCAGCTGGAAGGAAACGGAAAATGAAAAACACGGTCAGTAAACGCGGCGACTGACCGTGTCATGTCGTGCCGCCGTTTATTTGTCACAGACAGAGCCTCTTCCCGTCGATTTCTCATCGATACCGGCAGCGATCTCTGCTGCTACCCGCGAAAGTTAGCCAGAGGTCGCGCCACATCATCGACAGGGTACCAGCTGTCGGCAGCAAACGGCAGTTCAATTAAAACTTATGGCAGCATTACCATGCGGCTCAACCTTGGCCTGCGCCGGGATTTCCAATGGAGTTTCACAATAGCTGACGTCGAGACTCCCATCATAGGTTCGGATTTCCTTAGTTATTACAACTTACTACCCGACCTTCGCCACAAACGCCTCGTCGACGGTAACACAAGCTTGACCACTGCTGCTTCAGTAGTCCTAGCTAGTCAGGTCAGCGTTAAGGCCGTTTCTTTGACTGATTATTCAATTTTTGGAAAACTTCTCCTGGAATTTCCAAATTTGTCCCGTCCTCCTGGACTTCCTCGACAGGTCAAGCACACCACGGTTCATCACATCGTGACCACCGATGGCCCGCCTGTATCCTGCCGTCCTCGCCACTTAGCCCCGCAGAAGCTACTCGCGGCTAAAAAGGAGTTCGAAAAGATGGTCAGCTGTGGAATTGCCAGACCTTCCGACAGCGCCTGGGCTTCACCGCTACACATGGCTCGAAAAGGAGAAGATGACTGGCGTCCCTGTGGGGATTAACGTGTCCTAAACGCTAGGAGGACAGTCTCGGACCGCTACCCCGTGCGACACATTGCTGATTTTTCACAAAATATGACAGTGTTTAATGAAACGACACTGTACTTGTGGAAGAACTATATGAAGAAATAATATTCGTAAACAGGTATGTGAGTTGAGGGAAGCTAACGATAGCTTGCTTTTTAATCGAGCAACGCCATCTATCGAGCCGCGAGGAACTAAATTACACAAACATTCCTGCCGGCCAAGGACTGTGTAAGTCCTTCAGAAGAGGCTCAATTTAAAGTTAAGTTGTACACAAAATAAAACAATATGACTAAACTATAAGGTAAAACACAACAAAGTATACAGTATGATTGACTTAAGGTAATGCACACAGTTTGGTGATTGGTCGCTTAGTGATATGATCTTTGATTTTCAAAGAGACAACACGAGTCACCCCATCTTTACCTGGATGTTTTTCAATAATACGACCCAGCAGCCATTTACCTGGAGGTAATCGTTCGTCTTTGACCAACACAATGGTGCCTATCTCAATATCTGCCTGTTGTTTGTTCCACTTATATCTATGTTGCAAACTAGTCAAATACTCAGCTTGCCAACGTCGCCAGAGTGTTTGTAGCATACGCTGGACACGTTGCCATCGATTAAGGTGAGTAGCGGGAGTATTTCGCAGTCTTTCGTCAGGAACTACAACCGGGGTTTCCCCTATGAGGAAGTGACCAGGAGTTAATGGAGGTTCACTTAAAGATGAATCCATTAAGGTAAGAGGACGTGAATTTACGCATGCTTCTACCTGTGTGAGGAGAGTATAAAACTCATTGAAAGTGAGACAACTTTGACCAATAACACGCTTAAGGTGACCCTTTACTGATTTTACGCCAGCCTCCCATAGTCCTCCGAAGTGTGGAGCTCCAGGAGGAATAAAATGCCAGGTAGTGTGATCGTTAGCGAGTATTTCCGCTATCTCGTGAACCAAATCAACTTGAGCGTTTTTAAATTGAAGTGCCATTTCTCTTGAGGCACCTTGAAAGTTCGTTCCACAGTCACTATACATATCTTTACAGTGACCGCGACGCGCAAAGAAGCGCTTGAAAGCTGCCATAAAGGCCATAGTGCTCAAAGCTTCGACCAACTCCAGGTGAATAGCCTTTGTGACTGTGCATACAAATAGACTAATGTAAGCTTTACTGGTGCGAGTACATCTACCAGAATACAATTTCAACGAGAAGGGTCCCGCGAAGTCCACTCCACAGGATAGAAATGGACGTGCTGGTTTAACCCTATATGCAGGCAAATTTCCTATGAAAGGAGGTCTTGGCGCGGCCCTTTGTTTAAAACACGGAATACATTTTCGGATAACACTCTTAACTATTCTCTTAGCACCAATAATACAATAATTCAAGTTTAATATATTAAGAGTTAATTGACATCCACCATGCAACGTTCGGTGGTGAGCATCTGTGACAAGTAGTTTAGTGAAGTGGCATTGACTTGAGAGGATAACTGGTGACTTAAAGTCTAAGTTTGCTTGAACGTTAGCGAGTCGACCACCAACTCTTAATATATTTTGGTCATCAATATAAGGGTTAAGGAAAAACAATTTACTGGATTTAGGAATAGACTTACTAGCAAATAATAAATCAATTTCAGTTTGAAACACACATTGTGACAAACGGATACATACATTGCGTGCGTTTAATAATTCGCTCGCATTTAAAAAACTTGTCCAGTTTGTAGCATTTTTAGAATTCTTTTCTTTACACCGTCGCACAAATCTAAAACAATAAGCTGTAACTCGTAACAATTTTGTTAGACTAGAATAGCAATTCAAATGCGAGTGTAAATCATCTATTTGATTGTTAACAGTAACATGTGAAGTAATTTTACACTTAGATTCTAACACAGTATCTGGTAGCTCATCCTCTGAATACATAACATCAGATCATCTTAACAATTGCGGCCCTTCCCACCACAGTGTTGACTGTCAGGTCATTTGGGTTCATACCCCGCGAAGCTAAGTCCGCTGGGTTATCAGGCGAGCTGACATGATGCCATTGACTACTATTAGTGTCGTTTAAAATCTCAGTGGTACGGTTTGCTACAAAAGTAGTCCACGAATTAGGATTTTTACGCAACCAAGCCAGCACTATAGTGGAGTCAGTCCACGCGTAAATATGACTGATCAATTGGTATACTAGTTTTTACATCAAATAACGTTTTGGCCAAAAGTACTGCACCGCAGAGTTCTAAACGAAGAAGCGACACTTGTTTGACTGGAGCAACCTTTGATTTTGCAGCGATAAGACGCATTGTGATAGCACTGTCGTCCAGAACTCTAAGGTAAACAACACACGCATAAGCAACACAAGAAGCATCACAAAACCCATGAATTTCCACATTCAATTTAGCAGGTAACAAACCAAGCCACCGAGGTAGCTGTATAGTATTCATGTGTTTTATGTTGTTGTGAATAGTACACCATTCAAGTCGTAAGTTACTCGTATCAGGTAAAACATCGTCCCAGTCCAGGCCAGCTAACCACAGCTTTTGCATGAAGATTTTTAACACAATGACTACAGGTGCTAACCAACCTAGCGGGTCGAATGTTTTAGCGATAATGGACAACACTGTTCTTTTAGTGATAGTATCCACAAGCGGATCTATCGACATTTTTAATTCAAAATTATCATTGTGCGGATTCCAATTAATGCCCAAAGCTTTAATGGCGTCGTGCATTTTTATGTTCACTACAGTTTGGTCACATTTATCGGCATTTTCAATCTGTGCCAATACCTTTGGACTATTTGACGACCATTTGTGTAACAAAAATCCACCTCTTTGTAACAATTCAGTTATTTGTTTTTGCAGACTAATTGTGTCATCTTCATTGGATGTCCCTGACATCAAGTCATCCATATAAAAATCTGTTTGCAGTAGCGGCGCTGCAATAGGAAACTCTTCCTTCTCATCATTAGACAGCTGGTGCAACGTTCTAATTGCAAGGTAAGGTGCACAGGATGTTCCATAAGTAACGGTAAGTAACCTGTATTCTCTTACTGCTTCATCCGAATTTTCTCGCCACACGATTCGTTGATAATCCGCATCATCAGGATGAATTAGTATCTGCCTATACATTTGTTGAATGTCCGCTACTAAACAAATTTTATGTGTGGAGAACACATCTTGTTACTAAATCCCTTATATCTTGTTGCAAGGGCGGACCAATCATCAGTTCATCATTCAAGGACGTTCCTGTTCCAGGTTTGGCGCTACCATCGAAGACGACGCGTAGCTTCGTGCTAGTGCTGGACTCCTTCAAGACGGCGTGATGAGGTAAGTAATATTTATTACTTGTATTTCTTTCCTTTTCAGGTATGACTTCCATGTGTGCTTGTGATTCATACTGCTTCAAAAAGTTGCAGTATTCTTCTTTAAATTCAGGTTTGTGTTTAAATCTCTTCTCCATTTGAGTTAAACGATTAATTGCTAAACCCTTTGTGTCACCTAGGTGAGTCGCGTTCTTGAAAGGCAAGCGGAGTATGTAACGACCCTCAGCGTTCCGAGTGTGAGTTTCTCTATAATGCTCTTCGCACTGAGTTTCCAATTGTGTAAGTGGTGTTTTACTTTGTGTGTGTTCCTCCAGTTCCCAGAATCTCCTGAGCAACTGGTCAGTCTCTAATTTCGTATGTGAGACAACAACATGATATGAACTTTGTGAGGTATCCTTACACGTTTGTCCTGAAATCAACCATCCAAGATGTGAATTAAGTGCAATCATTGCGTTGTGTCTATGCAAACCATCCAGCATTAATTGTGAGTGTACTTCTGCCCCCAACAAGATATCTATACTTCCTGGCTTGTGAAATTGTGGATCAGCAAGGTTGATGGTACTTAAAAGTGGCCAGGAATCCATAGATACTTCTTTTGCAGACAACAATGAAGTCAAGTGTGAGAGTACAAACGCTTGAGTAGTAATAGTGTGTGTAGAATCATAAATTGAATGAAATTTAAGGTTCACCATCGACTTAGTCGTTATTACTTTGTTGTTTGAAATTCCAGTAATTTTACCATTCACCGCAATTCGGTCAAGAATTAGTAATTGTGCAGTTGTTTCAGTCACAAGTGATGCCTGAGAGCCTGGATCAATTAAGGCTCTAAGTTGGTGAGTGGATTCATTTTTAGCAATAACAACAACACGAGCTGTTGCTAAAATAACCTGTTGTAAATTATTTATTTCAGCTTTCATTGTGACAGCCTCGCGTGTTTCTGGCTCACTCTGTTCTTTAGCTGTGCTTGCCTTGGCTGGGTTTGTAAAATGCAAGAGTGTGTGATGACGTCGACCACATTTCCTACAGCGTGTGCTTTGCTTGCATTGACCAACGGAATGACCCTGAACAAGACAGTTGAAGCAGATGCGATTCTTCTTGACAAAATCATGGCGTTGTGAGACTTCCAAATTAGAAAATCCTTTGCAGTGGCAAATATAATGGGGTTGTGAACAAAAAGTGCAAGTGCTTTCAATTTCAGTGGCGAAAGATTTCACAGGAATGTATTTTGCTTGGGTTGAGGTAGGTTTTGCTGAATCTTTCTTTGATGTATCCTTCCTAATACTGGTGATATTTTCCATAGCTCTGAATCGGCTTTCTAGTAGTGAGGCTAAAGTTTCAAAAGTTGGTATGTTTCGTGATGAACCAAGGGACTGTTCCCAAAGTTTGTGAGTTTCAATGTCAATTTTAGAGACAACAATGTGAACTACTATAGCCTCCCACGTGTTTATTTTAAGACTTTCTAGCGAATTCAAGCATTCGCGTGTGGTGTCTACAATACCTTTCAGACTTTGAGCGCATTCGTTGGTCATTTTGCGCTGAGAAAGAAGACGATTCAGGATGTTATTGACAATTATCCTCTTATTTTCATAACGATTCTCAAGTGTCTCCCAAGCCTTATCATAAGTAGCTTCGGTAAGTGTGAAGTGTTTTAATAGCTGCTCAGCCTCGCCCGTAATACTGGACTTCAAATAATGGTATTTCTCAATTTTTGATAGGTTATTATCGTTGTGAACAAGACATGTGAAGACGTCACGAAAGCTGTACCATTCAGTGTAGTTACCGGAAAACTTAGGTATGTTAATCGGTGGTAACTTTGTCTTGTTTTTTACCCTTTCAGATGTTTCGTCATGACATGTTATTGTGGCCGATGTTGTAGCGTGTGTGATGGCACGCGCCCTCCTGCGGAGAGAATTGAAGCCCTGCAGAGTTTTCCCTTGCCGAAATCCGTGCAAGGCCTTCGCAGGTTTCTCGGCATGGTAAATTTTTATCGCCGATTTCTCCCCAAAGCCGCAGAACTACAAGCACCGCTCATCAATGTTCTGAGTTCTTCCAATCTGAAGGGTGCCAAACCAGTACCATGGACAGTCTGGCAAATTCAACTCTCCTGGCTTACCCAGTCAGTGATGCCACTTTGGGACTTTTTACGGATGCATCATCATCACAAGTCGGATCTTGCCTACAACAGAAGGTGGACGACATATGGCAACCTTTAGCGTTCTTCAGCAAAAAGCTGACAGAAAAACAAGCACAATGGCCCGCGTACTATCGTGAACTTCTCGCATTGTATGAAAGCGTTCAACAGTTTCGTCACATACTCGAGGTTCAACATGTCACGATATACACGGACCATAAACCGCTCATCTACGCTTTTACTCAACGCCGTGAGAAACTTCCTCCAGTTCAGCTCAACCAGCTCTCCTTCATCTCCCAATTCACAATTGACGTTGTACACGTCAAGGGACAGGATAATGTGGTTGCTGACGCTATGTCGAGGATAGAAGCTATTTTCCTCGAAGACAGTTACTCAGCGTTGGCAGAGGAGCAGGGTATAGATGAAGAATTACGAAATGCCAAGACCAATCTTCCCTTAAACTGGAGAAAATCGACATCCCAGGCACCAACCTCACTATTATTTGTGACACGTCTACCGGAAAGCCGCGACCCTACGTTACGCCTTCTTTCCATCGCCATTACTTTAATAAACTTCATAACCTCAGCCACCCTGGCGCGCAAGCTTCCGCACGCTTGGTAGCTGAACGATTCGTTTGGCCTTCAATAAACAAAGATTGTCGTCAATGGGCTCGAGAATGTGAACCATGTCAGCGTAGTAAGGTGACCAGACACACATCCACGCCCCTAGGTAATTTTTCAGCCCCAACAAATCGTTTTCGTCATGTTCACATCGACATAATCGGCCCTTTGCCTTCTAGTAAAGGTTACCAGTATTGCCTTATTGCGGTTGACCGATTCACCAGGTGGCCAGAGGTGTGGCCCATGATCGGCATTACAGCTGAAGAGGTGGCCGAAACGTTCACGATAGGCTGGATAGCTCGTTTCGGGGTCCCTTCTATAGTTACCACCGATCAGGGTCGGCAATTTGAGTCTGCCTTATTCATGTCCCTTTTAAAGTCTGCATCTATCCAACGCACTCGCACGACCAGCTATCACCTATGTGCCAATGGCATGGTGGAAAGGCTGCACCGGCAGTTAAAGGCAGCTCTTATGTACCACGGTGGTAGTTGGTATACCGCTCTACCTTTAGTGCTCCTGGGCATGCAGGCTGCTTTAAAAGAAGACCTACAAACATCATGCGCTGAATTAGTTTATGGTGAACCTCTTCGTCTACCTGGCGAATTTGTAACTCCTACGACAACGAGCAACATAGAAGACGTTCAAAACTATGCAACGGCATTGCGGAGCCACATGGCCCAACTAAAACCAGTGCCAGCATCACGTCACTCAGTGCTTTCGTTTTCAAGGAATTGTCCAACGCCACTCATGTTTTCTTACGTGACGACTCCGCGAAGACATCCCTTAGACCTCCATACACTGGCCCTGGTGATAACTCTATGAGTTATCACCAGAACTGATAAGACAATAACAATTGCATTGCCTAACAGGGATGCGCAAGTGAGTCTTGACCGTGTGAAGCCAGCATTTATTGAACAGACACCACATTCAGGAGGTACTGGTTCTACTACTCCTCAATCACCATCTTGCAAAACGCCTCAAGGGACATCACCTAAATCTCCCACCATTGCATCTAAGTCTGACAGCAATCATCCAGCTCTCAAAAAGAACTACGTATCTCGTTCAGGACGCCATGTCCGCTTCAAGACGCCCATCGACGTCTAATGTATCTTTTTCCCCTTCTTTCCATTCTTTTCTTAATTAATGTAAATTGTTAATATTATTACCTATTAATTAATAATATATAATTTTTTATATATTTTTTTAATATATTTTTTATATATTTAAAATTTTTATATTAAGAGGTTATTTTACACCGTGGGGGGGTGGTGTGGCAATATCGATTTGCCACATCACTAGCACACAACTGGCAACACCAGTTGGCAACCTAACGGGGACGAACGTGCGTCGTGAACTTTGTACTGTACTAACGTTAATGAATATAGAGTTAAAGGTGATACGGAAGTTTTATTTACACCGTCACCCTCCTCATAAGTATTATAATGCAGTCAGATAATCACTTACCGTGAAGCCGAACGGACAAGTACCCGACACCCTTGGTAAGTAGCCGGCTGTGACATACGCTACATTACATATTATCAGATTGTACTATAAATAGAAGTGCAATTTATTAGGCAGCCACACACACTTGCCCCCCCACGTTGTTTTTAGTGTACATTATATCAACAACCTCTGCCAACTTCAGATTAACAAGAGCTGTTCATTATATCATAAGAAATTAGGTAAAATGAAATTATATCAACAATTCATTATCTCAACTGATCGTTATATTAAACATAAGTATATTAACTGAAATTAGGTCAAGTGAACGTTAGATTTTTTTTATTATATCTACCGTTACACACCCCAAAAAATGTATGTGGGATCGCCCACGGCGAGCCGCGGCTACGCACGGGTGGGGGCACACAGAATGGGGTGTGTAATGTTTGGTATAATAACAAATGCTCTAATTTCACTTGAAATAACGTTCATATAATATAATTTTCATATGCTATAATATCAAATAACCCAAATTCATATGACCTAATGTTTTAATCATTTATTATAATTTTCTTTTAATATAATAACATTTAGTATAACGTTCATTTTATATAATTTTCAATATGTATAATATTCTTTTTATATAACGTTCATTTGACCTAATGTTCTTTTGAACTAATTTTCAGGTATAATGGTCATTGTTCTAACCTAACCTAATCCAAATGATTCAATAACAGTAGATGGTATCTGACGCAGATATTTTAATTAAAACACTTTGATTCTTTTATTATTTTACTTATATATTTCTTAAACGCTTTATAAAAAAATAACCACGAAACTAACCTAACCTGTCCGAGTCGGGGTGCCCTAAAGTCCAGATTGCATCCAGTTTCTCCTGGTAACAATAGTCAAAGTCAAAGTCAAATTATTTATTTCAAATAGGCACATAAATGGCACTTTTGAACGTTAAAATAGTTGAGGTGGATTTTCAAAATTATATTAAAAGTTACTTAGAGATTATGAATATTATAGTAAATTAATAATATACTAAATGAATATTATGTCAAATGTGCATTATAGGAAATGTTCATTATATCGTAAGAAATTAGGTAAAATGAAATGATATCAACAATTCATTATCTCAACTGATCGTTATATTAAACAAAAGTATATTAGTAAAATTATTATATTTAACTGTAAAGGCCTTAAGCGGTCGATGGATTGTGTGAGGGCTTTTTGTGGCAAGGCAGATATAATAACATTACAGGAGACGTGGTCACTTCCACATGATATCCCACTGCTGGGCACAATAAGTGATGATTATACGTATATTGGCAAATCTTCGGTTGATACGTCAACTGGATGTTTGAAAGGAAGACCGTATGGTGAATTCTATGGAGAAAAAAATCGTTTGTGTCCGTCACTCCTGTGGATTGCACTAGTGATCGGTTAGCCGCGTGTAAGGTAGTGGTGAATAGCGATTGTGCGGTATTCATTATCTGTGTATATATGCCTGTTGAGTCCAGAGACAATCTTATCGAGTTCACGGAATGCTTGAGCGAAATATGTGCAATAATAGACAGTAGTAGCGTAGAATCAGTGCTCGTACTCGGTGAGTTTAATGTCCACCCAGGCGGTCTGTTCTATAACGAACTCATCAATTTTTGTGGGGAGCAAAGATGGGTATGTGCGGACGTGGAACGCCTAAGCCTTAACGCAGGTGACTATACTTTTATTAGTGATGTTCATGGCTCTTGTCGGTGGTTGGACCATTGTAGCACAGAAATGGGTTATAAATGTATATCTAATGTAAAAATTCATTATAATGTATTCTGGTCTGATCACTTTCCTGTTGAAATAGAGTGCAATTATAATATTATTGTAAGACATAGGAAATTGACTTCAAATTGTGTACCTCAAGATAGTTTGGGGAAATAGGACCCCTGAACAGATCCAGCGGTATCATGAAATTTGCAATAATAGTCTTAAATGTATCGACTTTCCGCAAGAATTTCAGATATGCGCCGATAAATATTGTAATAATTTAGAGCATCATAGAAGTATAGATTTAATGTATAACAGTATAATAAAAACACTGCGTGAGGCGAGTATAGAGAGTTGTGATAGTCTCACTCATCGTTGTTATCAAAATAAAAAATCGGTACCTGGCTGGAATAAGCACGTAAAGGTGGCACATGAGGAGGCTAAAAATAGTTTTAACAATTGGGTCTGGCATGGGAAACCCTTATCTGGATGTATTTACGACGCTATGTGTAAAAGTAGGAAAATTTTCAAATCACGACTTAAGTGGTGTCAAGACCACGCAGAACAAGTTAAAATGGACACTTTGGCATCTCATTGTTCTCAAAAAGACTTCAAAAAATTCTGGCAATGTACGAATAAACTAAATATAAAGCAAAATCGGGCTGAATGCATTAACTCTGAAAGGGATCCTCGGAACATTGCTAATATTTTTAAATCAAATTTTAAGGTAAGCCCACTTGTGTCTTCAATAGCGACGCAATGCAATCTCCAGCCAGATACTTCTACCATTGTACAAATAAGACCTAAAGATGTTAAGAGTACTATTGATTCTATGTCTCGGGGTAGATCGCCTGGACATGACAGCTTGAGTGTTGAACATTTACGGCATGCTGGCTGTCATTTGCCCAGAGTGTTGGCCATGCTTTTCTCCCTGTGCATGAGTCATAGATATCTCCCTCAGGACCTCATGAGAACAATAGTCATACCGATCGTTAAATGTAAAACAGCTGATATTTGTTATAAAAGTAACTATCGTCCCATCTCCCTGGCAACAATTCTGGCTAAGGTAATGGATGGTCTGATTAACGGGCATTTAAGAAGGAACCTGAACCTGCATCACGCGCAATTTGGCTTTCGACCTGGCCTTTCCACTGAGAGTGCTGTTCTCTGTATGAAGCACACGGTTAGGTATTATTTGGATTGTAGGACACCTGTTTATGCTTGTTATTTAGATTTATCCAAAGCCTTTGATCTGGTTTGTTATGAGGTCCTGTGGGATAAACTGCGTAAACAAAATGTATCTGCAGAACTAATGGAAATTCTAAAATTTTGGTATGACAATCAATTAAATGTCGTTAAGTGGGCCGATTGCTTGTCTGAGGAGTACAAGCTAGAGTGTGGCGTGAGGCAAGGGGGAATTTCCTCGCCCACTCTTTTTAATGTATATATTGAAAGCCTGATTGGCGAGCTCAGTAGCACGCATGTAAGTTGTCATATTGATGGAGTCGCTGTCAATAATATAAGATACGCCGACGACATGGTGCTGCTGGCCCCGTCAATTAGGGCCCTTCGTCATCTGCTTAGAGTTTGTGAGCGGTATGCCGAGAGTCACGGTCTCAAGTATACTCGTAATGCTACCAAGAGCGAGTGTATGTTTTTGGTATTCGTGATAAAACCCCTCATGAACCTCCACCTATTTGTTTGAACGGTTCTTCTCTCACTAGAGTGAATCAGGTTAAATATCTAGGGCACATTGTCACCGATGATCTCAGGGACAACGAGGACCTTGAACGTGAACGCAGAGCGCTGGCGGTGCGGGGTACTATGTTGGCTCGCAGGTTTGCTCGTTGCTCAGCTAAAGTCAAGTTAGCGCTATTCAAAGCATATTGCCAATCTTTTTACACGAGCAGCCTGTGGGTTAATTATACTCAAAAGGCTTACAGCGCTCTGCGGGTACAATACAAGAACGTCTTCAGGATGTTGTTACGGTTGCCGCGGTTCTGCAGTGCGTCCGCTATGTTTGCCGAAGCGCAAGCGTGTAGCGTCACTGTTGGGCAGAGTACGCAGCAGCAGCAACGATATTCTGAAGATTGTTTCTGGTAAATATCAGAGTTCGATACACTCGCTCTGGGTAAGCATCGTGGTTGGTTAAAAAATCAACCACAAATGGCGTTATTTGCTGACGATACTTCCTTGATTTTTAAGGTAGATAGACGTGCTACAAATTTTGACGACGTAAATAACTACAGGTCATAATAATACTGCAGGTCCAAAATTGGTTCACTGCCAATAATTTAGTATTAAATGGAAAAAAAACTAAGTGTATACGATTTTCTTTACCAAATGTAAAAAGTAGTGATTATGAGATAGTATTGAATCAAGAGAAACTAGAATTCGTCGATAAAACTGTTTTCCTGGGGATCACGCTCGAATGGGGTCCTCATTTAACATCTCTTGCAGGACGGCTAAGTTCAGCAGCATATGCTGTCAGAAAACTCCGTCAATTTACTGATGTAGATACCGCGAGGCTAGTCTATTTTAGTTACTTTCATAGTATCATGTCTTACGGTATTTTACTTTGGGGACGGGCTGCAGACATCGAGTCTATTTTTATTCTGCAGAAAAGAGCCATCAGAGCCATATATAATCTCCGCAGGCGCGATTCTCTTAGGGAACTGTTTAAGAATATTAACATCATGACGGTGTCTTGTCAATATATCTATGAAAAAATCATGTACGTAAGAAAAAATTTACATCTTTTTAGTAAAAGAGGCGAAAGACATAATTATAGTACTAGAAGTAGGGATCTATTAGCTCAACCAGGTTTCAGACTGGCTAAAGTAGACTCATCTTTCATGGGGTACTGTTTAAAATGTTATAATAAAATTCCTCCCCACATACTTCAACTGAATGAGACGAAATTCAAATCTTGTATAAAACGCACACTATGCAAGCAGGCATATTATAGGCTGGGGGATTACATCGCTGATAGAAATGCTTGGCTCAATGCTGGTCCTGCTCCACAACCTCAACTAATTGATTAACATTTGAAAATACTGTTGGAGCTGCTGAAGATTGTAAGACTATCTTTTCATTGTATAAACTCAATTTCCTTTGTATTATATAATTGCATAACACAGGTGTGAGTACTATGTACAATAGAGCTACCATTTACCGGGTAATATGTCTTTCATTGACTTGAATATGTCCTGGCAGCTGAGAGTATGTCATGCTCACTCAGATGTCTCGCTGATGGTGGCGTGTGTGTTGGATCATTTAGCTCCCTTCAAAATGGTTGAGCTGAATGGTGCTGATCCATGCGTCATGTTCGTGAACGGGCGCTGTCAGTTGGGACTGGTCATCTCTTAGCTGCCACGGCTTATTTTTAATTATTTTAGTTTTGAATTGTTTTTTTTTTTATCACGGACGCTTCAGACGTTTTGCATCGTTCTCACATGTATATTTTCAATAAGAATGATGTAACCAATACTTTGTATCAAATATTTTATTTTAAAAGAGTGTCCGTGGAGTTTCTTGCCCGTTCTTCTCCATAGGAATCTACTATTTGGAATGGGCAACTAGCTTCATATTTGTAACTGACCGACTTGTTTACAATTCAAAAGTGTTTAAAAAGTGGTTTAATTGAAATAAATGCTTTGAGTTTGAGTTTGAGTTGGGACGGTAAAACATAATGTTTTATTTGTTATTTATATTTAAACTAGCTGCGCCCCGCGGTTTCACCCGCGTAAGTCTCGATCCTGTGGGAATATCGGGACAAAAAGTAGCCTATGTCTTAATCCAGGGTGTCAGCTACCTCCATACAAAATTTTATCAAAATTGGTCCAGCCGTTTGAGCGTGAAGAAGTAACAAACATACACACACATACACTCACAAACTTTCGCCTTTATAATATTAGTGTGATTCTTTACTTACTAACATAGTTTATAAGCTCCTGGATCATGTTATCTGATAATAAATAATAATAATAATTAACTGAAATTAGGTCAAGTGAACGTTAGATTTTTGTTATTATATCAACCGTTACACATCCCACAAAATGTATGTGGGATCCCCCACGGTGCGCCGCGGCTGCGCACGACACTTTTACGATTGACAGAGATGCTGTACACAGCCGGACTTTGTGTAAAACGCCATGTGCCATTTAACGACTGCGTGCTGTACTTTGCTCATGCTGATGATGCTGTCCGGAGAGCTGTGACTAGGATTGTGGATGGAGTCAGCAGGGACTATGATATTGAAACTTTCTCCCGTGAAAGAATACTCTGTAGCAGTCAGGTGCTTCGTGTAGTAAATGAAAGACGGGTTGACCAAGACTGATTTTTATTAAGTACCCGCAGCCTAACTATTATTCTAATGAATACAACTTAGTATACGACACTACGATCCTTACAAACTTTTCTTGCTCAGTCCGCGGTCATACAACCGGTCATAGAAAATAGAAAAAAAGAGTGTTCCTACTAGATATATTAGAGTCAAAGAAAATATTATTCACTGTTTATATTCTTATTTTATTTTTGCTTTTATACAAAACTAACTTAAAACAAAGTGTTCTTAAAGAACCTAAATATCACATGCTTCCATTCTATTATTTATTGCACCATCTAGTAAAAGGCAGAAATATTTCATATTCAGCGAGGAGAGCACAAACACGCCTTAATATGAACCAACAGTTTGCACAGAGAGTACCAAGTTTGTGTAGTTAGTTCTAACATAACATAATTAAGTATTGTTATTTGGCTTATTCGCTACAAATAATTTACAATCTTAAAACATAGGTGACTTCAAGCAACTTTCATAAATAACTATAGGTTGTACCTTAATTATTTTGCTAAAGTATCGTAAAATTATTTTCGTTTCTTCGTAATATCACAAAAAGTGACTCACATTATACAGGCTGTTTGGAAACTAGGTGCAAAACCTTAACGAGGTGACAGTTGACAGACACCATTTGGAGCATTTTGAGCATGTTTTTAAAAAGGTTTGAACCATTGAGCCTATTTATTTATCAAGTTTAAAAATTATTCTACGACTTAAAAAGTGTAGTATTTTTTTCAATAACACGGATGCCTGGAATTTGGTTTATTAGAATAGATGCACATCAGATAAACCAATAAAAAGAAAAAAAAATAACATACCAGCTTTAACTGGGTCACTGTTGGCAATAAACTAAAAATAGCAGATAACAAAAAAAAACGTACTTCATCTATGACATGTAAGGCTCAAAATGGTGCCAACTATCAACCCCTTAAGGCTTTGCACTCAACTTCCAAACACCCTGTATATCAGTAAATACTTAGCGTGGATAAAAAAAACGAGTTTTTATAAATTATCATACGAGTATTTATCACAATTCGGTATGTAAAGTAAAAAATAACCTATGCCGATTCCAAAACAATTTCGAGATTTTAAGCTTCTAAGACTTATTTTTCTATTAATAGGTCTTAAAATTATAAGATCGGATTTATTTTCACAAAAATACTTAATATCATCTGACTTTTATTTGACCTCTAAATGTCATCCAAAGTAGCCTGAATTGGGAACTTTCAGTGCCTCTTGTAATTAAATAATTAAGTTGTTCTGTATGTGTCAAGTGTCAATGTCAACGACAAATTTACATGAAGCACATAATATTATTCTATTCAGATAGGTAAAGTTAAAGTTATAGTGTAGTTTTTCATCAGCGGCCGACAGTACAAGTCGAATCACAGCGATGTATCGCCTCAGGAAAACTTAACTTACGTTCAAATAATCTTCACAAAAAACAAACGCCGCCCAGACATGTACTCAACATTTACTTCCTCGCACCATTTCTTTTTTAAGGTTTCTTTTACTAACAATCAATTTGTGTCTGCTATTTGTTGTGGTGTTTATACTTGACGATATGAAGCACGCAGCAGAAGTACTCTTTGATCCATTCATTTTAATAATAAGCTATAACTTTAAACTAAAGGTACTGAAATCGCTAAGCTATGAAATGTAAACAAATTAACTGTCAAATTTGACAGTTTTACTTTATTAAATTTTGGTTTTAAATAAGTGTGAAACGTGGCAAAGATCCTAAGCTATTCAGGCTACTTTAGAAATCAGCACGAACAATACTTTAAAAAAATATATAAAAATAACTACAGCTTGTAAAAACAAAAAGATGAAATTATGTGTTTCAAATACTCTTATCTTTAAAATAAAAATATAAAAAACATACCTGAAAAATACTTTACATACCGAATTATCTCAGTTTAAGATCCTGAAAGTTACTTATGATCTGAACGATTTATTCCCATTTCCTTTTAGCGGAAGTTGATGACACAATCAACATCTGGTATATGATCCGACGCAAGTAAACCAGAACGAAAGTAAGCTTTACAGTCAGTCCAGAATTATGTCACAGTCTAGGGGAATCATAGAGTCCGTCAACAGGTTTAAACCATGGTTCTATATCTAAACTGTGGTTATGTCCAGACTGCGACCTGCGACTCTTCATCTTCAATCTATTACACGGTTGGTAGAAGATAGCGCTTAACTGTATCTTTTAAAAGGTCGGCGAAACACAGCTACGACTGCTTGATCTCCTTGTTTACGAGCAGTGACGTCACGAACCTCTGCATCGGCATCTCCACCATCACGGTGAGTGGCACGGCCACCAAGTACGAGCAAAAGCTCGTCGCCACCCAGTCTACCATCTGGGAACAAGAGACAAAGTTTTAATACCTAGCGGAACGAATTCTTTCACGTACGAATTACGTAATGTACGTGTCGTTCAGTTGATCGATGACATCATGACATATTTTTCCAGATATAATTAGAGGTGACATAATTATTTTGAAGCGATCAATATCAACTGGTTGACGTCGACTGACAGCAATCTTGCTGCAACTTTATGCCTATTCCAAGATAGGTAACAACTTAAAAAGACATGCGCCCGAAGGAATTTTCAAAGACCCAGTGGTTTAGGTGTGCGTTGTCTGTCAGTGAATGAATTAATTTACGAATTTTATATAGTCGATTTTTAAGGATACGAGGTTTCCGATTAATACGCGTCTGCGTGTTTACACTTCATGTGGAAACAAATAAATAGTCCACACCACTTCCTAGTGTTCTAAATAGGGGAAAAAGGCGCAAAAAAGACCCCAACAGAAAGGATTGTTGTCTGACCACACTGAGCACCGAAGTGGTGATGGCCTGCGGCCTGCCGGCGGCGATGCTGAGGTTGATGCACCAGTGCACCATCAGCACCGACAGCGACATGCGCCCCATCGCGTGCCAGCCGCGCCACGCCAGGAAATGCTTCAGCCAACCTGCAATGGATCCGGGACACGGAATAAAATTATTCAGAACAAATTACATAGAACATTCGAAAATGGAAAATGATATACTTCAAACAAGGAAGGAGACAATAAGAGCGAAACATAAATACAAACAAACAGAAAAGCTAACTCAAGACGGTAACGAGTTATAATGCTAGCGAAGAAGGAGGCGGAACGTGTGAGGGTGAGGCAAGGTTCGCGCCCTCGCGCCCTTAGTCGCCGCAGGAGATGCCCCGGGCGTCGGGAGTCGCAAGCCGATTTCCGGCCACCGTAGGGCCGGGCCTGCGGACGGCGAGCGATGGGTAGCTCGCCATCTGATAAGGACCAGGCCCGGGTCGACGGCGCGTTGTGTTCCACGCGCGCCTCAAAGAGACGTCAGCACCAACTGACGGGGTCCATTAGGACCAATGCCTGCCAGGGTTGCGAGTTTGTCCGAAAGGGATATCGTGGCCCTGGCACACAGGCTACGGAAGGATCACGGGTGGGTTTTAGTCAGTAAAAGTCTGACACGCCCACTCCGCCCAGAGCGGGAGAAGTTATTTGCTAATATCCCATCCAAAAAAAAAAAAAAAGGCGCTAACGAGTTTAACCAACAAGAAAGGTTCATGCCAGGTTGAACCAAACATTATTTTGTAACAACATACCTGTATACCTACAATATATGCAAATAAACATTTATTATTCACGAACATGACGCATGGATCAGCACCATTCACCTCAATCATTTTGAAGGGAGCTAAATGATCAAACACACGCGCCACCATCAGCGAGACGTCTGAGTGAGCATGACATACTCTCAGCTGCCAGGGAACATTCAAGTCAATGAAAGGCATATTACCCGGTAAATGGTAGCTCTATTATACATAGATCTCACACCTGTGCTATGCAATTATATAATACAAAGGAGATTGAGTATACACAATGCAAAGATGATCTTACAATCGTCAGCAGCTCCAACTACTAGTATTTTCAAATGTTAATCAATTAGCTGTGCTTGTAGCAGGACCAGCATTGTGCCAAGCATTTTTATCAACGATATAATCCCAACTTATAATATGCCTGCCTGCGCGTATTGCGCGTTTGATACAGAATTTGAATTTCAGTTGAAGTATGTGTGGAGGAATTTTTTTTGTAACATTTTAAACAGTACCCCATGAAAGATTACTCTACTTTAGCCAGTCTGAAACCTGGTTGAGCTAATAGGTCTATATTTCTAGTACTATAATTATGTCTTTCACCTCTTTTACTAAAAAGTTGTAAATTACTTCTTACTTAGATGATATTTTCATACATACAGTGTGAGTCTTTATGATGTGCACATATCAAAATGAGACTCCGCGTGGACTGACCAGTGGTCAGTTTATTTAATTCGCCATTTTCGTTGATTAGTCAGTTTCACTGATTGGTCAGTTTTACCGATTAGACAGTTGCGTTAACTCGCCATTTTCCAGTATTTGCCAGTTTTCGTCGATTCGTCAGTTTTATTCAATTCGTTAGTCAAAGTACAGTCGGTAGAAAACTGCTAATTTAATTATGTACATATTACACATATGTTGGCGCAGTGGTTAAGGAATCGAACCCGCGACACGCAGCGCAGCAGTCAATCCCTGGCGAAAAAAAATGGCGAATTAAATAAACTGACCACTGAGGGTACCTGAGCAGTGATACGCGGACTCCAAAATGAGGGTAACTAAGTTTAATTTTATCGAAGGGAAAAATCTAAAAAACCACTGCAAGGTACCATCATCATGTTAATATCCTTAAACAGTTCCCTTAAAGAATCTCGCCTGTAGAGAATAATATATAGCTCTGATAACTCTTTTCTGCAGAATAAAAATAGACTCGATGTCTGCAGCCCGTCTCCAAAGTAAAATACCGTAATACATAATATTATGAAACTATCTAAAATAGACTAGTCTCGCGGCAGTAAATTGACGGGATTTTTTTGACAGCAAAAGCTGCTCTCAGTTCTCTTGATTCAACACTATCTCTAATTTGGTAAAGTACATTTGGTAAAGAAAATCACGCACTTAATCTTTTTTCCATTTAATACTAAATTATTGGCAGTAAACAAATTTTGGACCTGCAGTAGGGCGTTATTTACGTCGACGAAAGGACATGTCCAAAAATGGTTTTTTATTATTCAATAATTCTAACCAGGATCAGTAAAATATATTTGGATAGACAACCCAAAAGCTAGTGGTTCTAACTATATCATACATTTTTAAAGGCTTCCATTTTTGAGAAAAATGTTTTTTTTTTCTAGTGTGAATTTACTCCTAAAACGAACAAACCTTTCTAACTAAGTAGTATATTATTAAAGTGAACACACCCTAAACAAAAAGAAAACTTGTCAAAATTGACACACGGCACTGTTATTACTGTCTTTAAATATTTGATCGATGATTAAGACAATGTAAACAATAAGAAATATGATGAAATGGGATATTTTCAGTCAAAAATGTTTAGTCTAACCTTTTAGAATTGAATCAACAAATAAAATATATGAAAAACATTAAATATTTTATAATTTTTCTCTTAAATGGAGGGGTCTAAAAATATTATTGCAGTGGTTACAAACTCCATATTTTTGTCGCTTTTATTTATAGTTTTCGCCAGATAAGAAAAAAATAAAAGCCGTTAACACCCGTCTACCAATGTATTCCAATATTTCAAAACGATACGAAAAATATGTAACGGAAGTGTCGCCAACATGATCAAAACAAACTTATCGTGGTAAGGGGCGTCCTTGACGCGTTCACTGGACATGAGTTACAAACCTTTTGGCCAAAACCTGCATTTCTATTCACCCCGAAGGACGCGATAGGCATAATAACAAAATGGCGGACAGGTAATGCGCCCCTGACTCGCAAGTCGGATCAGTGACTTTTTTCTCTTATATAAAAAACCAACGCCCATACTAAAAGCGGACATCTCCTTTGTAGCACGTCTATCTACATTAAAAATTAAGGAAGTATCGTCATAATTTATTTGAACTAAACTAAAAAACTAACTAACTACTTGCTTTACTAGCTGTTGTCTATCATTTAAATAAAATTTTACTAAACTGAGCGCAAGTTTTCAAAGTCCGTAATGCGTAAGTTTCAAGAGTAAGGTTTCGTGCTCGATGCAATCAAATGCCTTGGAGAGGTCACACGCGTTAAATATGTGTCTTAATAAGGTTAAACCGGCGTCGGTCGTACAACCTTTGGTGAAACCATACTGTTGATCGTGAAGGGTTTTATTCGTATCAAAATGATTGAGCGTTGAGGAAAAAGGCACTGAAAACCGAAACACCGGCATTGCCTAGTTCGTTGCACTGTCTACATCCATTGTATTAGAAACTAATACTGCCAAACTATTTTCTGTAAAATATTACTAAGTTTATTGAGTAATAAAAAAATATTTATTTATTTTATTTATTACTAGCTTCTGCCCGCGACTTCGTTCCCGTGGAAGTCTTAAGACACCACAATATACAAATAACACATAACATAACATCACGCCTGTAATCCCCAAAGGGTCAGGCAGAGGTGTACCTATAGTACACCCACATTTCGCCAGTTATGTATAAGTCCCATGTAATAGGGGGCGAGCCTATTGCCACGGGCACAAATCTAGACTCTGGGCTGTTACTGAGAAATTCCTAATGGAAAATCGCATTAACACTTTGCCCGATCTGGGAACCGAACCCAGGAGCTCATGCTCAGCAGTAGCGCTTGCGGCCACTGCACCGACGAGGCAGTCATATACAAACAACAGCAACATTTTTATTAAAAAAACTGCCTCGTTGGTCTATTGGTCGCCAGCGCTCTGTTGAGCACGAGGTCCTGGGTTCGATTCCCGGGTCAGGCAACGTGTTTTTGAGTTTTCCATCTGGAATTTTTCAGTCAATTTGTCCGAAGTCTGAATTTGTGCCCGGTTAGTGGCAATAGAATCGCCCCCTATTACTTAAGCCCTAAACATAACGGGCGTTTAATGTGGGTGTACTATAGGTAGGTACACCTCTGCCTATCCCTTCGGGGAATACAGCCGTGATGCTATGTTATTTTTATAAGACATAAATACATGCATGAAATCACGCCTACTTCCCATGGGGGTAGCCAGAAACTATAGAACACCACCTGCTACGCTACTTATATACACCTTTTAGTTCATACATGTGGTCATGCACGCCTGTTCTGAGTATTACACACCTGACCTTTCCTAAGAACATCACCAATTAGGTCACTATTTATTTATTTAAACTTCTCGCACACAATTAGGTACAAAGGCGGACTTAATGCCTTAGGCATTCTCTACCAGTCAACCAAGGGTGGTGAAGAGATAAGATGGCGGGTGCTCTGATTGAGAGAAAATAATAATATTAAAAAATATTAAATTATAACATAATTAATTATAAATAAAACAAGTACATAAATAGGTTATAAACTTATAATACACATACATACATAATTATTCACTATAATATTTATATCCCTACATTATATATATATATATATAAATATACACACAAATTCAAGGAAAATAGGTAATTGAGATGACTCTAAGCTATTTGTTTTATAAATAACTCTGCAATTTCCGCTTAAATGCATACCGACTGGTGGCCGTCCTGATATCAAGAGGAAGCGCATTCCAGAGAAGAATGGCCTGAATATGAAAGGAAGAATGAACAAAGTCAGAAGTATGAGAAGGACAGAGTAGAAGAAGATTGTTATCTATCACTATTTGTCCTCCTAGGGCGTTTCCACTCACATCTGCCTTGTAAATACCTTTTGTTAGTCGCCTTTCATTCAGTCTCTCAACATGACTAAATCATCTAAGCATACTCTTTTAAATTTTTGTCACTACATCTTCTTTTACACCGTACCGTTGCCATATCACATTTTTTGCCTATCATTCATAGTAACTCATGCACACATTCTTCGCAAGGAATACATTTCCACAGCATTTATTCTACTTTCATGATTCTTTTGCCACACCCAATATTTCTTCTTCCATAACATAAGCGTGGGCACCAAGCACAAAATTGTGAACAGCCAGTTGACCCTTTTTGGGCATCAACTGGTTGGTCATAAATTCACAACCACATGTATTTGACCATTCACTTAATTTCCCGCATTTACTCTTTATAAAACTTTCCTGTGTACTACGTTTGTAGTTATGGTCTCAGCAGTCAAAACATACAAAGACTCAGAACTTATGACGTGGGAGCAAGCGACGTACAGTTGTCCGCGTGAGAAGCAGTTAGTCCCGCGGTCGACTCCGCAGTCTTCAGTAGCAATGTTTCATTGCTTGCGAGGGTTTTCGTTAAAAATAATATAACCGTAGATTATGCAGAACAGATGGCCGATGGGGCCGAAAGGTTCTGGAGTGGCGACCGCGTACCGAGAGACATAGCGTTGGAAGGGCTTCCACAAGGTGGACCGATGACTTTGTGAAGGCCGCAGGAATCCGCTGGGTTCGGGATGCATACAACCGTTCGAAGTGGCGGTGCTTGGGGGAGGCCTATGTCCAACAGTGGATGTGTTTCGGCTGAACTGATGATTGTGTGATAAAACTACAAACTAACGATTTTCTGACTTTTTTCTTTACGTGTGCTGTGAGACTGCTTCTTGTCAAATTTTATGATTCTAGAGCAACGGGAAATAGTAGTAATCATCATCATCATTTCAGCCGAAAGACGTCCACTGCTGGACATAGGTCACCCCTAAAAGGAGTGGGGGTTGCCATAATCGCCACGCTTGGCAGGCGGGTTGGCGATCGCAGTATGGTGTTAAAATGCATAAAGAACGAGACGGGTTGCGTGTTTAGTTTGGTGCCGGACGTAAAGAATAGTACCATCCTATTTCTTCCTGTGGGTGTCGTAAAAGGAGACTCAGGGACTTACTAGAGAATGGGCAGCAGTTTTCTAATAGTAGCCTTTCGGTTGTCGACTTCCGTAAACGCACATTACGTAAATTGCAACACTTTTCCGAGTAAGGTAATAACTTTAGGTAGGCCTTCAGAAAAAGGAAGATTATACTGTTAAATCGATAATAACAAATTATAAATGATACCTTCCCGTAATCCTCATTAGTTTTCCTATCTAATAAAACAGCTACGTAGTGAAATAAAACTGACCTGACATTGCAGTGGCGTGATATGTTTCCATTTTGATAATATTCATTCACATAACCTACACACTTTATCACAATACGTCGAATCCACAAATATATTCACTAAAACTTCACTAGAATATGATGGCACATAATATGTTTACACATTCATAACATACTAAATATCACTACTAAATACACTATTTGCATGACACAACAACTTATTCTGTCAACCGATAAAAATTCTGCGCGCCGGCGGCAATACTGCCTGGCCGGTAACGTACTTTGTCCCGCCAACCGTCATGGTTGGCGCCAATTTTACGACTTTTTCTCTTTGACACACAATAATGATGTCAATACGTGATGGTATAAGTATATATTACTTACAAACTATTTACGAGAATATTTGTAGCAAAAACATGTTATAACACAACGGCCATTTTGGAAAAAATGTTAAGTCTAAACTTTCGTTACTTTTTTCGCCTATATAATCATTACTTTTTGAAAAACAATTACTCAATACGGAATCTACACTTATTTCTCAGTAATTCTATATAGATTCTTATAAGAAAACTTATGGTTTTCTGCCTCTATTCATCGTTTATTTCTCCGTTCGTTTCGCACAAATTTATACTCTTTGACGTTGGCCGTGACTGGAATGTCAGATGAATTTATTTATTCTTTAGTTCGTTCAAAATAATGTTTCTGCTGTTGAAAAATATTAAAATGAAGAGTGAATGAACCATTTCTTTCATATAAATACAGAACATATTGCTACTTGCAACCCAACTACAGATATTTAGCGACCAATCTTGACCAAGCCCTTAAGTGTAACCGTCCGACTTAAGACACTTGGAGCATTTTTTCTTATGTCGAACTGTGTAACATAAGACATTCAAGAGGGTAGTAAGGTTTTGATTTATTTGTGAGTAACAAAAAAAAATCGCATAAATAGAAGCTTGAGTTTTTTAGAACTTCAAGTGACCGTAGGTTTTTATTTGTATCAACTTGATACCTCCAGGCTTTCCTGAGAAAAAGGGTCTTGACTGACAGACGGACGGATTGACGGACAGACAACAAAGTCATCCTATAAAGGTTCCGTTTTTTAGAGTTCCGTAGTCAACAAGGAACCATTTTAGTTTCGTTATGTCGCATGTCGGCCTGTCTGTCTTTCTATCCGTCCGTCCGTCTGTCCCCGGCTTAGCTCAGAGACTCTTAGTACTAGAAAGCTGTAATTTGGCATGGCTGTACATAATATTAGTTACGCCGACAAAGTCATAAAATAAAATCTTGAAAAACAATTTTTTTTAGGGTACCTCCCTTGCACGTAAAGTGGGGATGATATTTTTTTCTATCCCATGGTATGGGGTATCCTTAGATAGGTCGTTCAAAAATATTGCAAGTCTGTGAAAACCATTTTTCGATGCAGGGATCCGTTTAAGTAATATTAAGCTTTAAAGTGCTAAATTTTATTAGAGTCAAGTCCCCCCCCCCCATTGCCAGCTAAATGGTTGATTGAGAATATGTGAAAAAATTTATGGCAGTAGTTTATATAACGAAATTGAAAGAAAACTATCACAGCTAAGCAGGCCTTACAAGTTAACGAGTAACAGTCGACCAACTTAATTTTACAGTTAGAGAACTAACCGTGACGTATATCGAATAATGAATATAATTCTGTAAAGCCAAAGTTGTTATGGCCGCGAATCATATTTAGATCAACATACTCGTACAACCTGTTACTGACCTGCAAATTGCAAAAAACGTAAAAAAAATTGATTTTCGCGGGCTACCTTAGCGCATCCCCCTTAATAGGTATTTTTTTTAATTCACACTGGCTGTTACACTCACAAGACCGCAGACTGCCTAACCAAATTTAGTTTTATATTTAAAATTCATAGGGAGGGAAGCAATTACTATGAATCTATCCCGCCCAAGGGTTCCCACCCTGCAGCGTTTTCCACCCGCTACTCAGATCAAACAAACACTACTTTCTGAGTATGAGAAATGAAAAGTAAGTTGTAGCCTCATTTCCCACGAAATGTATTGGAAAAGGTTCGTTTGCGATTTCAGACTCTTCTGAAATTGATCTTGATCCTCATAAGAAACATTACACTATTGACAACAAAAAATTGTTGTGTAGAAATTGCCCATTTTCTTGCTAACTGTACATTTTTTTTCAAAATCTGGGTATGCAAATCCGTTTTGTGTATTGCCAGCCATACTGCCTACAGTACGGCTGACTATACACAAAAGTCGAGAGAACTAAGTATCTTAGTTTAAAACAAAAAGTTGATTCCAATCAATATATTAATTTACCTCCTCAGATGCGTCTCGAACTGGTGGGGGTGCCAGTTGCTCAGGCCAGACGGCCAGCGGACAATGGTCTAGTAAGAAATTAACTTAGCACATTCATTATTTGGAACTGATGGCGAATTCTTTGGGAGGAAGATCTTCTCCAATGATTACCGTAACTGTGAAAAACTTTTACGAATTGACAATTCCACTGCAATTTCTTATATCAATAGGATGGGCGGCATACAATTCCCCCATCTTAGTTCTTTAAGTCGTGACATTTGGCTGTGGTAAGTGGCGAAGAGCGACATTTGGTTGTTTTCGCTTCCTATATTACATAGTTCTAGGGATTATTATTATTTATTTATTTATTAAAAACAACGTTTACAAAAATCTTGATTTAAGGACTTTGCTCCGCAAAACCGTTTTCACGGTTTGTCTGTGGGATCAGAACGTACAGTTCTACAATTTAGGTTTATTAGTGCGGACACTTAAATTTCACTAATTGCACATATAAAGTTTTTTTATTTTTTTATTTATTAGGAACAATTTAGGAATAACTTAACAAAAGACACGAAGATAGCTGCAAAAGTAAAAGACTGTGGCGCAGCTATCAACGCCCCCACATACATGAAAAATATTTGTTCCAGACACACATCTTTAAGGAAGTCTTATAGTAAAATTAACAATTAAGTACATAAGAAAAAAATCACTCAAAAGTTTGTATGTAATGATGTCGAGTGGAAGTGAGGGTGAGAGTGTTAGTGAGGGTGAGAGTGTTTGTGAGTGTGTGTGAGTGAGAGTATGAGTGTAAGTGTGAGTAAAATGTGCAATTAGTGTATTATGAGAGGATGCTAGCATGAGAGTTTATTTAAGATACTAAAAGTTGCTCAGTTGCATCATATGACATAGATTTAAGCCAGTCTGTCAATTTCTTTTTCAATAAGTTCCTTGTTAAAGGGTAGATTTTGACTATCCTATTTATATTAAATATTATAAAGCTTAGAGCTAATGTGGTTGAAGTGGCGACCCACCAACGCAAACCTGCAGAGCTCAGTTTTACAGATTCTATCAGAGAGTCGCTTTTTAGTAAGGTACTGAGGGTCGTAAAGCAAAAGGTGGTGTTTCATAAGCACTGTGTGTAGTACGTACAGCTGTCTTACTGCGAGGACCTCACAAAGTGAATATAATTCGGTAGTCGGAAATCGAATAGGTTTCCTCGCGAGTACTTTTAACACAGCTCTTTGTGCCCTCTCTAAACGCAATATGGTAGTTTTGTGGGTTCCCCCTCCACGTAGTTATGCAGTAACCGAGAACTGATTGAGCAAGAGCGAAATAAATCATTTTTAGGCATTGAAAGACAGCAGCCGCGCGAAGTTTTTTAAACAAATAAATCAGTCTTCTGACACGAATCACGATAGAGTCAACCTGTTTTTTCCAAGTTAGAAGATTGTCCAATATAAGTCCAAGATATTTGATACTGTCAGACCGTTCTATCTGGGCACAGTTACAGGTGGTGGCCGTTGGGTAAGGACGAACATGAGTCCTGATCCCAAATGTCGTAGGTGGTTGGCCAAGAATTCCCGGGGAGAAGGGGATGAACTTGGTTTTTGAGATATTGAGTGTGAGCAGATTCGAGGTTAACCACACCATGACTAACCTCAAAGCAGCTTCTGCCCTCTCACGAGCTTCAGGCCAGTCCCTACCATGGGTTAAAAGAGCTGTGTCATCCGCATATATAATTATTTTTGTGTTCGGAAGAGATAACTGACACAGCTCATTCACATAGATTAGAAAGAGAGTTGGCCCTAGGACACTACCCTGGGGTACACCACAATTAATATTTTCAGAATTGCTAATAAATGTTTCGATTTTAACAACCTGTTTACGCTCCGTCAGGTAGCTACGAAAGATATCGAGGGCAATGCCAGATTGTTCCAGCTTATTAAATAATTTGGGGATAGAAACAGTATCGAACGCCTTAGATAGATCGAGGAAGACACCGACAGACTTTTGCTTATTGTTTAGGTGTTCGACTATAGTATTTGACAGTTCCAGAGTAGCGTCTTCCGTGGATTTCCAGCTCTGAAGCCGTATTGATTGTCGGCCAGTATATTTAGTTTAGAAAGAAATTTCACTAGTCTCACATTTATAATTTTCTCAAAGATTTTAGAGATAGTTGAAAGGACGGATATAGGCCTGTAATTAGAAACAAGGTCCCTGTCTCCCCCTTTGTGAATAGGATGGACTATAGCTATTTTGAAAACATCCGGAAAACACCAGAAGATAGGCACAGGTTAAAAATGTGGATAAGGAGAGGGACAATTGTGTTTTTTGTGGCCTTAATAACCGTGGTTGGGATTCCGTCAAAACCAACAGCACATTTATCTTTAAGATTCGTAATTATGCTTTCAATTTCGGCGTCATCCACGTCATGCAAGACCATCGACTCAGAAGGGGCAATCGGGGAAGAGCTTGCTACTAGTGGCGTAGAGTTAATTTCCGAGGTACTGCTACTTTGTGGTGAAGACTGAGAAAACTTAGATGCGAGGCTACTGCCCACATTTGCAAAGTAGTGGTTTACCATATTGACAGAGAGAATAGGATCGTTACCGCACTTTAACAACTCGGAAGAAGATGTTTTACCCTTATCCAAATAAGATATTTTCTTAATAAACTTCCAGATGGCCTTAGGATTGTTCCTGGCCCTCTGAAATTCAGACCTTTCATATTCGCGTTTCAGTTTCTTTAGTAGATTATTGCAAAAAGTTCAATATCGATAAAAAAATGATCTATCTATGTTGTCTGGGTGTTTCTTCAAAATTTTATACAGCTTATCTTTATGGCGGATACATCTCAGCAGGCCAGGAGAAATCCAAGGCTTTATGATGCGCCTTCTACTAGGAATGACAAATGTTGACATGATGACAAATGTGAGACAACGTGGAAAAGCAAAGATTTTGCTAGCTTTGTACGTTGATGATGGATTATTGGCTTCGTCTGATGACATAGAAGCTGAAAATTTTATTGAAAACGAACTCAAACTACGTTTCAAGATAACGACTAAGCCGCCATCATACTTTCTCGGGCTAGAGTTAGAGCGACACAATGATGGGACTATAAGAGTTCATCAAGCCGCCTATACTAAAAAGGTTTTGGAGAAGTATGGAATGAGTGACTGTAAAGTCGTTGGAACACCAATAATTAAAGATATTCCTGTAAAAAGGTTGGCGGAAGAGATCTGTGACACTCAATTTCCCTATAGACAAGCTGTGGGAGCGTTGGCTTATCTCATGGTAGGTACAAGGCCTGATATTGCCTATGCAGTCGGAGTCGTATCCAGAACCTTAGATAACCCTACTAATACGAATGTGTTACAAGTGAAGAGAATCTTTCGTTACTGGTCTAGAGTTTAAAAAGAATGAGAAAAGACTCATATGTTATAGTGATGCTGATCATGGAGGCGACAACTCGAGTGGTTGTTCTACTAGCGGGTTGATATGCATGTTCGCTGGATCAGCAATCTCCTGGAGAAGTGTGAAGCAAACCTCAGTTGCGCTGTCGTCTACAGAAGCAGAAATAGTAGCTGCCAGTGAGGCGTGCCGTGAAATGATTTGGCTGAAAAGATTGATTAAAAATTTAAGTGATAAATTAGAAACACCAGTTCTGTTCATTGATAATGAGTCTGCAATAAAACAAGCTCATAATCCACCTTACGAATATCATCGGAAGACAAAGCACATCAAGCTAAGACATTTCTATGTAAGGCAATGTGTGTCCGAAGGAGATATCCAAATTGAGTAAGTGCCTACGCAAGAACAATTATTGGCTGATATCTTTACAAAGCCATTATTCAAACCAAGACTGGTAAAGCTTTGCGAAGACTTCGGTTTGAAAAAGAAGAGGGAATGTTAGGAAAGCACTTCCAGAGTTTCTTTGAAGTCTTCCCTTCTAGATTAAAATATCATCTATGGGGTCGTTGCTAGGCTACACTCTGTACTTTAAAATATTCTACAACGTACGCAATATATAATTAAACCAATTTCCACTGCGTTTACTTTAATAAAATTAACTAAAACACAAACAAAAACAAAAAAAAGTAATTAACAATTTTATTATATTATATTATCTTATGACTTAGATCTTATAAAATATACCTATTCACTTATCTGCTGATGCTCTCCCCCAACAATCTGCAAACCATAAGAACATCGCTTTCCTGAATTCTTATATCCAATTGGTTGTTGAGAAGGTATGGTACTCTTTTATCAAGCGTTCGGTCGCCCAAATAATTCCTTATTCTAGGTACCTACATCAAATTTACCCTTTACCTGCTGATACCATCCTAGTTGCGTGGTAATGGGTAACTAGCGAGTGACGCCCCCAGTTGCCATGACTGTTAACCAGAAGTAGGTATTTATGTTTTAAGCTGATAGGAAGAATTTTGCAAATTACAAAAAAACTTATTTTTTCGAATTCTTTTTTAACTTACTACATTATGCATACATAATTTCATGCATACAATTATGCATGAAATTCTAATCATTTAGATATATTTAACAACAGGTCCCAAACTAGGCACAGCCTGTATCTTGGTGACCCAAACACCACAAATAACTTAATTAGTTCTGCTAGCGTAAGATGTTAATGATAATTTAATAAAATATATTAATAAAATTTACAAAAAAGTGAGTAATAAAAAGAAGCTAATTTACATAGAATAATCACAAAAACAGTTAATTGGAGTAAATGTGCTGTGTAAGTGTGTGTGTAAGTTTTGCACAAAGCATTGAACACTCGTGTGGGTAAAAACGGCGAAAACCGGGGAGCGAAAAGGGTTTTTGTTTTTGGAAGTGGGATTCTTTCAGCTATTTTCCTACCCTTGCTGCAGCTAGAGCGATTTCTGTGAACTTTTAAAAGGTTTAGTATGATTCTAGGACGAACGGTTGACGTACGCGTAAAACCCCAGATTCCCTATATAGTTCGTCCGTAGAGAAACGCCGCGGCCTTCCCAGAAGCACGTCGAGGACGGCCCGTTGGGCCCGTTCCAACCCCACTCCTCTTACTTATAGTTTTAAAAATGTTATTTGTTGTGCTTCTAACTTTTCTAAGTTACTTTTGAATGTGAGTCCACAGTAGTCGAGGACGTAACTGTCAACTAATTGTAGATAACTATGTATACTATGTGTTACGTATCCATCTCCTCATCCGTACCTTGACAGATATTGGTCATTTGCGTTTTGTTGTAGGGAAGCGGAGGCCTTCCGCTATACTTGACACAGCACTAACGTTCCTGACTTGATGACTGTTGACCTTTAACTGACGCATCACGTATGAAAGGCAGAACCGTACATACTCAGTTCGTTAAAATCAAACTAGGCTATAGGGCAATCTGTAATTGCATTGTAAATCAACCAAACGTTACTGATGATATGGTTTCCAAGAAGTTCTCACCACAGAACATATCGTGAGGCATGTTGACGCACATTTCGGGAGTACCCCAGCTTCAAGTACCCCAAACTGAATTGGTAGACGTTCGAAGAACGCTAGGGACAGTGTCTCGTTTAAATTACCCCAGCCGTTCAGTAGGCCTTTTACTGAATCGATACTGTTTTGCGAGATATGCTATTTGGATGCAAAGCTGCATCGCATCTTCTAAATGGGGCAGAGTAAGAATATGTGAAGTATCGAAATACCACTTCGGCGTGCACCAAGAACGATCGCAATTAATTGTGTTAGAGACTGAGTCTACCGCGCGCTTGTGCTAGTTCTTATTAAAGATGGGCTAGGCCGCAGTAAGGTGTCATTCATATTAGTACACTTTTAGAGCTACTCAAAACTTGATTTCCCCAATAGCAGTTGGACTTCGCAGTACTCTGTGTTAGGTTTGAGTAAGACATTTATATAGTGCTTTAAGGAACGTGTTCTATTAGAACGTATTAGTGTCCTCAGTGGTTCTATGCGTCAAGTCTAGCAGACCACGTACAATGAGACAAACGTTCTAAAACGGTTGGCGGTCTCACTGAAGTGGGTACATTGCATCAGATAAATTAACGTAGCTATAAATAATGAATTTAAGCGCAAGCGTTACGATCCCTTTACTCTCTTCACGTTATCAAGATTGTATTGCAGATATTAGTGCTCACCTACAAGGGGGTTACAACATTTATAATACTAAAACATCTAAATGGTATATATTTTTGCATAATTATCCTCTTGTCTTGTTATCTTCAAATAATAATATTCTGATACTTTTGTTAAATAACTGTGAATTCCCAATGTTAACATTACCTTGTGTCATCCTTATCCCTTAGCTTTCGGGACATCGCGGGTTTGGTAACAACAGCGGCGAAACCAAAGGAGGGTTAGTATTTGACCTGTATGTATGTAAGTCAGTCCCTATGTTCCCTCGTAACTACTAAACGGCTGAACCGATTTTGATGAATGATATGTCGTTAAATTCATCTTTATTGCGCGAGAGTCACATATTAAAATTAAAAAAATTAAAATAGCGGATCTTTGGCGCCAAAATGTATGTTTAAAAAAAAACTCCCATACCTATCGAGTGGGTTATCAAAATAAAGGGATTTGAAAGGAGATAACAAAAATATACACGAATTATAATGTTTTTTAGTATACTACTACTATGTACCTGCTATAAAGCTGCCATTTACTGGGTACGTCTTTTATTGAGTTGAATGTGCCCTGGCGGCTGAGAGTATTTCATGCTCACTGTAATATTTTGCTGATGGTGGCGGGTGTGTTGGATCATTTAGCTCCCTTCGAAACGGTTGAGCTGAATGGTGCTAATCCACGCGTCATGTTCGTGAACGGGCGCCGTCAGTAGGAACTGGTCATCTCTTAGCTGCCTCGGCTTATTATAATTATATTAGTTTTTAATTGTTTTCTTATTATATTTTTATTACGGACGCTTTTAACGTGCACGTCTTTCTACATTGTTCTCACATGTTTAATTTCAGCATGAATGATGTAGCCAATATTTTGTAACAATATTTTAATTTAAAAGAGTGTCCGTGGAGTTTCTTGCCCGTTCTTCTCCATGGGAACCTACTACGCTTTGAAATGGCCAACTAGCTTCATCTCTTTGACTGACCGACCCCTTGACAATTCGAAAGTGCCTGTAACTGGTTTATTAGAAATAAATGCTTTGAGTTTGACTCACCCTCCAGCCCGTTTACCATCCCGAGCAGGATCCCGCCCGCCAGCAGGCTGAGCACGGCCCGCTCGAGCGCGACGTAGGCGGCGGTGGCGGGCGCGGCGGCCAGCTCGCGCAGCACGTTGCCGGCGAGGATCCACGCCGCCAGCAGCGCCGGCGCCAGCGGGTACAGGGCGCGGAGCCACTGGGGAGGTGCACATTACTAACATTTGCCGGCGAGGATCCACGCCGCCAGCAGCGCCGGCGCCAGCGGGTACAGGGCGCGGAGCCACTGGGGAGGTGCACATTACTAACATTTGCCGGCGAGGATCCACGCCGCCAGCAGCGCCGGCGCCAGCGGGTACAGGGCGCGGAGCCACTGGGGAGGTGCACATTACTAACATTTGCCGGCGAGGATCCACGCCGCCAGCAGCGCCGGCGCCAGCGGGTACAGGGCGCGGAGCCACTGGGGAGGTGCACATTACTAACATTTGCCGGCGAGGATCCACGCCGCCAGCAGCGCCGGCGCCAGCGGGTACAGGGCGCGGAGCCACTGGGGAGGTGCACATTACTAACATTTGCCGGCGAGGATCCACGCCGCCAGCAGCGCCGGCGCCAGCGGGTACAGGGCGCGGAGCCACTAGGCATTTTTTTTCAATGTAAATTTTGGGTGATAAAAGATTACTTTTTTTACGTTCGTTACCAACCCGTCATAATGCCTGACAAAGATTATGTCTGGACTTTAAAAGAGACTGTGACCTCTGAGTTTTTGGTATTTCTTCTCAGAGTAGTTGGATAGGAAACACCGACCTTTTGGTGGTATGAGGAACAGGGTGTAAAGTTCACTCATCCACCATAGAAAAGGGAGGATCCTCCGACCAGACGGGTGTTGTGTCTGGTGGGCAACTGCCCCACGGTTGGTGTCGGTTCTATATAATTATGCTAGTTGCGCGGTAAATTCTGCTTGCGCGATGCAGGATTTGCTTGACGTAAGTGTGATGCATAGTTCGCATGTGGCGATGTTGATGCCGCTACAACCTCATCTAGTTTTGAAACATAGTTAACTTTTTCGTGTAAAAGTTTTTTTTAAACTACGGGTTTACGGGAATAAATAAATATAATTTATCATCATCATTTTGTCATTTATGAACTCATATAGTATACAGTTATACACAGTTGTCTATCTAAATATAAAATCTATAGAAATTAAGGCTCGACCGAGATCTCGGTCTCGGCATTCTCGGCTACAAATCCAACCGAGAAACTTGTCTCGGTTCTCGGCTAATTATAGCCGAGATTCTCGGTCATGACCGAGATTGTAACATTGTTCGGATCGGCATTCAAATTTTACCGCGCGTGGCAACGCGCCGCAGCGCGTAGTCGATTGGTGTAAGTGCGTGAGAGAGCTGAATTGTGATTGGTTGAAGTCCCGGCTGGCGAACTGCGGCCGGCCGCTTTCGCCCCATTCGAGCAGTATTTGTAATTGTCATTGTTTATGTTTACAATAGTAATGAGTGGAAGTTTGTTTTAACACAGTAAATTAAAATAAGTTCTTTTAAGTGTTGTGTTGCTACTTGCTGTGATTACTTGTTGTTGATACTTGTAAATTGATTAATTACACTGGTTTGGTGAAAGCAAGATCATTACTTATAGTTTTGCGGTGGAATATAAAGCGGGTAAGTTGTTTTTATAAATATAAGTAAATTAAATATATATTACAGATTGATAGGGTTTTGTGACGTTATGCGTATGTTTTTTGCTGAAAATACGTAAGGTTTATAATTAATAAAATACCTACAATTAAAAATAACTAAACACATGGTTTGTTTGTCAATAGGTACCTATAGCACTTGCAAAGCTTTTTGCTAAAATCAAATACGATACGTAGGTTAGGTACCGTTTCTTAGTAAAATTAATCGAAAATTGGTTTTGATCTAAGTTAACGACTTATTTGTTTTTTAAACAACAATCTTATCAGGTGCTATTTTTTCAGTTTTGTTTCGATTTAATGTGTTTAATGTTTATGTTTACTAAGAAGGTATAATATTGTATTGTTGCAGATGAAAACTAAATATGCCTAAAGTAAATCCTATTTGGGAATATTATGAAAAAAATATTGTATTACATCCATCAAAGGCTACTTGTAAGTCGTGTAGTAAAACGGTGTCATTAGGCAGTCCTCAGCCCAAACATCAGACTATCAAAGGTTTGAAACTGCACCTGTCGAAATATCATTCATCTGAATATGAACACTATGAGAATAAACTGGCTGAAATTGCTCACGAAAATAGTTTGAAACCGGCTATTTCAAAGCCCGTGCGCCTTAATATTGATAATAATGATAAAAAGCATCAACCTACTATAGAACAATTAATATCTCATCCGCCTTCAGCAAAATGGCCTGATGATCATCAGATTGTCAAACGAATTGATAAAGCAATTATGGATTACATAATTGTGGACATGCAACCTTATACTACAGTGTCAGGTGAAGGATTTAAACGTTTGAATTTCGCTGATCCATCTGGGCCAAAACGATACAAATTGAAGTCCGAAAAATACTTTCGCAGTCAGTTAATGCCTGAAACATATGAAAAGGTTCAAGCCAAAGTGGTATCTCTGTTAATGAAAGCTGATTGGATAAGTTTTACTACTGATATATGGTCAAATCCTACAAAAACTTGTTCGCTGCTGAGTTTTACTGCCCATTTCGTTCGGAAAGAACAGCGCCTTAAAGTGGTGCTGGCTGCGACTGTTCTGGAAGACGACCACACTGGCGATTATATAGCAGAAAAACTCAAAGAAATTGCCGAAACTTATAACATTGCAAAAAAAGTTCACTTGGCTGTACGAGACAACGCTCGCAACATGGTCCGCGCCACTCGAGTAGCTGAATTCACATCGTTGGGTTGTGTTGCTCATACTCTGCAGTTGACGATCCATGATGCCATTTTTTCGGTTGCAGAAGTTGAAACGCTGATAAAAAAATGTCATAAAGTAGTCGGCCATTTTCACAGGAGTGAACAAGCTCGAAGACATTTAAGTACCTTTCAAAAAACCTTAAATTTACCGGAGCATGCGCTTTTTCAAGATGTCGAAACTCGGTGGAATAGTACCTACTTAATGATGGAACGACTGCTTGAGCAAAAAAATGCTTTGAACCTGTACCGTATTGAAAAAGGAGGCATACTAGAAATTAACAGTGATGAATGGAATTTCATGAAAGATATAGTGAACGTTTTGCAATGCTTTTACCAAGCCACGTTGGATATCTCTTCCGACTCGTCCTGTGTTTCAGTGGTAATACCGTTGGTGGCAATGTTGAATGGAAAATTGGCGCCAACACAAAACATTCAGTCCTTTAATGACCAGGAAGATGATAATGAAATTGGAAATCACGCAGAGACGATGAAGAGCAAGCTACTGGATGCACTTAATCAGCGGTTTTCATTTGTTAAAAGTTGTTTGCCACTAGTTACTGCAACACTGATCGATCCACGGTTTAAAACTAAATATCTAACTGAAAGCGAAGTTAACTCAGCCAAACTTCATATTATCGAGACTCTCACTCTCAATGAAAATGTAGGATCAGATTCTCGTGAGACGACATGGGCATCTTCAACTAACTCGTCAAACATGGCTGCAACAAGTCAATCCAACTTATGGGCAGCTCATGATTCGATAGAGTTGGAAGACGAGCCAATGACCAATGACGAATACAGTTCAAGCTCTGTGATCGAAATAGCGCTAGAAAGCTTTCTTAGAGAGCCAAGACTGCAAAGAAATGCTAATATTTTTGAGTATTGGTTTTCGTCGCCTTATAAGGTGCTTAAGCCCGCAGCAAATAAGTTTTTATCTGCGCCGCCTACTAGCGTAGCAAGTGAACAACTTTTTAGCAAAGCTGGACAATTGTATGACGAGAGACGACATTCTTTGAAGGGCGAAAATGCCGAAAAATTGCTTTTTTATGTTATAATATAATGTTATTTAACTTTGATTATTAAAACAATTAATTTTGTTAAACAATTAGTAGTGTATTAAAAAGCAAACAGTATAAAAAAAAAATTTCACGCTTTTTCTATTCTCGTTCTCGGCTCTCGGTCTCGGCCGAGATATTATTTTATTCTCGGTCTCGGTCTCGGTCTCGGCCGAGAACGAAAAACCCATCTCGGTCGAGCCTTAATAGAAATCCAACAGACTCACCCTGTCGACAATTAATGAATTAGAAGTGGAAATAGGGAAAAATGAAATAGTAAAAACTTTTTACAAAAAAAAATCAACAGACTTCCAAAAAAAAACACTACAAAGTGAAAAATAACTTTAATTTCGGAAGTCGGTGTCTATGGTTCTGTATTTTAGTTTTTTGCCACCGACTTCTGAAATTAAAGTTATTTTTCACTTTGTAGCGTTTTTTTTGGAAGTCGGTTGATTTTTTTTTTTTGCAAAAAGTTTATTATTTTTCACTTTTTAGTGGGTCAGTTTGTAATTCATCTAATTAACAATAGCCTAATGTCAAATGCTCCTCACTTTTTACAAAATATTGGTATTCCCGATGCAGGGGCGTTAATTGTTGAGGAGTTCTCCTGGTAAGAACCAGGAGAACTGATATTGACTTTACCATATGCATTTTGACGAGCATAAATTGCTTATCAACCATATTAAAGTGCCTAATCGAATCGCAACGGTGAAATACTTAGTATTAAGTAGTTCCGGTGGCCATCAGTGGTCTTCATCATCAGTTTCACTTCACCAAATGGTGCTTTCCGAGAGCAAATGCACGGGTTACTACAAAAAATACTCAAATCGCTATAGGTATGCCTATAAAATTTGAGGATTTCCAACGATTTCCATGGGATCCCCTCATCAGATCGTGATTTGGTGGCAATGGGACCACCTCGGGAGCGTACTCTTTCAAACAAAAAAAGAATTTTTAAAATCCGTCCACAATTGACGGAGTAATCGGTGAACATACATAAAACAAACATACAGCCGAACATATAACCTCCTCCTTTTTGGAAGTCGGTTAGAAATCCACATCGTCTTGGCAAAAAATGCCACCCTTCGGGGAAATAGCACAGATGCACCAACACTCTTCACCATTCAAAAGAAGTTAATAAGAATAATAATAAACATTGATCAAACTGACAGCTGCAAACCTCACTTCCAAAATTATAATATTTTAACCCTTCCCAGTATATAATAATTATTAGAAACATGTAAAGTTCATAAGCTTCAAGAATTTTATACAAAACGCGAAGACATATAGGCACGTTACACACACCGACATAAATCAAGACTAAACATTCCAACTTCAAGGCTAAAAATACACTCTTCAAGTCCTTATGTAATGTCTGTAAAAATATACAACAAACTACCTGAATTAATAAAAAAGGTAGTCAAAATTAATATATTTAGAAACAAACTAAAACAGTTTTTAATAAGAAAATGCTAAGTATAGTATAAACGAATATTTAAATGACAAAAAATAAGTGATAACCTAATAAGTATTAGTACAGTAGACTATAAATGTAAAACAAATCTTATTAAATATAGTAATATTAGATTTGGTTCAGAATATTGAAAAGCTAAGTCTTTCCAAAGCTTCCTCTTTCCTATTACTATTTCCTATACTATTTTGCTGTGCCCGACAGGGTTCATAATGATCACATATAACTATGATTATGATTAACTTTAAGTTACCACCTAAGTACACATTGTGGAATGCAAATAAAGTATTGAGTATCTAAGAATCATTTTTAATTTTATTTTGATACTTTATTTTATTTTTACAACTTGTCAATAATTTTATTTTAGTAGCATAAGTTTTAAATGGCCTGATTAAATTGCTTTTATTATTATTATACACAAGTGCTTCGGATCTGCATCGAAAGTGACATTATTAGAAAATTTTCGGTGGCACCATCTTGAATTTTATTTTAATTTTGATCCATTATCGTTGTCAGCGCCCCGAAAATCATGAAAACGACACCCATGACGAATAATTTGCAAATTTTCAGTGGCGCCAGCTTGATTTTTGATTTGACCTCATCATCGTTGTAAGCACCCTCGAAAACCATAAAAACGACTCCCAAGATGAAAAAAAAATTAAAATAAACTAAATATATGTGTATCGTGTATTTTTATGTGTACATAAATTAGAAAAAAATATGTCTATTATATGATGCTTTAAAAACTACGACGATCGCTATTGACGCCTAATTAATTGGGCTATTTACTTCCAGTCTGTCTGTAACTAGAACATAACTGGCGAATTGTGTGTGTACATACACCCCTTGCCCCATATCATCCGAAAAATCTAATTTCCATAGCTTTTTCGCGTAAATGTCCTTTCGCGCAATACTCCATAGTGCAAGTATTCCAGATCCATGTTTCGGTATAAAACTGAAATAATTATTTCTAAAGGTCTAACGTTAACTTCATGGTCTAAAGGAAAATAACACAAAAACACATACACAACAAAATACAAACAAAACACATATAAAATTTGAGTCGGACAAGTTAGAGTCAATTTAAAAAATCATCCGGTAAAAGACTCACTTTAAACGAAGACACCTTGACCCCTGACTCCTGCAGCTCAAAGTGCAGGAACGCGATGAACAGCCCGATGAGGCAGGCGGTCAGGCTGCCCCAGGGGGCCTGGTACAGTCGGGAGAACGACGGGATGCCCGAGTACATCGTCTTCAACTTACTGGAGAGTCGTGGAAAGTAAAATAAATGTGACTGGTATGAGTTGTACAGTCACGAGCATAAATATGTTACACTTAAATAAAATTCAAAGGCAATTTTCTCATAAAATAACGATTGCTATTTTGAAAAAACACATCATAACAGTATAGTTTCGAAAAGGCTGTTCGTATAATCATAAAATTCGTATCAATACTTTAGGAAAAAATCACTTTTGTATTTTGCGTAATTGTATGGTAGGTACTTATGCTCTTGACTGTACCTAGTGGTGGATTTCCGTCATTAGACAACAGTTTCTGTATAAATGTAACAATATTGTAACATTCATCCAAAAATATATAATATGTTCGTTAATGTCTTAGCAGATACCTTTAAGCATCGCCAAAGCATCATCAAAATAAAATTACGTTCAAAAATACCGGCCAAGTGCGTGTCGGATCACGTACAATGAAGGGTTCCGTAGTGGGGATGAATTTATCCCAAGAACAAACTTAACTTTGTAGGTGAAAAAATATTCTCCCGTACATCGGTAAACGTCACGGTCAATTCTCCAACTCCAAATGTAAGTTTTTTATCGCAAAAAAAAAATATAAGTGATTTAAAACTAAAAATTAACGATTTTCGGACCTCTTCCTTTACCTGGCTTCTTGCCAAACTTTCATGATTCTAGGTGTACGGGAAGTACCTTATAGGTTTTGATTTATTTGAGACTATCAAAATATGTTGCACAAATGACCGAAAGACAGACGGACGGACAACGAATTGATCATATTATAAGGGTTCCGTTTTTTCTTTTTGAGGTACGGAACCCAAAAAATTACCAAAGAATCTTTAAATTCACCAATTACCTCGGATACGCGAAGTACATGATGGACTTCCAGCCGAAGACGTACGCCAGGGCTCCGTTGAGCAGACACGAGAGGAAGACCAGCACAGCCAGCGTGGGCAGCGCCCGGCGCCGGCGCCGCGCCAGCCACAGCGTCAGCGCCGACGCCAGCGCGTACAGCTGCATGTCCACCGCCAGGAACCTGGCGGGAGGGAGGTTAAAAATAACTCTTTATTTTTAAAAGTGGACCGATGATCTGCTGAAGATCACGAGAATTCACTAGTTTTTTGGGACGAAGTTCTTTAACACGGCTTGCTGTTGCGATAGAAGTAAACTGGTAGAAATCGTCACGCAAAACAGCGTTGATACTTGCGACTTTCTTTTTCTAATTTATATGCCTCTTTCTCTCGATAGAGAAATAAAGTGTGAATTTGGTCAAAATGTAGGTGGCGGCTGTTCATCTTAGCTATCGTTTTCATAGTTTTCAAGGATGCTACAACTGATAGTGAATTCAAAATGAAAACACAAAATGGCGGCTGCGAAAATTTTCAAATATTTCGTCATGGGTGTCGTTTTCATAGTTTTCGAGGGTGCTAACAACGATAATGGGGTCAGAATGTATATCCAAAATGGCAGTTGCAAAAATTTTAAAATTTTCGTTCATAGATTTCGATGGTGCTAAAGCCGACAGTGAGGCCAAAATGTAAATCCAAAATGGCGGCCTCGAAAATTTTAAATTTTTCGTCATAAGTGCCGTTTTCATGGTTTCGAGGGTGTGTAGTGAGGTCAATCCAAGATGGCGGCTACGAAAGTTTTGTTTTAATTTTAGATTATGCAAACTTGAAAAGGAACTTCGTTCCTGACCGACTGCACACGTTTTTTTATATATTTAAACTGTCGACCTACGTCGCACGAGTGTAATGGCGACATGTCAAATCATCAAGATTTGTGTGCTAAATCTAAATGAAATATGAATGTATTGTAAATCCTTTTTGTTACAAAGACTCCTCACCAGATTTAACTGCAAAACATTATTGGCAAAGAAAACCATTAATGAATGACTAGCAATTACTAGCGTCTCTCAATGTTTATCTTTATTTCCCGTAACTCACCAGGTCTGCACGAGACAAATATCCTCAGGGTCGACCAGGTTGTTGACGTAGAAGACGTGGCTCCAGAACTTGCGCCTGCAGGCTGCGCTCTCAGCGCCGACAGTGGCCGGCCACAGTGGGCCAGCGCCGCCACTCGCCCACCACGTGGCCGCGTACCCCACCACGAGCAGGTACACGGGGGATATCCTGGCAAGATTTAATCAATACTTTGTACCCATTCATCATCTTCCTATGTTATTTCTAGGGTTCCGTATTGCAAAAGGAAAAAACGGAACCCATATAGGATCACTTCGTTGTCCGTCGTGTCTGTCAGTCTGTCAAGACCCTTTTTCTCAGAAACACGTAGAGGTATCCAGTTGAAATTAATATCAAATACGTAGGTCTATGGTCCCTTTAAGCTCTAAAAAAATCAAATTTCCATGTCAACGCAATAAAACAAAAAATATTTTGAGACTCGCAAACAAATCAAACCCTATAGGGTACTTCCCGTTGACCTAGAATCATGAAATTTTGCAAGAAGCAAGGTCTTACAGCACAAGTATAGGGAAAAGTCCGAAAATATATAATATGTAGTTTTATCACTTATAAAATATTTTTTTGCAATTACATACAAACTTACATTTCCAAAACACATTTTACATTTTAAAAACCGGCCAAGTGCGTGTCGGATTATGCACAATGAAGGGTTCCGTAGTTGGGATGAATTTATCCCAAAAACAAACTTAACATCGTAGTTGAAAAACATGCTCTCCCATACATCGATATACGTTACGCTCAATTCGTTACGCTCAATTTTTTTTTTGGTCGACTATTACTCGTTAACATATTAAGCCTACTTAGCTGTGATAGTTTTCCTTTTAATTTAGTTATATATACTACTGCCATGATTTTTTTCACATATCCAAAACCAACCATTTAGCTGGCAGGGGGCACACTTGACTGTAACAAAAAATAGCACTTTAAAGCTTAATTTAAAAATGGTTTTCTTAAACCCCCAATATTTTTAAACGACCTATCCAACGATACCCCACACCATGGAATAGACACAAATTTTGTTTTTAAAACAAATTTGTCAGAGTGGTTACTTAAAGTGTTTCTACAGCATAAAATATTTTTTAAAACATAAAAATATATTTTAGAGTCAGTAATTAGTTAGTGAATTTATTTTAGTTTAAAGGACATTTGTATGTATTAATAATGCGTGATAATAATGTACTAGGTATTAATAGAATCTGCATAATAATTGTGACTTAAATCATGAATAGTTTGCACGCTTGCTTGCAGGCAGAATACTATGACTTTAAGGCTGTAAGATCTTCCCTTGTAAACCTTGTATTTTCTTGCAAATAAACAATTTGAATTAGATAGGTACTTATATTGATTTGGCTAAGGTTACGTTAGGATTTGGTAAAATTTGAAGGCTGTTGTTTTGTTTACCCCTAGAGCTTTGAGATGAGGTTTTCAACCTTTTAATTGATGGATTGATGAATTTGAAAATATTAACTGTTGCTTGTGACTTTACTCGCATCCTAGGAAAACTACTTCACTACCTGACACATTCTACAAACATTTTCATGTGATTGATATTAACTGGTGTTAAAGTATGACAGTGATGCTACCTGGCTATCCTCTTAATAGTGATGTAAGGTAGCAGCTTGTAGGAGATCCTGTTGGTCTTGGAGTGGAGCAGCAGGTTGTAGCCGAGCAGGAAGTTAGACAACAGCACGAACACCTGCACCACCGACGTGCCGTTCAAGAAGAGCATCAGCATCGGGTGACGCGAAATCTGCGTATAAGAAGTACTTAATTCTACTGGTGAAACGGAGGTTTATGGACACCTTTTAGGCTCTAGGAGTCAAAACTCACCTCACATTATTAAAACATCACGTTGAACACATGGATTGCTGATCCATTTACCTACAATGATGTTGAAAATGTTGCGTTTGCAATTTCACAAGCCCCAATACCAGTTTTTAATGCCAAAGGGTGTCAGAAATGTCAGGCAGCTAACTACCGATGGTAACTTAATGGAATAGAGTTGGAGCCTGTGGAATCAACAGTTTTTCTTAGAATAACTATTGACGGTAAATTAGAAAACTTGTGAAAATTAACCATTAAGCGGTTTAAAAGCTATTAAAACCAATCTTTGTAAAAAAGGGTAGGTAAGTAGATCTAGATACTATCAATTTCTGATTATTTAGAAAACAAAAAAGCTTGGGATTGAGCTGCTCGCTCTGCTTGCCTTGTGATAAAACCGTGAAACTTGAAATTTTAATTATTATACAAAATCATTATACATAACATCACGCCTGTAATCTCCGAAGGGTTAAGCAGAAGTGCACCTGTACACTCATTTCGCCAGTTCCTACGACTGCATTCCCAGGGGTCGAGAAATCATTAAAATATATACAATTTTATATTGACATTGGTGAATATTATATACAAAATTACATTTATATAGTTTGGTATTTAGTTTGAAAAGTATTATATTACTTTAATTATTGTGAACGTGAGCACTATGAGGGTTTTTTTATTTTATTTCTTTCTCAGTTAGTTTTAATGATGGTCTGGCATTTTGAGTACTTACTTTATGCGGCCTACCTAAATGTCGTTTCTTTGTTATTTTTTGATGAGTCGTTGAGCTTAAGTCCTGAGTTAAGCTACAAGATTCCTGAGCTACAAAAAATACTTGCACTAACTGGACAGGTCCACTAAATTTTTTGTGGTTCTTTCCTCAAAAGACCATGTCAGACATTAATCTACATGGTCCTCATATGATCCTACCAAGATTATGTCGGGAATTTAAAAGATACTTTGACCCTTGATTTTGTTCTTCATTTCTTCTCAGGGGTGGTCAAGTAGGAACTGTCGACTACATCTAGCATAATGTTAAATATTTGTATTTGTATGACGAGTAGTGGTTCCGATACTCCGCACTCACTGACTTGTTACTTGTTTAAAGGACATGTCCAAAAATGGTTTTTTATTATTCAATAATTCTAACCAGGATCAGTTAAATATATTTGGATAGACAACCCAAAAGCTTGTGGTTCTAACTAGAACATACATTTTTAAAGGCTTCCATTTTTGAGAAAAATCGTTTTTTTATTTTTATTTTAGTGTGAATTTACTCCTAAAACGAACAAACCTTTCTAACTAACTAGTATATTAAAGTGAACACACCCTATACAAAAAGAAAACTTGTCAAAATTGACACATGGCACTGTTATTACTGTCTCTAAATATTTGATCGATGATTAAGACAATGTAAACAATAAGAAATATGATGAAATGGGATATTTACAGTCAAAAATGTTTAGTCTAACCTTTTAGAATTGAAAGGGATTATATTTTAGATTATATTTGGGTTGCCATCAACAAATAAAATATAAAGTCAAAGCCAAAGTCAAATTATTTATTTCAAATAGACACATAGATGTCACTTTTGAACGTCAAAATTTACAGATAAAATAGAATTGATTCTAGTCGCCCCTTCCAAAAGGTAGCTTCGTATGGAGAAGAATAGGCAAAAAACTCCACCGTTACTCTTTTAAAATGTTTTACAATATTTGGTATTGGTACATCAATTATATAATTATATGTGAAGACAATGCACCTAGAATAAAATTACTATACCACAATAGGTAAAAAGAATTAATAATGAAGCAATGAGATAAATTAATTATGTGATAGATACATGGTGCTCACATATTTAAAAACATTGTAAAAAAAAAACGTTTTCCTAAAATAATCAGTGTGTGAGTTAAGGTAATCACAGAGTGTAAAATAAATGTCATAAAAATAATAAAATATACAATTAAAATAGCAATCAGTTAGATTTTGTCTAGACTCTAGATTGTCCTATGGAGCTGGACCAGCATGTTTCCAAGCGTTCTTATCCTGGATATAATCCTCTAATTTGTAATAAGCTTGTTTACAAAGTGTACTTTTTATGAGTTTCAAATTTTCATTCAATTAATTGCAATATATCACAAGGTATTTTGTTGTAACATTTAACACAGTACCCCATAAAAGATGTATGTACTTTAGATAATCTGAAACATGGCTGATCTATTTTATCTTTATTTCTAGTATTGAAATTATGTCTATCACTTATTTTTTTGAAAAGATGTAGGTTTTTTCGTACATACATAATATTTTCATAAATGAATTGGCAAGGTACCGTCATAATATTAATCCTTTTAAAGAGTTCCCTAAGAGATTCTCGGCGACGTAGATTATAAATGGCTCTGACAGCTCTCTTTTGCAAAATAAAGATAGATTCAATGTCAGCAGCCCGACCCCACAATAAAATACCGTACGACATAATGCTGTGGAAGTAGCTAAAATAGACCAAACGCGCGGTTTCTACATCTGTTAACTGTCTTATCTTCCTAACAGCATAAGCGGCCGAGCTTAACCGCCCCGCAAGAGATGTTTTATGTGGTCCCCATTGTAGTTTCTCGTCTAGAGTGATTCCTAGGAAAACCGTTTGATTAATACATTCCAGTTTTTCTCCGTTCAATATGATATCACATTCGCTACTTCTAACATTAGGTAGTTTAAATCAATATATAATCCCATAGTGATCTAGTTTCAGCAGAAGTGTCTCATGGTTAACGCAATCGAAAGCCTTCGAGAGGTCACAAAAGATTCCAATGGCATCTTGTGCTTCCACCCAGGCGTTAAAAATGTTCTTTATTAGGGTGACACCGGCGTCAGTGGTACAACGACCTTTAGTGAAACCGTACTGTTGTTCATGAAAGATGGATTTTTTATTGAAGTGACGTAACATTTGATTGAGCATCAACTTATCAAACACCTTACTGAAAACTGGCAGAATTGACACGGGCCTATAATTGTAGGGTTCTTTACTATCTCCGGATTTGAACAAAGGAACTACTTTACTGTGCTTCATGAGATCCGGAAAGACTCCTTGGTCCACACTGGTGTTAAATATGAAAGCTAAATAGGGCGCAATGGTTTCGATGATAGATCTACAAACTTTTACAGACATGCCCCAGAGATCTTCTGTTGATTTAATTTTAAGATCTTTAAAAGTTTTTATAACAGCCTGTGGGTTTGTATGCTGAAACCTAAACTCCAAAGGGCATACCTTTACATTCTCTCTAAGTAAGGCAGCAGAAAGCACGGGTGAAGAACTTAAAGTTTCAGTAGTTTTAAGGGGAATATTAGCAAAAAAGTTTTCAAATTCCTGAGCTATTTCTACCTCTGAAGTGATGGGCCCATGTGCAGTCTCTAAATTAAATTCAGTATTACGCTGTTTTTTCCTACCTGTTTCATTATTTATTATTTGCCAGGTAGTTTTAATTTTATCATCAGCTGATTTTATTTTATTGCTAATATAAAGAGCTTTAGCTATTTTGCACACACTTTTAAAAGTTTTAGAATATTTTGCAACATATTGATGAAAGCTTGTATTATTTATGTTGCTTTAGGCCATATAGTTCAAAAAAAAATTCCCTGCTATTACGAATACCTGGAGTCGCCCAATTACTAAATTCGAACTTTGAGTAAATACTTTTAGTCTTCAGTGGAAAAGTGTCATTAAATTGCGTGTTTAATAGTGAAAAGAACTCGGCGTAGAACTCATTTGGGTCACAAATATTATTAAAACTCTGAACACATAATTTACTGGCCAAAGAATTATTTAATTTCTCTAAATTTTTACTTGTAATTGGCCTAAACCTTATTTGATTTTTTTGTAAAGGCATATAGGAGCAAAATGTTATTGTTTGTCCACTGTGATCAGATGGCAACTTATTTACACTTATATAAAAAACATAATATTTTATAATTTTTCTCTTAAATGAAGGGGTCTAAAAATATTATTTCAGTGGTTACAAATTCCATATTTTTGTCGCTTTTCTTTAGGTGTAGTTTGACGCTGGTTAGATTTTTCTCGGAATAAAAAACCAACGCCCATACAAAAAGCGCACATCTCCTTTAATATTAGTCGTCTACTTTTACAATGTTTGTAAATATGTCAGCACCATGTATCTATTACATAATTAATTTATCTGTCATTGCTTCATTTTTAATTAGTTTTACCTATTGTGGTGTAGTAATATTATTGTAGGTGCATCGTCTTCTCATATAATTATATTATTAAGTATAATAATAATTGATGTATACAAAATATTGTAAAACATTTTAAAGGAGTAATGGTGGACTTTCTTGCCCATTATCCTCCATACGAAACTAGCATTTGAAAGGGGCGACTAGAATCACTTCAAATTTTCTGTAAATTTTGACGTTCAAAAGTGCATTTTAAGTGCCTATTTGAAATAAATGATTTGACGTTGACTTCGACTACTGGAACTTTGTATCGGTCAATATGTTTGACTTTGATATTATCCTATTTACAGAATAAACGATTTCATTTCAGAAATAGAGACTTTCCGCGTAAGGACTCCCTTACTCACAACACGGTATGTATGTTTGCTGTTGATAACATAATTCAGTTATAAATGCTAGTTGCTGACCTGCTCGAGCCACCTGGGGTTGTACAGATAGAGCATATCGTGGATGCAGCCGCTGTGCGTCACCATGGTCAGCGCCATCAGCAGTACCCTGCAATGTGATGCCGGTTGATATGAGGTTGTTACACCAAAAATAGATAGGGTTTTTTAGAACAACCGTAAATAATCGGTCCGTCGGACCGTTTATGACATTTGATACTTCAATGCAGATGTTTTTTCAAAAACCAATCGTGGAAATCTGTCAGTAAAAAAATGGTGAATGATGAACAATTGAACATGATAAAATGAACGGTTGGAGCATACCGGACCCCCTGCACGGGCGTCAGCGCCTGTAGCCGCGGGTCGCCGTCGTCGTAGGCCGCCGTCAGGCGCCGCCAGTTGCCGCGCAGCGACCACGAGCTCAGCAGCGGGCTCTCTGCAAGCAACACCATATTTTGAGGGAACAAAAATAGTTTTTCTCAACCATACTTCCATTTATCATTATTATTTCCTTTATTTCATTAAGTACATATAAATTATATTTTTAACTATTAGAATAAAAAAATATATTATATAAAAACATTTAAAATATAAAAAATAGTAGCCCACCGGTATCGGGAACAGGGTCCAAGCTACCGGCGCGGCGGTCAGGGCTCCAGAGAGAGGAACCTAATAACGATGCGTCCAGAAGTACCAGCTGCCCAACGAGAGCCTCCTTAGGTGTTGGTCGAGGCTCTTGGAAATAATGCCATTGGCTGATACAACTATCGGCACAATGATTGCTGAGTCTACATCCCACATGTTGACAACCTCGCGAGCCAAGTCAAGATACTTGATTTGTTTATCTTTCTCGGCAAAGTCAAATTATTTATTTCGTATGAGGCCCTTTTGAAGGTCAAAATTTCCAAAAAGATAGAATTGATTCTAGTTGCCCCTTCCAAAAGGCAGTTTCGTATGGAGAAGAATGGGCAAGAAACTCCACCGTCACTCTTTAAAAAAAAAAGTTTTACAATATTTTGTTTAAGTTAATTATATGTGAGGACGATGCATCAAGAATAAAATTACTATACCACAAAAGGAAAAAAATGACAGATAATTTATTAATGAGATAGCTATACATGGTGCTCACATATTTATAAACATCGTAAATGTATATTTAAAATAATAAGTCTGTGTGTGAGTGAAGGTAATCACACAATGTAAAATCAATGTTATACAAATAATAAATTATACAATAGCAACCAGTTTGATTTTGTCTAGACTTTAGATTGTCCTATGCAGCTGGACCAGCATGTTTCCAAGCATTCTTATCCTCGATATAATCCTCAAATTTTTAATATGCTTGTTTACAAAGTATACTTTTAATATGTGTTTTAAATTTTCTTTCATTTAATTGCATTATATCACAAGGTATTTTGTTGTAACATTTAAAAGACAGGCTTCCACGAAGCTCCCGTCATGAGGGACCGTTATGTCAATAATCATTGTGCGCCGGTCTATTCAACCCCCCTCCACTATATCAGGCTTATTGGCATCAATAGTCCTATCAGTAATGATGGATTGATCCCAGTACAATGTGATATTTCCATTTTCGAGAACTGAGTCGGGCACAATACCTGTACTACGGCACTTCCAATTCCACAAGGCTGTATATCAGAGTAAGTTGCTGATGGATAATCCTGGCCACAAGGTTGTGTCTATGCAAGTACTCTTCATTAGCTAGACGAGAACACCCGGAGATAATGTGTCCGATTGATTCTCCCGGACGGCATACCCAACACACGTCAACCGTGCCGTCCTACACAATAAATCTCCGGTAATTGTTCGTCACGATAACTTCGTCCATAATTGCAGACAAAACCTTCGGTTTCCCCAAAGAGGTCACCGAAACGCAGCCAGGCTACGGACGCTAAGAAGTCTACATCGGGTTCATGTAGGGCCCGGAAAAAGCGTCCGTGAAGCTCCTTACTTTGCCATACCTTCCTGCAATCGTTAGTGTCAAGCACTACAGGCTTGCGCTAGTTCTCTGTAGCCAAGGAGAGCGGGGCGAGGCCCTTGTCCATCGCGACAACATCTAGATGCATCCCCACGTCGGCTTCTAGGAAATATTCACTGAGACTGCATATCTCGCGATTGTGGAGGGTCTTAGCGTTTTAAAGCCTCGACCTCCACACTTTCGCGGGATATACCTGCAGTCTCATTACCGAAGACCGTGGGTGATGCATTCGATATGCAGTCAGCAGCGCACGAACCCTCCTATCCAGGGCGTCGAGTTCAGTCTGAGTCCATTTGAGTATGCCAAAAGAGTACATCAAAACCGGCATGAAGCCTATTAAATACTTTCTTCAGTCGCCAAAGAAGCGCTCCTTCAACGATTGCTTTATGTCAGTAAGATTGATGCCAACGCTTCCGACATACCCTTATTATGATTATATAATCATTTGTCCAATCACTCTAAAACAGCTTAATTTGGATTAATTTTAGCACATCGGTAGACCATGACCTGGTGAAGGACATCGGCTACTTTTCATTCTGGATCGCAGACGTAGTCTTGGACAACAGTTAATAATAAAATAAAATAAGCGGGCAACGAGACACAAATAATAATAATAAAGAAAATCTATACATATCTCATATATGTTTTTTCTTCCTCGCTTTCCAAACAAAAAAAAAAACTGAAATCAACTTACTCTTAGCATTATCCCCAGTCACAACGTCATAGGTCGTCCCCACCAGATTGAGTGCCACGATCACCGCCACCACATAAAGGAACACTTTTTGCGCCACGTCGACGGGCGTGGGGTTGTGTGCCTGCGCGAACTCCTGCGCGTGCGTGCGGCAGTAGTCGAGCTGCGCTAGGGTGGTGCGCAGTGCCAGGCGCCGCGCCCAATGCGACGCGCAGCGCTCGAAGCGCAGCGACGAGTTCCGCTCGGCCATGCCTATGCCGGGGCAGCGCAAGTTTACGCAGTAGCCGCGGTGCAGCTGCGTGCGGTTGAAGTTATGGCGGTCTTCAGAATATTCCTAGAGAAGGGTAGGATTAAGATTTTAGAAAAACTTAGCTACAGAACATCACATCGCCTGTTTTTCTCCGAGTTGCTGAGGTGTACCAAGAGACATAGTACACCCACATTTTACCAGTTATGTTTAAGTTCGACATAATAGGCGGTGAGCCTAGAGCCTATTGCCATCAACCGAGCTCAAATTCAGACTCTGCTGCTACTGAGAAATTCGTGGCGTAAAAACCTAGTAACACTTTGCCCGACCTGAGAATCGAAGCCAGAACCTCATGTTTACCAGTAGCGCTTGCGTACACTAGTCCAGCGAGGCAGAAACGTAGGTACCTATATGAAGAAAAGTGATTGCATTACCAAACACTGACCAGGTAGGCATCCTCCTGTCTGATAATTGCAATACTGCAATTAAACTTAACTGCGAGTGTTTCTCTATCTGCCCGAGGAGATTTATGTACCTAATAGCACTTGTTAGTGTGAAACCGACAGTTGAAACCAGAAGGACATTAAAGACCAATCAGCTAACTGACGAAGATATATCCTCCGTACCTTTTGATGGTTAACATTTACCTATAGGTCAAACATGATGGTAGGTATATACAAAACAGAAAAACTAAAAGGCAATTGATTTTAATTGAAGCAGTGACACGGAAATCTGAAGCTTTTCAGTAAATAATGAAATGCTTTTATATGGGACTTGCAAATATCTATACTTACTAAAAACAATATTAACCTTGATATTATGCAGTTTTCTTGTCTTTCGAGCCGGAATTTCCTGCCGCGTGATATTATATGGCTTATAAGTGCTCCTAATGGTGTTCTGCCATTAACGCGCTCTTTCATCAAATACCTACGTCAGCAATGGGTCTGAGTACATTAGGTACTATCTATCTATTTATATAAGTATAATAAAAAAGTAATTTAAAAAAACAATCCACTTAAAAAATAAAATTACTCAAAGTTATGAAATATTCTATACTTAATATTATAAAGCTGAAGAGTTTGTTTGGTTGAACGCGCTAATCTCAGGAACTGGTTTGAAAAGAAAAAAATCTTTTTGTATTGGATAGTTAATTTATTCAGGAAGTCTTTAGGCTGTATAACACCACGCTGCGACCAATAGGAGCGAAGTATCAATGAAAAATGTTGCAAAAACTTTAATTATTCCTTTTTAAGCGCTTCCGTTACGTGTGCTGCGTAAGTTTAAGTTACGCATCATATGATGGAATTGTTTCTCTTTAAGTTACGCATCATGTATGATGGAACTGTTTCTCTTTAAGTTACGCATCATGTATGATGGAATTGTTTCTCTATATGTTACGCATCATGTATGATGGAATGGTTTCTCTTTAAGTTACGCATCATGTATGATGGAATTGTTTCTCTTTAAGTTACGCATCATGTATGATGGAATTGTTTCTCTTAAAAGTTCTAAAAATAAGTCCTTGACATCACTTGATTTCAATCAACATCTTAGGAGATATCATATTTTCTAATATGAGAGCACATTTGGGTGGAGGCAGTACACATTTTCCTCCAAAGTTACTTTTAATAGGAGATGGGAAAGTACCTCTTTTTGAAAACAAAATTGAAATTGATGACGATTTAGGTGAAAAAGTAACCAGCATTGAAGACTTAATATTGAAATCTACCCAGATAAAGTCGAAGTAGAGAAAAAAGATTATCAATGGATGTGATGTGTCCAAAGGCAATAATGGCGGCGAGAAACAGTAGTGTTGATGAAATTAACGACCTAATTTTAACTAAACTTCCAGGAGACACCGTTATAACATCTAATAATAATGTAATGGATCAAGAAGATGCGGTCCATAATCCACAGGAGTTTCTTAATTCTTTAAACCCGAGTGGCCTTCCCCCATATTCCCTCAAGTTAAAAATAGGTGCCCCAATAATTTTACATCGAAATCTTAAACCACCAAATTTGTGTAACGGGAGCACACTACAAGTTAAACCTCGCAATAACGTGATCGTTGCAATAGTTTTGACTGGTCCAGCAGTTGGTCAAACAGTGCTAATACCTCGCATCCCAATGATTCCCAATGATTTAACTTTTAATTTTAACAGGATTCAATTTCCCGGTAAGGTATCGTTTGCCGTAACAATTAATAAAGCACAGGGGCAAACATTTAAACACGTATAATAGGAATCGATTTATCAAGATCAGGTTGCGGATAAAACCAGTATTTTCGTCTACCACAAGAAAATAAAACTAAAAATATCATTTACGCAGAAGTACTTACCTTTAGTAATACCTTCTACAAAAATATTACTAATTATATAAATACCTCCATAATTTATTATTACATATCCACATGTGTGTGAAATGAGGGTAAAAACACAGCGTTCCATTATTATTCCTGTTCCCGTGACATTTTTTACTAATTTCCATTTTTTTGGTTTTTTCCACAAAACGCGGTTGAAACCGCGGTGCAAAGCTATGTTATAACAGTTTTTGAAGTAACTCTGCCTGTCTGTCTATCTATAACGCTTTCACGGCGAAACTACTAAATCCATTTTGACGAAATTTAGTATACATAGAGTAAGCTTGAACCTCAAGGCAGGGCATAGTAATATTATTTATCCAACCACGATAACTGATATTCACGCGGACGAAGTCGCGGGCAACAGCTAGTGTTTTAATAAATAAATAAACACAAAATATATTTGTTGCACAAAAAAGTGTATTCGTGCAATATAATAATAACCTGCACGCGGAGCATGACCACCTAGACACGGGGTTTGTCGACGGAAGAATCGACAAAATGACAGAATATGGAAAGATTTCTACCGTCAGGCAAGGCGATGTTAAAACTGAAGAGAAGAAATGTTTCTTTCTTTCTTTCTTCAGTCGACAAAAGTCTATAATGTCGAGCATGATGACGACCAATTTTTCTCTACTTTACGACACTTGGGGTAGAAACATATCTTCTCGACAAGTATTTAATAGTCTACATCACATTTGACCTAGACAAGAATCTATATCGATTTTGAACACTCAATTCAACACTTTCACCGTCCAAATTTCTTCTCACTGAACAATCTGGTCGTCTTAGGGGTGGAGTTGGAGTATATGCTTAGGGGCACTATGAGCAGAAAAGAAAACAAAAAAGAAAATTGGGAAAGAAATTGTTGTTCTAGTCGAAAACCATCCTTATGATGATGTAAAAACACAAGCGAAAAATTAAAAAAAACAGTAAGTATTTTTCATTTGTTACCCGTGGGTCCCTCCCGTAGTCCCTGTTCCCTTCGAGAAATACAATGCTGCCAAATTAAAATGGTAGACCGTTAGTTTTAGCTCTTAGTTACTTGAAACATTCAAAATTATTCACCAAAACAGAGGGAATCTGGCGCTCGGCAGCCGCTGCCGCGGTACGCTCGCTGCGCTCCCTTCGCGCGTTAATGGTCACTGTTCTAACCTAACCCAAATGATTCAATAACAGTAGATGGTTTTCATTTGGCAGCATTGTATTTCTCTAAGGGACCATGGGTAAAAAAAATACCCGTGGTCCCTTCCAGGGACTACGGGAGGGACCACGGGTAACAAACTGTATTTTTGTCATAAATTCATGTTACTTATATATTTTTTTTTAACTTAAATTTATGTTGGATTTTTTTTAGTCTTAAATTCATGTTCGCATGCACAGGACGCACTGGTTTCGAGATATTTGAATTTCACTTTATTAATGAAAAACTTGACGTTTGACACATTTTTTCGAAAACGAAACACGAATAACTCATAGATTACTACATCACTAGCTACCTCCCCGTTGCTATGGAAAGAATATCTCCAAGAAAGAAGAAAAACATATATGAAAGAAGATATATAAGAATGTCTTTGTATTCATAGAAACGCGAGACTACGGGTCGCGCCGTGCTCGGGCAGAAGAGATAACAGAGCTTTGTGGATTCTTGGTAGAATAGAGATACAATTTGTCATGCTATGCGTGCTGATGAATCTTGCAGGCCAATATTTAAAGAACTTGGTTTATTACCGCTAACCTCTCTATATATTTAATTAGTATGCATGTTTGTTAAGAAGCATAGAGACTTACTTAAAAAGGCAGAGGATGTAATAACCTCGAAACCGGCGCGCGGTGAGACCCTCACAGGCTTATATTAAATGACTTACCAAGACTGGCTAAATGTAATAAAACCTGTTAGCAATGTGTGTTCTAATAAATAATTAAATTCCAAGTGATTTAGAAACTGTAGATTTTAGATTGTTTAAAAAAATATTGCTGAAATGGTTAAACAACAATATTTTTACAGCATGCAAGAATTTACTGACGGGAAACATTTTGTAATGAAGGTAACCAATAATATTTGCATGCTATGATACAGGCAACACATGTATGATACAGGCAACACATGTATGATACAGGCAACACATGTATGATACAGGCAACACATGTATGATACAGGCAACACATGTATGATACAGGCAACACATGTATGATACAGGCAACACATGTATGATACAGGCTACACATGTATGATACAGGCAACACATGTATGATACAGGCAACACATGTATGATACAGGCAACACATGTATGATACAGGCTACACATGTATGATACAGGCAACACATGTATAATACAGGTAACATGTTTTTCAACTACAATGTTAAGTTTGTTTTTGGGATAAACTCACCCCAACTACGGAACCCTTCATTGTGCGTGGTCCGATACGCCCTTGGCCGGTTTTTTCTTTCATGCTCTAGAATTTGACCAATGTTTTTAAATGTTTTCCCTTTGCCACCACACCCGTAGGCCGTAGCTCGTATCAATAAGCCAGGCCGTCACACTGTAGTATTAGTACATATCTTTATAAATAAAACCGGCCAAGTGCGAGTCTGATTCGCGCACGGAGGGTTCCGTACCATCACACTAATATTATAAAGGCGAACGTTTGTGAGTGTGTGTGTGTTTGTTACTTCTTCACGCTGTAACGGCTGGACCAATTTTGATAAAATTTTGTATGGAGGTAGCTGACACCCTGGATTGAGACATAGGCTACTTTTGTTAGTTTTTAACATATGGGATGTTTTATTTTTATAGAGGTAAGGCAACTAATTTACTTAAACTAAATCCTATCCTCGGCATTCGGTTGGTCTCCCCTCATAACAGCTTGTCTTTCGACAAAGGCCTCTTAAAGCTTTCCACTTGTTTCTGTCGTTTGCTGTAAGTAACCATTTCGTTTAATTTCATTGTTCCCATCGGCATCGCTTTCTCTGTCGTCCTCTGCTTCTTCTGGTTTCTATAAGGTACCATTCAATTATTATTTTGGTCCATTTCTTTTCTTTTCTATCAACATAAATGTCCCGTCCTAAACAATTTTCGACCAAACGACCTATCAATTTTCTGTATACTGTTTGAACTTTTTTGAACTAAGTCTTTCCTTTTATCTTTTTTAACTGTACTCAAACAAAATAAAATCAATGTATATTATGTCAATTGTTCCAACCCAGTCTCATACAGATAATCTCCACCATAGGTGAAACTATCTTCGGTGAAATAGGGTCACCTTGACGGACGCTTCTTTCAATTGGGAACTCGTCTCCTGTCGTTTCCAAATTTATTTATGCTGTGTTTTTCTCGATAATGTTCTTTAGTATGCGTATGTACTTTCTATGGACCCCTTGTCGCTCTAATAATTCCCATAATATAGTAGTGTTCCAAGGAGTCGAACCCTTTGTTTAAGTCTACGAAACCCAGACAGTATACTTTATTATATTCTTTGTATTTCTGAAGTATTTGTCGTCTATAGACCATATTCACGTCCTACGACTGATACTACTACGATTCAATATTTACTGTCTATTAAATAAACAACTTACACGTCATATACGTTAATTTATTTAATACATATTCCCACTGATGTTCAGAGGGTAGCCGCGGTCGGTCAAAGCCATACCTCATTTGTCAAATTATGATAAGTAGTTTAGAAGTTATGAGGGAACAGATGAACATACATACCGGTCAAAATCATAACCCTCCTTTTTGCTTCGCCGTAGTCGGGTAATAACTAATATAACATATACAGTATTATTGTCGTCAATAGATGATTCCACCACACAGGGAACCCGAAGTGGGCCAACACTGACCTTGAGCATGCTGTAGACCGGGTGCGGCTCCTTGAGCGGTGCGATGTGGAAGGAGCCGAGGCAGTACAGCCCGCCGGGTTGCGCCAGGCACGCGCTGTAGTCGTCCAGGTGGTAGAGCCGCGGGAACCTGGCGTACTCCTCGTCTGCAAAGTCAGAGGATGAGCTGGTGAGCTTGGATGTAGAACAATACGTGAGGCATCAATGGTACTTTGTCAGAGACTGTGCCTGCCATTTCACCGGAACTCATGCCTACCCTTCAAACAAACTACAAACTTCAGAAATATGGTATGGTATGGTAGGAGTATTATTTTTTTCATGACGGGTTTCTTGTCCGTTGCAAAGCAACATTTTTATTATGTTATTAATATTCTAAACATAAACATCAACCTGTATAACCCGTCCGCTGAGAAACGTCACCATTTATTTGTTTTTAAATGTAAATCATATAAAAACAAAGAAATTATGATCTAATGAATAAATGCACATAATTATGTTCATGTATCTACTCACAATATTGTGTATCGTGTATTAATGCAGGCTTATTTTCGCAAATAATAACAAGTGACAATATGTGCAGTTCATACGATGACATTTTGAAACGGTTGCTTATGTAAAAAATATATTGCACCGTATCTTCTGCGGTTGTAACTCTTTGGTTTCTACGATCATCTTTTTTTATTCATAAATCCTGATTTTCAAATTTGATTGGAGACGACACAAAACTGTTAATTTCATTAAAAAAATTTCATTCGTTGAAAAATATGAATTGAATAAAGTCAGATTCATAATTTATGGCTTTAATCCTAAATTGTGCCAAGTATAGTATTATATAGTATTCCTATCGCGCTTTTTTTTGTGGGAGTATTGTTCGATCGATCGTTCCTCCAACGTAACTTCCAAAGTAAAGCTAAATCGTTTCCGTTGAAATGATTAGCGCGATACGAAATGTGTCTAACGTAATGTTTTTGGTTGTGGTTTAGTTTTAGGTAGGTTTTTTCGGTTGTCAGAATATCCACCAAGCTGGTGGCGTTTCGTTCCTTTTACCAGCCGCATAGCTTGGAATTCGAGACCGATGAGTACGTTTGGTGCGTAACCTATGATGCTGGCCAGGCGGTCTACGCCTGAGGGTCCAGATTTGCTGATCGGCGTGTCACCTACGCTGCTGTCGAGGCGTTTTATGCTTTGACGATGCAGTTTGGCAGAATTGACTTATTTTAAAGTATCACTCCGTATTATTATAGTTATCAGTACCCTCACGGTCTATATTTTTAACAGTAGGTTGTTTTCAAACTAGGGCTGTTTGTATCGGGATAACTCATGTTCATCTTTATACGGTAACATTCACATGCTGTTTACGTAAAAATCAAAATCAAAAATCAAAAGTCATTTATTCAAACTAGGCTGAGAATCAGCACTTTTCGAACGTCAAAAATTACATAAGACAGTCCCCCAAAAACGCCCACCCTTCACCACTTCCTAGCGCTTTAGCTGGGAAGAAGAAGTGGCACAACAAACTCCCCAGCAGCACAGCTGTCTGTTCAGATATAAAACTTGAATCTATACAATAAAATGTAAAAGAATTTGTATTACGCAACACAACATTAAATTAAATTATTTGCCTTATGTTAGCTAGCACACGCCACTTTACCAAAAAAAAACATAAAAATCGTCGAAAACTATACTCAAGCAGAAATAACGTAAACAGAACGTCCCTAAATAAAAGTAATTAATGGTAACCTAAAAACCGATCGCAATCGATTCCTTGGTTCGTAAACCAAATGCTTGACTAAGATTTACTTATCTGCGGGCCGAGCACGGGCGTGCCAAGACATGATAAATTATGTCACGTCAATTAGTACTAGCATTAAAAAAAAAATCAAATCAAATTTTTTTATTTCCCATAAACCTACATGGGCACTTATGAAACGTCAGAAGCTAGGTGGACGGTTCCAATTGGTCGTTTCCTATGAAGAAGAGCCGGCAAGAAACTCCATGGTTACTCTTTTAAAAAAAAGTGGGCTTTAACAATGTTATAAGTTACAGTGTTAATAGGTATGGGAGGACAGTGTAGGCCCGTCAACAAGTACCAAGTACTTAACAAAATAAAAGTTAGTTTACAAAGCTACAGTCTATTAAGCCTACAACGTTCTGACACTCACAAATTAAAAAAGAATCTATATAAAATATTACTAAAGTAATAAAAATAAAAACCTACATATTTAAACCAAATGACAACATTGTCATTACAACTGTAAAAAAAAAACTGAATAGATATTCTGTCCACAAGTCACTAATAAATATTTTAAATTAAAATTTGTAGGTTATGTCAAAGTATGTAGAAAACAGAAATAAAAATCGTAATTTAGGAGCAGTTAATAGACGTTCACATAGTTATGCCGTTAATGAGGTACCAGGGAAGCCACATGTGCAGAAGGAATTATTGCCAAACTTCCTTGTCTTCAACGTAGTCCTTAATCTTATAGTATGCTTTTTTGATTAGGACACGTTTGATGTGGGTTTTGAACTTTCCATCGCTAAGTTCTATAACAGACTTTGGCAACTTGTTATAGAAGCGGATACTGTTTATAAGGAATGACTTGCTTGTTTTAGTTAATCTAAATTTGGGTATCACAATTTCATGTTTACTACGTGTATTTATATTATGGAAATCGCTTCTTATTTTGAAAATTCCTAAGTTTTTGCGAACATATAAAATACTTTCTAAGATATAAAGGGAAGGCAGAGTTAGTACATCAATTTCTTTGAGTAAATCAATTTCTTTGAGTACATCATTTTATGACAAAAAACAGTTTTATCGCTCAAACTGTGATAAATTGTGTGACTCAAGTCATGTCACAGTAGGCCGTGCTCGCCCCGCTGATGTTCTTACATTAAGTTTTCTTGTAATTTCTCTTGGATTAGGCCAAATTTTCAGTTCAGTAACTGTTTTGCTCATTTTACCCATCTGCCCCAGAAGGGAGCATTATGTTTTTTACTACAACTTTTAATATTTTCTTATTCGGTATTTTCTTTATTTCATTAAATTCATATAAGTACGTGTTAAAGTGGTGGATTTTCATTTTTATTTCACTACAATACATAACTGAATGTACGCTGGTTACGAACCGATACTATCTACCTACTCAAAAAATCAAAATCAAAAGTCATTTATTCAAACTAGGCTGAGAATCAGCATTTTTCGAACGTCAAAAATTACATAAGACAGTCAAAAACGCCCACCTTCACCACTTCCTAGTGCTTTAGCTGGGAAGAAGAAGTGGCGCAACAAACTCCCCAGCAGCACAGCTGTCTGTTCAGATATAAAACTGGAATCTATACAATAAAATGTAAACAAATTTGCATTAAGCAATTCAACATTAAATTAAATTATTTGCCTTTATGTTAGCTAGCACACGCCACTATACCAAAAAAAAAACATAAAAAAGGTCGAAAACTATACTCAAGCAGAAATAACGTTATCGTAAACAGAACGTACCTAAATAAAAGCCTCCAGGCATAATGGGCGTGCCCGCTTACATAAAACTATAGCTGTAACTCGAAGTCACAAATGATAAACTAGCACCATCGACTCCGCTGTATTTGAGGGAAGGAGGCAACCCGACCCCCGACGCTACCGCAAGCAGTGACATCTAAGGGAGCACGACGAACTTGCTGCCGGTTGCTCAGGCAAGAATAATATAATCAATTGTCGAGGTCGCTAGCTAACCACTTAATGAAATACAACTCATAAAAAAAACATTTTCATGAGTATATTATGTCACTAATAAATACAAATAAATTGACAGTCAAATAAAATAAACAATTATATGAACTCATATAACCTGTCAGTAGGTACGCTAATTCTGGAGAAAGAACATGAACATTGTCTTGAGTTAATCACAGCGACCAACTATTCTTATCGTTTATGTAGTCATTGATATAATAGTATGCCTTTGAACAAAGATTGGATTTAACTTTACTTTAATATTGTACTGTTTGATTATAGGAAATTGATAACTCTTGACATTTCGTTAACATGTACAGTTGCAGAATGAAAATGTAAGTCTTCTTAATTTAAAAAAAATGCACTACACCGCATTTTTTTTCTACTGTAAGTAAGTACATTGCAAGTAATCTCTTTTCTTCTCTTGAAATTGTGATAAGTGAAGGTTATTAAATGTATGTCAAGAATATTTTGTCGTTAAATAAATATAGGTAATAAAATACTCTAAATAGAGCAAGAAACTTTTATATACCTACTGACGCGGTACAATCACAGTGCTAAGTACTGTGATTGTAACATGTGTTCCACAGCGTGTAAGCTAATTTTCGTGGTGATAAGCCTTTCAGGAACAGGCAGTTAGTCCTTTATAATATCACCTGAAAAGTAAACTTAGGACTTACCTACTAATAAATAATTATGACTGTTTACCACACATTACTTGTAAATGTATTGCTTACATTTTTGTAAATGACATATTATTTATTGAAGTCATTATTACCCATTTGTTGTTACTTCATTGTTCTGGAAATCATAACTAACCCCGTAAGTAGGCAGGTGTTAGATACGGGACTTTGCCAGGGTTACGAGCCTGTCCGAAAGGGATATCGTGGCCCTGGCACAGGCATCTGAAGGAACACGGTGGGTTTTAGTCAGTGAAAGTCTGACATCTCCCGCTCCGCCCAGAGCGGGAGAAGTTATTTGATAATTTCCCACCTTTTTTCTTTTTCTTCCATGGTACGTACGCTGTTGTGTCATCTCAACTGGTTGCCACAGCGGTGATCCACTACTGTCGGTTTGTTTTTGTGAAGGGTCCGTTCTAACTAATGTAGTTGTAACTGCCGTCTTACTAATCATTTTTGAGTCATGTGATACTTGAATAAAGATAAGTCAATTCAATAACTAAATCAATTATAAATATTATTTTATACATAAAGTACTTATGGTTTTCTATGTATCTATAAATTGAAAGTATTTTAAATAATAAAATCATCACCTAGAATAGTAATCACAATCATAGTACTTAGATCAAGACTATTAAATCTTATATAAACGGTCTAGTTCATACATAAAATACTATTTTAAAAAATCAAGCCCACTAAACTTCATAAAAACGAAACAAATATTCATATTACGAATATAAAAATGAATTTACATTAGGAAGTGATCCGATACATAAACTAACCATATTTGCAACTTAAAGCAAAAAGAATGGAAAAAACGCGCGTGAGGCCCCGCCCCCGGCCGGCTCCGAGCCGCGCTGTGACGCACTAACTGACCCTTACAAGTAACCCTTGGGACCGGATCCGGCTTAATTCTACTGTTTAGAAAAACAACTTATTAAAAGTAAGGAAATTTCCATTCGCACTGAGACTGTAAGAAAGCCTGGGGTTTTTATTACCCGACTGCGCCACAACAAAGGCAGTGTATCCTTATAGGTATGTGGTAGGGTTCTTTGTATATGACGTCGCGCGATGTTTATATAATATTGTGATAATGTAAACAAAATTACGCATTTGAGACGCCAATAAGGAAAAAAAATAAAAAATTCTTGTTTGTACCATGACCATACGGGGTATCAACATTAAGGGCTTGGCGAGACGATTCCTAAAATATAACACACTAAAAGCTTGATAAAGAAAAATCCTCGACTGTCGGGTTTCTTTATTTTTATTTTTTTACGATCAGTTTCAGTAACATGACGCAAACAGATGAGGGAATAATAATATCTTACTGTAATTAAATGCTAAGTTATTTTAAAACCAGTGGTTCAACCAACTGTATAGAGTTGTGGAACGTCAACTACCTACTTATTTATTTTTTAATTTGTAGCAAAATTATATATACCTCACCAATTATTACAAACTCGATTTTTTACGGCTATGGTTGAAGTTGACTTAGTAAATGGTATACTGAATCAGATTAGTTGCAAATCTAATGCACGACATATCTGTTTCATTAAATTAATCTTAAGAAATTGCCGTGAAATGCTCACACATTGTTGTCTTTGTGAATTCATTGCCAAGAACAAGAACATTCTAGACTCCGTACACTTTTACTCGCGTGGTGTTAAGCAACGGACACACCGCATGTTGACGACCTACGACCGATGTAAGGGGCGCACTCTCGCGCTTACAATACATTCCTGGCGATTTGTCCAAATGCATGTCGCAGTTAGTCCTTGAAGGTGTTTTAGAGCAATTTGTACTTCACTGTACCTTCTTTTGTTCTAATAATGGACTTTAATAGCCCTCAATAATCAAAGACAATAACCTGCGGCCCGATGAATGAAATGTGACAAATGATATAATCAACGCGGGCAAAGAAACACATAAAACAAATCTAAGAGTGACTCAACACATCAAATTAGTGCATAATATCCCAAGCCTATTAATAATTTTACCGAAAGATAATCTGTCATTGGATAGTTTAAAAATTGCCAAAACCGGTTGATCCGGGTCAATGACGAGCCGCAGATCATATTATTTATGCTCTAGAGCAGAGCACAGACACAATCATTATATTTTAAACAAATAAATAAGATCTCTTTTGTGGTGAACACGTGTCATTCATCAGAAATTCAGAAGTATGTTCACCATAGCCAAACAAGATCATGCGGATAAGTGTAGCCAGGGAAATGTTCTACAGATGGATAAAACGGTCGACAAACGATCGTCAAACGTCGACTTCATGTGAATCTCTTAGAGAATGGCAGTCGTGATCTAACTATGCGGACAGTTAAAGTTAAAAAGCAATTTGTTTCCCTGTCTGTACAGACGGCTACACATCAACCTATACATTTCCAGTTTACGCTGATCTGGCACTGTACGGAAATCCTATACAATGCGAGATCAGCTTATACTGGAAATGTATAGCTTGATGTGTAGCCGTGTGTACATGAGGAGTAAAATTACATTTCAAATTTATATACTAGCGCCGTGTGCCCCCAGCTCTACCGGCGCGGCGTGCGCACGGCGTGTGCCCCCAGCTCTACCGGCGCGGCGTGCGCACGGCGTGTGCCCCCAGCTCTACCGGCGCGGCGTGCGCACGGCGTGTGCCCCCAGCTCTACCGGCGCGGCGTGCGCACGGCGTGTGCCCCCAGCTCTACCGGCGCGGCGTGCGCACGGCGTGTGCCCCCAGCTCTACCGGCGCGGCGTGCGCACGGCGTGTGCCCCCAGCTCTACCGGCGCGGCGTGCGCACGCCGTGTGCCCCCAGCTCTACCGGCGCGGCGTGCGCACGCCGTGTGCCCCCAGCTCTACCGGCGCGGCGTGCGCACGCCGTGTGCCCCCAGCTCTACCGGCGCGGCGTGCGCACGGCGTGTGCCCCCAGCTCTACCGGCGCGGCGTGCGCACGCCGTGTGCCCCCAGCTCTACCGGCGCGGCGTGCTTTATTTAGGATGTCAAAGTACCATTTTAATGTCAGAGTATCAAGAGTTAGATGTCAAAGTTTAAAAGATTACAATTCAATTAAGATGTCAAAGTATCATTCAAATAGTCGTTTAAATTATAATAACATTTATTACATAGTAAGTCAAGTCTATTTTTAAATCCATTTAAGTTTAACTCTTTGATTGATTTAGGAATTTTGTTATAAACTTGCGGAGCTATGCAAACTAAGCTTTTCAACATTAAGGCTATTTTTGGTCTTCGTCCGCGTAACATATCATTCCACCTGTTACGTTTAACAGTATCTGATAGATGGGCAAACAGGTGTGCATTCAACTTAACAAATAAAGCGGTTTCATAAATATACAGAGCCGGGAGCGTCAGAATTTTGTAGTATGGTTCACAACTGTCCATTATTCGTAGTCCAAACATGGCTCTGATGGATCGCTTTTGCGCTTTAGAAGCGGCTTCTCTGTTTGTAGCGTTACCCCAAAACATAATACCGTATCTTAATACAGATGCAACAAGGCCATGGTAAGCCGTGAGTAGTGCATCTGTGTGCGCTATTGACATCAAATTCATATAATTTAGTTGTATTGCAAGGTACAATACACACACTGGTTACTGCACTATCGTCAGCCAACAGTGTTATAGGGAAGTCTATGGCTTTGGGCAGGTCATTAATAAATGATAAATGATAAATGATTTTTATTTCTGTAAGTAGGTTTGTACAAACACTTTTACACGTCAGTCATATTTTTAAAACTAGATGAGGTCGGCGTTTCCTATCTGACTACTCTGAGAAGAAAGGCCGAAACAAACTCAGAGGTCACAGTCTCTTTTAAAGTCCAGACATAATCTTGGTCAGATCATGTGAAGGCCATGTACATTGGTGTCTGAAATGGTCTTTTGAGGAAAGAACCACGCAGATTGAGTGGACCTGACCAGTCAGTGCACGCATTTGTCAGTAATCGTGCAGCTCTACTCAGAACTTAAGGAGCTCAACGATGCGACGATCAATACCAAAGAAAGGACATTTGGGTAGGCCGCTTTAATGACTTAAACTGCCAGACCATGATTAACACTAACTGAGAATAAAAGACAAAGTGAAAATAAAAATAAAAGAGCAATAACCCACATAGTCTTCACATTCACAATAATTAAAAAAATATAATACTTTACAAGTAAATAATCATGTCATTACGTATATATTACGTTACGTATATAAAATAATAAAAGTTAGCAAAAAAAAACATCAAACAATAAAAATAAACCACTTCAATAATTAAAAATTGGAGCATCTCAATCCCAAGCCTTTTTGTCCTCAATATAATCTTTAACGGTATAAAAAGCTTTCTGACACAACTTACGTTTAATGAATGATTTGAATTTATTAAGGCTTAGATCTTGAACGTGGCTTGGAAGTTTATTATAAAAGCGTATACATTGACATCGGAACGAGCCACCTATTTTCTTGAGCCTTGTTGTAGGTACAACAAATTTATGTTTGTTTCTAGTATTTATATTATGGATATCACTGTATTTTTTAAACAATTTTATATTTTTATGGGCATATAAAAGATTTTCAAAAATATACTGAGAAGGTACAGTCATTACATTAATCTCCTTAAATTTCTCTCGGAGAGAGTGTCTTGGACTTAATTTATAAACTGATCGTACAGCTCTTTTCTGCAAAACAAAGATATTCTGAATGTCGGCGGCATTTCCCCACAACAGAATACCGTACGACATTACACTATGAAAATAGGCAAAGTACACTAAACGGGCTGTCTCTATGTCAGTTAAATTACGAATTTTTCTAACAGCATATGCTGCGGAGCTTATAATATAAATCAAGAACAGTAAGGGACCCAATACACTACCCTGTGGTACTCCAAAATACACTATGCGTTCTTTGGACAGGCATGTAACCTCTTTTTTAGTTTTTAAATTTAAGTCTTATTTAAATCTCTGCTATTTCATTCATGTTTTTTTAAGCTTTAGAAGATTTACGGAAAGAAAAATTAAGAAAATTGCGCAGAAAATTTCAGAAACAGCAAATAATAATTTATCTGTCGCTATTAATAGCAGTAACCTAAGATAAAGTACTAGGCTTGCATGAATTCAAGATAGTATTTCAATCATTAGTGTTAATCCCACTAATTAGGATTCGGATGAAATAGTTTATAACCTGGATACTTTTTATCCGTACGTTACATACAAGACGGTATTCTGTGCACGACACCACACGTTGTGCACAATTTCGAGCAGTAGACCTAACAGAAAGTACTAGGCTTGCATGAATAAGGTTATTATAAAATAATACGAGTAATTTTTCTCTCGCGGAAAAGATAGAGGGGAACAGACAGCTGTGCTGCTGGGGAGTTTGTTGCGCCACTTCTTCTTCCCAGCTAAAGCACTAGGAAGTGGTGAAGGGTGGGCGTTTTTGGGGGACTGTCTTATGAAATTTTTGACGTTCGAAAAGTGCTGATTCTCAGCCTAGTTTGAATAAATGACTTTTGATTGATTGGTTGTTTTAAATAGTTGATTGATGTTAAATATTTATTATACGTGATCCCTTTTTTGCCGATTGTACAAAACAGCAAGTATAGCCTATACAATAAAAATATGGGCCTAATATAAATTAGGACGAAGCACGACTAAAATAATTAAAATTATATTTTGGGACGAACGAAGCATATTGTTTGGGACGAACCAGAATTTTTTTATGTAGGACAAAACTGGGTGGGCTGAACGAAAAATAAATAAAAAAATAACTTCAATTTCGTAAGTCGGTCGGTGTCTTTGGATCTGTTTCTTTTGTTTTTTACCACCGACTTCCAAAATTTAAGTTATTTTTCACTTAGTAGTGTTTTTTTGAAAGTCGGTTGTTTTTTTTTGTAGAAGTTTTTTATTTTTCACTTTTTAGTGCGTCAGCTTGTAATTTATCAGTTACAATAGCCTAATGTCAACTGCTCATCACCTTTTTACAAAAAAAATGCTTTCCTCGATGCAGGGACGTTAATTGTTGAGGAGTTCTCTTGGTAAGAACCAGGAGAACTGCATGCATTGTGACGAGTATAAATTGCTAAGCAACTTACTTACTAAAGATACTTATTAAAGTATCGAATTGCAACCAGTTAAATATTTATTATTGAGTAGTTCCGGTGGCCATCGGTGCTTTCGGAGAGCAAATGTACGAGTTACTTACTATAAAAAATACCCAAATCGCTATAGGTGTGCATAAAATATTTGAAGAGTTCCCTCGATTTTTCCAGAATCCCATCATCAGATCCTGACTTGAGGACAATCGGACCACTTATGAAATATACGCTTTCGAACAAAAAAGATTTTTCCAAATCAGTCCAGCCGTAATCGAGTAATCGAGGAAAAAAATATAACGAAATATTTCGACGAACTGAGAACCACCACCTGTTTTTGGCGTTTGTTAAAAAGAGTCTACGTCCAGGACAAGGTTGTGAAGAACTTACGTAATTCATTAATTGATCTAAAAGGTCGTAAGTCTAATCCAACAAAATCCATAGTAAGCCAGTGAAGTTCACGACCTTGTTTCTCAAAAAGGTAATACCATTTACGTAATACAAAATTGTATTGAAAATGGACATTGTCACCGAGAATGTTAAGGCCGAGGACAGGCCATAACCAAAGCGAATGTGAGTCGAACTTAATCTGTAAGAATTCCGTATAATTAACTTGGGAATCCGCTGGATGCAGGAAGTACGGCCAGCTCTAAACATTTTGGATTCTCCTTCTTTAGACAAAAGTGACGATGATGTTCAGCGTTGGTGCGATCTAGCCCAAAACGGTATATGAAGAATTAAAATACCTTTTTTTTTGTGTTGCTCAAATGTTTTAATATAATAATAGGTATGTAGCAAATACCTACATTTGATCAACACAAAATAACCAGGCAGCAGGGGCGCAGCCTCCATACAACTCGATTCCTTTCGGCTTCCCTTCGGAAGAACCAGTCTTCTTACACTTGTGTGTATCAATCACATCACATTACAAATATTTGGTACCAGTTTAAAAAATCAATTACAAAAATGCCTAAATTGTTTGACTAAACAAAGAATTCCGACCGTAGCTGGCGTTAAATTTAGAAAGTAAATGAATGAATAAAATGTTTGAATAAATTGAGTTTATGAGAACTGAACAACTTTTTCTTCGGCTTACCTCTAAGAAAAATTATAGCTTCGCTACTGCCAGGCAGTCACATGAGCATAAAACCCAGGGTCATGGATGCTTAAGAAATGGAATAGGGACAAATGTCACACAAAATTAGCGAACCCCGGAATCAGTAGTACGTACCTACATCTATTGAGACTAAAATTCTGTTATATGTTTTTTTCAATTCAATACGTAATACTAAGCCGAATTATTTTTTAGGACATTACGCTCTTACGCGAGGGTTAATTTAAGATAATATTATATAAGTTCCGTTTTATTATCTCGTCAACTTCAGCGTTTATACCTATAAATAAACATTGAACTTACTAAAGCTTTATTACTTACTCAATGGTGTGTGAATGTCACCTAGAGTAGGTTTTTCACCTTTTCAGGGGAAGCTTCGAGAAAGTAGGCAACAGAGGTATTTATTGGATCTGGACAGAACTGACGTCAGGCAGAAGTCTGTAACCAGTGCAGCCTCCATCATAACATTAGTTACGAGCTGTTACCGCTGATATCACAGACATGCGGCTAATAGTCCGAAGTCTTTTAATTAATAAAATTTAATAGTCCGAAGTTTAGTGAGCAATGAGATGGTCGAGAGAATATTTAGGTCTGCACGAAGCACATGACCGGTCGACTTGACTATGTTCGGGGAGGCCTATGTCCAGCAGTGGACAACGGCCGAATGATGATGACCTGAACGAAGGACCCGGACTTTATTTAAACAATAGCTAATTATTTCGGGGAAGGACCAAAATAACTTGCTAAGTTAACTAGCTCATCTAATTTTAAAACAATTGATTTATTTGTGATGTACAAAATTGTTTCTAAAACCTATAATTTACTAGAAATAAATCATTTATCAGCTGAAAAGACAGCAACTAAACACTAACATATCAATGCCTCTGACATCCATACTGATACCTACTGAACCGATCATAATTTATGCGGAATTACAATTCGATTTTGATGTTTGGTTTAAATGGTGGTATTTGACTGTTTTTTTCATTTAGATTTTTCACAACGAACACAAAAATTAAGACACATTAAAAAACAATCGTTTTATTATCTCAAAAAACGCACCGCAAACAGCACCGCTGTGATCTGACGTCACAATACAGGAACGCCACCACGAACTTCGCTCCATTCAGTACAATGATCGTTTTGCGTGACAAGGATAGTGGAATATTTTCACAAGCGTGTAACTTCTCCATTAACCCACCGATTTTGTTATTTTTTTCACAAATCTTCTTTTTAGTAACACCTTTAAAAATAAGCTTTAATTCATGTAAATATTTGATAGCAGTCAAATACCCTACTGAGTGAAAAAGTTTGTATGGGATACCTATTGCGAAATCCATGCGGACAAAGTTGATGGCAAAGTCCTATAGTAAGTACTATGACTATTACTTATGTTGTTAATTAACCAGTGTGTAATTAAATTAGGAGAAGCTGACTGAACTACCAGTAGTTTCGGGCGCTGATGTCAGTCGGCTAAGAACGTGAACATTTGCGCAAGTCTTCCCTTTACAACGTAGGCGAGCACTAAGGAGGGGTTTTGAAAATTTAACCTGAGGTAGGTACCTAGTTATGGTCCAGTTCAAAGAAAATGATCGAGTGACGGGACGAACAACGAACAAGTGACTCTAAGCTTCTTTAAAGGTTACCTACAGGTATAACAGAAACAGAAGCCATGCTATTGACCTGCAGAAGGTAACCACTGGTTCTTATTAGAAGACTTCAACTTAAGAATAATACTCGTATCCCGTACTAACAAAATTTTGATTCAAAACGACACTGAGCAAATGGGAACAATTCTAAAAATATAATCATAAACCAAAAGAAACAACAAAATAAGCGAATTAAACAATAAAAAAATAAAAACCTGACACTGAGCTAAACATGTTTAGGTAGGTAAACTGTCATCGGAAACATAAACAGCTTTCAATTGGAAACACAACTAAAACTACAAAATAGGTAGGCTTTAAACACAAATCTCGAAAAAAAAAAACGAGTTACTGTTAGGTACTGAAACAATCGTTCTGAAACATACCGGTAACATCTCTTGCAAGCGCCGCCGGCGCCCCCAGCAGCAGCAAACACCACAGAGTTATCATCTCACTCACTGTGTCAAGTATGTCCCAGGCTTGCTATTGGTACACACTGCTTGAAGGCTCAACTTCTACTAAAGCATGAAGGGATGACCGCGACTCGTTTCAAGTCTATCTCGTTACGGAACACTGTGTTTTATCTAAATTAAAAAATTACATTGAGTAACACCGTTTTAAGCGCGAAAATTGTCGTATTTAAGATAAATACTTGTTGTCGGTAAGTAGTCTATGGATTTTTGAACGTTTTTGAACGTAATTAAGAATGTTTTGTTATAAACATAACACTTCCACGTTTTCAGTCACTTTACACATACCTGATAATATCCGTTACATTTTTTTTTAATGAGAATGCTTATTTTTATTTACTTTTGAGTAATCAAGCACGGACACGACACTCTGCAACCACCTCGCAACATGTTGTAGCGATGCGAAAGAAGCGGCTTCGTGAAGTGCAACACTCGAGCGTTCCAATGTCATTGTCAATGGGTTTCTGATTCTTTTGATTCGACCCTCTTTCCTTATTATTGATTAAATTGTGTAGAAGACGCAAGTCATCAAACAGACTCAGTAGACAGATGAATTCTTATATAGAATCTATAGCAGATGTTGAACCAAAATACTGAGACTTCCGAAAAACGCAACCAGTTTTTATTTTATATTGGTACTAGTATAAATTATGGAATTACCTTTTATTTGTAAACTTTTTTTTAGTAACGTAAAAGTAAGTAAAGTAAAAGTATTTTTCATTTTCATTACAATTTATATTGTTCCTAATTGGGCAATATTGCTTGTTTTATGATTTTGTTTTAATTTATGTCCTTAAACTTTTAGTTCTAACTAAATTCTAGAGCTACCAGTTTCGTTATTTTTATCTGTATTATATAAATAAAAAGACAAGTCCTGACTGACTGACTGACTGACTCATCAACGCCCAGCCCAAACCCTTGGACCTAGAAAGCTGAAATTTTGTACAGAGGTGCTCTTTATAATGCAGACAAGGATAAGAAAGGATTTTTGGGAATTCCACCCCTAAAGGGGTAAAATAGGGGATGGAAGTTTATATGAAAGTCCGTCAGTTTTTAAGTTAGGATCTTCAAATTTTGTGTTTAGGCTGACGATTGAAAATTAATTTATACGTGTTTCAGTGTTTTAGATAATTCCACCCCCCGGAGGGTTAAAAAGAGGGATGAAGTTGTGTATGGATAGTCCTTCATTTTAGAATGTAAAGATCACTTTTACTATCTAGGTTTATGGTCGGATGCTAACGCAACGGTGTTGTTAGAATTTCAACCCTTGAGGGGTGAAAAGGGGGATGAAATTTTGTTTTTAATTAAAGTTCTTTATTTTTTAAGTTAAATCACTAATATTTCAGCTTATGGTTGGCTTATACAACGTAAATCGTTGTTTTTTTTTAATTTCAGCCCACAAGGGGGTGAAAAGGGGGATCAAAGTTTTGTATTGAAGTTGTTTATTCGCAAAATTTTGTATTCAAGTAAAAACAATAAAGTTGATAAACTTGAAACTTGGCACAAAAACTTACCTAAGTAAATCATAAAGTTTTCCATTTTTAGTTTTTTCAAAGTTCCCCCGAAGGGGTTTGGGGGATGTCAAAGTTTGTATAGAAGAATTTTAACTCGCAGTCCAATTAACTCGAAACTCAGTATTTATACTTAAAACCATAAATATAGAATAACGTGTACCAGGGTTTTTCAAATATCTACCCCTGACGGGGTGAAAAGGGGTAGTCAAAAACGAAACCGTGACTCAAAATCAAAATATTTTATTTCACATAAACCTACATGGGCACTTATGAAACGTCAGAAGTTAGGTGCACGGTTCCAATTGGTCGTTTCCTATGGAGAAGAGCCTGCAAGAAACCCCACGGTTACTCTTTTAAAAATAATGGGCTTTTACAATGTTTTCAAGTTACACTGTTAATAGGTATGGGAAGACAGTGTAGTTGACCGTCAACAAGTACCAAGTACTTAAAAAAATAGAAGATGGTTTACACAGTCCATTAAGCCTGTAAGGGGTTTTTAATTAAAGTTCTTTATTTTTTAAGTTAAATTCACTAATAGTTCAGCTTATGGTTGGCTGATACAACGTAAATCGTTGTTTTTTTTTTAATTTCAACCCACAAGGGGGTGAAAAGGGGGATAAAGTTTTGTATTGAAGTTCCATTCGCAAAATTTAGTATTCAAGTAAAAATAATAAAGTTGATACACTTGAAACTTGGCACGAATACTTACCTAAGTAAATCATAAAGGTTTCCATTTTTAGTTTTTTCAAAGTTCCCCCGTAGGGGGATTGGCGGATGTCAAAGTTTGTATAGAAGAATTTTAACTCGCAGTCCGATTAACTCGAAACTCAGTATTTATAAAAAACCAAAAATATAGAATAACGTGTATGAGGGTTTTTCAAAAATCTACTGCTAACGGGGTGAAAAGGGGTAGTCAAAAAGGAAAACATGACTGACTGGTAACACACAGCTCAAACCACTGAACGGATTGGGTTGAAATTTGGTACATAGATACTTATTATGACGTAGGCATCTGCTAAAAAAGGGTTTTTGAAAATTCGACCTTTAAGGGGGTGAATGGGGGGATTTCGTTTATATGAAAAATCCTATTCCTTGAGTTAATAAACCTGAAACTTGACACGAATACTTACCGAAGTAAATTATAAAGTTGTCACTTTTGTTTTTTTAAACTGCCCCCCCCCCCTAAAGGGAGATTGGGGGATGTCAAAATTTGTATAGAAGAATTTTAACGCGCGGTCCGACAACCCGAAACTCGGTATTTATACTTAAAACCAAAAATAAAGAATAAAATGTATCAGCTTTTTTTAAATCGTTCCCTAACGGAATGAAAAGGGGTTGTCAATTTTACAAGGGAGTTTTTATTGCGTGGCTTGATTAACTTGAAAATTGGTATTAATACTTAGTAACAAAAAATAAAAATAACATGTATTAGAGTTTTTCGAAGATTGCATCTGCTAAGAAGGGGTTTTTGGGAATTCGACCTTTAAAGGGGTGAAAAGGGGAGATTTCGTTTGTATGAAAAATCTTATTCTTTGAGTTAATAAGTCTGAAACTTGGCACGAATACTAACCTAAGTAAATTATGAAGTTAGTATTTTTTGTTTTTTTGAAGGGGGATTGGGGGATGTTAAAGTTTGTGTGGAAGAATTTTAACGCGTGGTCCGATTTACTCGAAACTCAGTATTTTATATATACCTAATGCTCACAAAATATAAAGCCTTACATGTTTTTGGGTTTATTCAAATGTAACCCTTACGGGGCAAAAGGGGGTTTTTAAGATTCAGGGAAGAATTTTACTGTGCGTCTTGATAAACTCCAAAGTAATTGAATAACACATGATTGACTATTTATCAAAAATAAACTCCTTTTGGAGTAAAAAGGCGGACACAGTTTATATCAAAATTATGTTTCCTTTGATCAATAAACTTGAAAATCGACCCGTATATTTTCTTAATAAATAAAACGACCATAAACATACATTTTCGAAAATAACCTTTTAAAGGGGGTGTTGAATTTTGTGGGGGAAAATAATTGTATGGAAAGATATATCGCGCGGTTCGATTAACTTGAAACTCGGTATTTATATTTAAGATCGGAAATAAAGGAAAAGGTGTATCAGGGTTGTCAAAAAATCTACCCCTTACGGGGTGGAAAGTGGTAGTCAATTTTAAAGGGGATTAGTTTATGTTTCGGATAGGCGCAAAAATGGATGAACGGAATTGATGAAATTTGGTAACATAGTTTATAATATGCATTAACAATCAATCAATCAATCATTTATTTTGTTAAAATAGGTAAGGTTACAGATAGTATATTGCCTAAAATATGTGCACTATGTTTTGCCAATAAATGGCGTCCAAAATTAACATATACAAGCAATTACAATTAAGGTGGCATGCCATCAATAGATTCCATTAAAAAAATAGTTAAATTTAAAATATGTCAGTTGATAAACAGGTCATTACAATTTCAGATAAATAAACACATTCACACATAATCAATAAATAAAATGATGTGTTTAATTAGCAAGTCGGATTCGCCATACCTCTGTTTATCAGTAGTAAACTCAGTGATGGAGTAGTAACATCTATCTAAAAGAAATTCAAACAAAGACCTCTTAAAGGATCCCAGACACTCTTTATTTCTAATAGCTGCTGGTATACTATTATATATTTTTGGGGCCATACCTAGCACACTTTTGCTGAAAAATGCAGTTTTATGAGAGGTAACATGAATGGTATTCTGATAACGGCGAGAGCGCAGTTTTTCAAATAAATGCAGGTTACAGCGAACAAACACTCCCATTTCATATATTATGTACATAGACGTGAACAAACTAAGTTCCTTAAACAATGGTTTACAACTATCCATAGATTGTAATTTGGTAAACGATCGCAAGCATTTCTTTTGAGCTTTAAACGCAATATCTCTGTCAGTGGAGTTTCCCCAGAAAATAATTCCGTACCTAATGCCAGAAGCCACATAAGCATTATAAGCAACTTTTACTGTAATGCGGTTAACCTTTTTGGATAATTTGTACAGAGCATACGCAAATTGACTAAGCTCCTTTGACAGAGCGTCAATATGATGTTTCCAAGTCAGATGACTATCTATGTAAAGGTCCAGAAATTTTGTGATGTCACTTTCAGAGATTGCTACGTTATTTTTAGGTTATTATTAACTAACCAAATTATTATATTTTCAAGATCGTCATTTATGTCATTTTCAAGAATATGAATGTCATTACTAGAGAATAAAATACTGCTGTCATCAGCAAATAAGACCATCTGGTGCTTACTAACCTTAGCCATATCATTTATGTAAATGTTAAATAATGGAGGGCCAAGAATGCTACCTTGGGGAACACCATAAGTAGTTTTCCTAGGACGTGACATGTATGTTCTTTCAACTTTCGAGCTCACACATAGCCTATCAAGCGCTGTGATTTGAGTGCGATTAGAATAGGATTGTAATAGGTTTAATGCAGTTCCTCTAATCCCATAACGCTCCAATTTGTTTAGCAGTATATAATGATCTACATGGTCAAATGCTTTAGACATATCCATAAACAAGGCCACCACTGGAGTTCTAGCATCAACACTAGAAACAATTTTACTGATCACATCATAAATCGCCATATTAATGGATTTACCCTTCCTGAATCCAAATTGTTCTTTGACTATGACATCATGCTCTTCAAAAAACGACGAAAGGCTATTGTATATAACCTTTTCTATAATTTTGGAAAAAATAGGAATAAGAGCTATCGGTCTATAATTACCCATGATACTTTTATCATCTTTTTTATGAATTGGTTTAATAACAGTAATTTTTAATTTTTCAGGGAAATGGCCATGTTCAATGCAAAGATTGATGATATAACTCATAACAGGTGCTATTAATGGCGCTACATGTTTGACCACTTTTGTAATGATGCCATCATATCCATGGCTATTTGTATTATTTAAGAGCGAATTATAGCCACTATGTCTACTGGTACTGTAGGAGGAATAAATATGGAGTTACAGTTAGTCTCAATATTTTTATAGGAAGGAGTAGAATTATTCGGTTGAATTTTGTCTATAAAATAGTCATTAAAAGCTTGTGCAATTAGCTGAGGTTTATGTATTTTATTGTCATTTATTTTTAAATATTCAGGTATATTTTCTCTAGGATAGCTAAGGTTATTTTTATTGATAATGCTCCAAGTTGCTTTAGATTTATTCCTGGCCGAATTTATGTGAAAGTCATTCTGAGACTTTAGGGTCAATGTTATTATTTTCTTTAAACGAGTAGTATATTGCTTTAATAAAAGTTTATTTCTAGAAGTAGGGGTTCGCCTGTATTGCCATAACATTTCTCTTTTACGCTTACTACTGAGCCTAATTCCCTTGGAAATCCAGTTTGACTTTTTACGTACAGTATTTCTTACTTTCCTTAAAAGGGAAACAGAGGTCATAAAAAATATAAATAGTTCATAGAAACAGTTAAATGCTTCCTCAGGATTGTCGTGTAGATAGACTTCACTAAAACCAAGATTATGAAGTGAATCAATGAATTTAGTTAAATTTTCTTGGCACTATTGCCAAGAAAATTTAACTAAATTCATCGCGCTTAAGAGGCCGTGCATAAAATTCACTCGCTAGAGTTTAGGCATATTCATTGCGATGCTATGTTTGTGTGCACCGTTCACGCACACACGCCTGAAAATCGAGCGCAGTGATCGTTTAAACAGTTTTGATCCTATGGATAATATTTTTTTAAGTAGGTACGGTTAAGAAATAAAAGTGTGGATTTTTTGTGTATATTCATTAGTTTAGTATATTTATCACAATCAACATAAAAATGGTACAATTTGGTGTTAAATGTATCTAAGTACATTTAGACTTTCAATAGCAATGACTTAAGCATTTTACATAAAAACGAGTAGTATGCATATTTAGGTAATTAAATGTTAACCTTCACCGATGTCAATGATGGCTAAGCTAAACTTAGAAAGTACAAACAAACTGGTATAACGATTAGGGTGCCCGCCCACAGTCGTTTTTTTTGCAGCTCACAAAATCGCTGGCGATCTTTTCGGCGATTATCGCCAGCTACTTTGTGAGCAACTCAACGCACACGTCCGATATTTTGTCGCTGGCTATCGAGGGATGTGCATGTCATGGTTTTATAGAGGAACGATGTATTTTCTTTCTTCAAAGAATAGTGTTCAACCTAAATCAATAGTTCAATTATGTACTAACGCTTGAATTAGGTACATAGGCATCTTACCTAATTCAAGCGTTAGTACATAATTTAACGATTCCAACAAAAGATTCCAACACAAACAACCGAATTTGTTGTGTACAAGCGATTGTGGTCTTTATTTATATACAGTTACGGATCAATGTTATATGCAATATTTTTCTTCCAACTGGAAGAAAAATACTTGAGTTTGTTTGTTGGCATCTCGCAACTCAAATTTGCACTTCCCAATTAGGTATCCAGCTGAAACTTTCAGTGTAGCTCAAAACTCGACGACAATGCATTCTAAATCCATTTAATAGCATTCAATGCTGACCTAACCTAAAAAAAAACACAAGAACCGCTATATCTTGTAAAGAAAGCGAGATAGATCAAAAATAACAGTTTTTGGGGGTTTCCTAAATGGGTTTCACTAATATAACTAACATCGATTGACAGGTTTGCAAACCTGAAAACATAACCTAAATATTTCATATATTTTTTTTTCAATCCAACAGAGGTACACACGGCTACACATCAAGCTATACATTTCCAGTATATGCTTATCTCGCATTGTGTCGGATTTCCGTACAATGAGAGGTCACCGTATACTGGAAATGTATAGCTTGATGTGTAGCCGTGTGTACCTTTCGGCATTGTTTTTTTTTTCATCGTTGTTTTTATTCGATCAATTCACGTTAGAAATACGTGAACAAACTCTCATACATACAGGTCGAAATGCATTTAAACTTTTTTTAATAGTTGATATTTCTTAAGAAATAACAAGTAGATAGCTCATAAAAATGCACAGAAACCAGCTAGCGTGACGTTTTGGTTGGGGACGGGCCGTAATGTAAATATCGGCTTTAATGCAAAAATCATGAAAACGACACACATGACGAATAATTTGAAAGTTTTCGTTTCCGCTATCTTGGATTTACATTTTGACTTCACCATCGGCTTTAGCACCCTGGAAAACCATAAAAACGACACGCGTGATGAAAAACTTGAACATTTTTGCAGCCGCCATCTTGGATTTAAATTTAGACTTCACCATCGGCTTTAGCACCCTCGAAAGCCATGAAAACGATACCTATGATGAAATTTTTTAACATTTTTGCAGCCGCCATCTTGGATTTAAATTTAGACTTCACCATCGACTTTAACACCCTCGAAAACCATGAAAACGATACCCATGATGAAAATTTTTCGTTGTTCGTATACATATTGAAAAATTAAAATTTTCAAACTAACTAAATAAAGTAACCGGTAGGCAGACGTACTGCGAGAACAGCGTCAAGTAGGTCCAACTCTAGCTAAGCTAACAATCATAACCATGACAAAAAATAATTAAAAAAGGACCTTGACAGACTGACAGACAGACAAACAGACGGGCCCGGTCGCTACTGCCAGGATCGGTTTTGCGCGGTCGATATTATAGTTGACTTTGCCGTTTATTTACGAAATGAATTTATTGTTTATTTACAAAATAAATTGTAGATTCTAATAAATAGTTAACTTAAGATTAATATGCAATTTTCTAAATTTCATAAAAAACGTTTTTAAATAATAGAAAAAATACTTATTTGTCTCGAACTTTTCCAACAATTACGTTATTTCAACATTTTTTTTCTGCTAAATTTTGTATGGAAGTTGAAAAAAGTGGTTCAGCCACGTGCAAGTAGACCATATAATGATGTTTATGATATTTTTTAATGTTCAAATTCAAAAGTAGTTTCTTGTAAAAAGATGATCAAATGTCACTCTAGCGTAATTTTTTGGAAAACCCGTTGCGAATTTTTGTAATTTTCCAGGAATTCTTAATTAAATTGAAAAAATCCTTTCCGCTTCATACAAAACAAAGAACTGGACTTTACAAATCACAAATAATTTTGTTTAAATTCTTTTCCCTTTCCCACAAACAATGAACAAAATTGATGAAAATCTGTCGATTTCGTGCACCGAGCCTTAAGAGCATACCAATGCTTAATGGAACAAGTTTTTTTCACAGGGCATTTGATCACTTGAGTAGTATGATCAGATAGCGCAAGACACATAGCGTACTTTTAATTCCGGTAGTACGGTCTCGTGACATTTTTCCCGACATCCACGCGGGCGAACCCGCGGGCAAAAGCTAGTATCTATAAAAATGGAAAAAAAATCACGTTTGTTGTATGGGAGCCCCCTTAGATATTTATTTTATTCTGTTTTTTAGTATTTGTTGTTATAGCAGCAACAGAAATACATTATCTGTGAAAATTTCAACTGTATAACTATCACGGTTCATGAGATACAGCCTGGTGACAGACGGACAGACAGACAGACGGACGGACAGCGGAGCCTTAGTAATAGGGTTTCCGTTTTACCCTTTGGGTATAGAACCCTAAAAACAAAACAAACAAGAACAAGTTTACCACCTAAGAATATTTTATTTATTTATTTATTAACTCATCATCACTATCATTACAGGGATTTCCTAATTCAATAATGTGGCCATAATTACAATTTTAGTATTCACTATAACATATTACATACAGCGTGGTTTTTGTGAACTCACTCAAAGAACAAGTAAAAATATCAATTCTGTCTGCTACGTCATTAAGTACACGCAAGGTTTTACTCAGTAGATTGGTCCTACTACTGGGCACCGCCAGTAGACGTGGTCGTCGCCTTCGCAATACATAATTGTCGGGCACACACAGGTTTATTTCTTTCAATATACCTGGGTTTGAAGTCATGCCACGCAATAATTTAAAAACCAGCCAAGTGCGTGTCAGACCACGCACAATGAAGGGTTCCGTAGTTCGGATGAATTTATCCCAAAAACAAACTTAACATTGTAGTTGAAAAACATGCTTTCCCATACATCGATATACGTTACGGTCAATTCTTCAACTGCGAATTTAAGTTGGTCGACTATTACTCGTTAACTTGTAAACCCTACTTAGCTGTGATAGTTTCCTTTTAATTTCGTTATATATTCTACTGCCATGATTTTTTTCCCATATCTAAACCCAACCATTTAGCTGGCAGGGGGGGGGGGACACTTGACTCTAACAAAAAATAGCACTTTAAATCTTTATATTACGCAAACGGATCTCAGAATTGAAAAATGCTTTTTGCAAACCCACAATATTTTTAAACGGCCTATCCAACGTTACCCCACACCATGTATTAGATGAGAAAAAAAAATATCGTCCCTGTTTTACGTGTAAGGGAGCTACCCTAAAAAAAATATTTTTCATGTTTTTATTTTAAGACTTTTATGGCGTGATTAATATGTACACCCATGCCAAATTACAGCTTTCTAGGACTAAGCGTCTCCGAGCTAAGCCGGGGACAAACGGACGGACGGACAGACAGACAGACAGTCAGACGGACATGGCGAAACTATAAGGGTTCCTTGTTTACTACGGAACCCTTAAAATATAGGTAGCAAGAGCTATGTCCCTCCTTGTTTCCAATTTATTGTATCCCACCATGCCTATAACAAACAAAGAAACAAAAAAATAAAAAAATAATATTAATTAAAATAATATAATACTTTTCAAGTAAATATTCATGTCATTGTACATGTAAAATGGTATGTATAGTAAAATAAAATATGTGAAGAAAAAAAAAGCGACATACACTTGTTTTATTGGAGCAGCTCAACCCCAAGCCTTTTTGCCCTCAATATAGTCTTTCACATTGATATAGAAGGCTATCTGGAACAGTTTCCGCTTTATAAAACATGAAAATTTATTAAACCTTAGTTCTTAAATGTGGCTAGGCAAGTTTATTATAAAAACATTTACCAATTTTTTTTAACCTGGTTGTAGGAACAATAAATTTGTGTTTGTTCCTAGTATTTACATTATGGATGTCACTGTATTTTTTAAACAGATTAATATATTTTTATGTGCATACAAAAGATGTTCATAAATATACTGAGAAGCTACAGTCATCATATTAATCTCTTTAAAGTTTCTGAGGGAGTGTCTGGGACTTAATTTATAAATGAAAAGGAATTTCCCTTTTGTGTAAAACAAAAATTGTCTGAATATCGGCGGCATTTCCCCACAACAGAATACCGTAACACATTTCACTATGAAATGGCTTGTTGTGCCAAACTGAAACGAGTGTAAAATATTTAATTATATTCAAACACTCATAGTGACGTACCTGAGTAAAAAAAAAAATACATATAGTACTTGCCAGGATTTCATCAATTTCCATTCCAGTGCTACAAGCAACTTACATATCCGTGCACTAAACGACCTTCGCAGTGTTCATAGAACTGGCATATAATAAACTGGAACACTATAGAAAACTCGTTTAACTTTAGTAAACAAGTAAAAATCGGTCAAAAGCTTGTCATTGGCCGACCACAATGTTACCGACTTGAAGTGGAAACCACTTGACTGAAGCGAGACCTCGCGCGCGTTGCGTTGCGGGCTGGCCGCTCCGGCTGATAACCTTGACTGAGGTGGCGCAGTAATGTATGGAGGGTTTTACATAAACGTCAATTTTTGTTACTGTTCTGAGTTTCTGATTCAATAATATACCTATTGGTAATTTGATTAACCGCATAGTTAGCAAAGGACATGATTGTCTTAAAAGTCGTTTTTAGTTACCTATGTTAGTTGACGAATGTAGGTTGATTCCACAATTGCACATAATATTATGTGCAAGGTGAAACACGAATCATAGAATCAAACATTTGGCGAGCGTCGACTGTGTGGTCGAAGGCTTAGCTCCGTATTTGGGCAAATCTATATTATACGTGAATGATTGAAACCTCGACCTTAAAGAAAAACTTCAATTTGAAAAATCTATTTATTTGCGTATTAAGTTGAGTTTCGCTGAAAGTTCTAAATGTCTATTATTTTAATAAAATTATAGTTATTGAGATTTCATATGACACGGATTTCCGCAACGTAACGCCCGATTCCATTATTTAATAATTTATAATTGGACTTGTTCGTGGCATTTGAGATAATTCTGGGTTATCGCGGGCGACAGGATGATTCTTTAGTAGATAAAGTGGTATTAGGTTTTTCCATCAGGAATTTCTCAGTAGCAGCCCGATATCTGGATTTGTGCCCGGTTGATGGCAATAGGCTCGCCCCCTATTGCATGGGAAATATTCATAACTGGCGAAATGTTGGTGAACTATAGATTGGTACACCTCTGCCTAACCCTTGGGGGAATACAGGCGTGATGTTATGTTGTACGTATTATGGTTTAAGTTTGTCTACCTAGCAGGTACAATATGTCTAGTTGATGTACGTAGTGCCTACTTCACTATTCCTGCAGACTCGAGTGCATTTTGCGCAGTACTTGAGCTGATAGAATCATTTTAATAAAATATAAAAGAATAAAGTGCATATGACAAACATGTTGAGGCAGGTACCGTAGCTCTAGTGTCGTAGATTCCATAAAAAGTAAGTTTAAACAATTATCTTAATGTCAATTCTGATTAACATATTAGATAGCTACCTATATACTCGCAATATGTCCTTACGCGTCTGCGTACGTAAGGGCATAACAAAGACGGCAAATATAAAAACAGTAAATAGCCATTGGAATTTCAAGTTAATTTTCTAAGTATCTCTCAGAACGTTGTTGTTATTCAAGAAAATAAAAGTATTTAGGATTCGACGTTTCCTTATTAACAACTTTTGTTCTCACGAACACGTTCTCCACTACACCATATTTGTTTTGAAACTTGACATTCAAGTTAACTAAACGATTGATAATGCGTCACTTTAGTATTTAGTGTAGGTATCTAGTTCAAGGGTGGTTCATCTGGAGTGGTCCATAAGAAGGCATATCTTAGTGGTTCCCCGTCCAATATGGCGGCATATCCTTGTCGATATCGATAGTTTTGGTGTTGAGTTCTATTTGGAAAAGAGGCAGTTTTAATTGGTGTTACATAAGCCATTATAGTGCCAAATGGGGATAAACCAAAGTCATTATAAAAATACTTTTTGGTGACGTACCATTAACACGAGTAAATAGAAAATAAACAAAAAACATAATCCTTATATTTTTAGTGTAGCTCTTACAGTTCAATGTTTCGTAACCGTAAGTTATTAACGGCGGGTTATCCGAATTTACCTTTTTAGGGTTCCGTAGTCAACCAGGAACCCTTATAGTTTCGCCATGTCCAGTCTGTCTGGGTGTCCCCAGCTAACCTCAGAGACTGTTAGTACTAGAAAGCTGTAATTTGGCATGGGCATTTGGCAATAATACATAATAATCACTCACGCCGACAGTTGTAAAATAAAATCTTGAAAAAAAATTTTTTACGTTGCCTCCCTTACACGTAAAGTGAAGACGATATTTTTTTTCTCGTCTGTCCCATGATGTGGGGTATCATTGGATAAACCGTACAAAAATATTCTGTCTGTAAACACTATTTTTCGACTCAGGAATCCGTTTGCGTAATATTAAGCTTTCTGTCCAGTGTTGTCCCTCCCCCCACCCCTGCCAGCTAAATGGTTGTTTGTTATTGGATATGTGAAAAAAATAGTATATAATTATACTATTATACTATATAAATAGTATATAATTATAACAAAATTAAAAAGAAAACTATCACAGCTAAGCTAACATATGCAATTTGAGAATTGATCGTGACGTATATCGATGTATGGGTTAACATGTTTAGCAACTACAATGTTAAGTTTGTTTTTTGCATAAATTCATCCCAACTACGGAACCCTTCATTGTGCGTTGTCCGACACGAACTTGGACGGTTTTTTTTAAATCATTAAATAGTCAAATTTGTGTAAGTATTCTGATCTCAAAAAATATATACAGGGTATGCACATGGAGTGAAAGTACCTTGAATATTGTAGATGGAACATTTTACTGAAGGAAGACATTATTTGAATTTAAAAAACAATTTAAAACTGCATTCAAAGATATTTCAATAATTACATGGTAGAACCGGAAATCAAACCCGTTACACGAGAAAAATAATCACCGTGTAGCTTTATCATACCGATCGAAAGGCTTCATCATAAGGATTATTTTTTGCTAAATAACATAGTGTTACAAACTTGCTCACTTGCTCGTAGAGCAAGCAGAATTACTTTCAAAATCCTCAAAATCTGTTAGTTATAAGACTCCGAATATATGCAACAGTTCAATATTCTTGGCTCCGACTACGCCTATTTAAGTGTTTCGGATAATACAAGACCTACAAAATAAAGTTAGCGTAGGTTATGATGACATCTCAACAAAAGTATTAAAATTCGTTTTCCAAGTGATATCAGGTCCCATTTGTCACATTATTAATTTAAGTACTTGCTCTGGAATCTATCCTGATAAACTGTTGCCCACTATAATTAAGCCTCTATTTAAAAAGGTGATAATACTGACATTAATAACTATCGACCTACAACAAGGAAGCGCCCCACTTCTCTCCACTGTCAGTAATTTGTGGAAGCCAAACAACGGATTGCTTCGGAGATAACACCAATACTACATACACATAGAGAAAGCAAAATAATTTCACAGTTTACATATGAATGAATAATAATGATGAACAATTTTCATCTGGACCGTGTTCCTTCTGTTGCCTGTGCAACAGAAGTAACTCCTACTCGTCAAAGAGGGGACTTATCGCCGCAATTGTGGCGTGCCCAGCGCTGGGTTGCGACAATCGCACTCTCCATGTCGCCATGAGATCCCGCCGGAGCTCCGTCCGCTGTGCCGTGATTTCTCGCGGCAGCGGAGTTACGCCCCGGCGCCGGCGTTTTCCTCCTCGCGCCACTCCCATATGTGCGCAAGGACCTTTGTCTCCAGATCCCATGGTTACAGTCCGGCAAGGAGGCGGGCTGGTCGCAGCCTTATAGAACGCGCCTACACAGGTGCCCCGTAAAGGGCCATGCCAAGGACCATAAAAACACATGACCTCGGACTTGTGCAATGCCACCCATGTCCCATTTGCCGGATCCTATCGACGATTGTCGCAACCCCACGTATCGTCACTTCGGACGCCGCCTGATGCGACCTCCCCTGCGCCAGTACCAGCGTGTCGTCAGCGTAGCAAACCACGCTGACACCGCTAGGGAGGTCGGCGCGCAGCACCCAGTTGTACCCGATGTCCCACAGATGCGGCCCCAATGACCGATACTTGTAGAACACCGCACGACATCTTTCGCCGGTTCCACTCTCCTTGGTGACCGGGGTAGATGACGGCTCTGTCTGTCAGGTAGATCTCGACCACATGACAGAGGTAGGTCGGCATCCGGTGATACTAGAGTGCCTCCATGATGCAACTCCAGGGCAGGGTATTGAAGGCATTGGCAATGTCAAGAGACACCGCCAAGACGACCCCACCCCGGGCCACGGCAGCCCGTCGTGAGGACTAGAACACGAATGATGGCATCCACCGTAGAGCACCCCTTGTGGAAACCAAACTGGCTCTAAGCCAAATCCGGCCCCACCCGCCCAACAACGAGGTCTGCAATTAGAATTACGCTTTCAAAGAGCTTGCCCACCTCGTCGAGCAGCACGACGGACCGGTAAGCGGACGGAGAGTCCGCTGCCTGGGCGCCCTTGCTTCTTAATGAGGACTAGTTTCCCCGTCTTCCAACGAAGTGGGAACTGGCCCCTCTCCAAGCATGCGCTTAGGAGCCCCCGTGGAGGAGGAATTAGCGCCTAAGGCTCTTATGTAAACTATTACTACTGTAGTTTACTAGTTTTTTTACTAGTAATCTATGTAATTTTTTCAAATTTTTCTTATTATTGTACCGTGTTTTTTTCTGATCTGAGTAAAGTTTTTATTTATTTATTACTTATTTATTGATTACCTCATTTTTTGTTTATTAAAAAAGCTTCTGCCTGAGCCAGAAATTGGACCCGATCCCCGATTTCCGCTTATAATATACTTATTTATTATTCTATCCATTCACGTAATCACATACATAATACATATCCCTCATGGCATTCTCATCTCGGCTGTACCTATGCAATTGTCTTTCATTCATCTCTTTTGTGGCTCAACATTCTGATCCATTGAAGGCAGCAGGTATCACCAGTGTTTTATAAATCTTCCCCTTACGTTTAAGGGGAATGCGGGAGTCGCAGATTTATCCCGAACACTAACACACTCAAAAAATACATGCAAAGATAAGTGTGCTTAAATTAATAAGCAATATCTACACTTGAGAGAAATAAAATCGCACACCCCTTGTAATTTGGTTTATTACTGATTGTTTTCTAAAATCTAAAGATATTGAGTAAAAACCATTAGACAAAATTAAAGCATACAAGCTTAGCTTTACAAAACATAAAATTAAAATCATTGACCTTCACGTAACTTACAAAAACCGACCGTACACCGAATTCCCCAAATTCACGCGTTTGCGATGTCACTACTTGCACCCTTAGCCGCAGGTATAAAAAGGTCGGTTAATTGGAATTTTTAATCATACTGCGTTCGGATCTCGCTGCGGACGGTCGTGTTGTGTGCTGCTATCGGTGTGCTCCCGCCCTCCTGCCGCTCTCTCGTGCCCGGTATTGTTACGCTTGCGTAACGCTCTCGTAGTCGCCCCGACTACATCCGATCGTCGATTGATTGGGTCGATTAATTTATTAATCAATCCAATCGAAAGACCTGGATCACAAAAATTGTCTTTTTCAAGACAGGTGTTTCTATAACAGGAAAACGTTATTAAATTCATTAGGCCCCTTCTGGGTAAAACCACAGTTTCGTGGTCCTCGGTGGATACCTTACGGTGCCAACGAAACCGAGTGGGGTGCTGACCCAAACGCACCCGCCGAACCCCCTCAGGGAGAGGCAATAATTTGGACGGGTCCCAGAGTTAACCGGCCTTAGGGGATCTCCTAGTCGGCTCTGGTGACAGTTTTCCTCCCACAGCGACTCACCTAGTGTCTTTAGGGTGTGTCTACACCCTTCGCGCTAGACCAAATAGGGCCCCCTTGCACAATAAGATTGGCAACGGGATCACAAGCTCAGGGCTCACCACAGGTACTCATCCTCCCTGTCTACACCCGACAGGGAGCGAAACTCATCCCCGGGCCAATCCACCCGGGGAGTTAGGCGTAGGGCCACGATAGGCTTCATTTGCTTGTAGTGGAGTCCGGCTCCAAAATTCCTCCGATAGGATCCCCCCTCTCGGTAGAATGGAGGACGACCTCTTACTGACGTTCGTCAGAGAGGTCCTCCTCAAGGACCAGGACTTCCTCAGGAAGTACGCTTCCCAGATTAGTGGGTTGAGGGCTACGCCATCAGCGAGCCTCTCACAGTTCAGCGATGCGCTCGCTTCAAACTCAGACGACTCTGACTCACAGAGTCGTTCGGAAAGTCCGATAGTGTCGATGGACACCACCGCCCCCGCGGACAATAACGCGGCGGCGGCGAACTCAGACTCCTCGGATGCGGAGTCAGGTTCTTGTTCTTCCTCCTCTGGACCAGAGGAAGGGGGCATCACCTCAGGCCCTGGCAAGAGGAAGAAGAACAAGAGCAGGTCTTCGCAACCTACTAAAATGGTTGCGATCGAGGCTCCCTCGACCTCCGCTCCCTCTACCCCCGCGGTAGTCGCCACTAGGGCCCCTACCCCGGCTCCGTCCGCGCCGTCGCAAGCTACCACTTCCGGTACTGCGACCGCGTCCGCCAAGACTCCTTCTGCCTCCAAGAAGGCATCCCGTCCCCCACCCATTATCATTCAAGATAAGGGCAGGTGGACGGAAGTTTCACAAAGGTGCAGTGATCTTAGGATCAATTTCACCAGTGCCGTCAGCACACAGCCAGGAATCAAAGTTTCCGTTCCTACGTCGAACGATTACAGGGAACTTACAAAACTTCTTCGGGCGAGAGGAATCTCATTCCACTCGTACACCCTCCCCGAGGATCGTCAGATACGCGTGGTGATCCGTAGGATCCCCAGTGAGATCGCCACGGACGACATAAAGGCAGACCTAGAGAGACAGGGGATCCCTGTCCTCGAAGTGCACAGGATGCACCGATCCAGAGGTGGATCCGCATACGACATGGTTCTTGTCGTATGCCCACAAACTGAAGGGCATCACCCAATCTTCAAGGTTAGCTCGATATGCTACCTTAAGGGCTTCGACGTCCAGAAGCCCCACAAATCAAGCATCATAGGCCAATGCCACAGATGCCAACTTTACGGACACGCGCAAAAGAACTGCTTTGCGAAACCCAGGTGCGTCAAGTGCCTGGGCGAGCACGGCACTTCTGAGTGCACCCGTCCAAAGGACCGTGCCCTCTGCACCGAACCTCCCAGCTGCGTCCTATGCGGCCAACAGGGTCACCCAGCCAATTACCGTGGCTGTCCTAAAGCCCCGAAGTCATCTTCCTCGAAGCTGACCAAGCGTTTCGACGCGAGGCAGCAACGAGAGCACCCCGGGTACCCCGCTACCCTGTCTCAACCTCCGCAGCGTCTGAGCCCTCAAAGGTCCAGTCCGTGGAATTATTTCAACCACCAGCAGGCCTTCCCTGCCTTCGGCCAATATATGGCCCCTCCTCTCCATCCTCAACCTCTGATGATGGACCCCAATATTCGCGCTCAACGCGCTCAACTGGCACCCGCCGCTAATACCGCGCTTCCCGCGGCTCGCGCGCCTCTCGCACCCCGCGCGGCTCCCGCGCCCGCCGCGCCCCGCGCGCCTCTCGCGCCCCGTGTACCTGAGCCAGCTCCTAAAGCCGCTCCCGTCGCCGCTCCCGTCGCCACCACTCGCGCGCCCCCTAAACCCGCGACTTCTTCAGTTGGCGCCGTCGCTAACGCACTAGACGCGTTTAATGTGATCACGAGCACATTCAACGTGTTCATGTCTCCTCGCGCCATTCAAATGGCCGGGGAATTAGTCAAGGCTCAATCCTCTGGCAATCTTTATCAGATCCAGAGCATATTCAATGCGTACCCGGAAATTACGCAAGTCCTCAACACCTTCGCGAAACGGCCCTAATATGTATAATACGGCCCCCGCAAGAACTAAACTCAGATCCCTCAAGTTAGGCTTTTTCAATGCCAACGGCATTAGGGGACAACGCGACGAAGTCGCCGAGTTCCTCCGCGTCCACAAGTTAGACATTCTCCTAGTACAGGAAACCTTCCTCAAGCCGAGTCATCGAAACCCGTCAATTGCGAACTATCGCATAGTCCGTAACGACAGGTCTCGATGCCACAAGGGCGGCACCTTGATCTATTATAGAACCCCTCTATACTGTATTCCTCTTGATCCTCCAACTCTCTCGTGTCTTGAAGTGTCTGCATGTAGACTAGGCATGTCAGGTCATAGACCGATTACGATAGTTTCGGCTTACATGCCGCCCACCGCGACCTCGTCAGCAGACGGTCTCAAACTGCTCTCTGACGATCTTTCAATTCTTTTTGGCCTGAGCGAATCCGTTATCATAGCGGGTGACCTCAACGCCAAACACCCGGCCTGGAATAGTACCAGTACCACGTTCCGAGGCAGACACTTGTTTGACCTCTGCCCCGTCCTAAACTTTGACGTCATCGCCCCGATGACGCCCACCCACTACCCCCACGACCCCAACCATACCCCTGACGTATTGGACATAGCGCTCCTAAAGAATATCAACCTCCGGTTGGATTCGATAGAGGCGATGGACGAACTGACTTCCGACCACCGACCAGTCGTCATGAGACTGGTCCCTCGCGACGGACTCCCTGACCCGGACGAACCCTCTCGTAACAAAGTAGTCACGGACTGGAGGAAAGTAAGCGATCGCTTGAAATCCACCACTTCCCCTCTACTAGACTCTATACCAGATCAGTTTACCTCAATCGCTGACACGACGGCCGCGATCGGCTCACTCACGGAACACGTACAATCGGTCCTGAACGATTGTTCAAGGCAAGCTCCGGCGATGGACGAACATCGCTTGAGGCTGCCGGACGATGTGCGTGAACTGCTGACTGAGAAGAACGCGGCTACTCGTGCCTACGACGTCTTCCCCTGTGACGCCAACAAAGCTCACATGCGCTATTTGCAGAGATCTGTAAGGACACGCATGGCCGAGCTGCGTGACGGTAACTGGGACAAGATGTTGAGCGAGCTAGAGCCCACTCATCTGGCATTCTGGGAACTTCAGAGGAAACTCAAGTCCCAGCAAGTAGTCTCTATGCCTCCCCTGACACGACCCGACAGGACGATAGCATTCGACGACATCGACAGGGCTGAATGCCTAGCTGACAGCCTCGAGACCCAGTGCTCGCCCAGCTCTCAACCAGTAGACCAGGCTCACCTCGCCGAGGTGGATGCCGAAGTCGAGCGTAGAGCCTCTCTCCCTCCGGTCGAAGACCCTGATTGTCCTCTAGACCCCGTCTCCCCGGACGAGGTTCACGATATAATCAAGGGTCTGAAACCCCGTAAAGCCCCTGGATCAGACGGTATCACCAATAGGGTGGTCCAGTTGTTCCCGGCTCACCTGATCATGCTAATGACCACCATCTTCAATGGTGCTCTTAGTAATAACATTTTTCCACAATCGTGGAAAAATGCCACCGTCATCGGTATCCCGAAGCCCGGCAAGCCTAAGACCGAGCCTTCCAGTTACCGTCCCATCAGTTTGCTCGACGTTTTCGGCAAGGTCTATGAGAGGCTTATTTATAAGCGTCTCAGAGACTACGCCGAGACGAAGGGGCTCATCCCCAACGAACAGTTCGGTTTTAGAACCCAACATTCTTGCGTACAACAGGTCCACCGTATCATAGAACACATAAGCGCCGGTTTCCAGCGCGGGTTCATGACGGGTGCTGTGTTCTTCGATATCGCGAAAGCGTTCGACAAAGTCTGGCACAACGGCTTATTGTATAAGCTATACAAATTCGGTGTGCCAGATCGTCTCGTGCTCATCTTACGGGACTATTTGTTGAACCGCACCTTCCGCTATCGCATCGAGGGTGCGCTCTCTTCCCCTCATCCGATCCGCGCAGGCGTCCCTCAGGGGTCTGTGCTGGCTCCGCTCATTTTTACGCTGTTCTCCAGTGACATCCCGAAAAGTAGAAAGGCGCAGTTAGCTCTGTTCGCAGACGACACGGCCATCTACTACACCGGCCGCAGTCAAGACCAGATCTCCCGCATCCTACAGACCGAAGTCAACAGACTCGGTGACTGGTTCAGGAAGTGGAGGATCGAGGTCAATCCTGATAAGAGCCAAGCGGTCCTCTTTTCTAGGCCCCGGCGTAGACCGGACCTACCACGACAGATCAAGATGTTCGGCAAGCCTATCCCTTGGGAGAAGCGAGCCAAATATCTCGGTGTGATCTTAGATCACCACATTTCGTTCGCTGAGCACATAAAGCAAGTGCGTTCGCGCGCTGCTTTCGCTCTCGGTAGGCTTCATTGCGTTCTGAACTCACGCAGCAAGTTGTCCCTTAAGGGCAAATTGCGTATTTACACAGCGTGCATCCGGCCGATTATGACGTACGCGTGTGCCGCTTTCGCACACGCCCGTCCCCATCTCATTCACAGAATGCAGGCACTTCAAAACCGATTTCTCCGTAAAATTACGGACGACCCATGGTTCGTTCGGAACGAAACCCTACACGTAGATCTTAGAATCCCCACCATCAAGCAGTTTTTGAAACGCGCGACAAAGCGGTTCTTCGAGTCCGCAGATAGACATCGCAACCCCTTGGTTGTGCAGGCAGCTAGCTATAGGCCATCTCAAATCAGTAAGACTCGCCGACCTAGGCATACTCTCTTAGACCCGGATGACCCCATTACTCTCCTTCAGGAAAGCAATAGGGCCACAAGTACAGTGCACAAACACAAACCGTCATTCCGTCCTCGCCGCCGAGGTACCACGCGAAGATCAAGAATAAATTGTTCCCCCCGTCCCTTGCACGTCGAACCGCCAGCCCCGAGGCTGAGTGAGCCGTAGCATTTAATAGTAATCCCCGTTAATAATCATGAATTTAAACTTTTGATCCAGCCCGTCCCCAATTTGCTTTGTTTTTCCCCAACGACGCCCTAAGCCGAGGTTCGTACCCCACAGGGGGTGCCCTTAGAGCGCTGTCGTTTAGTTTTTAATACTTTTATTTACGCTCCTGGCTGGAGGCTTTAAGCTAATACCTTAGGGCACCCACAGGAAAGACCGGTTAAGCAGTCACGGCCTCTCAAGGTCAACTGCGAGATGCCATATACAAAACAAAAAAAAAAAAAAAAAAAAAAGGAATTTTTAATCACTTGCATACCGAAGGTCAACGTGATAACATCTCTACTGGAAGCATACGGGTTTACTGGAAAAATATGGATACCACGCCCGCAGAAGCCGCTTAAGTTATTGTCTTGCTGGAAGCAGGCCATAACCAAAGTGAAGTTGCTCGACGGCTAAATTTGAGCCGCTACTCTGTTCGTCGTGTATACCAGAGGTTCCAAGAAACCGATGGCTACATTCGGCGACCAGGATCTGGCCGGCGACGTACAACATCAGAGCGTGATGACCGCTTTCTTGTGACAAGCTCTTTGAGAAATCGGCAACTGAACGCGGTTCAACTCAGAAGGTCATCAGAGCGATTTTCACAATGCTGCATAAGCGAACGTGTGGCTTTTGGAGGTGGATCGTGTATGTTTTGGGGTGGCATAATGTTGGACACTAAAACTGACTTTGTATTCATCACTACGGCGAATACCGGATATAATATCAGATCGAGAAGTTTGACGGCTGCACGATACGTCGAAGAAGTGCTTGAAGAACATGTGAGGCCGCTTGCGTAGCTTATGGGAGAAGATTTTCTCTTAATGCACGACAACGCCAGACCGCATGTCGCTAGAAGAGTTTGCGACTACATGGAAGACGTTGGAATCACCGCGATGGAGTGGCCAGCTCGTAGTCCTGATCTCAATCCGATTGAGCATGTCTGGGATGAGCTAAAAAGAAGAGTTCGAACAAGAAGCCCTGCTCCTACGCGCCTCCAAGAGCTTCAACTTGCCATTGAAGAGGAGTGGAACGCCATACCACAAGATTTCATGGTGAAATTAATACGGTCCATGAAAAACCGATTAAGAGCTGTAATCAAGGCTAGGGGAGGGAATACACCTTATTAAAAAACAATTTGATCAAGCATTTTGAGTTTTATTTTTATTCTTTCTTAAGCAAAATTGGGTAATTTTATCCGTATGTTGGATTTTGTGCCCTAAAACCCCCTATGGGTATTTTTTTTTACACTGTATTTGATATCATTAGAAAGGTACTGAAGTAAACATTCAAATAGTGTAAGTTTTATTTTAATATGTATTCACATTCATGAAAAAAACTGCTTTAACAACAAAAAGTCAACGTGTGCGATTTTATTGCTCTCAAGTGTATTTACAAACTTCCACGTTCCTCCTTCCTCGTGTAGATTACTTATTTATTTAAACTTCTCGCACACAATTAAGTACAAAGGCGGACTTAATGCGAATGTGGATTGCGGTTTATATTTTATTCGCCTGAATTAATTTAATTGTGTAATTGTTTCATGCGCACCAAGGTCACTGAAGTTTTGTAGGTTTTAACAACCTATATTATAAATAACAATTTTATGAACTACGTAATAAAATTGTTTCATTTTTTTTGTAGAAGTCCCGCTTAGTTTGTTTCTGTGCAATCCATTTTTGCGAGTGAAAACTGAAGAATGAAATCAAAATATTTTATTTCACATAAACATACATAGCTTCTGAGCTAGGTGCTCGGTTCCAATTGGTCGTCATACAAAAAAATATAATTGATTCTCGGTGTCCCTTCCAAAAGGTAGTTTCGTATGGAGAAAAATGGGCAAGAAACTCCACCGGTACTCTTTTAAAAATATTTTACAATATATTGTTCAAGTAAGTACATTCATTATATGATTATAATTATGTGAAGACACCTAGAACAAAATTACTATACCACACTAGGTAAAAAGAATTAAAAATGAAGCAATGAGAAATAACTTAATTTTGAGATAGATACTCGTACATGGTGCTCACATATTTACAAACAAAGTAAAACTATGTTTTCCTAATTAAATAATTAAATTAAAATAATAAGTCTGTGTGTGAGTGAAGGTGATCACAGAATGTACAATCAATGTCACATAAATAACAAATTATACAATTATAAAAAAACTTTTTACAAAAAAATAAGAACCGATTACCAAAAATAACACTACAAAGTGAAAAATAACTAATTTCAGAAGTCGGTGTCTTTGGATCTGTATTTGAGTTTTCTGCCACCGACTTCCGAAATTAAAGTTATTTTTCACTTTGTAGTGTTATTTTTGGTAGTCGGTTCTTATTTTTTTGTAAAAAGTTTTTTATTTTTCACTTTTTAGTGGGTCAGTTTTAAATTTATCTAAGTTACAATAGCCTAATGTTAACTGCTCATCACCATTTACAAAATATTGCTTTTCCCGATGCTGGGACGTTGATTGTTGAGGAGTTCTCCTGGTAAGAACCAGGAGAACTGCCGCTCATCATATGAATAGTGACGAGCATAAATTGCTTAATCGCAACCCGTCAAATAGGGGTACTCATTATTATATTGTTCCGGTGGCCATATGTGGTCTCCATCATCAGTTCCACTTCACCAAATGGTGCTTTCCGAGAGCAAATGCACGAGTTACTATAAAAAATACTCAAATCGCTATAGATTTGCCTATAAAATTTGAGGGTTTCCCTCTATTTCCATGGGATCCCCTCATCTGATTCTGATTTGGTGGCAATGGGACCACCTCAGGAGTATACCCTTTCAAACAAAAAAATAATTTTTAAAATCGGTCCATAATTAACGGATATATCGCGTAACAAACATACAAAACAAAAAAAAACTCCTTTTTGGTCAAATCATTCAAGTCGGTTAAAAATAGCAACCAGTTTGATTTTGTCTAGACTGTCGATTCTTCGTTATAAGAACCCACTCCTAAGATCTGCAAACAACATCTACAGGCTAATCTGAACACCATTTCACGGCGATTTTATTATCATATCGAGAACACCCTCACCGGACACCGTGACGTCATCGCTACTCCTTCAACTTGGCATTATCCGCGTGCGCAAGGTGACTGAAATGTAAACCACCTTGTTTGTGGTGCAAATGCTATCGTGTTTAATGGCATTATTGTTTTATTACACGTCCTGTACCACGTATTAACACCCTCCTCCCTGCCTCCTGCGACCCCTCGACGCTCGCGCAGCTGACATTGCAACTTTTATCATTAAAATTAACGGTAGGTAATGGATTTCGATTATGTCATGAACTGACGTATCAGCTGATGCAGTGACTGAATTATGCTTTCTGTGTGTGACTCGCAGGTGGAGTGTGGTGGTACTCTCAGGTTCAGGTTGAGGTTCAGATAGAGGAATAGAAAGTAAGAAGGAAAGGATAGGTCGCGCAAGGATGTCGTGAGTGTCGAAACAAATTGTGATCATAATATATCACTCCGTTAAAGTCTACTTAATGAAACCAATATCAGGTAGCTAAGATTTTAAACAATACCTAATAAGACATTCGAATAAGTAAATTAAAGTTGTATAACCAGTCTCAGTGGTTGTCTGAATGGTTTCAATACCTAAACAATTTTGTATTATAATAAGTTTGCATAATAATCATTATTATATTTCCAGATCGTAGATAACAGTCAATTTTACGTAAATGTTATAGTAATTCGTATTTATGAGTGTGGTTTAAACTAATATCAGGGTTGCCATTTTCAAAGTTTTTTGGATAATATTAAAAGAGCTGCGCCTGAATACCTACTCTCGTGAATAGTTTTTAGAAGAAAAAACAAAGGCATACGGGAAGGAACGTCTTTTTTGTAGGAAAACATAATGTACCTACCTAAAACTTTTATAGGTTGCTGTACTAGAGCATTTGCCCTTATGCGAATTTGCCCATAAGAGAATTAAATTTGCTGTTTTGAGAATTTGCCTTTTAGCGAACAAAGGAAACCAGATACATTGTCTGTCGAATAAATAACAAACATCAGATCCTCATTGAGAATTAATTAATTTAATCCGATCCAGCCTTGCTGTGCTCCGACAGCGACGCCCTCGACCGAGGTTCGTTCGCCCCTTTGGTGTGCCCTTAGCGTGTAGGTGCTTAGTTTATAAAGTGTATGCCCTGGCTGGACGCCTTAATGTTTTGAGGCCTCCACAGGAAAGTCTCGTTAAGCAGACGACAACCTCCTAGGTTGACCTGCAAGATGCCACTCAGGAAAAAAACCTGTTTGATCAAATGTTTTCACTGCAAAACTTCAATGCAAAGCAAGAGTGCCAACCTAAATACAAACTATAATAAATATGCTCACACGTGTGTAAACATTACTAATGATATCAATGACGCAAATGACTAGCAGTGCAAAACTCGTGCGTGAAACTCGTTAGTACCACGTACACATTATGTTTAGTTAAATGTTGCACAGGTTTTTTTGCTGGACAACAAAAATATATTCTAACGTCACACCTGTATTTCTCAGGGTATGTATAGGCTAGGTATGTATAGTTAATTCATACTCATATTATTAACGAATTATGATATTCTAGAAACCCCTTTCTAGCCTTAACATAAATTGTTAATGTATGTGACTACCGAGATGACAACTAACAGAGAAAGAAGTATGGAAGAAAGGGACATGGTTCACCTCCCCCAAATACATTGGGATAGTGGCAGGAGAAATAATTAAATTGAATGAATTGTTAACAAGATAATGCACTGTTATACACACACACGTACAATAGTGCATACATTAGCATGTTCATTTTTGGAAAACTTCAATCAATCAATCTACTCAGCCTATCGCAGTCCACTGCTGGACATAGGCCTCTCCCAAGCTGCGCCACAACACCCTGTCCCCCGCCTTCCGCATCCAGTCTGTCCTAGCCATTTTGCTAAGGTCCTCGGTCCATCTAGCTGGGGGGCGTCCCACACTACGCTTGCCGATACGCGGTCTCCACTCCAGGACTCGTCTGCTCCACCGGCCATCGGTCCTTCGACAAACATGGCCAGCCCACAACCACTTTTTAAAACTTACGGCTAGTCATAGCCGTAAATTTACAAAAATTAAAATAAATAAAATTAATATTTCACGTGCTGTGCTATAAGCTCTTAACAAGGAGCAAGCCTATAAAGTTATAAACCGATAAAAACATCAAATTGTTTTCTCGAACGACTATCCTTTAAATTCGGGTAATTATTCAATAATTTATTTAGATTGAATCTGACACATCACAAGGCTATGGTCGCTCGTCTCGTGTATCTTCAAGTCCGTCCTTATAAGGTGGGCAGGAATCTAGGTCAGATCTGTAAAATTCACCGCTTTTACACGTTTCATGTTCGTTGTGTACAACTATAAACACACCGCTCTGAAGGGGCGGTATATTATTTACGACTATACACTCGGGGGTCTACTCCGAAGTGATAATCCGAAGTATCGGCCAGATGTTCGGCCGTTTTATAACTTCCATAAAATCAAAAATCAAAATCAAAATTTTTTATTTCACATAAACCTACATGGGCACTTATGAAACGTCAGAAGCTAGGTGCACGGTTCCAATTGGTCGTTTCCTATGGAGAAGAGCCGGCAAGAAACTCCACGGTTACTCTTTAAAAAAAAGTGGGCTTTAACAATGTTATAAGTTACAGTGTTAATAGGTATGGGAGGACAGTGTAGTCATAGTTTCCTTTTTGGACTTCTTTGATTGTCGATAGTTAGCCGTAATCAAGAAACGGCCGAACATTCGGCCGATACTTCGGATTTATATTCGGAGTAGACCCCCACGTTAGTAAGGTCCATTGTCATTCTCTGGACCAATACGCTTTTTCTAAGTTTTCATTCAGCATTTTGTAACCGGTGAAACGTGGGGGTACTGAAGGTACACTTCTGCCCAACCCTTCGGGGAAAACACGCGTGATGTTATGCTTCGTAAAAAATTCCTAGAAAACCCGAAGAAGTTGGCAGCCCACTAAAAACTGCACTACAAATTGCTAGCGTCTTTTTTCAAGGCGGTACAACAGTTTACAGAGCTGGGAAAAAGGCCAATCAGGGTACTGTCTGCTACTGTGGTCTTGCTACTAGGATCACATAAGTGAAACGGAGGCGTCCAGTGCCAGCAGACTCGACTTCTACCTCACAAGAGAAGTAGACGTGGCCTGGGGCCCAAGTCTGCTATTTTTATAAATTCAGTCATTCCAACACGATCCCATTGTCATGCCATTGTCATTTTGCTAAAAGTTCGTAATCTGGTAAATTCATAATGGTCGATCATTTTCTTTGCAATTTCTTTCAATGTAGTGTCAGTGGCCGACTATTGGAAAGTCATAATGACGCCATTATAATAGTAGATTACCAAACTTGTCAAAATCAACAATTATGAAATCAATGATCGACCATTCTGACACTATTGTAATAGCAGACTTGAGGCCCTAGAAGTGTGGTGTAGAGGTTTAGAACAAGACAAAACAATGGGTTTTCTAAAAGCGCCTACGGGTATTGTTAAGCAACAGATCATCATGAGATTGGTTGCCCTCATATATCTATTAGGCTGTATTCATTGCTTTGGAATCTCGTATCCCGAAGCTCAATGATAAATGAATGATAAATTATTTTTATTTCTGTAAGTAGGTTTGTACAAACACTTTTACACGTCAGTCATATTTTTAAAACTAGATGAGGTTTCCTATCTGACTACTCTGAGAAGAAAGGCCGAAACAAACTCAGAGGTCAGAGTCTCTTTTAAAGTCCAGACATAATCTTGGTCAGATCATGTGAAGGCCATGTAGATTGGTGTCTGAAATGGTCTTTTGCGGAAAGAACCACACAGATTGAGTGGACCTGACCAGTCAGTGCACGCATTTGTCAGTACTCGTGCAGCTCTACTCAGAACTTAAGGAGCTCAACGATGCGACGATCAATACCAAAGAAAGGACATTTGGGTAGGCCGCATAAATGACTCAAACTGCCAGACCATGATTAACACTAACTGAGAATAAAAGAGAAAGGAAAAATAAAAGAGCAATAACCCACATAGTCTTCACATTCACAATAATTAAAATAATATAATACTTTACAAGTAAATATGCATGTCATTACGTTACATTACGTACATATTACGTTACGTATATAAAATAATAAAAGTTAGCAAAAAAAAACATCAAACAATAAAAATAAACCACTTCAATTATTAAAAATTGGAGCAGCTCAATCCTAAGCCTTTTTGTCCTCAATATAATCTTTAACGGTATAAAAGGCTTTCTGGCACAACGTACGTTTAATGAATGATTTGAATTTATTAAGGCTTAGATCTTGAACGTGGCTTGGAAGTTTATTATAAAATCGTATACATTGACATCGGAACGAGCCACCTATTTTTTTGAGCCTTGTTGTAGGTACAACAAATTTATGTTTGTTTCTAGTATTTATATTATGGATATCACTGTATTTTTTAAACAATTTTATATTTTTATGGGCATATAAAAGATTTTCAAAAATATACTGAGAAGGTACAGTCATTACATTAATCTCCTTAAATTTCTGTCTGAGAGAGTGCCTTGGACTTAATTTATAAACTGATCGTACAGCTCTTTTTTGCAAAACAAAGATAGTCTGAATGTCGGCGGCATTTCCCCACAACAGAATACCGTACGACATTACACTATGAAAATAGCCAAAGTACACTAAACGGGCTGTCTCTATGTCAGTTAAATTACGAATTTTCCTAACAGCATATGCTGCGGAGCTTAGCTTTTTTGACAGTTTATCTATATGTGGGCCCCACTGAAGCTTAGCATCCAAAGTTAAGCCCAAGAATACTGTGCTATCTTCAGGATTCAATTCTTCGCCCTTTAATCAACACATCAGTTTTCACCTGCCTTTTTTTTTTTTTGGGTGGGAAATTATCAAATAACTTCTCGGGAGGGCGTGTCAGACTTTTACTGACTAAAACCCGCCCGTGTTCCTTCGGTTGCCTGTGTGCCAGGGCCACGATATCCCTTTCGGACAAACTCGCAACCCTGGCAGGCATTGGTCCTACTGGACCCCGTCAGTTGGTGCTGACATCTCTTTGAGGCGCGCGTGGAACACAACGCGCCGTCGACCCGGGCCTGGTCCTTATCGGACGGCGAGCTACCCATCGCTCACCGTCCGCAGGCCCGCGCCTACGGTGGCCGGAAATCGGCTAGCGACTCCCGACGCCCGGGGCGTCTCCTGCGGCGACTAAGGGCGCGAGGGCGCGAATCTTGCCTCACCCTCACGCGTTCCGCCTCCTCCTTCGCGAGCATTACTGCTTCGCAGAAGGAGGTGACAGCCTCCCATGCACTCTCGCTCCGAACCATGGCCTGAACCAGGCCCGGACGCGAGAGATCGCCGCCGCCGATCGCCTCCGTGAGGACACGGTGGTGCTCCGCCCAAGCCGGGCAGACCTCCACTGTATGCTCCACCGTGTCCTCCGGGTGCTCCACACAGTGGTGACACCCATGCGTTTCCTCCCGCTTAATCCTAAACAGGAACCTCCCGAAACATCCATATCCGGTGAGGACCTGCATCAGGCGGAAGGTGAGGACGCCGTGGCACCTCTCTAGCCACTCCTCAAAGAGGGGACTTATCGCCACAATTGTGGTGTGCCCAGCGCTGGGTTGCGACAATCGCAGTCTCCATGTTTTCACCTGCCTAACGTGAGGTAGCGTAAACTTAATGCATTTGGTTTTTTTTTCATTTAGAAGTAAATTATTAACATTGAACCAGTGAACTACTTTTGAGATCGCGCTATTTACATCGTCAGTAACCAGCTGCTGACGTTTAAGTTTAAACAAAAGTGAAGTGTCATCTGCAAACAACACTATATCATGATTATCCTATATGAGGTAAGGCAAGTCATTAATATAAATAAGAAACAACAAAGGACCAAGAATTGAGCCCTGTTGAACTCCCATTGTTACTATAGATCCGGGAGATCTTTTTCCATTGACGTCAACGCTCTGAATCCTATTACTCAAGTATGAAGTAAGAAGATCCAGAGCGGTGTTCCGGATCCCGTAGTGGCGGAGTTTCCTGATTAACGTTTCATGAAAAACGCAATCGAAAGCCTTGGACAAATCACAAAAATGCCCAAGGCATCGCATTTATAAATATGTCCTAACAGTTCAACAGTAGTCGAACGACCCCTTGTAAAACCTAACTGTTTGCTATGTAGTAATCTATGTTTATTAAAAAATCTTTGCAATTGGTCTAAAATTAATTTCTCAAAAATTTTACTAATGGTAGGTAGTACTGAAATTGGTCTATAATTTGTGGGGTCTCCTGTACTACCTGATTTAAACAACGGTATTATTTTACTATTGTTCATGAGGTCAGGAAACTCCCCACAGTCAATACAATTATTAAAGGTAAGAGCTAAAGTAGGTGCTACAATGTCTATAATAGACTTAGCAACTTCTACAGAACTACCCCACAGATCTGCAGTCTTTTTTTACATTTAAAGTGTTAAAGTTTTTAATTATATCTCTACAGGTAATATGTTCAAAATGAAGAGCTTGTTCATACTCGTTGCTACACTGGCTGAACCCGTCCACAACAACTTGGACCCTATCCCGGGCTGCTATGGCATCAGTGTGTTGAATATATAACTGAGCCATTTCTGTTTTTAACTTGCTATTCTCTTCAAGGACACCGAGGAACTCTATTTAATTTTCATCCCTTTCCTTAATCAGTTGGTCACAGTGCTCTTTAGACGCCTTTAATTCGCTCAAAGTCTGAGTGAGTTTGGACTCTTCTAGGCGAGCACGCGCGCTACGAGTCATAATCATGATTAAAGAGTAAAGAGAAAAGAAAAAAGGAGAAGAGAAAAGAGTAGTGATTACAGTAACAGATGATTAGTTGAACGGAATATGAAGTTTAGATTGTAAAGAAAGAAGCTCTGTCACCAAACGAATTAAGGTTATGTGTACGTTTTTAAGGTCATTGGCATAAACCTGTAGCCGTAAGAAAAAGTTGTCTAATTAATTGTAGGCAAAATATTAGATCGTAATCAATATACTACCAAGTAAAAAATATAGTATTGTACCTGATATTCGAGATGAAAATGCAACCTTGAGCCGGTAAAGTAACTGTCAACGAATCACAATGAGATTTTTACACATAATTTGCACTGAATGCATACATTTAACACAGAAAACACTTAATTACGCTTTAAACTAGTTAATCAATTGGAAATAGGCCTTATTTAAGAAGGAAATCTATTATTTAAAATTAAAATTACAGGGATAAATTCAAATCAGCTGTTGGCTGTAGTGTTGCCACAGGAGAAAAAAGATCAAAAATAAACTCGTATTTTATTTGTGAATGCTAAATGAAGATGCAAAAAACTAGAAGTTCTTCTAAGCATACTAAGAGATGGTACTGTGGTGATATGCACAAAACATTCATTTTATTGGATAAATGACTTTACTTTTAACCTAGGCTGAGAATCAGCTCTTTATCAACGTCAAAATTACATGAGAAAGTCCCACAAAACGCCCGCTATCCACCAATTTCTAGTGCTTTAGCTGGGAAGAAGTGGCGCAACAGACTCCCCAGCAGCACAGCTGTCTGTTTCGTTAGAAGAACTTGAGTCTATATAATAGGAAGTAATTAGCATTACGAGACACAAAACATTAAATTAAATTATTTGTTATTATGTCTAACGACACAATAACAAATAATTTAATTTAATGTTTAATTAATTAATTATTAAATAATAATTAAATTAATTTTATTTTGATGCACACGCCATTTTATACCAACAAAAACATTGTAAACATTGTATACTCAAATCTCAAGCAGAAATCTATATCTAACTGTACATATATCTATATCTAACTGTACATATAATGTTTTTGAAAAAGTAATTGCTACGAGGTCTGTAATACCGAAAATATCGTTGTCTGTTTGTCTGACTGTATGTTCCAGCATCACACAAATACCACCGGATAGATTTTGTTCAAATTTTACATAGATATTGTCTGTCTGCATGGTCAGTCTGTAGGCTACAAATTATCACGCTATTTGCTATGGGGGATATGCAATATTGCAATTCGTTCGTATTCTTCTATAGTTTACCGCAAATTGTAAAAGACGAGCCAAAAGGCTATAATATTGCAGATAGTACAGATTTAACGAAGTTCCTGCCGCCATGCCGGTTGCTCAGGCAAGAATAATAAATATGATCAATTGTCGAGGTCGCTAGCTAAAAAATATTGCAATACAACTCATTAAAACATTGTAATGAGCAGATTATGAAATGTAATTTTATTTGTAATTAAATAAAATTAAAATAAATTGACCTAGCCAGTCAACGGCGGTAGAGACTGCATATCGGCAAGCGTAGTGTGGGACTACCAGCTAGATGGACCGACGATCTTAAGAAGGTGGCTGGGTCAGACTGGATGCGGAAGGCGGAGGACAGGGTGTTGTGGCGCAGCCTGGGAGAGGCCTATGTCCAGCAGTGGACTGCGATAGGCTGAGTTGATTGGTTGATTGAGTCAGTCAAATAAAAAAAAACAATTATGAACTTTCAATATGTAAGCTAATTCTACATTTACTTCTAAGACACATGGTGCGCCAAACGTGCACCTTCTGACATATAGGGTGATGTATTTTTTTACTGAATCGAGCTCTCTGCCGCCTGAATCTGATCCTATTTCAAGTTGTGGACTTTACTAGCATAATACACACACCAAGAGCTGCATTTAGTGCTAAGACACATGGTACGTCAAACGTGCATCTTCTGACATATAGGGAGAGGGAGAGGAGAGGTTGAACATAGGCATTTCCGGGAAAAAAAAGTCTCACTTTGAAAAACAAATAATGCCATCATTATTAGTTATGAAATGCCTTCAAAACTTGCTTCAAATTTCTTTTAATCTCTAGTGTTTCGGGAGTTAATTGAGAAAATGTGAAATTTTACTATGAAAATGAGTGAATCCAACTCTGCCTCCTCAATCTGGTGCTGGTTAAAGTTGTGTTCTTTACTATTATAATACACATACCAAGAGCAGCATTTAGTGCTAAGACACATGGTGCGCTAAACGTGCACCTTCCGACATACAGGTTGATTTATATATTTTTAACAAAAAACATATTTTGTCCTTATATTAAAATTTCGTTCGGTTTCGTTAAACTTACAGTAATATGATTCATACACGGACTGTATTGTGGAATAGCTATTAGGAGTATCGATACAAAATATAACTTTCCAGAGAACCCAATTCAATGTGATATAAGTTATTAAGAAAAGTGATTAGAGAAATGACTACTTAATGGTTTACACAGAATAACTAATGTAGTAATGAGCACTAACAAACTGATAATAAACTAATTTACCATGCCTCATCAGCAAATAGGACCGTGTAATATTAATCAATCAATGAGGGTACCTGGATATAGTATAAATATGTCACCATAAGTAGCCTTCAAATCAGAAGGTGCACGTTTGGCGCACCATGTGTCTTAGCACTAAATGCTGCTCTTGGTGTGTGTATTATGCTAGTAAAGACCACAACTTGAAATAGGATCAGATTCAGGAGGCAGAGAGCTCGATTCAGTAAAAAAATACATCACCCTATATATCAGAAGGTGCACGTTTGGCGCGCCATGTGTCTTAGAAGTAAATGTACCTTTTGCTATGCGTAATACGATAGTAAAGCCCACAACTTGAAACAAGGCCGGAATCAGGCGGCAGGGAGCTAGATACAGTCATTTTCATAGTAAAATTTCACATTTTCTCAATTAACTCCTGAAATACGAGAGATAATAAGAATTTTGTCAGCTCAAGTTTTGAAGGCATTTGATAGTTAAATACGACGGCATTATTAGTTTTTCAAAATTAGACTTTTTTTCTCGGAAATGGGTAAGTCCAACCTCTCCTATACACTCGTTCCACTGTGAGCCGGTGAAGGGAGCACGTAGCTGTCCTTATTTCTAGTAAATTAGTGGATACCACTGTTTCTAGTGTTTAAGTATATATTATTTTGCGTAATATATAAGACTAGCTTTTGCCCACAGCTTCGCCCGCGTGGATGTCGGCAAAAATGTCAAGAGAACGTACTACCGGAATTAAAGTACACTGTGTTAATGCAGATTATAAACTATATTACCAAATTTCATCTAAATCCGTTCAGCCATTTTTGCGCCAATCCGAAACATAAAACCATCCCCTTTAAAATTGACTACCCCTTTCCACCCCGTCAGGGGTAGATTTTTTGACAACCCTGATACACCTTTTCCTTTATTTCCGATCTTAAATATAAATACCGAGTTTCAAGTTAATTGAACCGCGCCATATATCTTTCCATACAATTATTTTCCCCCACAAAATTCAACACCCCCTTTAAAAGGTTATTTTCGAAAATGTATGTTTATGGCCGTTTTATTTATTAAGAAAACATACGGATCAATTTTCAAGTTTATTGATCAAACGAAACATAATTTTGATATAAACTGTATCGCCCTTTTCACCCCAAAAGGAGTTTATTTTTGATAAATAGTCAATCATGTGTTATTCAATTACTTTGGACTTTATCAAGACGCACAGTAAAGTCTTTCCCTAAAACTTAAAAACCCCCTTTTGCCCCGTAAGGGTTACATTTGAATAGACCCAAAAACATGTAACGCTTTATATTCTGTGAGCATTAGGTATATATAAAATACCGAGTTTCGAGTAAATCAGACCGCGCGTTAAAATTCTTCCATATAAACTTTAACATCCCCCAGTCCCCTTTAAAAAAAAACATAAAAATATTAACTTTATAATTTACTTAGGTTAGTATTCGTGCCAAGTTTCAGACTTATTAACTCAAAGAATAAGATTTTTCATACAAACGAAATCCCCCCTTTTCACCCCTTTAAAGGTCGAATTCCCAAAAACCCCTTCTTAGCAGATGCAATCTTCGAAAAACTCTAATACATGTTATTTTTATTTTTTGTTGCTAAGTATTAATACCAATTTTCAAGTTAATCAAGCCACGCAATAAAAACTCCCTTGTAAAATTGACAACCCCTTTTCATTCCGTTAGGGAACGATTTAAAAAAAGCTGATACATTTTATTCTTTATTTTTGGTTTTAAGTATAAATACCGAGTTTCGGGTTGTCGGACCGCTCGTTAAAATTCTTCTATACAAATTTTGACATCCCCCAATCCCCCTTTAGGGGGGGGGGGGGGGGGGCAGTTTAAAAAAACAAAAGTGACAACTTTATAATTTACTTCGGTAAGTATTCGTGTCAAGTTTCAGGTTTATTAACTCAAGGAATAGGATTTTTCATATAAACGAAATCCCCCCATTCACCCCCTTAAAGGTCGAATTTTCAAAAACCCTTTTTTAGCGGATGCCTACGTCATAATAAGTATCTATGTACCAAATTTCAACCCAATCCGTTCAGTGGTTTGAGCTGTGTGTTACCAGTCAGTCATGTTTTCCTTTTTGACTACCCCTTTTCACCCCGTTAGCAGTAGATTTTTGAAAAACCCTCATACACGTTATTCTATATTTTTGGTTTTTTATAAATACTGAGTTTCGAGTTAATCGGACTGCGAGTTAAAATTCTTCTATACAAACTTTGACATCCCCCAATCCCCCTACGGGGGAACTTTGAAAAAACTAAAAATGGAAACCTTTATGATTTACTTAGGTAAGTATTCGTGCCAAGTTTCAAGTGTATCAACTTTATTATTTTTACTTGAATACTAAATTTTGCGAATGGAACTTCAATACAAAACTTTATCGCCCTTTTCACCCCCTTGTGGGTTGAAATTAAAAAAAAAACAACGATTTACGTTGTATCAGCCAACCATAAGCTGAACTATTAGTGAATTTAACTTAAAAAATAAAGAACTTTAATTAAAAACAAAATTTCACCCCTTAAGGGTTGAAATTATAACTACACCGTTGCGTTAGCTTCCGACCATAAGCATAGATAATAAATATAGTGATTTTTACATTCTAAAATGCAGGACTTTCCATACATAACTTCATCCCTCTTTTTAACCCTTCGGGGGTGGATTTTATTGAAAGCGAAAAATAACCCTAAGGCCACGTGGAAGGTAATTAAAAATATCACTAATAGTTACCACGTTAAACAAACGCCTAGTGTGCTGTTAAAATTGAAACCCGATCCAGCTGCCTCTATTAACAACGTTAATAACTTTTTTGTGAATATCGGTAAGAATCTTGCGACAAAATTTAGCTCTCACAGTCTCACCACCGCCTCCATCTATTCCCCATCTCCACTGAACTCATTAGTCATTCCCTTAGTTGATGAAGAACAGGTTATAAGCATAATTCAGAGTTTGCGCAGCGAGTGTGCGGTTGGCTGGGACAATATACCTGCCAAAATACTTCGCCAATGCAGTAGGTCTCTTGCTCCTATAATAACTAACATTTGTAACTGTGCTATAAATTCAGGAACCTTCCCAAAAGCTTTTAAACGTGCAGTAGTGCACCCTATATACAAGACTGGAGCAAGAGACGATATTTCCAATTATCGACCCATATCTGTACTCAGCACATTCTCAAAAATCCTAGAACGTATTCTTAATAATTCCCTGACTAAATTCCTTGCAAAATATAATATTTTATCACCAAAACAATACGGATTTCGAACCGGTATCTCAACCGAGGATGCAGTGTTGGACTTTGTTGACAGTTTGGTGGATAAACTTGATAATCGATTTAAATGCTACGGAATCTTTCTAGACCTCACCAAGGCCTTCGATACCGTCTCAATCCCTAGACTAGTGGCCAAAATGGAGCACATAGGAATACGTGGTTTGGCTCTAGATGTTTTTAAAAGTTACCTGACTGGGCGTAGTCAATGCGTAAAAATTGAAGATATAATCAGTAAACAGGAACCTGTTTGCTACGGCATACCACAAGACAGTATTTTAGGGCCCAGCCTCTTTCAAATTTACATTAATGACCTCTGCCAACTCCCAGTCTACCATTGTGATATATTCACTTATGCTGATGATACGGCACTCCTTATTTATGACAGAGACTGGTCCAAGGCGATTGATAGAGTTGAATCTTCATTGCGTAGTATAATGGACTGGCTAAGCAACACTATGCTGACACTGAATATTGCAAAAACAAAAGTCATACGGTTCTCTCCATCAAACTGCCCAAAGCCTCCAACTACTGCAGATATAATCCCACATGTATGTACAGATCCCACTCAATTTAAGTGTATTAGCCTCACTTTGGTACCTCACATCAAATATCTAGGAGTCCATATAGACGAAAAGCTCGACTGGCGAACACACATAGACGTTTTATGTTCCAGGCTTCGTAAGCTTCTTTATTTGTTTAAAGATCTACGACATTCTGCGGACAAGGAGACAGCAACAATGGTCTACCGCTCGTTATGCGAGTCTATAATTACCTACTGCATTCCAGTATGGGGAGGGACTTTTAAAACAGCTATGCTTAAAGCGGAACGGGCGCAACGGGCAGTACTCAAAGTGATATCCTTCAAAAAGCAAATCTATCCCACTAGACAGTTGTACTCGGAAGCCCAAGTTCTTACAGTTCGACAATTATATATCCTCCGTACTGTCCTACGTAGACACACTTTGTTACCAATAACTGCAGATGAAATAAGTAGACGCACTGGTTTTCCAATCTGCAAAGTTACCAAATGTCGCACTGCTCTCGCGTCCAGACACTTTAGTGCGTTAAGTTCCAAGATCTACAACCGGGTTAATAAATCAATCCCGATTTATAAGCTTACGTTATATAAGATAAAACAAATTTTAAGACCTTGGCTTCAGTCCTTAAGTTATGACGACACAGAAAAGTTAATTCTTTCAGTACCATAAAATACGCGTATAATTTGCAAAAAAACATGAAGTTACTCTCACACACACTCATGTACACTCACATGGTTCGCTCACCATCACACATACACACACTTGCACTCACGCATACACCCTCACACTCACACACACTCACGCACACACACGCGCACAAACACACGCTCGCATTGTTTCTTTTCATTGTTTAGTTTCACTATGTTTCAATACCTACTAGTGCTACTTATTATTATTACATAAAAAATGAAATGTGATGTATGGCGGAGGACACTGATTCCTGTAACACAGGTTCGCCTAGCACGGGAGTCAGGGGCTTCACATGTATGGTTGTAATGTCAATAAAGTCTATTATTTATTTTTATTTAATTATCAAAAACACTGAAACACGTATATATAAATTTTCAATCGTCAGCCTACGAGTAAACACAAAATTTGCAGATCCCAACTTCAAAACTGACGGACTTTCATATAAACTTCCCCTATTTTACCCCTTTAGGGGTGAAATTCCCAAAAATCCTTTCTTATTCCTTGTCTACATTATAAAGAGAACCTCTGTACAAAATTTCAGCTTTCTAGGTTCAAGGGCTTAGGCTGGGCGTTGATGAGTCAGTCAATCAGTCAGTCAGTCAGGACTTGTCTTTTTATTTATATTTATATAGATAGATGTTGGCGAAGATGAATTGTGATGCCACCGTGAGAATACCAATATCTTTAAAAAATCTCTCAGAGAAACTGTCACCTAGCTGGTAAATTGCTCGAACAGCTCGTTTTTGAAGAAAAAATATACTTTAAATGTCAGCGGCTTTGCCCCACAGCAGAATGCCGTAAGACATAACCATAACACTATGAAAATAATTAAAATAGACTGACCGAGCTGTATTGTCTCAGTATAATTATTGTATATTGCTGTATTGTTTCAAAATCAAATCAAATCATTTATTTTTGCGGAAAACACTTTTACAATGGTGGTATTAAAATTAAATGTACATGTTTCAAGTGATTCGACCGTAAGGCATGCCAAGTGTATACAATCAAGTGATTCGACCGTAAGGCATGCAAAGTGTATACAATCAAGTCATTCGACCGTAAGGCATGCAAAGTGTATACAATCAAGTGATTCGACCGTAAGGCATGCAAAGTGTATACAATCAAGTGATTCGACCGTAAGGCATGCAAAGTGTATACAATCAAGATTGACCTTAAAGTATCTATTTAAAATTAGATTAAAATATTTTAAGATATTAAATTAATAGAATGTCCTTATTAAAGTTATATTAATACAGATTGATTATTTGTTTGGAGCTTGTGGCTAAGTAATAACTGCCGCACGGGTCGATCGATCAGGTTAAGCTACGCTTGCCGCGGTTGGTCAGTGGATCTTTTCATATCAAGATTCCTCCGTGCCTCAGAAAGCACGATAAGCCGTTGGTCCCGGCTGTCATTTGTAGATCGTTGACAGTTGTTACGGGTCGTCAGAAGCCCTAAAGTCTGACAACCAGTCATACCAAGGGATATCGTGTTACCCAGTAACTGGGTTGTGGAGGTCAGATAGGCAGTCGCTCCATGTAAAATGCTGGTATTCAGCTGCATCCGGTTAGACTGGAAGCCGACCCCAACATAGTTGGGAAAAGGCTAGGCAGATGATGATGATTATTTGTTTAAGTAATAAAAATACTAATAAATTATTTGAATGTCATTCCTAGAATTATTCCAGATTAATTATTTGAAGATACATGCACAATTGTTCTATTACTTGATGTCCCTGTCTGTGTCTCAGTATAATGATTGCTGTATTGTCAGTGTATTGTCTTACTTTCCCGTCGGCGCGGCGTCGGCGGCCGAATGAGTTTTCCCGGTAGGCTTGATATACATATTATTATGTGCTCCCCACAGAAGTTTGGGTCAATACCAGATATTTCACTCCCGATTACGGTAATTTGTACAGTCAGGCAGAAAATCGATATTTTAAAATAAATATATAAAATAAAAGATTCATTTTTCCTTATTTTTTCATTTACATACAAAGCAGGTAAACATAATTATCTACTACGCCTATTTCAATTATGATACCATTATAAACCTTCCGAACCCGAACCTAGTAGCCGTAGCTCATTTGTTTTTTAAATTGTCTGAACTAAAAAAGACAAGCGATCCTTTGCTAAAACAAGTGCATGTCGGACCACGCACAATGAAGGGTTCCGTAGTTAGGATGAATTTATCCCAAAAACAAACTTTACATTGTAGTTGAAAAACAAGTTCACCCGTACATCGCTATTCGTCACAGTCAATTCTCCAACTACAAATTGAAAATTTGAAATTGTTTATTTATTGAAATAACTGATTTACATAAATATTTACAAAATAGGGTCTTAGAATAAAGTAAAAGTCAAGTCAAAGTAAAGTTATTTATTTTAAATAGGCACATAAGAGGCACTTTTGAACGTCAAAATTTACAAAGAAATAGAACTGATTCTAGTTGCCCCTTCCAAAAGGTAGTTTCGTATGGAGCAGAATGGGCAAGAAACTCCACCGGTACTCGTTTAAAAATGATTTACATTATTTTGCTTGAGTACCTACTCACATTAATTATATGATTATATAATAATATAGAGGTTAAGGTAAATAATACTTGGAGTCTACCTGAACTAGGAATAAACCTATAGCTCAGGTATCTCACTCAAGTACTTATACATAATAGCGTTATCTAGGATTCCAACAAAATGTAACGGATTTATCTACTATAAATTATGGTTTTATTCAAATTAAGAAAAAATAGTATGCTACTTTTTTGCATCATCGTAAGACATTTTTAAATTACAACCATGTCTTATTATGATTTTTGCAATGTAATATTTTCAACTAGGTCGCCTGTACTTTATCATACAGAAAATTTTGCCGTGTCAACAAAAAGTAAAGATTGCATGTTTATTTATGATGCGAATTGTAAAAATTAAAACTATTTTTATGTGTAAAGGGCGATATTAGAGTAACTATATAACATTAATGAATAAAGACTTAAAGATAAACTGCGTCGCTATTACGCGACTTTAGTATAATCTATAGAATTTATGTATCTTGTCTCAGCTATTTTCTTTGCATTCTTGATCACCTGGGGCCCAAGTCTGCTATTTTTATAAATTCAGTCATTCCAACACGATCCCATTGTCATGCCATTGTCATTTTGCTAAAAGTTCGTAATCTGGTAAATTCATAATGGTCGATCATTTTCTTTGCAATTTCTTTCAATGTAGAGTCAGTGGCCGACCATTGGAAAGTCATAATGACGCCATTATAATAGTAGATTACCAAACTTGTCAAAATCAACAATTATGAAATCAATGATCGACCATTCTGACACTATTGTAATAGCAGACTTGAGGCCCTGTTTTGTGGTTGCTCGGTTTTTTAAATCGCAAGCATGTTGCACAATGTGATGGTTCAGCATGTTTAGTGCACGCATTTGCTTGATGACCTTGTTCTCCACAATGTCCACACGTATAGGTAGCCTCACGACAAGTTGTTGCAGCATGTCCATACTGTTGACATGTAAAGCACCTGGCCACAAGTGTGAAGTCCCTCACTGGGCAGGATGTCCAAATAATGAATACTCGATTTTGGTTTATAAGCGCCTTCCTTATGCTAGCAGTTACTACAAGAATAAAGTTGCACGTGGGTCCCTCTTTTTTACCAGATTGTGACTTAAATTTATAGAGGCCAAAAAAGAGTAACGGGACCAACTAGGCAGCTTATCGGCTACATTTTGCTTATAAACAATTAGCACTTAAAAGCTTAAAATTACGCAAACAGATCCCTGAATCGAAAAATGGTTTTCACAACCCTGCAATATTTTTGAACGGGCTATCCAAAAAAACTCCACACTGTGGGATAGACGAGAAAAAAAAATATCATCCCCTTTTTTTCTGTTAAACCTTGGGGGACACTAAGAATTTCTCCTGTACGTTACGTACACACAGCGTCCAGTATGTGCTAACTCCTCAAGTTTTAAAATGTTACACTGCTACAACATGAATTCGTTATGAATAATCTAAAGAATACGTCAAACCCATTCTAAATAAAAATAAAAAATAAATACTTCAATAAGAGTTCATTGTTTCGACATGGATTCGAACCATCGCCTCACTGAACGTCGTCATACTCATACCAGCAGTTTGACGAACTAGCCAGCGCGCAGCGACCCCATATGATTTGCGATGAAATTGTTATCTAGTATCGTCCATGTCACTTTATCTTTGTAGTGAAATAAGATCAAAGTTTTGTTAAATAATAGCAATAATAAATATTGATAAATGATTATTAAAATATTTTATGTTTCTCGATTTTGAAATTCTTTAGAAAAAATACTAAAACAAAATAGAAAATATTTATAATAAATGCATGACAAAAAGCACGTATAGTGCCTAGGATTTGAACCTCCAATCTTATGTAGAGTAAGCGGCCTTGAAACCTCCGGTCTATTTTTAGACATTGAAGCTATTAACCCTATTATTATCGTTATACGCAATAATAAAACTATAAACGTTTTATTGAAAAAAAGAAACAATATTAATAACAGACTTTAAAAAAATAAATCAATTCACTAAAACAATACATTAATTGTAATAAAATGTTTTTGCTAAATACAAAAACCAACTTGGGCCTATCATCGATTTGAACGGACATGTCTTTTGTGGGGGGGTAACCACTCAATGGAACTGTGTGTACAAGGGAGGTACACTAGATTTTTTTTAAAGATTTTATTTTTCCACTTTGTCGGCGTTAATAATATTCCCATGCCAAATTACAGCTTTCTAGTACTAAGGGTCTCTGAGCTAAGCCGGGCACAGTCAGATAGATAAACAGACAGGTAGACATGGCGAAACTACAAGGGTTCCTTGTTGACTACGAAGCCCTAAAAATGGCACACATCGGTTATCTGATGACAATAGAAAAGTTTTCTATCTCACTCTTGCACATCAAATTCACAATAAGCTAGTCTAGATCATAAATGACAAAAATATGATTTCTGCAAAAAAAATCCTTGCACTTAGCTCACATGAACCTCAAGCTCACAAAAACAATTGTTTTTTTTTGTCTCTCTCTTACGCTGTATATTTGCGTGCATTCTACATGATTATGAAATTCAGATACTTGTCGACAATGTCGGGCCGGGCCGGGAAGGGCCTTCTCAGGCCAGCTTGTGACTACCAATTAATACAAAATCAGCGGCTTCAACTGTGTAAATAAATAATAAATAAAAATATATAATATATGAAATTCTTACAATAAGCCCTTTCATTTGATATGATACACGGTATAGTCTGCAATTTTTTTTTTTTTAGTTTTCTAGTTATGCTCCCAAAGTGACCCCGATATTCAAAATTCATTTATTTACTTAACACTTCCGTGTTTGGGTCAAAGAAGTTCATATACTCGTATGTACCAAATTTCAACTTAATCGGTCCAGTAGATTAGGAAAAATTGGCTGTGTCAGACGGATAGACAGACACACGAGTGATCCTATAAGGGTTCCGTTTTTTTCCTTTCGAGGTACGGAACCCTAACAAATTAAAATGTAGTGGCCAGGTGAGAGAGATCCACAATTTTGTGCAAGTGCTTACTCCACAAACGTCATTGAAAAATAATGTCACCTTCAAGTGTAAATAGCGTGTGTATTCTATGCGTACATAATATGTTGTATATTTATTTTAAATTTTACAAATAATTGTCAAAAATAATTGTTAATTTAATACTGTGATCGTTGTGCTAATGTACCAATTAGCGTACTGTTAAAACTGTAATTGTTGTATTATTGAACGGCATTGTATTGTATTGTAACGTACTTTTTTATAACCCTTCATTAAAATTTCCTATTTTATGTTGTTTGTCACGCAAATACTTGTTAATTTTGAAATACTTTAATGAATAAATAAAAAAAGTATTTATTGCAGAACAACTTCATAACATTAAATTTCATTTAAAATAATAATATTCATTAAGTACATTTATTTATAAAAAATAAATAAAGAAAATATATCAATAGCTTAAAAAAGTCTTCAATATTTTAAGAGGTCCATATTTTTTATGCCGACGGTACACACCACTTTTTTAGGTATTTCGATGGCGTAGTATCTGGTATTATCATTCGGGCCGAGCTGTCACTGACCCGCAGTTTGGTATCTACTGTTTGAAACTGTAACAACGGTTTAAAGGTCATAGAAATCGGCTATAAGTCTAAATCCCTGGCCACTAAACAATTATTATTGCACTCTTAATTCTAGGTCCCAAAAATGTTGAGGTACACCGTATAGTACTTATTATGCAATAAACGTACAGGGAGATTGCTTGTTAATATAATAGTTTTAGAGACCATGTTTTGACGGCACGGTTGGCGCAGTGGTTACGCGATTGACTGCTGCGCTGCGTGTCGCGGGTTCGATTACCGCACGGAACAAATATTTGTATGACCTACAAGTAGTTGTTCCGGGTCTGGCTGTTTGTGTATGTGAGTTTAAATGTTTGTAAACGCACCCGCGATACAGGAGAAATTCCTAGTGTGGGGCAACGTTTTAAAAAAGAAAAAGAAAGAAAATGTAACAAATTGATCAGTGACGTTCACAGAGAGGAAGGCAATAGACAAACTACAAAAAGGCGCGAAGTTTACCATAGACTAACAATATTTTAACGTACATACGTTTTGGAATAAATATTAATATATCTAGTGTTAACTCTGCTTACTGTTTTATCTAGATTTCATTAAACTACCTTCATTCCTTGGTTCTTCTTACATCGACCGGCTTAGTTCTCGATTCATCGTCTAGTAAATTATTACCTCGCAGTTTTCCTGGCACTTTTTGACCGCTAATGCATCCTTCTCGTACCCCATTTTACCATGATCCAAACTACACCAGAGTACGAACGGAAGCTGCCAATTTCTTCTTTCCACTAACGGCGCTTTACTAGTGGCAATCTCTCTACCTTAACCAAAATGGTATGTAACTCCACTTACAAATAAAATAATGCACATAATAAATCCATTAAAAATACTTGTATACCTACAAGGTGGGATTAGTATCATCACAATCACTCACATTATACAAGAGGGTGGCTAGTGGGGGCAGTGTGTCAGAGAGCCGCTGACGTAGTGTGACGTAATGCTAGCTCGACGGACTTGTCGCGACCGTCGCGGCGGCGCGCGGCGAGGTGGTACTGAGCGCGCAGCGGGGATAGCTTTCATTGATAGTGGGCCGGCTCGTCGCAAGTGCAGCGCTGCTGCCACAACCATAGGACCATACATTTTTCCGAGCCGCTATCGGCGGTCAGACTTTTGTTTAAGATCAGATATTCGTTCTCAGGTTCCTGACAAAAAATTGGGAAGGCTGTATCAGGAACGCAGCCGAAGTGGAGTACGTGGAACGTCTTGTGCGTGCTAGAGAGTGTGTAATAAGCACTAGTGCTAGGCCCTGATCATCATCTGCCTAGCCCTTTCCTAACCATGTTGGGGTCGGCTTCCAGTCTAACCGGATACAGCTGAATACCAGTATTTTACATGTAGCCACTGCCTGTCTGACCTCCTTAACCCAGTTACTGGGTAACACGATATCCCTTAGTAAGACTGTTGGTAGTACAGGTCCTGGTATAGATAATCAAAGAAATACATGTACACTAGTAACATTTATTTACCTGCTAGCGTCACCCGGCCCGGCCTCGCACGGGTAGCAATAAGTATCTGGTTTAGTCCCATCTCTTCCCCTAGGCGTTTAGTCATATTCATTTATTTGCGTTCCACAAGGTAAACACAACATGTTAACAAAAGGCTTAGAGCTAAGAGCCGTTGTAGACCCTGTCAGGGCTCAGCAAAAAAATATGTTAGATACATAGCTAACATCAAAATAAAATATAAAAATCTTAAAAAATTCGCTGAGAAGATTTACAAGGAAAATATCTAGCTAAGTACATGTTCGGTCACGCCTCTAACAAACGTTCTACACCTTTTATACTACTTTTTTCACAAAACATCAATATTTTTTCGGATGTAACAGATAAAAAATTGGTAGAAACTGAACAACTAAACACCAATCTGTCAATTCTGTAAAAAATCCAAATTCCCAAATGTATTCTGTACACTTCTTCGTCACTCACTTTTTTATGGAGATTTATAACCAACATTTCTCACTTTTCCTTACAATTTTTCAAACATTTTCTTTCATACAACCTTGTCCTCACAACTACAAACACAAAAAAAAAGTATTAGCCACATAGGTTATAGATTTTATTCAAACATAAGCTGACGTTATAGTTTACTTAAACTAGGTCTCTAACCACCTCCGCCTGTAGGCGGCTCTACGTGGGGATCGTGCGATCGATGGCCCTTTATGGGGCCCCGATCTGGGCGGCTGACCTGACGGCCGGAAGCATCGCAGTCCTGCGAAAACCGCAGAGAGCGATGGCCGTCAGAGTCATCAGGAGATATCGCACGATCTCCTACGAGGCGGCTTGTGTACTGGCCGGATCCCCGCCCTGGGACCTTGAGGCGAAAGTACTCGCGTCACTGTATCGGTGGCGCGAGGAAGCGAGGGCGCGGGGCGAGTGGCTGATGCAGCGACATGTGGAGCTGCGTCGGTCACAGCTTCGCGCAGCCCTGGTGGCGGAATGGCGGGACAGGCTTTCACGCCCTACCGCCGGCCTCGCCACCATCGAGGCGGTCCGGCCGGTACTCGAGCCCTGGCTCGGGAGGAGGCACGGCTCCCTGTCGTTTCGGGTGACGCAGGTGCTCTCGGGGCATGGTTGCTTCGGGAAGTACCTGTGTCGCATAAACAGGGAGCCGGACGCCCAGTGTCACCACTGCGTCGACTGCCGGGAGGACACGGCGCGGCATACGCTGGCAGAGTGTTCCGCTTGGGAGGAGCCTCGCCGTGCCCTCATCTCAGGAGTGGGCAGTGACCTGTCGCTGCCGGCCATGGTCGAGTCGATGGCCGGCAGCGAGGAGTCCTGGGACGCGGTGGTATCCTTCTGCGAAACAGTCGTGTCGCAGAAGGAGGCTGCGGAAAGGGAGCGGGAGATCTCGTCCGCTCACCCGGCCCGCAGCAGGCGCACCGGGCGTCGGCAGAGGGCAGATAATGCCCTCTTCCGGCCCCCCTAAATGGGTCCAGGGATGGAGGCCTCGGGGACGTCCGCCGCCCCCTATCACACTGAACCCGAGGTGGCGGCGCGTAGTGTTCCACGCGCGCCCCTTTTAGACGTCGCGGGGGGGGGGGGGTCTAACACCTCACTCCCCCCCCCCCCCCAGACTTGAGGTAGCCTGCAGCGGCGGGCCGGCACTAGCCGGGGATTGCGGAAGTAATAACAGATCCCAAGATCCTCGGCCCAAGTGTGGGAAGGGAACACTGGGGTGGTTCTTAGTCAGTAAGAGTCTGACAGACCCCTCCGCCCGCCCCAGGGCGGAGGACATCCATGAGGAATTTCCACCCCGTGAACAAAAAAAAAAAAAGAAAAGGTCTCTAACCACGCCGGTCCCTGCGCCTGATCTCTGACATACACATGGTGTACGGGGTGTCCCCCACGCCCTCCGCTATTTGCATTCCTTAAACTTAATTCTTCAGCGTGACGTTCATAGATGAGTGGCATCACACACTGCCCGGAGCAACATCTAGACATTTCGATCATAGAGTGGCATCACACACTGCCCGGAGCAACATCTAGACATTTCGATCATAGAGTGGCATCACACACTGCCCGGAGCAACATCTAGACATTTCGATCATAGAGTGGCATCACACACTGCCCGGAGCAACATCTAGACATTTCGATCATAGAGTGGCATCACACACTGCCCGGAGCAATATCTAGACATTTCGATCATAGAGTGGCATCACACACTGCCCGGAGCAATATCTAGACATTTCGATCATAGAGTGGCATCACACACTGCCTGGAGCAATATCTAGACATTTCGATCATAGAGTGGCATCACACACTGCCCGGAGCAATATCTAGACATTTCGATCATAGAGTGGCATCACACACTGCCCGGAGCAATATCTAGACATTTCGATCATAGAGTGGCATCACACACTGCCCGGAGCAATATCTAGACATTTCGATCATAGAGTGGCATCACACACTGCCTGGAGCAATATCTAGACATTTCGATCATAGAGTGGCATCACACACTGCCCGGAGCAATATCTAGACATTTCGATCATAGAGTGGCATCACACACTGCCTGGAGCAATATCTAGACATTTCGATCATAGAGTGGCATCACACACTGCCCGGAGCAATATCTAGACATTTCGATCATAGAGTGGCATCACACACTGCCCGGAGCAATATCTAGACATTTCGATCATAGAGTGGCATCACACACTGCCCGGAGCAATATCTAGACATTTCGATCATAGAGTGGCATCACACACTGCCCGGAGCAATATCTAGACATTTCGATCATAGAGTGGCATCACACACTGCCCGGAGCAACATCTAGACATTTCGATCATAGAGTGGCATCACACACTGCCCGGAGCAATATCTAGACATTTCGATCATAGAGTGGCATCACACACTGCCTGGAGCAATATCTAGACATTTCGACTCATTCTACAACATGATATGCTGTTGAATGCACCTCAGCCGGACATGTGCTGGGGCAGCCCGGGGCCTCTACATACCCGCTCTAGTCTTTCCCAGTCGATGTGAATGTTACTATATCTGCATGTACGGCAGCCTTGGGGAGACGAGCGTCTCCTCGACCGGCCCTAGTATTGGTAGATGTGTAGGGTAAGGAGCAGAGGCGGCTCGTGACATTTATTTGTGGGGGTTCACTAAAAAAAGAAACGTAGAACTAGAGCTTACCATTTATTTTATTTGTAAAGAAAATCCATTCGGCGATCTTTATCGATTTTCATCAACGCGTTCATTGAACTCTCTAATAGATTTTCGATACGCAGAATCGAGCGCCTTACGAATATCTTGACGGCCGATAGATGCCAATTGCACTTCACATAAGATATGAAATCGAGATTGCGAATGTTTTTTCACTTTTATTGAAAGATGCGCTAAATCGTCAACACGGCCGTTTCCGTCCATGCAGATTCACCACCACTGCCGGCGCCAGCTCCAAACACCAGACACGGGAAACAAAATAATTTGTTGCTTTCTTCACATCCACACAACCAAGGTGTTTTGAAATATTGTTCAGATTTAAAACCACGCGTAAAAGATTTATTTTTCGTAACACATTTTTGAGAAAGTGCAATTTCGGGACGTGGTGGTCCCTTAGCTTTCAGTTGGATAAGCATTTCGAGAGTCTTTTCACAATTTTTAATAAAAAATACACTGTATTGTTCCATTTTTAATACAAATGTCGCGCACGTTTATTTTTAATAATTATTAAGAATAAACACTGCGAATCTACTGACAGCCGAGTTGAGCCGACCGTTTGTTTACATAAGATCGGCAACAGCGCATAGGCATAGATCGCATTCCCGCGCGCGGCCGCCTTGCGCCGTTTGGCAACGTCGCGCGTGAGCGGCGCTCCAAATTAGGCTAATTTCTCATACAAAATCTTCTGTTTCACGCGTCGGACTGTGTCGATATTTCTCTTTCGCACTCATTGAATACAGTGCTAGAAATCGTACTGAACTTTGTTTCATAGGAGCGCAATCGCTGGCGCTCCACACGTTACAACTTGACGCCAAATGTACGCGTAGGAAATGGTTTTCTAGTAAACTGCTATTGTATGCGTATGGGCATAGTAGAAAGAATGTATGTATAGGATTATAATAAAGAAATATAGATTATGCTATTTTCGTGGGAGTGCACTGCACCAGCGCTCTTTATGACGAGCCGCCTCTGGTAAGGAGGACAACTATATCCGTTACTCCTGCTCCTGCTCATCATTCATCGACGTTTACATACGTCCAAGCAATTGCGACAGAGTTTAAAAAAGTTCTCTCCTGGAAAGGCTTCCTTTAGAAATTTTTAGATTTTAAATCTTTCTTGTACCATAACCGATCACAAACATCACACTTGTGTTAAACTCGTTCTCGATTAACACGTACTTGAGCCGGGTTGTAGCCAAATTCCAGCACTTACGGTAATCAGGCGCACACGTAATCTGCTCTAACTGTGTGCCTTGTACTAGCTGTTACTGTTGGGTGTCGCTGGCTCCTGCTGATGGATACCGATGAGCTGGTCTCGCGCTCTGCCACCATTGCAGCCACAGTTATATAATAGCGGTGCTCGAGACTGCCTTACGCCGCTTGAACCCGCCACACTCGTAGATGACTATGGTTCCTGCGCTTGGCTCCATCTAACGAGTTACCTGTGGAGGCCAACACGTTCCGTCGAGGTCAAAGCGGGTCGTTGAGCGCTGGAATTTCTCTCTCTAGCTACCCGAGCTCTTGCACGCCAGTTTTGTACATGACGTATCGGACGCGGTGGCGCCAGTAGAGCAGTCGTCAAATTTCTACAAAATACCGCAACGTATGCAAGTATGAGGTTTATGTATCACACCTACTAACGTCGTTAGACCACTCGAATCGAGCAAGCTACTGCTGAGTAATCACTAAATAAACACAGTGCGCGATGGTAAATTTAGTTCCGAATGCGTCGTGCTGTGCGCGATTACAGCGCCATTATACTTACAAAGTAATGAGCGATCTTGCCATAACATATTTCGTTACTTATGGTTTGTTCGAGTGTCCCCACTGACCGAAATGAAAGACTTTTCACGTCAAAAGGATAGAAATCTCCAGAAAAAATCCGGCCAAGTGCGTTTCCGACTACGCACAATGAAGGGTTCCGTAGTTGGGATGAATTTATCCCAAAAACAAACTTAACATTGTAGTTGAAAAATATGTTCTCCCATACATCGATATACGCAACGATCAGTTTTCCAACTGCAAATGAAAATTTGTAATAAAAAAAAACAAAACGTGATAAACCTACAAACTAATGATTTTCGGACTTTTTCCTTTACCAGTGCTATGCGACCTTGCTTTTTGACAAATTTCATGTTTCTAGGTCAACGGAAAGTAGCTACCCTATAGGTTTTGATTTATTTGTGAGTATCAAAATATGTCGCTTTAATCGGCGTATTTTTTTATTGCGTTATTTGAAGCTTGATCTTTTTAGGGCTCCAAAGGACCGTAAACTAGAAGGAAAGTATTTGATATTAATTTCAACTTGATACCTTTAAGCGTTCCTGAGAAAAAGGGACTTGACAGACTGACAGACAGACTGACATACAGACAGACAGACGGACAACGAAGTGATTCTAATAAACTATAAGGGTTCCGTTTTTTCTTTATGAGGTACGGAACCCTAAAAAGGGTAAAAATATCCTTGTTCGTAGTGCTGACCACGAGCCTAGATATTCATATGATGTAAGGTGTAGCAAGCAGCATATTAGCTGCTAGCGACCAAGTAAAGGGAAAGATATTGGATTAAGAAATTCTAGTCGGTGGTTTTCTCCTTCAGGTCCAAAGATATTGCCAAATAAAGAAAACCCGAGTTGTAATCAACTCGATAACCTCCTCAGATTTATAAGTACCTGCTAGACAATGATCTTCTTTCAATCCGCTCCGAGTCAGCCAGCCACCGTCCGCTGTCTGTGTGACCTCCCGTCTACGAGCGTCTAGAGCGGTGTGCGAATGTGCTACGTCAATAATACTGTACAGCCGGTCGCGCCACGCTGCGCGCTGGTGTCTGCGATATACTTTTACCGATTAATACAGGATTATCCTATCATAAGTAACAGGATAATCGTAAAAGTAAGTGTGTATGCTTTAAGAGTATGTGTAAGATGAGTACCTATAGGAGACAGTAATTACATAACCTTGCTTGGGGTACATTAAAAACCCTCCACCTGATAATGTTGACTGAGTGACCACGTCCGGCGCACCCAGGCCCGGCAGTCTCGACATACATAGCGATCGCTTTACAACCGGATTCGGTCCCAAAGTCCTAATGGAGTCCCTAGACGATCAAAAATGCTTCACAAGATTGTGATTTTTTCGTGTCTATCAAGCAATTTTGACCGTCTAGAGATCCCATTAGGACTTTGCGATCGAATCCGGTCGTAAAGCGACCGCTTTAAATGTCGAGACTGCAGGGCCTGGACAGTCAGCTCGCTAACAACCTGGGGCCCAAGTCTGCTATTTTTATAAATTCAGTCATTCCAACACGATCCCATTGTGATGCCATTGTCATTTTGCTAAAAGTTCGTAATCTGGTAAATTCATAATGGTCGATCATTTTCTTTGCAATTTCTTTCAATGTCAGTGGCCGACCATTGGAAAGTCATAATGACGCCATTATAATAGTAGATTACCAAACTTGTCAAAATCAACAATTATGAAATCAATGATCGACCATTCTGACACTATTGTAATAGCAGACTTGAGGCCCTGGTTGACGCTAATCTTATCACCTGCCATGATAAGATTTTCCAATGAAGCACACGTCGACAAGGGCCGGCAATAGTAACTGCTGAATTCGCTCACTTCTACTGTCTTGGAAATACCACAACACTTCGGGGACCACTGGAATTGGGGCTTACTTGATGGAAGTGTGGACACATACAAATCTGTGGCGTTATTTCTTGTGATAGTGTTTACTGAACAAACGAGTCCCACTAATAATTACTTGTAGGTTCTCGTCCAGCGAACCGCTGAATAATTAATATGGTAATTAAAATATGACGCCACCTCAGCATGTGTTGGGGATTAGTAATAGTCACTTGCAGGACCTTATAGGTAAGTGGTGTTATGTAAGAAAACTTTCCCTCAGCTAATACTTGCTCTCATTTAAGAAGTTAGGAAGCTCGTCCCAACTCTGCTTGGGTTCTCGGGATGGACTTTTGGCAGTGCAAAAATTTAAATGCAACATGAGGTAATATGTAGCTGTACGTAAGAGTATTTAATCTTCAGCATTTTGTTAGGTAGTAACCTAACAAAATGCTGAAGATTAAATACTCTTTGACTTGTCATCACACTTGCTTTGTGGGTTCCAAGCAGTGAAGAAAGCATTATAGATCGATTATTGTTACGATAAATAATAAAGTCGGGGTAATAGCTAGTCTTATCAAAACTTGCCGAGCAGTCTCGGAGGTACAGACAGACACAGCCAGTGCTTTCTAAATAGCTAGTGATAAGGAAATGCAGCAGCTGACGTAATCTCTATTACATAAGCGTAACTAGCTGGACTCTAGAGTTTAGCCGAATGTGTCATTCTGTCATACTACTGCGTCGACGACTATCTATGTACACAAACATAAATACTTGTCCTGACTGATTCATCAACGTAGAGCCGAAACTACTTGAAAATTGGCAGGAATACTTATCTAAGTAAATTATAAAGGCATGTATGTAATGCGGCGACAAATTAATCTGAATTTGGGATTAAAAGATAATTAAAGCCGGAAGCAGAAATAGTAGGTGGGCAGCTACAGCGAGGGATAATTTTAAGTAGAAAGTAACAGCTTAATAATCTGTTGTTAGCTTTGATTTAATTTAAACTGGCATCGAGTTTTTGTTTTGGTAACTGAATTTACCAACAATAGAGGAGATCCGGCGCTCGGGGCGGCCGCTGCAGCGGCACGCTTGCTTCGCTCGCTCGCATTCTGTTGTACCCTTTTTTTTTTTGTTCACGGGGTGGAAAATCCTCATGGATGTCCTCCGCCCTGGGGTGGGCGGAGGGGTCTGTCAGACTCTTACTGACTAAAAACCACCCCAGTGTTCCCTTCCCACACTTGGTTGGGATCTGTTATTACTTCCGCAATCCCCGGCTAATTCTGTTGTACCCTAACTAAACCCAAATGATTCATTATCAGTAGATGGGTATCATACCAAGCACAAACAATTTTGTTTTTTTTTTATATTGTTAGTGTTATATTATATTAAACTGCAGGTAGAATTACTAAGCATATTGATTGTGTGAACGAAATAAAAAAAATTACATAACTTTTGTTGATTTACGTGCGTGTTGTACCACCCACACTGAAGGGTTCCGTAGTTGGGATGCATTTATTCGAAGAACAAACTTAACATTGTAGATATATCAAATGAAAAGGCTTGTTGTTGTAAGGATTTCAGATATAATTATATTTTTTTCCTGTCTTAAAGTTATTTTAGAAAATAGATGAAAATTAATAATTCTCCCCCTCATCTAAGAAAAAACCTACTCAGACTAAAATGAATGTTAAGTTTGTTCTTGGGATAAAAAAAAACTTGGTAGATAACATATTCATTGTACGGAACCCTCACACGCGAGATCAACTCGCACTTGTCCGGTTTTTTATTCAAAATGACGTTAATGTATGGTTTTGTTTATAAATAAAATGTTAGATAATGCACCTGTTGATAAATCTGCCATTACATGCTATACGTTGATTTTAATGTTGTCAGTTGAGATCGTGATCGAAATTCTCAATTCAACACTTTGACCTGGGAATCGAACCCGGGAACTCCCAATGAAAGCAGTTGCGAGCACTAGAACAAAGACGGCAGAATGAACAGGAGCACTAGAATATTTAGTATTGACGTTAAAAAAGTGATGCAATTAAATTGTTATTATGAATTGTTACAATTAGATAAAACAATGTGTACCGGAAGCGCCTATCAGACTCCATTGTTGTCAGTGCATTGATCTGTCACTATAGGTAGTGTGAACAGAGTATCGTAGGACGGAGCTCGAGCGGTGGGCCTTGCTCTGTCCTACGATACTTTGTTTTATTATGTAAAACTATCGTTTCAACGAATGAGATAACAAATAAAAAGTACTCTACGTCACCATAGAATAAGAATGCAGGGGGTCTACTCCGAAGCGTTAAACCGAAGTATCGGCCGAATGGTCGGCCGTTTTATATCTTCCATAGTTTCCTTTTTTGACTTTGAACCCATACCCGACTTAAAGTCACATTTTTGTCTTTGGCTTATCTCTGTCGTTTTTTTTTCTTTCGCCGTACTCAGCCATAGTTAGCCGTAGTCAAGCAAAGGCCGAAAATTCGGCCGATACTTCGGAGTAGACCCCTAGGTATAGAAGCGAAACTCATATAAAGATTAACGTTTTAAATTAACACATACAGGCTAGTAATCTAGTATCGACCTATATTATTATGAATTTCTTATTCCACTTTGACTCCATTGACTTCAGCTTGGTCAGGGTTAAAGTTACTGTTTCATTTGTTTCTGGGGGACAAAACCTCGGCTATATCGACCAAGTAAAAGTTACCTTTCACTACACCTTCGCGGAAAGAGGAGTGATGTTATGATGGTTGATGGCTAATTTGTTTAAATGACAAACCTGCGTAGGTCTGATCTAGGTTTTCATCAATTCAATAGACGTATTTACCTACAGTCAAATAATTATTATGAATGAAGAGCGTGGAACAGCGACGATTGAATCATCTCACAACCGTGTTTTTAGACAAAAGGGATGTATTTTACAAATATAATGACTTAAACAATGATAATTTAATGATTGTAATATAATTATTTTATTAAAAAATATAATTCTAAACAAAAACTTGGTGACCCAAAGGTTTACCTAAGATGTCGCTTGAAGCACGAGATTGTGAGTTCGGAACTAGCATTTATTTTTGTACTTTTCTTATATTCAATGAAAACTGTGTATCAGCGTGGGGACAACGCCGACGTGGTGACGAGCGTGGTGACCAATACGAGCGCTGATCACCACGTGTGCTCACTGCACAAGTACAATAATGTCAATGCAAGGCAAAGAGCTGGTGTTGGTGATTTCAGGACATGAAGAGTCCAGTTACTTTTGGCTAATTGTAGCTTCATCTCCATTGTGTCAGGCCAGACCTTAGCTTGACTTTAGTTTTCAAAGAAAGGCCGCACATGTTATAAATACCCTGTTATCGGGCTATATGGATGGTATTCTTTAATGTAGCACGCAGATGGTGTCTACTGACACTACCGGCCGCCATGCGCGTGCGGCCGCGAGTGGAGCATCAACATCAACATCAAGTATCATTCATCGATATGCTACTTTGCGTCCGCCGTAGGGCTGGCAAGGACTCGATAATGTTTGTAATATTAACTATAGAACTTTATTTGACTGTCCTTTTGGCGTAGATAGTCATTACTGCAGAAGACCCCGCAAAACGAAGAATTAATAATGATAATAAAAGGAAACAGTCTACCATAGTTAAAACTAATTTAACATAACATAACATCACGCCTGTAATCCCCGAAGGATTAGGCAGAGGTGTACCTATAGTACACCCACATTTCGCCAGTTATGTAGGTAAAACTAATTTATCATTGGTAAATTAGTTTTAACTATTCAGTCAGTAGAAATATAAGCTATTAACGTAAATTGCATTAGAAACTGACATTTGGATGTCTTCAAAGCAAGAAATAATCTTTTCATTTACGAAATCTTCATCGAACATCCATCACGACTCACGAGCATTTCACAATTACCGTTTTAGTACATAATACATTCAGTCTGACTGACCCGACCACTCAATCCCATCATTATAGTATTGTACAACCATGCCATCACTCTTGTCGACAACCACAACAGCTATGGAGCATGACAAACAACCGACTGACGCTTCAACATCTATTAGTAACCCTTACAAAATGAAGCAACCTTGTCCAAACCAAAACAAAAGAACAGCGAGAAGAAATGCTCCAGATTAATGGTGTCGGTTTCACTAGCATCTATGTTTAGTCAACTAGCTCATTCCGGCGACCTGGCCTGATCCGTGCACTTCTAGGTATACCGACTGGGCGCCTCTATTACTCGTAGTATTTATCTTCACTCTTAGTGGCACGACTATACAGAACATGTCCTGCCGTGGTAACAAATATTACCTAGTCAGCAAGATGCTAGCGCGACTGACTGCCCAAGATGCAATCTTCTGCCCAGAGTGCGTCCTATATTTAGTCACCTAGTTAAGGTTTTTTATACCGTTTTATTTCAATGATGCATGTTGTACATGTAAAGTCAGGGAAATTATTTGTTTAGCACATTTACTACCAATTTAAGTAGTCAGTAGGTACATTCAAATCACGACTGTCATTCTTTTACAGTTGTAGGAAATTACAATAACAATATGATAAACAATTAATTTCTATGTTTGTATGTGTTTTTATTTATAAATGTTTACAACAGTAAACAAAAGTAAGTAAACAAATGTAAGCGTCGGTGGCGTGTTTATGTATGTCGACAACAGTCTTATACTTAATACCCCGCAAAACCGTTAAACATGCTACTCTCGATTTCGGGCCGCATCTTTCGATGCACCGAACAGGGCGAACAGCTACAAATACCTGAGTGTGTGACCCACTGCCGGCTGCGGGCCAATGATCGACCTTCCGACAAGACCGGTTGTCTAGCGACTATCAACACGGTTGCCGAACGAGCAGGTTACATAGAAATTGTATTTTTCAACATTACTACTTAAACTTATGGGAACAACTTTTTTTTATTATTTTATTTAGGAATAGTTACTAATCATCGCAATGCGTTACCTGTATGGGTACATAACATGGAACCAAATATCGTAGACTAGGAAGAGTCAAAATACCTCTTTTTGGATCATTTTGATCTACTGTTTTGCTTATATTACATCACCTTCACAACTCTTCAAAATCGAATAAAATATGGAGTTATAGATTGTACCGAGTACCTATATGTCAAGTCTGATGGTTGCATGCACCGAACTTATAGATTGTACCGAGTACCTATATGTCAAGTCTGATGGTTGCATCTTTACTGGTAGTAAAGATGCATGTGATCTTTATTCCAGAGACCATAATGTTACAGTAGGTACCCACTCTTAAAAATAATTGGGTATGGCTGATCGAGTTTTGGCAAAAGTTAGGCTTTGTGGAGCGTAGTCTCTGTTCCTTTCACCTGAAATGAAATGATACACAAATTCGTTTTCTTCAGAGAGCTTTTATAGCCCAGAAAAAATGTATAAGGTCAATTTATAATCTCAAGTGGACTGATTCGTGCCGACCAATATTCACTGACATTCACACGTTTACTTACACTTTCATCCCTTTACGTTTTTGAAATGTGTAAATTCGTTAGAAACCACTTATCACTTTTTGAGCAGGATGATATGGCCCAATTTAAAAGGAAAATAGTAAAAACCTCTGGTTATGTAACAGAAACTGCTACATAATGGCGGTGAAAATTTATAATAAACTACCGGAAAAAATAAGAAAAATTAATAACTTAGAATTTAATAGAACTTTAAACAATTGGCTTTGTGACAGATGTTTTTATTCAATAGATGATTATTTAAATTTTAAACAGACATGATTTAAAATTATATAAATTTACGAACACATATTTAAATTATTACATACTGATATTATTTATAAATCAAATCAATAAATTGATGAATTGTCTAAACTGTGAGATATAATCTAACTTAATATAATATATTTTATAATGTAATGTTCCTAATTAATATTAACGATGCAAGATGTATATTTCATTATGATAAATGATGAATGTAACGAATGACTAATGACATTGATGTAATTTCATGATATTATTCTGCATGTACTACAAATATAAAACCCGAATCCCGATCTCGTCTTGTTGTTGTTTAAATCAAACAGACAACCGCTATTCTTCCGCCAGCTATATTTTGTTGGCAAAGGCAAACCAGGTCATCGAAAATGAGTAATTTTTGACACGACAGCCTGTCGAATGGTTGTGAATAGCGATGCAGTAGCATCCCTGCTAAGAAACGAAAGGCCAGTGTTATGCAAGTGCCGCGCGCCGCCGCCACTGTCAGTGCGAACCATGGCTCCGGCGCGAGCGCTGACCGTCTTGCTGCTGATCAGCAGCGCGTGCGCAGCCCCTGACATTATCTTGGACTTAAGCGGTACGGTACTAGTGTTGTGATTTGTGATGCGAATATTTTTGTTGTGTTTGTTGTAAAAGAAGGTTGTCAAAAGCCGTAGTTTGTGGCTTTTAAGGGTCTAAAGTAAAAGTGACTTTGATTCTGTGACTTATATTGACTAGGGTTTTAACTAAAAGGACTTAACTTAAAGGAACTTTGGTTCCTCGGTTCTGTAATTTGGAAATAGTTTTAAAGATGATTTGGGCGATGTGAGTTCTCGAAAGATGCAACTAAATTCCACCCATTTAGTCATAGCATAGCCATTTTTGAAAGGACTTGGTATATCGATAACCCTAGTCAATGATGCTTGGATTGCGCCATTTTTAGAAGAATTTACAAGCCTGAACTATTTACAATTTACAAGGCTGAACTATTTACAATTTACAAGGCTGAACTATTTACAATTTACAAGCCTGAACTATTTACAATTTACAAGGCTGAACTATTTACAATTTACAAGCCTGAACTATTTACAATTTAGAAGGCTGAACTATTTACAATTTACAAGGCTGAACTATTTACAATTTACAAGGCTGAACTATTTACAATTTACAAGGCTGAACTATTTACAATTTACAAGCCTGAACTATTTACAATTTAGAAGGCTGAACTTTTTGCAATTTACAAGGCTGAACTATTTACAATTTACAAGGCTGAACTATTTACAATTTACAAGCCTGAACTATTTACAATTTACAAGGCTGAACTATTTACAAGCCTGAACTATTTACAAGGCTGAACTATTTACAATTTGCAAGGCTGAACTATTTACAAGCCTGAACTACGGGTTTACGTTTTGTTTCAGCAAAAGAGATTAATAAATTATTAGAATAAATTACTCGCTCAACTAGATTAATATGCTCATCACCCCCGAAATGTGGGCATTCCAAACACCTCTGACTATTCCTTCGGGGAATACGGGCGTGATGTTTAGTTACATTAAAACTATTATTATTATTAAGTAGCGAGTTGCCTCTTATTGTTCTATAATCTGAGTGAGTTGCAAGTAAAAATGACGGTCGTTTGCATTTGAAATTAGTTCTAAATTCTAATGTTGCGCTGAATATTTATCATAAGTTACGGTCAGTTGGTCAGTTTTGAAATCGTGGCTTGTTGCATGAATTGTAGTCAAAACGTTTTCCTCAAAAGCAAAAGGTGTACGATAGTCATGTTAGGTGGAGTTCAAGTTCCTGCCTACCCCTATGGCGAAAATGCGTGAATTTTTCATTGATATATAAAAAAGAGTTTTTAGATGAATGTGTACATCCACCTCCTTAAAAATAATTTGTGACTTCGTCGTGAATTCGATATTTTAAACTTTTTTTTGAATGTTTTTTGAAAATTTTCGAGATTTCCGAAACTTCACAAATTTTATTTATAAAAGTTGAGTTAGTGAATATTTCAACGTCAAAGAATATGTGATAAGCAGACGTTAATAATTAGGTACTTAACTTAAAGAAACGTTAATTAAAACCCTTAAAATAATAGATGGCCGCTAACAACAATAGATGGCCGCTAACAATAATAGATGGCCGCTAACAACAATAGATGGCCGCTAACAATAATAGATGGCCGCTAACAATAATAGATGACCGCTAACAACTATAGGTGACCGCTAACAATAATAGATGAACGCTAACAACTATAAATTACCGCTAACAATAATAGATGACCGCTAACAACTATAGATGACCGCTAACAAAAATAGTTGAACGCTAACAACAATAGATGACCGCTAACAATAATAGAAAACCGCTAACAACAATAAATGACCGCTAACAATAATAGATGACCGCTAACAACAAAAAACAAAAGAATATAATAATTGCAGTAGGTACCATAATTTATTATGGCATGTATTTAACACGGCGACAAATTAATCTGAATTTGGGATTAAAAAATAATTAAAGCCGGTAGCAAAAATAATAGGTTGGCAGCAAAAATAATAGGTTGGCAGCTACAGCGAAGTATTATTTTAAGTAGAAAGTAGCAGCTCAATAATCAGTTTTTAGCTTTATTTTAATTTAAACTGGCATCGAATTTTTGTTTTGGTAACTGAATTTACCAACAATAGAGGGGATCTGGCGCTCGCCTTCGCTTGTTAATGGTTACTGTTCTAACCTAACCTAACCCAAATGATTCAATAACAGTAGATGACTTTGCAGCGATTAAGAAATAATATTTAATCGCTGCCAAGTTATTATTTTAGTAGCAAATAGTTAGTCGCCCTTTAAGTTATTAGTCGCCTGGAAAATTATTATCCATTTATTATCATGCATTTTTTTCATCAAACTGAGAGTTTTATTTCAATTAAACCAAATAAAAGCACTTTCGAATTGTCTAGGAGTAGGTCAGTCAGTAAGATGAAGCTAGTTGAGTTTTTTTACATTAATTATAATTTATATCTAAGTTTATCTGTCTTATTTATTGCATTAGTTAAAGTCAGTTAAACTAACCACAGGAAATAAATAAGTGCAGTTAATTCAGTTTAGTAAGTTACAGTTTGCGGTTGTGACGTGAACGAAGGTTTAGACCTGAATACCACAGGATTTGTACAAGCCAGTCGCGAGCAGTAAGAGTGCATACTTACGCTAAGTGGGACGTTAGACAATACGTAGGTCTTTAAACGTTTGGGCCTAAGGTATGCACGTACACCTTTGTGAAGTTACATTCATTTCTAATCTAATAGGTATTCTAAGGAAGATGTAGGTTACCTGCGGCAAACATTGATCGTTTGTTTAGATTCGATTCAGAGCTCAATCATAGGTATACTCATTGATATAGGTAGCTACTATACTGTGGCATGTGTTTAATCGAAACTTTAATAATAACTATCTTGCGCACCTAAAAATATTATTGAACACTCTATTAAAATGATTGCGCGTGTTTTTATGAACCTCAAATATGTAAAGGCTCTTACACACTCACGCGATATCGCGTGTGTTTGTAAGAGCCTTAATTTCTATTAGTATAAAAAGGTGATTTATTTGATGCTTAAATTAGTCGCGTTTTTGATCTTCAGCTAATACGACCTACGAATTGACTGCAGCCAGACCCCAGGTTCGCTTCACGGATAGCGATGGCATTGAGCCTAGAACGCGACGCAAAGCAATATGCGGAGAGTTCGACTTGTATAAAACAAATGATATTGGTGAAACGCTATCAGCTATTGATGCCAAATAAAATATTGGACGGATTATCTGGTAGTGACTCCGAAAAAGCGCAGCGCGGCGCCGGCGGTCGCGTGCGCGAAGTGCCGCGGTGATGCGCCGCCTTGTTCTGCTGGCGAGGTGGAAAGCCAAAAAAGGGCAGGCAAATCGTACGACGAACTTTCCTAAATAGAAAAATAATGGATGAGTCTTCGATTTACCAGCGAAATCTTTAAGAGAATAAAAAGATGAGCGGTTTACGTACCAGTTCCTCCAAGAATTTATAAAAATAGGGCAGCACCTTCAGTAACCTCCTCTATTGGTAGTTCCTACGGTGTAAAGGACAAAATAAATATCGTAAGAAATGATGAAACGCAAAAGTTACAGCATTCGAAGTTAAATAGATTAAGTGAATCTATGAGCCGTAGAGTTGAAATCCGCAAATCTATATTTAGTAGAAAACAAATAAATAATGAAGAAAATCCAAGCATAAATGGTCAAATGTAAATGGTAGAATCAAAGTGAATGACAACGCCAGATCCTGCCCCACCCTTTCATTAATTTACAATAAATGTAAATTAATCAAAATTATCGCAAGAAAATAGGATCCTTTGTTACTTAATTGTTATTCTGATAAACTTGCGGATAAAAAAATAGTTTGAAAACCCAAGTCCTATTTCCTGTTTTTATCGCGACCATCTGCGTTACTTGGTACGCATACACGCGGAACAAAACGAGATTTTTAATTAAAAATGTCATCTATTTATGTATTATGTACGGATTTTAATATTTTTTTGATCTAAATACACACAGCAATTGAAAATAATGTTTTTTTTTATATATATTATAATAATTATGAATGTTATTATGTTCTATATAAAACGGCCGAACATTCGGCCGATTCTTCGGTTTAGCGCTTCGGAGTAGACCCTGGTCCTTACGGACGGCTAGCTACCCTTCACTCACCGTCCGCAAGCCCGCGCCTACGGTGGCGGGGACTCGCCCTGCGAATCCCGAGGGCGTCTATTACCGCGGTGACTAGGGGCTAGAGAGGGCGAATTTTGCCTCTCGCGTTCCACTTCCTCCTTCGCGAGCATTACTGCATCGCAGAAGGAGGTGACGGCCTGGAATGCACTCTCGCTCCGAACCACGGCCTGTTTTTACCCCCTGGAGGAGTTGTTTTAAAAAGCATGCAAATGTTTTATTTCATTTCTACAAAGAAATTTTGAACCCCCGTTACACCGGTAGAGGTAAAATTTTCACAAATCTGTTTTTAGCGGATGCGTACGTCATAATAACTATCTGTTTGCAAAATTTCAGCGTAATCCGTTTAGTGGTTTGAGCTGTGATAGACCAGTCAGTCACGGTTTCCTTTTATAAATATAAATTTAATAACTGCTAATAAGTAGATGATTCGTGATCGAACCATCATTGGTCAATTGTTCGGTGTGTGTGGTGTCAATTTGAGTGCAACAGATTAAATAACAAACTTTCGTCATGACTTTGATATTGGTAAATTTTTATGGTATTCAATGTTTTCATGGGTACTAAAATGGTAGCAACCATGCAACTAAATACAACTGAAATTAAAAAAAAAAAAAATTTAAGATTTGACTAATGAGCACACGGACACGTGCTAAGAAGACTAATTCCCTGAATTAAAAACATTCAAAATCTAATTGGAATCTCATCTCAGCGTCAATCAATGTTGCGACATTGATTTTCGCTGAGAACTTGTCAAAAATGCAGGAAAATCAAGGTATTCTTTTACAGATTCAGACTGAGACTAGAATAGGAATGCTCTTAGAAATACGGGAATTGCCCTCTGTCTGTAATCAAAATCTTTGACATTGTATGTTAACCTAGTTAAAATGATGATATTTTTGAAACACATTCAGATCACACTCCATGTTATAGATCTTCAAAAGTTTCGTAAATTAAGTAACTCACGTTTACATTTAATTCCGTAGGTACTTTACTTCAGCATCCCCACTTATATCCAAAAACAAATACCGTCTTTATTAAAATGACTCGACAAAATAACAAGCTGCATTTCTAAATCTGCAGAAGATCTAGGCAAACACTCTGAAGAAATAATGTAGGTGAAGATGTAGCTATTGGATGTTGTGGGCTTGTGGCTCAATAGAAAGTCTTCGGCTACTCTATTACTTAGCTTTAAACATATTTTCTAACGGTTTGCGGGAAAGCGTCGTTTGTGCATTTTATCTAAGTGTAATAATATCAAGTTTTCAACGGCATTCCCGCTATGTGAATGGATTGCAACAAGTGTTTCTTTATTCCGCTTTGTTAAATTTCACTATCTCCATCAGTTTTACATCTCACAGCACCCCTTCTGAGAGTTTAGGGTTCCGTACCTCAAAAATAAAATGGAACCCTTTCAGGATCACTTCGTTGTCCGTCTCTCTGTTTAGAAGTATGGCAGGAGATAGCAAGTTGAAATTAATGCTGTCAAAAAGCTTTCTAAGCTGTTATGCTTTTTAATCAACGGAATAAAAAATATCACCATTTAAGTCGCATATTTTGCTCATTCGAAAGTAAATCAAAACCTACAAGATACTTCCCAGTTCCCGTTGACGTAGAACCGTGAAAAACAAGAAGCAGGGTCTTACAGTACAAGAGGCAGTCTTACAGCACAAGAAACAAGGTCTTATAGCACAAGAAGCAGGGTCTTACAGCACAAGTAAAAGAAGATATTGGAAAACTTACAATTTGTTGTTTTATCACATAAACAAAAACAACAAAACTGCCTAGCAATGTGCGTGCATATTAAATACCAATTTAAGATACCCAACCATTTCAAAATATTAAATTCATGGTTATTTAAGATTTCATTCTTAAATGAGAGTAATTATTACTGTAATTTAGAAGAATTCATGGATAAAAAATGTTACTGCCCCTAACTTAAAAACCCTAATTTTTGCATGCTATGTTTTATCCTAGCTGAACAGGTGCGACGCGATTTTGGTAGAAATAGTTTTACAAGAGTCGCGTCGCGCCTGTCTGCGGGAGCCTTTATGCTAATCAATGATTTATTATTATATAACATCACGTCTGTATTCCTCGAAGGGTTAGGCAGAGGTGCACCTATAGTGCAGCCATATTTCGTCAGTAGGGCACTAAACGAGGCACACAAATTGTATATCATTGTCCTTCAAATTGTATTGTCCTTTAGAATTTATAGGATCACTCGTGTGTCTGCCTGTCCGTCTGTCACAGCCGATTTGCTCCGAACCTACTGGACCGATTAAGTTGAAATTCGGTACACATATGAATTTATGTGACCCAAACACGGACGTGTAAATGGTGTTAAAATAATATGGTAAATCTCTCAATATTGTGCGTACAAACTTACATTTGCGGTTGGAATGTATGGGGGAACCTGTTTTTCAACTATAACGTTAAGTTGATATATTCATTCCCAGTACGGAACCCTTCATTGAGCGTGGCCCGACACGCACTTGGCCGGTTTTTTTCAAGCTCATAGGCCGTATCGTGAAGTCATCATTTAGTCTGTATTTCAGCCGTATCGTGAAGTCATCATTTAACTGCATAGTTAGGTTTGTCCGTCCGTGTCTCGGAAAGCACGTTAAGTCATTGGTCCCGGCTGTCGTTCGTGGATCTTTGACAGTCGATACGGGTCGTCAGAAGCCAGCAAGTCTGACAACCAGTTTTACCAAGGGGTAGGTATCGTAATACGCAGTTACTCCATTTACTCCAGTTGGCAGTTGCTCCATGTAAAATACTGGTATTCAGCTGCATCCGGTTAGACTGGAAGCCGACCCTAACATAGTTGGGAAAAGGCTAGGTAGATAGATAGATAGTTAGGTTTGTCCTTCAATCCGGAATTGGAAATTCGGGCAGCCGAGCACAGCTTTGAGACTACATTTCAGCATGCATGCTAATGATTTGACATTAAAAATTAATCGGTATCAATAGATTTTCTGTTTAATTTTGGAATTGAATATTATTTATAAGTCAGTAGAATATGGAGGACTACTTTTTTAAGAAAACATCTGTGTACCAATTACCCAAGTTTGCAAAAATAAATGATTTGATTTGATTTGATACGTACGTAGTTGTAATTATAAGGCAGAGATAGGTTGAGTGCTTCTATGTTCTTCATGTCTCTCGGCAATCATCACATTTCCGACTTTATCAGATTTCCTCCCATTTTTAAATAAGTTACATATTAATTATAAACAGTAGTAACAACTCTATATACTTCCAAGTCGATTGAGAGCGTCCGGCCTGCAGCACGTGCCAAGGAAATCAGACGACTGAAGAAACACGCAGTTTGTCGCGACACATTAAGAACTTATAAGCATGTACTTCCTTTTTTAACAGGCAAGACAATCTGCATTGCGTCATTTTCTAAAAACTTCCTTGAGATAAAATCAAAATTTTATTTTATGATTAATACAATATCTTCATTAAGTAAGTCAAAGGCAAATATTTTCGAGAGCACAAAAGTAATGAAATTATTAACAGGTGCTGTGACAGACACGAAAACTGAACTCCTATAGTTACACAGACTTAGTGTTTCAATTATTTCAAGCTTTCTTACAACTAAACAAGAGATTGACGAAAAAGGGTTTTTTTCGTGCACGGAGCCTTACCATAAAATAACAGACGGGCAATTCTTCAAATTAACGTGCAGTGTGAAAACAGCTGACTGGACTGCCATGAGATTGTGAAAAAACGACAAAAAACGGTGCCACTAATCTTCAAATTTGGTTTGTTCACAATCTGGTCGAAATCTGCATAACAGTCATGTCTCGTAGCGGTCAGCTTTTACGAATATAAACATATTTTCATGTTGGTTCAATGTATGCAGACGATAGTTACAATTAAGTTATGTAGATTACATATCCCTGTAATTGAATGTGATATAAAGGCTGTTCACATTGACCTCTGATATCCGGCGCACGCGCGGCACAAAGGAAGCGTTGTGCCAACTCACGCACCCGCCAAGTTCGAGTTCACTTCATCAGCATTTCATTACATTCACGTATGTTTATGTACGTACCTAATTCATGAAGTATAACATGCTAACCTATAGGTAGGTAGTTCCATATAAAATAATATTAACTTGTGATAGCTGTATTAGATAAGCCTACTTTCTGCGTGAGACGTGTTCCACAAATCCGCACGCCGCGGATGTCGGGCCTTAGAGAAAAAAATCCGTGAATAATAAATTACTTTCAACAACACTGAAAGTATCACTGTCTATTAATTACACTTTTAGAATGTATATATCCTTATTACGTCATTGTTAAACTTATACGACGCATTGATAAATATTAATTATAGGAACCTCACTTCCTGTAATATAGTGTATAATCTATGAACCTCACCTTACCGGGGTAAGGGGCGAGGGGTGCTGGACACTAAAAAAATATTAATGTCATGTAGTAAACATGACATTAATATTTTTTTACTATGTTCAAAGTGATACTCAAATTTTTTTTTTTTTTTTTGTATTGTACATATTAACATCACGCCTGTAATCCCCGAAGGGTTAGGCAGAGGCGTACCAATAGTAAAAAAACGGGTTTGTGCTAACTTACAGAAAAAGAAGCTAGGTATTGTTTTGTTACCGTAAGGCGTAATCACAAAGATTTGAAGATATTTCAATACTCAAGATTGCACCAATATGTGTAAGTGCTAAGGGTCAGCAGTGCTCGCTCGCTAAATATATTTGAAGTATGTAACATCACCCACTACAGCCATTTGGGCTATGTTTCCTAACGTGGCCGAAGTAGGGCCGCGTGTAGCACCGGCGCTTGCTACCGTTACCTACATTGTGTAAGGCGTCCCCGATTGCCGGCCATCGCACCGTACTTACTACACGTTGTTATTAAAACAACAGTGAAATGTTGAATATATGCGTGATTGCCGCATTCAAGAAGTTGCAGCTCCTTGTGAAAGGGGCTCAACAACCTAACATCACGCCGGTTGTACCCAAGTGGAAGGTGGACGTGTTGAGTACACCCACATTTCCCGCATGTAACAGGGGGCGAGCCGAGCGAAAAACCCAATAAGTTACCAAACCTGGGAACCAAACCCGTCCCCATGCTCAATAGTCACGCTTGCGATCACTAGACCAGCCACGATTAGACAGCCTTAGTATTAATAACGCCTTACCAAATTATAAATAGCATACTGCCGAGTTCAGGATTAAAAGGTATTGTTTTCCATACTTGTATGGAAAGCTTTTACCGCATATTTAGTAGCGGTTGCATACAAAGGGCGATTACCATGACAATGTGCTGATCGGAACATCACAAGGTACATTGCCAATGTCAGTCGCTGCACCCGACCGGCCACTGTTGCATTCTAATCGTCTAGCGTTCTATGCTGTCCTAGTACTTGTCAAGTTTAGTTATCATAAGCCTTAGTAGGAGGATTCACATTTTCAAATCTTCACTGCACTCAAACTGTTGCAGTTTTTATCTTCTGGCGTTTATGTTGTCCTAGTACTTTGTCAAATTATACTGCACTCAAAAACTGGTGCATTATTTGATCTTCTTGAAACGTATGCTTTCCTATTACATTTTTTGTTGGGTTATAAGCCCATGCTTCTTGTTACGGTTCCCTCATTAGAAATAGTAATTGGAGAAACGATGAATGGATTGTGTGGAAGATGATATAACTAGAAAGGGAGTAAGTGACTTCTGAGATGAGGTATTTATTATGTAAGACAAAATCACGCTGCGCTGACCTTAAATAAATTGGGCTAAGGGCAGGAGGATGATGATTGTATTGACGACGGACCCTCACTTGCAGACGAGCAGTATTACTCCATGCCGCAACTGTTCTCGCTGGACGAGTGGGCGGGCTGCCGGGCGGCGCGTGCGCACTACTGCGTCGGCAGCTTCGAGCTGGCGCCCGCGCAGCGCCCGCACCCGCTCTATGACATCATGCAGGTAACATGACCAGAGTACTACCAAAAACATAGCAGAACATCAAAGATCATTACGGCCTACGACTTAAGCCTCGTTTACACGTTGAGTGATGTAAACACATGAGTACGCATGGATATTCCCTCTTCTGGTCGTGTCACTAGGCTTTACAATATTTGAAAATTTGCAACGGATGCGTTGGTTTGATCTGAAATGCAAGCTTTGTGTTGCAAGTTGTGATCCGTAACTCAATTTAAGGAAGGTCAGTTTAACTTTTAAAAGTACTCCTAGTAGTATTAGTAACCAAATTATTAGTACTAGTTAGTAGTCGCCCACTGGTCGACATTCAACCCCCTCTACTTACAATCTACATAGTACTTACGAATTCCATGAGTACACTAATTCCATGCTCAAGCTGTCACTTCTGTCACCTACACATAGTACCAGGGCCTCCTGACTTGAAGATAGCTTCAAGTCAGGAGGCCCTGGTACTATGTGTGTGTCAAACGGTAGTGTGTTGTGAAATGTTTTTTTAATTAATTTAATTAAGGACCTTTCTGTATGCCGTATTAATATCATGATATGTGTGTGTGTGTATGATGTGTTAAGCGATTGACTGCTGCGCTGCGTGTCGCGGGTTCGATTCCCGCACGGAACAAATATTTGTATGACCTACAAGTAGTTGTTCCGGGTCTGGCTGTTTGTGTATGTGAGTTTAAATGTTTGTAAATGCACCCACGATACAGGAGAAATTCCTAGTGTGGGCAACTTTTTAAAAAAAGAAAGAAAGAAGTAAGAAGAAAGATGCAATTATGTATTCACTTAGGTAGGCAAAAGTTTAGAGTAAGTAAGGAGGCGTACTGTCACTAGCGAGAGCGTTGAGCAACCCTAGCGACAAGTATTATGTATTAATATCCTCATATGTTCGAGCATGCGCATGCGCGATGCTAGCCGGCTTGGCCTACTAACGATCACTTTCAATTTCGTGTGACTACTTTTATTATTCAAATCCTTATATATGCGCTCATAATATATCCTCTTACTATAAATTCTAGATTCTTAATAATTGTGTAACAACTGACAAGTTTAAATATTATGAACAGCGCTGTAGGCTACATTATTACTTAAGTTATTTATGTTTTTCTGTTTTATAATATTGCATAATGTACCTGTTTGTTGTTCCTAAATAAAAAATTAATTACATTTGATAAAATAATCACGCTCTAAAAAGTATGAAATAAGAAAATATTCTCATCTGAAATTATTATGTACAAACTATTCAATATTAATCGTCTATTAAATTATCTTCTTCTTCGTGTATCGATGGCAATTATAATTTAAATTTCCTGTTTGACCCAGAACAGAATTGATTTTCGAGGGTGCTAAAGCCGATAGTGAGATTAAAATGTAAATCCAAGATGGCGGCTTCAAAACTGTTCCAATTTTTTATCATGGGTGTCAATTTCATAGTTTTCGAGGGTGCAACAGCCGATAGTGAGGTCAAAATGTAAATCCAAGTTGGCGGCTACGAAAATGTTTCATTTAATGCTCGCGAAGGAGGAGGCGGAACGCGTGAGGGAGAGCCAGGGTTCGCGCCCACATGCCGCTAGTCACCGCAGGAGACGCCCTGGGCGTCGGGAGTCGCAAGCCGATTTCCGGCCACCGTAGGCGCGGGCCTGCGGACGGTGAGCGATGGGTAGCTCGCCGTCCGATAAGGACCAGGCCCGGGTTGACGGCGCGTTGTGTTCCACGCGCGCCTCAAAGAGACGTCAGCACGAATTGACGGGGTCCATTAGGGCCCATGCCTGCCAGGGTTGCGAGTTTGTCCGAAAGGGATATCGTGGCCCTGGCACACAAGCAAATGAAGGAACACGGGTGGGTTTTAGTCAGTAAAAGTCTGACACGCCCCCCCCTCCGCCCAAAGCGGGAGAAGTTATTTGATAATTTCCCACCCAAAAAAAAAAGGCCGTATCTTGTATCTCAGGTGTCAGCGTTCCTTCCTGCCAGGTATATTGTGAAGCCAAACTTATTGTTTACTTGTTTGAGAGTTTAAAAATAAAAATAATAAAATAATGTTACTTAAAAATTAAGTTTTTTTTTTTTTTGTTAATGCAATAGAGAATTTGTAACTAAAATTATGTTACCCATTTTATCTCTGCTTTAATATGTGTGTGTGAAGAAGTGAATGTAGTGTAAGGTGAGTGTAGTGAAAGGGTGAGTGTAGTGTGAGAGTGTGTAGGTATGTGTTGTGAGTTGATTGGTTGCAGATGTGTGCTTTCAGGTGCGTCCGATGTAATTTAGATTAGCCAGTGATGCTAGTCAGCAAATCCTCAGTTTCCTGATAGTTTAGAGAAATGACCCAATCCCTCACCTTCATTTTACAGTTAATTCTATTTAGGTGAAAGATATTTAATTGTTTGTTTGTCTTGTTATGCAATCTTACGCTGAGGATAAAGTAGTGTTTACCTGCAAAAGATGTTCTTGTCCGATCAGGCTTAAAGATTGTATATTTAATTCTACCTCGAGGGTCCTGCAGCGGTCGAGACTTGTGTTTACGGGCTATGGTCTGGTGGACATATAGTTGCTTCACCGTGAGAACTTTACATTCAGCGTAAAGTTGAGCCGTAGGGTATCTGTAGGGTCTTTTTGTCATAAACTTAAGAACAGCCCGCTGGGCAATCTCAAGCTGCAGCATTGTTGATTTCGGTGCCCCACCCCATACCGTCAAACAATAGGACAATAGGGACTGACATAGAGCCAAGTAGACCCTTTGCAGGGTTTTTGTGTCAGCTGACTGACGAAGTCTTTTTATTATAAATATGAGTCTTCTAGCTCGGGTACTGACAGTTTCATGCCAACGGAAACTATGATCTTTAAGTACACCTAAATATTTAACGCAGGGAGATCTGGTTATGTACAAGCAACTGCAGTTAGGGGCAGGCACCAAACACGAGTGTGCTTTAACTTTGAAAATCGGCGGGGGCAGATGGTAAGCTCGCCTTGCAAAGGGGATAAACAGGGTTTTGTCAGCATTCAGTGTCAGAAGATTATTAGACAGCCATCCCATTATAATTTTAAGAGCATTTTCTGCATTTTGCTGTGTTTGCCACCAGTCTCCTCCATTCACAATAAAAGTTGAGTTGTCAGCGTAAGTAAAGATTTTACAATTAAGTAGGGTATTTTACATAACACATAAATAATTAACAAATATAATAAAGAGTGTGGGGCCCAGGATGCTTCCTTGTGGAACGCCACAGTTGATAGCCTCTTCATCACTTACATGTTCCCCTATTTTCACCACTTGTACACGATCCCGTAGATAGTCGGCAAAGATTTTTAAGGAGACACCTCTAACTCCCACTCGTTCCAGCCTATTTAAAAGGATAGGTACAGAGACAGTGTCAAAAGCTTTCGCCAGGTCTAGAAACAATCCTAAGCATTTTTGCTTCTTATCTAGATTCCGAATAGCATGTTCAGTTAGAGCCAATACTGCATCCTCCGTGGATATACCAGTTCGGAAACCATATTGGTTCCCAGATATTATTTTATTTACTGATATTACTTTATTGACGCTTACTTATTATACGCTCCAATACCTTGGAAAGAGCTGTAAGGACTGATATTGGCCTATAGTTATTGACACTGCCTCTGTCATCTGACTTATAAACTGGGTGCACAACTGTCTTCTTAAAAACCCCTGGACAAATACCTGTCTTGATGGACGAGTTACAGACATGGGTAATAACAGGGACCAGATTTTGGCGAGATGATTTCAAAATACAGGCTAGGATACCACCCCAGCCCACTGCGCAATCAGATTTCAAATTAATTATTATTCTCTCAACCTCGTCTGTGTCAGTTTCAAGAATCACAATGGAGTTTAAGCTACTTCGATTATTCTCAGGAATAAGACTATTGGAACCGGAATGATTACTCGATAATTTGCTGGCCATTTCCCTAACAATGCCAGCAAAGAAGTTGTTCACTTTATTAATAGAGGCTTTAAGGTCATTCATATTTATAAGTTCGGTTGGTGGGGCAGGTTTAGGCTTTAGATTTGCTACCTTATTGATTACATCCCAAGTTGACTTTGGGCTGTTCTTCGCTTTCATGAATTCTTCCTCTCAGAATTCTGTTTTAACCGCCTTAGTAGGTCATTGCAATAGTTAAGGTACCTATTTTATGTAATCAGTAATATGCTGTTTTCTGGGGAACTGATGACTTGATCATGGAGATTATCACGATGAGATATACATCAAAGAAGCCCTGGAGTAATCCAGGGCTTTATATTTTTATTTTTCCACGAGATTGAATTTCTGGAGGAAACCAGAGTGTGCTTTGTAATAATTGTTGATAGGGTGCTAACCAATGTATCAGCCGCCACGTTAGTCTGAGAAGCGTTTAGGACTATTGTCCAGTCCGTATCATCTATTTCAGTTCGTACAGCCGCATAGTCCACTTTTTTAACTGTCTTAGGAGGCTTTAATTTCGGTTTTTTGTTATCAATAAAGAGAATGAGGGGCTCGTGATCCGTAATGTATGTCTCTAAAACTAGTGTCATGGCAGGAAACCGCTCATCTAGGAACACACACAGGTTATTTGAATTAGTCTTTGCCTTTTTTCAAAAGCTTTTCTACTAGGTACAACCACTTTGTTATGTGTGTTGACACTGTAGACAGATAGAAATATTTTTTTTCAGTTTCACTACATATTTTGTGCATCGACGTTGTCTCGTCAACAGCGTCTGCCTGATGACCTCAAACATAAAAGCTGGCACGACAATGGTGCTATATTGTAAACTTGTATCACTACATTACATCGTTAGTCGCCACACGCGTAGGTAACATTCATTCTATCATTAGTCTGACAGTTCGTGTACTCATTTATTATCTTCTCGTTGACACTAGGAGAGTGACTTGGCCTAGTACCTACAATAATGTATTCTGCGTCGTTTTGCAAGCTCTTGTAAAAGTGAAACCAGCAAACATCCATCAAGCCTATTATAAGTGTTTTAAGTGTCCTGCCAACACTCCAAAGAATAAAGAGCACTGGAACATTGGCTGAGGTCACTCGAGCCTCAGTTTGTGCAATTGGCCAATGTGGGCCAGTTTCGACAAACAAACTCGTTTGATGAGCTGTCATTTTGGCACACAACATAGGTAGGTGTTGGGAAAAGGTCTTATATGGCTTGATATGTCCCCTGGGATGCTGTCTAAATTAATGAGTAGGTACATATTTATGTACAGTAGTACAGTACATAGACAACTTTAGTTTGTCCATGGACTGAGCTACTTACTACTCGCCATGTTCCAATGAATAGGTACTAAGTTTTAACAGAATGTTGGTGTAACATGATAATTCATTATATCTATTACTAGCTGCGCCCCGCGGTTTCAACCGCGTAAGTCTCGATCCCGTGGGAATATCGGGATAAAAAGTAGCCTATGTCTCAATCCAAGGTGTCAGCTACCTCCATACAAAATTTTATCAAAATTGGTCCAGCCGTTTGAGCGTGAAGAAGTAACAAACATGCACACACACACACTCACAAACTTTCGCCTTTATAATATTAGTCTGATGTGATTAAGCAGTATTACTCTGAAGCTATGAAGTGATGGTATATGAAGGGAGCAGCGCGCAGTGAAAGGAGCTTAGAATATTCGCAGGAGGGGGAGGGGGAGGTCAGTGAACCTCACTCACGTGCACCGCTGACCGGCTGCGGCCGGGTGGCTGCGCGGGAGTTCACCTTGAGCTGTCAGAAGTAGAACCCAGTACTGTGGGCTCAATGATTGGGCTGTTTTCAAAGTCTTTGAGATGACAGTTCTGATTAGTGAACAATAAATGCCCCTAAGTGCAACTAGATCGCGGTCGACGGATGATTCTTCGAACTTCAATCGTTCGGATTTCATTGCTAGTTAGCTACATGGTGGACGGATTACGCTCAATCGTACATCAATTGACTATGGATTATTGTGTTGAGGCAATCGATGAAGACGTGAACGGCGTTCGACCGCCATTAGTTGCACTTGTCGACAGTATGCTGGCAGCGTGGACCTATTAGGTACAGAAACAAATAGTACTTGGTGAAATAATGACATAGAAACACTTAAACATATTATATACTAATATGATGTCGGGTAACGCTTTCCGGCGCGGTCACAGCCAGTTCACAATAAAACACACGTGTACACAAGTTTATCGCCTGTTATTGACCTTACCCGATAGTTGCTTCACCAGTCAGTTGCTCAACCATGCTAGTATCACCCTGAATGCGAGGTGCCGGGTTCGAGTCGCGGTTGAGCAACGTGTCTCAACTAGTGGTTAGGTTAACTGAGTGTCGGCTACAGATTATTTCCCGTCACCTAACTGATGCTAATGGCAGATATTTATAGTATTTTAAACAGTTTTACCTCGCTTTTAGACTTTCAAAATGGTCTGCAGTTAACATAAATTGGTCAAATTACTTCAGGATACCGCAGTGTATGAACAAGGACAACACTCCTGAAGACTCTAGTATAAGTAAGGTTACGATACTAGGGAAATTCATACCTTTGCATTCCCTCCGTCTTGAGCAAGAGTGAGGGTCACTGAAATGAAATAAAATCGTTTATTCTGTAAATAGGATATCGGAATCACTTTTACACGTCAAATAAAAAATAAGCTAGATGTAGTCGACATTTCCTATCTGACTACCCCTGAGAAGGAATGATGAAACAAACTCAGGGGTCAAAGTCTCTTTTAAAGTCCAGACATAATCTTGGTCAGATCATGTGAGGACCATGTAGATCCGTGTCTGAAATGGTCTTTTGAGGAAAGAACCACACAAAGAGTGAACCTGTCCAATCAGTGCAAGCATTTGTCAGTAATCGTGCAGCTCGACTCAAGACTTAAGGAGCTCAACGACTCGACGAACAATACCAAAGAAAGGATATTTGGGTAGGCCGCATAAAGTGCTCAAAATGCTAGACCATCATTAAAAATGCGAAAATGAGAGAAAAAAAATTGGATAATATTTGAAGAAAAAAATAATGACCTACATAGTGCTCACATTCACAATAAATTAAACTAGTAAATATAATACTTTTCAAAGTAAATATTCATGTAATATTAAATATAATACTTTTCAAAGTAAATATTCATGTAATATTAAATATAATACTTTTCAAAGTAAATATTCATGTAATATTGTATATAATATTCTGCAATGTCAATATGTTAATATCATGCATAATAGTTAAAAATAACAAGTTTTCCAGTTTGATCACGAGGCTAGCAGAGCGAGCAGCTCAATCCCAAGCTTTTTTGTCTTCTAAATAATCAGAAATTTTATAGTACCCTTTATTACAAAGTTTGTTTTTAATACAGCTTTTAAATCGTTTAATGGGAAAGTTTCGAATATCAGTACAAATTTTGTTGTAAAAGCGTATCATTGACCCATGAACGAGTTGCCTACTCTGTGGAGGCGAGTGCGATGTACAGCAAGATTATGTTTATCCCTGGTATTTAAACTATGAATATCGGACATTTTCTTAAAATTTGATATATTTTTGTGTACATACAATAGATTTTCAAATATATATTGAGAGCACTGCCCGCGCCTGCTCTGTACGAGAAGACGCCCATGCCCTGCAGTGGCAGTAATATTATTATATTCCTTAGCGCCATCCACATATACAAGGGATACATCAGCTCATCGTGCTTTAAGGAATGACCTTATGATTGTATGTCATTCCACCTGAATTTGACTTTCCTTCTTTCTTAAAATAATAATATTTTCGTTTTCTGTCAGCGCTACTCAGCGAACACAGTGGACAACTACAATCACACGCGACTGCACCGCGGCCTGTGCCTGCCGCGCAGCTGCGCGCAGCACGCGCCCCCGCATCCACACGACCTGCGCGACGATCAGCTGCAGGACTGGTATGTACTGATCAACTAATTGCTCGCTATTAACTGCCAAAACACTCATGCTTTGAATACGCAGTACATTGGGTACGGATTTGATAGACCTACCTACGATATCCGTTACGTGAAGTCATGTAATCCGAAAAGTCAATAATTTCTACATTATGAATAAAACTAATCTGCTTACAAAACAAACTATAGTAGGTACATATTAAATAAAAAGAATGAAATATCCTACCACTCAACCTAACAACAAACTATTAATGGTTCTACCTTCGATATAAGAGTATCTCACATCAAATAATAAGACAGATAAGTAATTCGTAACCTCTGCTAAAAGTTAACAATAACAAAAAAGAGCAGCACTCGCTGCGGCGCGCGTTGGTGTCTTTTCAATGTGAATGTGATTGATCAGCGACCTATTATTTAAGTTACTAGACGTAATCTTTTTTAATTTTATTTGATTGACATAATTATATTTTATGACATCACGTAAGACATCTTTGACGCCAGTTTGATCTGAATAATTGTTTTAAACTATTTTATTTTTATTAATTCATGCAAAAAGAACACTATTGGTTTTGTAAGTGTAATTAAGTAAGTATATTCCAAGTTTTTTTTTACAAAATATAAATTTACATAATATCAATTTTTGATTGGCGCCAATTTAATAAATAAATAAGCATCTGTCGAACAATGTATTGGCACATACTTATTTATATATTTAACCGACTTCTAAAAAAGGAGGAGGTTCTCAATTCAGATGTTTGTATTTTTTTTTTTATGTTTGTTCGCGCATAACTCCGTCACTTGCCAACCGATTTGAAAAATTTTTTGTTGGAAAGGGTATACTTTCGAAAATTTTATCGAAATCGGACAAGCGGTTTTTGAAAAATCAACAAACATCTAAAAAATTATCTACATTGTCTACATTAACGATCTTTTCGTTAGCATTGCGTTTTCTGTTCGCGCATAACTCCCTCATTTACGAACCGATTTGGAAAATTCTTTTTCGGCACTATAAAGTGAAAAATAAAAAACATTTTACAAAAAAAAACCGACTTCCAAATAAACACTAAAAAGTGAAAAATAACTTTAATTTCGGAAGTCGGTGGCATAAAACTAAAATACAGATCCAAATACACCGACTTCCGAAATTAAAGTTATTTTTCTCTTTGTAGTGTTTTTTTGGAAGTTGTTTTTTTTTTTTTGTGTAAAGTTTTTTTTATAAAAGAGACGAATTTGTATACTTCATACCTACTTGTGTAAAAACCACACTGTTCTTAAACAGTGAGGCTTTTTTTTCACACAAGATGCTGCTCGCGGCTTTGCCCGCATGAATTTTTCTAAAATAAAAAGTAGCTTAAGTTACTCCATATCATCATCATCATCCCACAGCAGTCCACTGCTGGACATAGGCCTCCCCAATTGCACGCTATTCAGCTCGATTCTCGGCAACTCTCATCCAGCTGCCACCAGCCACCCTGCGAAGATCGTCGCTCCACGATTGGCGTTCTACCTTACGTTTGCCGATTCGCGGTCTCCACTCAAGAACACGTCTACCCCAACGGTCATCGATAACTTCAGTTCTCTGCCGGATCACCTCGTTCCGGATTCGATCCCTCAGAGAGACTCCAAGCATAGCCCGTTCCAGAGCTCGCTGAGCGACCTTGAATTTATGGACCAGCCGTACCGTGAGTGTCCACGTTTCGTCTCTGTAAGTCATAACAGGCAGGACGCACTGATTGAAGACCTTCGTCTTAAGGCTCTGTGGAATACGCGACCAGAAGACTCGTCGAAGCTTCCCAAATGCTGCCCAGCCCAGCTGAATTCTACTGTTAACCTCCCTCTCAAAGTTGTTTTTACCAAATTGCAAAGTTTGCCCGAGGTAAACGTATTCTCGAACAACCTCGAGAGCACCGCCATTAACAGCAATCGGTACCGGAGTGACTTGTTCGTTGGACATAACCTTGGACTCGTACAGAAGAATCAACTAGGTCGTCCAGCATCTGCTGCAAGTCGTTACTCCTTATAACATCAGCTATCTGCCAGTGAAAGTCCCGTCAAATTCGAATCAGCCGTTTCGGAGATTAGCCGGAACAAACAGGCAGATAGACATACAGACAAAAAAACTTTTTTTTTGTTATAATTACCGTACATACTTTCATATCCATTTAGTAAAAAGCTGTTATTTTGACATTCATTACAAACAGACACTTCAATTAAAACAAGTTTTGTAAGATATTTATTTATTAGGGATCTCCAACTAAGGATACACAGAGATACAATAGAAATCTATGAAATTATTAATATACTGTTATGATAATTTCATAGTTTTCATGCCTGTTTTCTTGAAAAAGTTTCAAAAGTGCTCTAAAATCGTGATACTTCTTCACCGTGATAACATTTCAGCACACTCCGCCAGAGGGGCAGTCGATTTATTGCGTACGGCAGTGCACAGATAATGAGCCCCGACCGATCAAAAATCAAAGTGACACTTCTTCGCATTGCCATTATGAACCCTGAAGACGCAGTGATTGTATTCAAAAGGGCTGTGGCAGAGAACCCCAGGTAGCGCTTCTCACCAGGCAAGATCGGAAGATTCTTCCTTTTCAACCTACACCTTCTCTAAGTGACACATTATATTGTTTTCTGACATGCACGCGAACGAGATCGCGAACAGCAGCTAGTTTAAATATAATTGGCTTTTGTAGCCGATCTCATTAATTTATGTTTAACATCTTATACCTGTACCTACATTCATAGCAAATAAAGTTCTGTTTCTGATTCTGACAATGTTTTCAAAGTCGGACGTTTTGCAATCATAGATAGTTTTAAAGTGTTTTATACATTTACATAATTTAAATTACTTCTTAATGTGCGCCCTGTTGGTTTTCTTAATCAACATTAACATGACGTATTGCGGTCAAGCTTTTATGTTAACGCTACTTTTAATATCATTAGTTACCTCATTAGTTGTTGGTTACGTATTCTACTAACGATGGCTATTGTTATTATTATAAATATTCACAATCATGCTCTTCTATTGAGAAGGATGCACAGTTCTAAATTCTGTTTATTGATGCAGAATTTAGAACTGTGCTAAATCGAAAAACTGCGTTATCTGAAACAATCGAAACTCAGCGATAAAGTACGTACTGTCGAATCATTAGCAATGTTGTTGTGCTTTGCATTCGTTCTGCAAGAGACCGAACGATCTTTAAGAAATATAATATGTTTATCAAACAATAATTTCACTACTAATTAAACTGAGAATCGGCACTCTTTGCTACGTAAAATGTTACAATTACAGCCCCCAAAACGCCCACCCATCACCTTTCCCTAGTGTTATACCTGGGAAGCAGAAGTGGTGCAACAGGTTCCCCAGAACATAAACATGTGACTCTTGCCCACCCCCAGGTTCACGACCTGCGTGAACGCTTACACCTCGTCCGCCTACAACCTGACCGCCACGCTGCACCGCCTGGACTACTGCGCCCGCGCCGACCCCTCCCCAACACTCACTAACAGCGAGCGCGCCTTCGCCGGGGTGTTAGCCGCACTGTTGGCGCTGGCATTCGTTAGCACTGCGCTGGATCTCACTCTGCCCGATCATGCTAAAAAAGGTATGTAGGTCCCATAGACAACTTAAGCCCTACCATACATAGAGATGAAGCAGCGCTAGACCAGTCTGACCAAATTCATGCACAGTGCACATACACACACACGAGATGATGAGTCTGTTTTATTTCAACGATTTTCTTCTAGGCACGTAAGTAATTCAATATATTAAAAAAATTGCAATGGCCTTACAGGGTGCATGCCTTAATACTGTGTGATGAAATTTTAATGCATGCATACTAACCAGTGTTTTACATGTTAGCAAATAAATAAATAGTAATTGTTCTGACCGTAGGCGACCCGCCGCCGCGCGCCGGCCAAACAGCCACAAATTTTGTTCAGATCAGCACCCTAATAGCGTAACGCAGTTTAAATCGCAATCTGAATGATTTTGAAGTATATTGCTAATCCATTGCTTCATATGTTAGAAAAAATTGTCTGCTCAACAACGTAAATAACGCAATACATGTTGTTGAACTGTCAAATTGAAACCGATTCCTACTGATAGTGTTTTACGCAATTGGCCCTCTTCACTCGACACACTTCATGTCCATCATGAAGTGTGTAAATAATAATAATACTAAGCAATTTAAAACGTCATGCGCAAATATTACGGGTTTACAGAGGGGGGAACTAACCTCACTGCGTACCGTGGTAGGATGCTGCCTCTGTTTCAGGAACTAGAGCTAACCGTCAACGTCTCCGCCCAACGACTACCAGACCAGGTGCGGGTCATCCAACGCAATCACAGGTTGGACGATGCCGCGCTTGATAGGCTGCGATCAGAGGTACTGAGCAACCTTATCGTCTCAACTCCGGAACAAGCGGCAACTATTGATGCATGTATGTCTCTTTGATCATACACACTCAATCCTATATTGCGCGGCTGTTGCGGCATGTCGTTTAGCTAATGTCAAGTTTCCAAACTGTGACGGAGCTACTCGACCAAAACCAGCCGTTCCAGTCTGGCAGTGCAGGATCGAGCGTCGTATCGATGGGGTCAGGGTACTCATCGGCAAAAAGTAGTAGCTTCAGGGCAGGTAATACACGACCAAGAGTGATGCGCTTTGTAAGGCAGAATCGCATGTTCCAGAGCGATGAGAGGTGGGCTATGATAGCTTGGGAGCGACCTGAACAAAATGTGACGAACCTATGCCGCCCGAATGATGCGCTATGAGTGCGTTTTGGCGCAGCATCTCATCGGTGCCCGTCAGTCATGCTGAGGCTGGCTGGATGCAAAATGGCGAGCGAGTGTGTGGAACTATACCAGAAATGGAATCAGGTTTAATTACGCCATTAGACGTAGCCAAAGCGGTCCATCTGTTACCAACTTGGAGATCACCAGGGCTGGATGGACTGCACAACTTTTGTTTTAAATGGCCAATTAGTTCACACACTTGCCAAGAATTTTAGGAAACTGTTCCAGTAATGCTTAGAGTCTCTACCGCAGTTTTTAACAACAGACCCACCTACGCCATAGGTCAGGTAGTGCCGCGGAATCCAAAAATTATAGACCGATCATGTGTTTGTCGACGGTCTTATAAACTTGTTACATCCATTTTGAGAGCGAAAATTATGTCTGCCTCTCAAAATTGATGTAGGAACGGGTCCCGCGGTACTAAGGAGCTACTCTTCATCGAGATAGCCAGTAACCAACAGGTTCGTCGTACCCCGCAAGGATCCGTCGACATGCTGGATAGATTATAAGAAGGCCTACGACTCGGTGCCACATATATGTCTCAAGAGAGTGCTAGACTTGTACAAGATAGATGCAACTCTACGGACCTTCCTTGAGTCGTGTATGAGGCAATGAAGGACGGTCCTTCGCTATCCAGGTTGTCAACAGATCCCGGGGAATGATGAGCCTGTATCCATACAGACTCATCATTCCATTGGATCTGTAAGTGTGTTAAAAGGGGAATATCTCACGGCGACAGTTTGAGTCCACTTTGGTTCTGCTTAGCCCTGCATCCTCTAAGCATACTGCTGGAGGATTCAGGCCTAGGTTATCTGTTGAAGAGAGATGGTCAGGTCATATCTCACCTCCTCTACACAGATGACTTGAAACTCTTTGCCCCCAACAAATTGCGACTGATGGAGTTACTGAAGGTAACTGAAACTTTCAGTAGCGCCATTAGGATGGAGTTTGGTGTGGACAAATATGCAGTCATCCATGTAAAGCCAGCCTCTGGCTTCTTATAGAGTCCGAGGGAATTCAACTTTTGGATTCCATACACCTTAGATCCGTGTCCTAATCCTAAAGCTATAAGTATTTGGGTATGTCAGAAGTGTTAGGCATGAACGTTGCTAACATTAAGCAAGCGTTACAGGAGCGCTACTTTGGTCGCCTGAAGAAGTTTTAGTTAGTCTTCTTTCAGGCAAAAACAAGCCGTTAACGTTTGGGTCATGCCGGTTTTGATGTAATCTTTCGGCATATATAAATAGACCCAGACCGAACTCGACGCCCTGGATAGGAGGATCGATGCTAACCGCAAACCGGATCCATCACCCACGATAATGAGACTTTACATTCCGCGGAAGTGTGGGGGTCGAGGTATTTTAAATGCGCACAACCGCGAGGTATCTCAGGGAGTATTTTTATAAAGCCGAATTGGGTTTTCACCTTAATATGATCGCAGGTGACAAGGGGCTCTCCCCGCTCTACGTGGCTAAAAAGAACTAAACGTGTAGTACTTACTACCGATGACCGCAAGGAGGTATGGCAAAACAAGGAGTTTCACGGGCGCTTCTATCGGGCTCTTCATGAGCCCGGTGCAGATTTCTTAGCCTCGTATCCTGGCTACGTTTTGGTGACCTTTTCGGGGTAACTAAGGGTTTTGTCTGTGCAATTATGGACGAAGTGATCTTGAAGAATAACTACCGGAGACATATTATGAAGGACGGGGCGGATGCCCCTGCGGCGGATGATACCTGTGTCGGGCATGCTACCGTGTCCGGGTGAGTCCAGTCCATCAGACATAATTATCTCTATTGTCCTCGTCTGGCTAACGGCGAGTACTTGCACAAGCATAACCAAGTAGCTAGGATTATTCACAAGCAACTTGCTTTGAAATAGAAACTTGTGGATTCTGAGGTACCATTACAAGTATATGCCCGACCCAGTTTTCCAAAATGACCATGTCACGTTGTACTGGGATCGGTATAATAGTATCATTACTGACTATTTCACCAATAAGGCTGATATAGATGTCGCCAATAAGGCTGATATAGATGATAGCCTGGTGATAAATCGATTGGCGTGCCGTGCAAAGATTATTACGGTAGGGTTACCATTCCATATAACGAAAATCTGGTGAAAGCTAAGAAAGAGAAACAAATTAAATATCTCGACTTATCACACGAGGTTGTTGGCATGTAGAATGTGAGCTCGGCTGGCATTGCGCCGACTGTCGTATCCGCCAATGGCATGATGGGCGAAAGCCTCAATCATCATCTCTCGAGACTCTCGTGAGGTGGTTGGAACAAGGGCCTGATACAGAAGGCAGTACTTCTCGACACGACTCGCGTCGTCCACTTTTTTATGTTTTTTTTGTTAAAATATTTAAAAATGTATTTAATAAGGTATGAAAACAAACAAACAACTTAATAATAAAAGCTATTTATTGCAGACAATTTAAAAAATTGTGCTACTAAAATAAAATTATTGACAGGTTGTAAATAAAAGTTAAAATAATATAAAAAATATTCTAATATTGTCACCGGCTGACCGATCGCGCTATTTCTCAACGTAATTACCGTTCGAACGGAACGTTTTTGGTTTTGGTTTAGCTGATGTAAGAAACGGTATCGCGCTATTTTTTGTGAGAGTATTGTTCGATCGATCGTTCCTCCAACGTAACTTCCAAAGTAAAGCTAAATCGTTTCCGTTGAAATGATTAGCGCGATACGAAATGTGTCTTTTTTTTTGGGTGGGAAATCATCAAATAACTTCTCCCGCTCTGGGCGGAGCGGGAGGGCGTGTCAGACTTTTACTGACTAAAACCCACCCGTGTTCCTTCCGTTGCCTGTGTGCCAGGGCCACGATATCCCTTTCGGACAAACTCACAACCCCGGCAGGCATTGGTCCTAACGGACCCCGTCAGTTTGTGCTGACATCTCTTTGAGGCGCGCGTGGAACACAACGCGCCGTCGACCCGGGCCTGGTCCTTATCGGACGGCGAGCTACCCATCGCTCACCGTCCGCAGGCCCGCGCCTACGGTGGCCGGAAATCGGCTTGCGACTCCCGACGCCCGGGGCGTCTCCTGCGGCGACTAGGGGCATGAGGGCGCGAACCTTGTCATACGAAATGTGTCTAACGTAACGTTTTTGGTTGTGGTATTAACGTTCAAAATTAGCGCGATCGGCCCCCTGGTCTGTGTGCCGGTTGGCAAAGGTCTCCTCCATTTCCTTCCATTTTCCCATATTGACTATTCGAGGCCATAACTTTCCTCCTGTGATTCCCAGCTCTTCGCTCCAGCGTTTTCTCTGCCTTCCTTTATGTCGTTTGCCATTTCCGGATACCAGACTGTTATTGCTCCATTTGTCTGAACCTCTGAGGGTGTGTCCGGCCCACTTCCATTTAAGTTTTCTGGGTTTCCGTGTGACGTCAGTCACCGTTGTAACCTGTCTTATATCCTTGTTTGTAATTCGGTATTTTCTTTTTACTCTTTCATGAAGTGTAACTTAAATACAGCTGGCGCACAACTAGCCGACCAGATACTTACTATAAATATAAGTATTTCAATAGGACTTAAAAAACATTACAGGCTCTAAACACAACTACGCTCTATCGAGACTAGTCGTAGTTGGGTAACCGTCGCGAAACAAGTGCTTACACCATTATATCCGTGGTTTACACCTAATTGAGCATATTTGCATGACACAGGAAAACGTTCTTAGAACATCTACACTTATAATTTATGGCCTGCAATAAACAACAGGCACCAATCCATCAAATCAATGGACATTGCGTCTTCTTTGTTAGAGAAAAAACCTTCCCTCCTGGGATGAGATAGAGCTCAACGAATTCATTTCAATTAATATTAACTCAAGCGACACTTGCATGCGCACGCGGCACACCCGCCACACAGCAACATATTCAGTCTACAGTCACAGCTGCAGTCGACAGTCGTAGTCATAAATAGTATTAAAACTGAATTCAACTCATTCCATGTGATGTCTACAAATCATAGCGTTTTTTTCCAAATAAATAAAATTTTGGTAAACATCGTCGCGCGCTACAATCAAATCCGTGTTGTAGTGATTTCACGATATCTTAACTTTTGATTGCCTCGTTGGTCTAGAGTTCGCTAGTGTGACTGCTGAACGCGATCTCGGATTCGATTTCCTGGTCGAGCAAACATTCGGATAATACATTCCAGATGTTACATTATTTGCCCAAAAAACCCAGACGAAGATATTTAGTAATTTTCTTAAAGTAAGTAGGTATCCCATTGCTTGTACAGGACTTCTGTGCTTGCGTTGTGGTACAGGCGACTCGAGCGCACGTCACTGCTGCAATCGTTCATTTATTCGCCACTAATCGCGTTGCTAGCCACAACAAACAACGCAAAGATTGAGCCACGACTCGAGGGTTCTTTAGGTTTGCGAGATACTTTCCAAATGAACTGCTGCTTCTTTCCTCGTCTAGGCATGAGCTATCAGTTCTATTTCTACCGTGGTAAACGGAGCCCAGCGACAGGTTGCAAGCGGAGCTGATGAAATCAAGTGAGTAAAAATCTGATTTAGATCATGGACTAAGATGGCGTTGGGCCGCCCGGTGCTGCGGCCGGGCGAAATGCTGAATTTTGCCATGATTTCGTTACGCAACGCAGAACACAAAACAATCTTTATATTATCATTTTTAGGGTTCCGTACCTCACAAGGAAAAATCGGAACCCTTATAGGATCACTCGTGTGTCTGTCTGTCACAGCCAATTTGTTGCGAATCTACTGGACCGATTAAGTTGAAACTTGGTACACATATGAATTTCTGTAACCCAAACACGGACGTGTAACGTAAATAGATGAGTCTTGAATATGAGGGTCATTTTTGGGGGCACCTATAAAAAAATTATATATTATGGTAAATCACTCAATATTGGGCGTACAGACTTATATTGGCAGTTGGAATGTATGGGGGAACATGTATTTCAACTACAATGTTAGGTTTGTTCTTGGGACAAATTCATCCCAACTACGGAATCCGTTATTGTCACGCTCCGACTCGCACTAGTTTTGTTATTAATGCTTAAAGTTCCTTCAATCCCATCAGTCTGTAGGTACACACGGGTACACATCAAGCTATACATTTCCAGTATAAGCTGATCTCGCATTGTGTAAATGTATAGCTTGATGTGTAGCCGTGGGTACATTGTTGTTCCCGCTCAGTTCAAACGATGTCATAATTCGCAACTCTGCGGTGTTCGGAACTGCGGAACTCCATTATTTTTGCCGGTCTAACTGGAGCGCGGTTCGCTTTCATTCAGGTCGCTGTGTGGGGGGGGGTGCACGGGGGGAGCGTGCCGGTTCAATAACAATGAGCCAATCTGTTTGTAGACCACTTTTATATGCGTTACAGCGAGTTACAGCATCGCCTGATGAATGGATGGGCTGGCCGGTAAGCACTTAATATGACTGATTTGCTGGAAATACGTGTTGCAATGTTGACTGTTTGGTTTGGCATAGATTGTTTTGTTGCTATGAATGCCAATTATTTGGCTTTGATATTTTATTTTATGCAATAGAGCACCACCAACGTTGCAGTCGAGAGAAATAACAATTTGATTCACATGTTCACAAGATCGTATGCCTTCTGAAGCGCCCTGAAGCTCTTTCTACATGCAGGTCTGGAAACTTCATGAAAACAAAGCCCCGAAACTCACAAGGTCCTAATCTTCTCAGGAGCAGAATGGGCGCTGGCGTGGTCCATCCCGTCGTGCTGGCGCGCACTGCATGAGCCTCCCCCTCGCTCCGCGCGCACCGACCTGGCGTCGTTCGATGGGTTGCGCGTGCTCACCATGCTGGTGGTCATCATCGAGCACGTCTGCTGGATCACCACGCAGACCTACCTCACTGACACCAAGATCTACGAACAGGTTGGACACATTTGATCTACGACGCTCTTCGCTCCGATGACCGGTTGGGGTAGAGTTGTACCAGACTGAAGACCTCGAAATGGCAAACATAAGTACGCCCTCAGCATACACACATCCGAGCCTTGCATGGAATTCAACGGGGAATACTAGGGAATACGGGGGACTAGCCATGCCATGCAGGCTACATTTGCGATAGTCTTTGTATAGGTTATAAAAACCAACAAGTATTTATTAGCCTTTACAACTAAGAGTTGCGAATATCATTAGAGTATAGGGTATACAGCTTAGGTACTGACCTAAGCTGTATACCTATAAATCAAAACACTATAGGTAATAGTTAGAAAGTAATAATAATTGAGAATCAAGTTAGTGTTTAGTTTTATTGTGTTTCAGAGCATGTATACTCGATAATGTGTAGGCTCGATAATGTGTTACTGTAATTGAGTGTGCACTACAGGATAGTGTCCCTATACTGAACTAGTTATTTATGATACTAGTGTGGTAACTTGGTTCTTAGAAATGAGAAGGCGAATGTAAGCCCGAGACGAAGTCGAGCGCCTCCCATAAAATAAATAATAAATTCATTTATTTCAGGTAAATAACACCCATTGCCAAACATAAATTAATAGAAATATACCATAGCCCTACCTAACTCACACATCCAAATCGCATACCATTTATTACAAACACATAGTCACGAGTTTGTAAATACCAATTTCCGAACGGGTGTCATACAATGTTTTTCAACACATTTGCGAGAAAACAGTACAATAGGTAATGAAACAAAGTCGCAACAATCTTTGACGTTTCTATTATGAAAATGGCATAAATTTGAAAAAGCGTCACGTGCGTGTGGTGAAAATTAAAACTACAGCTTTAATCTAATTTTCTCTTTAATAGCAAAAGCGCTTCCAAAGAATTTCGATCACTCAGCTTATTTATTCTCGTAATGTGAAACTCCTTGGTGGAATTCTTCTAATAAAATGAAACCATACCTAAGCTCACTGTGTTATTCTCGTTAGATCCGCGGCTCAGTGGACGTAGTGCTGATGACGAACAGCACGCTGGTGGTGCAGATCTTCTTCATCATGTCCTCGTTTCTGCTGGCGCACAAGCTGTTGCAGCAGCGCCGGCGCGGGGAGAACGTGCCGCCCTTCTCCACCTTCGTGGATACCATGGTGAACAGGATCATCAGGTCAGTCATCGAATAACTATTATTGTGTCGTCAAAATAACCATGAGCTGTTGAGTATAGCGGAAGCTATAAACATATTGAGTGTAGAAGAAGACAAGCTTCGCCAACCCTAAATAAAATGTGGACGGTAGGAGGATATATACAGAGTATCTGATAATAATTTCTTCACTACAGGGTGAGCCCCTCTTATTGGGTAGTGGTGTGGTTCGCGGCATCGTGGTGGGAACGCATGGGGCGCGGGCCCATGTGGGCGCCGCTAGTGGGCAGCGAGGCGGCCGTGTGCCGGCGCAAGTGGTGGACGCATCTGCTGTACCTCAACAACATCCTGCACGCTGACGATAAGTGCCTCATACAGACGTGGTGAGTTAGACGAACGACTACCTTTGCTTACTAAGTCTATGTCCATTGTTCTTGCGTTCTCGAGATACACGACATGACTTTTACTTCTCTTTAGAATTTCATGACGTTGTTAGAACCTAATTTGAGATTATTTAGTGGGAGAGGCACACCTCAACATGTTACATGAACATCGGTGTGCATAGGCAGCCGCAGCATAGCAGAATGAGAGTAGCCGAGGATCGAGTTATGTAAATGGCGTGCAGTTTGAGAGGCCTATGTCTAGCAGTAGACTGCTAGCATGGACGTATTTAGGTCCATGACTGCTAGGTATAGGCCCATCATGTACTTGCCGTGTATCGTGATCTCTCGCATGTTAAATGAATCCTTTACAACTTGTAATAACCTCCCATGTTCCCGCAGGTACCTGGCAGCAGATATGCAGCTGTACGCAGTCTGCCTGGCGCTAACGCTGGCACTGTGGCGCTGGCGGCGCGCGGCGGTGGCAGTGCTCACCGGGCTGCTGGTCGGCTCGGTCGCCCTGCTGTTCGGCCTCGCCTACTCCTGGAACCTCGTGCCCACCTACGTCATGCATCGGCCTGAGTGAGTTCATGAGGGTTCTTGACTTACCTATATTGCATGGGCCTACACTGTCCTCCCATAACTTTTTTTTCATTCTGTTTTGTTAAAACGTTGCCCCACACTAGGAATTTCTCCTGTATCGAGGGTGCATTTACAAACATTTAAACTCACATACACAAACAGCCAGACCCGGAACAACTACTTATAGGTCATACAAATATTTGTTCCGTGCGGGAATCGAACCCGCGACACGCAGCGCAGTCAATCGCTTAACCACTGCGCCAACCGTGTCGTAACTATTAAGGCGAGGTTGCAGTACTTTTTAACTTTTTTAAACCTCTGTAAACCTAGCAAAATATAAATTTTGCGCAAAAAGAAAATATTTTAAGAAAATTGAACATATTATCAAGCACTGTGTGAAGATAGAAATATGAATTAAATTTAATTGGCTCGATAAAAAAAAATCACAAAGATGACACTAAATCGATATTTAAAACGTGTACCTTGAAGAGATTACTTCGTTAAACCATGTAAATGTTTTACCAAAAGATAGGCCTTATTGTTTTTTAGTACTTGGTGAGAACACATTTTATAATTTCCTTACTATTTTTTTCTATTATTTATTACTATTATTTAAATATACACAAAATCTAGCAGTTCAAGAGCTCGCAACGGCCGGCCAGTTACAGCTGGCTACACACCGCACTACAAGACGGCCTTAACACTGTAACTTGAAAACATTGTAAAAGCGCCTTATTTTTATTAAAAGAGTAACCGTGGAGTTTCTTGCCGGCTCTTCTCCATAGGAAACGACCAATTGGAACCGTCCACCTAGCTTCTGACGTTTCATAAGTGCCCATGTAGGTTTATGTGAAATGAAATATTTCCATTTGATTGATTTGATTTGATGGAAGAAGTATTATTGAGGGCACTGATAATGATAATGTATGGGCAACCAATGGTAGGGTATGTGACAATAGGGTATTTGACTGCTATCAAAAATTATATTATATGTAGTAATGCTTATTTTTATAGGTGTTACTAAAAAAGACGATTCGTGAAAAAACAAATAAAATCGGTGGAAAAATGGAGAAGTGACACGCTTTTGAAATTATTCTACAATCCCTGTCACTTAAGACGATCCTGCTGAATGGCGCGAAGTTACTATCATGGCGTTCCTGTGTTGTGACGTCAGATCGCAACAGCGGGGCGAGCACAGCCTACTGTGACATGACTTGAGTCACACATTTTATCACAGTTTGAGCGATAAAACAGTTTTGTCATAAAATGCTAGTACAAATTGACATGACATAATTTATCAAGTCTTGTCACAAAAGTCTTGGCACGCCCGTGCTCGGCCCGCAGTGCTCTCTTTGTTTACAATAGACTTCGAAACGCACACAACTTCGGCATTTTTTGAGATATCAAAACAATTTTTTGTTTACTGCGGCTTAATTTCAGTTTTTTCTCATACACATATCAAATATAACACACAATAAACACATAACTAACGCGCGTTGCCAACGCGCGGGTCCCGAGTGGACCGCGCGCTGCCCGCGAATTGTACCAATAAGCAACTGCACCCAATAAGCTTTCTTTTTTTTGCTGCGTCTTTCATTTTCTTCTTCATCAAGCGCGACAGCTATGAGTGCCAATTCACGGTTTGTAAAATTTGACACTACGAAACACACGTGTAGACCCAGTGCCAATTGTTCACAGACTACTCGAAAATTCGTGGACCAAGCGACGTCCACTCGTTGACCACTCGGCTTTTACTCGTTGACCGCGCGGGGTCCACTGGTTGACCGCGCGACGTTTATGGGTGATAACGCGGCGTCCACCCGTGGACCACCTGTCGACAACGAGTGGACGCCGTGCGACGAGGCGGTGCGGGGTGGGTGCCGGGTGGCTCTAATGAGCTGTGACCTTTATCCTATCGCGTCACCATGAGTCCAGTTCCATCTTCCCCAAGAGTCCAGTTGCAATTTTAAAATTGAAAAGGTTACTCACAAATGCTGTGGAGTCACTAGAGTCATAGAAAGTCTTGACAATATCCTCCCCGTTGCAGGTCGGTGCGGCTGGCGTACCACGAGGAGACCTCGTTCAACGTGCTGTACCAATCGCCGCTGGGCAACGTGCCGGGCGCGCTGGCGGGGCTGCTGCTGGCGCACCTGCACCACATGTTGCTGGACATGGAGGTGCAGCTGCCGCGCTACAAGGTACGTACATAGTACCACGAGGAGACCTCGTTCAACGTGCTGTACCAATCGCCGCTGGGCAACGTGCCGGGCGCGCTGGCGGGGCTGCTGCTGGCGCACCTGCACCACATGTTGCTGGACATGGAGGTGCAGCTGCCGCGCTACAAGGTACGTACATAGTACCACGAGGAGACCTCGTTCAACGTGCTGTACCAATCGCCGCTGGGCAACGTGCCGGGCGCGCTGGCGGGGCTGCTGCTGGCGCACCTGCACCACATGTTGCTGGACATTGAGGTGCAGCTGCCGCGCTACAAGGTACGTACATAGTACCACGAGGAGACCTCGTTCAACGTGCTGTACCAATCGCCGCTGGGCAACGTGCCGGGCGCGCTGGCGGGGCTGCTGCTGGCGCACCTGCACCACATGTTCCTGGACCTGGAGGTGCAGCTGCCGCGCTACAAGGTACGTACATAGTACCACGAGAGAGTCCTCGTTCAACGTGCTGTACCAATCGCCGCTGGGCAACGTGCCGGGCGCGCGCAGCTGCACCACAAGCTGATGGACATGGAGGTGCAACTGCCGCGCTACAAAGTATGGACATAGTACTACCAGGAATCCTCGTTCAACGTGCTGTACAATTCATCGCTGGGCATGGAGGTCCAGCTGCCGCGCTACAAGTTACATACTCCTCTGCAGGGCATGGACCTGTCACAATGTGCACCACAACACCTGGTTGTCCGCCTCTCGAATTCAGACTGACCTGGCCGCCTTTTAAAAGACGTCAGTCGATCTAGCTGGGTGGCGTTCCACGTTACGTACGTCGATCCGGTCGATCTCTACTCGAGGACTCTTCGACTCCATCAGTTTTAAACAACATGGCCGGTTCTGTGGCACTTCAGCTTGCTGACGTCAGCTCTGTCTGTAACACCAGTTACCTAAACCATACCACCTGAAATGAAATAAAAATGCTGCTTCACCATTGCCACACTTATATCAATTTAGACTTATTATGATGCAGATACGTATTTCCTAAGTATATTGATGCAATACGTAAGGCAAGGCTTTTGATCTGTATTTTAGTTTTTTGCCACCGACTTCCGAAATTAAAGTTATTTTTCACTTTATAGTGTTTTTTTTGGAAGTCGGTTGTTTTTTTTTTTGTAAAAAGTTTTTTTATTTTTCACTTTCTAGTGGGTCAGTTTGTAATTTATCCAATTTACAATAGCCTAATGTCAAATGATCATCACGTTTTACAAAATATTGCTTTTCCCGATGCAGGGGCGTTAATTGTTGAGGAGTTCTCCTGGTAAGAACCAGGAGAACTGATGATGACTTCACCATATGCATTTTGACGAGCATAAATTGCTTAGCAACCATATTAAAGTGCCTAATCGAATCGCAACGGTGAAATACTTATTATTAAGTAGTTTCGGTGGCCATCTGTGGTCTTCATCATCAGTTCCACTTCACCAAATGGTGCTTTTCGAATGCAAATGCCCGAGTTACTATAAAAAATACTCAAATCGCTATAGGTATGCCTATAAAATTTGAGGATTTCCCTCAATTTCCATGGGATCCCCTCATCAGATTCTGATTTGGTGGCAATGGGACCACCTCGGGAGCATACCCTTCCAAACAAAAAAAGAATTTTCAAAATCCGTCCACAATTGACGGAGTAATCAGTGAACATACATAAAAAAAAAAAAAATAACATACAGCCGAACATATAACCTCCTCCTTTTTGGAAGTCGGTTAAAAAACGCCATGATCATTTTTCATCATCATTAAACTAGTCAATTAAGTTGTCAATTATGACGACTGTTTCACAGACTTCGATAGGCGGTTGATTTGATAAATATTTCTAAAATATTTCGTCGGTATATCTATTAGGGTGCGATTTTCGCGGGGTTTTTTTCTGAGATTTTTGTGCGGATGTATTTCTTCCTGACAAACCTCTCTGGCCCCGGCCTATCATACCGGATACAGTCTGATACACGGTTCCCCCTTAACGTCAACTCCGTTGACAGTTGACTTGACGTAGATAGATGCTGTACAGATGTTATCGATAAAACGATGTGTTTGTGATATAATGTGTTTCAAAATAAAGAAAAAAAACCAGCCAAGTGCGAGTCAGACTCGCGCACGAAGGGTTCCGTACCAGTATCTAAAAAAACGGCAAAAAAAATCACGTTTGTTCTATGGGAGCCCCCCTTAAATATTTGTTTTATTTTAATTTAATTATTGATTTTCAAAGTGAATTTATAACTAAGTATTCTGTGAATATTTCAAGTGTCTATCTGTTACCGTTGTCAATATCGAGCAAAAACGAGTAAAAAAAATCACGTTTGTTGTATGGGAGCCCCTTAAATATTTATGTTATTCTGGTTTTTAGTATTTGTTGCTATAGCGGCAACAGAAATACATCATCTGTGAAAATTTCAACTGTCTAGCTATCACGGATCATGAGATACAGCCTGGTGACAGACGGACAGACAGACAGACAGACGGCGGAGCCTTAGTAATAGGGTTCCCGTTTTACCCTTTGGGTACGGAACCCTAAAAAACCAGCCAATTGCGAGTCGGACTCGCGCACGAAGGGTTCCGTACCATTATCTATAAAAAAACCTGTCAAGTGCAAGTCGGACTCGCGCACGAAGGGTTCCGTACCATTATCTATAAAAACGGCAAAAAAATCACGTTTGTTGTATGGGAGCCCCCCTTAAATATTTGTTTTATTTTAATTTAATAAAATATTTATAAAGTGAATATATAACTAAATATTCTGTGAATATTTCAAGCGTCTCTACCTGTTGCCGTTATCAATATCGAGCAAAAACATCACGTTTCTTATATGGGAGCCCCCTTAAATATTTATTTTATTCTGTTTTTTAGTATTTTTTGTTATAGCGGCAACATAAATACATCATGTGTGAAAATTTCAACTCAAACTCAAACTTTAAGCATTTATTTCAAATAAACCATTTACAGGCACTTTTGAATTGTCAAAGAGTCGGTCAGTTAGTCAGAAAGTGGAAGCTATTTGCCCATTCCAAAACCTAGATCTCTATGGAGAAGAACAGGCAAGAAACTCCAAGGACACTCTTTTAAATCAAGATATTACAAAATCCTGGGTAGGTACATTATTCTTGTCGCTTCTATATGTGAGAACAATGTAAAAAACAAAAATAAATATATTAAAAAAAAAAAAACCATTCAAAATATAAGATTAAAAGATTACAAAATAAGCCCTGGCAGTTAAGAGATGACCAGTCTCAACTGACAGCGCCCGTTCACGAACATGACGCGTGGATCAGCACCATCCAGCTCAACCACTTTGTAGGGAACCGAATGATCCAACACACGCGCCACCATCAGCGAGACATTTAAGTGAGCATGACATACTCTCAACTACGAGGCTTTTTTAAGGTAACATACATCATAACATAATAAACGGCTCCATGGTACTCACATTTACAAAAATGAAAAAATGCTTTTAAATTATACAAAACTATAGCTTGTAATGTATTTCAATGATTAATAAAATTTTACTAGCAAAAGGAAAATCGTTGTTACCTATTGAAGTATTCAACAACTAAAACTTGATTAACTACATAAAAATAAACGATAGTTACGAATGTAATGTCAAAACAAAAAATAAAAAAGGGGGGAACCATCACTTCCAAATATTAAAATTCTAACAAGTTAGCCCAAGTTGTTGTGGAGCAGGACCAGCATTAAGCCAAGCATCTTTATCTACGATATAATCATCCAACTTATAATATGCTTGTCTACATAGTGTGCGTTTAATGCATGTTTTAAATTTTTTCTCATTTAGTTGAAGAATATCTAATGGTATTTTATTATAACATTTAACACAGTACCCCATAAAAGAAGTGTGTACTTTTGACAATCTGAAACGTGGTTGATCTAATTTGTTCCTATTTCTAGTTTTAAAATTATGATTGTCACTAATCTTACTGAAAAGATGTAGGTTTTTTCTAACATACATAATATTTTCATATATTTATTGGCAAGGTACCGTCATGATGTAAATTTTTTTAAACAGTTCCCTTAGAGAATCGCGTCTGCTGAGGTTGTAGATGGCTCTGATAGCCCTCTTTAGCAGAATAAAGATAGAAACAATATCTGCAGCCCGTCCCCACAGCAAAATACCGTAGGACATGATGCTATGAAAGTAACTAAAATAGACCAGTCTCGCTGTATCCACGTCTGTTAATTGGCGGATTTTCCAAACAGCGTAGGCGGCTGAACTTAGCCGCCCTGCAAGAGATGTTAAGTGAGCACTCCACTGCAGCTTTGAGTCAAGCGTGATTCCCAGGAAAACAGTATTTTCGACGAATTCTAGTATCTCTTTGTTCAATACAACGTGACATTCACTACTTCTAACATTCGGTAACGCAAATCTTATGCATTTAGTTTTCTTCTCATTTAATACCAAATTATTTACAGTAAACCAATTATGGACCTTAAGCATAGCGTTATTTACGTCGTCAAGCTCCTGTGCATGTCTATTTACTTTAAAAATCAGAGATGTGTCATCAGCAAATACCACCATTTGTGGTCAGTTTTCCAGTAAATGAGGTAAATCATTTATATATACTAAAAAGAGGAACGGACCCAAAATTGAGCCCTGCGGTACACTCATTTTGACTATTAAACCCAATGAATTCACACCGTTTATTTGAACTTGCTGCAGTCTATCATTCAAATATGATTTTACTAAGTTAAGCGCAAGTTTACCCAGTCCGTAATGCTCAAGTTTCAAGTGCAGAGTTTCGTGATTCACGCAATCAAATGCCTTGGATAGGTCACAAAAGATGCCTATTGCATCTTGTGGCTCTTCCCATGCGTTAAAAATGTGTTTCAATAATGTGACACCGGCGTCAGTTGTACAACGTCCTTTGGTGAAACCATACTGGTGATCGTGTAGGATTTTATGACGATTAAAATGATTGAGCATTTGATTCAACATTACTTTTTCAAACACCTTGCTAAAAACTGGCAAAACCGATACGGGTCTATAATTATTATTGTCTTTGCTGTCACCGGATTTGAAAAGTGCAATAACTTTACTATACTTCATTAAATCTGGGAATATCCCTTGATCTACTCACAAATTAAATATTAAAGCTAGATAGGGTGCAATTGTCTCAATAATGGATTGACAAACCTTAGTAGACTTGCCCCACAGATCTTCGGTAATTTTAATCTTAAGTTGCTTAAAAGTCTTTACAACGGCCACAGGGTTTATATGTTTGAATTTAAATTCCACAGGGCAAGCTGAAACATTCGCTCTTAATAGATCAATAGCAAGTGAGGGCGAGGAATTTAGAGTTTCTGTAGTTTTAATTGGAATATTTGTAAAAAAAGTTGCAAATTCCTGAGCAACATTGATGTTATCGCTAACGAGACCGCGGGAAGTTTCCAGTATATAATCAGTATTATGTCTTTTGTTCCTGTTCGTTTCATTGTTAATAATTTTCCAAACCGTCTTTATTTTATTGTCTGCTGATTTAACCTTATTGCTAATGTATGAAGCTTTAGCCGCTTTGCAGACATTTTAGATTAGATTAGATTTATTTATTTGCCTGAAATATGGTATTTTACAGATTTTATAACACATAAATAGTTCTTCATATTCCGCCTACTACATTCGGCATGCAAATTTTGTGACAATAATAATGATTCTAATTTAACAAAATAATTAATTTTCAATGTCAATAAAAAATCATCTGTCCTAAATAAAGAATTGTCTACTTATTACTTACAAAAGTCAAAGAAAATTATATTACAATTTGTCCATTAACAACGTTCAAACGACAACCAAGGAAATTAAATTACAAAAATGTCAACAGCTTCAAATCAAATAAAATAAAAATGTATAATTTAATGTCATGCAACTTTTCCAATTGTCCTAGAATCCATAAATTCCCTAATGGTATAAAAACAATTTTCAATAAGCCATGCTCTGAGATGTTTTTTAAATAAGCCGGTTCGCAGTTCTCTAATAACCTTTGGTATATTATTGAATATCTTTATTGCCATTCGACTAGTGTTTTTATGGCAGTATGCTGTTCTACATCTTGGCATTGCCAATTTTGTTGGATCCCTTGAGATTTTGCCCACCTTATAAACATTGTCGCTATCGGCTGTATTGAATAAGTGAGGATGTTTTTTTACAAATACCCCCATTTCCAGAATATATAAGCATGCTAATGTTAATAATTTATGTTTTTTTAAGATAGATCTGCACGATTCTAATGGGTCTGCACCAAACACAGCTCGTAAACACTTTTTTTGGACAATAAATGCCTTATTGCTGTCAGTGGAATTACCCCATAAGATTAAGCCGTATCTTAGCACAGATGAGACATATCCATGATACGCCAATAGAGCGGCATTACTTCCAACAGTTTTTCTGAGATTTCTTAGTGCAAATGCAAAGCTGTTTAGTCTATTACATATATTTTCAATATGTTTTTTCCAATTACAATGTTTATCAATTTCTATGCCTAAAAATTTCGTATGGTCAACTTCTTCAATTTCATTATCACGTCCAATAATTTGCATTGCTTCATTTGTCATTTTGTAATTAGAGAAATTAATATATTTGGTTTTGGAAACATTCACACATAAATTATTTTGTTCAAGCCATTCTATTATAGCTTCTACGGCAGAATTTATTTTATCCTCAAATTGTTCATTTTTAAAAAGTTTCAGAATAAGTAGCAACATACTTATTAAAAGTTTTCGTATTTATATACGGCTTAAGGCCATACAGTTCAAATAATCTTTCCCTACTCTTCCTGATACCTTTAGTTGCCCAGTCACTGAATAAAAACTTGGGGCAAATAGTTTTAGTTTCCTTCTTAAAATATTTATTGAACTCAGTTTGCACTAATGAAAAGAATTCTCCATACAAAATATTGCCATTGTTCATATTTAGGCCCTGAGCACTTAACTTGCTAATTAAAGTGCTATTAAATTTATTTAAATTACCCAATGTAATTGGTCTAGTTTGTATCTGAACGTTTTGTAATGACGTGTTGGACTCAAAAGTAACGGTTTTGACCGCTATGATCAGAAGGGAGATAATTTACAATGGCTTTATCTAAATAGTCACAGCCACAAAAAACATTATCAATATAAGTTGCAGTTATTACCGAAGTTATTCGCGGTGGTTCCAAAAACACATTTGACAGATTGAACGATTTGAAGAGGCTTAATAATCTACTGCTATTTAAATTATTTTCCAAAATATTAATATTAAAGTCACCACAAATAATTACTGATTTATTACCCGTTGCAAGTTTTGCTAAAACATCTTCCATTACTGACTCAAATAAAGAGTAGTTTTGATAATTTGGGGGTCTGTATGCGCACACTATAAAATGCTTATCTAGCTCAACACAGGACAATTCAATGCTATGTTCAACCGATAGTTCCACTACGTCTTTACGAGTCTTAGATTTTATACAATTCTTAAGTAATATTAGTGAACCTCCGCAGCATTGATTTTCGGTTAAAACAACTGCCCACGCTGTAGTTCTCATAATTAATTAACATTTCATAATCTTTTAACCAGTGTTCAGTTATACAAATAATATCAAACATTGTTTTTTCTAAAAACAATTCAATTTCCAATTGTTTGGACGAAAAACCTTGAATATTTTGATGAAACAATTTCAAGGAATTCTGCTTAGCCCCTTTTTTACAATTAACTAATTGAGAGCTAGAAGATACCTTGTTGATGGTGAGATTAATAACACTGTTACTGGTACCTTCTGTTGTCTTACTGACTTGTTTAAATTACTAAAGCTAGCTACATTAATATTAGTATCATTACTAATTTGTTTGGTGCAAATTACATCAGACTTCGACATACTACTTATGTCTGAGTTTATAATAAAAACTAATAGCCATGCTATTTGACGTCTAAAACTAATAGGCAGATACGCAGTATCCCTAGTCGATTTTAATTTCTCAACAAAAGTGTTGGTGTCCAAAAATATAAGCTTGTCACTGTTGTGAGTGACTAATAACTGCATATGGTTATTTAGCATATGTATATTATGATTTTGTCTACTTGACAAGTGCTGAAAGTATGGAAAAGCACACAATATTATTTTCTGACAATTTATCTTCATGATTTTAGTGACATTGTCAGTGATGTCATCTTTTTTTACATTAGTACTATTACCTGCAAAAATGGAAATAGTGGCATTCGAATCATATTCCTTTCTAGTTACTGATGCCATTATCTCTTCATAGGATTTCCCAGGCATACAATAATTAACAGCAGAATGACTCAAGTTGATACTTAATAATTTACCTAACCCTCTCCCTAACCTACCTGTCTAACTATCACTGTTCATGAGATACAGCCTGGTGACAGACGGACAGACAGACAGACAAACGGCGGAGCCTTAGTAATAGGGTTCCCGTTTTACCCTTTGGGTACGGAACCCTAAAAAAACGACAATTTAATATAAAACAATAGTATTATCAGTAGTTTTTTTCACAGAATTTTGTTATAATAAAATGTGATGAAGAGTAAAAACAATCACAAAAAACAGCAGTGAGGGTAATCGGTTGGTTTTAGTAAAAATAATTATTAAAACAGTTTAAACAAAGTACCTAGCTAGAAAAACTAATTATTTAGCATAAAAAAGGGGGTTGTTTTTGGGTGGGAAATTATCAAATAACTTCTCCCGCTCTGGGCGGAGCGGGAGACTTTTACTGACAAAAATACTAACAATTCAACGTATCTAGAAAATATAAATTACCTAAATCAACGAGGATTATCTTCCTCTTAATAAGATAATAAAATGCAAATTATTATAACTTTTCTAGGAAATGTCCACTTGTTATGCTCTCGCTGATTAATTCAATTTGTGTCTCATGAATAAAGTAATTTATCTTGATACCTCCTTTCGTTCTATTCTTCATGTGAACATTTTTCGACACTTTGTTGGCACGAACTTCAGTAACTGATACATCTTCAAACAGAACATTTAAAGGCTATGATGGGTTGGGCTTTTTTTTCGATACAATTCCATTATTTTTTTATGCCACGCTTCTAAGAGGTTGACGGAGGAGTCTTGTGACGTTCGACAAAGACGCACCAGGTTTTGATGAAGTTCTCATCGTTTAGCCATTCCTTTTATCATCGTCTAGGCTCTGGCTGGCTGCATAAAACCACCAATTTGTAATTTCGTCTTCTGGTAAGAGAGGTAGAAACAGCGAATAGCCACTTGGCTTTTCTATGCGCGTCTTTCCTTCCAAATCGCTCGTAAGTAGTGAAAATACGTACCTTTTATGTTTATGTTTAGAAATACAGTTGCAGCAGGGGGGAAATCCTGACTTTTTTTTAAGAATCTAATTTTCCCCCTCGGGCACTTTCAGGGAGGATCTGTGGTATAAGATTTTTTTTCGATTCCAGTTTTCCCCAACTGGGGGCGGCCAACATAAGTTTGACAATCTATTACCTAGTTGTCTTGATTGGCCTTAAGCCGGGTGTTAATGATGTGTTGTGTTGCAGATATTCGGGTGGATGTCAGTGGCGTCGGTGCCGGTGGCGGCGTGGTGGGTGGCCGCGTCGCCGCGGGCGCTGGGGCGCGGCCCGCCGCCCCGCCTGGCGGCCGCCGCGCTGGCCGCCATCGAGCGGCCCGTCTTCTCCTTCTTCGTTGCTGTGGCACTTCTCGGAGCCATGAATGGGGTGCCGTGTAAGTTTCATTTGTATGTCCATATCAGCCAATTACTTACTAAGCCATAGGCACGACTGCAAACTAATATTATAAACGCGAAGTAACTCTCTGTCTGTCTGTTACCTTTAACGGCTGACCGGACAACGTTTGCCAAACAGGTAGGTAGACCATGACCTTTTTATCCCGGAACTTCGTACGATCCGGGCGAAACCGCGGGTAAATGTTAGTTAGCTATAAATCACACGATCATTCACACAACAGTATTTATTATCAACAAATACCTACATCGTGAAATTAAATTAAATGGCTGACGTCCATTCTGAAAGACTTGTATAATGTCCTTAATCATCTAGTGTTACCTCTGTAATCGCGTACCGTGGTCGACTCAAGGACATACTGACGGTCGAATGGTCGTCGGGCGTCGGCTTCGTACCGTGGTCGACTCAAGGAACATACTTACGGTCGACTGGTCGTCGGGCGTCGGCGCGGCGTCGGCTTCCATGTGTTTGTACAAGCTTCCTGCTTGAGATTGAGTAACGGACGCGTCTTTCTGTTGTTTGACGCAGAGATTACGTAACCCACACAGGTCTTACAGTTGCTGTGCTTATTATGATAATAAAACAGACGTTACTATTCAATAATAATAAGTCATATTTCTGAAGATTTGTCTCGACTCTCTTGCTCAGACACTTTGTAAACTTTCTATTATCTAACGTTTGCCTAGAGTGGAGACGTCTAGCCGCGGTAACGAATTAAGTATTTGCGCATTAGATAATAGGTAAAACGGGCTAGTTTCCGCAACTCCACGTCAATATGCGTGTATTTTGCGTACATGTGGGAAAATCGATTATTCGATCCACCCCAGCTCCCCAAGGAAGGCCAGCAACGCCTTGGTGTTACTGACAATCTCACAGAGGGTACCTGGATTACCGAAGTACTTTGCCCTGTATGTGGCGACCACTGGGCAGTAGATATAGTAGCAGATGCTCTACTGTCTCGTATATGCACATTGCGATACATGGTCATCACAGAATAACTAACATTATTGAAAAAAACACTCGAAAACCAGCATGTCTGCGCCACCGTATTCGTAGATGTTGCACAAGCTGTTGATAAAGTTTGGCATGAGGGTCTGGTATTTAAACTCAGACGCATGCAACCTCTAGAATTTGCAGAAATTCTAGAATCATAATATAAGTAACAGAATGTTTAGAGTAAGGCAAGAGTCCGCAAGAGGATGCATATTCTGAGTTAAAAACTATTAAAGTTGGGGTACCACAATGTACTTGTATAGCAAGTACAATGTGGTATCCATGGTATCCATACACATGTGATATCCCAGAGATAGAAAACAACACGATTGCAACCTTTGCAGATGACACTGCTATTATGGCTACCGGATTAAGCCACAAAGAACCAGTAGAAAAAGTTCAACTAAGCTGTGAACAAAGTTTATGACTGGACACAACAGTGGAAGATCAAACTGAATGAGTCAAAATCAATTCACATTGACTTCACCAACAAACATTGCGATTACCACCCAACATTGCAATTATTCCATATAAACGGCATGCAAGTGCATTATGCTAATACAGCCAAATACCTTGGTATAACTCCTGACGCCAAACTGCTTTGGAAATCTCACGTCAAAAAGAAAAGACGGGAACTTGACATACGTTAAGTATTGGTTACTCGGAAGAAAATCCTGCATAACAATACATAGTAAAATTATATTATACAAACATATTCTTAGGCCAATTTGGACGAATGGCATCCAACTTTGGGGCTGTACTAAACGAAGAGCAACGTTAAAATAATCTAATAATTTCAAAATAAAGTACTCAGGGATGCTGTAAATGCACCATGGTACATTAGAAATGACGACCTCCACCGAGACCTTAAAATGGAACTTGTCACCACCATCACCCAAAAAATTGCTGAAGCCCACGAACACAGACTTCACCGACATGTGAATGTCGAGGCAATTCAGCTGCTAGACAACACGTACATAGTGCGTAGGCTAAAGATAACTAAACCATTTGAGATAGTGCAGTGTTTAAATACTGAAAGAATTATAGTAACAATGCTGTGCTTTACATGTAACACGTCATCAAAGTGTTTTTATTAATTATCAGACTAAGAAAGTGCTACGGAATTGTGTCAAAGTGCAAATTCAAACAATTCTTAGTTATAACGTAATCTGTCACGTAAATAAGTTAGAGTTAAATAGCTTATTAGTCTATATTGTAATAATTTATTGAGAACTTTAGTACTTATTATGGAAGGAAAATCAACTGTTCCATCTATATTACCTAATAATAATAAAGCTGCAGAGGAGTTAGTTTGTTTTATTGTTTGAACACGTTAATCTCTGGAAACCCACGGAACACAGCTAGTCTATGATAAATCAATGTCTCTCATTAATTTATACTGAAGTTACACAGAGCTTTAAAAAAACTTGAATGTTATCCTATAAAACATTGCTGGGGGAAAAAGGCTAAGCAGATGATGATAGTTTTTTGATGATAGATATAAAAAAAAACTTGAATTTATCCTTTAAAACATTGCTTCTTTAAAACATTCCTTCTTTTTCCAAATACAGCCTGTAAGTATGTACCTATACATTTATAAATGTTCATTAACATAATGGGTAGGTGTATACCAATAAAAAGAAACACTAAAGTAATCGTTTTAAATTGCTTTATTTCATTAACCGTAATCCATTCCCTGTAAAAATTTCAAATGAACATAACTTATAACTTGTAACAGCTACAAGGTGGACATTGAAAGACGTGAGGGTAGCACATCAGGTAGTAATTACTCAAGTAAAAATAATTACATGAATTTGAATAGTTTACACAAACTGAGAGTTGACCAGCTGTCCTGATATCAGAATAGCTATTTTGAAGTCCCTTTATTTTTAACCGACTTCCAAAAAGGAGGAGATTTTTTTGAGGGAGAGGAGGATTTTTTTTTGTTTTTTTTTTTTTATGTATGTTCACCGATTACTCCGTCAATTGTAGACGGATTTTGAAAATTAATTTTTGTTTGGAAGGGTATGCTCCCGAGGTGGTCCCATTCTCACCAAATCAGAATCTGATGAGAGGATCACATGGAAATCGAGGGAAATCCTCAAATTTTATAGGCACACCTATATCGATTTCAGTATGTTTTATTGTAACTCATGCATTTGCACTTGGAAAGCACCATTTGGTGAAGTGGAATTGATGATGAAGACCATAGATAGCCACCGAAACTACTTAATAATAAGTATTTCACTGTTGCGATTCGATTAGACACTTTAATATGGTTGCTAAGCAATTTATGCTCGTCAAAATGCATATGGTGAAGTCACCATCAGTTCTCCTGGTTCTTACCAAGTTCTAATTAGCGCCCCTGCATCGGGAAAAGCAATATTTTGTAAAAGGCGATGAGCATTTGACATTAGGCTAAATAGGATAAATTACAAACTGACCCACTAAAAAGTGAAAAATAAAAAACTTTTTACAAAAAAAAACCACCGACTTCCAAAAAAAACACTACAAGGTGAAATATAACTTTAGTTTCGGAAGTCGGTGGCAAAAAACTAAAATACAGATCCAAAGCCACCGACTTCCGAAATTAAAGTTAAGTATTTTTCACTTTGTAGTGTTTTTTTTTGAAGTCGGTGGTTTTTTTTTTTGTAAAAAGCTTTTTGTTTCATAGTTAGGTACCAATTAATTGAATATAGGTAGTAAAAAAAATATTATACGACCTTGTCGGCGTAACTAAAAGTAGCAAAATAATAGGTAGCAATTTTTGGTCACCAGCATGACGTGAACCGATACAGTCAACCAGCCATTCAGACGCACACGATATATTTTAAAGTACCTATTCTTTTAAGGTGAACCCGCAGGTGCAGCCCGCAAAATTCAAATTTTCTTACGTTTTTTGTAATTTGCATGTCAGTGTCAGGTTGTATCTTGATCAAAATATGATTCACGCGCGACTAAAGCAGATAATTATGTATTTACAGAATTATAATCATTAGAATCATTAATACATCTCTTTGTGTTAGATTTGTTGAATTGATAAAATAAATAAATAAATAATTTATTTCTCAAAAACTTAGTAATGTTTTACATAAAATAGTTTGGCAGTACTAATATGTACTGCCAAACTATTTTATGTAAAACATTACTAAAAAAATCTAAATTCTAATGAAATGGATGTAGTCACTGCAACCGAGCTAGGCAATGCCTGTATTTCGGTTTTCAGTGCCTTTTCCCTCGATTTTTTAACAATAAAAATGCCAAACAAAGCAAATATATTTGGTACTTCTACTAATTTTTGCAAGCGAGAATGGCTTTAAGTTCTGCTGGACCTCATTTGGAAAGGTTTTTCTTCGACTAAAGGAAGGAGATCTTGAGATCTTGTAAAAAACGAAGCTGATCTAAAACCCAAATTACCACAATGACTGGATAGAGTAGTTGCAAGTCCCACTCGCTTACTGCTAGTTGTTTTATTGTTATTATTTTTTTATCTGCAATTGCTCTCTTATAAACTCATTTTATCTGCAATTGCTCTCTTATAAACTCATTTTATCTGCAATTGCTCTCTTATAAACTCATTTTATCAAAACCATCGAACACAACTACACGCTATACATCTAACAAACATTGACATCACTTACATACATATAAATGTGGGTATACCTAACATCAATAATTCAGTTCGTATTTTCAGCACGTCTATCATAGTAATACGCACCCTAACATGCAACAAAAAAGGTATACGGTTATTCGATGGCTAATACGAACACTGACATCTCAATACAGATAGATAACTTTACAGTGGCATCTTCTCATCACTGCGATACAGACGCCTGTAATGAAATCATAAAAACCTCTAAGGCATCGCTAAAAATAAAAAATAAAACTCAAAACATCCAAAGTATCTATAAAAACTTAGATGGTTTTCAGGCTCAATTGGCCAGGCTATCGTGTGAAATAGACATCATCATCTTGACAGAGGGTTGGCTAAATAATGACAAACCGATACCGACTATGGACAATTACGTGACATACTCTAGCAAAAAATGTCTAAATCAAAACGACAGCATTACAATATTTGTAAAAAGCAATCTCCAATGTACGGTTAAAGAACCGGACCCAATAGGTGCAAATTTTCTTCTGTTAAAAATTGGTTCCGATACTTTGTATTCTAGCTTCCTATAGATCCCCATCAATTTATTGTACTGATAGCTTCCTTGGAAAACATTTTAAGTAAATTAAAAGTGAATAACATTATTCTGATAGGTAATATCAATATAGACATAAAACCTTATAATACAGATAGAAATAGTTCATCCTATCTAAATCTAACTGCAGAAATGGACCTCTTACAAGAATGCATAACTGCCTACCTAACGTAATGATTGGGACCACAACTTGTGCTACGGCCTTAGTTATAGATTCCACCGTTAGCGACCACGCCGCCGCACAGTGGGCCCATACTGAAAATTTGTGGACTTAGGCAACAAAGTTCCAATATCGATGCGATTTTTTTTTATATGACGTGTTATGATATTCCTGACAACTTTTATTCTTATAAAATTTCTTCTAAAGTTGATAGTTTGTCTTGAAAATAATTAATTAGATTTTTTTGTATGGAGCGAATCACGTTTAATTTTTTTTCTTCAATTGTATAAATATGTTGAGTGTGTGGCGTGAGTATATGATAGCTAGGGTCATTCTCTATCCACGAAAAATAAAATCAGCGCCGGCCATCCGCGGCAGCGCAACTAATCATTCGATAAAAAAAAAATGTTTTGTAAGATTTTTTTTGCCATTTAAAATAAATTCAAAGTATATTTTTGTTTCATGTAGCTGTTTTGACCTTCTTTTTAGTTAAATATATAGTTTTCATAGCGCATAGGTACTTATAACTAATTATTCTGGTAGAAATTTAGTTATTATTGCTATGTTGTCGGTAGCACCTGCATTGTGATTGATGACTCATTTGTTTGTGCGCTCGGCTAAGCGCATAACTAATGAGTCATCGTAAATTGCTCGTCTCTGATTGGCTGAATATTTTTCACTCACTGTTATAAAAAAAAAAATGATTTAATTAGGACATTGATCCATAATGTTAGTAATACACAATACCTATGCTATGTTAGTAACAAATGCAACTCAAATTTTAGTTCAAATACCTGTTGCACTCACTTGACGCACCAGGTACATGTACATGCACCCAATGTGCCATAATGGTGCAACACGGCTTATCACTGATGACCTTCAGAATTTCGTTGACGCTCCCACGCACTCTGCGCATCATGGACGCATTATTTTATTTTTATTTTATTAGAACTATGGCTGGATTTTGTACCAACCTAGATCTTTTTGTGAAATTAAGAAGTGGCGGTGAATCATATGTTTCTATATGAAAGTATCATTTCTGTCTTGACTACTGAAGTTTCTGAAGAAGACAAGAACCGAATCAAGGAGTTCTGTCGACTTTTTTGTGTAAATCTAAATAAAAAGTGGATAGAATCAAGTAGAAATCAAAAAACTTTTATGAATCGTGTAAGTAATCGCAAGTGGTTGGAAAAAAAATCAAGTGGTCTGTCTGTGACAGTGTTGATCTGAGAAGTGAGATGGGCTTTTCGGACGCAGCCTTATTTGAGCCCGTGGATATAGATTCCCATGTTCTTATTCTTGCAGTATGTACTGCGGAAGCGGGAACATCTACAGAAAAAGAGCACAGAAAACCGTTCGAAGAGTTAAGTAATAAGCAAAAAAAAAGACGTTCTACTTCCATAGTAGAAGAAAATTCCGAGGAAGAGTTGCAGCACTGGTACATAACAAAATTGAAAGACAACGGCAAAAAGAATCTGGCAAAAGTGGTCGAATACCTTTCCAGTAATCCAGATGCGCTATCCGAAGTAGACGAGCGACTATTAAAAAAGCAGAGCTTAAGTACTGTCTCTGAAGATAAGTGTTTAGCTCTTTATACATCAGTTGCACTCTCGAAATGGAAGTACCTACTTAGCTCTTCGACAATTTCTGAAAGAAGAAAACTATGCTGCCTTTCCATCTTATCCAAAGCTTGTAAATGCCAAGAAAAGATGTTACCCACCACAAGAGAGTATGGAGATTACCGAAAAAGAGCTCACATTAAATTGCAAGCGCTATTGGACCACACTGTGAAGAGGATTCTACTAGATATTAATTCTGTTGATAGGTCTCAAAATGAAGAACTCAAGTTGACCTGGAAATGGGGACTTGATGGTTCTTCGTCGCAGAGTAATTATAAACAGAAAACGTCAAACACAGTTACAGAGTTCGATGATTCATCAGTAGTCATGATAAGCATCGTCCCTCTTGGGCTAGTGTCTTCTAGCTCATCATCTGGGAATGAAAATATAGTTTGGAAGAACCCCACACCTTGCTCAACTCTGTACTGTTGACCAGTGAAGTTCATTTTCACTTCGGAGACAGCTGATTTTATAAAGTCTGAAGAGTCTGAGATGAAAAAACAAATTAATGAACGGATATCTACACAGTGTGGAAATATTATTGTATCACATGAATTGCATATGACCATGATTGATGGAAAAGTGGCCAATATTATTGCTGAAGTACCATCATATGCAACGTGTCCCATTTGCTTGGCAAAACCGAGCGAGATGAATAATTTAGACGCTTTGACTTCCAAACCACTTCGCGAAGAAATTTACAAACATGGAATTTCTTCACTGCATATGAAGATTCGGTGTATGGAATGTCTTCGCCATGTATCTTATAATCTGGATTTTCAACGATGGACTGCTAGAGGCGAACATAAGACTTTGAAACAAGCTAAAAAAAATACCACGCAACAAGAGTTTCGTGAGCAAACTGGAATGCTGATTGATATAGTCAAACAGGTATGCACAAAAGAACATCCAGAATAACGGGAATTGACGAAAATCAGATTTTTAGATTTTCCGTTATTCTACAAGCCATATCATCAGGCAAAAACATTGACTGTGAAAAATTTAGAAGATACTGTAGATAAACAGCTGATGTGTACGTGCAACACTATTCGTGGTACTACATGCCAGTTAGTGTACATAAACTTCTAATGCACGGTGCGGACATCTGTAACCACTTTGGTGTTTTGCCAATCGGTAAGTAAAAAATAAATATAGTTTGATGTATTATTTGACTCGATTACGTTTTGACATTAAAATGTATGTACTTATGCGTTTTAGGTACCTTATCTGAAGAAGCTTCTGAAGCCCGTAATAAGGACTTCAGAAACGTTAGGGAGAGGCACACTCGGAAAACGGGGAGAATAGCATCAAACGAAGACATTATCCATGGACTTCTAATAAGCTCTGATCCCCACATATCCTACATAAGGCCTAAATTAACGAAACAGGTTGATAATGAGTTGTTGCCTGAAGCAATTCAGTTGTTACAGACTACTGAGCCTCCCTGTGACAGTGAGATTATGGAGGAAGAAGAATGCCTCATAGCAGAGTCCGAAAATTTGCCGGACCCACTAGCACTTCTGGAACAAGAAATAATGTGATCCGGCTCTAAATTATTCCTACAAAAGCCCATCAGGGCTAGGAATATGACAAACAGCCCTTTTGAGGGCTACAATTACTTCACCGTTTCATATTGATCATACGTACGATAACTTATACTATAATATATAATACATGCGCTTGATTATGTAGATAATTATAAAAGACTGCCCTATCATTAAAAAAAATAGTATAACCTGAAACTTATTACGATATTTTTTTAACAATAGATAACGTGCAGTTAAAAAAATAACACAGCCAATCAGAGACGAGCATTTTACGATGACTCATTAGTTATGCGCTTAGCCGAGCGCACAAACAAATGAGTCATCAATCACAATGCAGGTGCTACCGATAACATAGCAATAATAATTAAATTTCTACCAGAATAATTAGTTATAAGTACCTATGCGCTATTAAAACTATATATTTAATAAAGAGAAGGTCAATCAGCCTAATGACACACAGTGCACTGATACACACTGATATATACTTTGAATTTATTTGAAATGGCAAAAAAATTCTTACAAAACATTTTTTTTTTACCGAATGATTACTCGCGCTGCCGCAGATGGCCGGCGTTGATTTTATTTTTCGTGGATAGAGAATGACCCTAGCTATCATATACTCACGCCACACACCCAACATGTTAGTACAATTTAAGAAAAAAAATTAAACGTGATTCGCTCCATACAAAAAAATCTAAATAATTTTTTTCAAGACAAACTATCAACTTTAGAAGAAATTTTATAAGAATAAAAGATGTCAGGAATATTATAACACGTCATATAAAAAAAAATCGCATCGATATTGGAACTTTGTTGCCTAAGTCCACAAATTTTCATTATGGGCCCACTGTGCGCCGTAATGCTATGTCTAAGTAACACAGGGTGTGTTACTTAGACATAGCAAAAATAAGAATCAGATAAAAAGATACATTACAGAAGTAAACTATGAGGCCGCTATTGAACAATTAAAAACTACAGATTTTAATTTTATTTCACAAAATTGTGATGCAAGAAGCCGCTACACGGTTTGTCGAATGTCTTATGTCCACAGTATCCCAACACTCAAAAGTAGCGAAAGTCTCCAATCGTAAAGTAGTCCTTAATTAAGCCTTGGATCACACCGGGCCCTCTACGGTGTATCCGACACGGCGGACCCAAAAAACGGAATAGTCGAGTTATCATACAAAAGGTATCGTAATCACTGGAATCTATTGCTCAGCAAATTAAGAAACAACCACGAAAGCTCCGCTTTAAAAACTTCAAAGGACAATAAAGAAACATGGTACCTATATTATAAAATCCATAACCAACTAAGCCAGGAATCAAATATCAGCTGACAAACTTCTACCTGCTACTGAAGATGCAGATGCGCCTAATGCCATTGAGCAAATAAACCATTAATTTTCAAATATTGGTAAGCAATTTGCAGACAATATTATCAAAAAGTGAAATTCCTCACTTGCCCCATACAAAATTGAAACACCCCCTGCGCGAGATTCTATGCTCCTGGTCTTGTCTAAGTGTACGCCCAGATATTTTACGCTATTTTTATATTCGATTACCTCGTCTTTGATGCGTATGGTTCTGCGATAGTTTCTCTTGTGAGTGAACATAGCACACTCCGTTTTGTCTATGTTGCATTTTAACCCCCAGCGACGGTAGTGGTCAATGACGGTGTCGGCGGCCCAGCCCGCGCGGTCCGTCGTGCAGTTCGCGTCGGGAGACCTGTTAAGGATGCACAGGTCATCGGCGTATTGGGAGAGCTTGAGTCCGCGGATACGGTCCCGTTGGTCCCAAACGTCGTGTACGTATAGATTGAAAATGACCGGACCTAGGATAGAGCCCTGGGAGCCCCGTGTGGCACCGGTTTTTCGTTAGTGGTTCTAAAACGTCCGTAGGTTTTGCGACCACTCAGGTAATTCTCTATTAGTTTGATGATGTTGTTTGGGACGTCGTCGGCTGTTTGAAGTTTCTTCGTCAGACCTTCGTGCTACGCGAAGCGAGCCGTGGGCTTACGTCGCCAGCGTCAACTTACATGAACCCATTGCCGAGCGAAGTATCACAGTTTAGGTAAGCGTGTCGTGTAGTGTAGGTCAAAGAATCAGCATTACAACTCTCTAAGTTCATAAAATCCTACCGAATGATTACTTCAGAAATAGTCATTCAATAGGATTTTACGAAGAGAGTTAGTTGTATTGCCGATTCTATTACGGCCGCGAATCATATTTAGATCAACATACAACCTGTTACTTACCTGCAAATTGCAAAAAACGTAATAAAATGTGAATTTCGCGGGCTACCTTAGCGCATCCCCCTTAAGAGGGGCCTTCCCGGTCCGTCTATCGTCGACGCGGGCATGGTCGAAAAGTTTGTTGTTTAATCCAGTGCAAGTGAAAACTATTAACCAACGAGTGAGAACGCTATAACATTGAACGAAAAATAATGTGCGGAAATTTCATAAAACTTGTTCCAGGAAATACGTGTTTTTGAGTAAGCCTTACCAGTTTGTGAAATAAATGTTGGTCATTTAGAATCTCCATTACATTTGCAAGGTTTCTATCGTAATGTTTTCTTAACATTTACAATTTATGAGTACATTATGAATGGCCAAAGCTCAGGTAAAATTTGTGCAAAAAAGCAGATTTTTGCAAGCTTATACTGAATTTGTTATTCAAAATTTTTATTTTCTGCTTGCATAGAAACCTAGATATAGTGCACAAGATACCTATTGGTTCAAATATTTCAAAGAAAGATGTTTTACAACGCCATAATCACGTACGAGCGTTTGTATGAAAAGTATATCGGGTTAGCCGCCCTTAAGGTGAATCCGCAGCTGCGGAAAGGATGCAGCGCGGCTGGAAATTTTCTTACGTTCCACCTTAAATTATGCGTAACAAAATTAATTTAATATGGTTGAAGGCGGCGCAGCGCTAGGACAGGAGTCAATGACCTTTTCCTCGGCTATTGCGATTATCGCTTCACTTCCTTTTAATCTTGGTAGTACGTTCCCGTGGGATATTTTCTGACATCCTCGCGGGCGAAGCCGCGGGCGTATTCATAGTAGGTACATACTATGAATAAAAACTCATCATTAACTGTTTGATTTCAGCGGCGGTGCGTCGGTTTTTGTCGTGGCATGGCTGGGCCTCGTGGGCGCGGCTGTCGTTCGGCGCGTTGCTGCTGCACATGCCCATCAACAAGTCGCTGGTAGCCGCCCGGCTCATGCCTTCCATGCTCGACCGGCAATCCGCGGTAATATACCAGCCTATAATTTACCAGCCTATAATATACCAGCCTATAATATACCAACCTATAATATACCAGCCTATAATATACCACCCTATAATATACCAGCCTATAATCTATTCCAAAAGTATCTCATGAAAATGTAAACAAATGGATCAGAACAGAATACGTAGCTGTGGTTCAAAACACGTAGCTGTGGATCAGAACACGTAGCTGTGGATCAGAACACGTAGCTGTGGGTGCCGTTTTTAACTTTCATCTGATACCTATCCCCATTTTACCATAGTACTTTTTGAAGTTCATCAACAGCGTTACCTATCTAAAGCAGTTCACTGCTGGACTTGCAAGCCTATGCAATTGCACGCTATTCGACTTGATACTCGGCTACTCTTCATACAAGTGCGGCCAACCAACTACCAGCTTATCATGCTGGTAGATATCGTGCATCGGCTGAATGGAAACATTGTGTGGAGTAGAGTGTGGAGGTTATATGATGATGCATCATCCTGGCCGCTAGTTAGCACTGGCAGCTTAGTAAAAATAAATATTTAAATCGGAATAAAGATTTGAAATGATGGATTGTCAGAGGGCAGACTTAAGATAGCTTACGAACGAACATGTGTTGAATTTTGAAAGATATAAAATATAGGTAACTTTATTTATCCAAATATCCAAAAGGACTATTATTTATTAGTGTAGCACGTCCCACACGCTACAGTAGTGTTTTACACTCTACTTTTCACTTCGATTGCGAGAAAATAAAATAACCCAATACACCTTGACTTGACGGCAACAGATTGAAAATTATTTATTTTACTTTTTGTTCCTAGATGATGACATTTTCATTGTTATACTTAATTAAAATAAATCCTTTATTCCCAGCAGTTCCATGTAGCTAGTTCCACATGGAACTGCTGGGAATAAAGGATTTATTTTAATTAAGTATAACAATGAAAATGTCATCATCTAGGAACAAAAAGTAAAATAAATAATTTTCAATCTGTTGCCGTCAAGTCAAGGTGTATTGGGTTATTTTATTTTCTCGCAATCGAAGTGAAAAGTAGAGTGTAAAACACTACTGTAGCGTGTGGGACGTGCTACACTAATAAATAATAGTCCTTTTGGATATTTGGATAAATAAAGTTACCTATATTTTATATCTTTCAAAATTCAACACATGTTCGTTCGTAAGCTATCTTAAGTCTGCCCTCTGACAATCCATCATTTCAAATCTTTATTCCGATTTAAATATTTATTTTTACTAAGCTGCCAGTGCTAACTAGCGGCCAGGATGATGCATCATCATATAACCTCCACACTCTACTCCACACAATGTTTCCATTCAGCCGATGCACGATATCTACCAGCATGATAAGCTGGTAGTTGGTTGGCCGCACTTGTATGAAGAGTAGCCGAGTATCAAGTCGAATAGCGTGCAATTGCATAGGCTTGCAAGTCCAGCAGTGAACTGCTTTAGATAGGTAACGCTGTTGATGAACTTCAAAAAGTACTATGGTAAAATGGGGATAGGTATCAGATGAAAGTTAAAAACGGCACCCACAGCTACGTGTTCTGATCCACAGCTACGTGTTCTGATCCACAGCTACGTGTTTTGAACCACAGCTACGTATTCTGTTCTGATCCATTTGTTTACATTTTCATGAGATACTTTTGGAATAGATTATAGGCTGGTATATTATAGGGTGGTATATTATAGGCTGGTATATTATAGGTTGGTATATTATAGGCTGGTATATTATAGGCTGGTAAATTATAGGCTGGTATATTACCGCGGATTGCCGGTCGAGCATGGAAGGCATGAGCCGGGCGGCTACCAGCGACTTGTTGATGGGCATGTGCAGCAGCAACGCGCCGAACGACAGCCGCGCCCACGAGGCCCAGCCATGCCACGACAAAAACCGACGCACCGCCGCTGAAATCAAACAGTTAATGATGAGTTTTTATTCATAGTATGTACCTACTATGAATACGCCCGCGGCTTCGCCCGCGAGGATGTCAGAAAATATCCCACGGGAACGTACTACCAAGATTAAAAGGAAGTGAAGCGATAATCGCAATAGCCGAGGAAAAGGTCATTGACTCCTGTCCTAGCGCTGCGCCGCCTTCAACCATATTAAATTAATTTTGTTACGCATAATTTAAGGTGGAACGTAAGAAAATTTCCAGCCGCGCTGCATCCTTTCCGCAGCTGCGGATTCACCTTAAGGGCGGCTAACCCGATATACTTTTCATACAAACGCTCGTACGTGATTATGGCGTTGTAAAACATCTTTCTTTGAAATATTTGAACCAATAGGTATCTTGTGCACTATATCTAGGTTTCTATGCAAGCAGAAAATAAAAATTTTGAATAACAAATTCAGTATAAGCTTGCAAAAATCTGCTTTTTTGCACAAATTTTACCTGAGCTTTGGCCATTCATAATGTACTCATAAATTGTAAATGTTAAGAAAACATTACGATAGAAACCTTGCAAATGTAATGGAGATTCTAAATGACCAACATTTATTTCACAAACTGGTAAGGCTTACTCAAAAACACGTATTTCCTGGAACAAGTTTTATGAAATTTCCGCACATTATTTTTCGTTCAATGTTATAGCGTTCTCACTCGTTGGTTAATAGTTTTCACTTGCACTGGATTAAACAACAAACTTTTCGACCATGCCCGCGTCGACGATAGACGGACCGGGAAGGCCCCTCTTAAGGGGGATGCGCTAAGGTAGCCCGCGAAATTCACATTTTATTACGTTTTTTGCAATTTGCAGGTAAGTAACAGGTTGTATGTTGATCTAAATATGATTCGCGGCCGTAATAGAATCGGCAATACAACTAACTCTCTTCGTAAAATCCTATTGAATGACTATTTCTGAAGTAATCATTCGGTAGGATTTTATGAACTTAGAGAGTTGTAATGCTGATTCTTTGACCTACACTACACGACACGCTTACCTAAACTGTGATACTTCGCTCGGCAATGGGTTCATGTAAGTTGACGCTGGCGACGTAAGCCCACGGCTCGCTTCGCGTAGCACGAAGGTCTGACGAAGAAACTTCAAACAGCCGACGACGTCCCAAACAACATCATCAAACTAATAGAGAATTACCTGAGTGGTCGCAAAACCTACGGACGTTTTAGAACCACTAACGAAAAACCGGTGCCACACGGGGCTCCCAGGGCTCTATCCTAGGTCCGGTCATTTTCAATCTATACGTACACGACGTTTGGGACCAACGGGACCGTATCCGCGGACTCAAGCTCTCCCAATACGCCGATGACCTGTGCATCCTTAACAGGTCTCCCGACGCGAACTGCACGACGGACCGCGCGGGCTGGGCCGCCGACACCGTCATTGACCACTACCGTCGCTGGGGGTTAAAATGCAACATAGACAAAACGGAGTGTGCTATGTTCACTCACAAGAGAAACTATCGCAGAACCATACGCATCAAAGACGAGGTAATCGAATATAAAAATAGCGTAAAATATCTGGGCGTACACTTAGACAAGACCAGGAGCATAGAATCTCGCGCAGGGGGTGTTTCAATTTTGTATGGGGCAAGTGAGGAATTTCACTTTTTGATAATATTGTCTGCAAATTGCTTACCAATATTTGAAAATTAATGGTTTATTTGCTCAATGGCATTAGGCGCATCTGCATCTTCAGTAGCAGGTAGAAGTTTGTCAGCTGATATTTGATTCCTGGCTTAGTTGGTTATGGATTTTATAATATAGGTACCATGTTTCTTTATTGTCCTTTGAAGTTTTTAAAGCGGAGCTTTCGTGGTTGTTTCTTAATTTGCTGAGCAATAGATTCCAGTGATTACGATACCTTTTGTATGATAACTCGACTATTCCGTTTTTTGGGTCCGCCGTGTCGGATACACCGTAGAGGGCCCGGTGTGATCCAAGGCTTAATTAAGGACTACTTTGCAAATTTTCGGACTCTGCTATGAGGCATTCTTCTTCCTCCATAATCTCACTGTCACAGGGAGGCTCAGTAGTCTGTAACAACTGAATTGCTTCAGGCAACAACTCATTATCAACCTGTTTCGTTAATTTAGGCCTTATGTAGGATATGTGGGGATCAGAGCTTATTAGAAGTCCATGGATAATGTCTTCGTTTGATGCTATTCTCCCCGTTTTCCGAGTGTGCCTCTCCCTAACGTTTCTGAAGTCCTTATTACGGGCTTCAGAAGCTTCTTCAGATAAGGTACCTAAAACGCATAAGTACATACATTTTAATGTCAAAACGTAATCGAGTCAAATAATACATCAAACTATATTTATTTTTTACTTACCGATTGGCAAAACACCAAAGTGGTTACAGATGTCCGCACCGTGCATTAGAAGTTTATGTACACTAACTGGCATGTAGTACCACGAATAGTGTTGCACGTACACATCAGCTGTTTATCTACAGTATCTTCTAAATTTTTCACAGTCAATGTTTTTGCCTGATGATATGGCTTGTAGAATAACGGAAAATCTAAAAATCTGATTTTCGTCAATTCCCGTTATTCTGGATGTTCTTTTGTGCATACCTGTTTGACTATATCAATCAGCATTCCAGTTTGCTCACGAAACTCTTGTTGCGTGGTATTTTTTTTAGCTTGTTTCAAAGTCTTATGTTCGCCTCTAGCAGTCCATCGTTGAAAATCCAGATTATAAGATACATGGCGAAGACATTCCATACACCGAATCTTCATATGCAGTGAAGAAATTCCATGTTTGTAAATTTCTTCGCGAAGTGGTTTGGAAGTCAAAGCGTCTAAATTATTCATCTCGCTCGGTTTTGCCAAGCAAATGGGACACGTTGCATATGATGGTACTTCAGCAATAATATTGGCCACTTTTCCATCAATCATGGTCATATGCAATTCATGTGATACAATAATATTTCCACACTGTGTAGATATCCGTTCATTAATTTGTTTTTTCATCTCAGACTCTTCAGACTTTATAAAATCAGCTGTCTCCGAAGTGAAAATGAACTTCACTGGTCAACAGTACAGAGTTGAGCAAGGTGTGGGGTTCTTCCAAACTATATTTTCATTCCCAGATGATGAGCTAGAAGACACTAGCCCAAGAGGGACGATGCTTATCATGACTACTGATGAATCATCGAACTCTGTAACTGTGTTTGACGTTTTCTGTTTATAATTACTCTGCGACGAAGAACCATCAAGTCCCCATTTCCAGGTCAACTTGAGTTCTTCATTTTGAGACCTATCAACAGAATTAATATCTAGTAGAATCCTCTTCACAGTGTGGTCCAATAGCGCTTGCAATTTAATGTGAGCTCTTTTTCGGTAATCTCCATACTCTCTTGTGGTGGGTAACATCTTTTCTTGGCATTTACAAGCTTTGGATAAGATGGAAAGGCAGCATAGTTTTCTTCTTTCAGAAATTGTCGAAGAGCTAAGTAGGTACTTCCATTTCGAGAGTGCAACTGATGTATAAAGAGCTAAACACTTATCTTCAGAGACAGTACTTAAGCTCTGCTTTTTTAATAGTCGCTCGTCTACTTCGGATAGCGCATCTGGATTACTGGAAAGGTATTCGACCACTTTTGCCAGATTCTTTTTGCCGTTGTCTTTCAATTTTGTTATGTACCAGTGCTGCAACTCTTCCTCGGAATTTTCTTCTACTATGGAAGTAGAACGTCTTTTTTTTTGCTTATTACTTAACTCTTCGAACGGTTTTCTGTGCTCTTTTTCTGTAGATGTTCCCGCTTCCGCAGTACATACTGCAAGAATAAGAACATGGGAATCTATATCCACGGGCTCAAATAAGGCTGCGTCCGAAAAGCCCATCTCACTTCTCAGATCAACACTGTCACAGACAGACCACTTGATTTTTTTTCCAACCACTTGCGATTACTTACACGATTCATAAAAGTTTTTTGATTTCTACTTGATTCTATCCACTTTTTATTTAGATTTACACAAAAAAGTCGACAGAACTCCTTGATTCGGTTCTTGTCTTCTTCAGAAACTTCAGTAGTCAAGACAGAAATGATACTTTCATATAGAAACATATGATTCACCGCCACTTCTTAATTTCACAAAAAGATCTAGGTTGGTACAAAATCCAGCCATAGTTCTAATAAAATAAAAATAAAATAATGCGTCCATGATGCGCAGAGTGCGTGGGAGCGTCAACGAAATTCTGAAGGTCATCAGTGATAAGCCGTGTTGCACCATTATGGCACATTGGGTGCATGTACATGTACCTGGTGCGTCAAGTGAGTGCAACAGGTATTTGAACTAAAATTTGAGTTGCATTTGTTACTAACATAGCATAGGTATTGTGTATTACTAACATTATGGATCAATGTCCTAATTAAATCATTTTTTTTTTTATAACAGTGAGTGAAAAATATTCAGCCAATCAGAGACGAGCAATTTACGATGACTCATTAGTTATGCGCTTAGCCGAGCGCACAAACAAATGAGTCATCAATCACAATGCAGGTGCTACCGACAACATAGCAATAATAACTAAATTTCTACCAGAATAATTAGTTATAAGTACCTATGCGCTATGAAAACTATATATTTAACTAAAAAGAAGGTCAAAACAGCTACATGAAACAAAAATATACTTTGAATTTATTTTAAATGGCAAAAAAAATCTTACAAAACATTTTTTTTTTATCGAATGATTAGTTGCGCTGCCGCGGATGGCCGGCGCTGATTTTATTTTTCGTGGATAGAGAATGACCCTAGCTATCATATACTCACGCCACACACTCAACATATTTATACAATTGAAGAAAAAAAATTAAACGTGATTCGCTCCATACAAAAAAATCTAATTAATTATTTTCAAGACAAACTATCAACTTTAGAAGAAATTTTATAAGTAGGAGGAGTCAATGACCTTTTCCTCGGCTATTGCGATTATCGCTTCACTTCCTTTTAATCTTGGTAGTACGTTCCCGTGGGATATTTTCTGACATCCTCGCGGGCGAAGCCGCGGGCGTATTCATAGTAGGTACATACTATGAATAAAAACTCATCATTAACTGTTTGATTTCAGCGGCGGTGCGTCGGTTTTTGTCGTGGCATGGCTGGGCCTCGTGGGCGCGGCTGTCGTTCGGCGCGTTGCTGCTGCACATGCCCATCAACAAGTCGCTGGTAGCCGCCCGGCTCATGCCTTCCATGCTCGACCGGCAATCCGCGGTAATATACCAGCCTATAATTTACCAGCCTATAATATACCAGCCTATAATATACCAACCTATAATATACCAGCCTATAATATACCACCCTATAATATACCAGCCTATAATCTATTCCAAAAGTATCTCATGAAAATGTAAACAAATGGATCAGAACAGAATACGTAGCTGTGGTTCAAAACACGTAGCTGTGGATCAGAACACGTAGCTGTGGATCAGAACACGTAGCTGTGGGTGCCGTTTTTAACTTTCATCTGATACCTATCCCCATTTTACCATAGTACTTTTTGAAGTTCATCAACAGCGTTACCTATCTAAAGCAGTTCACTGCTGGACTTGCAAGCCTATGCAATTGCACGCTATTCGACTTGATACTCGGCTACTCTTCATACAAGTGCGGCCAACCAACTACCAGCTTATCATGCTGGTAGATATCGTGCATCGGCTGAATGGAAACATTGTGTGGAGTAGAGTGTGGAGGTTATATGATGATGCATCATCCTGGCCGCTAGTTAGCACTGGCAGCTTAGTAAAAATAAATATTTAAATCGGAATAAAGATTTGAAATGATGGATTGTCAGAGGGCAGACTTAAGATAGCTTACGAACGAACATGTGTTGAATTTTGAAAGATATAAAATATAGGTAACTTTATTTATCCAAATATCCAAAAGGACTATTATTTATTAGTGTAGCACGTCCCACACGCTACAGTAGTGTTTTACACTCTACTTTTCACTTCGATTGCGAGAAAATAAAATAACCCAATACACCTTGACTTGACGGCAACAGATTGAAAATTATTTATTTTACTTTTTGTTCCTAGATGATGACATTTTCATTGTTATACTTAATTAAAATAAATCCTTTATTCCCAGCAGTTCCATGTAGCTAGTTCCACATGGAACTACTGCAACTCGCTGTAGTTCCCAAAATCTGTTACAATTTTTTTAGGTTTCGAATACGACCACTAGTTCTATACCTTTATGCCAAATAAGCCAATGCCTTTTTTTATTTCTTCTGTAGCCGCAACGCAATGCACGTATTTTAAGCAGGGACCATTTTGGTTACCCATTGAAAGGGTTTTCGATAGGGTTTTTCTAAGCGGTTAAACAAAAACCCATACGATATGGGTAACCCTTTTAACTGCTTAAATTAAATTTTGGTTACCCGTTGAAAGGGTTTTCGATAAAATCTATACAGTATGGGTAACCCTTTTTAACGGCTTACTATAAGCTATTCAAAATTACCCACACCGTATAGGTTTTTGATTAACTGCTTAGAAAAACCCTATCGAAAACCCGTTCCATTGAAAGGGTTTCCGATAGGGTTTTTCTAAAATGGTAACCAAAATGGTCCCTGGGTAGAATAGAGATAGAATTGGTCATGCTACGCGTGCTGAGCGGATATCGAAATAACATAATATTATGATTTTTTCATGTCACTGGGTTTCAAGTAGGTATAGAACCCATTGAATGGGTTATCATGTAACCCTTTCACTGGGTTTCAAGTATAAAACCCGCTCAATGGGTTACGTCATGATAAAGGTAACCCATTGAATGGGTTACCCCTTCGAAAGGCTTAACCCTTAACCGGGGTTGTACGGTCCCTGATTTTAAGGAAGACATTGCCGCTTTTAGTTCCATTTTCAAAAATAATAATAAAATATGTTCTTATTTTTTATGAAACAGTAATAAGTCTTTATTCATAGTTATTCCACATATGAATAAAACCCTTTTCGTTTTTGTAGGCTCGTAGGTAACACAAAATTTTTAAAAAATATTACTTTTTTCCCCTTTAAGAAAATATGCTATTTTATCCCCGCTCTGGTAGGTTAGGTACGCTACAATGACAGACTTTTTGAGCAAGAGGAGTGAAAAAAAACTTACTGTAATTCGCAGTCGCAGGGTTGAGATAATGGCCGATATGGGTGAGTAATTTGACAATCGGGATCGACCGGCCACGTAAAAGGATGTTCTGACAATGGTCACTTATTCATTCTGATCGCGACCAGCGTAGCTGAACCCCATCGATTCCAGCAATCGCTATAATCTGAATAGGTAGGTATCTTGATAATAGAACATTGCTATACAAGGGGCTAAAATTACCCATTGTATAAGAGGTAGTAAATAGAAACAGTTATAATGGATTTTTAGCGCCGTGTGTTACACTATACTTTTCACTACGATTGCGAGAAAATATAATAATCCAATTCAATATTAAATAGTTTATTTTATTAAAAAATAAATGTACAATTCTGGACATTTAACGAGATGTTTTTTCCCGGCAAATTAATTTCAGTCGTCTGTAAAGATGAATATAGAGCTGTCTGTGGGATAAACGTTGGAGATACACGTAGTTCCAGGTTTGAGGGGCACTCGTTCGAATTTTCTGAATAGAGAATCAGCTCAGTTGACTCATCCCTTGATGTCGATGGTAGTGGGCTAGTTGGTAGAATATTGATGCGTTCTGTGATACGCTGGGTGATGTCAAACTTGTTTTGAATGGAGTTCTCTATATAGCCTTCCGCCACTTGATCGGATCTCCATCCACCGTGGCGCGTTGTTATATTTACACCAGAATCTGCCAAGAGAGTGGCGGATGGTCTTTGGAAACAATGGCTGGGGTTCCGGATTAGGCAAATTTAGATAGGTGGCGATCTCTTTTATTATAGGCAGAATTAAATTTAGCAACATACGTTGCTAAATTTAATTCTGCCTATAACTTGCCTTGTGCATTTTCCGTTTTGATAGTTGAGAAAAAAACCCCGGCGTGCCCACTCCACTCGGCCGTAAAACTTGGTAGGCTTTAACAATTTTTAGAAATTCTCCACTTATTATAACGAATTTCCTCTCCTTATTTGTCTTTGTATTGGGCAGATTTATGGCTTGCAGATGGGTATCAGTTTGGACAACTTCCACTGAAATGTTAGCCAGTTCTTTCCCACTGCAGGCACCGCTGATACCAAAAATTAAAGCAACCTGCAGTGCTATTCTGTAACCATCTCACCGTGAAAACTTAGGTGAAGTGAACGTGAACTGTCAGTGAGGGATTGACACTATTAACAACTCACTTCAAGCTCACTTCACCTACGTTTACACGGTGAGATTTTTTCAGAATAGATCGGCTGTAAAACAAAAATAAGTGTTAAAACCACAGAACAGATAAGACTGAACTATATTTTGGTTGGTACACACGGCTACACATCAAGCTATACATAAATGGCATACTTAATAATAATCAATTTGGATTTACCTAGATCAAAAAAGTCGACTGAAGATGCAATCCTAACACTCACATCAAAATTGACGTCTTACCTAAATGGGGTGACAAGTGCTTGGGAGTCTTTTTGGATCTCCAAAAAGCTTTCGACACGGTGTCTGTCCCTATCCTTATAACTCGGTTGAAAAACGTTGGTATAAGAGGTGTAGCTCTGGAATGGTTCAGGGATTATTTGTCGGGCAGATCACAGTCTGTGGCAGGGAGTGAAAGTATCTGGTCTAGCTGTAATTATGGCGTCCCTCAAGGTAGTACGCTTGGTCTCACATTATTCTCAGAAGTCTCTTTTTCTTTATTTTTCCTTTTTATTTGTTTTCCTTGTCATAAAACATTTGTATCTTTTATTACGGGAGAACGCTGGCTCCTGCAACACAGTTTTCACTAGCGCAGGAGTCAAGAGTATTCTTTTATAGATTTCCAGTATACGGTGACGCCTCATTGTACGGAAATCCGACACAATGCGAGATAAGCATATACTGGAAATGTATAGCTTGATGTGTAGCCGTGTGTAACCTACCAATTTAGTTTGATTAAAATAATAGAAAAACGTTTACAAATGTAAGTAGTTAACTACCTAACTAACCTTTGTTGCCAAGTATTTTATTTAGGAAATTCTCTCGATATCTTTCCTCGAGAAAACTTTCGATTTCTTGGCCTTGTAGCCGGTGGATAATTTTTTGAGTAGTCATAAAATTTATTCTATAAATTGACATTATGTCTTGCCTTTTTGTTCGTTACATTGAATAAGTGCTCCAAAGGGTTGAACTTTGATATTTTTTGGAAAGTTCATCAAAATATGTAAGAAAAACTCCGTCCGTAAGCGGATCCACTCGTTTTTCTGTCCTCCACTTCATAAACTTTTCTTAAGTAGGTATTTAAATAAATGATTTGTGACCTTGACGGCAACACATTGAAAATTATTTATTTTCCTTTCTCTTCCATCTGCAAATTAGGGTCTCCATTCTCACTAGATGATGACATTTTCACTGTTGTAAACTGTTGTAAAATAAATTATGGTCACAATTCAAATAGTATTAATCAGGGACCGTACAACCCCGGTTAAGGGTTAAGCCTTTTGAAGGGCTAACCCATTCAATGGGTTACCTTTATCATGATGTAACCCACTGAATGGGTTTTGTACTAGAAACCCAATGAAAGGGTTACAGATAACCCATTGAATGGGTTTTATACTTGAAACCCAGTGAAAGGGTTACATGATAACCCATTCAATGGGTTCTATACCTACTTGAAACCCAGTGACATGAAAAAATCATAATATTATGTTATTTCGATATCCACCCAGCACGCGTAGCATGACGAATTCTATCTCTATTCTACCCAGAGACCATTTTGGTTACCATTTTAGAAAAACCCTATCGAAAACCCTTTCAATGGTACGGGTTTTCGATAGGGTTTTCTAAGCAGTTAATCAAAAACCCATACGGTGTGGGTAATTTTGAATGGCTTAAAGTAAGCCGTTCAAAAGGGTTACCCATACCGTATGGGTTTTTATCGAAAACCCTTCAACGGGTAACCAAAATTTAATTTAAGCCGTTCAAAAGGCTTACCCATATCGTATGGGTTTTAACCGCTTAGAAAAACCCTATCGAAAACCCTTTCAATGGGTAACCAAAATGGTCCCTGGTATTAATTAGAGAAAAATTCTAAAGATTTCGCGCCAATGCCTTTTTTTTATTTCTTCTGTAGTCGCAACGCAATGCACACATAATGACACATTCTACCGAAGATATCGCCGCTTTTAATTCCATTTTCAAAAATAACATACTTTTCTTTTTCTAAGAAACCTGTCGTAGTCTTTATTCATGTTTATTCCACTTAAGTTGGATCCGCGCTTTTTGAGCAAGAGTAGTGAAATAATTATTTTGAATTCCTCCAGATCCTGGAGTGGTTTGGCGTAGCCGCGGTGTCGTATATGACGGCGCTGCCCCTGGCGCTGCTGGTGGAGCTGCCGGTGCAGCGCCTGCAGCGCGCGCTGTCGCGGCCGCGCCTGCAGCGGGAGCTCGCGCGGCCGGGCCCGCCCGGAGCCCACGCCCCGGCGTCGCCGCCCCCCAGCGACGACAAACCCACCGACAAGGCCGACTTGTGAACATCCCACACACAGAGTACTACAACACGAGTGCTAACGAAAACTTCCCCACTGAAATGAGAGGTCATCCCATTTTTCATACTCTGCCATTGTCCGGAAGACCGGACGCAAGTTTGTGTACATAGCTTAGCATAGCACTCTATTCGCTACTACTTTGTGATTGTGAGTATCAATGTTCAGGGATCTTCTGCGACTTATGAAATTATTATAGGCTGGATCTAGTCTGGTATTGGTTCCAAAATTGTGGGCTCCTCCCAGAACTAGCAGCGAATTGTAAATAACAATCTTTTTTCAAACTACCCAAATCAAAGTGAAAATGATTTGCTCTCTTACCGAACCTAATGCGACGGTAAAACGAATAATGAATAGTTTGTCATCCAATGGAAACAATTTTAATTATGTCAAATAATTAACATTAACTTAAGTTAAAGTTAACTAAATTGAAATAAACTCGAGCGCGGTTACTGTAGACCAGCTTAAATTAACTATTTATAACTTTCTACTAGAAAATTAGATATAACGCAGAGCAGCAAACAAATAAGTATAATTATGAATAAAGGAGCGAAAAAATCTGTAATATTTAGTGTGAACTAAGTATTGACAGAGTTTTCGTGACATCGTAACATCACACAACTTGGTACCACCAAGTTATTATTGAACGTGAGTTAGAAACCTATTGTAATATAGTTAGCCATATGGTCCATAGTGCCTACAGGGTGACTTCATAGACAGTGCTAGATGAACTGATCGACATAGATATTAAGTTAGAAATGTTTACTATCCTGGAAATAGCCTCATAACAGCTGCTTTATTTACTTTCGACATATAGCCAATACTTTAGGGAGGTTATTAGCCTAATCTGGCGCTCCTTGATGACTAATAGTTGTATTGGCAGCTGTTCCTCGAGGCAACATAATGTGATAGTAGATCGTAGCGTAAGGGCGCCGCCCGTGGTGAGACTTAACTAGCTGTATGTAACAAATAGATGTATATATTTTGTCTGTACTAAGCCTTAAGTGCACAAAAATCCCTTTTGAACTATATGTTGTTGGAACTAGAGTTAAGACATCGAGAAACAACTAGCTGTATGTAACAAATTATATATATTTTGTCTGTACTAAGCCTTAAGTGCACAAAAATCCCTTTTGAACAATATGTTGTTGGAAGAAGAGGTGAGACATCGAGAAACAACTAGCTGTATGTAACAAATTATATATATTTTGTCTGTACTAAGCCTTAAGTACGCAAAAATCCCTTTTGAACCATATGTTGTTGGAACAAGAGTCGAGACATCGAGAAACAAAACAAAGAAAAAAAACGTCTATGTACCAGTTTCTTGCATGCATGCATATTACAAAGTTTGATCTCAATTTGCTATAACACTGTCATGAAGCTGATTCTCTCTATAACCTCTTGAGGTGTCAAGTTCAGTTCAATAAATTTGTAGGTACGTAATAGGTATTTTTTTGTTATTTCATTACTCCCTCCTACAAACTTCAACATACCTAATCAGACGTACAGTTCATACATGTTATGTGTTAAGATACAGTACTGCTACATTAGAGTTATAATGTACTGCGTAGGTGCTACATTGTATCGCAATGTACTATACATAATACAGGACATAAACTCTATTATGTTCTATGTTAGGTTTGGTTCCGCACTTAGACATTGCGGCGGTCGGTGGTTATTCCAACCAGCCCACCTCCCCCATAAGTTGATCACGTCTCCTGGTGTGTTTAGAACGTCTGTGAAGGATCTGGGAGCCCCCCGAGAGTTTCTGTTCTAATCTGGGCGACGCCTGTGCATTCAAAGAGCACATGCGCAACTGTTTCCTCCGCCTATGCCTATTGTGCGCGTATTTTGCGTACGGGTGGGAAAATCAGTTATTCGATCCACCCCAGCTCCTCAAGGAAGGCCAGCAATGCCTTGGTGGTACTGAAAATCTCACGTAGGATACCTGGGTTACCGAAGTACCGTTGCCCTGTATGTGGCGACCACCGAGCAGTTTAGCAGTACATGAGCTGCTGTCTCGTCGTCCTCCATGCAGGCCCTGCACAGCGGACTGTCTGTGACTCCCATGACAGAGAGGTGTTTATTAAATGACCCATGGCCAGTTATAGCCGCTGTAACTGTACGCAGCTGTTGTTTAAATAATTGGAGAACCTGTTTCTTGAGGCGGCCATCGATAGTAGGGTGTCCTTCGCCTGCCTGCACTCACCTTAGTCCAACCATAGTTTGTGATGTTGGTCCCTGGTTTGTTTCCTTACCAGAGTGCGTAGGTAACCGAAGGGTAGTGGCGCGATGGGTTCACGTCCCACAGGTGCCATGCTCGATTCCCTTCTGGCGAGTTCGTCGGCTGCATCGTTGCCTAGCAATGTGTCCTTTGATCCATTGAATGGTTATATTGTTGATGCTACCCACCTGGTTGAGGCACTGGTGGCACTCGTATATCAGCCCAGAGTCAACTGTATGACTTTTTTGCGCTTGCAAAACAGCCATGCTGTCTGAGAGTATGCGGATCGAATGGTCCTCCAATTTCCCTGCCATGATGGCTAAAGCGGCAAGAGAAATACCAATGCATTTGGCCTGGAACACTGTGTTATGGACTCCCATTGGTGTGGCTATGTGTATTTTGAAGTCTTCCGAAGAGATTCCAGCACCTGTGCCACTACCTGTTTTGGATCCATTAGTGAAGATGCGCAACTCTGCGGGGCGCAAACCCCGCGAATCCTCGTAAAGTTACCACCGCACTGCACTATACGCATGTCGAATTATTTATACTACCAAAACAATACACAGTACTGGCAATATAGTTGGCTAGCATTAGAGCCAGTATGTGGCTGTTTCCATAGTCACTTTGGTTAGGTGGCACTTTCAGGCAGGGCCACAAACTAAATAAAAAAATATTTGAGGCAAAACAAAAGTGTTAGTTGAGTCAAGGGTTAAAACTGTTAAAGGTTATTTGAGGATACGGTGGCCCTGCCCTAAAGGGCAACACAACAAGACAGACCATAGACACATTTATGGGACTTACAACTAAAATAAAAGTTAAAAGTAGCCTACTTATGATATATTATACTTAGACACAAAGAGATTTTGATAAAGTAACGAAGGTTTAACGTCGTGATGGTCCGGAGCCGCCCTGCCAGCCTCCACGATGCCCTCCGCCGCGACCTCCCGCCCGGCCCCGACCAGCAGCTGGAAAATTACAAATTAATCATAAATACAGTAAATTTGTTGCCATTAACATAACAAATGTCTATAATTATGCTATAAATCAATGCTTAGTGCATTGATTTATAGCATAATTATAGACATTTTTTTTTATTACATAGACATTAGTTAGGTGAAATCTAAATAGCATGTATTTGGGTTAAACCCTCTTTAGGAACTGGTTATTTCCAAACCCATCCCAAGGTTGACCCTAGCACCCCAATTTCAATGCAAATACAACTTATTTGACATTAAGCTCTGCTAGCTGTATAATAATACATAAAGGTGATGTAACGTTACAGATTCGATTTTTTTTGAGCATTTATTTTAGTTGATCCCACAATGTCAGACGAAGCAGTTGTTGTGTAAGCGCGACAATATTAATTTGAGATTGTTATTTACGTAAAAAAAATCGGCCAAGTGCGAGTCAGACTCGCGCACGAAGGGTTCCGTACCATTATCTAAACAAACGGCAAAAAAAATCACGTTTGTGGTGGGGGAGCCCCCCTTAAATATTTGTTTTATTTTAATTGAATTATTTATTTTTAAAGTAAATATATAACTAAATATTCTGTGAATATTTCAAGCGTCTACCTGTTGCCGTTATCAATATCAAGCAAAAAAAACACGTTTGTTGTATGAGAGCCCCCTTAAATATTTATTTTATTCTGTTTTTTAGTATTTGTTGTTATAGCGGCAACAGAAATACATCATCGGTGAAAATTTCAACTGTCTACAGTTGAAATTTTCCATAGGGTTCCGTACCCAAAGGGTAAAACAGGAACCCTATTACTAAGGCTCCACCATCTGTCTGTCCGTCTGTCACCAGGCTGTATCTCATGAACCGTGATAGTTAGACAGTTGAAATTTTCACAGATGTATTTCTGTTGCCGCTATAACAACAAATACTAAAAAACAGATTAAATAAAAATTTAAGGGGGTGGGAGCCCCCTTAAATTTTTATTTAATCTGTGGTTTATCAAATCTACAACAAACATGATTTTTTTGCCGTTTTTATAGACAATGGTACGGAACCCTTCGTGCGCGAGTCCGACTCGCACTGGGCCGGTTTTTTTACTTCTGTTTACCAGAACAAACTTTGTAAAGGATTGTTTTTGCCTTTACCAATACATTGATATTAACCCTAGAGTACTGATCATCACCTGAGAGGCCGTCTGGAGTCAGTTTTTTTTGTTAATTTGAAATAGCAAGGACACATTGAGTTGAAAGTTCTTAATAACTCAGGGTAACCCGCAACCCATTAGAGGGTGATCCCGCGCCTGGCTAGTCTACACCGTTACCGAGATATTGAATATACGATTGCCTGGGAGGCGATCATTAGTATTAGAGGGTCTTGCCTGAACATTTGTAGATTTATGTTTTTTTGTTCTAGAATAGCTATTTACTATGTTTTTGTTAGATGGTACATTATGTTATAGACTCTATAAAAATCAGCATTCTCAGACAAAGTTATTTTTTACACAGCTGCCCAAAAAGGAGTGTAATGTGTTTAGGGTTCAAGTGTGTATGATCTATGTGAATTTCTTTGTGCCACCATAACTTTTAAATGCCTGAACAGATTCAGATGTATGGTATCCTTAGAACACCTCACATCATCCGAAGTGACATAGGCTACAAATATATGAAAAAATCAATATGGCGGCAGTATGGCTCATTTTCAAATGTGAAAAAAATAATTGAATTAATACAATATGGGTAAGTATCAAATTGAAAGCCTTGATGAGCACATGCCAAAACTACAAAATATTGTTGGAAAAAATCAATATGGCAGCAGTATGGCTCCATTTTCAAATGTGAAATAGTAGGAGAAAATAATTTTCCATTTTGTATTCTAATAATCAACAATAAAACATTACTTGATTACTAGTTTATGTTTTATTGAACTAACAAATACCCAATACCCTTTTTGGACACCTTGTATAAAGATTATCTTCAATTATGCAAGCCTAGTACTTTATGTTAGGTTACTACTCAGAGAAATTATTATTTGCTATTTGATAATCTGAAATTTTCCAATTTTCTTAATTTTTCTTTACCTAAGAACCTTCTAAAATGTATTAGAAAACTTAAAAAAAAAGATGTATGAAATCGGTAGTCATTCTCAAGTTATGCCATGACCAGAGGAAATAGGGTTTCATTTTTATATATATTTAAGGATATCAAATTGAAGGCCTTGATGAGCACATGCCCAAACTATAATATATTTAAATGTATTATATACAGATAAATAAAATTTTTATTGCTGTTGGGTGACCGTTCTGTGGAACACTTTTTAATCCAAGAGGTCCCCCGACTGCAATGATGACTTTATTTATCTGTTTAGTCAGCAAGTAAACAAGTGACCTTTCTATTTGTTTTTAGAGATCAACTAATAAAACTAGTTTTTTTTTACTTTTTAGATCATTGGCAAGGCAGTCGTTTTTTTTTTTTATTAATGATTTTCGTAAGGCTGTCTGGCTGTGTCAGGTGTAATACAATAATTTTGGTAAATTTTTGGACTCATCAGATACCTACTCTAAAAAAAAACAGTTTCGAATTTATGAAAGGTAGAATGCTCACTTAATTAACTGTGCCCCTAAGACAACCTCACTGATCCTAATAATTTGTCTAAAGATTCTTAAATTTAAGTAACTACGTGTTTTACAAGAAAATTACGATTTATATATAAAATCGCCTCCCAGGCGATCATGATAATTAAATGTAATATGTGGTTATAAAATAAGATTAGTATTTTATGGATTTTGTAATTATGAACATTTTGGACAGCTGCAATTTTAGTACATTGGGTAAAACCTCGAGTCCAATGACTTGACAAATACCTACCAGAAAAATGTTTGCAAAACAATGTTTGTTTTTATTGACATAACACAAACGCTAAGGCAAAAACCTGCTGGAGTCCATAATACTGACCTTGTGCTCGTAATATCGCACTTTTGCCGCGCCCGGCAGTCGGCTTATTCCCTTGTCGTTTGAACATAGGAGCATTTTTCAACATGTCTGGTAAGATCAGGAACCTAATTTTGGACCCCCTGATGTACACATTCTCTAGCTGGGCGACTCGTCCGTCCCTGTATGTCACGGTTACGACCGTCATCTGGCAATTCATGTTATCCTCAGCCTCAATCAGCTTTCCACGATAAACTTCACCGGTATTCGTTTCACAAGTCACTACATGACCCTCCGCTTCGTGAAGTACTTTAATAGGAACGCCAATCGACATCTTTAGAGGTTCAGTAGCACTAACACTTGAAATTAATAACAATATTACAGGTTTTGTTTAGATGAAAATGGATTAAATTCCACAATTTAATTTTCGCGAAAAACCAAACAAAACAACAATAGACAAGTTTTTTTTCACGATGGATCACAGAGTATGAGAGTACTTTTTTTAGATAGGTATGGAACACAGATAACTATATACTAGTCAGAGAGGAATTATGGATGGATACTTGGATTGTTTTCTTTATTTAAATAATAGTTTAATGGCCTGGTTGCTGCGACCTTTTAGCCAAATCTTTATTTAGTTACTTTGTATAGTTATAGGTAATGATGAAATGAATTTTAAACAATGCATGATAGATGATATCCCCACCCGTATGCTCCCCTTAAGTTTCAGTAAAGACGTGGCACTTTACTGAGACCTCACACGGACTTCTTGAAAGAACTTGAAGTGATATGTTGCACTGTTTTGTTTCATTTGCCTACACTAATGCACGTTCACGAACCCTTAATGGTTAATAATCCACCATTATTACACATTAATATTCGGCTAAACACAAGTTTAAAAAAATAAAACAAAACTAATCATGACGCTTCACTTTCCCGCCAAGAAGTCCTACTTGGATTGGATAGTGTTATAACCACAGACTACAACCTACCTACAACTACAGTGCAGTACACAGACTAAAAGCTCTTACAGACTCGCGCGATATCGCTAGCGCGACAGGCACCGACAAAGAAATTTGTGCTTCTAGTGCCTAAGACTAGTGTAGTCGCGTCGCGTCCGCGATATCGCGGTATGTACGAGAATCGGCAGCAGCAGCCCGCGAAATTCAAATTTTCTTACGTTTTCTGCAATTTGCAAGTCAGTGTCAGGTTGTATTTTGATCAAAATTTAAAGGGGTGAATGTTTACAGGAGACCAATTTAAGATTCAAAATTTGAAAAAAAATCGATATAAAAAATTACCGCTCTTACTCTGGGAATCTTCGCAGCGTGTATCTTTGAATTATATATGCAATTAGGGTATGATGGGACTATCATACGCATTGCGATTACAAAAGTCCCTAAATAAAATAGAATTAAAAAAAAAACATGAATTTTGGCGGGCTACCTTAGCGCATCCCCCTTAATGTTTCAGTTTAATATTCAACAAAATAATTGCTTTAAATTCCAAGATAAATGTCGCTTAATACAAAATTATCTGCATCGCCTTATTTATATAGTTATAGTAAAGAAACATTATTCAACTTCCAACCGTGTCACCAATCAGCAGCAGGCAAAATTGTACTTTACAGATGGCGACTTTACAGTGCATAAGTAGTAGAAAGCAAAATGATCTAATCGACATAACTTAATGATATTAAGAATAGGCTATTTTGTTTAAGTACGAATTGGGTTTTGATAATACAGACAAGTTGACATAAGAAATTAAGCAACGATGAACATTCTTAATGAGTTTTTTGATGCCTCATGTTTGGAAAGGATTTTATAAAACATGGTTGTTGATACAAGGATATTAATGATAGATTTGTGAGTAAGCTAAGACGTTGTCGTATTGAAATGGGTGAATAATTATTCACCCATTACTATATTACTCTCTTGTGTAATAACTTTGAATAAGTAATCTTAACATATTATATGTGCACTGTGGTTACAGGTTGCAATGACGATCAAGCATTCAACCATGAGGACGATGATGCTAGTCCATCATCGAGAACTGACAAAGGCTGCGAGGACGCTACCACGTCAGGAGAGGCCGTGTTAGATGACAACACCGGGCACTTCCCACCAGAGCGGCCACGCGTATAATAAGAAGCCGCTGGCGTGGATTCGTCCCCCTACTAGATTCTATCCCCGATCAGTTCGACTCAATCGCTGTCACGACGGACGCGATCGCCTCACTCACGGAACACGTACAATCGGTCCTGAACGATTGTTCAAGGCAAGTTCCAGCGATGGATGAACATCGCCGGAAGCTGCCGGACGATGTGCGTGAACTGCTGACTGAGAAGAACGCGGCTACTCGTGCGTACAGTGTCTTTCCCTGTGCCGCTAACAAAGCCTACATGCGCTATTTACAGAGATCTGTAAAGAAACGCGTGGCAGAGCTGCGAGACGCTGACTGGGATAAGATGCTAGGCGAACTAGAGCCCACTCATCTGGCCTTCTGGGAATTTCAGAGAAAACTCAAGTCCCAGCAATTATTTTCAATGCCCCCCCCCTGACACGACCTGACAGGACGATATCATTTGACGATACCGACAAGGCTGAATGCCTGGCTGACAGTCTCGAGACCCAGTGTTCGCCCAGCTCTCAACCAGTAGACCAAGCTCACCTCGCTGAGGTCGACGCCAAAGTCGAACGTAGAGCCTCTCTCCCTCCGGTTGTAGACCCTGATTGTCCTCTGCCTCCCGTCACCCCAGACGAAGTGCACGATATTATTAAGGGTCTTAGACCCCGCAAAGCCCCCGGATCAGACGGTATCACCAATAGGGTGATCCAGGTGCTCTCCGCCCACATTATTATGCTAGTAATTACATTTTTCCTCAAGCGTGGAAAAGTGCCACCGTCATCCGTATCCCGAAGCCCGGCAAGCCTAAGACCGAGCCTTCCAGTTACCGCCCCATCAGTCTGCTCAAAATCTTAGGCAAAGTCTATGAGAGGCTTATTTATAAGCGTCTCAGAGACTATGCCGAGACGAAGGGCCTCATCCCCAACGAAGATTTTGGTTTTAGAACCCAACATTCTTGCGTACAACAGGTCCACCGTATCATAGAACATATAAGCGCTGGCTTCCAACGCGGGTTCATGACGGGTGCTGTGTTCTTCGACATTGCGAAAGCGTTCGACAAAGTCTGGCACAACGGCTTATTATATAAGCTCTACAAACTCGGTGTGCCAGATCGTCTCGTGCTCATCTTACGAGACTTTTTGACGGACCGCACCTTCCGCTATCGCATCGAGGGTGCGCTATCCTCCCCCCATCCGATCCGCGCAGGCGTCCCTCAGGGGTCAGTGCTGGCTCCGCTCATTTTTAAGATATTCACTAGTGATATCCCCAAATATAGAAAGGCGCAGTTGGCTCTGTTCGCAGACGACACAGCCATCTACTACACCGGCCTCAGGCAAGACCAGATTTCCCGCACCCTCCAGACCGAAGTCGACTGACTCGGTACCTGGTTTAGGAAGTGGAGAATCGAAGTCAACCCTGATAAGCGGTCCTATTTTCTAGACCCCGGCGTAAACCCGCTCTTCCCCGACTGATCACCATGTTCGGTAAGCCTATCCCTTGGGAGAAGTGAGCCAAATATCTAGGTGTGATTCTCGATCATCACATTGCGTTTTCAGAGCACACAAAGCGGCGCGTTCACGCACCGCTTTCGGCTTCACTCCGTACTCAACTTACGCAGCAAATGGTCCCTTAAGAGAAAATTGCGTATTTACACAGCGAGCATCCGCCCGATCAAGACTTACGCCTGTGCAGTCTTCGCACACGCCAAGCCCCATCTCATTCATATGATGCAGGCACTTCAAAACCGATTTCTCCGTAAAATTACGGATGCTCCTTGGTCCTTTCGGAACGAAACACTACACCTAGGTTTTAAAATGCCCACCATCTAGTAGTTCATGAAGCGCATTACGAAGCGTCATCGCAACCCTCTGGTTGTGCAGGCCGCTAGTTACAGACCCTCTCAAATTAGTCAGACTCGCCGACCTAGGCATACTCTTACCGACTCAGATGACCCCATCACTCTCCTCCAGGAAAGCAGTAGGGCCACCAGTACAGTGCTCAAATTAAACAGACCCACATTCCGTCCTCGCCGCTGAGGTACCACGCGAAGTCCCAGACTAAATTGTCTCCCCCATCCCTTGCACGTCGAGCCGCCAGCCGCCCGCACCGAGGCTGAGTGCGCCGTAGCAATAATAGTAACCCCTGATAATAATCATGATTTAAACTTTGATCCAGCCTGTCCCCAACTTGGTGTTGCCCAACGACGCCCTAAGCCGAAGTCCGTACCCCACAGGGGATGCCCTTGGTGCGCAGTCGTGTTTATAATATATATATTTTCGCCCCTGGCTGGAGGCTTTAAGCTCAACCTTAAGGCAACCACAGGTAAGACCGGTTAAGTAGTCACGGCCTCCCAAGGCCAACTACGACATGCCATTAACAAAAAAAAAAAGTGGACTCGTCCATTTTGACAGCGGTCGTAGACCCATCAACATTGTTCCTCTGCCGGTGAAAGGCTATTTGTTTGAAGCGACATTTTGGACGATATTGAGTTATACATTATACATATTCGGATTCAGCAAATTTTTCTGCGTTGGATGAGCCGGGTTTCGTACGAATCTGAGCACTTTTTTGGCGCTTAAGACAATGCAATTTTAGTGCATCGTTCTCAAACATGATGATCCGACATCAAATTTGTCATATTTTTAGTACTTCATTTAAAGCTGTACACAAAAATAGACAATCGTCGTTATTGTCGTCCTAAAATTTAAGTTGAATGGCAAATAAAGTGTTTTTTGATATAGCTAACTTTAGGTGAAAAGTCCCTTCATACATTTTGCTTTCCACTACTAACACTATGCAATGTTGCTTCAACCAATTTGCCGTCAGCCAAATTCAATAAGAAATGTCGGTTCAACCATTGACGTGTGAGTGTAAAAGTGTCATTGACGTGTAAAAGTGTTTGTACAAAGTGTTTGTACTTACAGAAATAAAATAATTTATCCCTTTTCACTGCAACTATTTTGCATTATGTTAGGAGTTATAAACAGTCTGAGTGTTAATATATAAAAAAATATTTAGTAAAATATTTAGAATACAATTAATATAAAAACACTGCATTAAAAAGCATAAGTCACGACAACACGTCAAAAAACTTAATCAAATAACCCGCCCCTAACTGTTCCCGGCGCCGCGGCCGGCGCAAAGGTGCCCATAACGCTTGCTGCATTGCCACGTTGGATGGCAATGGCTAAACTTTGCACCAAGAACGAGCCGGCACAGGAGTCACCCGTTTTTAAATGGAGCTTGTGCCCTATCTCCCTAATGAGCTTCCTGGCCTCAGTGCCCCAACTACCCATGGTCTCAACGGCAATGGGCACAAAATGGTTGCGTTCCACCAACGTTATGTATTTCACCCTCTTCCTCTCTGCGGAGTCTTCCGCTGCTGCCGACGATGCGAGCAAGGTGGCTGGTGGCAACAGTGCTGATGCAAGTTGCGTCCCTTAATAGGCATTTGCCGTTCCTCCAAGGCACCAGGGTAAACTCGTCAAGCCTCTTGCCGTCAGTCCTGCACAGACCCGGAGGCTCCAGCACGCAGGGGACATCTGCCGACACAAATGCCCTCCGCACAATACCGTTGAGCGCATGGTGACGCGGGAACCTCCCAGAGCAACGACAACAACTCAATGCGTGATGGCCATCGGCCTCCACCATGGAACCGCAGGTGCATCTGTGGGGTACACACACCTTGCAGCCCAGGCGGAAGGCCACCGCCACACCCAAATAGTCGGCATCCAGCAACGTGCCCGAGTGAGGCGAAGGAAGTGCGTGCAACCATGCCCCCGATTCCAGCTGCGATAGAGCCCCGAGTCTGGCCAAATCAGCCCCGAGGAACCCCTCAACAGCTGTTCCCGGATCTGCTTAGACGTGACGTCGTCCCAAGCGCGCTGAGCATGTGTCGCGTCAGGGCCCGCTGCCCCCCCGTTGAGGAAAGACCAAGCTGATCCGGCATCCAACATAAATGGTATGTTTGCCCCGTCACCATTGGAATTGAGTGTTACATAATTAAGTTAAAGTACGAAACAAAACGTACGTAGTGTACGTAATAAAATATTTTCTAATTAACATTTAACTTTTTTATTTATATATATACATAATAATTATTCACCCATTTCAATACGACAACGTCTTAGCTTACTCACAAATCTATCATTAATATCCTTGTATCAACAACCATGTTTTATAAAATCCTTTCCAAACATGAGGCATCAAAAACTCATTAAGAATGTTTATCTTTCTTATGTCAACTTGTCTGTATTATCAAAACCCAATTCGTACTTAAATCAAAATCAAATCAAATCAAAAGTCATTTATTCAAACTAGGCTGAGATTCAGCACTTTTCGAACGTCAAAAAATTACATAAGACAGTCCCCCAAAAACGCCCACCCTTCACCACTTCCTAGTGCTTTAGAAACAAAATAGCCTATTCTTAATATCATTAAGTTATGTCGATTAGATCATTTTGCTTTCTACTACGTATGCACTGTAAAGTCACCATCTGTAAAGTACCATTTTGCCTGCTGCTGATTGGTGAGACGGTTGGAAGTTGAATAATTTTTCTTTACTATAACTATATAAATAAGCCGATGCAGATAATTTTGTATTAAGCGACATTTATCTTGGAATTTAAAGCAATTATTTTGTTGAATATTAAACTGAAACATTAAGGGGAATGCGCTAAGGTAGCCCGCAAAATTCATGTTTTTTTTTAATTCTATTTTATTTAGGGACTTTTGTAATCACAATGCGTATGATAGTCCCATCATACCCTAATTGCATATATAATTCAAAGATACACGCTGCTATGTATTATATTCGGGCCATGAACTTAAACAGACTCTTCGCATCATCATCATTTGGTTGAGACAAAATTCTATGGAATGTGCCTAAATCAAGTCGGTTTAATTGTTTTTTGCAATTTGCAGGTCAGTAACAGGTTGTATGTTGATCTAAATATGGTTCGCGGCCATAACAAATTTGGCTTTACAGAATTATAATGATTAGAATCAAAAAAGCATCATCAGCAGTTAAAAAATCCTACTGAAAGATTATTTCTGAAATAATCATTCAGTAGGATTTTTTGAACTTAGAGAAATGTAATGCTGATTCTATTGATAGATTTGTGAGTAAGCTAAGACGTTGTCGTATTGAAATGGGTGAATAATTATTATGTCAGAATAAATAAAAAAGTTAAATGTTAATTAGAAAATATTTTATTACGTACACTACGTACGTTTTGTTTCGTACTTTAACTTAATTATGTAACACTCAATTCCAATGGTGACGGGACAAACATACCATTTATGTTGGATGCCGGATCAGCTTGGTCTTTCCTCAACGGGGGGGCAGCGGGCCCTGACGCGACACATGCTCAGCGCGCTTGGGACGACGTCACGTCTAAGCAGATCCGGGAACAGCTGTTGGGGGGTTCCTCGGGGCTGATTTGGCCAGACTCGGGACCAGGCGATAAGTCAAAAGACTATAGCCTACATTTTGCGGTAAAAAAAAAATGTCAAATAAATTGTCATTTGTCAGAAGAAATACGAAATGTCAAAAACCGAACGAAACCGGAGTTGTGTTGTGTTTTGGTGGCATTTTTCATCTCATTTAATTTAAAACAGCAAACTTAAGAGTAAAAGTGTTAATTTTGCGAGCCATGGCAGCAGAAGTGATGAAGGTTGAGTTAGAGATGGAGACTTGTTGTGTGTGCGGCGGCGGCGGCGAGCTACTGTCGCCAGAGGAGCACGATGCGGGCGCTCCACCCATGCAGGTGCCGCTGCGCACCATGCTAGTGCACCTGAACTCCAGCAAGGTACAATACGGAGGCATACCTACCTACCTTATTTGTCGGTTCATCCATAAAGTCAAAGTCAAATTATTTATTTCAAATAAGCACATATGAGGCACTTAAAAACATCAAAATTTACAAAAAAATAGAATTGATTCTAGTTGCCCCTTCCAAAAGGTAGTTTCGTATGTAGAAGAATGGGCAAGAAACTCCACCGTTACTCTTAAAAAAATGTTTTACAATATTTTGTTTAAGTACATTAATTATATGATTATACAGGGTAAACTTTCAGCGGGGCAGTAAGGGGAAGTACCTTATCCGTTGCAGCTACGCGAAAATGGTCTTAAGAGAATATCCATAATTTTTTGTGGAATTTTGATCCCCATTCACAGATTTTGAAAAAAATGTACAGTCAGCAGGAAAATGGGCAATTTTCACAAAAACTTTTTTTTATGCCAGTCCGATCCGATCCTCTTTCTTATAAGGATCTAAACCTCTATTGGACCAATTGAGGTTTGAGTACTAGAAAAGTCATAAAACGCAAAAAACTTTTCCCATACATTTTTTAAGAAATGATACTCCAACTTAGTTTTTTAGGATCGATAGATGGACCGCTACAACGAAGACTGGCCAAAAATAAATAAACTTCGTATTTCGGAATCGAATTCCGGCTATTCGCAAGGCAGTGGATACAAACATATTGATGGTCCTATAACGTGACCACCTCGCAGTCCTGATCTCACGCCTCTACACTTTTTTATGTGGCGCTATTTAAAAATTGAACTTTATAAAAAGAAATACAACAGTGTTCAGGAACTCAAAGATTTACTTACCACGATTCTCTATGGAATTAATCCGAGCACATTATCAGCTGCTACCCAGTCTGTTAGTACCATTCTGAACACCTCATAACTTAGAGCACAAAAGTAAAATTTCTAGGTGAGTCCAAATGTAAAGTTTCAGTTTTTTTAATTTTAAGGTGAAATAATACCCAAAGTAGAAGTTATAGTTTTTTATTTGTTTTTCGATTAGTCTTTTTTGTAGCGGCCAGTTTATCGATGGTAAAAAATGTAAGTTGGAACTTCTCATTTCCTACGAAATGTATGGGAAAAGTTTTTTGCGATTTATGACTTTTCTAGTACTCAAACCTCAATTGGTCCAATAAAGGTTTTTGATCCTTATAAGAATGAGGATCGATTGGCATAAAAAAAAGTTTTTGTGAAAATTGCCCATTTTCCTGCTGACTGTACATTTTTTTCAAAATCTGTGAATGGGGATCAAAATTCCATAAAAAAATATGGATAGTCTCTTAGGACCATTTTCGCGTAGCTGCAACGGATAAGGTACTTCCCCTTACTGCCCCGTTGAAAGTTTCCACCCTGTATGTGAAGACGATGCACCTATAATAAAATTACTATACCATAATAGGTAAAAATAATTAAAAACTAAGCAATGAAAAATAACTTCATTATGCGATAGATACATGGTGCTCACATATTTACAAACATCATAAAAGTATGTTTTAAAAAAAAAGTCAGTGTGTGTATAGGTTATCACAGAATGTAAAATCAATATCATAAAAATAGCAACCAGTTTGATTTTGTCTAGACCAGCTCCATAGGACAATCAGTCCTATGCAGCTGGACCAGCATGTTTCCAAGCATTCCTGGCCTGGATATAATCCTCTAACTTGTAATATGCTTGTTTACAAAGTGTACTTTTAATGTGTTTTAAATTTTCTCTTATTTAATTTCAATATATCACAAGGTATTTTGTTGTAACATGTAACACAGTACCCCATAAAAGATGTATACAGGGTGGAATTTTGTAATGCCACCTGGAGGGAAAGTACTCTTAATACTGCAGATAAAAAGTTTTACTCAAAGAAAACTTTCCTTTATTTTTGAATAGAAAGCAAACTGCATTCAAAGATTTTCGAAAATTCTCTTCTCCCACACCCGGGAATCGAACCGGCTAAAATCTGAAAAAATTATACCCTGTACTTTTATTGCATCGATCGTTAGGGTCAATTATAAGGATGAAATCTCTCTAACAAACATGATAAATTAAATGAAAGAAAAACCAGGAAATCTTAAATTAATTTAATTATTTACAAAAAATGGTAAACTAACTAATTAGTTGCTCGAAATGGGCTCCATTCTCTTGGATACACAAATTTATTCTTTTAACGAATTCATTTCTAGTAACCTTTAATAAGATGTTGTGGTGAATATTATAAATCCTATTCTGAACTTCAACTCTCAACTCGTTGTTATTCGCATAAGATTTCATGTAAATTTGATTTTTTACATATCCCCACAAAAAAAAATCTAATGGGGTGAGATCTGGCGATCTCGCAGGCCATCTGATTGTGCCGTTTGTACCAATCCAGGTATTAAAATGGTTATTAATGTAGGCAGTAGTGATTCTGCTGTTATGTGCTGGAGCACCATCTTGCTGTAGAATTATTTGGTTTCGCTCTTCCTCGGGGAAACCATTTAACTCGTTTCTTAAGAGATCCAGTATTTCAATATACTTGACAGTGTTTAAATGACCTTCGTACACGTGGACAACACTACATGATTTCTCATAATTCCGCACCAAACGTTGAAAGAAAATCTTACTTGATTGTTAGTTTCATGAACACGAACAGGATTCACTCGAGACCAATAATGGTTATTGCGGCGATTGTACATGCCATTATTGCTGAAGTTGGTTTCGTCAGACCATACAATGTTACTCAAAAAATTAGGGTTTCGGTCAATTTCTCCAAGCATGTTTTCACAAAATTGTAATCGTCTGTCACGATCCCCAATATGCAATTTTTGCACCAACCGACCTTCACGATAGCATTTATACTTATACTTTTTCAGCACTTTAAGTACGCGAGTGTGGGTTGTTCCTAATTCATCGGCAGCATCTCTACTTGAAGCCTTTGGAAATGATTCAAAGTATATTAAAACATCTAGTTCAAAATCGAAATAGTTTTGCTGAATAGTTTGCCGTCTCTTCTTGAAACCACCCGTATTCTTTAAATTTTCTACCATTATTTTCAATACGAACCGAGTTGGTGCCTGTCGGTCTTGATATCTCTCTCCATACCACCGCATAGCTAGATTCACGTTTTTGTTATTTAAAAAATAAGCTTCCATTAAATCAAACTGTTCTTGATAAGCCATTTTCACCGTGAGACAAAATGTGAAATGAGTTGTAAAAACAATCAAATGTGAATAACAACTATGACAATCTAATTTTCAAATTTTAATCTGACATTCCATATTTAAATTACCTCATACACGCAGCTACGAGTATGTCGCAAAGGAGTCTGCATTACAAAAGATGGATGTTAGTTAAAGAGCTTTAACTTGACTCATTGAATTTGTAACTTCAGATTTCCTGGTTTTCCTTTCATTTAATTTATCATGTTTGTTAGAGAGATTTCATCCTTATAATTGACCCTAACGATCGATGCAATAAAAGTACAGGGTATATTTTTTTCAGATTTTAGCCGGTTCGATTCCCGGGTGTGGGAGAAGAGAATTTTCGAAAATCTTTAAATGCAGTTTGCTTTCTATTCAAAAATAAAGGAATGTTTCCTTTGAGTAAAATTTTCTATCTGCAGTATTAAGAGTACTTTCCCTCCAGGTGGCATTACAAAATTCCACCCTGTATACTTTAGATAATCTGAAAAATGCTTGATCTATTTTATCTTTATTTCTAGTATTAAAATTATGTCTATCGCTTATCTTATTAAAAATATGTAGATTTTTCCTTACATACATAATATTTTCATAAATGAATTGGCAAGGTACCGTCATAATATTAATCCTTTTAAATAGTCCTCTAAAGGTGTGTCCAAACATTGAGCGGCAAGACCACGGCAGCAGCACGCGGCGTTCGCAGGACACATTTCTGCTGCGCTCTAGTTAGGACTAAACCGACGAATGTTTACACGGCAGTACTGCGCGGCACATCCGAGACACGCCGCGCACTGCAGTTGGCATCAGAACTAAAATGAAAGTGGTTGCGTGTGTCATAGCTCTGCTTATTATTCGAAAATTGCGAAGAAGGAGTAAGAAAAAACCTATTAAGATAGATTAGAATAATATAATGCATATACAACCACTAATTAAAGATGATCAGAGAGAGAGAGATTTAAGAAATCTAAATTGTTGGTTGTTTCATCCCATATGTCTTCACGTTTGTTTTTATTATGGTATTCTTTTTGTCGAGGATCCCTTATCACATTAAAAGATCTATACATTTCAATCAAACGAATCGATGTTTCGTTGTCCATTTGTATACGCATCAGATATACGTCCAAACACAACTACTGACGAATGTTCACTGCAAATGTTTGTGCGCGGCAGGTTGACAGAAGCGTTCGCGCGCGGCAGCCGCGCTCAAATGCCGCGCTATGTTTGGACACACCTTAAAGAGATTTCTTTTTCTTTTTTTTTTTAAAACGTTACCCCACACTAGGAATTTCTCCTGTATCGTGGGTGCGTTTACAAACATTTAAACTCACATACACAAACAGCCAGACCCGGAACAACTACTTATAGGTCATACAAATATTTGTTCCGTGCGGGAATCGAACTCGCGACACGCAGCGCAATGGCAATAAAGATGGACTCAATGTCAGCAGCCCGACCCCAGAGTAAAATACCATACGACATAATGCTGTGGAAGTAGCTAAACTAAACCAAACGCGCGGTTTCTATATCTGTTAGCTGTCTTATCTTTCTTACAGCATAAGCGGCCGAGCTTAGCCGCCCCGCAAGAGAGGTTATAAGTGGTCCCCATTGCAGTTTTTCGTCTAGAGTGATTCCTAGGAAAACCGTTTTATTAATAAATTCCAGTTTTTCTCCGTTCAATATCACATTCACTACTTCTAACTTTAGGTAATTTAAATCTAATACATTTGGTTTTTGTTTCATTTAGTACCAAATTATTTACCGTAAACCAATCTTGAACCTGAAGAATAGAGTTATTCGCGTCGTCAAGATTTTGTGATCGTCGGTCTATTTTAAAGATCAAGATGTGTTATCAGCAAATAACACCATCTTCGGTTGATTTTGAAGTAATTGGGTCAAATCATTAATGTAAACTAAAAAGAGGAATGGACCAAAGTCAAAGTCAAATTATTTATTTCAAATAGGCACTTTTGAACGTCAAAATTTACAAATAAAATAGAATTGATTCTAGTCATCCCTTCCAAAAGGTAGCTTCCTATGGAGAAGAATGGGCAAGAAACTCCACTGTTACTCTTTTAAAATGTTTTACAATATTTTGTATCGGTACATCAATATAAATAATTATATGTGAAGACGATGCACCTAGAAAAAAACTACTATACCACAATAGGTAAAAAGAATTAATAATGAAGCAATGAGATAAATTAATTATGTGATAGATACATGGTGCTCACATATTTACAAACATTGTAAAAAAAAAAAAACCATTTCCTAAAACAATTAATATCAGAGTGTGAGTTTATGTAATCACAGAGTGTAAAATAAATGTCATAAAAATAATATAAATAACCCAATATCGAACATATAATTTCATAACCTTTATTTTATGTTAGGCTGGAACCATCTAAGTAAGACGCTGGCTAAACTGTTTTACCTACCAAAGCCTACCAAACTTCTTTCTAAAGACTACCAAAGACTCCTTTTTTCATTGTGTCTCGTTTCGTATCCTCTGTCATAATCTTTTCTTACCAACAACTCAGCACTTTCCTTTGCCAGGGTCCACTTTCACATTCAACATTTTGCAAAAGTATATGGCAGCTGAGTAAGCAGTTTAATTTAGTAATAAGTATTTAAAGTGGTTACCACTGTATTATCTGTATATTGTTCAAAAACCCAATATTTGGTTGAAAGGTGGTACCTGAAGGGCGTCTGTGTGGTAGTTGCATCCGGCGCACGCTGGAGTCCTATGAGTTCAGCACGGCGCTGTCTTCCCGGGGGGCGGCGCCGCTCAGTGAGAAGATCCGAGCGCTGCGGAGGAGGTGAGCACTGTTTTTTTTATACAAGATATGTTAGTAAAAGTTAGTTATTTAGTTATTAGTCTCTTAGCTTTTTGTTCAGAACAGAAATTGCCACTTCATGCACATTGTATCTTCTGCTTTGGTCAACCGATAAGACAGTTCAGCCTACAAACAAAAATACAATCAGCTCTAAATTTATTCAAAGTCAAACCATTTATTTCAAATAGGCACAAAAGAGGCACTTTTGAACGTCAAAATTTACAAAAAAATAGAATTGATTCAAGTTGCCCCTTCCAAAAGGTAGTTTCGTATGGAGAAGAATGGGCAAGAAACTCCACCGGTACTCTTTTAAAAATGTTTTACAATATTTTGTTTGAGTACATTAATTATATGATTACTAGCTTTTGCCCGCGGCTTCGCCCGCGTGGATGTCGGTAAAAATGTTACAGATTATAAACAATGTTACCAAATTTCATCTAAATCAGTTCAGCCATTTTTGCGCCAATCCGAAACATAAAATCATCCCCTTTAAAATTGACTACCCTTTTCCACCCCGTTAGGGGTACATTTTTTGACAACCCTGATGATACACCTTTTCCTTTATTTCCGATCTTAAATATAAATACCGAGTTTTAAGTTAATCGAACCGCGCGATATATCTTTCCATACAATTATTTTCCCCCACAAAATTCAACACCCCCCCTTTAAGGACGCTATCACATTTTGAACTCGCTCGAGTTTAGATATCTGAATCGCAACACAACAACATTACGCGCACGCACACGTTGAAACCGCTGACCGCTCGATTTTATACGTAACTTAACTAATCTTGGTACTTGAAGGTATATTTTTTTTAATTTTACTGGTATTGATTGAATAAAGTTAATTGTAAGTTTGCAATCGAATTTGAGTAACTGTGGCTAATTACTATCTGCGTGATAATTATGTTTTTAGTATTTTTTAAATTCATCAGCCATCAGGTACTTGTAAATATTATTTTTGCTGGCAAATGTTGGAGCATTACATAATCAAATACTAGCCTGGGAGTTTATCGTAGACTTCCGTTGTGATATTTAAAAATAATCATTGCCTTATGAAAACAGTATTTTATTTACAGAGACTGGGGCGCGATTTCAGTACTTTTGATAAAAATTAAAACCAAAGTAGGCAGTAAAAGTATATTTTAATTTCATGTTTCAAAGAAGTTCAAATTTAGAATGAAGGCCAGCTCTTTCTAGGGTTCCGTACCCGAAGGGTCCAAGTGGAGCACTATTGCTGTCACTCACGTGTCCGTCTATCACACTGGTTTTACAACCAAACGGTTGATGAAGCCACAGTCTTTAAATTTTCACAGTATAAGCATCTTGTTAACCCTTGTTTTTTCTTTATTTATACTTTACGCCGCAATCAAAAAGAGGAGTGTGGCTACCTACAAGGATTAGCTGCTCAAAAAGGAAATCCATCTTGATTATTTTTATGCCTTTTGGCTTATATTCTATTATTGCGCATTCTTGCTCCTGAAAATAAAAAACCGGTCAAGAGCGAGTCGGACTCGCGCACCGAGGGTTCCGTACGTATATATGATGTTGATGATTTCTGAAAAACTGTGCTATTTAGAGACATCGTTTTATTTTTCCTGTAATCTTTACATAAACTTCTATGACATAGAATAATTTCTGATTTTTATCTATGCAAACTTTTGGAGATAAGGGGAACGGTGCAAACAGCGCTCTTTCATATGATACCCCACATGCCCTAGTAGCTCCATTTCAAATTTTTAAGACCCCCTTTCAGTCCCTTTTGCAAAAAAGGTATATTTTTTTTATTTCTTTCTTGTTTGCAAAATAGTTGGGCAAACGTCATCTAAAACTATTCTAAATTTCAAGTTGATAGCATTAGTAGTTCTTGAGATATCCAGGTATGATAGACAGACAGACTTAGTCTCACCATAAGGGTTCTTTTTTACCATTTTGGTACGGAACTCTAAAAAGAACATTAGTAAGTACCTAAGGTAAATCAAATAAAATAAATTACCAACACACGTATATCAACGTCTGTAACAAAACTCCAGAGTAGATTTGTGATTTCTGAATCAAAATACAAAGTCTCATTCAAACTCAAAACTCAAACTCGAAAGCATTTATTTCAAATAAACCAATTACAGGCACTTTTGAATTGTCAAGGGGTCGGTCAGTCAAAGAGATGAACCTAGTTGCCCATTCCAAAGCGTAGTAGGTTCCTATGGAGAAGAACGGGCAAGAAACTCCACGGACACTCTTTTTAATCAAAATATTGTGACAAAGTATTGGTTACATCATTTATGTTGAAATTATACATGTGAGGACAATGTAGAAAGACGTGCACGTTAAAAGCGTCCGCAATAAAAAGACAAAATCATTAAAAAAAAAAACAATTAAAATAAGTTAAAATAAGCCGTGGCAGCCAACCATTTTGAAGGTAACTTAATGATCTAACACACACGCAACCATCAGCGAGACATTTGAGTGAGCATGACACAATCAGCCGCCAGGGCACATTCAAGTCAATGAAAGACGTACTTAGTAAATGGTAGGTACATAGAGCTCACACATGTGCTATGAAATTATACGATACTAAGAGATTGAATATATACAATATAAAGATAGTATTTACAATCTTCAGCAGCTCCAACAATATTTTTGAATGCTAATCAATTAGGGAGCAGGACCAGCGTTAAGCCAAGCATTTTTGTCAGCGATGTAATCCCCCAACTTATAGTATGCTTGGCTACATAGTGTGCGTTTTATACAAGATTTAAATTTCGTTTCATTTAGTTGGACGATGTGGGGAGGTATTTTATTGTAACATTTTAAACAGTATCCCATGAAGGATGAGTCTACTTTAGCCAGTCTGAAACCTGGTTGAACTAATTGGTCCCTATTTCTAGTCCTATAATTGTGTCTTTCACCTCTTTTACTGAAAAGATTTAGATTTTTTCTTACGTACATGATGTTTTCATAGATATATTGACAAGGTACCGTCATGATGTTAATATCTTTAAACAGTTCCCTTAGAGAATCGCGCCTGCGGAGACTATATATTGCTCTGATGGCTCTTTTCTGCAGAATAAAAATAGACTCGATATCTGCAGCCCGTCCCCATAATAAAATACCGTAAGACATGATACTATGAAAGTAGCTGAAATATACTAGCCTCGCGGTATCTACATTAGTGAACTGACGGATTTTTCTCACAGCATATGCTGCTGAACTTAGCCGTCCTGCAAGAGATGTTTAATGAGGACCCCATTGCAGCCTTGAGTCTAGCGTTATCCCAAGAAAAACAGTTTTATCAACGAATTCAAGTTTCTCCCTATTCAATACTATGTCACAATCACTACTTTTTACATTCGGTAAAGCAAATCTTATGCATTTAGTTTTTTTCCCATTTAATACTAAATTATTAGCAGTGAACCAATTTTGGACCTGCAGTAGGGCGTTATTTACGTCGTCAAGATTTGATGCTCGTCTATTTATCTTAAAGATTAAAGAAGTGTCGTCAGCAAATAACACCATTTGTGGTTGGTTTTTTAATAAATGGGGTAGATCATTAATATATACTAAAAAGAGGAAAGGGCCTAATATTGAGCCTTGTGGAACACCCATTTTTACTTTTAAACCGAGTGCATTGACACCATTTATTTGAACTTGCTGTTGTCTATCATTTAAATAAAATTTTACTAAACTTAGCGCAAGCTTACCTAGTCCGTAATGCTCAAGTTTCAACAGTAAGGTTTCGTGATTTATGCAGTAAAATGCCTTGGAGAGGTCACAAAACATTCCTATGGCATCTTGGGCCTCCTCCCACGCTGTAAATGTGTGTTTTAATAATGTGACACCGGCGTCAGTCGTACAACGTCCTTTGGTGAAGCCATATTGCTGATCGTGTACCATTTGGTTGGTGTTAAAATGATTAAGCATGTGATTCAGCATTACCTTTTCGAACACCGTGCTGAATACCGGCAACACGGATACTGGTCTATAATTGTTGGTGTCTTTACTGTCCCCAGATTTAAACAGTGGTATAACTTTACTGTATTTCATTAAATCTGGGAGGACTCCTTGATCCACACACAAATTAAATATTAAAGCTAAGTATGGTGCTACAGTCTCGATTATGGATGTGCAAACTTTGATTGACAATCCCCATAGATCTTCGGTCAATTTGATTTTTATTTGCCGAAAAGCTTTAATAACTATCACAGGGTTTATATGTTCAAATTCAAATTCAACCGGGGAGCTTGGAACGCTTGTTCTTAATAAATCAATTGGGACATCGGGTGAGGAATTTAAGGCTTCCGTCGTTTTAGATGTTATATTAGTGAAGAAATGTACAAATTCTTGAGCTACTTCTAAGTTAGAGCTTATGGCACCACGTGAAGTCTCCAATGTGTAATCAGTGTTTCGTATTTTTTTCCTATTTGTTTCATTATTTATAACTTTCCAAACTGTTTTTATTTTATTTTCTGCTGATTTGATCTTGTTGCTAATGTACAGGGATTTAGCTATCTTGCAGGTATTCCTAAAAAAATGGAATAAGTAGCAACATACTTACTGAATGTTTCAGTGTTAATGTAAGGCTTGAGGCCATACAGCTCGAACAGTCTTTCCCTACTTATCCTAATACCTCTAGTCGCCCAGTCACTAAATATAAAATTAGGGCAAATATTTTTTGTTTTCTTTTCAAAAGTTTTATTAAATTCAGTGTGCACTACTGCTGAAAAGAAATCCTCATACAATTTATTTGCATCGTCTATACTATGGCCCAGAACATTTAACTTACTATTTAGGATACTATTAAATCTATTTAATTTTCCAGTGGTTATCGGTCTAAATTGTATTTGCACTTTTTGCAACTTAAAAGTTACCGTTTGTCTACAATGATCAGACGGCAAATAATTTACGATGGCTTTATTTATATAATCACAATCGCAGAAGACATTATCGATGCAAGTAGCATAAGTTGGAGTTAGTCTAGTTGGTTCCGTGAAAGCATTGGATAAATTAAACGATTTAAAAACGCTTAATAATCTAGTGCTATTTAAATTATTTTCCAGAATATTGGTATTAAAATCACCACAAACAACTGCGGCTTTGTTACTGGATGCAAGTTTCACTAGGACATCTTCCATTATTGACTCAAATAAAGAAAAGTTCTAATAATTAGGGGGTCTGTACACGCACACTACAACATGCTTATCCAGCTCAACACAGGACAGTTCGATGCAATGTTCAACCGATAAATCAACTATGTCATTACGTTGCTTAGATTTTAAACAATTTTTTATCAAGATTAGAGAACCTCCACGCAGCATCAATTTTCGGTTGAAACAACTGCCCACAATATAGTTCTCATAATTAATTAGCATTTGGTAATCCTTTAACCAATGTTCGGTAAAACAAACAATGTCAAACTTAGTTTTTTCTAAAAACATTTCGATTTCTAATAATTTGGAAGAAATACCTTGAATATTTTGATGAAATAATTTCAAGGCATTCTGCTGATCTACTATTTGATAATTACTTATTTTAGAGCAAGAAGACACCTTGTTGCTGTTAGGTATAAGAATATTCTTACTGGTACCTTCTGTTGTCTTACAAACTAGTTTAAATGACTATCCGGAGTTAAGCCCATTACTTTTGTTTACTGCTACGTGTATGGTTTTTTGTCATTTATCCAAATTTCTGAATTCGTGGCATCTGTAATAACAAATGTAAATATTTTAGCAATGCACACCACAATCAAAAACCATACTTGGTGTCGAAAGTTATAACCATCTAATATTCTGGATTTATGAATTCACAACTAAGTCGATTTATCACCATAATGTACATCCGCCATCATGAATCAAAAGTTGGATGGTATATTTGTAAACACCACCTTCAACAATTGATAACAAACCTCCACAATTGCTGACAATGTCGAATTTTTATTTAAAAAAGTACACCCGCCATCTTGGATAAAAAAAAATATGACATAAGTAATCACCACCCCCAAAAACCCCAAAATTGACTATGTATCGAATATCTAAAAAAAACAATATTTCCGCCATTTGATTAAAAATAATATAATTTTATTTACAATGTTAATAATGTTATTTATAATGTTTATCCGTAATCTACAACCATGATTCATACAAAAATTTTGAACTATGTATTTATTTTTAAAACAAATTCCAATAATCGTACTTACTTTTATTTCGGTCCGCAAAAGTATCAACTTCGTCCACCCACGGTATACAATACAGCACACTTCTGTACGTAAATATTTTTTTGCGAAAAATCGATACACCGGTGCTTCCACGAGCGCGTCTCAGCGCGGAATGACGAACCGCGTGTAGAAAATGTATGGAGAAATTTGAGGGCGCTTCTTATTTTAATCATAAATAAAAAAAATATTTATTTACTTACAAAATATTTAGTTGACCGTATAGAGGACTATATAAGCAACAGTTTTTTATTATTTTTATATATAACTATGCAGTGGATTTAGCTATATTGGTTCTTATTCAGACCTAATTTTTTTTCATTTGTTGGTTTTATTGTGATTGTTTAAAACGTATTTGTGTGAAAAATTTGTATGAGGCTATACAATTTTTATGTGCCCATTCTGGAGATGAATGAATTATCTTTAATTTGAGACACTGATATCCTTGCAGTTGTGACTCCTAATTCATTAAAATGGTGCCTGAAAAGCACTGATATTTGAGGAAAAATGTGACAGCGTCCTTAAAAGGTTGTTTTCGAAAATGTATGTTTATGGTCGTTTTATTTATTATGAAAATATACGGGTCAATTTTCAAGTTTATTGATCAAAGGAAACATAATTTTGATATAAACTGTTTCCCCCTTTTTACCCCAAAAGGAGTTTATTTTGTCATGTGTTATTCAATTACTTTGGAGTTTATCAAGATGCACAGTAAAATCCTTTCCTAAAACTTAAAAACCCCCTTTTGCCCCGTAAGGGTTACATTTGAATAAACCCAAAAACATGTAAGGCATATTCTAAATATAATTAAAAAAAAATTCATACAAACTTTAACATCCCCCAATCCCCCTTTAAAAAAACAAAAAAATACTAACTTTATAATTTACTTAGGTTAGTATTCGTGCCAAGTTTCAAGTTTATCAACTTTATTATTTTTACTTGAATACAAAATTTTGCGAATAAACAACTTCAATACAAAACTTTCACCCCCTCGTGAGTTGAAATGTAAAAAAAACAAACCATAAGCCGAACTATTAGTGATTTTAACTACAAAATTTCATCCCCCTTTTCACCCCTTAAGGGTTGAAATTCTAACAACCCCGTTGCGTTAGCTTTCGACCATAACCTAGATAATAAATTTAGTGATTTTTATATTCTAAAATGAAGGACTTTCCATACACAACTTCATCCCTCTTTTTAACCCTTCGGGGATAGAATTATCAAAAACACTTAAACACGTATAAATTAATTTTCAATCGTCAGCCTAAACACAAAATTTGAAGATCCTAACTTCAAAACTGACGGACTCCTATGTAAACTTCCATCCCTCATTTTACCCCTTTAGGGGTGGAATTCCCAAAAATCCTTTCTTACTCATTGTCTACATTATAAAAAGAACCTCTGTACAAAATTTCAGCTTTCTAGGTCCAAGGGTTTGGACTGGGCGTTGATGAGTCAGTCAGTCAGGACTTGTCTTTTTATTTATATACTATACACTTGAGAGCAATTAAATCGCACACCCATTGTAATTTGGTTTATTACTGATTGTTTTCTAAAATCTAAAGATATTGAGTAAAAATCATTAGACAAAATTAAAGCATACAAGCTTAGCTTTACAAAAACATAAAATTAAAATCATTGACCTTCACGTAACTTACAAAAACCGACCGTACACGGAATTCCCCAAATTCACTACTTGCACCCTTAGCCGCAGGTATAAAAAGGTCGGTTTATTGGAATTTTTAATGATTTTGATCCAGCCCGTCCCCAACTTGCTGTTTTTCTCCAACGTCGCCCTAAGCCGAGGTTCGTACCCCACAGGGAGTGCCCTTAGAGCGCTGTCGTTTAGTTTGTAATAATTATATTTACGCTCCTGGCTGGAGGCTTTGAGCTCACACCTTAGGGCAGCCACAGGAAAGACCGGTTAAGCAGTCACGGCCTCTCAAGGTCAACTACGAAATGCCATACAAAAAAAAAAAAGGAATTTTTAATCACTTGCATACCGAAGGTCAACGTGATAACATCTCTACTGGAAGCATACGGATTTACTGGAAAAATATGGATACCAAGCCCGCAGAAGCTGCTCAAGTTATTGCCTTGCTCGAAGCAGGCCATAACCAAAGTGAAGTAGCTCGACGGCTAAATTTGAGCCGCTACTCTGTTCGTCGTATATACCAGAGGTTCCAAGAGACCGGTGGCTACATTCGGCGACCAGGATCTGGCCGGCGACGCACAACATCATAGCGTGATGACCGCTTTCTTGTGACAAGCTCTTTGAGAAATCGGCAACTGAACGCGGTTCAACTGGGACAACAGCTTCGAGAAGTTCGCAATGTCAATATAAGTCGGTGGACAGTTCGAAGAAGACTAGGTGAAGCAGGAATGACTTCACATCGCCCAGCAAATGGTCCCAAATTGACCACAGCTCACCGACAAGCCCGGCTACAATTTGCTAGGGAACATTTGAATTGGACGTATGACCAATGGCGGGCTGTTATGTTCTCTGATGAGTGCAGAATGACTTTACATGGTCATGATGGACGCTCTAGGGTCTACAGAAGGTCATCAGAGCGATTTTCACAATGCTGCATAAGCGAACGTGTGGCTTTTGGAGGTGGATCGTGTATGTTTTGGGGTGGCATAATGTTGGACACTAAAATTGACATTGTATTCATCACTACGGCGAATACCGGCCCGAGATCGAGAAGTTTGACGGCTGCAAGATACGTCGAAGAAGTGCTCGAAGAACATGTGAGGCCGCTTGCGTGGCTTATGGGAGAAGATTTTCAACAACGCCAGACCGCATGTCGTTAGAACAGTTTGTGACTACATGGAATACGTTGGAATCACCGCGATGGAGTGGCCAGCTCGTAGTCCTGATCTCAATCCGATTGAGCATTGTCTGGGCTGAGCTAAAAAGAAGAGTTCGAACAAGAAGCCCTGCTCGTACGCGCCTCCAAGAGCTTCAACTTGCCATTGAAGAGGAGTGGAACGCCATACCACAAGATTTCATGGTGAAATTAATACGGTCCATGAAAAACCGATTAAGAGCTGTAATCAAGGCTAGGGGATAATACGAAGAGGCGAAACTCCGCTGCCGCGAGAAATCACGGCACAGCGGACAGAGCTCCGGCGGGATCTCATGGCGATATGGAGAGTGCGATTGTCGCAACCCAGCGCTGGGCACGCCACTATTGCGGCGATAAGTACCCTCTTTGAGGAGTGGCTAGAGAGGCGCCACGGCGTCCTCAACTTCCGCCTGACGCAGGTCCTCACCGGACACGGTTGTTTCGGGAGGTTCCTGTTCAGGATAAAGCGGAAGGAAACGCCCGGGTGTCACCACTGTGTGGATCGCCCGGAGGACACGGTGGAGCTTACGGTGGAGGTCTGCCCTGCTTGGGTGGAGAACCGCCGTGCTCGGAGGCGATCGGCGGCGGCGATCTCTCGCGTCCGGCTCTGGTTCAGGCCATGGTTCGGAGCGAGAGTGCATGGGAGGCCGTCACCTCCTTCTGCGAAGCAGTAATGCTCGCGAAGGAGGAGGCGGAACGCGTGAGGGAGAGGCAGGGTTCGCGCCCTCACGCCCCTAGTCGCCGCAGGAGACGCCCCGGGCGTCGGGAGTCGCAAGCCGATTTCCGGCCACCGTAGGCGCGGGCCTGCGGATGGTGAGCGATGGGTAGCTCGCCGTCCAATAAGAACCAGGCCCGGGTCGACGGCGCGTTGTGTTCCACGTGCGCCTCAAAGACATGTCAGCACCAACTGACGGGGTCCGGTAGGACCGATGCGTGCCAGGGTTGCGAGTTTGTCCGAAAGGGATATCGTGGCCCTGGCACACAGGCAGCGGAAGGAACACGGGTGGGTTTTAGTCAGTAAAAGTCTGACACGCCCTCCTGCTCCGCCCAGAGCGGGAGAAGTTATTTGATAATTCCCCACCCAAAAAAAAAGGGAATACACCTTATTAAAAAACAATTTGATCAAGCATTTTGAGTTTTACACTGTATTTGATATCATTAGAAAGGTACTGCAGTAAACATTAAAATAGTGTAAGTTTTAATTTAATATGTATGTGTGTATTCACATTCATGAAAAAAATTGCTTTAACAACAAAAAGTCAACGTGTGCTATTTTATTGCTCTCAAGTGTAGATGTAATTTCAAAATTGATACCATTTTCGTAATTAACGTCCCAAAAAACCATAAAAACGACACTTATATTTATACATTTCAACCCCATCGCACCCCAACAGAGGATGATGGTATTTCACGGACACCAAGTTGGGTTTTAAAGTCGTTGTTGTTTTCGTGATCTGCGACCCGATAAACCATACAAACGTTGTTTTACATACTTTGTCACCCCGTTTCCCCTTTTAGGGGTTCCATTCTGAAAAAAACTGAAACACAGAGGAGTACCCCTGTGATGTTTCGAATAAAATAGTCTAACCAATCTTTTGGACCCCGTTACACCCCTTTAGAGGGGGAATTTTGAAAAATCCTTTCTTAGTGCACCTCTACAGCTCATAAGAAACCTACGTGCCAAATTTGGAATCTCTAGACCCAGCGGGGGCTGTGCGTTGATATGTCAGTCAGTCAGTCAGTCAGTCACTTTCTTCTTTTTTAAACTTAGAAGAAGAAGAAGATGATCCTATAAGACCGTTTTTACCTTTTGAGGTATGGAACCTTAAAAAAAACATAACATCCCCCTTTTCAGCCCTTAAGGGTTGTAATTTTAACAACACCGTTGCGTTAGCTTCCAAACATAGGCCTAGATAATAAATTTAGTGATTTTTACTTCGAAAATTAAGGACTTTTCATATACAACTTCATCCCCCTTTTTAACCCTTCGGAGGTGGAATTATCAAAAACGCTGAGACACGTGTAAATTAATTTTCAATCGTCAGCCTAAACACACAATTTGAAGGTCCTAACTTCAAAACTGACGGACTTTCATACAAACTTCCATCCCCCGTTTCACCCTTTTAGAGGGTGAATTTTGAAAATCCTTTCTTAGTGCAACCCTAGGCGTCATAAGGAATCTACGTGCCAAATTTGGAATCTCTAGACTTCGCGGTTTGGGCTGTGCGTTGATATGTCAGTCAGTCAATCAGTATAATATATAGATAATGTGAAGGCGATGCACCTAGAATAAAATTACTATACCATAATCAATGACGTATTACCATAATAGATAAAACGAATTAAAAACTAAGCAATGAAAAATAACTTAATTATTAGATATTATAATTATGGTGCTCACATATTAGGTTGGAGTCTTTTCGCATTATAGTATGTATGAATTTGTAATAAAATCTCTTTGGCTATACTATTTGTATCTGGCTGGTTTTGGTATCATTGAAAGTTTAAATTTTAAAGAACATAATTCCAAATTCAAATTAGGAAAATATGTGATTTTCATTTGTTTTTCGTACTGCCAAGATGAGTGAATCAAATGAAGAAATTCGATACATTTTAAAATTTTAGTACAAAAAAGGTTAAAATGCAACGCAAGCCGCGAAAACAATTTGCGATGTTTATGGAACTGGGAATTGACCACAAAACAGTTTTGGCACATTTGAAAAAAACTGGGTACACAAAAAAGTTCGATATTTGGGTACCTCACTAGCTCACTGAAAGAAACCTAATGAACCGTGTACTCATTTGTGATTCTTTATTACGACGTAATGAAACGGAACCATTTTTGAAGAAGCTGATCACTGGTGATAAAAGTGGATCACGTACGACAAGAACGTGCAAAAAAGGTCGTGGTCAAAGGCCGGTCAGCCTTCACAGACTGTGGCGAAACCCGGGTTAACTCGCAACAAGGTGATGCTGTGTGTGTGGTAGGATTGGAAGGGCATTATTCATTATGAGCTGTTACCACCAGGCAGGACCATCGATTCTGAACTCTACTGTGAACAACTGATGAGATTAAAGCAAGAAGTTGAGAGAAAGCGGCCGGAATTAATCAACAGATGGGGTGTGGTTTTTCATTATGATAACGCTAGACCTCACACATCTTTAGCCACTCAGCAAAAATTAAGAGAGTTTGGCTGGGAGGTGTTAATGCATCCGCCGTATAGTCCTGACCTTGCACCTTCAGATTTCCACCTGTTTCGGTCTCTTCAGAATTCTTTAGGCAGTGTCAGGTTAACATCACGAGAAAACCACTTGTCGCGGTATTTTGATCAGAAGTCCCAAAATTTCTATAGCAATGGGATCATGTCCCTACCTACAAGATGGCAAAAAGTTATCGAACAAAATGATACCTACATACTTTAAATAAAATATAATAAACTATATTAAAAAATGTTTTGAATTTTCTTAAGAAATGTGAAGAAACTTTTTCCCCAACCTATTATTTACAAACATCGTAAAAGTATGTTTTTCTAAAAAAAAAAATCTGTGTGTGAGTATAGGTTATCACAGAATGTAAAATCAATATCATAAAAATAGCAACCAGTTTGATTTTGTCTAGACTCTAGATTGTCCTATGGAGCTGGACCAGCATGTTTCCAAGCATTCCTGGCCTGGATATAATCCTCTAACTTGTAAAATGCTTGTTTACAAAGTGTACTTTTAATATGTGTTTTAAATTTTCTCTCATTTAATTTCAATATATCACAAGGTATTTTGTTGTAACATTTAACACAGTATAAAAACATAAAAGATGTATGTATGTACTTTAGATAATCTGAAAAATGCTTGATCTATTTTATCTTTATTTCTAGTATTACAATTATGTCTATCGCTTATCTTATTAAAAATATGTAGATTTTTCCTTACATACATAATATTTTCATAACTGAATTGGCAAGGTACCGTCATAATATAATCCTTTTAAATTCCCTAAGAGATTCGCGTTGACATAGATTATAAATGGCTCTGACAGCTCTCTTTTGCAAAATAAAGATGGACTCAATGTCAGCAGACCCCACAGTAAAATGCCATACGACATAATGCTGTGGAAGTAGCTAAAATAAAACAAACGCGCGGTTTCTATATCTGTTAGTTGTCTTATCTTTCTAACAGCATAAGCGGCCGAGCTTAGCCGCCCCACCAGAGAGGTTATATGTGGTCCCCATTGCAGTTTCTTGTCTATAGTGATTCCTAGGAAAACCGTTTGATTAATAAATTCCAGTTTTTCTCCGTTCAATATATCACATTCGCTACTTCTAACATTAGGTAATTTCAATCTAATACAATTGGTTTTTTTTTTCATTTAGTACCAAATTATATACCGTAAACCAATCTTGGATCTGAAGAATAGAGTTAGTCAAGATTTTGTGATCGTCGGTCAATTTTAAAGATCAATGATGTGTCATCAGCAAATAACATTCACATAACATTTAATAAACTTATTTATCAGATAGATTACTAGGTTCCTAAAAATTCATTTAAGTGCCAAAGTACACGTTTTTAGAACAAACTCCCAAGCCATAAAGAGCTGAGCCTCAATAAATTTAAATCATTTACCTATTAAACATAAACTCCTGTCAAAAAGGTTTCTATAAACTCAAACTCAAAGCATTTATTTCAATTAAACCATTTACAGGCACTTTTGAAATGTCAAGGAGTCGGTCAGTTAGAAATATCAAGCTACTTGCTCATTCCAAAGAATGGGGCCTACGGAAAAGAACGGGTGCATGTTGAAATTATACATGTGAGAAAGATGCAAAATGTCAGAAGCGTCCGTGACAAAACAAAAACTAAAATAATTAAAATAGGCCGTGGCAGCTAAGAGATGACCAGTCCCTGCTGACGGCGCTCGTTCACGAATATGACTTATGGATCAGCACCATTCAGCTCAACCATTTTGAAGGGAGCTAAATGATCCAATACACACACCACCATCAGCGAGACATCTGAGTGAGCATGACATACTCTCAGCCGCCAGGGCACATTCAAGTCAATGAAAGTCATATTCCCCGGTAAATGGTAGCTCTATTGTACATAGTACTCACACCTGTGCTATACAATTATACAGGGTGTTTGGTGCATTATGTGCCAAATTTAAATGGTCGACTGAAGGGGTCATCTGCTATCCTTTCAGACCCCTTAGAAGCCCTCTTAAATTTTTATTACAAAATACGCGTAAATACATGATTTTCTCGTTGAAATTCAAATGTTATCACAATTTAATGTTTACTACGTGTATTTGGATAGTTAGAATTGTAGTTTGTGTTGTTTGTCGTAAGATTGCACGAGTTGACGCAGAAGATCGACGTGTTCATCGTGGTGGGAGGCGCCGGTGCGGGCGGCGCGTACTCCGAGGAGGACATCATCATGGTGGAGCGCGACACGCTGGCGGCTGCGGCTGCGGCCGACGATGACGACCTGGAGCGAGCTCGCAACGCGCGCGGTGACTCCGTGTACCAGTGCTCCGTGTGCCCGCTGTCCTTCCAGGTGCTGAGATAGTTACGGTCCAACATGGATCTCAATTAATGTGGATAGAGATGCTGCTCGTTAAGGAGATATAAAATTTTAAATAAAATACATATACATGGTCTGTTGTCCCTTCGGTATTGTGAGACAGAGAGTGTGTTATTTTGTATGTTGTCATTTGCAGCGCGTTGCGGAGTACCGCGCGCACTCGGCGACACACGCGGCGGACGCGCTGCACTCGTGCTGGACGTGCGGCGCGCAGTTCTGTACGCGCGGCGCGCTGCGAGCGCACGCGGGCGCGAAGTGCGGCGCGGCGCTGGGCTGCGCGCTGTGCGGCCGCGCGCACGCCGACCGGCGCCACGAGGCCGTCTGCCCGCCGCGCTGCCCCGCCTGCGGTCTGTATACACACGTCTCACGTAGCGCCGCGCGCTGTGCGGCCGCGCGCACGCCGACCGGCGCCACGAGGCCGTCTGCCCGCCGCGCTGCCCCGCCTGCGGTCTGTATACACACGTCTCACGTAGCGCCGCGCGCTGTGCGGCCGCGCGCACGCCGACCGGCGCCACGAGGCCGTCTGCCCGCCGCGCTGCCCCGCCTGCGGTCTGTATACACACGTCTCACGTAGCGCCGCGCGCTGTGCGGCCGCGCGCACGCCGACCGGCGCCACGAGGCCGTCTGCCCGCCGCGCTGCCCCGCCTGCGGTCTGTATACACACGTCTCACGTAGCGCCGCGCGCTGTGCGGCCGCGCGCACGCCGACCGGCGCCACGAGGCCGTCTGCCCGCCGCGCTGCCCCGCCTGCGGTCTGTATACACACGTCTCACGTAGCGCCGCGCGCTGTGCGGCCGCGCGCACGCCGACCGGCGCCACGAACTTATTATTTAAAACTATTTATATTTTTTAGTTTAAAACGTTGTTTAGTTTTTTAAACTATTATTTATTCTTAATAAATACGAAAGCTGAAAGCTGATGTAAATTTTTGAAGTTCAAGACGTAATTCACAACATGCCAGCGAGTCAGCTAATATGTTATATGTCAAAGTGTTGTGGTTAGTTATGAGTGTTTTGCCTACCGCGAGAGATTTGATTTGATCATAGTCGGTGTGTCACAGGCGAGCTGCTGGCGGACCGCGCGGCGCTGGCGGCGCACTGCGCGGCGGCGCACGGCCGCGGGGCGCGCGCGCCGCACGTGTGCGCCGAGTGCTTCCGCACGTGCGACACGCCCGAGCTGCTGTCGGCGCACGTGCTGCGCCACCGCCAGGCCAAGCAGTTCGTGTGCGGGTATGACGGCTGCATCCTGCGGTTCGGCACCAGGTATGTTGCGCACGCCGCACGTGTGCGCCGAGTGCTTCCGCACGTGCGACACGCCCGAGCTGCTGTCGGCGCACGTGCTGCGCCACCGCCAGGCCAAGCAGTTCGTGTGCGGGTATGACGGCTGCATCCTGCGGTTCGGCACCAGGTATGTTGCGCACGCCGCACGTGTGCGCCGAGTGCTTCCGCACGTGCGACACGCCCGAGCTGCTGTCGGCGCACGTGCTGCGCCACCGCCAGGCCAAGCAGTTCGTGTGCGGGTATGACGGCTGCATCCTGCGGTTCGGCACCAGGTATGTTGCGCACGCCGCACGTGTGCGCCGAGTGCTTCCGCACGTGCGACACGCCCGAGCTGCTGTCGGCGCACGTGCTGCGCCACCGCCAGGCCAAGCAGTTCGTGTGCGGGTATGACGGCTGCATCCTGCGGTTCGGCACCAGGTATGTTGCGCACGCCGCACGTGTGCGCCGAGTGCTTCCGCACGTGCGACACGCCCGAGCTGCTGTCGGCGCACGTGCTGCGCCACCGCCAGGCCAAGCAGTTCGTGTGCGGGTATGACGGCTGCATCCTGCGGTTCGGCACCAGGTATGTTGCGCACGCCGCACGTGTGCGCCGAGTGCTTCCGCACGTGCGACACGCCCGAGCTGCTGTCGGCGCACGTGCTGCGCCACCGCCAGGCCAAGCAGTTCGTGTGCGGGTATGACGGCTGCATCCTGCGGTTCGGCACCAGGTATGTTGCGCACGCCGCACGTGTGCGCCGAGTGCTTCCGCACGTGCGACACGCCCGAGCTGCTGTCGGCGCACGTGCTGCGCCACCGCCAGGCCAAGCAGTTCGTGTGCGGGTATGACGGCTGCATCCTGCGGTTCGGCACCAGGTATGTTGCGCACGCCGCACGTGTGCGCCGAGTGCTTCCGCACGTGCGACACGCCCGAGCTGCTGTCGGCGCACGTGCTGCGCCACCGCCAGGCCAAGCAGTTCGTGTGCGGGTATGACGGCTGCATCCTGCGGTTCGGCACCAGGTATGTTGCGCACGCCGCACGTGTGCGCCGAGTGCTTCCGCACGTGCGACACGCCCGAGCTGCTGTCGGCGCACGTGCTGCGCCACCGCCAGGCCAAGCAGTTCGTGTGCGGGTATGACGGCTGCATCCTGCGGTTCGGCACCAGGTATGTTGCGCACGCCGCACGTGTGCGCCGAGTGCTTCCGCACGTGCGACACGCCCGAGCTGCTGTCGGCGCACGTGCTGCGCCACCGCCAGGCCAAGCAGTTCGTGTGCGGGTATGACGGCTGCATCCTGCGGTTCGGCACCAGGTATGTTGCGCACGCCGCACGTGTGCGCCGAGTGCTTCCGCACGTGCGACACGCCCGAGCTGCTGTCGGCGCACGTGCTGCGCCACCGCCAGGCCAAGCAGTTCGTGTGCGGGTATGACGGCTGCATCCTGCGGTTCGGCACCAGGTATGTTGCGCACGCCGCACGTGTGCGCCGAGTGCTTCCGCACGTGCGACACGCCCGAGCTGCTGTCGGCGCACGTGCTGCGCCACCGCCAGGCCAAGCAGTTCGTGTGCGGGTATGACGGCTGCATCCTGCGGTTCGGCACCAGGTATGTTGCGCACGCCGCACGTGTGCGCCGAGTGCTTCCGCACGTGCGACACGCCCGAGCTGCTGTCGGCGCACGTGCTGCGCCACCGCCAGGCCAAGCAGTTCGTGTGCGGGTATGACGGCTGCATCCTGCGGTTCGGCACCAGGTATGTTGCGCACGCCGCACGTGTGCGCCGAGTGCTTCCGCACGTGCGACACGCCCGAGCTGCTGTCGGCGCACGTGCTGCGCCACCGCCAGGCCAAGCAGTTCGTGTGCGGGTATGACGGCTGCATCCTGCGGTTCGGCACCAGGTATGTTGCGCACGCCGCACGTGTGCGCCGAGTGCTTCCGCACGTGCGACACGCCCGAGCTGCTGTCGGCGCACGTGCTGCGCCACCGCCAGGCCAAGCAGTTCGTGTGCGGGTATGACGGCTGCATCCTGCGGTTCGGCACCAGGTATGTTGCGCACGCCGCACGTGTGCGCCGAGTGCTTCCGCACGTGCGACACGCCCGAGCTGCTGTCGGCGCACGTGCTGCGCCACCGCCAGGCCAAGCAGTTCGTGTGCGGGTATGACGGCTGCATCCTGCGGTTCGGCACCAGGTATGTTGCGCACGCCGCACGTGTGCGCCGAGTGCTTCCGCACGTGCGACACGCCCGAGCTGCTGTCGGCGCACGTGCTGCGCCACCGCCAGGCCAAGCAGTTCGTGTGCGGGTATGACGGCTGCATCCTGCGGTTCGGCACCAGGTATGTTGCGCGCGCCGCACGTGTGCGCCGAGTGCTTCCGCACGTGCGACACGCCCGAGCTGCTGTCGGCGCACGTGCTGCGCCACCGCCAGGCCAAGCAGTTCGTGTGCGGGTATGACGGCTGCATCCTGCGGTTCGGCACCAGGTATGTTGCGCACGCCGCACGTGTGCGCCGAGTGCTTCCGCACGTGCGACACGCCCGAGCTGCTGTCGGCGCACGTGCTGCGCCACCGCCAGGCCAAGCAGTTCGTGTGCGGGTATGACGGCTGCATCCTGCGGTTCGGCACCAGGTATGTTGCGCACGCCGCACGTGTGCGCCGAGTGCTTCCGCACGTGCGACACGCCCGAGCTGCTGTCGGCGCACGTGCTGCGCCACCGCCAGGCCAAGCAGTTCGTGTGCGGGTATGACGGCTGCATCCTGCGGTTCGGCACCAGGTATGTTGCGCACGCCGCACGTGTGCGCCGAGTGCTTCCGCACGTGCGACACGCCCGAGCTGCTGTCGGCGCACGTGCTGCGCCACCGCCAGGCCAAGCAGTTCGTGTGCGGGTATGACGGCTGCATCCTGCGGTTCGGCACCAGGTATGTTGCGCACGCCGCACGTGTGCGCCGAGTGCTTCCGCACGTGCGACACGCCCGAGCTGCTGTCGGCGCACGTGCTGCGCCACCGCCAGGCCAAGCAGTTCGTGTGCGGGTATGACGGCTGCATCCTGCGGTTCGGCACCAGGTATGTTGCGCACGCCGCACGTGTGCGCCGAGTGCTTCCGCACGTGCGACACGCCCGAGCTGCTGTCGGCGCACGTGCTGCGCCACCGCCAGGCCAAGCAGTTCGTGTGCGGGTATGACGGCTGCATCCTGCGGTTCGGCACCAGGTATGTTGCGCACGCCGCACGTGTGCGCCGAGTGCTTCCGCACGTGCGACACGCCCGAGCTGCTGTCGGCGCACGTGCTGCGCCACCGCCAGGCCAAGCAGTTCGTGTGCGGGTATGACGGCTGCATCCTGCGGTTCGGCACCAGGTATGTTGCGCACGCCGCACGTGTGCGCCGAGTGCTTCCGCACGTGCGACACGCCCGAGCTGCTGTCGGCGCACGTGCTGCGCCACCGCCAGGCCAAGCAGTTCGTGTGCGGGTATGACGGCTGCATCCTGCGGTTCGGCACCAGGTATGTTGCGCACGCCGCACGTGTGCGCCGAGTGCTTCCGCACGTGCGACACGCCCGAGCTGCTGTCGGCGCACGTGCTGCGCCACCGCCAGGCCAAGCAGTTCGTGTGCGGGTATGACGGCTGCATCCTGCGGTTCGGCACCAGGTATGTTGCGCACGCCGCACGTGTGCGCCGAGTGCTTCCGCACGTGCGACACGCCCGAGCTGCTGTCGGCGCACGTGCTGCGCCACCGCCAGGCCAAGCAGTTCGTGTGCGGGTATGACGGCTGCATCCTGCGGTTCGGCACCAGGTATGTTGCGCACGCCGCACGTGTGCGCCGAGTGCTTCCGCACGTGCGACACGCCCGAGCTGCTGTCGGCGCACGTGCTGCGCCACCGCCAGGCCAAGCAGTTCGTGTGCGGGTATGACGGCTGCATCCTGCGGTTCGGCACCAGGTATGTTGCGCACGCCGCACGTGTGCGCCGAGTGCTTCCGCACGTGCGACACGCCCGAGCTGCTGTCGGCGCACGTGCTGCGCCACCGCCAGGCCAAGCAGTTCGTGTGCGGGTATGACGGCTGCATCCTGCGGTTCGGCACCAGGTATGTTGCGCACGCCGCACGTGTGCGCCGAGTGCTTCCGCACGTGCGACACGCCCGAGCTGCTGTCGGCGCACGTGCTGCGCCACCGCCAGGCCAAGCAGTTCGTGTGCGGGTATGACGGCTGCATCCTGCGGTTCGGCACCAGGTATGTTGCGCACGCCGCACGTGTGCGCCGAGTGCTTCCGCACGTGCGACACGCCCGAGCTGCTGTCGGCGCACGTGCTGCGCCACCGCCAGGCCAAGCAGTTCGTGTGCGGGTATGACGGCTGCATCCTGCGGTTCGGCACCAGGTATGTTGCGCACGCCGCACGTGTGCGCCGAGTGCTTCCGCACGTGCGACACGCCCGAGCTGCTGTCGGCGCACGTGCTGCGCCACCGCCAGGCCAAGCAGTTCGTGTGCGGGTATGACGGCTGCATCCTGCGGTTCGGCACCAGGTATGTTGCGCACGCCGCACGTGTGCGCCGAGTGCTTCCGCACGTGCGACACGCCCGAGCTGCTGTCGGCGCACGTGCTGCGCCACCGCCAGGCCAAGCAGTTCGTGTGCGGGTATGACGGCTGCATCCTGCGGTTCGGCACCAGGTATGTTGCGCACGCCGCACGTGTGCGCCGAGTGCTTCCGCACGTGCGACACGCCCGAGCTGCTGTCGGCGCACGTGCTGCGCCACCGCCAGGCCAAGCAGTTCGTGTGCGGGTATGACGGCTGCATCCTGCGGTTCGGCACCAGGTATGTTGCGCACGCCGCACGTGTGCGCCGAGTGCTTCCGCACGTGCGACACGCCCGAGCTGCTGTCGGCGCACGTGCTGCGCCACCGCCAGGCCAAGCAGTTCGTGTGCGGGTATGACGGCTGCATCCTGCGGTTCGGCACCAGGTATGTTGCGCACGCCGCACGTGTGCGCCGAGTGCTTCCGCACGTGCGACACGCCCGAGCTGCTGTCGGCGCACGTGCTGCGCCACCGCCAGGCCAAGCAGTTCGTGTGCGGGTATGACGGCTGCATCCTGCGGTTCGGCACCAGGTATGTTGCGCACGCCGCACGTGTGCGCCGAGTGCTTCCGCACGTGCGACACGCCCGAGCTGCTGTCGGCGCACGTGCTGCGCCACCGCCAGGCCAAGCAGTTCGTGTGCGGGTATGACGGCTGCATCCTGCGGTTCGGCACCAGGTATGTTGCGCACGCCGCACGTGTGCGCCGAGTGCTTCCGCACGTGCGACACGCCCGAGCTGCTGTCGGCGCACGTGCTGCGCCACCGCCAGGCCAAGCAGTTCGTGTGCGGGTATGACGGCTGCATCCTGCGGTTCGGCACCAGGTATGTTGCGCACGCCGCACGTGTGCGCCGAGTGCTTCCGCACGTGCGACACGCCCGAGCTGCTGTCGGCGCACGTGCTGCGCCACCGCCAGGCCAAGCAGTTCGTGTGCGGGTATGACGGCTGCATCCTGCGGTTCGGCACCAGGTATGTTGCGCACGCCGCACGTGTGCGCCGAGTGCTTCCGCACGTGCGACACGCCCGAGCTGCTGTCGGCGCACGTGCTGCGCCACCGCCAGGCCAAGCAGTTCGTGTGCGGGTATGACGGCTGCATCCTGCGGTTCGGCACCAGGTATGTTGCGCACGCCGCACGTGTGCGCCGAGTGCTTCCGCACGTGCGACACGCCCGAGCTGCTGTCGGCGCACGTGCTGCGCCACCGCCAGGCCAAGCAGTTCGTGTGCGGGTATGACGGCTGCATCCTGCGGTTCGGCACCAGGTATGTTGCGCACGCCGCACGTGTGCGCCGAGTGCTTCCGCACGTGCGACACGCCCGAGCTGCTGTCGGCGCACGTGCTGCGCCACCGCCAGGCCAAGCAGTTCGTGTGCGGGTATGACGGCTGCATCCTGCGGTTCGGCACCAGGTATGTTGCGCACGCCGCACGTGTGCGCCGAGTGCTTCCGCACGTGCGACACGCCCGAGCTGCTGTCGGCGCACGTGCTGCGCCACCGCCAGGCCAAGCAGTTCGTGTGCGGGTATGACGGCTGCATCCTGCGGTTCGGCACCAGGTATGTTGCGCACGCCGCACGTGTGCGCCGAGTGCTTCCGCACGTGCGACACGCCCGAGCTGCTGTCGGCGCACGTGCTGCGCCACCGCCAGGCCAAGCAGTTCGTGTGCGGGTATGACGGCTGCATCCTGCGGTTCGGCACCAGGTATGTTGCGCACGCCGCACGTGTGCGCCGAGTGCTTCCGCACGTGCGACACGCCCGAGCTGCTGTCGGCGCACGTGCTGCGCCACCGCCAGGCCAAGCAGTTCGTGTGCGGGTATGACGGCTGCATCCTGCGGTTCGGCACCAGGTATGTTGCGCACGCCGCACGTGTGCGCCGAGTGCTTCCGCACGTGCGACACGCCCGAGCTGCTGTCGGCGCACGTGCTGCGCCACCGCCAGGCCAAGCAGTTCGTGTGCGGGTATGACGGCTGCATCCTGCGGTTCGGCACCAGGTATGTTGCGCACGCCGCACGTGTGCGCCGAGTGCTTCCGCACGTGCGACACGCCCGAGCTGCTGTCGGCGCACGTGCTGCGCCACCGCCAGGCCAAGCAGTTCGTGTGCGGGTATGACGGCTGCATCCTGCGGTTCGGCACCAGGTATGTTGCGCACGCCGCACGTGTGCGCCGAGTGCTTCCGCACGTGCGACACGCCCGAGCTGCTGTCGGCGCACGTGCTGCGCCACCGCCAGGCCAAGCAGTTCGTGTGCGGGTATGACGGCTGCATCCTGCGGTTCGGCACCAGGTATGTTGCGCACGCCGCACGTGTGCGCCGAGTGCTTCCGCACGTGCGACACGCCCGAGCTGCTGTCGGCGCACGTGCTGCGCCACCGCCAGGCCAAGCAGTTCGTGTGCGGGTATGACGGCTGCATCCTGCGGTTCGGCACCAGGTATGTTGCGCACGCCGCACGTGTGCGCCGAGTGCTTCCGCACGTGCGACACGCCCGAGCTGCTGTCGGCGCACGTGCTGCGCCACCGCCAGGCCAAGCAGTTCGTGTGCGGGTATGACGGCTGCATCCTGCGGTTCGGCACCAGGTATGTTGCGCACGCCGCACGTGTGCGCCGAGTGCTTCCGCACGTGCGACACGCCCGAGCTGCTGTCGGCGCACGTGCTGCGCCACCGCCAGGCCAAGCAGTTCGTGTGCGGGTATGACGGCTGCATCCTGCGGTTCGGCACCAGGTATGTTGCGCACGCCGCACGTGTGCGCCGAGTGCTTCCGCACGTGCGACACGCCCGAGCTGCTGTCGGCGCACGTGCTGCGCCACCGCCAGGCCAAGCAGTTCGTGTGCGGGTATGACGGCTGCATCCTGCGGTTCGGCACCAGGTATGTTGCGCACGCCGCACGTGTGCGCCGAGTGCTTCCGCACGTGCGACACGCCCGAGCTGCTGTCGGCGCACGTGCTGCGCCACCGCCAGGCCAAGCAGTTCGTGTGCGGGTATGACGGCTGCATCCTGCGGTTCGGCACCAGGTATGTTGCGCACGCCGCACGTGTGCGCCGAGTGCTTCCGCACGTGCGACACGCCCGAGCTGCTGTCGGCGCACGTGCTGCGCCACCGCCAGGCCAAGCAGTTCGTGTGCGGGTATGACGGCTGCATCCTGCGGTTCGGCACCAGGTATGTTGCGCACGCCGCACGTGTGCGCCGAGTGCTTCCGCACGTGCGACACGCCCGAGCTGCTGTCGGCGCACGTGCTGCGCCACCGCCAGGCCAAGCAGTTCGTGTGCGGGTATGACGGCTGCATCCTGCGGTTCGGCACCAGGTATGTTGCGCACGCCGCACGTGTGCGCCGAGTGCTTCCGCACGTGCGACACGCCCGAGCTGCTGTCGGCGCACGTGCTGCGCCACCGCCAGGCCAAGCAGTTCGTGTGCGGGTATGACGGCTGCATCCTGCGGTTCGGCACCAGGTATGTTGCGCACGCCGCACGTGTGCGCCGAGTGCTTCCGCACGTGCGACACGCCCGAGCTGCTGTCGGCGCACGTGCTGCGCCACCGCCAGGCCAAGCAGTTCGTGTGCGGGTATGACGGCTGCATCCTGCGGTTCGGCACCAGGTATGTTGCGCACGCCGCACGTGTGCGCCGAGTGCTTCCGCACGTGCGACACGCCCGAGCTGCTGTCGGCGCACGTGCTGCGCCACCGCCAGGCCAAGCAGTTCGTGTGCGGGTATGACGGCTGCATCCTGCGGTTCGGCACCAGGTATGTTGCGCACGCCGCACGTGTGCGCCGAGTGCTTCCGCACGTGCGACACGCCCGAGCTGCTGTCGGCGCACGTGCTGCGCCACCGCCAGGCCAAGCAGTTCGTGTGCGGGTATGACGGCTGCATCCTGCGGTTCGGCACCAGGTATGTTGCGCAGTGCTTTCATCCGTTCTCAGGAATTAAAATATAACAGCCAAGACGAATTTTGTAATTGCCGCCATGTTGTTTTATTTAACTTTCATATTTGCTTTGTTTTTTTTATATCTTGAGAAAAACCTACGGACTAAAAACTGATGTTATACAGGTTCCGCTTTTTTTAGTTATGAACCTTTTAAACTGATGTGTTTTCTTGACTGTACATGGATTGTACTATTATAATAACCATGCCATCTAAAAATGCCAATATATACAAAGTCACTGAGTTTCTAACCTGTGCTGTGCAGGAGCAACCTGATGGCACACATCCGCAAGTGCCACACGGGCGACGCGCCCGAGCCCGAGCCCGAGCCCGCTCCCGCGCCCGCCAGCTCCGCGTGTGCCGAGTGTGGACGCACGTCAGTATACGCACATACTACTGTTTCTTTCAGCAATACTAAACAAACAAACAATAGAGTATTTTGTTGTGATTACGTAACTGAGAGTATCGTACACCGCGAAGCTCTCAATTTGTAGATACTCGAACACCTGAGTAGTAATAATGTCATTTTTAACACGTTCGATTATTACCCGCTGATATCGCTTCTATACGAACTGTTGATTCTTCTGTTGAGCCCAGAAAAATAAGATATAAGATCCCAAAAATCATAAATCATATTGCTGGAACTATCTCGGTAAAGTTTTGGTTTTACGACAATTTATGCTCCCACAAATTCATTCCTTGTTAAATTCTGCACATAAAAGTTCTCTACAATATTCTCCTAGGACCAGTAGTTCTCGAGATACATTAGCTTTGAAACGTTGAGGTAACAATGTATTTGTTTCCGCACCAGCTCTAAGGTAAAATGCGTTTTTTTTTGCTTGGTATCGTATCATATCGTTTTATTTATACCTACCTTACTTATACACATATCAAAAAAGTCTAACACCCGTAAGTATTTATAATCAAGCAAATACTTGCTGCTAAGTAATTGCTTCGTGAAGTCATTACTTGACAATAAAATTCTTTAGTGAAAAATCTTATTCTATAGTCGAGTAATATGCGTTACTTACGAGGACTGCACTAAAAGTATCGGGAATGGAATATTTCCACTGTTCCTGTCATATTAAAATCTTTTTAATTGAAAACTCCTTGGTTTTAAAAATCGAATACCATTTATTTATTTAAAAAAAGATTCTCGGTCTTGTCTCAAGGTTTTATCAAACTTGTTTAGTCGTTGAGAAAATGGAATTGACTCGAGAAAATTCAAGAGCGATGATTTACTATGACTTTCGAACTGGTTTAACACAAAAACAGTGTGTTGACCGGATGATTTCTGCATTTGGTGATGAAGCCCCATCCAAAACCACAATTTATCGCTGGTTTGCTGAATTTCAACGTGGACGTGTCAAGCTCAGTGATGATCCCCGTCAAGGTCGTCCAAAAACTGCAGTCACCCAAGAAAACGTTGATGCTGTGCGTAAGCTGATTGAGGAAGATCGACATGTGACACACCGCGCAATTCAGGCAACTTTAGACATTGGCATGAGTCAAATACAAATAATCTTGCATGAACAATTAGGTGAAAAAATTCGTTTTCCCGATGGATACCGCATTCGCTCTGTGAAGAGTAAAAAGCGGCTCGCGTTACTTGGTGCGTCAGAACTCTCGAAAGATTCCACGCAGGATCCTCAAATGCTGTATACAACATTGTATTAGGTGACGAATCCTGGATATACGCGTACGAACCCGAAACAAAAAACCAGTCACGAGTTTGGGTGTTCGAAAATGAGTTAAAGCCAACAAAAATTGTTCGTTCACGGAGTGTTGCAAAAAAAATGGTGGCCACGTTTGTCTCCAAAACCGGCCATGTTACGACTATTCCTCTTGAGAGACAAAGAACGGTTAATGCAGAATGGTATGCTAGCATTTGTTTGCCACAGGTCGTTTCTGAACTCCGTAAAGAGAACTGCAACCGCCGCATCATCCTCCATCACGACAATGCGAGTTCTCACACCGCGCACAGAACAAAAGAGTTTTTAGAGCAAGAAAACATAGAATTATTAGACCATCCGCCGTACAGCCCCGACCTAAGCCCTAATGATTTCTATACTTTCCCTAAAATAAAGAATAAATTGCGTGGACAGAGATTTTCATCACCTGAAGAAGCTGTGGACGCCTACAAAACGGCCATTTTGGAGACCCCAACTTCCGAATGGAATGGTTGCTTCAATGATTGGTTCCATCGTATGGAAAAATGTGTCAAATTTCGCGGAGAATACTTCGAAAAGCAATAAATACATTTTTAAATAGTAATGTTGTGCCACTTCCTTGATTCCCGAAATTTTCAGTGCCGCCCTCGTATTTGAGCAAATGCTTGAGTAAGAATCAACGCTTGATAGTTGTTTCCTTTTGGTAACACTCAGTTACTGCGTTTGGTTTCATTAGAAGGCATACGTGAAATGTAGATTATTTAACTTTAACATCCATAATATTACTTAGATTTAATTAAAGAAATGATATGTGATAAAATTATTTTTTCACTCCTCTTGCTCAAAAAGTCCGTTATTTTAGCGTACCAGAGCGGAGCTAAAATAACATATCTTCCTCTAGGAAAAAAAAAAAACTAAGTCAATCAGTAGTTATGTCTTGATTGTTTTTTTTGTGTATATTGTTAGTTTTAAATGCTATTTTTATATTTCTTGTGAGTGTCCCTAATAAATATTTTTCTTTCTTTAAGGTAATTTTTTTTTTAAATTTTTGTCTGTTACCAACGAGCCTACTAAAACGTAACTAATATTCTGTGTTGCCAGGTTCGGCTCGGTGGCGGCCATGAAGCGCCACGCGCGCGTGCACCGGGCGCCGCGCCCCGCGCAGGTACGTTGTGTTATAGCCGCACAGGTACGTTGTGTTATAGCCGCACAGGTACGTTGTGTTATAGCCGCACAGGTACGTTGTGTTATAGCCGCACAGGTACGTTGTGTTATAGCCGCACAGGTACGTTGTGTTATAGCCGCACAGGTACGTTGTGTTATAGCCGCACAGGTACGTTGTGTTATAGCCGCACAGGTACGTTGTGTTATAGCCGCACAGGTACGTTGTGTTATAGCCGCACAGGTACGTTGTGTTATAGCCGCACAGGTACGTTGTGTTATAGCCGCACAGGTACGTTGTGTTATAGCCGCACAGGTACGTTGTGTTATAGCCGCACAGGTACGTTGTGTTATAGCCGCACAGGTACGTTGTGTTATAGCCGCACAGGTACGTTGTGTTATAGCCGCACAGGTACGTTGTGTTATAGCCGCACAGGTACGTTGTGTTATAGCCGCACAGGTACGTTGTGTTATAGCCGCACAGGTACGTTGTGTTATAGCCGCACAGGTACGTTGTGTTATAGCCGCACAGGTACGTTGTGTTATAGCCGCACAGGTACGTTGTGTTATAGCCGCACAGGTACGTTGTGTTATAGCCGCACAGGTACGTTGTGTTATAGCCGCACAGGTACGTTGTGTTATAGCCGCACAGGTACGTTGTGTTATAGCCGCACAGGTACGTTGTGTTATAGCCGCACAGGTACGTTGTGTTATAGCCGCACAGGTACGTTGTGTTATAGCCGCACAGGTACGTTGTGTTATAGCCGCACAGGTACGTTGTGTTATAGCCGCACAGGTACGTTGTGTTATAGCCGCACAGGTACTTTGTGTTATAGCCGCACATGTACGTTGTGTTATAGCCGCACAGGTACGTTGTGTTATAGCCGCACAGGTACGTTGTGTTATAGCCGCACAGGTACGTTGTGTTATAGCCGCACAGGTACGTTGTGTTATAGCCGCACAGGTACGTTGTGTTATAGCCGCACAGGTACGTTGTGTTATAGCCGCACAGGTACGTTGTGTTATAGCCGCACAGGTACGTTGTGTTATAGCCGCACAGGTACGTTGTGTTATAGCCGCACAGGTACGTTGTGTTATAGCCGCACAGGTACGTTGTGTTATAGCCGCACAGGTACGTTGTGTTATAGCCGCACAGGTACGTTGTGTTATAGCCGCACAGGTACGTTGTGTTATAGCCGCACAGGTACGTTGTGTTATAGCCGCACAGGTACGTTGTGTTATAGCCGCACAGGTACGTTGTGTTATAGCCGCACAGGTACGTTGTGTTATAGCCGCACAGGTACGTTGTGTTATAGCCGCACAGGTACGTTGTGTTATAGCCGCACAGGTACGTTGTGTTATAGCCGCACAGGTACGTTGTGTTATAGCCGCACAGGTACGTTGTGTTATAGCCGCACAGGTACGTTGTGTTATAGCCGCACAGGTACTTTGTGTTATAGCCGCACATGTACGTTGTGTTATAGCCGCACAGGTACGTTGTGTTATAGCCGCACAGGTACGTTGTGTTATAGCCGCACAGGTACGTTGTGTTATAGCCGCACAGGTACGTTGTGTTATAGCCGCACAGGTACGTTGTGTTATAGCCGCACAGGTACGTTGTGTTATAGCCGCACAGGTACGTTGTGTTATAGCCGCACAGGTACGTTGTGTTATAGCCGCACAGGTACGTTGTGTTATAGCCGCACAGGTACGTTGTGTTATAGCCGCACAGGTACGTTGTGTTATAGCCGCACAGGTACGTTGTGTTATAGCCGCACAGGTACGTTGTGTTATAGCCGCACAGGTACGTTGTGTTATAGCCGCACAGGTACGTTGTGTTATAGCCGCACAGGTACGTTGTGTTATAGCCGCACAGGTACGTTGTGTTATAGCCGCACAGGTACGTTGTGTTATAGCCGCACAGGTACGTTGTGTTATAGCCGCACAGGTACGTTGTGTTATAGCCGCACAGGTACGTTGTGTTATAGCCGCACAGGTACGTTGTGTTATAGCCGCACAGGTACGTTGTGTTATAGCCGCACAGGTACGTTGTGTTATAGCCGCACAGGTACGTTGTGTTATAGCCGCACAGGTACGTTGTGTTATAGCCGCACAGGTACGTTGTGTTATAGCCGCACAGGTACGTTGTGTTATAGCCGCACAGGTACGTTGTGTTATAGCCGCACAGGTACGTTGTGTTATAGCCGCACAGGTACGTTGTGTTATAGCCGCACAGGTACGTTGTGTTATAGCCGCACAGGTACGTTGTGTTATAGCCGCACAGGTACGTTGTGTTATAGCCGCACAGGTACGTTGTGTTATAGCCGCACAGGTACGTTGTGTTATAGCCGCACAGGTACTTTGTGTTATAGCCGCACATGTACGTTGTGTTATAGCCGCACAGGTACGTTGTGTTATAGCCGCACAGGTACGTTGTGTTATAGCCGCACAGGTACGTTGTGTTATAGCCGCACAGGTACTTTGTGTTATAGCCGCACATGTACGTTGTGTTATAGCCGCACAGGTACGTTGTGTTATAGCCGCACAGGTACGTTGTGTTATAGCCGCACAGGTACGTTGTGTTATAGCCGCACAGTTACGTTGTGTTATAGCCGTACAGGTACGTTGTGTTATAGCCGCACAGGTACGTTGTGTTATATAACAGTACATAATTTTCAAATAACAGGAATTTGGTTATGGACGCTATCACAAAAACTGACAAAAATTTGCATTTTGTTTTTCGGTACATTTTGCGGCAAAATTTAACTAAACCAAATGTAACTTATAATTGCCACAGAAAGATTACTCCTCCATCTCCTTTGGTACCAAATCTTTAACATTTTTCTTCAATATAATAACATAAATTGAGTACTTAATTAAAAATATTTTATGTAAGCAGACATGTTCAACTCAAGGTAGCAAAAATAACTATCAAAATAAGTCAAAAGGAAGTAAGTCATAAGTAATGTAAATGTATGTATGTAGTAATGTATGTGTGTTTGTAAATGTTACAAATAGTCTCAGAAAATAATGTTGAAAAAACCTATATTTAAAAAAAAAAACACTGGTGGTATTGTTTTTTTTTTTCCTATTATTTAACAAACCATATTAAAAAAATTAAAAATCACACACTGGGTTTCAACTATCCGTGTGATAAAATCAAAAAAATTATTTTATGATTATACAATATCTTCATTAAGTAAATGAACGGCGAAATGAGCTATATTTTCGAGAGCGCAAAAGTGTTCTAACTATTAATAGGTGCTGAGACTGACACGAATGGTTTAGCACCACAAAAACTGTACTTTTATAATTACACAGACCATGAGACTCCATTCGAATTTTTAAGACCCCTTTCAGGCCTTGTTGCAAAAAAGGCATATTTTTTAAAATCTCTTTCTTATTTGTAAAATAGTTGGGTAAACGGCATCTAAAACTATTCCAAACAAGTTGATAGCATTAGTAGTTCTTGAGATATCCAGCTGTGACATACAGACAGACTTAGTCTCCTACTAAGGGTCCCTTTTTACTATTTTGGTACGGAACCCTAAACCTAAAAACCGACATATTTATTGGAATAATTATTCATACTAGTAGTCGCCCACTGGTCTAAATTCGACCCCCTCTACTTACAACACTAGTACTTAGTACTTGCTACTTCTATGAGCACACTAATTCCATTCTATTATGAAGTACTTAGATATTGATTCCATGCTATTGTGAAGAACTTACTGATTCCATGCTATTAAAAAGTACTTACTTATTCCATGCTAAGCTGTCAGGTCCTCCAATACAGGACTTAACCTAAACATAAATATGTTTATTGTAAACAAAACAAAACAAAACTTGTGTTAATAAAATGACTTAAGACTATGTTAGTAGTACTTTACTTTGCACTAGCTTGACTATGTGCTGCCCTGTTGTACTTGTCCGCGGAAGCGACGGAACACCACATCCTGCGGCCAAGTCTTATTCCATGACGAGGGGCAGATAACAATTAGGTACGCGCATAACTGCACCCTCGGCGCGTACCTCGTCTTCTGGCGCACGTACTCCACGATGTCGTCCGCCTTGCTATGTGTGTGTCTGTCTGTGGCACCGTAGCTCTTAAACGGATGAACCGATTTGGTTGTGGTTTTTTTTATTTGAAAGCAGGTTTTCTAGCGGTGGTTCTTAGACATGTTTTATCAAAATTGGTTCACTCGTTTCAAGGTCGTCCACTCTTTTGTTAGCTGTTGTAGGGATCCTAGACGCATAATGGGTATTTACTTTCAAACATAATGTGTGACCTAAAATTTGAAACACTTATGTGTGCTATATACTATGTAAGATTATGGAATTCTATGAATGGTCTGATGCTGCAGCCAGGACATCCAGGACACTAGTAGTCTTGAAAAAAAAAAAAAAAAAAACAGATATGTTGTGTTTGGATTCGTTTTGATCAGTATTTGATTCTACATACGATGCAATAGTGGCAACACGATGAGTTGATGCTGCAGCCAGGATATCCAACGCAATGGTACACCCTTGTAGTAATTACCCTCAAACGCAAAAAGAGGGGTGTTATAAGTTTGACCGCTATGTGTGTGTGTCTGGCTGTGGCACCGTAGCTCTTAAACGGATAAACCGATTTGGATGTGGTTTTTTTAACCCCCGACGTAAAAACGACGGGGTGTTATAAGTTTGACGTGTCTGTCTGTCTGTCTGTGGGTGTGTGTGTGTGTGTGTTATGCGTGTGTGTGTGGTAGCATCGTTGCTCCCGAACGCATGAACCGAATTTAAATTTGTTTTTTTTTTGTTTGAAAGGTGAAATAGTCGGGAGTGTTCTTAGCTATGTTTATCTTAGGAAGGATTCACTAATTGCTCTGTTGATCAATTATCTGAATCTATCAAAATTAGTATTTCTAATAATAAAATAAAAGCTGTGTGACAAGTAATTAACAAAGAAACTGGAAACACAAAACAGCGAGATCAGAATGAATTGTCTTTAAAAATTCATAATGAAACCATTTCAGATAAGTTAAAAATTGCTGATACATTAGAAAATGTATTTACTAACATCCCAATAGAGGTTACGAAATCTCTCTCCTCATAATCTTATTTTTTTTTTAGCTAAATCTCTGCTCTAAGAAAACTACTCTAAGGACATTCCAAGTTTTGAATTCAAGACCATTTCTATTGTCATGATTAAAATGCATTCAAAAGTTCATTTCTTAACATAAAGAACACTGAAGACTTATAAGGGATTCTCGGACTCAGGGATCCGAGAAGGTTCTTGCAGATATGATTAACACAATAGGCATATATAATCAATGTTTAGACAGCGGTACGTTTCCTGATTTAACGAAACATAGTAAAGTAGTACCAATTTTCAAATCGGGTAGTAAGTGTTCCTCTAATTATAGGCCTATATCTGTGCTACCACCTACCAGCATGGAGTAAAAAAATGTAAGAAAAAATAAAGCTAGACCAGATGTTGTCACATTTTAATTCAAATGGGATTTTACATAGTCGCCAGTTTGGTTTCACGAAAGGTAGGTTGACAACTGACGCAGGAGTGAAACTTATCAGTCACATTTAGGAATCCTGGGAGAAATCCCAGGATGCCATTGGCATTTTCCGTGACCTCTCAAAAGCGTTTGACTGCGTAGACCACAATCAATAATCTGTAAATTACACCACTACGGAGTTCGTGGACAATCTGCTGATCTTGTTCTTTCCTATCTATCAAACAGGCAGCATAAAGTAAACGTTAACGGGGTGACGTCCTCGGGATCTTTAGTAAAGATGGGCGTGCCTCAAGGTTCAATTTTTGGCCCTTTTCTATTTCTAGTTTATGAAAATGATCTTCCTTACATGATAGCTAACTTATTGGATATAATTCTTTCGCTGATGACACTTCTCTTATTTTTAAAATAGATAGAAAAGATACGGATGTCTTAAACGTCAACGATAGTCTAGCTGTTCTTTCGAAATGGTTCGCAGCTAATAATCTTTTACTTAATGCAAACAAAACAAAATGCCTTAAGTCCTCATTACCAAATGACCCCAAGTGGGTCTAAATTTAAAACTTGATGGCAAGAAACTAGATGCTATTACGGAAACTGTATTTCTAGGAATTACTCTAGATCCCAAATTACAATGGGGAGCCCACATTAGAGCTCTTTCAGGTAGATTAAGTTCAGCTGTGTGATTGTGATACCCAAATTTAAATTAACTAAAACAAGCAAGTCATTTCTTATAAACATTATCCGCTTTCATCACAAGTTGCCAAAGTCTGTTACAGAACTTAGCGATGGAAAATTCAAAACCCACATCAAAGATTAAAGACTACGTTGAAGACAGGGAAGTTTGGCATTAATTTCTTCTGCACATGTGGCTTCCCTGGTACCTCATTAACGCCAAAAATATGTAAATGTCTAATAACTGCTCCCAAATTACGATGTTTATTTAAAACAATTTTTTTACATACTTCTTTGACATAATCTTTTTTTTATTTGACATTATCTACCTAAAAATTTTATTTACGCAAGTTTCTAACTTTTATTATTTTAATAATAATTTATACCGTTTTAGGGTTCCGTACCCAAAGAGTAAAACGGGAAAAAAAACATCGCATGAAAACACTATGTATCTCACAAGTAATACATATTATATTAAATTAGGTTGGTTAGTGCGATTACAGAATAAACGATTTCATTTCATTTCATTGCCAAGTCAATCTATTTATTTAAAACATAAATTTTTAATGTTGATATTGATATGGTCACTATAAAATATTGTTAGGTTAGTTAAGGCCAGGTAAACCAAGCGAAGTAGGCATTTAAAACTACGCGAAGCGAGCCATGCGGTTACGTCGCGTCGCCGGCGTGAACTTACATGAACCCATAGCCGAGCGAAGTATCACAGTTTAGGTAAGCGTGTCGTGTAGGTCAACTTATTTTGTTATATTTGTTTAAAAAAAAAAAAGATAATACATTATTGTTGTAATGTATTGTAGTACCTTTTTACTAATATTATAATTATGTCGTATCTCTCTGTATTTTACTGTGTGTACATAAATAATAAAATAAATAAATAAGTAAAAATTGTTTTATGGGCCGGGTGTCCCAAGCGCAATAGGTATTTACGCGCGGACGTCGCCGCCGCCGCCGCGCCGCGACGCAAAGATCGAGTTCCGAGTGTTCGCGCGCCACAGTCTAAACTGAATAGTATTCCAACGGTATAAACAAATTAATAAAGATAAAAATAGCTTAAATAATTATATTATACTTACTGTAAGTGATTGATATTATTATGAAATAATAAAGTTATAGTTTCACTTTCAGCTTTCAAGCTTTGTATGAAGTTTGTGATGTAGCGCTACTTAAAAAAACTATATCAAAGTTGTCTCAAAAAAATAGGGATAGTTAAAAATAATACAAATTGCGAAAAAAATAATGATGTGTTATAATATTGTCACAAAAATTATAGGTAATATTGATTACATTTTTCTTACTTCTATGAAACACATTATCCAACGTCCTAATATTATTATTTGCAGTTTCTTCCCATTTCTTATAAACTTTATTTTGTAGTTGATTAAAATATTTTATTTATTTATTTAATTTTAAAGAAAGCTTACAGACTAATAACAAATATAAATATCATGCATAAGTAGTGACATTTGCTAATTACAAGCTTCCACATACAAGCTTTCACATATAATCATATAATTAATGTAATCAAACAAAATATTGTAAAACATTTTTAAAAGAGTACCGGTGGAGTTTCTTGCCCATTCTTCTCCATACGAAACTACCTTTTGGAAGGGGCAACTAGAATCAATTCTATTTTTTTTGTAAATTTTGACGTTCAAAAGTGCCTCTTATGTGCCTATTTGAAATAAATGGTTTGACTTTGACTTTGACTTTGACCACATGTATTATATCTAATTAGGTATGAGTTACTTGCGTTAACCAGTTACAGCGATTTAAGTAAGTAAAATAATTACAATGTACTTAAATCGCTGTAACTGGTTAACGCAAGTAACTCATACCTAATTAGATATAATAAAAATTTTGAAGGAAATATGAGGATGTTTATAGCCGAAATAACTCTTCGATCTGTGAAAATCCTATACCAGAGACTACAACTCGAGTAGTAGCAGCTATATAAGCATTTACATGCTCAGTATCTTTGGAGTTTTCGGATGGAATCAAACAAACTTAAAGTACAAATATTGCACTTAAATAGATCGATATAAATCCATGTCTTCTTTCACCAACTAAGCAAAAGTGGCTTGATTTACAATCAAATAAATTATTGTGGCGTGCTTTTTCTTGAAGTTCTTTTAAAAAGTAATTGATATCAATTATTCGCCGTCCAGTACCCTAATTGCGTAACACAGTTTGAATCGGAATCGGAATGATTTTGAAGTATATTGCTAATCCATTGCTTCATAAGTTAGAAAAAATTGTCTGCTCAACAACGTAAATAACGCATTGAATGTTGTTGAACTGTCAAATTGAAACCGATTCCTACTGATAGTGTGTTACGCAATTAGCCCTCTGATATGGGTTGGAAATGGTTTGTTACCTTGTTATCCATTCCAATAATACACGCGTCTTCATCTTCACTCCATTAGTTTCTCTGTAACAACATAAAATAGTATATGGAGATAGTATAACGTGGAGCCTAAAAAAATTATGTTGAAAAACCATTTTCAGGTCATTCAGGCTTATAAGCCGTGACATACGTGCTGCTCACATGTGTAAGTGTTATGTTAGTTCTGATAACTTGCTGAGTAGATCCAGAATTAACAATTGGTTCTGGCGCAGATAACGAAGACATTGGTAGTGGTACATCTTGTGAAGTATCATCATTCGGCAACATTAATATTTTAAAAATCTGGACAAAACAAATTTTAGATTTGTGTTTAAAGACAACAAAAATAAACCTTACTTAGTAGCGGAGGATTGCAAATTAATAGGCTCTAATATATATATATATAAGATACGTGAGTCTTATCAAACGTATCGTCACACGGTTTTCTGAAAAAACCGGCCAATTCGTGTCGGATCACGCACAATGAAGAGTTCCGTAGTTGGGATGAATTTATCCCTAAAACAAACTTAATATTGTAGTTCAAAAACATGTTAACCATATATCGTTATACGTCACAGTCAATTTTCCAACTGAAAATGTAAGTTTGTAATCGCAAAAAAGTATTTTTTTTGAATGATAAAACAACAAATTAACATTTTTCGTACTTTTTCCCTTTACTTGTGCTGTCAGACCTTGCTTCTTTCCAAATTTCATGATTCTAGGTCAACGGGAAGTACCCTATAGGTTTTGATTTACATGCGAGATATTTGCAATTTTTTAATGTGGTGTAACTACAAATTTACAATTTTAGGACTTTTTCCTATACTTGTGCTGTAAGACCTTGCTTCTTGCCAAATTTCACGATTCTAGGTCAACGGAAGTACCCTATAGGTTTTGATTTATTTGCGAGTATGAAAATAATTATGTCGCATAAATCACGGTATTTTGTTATTGCGTTGACTTGGAAGCTTGATTTTTTTAGAGCCTCAAGGGACCATAGACCTACGTATTTGATATTAATTTCAACTTGATACCTCTACGCGTTCCTGAGAAAAAGGGTCTTGACAGACTGACAGACAGACAGACAGGCGGACAACGAAGTGATCCTATAAGGGTTCGGTTTTTTCCTTTTGAGGTACGGAAACCTAAAAAGATAGTGAGTATTGCGGCACTAAGTGCAATGGCCGAGCCACACCGGCAGTGCTATTCTGTAACCATCTCACCGTGAAAACTTAGGTGAAGTGAGCGTGGAGTGAACGGTCAGTGAGGGATTGACATTATTAACAAGTCACTTCAAGTTCACTTCACCTACGTTTACACGGTGAGATTTTTTCAGAATAGATCGGCTGGTAGTCGAGAGCCGGCCCCCACGCACAAAATTTCATCGCTTGCCGCGGTTGCGCGTGGCCGGCTCCATAAATGTTTATTATTCGCACGGCGTGAATTTTCAGTGCTCAAAACCGGTTTGGAGACAATAATAGGTACCCAATGGAATGTGAACCGTTGCAAGAATGAAATGGTGTGAGTTTCGCCATTTTTAGGGTTCCGTACCTCAAAAGGAAGAAACGGAACCCTTATAGATCACTTCGTTGTCCGTCTGTCTATCTATCTGTTAGTCTGTCAAGACCATTTTCTCAGGAACGCGTAGAGGTATCAAGTTGAAAGTAATATCAAATACGTAAGTATATGGTCCCTTGAAGCTCTAAATAAAAAGCTTCTAAGTCGATGCAATAACAAAATACCGTGATTTATGCGACATAATTATTTTCATACTCGCAAATAAATCAAAACCTATAGGGTACTTCCCGTTGACCTAGAATCATGAAATTTGGCAAGAAGCAAGGTCTTACAGCACAAGTATAGGGAAAAGTCCTAAAATTGAAAATATGTAGTATTACCACAAAAAAAAAAAAATTGCGAATATCTCTCACATAAATGAAAACCTATAGGGTACTTCCCGTTGACCTAGAATCATGAAATTTGGGCAGAAGCAAGGTCTCACAGCACAAGTAAAGGAAAAAAGTTCGAAAATTGTAAATTGGTAGTTTTATCACATGACAAAAAATTGCGATTACAAACTTAAATTTTCAGTTGGATAATTGAACGTGGCGTATATCGATGTATGGGAGAACATGTTTTTCAACTACAATGTTAAGTTTTATTGAGGGATAAATTCCCTTCATTGTGCGTGGTCCGACACTCACTTGGCCGGTTTTTATACTTTATACTGACTATTGAGTCGTCGAGTCAAAGTCAAATATGTTCCGGCTCCTTGGCTTACTTCTGCCATTAAGGATGCGATGGCAGGTAGGGACAGAGCCAAAAGAAGGTTGAGACGCTGTCCTTCCGAGCGCAACCTGAATGCGTATAAGGTTTTGCGTAATCGTTGCAGGCGTATGTGTAGAGATGCTAAGAGACGCTACTTCCATAATTCTCTCGACAACCGTAACTCCTCTGAAGTCTGGAAGTTTCTGAAAACTGTCGGCATTGGCAAGTCTCCAGTCGTTTCCAGTAATGACACTGACGTGTGTGCTCTTAACAAACATTTCTCACTTCCCCCTGTTATTTTAGATCCGCACGTCAAATCAGCTACCTTAAATAAACTTTCCTGTTTGCCAGTACCGCAGTGTTCTCCTTTCAAATTAAGTCCAGTGAGTGAAATTGAGGTTAAAAAGTCTATTTGTGCTATCTCCTCTACCGCAGTAGGTAATGATAATCTTTGCTCAAGAATGATTTCTCCTATTCTCCCCGCATTACTTCCCGTCTTAACCCACATTTTTAACTTTTCCTTGTTTTCTTGTACTGTTCCTGAGGTTTGGAAACAAGCTCATATCATCCCCTTACCCAAAATTCCTAAGCCGGTCTCACCCACTGATTTCCGTCCCATTTCTATACTCCCATATCTCTCTAAAGTTCTTGAGCACATTGTTCATCGGCAACTTTCGGCTTTTCTATCTGCGAATGACCTACTTAGTCCTCTTCAGTCCGGTTTTCGACCGGGTCATAGCACAGTGACGGCTCTGTTGAAGGTTACTGATGACATCCGCTGGGCGATGGACCACAAATCTCTAACTTTACTTGTACTTCTCGACTTCAGCAGTGCCTTTAATTCTGTTGATTTCGACATCCTTCTAGGGATGTTTAATTCTTTAAATTTCTCCTCTTCCACTATTGGTTGGTTCGACTCCTATCTCAGAGGCCGTTCACAGCGTGTTCGTCTCGATGAGTCGTCTTCTGATTGGTGCTCTCTTACCGCAGGTGTGCCTCAAGGTGGCGTTCTCTCTCCTCTTCTCTTTTCTATTTTCATTAACTCTGTCACGAGAGTCATCTCTTCCTACTTCCATCTCTATGCCGACGATCTGCAGCTTTACAATAACTTCTTAAGGGAAGACGCGGCAGCTGCCGTGGCTGCCATGAACAGGGACCTGGACTTGATTAGTGAGTGGTCGCGGTCCTTTGGACTGCTAATCAACCCTAGGAAATCCCAGGCCATGATTATTGGCGGCAGATATATGCGGAATAGGCTCAATGTTGCGTCGCTGTCTCCTCTCTGCTTGAATGGAGTTCAGATTGAATACGCAAATACGGTTAAAAACCTGGGGGTGACCATGGATTGCTACTTGTCGTGGACTGCCCATGTTGCTCAAGTCAGTCGCAAAGTGCACTACACGTTCCATTCGTTGAAATGTCTCCAGAGATTCTTGCCCTTGAACACCAAAATCTCCCTTGCTCAAACTCTCATTCAGCCCATTATTGATTACGCTGATGCCTGTTACTTGGATGCCACCGAGGAGCTTTTAAATAAACTTGAGCGTTTGCAAAACATCTGTATTCGTTTTGTTTTCAACCTTAAAAAGTATGACCACGTTTCTAACTTTCGCAAGATACTCAAGTGGCTCCCTATTCGACTTCGCAGGAACTCGCGGATTTTGTGTCTGCTATTTAACCTCCTTCACAATCCTAAAACACCATCCTATCTGCGGGAACGTTTTTCCTACGCTCGTCCTTCTGATGCGCCTTGCAGGTCGCATCTTAGAAATCTTCTTAAGTCCCCTCCCCACACCACCGACTTCTACTCCTACTCCTTCACTGTGCACGCGGTGCGGTTGTGGAATTCACTGCCACCTGATATAAGGGACTGCCATACTGTTTCAGTATTTAAAAGAAGAGTGAAAGAACACTATCTTTCCACTTCGTCATAGTTGCGTATATTTTTATTATTTTAATAGAATTATAATTAATATTCTAGTGATATTTATTTTAGAAGTATGTATTTGTGTGTATGTATGTATGTATATTATTGTATATGTATATATTTTGTCTTTGTATATATTGTATTGTATATATTATTATGTATGTATATTATTTGTTTAGTTTTATTAAGTAAATTGTTTTTGATTATATGTATTCTATTTTCTCTTCTACTCTTACACACGGTGTCTACATCTCTTTATCGACTTTCCTATCGCAGGTATGCTGGAAGAGATTTCTTTAGAAATAAGCATCACCTTTGTACGTATTTTTCTGTTCCTTTCTTCTTGTATGTTTATAATGTGTGTACATAAATGGTTAAATAAATAAATAAATAAAAATAAATATTGTTCGGGGGTGATTTTCTGTCCGCTTGTAAAGTAGGTACTCCTATTTATTCTGTTCTGAGGATTCTGGTTATCAAGAAAACAAAGACAGTACTTACTGTTCTTCTGTGCTTTTTTCCGAACAAATAAGCCTCTTCTATTTTGATTAATTTTTGAAATGAAACAATAAAATTGGGTTATGTTATTAAAACAATTTAATCAGAGCAGGACATATTAACTACTTAAAACAATAAAGGTAGGTAAGTAAAAGAAAAACAGTAGGCTTTTACCTCTCTTTGAACCTACTGACGTTATATTTAGACTGGCACAGTTTTACAGTCCATACAGTTGTGAAACGAATGTACTTGCCTAGAGCAACGGCGGGGATCTCACGTGCTCGAAAGTCAAAATTTGCGTGGACAGCTAAGTACCTAAGCGTAAGTACACGGGCGGAAAATAATAATTATTGTAATACTGTGACGACTGTGGTCAATAGGGATAAATGAATACAAGATATAACTTACCATATTTCTTTCGCGATTTTTTTTGCCTTCAACCTTGATTTATTCCTATATTTATAATTTTTGTTTGCCATTTTCACAAAACAATCACAAAAATATTGTCTTAAAAGTTATATACAAATATTTACTCAAAGAAAAATAAAGTGTGGCCTCTAAAAGTTCTATAAAACAATAATTACTTAAAATTAATTTTATTTATTCTTTACGCCGCAGAAAAGATGCGCGCGCGCAAAAATTTAGCATAGGTCTTCCCTCGGTAAGGTCCCGCGGGACACTGGCAGACACTGGCAAACGACGCGCGGATCGAAAACCACTTGAATAATAGATCAAAAAATTTATAAATGCAATAAAAAAAAACCATCGGGTAGAATCGATTCCTAAATTAATTACCTATATATTGATATAAATTATAGAAAAAAAGGAGTAATAGTACTCGTTTAAAATGGGTTTTGGCTTGTAAAAAACCTGCAAATCGAGCTTAGTTCGGTATTTTTTTCTATTGAGAAAATTTTATTGTATCGTATATTGATCAGGTACAACCTATGGAGAAAGAATGTATCTGAAATATATATTTTTTTCAGATTCTAAATGTAATAATTTGCCTATCAAAACAAAGTTCTTAAACATGCAAAAACGGGAACACCCAGCCTTAATTACGTAATAACTTAAGACATAAGGATCCTTATGTAGGGACTGAATAAATTGACCGACTTGGTATTATATGGATCTCACAACTTTTTACGATAGAAGAACTGAGTTGAGAGACTTGTTTTTTTTTTACAATTTATGTTTTTGATGGCATCACATTTCTTTTTGTAGATAGTCCTTTTCTTATTTTTTTATGTAGTCTTCCTCTTTTTCTTTTCCGGTACTACTTCTTAGACATATTCAGGGAATCTAAAAACATAAACTTGAGTTAACAATCGGTTAGAGTCTTAACTCTGTGGGCTAATTGCGTAACGCACTATCAGTAGGAATCGGTTTCAATTTGACTGTTCAACATCATTCATTATTTATTTACGTCGTTGAGCAGACAATTTTTTCTAACTTATGAAGCAATGGATTATCATTATACTTCAAAATCATTCCGATTCCGATTCAAACTGTGTTACGCAATTAGGGTGCTGGTCAGTTTAACAAATGGTAAGCTTAACTATTACTAGGGATCAAAAAACCGGCCCTTAGTGACTACATTGGTTTCCTGAAGTGGTAGGACTAACATGATTTTTTGTTGAGAAATTCGCCGATTGTATAAAAACTATGCGATATCAACCATTTTTTCAAAACAACACAGAATTTTTTGTTATCCAGTTATGTAATGAGTTATATATAAGTGGCGCCATATACACGCAACTGCGCCTGAATAGTTCTATCCTAGGTAGGTATAGGGTTTTTTAATAAATACTGTGTGATTTTTCGTTTGTTAAAATTGTTATTAGCTTCAAATAGTTTAGAGTTAATTTTAACAAAGGACATGTCCAAAAATGGTTTTTTATTATTCAATAATTCTAACCAGGATCAGTTAAATATATTTGGATAGACAACCCAAACGCTAGTGGTTCTAACTATAATATACATTTTTAAAGGCTTCCATTTTTGAGAAAAATCGTTTTTTTATTTTAGTGTGAATTTACTCCTAAAACGAACAAACCTTTGTAATTAACTAGTATATTAAAGTGAACACACCCTAAACAAAAAGAAAACTTGTCAAAATTGACACATGCACTGTTATTACTGTCTTTAAATAGTTTATCGATGATTAAGACTATGTAAACAATAAGAAATATGATGAAATGGGATATTTTCAGTCAAAAATGTTTAGCCTAACCTTTTAGAATTGAAAGGGATTATATTTTAGATTTTATTTAGGTTACCATCAACAAATAAAATATATGAAAAACATTAAATATTTTATAATTTTTCTCTTAAATGGAGGGGTCTAAAAATATTATTTCAGTGGTTACAAATTCCATATTTTTGTCGCTTTTATTTAGGTGTAGTTTGACGCTGGTTAGATTTTTCTCTGAATAAAAAACCAACGCCCATACAGAAAGCGGACATCTCCTTTTGCGATTTCGTAAATGTAAATACAAGAAACGGTAAGAAGCTTGTGTGATGTAGTAATACAAGTAATAGACTTCAATATCTTATTTATCGTATCTTCCAGATTCGAAGGTTGTACCTTGTTTTTGCAGCTTGTGCATAGGAACTACTTGCTTGGACGGGTTTTACAGTCGTCTGGAAACTTTATTTCCGTGCTTGTTTGTCAGGATTTCTTTTGCTAGGAGATTTGGGCAGTTGGCACAACAATGTTATATCCTCGGCTACTTCACACCCTCTGTAGTTCGCTGGGTGGGGTAAGACGCCGTGCACTTTCTCTTGCGGACATTTACACAGGACAGTTCGCTGTAAGATGCTTGCCAATGCATTTTACACACCTTGGCTGCAGTATTTATGAATATGTCCATATACCCGGCATCTTTTACATTGAGGAATGAGCTTTATTGAGACAGAAGCCTAGCAATCGCTCTATAGTCCTCGTTTTGACGTTGATTTTCACACACATTCACATTCATCATATTACGGTGAATGATTCAGTTGGTTGGATTTCATAGTTAGTGAGTCATAGAACATTTGGTTGTTGTTGACTCTATATATTTGAGGGTGTGGAGGCACTCTTTTGACTAATGTCTGTTCTTTCACCTATGTTTGTTGTTGTGGGGCGTCTGTTCCGGGTTGTTGTGGAGGAGAGAGGGAGATGTTTAGCTTCCTAATCTTCCTACTTTTGGCCCTAATCCACTCAGCCTCGTTAGCGAGTTATTCCTCGTCTGTACAGTACCTACTCGACATTTCCTCTATCACATTGAGCAAATTGTATGTTGCTCTTAGCTTCTAACTCGTTCCTTGGAACTGGGATTTTCTTTTTGGCGGCTTTGAAGTTGTCGTTGGAGGCCTTCTATTTGGACCCCAGATCATTAACAAGAAGTTCCAGCTTTTCTCTCTCCGATTTTATTTGGTTATTGTTATACAAAAGCTTTTCCAGATTAGTTTTAATTTTTACCTTTGTTGACGGCATTGTAAGGTAAGTAGAAACTTCACCTTCACAATTATTTAATTGCACTGTTTACACTATAATTAATAACTGGCTCATCGCGGCGACCTTGATAAACCGATTATGCAACACGGCGACGACGGTGTTATTGTGATGCGTCAGCGAATTACTCTAAACTAGAGCACCCGCGCGCGAATGACAGACGTCCGTGCTCGGTAGAAGCCAAGCACGGAAAAACAAATGTTCTTATATTATTCAATCTCTCAAGTCTATGTCAGGTTGTATGTTGATCAAATACGATTGGGTTGCCTTAGCGCATCCCCGTTTAATAATAACATGTGAGTGATTGTCTCATTGTGTTTTACAGGTGGAAGGCAACGAGTCGCAGGAGGGAGAGGACATGGAGGGCGAGGTGGAGTACCTGGAGGTGGAGGAGCTGGACGAGCTAGCGTACCGCGACCACGACCACTACGACCACAAGCCCGACATCCACCACATGGAGTGAGCACAACTCACTCTCACTAAATAGTTTCTGATGAAAGTGTAAACAAGCTCTGTTCAGGTTCAATTCTTATGTAATCAACTAATCACCCACTAGAGGTAATTAGTAACACGTCAAACCTAAATTCATCTGTATTTAGAAGGTTTCAACGTGATATTTCTCCACTTGAATTCAAAAATTCTTGTTTGAATAACATTGTTAATTCATAATTGAAAAATCTTCCGACGGAAACTGAGTTTATACACGTGTTAGGGTTAAAGGCGGCACCAAATGGAAAGACAGTTCTAAGTATTTCAATAATACCTAAACCATCCTTTTATTTATACACCGTGGCATTTTAATCTTCTTACAACGGCAGCCTACTTCACGTATCCAATGACTACTAATCATTCATGAAAGTAAAAAATATTTATTAACATTTGAATATATATTTTTTTTAATATTATTCATTATGTCGCATGATGTAATTTGATCGATATTTAAGACATTCAATACTCTGTACTTCGATATTGAGGTCTTTCAATGTCATTTTTGATTTTATTTTCATTTCATTCGGAATAATGCACAAATTATATAATCCAATACTTAGGACACATGACTTTATTTCATGCATAATTATGAGATTCAATTATTATAGTACTCGATATTATGACAGAACAGTTTTAGAAGACAATGATGTAAAACAAAATGTCGAATTTTTTAACATTATGGTTACTGAAGTTGCAAACGTGTTATGGATAATGATTTTCGGACAAACAACTTTAGGAGAAGAAAGGGAGTACCGATTAGTAGTCATTGGGTACATAAGGTGGGCTGCCGTTGTAAGACGATTAAAATGCCACGGTGTCTATTGGAAGGTGTGTTTTACTAATATTACTTGAGACGTGTGTAATTACATACTCAAAATACAATAATACAATCCAAAAATTAAAAAAATCGCAATTATACAATAATTGAGTTTCAATTATGAAACTCAATTATTGTCAATTGAAAAACATTTAAGGTGATTTAAAATTAGAATTTCGGGTTTAAGTATTCAAATAATCATGTCAAAAGCACTCAATTTGTGAGTGGCAGTGAAAACATACCTGTAGATGCCAATATTAAAGTGCGTTCGTTATAACTTGACGCGTGACGCGATTGGTAGCAGTAGCACTGATGATGATGATTTTGCAGTCTTAGTTTCAATACCTATTAGAACACAGTTCAGGATGGCGACCGATAGACCAGATGACTGCAACATTCAGTGCCACCAATCGCGTCACGCTTCAAGTTCTAGTGGACTCACTACAGTAACTGGCGTCTACAGGTACGTTTTCTCACATTCATCATACCTTTGGAACAGACTATACACAAAAACACCCTGAACCTGCTGTCTGCTGGTAAACAAAAGATGCGCAATATTGTTGCAACAGCATGTTCTTCTGTTGCTGGCAACATTCACAGTTTTTTCTTTTGTTTACCATAAATAAGGAGACATCAACACGGCTGCACGACCACACAACACTCTCACACACACACAACACTCTCACACACACACAACACTCTCACACACACACCCCATTAATGTTCATTTATTATCATACATGTTACTACTTTTGATTGACTAGCTAAGGTATTATAGTTATTGCTCCCATATTGTAGTAAACTGACTGCCTTTCTAACTGGGATTGTTCTATTGTCCGTCAAATACTATATTTGTGTAGTTAGTAGTTAGCGAGCCCTAATTGTATGGTTATCTAACCATAGTTAACCCTCTATGTAAGCCAATGTTAGACTTAAAATAGGTAACTGTTGATAAAAAGTGCCTGCTTAGTGTAAACATGAATGTTAATGGCTTTCTTTCTCTTTCTTTTTTTCAAAATATATACGATTATTTTAATTTATTGTGTTCTTTTTAAAACAAGTATCTCCCACAAGAAATACTCTATCTAGATCCACCCGAACAGGGTGAACGTAAAGTACACTGATACAAAAAAAAAGGTTGTAAAAATTGGTTGACTTAAATCAGACAGGGTTCAACAATAATATTTTATTATAACAACATTACAATAGGTACTAAATAATCGTGGAAAAATACTTTAATGTTAACTAACAATATTACATTAGGTAAGGGTCGCAGGTAACTAATAAAAGTATATTATTTACTTGTGCATTTTAAATAAACATTTCTCTTTTGAAAGGACCACTAACACATCCCGGGGAGCCTTGAATTTGAAATCAAAATGCAAAACTTCCAAAATGCTGGAGAAACCCCCCGAAATCGAATACATTTACAAAGAAAACCCTGTATTCAATTCGAATTCTGACAGAGTTAACAGTGATGTGCTAGTTGCATGTCGCAGCATGCGTCGCTGAGCGCACAGCCGCGAGTGCATGGAGTGCTAACTTCCAGACATAGACCCGTTAGTCGCCGCACAGACGTTTCTGTCTTGGTTTCCAAACAAAGCAGTAACGTCAAAATTATAAATGCTTTCCCTGTACACTCAAAAGCGTTTTGGCAACGTGCCAAATACCCTCCGTCATGATAAAGACGGCCGCCACTCTGCAGTCGTTATGTGACTACACTCCTAAGATAACCGTCGTACCTTTAGTAAGTTCTGTTGGTTCTTCCCACATTCCAGGGGGTCAAGGCTACTAATTTACAAACGTTTAAATGGTCTCTCCATTGTGAGTTTTTGACAGATGTGCCAAACAAGATCGGTCAAATACATTGCCGAGACTATGGCCCGTATTAATAAACGTTCCCAAACTACGTACTCAAGTGCGTAATTATTTGATACGCCATTATTACGATATCAGCATCTCAAGATCATTACTAATTAATAAACACATGAAAACAGTTACCAAGATCAGCTCCTCAAGGAGCTGTTCTTGATGAACGATTACATCACATTGACCGACGTTTTGAATGACATTCATCACATTTCGTTCTTGATAAGTCGTAGGATTTATTGAATTTGTTGTATTTTGTTATAAGTTTAATGTATAGTGCTGTATCACGTTATAAATATTTCTAGGGAAATTGGAAGACCACTGTTACTGTATTTCACCAAAGAGTAATTTTATTAATGTGACTTTTGAACAAATCTGGATCATTTTTAGGGTTCCGAAGTCAACAAGGAACCTTATAGTTTCGCTATGTCCGTCTGTCTTTCTTTCCTTATGACTCTTATTAATCACATCGACAAAGTGTTAAAATAAAAGCTCGTTTTTTTTTTTGGGTAGGTAACTCCCTTGCACGTTAAGTGGGGATGATATTTTTTTTCTCGTTTATCCCATGGTGTGTTATCGTTGGCCAGGTCTTTCAAAACTATTGCGGATCTGTGAAAACTTAAATTATTTTAAAACTTATTAAAAAATAAAAGAAAAGCTATCACAGCTAAGTAGGCTCTACAAGTTAACTAGTATTAGTCGACCAACTTATATTTGCAGTTGGAAATTGACCGTGACGTATATCGATGTATAGGAGAACATGTTTTTCAACTACAATATTAAGTTTGTTTTTGGGATAAATCCATCCCAATTACGGAACCCTTCATTGTGCGTGGTCCGACATGCACTTGAATGTTTTTTTTTTTAAATGTTCACTTGGTAACTCAAAAGGATTTGAGGCATCCCATATATAGATTTTTGGCAAAAATATCGTCATAGTAAGTACTTACTCTAATTCATCGTAATAATTATTTTCAAACTCCATGTTCGCGCTACTAATCACGACCTCAAGTCACGGACTGCCTACACTCAGATTTGAGCATCTCGAGTACACAAATCTATTGTATACTTAAGTGTCGATTTTCGTTTATTAATCAGTCCATCACTCGGCTGATAACGTAAACCCAAGCCGTAACTTGAGTACATCAATTATTATGTTTATTAATACGATCATAACCTCAAGACTGTTACCAAGTGCGAGCTCTTGGGCTGAGTAACGTTTATTAATACGGGCCTATGACACCGTTTTGTAAATTAGTAGAGTTGGCTTCAGTTCGCTCGCACTAGTTGGTTATGTTCCTGATGGTAGGGGCCGGCCGCTAGTCCCGCGGCGCGTCCCGCGGGTAGTCCCGCGGCGCGTCCCGCGGGTATTCCCGCGACTCGTCCCGCGACCCGTCCCGCGGCTCGTCCCGCGCGCTCGGGCGCGTGCGACAGATGAGCGCGACGCGCCTCTGCCGCGGCAGTTTCTCGCCGCGCCACTCGCTCTCTTCGCCGCCCAGCACCGCGTGCGTGAAGTCGTAGCGAGCCACGCCTCTGGAAATTGAATATTTGCTTAAATGAGCTGAAAACACTGAACGAAAAGCTCAAGCTCTGTCCATTGTTTTAATTATTAGGAAGTCACGTGACTATTGGCGCCAGTTTGAACACCCCCATACACATGACACAATCAGCGCGAGCGAGTTTTGTCTTGCAACCCGGGATACGCGACAGTTTTGTCTTCAATTGTCTTGCAACCCGATACGCGACAGTTTTGTCTTGCAACCCGGGAGGCGCGACAGTTTTGTCTTGCAACCCGGGATACGCGACAGTTTTGGCAGACACTGACAGTTGGGTTTGTGTACAAATGAACATTTTCTCTTTTATGTCCAACATAATGCTTTTTTAATTAAATTAATCATAGTAATAGTCCAAGAATGTTAGTCAAATGAGGGCAAGTATCTTGGAATGAGAGATATTCAACTATAAACTTGTATAAACCATAAATATTTTGGCACCCTAAAACTTGTCTCAAAACCTACTTATCGTAGGGTGTCCGCGACTACATATATTCTAAGGTCAAAGGTCAAAAATTATTATTTTCACATTTATTGCAAATATCTCGTTTCCTATGGGTTTTATTCTATTCGTATTTATTATAAATATTGTAGAGGATTAAATTCTCTACAACTTGTTTAAACATTTTTTTATTTTATCCTGAACCATTTTCGAGATAGAGGGCAGAGAGCGCGCAGTGTTTAACTATTTAGAGTATCATTCGAGGTCAACCTGAGACTTTAGGGCATGATTTAGAACCCCAGAATTGGGGTTGGATAATGCGTGATGAATTCCTGGAATCTGCTATGACAATGAATCTACCAGCTCCGGAGGAATTGCTTAACACAATATTCTGCAACTGCAAGAATGGTTGTAGTTCGCGATGTGGATGCAGGAAAGCTGGATTGCGGTGCTCTTTAGCTTGCGGCCAGTGTTATGGACAAGCTTGTGTTAATGCTTCACCATATCAGAGTGATATCTATGAAGATGATACTTTTGACCCCGAAATCTTGGAAGAACTGGAGACAAATGTCGTTGAAGACGAGAACACAGAGGAATTTTAAATTTTACAGCGACTGGAAGACGATGATGAAGAAGAAAATTGTAATTAGAACTTGTAGTTTTATTATTATTCAATGTTTTAAATTTCAATGTTCATAAATGTATGAAATGGTATTTTATTTTTCAACTATAACATTTATAAAAAATTAAATTCTTTTCTTTTTATTTAGTAAGGAAGTAATTAGTATAAATAAGATTAGAATTAAAAAATAATTAAAGTATTTCCCATGATAACTTTATAATTACACGAGTAGGTAAGTGTCATTAAATGAATAGATACTGAATTATTCAATTTAAAACTAAAAAGCACAAATAGTGTGGGATATGATGGAATATCAACTAAGTTATCTTTATATATAAAAGGAAAGCGTGACTGACTCATCATCACGTCACAGCTCAAACCGCTGAACGGATTAGGTTGAAATTTGGCACACAGATAGCTATTATGACGTAGGCACCCACTAAGAAGGGATTTTTGGAAATTCGACCTTTAACCAGTTTAGCTCCAAGAAACTACAAAAGTATGGAAAACACCGCACAGGTGCGGTATGTGGGTTCAACTGGGGGTAAAAAGGGGGGTTTTTTGTTTGTATGATAAATCGTATTCCATGAGTTAATAAACTTGAAACTTGGCACGAATACTTGCTTAAGTAAATTATAATGTTTGGCAATTTTTGTTTTTCTAAAATACCCCCTAAAGCGGGATTGCGGGATGTCAAAGTTTGTATAGAAGAATTTTAACGCGTGGTCCGATTAACTCGAAACTCAGTATTTATACTTAAATACAAAAATAAAGAATAACATGTATAAAGATTTTTCGAAAATTGACACCTGACGGGGTGAAAAGGGGTAGTATATTTTACAAGGGAGGACTTTACTGCGTGGCTTGATTAACTCGAAATTATGACGTAGGCATCCGCTTATACGAATCCAGCGGATTCCTGGGGCGTTCACAAGGTCATCGGTCCACCTTGTGGCCCTTCCAACGCTATGTCTCTCGGTACGCGGTTGCCACTCCAGAACCTTTCGGCCCCGTCGGCTATAACCCTAAATATAACAGTAGATTATGCAGAACAGTAATATTAATAGTAACAGCAGCAGTCTTACAGATTATTCCTGACGAATGCATCCGTCAATGTATCAATTTTGTGACATTTAGTATTTATAGGAACGCAGGCGTTCATTAATTCACTAAACCAAAAACTTCACAAGCAATGGAAAATTGCTACTGAAGACTGCGGACTCGACCGCAGGACTAACTGCTTCTCACACGGACGTTCGTCATTTGCTCCCACGTCACCAGTCCTGAGCTTCTGTATATTTTGACTGCTGAGACCATTTCTACTAACGTAGTTTAAAGGGAAGTTTTATAAAGAAATGCGTGAATAAAGTGTATGGTCAAATAGCGATTGTGACGAAAAATGTTGATGCCCAAAAAGGCTCGACTGGCTGTTCACAATGGTGTGCTTGGTGCTTATTTATGTATGGAAGGAATGTTGGGTGTGGCAAAAGAAGCATGAAAGTAGAATAAATGCTGTGGAAATGTATTCCTCGCGAAGCATGTGTGGAGTGACTATACATGATAAGACTAAAAAATTGTTTGATAAGGCAACGGTGCGGTTTAAAAGATGTAGTGTCAAAAATTTAAAAGAGTATGCTTAGATGGTTTGGTCATGTTGAGAGGATGATTGAAAGGCAACTAACAAAAGGTAATTACAAGGCAGATGTGAGTGGAAATGCTGGGAGGGTCGCCCTAGGAGGACTTATAGTGACCTAATTGGTGATGTTCTTCAGAAAGGTCACGTGAGTAGTACTCACTGTTGGTGTCTTACGACTTCCACGCGAACGAAATTGCGGGAAGAAGCTAGTTTATAATAAATGCAAATAGCATAAAACTTCTGTTGCCGCTTTAACAACAATACTAAAAAACAGAATAAAATAAATATTTAAGGGGGCTCCCATACAACAAACGTGATTTTTGTGCTCGTTTTTGCTCGATATTGATAACGGCAACAGGTAGACGCTTGAAATATTCACAGAATATTTAGTTATATATTCACTTTAAAAAGAAATAACTAAATTAATAAAATAAACAAAATAACGGGGGCCTATACAACAAACGTGATTTTTTTGCCGATTTTATAGATAATGGTACGGAACCCTTCGTGCGCGAGTCCGACTCGCACTTGGCCGGTTTTTATAGATAATGGTACGAAACCCTTCGTGCGCGAGTCCGACTCGCACTTGGCCGGTTTTTATAGATAATGGTACGAAACCCTTCGTGCGCGAGTCCGACTCGCACTTGGCCGGTTTTTATAGATAATGGTACGAAACCCTTCGTGCGCGAGTCCGACTCGCACTTGGCCGGTTTTTATAGATAATGGTACGAAACCCTTCGTGCGCGAGTCCGACTCGCACTTGGCCGGTTTTTATAGATAATGGTACGAAACCCTTCGTGCGCGAGTCCGACTCGCACTTGGCCGGTTTTTATAGATAATGGTACGAAACCCTTCGTGCGCGAGTCCGACTCGCACTTGGCCGCTTTTTTTTTTACCTTTGACCTTGGAATATCTGTAGTCGCGGACACCCTACGATAAGTATGTTTTGTGACAAGTTTTAGGGTGTAAAAATAAAGGTCTAAACAAGTTTATAGCTATCTCCCATTCCGAGGTGAAACCCCTAATATTCCTGGACTATAAGTACTATTATTTATGAAATGCACTGAACAGTGAATGCTCACTTCATGATGTAGAGCGCGCGGCGCGCCAGCAGCGCGTCCAGGCGCATGTGCGCGTGCGACGCGTGCGCCAGGCGCATGACCGCGCTCGACGCCAGGCACAGCCCCGCGATCACGTCGCCGCAGAACTACCAACTGCCTTTGTTAACACTTTCATTGCCACCATCACCATTTCATGAATTCTGCGGTGCCGCACGTTTGTTGCGACAAACACGTCGCGTGCGGCACTGCTTGATGACAAAAAGAATAAATATGTACACCGGGCCACCTCAAACATTATCAATTTATCGCGTAATTACCTATTCCACACTGTCATTTTAACGTGGATCCGCAGCTGTGGCTCGCGAAATTCAAATTTTCTCACGTTTTGATAAAAATATGATTCATGGCTATAACAGATATGTATTTACAGAATTTTATACTCATTAGAATCATTAATTCATCTCTCTAAGTTAGATTTGTTCCATTGAATGACTTTTTCATGAAATCATTACATTGGGGAACAAATCTAACTTAGAAAGATGAATTTTTAACAATTACTGACCTGCAAATTGCAAGAAGTAAGAAAATTTTAATTATGCGGGCTAAAACTGCGGATTCACCTTAAATAGGACGTACAAATTTTAAAAATTATCCAAAATATTACCAAAACTTTCAAAACACAGCGTGTCAACAGCAGTCTTAAGGAAGAATTTACAAATATGCACACATTGCTGCTAATTTCTTACAATGAAATACTCTTTTTAATAGGTCTTTACCTATGAAATTGCCGTTCTGCAGTAGGCCTTTTTGCCTAAGAATTCGAATTTCAAATAAATTTTATTTAAAATAGGTACATGGATTCTTTTTTCAAAATTAGTAATTTGATTATTGATTAGCGGTATGATTTCATCGCATTTGAATCTTTTTCGTCATCACGGATACGTTCAAAATTCAAGTAATAGAATATGAGTACTGTCGTGGCAGCAACGTGGCACAAGCGGCACGCAACATCAACGTGGCACAAGCGGCACGCAACATCAACGTGGCACAAGCGGCACGCAACATCAACGTGGCACAAGCGGCACGCAACATCAACGTGGCACAAGCGGCACGCAACATCAACGTGGCACAAGCGGCACGCAACATCAACGTGGCACAAGCGGCACGCAACATCAACGTGGCACAAGCGGCACGCAACATCAACGTGGCACAAGCGGCACGCAACATCAACGTGGCACAAGCGGCACGCAACATCAACGTGGCACAAGCGGCACGCAACATCAACGTGGCACAAGCGGCACGCAACATCAACGTGGCACAAGCGGCACGCAACATCAACGTGGCACAAGCGGCACGCAACATCAACGTGGCACAAGCGGCACGCAACATCAACGTGGCACAAGCGGCACGCAACATCAACGTGGCACAAGCGGCACGCAACATCAACGTGGCACAAGCGGCACGCAACATCAACGTGGCACAAGCGGCACGCAACATCAACGTGGCACAAGCGGCACGCAACATCAACGTGGCACAAGCGGCACGCAACATCAACGTGGCACAAGCGGCACGCAACATCAACGTGGCACAAGCGGCACGCAACATCAACGTGGCACAAGCGGCACGCAACATCAACGTGGCACAAGCGGCACGCAACATCAACGTGGCACAAGCGGCACGCAACATCAACGTGGCACAAGCGGCACGCAACATCAACGTGGCACAAGCGGCACGCAACATCAACGTGGCACAAGCGGCACGCAACATCAACGTGGCACAAGCGGCACGCAACATCAACGTGGCACAAGCGGCACGCAACATCAACGTGGCACAAGCGGCACGCAACATCAACGTGGCACAAGCGGCACGCAACATCAACGTGGCACAAGCGGCACGCAACATCAACGACGTTTACGGAGCGAACACTACAAACGAACGCACCACGTGTTATTGGTTTGCCCGCTTCCGTTCTGGAATTTTCAACCTGAAAAATGAACCCCGTGGTCGTCCGAAAACTGGTCGACAATAACGAATTAAAGGCGATTGTGGAAGCTGATGATACTCAATCTACGCCTGAATTAGCAGCAGCTTTCGACGTTAGCATCAAAACAATATTAGTCTATTTGCATCAAATTGGCAAGGTAAAATAGCTTGACAAATGGGTGCCCCACGAACTCAATGATTGCCAGCGCGAAGTACGCGTCGAGACATGCCTTGCACTTCTCTACAGGCACACAAACGAAGGAATTTTGAACCACATTGTTACCTGCGACGAAAAATGGATTCTGTTTGACAATAGCAAGCGCTCAGCAAGTTGCCCTAAACGAAAACTTACCTCTGGAAAAGTGATGGTGACTGTTTGGTGGTCTAGGGCCGGTGTGATTCATCACAGCTTCTTACCAAACGAGATCAGCATTACTGCAGACGTGTAGGTACTGTGAAGTCAGTTCTTCACAGTACCTACACATCTGCAGTAATGCTCATTCACTTTTGCTCATCACACAGTGTTGGAGAAGCTCGCATGTCTCCAACCAGCTTTCGTCAATCGCTCGTCTCCGCTGCTCCTGCACGACAACGCGCGACCTCATACTGCACAGCAGACGGTCTTACAAGTTACAAGAGCTGGGGTTGGAAGCTCTCCGTCATCCGCCATAGGTACGAACCAGACCTTGCGCCTAGAGACTTCTACTTTTTCCTGAATTTGGATAACGTCTAGGCGGTAAAAAATTCAATACCCGAGAGGCAGTACAAAATGCCTTTGAAGAATTTGTTGCCTCCCGTCCATCAACAATCTGCTACTGCTTTGGCAAAGATGCATCGATTAATTGGGTGATATTATTTCACAAAAAACGGCAATTTCATTGGTAAAGACCTAATATTTAGCAGAATATGTTGTGTGCCTTTTAGTCTGTGTTTAATCAATGTATTTTCTTCAATAATTCTTTCAAAAACACGGGAGGCGTGTCAGCGGCACTAAAACTAAAGCGGAACGACATGCCGGCCGTATCGCCTGCAGCCTGCAACACTCACGCGCACGGCGTCGACGTGCGGCCGGATGTGGCCGGCGGCGGCCAGGTCCAGCACGTGCACGTGCGGCAGGGGGGGGGCCGCGGGGGGGGGGCCGGCCGCCGCGGCCAGCGCGCGCACGCGGCTCAGCACCACCGAGTTCTGCGCCGACCACTGGCTGCGCTCCGTCTCGCGGAACCCTTGGATTGCCTGCAAAAATGGTTACAGGCCACTACGGAGAGGTTCCCCGAGCGCTGTAGGTACTCAACGCTTACCCCAGGCCTCGCAACGAGTAGCGATACGTAACAAGTTACGATGCGCGGGAGACACGAGCGCCAAGCGCACCGCTCAGAGTTCACAGACTCGAGTAGGTACTAAGTTGCGTCACATAATAGAGCATTGCAGTCGATCAAATTGAATTCTCTTCTTCTTAGTGTCGATGGCATTTATAATTTAAATTTGCTAGTTAGGAGATATCATATGTTCGCGGACGAATATACCTACCCTTTATTATATGTTATTAAATGCAATAATAGGTACATTATTTGCAGTTATATTTTTATGGAACATAAAATAAGATGCGAATTAGCGCGTAATTAAAAACATTTTTACAAAAAAATAACCAACTTCCAAAAAAAATACACTATACAAAGTGAAAGATAACTTTATATTTCGGAAGTTGATGGCTTTCGATCTGTATTTTAGCTTTTTGCCACCGAAAATTGTAAAAAGATTTTACTTCTATCTTTGTACGGTTTAAAAAAAAAATATTTTACGAAAAAACCCAGATGTCCACACCCAGCTCTAGCTATTCTATTTTAAATAAACATAGGTACTTATGCAAAAACTGTAAAACAAGTATTGTATTTTTATGTAAATTATATACTTACATTTTAATATCATATTATTATGCCAAATAGAAAAATACATACTTAAGTTGTCATTATTAGTTGGGCACAGAAAGATGTAGTTTTTCCTTAAAAGTGTAATTTTTACATGTAGCACATGAAACTTCTCTGGGCAAAAAAATATGTTAGGCACTGAACTCGGCAATAGCGATACTTTATAATATTTCTACTATTATTACTCCTAAAATCTGATACATCTCTATTGCGCCGGTCCTGGACCAAGTTAGGCAGATCTTCTTGTAAGCTACCATCTAAGTACACATTGTGGAATGCAATAAATGAACTAGTATTATATAAGCTGCACCATGGCACGTTGTATGACGAGAATTTCTGCAAATTAAGAACAGAATCAGACCAGCCTTGCAGTTAACTCTTGTTTACCAATATGGAAATGACTTTATAGGATTTTTGTGACATCAGTTTAAAAGAAGAGTTTATTTCTATCATAACCTACTTATCTCTTGTAACATCACAAACTAAGAGAGAATAGCTTACACTGTGCTTAAATATTAGCCATTCAGCAAGAGCAAGTGAGAGTTACAGCCCAGGATGACTGCGCTCAATCACTTGCTGTCAACACTCCAGTACCATCACTTGTGGAAGCTATTTGCAACCCTTTTTCTATTGTACTTAGATTGCAAGGTACTAACATTATCCCAGTGATCAAACTCGTATCTCATGCGCCGCAGCACTGGCTCCAGTTCCATCAGCAGGGCATTCTCCTCTCGCTCCGTGATGAACTCCGGGTACAGCTGCATGTCCCGCACCACAGCGCTGCGCAGCTTGGGGTTGTCAGTCTCCTTCCACAATGGACTGATCTCAACCATACTTGGGTCACCTATGTCAGACCATTTATTTGATTTGCATCAGATTAATTGGAGTGATACAAGTTAGCTGATTGTTGGGTTATGATGTTTGAGTTCGGTTCTTAAGGTGGATAGTGTGTGTTTCTAGGTTCAATAATTTAGGTCAATTTTCATGAGAATATTGAATCTTATCTTCTATTTTAATGCAACAAAAATCAAAATTTTTAGCTTAGGCGAGCAAGCTCAATTTTTTTATTTTTTATTGATGATGATAAACATTTAAGATTTGCGAAAATCCAACATAGGGATACGTAAAATAATGTCGTTTGTGATTTAAACGAGAAAATGTGTTTTTTTTTAAAAGACCCACGGAGTGCTATCCTTCCGTCTGGCTCCTTAAAGCTGCTGATCCTGCGAGGAAGGCTGATGCATAACTTCTTATTATTACAAGTTTTCAGGAAACTAAATGTTAACAAACGCATTTTTTGCGTAATTTTAAACATCATAATTTTTCTTGAAAAAGTGTGTTTTGACAGCACTAACTGTCACAGTGTCAATTTTACTTTGACGTGACTTTGACAGTGAGAGGGACAGAACAGAATAATAACTGCAGATTGCGTGTTAGGGGTGCGTTCCAATAATTCACTCGAAGTTCGACGACGCATGTTGTACCTTGGTTAAACTGACTCAATTTAAAAAAAGAGGTTCTCAGTTCATTGGATTCATTTTTAGGGTTCCGTAGTAAACAAAGGAACCCTTATAGTTTCGCCATGTCCGTCTGTCTGTCTGTCTGTCTGTCCGTCCGTCCGTCTGTCCCAGGCTTAGCTCGGAGACGCTTAGTCCTAGAAAGCTGTAATTTGGTAAGGGTGTACATATTCATCACGCCGAAAAAGTCTTAAAATAAAACCATGAAAAACATTTTTTTTGGGGAACCTCCCTTGCACTTAAAACGGGGATGATATTTTTTCTTCTCATCTAGTACATGGTGTGGGGTATCGTTGGATAGGCCGTTTAAAAATGTTGTGGGTCTGTGAAAGCCATTTTTCAATTATGAGATCCGTTTGCGTAATTAAGGCGTATTTTTTAATTAAGCTTTAAAGTGCTATTTTTCTATTTTTTGTTAGAGTCAAGTGTCGTCCCCCCCCCCCCCCCCCTCGGCAGCTAAAGGCAGCGGTTGGTTTTGGATATGTGAAAACATTCATGGCAGTAGTATTTAATTATAACGAAATTAAAAGGAAAACTATCACAGCTAAATAGGGTTTACTAGTTAACGAGTAATAGTCCACCAACTTAAATTTGGAGAGGTCAAAATTGGTATAATATTCAGACGATTTTTAAACGCTAATGTGATGTACCTTATTAGAAAGCTTATTTATTATGCTACTCGATTATAGTTAAATCTGATTTTTTCAGGCGCCCGTTTTTGTGAAAAAGTGGAAAATGTTTCAATACAATCAAAACGCACATAGTCTTTATTTATTCATTTCTATGCAATATAATTATTTTATGTGGCTAATGTTTCCGTTTCTATTAAATACTTTGACATTTTATTATAATTTTAGCTGCAGCTCCATGAAATTAAAACAAAAAATATTGATTATCATGACAATGCAATAACAAAACGTATCGAAAATAGTCAAAGCTGTAAACTCCACTGAGTTGATTTATATGTCAGTGGTAAACTCGGACTCCGCTGTAAATGTCAAGCCGAGACCTGCTGACTGACTTTGTCATTGTCACGTCATTTGCCACAGGGCTGCCATCCCTAAAATATAAATAATGCTTGTAGAACATTTTATTTTTCAACACTTGTTTTAAAAAAAACGGGCGGCTGTAAAACAAAATTTAATGCCCAAAGACGTCAAAATAATTACACTCTTTCAGCCTATATAGGTCAGAAGGCTGTTTAAATTTTCAATTATTTTAGTACCAAGCCCCATACATTTCGTGAACGTCTCCTTTGTAGTTGAAGAATTGACCGTAACGTATATCGATGTATGGGAGAGCATGTTTTTCAACTACAATGTTAAGTTAGTTTTTGGGATAAATTCATCCTAACCATGGAACCCTTCATTGTGCGTGGTCCGACACGCACTTGGCCGGTTTTTTTTAAATGTATTTTCGCTTGACCTGCAGCTGGCGTCTGTACAAACATATTTACACATAATCAAATCAATTTCATACATAAACTGTCACCGGACATACAACTTGTAGTCTTTGCGGATGACTCAAATGCTATAGTTGCACATTCAAGACGTGAACACAGCTCTACAGGCGTTCCTCGCACACATATATGGGAGTGGCGCGAGGGGCCGAAACGCCGCGGCGTAACTCCGCTGCCGCGAGAAATCACGGCACAGCGGGCAGAGCTGCGGCGGGATCTTATAGCGACATGGATAGTGCGATTGTCGCAACCCAGCGCTGGGCACGCCACAATTGCGGCGATAAGTCCCCTCTTTGAGGCGTGGCTAGAGAGATGCCACGGCGTCATCAAAATCCTCCGGACTCAGGTCCTCACCGGACACGGTTGTTTCGGGAGGTTCTTGTTCAGCATAAGGCGGGAGGAAACGCCTGGTGTTACCACTGTGTGGATCGCCCGGAGGATACGGTGGAGCATACGGTGGAGGTTTGCCCGGCCTGGGCGGACCACGCCGCGCGCCTTTTCCGTTTTAAATATTTTGTTAATGTGAGAATGTTGTAGGCTTATTAGGCTGTAGATTTTTAGTCCATTTTTAATTTTGTTAAGTACCTGGTATTTTTTACGCGCCTACACTGTCCTCTCATATCTAAAACCAGCGTCGGTCTGAGACCGAAAAAACGACCGGGACTTTTTATTAAACTGCGGCCCACACTCCTTTTTTTTTTGGGTGGGAAATTATCAAATAACTTGAGGCGCGCGTGGCACACAACGCGCCGTCATCCCGGGCCTGGTCCTTATCGGACGGCGAGCTATCCATTGCTCACCGTCCGCAAGCCCGTGCCTATGGTGGACGGGAATCGGCCTGCGATTCCCGACGTCCAGGGCGTCTCCTGCGGCGACTAGGGGCGTGAGGGCGCGAAATTTGTGAGCACTCTTGCGAGCATTACGTCTTCGCAGAAGGAGGTGACGGCCTCCCATGTACTCTCGCTCCGAACCATGGCCTGAACCAGGTCCGGATGCGAGAGATCGCCGCCGCCGATCGCCTCCGCGAGGACACGGCGTATGCTCCACCGTGTACTCCGGACGATCCACACAGTGGGAACTCCCAGGTGTTTCCTCCCGCCTTATCCTGAACAGGAACTTCCCGAAACAACCGTCTCCGGTAAGGAACCGGCGTCAGGCGGGAGGTGAGGACGCCGTGGCGCCTCTCTAGCCACTCCTCAAAGAGGGGACTTATCGCCGCAATTGTGGCATGCCCAGCGCTGGGTTGCGACAATCGCACTCTTCATGTCGCCATGAGATCCCGCCGGAGCTCTGTCTGCTATGCCGTGATTTCTCGCAGCAGCGGAGTTACTCTTCGCGCCACTCCCATATGTGCGCGAGGACTTTGGCATCTAGATCTCATGGCGGCAATCCGGCAGGGAGGCTTTTCGCCTCACCGGAGACCGTGCGGTATTCCCGGACCAGCCTGACGGCCATGACCCTTTGGGACGCGATTGACCGGCGGGCTGTCGCAGCCTCAAGGAACGCGCCCTCATCGGTGCCCCGTAAAGGGCCATAGACTGCACGACTCCCGCGTAGAGCCTCCGAAAGGAGGCGTTTGGACCCCCTAGATTGGGCAGGAGGTGCTTTATATATTTAATATTATATAGAATTTAATACTTCTTCTGGTTCTTCTACTACTTTGTTTTTTATTTTAATGTTAATACCTACTATCGGAGAGTTTTCTTTTGTACACACGGCTACACATCAAGCTATACAATTCCAGTATACGCTGACCTCTCATTGTACGGAAATCCTATACAATGCGAGATCAGCCGTGTGTACTATTGCGGAACTTCATATCTAAGCAGTTTCAAAACAAAATCCCGTGAACACGATGACCACATCTGTTTTACGCCCCTTTTACTTTTATGACACTCAATAAATACTATGGGATGCCGTATCGGGGTATCCCAAAAATGAAAGTGTAAACTGTAGATTTTATAAAAATGGACATATTTTGTTTTTTTGCAGCTCTGCAGTGCTGTACTCGCTCACGTCACACGGTTTACAGCATGCTCGGTATACTCGATTGAAATATAGGCGCGCGCATAAATTACAACGAATTAAACGGTACTGCATAAATTGATAAATTAAACCAATGAGGTATCGTTTCGGTATACCGAGCATACTATACCGAAACGATACCGCGTTTTGCGCTTTTAAAGTATTATGGAAATTTTCCGCCTCTCACCCAAAAACTGCTAATTGTGAAACTACTCAATTCTAATTTTATATTATACTTTTCTGAGAGCATAGCAAACCCACTCATAAAAAAAACCCATAAACTTGTCCCAAACGATCTCGAACTACGACCGAACGAGGGTTCCCATTGAAATTGTTTCCATTGAAAAAATATGCACCACCTCAGCTGGTTTTTTACTGTCTTTTTTTTTCATTTACAAAAACAAGGGTCTCATCAAAAATCTGATGGTGCGATGCTATTGGTTGATGAGATTTCTATAGCGGCCGAGCGCTGCAAGCAAAAATAGTCCATAAGGTGTATAGATATAAAATTCCTTGATAGTACGTTCGAATGAATTTTGTTTTAGATATATTTACAGTACACATAGGTTAGATTCAAGCCATTTTATTAGAGACTGTACAGCTTCGTGTATTTTATTTTCATGAGTTGAACTTTTAGTGTTATTTGGGACTATAACAGAAATATGATCAACAAATAGAACACTAACAGTTTATTGAATCTGGTAAATTATTAATATAAAGTAAGAATAGCAAGGGGCCCAAAACGCTCCCTTGTGGTACGCCATATTTATTCAGGCTAAATGGGGATCTGTAGATAGTGGATTCAAGATTAAAATTTAAATTAGTAACTTCAACACCTGTCAGGCTGTTAAAAAACTATTTATCCAATCTAGAGCGACACCACGGATACCATATTTTTCACATTTGTTTTGTAAGATGTTATGATCTACAAAATCAAATGCCTTATTCATGTCAAAAACACTACTAAAACCGGAATTTTATCGTCTAGATATTCTGTGATCTTTTTAATTAGTGTAAATGCTGCTAAATATGTCGATTTATTATGCTGAAAACAGTTTTGTTCCTGTTTTAGGACATTTTGCTTATTTAAGAAGCTTATTAGTCGGTTGTAGAATATCTCTTCAAAGATTTTGGATAACATAGGAACAAGTGTAATAGGGCGATAGTTATTTGGCTCTTTTCGATCACCTTTTTTAGGGTTCCGTACCCAAAGGGTAAAACGGGAACCTTATTACTAAGGCTCCGCCGTCTGTCTGTCTGTCTGTCCGTCTGTCACCAGGCTGTATTTAATGAACCGTGATAGTTAGACAGTTGAAATTTTCACAGATGATGTATTTCTGTTGCCGCTATAACAACAAATACTAAAAAACAGAATAAAATAAATAATTATGGGGGCTCCCATACAACAAACGTGATTTTTTTTGCTCGTTTTTGCACGATATTGATAACGGCAACAGGTAGACGCTTGAAATATTCACAGAATATTTAGTTATATATTCACTTTAAAAATAAATAATAAAATTAAAATAAAACAAATATTTAAGGGGGCTCCCATACAACAAACGTGATTTTTTTGCCGTTTTTATAGATAATAATGGTACGGAACCCTTCGTGCGTGAGTCCGACTCGCACTTGGCCGTTTTTTTTAATAAAGGCTTGACTATAGAATGCTTTAAATTTTCTTTAAACGAATATTATTAAGGCATAAAAATTATTTAATAAGTCCGAATTTACAATGGCATACCTTTAAGATGGAGGAAGAATTTTATTTGGCATAGTTAAAATTCCGCATAATTTCATTTAGCATAACTTTTATTTATAGCGACGATTATTTGGTACAATTTCACTTGGCATACTATGAAAATGGCAGAATTTCATTTGAAATAATTTTATTATGCATATTGTTTAACTTTCAATTAAATTAAAATAATATTCTTAAAAAGTCACTAAGTTGTGCTACAAAAGTTAGTGACAGAAAAGAATCGCTGCAAAACCGACTAAACGTAGTCTTGTCTGCCCTACCCCTAGTGTAATTTAAGCGCGCGTAGGCGCGGAGCTGCGGTGGAGAGCCGCGGCCACGGCCGGCAAGGGTCAGAAACGACTAGATTATATAGAAAAAAAATATGGAAAAAACCGAACTAGTTAGACGAGGTTAATAAAATTATAAAAAATAAATGGTTAGGTTAGGTTATAACTGTGACCTCCTACGCACGAGCCGAGCGAGCGGTGCCGCGGTAGCGGCCGGCGAGTGCCAGAAACGACTAGATTATATAGAAAAAAAAAATCTGTAATGTGATAGATGAGTTTTTCAATATTATGGGTATGAAATGTATGCCAAAAGATGATTCTAACTGTGTGTGTATTATATTATTAACTACCTAGTATGTACTACTCGTAGCAAAGTGGATTTTCCAATGACGTGCCACTGACACTTCATTGGAAAAATTGTGTGTACTCGTATTTGGTAATCTCGTACTGATAAGCTCTTATTATTTTGACTTCCCTATGGACCACTGTTACGCCATTATGAATTTAGGAGGTTACAAACTATTGGCACAATGGTCATGGCGTTGCCTTGGTATGGTCGTCATAATGACCAATCATTGAAAATAGCAGACTTGGCCCCCTGGGCGGATGCTGGTTGATAAATGAAACAGAAGAATATGTTGTTCCAAGAGAGTGCTTCCTTACTTTGTGTATGACTTATATGTCTTGCCCACAATAACTGATAACGTTCCCGCTAGACAGGTGCATGTGAATATATACCGTCAAATATTCACTTAGCCGATCCATATTTTCACACGCGCGCTTCTATTGATATTATTATAAGAGCAGACGTATTCTGGAGTATAATAAGATTTCACTAGGTGATGGGAAACCTACACTTTATCAAACTAGACTTGGTTGGCTAAGTTTGCGACCCAATAAACGGCCGTCTGTAGTAATAATTCATCTCAATTTTCATCAAAATTAAATGTAGTTCAAGCAGTAGTGTAAACATAAAGCATGCAGAAGCATGCTTTGGGGAATGAGCACTTTCGGCTGCTGCCGCTGTGTATTGTCTAGTTAGGGCTTCGAAATAATGGACTTTTAAACTGGTACAATTTGTTGTATTTTCCGTTACAATTTTGAAAACTTATAACGATGGATTCTGAGTCTGATTCTGATGGATGAATGAAAAGAGTAATGAGGCGACGTCCGCTATCCGATGATCGGACGACCACTGGCGCCTCTAGCGGCGCGAAGACCAAAGCTCGCGCGGTCGGCCCGCCCGGCATGGCTGCACGCAGGCATGACGGTAGTAATTCCTGCCGTGCGCCATCTGGCGGCGGCGGGGCCGTAACAAGCACTCTGTTGTTTTTAATACACTTAACTGTTCTGGGTAGTACCTACCAGTATTTTTTTGTTTCTTCTGGTAGTAATTTTATATCATCTGGTCAACCATTGAGTATGATTTCTTTTAATTTTTTAGTTCTATACTTTTTTCTGTTTCATCTTTTAGCTCTTGTTTCCGGTTTTTTGAAAACGGCATTATGGTATAAATTTCATTTACTTTCATTCATAGAAATGAATGGAAGTAAATTTGAAATTATACCATATCGCTGCTTAATTCCCTGCAGGCTTAAGGTGTCTGCAATAAACAACTCTTCCCCCTTTTGTAAATTATCTATTTTAGCATTATATGGTAGTATCTGATTTCTACATTCTTTGAAGTCTGGGTGGTGTTTCTGATAGGGTTTTCTTAAATATTGTTTCTAATGGCTTTTGATCAGACTCTTTGCATCCCCAGATATATGTGTGAAATTTTTTGCATGCTACTATAATAGCGTTAGCTTCTAGCGTTAGCTTCGTTTTCTAGTTGGCTATAAACTTGTTCGGTCTTTGTAATTGCTTTTGCACAATAAGCTATTGGTTTACCATTTTGCAATAGTACACCACCATATGCATATCTGCTAGCATCGACTGACAGAAGTATGGGGTCTTTGGGGTTGTAGAATCCTAGAACAGGTGGATTTTTTGCAGTTCTTTAAGTTGTTTGAAGGCTTCTTCTTGAGGATTACCCTAATATCTTTTCGTAACAGCTGCCGTAATGGGTTTGTGATATGGGATAAGGTTTGTATGAATTTTAATACATATGTGATTAGCCCAAGGAACCTTTGTAGTTCTTTGACATTTTCAGGTCTTTTTATTTTAATTGTGTCTAATTATTCAGGATCTGGTCCATTGTTTGTAAAAATGTGTCCTAGGAAATTTATTTCTTGTGTGTTAAAAGCACATTTATCTGGGTTCAATTTGTGTCCAGCATCTTTAAGATTTTTTATGACTTCATTAGTTGTGGCTTCCAATCCTAAGGCTAGGCTAAAAGGCTTTGGTTGGATGATGGATAAGGATATCGTTCATTGAGACCTTCACATTGTTTATGCCCGTTAAGAGTGAGCAACAAAAGGTGTACTGAATGTTAAATACTTTGAAGTCCTTGGTTATACCAACCCTTTGTAAAGTAGGCTAAACCATTGTTGTGATGTTGTAGCTATTTCTTCAATGGTATTTAGTGGGTAGAATCTTCTCTTCAAGTTTTATTAATTTCCGTAGGGTACAGCCTCATTTTGTTGTTTTCCTCACTATAACCAGGGGTGAAACTGCTGGTGTAGTTTCTGTAACAGGAATTATAATATTATCTCTTACCATGTCATCAAGTTCTTCTTTAACTTTATTTCTTAATATATGAAGTACCTTCCCGGCTGGACAAATTGGTAATCTTGGGTTGTCAAACAGATCAATGTCGTACTCATAATCTATGAGGCAGTCAATTCCTTCAAAAATGGCCTTTTCCTTTGTCAACTCGCTTTATAACGTTCAACTTTATACATGTCCTTCTACCAAGGATCGGTAAAAAGTCATGTTCAATCACATAGTATTTTATTTTATATATTTTCTTTTTTACAATGGTTTCCATAACTGTTTCACCGATAACTGTCATGTTGTGTTCTGAGTATGATGTCAGGAATTTTGTATGTGATGAGGTAATGGTTGCTTTTGCCTTGATTGCTATCTTCTTTGGTATTACGATGCATTGGCTACCAGAGTCTAATTTAAATGTGACTTTTTTCTTTGTTGGTCAGCAGAACTGCTGTTCTGCTGTCTCAAACCAATCTTCTTTTTCATTAATGACAGATAAGGCTGAGACTTAGAATTCATCCTTGCTGCAGTCATCTTCGCTAGAGCTATCTTTTGCATTAGGTTTGTAAATAGCTTGAACTTTCTTTGACTTACAACATTTTGCGAAGTGGTTTAACTGTTAGCAGTTTGCATGTTTTTTGATATACTGGGCATGCTCGAGGGCTTGGGGGTTGTGACTATCGCACTCTCCATGACGCTATGAGACCCCGCCGGAGCTCTGTCCGCTGTGCTGTGATCTCTCTCGGCAGCGGAGTTACGCCCCGGCGGCGTTTCGCCTTCTCGCACCACTCCCAAATGTGCGCGAGGAGTTTTGCCTCCAGATCCCATGGCGGTAGTCCGGCAAGGAGCCTCGCCGCCTGCGAAATCAACCCCTGAGGGCTTAAAATAGGGGATGAAAGTATAAATGGGAAACCCGTTAGTTTTGTAGTTCAAACCATGAAAATTTGTATTTAGCCTTTTGGTTGGAAATTAATAATTATGTGTATCAGCGTTTTTGAAATATCATCCCAGAAGAGGGTAAAACAGGGGATGAAACATTTGTGTAGGAAACTCGTAAATTTTAAAGCTAACCCATAAAATTGCTATAATTATGCCTTTTGGCGTTTTTGTAAAATCATCCCCTAGGCGGTTAAAACCCTTACTAACTCATCATCTATCATTAATGTTTTTAAGTGTTTTTAGACTTAAGTTCTAAAGACAATGGTGATTACTGGGGCATCTCCATCAAACTATTAAGTAATATAATAGACATCGTAGCCCCCTATCTAGCTGTTACTTTTAATAAATGTGTTGATTTAGGAACTTTTCCTGACCTTATGAAGAGTAGTAAAGTCATACCTTTATTTTAATCAGGTAATAAAAATGACGTTGGCAATTTCAGGCCTATTTCTATCTTACCTGCATTTAGCAAAATATTTGAAAAGTTAATACTCAAGCAGTTGCTAAGACATTTTAATTTAAACAGCCTCCTTCACAATGAACAATATGGCTTTGCAAAAGGTCGTTCGACTACAGATGCGGGTGTTGCACTGCCGAAACACATATTTAACGCATGGGAGAACTCGCAAAATGCAATTGGAGTTTTCTGTGATCGCTCCAAAGCCTTTGATTGCGTGCACCATGACACGCTTTTGCGTAAGCTACATCATTACGGCGTCCAAAACGAAGCTCTTAAAGTTATACATTCTTATTTATATAATAGATTCCAATGTGTAGATGTTGACGGTGTGAAGTCTTCCGAGCTACCAGTTCAGTTAGGTGTACCTCAAGGGTCAATACTGGGCCCATTCTTATTCTTAGTATATATCAACGACTTACCATTCTATATAAAGGGTATCTGTGACGTTGTACTGTTTGCAGATGATACCTCTCTTTTTTTTTAAGTAGACAGGAATAGACAAGATTTTAATGTCGTAAACATCGCACTCTCAATGGTTACGGATTGGTTTACGACAAATAACTTAGTTCTCAATACCAAGAAAACGAAATGTATAATTAAGTTTGCCTTACCGAATGTTAGAAATATTGGTCCCAACATCGTTTTAGATAAAGAGGTGCTTGAAACTGTAGGCTCGGCAGTGTTTCTGGGTGTAACAGTAGATGCCAAACTTCAGTGGGGACCTCATATATCAAGCCTAGCGGGAAGGCTCAGTTCGGCCGCATACGCCGTCAGGAAAGTAAGACAATACACTGACGTTGATACAGCCCGATTAGTCTATTTTAGTTATTTTCATAGCGTTATGTCCTACTGTATTCTGCTGTGGGGTAAAGCAGCTGACATTCAAAATATGTTTGTACTTCAAAAACGAGCTGTTCGAGCAATTTACCAGCTAGGTGCCAGATTTCTCTAAGAGATTTTTTAAAGATATTGGTATTCTCACGGTGGCATCACAATTCATCTTCGCCAACATCTTATATGTTAGGCAAAATATACACTTAGACACTAAAACCAGTGATATTCACAATATTAACACCAGAAATAAGGATAAATTACGTGCTCCATTTCACCGGCTTCATAAGGTTCATAACTCATTTGTTGGACTTGGTATAACTTTTTATAACAAGCTACCCTCTTCTTTGCTAGATTTGCCTTTTAATGCGTTTAAAGTTAAAGTTAAATCCAATCTTTGTTCAAAGGCGTACTAACGACAAGAATAGTTGGTCGCTGTGATTAACTCAAGACAATGTTCATGTTCTTTCTCCAGAATTAGCGTACCTACTGACAGGTTATATGAGTTCATATAATTGTTTATTTTATTGACTGTGTCAGTCAATTTTTTTATTTATTAGTGACATAATATACGTATGAAAATGTTTTTTATGAGTTGTATTGCAATAAGTGGTTAGCTAGCGACCTCGACAATTGATTATATTATTCTTGCCTGAGCAACCGGCAGCAAGTTCGTCGTGCTCCCTTAGATGTCACTGCTTGCGGTAGCTTCGGGGGTCGGGTTGCCTCCTTCCCTCAAATATGGCGAGGTGATGGCTGATCTTTGCGTTATGCTCGTGAACGGGTGCTGCTTGTGGTGACTGGTCGTCTTGCTGACCATGGTTTTGTTATTGTTATTAATGATTAACTGTTTTTTATTTTACTTCAATGGTGCTAGTTTATCATTTGTGACTTCGAGTTACAGGCGTTACAGCTATAGTTTTATGTAAGCGGGCACGCCCATTATGCCTGGAGGCTTTATATTTACGTACGTTCTGTTTACGTTATTTCTGCTTGAGTATAGTTTTTTGACGATTTTTATGTTTTTTTTTTTTGTATAGTGGCGTGTGCTAGCTATCATAAGGCAAATAATATAAATATCTTTAATGTTCTGTGTTGCGTAATGCAAATTATTTTACATTTTATTGTATAGATTCAATTCAAGTTTTATATCTGAACAGACAGCTGTGCTGCTGGGGAGTTTGTTGCGCCACTTCTTCTTCCCAGCTAAAGCACTAGGAAGTGGTGAAGGGTGGGCGTTTTTGGGGGACTGTCTTATGTAATTTTGACGTTCGAAAAGTGCTGATTCTCAGCCTAGTTTGAATAAATGACTTTTGATTTGATTTGATTGATCGCCCAGCCCAACTTTCGCCATCGCCAAAGACACCTTAGTAATTCTGAGAACAATATAACTTTACTAAGGGATCCAATGAGTAATAATAAGTATTTCAATTTTCCTTATATCCGTAACTAAAAACAGCGGGAATTGATCTTAGAGGGGACTGCTTCTCGCACGGCCAGTTTTACGTGGCAACAGAACAACAACAACACAGTAACTATGAACAGTAGTTTGATCCAATGAATACTTAGGTACTGCTATCTGATGACATATGCTTTTAACTATGAACAGTAGTTTGATCCAATGAATACTGTACTGCTATCTGATGAATCGAGATTCAAGAAAACTCACTCCTAAAATCCAAATTTGAAGACGTAGACTTGTGCGATTTCTACAAAAAATACCTAGAAGAAGACAATTTTCCGCAGCTTAGAAAATTCGCAAGAAGATTGATTTGTGCGTTTGGCAGTAAGTACCTACTTATAAATGCGAACAGTTCTTTTCATTGATGAAAGTTAATAAATCAACCATCGTACAAGACTGACTGACGATAATTTGGAAAATTCTTTATGTCTTTGTATCAGTGGAATTAATCCAAATATCGATGGATTAGTTTCCAAAATTCAAGCTCAAGTCTCTCATTGATTTCGGTGTATTTATCTTTCGTAGTTTGTAACAATTGCAAATTTAACGATTTAATTATAAAATACCATTTTTTTTAATTTCATTTTGTTATTTTAATAAATTGTACTATAATAACATTGTCGTATTATTTCATGTCTAATATCTATCGTAAAAAAATATTATCACTACTTTAAAATGCACTAAGTACTGTTAAACGCGGCCCGCGAACGTATTTGCACGCTAAAGTTTGGCCCTCAACATGTCAAAGGTTGCCCATACCTTTATAGACTATGACATTATAATATAGTTCCATCAGCCTCATTTTCCCAAAATATTAACAGTGATATAATGTCGAAATTTGAAAAAACCATTGAGACTGATAATTATGCTCACATTGAATATTCCAAAGAATTAGTTACAAGAAATAATTATAATATTTTTGATAGTGATGATGAAAATATTTTCTAAAGATTTTCAGAAAAAAAAATAAACAATGGGTGTGCGTTTTATTTTGCCTTAAGAGTACGATGCGCAAACCGATCCCCACTCTACCGCCGAGCGCTCAAGATCCGTGCCGGTATCTGTATCAGATATATGTCTTATTCTTGGATAATTTTCGGATTCTTTTAAACTAGGGTTTCGATGTGTTGTTGGAAGCTAAGACGGTAAATCTATGATTATGCCAAGATATTTGATATAATTCGTTTTAATTAATACAGGACAAGAATGATGAAATTACATGAGTGGGCTTTCAAGATGAAGTTTGGTTGATCCTGGGGTCTAAGGGAATATGTCATGTATTTTGTCCTATCGACATTGAGGGTAAGCAAATTGGAATATAACCATTTATACACCGTATCAAGACCTTGCTGAGCATAATTATTTACTTCATCCCACGTATTAGCATCGAATATCAAGGCAGCATCATCGGCGAAAGTGATGATTTTACCGTTTTGCAGCTTGATGTCGCACAAATCGTTTATGTCGGACCGAGGATGCTACCCTGTGGAACGCCGCCGTACTGATTAGGAAGTTCGTCGCTAATCCAATTATCTACTTTAGTAGTTTGTGTTCTGTCAGACAAATAGTCTATAAATAATTAAAGTGGTATACTTCTTACTCCTATAATCTCTATTTTTTTTATCAAATTGGAACAGATACTGTGTCAATTGCTTTAGCTAAATCTAGGTAAATGGCTAAGGTCTTTTTTTATTATCTAGTTTGTTGACTATGTGATCTGTCAGTTCGTGGACGGCTTCAGCAGTCAGGCTTTCGATCTGGCAAATCATTGCCAGATCGAAAGCCAAACTGTGATGGAGATAAAAGAAAATTTTGTTTCAGGAATTTAGTAAGTCTAGTGTTCATGAATCGTTCTACGTTGACTACTTTGGTAGTATGGATATTGGTCTATAGTTATTAACACAGTATCTGTCGTCGGACTAGAATACGGGTACAATTTTGGATTTTTTAAAGGCACGTGGAAATATTCTAGCAGAGAAAGAGAGATTGCATATGTATGTAATTGGAGGAACAATAATATCAGCAAATCGTTTTAAAAATGATCCAGATATATTATGAGCTCCAACTGCACACTCGTTTTTTAAATTAATATTGAAGGATCGTATTTCTTCATCAATAGGAAGAAGAACAAAGGAATTTTGAGAAGAATTAGTTGGCTGACTATCGAGTTCTACATTAGGAAAATTTATATTTTGTGAGAGTAATTTTACTGACAATGTTTTACCTACGTTTGCAAAAAATGAGTTTACTCTATTAATTGATACATAGGATTGTCTATTGAAATGAGCTGTGTGAATTGCTGTTTAGCTTTAATAGTATAGGTTATAGTTTTAATTGCTTCCCAAAGTTTTTTGTTGTTTTTCTCTGCTTTTTTAATGATATCTTGCTCGTAACTTTGTCTAACTTTCTTTAATATATCATTGCAAAAAATCCTGAATCTTTTGTAAGTGCAAAGTATTACCTCATTATCTGGATTTTAAATAGTTTTAATATGTAATTGATCACGATTTTGCATGCATCTTGACCCAGACCCAATTGGCCTGGCGTTATCAAAGGTTTCAAAATTATTTTACGTCTAGAAGTCGTGATTAGTTTTGTGTTATCATTTATAGCTTGACCTAGAGAGTGTATAAAAAAATTGGTTGCCTCGTTAACATATGTCATGTGTATTTTTAAGATGCCAAAGTCGGGTTATTTCGTCTTTTAGTTCGGTGTATTTGGATAATTTTTCGGCTATTGTAGTCTGTAAGTTATGCGTATTTGGCACGGCAATGTCTATTAGGAACCCAGTTTTGTCTGTTTTATTAATTAATGTGATATCGGGTCTATTAAAGTGAATTGTGCGGTCAGTGAGTATGGCTCGGTCAAAGTACAGTTTTGTTGTGAAGTTCTCTAATACCGTTTCAGGGTTGTATTTATAATAAGGTACTACAGTGTCTATAAGTATGTATTTGTAAGCTAGTTTTTGGTGTATTACATTGGCTACTTGATCGTGCCGATGTTTGTAGTCTGTCTGGGCTATTGATTTGCAGGCACCGGTTATATGTTGGATTGTCTCTGGAGAGCTATTGCATTTTCTACAAGTATTGGTTGTTAAATTCTTTATAATGTATTTTCTGTAGTTTTTGGTCTCAATTACTTGGTCCTGAATTGCAATCATGAACCCTTCAGTCTCCGGGAATACGAGTAGTTCGCCTCGATTTAACCATGCGTTCGACGCATCTTTGTCGACATTTAATTGGAATAAATCTTGGCGATGTCTCCCGTGTAGAGATTTCTGGGTCCACTCTTGACATTTGGTTCTGTCATCAATCACTTTCTCGTTTTTTTGTTCTGTAGTGTCTTTTAAATTAAGAGGTGTAAAGTGTTGGTCGTTGTGTGCTATAAGTTTGTGGAGTAGGGAAGATGCAGTTTTGGAAAAGAAGTATTGCCTAAGAGCTGTGATGTGTCTGTTATGTAAGTTTAGGATATCTATAAGTCCTCTGCCTCCTTCTTTTCTTGGTAACGTTAACCTTTGTGAACAAGATCTTGGGTGATGTTTGCGAAATTTTGTCATTGTAGTGTTGATTTTCCGTTGTAAGTTTATTAGGTCAGTTTTGGTCCAGTTTATTATTACAAATGAATAGGTGACTACAGGTACAGCCAAGGTGTTTATTGCTTTTATGGTGTTTCGTGAACAGATATGTGTTTTAAGTATTGTATTAAGTCGATGTTGAAATTGTTGTTTAAGTTTTTGTTTAGTATCTTTGTAGTGTATTTGACGGGATTGATTGTAACCTAAGTATTTATAAGTGTCTAGTTCATCCAATGGCTCTATTCGTTCTCGTATACCTAAGTTATATTGGTGTTGGTAGTTCTTTTCTGCTCTAACTGAATTTATTTTGCATTTATCTATGCCGCCGAACTCCATTTTAATGTCATTTGTAAATGTTTCTGTTAGGTTAGCTAGCTCGTAAAGTTGACTCTCGGTTTCTGCATATAGCTTAATATCATCCATATACAGTAAATGGTTTAAAACGCCTTTCTGTGAGTCAAAGTCAAAGTCAAACCATTTATTTCAAATAGGCACATAAGAGGCACTTTTGAACGTCAAAATTTACAAAAAAAATATAATTGATTCTAGTTGCCCCTTCCAAAATGTAGTTTCGTATGGAGAAGAATGGGCAAGAATCTCCACCGGTACTCTTTTAAAAATGTTTTACAATATTTGTTTGATTACATTAATTATATGATTATACGAGTATGTGAAGACGATGCACCTAGAATAAAATTACTATACCATAATAGGTAAAACGAATTAAAAACTAAGCAATGAAAAATAACTTAATTATTAGATAGATACATGGTGTTCACATATTTACAAACATCGTAAAAGTATGTTTTTCTAAAAAAATAAGTCAGTGTGTGAGTATAGGTTATCACAGAATGTAAAATCAATATCATAAAAATAACAGATTTTACCATAAAAATAGCAACCAGTTTGATTTTGTCTAGTCAGTCTGTCGGTTGGTAGCTGTAAAATGTAAAGGGGTTCCTAATGAGGTAGCGTTTAATATTTTAGATAGGGGTTTAGAGCAAGGCAGAACCATAGTGGGCTGAGTGCATCTCCCTGGAAGATTCCTCCCTGTATTTTAATTGGGCTAGTATCTGTTGTTTCGGTTGGGGTAGTGAGCCTTAATACTGTACACCAAGTTTTCATCATGGTCTTCAAAAATAACTATTGTTGGGTGTATTTTGTAAATTTCTAACACTTGTAATAGCCATGAATGGGGAACAGAATCATACGCTTTCTTGTAATCTATATACATGGTGAATAAATCAGTTTGGATTTCTGGATTCTTTTTAAGATAACGGAATCTATGACTAATTGCTCTTTGCAGCCTTGACTATATTTTCGGCATCCTTTTTGCTGTTCGGCTAAGATGTTATTGGCGTCAATGTGTTCGTATATCATTTCAGATATGCAGGATGTGATGATCTTATACAAGGTCTGCAAGCATGTAATAGACCTATATTTAGTTGGGTTAGAGAGGTCATTGCGGTCTTTCGGTATCATGCAAGTTATGCCTGACGTTATATAAGAAGGTATTATTTTGGGATCTTGGATGAAGCTGTTTATAAAATTATATATATAACAATGAACTGCTGTGAACTTTTTGTACCAGTAACTATAGATATGGTCTGACCCAGGCGCTTTCCAATTATGTAGACGTGATAAAACTTTATGAAATATTTGTGGGGAGATGTGCTCAAATGCCATTGTCTGAGTTTTTGTGTTATTTGATAGTTCTGCGTGTATCCAATCGGCTTAGGCGTTATGATGAATAGGTTGTTCCCATATTCCTGTCCAGAAGTTTTGTAATGCCTCTGGGTTAGGAGTGTTAAGCTCATCATACTTTGGGTTGTTATTCTGAATGTTTGTGGTTGCCTGCCTGATATTGCGATAAAAAACTTTTTCGTTTTGGGTGAATTGGGTATTTTGTTGTTTTCTTAAAGTGCATGCTTTATATCTTTCGAGTCGGTCTGTTACAACTGAGAGTGTTTGCTTAAGTGTGTCTAGTGTGTGTGCTGCTTGAGGGTTTGGTTCTTCGTGTACGGTATGAATTCTATGTAGTCATATGATCTTGTTTACATGTTTATTTAATTTTCTACTTCTACTGCCGTTAATAAATTGTGTCATTCTACCTATTTTTGATCGTAAATCGTTTACCTTTTGTTCTAGTCGTCTTCGCCACTTTGGCTTATATTCTGTTTTTGTATCTCGAGTTATTTGTCTTGGTTCAAGTGTTATCTTGGCTGCGTTGACCTTAGCAACGGTCCATGCCGCACAATATATAATGGACTGAAATGTGTGAAAGTCTGCGGCGTTGTTAATATTTTCAGGGAGAATGATTTTGTTTAGATAGCTAATTATTCTTACAAGATTTTTAGACGGTTTTTGCTTTGGAATATAAATTCTATTTATAGGGCTAGTGTCTTTATAAAATTGGAATGCTAGTTGGAAAGAATCGTCTATTATTGGGTCCCTTTCTAAATTAATTTGTGGGTTAGGAAGAATTTCTATACTATTTAATTCAGTGTTATCCGGTGTTTGTATGTTAGGTAAAGGTTCTTCTATAGAGTTTATGTCAATGTTATTTGTTGACTGGGTATTGGTATTGTTGATATTAGTAATAACTGCTATCGTGTCACTATTGTAATTGCGTGTGTTATCTACACCTAGTTCTTCTAATACCTCAGACTTTAAAGAATTTAATTTCTCATCGGTTAAGTATTTATTGTTTAATATTGCTCTCCTCTGATCAGCTATTCGTTGTTCACTTAGGTGAGCAAGTGATGGAAATTGATTAATGAAATCTTGGTACATAGGTTTTCGATATGTAGTTTCATTAGTGCCCAAAGCTGTAACCCTATAATATGACCGCATTATAGCTTCGTTCTGTTCACTGTTCCATCTCATTCGGGTCTGTGTTCTATTTTGTGTGCTATGTGTCTCTAATGTTGTAGGTTGTGTTTGTATAGATTGTGTTGGTGTAAGTATTTGTTGTCTAAGCTCGCTAGAGTTTTGTGACTGCAGGGTAAAATGGTTTAACTGTAGTTGGTCTAACTCGTTTTTTACTTCGTTTCGTATATCATTATGTTTTTTGTGGTAGTAATTTGTTATTTATTATAGCTCTACGTTGGTCTCCTATTCTCTGTCGACTAACCTGCATGTTCGGGAATTATTCTGTGAATTTTAAGTGGAGCGGTTCGAGATAAGTTCTGCTGTCTGTATCTAGTGAAGTTAAATGAAGATAAATGCGCAGTATGAACTTATTAATTTCAGGTGTCCATCGTCTACGCGTAGTAGGAATACTTGTAGTGCGTGCAAGCTCAGAGTCAAGGTTGACATCTTGCGCAACACTATCAAGCGTGCTAGTGGTGGACAAGCTAGCTGTTCTTCTTGTCATGTAGGAGGGGCGAGTTGAAGGGATGGATGAGAATAATGAAATGGTATCATCGCCCATGGAATCGGCTGTGGCTTCTACGTAGCGAACCCGCCTGTTCAGCTCACTACGACCAGCTGTAACAATTTTGTCGGTAGGAGCCCGCTTGCTCAACTCCTCACCACCGATGGCTCGCATGCTGTGGCACCCAGCATCGGCTCCAGATGCGCCCCGGCGCTCCCCGGGAAGCGACCGTAAATTATATGTTTTTTTAATGCTCATCTCCATAAAGGGTTACCTTGCCTTGTTAGCCGCGTAAGTTTTTTGTACAGTTGTACAGTACGCGTGTCCGCTCCCTACGTAGCTAGGTGTTCAGCTTGGACGTAAGGTTGGATTATATGGGGCTTATTATTATTATTGTGGTCTGTAACCGAAGTTTGAGCAACATAACAGAACGCTGATAATCTTGTCTTTAACATTATATGATCTAAGCACGTGCGTCTATGAGTAGGGATCGTGTGAGCTGGAAGCATACGATGAGAAGCGATAAGGTTGTGATATGCGTAGGATCTATTATCTTGGGAATTTTCAATAATGTCATTGGTAATATCGCCAACTAATATGATATTCTGAAAGGATGAGAGATTGCTTAGACAATCGTTGAGGGATACATATAAATATTTTAATATGGGAATTATTTGCTGGTCAGTGTCAGGTTGTATGTTGATAATAATATGATTCGGGATCGTATCAAAGGCTTTACAGAATTATAATCATTCGAACTAGCAATACAACTCTTAAAGTTAGAATTGGCCTCAAATGTCACGATTTCATGAAATAGTCATTCAATAGGGTAGGTAATAAGAACTTAGAGAGGTAAGTGTATTGATTATTTTTATAATTATAATTCTATAAATAAATATTTGATACGGCCGCGAATCATATTCAAATCAACATACAACATAATACTTATTAAATGTAGGGTTGCCATATTTTCCTGAGACACCGTCGGGACATTTTAAGTGAAGGGAAATTTTAGTTTCCTTCTTAATAAAAGACCAGTCTTTGTTGTAGTCATCGTTGAAGTTGCATTTTCGTTTTGGTGGTGCCATTATTCACAATAATAAACACTTTACTAAATATTTGAACATTTTTTTTTATTTTACAAATAGCGAAACATAAATACGTGCGAAACTATAGCGTGCGTCTAGCTAACTGATCACCACCAAACACTAAACAAACACTGCGGGGCCCAATTCTGTAACTTTGAGTTAAGCAACACGCCATTGACACTCTATCGACACACTACAGACATTCTTTTGCCACTGTTGCAAAATTGGCAACAATAATTGGTAGTCTGGTCCACTATAATGATACAATGGCATCGTGATGCCAAGCTTACGGTAGTCTGTAAATATTTTAAGTGTATTTGACAGTTGTTTCTATCGTGTTTGAATAGTGTTTTGGCCATCGAACCGCCATTGTGAAGCCATCGAACAACGACACCTATTTTCCCTATTGTTGACTGGGTTCAATTTGTATATTTTTTAAATTTGAAATAATGTGTCCGTGTGTGTGTGCGACTTACGTAGTGAAATTGATAAAGTGGACGTAGAGCAAGCAAGGAAGCTAATTGACGAGCTCATTCCCTTTCTCCAGAGACAGCGACGGCGGAATGGAATCCCTGCTAAATTAAAGGTTTGTATGTGAAGGTACCTAATTTGATACTCCGACCGAAAACCATGAGATGATGTAAAAAAACTACAAAAAAAAAAAATTTTTTTCTTCAAATATCTAATATTTTTTTAATAATATACAAATTCAAATATTTCGAAAACGGTGCGTCCTAGGCAAAAAATAACCAGAATTTGACCCCCCCCCCCCTTATGTACCACCGCCCGTGTAAACAGCATCCCAACATGAATTGGGAAAACAACATTTAATATCGAAGGTCCGTATCCTCGCGCCATAGCGCCCCTAAGGCTACACTCATTAAACGTTATTAAAGGCATGTTTTTAGTGAAATTTGATGTTTCTAATAATAAAACGTTTTTATATTAATAAATAAACCCATAATATTAAGATATAATTGATAAAAATTGGATTTGAAAAAGTGGTAGGTTTGGTTTACCTCATGTAAGATTTTTGATAGCAACACTAAAACTATTATACGCCACACTATCGACTTACTACCGACACACTACTGAGACACCACTGAAACGCCATTGAAGTTTTTTGCAGAATGCCAAATTTGCAACAGTGGCAAAAGAATGTCTGTAGTGTGTCGATAGAGTGTCAATGGCGTGTTGCTTAACTCAAAGTTACAGAATTGGGCCCAAATGTCCATGACTATTCTATTGAGACACTACTGACACACTACCGACACACTATTGACAAGTTGGTTATTTTACAGAATTGGGCCCCAGGCGGGCGCGTGTGGTGCCTCTCTCCTCCCCCACCTCACCACCGCATCCCGTCCGAAACGTGTGTTCCGTTTGAGTCGGGATGCTGATGTATTTGTCGGGACATTTTATAGCTTGTCGGGACGTCGGCGTCGTCGTGACATGTCCCGACGCGACGTATCGGGACGAATGGCAACCATATGTAACTTACCTGCACATTGTAAAAACGTAAGAAAATTTGATTTATCGTTGGTTTATAGACCGTATAACAGATGGCGCTGTATGTTGCTTAAAGTATGCAGACTTTCAATAAATGTTATGTGTAACTCTATGTAATGTTGATGTAGGATGATAAGATGATGCACTTTGTTGCTACTGACTTTGCTTTACTTTACGTTACTACGTTAGAGGTTAGAAGCTACCCTTCCGCGGCTGGTGTTACAAAATACCAGTAGCCATATACACATGTTTTGTGAGTAGATGGCAACTAGTTCAGTAAACTTTGTGCACACATAAACCTTCTGACCTATATCTACAAACTGCTAATAGTTTCTCAGAGACACTCATAGTCATGTTATAAATAATGTTTCTTAGAAGATTTTATTGCAGAGGACTAGCCGTTTCGCAACTATCGTAAAATACGCGAAATTATTACCTTCAACGATTTGCATGTCTTTTGTGCTGACCTTTTTAAATGACATTCTGAATCGTACATTCATATCGTATGCGTGTTTGAGACCTTCATAACTCAGAGGACTATCTATTAAGTACAGTCATGCATGACATCAGTAGACAATTATCCTCCTTTTAAGGACGACTTATGAATAAAAATGTTACTTGATTCGCAGTAGTATAGTACATAACAAATACAACAGTAAGCGCATACTGTTGTATTTGTTATGTACTATATTCATGGTTCTTATTTACTGCGGGGTAAACTGAGACTCCAATAAAGATGATACACTTGTCGCCTGTCGTTTGTCACTTGTTGCATGTCGTCTGTCACCTAAGGTTTGTTGCTTGAAGCCTGTTATGAAATGAAATTGTTTATTCTGTAAATAAGATATTCGAATCGGGAACACCCAAATACTCCGAAATATTTTATTCGTAATTTCGATGTTCCGATTTTCAAAAGTCCGAATTTCTTAATACCTAAGAATGATGTCTGTTATTAAAAATCACGAAATTTACTTTACCGAAAGTCGTAAATGCGATATGTTTGTTTTGCGATTTTCATGCATTCGAAGAATCAAATGCACGATGGGTTCTCGGTCCGATTTTCAATACTTCGAATAAACTGCTAAAATTAGGATTCTGATTCAATTAGTAGATATAATATTCAGTTACGCATATAAATTCAAAATCTTTAAGTAACGTTTAATATAAGTAATTTTAAAACGTCTACTTTGTTATTAATAATTGTGTAGGTATCAATATTATTTTTTTGTGTTTTCTTCTTCTACTTATACCTGCGTCAGGTACCATCTAGTGTTATTGAATTCTTTGGGTTAGGTTAGAACAGTGGCCATTAACGCTAGATCCCCTCTACCGTTGGTGAATGACTTGGGTTAGGTTAGAACTAACTACTATTCCGGCCGGTACTCGAGCCCTGGCTCGGGAGGAGGCACGGCTCCCTGCCGTTTCGGGTGACGCAGGTGCTCTCGGGGCATGGTTGCTTCGGGAAGTACCTGTGTCGCATAAACAGGGAGCCGGACGCCCGGTGTCACCACTGCGTCGACTGCCAGGAGGACACGGCGCGGCATACGCTGGCAGAGTGTGCCGCTTGGGAGGAGCCTCGCCGTGCCCTCATCTCAGGAGTAGGCAGTGACCTGTCGCTGCCGGCCGTGGTCGAGTCGATGGCCGGCAGCGAGGAGTCCTGGGATCCTTCTGCGAAACAGTCGTGTCGCAGAAGGAGGCTGCGGAAAGGGAGCGGGAGATCTTGTCCGCTCACCCGGCTCGCAGTAGGCGCACCGGGCGTCGGCAGAGGGCAGATAATGCCCTCTTCCGGCTCCCCTAAATGGGTCCAGGGACGCCCCCCATCACACTGGACCCGAGGTAGCGGCGCGTAGTGTTCCACGCGCGCCCCTTTCAGACGTCGCGGGGGGGCCAACACCTCACCCCCCCGCAGACTTGAGGTGGCCCGCAGAGGCGGGCCGGCACTAGCCGGGGATCACGGAAGTAATACTAGCTCCCAAGATCCCCGGTGCAAGTGTGGGAAGGGAACACCGGGGTGGTTTTTAGTCAGTAAGAGTCTGACAGACCCCTCCGCTCGCCCCAGGGCGGAGGACATCCACGAGGATTTTCCACCCCGGCAAAAAAAAAAAAAAAAGAACTAACTACTATAACTAGTGCCGCGGCAGCAGCCGTCAAGCGCCAGATGTCCTCTATTGTTGGTTTCGGAATTCTAATTAATCGGTACTTTAGTAATCGGAATTCGTATTGTTGATGTTTCGAATTATCATTAAGTCGGACATTTTGTTATTCGAACCATTGAAACTCGGTATTTTGAGAATAGTAATTATGAACGTTAGGAATATTGAAATTTTGGAATTTCTTTCTAAAGAAAATTCCTAATATAACAACTCCGATTTATCATTCGTCCAAAAATAGGACGAATGATAAATCGGAGTTGTTATATTAGGAATTTTGAACCATTCGGAATTATGAAAATCGGTATTTATAATTCCAAAATTTGAAATTGAAATTCATATTTGTGTCTGTCGGAATAAAGTTTTTCGTATTTATGTAGTGTACCCACCGGAATCACTTTTACACGTCATATTAAAAAAAATATTAAATAAGCTAGATGGAGTCGACATTTCCTATCTGACTACCCCTGAGAATAAACGTTTGTCGATTGTTACTGGTTCCCCGCCGTGTCGTCGTCGGTTGCACACCATCCCACACCACGATGTGTTGACTGGAGAGTTTCGCATTCATCTTCATTGCTATCTTAATGTAAGGCCCCCTGGCTTCATGATTGACAATCTAACCACTGAGTGCCATTATTGCATGGCCCCTTACGAACTGATTTAAAAGACTTTTTCCTTAATTTGTGCTGTTAGAGCTCGCTTCTTGCCCATGATTCTAGGTCAACGAGAAGTACCTGGTTTTGATTTATTATATTTGCGACATCAAAATATCTCACATAATTATGGCAGTATTTGTTTGTGCGTTGACTTATAAGTTTCATGTTTTTTGAGCTCCGAGAGACCGTAGACCAACGTATTTGATACTTTTTTAAATTTCAACTTGATACCTCCACGTCTTTCTGAGAAAAAGGGTCTTGACAGACTGACAGACAGACGGACAACCAAGTGATTCTATATGGGTACCGGTTTTTTTACATTTGAGTTAAGAAACCCTAAAAGCAATGTCGCACACCATTACTTTTCATGAGCTTCTTATCATAGACGAGTGTTTCAATTTATATGCGTTTATTAACGTATGCTGAGAAAGTAAGTAGGTACCAAGCCTCATACGGGTGCTAATTTATATTCCCTAATTAATTATTCATGTACTCTACTTAAATAAATGAGTGTGATATTATTAACTTCACAGCTGCGGCCACGACACACTCATTTGAATCAAGTGCAACTTTGGAAGCGTGCCGTGACGAACAGATAGGTAATCACCAAGCATTCAAAGTCAATCAATTTTGATTGTTTGTTTAGCCGATACGCCTCGTATCAAGACCGAGGCAACCACCCCCCCCCTGCAGCTGAGGGGGGGGGGGGCGAGGTCAGTCAACGAGAGGAAGTCACGAGCAGTTACCGCGCACATTTCTGTAAGTCTTGTATCCATTTGTGATATTTTATTTTATTATTCATTTTAACTTTTTTAACTCAATATTTTTGGCGTGTGTCCGTTTGTCTTCTATGATAGCCCGCTCCCGCATTAATGCTACAAAGAGTTATCGTTCCGATACAGAAAACGGTAGCTTCTTAAAACTAAAGCAAAATAAAATTTCCATTGATAACTAATCATAATATCAATTGAAGTTCATTCATTTCTGTTTTCAAGGATCGACAAACAAAAAATAGTTTTAACTAAAATATTTTTGGTTTGTCGATCCTTGAAAACAAAGTACTTTTTATTATTACCTAAATCACCACACTTGATGGTTTATATTTTCAATGTGAATTAAATGGCCTGTCATGACGAACGTAGTGAGAAATGCCTTACTTAGCATAGTGTCGCTACGCCACAATTGTGGCGATAAGTCCCCTCTTTGAGGAGTGGCTAGAGAGGCGCCACGGCGTCCTCACCTTCCGCCTGACGCAGGTCCTCACCGGACATGGATGTTTCGGGAGGTTCCTGTTTAGGATTAAGCGGGAGGAAACGCCCGGGTGTCACCACTGTGTGGATCGCCCGGAGGACACGGTGGAGCATACGGTGGAGGTCTGCCCAGCTTGGGCGGAGCACCGCCGTGTCCTCACGGAGGCGATCGGCGGCGGCGATCTCTCGCGTCCGGCCCTGGTTCAGGCCATGGTTCGGAGCGAGAGTGAGAACCGTAAATATTTTTACCAAAACAAAAACAGTATGATATTTTCAAGTCTTTTGTACATACAGTGATGGAACTCAAAACATAATTAAACAAAAAAATCTTCAAAGAAAACTCTTAATTATTTTTAAAAGCAGTTTATCCCTTCGTTATAATTATAATTAAAAGTACCGTAAAACGGGGTGAATAGAAATGCAGGGGTGAATCGAGACGCAATTTTGTAATGGATTTTAACGTTGCAATAATATATTTTGTTGCCAAAAAGGACTTTAATGTGTTAGCTGTACTATAATTAACGATTAAGTGCCTTGGCAACAAACTATATTATTATTTCAAGGCTCAAATCCATTTTAAAGTTGCGTCTCGATTCACCCCTGCATTTCTATTCACCCCGTTTTACCCGGTATACCATAAAATTGCAAATTCCAAACTGCATTAGTTAATATCTAATTTTATACGATTTAATTTTTATTTTTACGCCTTATTTGTGTCATTGCGCATCTCTTTCTTTTGTATGCAATCTGACAGTGACAGCGGTTTACCTGTTGTCAGCCTCAACAAGAACTAACGGTCGCCGGTTGGTGTAAAATAACAGACTTCATGTCTGCATTCCCAGCAGGCATTTGGCTGTACCCACTACATATAGGTACTGGGCTTGTTTCTACCTTAGCGAGACATTGGACACGATGTCAAATATTCTTTGCAATCTAAAAAGACAAAGGGACTTTTTGACATATTTTCTAGTTATCTTACGAATAGGAACAAGGTTGTTAGAATAAGATAGGTATTACGTGAGCAATGATGCCAGTAAAATGTTTGGTCTTCCCCAAGGAACGTACTGGGCTAACTTTAATAACCATCTACTTTCGTTATTTGTGCGAAAATCGATGTCAATTTGTAAAAAAACTGTGAATACACAAAAACTTCAGAATTGTAGGGCGGCTCCTGTTTTGTTTATTCATCCCGGTACCTTACCGATATTACCGAGAAATATGAGTGATGTGTTCGTATACAATCCTTTATAGTCGCGTGTATCAGTATACAATTGGTTATTACATCTAAAAAGAGAGTCTGTAGAAACCCAGTCGGTAATAATACGAACGATGACACACGGTTCTAAGAATAACAGGTATTTACAATGTTGTCGAATCATTGCGATTAATACTCGCTTTGCAATCAGCTGATTCGAATACAATGCATATTAGGTACTAGTTTGTTGCTTGTCGTCTTTACAATGTCAGCACATAAATATCCTCTGGCAGCAAAGTCAAAAGTCAAAGTCAAACCATTTATTTCAAATAGGCACATAAGAGGCACTTTTGAACGTCAAAATTTACAAAAAAAATAGAATTGATTCTAGTTGCCCCTTCCAAAAGGTAGTTTCGTATGGAGAAGAATGGGCAAGAAACTCCACCGGTACTCTTTTAAAAATGTTTTACAATATTTTGTTTGATTACATTAATTATATGATTATATGTGAAGACGATGCACCTAGAATAAAATTACTATACCATAATAGGTAAAACGAATTAAAAACTAAGCAATGAAAAATAACTTAATTAAGTATTAGATAGATACGTGGTGTTCACATATTTACAAACATCATACAAGTATGTTTTTCTAAAAAAATAAGTCAGTGTGTGAGTATAGGTTATCACAGAATGTAAAATGAATATCATAAAAATAACAGATTTTACCATAAAAATAGCAACCAGTTTGATTTTGTCTAGACTCTAGATTGTCCTATGGAGCTGGACCAGCATGTTTCCAAGCATTCCTGTCCTGGATATAATCCTCTAACTTGTAATATGCTTGTTTACAAAGTGTACTTTTAATATGTGTTTTAAATTTTCTCTCATTTAATTTCAATATATCACAAGGTATTTTGTTGTAACATTTAACACAGTACCCCATAAAAGATGTATGTACTTTAGATAATCTGAAAAATGGTTGGTCTATTTTATCTTTATTTCTAGTATTAAAATTATGTCTATCGCTTATCTTGTTAAAAATATGTAGATTTTTCCTTACATACATAATATTTTCATAAATGAATTGGCAAGGTACCGTCATAATATTAATCCTTTTAAATAGTTCCCTAAGAGATTCGAGGCGACGGAGATTATAAATTGCTCTGACAGCTCTCTTTTGCAAAATAAAGATGGACTCAATGTCAGCAGCCCGACCCCACAGTAAAATGCCATACGACATAATGCTGTGGAAGTAACTAAAATAAACCAAACGCGCGGTTTCTATATCTGTTAGCTGTCTTATCTTTCTAACAGCATAAGCGGCCGAGCTTAGCCGCCCCGCCAGAGAGGTTATATGTGGTCCCCATTGCAGTTTCTCGTCTATAGTGATTCCTAGGAAAACCGTTTGATTAATAAATTCCAGTTTTTCTCCGTTCAATATGATATCACATTCGCTACTTCTAACATTAGGTAATTTAAATCTAATACATTTGGTTTTTTTTTCATTTAATACCAAATTATTTACCGTAAACCAATCTTGGACCTGAAGAATAGAGTTATTCACTTCGTCAAGATTTTGTGATCGTCGATCTATTTTAAAGATCAATGATGTGTCATCAGCAAATAACACCATCTTCGGTTGATTTTGAAGTACTTGGGGTAAATCATTAATGTAAACTAAAAAGAGGAATGGACCCAATATCGAACCTTGAGGAACGCCCATTGCCATTTCAGACCCTAATGAGTTAACGCCGTTTATTTGAACTTTAACCTTTCTATCTCCTATTTCTAGCACCGGAGTCGTTAACTTCTTTGAGGTGAGACGTCGACGATGTGTGATGTGGTACCCAGCCGGCGGGTGGTACAGATTATAGACATGAATACTTTACTTCTCACACAAGAAGTCAGGCGCTCACATTCATATGCATCGTTATCCAGGATAAGCTTAGAGGTGATTATAAACCCCTCTACTGACTCGTGAATAGCGAATAATTTCATGAGATTTACATTTGCGTTGGTGTAGGTGACGTGCGTCCACACAAGTAGCTGTGACGTGTCTGCGTTACTGTGGTGTCGATAGCTCGCCGGACATGCGTTTGCGTCGCTTCCGTGACACATTCACTGTTACAACAGAGTAATATACCGCACATCCGACAGCCGATAGCCTCATGAATACCGACGCGGCCTCAGGCCTCAAGGGTCAAGTTCGACCGACGCTCATTAACATTCCTGCGATTTTATTTTAACGTTTAGCCATTCCTCGCGGAATTTGTGAATGGCTAACTAAACCTAACCTAACCAGTTTGGACTAGATTCTAACTATCTAGATTGTACCAACGATCGCAAAATCTGCTGTATTTATGGTTAAAGAATTTTATTTCTCAATAAGAAATTCCAAGGGTTTCACTTGAGAACATTTTTAGAACTTAAAATAAACTTAAATGAACTTTGACATACAAACTAAGTAGGTATTGTTTTTAGGGTTCCGTATAGGTTCCTTTCATATATTTATAGTCACAGACAATTCGCTCCGAATCTACTGGACCGATTAAGTTGTTTGGTACACGTATGAACTTCCGTGACCCAAGCACGAACGTGTAACGTGAATAAATGAATGTTGAATATTGGGCTCACTTTTGGGGGCAAAATAAGAAAATAAACAAAAAAAAGTTTTGCAAACTGTACCGTGTAAAATATCAACTGAAAGGGCTTGTTGTAAGAATTGGAGATAAATAAAAAATATAAATACTTTTAAAGTTATTTAAGAAAATAGATGGAAAACCAGCCATCTCCGAAACAAGGGAGGGTAACTTTTGAAAAAAAAAATATAGAAAATAGTTTAAAAATCTTAAATCTTTAAAATAATTTTAAAGATTACAGGAAAACCTGTAAGAAGTCTATGGTCTTAAAATAACATGGTATATCTCTCAATTTTGTGCGTAGAAACTTACATTTGCAGTTGGAATGTATGAGGAAACATGTTTTTCAACTACAATGGTAAGTCCGACACGCACTTGGCAGATTTTTTAGGGTTCTGTTGTCAACAAGGAACCATTATAGTTTCGCCATGTCCATCTGTCTGTCGGTCCCCAGCTTAGCTCAGAGACGTTTAGTACTAGAAAGCTGTATTTTGTACTTTATTTGGGCATATTAATCACGTCCAAAAGAAATAAAAATGTTATATAATATTAATCCATTTATAAACAGGTTATTAAAATGGCTGCAAGAACAATATGTTTTGGATTTTTTTGAACAATTCATAAACTATAAAATCTGGACTTTTGCAATTGTGGATAATGCTCAGATAAAACTATTGTATTGTTGTATTAACCATAAATATCTGTGACATTGAACAACAATTAAAAGTTTTGCATGCAATTGATACATATTCTGTATAGCTAAACATGTGGACTTTATAATACCTAATTGTAACAACTTTATACCATGTTTACGGCAAATAAAGGCTTATCTTATCTTATCTTCTGTCGACAAAGTGTAAAATAAAATCTTGAAAAAAAATAAAAAAAATTAGGTACCTCCAATCAAAATCAAAAATCAAAAGTCATTTATTCAAACTAGGCTGAGAATCAGCACTTTTCGAACGTCAAAATTACATAAGACAGTCCCCCAAAAACGCCCACCCTTCACCACTTCCTAGTGCTTTAGCTGGGAAGAAGAAGTGGCGCAACAAACTCCCCAGCAGCACAGCTGTCTGTTCAGATATAAAACTTGAATCTATACAATAAAATGTAAAATAATTTGCATTACGCAACACAGAACATTCAAGATATGTATATTATTTGCCTTATGATACCTAGCACATGCCACTATACAAAAAAAAAAAACATAAAAATCGTCAAAAAACTATACTCAAGCAGAAATAACGTAAACAGAACGTACTTAAATATAAAGCTACCCAGGCATAATGGGCGTGCCCGCTTACATAAAGCTATAGCTGTAACTCGAAGTCACAAATGATAAACTAGCACCATCGAAGTAAAATAAAAAACAGTTAATCATTAATAACAATAACAAAACCATGGTCAGCAAGACGACCAGTCACCACAAGCAGCACCCGTTCACGAGCATAACGCAAAGATCAGCCATCACCTCGCCATATTTGAGGGAAGGAGGCAACCCGACCCCCGACGCTACCGCAAGCAGTGACATCTAAGGGAGCACGACGAACTTGCTGCCGGTTGCTCAGGCAAGAATAATATAATCAATTGTCGAGGTCGCTAGCTAACCACTTATTGCAATACAACTCATAAAAAAACATTTTCATGAGTACATTATGTCACTAATAATAAATAAATAAATAAAAAAAATTGACTGACACAGTCAATAAAATAAACAATGGATAATAATTTTCCAGGCGACTAATAACTTAAAGGGCGACTAACTATTTGCTACTAAAATAATAACTTGGCGACTAATAACTTAAAGGGCGACTAACTATTTGCTACTAAAATAATAACTTGGCAGCGATTAAATATTATTTCTTAATCGCTGCAAAGTCATCTACTGTTATTGAATCATTTGGGTTAGGTTAGGTTAGAACAGTAACCATTAACAAGCGAAGGCGAGCGAGCGAAGCGAGCGTGCCCCGGTAGCGGCCGCCGAGCGCCAGATCCCCTCTATTGTTGGTAAATTCAGTTACCAAAACAAAAATTCGATGCCAGTTTAAATTAAAATAAAGCTAAAAACTGATTATTGAGCTGCTACTTTCTACTTAAAATAATACTTCGCTGTAGCTGCCAACCTATTATTTTTGCTACCGGCTTTAATTATTTTTTTAATCCCAAATTCAGATTAATTTGCCGCCGCGTTAAATACATGCCATAAACAATTATGAACTCATATAACCTCCCTCACGTAAAGTGGGGATATTTTTTTTTCTCGTTTATCCCATGGTGTGGAGTATCGTTAGATAGGCCGTTCAAAAATATTGCGGGCACGTAAACCATTTTTGGATTCAGGGATACGTTTGCGTAATTTCAAGCTTTAAACTACTATTTTTTGTTGGAGTCAAGTGTCCCCTGCCAGTTAAACGGTTGTTTTTGGGTATGTGAAAAAATTCATGGCAGTAGTATGTATAACGAAATTAAAAGGAAAACTATCACATCTAAGTAGGCTTTACAAGTTAGCGAGTAATAGTCGACCAAATTACATTTGCAGTTGGATAATTGACCGTGAAGTATATCGATATATGAGAGAACATGTTTTTCAACTACAATATTAAGTTTGTTTTTGGGATAAATTCATCCCAACTACGGAACCTTTCATTGTGCGTGGCCCGACACACACTTCGCCGGTTTTTTTGTAATAAATCATTAATTTACTGTTTAATTTCAATTCGTACTCAAATAAAATTAACGAAACACAAAACTTAAAACTTTTCGACCCACTCGCAACAAATAATTGCCGTGTCGTAAATATTCACAACAGATAAGGAATATTATAGATAGAAACACGCTATGTTATGAATAATCGGTACATGATCTGTAGGTAATTTTACGAACGCTAAATGTGTGTCAATCTCAATCGATAGGCTATCGACGTGAATGCATAACTGATTTATCATAAAAATGGATTTAGAGCTGTTTACCATAATGTCGGTGCTTGACACGTTGAGAGCTCTGCGGTGGTTAAACATTTAAACAAGGTGCATGTTTTTAGCTTATTCAATCAGATAATCTCCTATGACGTCACTCACAAGGAAAAATGGTTGTACTGTTCTTTCTCACTTTCCTTAGACCAATTGAAGTCCCTGCATTTTACTAAACAACAAAAAAAATAGACAAAACAAACACAAATAAAATAAATAACAATAAAAAAAACACAACAACATCGCAACAATAATGCTGAAACACAGGTAAGAGGGGAAACTACTAAGTTTCCCCTTTGTTATATTGTTATTTTTAGTAAGAAACGTGGCTCATAGTTGAAATAAGAAATAAAAAATTACAAACTTGTTATCTTGTCTGCGCTGCTTAGTAAAAGGTAACTGGCGCAGTGACCTAATTGCTTTGCAAATACCCTCATAAAACCGTTTATCACCGATTACAGTAAATACAAAATGTCATCAGACATCTAAACACGTCATTGAGACGAAGAAAGTTTAGCTTGCGAGCGAGACCGCAGTGTTGACCTCAGCTAACGTTAGCATACACATCCACATTTATCAAACGTTTGTTTAGTGTTAGGTTGGCAAACAAGCTGGCCGCCCACCCAATGAAAGTTATGACCTCCGTCAAGGAATTACTCGGTTCGTTGCCAACGTAACACAACTCCTAGTAGAATGTCTACCTACAGTACCCGGCCGATAAAATGGCACATCTAGATTTCGAAAGAGATGGTCACACAGGTGTGAGTGACAGACACGACACCCTACAAAGCCTACAAAGCCGAGCTTTCTCAGAAACCCATTGTGCCATTTTAACTGCCGGGTATAGTATGGGCAGTTCTTGCTGAGCGTTATACTCGTAGGTAACTGAAGTAATTCTATTAAATAATTGGTTACTAGTAACTCTGCAAGATACGCATCAAGTTCAGGACGGCACGGCGCGAGTTTGACGATATTTGTATATGTGCTTGCGATCGAAAACCTCTATCTTTTGTATTGTTCTTCACTCTATCATAGTTCCGCAAGACTTCTTTTGTCTAATGGAGTCTATGTTGTTAGGACGACACAAATACGTTGGACGTTAGATCTTCCACAAAATGAATTGTTTGGAACTCGTTGACTTTCTAAGCTTCACTCCATGCAGCACGGCGCGGCTTAGATATAGATAGCTAGGCGCTTTACATAACATCTACTTCCTCGCAGGGGAAGCTTTCTACGTTCTTTCAAAGATTGCGCAGCAGTCACATCAGTTAACTTACGTTTTTTCCCATCGTTATCTATGAATGTTTCTCTACTTGTCACAAGTGGAAAACTCTGCATTTGCATAGAGTCGCTTTCTATTTACAAAATTTGCTGCCAGCACCGTTCAAGTAAACATTAATGATGAAACTACTGAAGATGGCTTCGATGTCCTAATGTTAGTTAGTAACCTGCGGTTATATCGCCTTAAACTTAAAGTAGTAATATTCAAATTTTAGTTGAAGGAAGAGTCTACTTGAAGAGACCTTCACCAGCAATCACCGACAGTCTGCAATCATCCAGCTCATCAAGTCTGTCTGCTTCAGTAGTTGGGTCCACTGATGACGTCACTCGCTGGCTCGTGCTGCTCGGGTGCCTGGTGCTGTGTAATTGTGTATGCGCGTCGTGCGCGTCGTGCGTGTGACCTTGTGCCTCGTCCCCCACCGCCCGGCACACGTCACGCCCCCACACCGACCCGCCGCGACCTCGCCGTTACGCATCCAAGAACATTGCTGAATGACACAAGAAGAGGCATTACAGAAGGCTTTCTTTTTTACTCCAGGTACTCGCACGTATACAATACTACGGCTGACCATCATCCTCCTGCCCTTATCCTAATATAATATATTTGGGGTCGGCGAAGCATGTCTTCTGTCATATATCTCTATTAACTGGAATCTTAGGATAGAAGGGGGATGATAATTATTTCTAGTAAGGGACCCTTACTGAAATAATTATCATCTTTAACATAATCCATACATCGTTTATTAATTTCGTCTTTAGCATTCTTCAATTCTTCATGTACGATATACTCAGAAACAAAGTATATTATTGTTATTCCCGTACTCTTATATTATTACTACAATCGGACTACTATGTGACTCTCGGCTAGTATTTCATTATCTTAGATTTAGGTTAAGGAGCGATGATATGCCAGGGCCAGCACCTGTCTATGCTTCATGCACACCTTCGTCCTTCAGTATGGATTCTGTTGACACTTAATATGATGAGGTTTTTTTGTGTGTAATGCACCTTCTGCGCCTGTATACTGTGTGCCATGTCATGATGTGCGGAGATGATCCACGGTGATATAATATCACGATCTGACTGATGCCATCATGTCCCGGCTCTTTGTGCAACATGTTCAGCTGTCGGCTAACCATTTCCCAGGCTCGGTGGGTCAGCTTCCGGGGACAGGCTCAGTCGACGCGGCTGAACTACGACGAAGATTTATATTACAGATAGAGGATCCTGCAGTTAAAACATTTGTTCCTCCATAGACACAGATAACGACAATTTACCAGTAATGAAATAGGAGTACATAATAAGTTGGCATGCTCCCGTTTCATCAACTTCTACGCCAGCTGGAATTTTAGCGTGGTCGTGCTGGGAAGGAATCTGGCCAGCACGACCTGTATATCTGCGATAATTGAAAGGTATAAAATTTCTAATAAGTAGTATAAAATAGTACAAATTAAAAGGATTTCATTACCATCTAAAGTTATAATGAATGCATTCATGGTCGTGCTACGAAGTACAACACGTTAAAAGGGCTTTGAAGCCTCTTTGAACATGGCGAGAGTATTTAAATTATGGAATCGCCAAGCGTGGCCGTATGTGAGATCACAGTATGTGTGTTAGGGGATAAAGACCCTACTTTTGACTTATTCCCCAAATAGTGTTTGATGTTACCTAAAGGAACACGTGGCTATTTCTTTATCGGCAGGTACAGATATTCTATTTCACGAAGTCCGTTCGGCTTTGATTGTAGTAGTGACGTATCCCGACAAGCGCGCTTGTGTGTGTAAAAGTAGGTAACGTTAGCAAAAAAATCTGATATATATTCAAGTCGAGATTTAATAATCTAAATAAAATTTTGGTTTTAAAAGTATATACATTTTGTAAATAAATTAGATTAGGTTGCAATAAATACAAAAATATTAAGAATATGTAGGCATTTAATTAAGCATTGGTGTTACAGAATGGAAACGAAACAAGTAGGACTATTCAGTATTTTCAATCACTATCAGATAAATTTTTTGATGAAGTGGATGGGAATTCCTTCTCTTCTTTTAATATTCTTTGAACTGTTTTTTGGCTCACACCCGTAGCTTCAGCTGTACGGCGTGTAATGTCTCGTAAATGAGACAAATCACAGTTGAGTTCCATTAATGATTTTGTAAATTCATATTCTTCTCGCAGAAAATGATAAACACTAGCTATCATGTTTCGACCCTAAAACAAAATGTAATCAAAATAATTAAGTAATATAAACATTTTATAACACAAAAAAACATTCATTTTATAAATACTTCTATTGCTATATTAAGTATCTTTGTATAACATTTTAATTGAAAACGTATAAATAAATATTACCTCACTATGGACAACTCTTCTTCGTTTTGTTGCCATGCTGACCTTACTCCGTGAAACAATTTGGCGCGAACTAAAAACCACTACTGATCCGGACCGTGTCCCGATCGACACTGAGCGCTCTCGAGGTTACGCACACAAAAACAATGTGCATGTGCACGCTTGACAACATTCATAGCCAAACGGACTTCGTGACATAGAACATCTGTAACAATAAAACCTTTACATGCCATTACTTTGTGTACCCATACAGTCTGATGATGGTGAGTTCCTTATCTTTACATCGAGACATCTTGCGTTAGGACAGACAGGCTCATTGCGTGGCTGTCAACGTGTCACTGAAACACTAGATTGCGCTAGAGAAATTAAAGTACCGTAAATTGTATACAAGTTTATTAGTTAATTTAAATAAATAAACATACAGACATAATTTCCCACATTTAATTTATAACAATGCCTAATAATTAAACTCAAACTAAAAATTCAAATATTTAATTCGGAAAACAACCATATTGTGTTAGTAACTTAGAAAAATATGTTAGAATTTTTAATACATAAATTACAATAAAAAACAAAATCAAAATTATAATCAAAATCCAAATCAAAATTAAATTACAAACAAAACAAAATTAAATTAAAATCAAAAATAAGTAAATTAAATCAAAATCAAATTAAAACAGTATAATACCCACACACTCTGCCTGGTAGATGGGCTTGAACATTCCCAGCGGGCTAGATTATGTTTATGGTAAGGTCGTGTGAGAAAATTTCGAACTCGGTGTGTACTCTCCTGCCAGGGTTACGAGTCTGTCCGAAAGGGATTTCGTGGCCCTGGCACACAGGCATCTGAAGAAACACGGGTGGGTTTTAGTCCGTAAAAGTCTGACATCTCCCGCTCCGCCCAGAGCGGGAGAAGTTATTTGATAATTTCCCACCCAAAAAAAAAGAAAAGGTGTATACTCTCATTTTATTTAGGCATGAGCACCGTTCCTCTGTGAGTGTTCTGTCGTAATGCTTTTTAAAGTAGTGTAGTTTCGGGGCTTTGTCGCAGGATGCCATCATTTGTAGTCGTTTGATCGCGTCCTCTTTAATGCGTATGTGCTTGACTCTAGTCTTTTCCCAGAGTTCCTGTTATATTGAGCCTAAAGGCGGCCAAGACCACCCCCTCTCGCATGATAAGGTGTAGAGGCGGCGTAGTTCTCATACAGCTAGTGATTGATACACAAGCAAACCACTGCAGTTTTTCGAGATCTCTTTGGGCTGAACTCAGGTCTATCCTGGGCCACCAGATGAGACTAGTGAGCCGTATGTGATAATATTGGTCGGATGACCGTGGTGTATAATCAGTATGATTATGGGATTAATTCCCCAATTCCTGCTGAGCAGTCGCTTGCACTGCCACAGGGATATGCTGGCTTTTGTAGTAATGTAGTAGGTATGTTTTGCCCAGTTTAGCTGTTTGTCCAAAAAGATACCCAGGTATTTGGTTTCAGTTGACAGGCTTAGAGTGGTCAAAGAATTGTGGTAACTGTAGTATCGAGAATTTCCTCTTTTTAACCGACTTCCAAAAAGGAGGAGGTTATATGTTCGGCTGTATGTTATTTTTTTTTTTTTTATGTATGTTCACTGATTACTCCGTCAATTGTGGACGGATTTTGAAAATTCTTTTTTTGTTTGGAAGGGTATGCTCCCGAGGTGGTCCCATTGCCACCAAATCAGAATCTGATGAGGGGATCCCATGGAAATCGAGGGAAATCCTCAAATTTTATAGGCATACCTATAGCGATTTGAGTGTTTTTTATAGTAACTCATGCATTTGCTCTCGGAAAGCACCATTTGGTGAAGTGGAACTGATGATGAAGACCACAGATGGCCACCGGAACTACTTAATAATAAGTATTTCACCGTTGCGATTCGATTAGGCACTTTAATATGGTTGCTAAGCAATTTATGCTCGTCAAAATGCATATGGTAAAGTCACCATCAGTTCTCCTGGTTCTTACCAGGAGAACTCCTCAACAATTAACGCCCCTGCATCGGGAATACCAATATTTTGTAAAGGTTGTAAATTGTTAATTATATAAATTACAAACCGACACTAAAAAGTGAAAATATTTTTTTTTTTACAAAAAAAAATCAAACTTTAATTTCGGAAGTCGGTGTCAAAAAACTAAAATACAGATCCAAACACACCGACTTCCGAAATTAAAGTTATTTTTCACTTTGTAGTGTTTTTTTGGAAGTCGGTTGTTGTAAAGACAGTTCGTTTTTTGTAGGATTCACTGATTGTTGGTGTTTATTACAATTTTCAAGGCTTGGCGCATGAGATTGCATACTTAGGGTATTTTCATGGGTCGGCGGCCCAAAAAATATCCGAGGAGGGCCAAAGGCTCCGGGTGGGCTGGGTATCCGCGCAGGTGAAACTACTGGAACCCAGACCTCTGAGGTGCTTCCGCTGCCGGGTGGGAAATCACGTGGGAGCATGCTGCACCTCGGAGGTGGACCGCAGCGATCACTGCTTCCGCTGTGGTCAGCCCGGTCACAAGGCCGGCTCTTGTAATGCCACGCCGCACTGTTTTGCATGTGCGGCGGCTGGCAAACCGGCCGATCACCGGGCTGGGGGCAAGGCCTGTGCTCCTCTCCCCAAACCCAGGGGCCACCACGATTGCCGCCGCCGCTGCCGCCTCCACCGTCGTCGTTGCCGCCGCTACCACCGCGGCAGGGCCATCCCAGAGGGCCCGGGAGGAGGCTGATATGGAATGCCAATAAATGGCTCCATTACGCCTCCTTCAGGCGAACATAACCACTGCGCCTGCGCTCAGGATCTATTGCTCCAGAGCATGGCGCAGTGGTCGATTAACATCGCCGTGGTTGCTGAGCCGTACTTTGTCCCGCCCAGGGATGACTGGGTGGAGGACCTGAGCGGCTCAGTGACCCTCATTTCCTCGGCCGCCGCCGGTACCCCGTCCCTCGAGGCCGTCAAGAGGGGACAGGGTTGCGTGGCAGCACGGTTCGGGGACATTGTCGTAGCAGGAGTTTACTTCTCCCCGAACCAAACTCTCGCCGAATTCCACAACTCCCTTGCAGAGTTGAGAGTCGTCGTCGTCGGGTTCCATCCCCTCCCTGTGTTCGTCCTCGGGGATTTCAATGCCAAGAACGTGGCTTGGGGTTCCCGGTATACGGACACACGGGGCAGGATGGTGGAGGACTGTACGTGACGTGCAGCTCTACTCAGAACTTAAGGAGCTCAACGATGCGACGATCAATACCAAAGAAAGAACATTTGGGTAGGCCGCTTAAATGACTCAAACTGCCAGACCATGATTAACAGTAACTGAGAATAAAAGACAAAGTGAAAATAAAAATAAAAGAGCAATAACCCACATAGTCTTCACATTCACAATAATTAAAATAATATAATACTTTACAAGTAAATAATCATGTCATTATGTTACATTACGTATATATTACGTTACGTAAATAAAATAATAAAAGTAAAAAAAACATCAAACAATAAAAATAAACCACTTCAATAAGTAAAAATTGGAGCAGCTCAATCCCAAGCCTTTTTGTCCTCAATATAGTCTTTAACGGTATAAAAGGCTTTCTGACACAACTTACGTTTAATGAATGATTTGAATGGCCAAGTCACGTTACTTGAGTTCAAAAATCAAAAATAGTAGTAATGTAATTACAATGACATGGAATATCATTAATAGTGAAACGGGAAGGTCATGCAACCGAAGTAGTGACTACAGCCTTGCTATTGATGACAGTATAATTAAATCAGATTCTCAAGTCGCCGCGGCATTTGAAAATTTATTTGCAGAGATTCCTGTATTAACTACTAAATCACTAAACTCAATAACCACTGCTGCAGAATCTTTACTTAAGGAAAACATTCCAGATTGTGATTCTGAATTTCATATCCAATATGTCACCTGTAAAGATGTAAATAAAACCTTTCACACATTAAATGTTAAAAAGACCGCAGATCTATGGGGTAATATGGATGGGTGGGTCTGTGGACGTTGCTAAGTCGATTATAAACATTGTAGCACCTACTTTAGCTGTTCTTTTTAATAATTGTATTGACCGTGGTGAGTTTCCCAATCTTATGAAAATAGTAAAATAATACCGTTGTTTAAATCGGGTAGTACATCAGATCCTACTAATTATAGAACTATTTCAGTGCTACCTACTTTTAGTAAATTTTTTGAAAAACTTATTTTAAAATGCAAAGATTTTTTAATAAACATAAGTTATTGCATAACAAACAGTTCGGTTTTACAAGGGGTCGTTCTACTGCTGTGTTGAATTTTTAGGACATGTTTATAACGCATGAGAGAATAAATGCGATGCTTTGAGCATCTTTTGCGATTTGTCCATGGCATTCGATTGCGTTCTTCATGAAACATTAATCAGGAAACTGCACCACTACGGAATCCAAAATGCCTCTCTGGATCTTCTTACTTATTTAAGTGATAGGATTGAGAGAGTTGATGTTAACGGAAAAAGATCCCCCGAATCTGTAGTAACAATAGGGGTACCCCAGTGCTCAATTCTTGACCCATTTTTGTTTCTTATTTATATAAATGACTTGCCTTACCTCATAAAGGATAAACATGATATAGTGTTGTTTGCAGACGACACTTCACTTTTATTTAAACTCAAACGTCAGCAGTTGGTTACTGACAATGTAAATAGTGCCCTCGAAAAAGTAGTTAACTTGTTTAATGTTAATAACCTACTTCTTAACGAGAAAAAAACTAACTGTATTAAGTTTATAATACCTCATATTAGACAAGTAAAAACTAGTGTGCTCATAAAGGTTTAGGATTATATTATTCTTACCTGAGCAACCGGCAGCAAGTTCGTCATGCTCCCTTAGATGTCACTGCTTGCGGTAGCGTCGGTAGCCTCGCCATATTTGAGGGAAGGAGGCAACCCGACCCGGGTTGCCTCCTTCCCTCAAATATGGCGAGGGCTGATCTTTGCGTTATGCTCGTGAACGGGTGGTGCTTGTGGTGACTGGTCGTCTTGCTAACATTAACTGTTTTTTATTTTACTACGATGGTGCTAGTTTATCATTTTTGACTTCGAGTTACAGCTATAGCTTTGTGTGGGCGGGCACGCCCATTATGCCTGGAGGCTTTTATTTAGGTACGTTCTGTTTACGTTATTTCTGCTTGAGTATAGTTTTCGACGATTTTTATGTTTTTTTTTGGTATAGTGGCGTGTGCTAGCTAACATAAGGCAAATAATTTAATTTAATGTTGTGTTGCGTAATGCAAATTCTTTTACATTTTATTGTATAGATTCAAGTTTTATATCTGAACAGACAGCTGTGCTGCTGGGGAGTTTCTTGCGCCACTTCTTCTTCCCAGCTAAAGCACTAGGAAGTGATGAAGGGTGGGCGTTTTTGGGGGAATGTCTTATGTAATTTTTGACGTTTGAAAAGTGCTGATTCTCAGCCTAGTTTGAATAAATGACTTTTGATTTTGATTTTGAAGGGTGAAGAGTTAAAACCCGAAGATACTACAGTGGTCTTAGGCATAACTTTTGATGGCAAGCTTCAATGGGCCCCCATATAGATAAATTGTTAAAAAAGCTTAGCTCTGCAGCATCGCGGCAAAGCAAGCAAATCGCGGCACAGCGGACGGAGCTCCGGAGGGATCTCATGGCGGCATGGAGAGTGCGATTGTCGCAACCCAGCGCTGGGCACGCCACAATTGTGGCGATAAGTCCCCTCTTTGAGGAGTGGCTGGAGAGGCACCACGGCGTCCTCACCTTCCGCCTGACGCAGGTCCTCACCGGACATGGATGTTTCGGGAGGTTCCTGTTTAGGATTAAGCGGGAGGAAACGCCCGGGTGTCACCACCGTGTGGATCGCCAGGAGGACACGGTGGAGCATACGGTGGAGGTCTGCCCAGCTTGGGCGGAGCACCGCCGTGTCCTCACGGAGGCGATCGGCGGCGGCGATCTCTCGCGTCCGGGCCTGGTTCAGGCCATGGTTCGGAGCGAGAGTGCATGGGAGGCCGTCACCTCCTTCTGCGAAGCAGTTATGCTAGCGAAGGAGGAGGCGGAACGCGTGAGGGTGAGACAAGGTTCGCGCCCTCGCGCCCCTAGTCGCCGCAGGAGACGCCCCGGGCGTCGGGAGTCGCAAGCAGATTTCCGGCCACCGTAGGCGCGGGCCTGCGGACGGTGAGCGATGGGTAGCTCGCCGTCCGATAAGGACCAGGCCCTGGTCGACGGCGCGTTGTGTTCCACGCGCGCCTCAAAGAGATGTCAGCACAAACTGGCGGGGTCCGTTAGGACCAATGCCTGCCAGGGTTGCGAGTTTGTCCGAAAGGGATATCGTGGCCCTGGCACACACAGGCAACGGAAGGAACACGGGTGGGTTTTAGTCAGTAAAAGTCTGACACGCCCTCCCGCTCCGCCCAGAGCGGGAGAAGTTATTTGATAATTTCACACCCAAAATTCGTGATTTAACTTTTTTAGAGACAGCCCACTTAGTATACTTTAATTATTTTCATAGTGTAATGTCGTGCGGTATTCAGTTGTGGGGAAATGCCGCCGACATTCAGACAATTTTTGTTTTACGAAAAAGAGCAATTCGTTCAATTTATAAATTAAGTCCCAGACACTCCCTCAGAGACAAATTTAAAGAGATTAATATACTGACTGTAGCTTCTCAGTATATTTATGAAAATCTTTTGTATGCACATAAAAATATTAATCTGTTTAAAAAAACAGTGATATCCATAATGTAAATACTAGGAACAAGCACAAATTTGTTGTTCCTAAAACCAGGCTTAAAAATATAGGTGGCTCGTTTAGATGCCAGTGTATACGATTTTATAATAAACTTCCTAGCCATATTCAAGAATTAAGCCTTAATAAATTCAAATGTTTTATAAAGCGGAAACTGTGCCAGAAAGCATTTTATACTGTTCAAGACTATATTGAGGGCAAAAAGGCTTGGGCATACCTAAACAATGACATGAATATTTACTTTGTAAAGTATTATATTCAAAGTCAAAGTCAAACCATTTATTTCAAATAGGCACATAAGAGGCACTTTTGAACGTCAAAATTTACAAAAAAAATATAATTGATTCTAGTTGCCCCTTCCAAAAGGTAGTTTCGTATGGAGAAGAATGGGCAAGAAACTCCACCGGTACTCTTTTAAAAATGTTTTACAATATTTTGTTTGATTACATTAATTATATGATTATATGTCAAGACGATGCACCTAGAATAAAATTACTATACCATAATAGGTAAAACGAATTAAAAACTAAGCAATGAAAAATAAAAAATATTATTTTAATTATTAGGAATGTGAGGACTATGTGCATTGTTTTTTTATTTTTATTCTCTTAGTTTTAAATTTTTAATGCTGGTCTGGCAGTTTGAGTACTTTATGCGGCTTAACCAAAATGTCCTTTCTTTGGTATTGTTCGTTGAATCGTTGTGCTCCTTACGTTCATAGTTGAGCTGCACGACTACTGACAAATGGGTGCACTGACTGGACAGGTTCCCTCAATTTGTGTGGTTCTTTTATCAAAAGATCATTTCAGGCACCAATCTACATGATCTGACCAAGATTATTTCTGGACTTTAAAAGAGACTGTGACCTCTGAGTTTGTTTTGGCCTTTCTTCTCAGAGTAGTCGGATACGAAACGTCGACCTCATCTAGTTAGGGTTCTGTACCCAAAGGGTAAAACGGGAACCCTATTACTAAAGCTCCGCCGTCTGTCTGTCCGTCTGTCACCAGGCTGTATCTCATGATCCGTGATAGCTGCACAGTTGAAATTTTCACAGATGATGTATTTCTGTTGCCGCTATAGCAACAAATACTAAAAATCAGAATAACATAAATATTTAAGGGGGCTCCCATACAACAAACGTGTTTTTGTTTTGCTCGTTTTAGCTCGATATTGATAACGGTAACAGGTAGACACTTGAAATATTCACAGAATATTTAGTTATATATTCACTTTATAAATCAATAATTAAATTAAAATAAAACAAATATTTAAGGGGGGCTCCCATACAACAAACGTGATTTTTTTGCCGTTTTTATAGATAATGGTACGGAACCCTTCGTGCGCGAGTCCGACTCGCACTTTGCCGGTTTTTTTTAAAAATATGATTGACGTGTAAAAGTGTTTGTACAAACCTACTTACAGAAATAAATCATTAATCATTTCATGCAAGTTTGACATTTCAAACTTGCATGATGTCTGTTTCTGCAAACTATACAAAGTGGCGCAGAGCTCATCACATTAAATGATACCACGTATACCACATGGTAATATACTTTGACCTTATGCGGAATTTGAATGAAATCCATTCACAAAAAAAATCTGCTTTTTGTGTACCTAACAAAATGTTTGGAACAGCAGATTTTTCCAATCATAGCGTGCTGCCCTCATACAGTGCGCGCGGCGACCAATAATGTTTTTTTGCGCCCGTCCCACCTCTTACCCTGCTACTCCTTCGATCCTATCTTCCTGTGCCGATATCGGAAAACGCAAGCTTGTACCAACATTATAATAAGTTTGCTATTTCCATCTTTGAAATATAGCGCAAAATGCAAGACTGCTACGAACTTACTATAAGCTTCAATCATCAACCTTAAATTAACACGCTTGCATCAATATTGCCATTTAAAACTTATTTTATCATATTTGAGGTGACAATTTAAATTCAAATAAAAATCAAATTTCCAGCAAACTAATCTGCTATCTGGGTGATCTATGCTGTGCCCGACAGGGTCCATAATTTGTCAAATATAATTATTTTCCTACGTACTTTTTTTGGAAATTTTGACGTTCAAAAGTGCCTCTGCTTATTTGAAATAAATGGTTTGACTTCGCATTATGGTACGCAATAAAGAATTGAGAATTGAATTGAATTGAGGCTGTCAACAACCAGGTTCCATAAAAGCGGCGAGAGGACGCCCCGTTGCAGTTGTGGGCAGCCCTTCGTCACTATGGCCCTATAGTGTCGTTCACTGTGGCTTGCACAGCTCTCAGTTTGAGCATATTGGTCATCCAGCCACTTCTGGTCGAGTCTATGCTGTGTCTGTCTAGGACCATGTTGATACTATTGAACATGGTTTTGTCAAAGGCACCCTCGATGTTAATGAAGGCGGCCAGTGCTGAGCATTTGTGGTCCACTGTGCATTCAATTTTGGAAACCACGCTGTGTAGCGCAGATTCTGTTGATCTGCCTGTGGAGTACGCATGCTGTTGTTTGTGAAAGGGTTTGACCTGCAGAAGTCCGTCTCGGATGTGCCTATCACAGAGTCTTTCGAGTGATGCAGTCGGGGGTAAATGATCTGGCACCATGGAATTATCTCAGCACAAGCTGGGAAAATGCCATCCAGCCCTGCAGACTTGTATGGCTGAAAGGTGCTAATAGCCCACCTTATCCGGTCCTTGTTACGTAGGTATTACCGGGATTAAAACGAAGCGAACTCATGATCGCCTACCGAATAGGGCTTGCGCCGCCGCCGCCGACAACCATTTACGCGTAATCTTGAATCTGTGATATACCTTTTAGAACATTAATTTAAATGATATGATGTATATTAAACAAAAATTAACAAAAAAAAAAATAACTGATTTCAAAATAGCTTCCGAAATAACAAATAATTTTTGATCAAATTCTAAAGATAAAAATGGTTACAGTGGGTCATCCCTAAAAAATAGACAAAAATATGCTATCGCGGACTTTTCTGTTGAACTTTTTAAGGTGTACAATCTTGAAGAACATAAATTTGATGTATCTCGTACGGTTTACGTAGCTTACGCCAGTATAGCTCCCAGCCGGCATGATTTTTTCCGACATCTTTAACAATAATAGTCATATTTCAGCCAATTTACACAAAACCGTAATAAATTATACACCTAAACCTTCCTCATGAATCACTTGAAAATCTGTTAGAAAATCCATTCAGTAGTTTTGAGTTTATCGCGTTTAGACAGACAGACGCGGCGGGGGGACTTTGTTTTATAATATGTAAGGATGTTTTCATTGTTCTCATGTAACTTTGTGTCTTTTTTGAGAATAAATATCTGTAAACCTAAACCTACAAACAAAGATTAAAACTATTGATCCAATTGTTATTCAATTAAGTTCATAAACATTGCATAACCTCCAACGTGCGCGGGAGCCATTCAAATCGTGTTAACACGATTCGCCTTTCCTTTTCTGATAAACCCGTAAGAACGATAAGCATCAGTAGAGACTGCCTTAAACTGTGCTCAATCTATAAATAAATCAGTATACGTCGATTTAGCTAATGATTTCCTCATTTTAGAGCGAGTAATAAATGGTAATAAGTGGTGAACAACGTGATCACGATGTGCGCTCAAGCGACGAGTTTGGAGGAAGCAAATACGAACATATGACGTCACACTTGCAGGGGCTGCGGAACAGCTGATCAAACGAGAGGCCACTCGTGAGCTAGTGTTGTCGTTGTTGACCAAGTGATGGAAGGATATACCTACACTGTTTTGGGCGGTTAATTGAGTTACTTGCTTGGCTTAGTTATGATGATATAGGTTCACCGTTTTAGATGTATGAGCAACAGTCGGAGACCAGTATCGCCTCTATAATCTGAGAGTATCGCAACAAACAAATTTGTGCGTAAGTAATAATGCGTAAAAATACATTTGAACAGGTCATGGTAACCAACCGTTTGTACATCAACAAGCATGATGTTGCTTTATTTGAAAGCATTGTCATGGACTGTGCAGATCCCGAAACAATGTGCAAATCGCAGGAAGTAAACAACTAAAATAATTGTTATTAAATGACGATTCCGTAAAAAATATATTAATTGAGAGTTGCATGCACGTTGACTGCGTGTCGCTGGTTGAAGTCGATATTTCCTCACTATGCGATGTCTTCCATCTCAGTTACTTCATCATGATGTTTCAAAAAGTCACTTTTGTTTATGTTCGTGTTCGTGTTTTGTTTATGTCTAGAACTCGTTGCAGAAGTGGAGCGTTTCATCTTCCAGCTAGGAGCCGCCGCTACAATTAACTGCTGATATATGTATTACCTGCCTATAATTGTCCCACTGCAGGGCGCAGCCTCTTCTCATACACAGAAGGCACGAGCAGTGATCACCGCGCTTGCTCAAGGAGTCAAGGTGGATTGGTGTTTTCAGAACTGTGCCCGCGACTTCGTTCGCGTGTATGTCGACAAAAAATGTGTCGCTTAGAGAAGGTGAAGGTAGGTACCACTCTATTGATGACAAGAAAGAATCTTTCGATATTGCCTGGTTGGATGTGCTACCTGGGGTAAAACAGCAGTGCCTGCATTCCAAAGGGCTGTAGTAGAGATACTACAGCCCTTTGGAATGCAGTCATTGCGACTTCAGGGTCCATAATAACAATGCGACGAAATTTCACTTTGTATTTTGAGAATAAATAAAAATCAAGACTTACTTAATAAATCGACTTAATAAAACCCTTCTGGCAGAGAATGCTGAAATGTTATCATGGTGAAGAAAGATGAAAAAATTCCAAGAAAACAGGCAATAAGACTAAGAAATTATCAATATAATATACGTGCTCAGACCTTTGTTGGAGATTCCAAATAAATATGACGGCGTAGCAAGTGGTGCCGTCTATTTTTGTTACGAAGTTACTGGAATCACTGAAAAGGTCGGATAAGAACAACTCTGGCTTGTGACAGTCACTCTAGTAGAGCGTCGCATCGATGGTTGCGTGGCGGCGGTCTTGTGATGACAAAAGAAGATGTCAGGGAGCCGCTGTCGTACCACGTCCACGACGAACTGCTATATTCCGGCACAATCTTGATGATATTGTAGCTGCTGAACCACAAATACGATGATTACTTCTGGTAATGGCTATCCTGCGCTGTTAAATAAATAAATAATATTTAAAAAACTTGTTTTATAATTAAGAAAATGCTTCTCTGTAAACAATGTTAGAGAGGTTGCTGGGCCCGCGAAAGAGCTCTTACATAAATAGTTGCCCGTGTAAAAGCATCCCATTGACTAAATCTACCTCTGGTTATGGCCGACATTTTGGATTTGGAATTCCTGATTTTCGGCACTGGTGACCTCGAAAACTATGAACATGACACCGATAACAACAATTTTGCACATAATTTTGTGTTAGGCCTCTTTTTACTCCCGAAAACCATAAAAATTACACCCGCTTTAGAACTAATAGTGTACAGGGTCAAATTAAATTACCATTTAAAAAAAACCCTATTCTAAAACCCTTTCAATGGAGCGGGTTTTCGATAGGGTTTTTTTAAGCAGTTAATCAAAAACTCACACGGTGTGGGTAATTTTGAATGGCTTAAAGTAAGCCGTTCAAAAGGATTACCCATACCGTATGGGTTTTTATCGAAAACTCTTTCAACGGGTAACCAAAATTTAATTTTAAGCCGTTCAAAAGGGTTACCCATATCGTATGGGTTTTTGTTTAACCGCTTAGAAAAATCCTATCGAAAACCCTTTCAATGGGTAACCAAAATGGTCCCTGATTTTAATACAATACTTAAACGCAATTAATACTCCCTCATGCGTTCCACCTCCTCCTTGGCGAGCATTACTGCTTCGCAGCCTTCTGCGAAGCAGACAAACAGACAGACAGACGGTGGAGCCTTAGTAATAGAGTTCCCGTTTTACCCTTTGGGTACGGAACCCTAAAAACGACCGGGACTTTTTATTTAACTGCGGCCCACACTACCTACTTCTTTTTTTTGGGTGGGAAATTATCAAATAACTTGAGGCACGCTTGGAACACAACGCGCCGTCGGTCCGGGGTCCTTATCGGACGGCGAGCTATCCATTGCTCACCGTCCGCAAGCCCGTGCCTATGGTGGACGGGAATCGGCCTGCGATTCCCGACGTCCAGGGCGTCTCCTGTGGCGACTAGGAGCGTGAGGGCCCGAAATTTGCCTCTGCCTCACGCGTTCCGCCTCCACCCTTGCGAGCATTACGTCTTCGCAGAAAGAGGTGAAGGCCTCCCATGCACTCTCGCTCCGAACCATGGCCTGAACTAGGGCCGGACGTGAGAGATCGCCGCCGCCGATCGCCTCCGTGAGGACACGGCGGTGCTCCGCCCAAGCCGGGCAGACCTCCACCGTATGCCCCACCGTGTCCCCCGGGTAGAGAATACAATCCCGAGCATGTTTTTCAATCCCGGGCTTACGGGATTTTTGAAGCCTTTTCCCGGGATCCCGGACTCATCCCGGGATTAGACTATGTGGTTTCTAATTGGGCTAAAATAAAAAAAACACGAGTAATAAAAAAAAATGTCTTTAATGTCTTTGCACAACACAAATCAGAATAATAATAAGAAAAGAAAAAACACAAACCAAAAAATACTATACTTTTGCAAGAAATAAAAAAACAGCACAAAATAACTATTTAGAATTTCGAAAATATAATCGCAGAAATATCAAAGCATCCAATGTTTGACTTCCGAGCCTGCTTCGTAGTTTATTGCCGACATAAGCAGCAGCTGAAAACGCTCGTTCAGCTTCTACGCTGGTTGGAGGAATAGACAATAGATACTTATATGCTGTTTCTAAGTGATATCCACGAACACCTCCATTTTCGAACAGGCTCATTTCACGTCTAATACTATTTGCCAACCCCAATTCATATTGTACTTGTACTTCAGGATCTGGGGATTTCATACTCTTGTTAATTTCCAGCTGTAACTTTTCCTTTAATGTCAATTGGGGTTGGGAGGTTTCTGACCTTAGCTCATCATCTATTTGTGATACTGACCTTGCTTCTTCTTCCGTGTAATCTCGACTATTAAGTCTTTTAACAATACTCTTTATTTGCTTCCTCACTAAAGCCTGTGTCGGAACTGGAAATAAGTCGTGCCATTCCAAATCCGATAATAACTGATTTTCAACATCCATTCGTGGATTTTGTAAATAATTTAGAATAGAATAGAATAGAATAGCATTTATTTGCAAATATGGGTTATACATAAGTAGGTAGTAGTAGGTTTTCATCAGAGTTCTGCCATATTTCACCATTCGGCATGCAAACATTTTCATTACCTATATAAAATTGTTAAAATTTAAACTCTTGTTGGAACATTAAATTAGTTATGTCATTCTCATTAAATAAAATTATTAAAATTCAAATATTCATTAAAAAAAAAAAAAAAAAATTTAAATTGTCAGTAACAGTAGGTATATACAAGAAATACAAATCGTGGTCCGAAAGTAAATAAACAAACAAACATCAAAATTCCAGGTCATAGACAACACACCATAAATATTCCATACGCAAAACAATAATTAATTAATTAAAAGTTCGAGGTGGTCTGATAAAAATTGTCCGTTAAAAACTCAGTTACACTGTAATATGCTTTATGTATTAACAATTTACGAAGTGTACTTTTGAATTGCAACGTTTTCAAGTCTTTCCATGCACTTGGCAATTTATTATAAACAACTGGGGCCATGCAATAAATACTTTTGCGCATCATAGCGGTTTGACACGATACATTATTTAATTTTGAATTGTCACGTCTGTTTCTTGGGTATACATCGGCCAAACGTTCAAAACGATTTGGATTGTTCTTCACAAACATTAACACGGCAGTTAAATCATCACTTCGTCGTTGCTTTATACGTTCCACTAAGGATGTTTTAACTTTTTTGGCAAGTGCGGAGTTTTTGCTAGACAGTTGTTTTATAAGAAATTTCAAAGCGGCATCAGCTGTGCATAAATTAGCATCTCGCCGACAGATTTCTTCTACTGTCAATTTAATTGGGGTCAGCACATCAACAATTTTATTTACCAATTCAAAATCAACATCTTCTAAACGAATTGGATGATTGAGATCTATAAGAGCTTTTTGAATGCATGCTTTTAAAAGATAAAATCGCTCCAGCATTGTTAAAAGACTATTCCACCTGGTTTTACAGTCCAAAAGAAGTGACAACTCTTTTCCATGTTCAATTTTCACATATTTTTGAAGTACTGTTTCATTTTTCAATGGAGATCTTTTGAAATACACTACAACTTTGCGGATTTTCTTTATCAGCTCATTAATATTTTCATATTGTGTTAAGTCTGGTACGTGTTCTGGCGCAAGATCATTTTGTGACATTACGATTAAACCTGATTCTGGACAGTCTAAGTCTTCTAAATGGTGTTCATCATCGCTGTCGTCCATATAATCAACAGTCACAGCTGGTTCATTTATAGTATCATCTGAGGTAGGGCTATCTTGCAAATTATTATGTTTTTCATAAAGCACATCACAGACCGCCAAATTGATACCATGTGCGAGACACAGTTGTTGTTCAGTGCAAATAAGCCGCCCCACCTTTATCATAACATTCGGTCCATCGGTTACAATAGCCACGATGTCAGTTTCTAGGGAAATGTCAAATTTAGACGCTCTTGCAATATACGACAATTTTAAGACAATTTTCAGCTGTCATACTATCGTAAATAGGAACAAGTCCTAAGTTCCAAATTTTTTTATATGAATGAACGTTGACCGCAAAAAAAAAACAAATAGAAATCCATCTAATGCAATCATTCTTGCCAAAATATCATCCAGGCTATCGTCGGCACTTTTAGTAAAATAATTATCTAACTTTCGCTTGGCTGGCGGCGGTGCTGTGTTCAGATTTTCAGAATCTTGACTTGTTGAAGCTGATATAACCTTGATGTTATGTTTTGATAACAAATGTGTATGTAATCCCTTAGTTGATCCACCCAAAGTCTTGAGGATGGCTGGGCATCGCTTACATTTAGCACTATTCCCGTCCTTCTCAACTAAATAATAACTCCACACTGACGTCGTATCACTGTCTTTTTTATGTCTAACACAGTCTCCCGCCATTTGAAATACTTCATTTCAGATAATTGACTTTTAAATTTTAATGACGTAGCCTACGTAACCCGTCGTCACTGACGTAGCCTACATAACCCGTCACTGACAGAACGATAAATGAAAAAAATAAAACCTGATTTGCATATTTATACTTTCGTACAGGGAATCCCCGACCGACGGGAAATACCCGCAACAATATGAGATGATCGGGTGATTCCCCTGTTGGTTCGTTGGGGAATTACCTTAAGAGTATTGTATTAAAGTATTCCGAGTGAGGAAGTCCCTTCTAAGTTCTACGACAAACATATTATTAGGACTGTACCTGTGTAGTAAATAGTGGGTACCTACGTATTGTACGAGTTGCTTTTTGTCGTAATGTATTAAAATAATCTAGGCAAGGTTATTTTCAAGGCGCAACTGACTACGGAATACAAACTAGACTTGTAAAAATTATTAATTATAATTATAAAAGTTAGAGCTGGAAATTAACAAGAGTATGAAATCCCCAGATCCTGAAGTACAAGTACAAAATGAATTGGGGTTGGCAAATAGTATTAGACGTGAAATGAGCCTGTTCGAAAATGGACGAGTTCGTGGATATCATTGTAAGTACATATGCAACCTACAGCCACACACACACAGCTACAGTACACAGTATATTACTTTTGTATTATATAATGCAATGGCCTGTTGGTCCCAGTAAAGACTCCAGACAATAAGTAAGTCCAGTAAGTCTTCAATAAGTTATTATCTAATCTCTCTAAGTTGCCTAGTGACCTTCTAATGTCACAGTTTTACCCATTACCTTTGTACGGGTGATTATCTCAAGATACTCACTTATCTTGAGATAATGCTTCCCAATGCGTCCCAATCCTAGGCATAAAATAATAAATGGTATCTTGAGTTAAGTATCTCAAGATGGTGTCTTGAGCTAAGTATCTCAAGACGGTGTCTTGAGCTAAGTATCTCAAGACGGTGTCTTGAGCTAAGTATCTCAAGATGGTGTCTTGAGCTAAGTATCTCAAGACGGTGTCTTGAGCTAAGTATCTCAAGACGGTGTCTTGAGCTAAGTATCTCAAGACGGTGTCTTGAGCTAAGTATCTCAAGATGGTGTCTTGAGCTAAGTATCTCAAGACCCATAAATATGGCATACCCATATATATGATTGACAGCAAATAGTTAATATCGGCACCAACTCCATATATTTTACATGATTACGGTCTGGAGCTCTACAGCATTTATGATCAGTGATGTTTATAATGCAATGGCCTGTTGGTCCCAGTCAAGACTCCAGACAATAAGTAAGTCCAGTAAGTCTTCAATAAGTTATTATCTAATCTCTCTAAGTTGCCTAGTGACCTTCTAATATCACAGTTTTACGGATGATTTGCAATCATCAATCATGATCAATGCTTCACAAGATACTAGGCATAAAATAATAAATGGTATCTTGAGTTAAGTATCTCAAGATGGTGTCTTGAGCTAAGTATCTCAAGATGGTATCTTGAGCTAAGTATCTCAAGACCCATAAATATGGGTAATTGATTGACAGCAAATAGTTAATATCGGCACCTACTCCATATATTTTACATGATTACGGTATGGAGCTCTTATTTATGATCAGTGATGTTTATAGTGACCTTCTAATGTCACAGTTTTACCCATTACCTTTGTACGGGTGATTGGGACATCAATGCTTCACAAGCATTATCTCAAGATACTAGGCATAAAATAATAAATGGTATCTTGAGCTAAGTATCTCAAGATGGTATCTTGAGCTAAATATCTCAAGATGGTATCTTGAGCTAAGTATCTCAAGATGATGTCTTGAGCTAAGTATCTCAAGACCCATAAATATGGGTAATTGCTAACTTAAAGTTTAAACTTTAAGGGGGATTTGATAAGGCTTTTCAAACTGAATATTAGTAATAATAGCAGAGCAACAATAATTTCATCAATTATCCTCAAAGATTAACTTGAAGCCCATCTCCCATGCTCTTTGAAAGACTGGTGATTTTCATTTATTACACAAAATTAAAACTCTAAAAGCAGGCTTAGCATGATGCTTTCTATTTCTACTCTATTGTAGAATAGAAATCGCTTGTCTATCTTTCTTCGTAGAAAACTGTCAGCTGTCTACACAGAATTACGCTTCTGTGTAGACAGCTTTTTATCTACTTTAAAACACTTCTCTACGGTTCTCATGCTAAGTCTATGGAACCAGGAATGGTTGGTTAAGTTTCTTTTAGAACTAACCTAATAAGCAATGTGGAGATATGAATAAGCAGTTTTTTTATACATGTATAAGATTTTGCAATATCAGGTGGCGATGACAAAGATAGGGTCAAAGTAGGTCTAACAAAGTCTCCCGCCATTTGAAATACTTAATTTCAGATAATTGACTTTTAAATTTTAATGACGTAGCCTACGTAACCCGTCGTCACTGACGTAGCCTACGTAACCCGTCACTGACAGAACAATAAATGAAAAAAATAAAACCTGATTTGCGTGTTTATACTTTCGTACAGGGAATCCCCGACCGACGGGAAATACCCGCAACAATATTATGATATGAGATGATCGGGTGATTCCCCTGTTGGTTCGTTGGGGAATTACCTTAAGAGTATTGTATTAAAGTATTCCGAGTGGGGAAGTCCCTTCTAAGTTCTACGACAAACATATTATTAGGACTGTACCTGTGTAGTAAATAGTGGGTACCTACGTATTGTACGAGTTGCTTTTTGTCGTAATGTATTAAAATAATCTAGGCAAGGTTATTTTCAAGGCGCAACGGACTACGGAATACAAACTAGACTTGTTTGTGGCAATCCCGAAAATCCCGAGATTAGCCAAGTACAGTCCCGGGATTTTCGGGGCCAGAAAACGGTCGGGATCCCGGGATTCGAGATTCGGGATCCCGGGATTGTATTCTCTACCCCCGGGCAATCCACGCAGTGGTGATACCAGGAGGTGAGACGAGACATTAACTTTTCAATCGCTATCACAAAATTCCATTAACATTCTAATGAATTAGACGAAAACAACTTGAACGTGCACTTGATAAGTGAGCGATAGTTGGCACCTCATTATACAGAAGTGCATGAATATTGAAATTGAATAACGAGTGTGCGATGGCGCGGCGTCGCGCGTGGCGGGTACCTGCACAGTACGTGACTACATAGTACAGTCGCCAGCACATCAGGTTATACCAAACTGTCAAATTTCTCCAAATGATTTTAAACCTCAAAATTTTGGTGGTTATGTTCAAAATCGAATGAAAAAATTGGACAGTTTGTGGTAACTTGATGTGCTGCCGACTGTACTTAATACAGACAACACACCCACTACAGCAGGATCGCGCTATCACACTGCAGGCTACTCACATGCACGCTGGAGTGACGAATACAATGCAGCCTTGAAACCTGTTCAGTCGAACAAACATAATTTATAACATTGTACTTATATTTGTACAGTCGGCCGCACGTGAGTGGTAACACTTTGACCTTCAGCTGGCCTAGCGTAGTAGGGACTTTCTAATAGATTAAGAGGCCAGCTGATACTGGCGTTACCAGTGTGTTTACTAGCTTAGCATTGCCTACCTTTTTCTTGGAACTTTTTTATTCTAAACACGGGCTATTCCGTCACCTGCCTCAGTACCGCCCTAACAACTAAATTAAGAAACTTGCCTGTGCTCTATACTGTAATCTGGTCCTAGCGAACCATACATTTTTATTTACTTACTTTACCCACCTTTGACGCGATATATCGTAAACATTCGTCACGAATGGACCTCCTGCCCCTACTTGCAACGCGGCGGAGCGGGTAAAAAAGGGCAGGATACAATATAATGGCCCTGCGGTAATGACACCGGCCGGAGCGGTCCCGCGAGTGCTGCCGGCCCCACAGGCTGCGGTAATGACACCGGCCAGAGCGGTCCCGCGAGTGCTGCCGGCCCCACAGGCTGCGGTAATGACACCGGCCAGAGCGGTCCCGCGAGTGCTGCCGGCCCCACAGGCTGCGGTAATGACACCGGCCGGAGCGGTCCCGCGAGTGCTGCCGGCCCCACAGGCTGCGGTAATGACACCGGCCAGAGCGGTCCCGCGAGTGCTGCCGGCCCCACAGGCTGCGGTAATGACACCGGCCAGAGCGGTCCCGCGAGTGCTGCCGGCCCCACAGGCTGCGGTAATGACACCGGCCGGAGCGGTCCCGCGAGTGCTGCCGGCCCCACAGGCTGCGGTAATGACACCGGCCGGAGCGGTCCCGCGAGTGCTGCCGGCCCCACAGGCTGCGGTAATGACACCGGCCGGAGCGGTCCCGCGAGTGCTGCCGGCCCCACAGGCTGCGGCGGATGCAGACGCCATCTTACTAGTCAGGATAAAGGGTGGCCATGGACGCAGGGAAATATATGCGATCATCTCAACCATAATAATATAATGCTTTGAGTATGAATGTCTATCGTCGATGGCTATCGTAACATGGATGTGCGGATACCAGCCCGTATTACCTAAGAGTAGGGAAAGACCATAAGAGCCGGCCAAGTGCGTGTCGGACCACGCTCAACGAAGGGTTCCGTAGGTAGTTGAGATGAATTTATCCCAGACCCAAACTTAACATCGTAGTTGAAAAACATGTTCCCTCATACATTCCAAACTGCAAATGTAAGTTTGTACGCACGATATTGACTGATTTATTGTTTTTTGTTATTTTAAGACCATAGACTTCTTATAGATTTTCCTGTAATTTATAATGTAAGTATAGATCTATTCATATTCGGTTTTATTTTTTCAAAAATTTAGGCTTAGTAGCTTCGGAGATAAGGGTAATGGTAAATTGTCATCTATTTTCTTAAATAACTTCAAAAGTATTTATTTTAAAATTATAAAAAAAAACATATGTCTGAAATCCTTACAACAAGCCCTTTCATTTAATATATCACTTAATTTTCAAATTTTCCCCAAAAGTGACACCCATATTCAAATTTTATTTATTTACATACATCCGTGTTTGAGTAACAGAAATTCATATATGTGTATTAAATTTCAACTTAATCGGTCTAATAGATTCGGAGCAAATTGGCTGTGAGAGACGGACAGACAGACACCCGAGTAATTCTATAAGGGTTCCGTTCTTACCTTTTGAGGTACCTACGGAACCCTAAAAAATATGGACGGGCTTTGCGAAAGGTGTTATGGGTAGAAAGGGGGCTGACTACCGACATGACGACTAATAGAGAAGTATGGAAGAAGTAGAAATGTTGCGCCCAGCCTGCACTAGGTTAGAGCAAGAGAATGGTGATCCCAGCCATGTACCATAAGATGATGACGTGCTAAAGTAACTAAAACTAAACACGATTTAGACGAGGTTTAGATCATGTTCAAGTAGACTTAACTCAAGGTGTCTCCGCGAGTCTCGGCCGCCAAGGCTGCGAAAGGATGAAACGACAGGAAATTTAAAAGTTAATTGAACCGATATTATCAATATTAAACCAATCCTTGTGAATGTTACTTCGTCTTCGTCCGTAGCCTCAGGATAGGACATTGCTAAACCTCTCATAGCACTTGTTCGCATAAGATTATCGAATATTGTATCCTCGTGGCTCAATTAATGTTTGCAAACATTAACTTAACCTCGTCCAGTGTCGTGTGACACTTGGCCACAGCACTCGTTGTTATTGTCCGCAAGCCCTTTGCAGCCAGCCACCACGGTCCATCGGACGGAGGGAATGTCGCACTTTTGCTAATACAAGGCACTGTGTCCGTTCCATTAAAATTCGTAGTACATAAATACTTAACGCATAAGTATTGTGATTAACTAAACACAACACTCAATAGTTCACCCGCAATAGTTTTCAGTCGAACATTATTGTCTAGTTACGATCTAATGAAAGTAACATTCGTCCGACCGATTGCGAATTGAGATCAATGATTACTTCATAGTTAATACACGAATCTAGCGTAATCCTTATGATTTATATAATTATTTTTTTACTTTTATTGCAGTATTACGCAGCTTAGTCAATAACGCGCGTGTATCAGTACCTGTCGTATCATGTTGCTACACGTTGCATGTGAGGCCTCTGATAAGTTGAACCATACCTACGTAAAAGCAAACACTACAAGAATTTATAATTATTATTACTCCAAAACCTCTTTTTTGTTCCTATCGGAAGTTTCATCACCTTCCGGTTAGTTCTTATCAACCTACTGCGTCGCAGCTCACAGACGAGTGTCTGGTTCACCACGCACTCTTTTGCGGTCAGCTTTATAACGTCACCTCTTCCGACAACAAAGACACAACAAGTGCTTTAAGCACGACCTATCATCGCTTGCGTGTTAAAAAGCATTGCTAGCTACAATCTGAAGGGTCAGTGATACCGGTCATAGGGTCAAACTTAAAGATCAGCTGAATACGGAGTGCGTGCCGTGAGAACTGCAGTACGCGCCCAGTTAGGCGCCCCATTTCCCTTGTTATTCGCCGCCGCCCGCGCCGGCGAATAACTGATGCGATCACTAGTCTCCTGGTGCCCGTAATGGACGACCATTATACCAATTCGATACGAACTTGTACATAGACTGGCAGTTCGGACTAGGCTTGTTGAAAAATTTTCGATGTATCGATATTTTTGTTCTATATATCAATATTTTCGGCGATATCTATTATTTCGATACAAGGATATCTCGATATAAAATATCAAGTATCGAAAACATATCAAATACGATATATTTCCAATAGCAACACCGCTGTCCCACTGACTAAAACCGCTAGAATTCAGAGCCGTAAAAAAGTAAACTTATTTTTATCTATGTTTTATTAGTTTAAGATTTTACATCAGAAATGATATTTCTAGTTTGGAATTATATAAAAAAAAAGATATTTATATAAGTGTTATTACGGAGTCTATCCCTTTTACCCGTTAATGTGTCCAACCTTATTTATTTTAGGTATGGTAGGATACAATGAGCTAAGGGTTAGGAGGGATCTTGCACTCACCTCATATATATTTAAATTACTAAGAGGCAAGGTGCATAATGCAGTTATTTTAGCGCAGGTGAGCCTGTGTGTTCCGGACCGGTACGTGTGGCGACGACGGCAGCCGCCACTGCTCGTGGAACCGCGCGCGTCCGAGCGAGCACCAACCTTGTAAGGGAGGCGCCGCTGACGCGTGCACTCCGCACGCTCTACCTCATAGCGATTGAGACGGACTTATTCTGTTGTTCTCTTAGTGAATTCACAAGGAATGCATTGTTTGTAATTTGTTATAGGTAGGTACCATGAATGTTAGTACCTATTTAGAATAAATAAGTTAGGATAAGCGCATTTACCGCAATGGGCTAGGTACCCTGTAATGGTAGATGTAAGAAGAAAATAAATAAATATACTTTTTAGAAAATTTCACTGATATAATGCCTTTTTTTTTCGATATGTCGATGTCGATATCAACATATTCTTTAAATATCAATAAGATGTATATCAATATGATGTATATCGATACTTTTTGCCACTTCTTGCATACCTAGTTCGGACTTTTAGATTTGGGTTCATATTCATAAGATAATAGGGAGAGATAATATTAATAAGCTACGCTTGCCGCGGTTGGTCCGTGGATGGGTGACCATCTTTTCATACCAAGATTCCTCCGTGCCTCGGAAAGCACGTTAAGCCGTTGGTCCCGGCTGTTATTTGTAGATCTTTGACAGTAGTTACGGGTCGTCAGAAGCCCAAAAGTTTGACAACCAGTCTTACCAAGGGATATCGTGTTACCCAGTAACTGGGTTGTGGAGGTCAGATAGGCAGTCGCTCCATGTAAAATACTGGTATTCAGCTGCATCCGGTTAGACTGGAAGCCGACCCCAACATAGTTGGGAAAAGGCTAGGCAGATGATGATGATTCATAAGATAATGGGGAAGGCGGGGGAAGGCAACTGTCAAAATGGCGCTGTTGTAGCTAATTCCCAAAACACGCTACTAATACAAGATGTGAGGTAGTTTTATAAGGGGTTCCGTAGTCAACAAGTAACCCTTATCAAAGTCAAAGATTTATTTGCTGATAAATATGGTTATAAAAGTTCTTACATTGGTAGTATTACAGTAGCTGAACATATTTACAATTAGGTTATTTTAATTTAAACTGAAGGAATTCTTTTAAAGTATAGAAGGAATTCTCAATTAACTAACTGCGTAAAGCCCTTCTAAAGCGGACCATTTGAAATTCTTTCATTTGGTTAGGAATCTTGTTATAGATCTGAATACACGTAGGGTAGCAACTTCGCCCATATAATTCCGTTTTCATTCTAGGAATAATTAATCTATTAGGATATCTAGTTTTGAACATACACTTCAAATCCATCTCCCAGTTTTTCAAACATTTCAGGGTGAGATTTGGTCAATTTACATACTTCCTCAATATAAATACCAGTTAATGTAAGCATTCTAAGTTTACCTCTTTTGTGCAATGAAAGCTCTTTCGAGATGCACCGAGTTTCCCCATACCAGTATACCATAACGCAGTATTGAACCAACATAATTATGCATGATAAGCCTGTAATGTGGCTTGTCTACTTGTTAGGTTAGATAAACGCCATAGAACATAAGCAAACTTACTGAGTTTTCCACATATCTTATCAATATCATTAATCCAGGAACATCTCTCATCTAGATCTATCCCAAGAAAAGTCATAGTAACTGATTGTTGTATTTGTTTATCTTTATATGTGATGTTTAAATCCATTTTATTCCAGTTTTTTTATGACGAAATTGTACATAATAATATTTAGTTTTATCAATGTTAGGTTTAAGATTATTCTTTTCCATCCAAGTTATTATTTTATATATAAATATATATTATATTATATTTTATATACAGGTGGAAACTTTCAGCGGGGCAGTAAGGGGAAGTACCTTATCCGTTGCAGCTACGCGAAAATGGTCTTAGGAGACTATCCTTATCTTTTTGAGAAATTTTGATCTGCATTCACAGATTTTTGTTCAAATGTATGGGAAAAGTTTTTTGCAATTTATGACTTTTCTAGTACTCAAACCTCATTTGGTCCAATAGAGGTTTTTGATCCTTATAAGAAAGAGGATCGATTGGCATAAAAAAAGTTTTTGTGAAAATTGCTTATTATCCTGCTGACTGTACATTTTTTTCAAAATCTGTGAATGCAGATCAAAATTTCCCAAAAAGATAAGGATAGTCTCCTAAGACCATTTTCGCGTATCTGCAACGGATAACACTGTGTGTGTCTGCCTGTCTGTCCGGGGGGCTTAGCTCAGAGACCCTTAGTACTAGAAAACTGCAATTCGGCATGGGTATACATATTAATCACGCCGACAAAGTGGTTTTTTGTAGAATACCTCCCTTGTACGTAAAGTGGGGATGATATTTTTTTCTCCTTCATCCCATAGTGTGGGGTATCGTTGGCAAGGCCGTTCAAAAATATTGCAGTGTTGTGGAAACCATTTATCTATTCAGGGATTCGTTTGCGTAATAAAATAGAATAGAATAATTTTATTTCAGACAAATGTCCATAGGGTTAGTAACAATTTTACTTATTATCTAGTCTTAGTACAGACAAAGATTAACAAAACAATTAAAATTAGAATTCAGTGTGGAGCTGCATCCACCTTCCACATCGGGTGCTGCCGCGAACACGCGACATCGGGGATGCACATATTTTCTTATAATGGCGGCAAAACCATCAATGTTATTGCCCGCAAACATCCCTTACTTTTTAGGGTTCCGTACCCAAAGGGTAAAACGGGAACCCTATTACTAAGGCTCTGTCTGTCTGTCTGTCCGTCTGTCACCGGGCTGTATCTCATGAGCCGTGATAGTTAGATAGTTGAAATTTTCACAGATGATGTATTTCTGTTGCCGCTATAACAAAAAATACAAAAAAAAAAATAGAATAAAACAAATATTTAGGGGGGCCCCCATACAACAAACGTGATTTTTTTTGCTCGTTTTTGCTCGATATTGATAACGGCAACAGGTAGACGCTTGAAATATTGGCAGAATATTGAGTTATATATTCACTTTAAAAATAAATAATAAAATTATAATAAAATAAATATTTAAGGGGGTTTTCCATACAACAAACGTGATTTTTTTTGCCGTTTTTATATATAATAATAATAATTTATTTCACCAAAAATAATACAACGAGTTTCACAATCTTATAGGCTAGTAGGGAGATTTTATAGATAATGATACGGAACCCTTCGTGCGCGAGTAGAGTCAAGTGTCTGCTGCCCCCCTGCCAGCTAAATAGTTGTTTTTAGGTATGTGAAAAAAATCATGGCAGTAGTATATATAACGAAATTAATTAAAAAGAAAACTATCACGGCAGTAATAGTCGACGAACTTAGATTTGCAGTTGGAGAATTGACCGTGACGTAAATCGATGTTTGTTTCTGGAATAAATTCATCCCAACTACGGAAGCCTCCATTATGCGTGGTCCGACCAGCACTTGGCCGGTTTTTTATTTTTACTCCGAAATTGGAGTCCACCGGCTTCCCGAAGATCCTAAAATTAGAAAATTGTGGCTTAAAGCTATTCGTAGAGTTTTTTTTAATTAAACGATTTGAGGTATTGTCGGAAACATTTTGAAGAAAGATTTTAAATTCGGATACTTTCCATGTCAGATTCTAAAAGATTTCAATAATTAAAGTCACCAAAAATAACAAAATAGTGAAATAAAACCAGACTCATGAATGAACACGATATGGAACGAATGGACTATGAATGGCTATGGTCACGCCATCCATAATTAGCTTTGACCGACCTTTCCCATTGAGACGAGTTCTGTGTTACTGCATTCAAATTAAATAACGAACTTGTCAAACAAATAATTTTATTGCTTAACTTAATTTTACGTTTAGCTGTGTCCTAGGCATCGCTAAGTCCTCCTGTATTCGAATTATGTATGCTATTCACGAGATGCAAAATACGGATCGAGTCAGAAGGTTCACAAGCAATTAACTACCTACCTACTTACTCGGGTGACACCCCACTCGCTGACATTCGCCCAAACACTGACGGTAAACAGTTATAGTACCCTTCGTCTGGCATCTCACTGTGGGGTTTCTGTGCTCGTTACACAATCATTACTTGGCAATATTCCTAGAATCGCGGCCTCTTGGGGTCCTTGCCATCTGCAGTTAATTGCACCAGACGAACCAGTTCCGAAGACATGTCGGCCATTACAGAAATTATACGTTGGCAACTACAAGTCATAAATGATAAATGATTTTTATTTCTGTAAGTAGGTTTGTACAAACACTTTTACACGTCAATCATACTTTTAAAACTAGATGAGGTTGGCGTTTCCTATCTGAAAAGAAAGGCCGAAGCAAACTCAGAGGTCACAGTCTCTTTTAAAGTCCAGACATAATCTTTGTCAGATCATGTGAAGGCCATGTAGATTGGTGTCTGAAATGGTCTTTTGAGGAAAGAACCACACATACCAGTCAGTGCACGCATTTGTCAGTAATCGTGCAGCTCTACTCAGAACTTAAGGAGCTCAACGATGCGACGATCAATACTAAAGAAAGGACATTTGGGTAGGCCACATAAATGACTCAAACTGCCCATGCCCCTGCTACCATGATAGACTAACTGAGAATAAAAGACAAAGGGAAAAATAAAGCAATAACCCACATAGTCTTCACATTCACAATAATTAAAATAATATAATACTATAGAAGTAAATGTTCACGTCATTACGTTTGAAATAATCATTAAATATCACTGTATATAAAATAATAAAAGTTAGCAAAAAACACCAAACAATAAAAATAAACCACTTCAATAAGTAAAAATTGGAGCAGCTCAATCCCAAGCCTTTTTGTCCTCAATATAATCTTTAACGGTATAAAAGGCTTTCTGGCACAAAGAGTTTCAAGTCGTCCATGTAAAGAAGGTGAGATATCACCTGACCACCTCTTTTCAACCGATAGCCTGGACCTGAATCCTCCAGCAGTGTGCTAAGAGGATTCAAGGCTAAGCAAAACCAAAGTGGACTCAAGCTATCGCCCTGAAATATTCCCTGCTCAATCTCGATCGGTTCATCGATCACCTGGATCTGTGGACATCCTGGATAGAGAAGGACCGTCCTCCATTGCCCCATACACGACATCAAGAAGGTGCGTAGAGTTGCGTCTATTTTGTACAACTCCAGCACCCTAATGAGCCATGTGGCACTGAGTCATAGGCCTTCTTATAATCTATGCAACATGTCGACAAATCCTTGCGGGAGCTATGAACCTGTTGGCTTATGACGATGTCTATAAGGAGTAGCTCCTTAGTACCACGGGACCCATTTACATCCATTCTGAGACACAGACATAATTGAGTTACAATCCGCAGCTTGCCCGCGATTTGTCCGTGCGGCCAACCCCTCGCCACTTGCTCAAAGAATTAATCGCACGATTGATCCTTTGAGTGAAGTGGTGAGTGGTTGGTGGTTAGTTTAGGTTAGTTTTTTTTGCAAGGTCATATTTTGTGTATACTAACAAGCGCTTCTCGCAATCAAACTGGAAAGTTTGGTTACATTGTATAATCAACAAGTATTGTACATACCTATGTTTGAGAAAAATAATAAAATAAAATCAACAATTTGATGTACAATTTTTGCTTGAATGGATGTAAGAACTTTATAGAGCGTCGGTAAACATGTGATTGGTGTATAGTTTTTAGGTTCCGCAGTACTACCTGATTTATGGAGCAGGTTGGTGCTAGGACATGCCGGTTTCCTCACGATGTTTTTCTTTGCCGTTTTGGGAGTAGTGGTCATGGAATAAGTTACGCAAAGTGCCGCTCGGGCTCGAACCGACCTACAACACGTAAGTCAGGGCGTTACCACTGGGTCTCCACTGTTTTTAATTTAATTTAACATTACACTAGAACATTAACATGTTTATTCAACATTACACTAGAACATTAACTTTTTTTTTGGAGTACATCCAACTAAAGCGTTTGAGAAACTAAATCAAAAGGTTTATAGAGAGTGACAACTGGGGGCGAAGACATGCACAGGTGATTGTGTACGTATTTTTTGTTTCTATTGTTTGGTTATCTTGATTAGACCATATGAACCCATGCCATATACACAGGCAACCTCTCTTGCGGGGTGGCTGTCGGCCGCTTATATGCTTTTAGAAAGATAAGACCGCTAACAGATATAGAAACCGCGCGTTTGGTTTATTTTAGCTACTTCCACAGCATTATGTCGTATGGCATTTTACTGTGGGGTCGGGCTGCTGACATTGAGTCCATCTTTATTTTGCAAAAGAGAGCTGTCAAAGGCATTTATAATCTACGTCGCCGCAAAACTCTTAAAAAAAACCGGCCAAGTGCGTGTCGGACCACGCACAAAGAAGGGTCCGTAGTTGGAATGAATTTATCCCTAAAACAAACTTAACATTGTAGTTGAAAAACATGTTCTCCATACATCAATATACGCCACGGTCAATTTTCCAACTGAAAATCTAAGTTTGTAATCGCAAAAAAGTATTTTTTTATGTGATAAAACTACACATTAACAATTTTTGGACTTTTTCCTTTACTTGTGCTGTGATATCTTGCTTCTCGCCAAATTTCATGATTCTAGGTCAACGGGAAGTACCCTATAGGTTTTGATTTATGTGCGAGATATTCGCAATTTTTTTTTATGTTATTAAACTACAAATTTACAATATTCGGACTTTTTCCTTTACTTGTGCTGTGCGACCTTGCTTGTTGCCATATTTCATGATTCTAGGTCAACGGGAAGTACCCTATAGGTTTTGATTCATGTGCGAAATATTCACAATTTTTTTTTATGTGATAATACTATAAATTTACAATTTTAGGACTTTTTCCTATACTTGTGCTGTAAGACCTTGCTTCCTGCCAAATTTCATGATTCTAGGTCAACGGGAAGTACCCTATAGGTTTTGATTCATGTGCGAAATATTCACAATTTTTTTTTATGTGATAATACTATAAATTTACAATTTTAGGACTTTTTCCTATACTTGTGCTGTAAGACCTTGCTTCCTGCCAAATTTCATGATTCTAGGTCAACGGGAAGTACCCTATAGGTTTTGATTCATGTGCGAAATATTCACAATTTTTTTTTATGTGATAATACTATAAATTTACAATTTTAGGACTTTTTCCTATACTTGTGCTGTAAGACCTTGCTTCCTGCCAAATTTCATGATTCTAGGTCAACGGGAAGTACCCTATAGGTTTTGATTTATTTGCGAGTACTATCGAAATATGTCGCAATAATGTCGCTTATATCGCCCTATTTTTTTATTGCGTTGACTTGGAAGCTTGATCTTTTTTAAACTTCAAGGGGCCATAGACTTACGTATTTAATATTAATTTCAAATTGATACCTTTACGCGTTCCTGAGAAAAATGGTCTTGACAGACTGACAGACAGACAGACGGACAACGAACTGATCCTATAACGGTTCCGTTTTTTTCCTTTTGAGGTACGGAACCCTAAAAAAAAACATTTTAAAAAGGGAAATAAAAAGCCATTGCAATTGTTATACACCCCTATGTCGAATGAAATGAAATCGAAATGAGATGAAATGAAATCGAAATGAGATGAAATGAAATCGTTTATTCTGTAAATAGGATATCGCAATCACTTTTACACGTCATATTAAAAAGTAAAAAATAAGCTAGATGTAGTCGACATTTCCTATCTGACTACCCATGACAAGGAATGGCGAAACAAACTCAGGGGTCAAAGTCTCTTTTAAAGTCCAGACATAATCTTGGTCAGATCATGTGAGGACCATCATATTAGTATAACTTCAAAAATATTTGAAAAGTATTTATATAAACAGTTATATACTTGTCGGATCGTCAGGATTTACTCTGTTTTACTTAATAATAATAATAATAAAATTTATTTATTTCCAAAACAGGTTACAGACTTAAATAACTTGGTTAACAAAAGGGTATTATTATTAGCAGCTAGTGGTAGGAAGTGAGTACAGAGGAAATAATAAACCATGCTGCAGAAATCTGTAGACAATATAATTCGTGAGCCCTGCCTCTTAAACTAGGGTTACCTGTATCTTAAGAGACAGTGTTCAGCTAAATGATTGATTGCGATAAGATTTATACAACTTGTGAGTTGTGTCGATCTACCTAGTGATTTAAAATGAGGTTAGTTATTTCGTTTATAATTAAAATTAAAATAAAGAAAGGAAAAAGAGTTTAAGGAGCATGGGGGTGTGAGTGTGGGTGTTTGTATGTATGTATGTGTATGTGTGTGTGTGTGGGTGTATGTATGTGTGTGTAGAAGTATGTGTGTGTGTGTAGGTGTAGGGGTGTGTATGTGTATGTGAAGGTGTGTTAGTGTAAGTTGTGCAATTGGGTGAGGGTAGCTTGTGAGTGTACACTGATATATTAATATTAAGCGATGTATGTAAGTAGTGATGCTGTTTGTGAGTAATCCTGTTGAAGTAGCCATTCTGTCATCTTAGGCTTTAGTTCATATCTATTTAGGTCGAGTATGTTAAGTTCTTTATGGGTTTTTTTTGTAAATTTGTGTGCTTATTGTATAATATTGGTGTCTGGCAAAAGAAGTTTTGTGCCGAGTGCCTGGAGGGATATTGGTTCGCTTTTTGGGATCAGACGGGGGGACGGTAGCGTGTCTTCTGAGGACAGATTGAAGCACGAAGAGCTGACGGACTGTTAGTACCTTGCAATCTGAGTATAGTTGCTTTGTAGGATAACGATATGGTTTTCGTAACATCACTTTCAGTATAGCCCTCTGTGCTCTTTCCACTTTGATTAGACTAGTTTTATTTGCACTACCCCAAACGGTAATGCAATACCCAATAATGGATTGACACAGGGCATAGAATACCATTTTCAAGGTATCAGGGTTTGCCGAGTCTCTAAGAGACTTAAATATATGTATCAATCTAATAGTTCTAGTGGTGAGGGTGTTAAGTTGCTTATCCCATCGTAACCCTGCGTCTATTTGTACGCCCAGATATCTTACATTATCAGTTCTCGTGAGTGCTGGGCATAGACACGAAGATGACTGCTGTGGGCAAGTGTGAGCTATTATCGAGAAAGTGTGGTCTGGTGCGGTGTTAGAGCGAATAGAAAAGGGAATGTAAGAAGTCTTGTTAAAACTGAGAGTAAGCAGGTTTGAGTTCAGCCATTTTATTACTTTGGTTAATGCTGCTTCTGCACTACATTTAACACCATCCCACGTTGGTCCATCAGCTACAATCACAGTGTCATCGGCATAGGCAAATATCTTAGTATTAGGGAGGGTCATTCTGCATAGGTCGTTTACATAGATTTGGAACAAAATGGGGCCGAGAATGCTTCCCTGAGGTACTCCGTAAGACACAAATTCTTCGTCACTAAGGAACTTATCAATTTTAATTCTTTGAGTACGGTTATTGAGATAATCTTTGAAGATTTGAAGAGCGATACCTCTAATACCAAGTAGTTCCAGTTTGGCGATTAGTATGGGGACAGAAACTGTGTCAAAGGCTTTAGAGAGGTCTAGGAATATACCTAGAGATTTGGTCCTATTGTCAAGGTTCCGAGCAACCGTTTGCGTCAGATCAAGTACCGCATCTTCAGTCGAGATTCCAGTACGAAAACCATATTGATTCTCAGCTATGACGCGATACCTATCCAAGAAGTTCTTGAGACGGCTGCTGAGGATCCTTTCAAGGACCTTAGAGAGTGCAGTCAAAACCGAGATAGGTCTGTAGTTGTTGACACAACTTCTGTCCCCTCCCTTGTGGATAGGGTATACTATAGCTCTTTTAAGAGCATCTGGAAAAACACCTTTTTGTATACAACCATTAAAAATATACGTTAGTGGCTTTGTCAGAGTCTGGTGGCATGTTTTCAGTAATAGGGGCGATATACCATCCCAACCTATTGCACAGTCATTGCGTAATTGGAGAATAAGGGATTCGACCTCAGATTCATCTACCTCCAACAGCGCAAGGGAGTTGGCGGGAGAGAGAGGGGTATTGTTTTGAAACTGCTTGGTTGGCAGATTTAAGGGAGAAGTACACCGAGATAAGATGTTCGCCGCCAGGTTTTTACCTACATTACTGAAGAATTTGCACACTTCATTTAAGGAAGATTTAGGACAGTCGCGTATTTTCAGAAGTTCAACAGGGCTTGTTTTAGTTTTACTTGTGTTCGTAATTTCTTTTATTGTTTTCCAGAGTGCTTTAGGGTAATTTTTTTGCTTTCTCAAGTTCACTCTTTTCGTAGGCAATTTTTAATTTCCGAAGTATGGCATTACAAAAATTTCGATAGCGGGTGTAAGTAATCTTGAGTATAGGATTTTCTGCATGTTTTTTTGATTTTGTGTGCAATTTGTCCCGATTTTGGATACACTTCAAAAGGCCAGGAGTTATCCAGGGCTTGAGAGTTATTTTTTTCCTTGGAATATTGTTTTGGTGAGTATGTTTGGTAACTACAGATGTTAACATGGTTATTACAAGGTTCATTGATTTATTAGGGTTCTCAATTTTGTATATGGGTGTAAAATCCATGCTTTGTAGCTCTAACTTAATTGCATCGTAATCCACAGAGGTAGAGGTGTGGAATGTGTTGCGCTTGGGATAAGCGTTGGCAATAGTAAGTAGGAGAGGTTTGTGGTCGGTAATATGGGAGTCTAGAACTAATGTGGTGATAGGTAGGTTAGTTTTTATGAAAGCGTGGTCAAGACAATTTTCAAGCCGAGTGGGGAATAGGTGAGTTGGCAAAAGCCCGTGTGATGTGTTCAGTATGAGATATTCACGGTCAGACTCCGGTCATTTCTACTACTCTGTTTTATATCAATATTTAAGTCGCCTATTAGAGCAATATTTAATATAAATATATAATTAAAGTTTAGTGTAGACACTGTTTAAGCTATCCAGAAACTTATCAAAGCTTTCCCGGGAGTTGTATGAAGGTGAGCGATAGACTACTACCATGGCAATTTTTTTATTATCTATTTGACAGACAAGACAGTTTCCACACATAAAGTTAGGTTCCCACACAGAGACCTGCAGACCATGTTTCGTATAAATAACGATTCCATCGTTCTGGTTCGAGTTTACTTCAGTGAGGTGGGATTGAAATCCCTGTAGCACAGGTAGGTTACTAACCTTACTAAGCCAGCATTCGGTCACGATTATGACATCAAAGTAAATTTTTGTTAGTTGTAGCAGTACATGAAGTTGATCAAAGTTTTTGTTTATGCTGCGTATGTTTAAATGTAAAAACTTAATATTGCTGTCGGAATTGTTTACAAACTTCAGGGAGTCCTCTGGACTACAAGTAAAGGAGTTGCATACGTTTAGCGAATCTAGATCACTGTTTAAATTATTTATTATATTAGCCATTTAAAATAGGAATGATTGCTAAACTTGTGTTAGAAATGAGTGACTCAGTAGTAGATATACAGTTGGACTGAAAGGAACATCGCATGTTTAGGTATGGTAATGAATGTTGTTGTGGATATTTCATAGTATTAGTGTATGGTGTAGTTAGGGTTTCATGATTTGTAGTATATGTATATGGTGTGTGAGGTGTGTGTTGTTGAAGTTTTTTACAGATATGGGTAATTAAACTAAATTTAAACAGTGCATGTGAAAATTGTAAAAGTAGTCACATGTTTAAGTTTCCGAGATCGTGAAGACATTTTTCCGAATGTATAAAAAGACATCATGTGGGCATAAAGTGGGTTTCGTGCAATGAAAACACACTGGGTACGAATGTACGTTACACAGCGTTTATTAAAATCACAAATTCACACAATCACTGAGCACAACAAAACGTAGGACAGTTACGACGCGTCCTCACAGCTCGATCACCAGATAAGCAATTGCGCCGACTTGGCGCGTTCTCCTCAACCTCGTAACCGACCGGAAACGCTCCGGATCTGTCTAAGCCCGCCAATTCTAGTCTTGATAGTTGCCGCTAGGTGGCGCGCGTTGTCTTGTTGTAAACATTAATTGCCGGATGCGACATACTTATCTCGAAAAAGAAAATATACTGGCTAATGAACAAGAAAGGTTCAGATATGGTAAAACCATAAACTTGGTACTATATTATGATTGCTTACATAATTTCATGCCAAAAGTAGATGCGAATATACCAAAATGAACGACATTCCGTGACATGACACAGGCCTTCGACCATGTCCATCACGACATACTAATTCATGTCTCCAGCCTTATTCAATCTTATTTAACAACAGAAGACAATTTACAGAAATTTCGACAATAAATAAAAGCAATAAACAAGAAGTAATTCATAAAAGAGCGTGCTGTTAAATTTGGCGTACCGCAAGGCACTGTCGTAGGCCCATTATTTTTTATATTATACACCTTGGCATTTTAATGATCTTACAACGGCAGCCCACTTCATTTATCCAATGACTACTAATGAGTTAAGAGCCTTGCGCTTCATTCGGCGCACCCTTGGAACACAAGGCTCGCAGCGTACTCGTAACAGGGTGTTCCAATCGGCTCCGACGCAGAATGTCCACTTCTCAAAATGTCCACTGGTCGCTAAATGTCCTTTTCTCAGAATGTCTCTTTCGCAAAATGTCTCTTTCGCAGAATGTCCACTTCGCAAAATGTCCCTTTCGCATATTGTCCCCTTTTTATTGGCAGCGATTAAATATTATTTCTTAATCGCTGCAAAGTCATCTACTGTTATTGAATCGTTTGGGTTAGGTTAGGTTAGAACAGTAACCATTAACAAGCGAAGGCGAGCGAGCGAAGCGAGCGTGCCGCGGTAGCGGCCGCCGAGCGCCAGATCCCCTCTATTGTTGGTAAATTCAGTTACCAAAACAAAAATTCGATGCCAGTTTAAATTAAAATAAAGCTAAAAACTGACAGTAAATTTTTGGGGTAATTCAACAAATAAGCATGTTATTTTTAAAACCGAAAAGGGGCGCTTCGGAACTATGTTTGGTCTTCAGGTTACTGAGAGTTGCAAACCATTTTCAAAAAATATAAAATATTGACCCTTCCATGTACATTTTAGAGACGATTATGTTTGTAAAATCAAACCCACAGTTATTCCCCCCTATTGTCAGATAAAGTAATTCGAAATACGTGAAAATAGCAAACTTTGCATTCCTAGATCCAGGACAGCTGCTCTTCTGCGTAAAAGAATATTCTCTAAGGCGCCAATTCTTTATAATACGTTGCCAAAATATTGAAGAGAATATACAACGGAAAAATTAAGAAGTATGTTAAAAAGCCTTTTAATAGTGAAAGTCTACTACAGCATTGACGAATTTCTTAGTGATAAATAATTAATCTAATTTGTGTATTCCTAATTTAGTATAATCCATAGTATATTAGTAGTTATAGCATAGTATAGTAGTAAAATCCATGCTTTGTAGCTCTAACTTAATTGCATCGTAATCCACAGAGGTAGAGGTGTGGGATGTGTATCCCAAGCGCAACACATTCCACACCTCTACCTCTGTGGATTACGATGCAATTAAGTTAGAGCTACAAAGCATGGATTTTACACCCATATACAAAATTGAGAACCCTAATACATCAATGAACCTTGTAATAACCATGTTAACATCTGTAGTTACCAAACATACTCACCAAAACAATATTCCAATGAAAAAAAGAACTCTCAAGCCCTGTATAACTCCTGGCCTTTTGAAGTGTATCCAAAATCGGGACAAATTGCACACAAAATCAAAAAAACATCCAGAAAATCCTATACTCAAGATTACTTACACCCGCTATCGAAATTTTTGTAATGCCATACTTCGGAAATTAAAAATTGCCTATGAAAAGAGTGAACTTGAGAAAGCAAAAAATAACCCTAAAGCCCTCTGGAAAACAATAAAAGAAATTACGAACACAAGTAAAACTAAAACAAGCCCTGTTGAACTTCTGAAAATACGCGACTGTCCTAAATCTTCCTTAAATGAAGTGTGCAAATTCTTCAGTAATGTAGGTAAAAACCTGGCGGCTAACATCTTATCTCGGTGTACTTCTCCCTTAAATCTGCCAACCAGGCAGTTTCAAAACAATACCCCTCTCTCTCCCGCCAACTCCCTTGCGCTGTTGGAGGTAGATGAATCTGAGGTCGAATCGAGGTTGGGATGGTATATCGCCCCTATTACTGAAAACATGCCACCAGACTCTGACAAAGCCACTAACGTATATTTTTAATGGTGTTTTTCCAGATGCTCTTAAAAGAGCTATAGTATACCCTATCCACAAGGGAGGGGACAGAAGTTGTGTCAACAACTACAGACCTATCTCGGTTTTGACTGCACTCTCTAAGGTCCTTGAAAGGATCCTCAGCAGCCGTCTCAAGAACTTCTTGGATAGGTATCGCGTCATAGCTGAGAATCAATATGGTTTTCGTACTGGAATCTCGACTGAAGATCCGGTACTTGATCTGACGCAAACGGTTGCTCGGAACCTTGACAATAGGACTAAATCTCTAGGTATATTCCTAGACCTCTCTAAAGCCTTTGACACAGTTTCTGTCCCCATACTAATCGCCAAACTGGAACTACTTGGTATTAGAGGTATCGCTCTTCAAATCTTCAAAGATTATCTCAATAACCGTACTCAAAGAATTAAAATTGATAAGTTCCTTAGTGACGAAGAATTTGTGTCTTACGGAGTACCTCAGGGAAGCATTCTCGGCCCCATTTTGTTCCAAATCTATGTAAACGACCTATGCAGAATGACCCTCCCTAATACTAAGATATTTGCCTATGCCGATGACACTGTGATTGTAGATGATGGACCAACGTGGGATGGTGTTAAATGTAGTGCAGAAGCAGCATTAACCAAAGTAATAAAATGGCTGAACTCAAACCTGCTTACTCTCAGTTTTAACAAGACTTTTTACATTCCGTTTTCTATTCGCTCTAACACCGCACCAGACCACACTTTCTCGATAATAGCTCACACTTGCCCACAGCAGTCATCTTCAAGTCTATGCCCAGCACTCACGAGAACTGATAATGTAAGATATCTGGGCGTACAAATAGACGCAGGGTTACGATGGGATAAGCAACTTAACACCCTCACCACTAGAACTATTAGATTGATACATATATTTAAGTCTCTTAGAGACTCGGCAAACCCTGATACCTTGAAAATGCCCTGTGTCAATCCATTATTCCTTCTATGCCCTGTGTCAATCCATTATTGGGTATTGCATTACCGTATGGGGTAGTGCAAATAAAACTAGTCTAATCAAAGTGGAAAGAGCACAGAGGGCTATACTGAAAGTGATGTTACGAAAACCATATCGTTATCCTACAAAGCAACTATACTCAGATTGCAAGGTACTAACAGTCCGTCAGCTCTTCGTGCTTCAATCTGTCCTCAGAAGACACGCTACCGTCCCCCCGTCTGATCCCAAAAAGCGAACCAATATCCCTCCAGGCACTCGGCACAAAACTTCTTTTGCCAGACACCAATATTATACAATAAGCACACAAATTTACAAAAAAACCCATAAAAAACTTAACATACTCGACTAAGTCTAAGATGACAAAATGGCTACTTCAACAGGATTACTCACAAACAGCATCACTACTTACATACATCGCTTAATATTAATATATCAGTGTACACTCACAAGCTACCCTCACCCAATTGCACAACTTACACTAACACACCTTCTCATACACATACACACCCCTACACCTACACACACTCACATACACATACAAACACCCACACTCACACCCCCATGCTCCTTAAACTCTTTTTCCTTTCTTTATTTTAATTTTAATTATAAACGAAATAACTAACCTCATTTTAAATCACTAGGTAGATCGACACAACTCACAAGTTGTATAAATCTTATCGCAATCAATCATTTAGCTGAACACTGTCTCTTAAGATACAGGTAACCCTAGTTTAAGAGGCAGGGCTCACGAATTATATTGTCTACAGATTTCTGCAGCATGGTTTATTATTTGCTCTGTACTTACTTCCTACCACTAGCTGCTAATAATAATACCCTTTTGTTAACCAAGTTATTTAAGTCTGTAACCTGTTTTGGAAATAAATAAATTTTATTATTATTATTATTATTAATTATTGTGACATTTAATTTAATAATTTTACTATCTATGACGAGTATAGGACACTGTTCTGTAGTACATTTTAATTTTCTTTTTTTATTATAATTTGGTTTATAATTTTTTGAATAATGGATAAATTTATAATTATTTGATGTTAATATCTTACCTATACCACCTATCTATATTTGTACGGTGCTAAGGCAAAACATGACTGTAATATAATTTTATTGTAACATCTTACACGCCAAGTGTGTGTATACCTACCTACTCATGTTTTGGACAAATAAATGACCTTACAGTATCTTATCATCATCTACCGAAACTAGGTGTGAGTACTTCCAATCATCCACTTAGATTGCGGCAGTCCCACTGACTACGCGACAGTCACTGTGCCGAACAGCTCTAAACCATAACCGTGACGGGGCAGTAGTTACTACCAACAAGTCGTAACTCGTAGCCCGCATTGACAGCGGTGACTCGAGACAACAGCTAATTACGCCGCTGCGTCCGACATAACGAGGCGTATGACGTAACATCGCCAGTGAGAGGCGACACGACCCGGCTGACGGTGACGCGACCCCTCACAATCTGAGAAAGTCATAGATTCGTTCACACACACACAATGCTCGTAGTTAGCGCACAAAAACGTTGGGATGCGTAAGCGCATTATCACTGTCTCTGGGTGACTGGAGCGACAGTAACGCCAATGTTGACATAGTGACACTCTCGTTGGTACGATGCATCATAGTCAATCTATCTATCTATGTATTAGTATTTATGCTTGTATTTTATAGTTATTTCCGAGCTATCTATCCCGTACGTTGCACCTGCCATGTTTTGTCACTGCATCACCCTTTTTTTTTTTTTTTTTTTTTTTTTTTCTTTTTTTTTTTTTTTTTTTTTTGGGTGGGAAATTATCAAATAACTTCTCCCGCCCTGGGTGGAGCGGGAGGGAGTGTCAGACTTTTACTGACTAAAACCCACCGTGTTCCTTCAGATGCCTGTGTGCCACGATATCCCTTTCGGACAGGCTCGTAACCCTGGCAGGGTCACTGCATCACCCTAACGTTGACGTAGTGTTTTGTTACTTGTGCACAAAGTTTGAATAAATAAATAGTCCAACATATAACAGATGACAGTGTTTATCGCTGACTTGATCCCACAGGGCAACTCCGAGCATCCGTATGGAGCTTCAAAGGATAAGCAGGTTAACCGATATAGCCCGAACCAGGGGGTCTACTCCGAAGCGCTAAATGTAAGTATTGGCCGAATGTTCGGCCGTTTTATAACTTCCAAAGTTTCCTTTTTTGATTTTGAGTCCTTACCCGACTTCAAGTCACAGTTTTGACTATGGCTTATCTCTTCGACTGTCTTTTTTAGGGTTCCGTACCCAAAGGGTAAAACGGGAACCCTATTACTAAGGCTCCGCCGCCGTCTGTCTGTCTGTCTGTCCGTCTGTCTGTCTGTCCGTCTATCACCAGGCTGTATCTCATGAACCGTGATAGTTAGACAGTTGAAATTCTCACAGATGATGTATTTCTGTTGCCACTATAACAACAAATACTAAAAAACAGAATAAAATAAATATTTAAGGGGGCTCCCATACAACAAACGTGATTTTTTTGCTCGATATTGATAACGGCAACAGGTAGACACTTGAAATATTCACAGAATATTTAGTTATATATTCACTTTAAAAATAAATAATTAAATTAAAATAAAACAAATAGGGGCTCCTATACAACAAACGTGTTTTTTTTGCTATTTTTATAGATAATGGTACGGAACCTTTCGTGCGCGAGTCCGACTCGCACTTGGCCGGTTTTTTTTTCGTCGTTGTCAGCGATAGATAGCCGTAGTAAAGAAGCGACCGAACATTCGGCCGATACTTCGGATTTATGTTCGGAGTAGACCCCCAGTATAGGTTATAATTAAAATTGGCCCCAAAAACATTAATTTGTGTGTAACTCAGCCCACGTCACGAAATGTTTACCTTGTATTAGAAGTCCATGTGAAGTTTGAATAATAAAAGTAGATCTTCAAGGTTACAAACAGTTACATAGAACCTGCACTTACAATGAATTATAGTTAAAGAGGGTCAAGTGAGGGTCAAAGGTAACTTCCAAAACCTTCCTGTGTGATACGATAACCGTTTGTGAGTCGAAGGTGAGCGTGAGCCGCCGTTCATTTGGACATCAATGAGCAATGGATCACGCACAAGGCGAGAAGCACGTGCGCGGGGCGCGGGGGCCGCGGGGCGTGGCGCATGCGCCCATTTGCTTACTAATTACAATACAACACGTGCAGAACTAACTAAGCATTTATAATTATTATAGTCACCTTCACAATGTGCTCGCAGCTTGCAGGGAACTTGGTGCTTATAAAAAATGACATGGTTTGGATTACAGATGTTAATTTGCCTCAATTCGAATTAAGTCCGCCTTTGTACAGTTTTTTTTTTACTTGTGCACAAGGTTACAATAAATAAATAATTAATATTATAATTTAATATTCTATTATTGAGGTGTCGGAGGTTTTGCGTTTCTTCTGTTACACGACGCCAGCACATCAAGCTAAGCTACAATCTGTCATTTTTTTTTTTTTTTTAATTTTATTGTAAAACATAAGGTTCAAGGTTGATCTGGAAAAGGAGATGTTCACGAAATGTATGGGGCTTGGTACTAAAATAATTGAAAATTTAAACAGCCTTCTGACCTATATAGGCTGAAAGAGGGTAATTATTTTGATGTCTTTGGGCATTTAATTTTTTTTTACAGCCGCCCGTTTTTTTTAAAACAAGTGTTGAAAAATAAAATGTTCTACAAGCATTATTTATATTTTAGGGATAGCAGCCCTGTGGCAAATGACGTGACAATGACAACGTCAGTCAGCAGGACTCGGCTTGACATTTGCAGCGGATATTTAGTCCGAGTTTACAGCTTTGACTTTTTTCGATACGTATTGTTATTGCATTGTCATGATAATCAATATTTTTTGTCTTAATTTCATGGAGCTGCAGCTAAAATTATAATAAAATCTCAAAGTATTTAATAGAAACGGAAACATTAGCCACATAAAATAATTATATTGCATAGAAATTAATAAATAAAGACTATGTGCGTTTTGTTTGCATTGAAACATTTTTCACTTTTTCACAAAAACGGGCGCCTGAAAAAATCAGGTTTAACTATAATCGAGTAGCATAATAAATAAGCTTTCTAATAAGATACATCACATTAGCGTTTAAAAATCGTCGGAATATTATACCAATTTTGACCTCTCCTTTAACAGTTTCGGGTAGCTTGACCTGCTGGCGTCTGTACACAGTTTTAGTAAAAAACCGGCCAAGTGCGAGTCGGATTAGCACACGAAGGGTTGCGTACCATCATAATCAGCCTATAATGTTCCCACTGCTGGGACACAGTCCTCCTCTCTTCAAGAGGGAGTGGGCTGTAAATCTACCACGCGGGCCCAGTGCGGGTTGGTAGATGTCACATGTCTTTGAATTTTTGGTTCTAGGACATGCCGGTTTCCTCACGATGGTTTCCTTCACCGTTTTGAGAGCAGTGGTGATGAAATTATTTACACAAAGTAAAGCGCCTGCCTGGGTTCGAACCCACGACCTATAACTCATAAGTCGGGGACGTTACCACTGGGCCACCACTGCTCTCCGGATTCTCTGGGTTCCGTACCATTATCTATAAAAATGGCATAAAAATCACGTTTGTTGTATTGGAGCCCCCCTTAAATATTGGTTTTATTTTAATTTAATTATTTATTTTTAAAGTGAATATATAACTAAATATTCTGTGAATATTTCAAGCGTCTACCTGTTGCCGTTATCAATATCGAGCAAAAAAATCACGATTGTTGTATGGGAGCCCCCTTAAGTATTTACTTTATTCTATTTTTCAGTATTTGCTGTTATAGCGGCAACAGAAATACATCATCTGTGAAAATTTCAACTGTCTAACTATCACGGTTCATGAGATACAGCCTGGTGACAGACGGACAGACAGACAGACAGACGGCGGAGCCTTAGTAATAGGGTTCCCGTTTTACCCTTTCGGTACGGAACCCTAAAAACGTTACAGGGTAATGGGTAGCATTCATTGGAGCGATGATATCCTAATGGGTAGGAATCATCGGAGCGATGACATCCTAATGGGTAGGAATCATCGGAGCGATGACATCCTAATGGGTAGGAATCATCGGAGCGATGACATCGAAATGGAGGGCTTATCTCATGTTTAATGTAAGTCGTCCTATTTGTTGACTATTTATCTCTTTTGTCGCATTTATGCCCACCCATAAAGTTATTCTAGTCATTTCCTATAAGGTTGGCTATAAGAAATCCCTTCATCGGATAATTCCGTACGTCTTCGTACTTTGTGTTTAATAATGTCTGTGTGATTAAGGGTTTTTAAAGTGTAACAGCAACAATAACATCGCTATATTTTCTAGATTCGCATCTAAACATTGAATTGTCAGCGTACCATATTATTCGTTTTCAGCGACCGGAGTTGCATTTTTAGTAGTATTTTTACGCATTTTTGAATTGTTTTCCTACAATAACGCCTGAAAAAACAAAATAGCAATCGTTATATCTTTAGTAGGTTACGGCTTACGGCCGAACCCAATAACAAATCCAAAATCAATCAATGCCAAATCACCAGTTTTGGCATATTGGAGTTAGAAAAATCTATCTATCGATGGTTTGAACGTCCCAATAATCTATCAGAAAATATGGAATCTTACCGGCCCACGCTATCTACTGATGGAAGGGTGTAAAGAAAGAAAAGAAAGAAAGAAAGAAACAAAAATATTTTATTTACGCACAAGAAATACAAAAATAGCATTACTAACAATATCCAAAAAAAAAACAATCATGACTTGTGCGATGCCAAAAAGGCTCCTATCTCAGCATAATGCTGCGATATTAAAAAAAAAAATACCGCAGCGCTGGTATTCTGATAGGGCCCGCTGTGATGCCGCGGACTCGCCTACGGACACTTATTATAGAACCCACTAGGGTAATTTAAAAAAAGAACACTTATATTAAATAAAAAACTAAAATAAATAGAAAACGTAACTAAACACAATAAATGTTACGAATGACTCACGCCCGACACTCGAAACATCACTTGTCCATGCCATAGACTATAATATTGTCTATGGTGAGCGACAAACGAAGGGCGCACTGCGCTGCATTAGTATTACTTAGTCTGTGGCTACTTAGTGTGTTTACGGCTTACTACGGGTAGTTATTTGTATAGAAATGCCAAAGCCAATCCTCCCACCCAATAACCTGTTGACAGCTATTTGTTTGACAGGACAATTACTAAACATGACATATTGGTCTATTCCCCGAATTTCAGGGATAAACGTATGTAACTATGTAATGTTTACTTCAATAAAAACTTTTTACAAAAAAAAAAACAACCGACTTCCAAAAAAACACTACAAAGTGAAAAATAACTTTAATTTCGGAAGTCGGTGTCTTTGGATCTGTATTTTAGTTTTTTGCCACCGACTTCCGAAATTAAAGTTATTTTTCACTTTATAGTGTTTTTTTTGGAAGTCAGTTGTTTTTTTTTTTGTATAAAGTTTTTATTTTTCACTTTTTAGTGGGTCAGTTTGTAATTTATCTAATTTACAATAGCCTAATGTCAAATGCTCATCACCTTTTACAAAATATTGGTTTTCCCGATGCAGGGGCGTTAATTGTTGAGGAGTTCTCTTGGAAAGAACCAGGAGAACTGATGGTGACTTCACCATATGCATTTTGACGAGCATAAATTGCTTAGCAACCATATTAAAGTGCCTAATCGAATCGCAACGGTGAAATACTTATTATTAAGAAGTTCCGGTCGCCATCTGTGGTCTTTATCATCAGTTCCACTTCACCGAATGGTGCTTTTCGAGTGCAAATGCACGAGTTATTATAAAAAATACTCAAATCGCTATAGGTATGCCTATAAAAAAAAAACAAACACACAGCCGAACATATAACCTCCTCCTTTTTGGAAGTCGGTTAAAAAATAAAACTTTATAAATAATCATTTATAACATGTCCGATTCAAGTAAAAGTACATCATCTGAAGGTGATTTTGAAACGGAAGCAGAAGTTATCGACTTGGAAAGTGATTTTGGGGTCCAATCACTTAGTTCACAGAGAACTTAAGTACCTATAAATGCTGCATCGACCATATGAGCAAATTAAGTTGTTATTCATTTAAATAAAACAGCACTGGGTAATTTAAGGTGAATCTGCAGCTGTAGCCCGCGAAATTCATTTTTTTGCAATATGCAAGTCAGTGTCAGGTTGTATCTTGATCAATATAGAATTCGCGACTATAACAGATATGTATTTACAGAATTATTATAATTAGAATCAATAATACATCTCTCTAAGTTAGATTTGTTCCATTGAAGACTTTCATGAAATCATGACATAGGGGAATAAATCTAACTTATATTAGCTCCTCGTACATGGCCTCGGCAGTCTCGTCAGAGCATGTCGAAGTTGGCGCATATGTATACCTGTATCACTTTCAAGTAGTACCTGTCAGTGAGTCTTAGTACAAGGTACGCTACCCGTGTCGACACACTACTGATTTCCACAACGCTGTTAGTGAGTTCCTTGTTCACAAGAAAGCCGATACCACCTTAGGAGAGCTCATCACCTTCGCGGAAGTAGAATAGGTGGCCTGACTCCAGAGTTATCGTGTCCTCCCCCTGTCTTCGGACTTCAGATAACCACAGTATATGCCAGTTAATGCGACCTAACTCTACCTGAAGTTCGGCGAGATGATGGGCCAGCCTCATTGATCGTCCATTGTACGTAGCCAGATGTAGTCGTCGTTGGTAGCCTGCCGCAGCCCGGGGATTCTTCGCACCCCCTGTCCCGCCGTTACCGTGACCGCTACCTTGACCAGAAATAGCGGGACCACCAGGAACTGGGGGCCGTTGTTTTAGCACTTTGTACATGTGGGCGATTTAATGCCTGTAGTCACCACGCTGGGCAAGCGGGTTGATGACCACAGTGCCAATCCTTTCGCAACGATGACGCTGCTGCCCGTCATCGCTCATGGTGAATTTAGGTTGGCTTGTTAGATGGCTAAACCGCCATTGATCCATTGATCGGTCGCCAGCGCCTCGTCTGTCAGTCAGTGGCAGGGTGTACCGCGCGCAGGTGAGGTTGACATTTAGGGGGTCTGGTTGATGTGTGCTCCCCCTTACACCCCATAATCACAAGGTAAATCAAAGTCCAAGTTCTTAGCAAACAAAATAAGTAAGCGCGCAAGCACCATAATAAAGTAATCGTCCACAATATATATACATAATTATATATTTTTCTAAAACTTGACGGCATGAAACTAGAAGCTATTACGGAAACTGTATTTCTAGAAATTACTCTAGATTCGAAATTACAATGGGGTGCCCACATTAGAGCTCTTTCAGGTAGATTAAGTTCAGCTGCATCAGTAAGAAAAATAAGGCAGTTAAAGGATATAGCCACAGCTAGGTTAGTGTACTTGGCTTATTTCCACAGTATTATGTCTTATGGCATTCTGCTGTGGGTGATCGGCTGCTGACGTAGACTCAATTTTCATTTTACAAAAGAGGGCAATCCGCCTGATCTATGCTATTTAATATTCAATATTTTTGTCGTGTGTCCGTTTTGTCTTCTATGATAGGCCGCTCCCGCATTAATGCTACAAAGTGCTATCTTTCCGATACAGAACACGGTAGCTTCTTAAAACTGAAGCTAAATAAAATTATATTTAATTGTTATTGTAGGTCGCACATCTAATCGAAAAAAAAAACATTAAAATAATACCTGATTATGATTATTAGACCTATAGTAAGGATAGGTTAAATAGGGAAAAAACGAATTAGCTGATAATCTGAGATAATTAGTGTATACTATACATTGCTCCCGACGCGCGACAGCGACGTTAGTAAATCTCATGTGTAAGGGGCGTATAGCATAATATACAGAATGCGCTTTTTTCATAGCTCAAATGAAAAAAACGACATTTTGTGTAGCAATCGGACTCGTCAGCTTGCGTGTTGTCTGCAGTGTCAAGTACCGCCTTATTTGTGGAAACCTTTTGTCAGGCATAACGTTAAAACCGTCTCTTTGTCTATTGAAAAGAAAGTTTGAATTTCTGTATGTTCCCTCTTTTTACCCTGTTAGCAACACTAAGTATATGAACTCTGCGTTTTCTTTGGACACGTGTTGATGTAGGTGGCGGCGGCGCCGGCGTCGACGGCGACGGTTAAACTGATTGCAAGGAACCCTCCTTGCGATGCAATAGAAGACATAGCATTATAATTGCATTGCGTATTGGAAGAAAATACTGTTGAAAGCACCGGTGTGAGTGGTGGTGGATCATTGCAGGCATCGGCCACAGTTTCAGGGCTTTGATAATATATGGATTCCGAGTCTGGATAGAGAATCGAAAAATCTTCATCAGAGTTAAATTATAGTACTGACGTCACCATCTTAGTTGGCAGTGTATAGAATAATATACATCACAAACCATTCACAAACAAGATTTTTTTTTAGCAAACAGTCACAATGTATGGTATGCTATACACCCAAGATTATGTTCGTAAAAAGCTATGAAAATTAGTGTATTACGCATTGAGCTTGAGCTCAATACATTTGTATTACGCATTGAGCTTGAGCTCAATACATTTGTATTACGCATTGAGCTTGAGCTCAATACATTTGTATTACGCATTGAGCTTGAGCTCAATACATTTGTAATTGAATCCACAACACACATAATAGATTTTTATAGTGAACAAGAAATTATATTAAATTTGACCTTGACGTGAACAAGATTCTTCTGCATGGTTTCTCATTTACGTCAAAATTGTCAAATTTACCATAAATAGTACTTTCGTTTATTTATTATTTAAAAGAGGTGCTTTCTGAACATTGATATATAATAGAATATATCAATGTTTCTGAAACGACTTTTTAGTGAACATTTCATAATAAAGTATTTGTTTACTGAGATTTTGTTTTTGTTTTATTGTACCTAGTAATACTATAGGTACACTAATACAAAACAAATCAACTTTAAGGGTTAAATATATAGAATAGATTTTATATTACTGTACATAGTAAAGGACATGTCTGGTGGAGCAATGGACGAATGTCTCGGTAGTCAAAGTAATGATTGTTATGTTATTATAATCTTCGTATTTGATAGTTTGTCAATTAATAAGTTTTAGGAGTCAGTAACTTGCGTAGACTGGTCAAAATAAGGTTTATACACCATGAATTTATCTTAGTTTTTAGGGTTCCGTACCTCGAAAGGAGAAAACGGAACCCTTATAGGATCACTTTGTTGTCCGTCTGTCTGTCTGTCTGTCTGTCCGTCTGTCTGTCTTGTCTGTCTGTCTGTCTGTCAGTCTGGCAAGACCATTTTTCTCAGGAACGCGTAGAGGTATCAAGTTGAAATTAATATCAAATACGTAAGTCTATGGTCCCTTGAAGCTCTAAAAAAATCAAGCTTCCAAGTCAACGCAATAAAAAAATACGGCGATATAAGCGACATTATTGCGACATATTTCGATACTCTCAAATAAATCAAACTACTAACTAGGGTACTTCCCGTTGACTTAGCCCCTAGCTTGATGTGTAGCCGTTTGTACACTTAGTTTGCAATAAGCCTTTTGAATTTGAATTTGGATATAAGTATGTATTCACCAATTTAAAAAAAAGTAACTCGCAACGTGTTAAATTCGTGTAGGGTGACAATATATTATTATTGCATGGGTACATAAAGTTATATACCTACATTTAAAAGTTCTTTGGACATAAAGTAATATAACACCTTTGCATATTATCGTAGGATAATAAAAAAAATCGGCTCTTTCTGATAATCGTTACGTCGTATGGTCACCCTACCGGGTGCACAGGATGAACATCACAGTACCAAAGTAAAGTGAACCGAGCAGGGTAACGGTGGGCACACTGGGCACCCTTACACTGCTCGGTTCACTTTACTGGGTACACGAGCGTTTATCTCGCTCGCGCGTTTAAAACGCTCGTCGGCGAGCACCGTAAGTCTCAGCAGTGTCCTTGAGATAATTATTACCTAAGCCCGGTCGGTCATATGAGTAAAGCAACGGAACAGCGACATGACAGATGATTTTATTTCTGTAAGTAAGTAGGTTTGTACCAACACTTTTACACGTCAATAATATTTAAAAAAAAAACTAGATGAGGTCGGTTACTCGCTCCGTCGACGCTACGCGATTTTGATCCTTATTTACATTATAGTTACGCATCAATGTTCTAGGAAAGAAGCCACGGTGCGCGCATTCTCGAAGCAATAAGAAAATATGATACATCGCTCTCGGTTGGTTGTGCTTTCCACTGAGCGACAGCGATATTTACAAACTACGTACCGAGTACCTACCACTCAATAATATTTTCAATGGTCGCATTATTTTTTCGCAAATGCGATCATGATCATTATCGGTAAGAGCGCACGGAACAATTTTCTATGCAAGTATTTTTACGTAGGTATGGAAGTATCCTTTTTAACCGACTTCCAAAAAGGAGGAGGTTATATGTTCGGCTGTATGTTTTTTTTTTATGTATGTTCACCGATTACTCCGTCAATTGTGGACGGATTTTGAATTTTTTTTTTTTGTTTGGAAGGGTATGCTCCCGAGGTGGTCCCATTGCCACCAAATCAGAATCTTATAATGGGATCCCATGGAAATCGAGGGAAATCCTCAAATTTTATAGGCATACCTATAGCGATTTGAGTATTTTTTATAGTAACTCGTCCATTTGCTCTCGGAAAGCATCATTTGGTGAAGTGGAACTGATGATGAAGACCACGGATGGCCACCGGAACTACTTGTAATAAGTATTTCACCGTTGCGATTCGATTAGGCACTTTAATATGGTTGATAAGCAATTTATGCTCGTCAAAATGCATATGGTAAAGTCACCATCAGTTCTCCTGGTTCTTACCAGGAGAACTCCTCATCAATTAACGCCCCTGCATCGGGAATACCAATATTTTGTAAAAGGTGATGAGCATTTGACATTAGGCTATTGTTAATTAGATAAATTACAAACTGACCCACTTAAAAGTGAAAAATAAAAACTTTTTACAAAAAAAAAATCAACCGACTTCCAAAAAACACTACAAAGTGAAAAATAACTTTAATTTCGGAAGTCGGTGGCAAAAAACTAAAATACAGATCCAAAGACACCGACTTCCGAAATTAAAGTTATTTTTCACTTTGTAGTGTTTTTTTTGGAAGTCGGTTGATTTGTTTTTTGTAAAAAGTTTTTATTGCATACGTGATTGTAGTCCTTATCTCTTATTACGGATCAATTTTCGACGCAGGAAGAAAATACGTCACATGTTGAGCTTTGGTTTTTGAAGCTGGCTAAAGGTGGACGTACTTAGAAGCCCTGATACTTATTTACAAATTGGGTCAAAGCCTAATGAACTTAATGTCAATTGTGTAAGGTACAAACTAGATAAGAGCAAAAAAAAAGGCCGGGCGTCTTCCGTGGAATTCCCGCAGTTAGCAGCTTGTTTCGGTCGTGTGTATAATTTAGATTTTTTACTGTTCCTCAATCTAATTCCGCAGTCTAATGTTATCTAAAGATAGGTAGGTAGGTAAATGGGTACTAATTTATACAAAATATAAAGTAACTAGGTACCTACCTACTAATATAAAACAGCCTAAGAAAAAAATATCTTTATGTTCTTGGGCCGAGTTTAGAAGTACCTATCTAAACAATTAGTAGCTATGAAGGCACGTAGGTAACATATAATAATATATCACTGCGGGGCAAGCACGGCCTACTGTGACATGACTTGAGTCACACATTTTATCACAGTTTGAGCGATAAAACTGTTTTGTCATAAAATGCTAGTACAAATTGACATGACATAATTTATCATGTCTTGTCACAAACGTCTTGGCACGCCCGTGCTCGGCCCGCTGGGTAATGCTTACTGTGAGATACATCCCAACGTTTAGAGTCCATGTCGGCACCCAAACCAGATCGTAAATAATATTCCAAGTCCATAAACAAAACAAAGGTGGTAAGAATTTAGGTACCATGTTACTCGATACCAAATCACAAGACAAACCAAAATCCAAGCTAGAAAGCAAGCATAGGTCAATAGTGTTAGAAAATTATAACAATACCTAAAATTTCGCAAAAAAATACGTACGCAAGTGCAGTAAAGTAAAGTAAAGTAATCATAAAACACTGACAGCTGTAGTAGATGACAACAAACAGTCCGAGTCGTTGCGCTAGTGTGAGTGGCTGTCGGAGCGACTCACAGCTAGCGTGCGCAGTACGACCACGCACACATTCACATTTGCTTCATGCGATAGCACTACTAGCTATTGAAAATTTATGAAATATTTTTCTCTAATTTGTAACTTGATAATATAAGCTATGTTCCTGCGTAAACAATATTTCAAATATTGTTGTTTATAATACAGAAAAAACAATATGAAACTTGTCATTTACTAATGGACATTGATTGAAACACAATTTCAAGTGGATGCAAGGACATAATATATTTTTACAGTGACACAACACAATCAATCATAATAGACAGGTCTATTTCAAAAACATATGGAGCAGATTAATATGCCAGTATCAAATCTAAGTGGCCTCCAACATTTACGTTGTAAAAATGTATGAAATTCACTTCGCTGAAACTAACTAACTAGGTAAGTTCTTTTGAAAAAAAAGATGTAGGAACCTAGATAAATACTGTCTAAATCCGAATATCAGCATAATATGGTGGAAATATGCTCAAATTTCAAATGATTTTGGAATTACGTTTGTATGGGCAGTTCAACGCTCTTAAAATAAAATATCAATATTACAAAATAATCGCACAGTAAGCAAGTAATCAGAAAATAAATTATCATTTCAAAATAATCATGTCAAAGAAATAATAAATACTTACCTTCATTTTAGGAAGTTGGTATTAAAAAAAAAACATGTTTGATGTGCACACAAAAATATTTTAGTATTATTGTCATATTTTATACGCAATTACGTTACCTTAATCCTTTGATTTCAAATAAGCGGCTTATAGTTATTGTTCACACTCTTTAAACGAATGATACACTCGAGTACCCATACAAATCGCGTTATTGGTACCTTTTTTTTTTTTTTTTTGGGTGGGAAATCATCAAATAACTTCTCCCGCTCTGGGCGGAGCGGGAGGGCGTGTCAGACTTTTACTGACTAAAACCCACCCGTGTTCCTTCCGTTGCCTGTGTGCCAGGGCCACGATATCCCTTTCGGACAAACTCGCAACCCCGGCAGGCATTGGTCCTAACGGACCCCGTCAGTTTGTGCTGACATCTCTTTGAGGCGCGCGTGGAACACAACGCGCCGTGGACCCGGGCCTGGTCCTTATCGGACGGCGAGCTACCCATCGCTCACCGTCCGCAGGCCCGCGCCTACGGTGGCCGGAAATCGGCTTGCGACTCCCGACGCCCGGGGCGTCTCCTGCGGCGACTAGGGGCATGAGGGCGCGAACCTTGTCTCACCCTCACGCGTTCCGCCTCCTCCTTCGCTAGCATAACTGCTTCGCAGAAGGAGGTGACGGCCTCCCATGCACTCTCGCTCCGAACCATGGCCTGAACCAGGCCCGGACGCGAGAGATCGCCGCCGCCGATCGCCTCCGTGAGGACACGGCGGTGCACCGCCCAAGCTGGGCAGACCTCCACCGTATGCTCCACCGTGTCCTCCGGGCGATCCACACAGTGGTGACACCCGGGCGTTTCCTCCCGCTTAATCCTAAACAGGAACCTCCCGAAACATCCATGTCCGGTGAGGACCTGCGTCAGGCGGAAGGTGAGGACGCCGTGGCGCCTCTCCAGCCACTCCTCAAAGAGGGGACTTATCGCCACAATTGTGGCGTGCCCAGCGTTGGGTTGCGACAATCGCACTCTCCATGTCGCCATGAGATCCCTCCGGAGCTCCGTCCGCTGTGCCGCAATTTCTTGCGGCAGCGGAGTTATGCCCCGGAGTTTCGCCTCTTCGCGCCACACCCAAATGTGCGCGAGGACTTTCGCCTCCAGATCCCATGGCGGCAATCCGGCAAGGAGGCTCGCCGCCTCACGGGAGACCGTGCGGTATCCCCGTACCATCCTGATGGCCATGACCCTTTGGGACGCGTTCAACCGCTGCGCTGGTCGCAGCCTCAGAGAACGCGCCCACACCGGTGCCCCGTAAAGGGCCATGGACCGCACGATCCCCGCGTAGAGCCTCCGGCAGGAGGCGTTTGGACCCCCTAGATTGGGCAGGAGCCGCTTCAAAGCAGCCCCGGCCCGCTCCAGTCTGGGAGCCAAACGTCGAAAATGCTCCACGAAGTTCCACCGGCTGTCGAGGACGAGTCCCAGGTACTTCATCGTCGACTCGACGCCGATGTGAACCCCTCCCGCCGTTATCTGGGAACCCGACAGTGGCGCGTTCCGAGGACCATAAAAACACATGGCCTCGGACTTGTGCAATGCCACCTCGAGTCCCAATTGCCGGATCCTATCGACGATTGTCGCAACCCCACGTGCCGCCAGTTCGGCCGCCGCCTGATGCGAAGCGTTATTGGTACCTAACACCAGGATTGTAATACGTAACCACTTTCGTCTTTTTTTTCTCGAGAATGGCAAATTTTTCTCCAACCCTATTTAAACTTTTTTCATAAATCATCTGTGGGTTGCCACAATTAAAAAGTATAAGATATTTAAAAATAACAATATTGCAACCCACAAATAATATTAGTTAAATAGTCTAATTTTCACTGCGATTAGGTTCACAATGCAATGTATTTCACACGCGGGCGATTTTTTATTTTCCAACACGTGTGCGGGAATAAAAATTGCCACAGATAACACTTGGTCTAAATTGGTTCAATGCCTTTATTCACACCGTCTCGTGCCAGAGACGGTCCTCTCTATTCGGAGGTGATTTTTTTTTAAATCTCGGCAAAGATGTGTCTTTGCGGCGTTAATATTTTTGGAATATTTAAATAATGTTTATAAATAGAATACCATGATTATTACAATAAAAAATTACGTTTATGAACAAATTAACATTTATTTGTGTTCACCAAACGAAATTGAATGATTTTTGAAAGAAGCTCCGGATAGTCAGTATTTGGCAACAAAGGCCAGTAATTGAACGATCTATTCTGCCTAGCCTACGTCCGTATGCTAAACGACATATACCTATCTAAGCAGTATTTTATCTCTTTCCAGGTTGCGTTAATATTCGGGGTAAATGGCGCATGTAGACGTCAGGAACTTTGTAACATCACAACAAAAGATATCGAAAATAATGGCAAATTCCTTTTAGTCAACATCACCCATACTAAGAATAATATTCCACGATCATTTAAAATTCACGACCCATTTTATGACAGAGTAAAGAAATACGAAGCTCTACGTTCCACAAAAACAACAAACGCTCGCTTTTTCAAAATTATCAAAAGGGTAAATGCATTGCTCAATCTATTGGTGTAAACAAATTTGGTAATACGAGTATGCCAAAGGAAATCGCTAAGCTTTTAGGATTATACCAGATGCCGCCGATTCTTACACCGGACATAGCTTTAGAAGAACGTCAGCTACATTGCTGGCTGATGCTGGAGCCGACATATTGACTTTTAAAGCGTCATGGCGGATGGCGTTCTAACACAGTTGCAGAATCTTATATCGAAGACTCGATACACAACAAGACAAACATTGGTGCATTGGTTGTTGGTTGGTTTGGTGGTGGACAAGCAATAAATTTGAAGCCAGCCCCTAAGAAGTTTTGCCTTGAACCGCAGCCTTCTACTTCATGTGCCAATAACGATTTGGCGCTTCTTATAACTACTGAAGACCAATTAGAACACCCTTCCACCTCCTATATTCCGTCATCTCCAACATTCACTAACACAGAAAACAGTGAAATTAACGAAATTGTTAAGAATAACATTAATTTACAAACCGTGAAAATGCCAACAAAATCTGCTGTGTATCATTTTCATAATTGCTCCTTTAATAATACAGTATTATTTCAATAATTAAATATTTTAATGACAAAAATGCTGCAGTAGAGATAATCTAGTAGATACGTCATACAGTATGCCGTCATTACTAGATGTTCTCTACTAGGCCTCGATCTCGAGATATTCTATTATGTTGTGATAACGGCATTGTGAAGACGTTTCCAAAAAACGCATTACTAGTCTGTACACCATTTCAGCCGAAAGACGTCCACTGCTGGTTATAGGCTTCCAAAAGGAGGGGGGGGGGGGTTGGCAGTCCGTACATTTACTAACAATTCCCCCAGTAGTCAACATGAACAAAGCAAATAATTAACATACCTAATTACTAATAAATATAAATGCCTGCTTGATGGATGGTAATGAATGAATGGTAATGTTCACTAATCAGAATGGAAAGAAATACTACGATTTCATTAATTAGTTCCGAATAGTTCACGCGTTGTGAGCACCTAAAGTGTGTCGCGTCCTCGTACTGCGTCCATACGGTGGCGGCTGTGCACATAATTATAGACACTGGTCCGTATTACAGAACGTTCCTCAAGTCGTTCATTATTACTCAAATACAGTTGATTAAGAAGAGGTTCCCTATTTTTATGTTCATTTGCATGAATATTCTGAAACAGTCACACATACAAGAAATTTATTCGATCTTTTTAACCGACTTCCAAAAAGGACGAGGTTGTATGTTTTTTTTTTTATGTATGTTCACCGATTACTCCGTCAATTGTGGACGGATTTTGAAAATTCTTTTTTTTATGGAAGGGTATGCTCCCGAGGTGGTCCCATTGCCACCAAATCAGAATCTGATGAAGGGATCCCATGGAAATCGAGGCAAATCCTCAAACTTTATAGGCATATAGCGATTTGAGTATTTTTTTTATAGTAACTTGTGCATTTGCACTCGAAAAACACCATTTGGTGAAGTGGAACTGATGATGAAGACCACAGATGGCCACCGGAACTACTTAATAATAAGTATTTCACCGTTGCGATTCGATTAGGCACATTCATATGGTTGCTAAGCAATTTATGCTCGTCAAAATGCATATGGTGAAGTCACCATCAGTTCTCCTGGTTCTCACCACGAGAACTCCTCAACAATTAACGCCCCTGCATCGGGAAAACCGGCCAAGTGCGAGTCGGGCTCGCGCACGAAGGGTTCCGTACCATTATCTATAAAAATGGCAAAAAAACCACGTTTGTTGTGTGGGAAAATAAATATAAATATTAAATATTTATTTTAATTTAAGTATTTATCTTTAAAGTGAATATATAACTAAATATTCTGCGAATATTTCAAGCGTCTACCTGTTGCTGTTATCAATATCGAGCAAAAACGAGAAAAAAATCACGTTTGTTGTATGGGAGCCCCCTTAAATATTTATGTTATTCTGTTTTTTAGTATTTGTTGTTATAGCGGCAACAGAAATACATCATCTGTGAAAATTTCAACTGTCTAACTATCACGGTTCATGAGATACAGCCTGGTGACAGACGGACAGACAGACAGACGGACAGACGGCGGAGCCTTAGTAATAGGGTTCCCGTTTTACCCTTTGGGTACGGAACCCTAAAAAGTAGGTCATTTTACATATTGTTTTGTAATGAAAAATATGAAATGAAAACCTATAACTGTTTTTAAAGATTTCACAATTATATGGCTCCTGTGTATCTCTTAAATATCTGAGAGGAACACTAAAGTTCAACCTTCTATTTGAATCATCGTTTAATAAATTATTGTAATAATCTACTTCTCCAAATAGGTATATCCATTTTGATACTAAGTTAATGCTTCCATTCCACAACAATATTACAAAAACTCGACTACGCAGATATATCTCTCAGCCCCGCGACGCGATGACGGCAAAAACAAAAATTGACATGACAATCTATGCTCAAGCGCAGTCTCGACCACACTTCGGTGATTACAGGTCAAATCACTGCTTGGTTTGTTTCACGAACTGAGTAACGATCCAAAGCCAAACTCAGCTGATCTGTGATCAATGAATCTGTGCTTGAGGAACGGTCTAAAACTAAAACTTGACTTAAAACTAGTTTTAAACAGAGATCAATGGTCGAGATTCCTTCTGTAATGCGGACCTATGAGCTATGTTGTATATAGGCGAGGTTCAGCTGGGGCCGCACTGCTTGAATTGGTTCTTCGACACGTGATCGCATCATTACGTCAAGTGTGTCGGTGTCTCGCCGCGCTTCGCATCACTAAGTGCCCAAAGTTTGCTAACAGCTTACGGTAAGACCTAATCCCATTCAGTTCAGTTGTGCAAGGAAGATGTGTGCGGCGAGGAGGCGCGGGGGCGTAGGAATGTGTTGCGACACGGACGTGGCAGCGAGGGGCGCACGGCGCGGCGGGGGGAGAGGAGGGGGGAGGCGCATTGTCGATGTGTCCACTGAGCTTTATGCACTACGTGTTGCTGCAGCTTTGTCATGAACAGGCTCTCCAGAGGTCGTTGTACCAATAAGTTCATAGTTTGAACATAACCAGGGCTTGGGAACGCACCGCTTCATTACGGTTTATGGCCAGGTTTTTCGGAAAAGGTCGCTCGGAGCGGCATCTATTCGCGAGCCTTAGATCGCTGGGACTAACCTGGTTAATTCCAAGCAACACGGGGTTGCAGGGCGCGTCGTTCATTGACTCACATTTAAGTGACTCACATGGTACCACGAGTTGGCTCGACCACTGCGTTGCCACTTCTGCGGGTCTTAGTATGATTGGTGGTGGTGATTGGTTTTGTTTGGTTGGTTTTGCTAAACGATGTTTGTTATTCGGATCATTTTCCATTGCTGGTAGAATGTAATATTGATGTTGTGTTACCAAAAATTGATACAAAGCATAGTCAGTTAATTAATAAAGTAATTTGGGGAAGCAGAACATATGAACAAAACTGTAAATATGCAAAGCTTTGTAATGAGTTCACACACTTAGATAACTGGTCTGATTTTTCCTGTAATGGAATCTCGTGTAAAGATTCTAGTCACTGATGAGTATTATTTACAAATTGTGAACATAATGTCTAGGGCTGCCAAACTTTCATTTCAGGGTAAATCGTACATTAAAAAGAGAACGGTTATTGGTTGGAACTATCATATGAGGGAACGTCATGTGGAGGCTCGGCAGTGTTATACATTGTGGACGCCCTCGCAGGGTAAAGTATATGATGATATGGTTCGCAGTAAAAAGGTTTTTAAATATAAATAAAATGGTGTCAGTCAAATGAAAATAAAATTAAAATGGATATTATAGCCACCCATAGATACAATAAAGAGTTTGGAAAATTTTGGAAGGAGACAAATAAATTGAATTAAGGCGGGCTTCTTCGTTTTTAACGTTTTTTTCTTTAACGTTTACCTCAGGCCCCGCAACGAGTAGTGATACGTAACAAGTTACGATGCGCAGAAAACACGCGCGCCAAGCGTACTGCTCAGAGTTCACGAACTCGAGTAGGTACTAAGTTGCGTCACAGAATAGAGCATTGAGTAGATCAACTTGAATTCTCTTCTTCTTAGTATGTCGATGGCAATTATAATTTAAATTTCCTGTTTGGCCCAGAACAGAATTGATTAGGAGAGGTAAGCTTATTTTGTTTTATTTTTCTAATAAGTATTTTTGGAACGGCGCGCGGCGTAAGCTGGCAGAAATCGTCACACAAAAAAACGATCATATTTTTTCCCTCTCGATATAAAGAGAGAAAAAGTGTGAATTTGGTCAAAATGTAAATCCAAGATGGCGGCTACGAAAATGTTCCAATTTTTCATTATGGGTATCAATTTCATAGTTTTCGAGGTTGCTAAAGCCAATAGTGAGGTCAAAGTGTAAATCCAAGATGGCGGCTTCGAAAATATTCCAATTTTTTATCATGGGTATCAATTTCATAGTTTTCGAGGGTGCTAAAGCCAATAGTGAGGTCAAAATGTAAATCTAAGATGGCGGCTTCGAAAATGTTCCAATTTTTTATCATGGGTATCAATTTCATAGTTTTCGAGGGTGCTAAAGTCGATAGTGAGGTCAAAATGTAAATCCAAGATGGCGGCTACGAAAATGTTCCAATTTTTCATCATAGGTAACAATTTCATAGTTTTCGAGGTTGCTAAAGCCGATAGTGAGGTCAAAATGTAAATCCAAGATGGCGGCTACGAAAATGTTCCAATTTATTTTATTTATTTATTTATTAAATTGACATTGACATTGTCCAAAGAATTACTATTTAAAGTCATCATGCATAAATAGTCATGTTATGATTATACAAAATAGTTAAATAGTATTATTCTGTCAAAGAATTGTCATCAAAATAGTCACTGAGACAATAGTAACATTTCTGTATTAAAGTAGTACGCAATTTACGCTTGAAATTGATTAAATTGAGACTTTTCATTGAGTAACTTATTAAATATTCTTTGATCCATACATAAAATACTTTTCCTTATTAAAGCCGTACCTGCATTTGGTACTTTGAGCTCTAACTTAGTTTTATCGCGTAGTTTCCTATAATGACTTTTAAAGGCTATTTCATAGAGGGTGATGTTTGTTTTAACAAATATATTTACTTCATAAATATACAAAGAAGGCAAGGTTAAAATTTTGAGGCTTTTAAAAAGAGGTTGACAGCTATCAGTACTTTGTGTACCTCACATAGTTCTGATGCATCTTTTTCGGGCTTTGAAAACGTACTGTTTGTTTACTGAATTGCCCCAATATATTATGCCATACCTTAGTGCGGATGCAACATAGCCATGGTAAGTCATTAAAAGAGACTCTAGGCTTACAATTTTAGCCAGTTTATAGAGGGCATATAATTATATGCAAATTTATTAAGATTTTTACAAATATCGTCCGTTTCCGGTTTCCAGGACAAGTTATTATCTATACCAAGGAATCTAGTCACAGTTTCCGATTCTATTCTAGTCCCCAAACAGTTAATGTCAAGGTTTATATTCTGAATCCTTTGATAAAAGTGTATTATTTTAGTATTTTCTAGGTTTATGACAAGATTATTATTATTTAGCCAAGTAATTATTTTCTTTAGTGTCAAATGTATCTCTGCTTCGTATGTATTAAGATCGTCACATTTTACTACTACCGTGCTGTCGTCAGCAAATAGTACCATAGGATGCTTTATTTCTCTAGGCAGGCCATTTATATAAGTTAAGAATAGTGGTGGTCCTAACACACTGCCTTGAGGGACTCCGTATTTAACTATCCTACTACTAGGTCTGTATCTTCTTTCGTTTCAGGTGCGTGAGCATATTCGTGTTATTTCTATAATCTGCTTTCTGTTTTGTAAGTAAGATTCAGATAAGATTCTAAATGTTGCCTCTTATACCATATTTCTCTAATTTATTTAGTAGTATTTTATAGTCGACGTAGTCAAAAGCCTTTGTAAAGTCCATATATACACCACATACGGCATTTCTTTTATCTACATTAGATAAGATAGGGCGTATGAGATCATGGATAGCCATGTTAATGGTCATGTTCCTGCGAAATCCTTTCTGTTCATTAACGAATTAAATTCTGTTCGTTTGATTTCTCTAGGTAAGTATAAATGAATTTTTCAAATATTTTTGCTAATATAGGTATCAAAGCAGTCTATAATTTTTCATAAGACATTTGTCTTGCTTCTTGTATAATGGAGTAACTATGGAGGTTTACGGACGCTTTTGACGTTTTGCATCGTTCTCACATGAATGATGTAACCAATATTTTGTAACCATATATTAATTTAAAAGAGTGCCCGTGGAGTTTCTTGCCCGTTCTTCTCCATAGGTACCTACTAATTAAGCTTTGGAATGGGCAACTATGTGTTTCATCTTTATGACTGAACGACCCCTTGACAATTTAAAAGTGCCTGTAATTGGTTTATTTGAAATAAATGCTCTGAGTTTAAGTTTATCAAAAGTATTTGAGAAGACATTATTAAAGGTTTGAGGAAAAATAGCACTACCTCTTTAGCTTGTTTTAATTTAATAAAAATAATAACTGAGGCAATGCATGACAACATAACTGTAGTAACAATTTTGACATGAGTAAAGCCTTTGATTTCGTAGATCATAAACTATAAGTAAGCAAATTAGATAAATATGGCACAAGGGCCCGAGCGAATGACTGATTCAAATCGTACCTAAGTGATAGGTGTTGGATGAGTGCAAATATCAAAATTCATTGATGAAAATAAAATAGAATATAAATCTAATTTTAAAAGTATAGCAGTAGGAGTTCCCCAAGGCAACGTGGTGGGGTCGTTTTTATTCCTGCTATAAGTATATTAAATGACCTTAACAATGCAACGCGCCACGAAACAATTTTATTTGCTGACGATACGACATTAATAACAAAATTATATGACAAAAATAAATTGGAACGGGAAATTGATGAAGCAATCAAAGACAATAATTTGGCTTAATGAAAACAATTTAAAAATACATATAAATAAAATAATTCAATTTCCAACTTATAAATCAAACTTTCAGAGTCTTAGTATAAATAATGAAGAGAACAGCTAGAACAAGTAGTAAACACAACATTTTTGGGCATAATAGTGGACCAAAACTGTAACTGGAAATCACACATCAATTACGCTTACGATAAGCTAGGCATTGTGTATGGCATTTGTGGACTACGAGAAAGCCTTCGACTGCATCGAAATTTGGGCAGTTCTGGCCTCTCTGCAACGGTGTCGAATTGACTGGCGCTACATCGAAGTGTTGAGGTGTTTGTATGACGCTGCAACGATGACTGTCCAGGTCCAGGATTAGGAAACCAGCCCCATCCAACTACTCAGGGGGGTGAGACAGGGGGGTGTGATATCCCCGAAGCGGTTCACCAATGCGTTGGAGGAAGTCTTTAAGACGCTGGACTGGACTGGACAGGGTATCAACGTAAACGGCGAGTACATCTCACACCTGCGTTTTGCCGATGACATCGTCATAATGACAGAGACGCTGAAACAGTTAGACCAGATGCTGCACAGCCTAAATGGAGCCTCTCGACGGGTTGACCTCGGCATGAATTTGGACAAGACGAAAGTCATGTACAATTCGCACGTCTCCAAGTCCAATCCACATCGAAGGTTCGCTTCTCGAAGTTGTGAAGGAGTATGTCTACCTAGGGCAAGTTTTCCAGCTTGGTAGGCACAACTTTGAGAAGGAAGCCGACAGAAGGATCCAGTTGGGTTGGGCAGCGTTTGGCTGGACTTCGTCAAGTCTTCTCGTCGTCAGTCCCGCAGTGTTTGAAGACTAGGGTCTTCAACCAATGCGTCCTGCCCGTTATGACATACGGTGCCGAAACGTGGACACTAACAGTCGGGCTGGTCCACAAATTTAAAGTCACTCAGCGTGCTCTGGAGCGGGCTATGCTCGGAGTTTTTTTGAAGGATAAGATCAGGAATGAAGTTATCCGGAAGAACCGGAGTTACCGACATAGCCTGCAGAGTAAGCTGCTGAAGTGGCAGTGGGCTGGCCATGTTTGTCGAAAGACCGATGGCCGGTGGAGCAGACGAGTCCTGGAGTGGAGACCGCGTATCGGCAAGCGTAGTGTGGGGCGCCCCCCAGCTAGATGGATCGACAACCTTATAAAGGTGGCTGGGACAGATTGGATGCGGAAAGCAGAGGACAGGGTGTTGTGGTGCAGCCTGGGAGAGGCCTATGTCCAGCAGTGGACTGCTATAGGCTGAGTTGATTGAAGCTAGGCAAATTTGGATACAAAAAAACGTCTTCGATCATCAGTGTCTACAGACGTAGCAGTCACTGCATATCACGAATACGTATCGTCTGTGCTGTCATATGATCTGAATTCTGATACTATGGGTCAATTCAGTTGAAATTTTAATGGCGGTTCGGGTACAAAAAAAGTGTGTTAGGGCAATATCTTGCGTCTGGTTTTTTGAAAGCTGTAAACCTTTATTTAAAAATCTTTAGAAATAAAGAAAATACATTTATTTAGCACAGACTAAAAGGCACACAATATAACATCGCTAAAAAAGAAAAAAATAAACAAAAAGTGTAAAGTGCGATGTAAGAAATTAGTAGGAAAGTGTCGGGATCACAGCTGCGCCAAAAAGGACCAGTTCAGAAAAAGATGCAGACAACTAGTGCCGGATGATGGTTATTAACTGGACCTTTAAAACATTTTACCTTTACCCTGCATATGTACATCAAAATACTATGTATATAATATGCTAGTAAAACATTATCCGCTCTATTTTGGCATACAATCAGAAGTGAGCCACAAAAAAGGCTTCTCCTAGAAATAAGTATAAATACGAATTAAATGTACCTCAATGTAGATCGCAAATATTTAGCAGGAATGTATTATGTTAATGCCATTCAGGTGTATAACAAACACCCGTTACGTAACTCTAACTCATTTATGGAACTTCCCAGCCCCATGTTCAAGAAAAAGCTGACAAATTAGTTAATGGATAAAATGGATAATTGCTTTTAGGACATTGGCGAATATATGGAATATTGAAAAAATCCAAGATGACATGTTTTTAATTTTAACATAACGGTTACCTAATTATAAAAAATTTAATTGTTATTGGACTTATTGTAAATCACACATCTTAAATGATAAATGATGAAAAACTTTTAATATTTGTACACCTTAATGTTGTAGTAGAATGTATAGAACTTAAAAAATATATTAACACCATTTTAAAAAACTACATTCTTACAAATAAATAAATTCTGATTCTGATATAGAAATAATCATTGTGCGACGCTCTAATCGATCTATCATCACCACTATGTCTGGCTTATTGATGCTAGATCGATCCCAATCAAATGGAAACAAAAATCACAATCTTCATGTAAGTAGCTTACAGCAGCAGCAACAGCGCTTGTAGTAGCGTACTCAATACTCAATACTTTATTGCATTCCATAATGTGTACACAACATAACAGTTGGTACGTTAAACATAGAATCAATTATGGACCTGTCGGGCACAGCAAAGTTCATTTTTAATAGGAGCGAGGTTGAAGGCGCTTTTTGTTAAGAAAAAAAAAAAAATAATTAAAATAGTATCATGAAAATAGTATCATTTGCTTTTCTGGTATTTATATTTTATATAAGTATTTGTATATTCGGCATTAAGTTATTTGAATTAAATTAGTTTTAAATTATATTTTTAAATTATATATTGCACGATTTACATTATTAATATTATAAATTACAATAAATAAATATTTAGAATTTGCTTTATGCAATCCTACCGTGTGGATGCAGGCTGTTTATTTGTCAGTCTGCAGTGTTCCTACCGCTGCTGGAGGCGTGCGCCGCGCCGCCGCGCCGCCGCCGCCGCCCGCCCGCGCCGGTGCGCTGTGCATGCGCATGCAACGAGTGCAAGTTCATGCAACACATCGCTCTCTTCCCGACTGTGGATGGCGGAACTTGTTGACTGTGCGGTTTAACAACCGCACGTTAGCAGAACTACACTAACTAGCTACTACTAAAACGACCCTTTCTGCTACTAAATAAAGGCGCTGCCAAAGTCAAACTGTTGCCGCAGACGTCCGGCTGCCTGTACACAGTGCATTAGTTACGTACCATCATTGTTCGCGTTTCCTATTACATACGAGCCTTGATTACTATCTAATAATCCTCCGCATTTTTCTACTACTTACATGCAATTTAAAATACTTATTTACACATATCCGCATATTAATAGTTTGTAGGAAGTCGACATCCAAATACAACGGACCGAGTTTGAAAAGACATCGTATTCTGATAGAAGACTATAACCGCCTTATTACAAAACAAGTTTTATATTTTGACATGGCTTAAACCATGCAGCCAGTTTTTGTAATAAGAACGTAACAGTGATTGAAATACCGTTCTTTATACAAAACTGAAAACTTAGTGGACTGCCTCGTTGGTCTAATGGTTGCAAGCACGACTGCTGAGCATGAGGTCCCGGGTTTGATTCCCAGGTCGGGCAAAGTGATATTGGGATTTTCCATTAGGAATTTCTCAGAAGCAGCCCGGAGTCTGGATTTGTGCCCGGTTGATGGCAATAGGCTCGTCCCCTATTACATGAGACTTAAACATAACTGGCGAAATGTGGGTGTACTATTAGGTACACCTCTGCCTAACCCTTCGGGGATTACAGGCGTGATGTTATGTATGTATGTATGAAAACTTAGTTCGGTTATAAGTTGTCGGTTTTGTGTTTAGGAACTTTACCATAGTCGGAATAAAGTTCGAAATTCCATAATGGCTCCATGTTTTAAACCTGGGTCTGAAGATAAACCTTTTTTTGTAATATTGGATTATGAGTTTCGTACACATAAAATCATAGAAATATTGAAAACATAAAATGAACTGTTCTTACAGTCCTCAAGATTGAGAAGAGCAGCCTGTGGCACCTAGTGGATACTATCAACCTAATTGAGAAGATCACCCTGTGGCACCTAGTGGATACTATCAACCTAATTAGAAGAGCACCCTGTGGCACCTAGTGGATACTATCAACCTAATTAGAAGAGCACCCTGTGGCACCTAGTGGATACTATCAACCTAATTGAGAAGAGCACCCTGTGGCACCTAGTGGATACTATCAACCTAATTAGAAGAGCACCCTGTGGCACCTAGTGGATACTATCAACCTAATTAGAAGAGCACCCTGTGGCACCTAGTGGATACTATCAACCTAATTGAGAAGAGCACCCTGTGGCACCTAGTGGATACTATCAACCTAATTAGAAGAGCACCCTGTGGCACCTAGTGGATACTATCAACCTAATTAGAAGAGCACCCTGTGGCACCTAGTGGATACTATCAACCTAATTGAGAAGAGCACACTGTGGCACCTAGTGGATACTATCAACCTAATTAGAAGAGCACCCTGTGGCACCTAGTGGATACTATCAACCTAATTAGAAGAGCACCCTGTGGCACTTCGTGGATACTATCAACCTAATTGAGAAGAGCACCCTGTGGCACCTAGTGGATACTATCAACCTAATTGAGAAGAGCACCCTGTGGCACCTAGTGGATACTATCAACCTAATTGAGAAGAGCACCCTGTGGCACCTAGTGGATACTATCAACCTAATTGAGAAGAGCACCCTGTGGCACCTAGTGGATACTATCAACCTAATTAGAAGAGCACCCTGTGGCACCTAGTGGATACTATCAACCTAATTAGAAGAGCACCCTGTGGCACCTAGTGGATACTATCAACCTAATTAGAAGAGCACCCTGTGGCACCTAGTGGATACTATCAACCTAATTAGAAGAGCACCCTGTGGCACCTAGTGGATACTATCAACCTAATTAGAAGAGCACCCTGTGGCACCTAGTGGATACTATCAACCTAATTGAGAAGAGCACCCTGTGGCACCTAGTGGATACTATCAACCTAATTGAGAAGAGCACCCTGTGGCACCTAGTGGATACTATCAACCTAATTAGAAGAGCACCCTGTGGCACCTAGTGGATACTATCAACCTAATTAGAAGAGCACCCTGTGGCACCTAGTGGATACTATCAACCTAATTAGAAGAGCACCCTGTGGCACCTAGTGGATACTATCAACCTAATTAGAAGAGCACCCTGTGGCACCTAGTGGATACTATCAACCTAATTGAGAAGAGCACACTGTGGCACCTAGTGGATACTATCAACCTAATTGAGAAGAGCACACTGTGGCACCTAGTGGATACTATCAACCTAATTAGAAGAGCACCCTGTGGCACCTAGTGGATACTATCAACCTAATTAGAAGAGCACCCTGTGGCACCTAGTGGATACTATCAACCTAATTAGAAGAGCACCCTGTGGCACCTAGTGGATACTATCAACCTAATTAAGTAACTATACACATACTGACTGATTAGTGGTATTACCGTCAGAGCTCGTAGAACATTAAGGATACAAGTAATATGGACGTTGTTACGAATATGGGCTAATGAGTAAACGGGTGTTAGTTGTTACCCACGGTATGCAGCCCATCGGTAGTTGTTACCCACGGTATGCAGCCCATCGGTAGTTGTTACCCACGGTATGCAGCCCATCGGTAGTTGTTACCCACGGTATGCAGCCCATCGGTAGTTGTTACCCACGGTATGCAGCCCATCGGTAGTAGGCTATCGTTGAGCTTAGATAGTCTTACAATTAATTGTAAGATTAATTGTAATACCGAGTAATTGTAAGATTATCTTTGCATTGTATAAATTAAATCTCCTTTGTATTATATAATTGCATAACACAGGTGTGAGTACTATGTACAATAGAGCTACCACTTACCGGGGAATATGTCTTTCATTGACTTGAATGTGCCCTGGCGGCTGAGAGTATGGCATGCTCACTCAGATGTCTCTCTGGTGGTGGCGTGTGTGTTGGATCATTTAGCTCCCTTCAAAATGGTTGAGCTGAATGGTGCTAATCCATGCGTCATGTTCGTGAACGGGCGCTGCCAGTTGGGACTGGTAATCTCTTAGCTGCTACGGCTTATTTTAATTGTTTTAGTTTTTTTTTTTGTTTGTTTCTATAAGGGTTCCGTACTTCAAAAGGAAAAAAACGGAACCCTTTTAGGATCACTTCGTTGTCCGTCTGTCTTTCTATTATCAAATACGTAACTACACTAACGTGGGTAACTCTAAAAAAATCAAGCTTCTAAGTCAACGCAATAAAAAATACGTCGATTTATACGACATAATTATTTAGATATTTGCAAAACAAACAAAACCTTAGGGTACTTCCCGTTGACCTCGAATCATGAAATTTGGCAAGAAGCAAGGTCTCACAGCACTAGTAAAGGAAAAAGTCCGAAAGTCGTAATTTGTTGTTTTATCACTTAAAAAAAAATAACCCTGTTCATTCATTCATCAATTTTGATTGAGTGGGTCAACAAAGTGATGCTCCGAAGGCCCGTATCGTCAAACGTTGTGCCATTGGCATGTTATGAGTTAATTAGAGGCCTCCACCCAACACAAGCCTATCAACAGATTGGCTCACGAGTGATTGTGTCGTAAGTGATGATTGTCGGCGTAATTGATTGGCGCTCGCCATCAGGGGCGCGTGATGATGCGGAAGGTCGCACCTCGGTGACGGTGAGCCAACCGGTGGTGCAACGCTTGGTGTGCCTACCGCCTGGAGCCTTCCGTCTGGTTAGATGGGAACAATTACATAGGAGGGCCTAGTTAGTACACGGAACATATTGGGTACACGTGAACTTGGATCAGTAGGAGATTGTGCTTCACAGTACGTCAAAGGTATACAGAATCTGTCATTGTCTTCATAATAACTTTTGAAACAAATCTCACATTTGGCATCCATGGACCATGGCATTCGTCCAATGTCCATGGATGTAAAATGTGAATTTGGATCGCGGCTGTATAATTACTAAAGTTTACGTGGCATAATTAAGTTATACTGGCGGTTTGTTCCCACTAGTTCTACTGAACAGTTCCAGAAGCATACCATGAAAATAAGAAGAAATGCAGACTTTTCTTTAAATAATGATTATAATAATTATAACATGCACCTGAAAAATAACGAAGATTATCGACAGCCGATCGATTCCCACGACAGTATATTAGTAGGTGACGTCGCGAGTGAGTCCCCAGCTCGAGGTCATCGCCCGCGCGCTCCTAGTGAACTCATTCGCGGATTAACGATAATGAAGCGACGAACATTCCCCAACGTCGTCTTCGGTAGCTCAGCTCGTTACGAGTACGTCATGTCATGACGATGTGCACGTAGTACCTACCACCACTCGTCACATCACGTACAGCTACCGCACATACGATGTGCACGTAGTACCTACCAACACTCGTCACGACACCACGTACCTACCGCACATACGATGTGCACGTAGTACCTACCAACACTCGTCACGACACCACGTACCTACCGCACATACGATGTGCACGTAGTACCTACCAAGACTCGTCACACCACGTACCTACCGCACATACGATGTGCACGTAGTACCTACCAAAACTCGTCACGACACCACGTACCTACCGCACATACGATGTGCACGTAGTACCTACCAACACTCGTCACGACACCACGTACCTACCGCACATACGATGTGCACGTAGTACCTACCAACACTCGTCACACCACGTACCTACCGCACATACGATGTGCACGTAGTACCTACCAACACTCGTCACACCACGTACCTACCGCACATACGATGTGCACGTAGTACCTACCAACACTCGTCACACCACGTACCTACCGCACATACGATGTGCACGTAGTACCTACCAACATTCGTCACGACACCACGTACCTACCGCACATACGATGTGCACGTAGTACCTACCAACACTCGTCACGACACCACGTACCTACCGCACATACGATGTGCACGTAGTACCTACCAACACTCGTCACGACACCACGTACCTACCGCACATACGATGTGCACGTAGTACCTACCAACACTCGTCACGACACCACGTACCTACCGCACATACGATGTGCACGTAGTACCTACCAACACTCGTCACGACACCACGTACCTACCGCACATACGATGTGCACGTAGTACCTACCAACACTCGTCACGACACCACGTACCTACCGCACATACGATGTGCACGTAGTACCTACCAACACTCGTCACGACACCACGTACCTACCGCACATACGATGTGCACGTAGTACCTACCAACACTCGTCACGACACCACGTACCTACCGCACATACGATGTGCACGTAGTACCTACCAACACTCGTCACGACACCACGTACCTACCGCACATACGATGTGCACGTAGTACCTACCAACACTCGTCACGACACCACGTACCTACCGCACATACGATGTGCACGTAGTACCTACCAACACTCGTCACACCACGTACCTACCGCACATACGATGTTCACGTAGTACCTACCAAAACTCGTCACGACACCACGTACCTACCGCACATACGATGTGCACGTAGTACCTACCAACACTCGTCACGACACCACGTACCTACCGCACATACGATGTGCACGTAGTACCTACCAACACTCGTCACACCACGTACCTACCGCACATACGATGTGCACGTAGTACCTACCAACACTCGTCACACCACGTACCTACCGCACATACGATGTGCACGTAGTACCTACCAACACTCGTCACACCACGTACCTACCGCACATACGATGTGCACGTAGTACCTACCAACATTCGTCACGACACCACGTACCTACCGCACATACGATGTGCACGTAGTACCTACCAACACTCGTCACGACACCACGTACCTACCGCACATACGATGTGCACGTAGTACCTACCAACACTCGTCACGACACCACGTACCTACCGCACATACGATGTGCACGTAGTACCTACCAACACTCGTCACGACACCACGTACCTACCGCACATACGAAGCATTAACTTTTACTTTCATTTCATGATTGTTTAACGGTAGTGTTGCGTTGATATCATTTTGTGATTGCGCGAAAGCATTATTCGCTGTAAATTGCAGAATAAAGTCAAGCTGAGGCGGCACAGTGTGTGCCTTATTATTATTATTATTATGTCTTAACAGAAAGAGGCGGCAGAGGTACTCACTCACCTCTGCTTATGATAAGACTTAGAACACCCAAGTGATAATTTACTTTCGTTTCTGACTCTACCTTCTCTGGGACTTTTTAACTCGGGAATAGTTTATTTTCGATTCGCCTACTCAATATTTTGTTGACATTGACAATACAACGACCGAGTGTCTGCGCTTGTTAGGGTGATATTCGTACGATCAGAATACGTTTTATTTTACTATTTGCATTGCAGAGTACACATTGACAGACAAAAATTGGACATACCGAATGACTTGTTAAAAATTATTGCAATGTACTATTAAATAGTAGGTATTTGAATGTCCCCCACGGACGTTTATCGTGGTACTAACTGCGGAAGAACGTCATTAATATGTAGTTAGGTATCTCTACAGACACTATCTACCTACCTATTGGTTTTTTTTTTTTTGGATGGGAAATTATTAAATAACTTCTCGGGAGGGCGTGTCAGACTTTTACTGACTAAACCCCACCCGTGTTCCTTCCGTTGCCAGTGTGCCAGGGCCACGATATCCCTTTCGGACAAACTCGCAACCCCGGCAGACCTATTGGTTGACAGCTGTTTCAGTTAGTCGAAGGTATAAATAGTTTATGTTATCTGTGTTTATGCAGGAGGCTTTAAACAGTCTGTCGTCTGAATAAATATTCTTTTTACGAGCTTGACGACACTAAACAAGTGCTTAGTGTCTTATTTAAACTGAGCTAATATTTGAGTGTTACCTAAGCTGATGCACTGTTCACATTCATGTATTTATTCTGCACTTGAGTCGAGATATGCATGTGATGCTCTCACAGAGCTGTGGCAGGAAAGGGATGCTGACAGCGCACCACACAGCTCTCTCAGGCAAGTTGTGATGTGTAAACAATTGTGGTGCTTATGATTGTTTGATTACGTGCCATAATCGTGCGGAGCAGACTGACCGGGGACGCAGTCGGAGCGAGCGAGCTTCCTTCACCTGTGTGTTCGTAATGTAGTATTATTGTGACAGCACGAAGGGCAACGAAATCGTTTTCATAGTTTATGAAAAAGCGGCGCTTGGCGCGGAGCTGCGAGCGCTGGCGACGCCGACGTGTCACGAGGCCGCGTAGGAAGTGGGCAGGGAAACACGACGCGATGAGGTAGGCAAACGCTAAGACGCATTTTTTGCGCATTTCCACTGCCATCTTGTCACTTACTCTAGAAAGAAAGAAAGAAAATACATTTATTTAGCACAGACTAAAAGGCACACAATTTAATATACAGCAGATAAAAAAAAATATAATAAAAAATCAAACAAGTAAAAAAGTGTAAAATGTGGTGTAAGAAATTAGCAGTAAAGTGTGCCTCACGGCTGCACCAAAAAGGACCAGTTCAGAAAAAAATGCCAGACAACTAGTGCCTGACCGTAGTTTTCAACTGGACCTGAAAGTGTGAGGTGACGGATGTAAATCAGTTCTATACTGCAACGTGTGTATGCATACATAAATAGAATCAATGTGGGTCAGATAAAAAATAATAACGAATAAGTACAAACAGCATGAACGTATAAAGGCTCTTTCAAACACACGCGATATCGCGGGCGCGACATGCACCGACAAAGGAATTGTCTTTGTCGGTGCCTGTCGCGCCCGCGATATCGCGTGATTGTGTACGAGCCCTAAAGCAGTGTGATTTTTTGTAAAATTCCAAAAACAAAAAGTTTGTGATCTGAGCCGAGCGCGAGCATGAGCAAAAGCAATAAGCAATTCCCAGCAATGAAATTGTATAACAACAGTTCGGTGTAGTTGTATAATTGTTGACATACAAAAGGTTAGTTACGTACCGATTTACAATGGATTTAATGGTTTATCTTTCAGCAAAAAAAGAAGGAAAATGCAATAACAACTTGTAAAATGCAACTGACGCACCTATTTTGTGATCTATCGAAAGCCTTTGATTGCCTACACCAGCCATACTCAAAGTGTGTTCCGCGCAAAGACTCTGTGGGGGTTCCGCAAAAATACTGGTCAGAATAAAAAAATAATACTAAAGGAGTGTCTACCTACTATATTTTATTTTACTCTGGTACCTGAGTAACATAATATCAATCTACATATTTCAACAAAAGTAAAAAAATATGTAAATTTTAATGTCAAGTAATATGATTATTAATGAAGAATACACATAAAACCATTTTTGATTACTTTAGGGCTCCGTCAAATATTTCGTTTTAAAAAAGGGTTCCGTCTCCAAAAAAGTTTGAGAACCACTGGCCTACACCATGTGACAGACTTACGCAAACTACGTTACGGTGTTCAACTACGTAAGTTACGTAAGTAATAGGATCCGAATGCGTAGATGTCAACAGGGTGAAACCAGGGACCAGTTCTGTTAGGTATAGCTACCTCAAGGCTTAATACGTCACCCAAAGGGCAATGGAGAGGGCTGTGCTGGGAGATTCCTTACGTGATCGAATCAGAAATGAAGACAGGCAATCCAAGATTACCGACATAGCCCGAAGAATTGCCAAACATTGCTCGCAGAACGGATGGCTCATGGGGCCGAAAGGTTCTGGAGTGGCGACCGCGTACCGGAACACGTTTCGTTGGAAGTCCTCCAACAAGGAGGACCGATGACCTAGTGAAGGCCGCAGGAATCCGCTGGATGTGGGAAGCACAAAATCGGTCGAAGTGGCAGTGCTTGGAGGCGGCCTATGTCCAGCAGTGGACGTCTTTCGCTGAAATGGTGATCATGATTATTCATGATAATATCAGTAGTAGAAATTCAACAATAATAATTTGTTTCATACACAAGCGGTCTAATATAACATAAGAGTACTGTACAGGACATTAATGATTTACCCCAATTACTTCAAAATCAACCGAAGATGGTGTTATTTGCTGATAACACATCATTGATCTTTAAAATAGATCGACGATCACAAAATCTTGACGAAGTGAATAACTCTATTCTTCAGGTCCAAGATTGGTTTACGGTAAATAATTTGGTACTAAATGAAAAAAAAACCAAATGTATTAGATTTAAATTACCTAATGTTAGAAGTAGCGAATGTGATATCATATTGAACGGAGAAAAACTGGAATTTATTAATCAAACGGTTTTCCTAGGAATCACTATAGACGAGAAACTGCAATGGGGACCACATATAACCTCTCTGGCGGGGCGGCTAAGCTCGGCCGCTTATGCTGTTAGAAAGATAAGACAGCTAACAGATATAGAAACCGCGCGTTTGGTTTAGTTTAGTTACTTCCACAGCATTATGTCGTATGGCATTTTACTGTGGGGTCGGGCTGCTGACATTCAGTCCATCTTTATTTTGCAAAAGAGAGCTGTCAGAGCAATTTATAATCTCCGTCGCCGCGAATCTCTTAGGGAACTATTTAAAAGGATTAATATTATGACGGTACCTTGCCAATTCATTTATGAAAATATTATGTATGTAAGGAAAAATCTACATATTTTTAACAAGATAAGCGATAGACATAATTTTAATACTAGAAATAAAGATAAAATAGATCAACCATTTTTCAGATTATCTAAAGTACATACATACATCTTTTATGTTTTTATACTGTGTTAAATGTTACAACAAAATACCTTGTGATATATTGAAATTAAATGAGAGAAAATTTAAAACACATATTAAAAGTACACTTTGTAAACAAGCATATTACAAGTTAGAGGATTATATCCAGGACAGGAATGCTTGGAAACATGCTGGTCCAGCTCCATAGGACAATCTAGAGTCTAGACAAAATCAAACTGGTTGCTATTTTTATGGTAAAATCTGTTATTTTTATGATATTGATTTTACATTCTGTGATAACCTATACTCACACACTGACTTATTTTTTTAGAAAAACATACTTGTATGATGTTTGTAAATATGTGAACACCATGTATCTATCTAATTAAGTTATTTTTCATTGCTTAGTTTTTAATTCGTTTTACCTATTATGGTATAGTAATTTTATTCTAGGTGCATCGTCTTCACATATAATCATATAATTAATGTAATCAAACAAAATATTGTAAAACATTTTTAAAAGAGTACCGGTGGAGTTTCTTGCCCATTCTTCTCCATACGAAACTACCTTTTGGAAGGGGCATATAGAATCAATTCTATTTTTTTTTGTAAATTTTGACGTTCAAAAGTGCCTCTTATGTGCCTATTTGAAATAAATGGTTTGACTTTGACTTTGACTTTGGACAGTTTTTCATACACAAGCGGTCTAATATAACATAAGAGTACTGTACAGGACAGTTTTTTCGAGTTCCATACCTTAAAAGGGAAAAACGGAACCCATAAAGGATCAATCTTGTGTCTGTCTGTTGGTCCGTCTGACGCAGCCGATTTGTTTCGAATCTACTGGACCGATTAAGTTGTTTGGTACACAAATATTAATTCTTGTGACCCAAACACGGATGTGTAACGTAAATGTTTTTTTATTTTTAATAATATGGTGGCGTAATTGTGTAATTGGTGTAATTTTCGATGTTTTGAACAGTGATATTTTACCCGTAGGTATTTTAATTTTCGACGTTCAAATATGTACCCCTTTCGATACGCTTAGACACAACACGTTGCTGACAAAATTAGATAACTCCGGAGTTCGAGGGCCAATACTGAAATGGTGTAGGGACTACCTTAATAACCGTAAATACAATGTGAAGATCTGTAATGAAACCAGTGACGCCATTGAATTGAAATCACTGAAGGAACAGCACAAGGTTCAGTACTTGGACCCTTACACTATCTGACATATGTCAACGACATGGAACATGTGGTCAATCACTGTTCCGTTTATCAATATGCAGATGACACATGCCTTGTAGCTACCCACAGAGACGTAAAAGTGGCAGCTCAATGGTTACAGGAAGATTTTACTCAAGTCTCCAAATGGGCACATGATGCTGGACTGGTTCTTAACGCAAGGAAGACCAAAATTATTCATATCCACTCTAGCCATCTAAAGAACATTGTTCCTTTTAAGACAGTGGCACACCGTCACAGTTGTCTTCATTCCACTCTCTCAGGCACGTGTCGATGTGAGGCAGTTGAGCAAGTAGCGCTCCATATCTACCTTGGATTAGTCGTAGACAATCGTTTTAGCTGGACTCAGTATGTGACAAGTTGCGGGCTATACTCGTACCTACTGGCAAAATTCTACATTTTGAAACGTAAAGTTCCGTTCAAAATCCTGCTCAACATGTACATTGCTTTAGCGGAATCAATTATAGCATACGGAATCACGAGTTGTGGGCGAACATTGAAATCATATAAGTCTTGTACTGAAAGAATTTCCAAACTGCAAGTTAGACTTCTAAAACTTATCGTACCCAGAAAATTAAAACACCAATATAAAGATAACGTCATCGAACTATTTAAATATTGTAAAATTTTGCCAGTACAGTTTAGAATCAACATGGCCCTCTTGATTGAGCAATTTAATAACAAAAGCATCCAAATACCCAAATCACATAAAATAATCACAAGAACACTTTGCCCGACCTGGGAATTGAACCGCGGACCTCGTGTTCGGCAGTAGCGCTTGCGACCACTAGACCAACGAGGCAGTAAAAAAAAACACAGACAGTCATTTTCAGCTCAGATTTGAAACATTCCATGACTCACGCACACACGGATAATGTTTGTTTACGACTTAAGTAGTCACGTGCAAAATAATATTCATGTACTGCATTATTTGATTTTGGTAATTATGTGATTATGGACTTTTGTTAAAATAGCGAATGTGAGTACCAATTACCAATACAAACCATTTCTGGTTGAATGTACAATACAAACTTGAACATATATTAAGACTGTACCCCATGCATAATAAAAAAAAAAAATGAAACGGGCTTGTTAAGGTCTCATTTTTTTTTAATAATTTTCAAATAAATAGTTTTAAAGTTATTTAAGAAAATAAATGAAAATTGAAATTGATCCTTATATCCTTCATAGATTCTTCTTTTCAACCACAATGTTAAGTTTGTTCTGGGGATAAATTCATCCCAACCCTTCATTGTGCGTGGACCGAAACGCACTTGCGGCACTTTTTGTTTCGTATGTCCATGTCCCAAGGTACAGTGTAACAGTGGTGAAGTCACCCAAAAACGAACTTCTTCGTCGTTTAGCAAGTAATAGGCGTCCACTATGTATCGTGGTTTAGTGAGTCTGTACATATGAACAGTTTGCGGTTAGCGCACTGACTCACTGCGATATAATTTACTTTACACATGAACTGTAGTCCGACTAACTGTACAACTGCACTGCACTGCAGAGAAGCGGCCACATAGTAAATAATAATTGTGCATACAAAGAGTCACGTCTAACACTAATCCGTTTACTCAGCTTCGGTACTTTAAGAAAAGCATACTTACTTCAGTACCCTGTAAGTAAGTTTGCAAGGGAGTAAACGTAACTATTTCGTTTACGTTAAAATTTGACCGATAGATCATAATGCTAAGACTATAAGGGTGAGAATAAAAATCGTAACGCAAACGCGCTAGTTACGTTTACGCTCTTGCAAACTTACACTTGGGGTACAGCACTCATCTGTGCTCGGAGACGTACAGAATACGGAATGCGTTGTACGCGTCCGCTGCAGTCGCTGGTTACCATGTGTTGAACTATACACAGTATACCTACGCCACTAAACTATATATACTAGGGTAGCGTAGTATAGTGTGGATGTGGATAGCCGTCGTGTTTATGATTCGCTCGACGAGCACACGAACACGCGGAGGTCACCCGAGCCGGCCGCGTCGGCTCGGGTGACTGCAGGCATGTGGAGGAACCACACTGAACCTCAGTTCATTATCAATTTTTGTTTTTACAATGTTAGAGGCGTTCATAATGTACAGTATTTTGACATAATCTAACTGATTCTAACTAAACAAAAAAAAAACGAAGTCACGTTAAAATTCCCAGAAATAACTTAAAATAATGGTCTAAAATGAATAGTAAAGAAACATTTTTAAATACAAGTTTTCTATTTAAAAGCTGTAAAAAATTTAAGGTAAACTTTAAATTAAATCAAACTCATACATTTATTACATTAAACAATTTACATATATTATTGTAGCGGTATCAACATCGCCACATGCGAACTACGCGGCACACTGACGTCACGCAAACAGAGTTTACCGCGCAACTAGCATAAATTATATACAACGTCTGCCCGGGCAGTTGCCCACCAGACACAACACCCGTCTGGGCCACAAGTCTGCTATTACAATAGTGTCAGAATGGTCGATCATTGATTTCATAATTGTTGATTTTGACAAGTTTGGTAATCTACTATTATAATGGCGTCATTATGACTTTCCAATGGTCGGCCACTGACACTACATTGAAAGAAATTGCAAAGAAAATGATCGACCATTTTGAATTTACCAGATTACGAACTTTTTGCAAAATGACAATGGCATGACAATGGGATCGTGTTGGAATGACTGAATTTATAAAAATAGCAGACTTGGGCCCCTGGTCGGAGGATCCTCCCTTTTCTATGGTGGATGAGTGAACTTTACACCCTGTTCCTCATACCACCAAATTATGATAAAAAAGCTTGTCGCGAGATTTACTTGTGTCGATGTATTTACTTGTGTCGATGTATTTACTTGTGTCGATGTATGTACCTAATTTTTTAAATACATACTTTTACTTACTTATACATATATATATTAGTTATGTCAAGATCAAGTTACATAATTATTGTATTCTTGTTTATCAACAAGTAAATCTCGCGACAAGCTTTTATATCATATAAATTGTGTAATGTAATAAATTGATGTTTAAACTTTACTTTCTTCTTTTTAGAGCATTTAAATAAAAGTTTGTTTAAAAAAATGTTTTTTTCACTATTAATAGATTTTTTATTTATTAGTCTTTTTATTTTTCGTATTCTTCTCAGTAAACACTTTCATTTTGACCCGAACATACATACATACAAACATTGCAAGTTAAATAAAATGTTGTAAAAGCACAAACCTCCACCACCACACATGCTACAGGTGAACTCGAAAAACGTGTGGCGCATCTTTCGACTAAGTTATTAAAACCCAAGCTTTCATGCTCTGAGCCCCAGGTGTTCGACTCCACCTGTAAGCATATATTTGTGTGTGTTTTGTGTATGTCCTCTTGGGTCATCAAGACCCCCGGAGGGTTAATTCAATATTTTTAAGGCGATTTAGATTATTTTTATTAATTTAATTCTTGTTCGTTGTCTTATGTACCTGCCTACTGTTTGTCTGTTCGTCACAGTCAGATCTAGCAACGAATCGAAGCCTCTCTACTTTCAATTGTTCTTGGAGTACCCTATTAACCACATATTTTCAATACGATATCTTTCATAATTAGTTTCATATTTTAGTATTAATATATATTTTTTATAATAAAACTAATTATGAAAGCTGCCGTACACAAAACGCACGTAGGATTTAAAAAAACATTAAAACATAATATTAATCAATCAGATTCCAGATTGATTAATATTTTTTTTTATGTTTTCAATCCTGGGTCCAATCCAGCAGCCAGGTCATGTGGACTTTAGAACGAACTATAATAATTAAATGCGTATATAAAATTTCGTGTCTGTACTGTTGACCATTGAGGAGTTGCTTCATCTGGAGCCAATCCTGAGTGTAGAATCAGATCATGCTTATCATAAAAATAAATTGTCTTTGGAACTAAACCAACATGTAAAATTTAAACACCGTAGGGTATGAGGACGTGGTTTTAATTCAGTTTGCAAGATTCCACCAGGAACGAAAAAAAAGAAAAGAAATTTATTTGACCCAGGTTAAGACACACAATATTCACAAAAAAACAGAAAATGCTTAAAATAGTATTGTGTGCCTCACGGCTGCGCCAAATAGACCCAGTTCGGCATAAATGCCAGAAAACTAGTGCCTGACGCTGGTTTTCAACTGCACCTTATGTTACGAGGACGTCTTACGGATGTAAATCAGTTTTATAGTGTCTGTAAATATTTAAATAAAAGGAGGGAATGGTAAATTAACATCAGTCTATTTTCAATAACTTTAAAACTATTTATTTTAAAATTATAAAAAAAAAATATGTTTGAGGCCCTCATAACAAGCCCTTTCATTTGAAATGTCACACGATACAGGTTGCAATTCTTTATTTTAATTTTCTAATTTGCCCCACATATTCAAAATTAATTTATTTACGTAACTCGTCCATGTTTGGGTCACAGAAATTCATATGTGTACCTTTCAACATAATCGGTCCAGTAGGTTCGGAGTAAATCAGCTGGGACAGACAGACAGAGAGACACAAAGCCAGCCAGACAGACACATGAGTGATCTTATAAGGGTTCCGTTTTTCCTTATAAGGTACGGAACTCTAAAATCGTCACCCTCCTCGCTAACTGTCGTATCTCACAAACTGTCGTATCTGCACTGACATTACCTACGAGTTCAAAACTTTTTTTCCGAATAAAGGCTCTTACACACTCACGCGATATCGGGGGCGCGACAGGCACCGAAGGGGGTCTACTCCGAAGCGCTAAACCGAAGTATTGGCCGAATGTTCGGCCGTTTTATAACTTCCACAGTATCCTTTTTTGACTTTGAGTCCTTACCCGACTTCAAGTCACAGTTTTGACTTTGGCTTATCTCTTCGACTGTCTTTTTAGGGTTTCGTACCGCAAAAAGAAAAAAACGGAACCCTTATAGGATCACTTCGTTGTCCGTCTGTCTGTCTGTCAGTCTGTCAAGACCTAAGTACCAAAAATTTGGATCGATAGTTAGATCGCTTCTAAGAGTACCTATGTACTTTTGATTCTAAGATGCTAAAAGGGGTATTTACGTAATACATAAATAAATTAAATATTAGAAGAAGAAAAAAGTAGTAATAAGATAAAAGTAGTCATAAGATAAAAACACAATTACCAGAATACATTAATAATATAAACACAATTATGCGCTCTTCCTCCTCTCTCTGTTGAAGTCTCAAAGACGGTTCTTTGAGACTTCAACACTAACTGGATTGCAAGACAATTTGTCTTTAACTACAACTTAACAAAACATTCAGGTCTGTCATCATCTGTGTGAGCCCTGTGTCCTAAGAATGTGTTAGAAACTGTAGTTTTTGTAGATGATACACTCGTCACTGGTCGCGTCGTGTTCACAGCATTAGCGGATAGCGGTCCGCTGTCTCTGCTAAATAGCAGCTCATTAACGCCAGTAGCATACCTCCGCCGCGAAACCATCACAGCGAAACCGCAGTAGTTCAATTCAACTGGCTCGCATCATGTTTCGCTACTCGAATCGGATGCGACTAGCGGAACATGACGCGAACCAGTTGAATTGAACTACCGCGGTTTCGCTGCTATGGTTTCGCGGCGGAGATGTGCTACCGTCGCGGCGTTAGTGGCGTTTGTCTTGAACAATAGTAATTACGTTAATAGAACAGGGTGGCACCGTCGCGTACAGTATAACTAAGTACTTCAGATCACTCGCAGCCGCGGCGCGCGTTCAGTATAACTAAGTGCTTCAGATCGCTCGCAGCCGCGGCGCGCGTTCAGTATAACTAAGTGCTTCAGATCGCTCGCAGCCGCGGCGCGCGTTCAGTATAACTAAGTGCTTCAGATCGCTCGCAGCCGCGGCGCGCGTTCAGTATAACTAAGTGCTTCAGATCGCTCGCAGCCGCGGCGCGCGTTCAGTATAACTAAGTGCTTCAGATCGCTCGCAGCCGCGGCGCGCGTTCAGTATAACTAAGTGCTTCAGATCGCTCGCAGCCGCGGCGCGCGTTCAGTATAACTAAGTGCTTCAGATCGCTCGTAGCCGCGGCGCGCGTTCAGTATAACTAAGTGCTTCAGATCGCTCGCAGCCGCGGCGCGCGTTCAGTATAACTAAGTGCTTCAGATCGCTCGCAGCCGCGGCGCGCGTTCAGTATAACTAAGTGCTTCAGATCGCTCGCAGCCGCGGCGCGCGTTCAGTATAACTAAGTGCTTCAGATCGCTCGCAGCCGCGGCGCGCGTTCAGTATAACTAAGTGCTTCAGATCGCTCGCAGCCGCGGCGCGCGTTCAGTATAACTAAGTACTTCAGATCGCTCGCAGCCGCGGCGCGCGTTCAGTATAACTAAGTGCTTCAGATCGCTCGCAGCCGCGGCGCGCGTTCAGTATAACTAAGTGCTTCAGATCGCTCGCAGCCGCGGCGCGCGTTCAGTATAACTAAGTGCTTCAGATCGCTCGCAGCCGCGGCGCGCGTTCAGTATAACTAAGTGCTTCAGATCGCACGCAGCCGCGGCGCGCGTTCAGTATAACTAAGTACTTCAGATCGCTCGCAGCCGCGGCGCGCGTTCAGTATAACTAAGTACTTCAGATCGCTCGCAGCCGCGGCGCGCGTTCAGTATAACTAAGTGCTTCAGATCGCTCGCAGCCGCGGCGCGCGTTCAGTATAACTAAGTGCTTCAGATCGCTCGCAGCCGCGGCGCGCGTTCAGTATAACTAAGTGCTTCAGATCGCTCGCAGCCGCGGCGCGCGTTCAGTATAACTAAGTGCTTCAGATCGCTCGCAGCCGCGGCGCGCGTTCAGTATAACTAAGTGCTTCAGATCGCTCGCAGCCGCGGCGCGCGTTCAGTATAACTAAGTGCTTCAGATCGCTCGCAGCCGCGGCGCGCGTTCAGTATAACTAAGTGCTTCAGATGGCTCGTAGCCGCGGCGCGCGTTCAGTATAACTAAGTGCTTCAGATCGCTCGCAGCCGCGGCGCGCGTTCAGTATAACTAAGTGCTTCAGATCGCTCGCAGCCGCGGCGCGCGTTCAGTATAACTAAGTGCTTCAGATCGCTCGCAGCCGCGGCGCGCGTTCAGTATAACTAAGTGCTTCAGATCGCTCGCAGCCGCGGCGCGCGTTCAGTATAACTAAGTACTTCAGATCGCTCGCAGCCGCGGCGCGCGTTCAGTATAACTAAGTGCTTCAGATCGCTCGCAGCCGCGGCGCGCGTTCAGTATAACTAAGTGCTTCAGATCGCTCGCAGCCGCGGCGCGCGTTCAGTATAACTAAGTGCTTCAGATCGCTCGCAGCCGCGGCGCGCGTTCAGTATAACTAAGTGCTTCAGATCGCACGCAGCCGCGGCGCGCGTTCAGTATAACTAAGTACTTCAGATCGCTCGCAGCCGCGGCGCGCGTTCAGTATAACTAAGTACTTCAGATCGCTCGCAGCCGCGGCGCGCGTTCAGTATAACTAAGTGCTTCAGATCGCTCGCAGCCGCGGCGCGCGTTCCGCTGTTTGAGCACGCGTCACTTCACATGGACAATCATGCGCATGTCACATTACACTAAACTGCGCTAATGTACATAATATTCGTTTACCTGTAATTGTATGATTATTCTATGTCATGCATGTTAGTTTTTCGATTTGAAACGATATAGGTAATTTCATAAAACGTCTGTAACAATTTCTGAGCCTTTTTCTGCAAAGTAGTTAATGTCCTTTGGGTTTAGTCAAGCGGTCTCAAGCCCTCGTCACTAATAGTACGAGTGAGATGTATTCGTATGAGGATACTATAGTAAATAATCTTAGCTCGTTTGTACCGAAATGTGGTCACAATAAGTAACATAATCAGAATGTATGGACATTAATGCTGTGCCTAGAGAGAAGAGATGTGATGTTAGAAATACTGCCACTTCCGTGAGCGATGCCGCCAACGTTCCCTGAGATGTGTTTAGTTATGCAGGCAGCACAAATCGCAGGCTCATCAGCATTCTGTGACTGCGGCACATGTCGCGGCTCGCGCGGCCTTCCCGCGACCGATCGCATGCCATTTACAAGTCATTACGGCTCGATCATCATTATGTTAACTTCTACCTGTAATGGCGTCCGGCCCGCTGATTGGTTGTTTGTTATGTCATCGCTGGTAAGGTAATGGTCGTGGTTGGCTGACGACTCAGCGCTGCAGCGAGCGATGGCCGGTGATCAAGTATTCGGCAGTGGTCGCTGTGGATAGTTGTGATGCAGCGCGTGCGAGCTGAATGTCGCCACGACCATCGCCGTTGGTAGCTATAAATAGTACGTGCACGAAGTGTCTTTGTTTTATAATTAACTATGTCTAGCTTGTTTAACTGCATTGCTCACAGATACCCATAAAACAACCCAACGGAGAATTAAAATAGCCCTTCAAGTGATGCTTATTGGCCTTCTACGATATCTAAAGAAAAAGTGCGGTAAGAGGTTAGTAAGAGTGTTTCATTAACAAAAGGATAAGTAGTAGCATGCAGCCGTAGTTCCGTCACAAGTCGCAAATGATCTTCATCCGTGAACAACATCTAACAATAACTCCACCGCTGATAGTTATTGGCCGTGATTGCATGCAGCGCATAGCTCCCTAGTCCCTGCACTGGATCGCGACGATTTCATTGTCCAAACTAGTTCACGAGATAAATATAGCGCGGCTGGAGCGAGCGACCTTCGCGGGCTCCTGCGCGCCTGTTAGTTGTATCGAGGAGCTTCCTCCACACGTCACGCTCAATGCTGTGCAGCAATTCCAGCAGTTGATGATAAGTGCGCACTGCACGTAATAATGTGTACCATATTTACCAAAAAACATGACATAACATGTCCTGAGGTAAGACGAAAATAACTACACAAACATGTTTACTGACCAGTTTGTGCAACAGTCGCAAAGTGGATCTAAATGACCTATTGTAAAGAGCAGAATGTTCACTTTCGATGCCCGCTGTGCTCTTTTGATTAAGTTTAAAAATGTGTTAAAGCAATAAAATAATAACGATTACGTATTATTATTACTGAATGCGGTCGACTCGACCAACATTCTAATTGCGTGAACTCCGATGATTTCATTAAAACTTTTTTCTGCAGCAGACAGGCAGTGTCATAGTAATATAAAAACCGGCCAAGTGCGAGTCGGACCACGCACAATGAAAGGGTTCCGTAGTTGGGATGAATTTATCCCAAAAACAAACTTAACATTGCAATTGAAAAACATGTTCTCCCATACATCGATATACGTTACGGTCAATTCTCCAACTGCAAATGTAAGTTGGTCGACTATTACTCGTGAACTTGTAAGGCCTACTTAGCTGTGATAGTTTTCCTTTTAATATCGTTATACGTACTACTGCCATGATTTTTTCACATATCCAATAATAACCATCCCACCAAAAACATTTCATGTAAAATGTTGCCAAGACGACCACATAAGGTTTGCCCTGTGAAAAAGATATCAGATCTCATGTAGAGCCAAGCTTCTGAATCTACACGGCCTAACTCTACCGACCCTAACTTCACAAATTCTACATAGCAGTAAAAATGTATGGCTTCGCCGTTTCGCTACCGTCGTGGAGGTGATGCGAATATTTAGTTTCTGAAGTAAGTTATGAAACAGCCAAGCCATACATTTTTACTGCTATGTAGAATTTGTGAAGTTAGGGTCGGTAGAGTTAGGCCGTGTAGATTCAGAAGCTTGGCTTAGCTTCATGAGATCTGATATCTTTTTCACAAGGCAAACCTTATGTGGTCGTCTTGGCAACATTTTACATGAAATGTTTTTGGTGCGATTTCAGTTCTTTTTGTAAATTGCTAGGCAGCCTTTTTAGTGTTATTTCGGCTTTCTAGCACTTCAGGAAGGACCCTATCATTTTGAAGTCTCATACAAACTTCCACCCCCCCATTTTAGGGGATGGGGGGCGAAAGTTATAAGTTTATGAATTTTTTTGTTGGTTGTATACTAAACTTAGATTACATACCAAATTTCAGCTTTCTAGCACTTCAGGAAGTAGCCAAACATTTTGATGATCATCAGTGTGTCAGTGTATCAGTGAGTGTGTCAGTGACGAAATCGGTGTATTTTAGATATCAATAAAATCTAAAGTATTAGAGCTATTCAATTGAGACTTTGTATGTTTAATTAGTCTATTATTGACATCATATCCTGAGAATATGAACTATCTGGTACATCTGAAACCAACTCTATGAGGGTTCAAAAAAACGACGAAACACTTAGAGAAAAGGTCGGTAGTGCCCTTGCGCTTCGCTTGGCTCGTCTTGGCGGGGGCACTACCGTGCCCCCAGATTTAGATGGCAGGACGGGGGGGACACTTGACTCTAACAAAAAATAGCACTTGAAAGCTTAATACTACGCAAACGGATCCCTGAATAGAAAAATGGTTTCCACAGACCCATAATATTGTTGAACGGCCTATCCAACGGTACCACACATCATGTGATAGACGAGAAAAAAAATATCATCCCCACTTTTCGTGTTAGGAAGGTTCCCTAAACGTATTTTTTAAGATTTTATTTTACCACTTTGTCGGCGTAATTAATACACGTATGTATACCCATGCCGAATTAAGGCTCGTACAGACTAGTGCGATATCGCGGGCGCGACGCGACACTAGTAGCACAATTTCTTTGTCGGTGCCTGTCGCGCCCGCGATATCGCGGGGGTCTGTACGAACCTTTACAGCTTTTTAGTACTAAGAGCCTCTTTTTTTTTTTTAAACCTTGCCCCACACTAGGAATTTCTCCTGTATCGTGGGTGCGTTTACAAACATTTAAACTTACATACACAAACAGCCAGACCCGGAACAACTACTTCTAGGTCATACAAATATTTGTTCCGTGCGGGAATCGAACCCGCGACACGCAGCGCAGCAGTCAATCGCTTAACCACTGCGCCAACCGTGCCGTCAGCCTGCTTCTGAGCTAAGTTGGGGACAGACAGACAAGCAGAGACGCAATGTAGTAAGACGCGACGCGAGGATGAGATGCGCCAAGCTTGAACGTGAAACGGCAACTTGAGTAATACAATGGTGAGAGGTCGTGAATAATACTAATGTTGCTCAATCCGCTAAATGTCCTCCAGGCGAGCAGTCGGTGGTGACGCGGCGCGGCGCGGGAGCGGGGGGCGCGGGGCGGCGTGGGGGGCGCGGGCGCGGGGGGCGCGGGTGCTAACTTGTGCACGCAGCTATTTGTGTACTGTGGTGCAGACATGTTGTGATGAATCATTGCTAGCTGTGTCCTACGAATTGGAGCTTGCAGGGTTATTCACTAAGACTAAGATAGGTCATTGTACTCATTATTTTATGGACACATCTGAAACTATTTGAGGAAAAGAAAGTTCTAAGAACTCACGTGGTCCATTTTAGAGCTAAGGCTCGTGCAGACTGGCGCGGTATCGCGGGCGCGACCGGCCAGCGCGACACTTTCCACGAAGTTTTCATAGAAATTGTGCCACAAGTGTCGCGTCGCGCCTATCTGCCTAATCAACTTGCTAGTTTATTATAAGTAGGTAGTACCTAAGCGATGAATGCGGCCCTCTTAGAGTGTAGACAAAATCAAACTGGTTGCTATTTTATTTGTATAATTTATTATTTTTATGACATTTATTTTACATTCTGTTTTCTTTTTTTTTGTTCTTTTAAAAAACGTTGCCCCACACTAGGAATTTCTCCTGTATCGTGGGTGCGTTTACAAACATTTAAATTCACATACACAAACAGCCAGACCCGGAACAACTACTTGTAGGTCATACAAATATTTGTTGCGTGCGGGAATCGGACCCGCGACACGCAGCGGAGCAGTCAATCGCTTAACCACTGCGCCAGCCGTGCCGTGTTTTACAATGTTTGTAAGTATGTGAGCAGCATGTACTATCACATAATTAATTTATCTGTCATTGCTTCATTTTTAATTCTTTTGAAATATACAGTAATAAAATGACTACTTATACAATTTTGTTGTAGGTGGATCGTCTTCACATATTTAATGTATCTACCTATACAAAATATTGTAAAACATTTTAAGGGAGTACCGGTGTAGTTTCTTGCCCATTCTTCTCCATACGAACCTACCTTTTGGAAGGGGCGACTAGAATCAATTAAGTTTTTTGGTAAATTTTGACGTTCAAAAGTGCCTAGCTTTTATGTGCCTCATCATCTGCCTAGCCTTTTCCCAACTATGTTGGGTTCGGCTTCTAGTCTAACCGGATGCAGCTGAATACCAGTATTTTACATAGGGCGACTGCCTATCTGACCTCAACAACCCAGTTACTGGGTAACACGATATCCCTTGGTAAGACTGGTTGTCAGACTTGGGCTTCTGACGACCCGTAACAACTGTCAAAAATCTACAAATTACAGCCGGGACCAACGGCTTAACGTGCTTTTCGAGGCACGGACGAATCTTGGTAGGAAAATATGGTCACCCATCCACGGACCAACCGCGGCAAGCGTAGCTTAACCTGATCGATCGACCCGTGCGGCAGTTATTTCTTAGCCACATGTTCCTCCGGCCTTTTATGTTTATGTGCCTATTTGGAATAAATAATTTGACTTTGAGTTCTCTACTGCAAGGCCCTAACGTTGAGCTTGAAACGCGTGGCGAGACACAGGCTGCACGCGGCTTCTCGCGGCAACGCGTGAAAATGTAAATATTTGGGTCGTCGCGCTGTTGCTCGGAATGTCATCAACCAATTATAACGTATTTTTAGTATGATTTAGTAGTAAATGAGTTCTAATTTGAAGTATAAAAATAAAATGGAAAGACTATATAAAAACGGTGATACAACACATTTTAAGTGGCTCCTCAATCCTGACGGTCTATAAAAAATATATGTTCGTAGCTACCAAAGCAGTTTAGATTAATAATTTAAACTTGCTTGCTTGGAGCTTGTGCCAGGGTCGATCGATCAGGTTAAGCTACGCTTGCCGCAGTTGGTCCGTGGATGGGCGACCATCTTTTCACACCAAGATTCCTCCGTGCCTCGGAAAGCACGTTAAGCCGTTGGTCCCAGCTGTTATTTGTAGATCTTTGACAGTTGTTACGGGTCGACAGAAGCCCGAAAGACTGACAACCAGTCTTACCAAGGGATATCGTGTTACCCAGTAACAGGGTTGTGGAGGTCAGATAGGCAGTCGCTCCATGTAAAATACTGGTATTCAGCTTCATCCAGTTAGACTGGAAGCCGACCCCAACATAGTTGGGAAAAGGCTAGGCAGATGATGATGATTTTTAATAATTTAAATATTCCTTAACAATTTTGTGAATAGGGTGACCATCAAAATTTCTACTAAATATTGGTGCTATTATTATCCGATTTGATCAACTGCTTTAGTAGCTACGAACATATATTTTTAGGGTTCCGTACCCAAAGGGTAAAACGGGAACCCTATTACTAAGGCTCCGCCGCCTGTCTGTCTGTCTGTCCGTCTGTCACCAGGCTGTATCTCATGAACCGTGAAAGTTATACGGTTGAAATGTTCACAGATGATGTATTTCTGTTGCCGGTTTAACAACAAATACTAAAAAAACAGAATAAAATAAATATTTAAGGGGGCTTCCATACGTGTTTTTTTTTCTCGATATTGATAACGGCAACACGTAGACGCTTGAAATATTCACAGAATATTTAGTTATATATTCACTTTAAAAATAAATAATTAAATTAAAATAAAACAAATATTTAATTTATTATTTTCCCATACAACAAACGTGATTTTTATAGATAATGGTACGGAACCCTTCGTGCGCGAGGACTCGCACTTGGATGGTTTTTATAGACCGTCAGGATTGAGGGGCCACTTCTAAGGTGGCTCCCCATACCAGACGTCTGGATTGAGGCGCCACCTTAAACGTCCTATAACTTTTTAACAGTTTTACTACAAATTCCAGCATCGGGCCTACAAAATCAGCTAATTTACTACTAAATATTGGTAGTACCCTCGTTTAAATATGAGACATGGCTCCTCAATCCATACGGACACTCGCGGACCACCTTGAAAAAAGCCAGTAAGTACTTAACTCTACTGGCAAACTATCAGATAGTACCTGGATGACCGAGTAATTTGCTCTGTTTGTGGCTATTACGGTGCACAAGAGTTGCCGACTCACCATCGTCCAAGCAACCTCTGCATAATCTGAATCCGATGGATTTAGCTAAAGGTTGTCGAACAAATTATTCGATTGCACCTTCATTGGCGCCGCAGTTTCTAGGAAGAACATGTAATTATGTTTTTTGTTTGTGTTGAGTGCATGTTTCGAATGATCACATCCGTCGGTGAAGTTTCGCGTTACAGGTTCCTACTAGTACTCCAGTGTATTATCGAGTTAGCTTCGGCTCGCACATGGAGTGGTGTCCGCCGCGCGCCGCCGCCGCCGTTGACAGCGCGTCGCCTCGGGCCCACGGCGCGTGTGCCACGAGCGAGCGGACGGACCACGGCGCGTGTGCCGCGAGAGAGCGGACGGACCACGGCGCGTGTGCCGCGAGAGAGCGGACGGACCACGGCGCGTGTGCCGCGAGAGAGCGGACGGACCACGGCGGTGACGCCGCAGTCACAGCTAGCGCTGTTACAGATGGCGCCGCGCCGCCGTAGACTTACTATAAAATATATTAATGTGAGATGCATTTCAGTACAAGGCTTTACTAAAATAAAAAAGAACAAATTCTAAAATGGAATAGTTGGTTTTGACACAAAAGCCTGTACAATCATAATTGAGATGGGCGGACGCGCGGGCGACGCGACGTCTCGCTCCTCGCAGCTCGTCCGACACACTCACACTAGCACGTGGCGCCAACTGCTGCAACAGCGTCTTTGTCTACTTCTGTTTGCAGCACTATGTATGCTTGCGATAAGATCATAGCACCTAGGTCACGGCACGGTTTGATAACACAAAAAAATATATAAAAAAAGAATTTTAAGTAATTGGAATTGATATTTAAATTATTTAATTTCCTTCTCCGTCCATTCTTAAAGATTAGAGACGTGGCTTGTGCCAGTAGCTACCGACGCGACGTCTGCATCACCTTGGTTATGTCCGCCATCAGCGACTGCACTGTTATGGTCGGCTCATCGCGGCGACGCGCGGTGGCGGCAGCTCGGTGACGTCACGACGTGAACGAGCGTCTCGTGCGGGGATCAGTTAATTGCACCTCGTCCGATGTAATTGTTCGTATCGGTGTCAGCGTGACACCATACCAACAACAGCCTGCACGGCTCGACGGTATACAGTACTACTGAGTGCTATCTTATGGCCAGTAGATAGAGTCAGGGACAGCTCGGCTCGAGTCATCTTAACCCGAATAATAATACCAGATACTACGTCGTCAAAACGCCTAAAAAAGTGGTGCGTGCCGTCGCATGAAAAGTATCGACCTCTTATAATATTTTTTCTCTTTTTTATTGATAGAATTTATTTATTTATTTTTATGAAGAAATGTAATGAATATAAGTAATTAGTTGAAATGAAATTGAATGCTATGAACTTGTTCTGCAATGCAATGAGCGGTGGTAGCCCAGGGTGACACGGCCCCCCCGACTTACGAGTTTGTAGGTCGTGGATTCGAATCCAGTCAGGCGCTTTACTTTGTGTAAATTATTTCATCACCACTGCTCTCAAAACGGTGAAGAAAAACATCGTGAAAAAATGTTCTAGAACCAAAAATTCAAAGACATGTGACATCTACCACGGCCCGCGTGGTAGATTACAGCCCATTCCCTTTCGAAGAGAGGAGGCCTGTGTCCCCGCAGTGGGAATATTACAGGCTGATTTCTAATCTCAGGCCCATTTCTCTGGGCTGTCATAGCTAAAGTTTTGGACAGTCTGCTTGATAAACAACTGGCCAAACACCTCGAATGTCGAATGCCGAGTTCGGTTTCAGCCGTCAACTGAGAAATTCAAATTCAAATCTTTATTGCATACGAGTATCTCACGTGTGTACAATATCTTAAAAATAATTATAAACTTCACATGGGTCGGGCACAACTATTTTACATATCACATTTATTGCATATCTCATCACTCATGTGTGTACAAGATCATAAAAATAAAATATAAAGTTCACATGGGTCGGGCACAACTATTTTACACAATATGAAAAGTAGCATGCTTTAAAATCATTAAGTAAATAGAAATAAATTGAAATTTGTACGTACGTCATAATAAAAAAGTAGGTTATATTCGGTTATCATTTGAAACTTAATCAATTTAAATAAATAAATAATATCACGTTTTAGTGATATAACTACGTCATTACAAATTGTACCATTAAAAAATTAATTAAATTATGACTTTGCAGTTTTTTGCAACTACCTGGATACATTCCAAACTCACTCCTAGATATATCCCTAACACACCCTGGATATATCAAGAAATAATCTACACAATAGTGAAAATTATACATAGAGAAAATAATATCTTCCAAAAAACCTTATACAAAAAAAAAACCACCGACTTCCACTTTTTCCAGTTTTTTGCCACTGACATCCGAAATTGTAATTTTTTTTTTATTTTTCACTTTTTAATGGGTCCGTTTTTAAATTATCTTAGTTACAATAAATAGCCTTATGTCAACAGCTCGTCACCTTTTACAAAATATTGCTTTTCCCGATGCTGAGATAAAAAAATATAACATCCGAATGGATAACGTAACTTTTTGAAGTCGGTTAAAAATAAGGTTTAACTAGGTACTGATTTTATTTAATTCAACACTTTTGAAGACGTCACTATGAGGAATGGTCAAGTGTAAACTTTAAAAATAAAATAATTTTACATTTTGGGGTCGTTGGGAATGAATGTATGAAAAATCATTTTGGGGATCTTGGAACTTGGGGACATCGGGCATCACCCGCTGAATCAATGCTTACGTACTTTAATGTTATTTGATAACACGAGAGAATGGGGTACAAAAAAAAAATTAAAATGACGACGGCCCTGCCAGAAAACGAATTAAAAAGTAAGCTAAATTAGTCCAGTTTATCTGTTTAGTCAGCGAGTAAAAAAATAGTTCAGTTTATCTGTTTAGTCAGCGAGTAAAAACTTAGTTCAGTTTATCTGTTTAGTCAGCGAGTAAAAAATTAGTCCAGTTTATCTGTTTAGTCAGCGAGTAAAAAAATAGTTCAGTTTATCTGTTTAGTCAGCGAGTAAAAACTTAGTTCAGTTTATCTGTTTAGTCAGCGAGTAAAAAATTAGTTCAGTTTATCTGTTTAGACAGCGAGTAAAAAATTAGTGACCTTTCGCTTTGCATTACGTATGAATACAGAACTTGTTTTTTACTTTTTAGTTCGCTTTTGGCGTTCCTCCTCCCTCTGAATCTTGCCTACTACACATTATAAAAATGTTTGGTAATCAAATCAAGACTGCCAAATAAGATCTGATATTCAGGCATATACTTTCAAATACATTGACCGTGACATTTATTTGCTTTTAGACTGTCAGTTTTGTCGTACTTTCGGTAACAAACACGAATCGACGCGACAGACTACAGGATCTTCCAACGAAAATGTGCCTTTAAACTATTCAATATTGCTCGTAATAGGTCCACTAATGGGCTAAATGGGACGGCGGACTCGAGGAGGTCCACCCGGGTCAAGGTACCGACACCAGCCGGGGATCGCGAAAGTCGCACATGATCCCATGATGGTTTTTCACGAGGTAGGGTGTGCACCATGTTGTTTACGTCAACGAGGTAGAGTGTACACCATGTTGTTTACGTCAACGAGGTAGAGTGTACACCATGTTGTTTACGTCATCGAGGTAGAGTGTACACCATGTTGTTTACGTCAACGAGGTAGGGTGTGCACCATGTTGTTTACGTCAACGAGGTAGGGTGTGCACCATGTTGTTTAAGTCAACGAGGTAGAGTGTACACCATGTTGTTTACGTCAACGAGGTAGAGTGTACACCATGTTGTTTACGTCAACGAGGTAGAGTGTACACCATGTTGTTTACGTCAACGAGGTAGGGTGTGCACCATGTTGTTTAAGTCAACGAGGTAGAGTGTACACCATGTTGTTTACGTCAACGAGGTAGAGTGTACACCATGTTGTTTACTTCAACGAGGTAGAGTGTACACCATGTTGTTTACGTCAACGAGGTAGGGTGTGCACCATGTTGTTTACGTCAACGAGGTAGGGTGTGCACCATGTTGTTTAAGTCAACGAGGTAGGGTGTGCACCATGTTGTTTAAGTCAACGAGGTAGGGTGTGCATCATGTTGTTTACGTCGTGCGCCCGCGACTCCGTCCGCGTGGATGTCGTATCTTCACCTACAAATTTCAACACTCTCTCCGTCCCGTTTAAAAGATAGTTTCCGAAAACTAATGGTTACGATCTTTTTATTTATTACTTGCTTTTTCCCGCGGCTTCGCCCGCGCGGGTTGCGGAAAAAATCTCACGGGACCGTACTACCGGGATTAAAAGTAACCTATGTGTTAATCCAGGTTATAAACTATATATGTATGTGTGCCATATTTTATCCTAATCCGTTAAACCGTGTTTTACGCCAACCAGGAACATACATCCAGACAAACAGAGAAACGGACGAAAATTCTAAAAAATAAACATATTTTCGGCATCAGACGACAGACCACGTGGGATTACTTTTTTCAAAAATATTCAATTTTCAGTTTTGAGTTCGTAACTATTTTTAACCCCCGACAGAAAAAGACGGGTGTTATAAGTTTATGTCTGTGGATGTGTGTATCTATGTGTCTGTCTAGTCATCGTAGCCCCCAAACGGCTGCACCCATTTTGTTTTGTATGTAAGGTGAGTTAATCGAGAGTGTTCTTAGCTATGGTTCAAGAAAAACTGTTCTGTTCAGTCGTTTGAAGATTATCAGCTCTTTTCTAGTTGATAATTGGATGTGAACATCTTCCACAGTTGATCGAGTCGAAATTTGATATCCTGTTATTTCAATGACATTAGAACATAGTAACCATGAACAGATGCTGCAGCATCACCTGGGATATACAGGATACCCAACTCCCTCACCAACTTATAGACAGCACAGGTGTCGTGATTGGACTCATTGGAATGGTCTCAATAATAGTTATAGTTAGATGGTTATAGATAGATGGTGATCAGGGTCTGATGATGGACTAGGAAATAGAAATGAGGATAAATTCTTAACTACCTTCACTATGGGAAAAATACGGCTTATTCCACTATTCCCCCCTGAGAGAATCTCCGGGGGGAAAACTGGACTCTAATGTAAAAAATATCCAGAAAGTCCCCTTTTCAATTTGGGTTATTCCACTTTTCCTCCTTATTTTCAGTTTAGATTTCTACGCTCTAAGTAAATAAAAAAAAAATTGTGATTAGATAAAATGTAATAAACAAAAAACGACAATATAATATAATATATTCAGTCTTTTATTTTTCACAGAATTTTGTTATAATAAAATGTGATGAAGAGTAAAAGCAATCACAAACAGACAGCGATGAGGGAAATCGGTTGTTTTTAGTAAAAATTATAATTAAAACAGTTTAAATAAGGTATCTAACCAGAAAAACTCAATTATTTAACATTATCCTACCTGAAAGTATCCCTTAAGAACATCGCTTACTTAAATATAAAACAATTATCAAGTTTTTCGACAATTTGCAGAAAGTAAAAATGAAGTACAAAAATAAAGAGAAAATATAATATTAAACAATTAGACAGTTTACGAATACTTAATGAAAAACATTATTATACGTAAAACATTAAAAAAAAACAATGTAAGTAATGATAAAAGTTGTAGCAATCAAAAATACTAACAAATCAAAGTAAAAATAAATCATAAGGTTAGGTAATGCACCTAGAGTAAAACAATCACAAACGTACAACAATAAAAACAACTATGTAAGTACTTAATGCTAATTACAATCAAAAATACTAACAATTGAAAAAAAAATCAAAGTGAAAATAAATCATATGGGTAGGTATTGCACCGAGAGTAAAACAATCACAAACGTACAACAATAAAAAAAAAAACTATAATATGTAAGTAATGCTAATAACAATCAAAAATACTAACAATTCAAATTATCTAGAAAATAAATACACAATAAATATCACCTAAATCAACGAGGATTATCGTCCTGTTAAAATGATAAAATGCAAATCATTTTAACTTTTCTAGAAAATGTCCAATTGTTATGCTCCCGCTAAGTAATTCCATTTGTGTCTCGTGAATAAAGTCATTCGTCTCGATACTTCCTTTCGTTCTATTCTTCACTTGAACATTTATCGACACTTTGTTAGCATGAACTTCATTAACTGATGCATCTTCAAACAGAACATTCAAAAGCTGTGATAGATTGGGCTTTTTTTTCGATACAATTCCATTCATTTTTTTATGCCACGCTTCTAAGAGGTTGGTAGTCCTGTGACGTTCGCCAAAGACGCACCAGATTTTGATAAAGTTCTCATCATTTAGCCATTGTTGTAACATATATTGGCGAAATTTTTTGCTGTTCTTATCGTCTAGGCTCTGGCTGGCTACATGAACGGATTTGGAAGAAATTTGGCACATGGGTAGACCTGGATTAGGACATATGATACTTTTTATCTCGATATTCCTACGGGATCGAGACTTAGGTATGCGAGTGAAACCGCGGGGCGCAGCTAGTTACTAATAAATAAACAACAACAACATGTCTGCCTATTTAAACAATTTAGACTCGAATAACATAACAATACAGTATGACATTTTATATTAGCTTTATTGACTATATTAACGAAGGCCCGCTTGGCGGTGCTCCTATTAGTTTGAATGGTCAACATTATCCCCATTCTAGGTTATATCTAAGTAAAACATCTGCCACTGCTACAGCGGCGCAGGTTCAGGCCGCACGTGTCGGTCGTTGCGTGTCTACTAGTAATATATTATATAAAGCTTCAAAAGCAGTAATAAAAGTTCAATTTAAAATTAAAAACCCCCGACACTAAGAAAAACATCTAAAAAGTAAAAAAATAATACATATTGGCCCTTTAAGTTTAATATAATGTTGTGGGTAATATTTTGATCCAAACGTCGTAGCGTCGGGAGACAACTAATGAAAACGTCAAAAAGACGAGGCATACTCGTATACCTAGCTATGAAGAACGTAAATGATAGCATTTACGTTCTTTATTGCTAGGTATAAGCCTCGTCTATCCTGTAGAAAGGATAGCCGCTGTTAACTTCCTATTTCCATTAGCCGTCCCCCGACGCGACGACTCTTGGATCAAACTATGAGCACACATACACACATCAACAGTGTCTAGGGATTAAGTACATTTGTAACTATGAAAAATGATCCAATAAATACTTACCAAATCTATTCTTCCAGACTAGCTTCTTACTTTAATTCCTCAACTTATCCCCATATTTTGTATTTTTTTTGAAAAATTTCAATTTTTGCAGATTTTAACGTCGTCAATTAAATGGCAAAAATGAGGAATTTTTAATTTTATATCGCAAAGTAAAAAAAAAAAATCTGTGTTTCCACCATTGACATGAATTACACAATCACAGAGATTTGGCATGCTTAAAATCAGTTCATCAAAATCACTTTGAGGAATGGCCGCTCAACGTGAGCGGCCATTCCTCAAAGTGATTTTGATTTTTGAGTTTCTAACAAGTCAAAAAGTTGTTGTGGAGAATGCACGGCATTCATACTCGACAGAGCTCTTCTTTGGAGCATATCCCATGCGTGCTCAATTGGGTTGAGGTCTGGCGATTGAGCAGGCCACGGCAGAACGTTGATGCGAGCATCGACAAGAGTGCGTGTTACAAATCTAGCCGTGTCTGGACGTGCATTGTCGTGCATTAGTCGAAACGAATCACCCAACCGGCTTCGCAAAGGGATGATCACGTCTGAAACAATCCTCTCCGCGTAAATCTGAGCATTGAGGTTGCCCCTGATCCAAATGAGATCGGTTCTTCTATCGATCCAAATACCGGCCCAAACCATTATTGTTCCCCCTCTATATGAATGAACTTCCTGACAAAATTTCACACGGTCTTGACGTCCAGAGGTCCGCCAAACTCGAGTACGTCTTGTATCCGGCCTCGTACCGAAACGAGATTCATCGGAAAAGCAAACACAATTCTGTGTCCCCAATTTCTGTGTTCGCAAGCCCATTGTAAACGGGCCCTACGACTTCGGGGTGCTATAGGTAGAACTCTCAGCGGCCTTCGGGAACGCAGACCCCCTTCACGTAAACGATTTCAGATGGTTTGGTCGCTTATCAGCAAGCCTGAAGAGCTGTGGAGCCTCGTAGCCAACATCATGACACTCCCTCAGAGACAAATTTAAAGAGATTAATATACTGACTGTAGCTTCTCAGTATATTTATGAAAATCTATTGTATGCACATAAAAATATTAATCTGTTTAAAAATACAGTGATATCCATAATGTAAATACTAGGCACAAGCACAAATTTGTTGTTCCTAAAACTAGGCTTAAAGAAATAGGTGGCTCGTTTAGATGCCAGTGTACACGTTTTTTATAATAAACTTCCTAGCCATATTCAAGAATTAAGCCTCAATAAATTCAAATGTTTTATAAGATAAGATAAGATTCATTTATTTGTATAAACATGGTATATACACACAAGAGCATGCAAGATGATAATAAACTACAATAAAGTCCAATCATGTTTAGCCATAATATATTGGCGTACAAATATTTTAGTCACATTAAATATGTATAAAATTAAATGAATCAAACTACTGTCAAACCTACATCTATAATATAATAAAATTAATGTCAGAAAAACACCATCAACTGACGTTTGAACGCATTGATATTTAGCTCCTTCCAACGTTTAGGTAGCTTGTTAAAAGCATTTTATACTGTTAAAGATTATATTGAGGACAAAAAGGCTTGGGATTGAGCTGCTCCAATTTACAGTGAATCTTGATTTGTTTTTTTTTTTGCCAACTATTTATATTTTTCTTTTTATTTATACCATTTTAAATATCTAAACTATGACATGAATATTTACTTTGTAAAGTATTATATTATTTTTAATTAATATGAATGTGAGGACTATGTGCATTGTTTTTTTTATTTTTATTCTCAATCAAAAAAAAATTTTAACAGGTCTGGCAGTTTGAGTACTTTATGCGGCCTAACCAAATGTCCTTTCTTTGGTATTGTTCGTCGAATCGCTGAGCTCCTTAAGTTTTGAGTTGAGCGGCACGATAACTGACAAATGCGTGCACTGACTGGACAGGTCCACTCAAATCTGTGTGGTTCTTTCGTCAAAAGACCATGTCAGACACCAATCTACATGGTTCTCAAATGATCTGACCAAGATTATATCTGTATTTTTTATACACATTGACATTGATTAATTTTATATATACAATGACAGTAGTTGAAGCTGAAGTTGTCAACAGTCTCGGACACCACGGCCTGTCTTGCAGCCGAAGTGCGGGTCGCTTAGCGCGGCACGCGAACATCAACGACATCATCCGACGAGCTCTTGTCACCGTCGGCGTTCCAGCTGTATTAGAACCCAATGGCTTAGCACGCGACGATGGCAAGAGACCGGACGGAATGTCTTTATTTCCATGGAAGGTGGGTAGGCCTTTAGTGTGGGATGCCACGTGTGTCGATACTCTTGCGCCATCCCATCTTCCTGGCTCGGCGTGCTGTGCTGGCGCTGCTGCTGCGGCTGCGGAGAACCTCAAGCGGTGTAAGTATGATAACCTTGTTGGCAATTATATTTTCGAGCCGTTTGGGGTTGAAACCCTCGGGCCGTGGGGTCCGAGTGCTCATGGTCTGTTTAATGAAATCTCAAAACGGCTAATTGACACTTCCCGTGACCCAAGGGCTGGCTTTTACATTGCCATACAACGTGGCAATGCCGCCAGTCTCTTGGGTACATTACCAGTCGACAGTGATGTGGATGAATTTTTCGACGCCATATTTTAATTTGTGAATAGTTTTAGATAGGATATAATTTTATAAATGAATTAAGTAGGTTATTTATGTACATATTATTTTATAAACTGCTAAATAAATGTTACAATGACATGAATATTTACTTTGTTAAGTATTATATTGTTTTAATTAAGTATTGTAAATGTGAAAACTATGTGGGTTATTGTTCATTTTTCCTTTTTTTCTCAGTTAGTTTTTATCATAGTCATGTTAGTTTGAGTAATTTTATGCGGCCTACCCAAATGTCCTTTCTTTGGTATTGTTCGTTGAATCGTTGAGCTCCTTAAGTTCTTAGTTGAGCTGCACGACTACTGACAAATGCGTGCACTGACTGGACAGGTCCCCTCAATCTGTGTGGTTCTTTCGTCAAAAGATCATTTCAGGCACCAATCTACATGGTCTTCACATGATCTGACCAAGATTATGTCTGGACTTTAAAAGAGACTGTGACCTCTGAGTTTGATTCGGCCTTTCTTCTTAGAGTAGTCGGATACGAAACGCCGACCTCATCTAGTTTTTTAAAATATGATTGACGTGTAAAAGTGTTTGTACAAACCTACTTACAGAAATAAATCATTTATCATTTATCATGGCGGTCATGGTACGATTCCCTCGAGCAGTATTTTGGATGTACCGGTCCTGTCTATGAGTGTGATGCGGCATCGCCTTCGTTTTGTGTGTGGCACTTAATTACAAACTTATGCGTAACACTTCTTAGTTTTGGTAATGTATTTGTGACATATTGGTACATCGATACCATACATTTATTTTTCTGCTGGCCGCAGCAATTACCACTGTAAAATATCTCATCAAATTCCTCAGTAGCTATGATATTCAAATCTTATAAATACATAAGCACACATGATCCAATTTCATTTACTCCTCGAGCCCCTTCTCTTTCGTGCCATACAAAACAAGTACCTAATATTTTTAGAGCCCAGTTCAGTAATAGTAAAATTAAGTACATTTATATTTGATACATAGTAAAAACTCAGAACTTCGCCCCGTGGACAAGGCATTACCGCCTGTAAATCATATACAGCTACTATAAGATTCTCGCTAACATTTCCTTTATCCTTCTCTTTTCGGCTCTTGCAAGACCTTTCTCTTTTAGGTGTTCTTCGTGTTTCTCTCCCAATGTAGAATTATCTTCACAATTTTGGAAAGCTGTATTTTCTTCACATTGGTCTTTTTTTTGGAAGCCAAAAAGAGATAAGTATTGAATTCGTTCATGATAATATTATAATATACTTGATAAGAAACGTGCTGTTTATTTTCAGACACGCATTTTTCAACATAATCGCGATGTAGGGCCGTTAGGGTAAGGCTACCTTCAATATATTCGCGTTTTTTAAATTACTAAACTTCATAATTATGTATACAACATTATTTTTAGTATATGCGAAACCTGAATATAGTTTGTTCAGAATAAGGAACTCGAAAACGGAAAATCGATCGATCGCTCGGGAATCGATTTCAATAATTTTTACACCATGTTAGGTATATTTTGTCCCAAAAATATTTAAGTGAGATGGAAAATGTTATCACCATTTAATTACTTACAAATACTTACAATAAAATCGCCGTACGGTTAAGTACCTACTGCCAAATTATTATCAATGAGCGCAAGACGACCCTGGAGGCGCGGGGGCGCCGCGCGCCGTTAGCATGTTTTGTACGGACAACCCGGTATCATAACAACCGAAAAAGTACAAGTCGACAACACAGGCAATATTTTCCTTTTTGAGCAATATCCTGACTAATCCTGAGTAATCTAAATAATAATCACATAAAAACGGGACTTTTTCTCGACCTGTCACAAGCTTTCGACTTTGTAGCACATGACATTTAAAAAAAAAGTTATTCTTTATGATTTCTTCTTATTTAAGTGATCGGAAATAATACCTTGTCATAGATAAAGTAGGTACATAAAAACTAACTTTCTTCTTATTCATCAGACTTCAGGGAAAATAAATACGGCGTCCCTCAAGGGACTGTCTTAGGGCCCATTTTATTTATATTATATATAAATGACATACCACTAGTGACTAATCATAAATGTATAATATTTGCAGATGACGTTTCAATCATCGTAATGTCTGATAAGAAGTATAAATCAAAATCTGATCATGAAATGGACATTAATAACACTATTGACAAAATTATAGGATGGCTACATACAAATAAATTAAAAATAACTTAGACAAATCAAATTTTATACAATTTAATAAATCTAAACATGCTAAATACAACTTTAAACTTAATATTGATCGACTGGAAGAAGTTACACAAACCAAATGCTTGTGTGTACTCATAGATCAAGACTTAAATTGGAAAGTACATATAGATAATTTGTGCAACAGGATCAATAAATTTGCTTATGCTCTCAGACAAGTAAAGAACATGACAAATCGAAAAACGGCAATTACTACATATCACGCATATATAGAATCCATTTTACGTTACGGGCTTATTATATGGGGGAACAGTCCGTACTGTTACCCCATATAAGGATAGAGCATTTATTGCACAAACAAAATGCGTCAGGGCCATTTGTAGACTCCGTTCTGATGAGTCGTGCAAACCATTTTTTAAAAAGCTATTACCACTTCCCTCACTCATTTATGAAATCTGTAAATTTATGTACAGTGATAAGGGATTGTTCAAAAAAGCATATGAAGTAATCTCTCGACCAACAAGGGATCCTCACAGACTTTTAATCTTAGTATAATCCTAAGTTAGCCAAGTATGCTAAAAGCTGCCTTATGATGTGTGTACGTATATACAATAAAATACCAAATTAACTGAAATTATTAAATAACACTAACTCTTTGAAAAACAAATTATATAAATGGCTGAATGGACATAACTTTTATGACATTAAAGATTTACTTAACTAGAAAATATAAAATATGTATGTAAAGGTATTAATATTGTCGGTTGTCGGGTTGGTGGTGTTAATATTAACAGTATCAGCTATGCGGACGACATGGTGCTGCTGGGCCCGACTGCAGGATCTATTGCAGAGATGTTGAAAGTATGCGTGGACTATGCTGCTGCACATGGACTCGTGTACAATGTTAAAAAATGTGAGTACATGGTCTTAAAGGCCGCCGGTAAATGCATAGACTATGCACCTAATCTTACCCTAAATGGCTTGAACATATAATGTAGATATTGAGAGGGAGCGTAGGGCATTGGCGGTCCGAGGTAATATGTTGGCACGTAGATTCTCCCGCTGTACCGACCAAGTTAAGATAACGCTATTCAAGAATTAGTATTATTTTCAAGGTCTGTACACGGGAGGTCTATGGACCAGCTACACCAAAAGGTCGCTGGATGTCTTGCGCGTCCAATGTAATAATATTTCCAGAATGCTCTTGAGACTCCCGTTTTTGTAGTGCGTCGGAAATGTTTGCGCAGAATCGAACTGATGGCTTTCATGCGATCATTCGAAAAAAAATCGCATCGTTAGTAATTAGAACACGGGCCAGTAGCAACAGCATTCTAAAAACAGTGTCAGAGAGTTTCTATTCTCCCATTTTGAGGCATTTTGTGGAGAGGATGGCCAGGTGACAAACTCGTACCCCGCTTGGTCTTCTGCGCAAAGTACTTCAAACTCTTATATTAATAATATTATTTTGCTTACTAACACTAACTATAAGGTATTACTAACAGTACGGATCTCTTGTCGTCTTTATAAATAAATTTTGATTTGATTTGATTAATGAACATTTTTGTGAAGTATGATCCGAATGACTATTATTGTATGACCAATTAATCTACGACATTTAATTAATTATTTGCATGCAATTGATACAAGATTATGCTAAACATGTGGACATTCTAGACTGTAACAACTTTATACCATGTTTAAGGCAAATAAAGACTTATCTTATCTTATCTATAAAATGGTTTACAAAGCTACTGTTTATTAAACCTACAACGTTCTCACATTCACAAATTAAAAAAGAATCTATATAAAATATTACAAAAATAATAAAAATAAAAACCTATTTAAACCAAATGACAAGATTGCCATTGCAACTCTCTATATATATATATATATTTTTTTTTTTTAATAAAACTAAACATCGTAATTTGGGAGCAGTTAATAGACATAAAATGCTGTTAATGAGGTACCAGGGAAGCCACATGTGCAGAAGGAATTATTGTCTTCAACTTAGTCCTTAATCTTATAATATGCTTTTTTGATTAGGACACGTTTGGTGTGGGTTTTGAATTTTCCATCGCTAAGTTCTATAACCGACATTGGCAACTTGTTATAAAAGCGGATACTGTTTATAAGAAATGACTTGCTTGTTTTAGTTAATCTAAAGGGTATCACAATTTCATGTTTACTACGTGTGTGTGTGATATTATGGAAATCGCTTCTTATTTTGAAGTCCTAAGTTTTTGCAGACATATAAAATACTTTCTAAGATATAAAGAGAAGGCAAAGTTAGTACATCAATTTGTTTCTAAGGGACTCACGAGGACCTATTCCATAGATCACGCGGATTGCCCTCTTTTTACCCGATTACGGCGAAGCAAAAGGGAGGGTTATGATTTTGACCGGTATGTATGTATGTTCATCTGTTCCCTCATTACTTCTAAACTGCTTGTCATAATTTGACAAATGAGGTATTGTTGGAAGCGTCTAGATTGTCCGCTGGTTATAGGCTATGTGAGGTCACATTAAATTCAATATGGCGCCCTCTAGCGGACATAAAGACAAATCCTAAAAAAAAAAAAAAATGTTTTTCATACCGTGTTGGGTATCAAGGTAAAAGGCCTAAATTAGCACATTTCAAAAATGGGTCTACCCTTTATGGCAGAACTTTTTTTGTCATAATATTATTTTGCATAACAGCTGATAGCATAAACATCATTTCGCGGAAAATCGTTTGGCAGACACTCATTATTTTATCATACATTCAAAACTCATAAGTTTGTAAGTCAGAATCATCTTTAGGCATAAATTTTATATCCATTATAATTAAAAAGTAAAACCATCACATATCGCAGAAAATTCACAGTCAGAATCGTCTTTTGGTATATATTTCATATCGACAGTCATTAAAACGCAGAACTATCATTTCTCAGAAAGTTTACAGTTAGAATCATTTTTTGGCATACATTTCATACCCATAAAATTGAAAAACTCATTTTTTTTTTTCTATATAATCTAGTCGTTTCTGGCACTCGCCGGCCGCTGCCGCGCCACCGCTCGCTTCGCTCGCTCGGCTCGTGCGTAGGAGGTCACAGTTTTAACCTAACCTAACCATTTATTTTTTATAATTAACCTCGTCTAACTAGTTGGGTTCTTGATAGCCTGCTAAAAATAATCTATTTTTTCCATATTTTTTTCTATATAATTTAGTCGTTTCTGGCACTGCCAACCGTGGCCGCGGCTCACAACCTGCTCCTCAGCTCGCGGGCCGCTTCGCCACTCCGTTAACACAAAAATAAATTGGGGGCTTTTTCATAACCATTTATTTCAGTATCACAGCATGTATGGATTAAATTTTTTGATATTATGTTTATTGACTATTTGATTAATACTTTGACTGAAGGAAAACGCAATAGGGTCAAATTTCCTCGTTAAAATTTAATTCCGAAAATACCTCTATTTTTTCATGTTTTTTCCTGTAATTCTAAAATCCTAAGTAATTTAATTGCAAAATTGCATTCGAAATGCGCGCATTAGGTAACTGAAAACTCTGACTGAAAATATTTTTGATAGATATCTTAATATATTTTTAAACAATTTTTATTTGGTTTGGCGCTCTTACGTTGTTGTATTTTGTCTCCAGCGCACTGTTGCGGTCTCTTTTTTTCGCATGTGGAAGTAATTGACTCTGTCCCTTTCTTACGGCCGCCCAGTTCGCTGTGATTTTTTACGTATCACCTTAAATTACACTCTAGGGGTAGGGCAGACTAGGCTACGTGGAGTCGGTTTTGCAGCGATTCTTTTCTGTCACTAATTTTTGTAGCACAACTTAATGACTTTTTAATAATATTATTTTAATTTTAGTTGAAAGTTAAAAATGCTATCGGCAATATGCCTAATAAAATTATTTCAAATGAAATTCTGCCATCTTCATAGTATGCCAAGTGAAATTGTACCAAATAATCGTCGCTTTTAAATAAAAGTTATGCTAAATGAAATTATGCGGAATTTTAACTTTGCCAAAGGTAATTATGCCAAATAAAATTCTGCCATCTTAAAGGTATGCCATTGTAATTCGGACATATAAACATTCGGCCAAACAATAATTATATTAAATAATTTTTATGCCTTAATAATATTCGTTTAAAGAAAATTATGCCAAGTGTGCTATGCCAAATAAATTTCGGAGCATCAAGATTCCGCCAGATAGAGGGAACCCTTCAAAAATATATATATTGTCAGCTGTTGCTCATGGCTTTACTTGCATGCACCCAATAATTAGGTATAATTTCTATAAAATCATAAGCAACAACAAACATATTTTCTCTCCAAACCTACGCAAAATACATAATTATATTATAATAAATACGTATTTCAATGTGGCCTATTTATAAAAAAAAAAACAAAACGTGTGTAATATATTATAATGACATAAGCTGGGAGTACCTCCACGCGGTGAACAGTAATACATATTACTGGCTAAAACTCCCATTTATTTATTGAGAATGTTCCGGGCTTATGTTGATGGTATATATGTGTGGTATATTGCACAGGTACAGTCGAGTTCACTAATATATTGGCAGTGACAATGTTTCAAAATATTGTAAGCGTTAAAATGATCATATAGTTCTATACAAACTTAGACATCAATACAATGTGATCACGTCAACTGTTCATAAGTATGTTACGGTAGTGCGCACTCACAAATATCCGACTACTCTTCAGAACATAAATATCTAAATAGGTACTATAGATTTCAATATATTTGGTGCAACCTAGGATTCGTAAATATCCATACAGCTTTGAATATTCAACTAAATGGCCTTTACCATAAAATTTATTTTTGCTTGCCGGAGCAGAAGTACGAGTAATAATGCAATGTTGACGTTCGTAATATGACTGTATCAATCTGACAACGTTGCGTAGTAGCTGTATTATTTGATTAATTAAGTTTTAGGAAATCTTAGGGTCAATGCAGACTATACCTACCTATTTGTTTAAAACTTTCATTCGATTAAAAAAATAAAATTTACTTTTATAAGCACATTAGTGTTTAATTTTTATTTTACTATTCTTAAATTCTTATTTTGTTCTTCGAAAGAACTTGCTTTGTTCTTTGAAAGCTTAACATTTAAAATAAGGTAGGAAACTTCCAGGCAAGGTTTTAGCAATGGTGCTGCCAGAATCTGGTATATCCACCATTGACATCAATGACATCTTGCAAACGTTTACGTATTGATGCAATCATGTTTGGACAGGCGCGGGCGGCGCTACTTCCAAAGCTTTCCCAAATCTCATGTACGTGGGCCCTTAAATTGTTGACTGATCTAACTCGCGTCGAGTCCCAATTTTGAACCATTAAACCCCATACATTTTCTATGGGGTTTAGATCAGGGCTTCTTGGCGGGAGTTTAATTAAATGTAAATCTTCTTGTTGAGCTATCCACTCCTGGACCCTTCTCGCATTGTGGACGGAACTTCCGTCTTGTACAAATTCGATTCGATGGCCATCGGGATAAACAATTTCACAGGTCGGAAGAAAGACATTTTTTAAGATGTCCACGTAATCGACACCTGTCATACGACCAGTGACTTCGCATATTTCCATGGGCCCAGCGGCATTCATCCACCCCCAAAAACCGCATGAGTTACGCCCACTTCGTCTGTTAGGAAGAATGTTTCGTCATTGTATCGAGTGTTGTTAGAACGATAAACAGATGTACGCCCATCTCATCAGACACAAAAACTTGTTTTACCATAAATGCCACTCTTTAAGCCTTCTCCTCGCGGTTAACTTTGACACAGATAATTCGGCGGCAAACAACGAAGTCTGTATAAATCTTTGGTTTCGCACTCTAGTAATAAGCTGTTCGTCTTGTTCTCTAATTGTCTGTCGAGGTCTAACATACGACACGTGCTTGTTAATAGCCTCCTCTTCTTGCCATCGTTTCCACCATAAATCAACTGTATTTCTCTGCAAATAGCAAATAAATCAAAAGTAGCGTTAGCACAATGAGTACAGAAAACAAAATAAATAGCTAAATTCATAATTCTAATAGGTACTAACCGAAATACCCAACTCTTCAGCGACATGCGAGGATGAATTTCCTTGTTCCTTCAAATTGACAATAACATGTTTTTTATATTCGTGTTCGATACATAATTATTAATATTTGGTATGCATACAAGGAAAATTATTTTAATTAAAAATATTTGTTAATCCACGAAGAGGATGGAATCCAGTAGGTATTCGCATAGATAATACACTATAGTACAGGGTATTCGGATGCAGGATGTCATAACCAAAGAGTACTATAAGATACCGGTCATAACTGACAACTTCAATTTGAATTTGTTTCAAAGAAAAAGATTACAATAGGATAGACTATACTGACTACTGTCAAGAGATTGTTCAAAGAATTTAAGACAACAATTCGAGACATGTCAAATTGTCAAGAGATTTTTCACAGAAAAATTGCATAGATATTTCTGAACCTAGTTTTGCGCTAAATAATATGAACAAGGGATCGCGCACAATTTTTAGAGTCTTTGTCTATAGCAATATTATTGATATAATGTAGTCACATATTTATGATGTCACAGATTGTTTACAATTTATTCTAAGGCAAAGTTCTGAAACTTACCATTGTCTATATGTATATTTTTGATTCATGAACATGCTCATATATTAAAGAACTCGATGGTACATATAAAACATTAAACCTAGTGAATGAATGAATGAGGTGCACTCTAATGAACCTAACCAAAAAAAAAAATTTAAAGCGCCTCTGCAAACACTATCACGAAATTATAACCCCAAAATAATTTAAATAAAAAATAAGTTCAAAAACTAAAATCCGACTACTGAAAAATCACGCTCTAAAAAGTATGAAACAAGAAAATATTCTCATCTGAAATTATTATGTACAAACTATTCAATATTTATCGTCTATTAAATAAACAACTTACACGTAATATATTTTAATGTATTTAGTACATATTCGTAGTGACGATCAGAAGACAGCCGTGGTCGTATGCCACCTAACCTATCAAAACAACACATTCTAACAGTAGTAAGCGATCATAATCTTTAGGGTAAAGTGGCATACGTAAGTAAGTTTTTGAAAAATTTAAACAGCCTTCTGACCTATATAGGCTGAAAGAGGGTTATTATTTTGATGTCTTTGGGCATTTAATTTTTTTTTACAGCCGCCCGTTTTTTTTAAAACAAGTGTTGAAAAATAAAATGTTCTACAAGCATTATTTATATTTTTGGGATGGCAGCCCTGTGGCAAATGACGTGACAATGGCAACTTCAGCCAGCAGGACTCGGCTTGACATTTACAGCGGATGTTTAGTCCGAGTTTACAGCTTTGACTTTTTTCGATACGTTTTGTTATTGCATTGTCATGATAATCAATATTTTTGTCTTAATTTCATGGAGCTGCAGCTAAAATTATAATAAAATCTCAAAGTATTTAATAGAAACGGAAACATTAGCCACATAAAATAATTATATTGCATAGAAATTAATAAATAAAGACTATGTGCGTTTTGTTTGTATTGAAACATTTTTCACTTTTTCATAAAAACGGGCGCCTGAAAAAATCAGATTTAACTGTAATAGAGTAGCATAATAAATAAGCTTTCTAATAAGGTACATCACATTAGCGTTTAAAAATCGTCGGAATATTATACCAATTTTGACCTCTCCTTTATAATTTACTTTCATGCCTAGTTTTAGGTTTCTTAACTCAAGGAATAAGATTTTTCATACAAACAAAATCTCCCCTTTTCACCCCTTAAAGGTCAAATTCCAAAAACCCCTTCTCAGCAGATGCCTACGTCATAATTTAGAGTTAATCAAGCCACGCAGTAAAATCCTCCCTTGTCAAATTGACTACCCTTTTTCACCCCGTTAGGGGTCAGTTTCAGTAGTTAGAGAGGCGCCACGGCATCCTGTTATATCCACGGGTTCCTATTCTGGATAAAGCGGGAAGGAACACCCGGGTGTCACCACTGTGTGGATCGCCCAGAGAACACCGGTGGAAGTCTGCCCGACTTGGGCGGAGCACCGCCATATCCTCACGGAGGCGACGCTGGCGGCAATCTCTCGTCGGTCCGGCCCTGGTTCAAGCCATGGTTTGGAGCGAGAGTTCATGGGAGTCCGTCACCTCCTTCTGCGAAGCAGTTATTGCTCGCGAAGGAGGAGGCGGAACGCGTGAGGGAGAGGCAAAATTCATGCCCTCACGCCCTTAGTCGCCGCGGGAGACGCCTCGGGCGTCGGGAGTCGCAGGCCGATGCTCGGCTACAGAAGGCGCGGGCTTGCGGACGGTGAGCGATGGGTAGTTCGCAGTCCGATAAGGACCAGGCCCGGACGACGGCGCGTTGTGTTACATGTGCGCCTCAAAGAGATGTCAGCACCAACTGACGGGGTCCGTTAAGGCCAATGCCTGCCAGGGTTGCGAGTTTGTCCGAAAAGGATATCGTGGCCATGGCACACAGGCAAATGAAGGAACACGGGTGGGTTTTAGTCAGTAAAAGTCTGACACGCCCTCGCGCTCCACCCAGAGCGGGAGAAGTTATTTGATAATTACCCACCAAAAAAAAAGAGTTCCATTTTCGAAAAACTTTCATACATTTTATTCTAAATTTTTGTTTCTAAGTATAAATACTGAGTTTCGAGTTTATCAGACCGCACGTTGAAATTCTTCTATACAAACTTTGACATCCCCAAATCCCGTTTGAAAAAACTAAAAATGACAAACTTTATAATTTACTTAAGTAAGTATACATGCCATGTTTTAGGTTTATTAACTCTTGGAATGAGATTTTTCATACAAACAAAATTTCGCTTTTTACCTCCTTACAAGGTCGAATTTCCAAAAACCCCTTCTTAGCGGATACTTACGTCATTACTATCGATGTACCAAATTTCAGCCCAATCCGTTCAGTGGTTTGAGCTATATAGCCCAGTCAGTCCCACGACCTTATATTTAAATAAATATTGTGTATTTGTATAAGTTGGAGTAACATTTCGTTTTGTTACATCGCAATCGCTTCATTCTATGAAAAGTTAGAAACGGTACACGTGTGCTTATATTATTTTTACTTGAATACAAAATTTAGCGAATGAACAACTTCAATACAAAACGTCATCCCCCTTTTCACCCCATTGTGGGTTGAAATAAAACAAAAACAATGGTTTACGTTCTGTTAGTTTCCAACCTTAAGCCAAAATATTATTTATTTTAACTTGAAAAATAATGAATTTCATCCCCCTGTTCACCCCTTAAGGGTTGAAATTCTAATAACACCGTTGAGTTAGCTTCCAACCATAAGCCTAGATAATAAATTTTGTGATTTTTACTTCGAAAATTAAGGACTATCCATACACAACTTCATCCCCATTTTTAACCCTTCGGGTGTAAAATTATTAAAAAAATAATTTATACGTGTCTCACACGTATAAATTATTTTCAATCATCAGCCTTAACAAAAAATTTGAAGATCCTAACTACAATACTGACGGACTTTCATATAAATTTCCATCTCTTATTTTACCCCTTTAGGGGTGGAATTCCCAAAAATCCGTTCTTAGTGGATACTTACTATTCACAAAGAACACACCCTCCAAGTTTCATGTCTCTAGGACCAGCGATTTAGGCTGTGTGTTAGTTTCCACCTTTTTTTTTAATATGATTGACGTGTAAAAGTGTTTGTACAAACTTACTTACAGAAAATAAATCATTAATCATTTATTTATCATTTAACCATAAGCCGAAATATTAGTGATTTTAACTTAAAAAATAAAAAAACTTGAATTAAAAAGAAAATTTCATCCCCCTTTCACCCCTTAAGGGTTGAAATTCTAACAACACCATTGCATTAGCTTCCAACCATAACCCTAGATAATATATTTTGTGTTTTTTACTTCGAAAATTAAGAACTTTGATACACAACTTCATCCCCCTTTTTAACCCTTCGGGGGTGGAATTATCAAAAACGCTGAGACACGTGTAAAATAATTTTCAATCGTCAGCCTATACACCAAATTTGAAGATCCTAACTTCAAAACTGACGAACTTTAATATAAACTTCCATCCCCTATTTCACCCTCTTCAGGAATTTCGAGAAACCCTTTCTTAGTGGATACCTACTCTTCGCAAAGAACACACCCTCCAAATTTAATGTTTCTAGGATCAGCGGTTTAGGCTGTGCGTTGATATATCAGTCAGTCAGTCAGTCAGGACTTTGAATTTTATATATATAGATAGATAGATAGATGGATGGATATGATTAATTATATGGTAGGGTGTAACGTTACGATTGGCCGGAGGGCCAGTCGTATGTCACAAGTTAAAAAGTAATAAAAAATATAATAAAAACCGGCCAAGTGCGAGTCGGACTCGCGCACGAACGGTTCCGTACCATCACACTTCACACTAATATTATAAAGGGGAAAGATTGGGATGTGGGGTGGGTGTGTGTATGTTTGTTACTTCTTCACGCTCAAACGGCTGGACCAATTTTAATAAAATTTTATATGGAGGTAGCTCACACCCTGGATTAAGACATAGACTGCTTTTTATCCTGATATTCCCACGGGATCGAGACTTACGCGAAACCGCGGGGCGCAGCTAGTTATCTATAAAAACGGCAAAAAAATCACGTTTGTTGTATGGGTGTATGTATATAATTAAAATAAAACAAATATTTAAGGGGGGCTCCCCTTAAATATTTGTTTTATTTTAATTTAAATATTTATTTTTAAAGTGAATATATAACTAAATATTCTGTGAATATTTCAAGCATCTACCTGTTGCCGTTATCAATATCGAGCAAAAACGAGCAAATAATCACGTTTGTTGTATGGGAGCCCCCTTAAATATTTATTTTATTCTGTTTTTTAGTATTTGTTTTTATAGCGGCTACAGAAATACATCATCTGTGAAAATTTCAACTGTCTAACTATCACAGTTCATGAGATACAGCCTGGTGACAGACTTAGTAATAGGGTTCCCGTTTTACCCTTTGGGTACGGAGCCCTAAAAAAAGGAATACACTCGTCAGTGACCCGGCTCAGGAAAGCAGGTACGGAAACAGGATCCTCAGCCGGCTTCAGGACAGGAACAGGACGGGGCTACAGCGCCAGCGTCCCTCAGTGGGATGGGCAGGAACAGGAGGAGGTAATTCTGTTAAGGAGAGGAAATGTTCTGATGTGAGATAAGTCTATGGAAGCTAGGTGATGTCCGAGAGTGAGCAGTGTCGAGAGATAATCTTGAGTCACGCCGTTGTATGAGAGCGGAGGCACCGCCTCACGCTCAACAGGAGGAGAGTCTTAGCCTCCCTACGAGTGAGGGTGTGACCAGCAGCGGCTGTTGTGGCTTTCTTCACACAGCTAGTGTGCTGCTAATATCAGAGGTTTCCCAGAGACACAGGCGGGAGGAGGCAGGTGTGGAAGAAGGTAAAGTCTTCAAATACACATGAACGGTTGTTTGAAAAGTTATTTATTTAATTATTCAAACAATTCAGATCCAGACTCCACTAACGTATAAAACACTGTATTTCGACTTAAAAACTGAAGTTAAGCAGTAATAACAATCAAAATCATTAAAAACTCAATTATTCACAATCGAAGATGGACTAGAACGGAGTTAGACTGAATTGAGGTAGACTAAACTGACTGACTAAACCTTTGTCAGGTCTGATGACCGCTTTTATAGATTCTGGGCCGTCGTTCTAGAAGGTACCAAACGACCCGGCAATTTAAAAAATACTTCGTTTGATTGTCAGCTAGAATCAATAAAAATGGCTTACATGTGAACCCAGCATTACAACACTAGTTATGTGTAGATCTGGCCTAATCAAGAAAACTATGTAATTTAGAAAATTAAAACACAGAGAGGTGACAACTTTTAATGAAATGTGTCAAAGTCACAGATATGCTAAGATTGTTTACATTATGAGCATTATTACTTTAAAAACCTTTTTACAAAAAAAAAATCAACCGACTTCCAAAAAAACACTACAAAGTGAAAAATAACTTTAACTTCCGAAGTCGGTGTCTTAGGATCCGTATTTTAGTTTTTTGCCACCGACTTCTGAAGTTAGTTATTTTTCACTTTGTAGTGTTTTTTGGTCGGCTGTTTTTTTTTTTTTGTAAAAATCTTTTTATTTTTCACTTTTTAGTGGGTCAGTTTGTAATTTATCTAATTAACAATAGCCTAATGTCAAATGCTCATCACCTTTTACAAAATATTGCTTCTCCCGATGTAGGGGCTTTAATTGTTGAGGAGTTCTCCTGGTAAGAACCAGGAGAACTGATGGTGACTTTACCATATGCATTTTGACGAGCATAACTTGCTTATCAACCATATTAAAGTGCCTAATCGAATCGCAACGGTGAAATACTTATTATTAAGTAGTTCCGGTGGCCATCCGTGGTCTTCATCATCAGTTCCACTTCACCAAATGGTGCTTTCCGAGAGCAAATGCACGAGTATAAAAAATACTCAAATCGCTATAGGTATGCCTATAAAATTTGAGGATTTCCCTCGATTTCCATGGGATCCCCCATCAGATTCTGATTTGGTGGCAATGGGACCACCTCGGGACCATACCCATCCAAACAAAAAAAAAAATTTCAAAATCCGTCCACAATTGACGGAGTAATCGGTGAACATACATAAAAAAAACAAACATACAGCCGAACCTATAACCACCTCCTTTTTGGAAGTCGGTTAAAAATACAGTATTTGTATGCAAAAACAATTAAAAGTGATTAAAAGGATGTGCTTTGTAGCGTTAATAGTGTTCCAGGAGTAATTTGTAAAGGGGATGATAATACATGTGTAAAAATTCATGTTTGAAAACAAAGAATAGATTTAACAAGATTTGATGGACATAGTAGCCCTTTAAAAAGTAAAAGATGTGGCTTTGAATAGAAATATACCACAAGGGGTAAGTCATTAGGTATAAAAAAATATTTATTAATATTTTATTCCTCATTATCCCTAACCACAACGTCACCAAGAAAACTTGCGGGTGCTAAAATATTTGTTTGATGTCGGGCCCCTCCAGTTGACAGTTGAAATGTCAAGTTTTTTTTTCTTGGCGATGTTGTCATACTCGAATTGTACTGCGATTTTATTCATGTACTTATTACAAATTATGACCGCTACATTCTTAGCACAAACAATTATTCTTATTTTCTCATTTATATTCTGATGCAAAAATGTATTTAACGTAAAGCAAAATAATAAAATAAATAATACGTAAAGCAAAGCATTTTATGTAGGGTCATTGAGGGAACAGTGAATCAAGTGTACACAGTGAAGCATCGCCATATTCGACAGAACGAATGGCGTGAAACAGGCTATCTCGTTCTCTTGCGTCGCTTTCAACCATACAACGCCACCGCATACATGTGTAGTGACCGATTTTGGATTTCGCGAGGTAAAAAAGAAAAGTTGTAAGTAGGTATTGGTAATTTCTCTCGTCGTATGTATTCGTTTTATGCCTTAATTAGAGTGACTCTGAAGATCTTGAAAATGAGAACATTTCAATACACGACGAAGATTCCGACTGGTGTGAGGAAGACGAGATTGATATCGTACCACTAATGGACGAACAATTACTCAACAGTATTTTACCTCGCCTTCCTGAAGAGGGTGACTATGTCCTGGTTCGTTTTGACACTAAACGAAGAAGCGTTTATTATGTTGCCAAAATATTACACAATCGTAATGAAAACTTGGACTACTACGTCAGTTATTTGCGCGGGAACCGAAAACACCAGTTGCCCATGCCAACTGTTCCTGATCTGGCCTACGTGAGGGATCATGATATAAAATGTATACTGCCCAAGTCAAATGTCGGGGCAGCACATTGCGCCAGCAGTAGTACTATTACTTTGATACAGTGTTTACCCAAATTGCTATTCGTTAAAAAAAATCCTTACCCAATGGATAAAGTGATATTTTTGTAACATGTGTTGTTGTTGATTAATATTATTTAATTATGCAAATTACCGTAAATATTTGAACTCAGGTATGTTCCTGATTAGAGACTGATTATTATAACATAAAAAAAAAATTAAAAAATGTGTTAAGTAATAATTTTATTTTTGGTAAATTCACTGTGTACCCGTCTGATTCACTGAGTACATGCACTATGTTTCACTGTGTACCCATCCCAGTACACAGTGGATCATTTCCCTTTTTTTTTAAATCACTGTATCTTGAAAATGGTTAAAGATAGGTAGCTGCTATCTTACTAAAATGTAGACCAGTAATTTACTTTTCTAGCTTTACAATTATGAAAGTCGAGTGTTATAGTGCTGTATCTACGTTGCTTTGAAAAAATACTGATCCACTGTTCCCACAACGACCCTAACTTGACTAAGATTTTTATTACATGGCAACAACAGGTCATGAAGTAAAGCCAGACAAAGAAAACTACGTCTTGATTATTTTTTATCATCACTAAACTAGTCAATTAAGTTTTCACGTAAGACGATTTTTTTGTCATACTTCGATAGGCCATAAGGTTTATTTGATTTGAGCAGGTGGCTCCGTTTATACAGACCCCGTGACAATAAACTAAAGAGTTTATTATGTAGTTAACAGTATATAACATTCAAAGATGGCGGAAATTAATAGTTCCAATAATGGCTACTGAAGGGAAAAGTGGCACTAACAGCTGACTTTGTATATTACGCCCCCTACACATAGGACATCTAGACGAGCGTCAGGTTCTATTGTGCTCCATGTACTTCTATGCGAAACAACCAGCGTCATGATGTCAGTCAGTCATACAAACATTGACACCCCCAATCCTCCTTTAGGGGGTAGTTAAACTCTATTATTTAGATAAGTATTCGTGCCAAGTTACAAGTTTATTAACTCAAGGAATAAGATTTTTCTTACATACGAAATCCCCACGTTACACCCCTATAGGAGTTGAATTTTCAAAAAATCCGTCCGTTGCCGATCCCTATGTCATAATAACTATCTGTGTGCTAAATTTCAGCCCAATCCGTTCAGTGGTTTGAGCTATATTTTGATAGATCAGTCAGTCAGTCAGGGTTTCCTTTTATAGTACTTATATTAAAATAATCCTCTAAAAAAATATCCTTGGTAATTATTTCTTTATTTCAAATACAAAATTTAATTCCCCATTCCATTCCAATGTAATTCCAACAACACCGATATATAATACGTTGCGTTATTTTCCAACCATAAGCCTAATAATAATACCTAATAAATTTTGTGATTTTTACTTTGAAAATTAAGGAATTTCCATACACAACTTCATCTCCCTAATTCCACCTCCGAAGGGTTGACCCTTCGAAGGTGGAATTATCAAACAGTTGCCAAAGTCGGTTTCAGAACTTAGCGATGGAAACTTCAAAAGCCACATCAAACGTGTCCTTATCAAAAAAGCATAATTACTATAAGATCAAAAGACTACGGTGAAGGCAAGGAAGTTTGGAAATAATTCCTTCTGCACATGTATGTGGCTTCCCTGGTACCTCATTAACGGCATAACTATGTAAATTTCTACTAACTTCTGCTGCTGTTGCTGCTTATTTTTATTTTAGTTTTTCACATACTTCCTTGAAATAATCTTTTCGTTATTTGACATTATATACTTACCTACAATTTTAATTTCAACTATTTATTAATGGCTTTTGTGGACAGGATGTTAATTGAGATTTGTTACAGTTGAAATGGCAATCATGTCATTTGTTACAGTTGTAATGGCAATCATTTGGTTTATTTTATAATTTTTTATAGATTCTTGTTTATTTTGTGAACGTGAGAACATTGTAGGCCTAATATACACTGTAGATTTGTAGAGCATCTTCTATTTTGTTAAGTACCTGGTACTTGTTGACGGACACTGTCCTGCCATACATTAACAGTTTAACATTGTAATTTGAAAACTTTGTAATAGCTAATTATTTTTAAAAGAGTAACCGTGGAGTTTCTCGCCGGCTCTTCTTAGGAAACGACCATTCGGAACCGTGCATGCTGACGTTTCATAAGTGCCCATGTAGGTTTGTGTGAAATAAAATATTTTGATTTTGATTTCATACTTCAGCAAGACCATCTGATGCTCAGTTGTTTAGTTTGTAATGAGTAAACTCGAAGAGAGCTCCGTCACTCCGTCAGAAGCTACATCAACATTTTGAAAAGCTCTCAGCGTGTCTGATGGTTGGCCTGCTCGGGCCAACATTACTGCTATCAGATAGCAACAAAAACAAAATGCAATCATGATCTAACGGTATATATGACTTTCGCTCGCTTGAGTGTAGGTAGCTTGCTGACACCATCACCCACCAAGGAGCAATGGTGCGGATGCGCCGATGCGCCGACGCAGGAGGGACGCGGGGCGAGGGGGGCACGGTGCGGCAGGGGGCGGTCAAGGCCGTCGGCGCACGCGGTGGCGCGAGGCGGCCCCAGCGCCGCGGCAGCCGGTTTAGTTCGCCCCGCGGTCCCTCAGCCAACAGTCGCGACTCACGCGCAGTCAATAGTCGCGGAGTGAAGTGTGTGTGTTGTACAGTTACGTGCCGTGGCGCAGCAGCAGGTCGACGACCGCGCGAGTATGAGCTCGCGCCCGCTCCGGCCGCCGCTCCGCCTCTCATCTGATCAGTGATCGAAATCCGCACAGCTCACTACCACAAGGTGAGCCCCTGCTGCGCTTCCTACTCCCGACCGACAACAAGCACATCATCGACGGGCGATGCTAACCGGTTGTACGCTCTCCGCAACCGACAGAGCTCTCGGAGCAAACCTGTAAACACTCCGCTGTATCGTTATTATAACAAATTGTCCTAATTTGCGTCTGGGCACGCCATTGGGCTCCAACTCGATCGACTGTGAAGTTGATTGAATCGATCAAGCTCTGATGGTATTGATAAAACATTGTAATTTCCCTTGCTTGGCGATGCAAGTTTAGACGATGCGCGACGCTGTCAATGAGCTAATTGCGAAGTGCTCATTTAGGTAACGGTTGTACATAAAATGTAAACTTCACAGTAGCAGTCCAAAGGCTTGAAGTTTCGGTCAGTAGTGGGACCATTAGAGTATACTACTTGTTGGTGGTACTGCATTGTATCCGCGAGACGTTTAGAAACTGTGCGCCTGGTTTAGAACCAGTTGCGGTAATGGTGTCAAGGTACGGTCTTTCAAACAAGACTAAATATATTTCTCACTTATTAACATTTTATCAAACGCTGTTACATTCTACATTACTGTAGTATATTTGCCGGGACGATTAGGAATGGGCCTGTTCATTGTGCACACCGTGAGTGCAACGTTCCAGTCCTTCTATAAATGACCAAGAGGGGCAGGCGTCGCAGGCGACTACCTGGAATAAGAGTGTATTCTCATGACGCTACTCGTTATAGATTTGTGCCGCGGCCAGCGAACTGTTTCTTGGGAAAACAGACCATTATTTTGTCGGCCAGATTATCTACATTGATTAAAACTCTAAGAGATGACCTATTTCTATAAATAATTATATAAACAATCTCATGCAGTCGGAGGCATCTTCTTAAATTTAACGATAAAGACCTATTGAAATAAGTTATAGAAATAGGTCATCTGTTTCCATCTTTTTAAAGTCCACTTTTTACGCAGTTCTAATAACCCAACTGCGTAAAAAGTGGACTTTTTTATTTTTTATTATACACTTTTTAATAATTATGTTTCAAGTTATTAAGACCTTATTATAATGTTCGTATAATAAGGTCTTAATAACTTGAAACATAATTATTAAAAAGTGTAGATATGAAGTTGTGATAAGAATTTTATCACAACTTTATTAGTTTTGAAAATTTAAGTGAGATTGGTTGCTAACCAACTTTAAATTGTTGTAGATCCTAAATGGTCATTCAAAATTAATAATTTCAGAAACCTAAAGATGATTTCAAAGACCTATTCAATGATAGGTATTAATAGGTACCCCACTTGACGTAGTTCGTATTTTTTTCTTTTTCACAATATGGCGTCTGGTTGAATTATTGTCATGACTTTAGTGACACACAAGATTAAGACAAATTGATTGACGTAAGAATCATCAAAATCGGGCGACGCCTTTGGACTCTCGAGCGCCACAAAGGAACATACATACATAGGGTCATTGCGCTGGTTTCGCTACCACCTTCGGTAAGCGACCACTTGTCTGAATAGGTTTCTTTGATTAAAGATAATCCCTTTCTTTAAGAAATAAAAATAAAAAGGATGCTTTAAATATTATTTGAATAGTTAAGTACACGTTGTAAGAATTTACTTTTGCACCAACCGCTTGACCCAAAGCAAAGTCACAGTGTTGCCATACGGAGGACGCTTGACCCAAAGCAAAGTCACAGTGTTGCCATACGGAGGACGCTTGACTCAAAGCAAAGTCACAGTGTTGCCATACGGAGGACGCTTGACCCAAAGCAAAGTCACAGTGTTGCCATACGGAGGACGCTTGACCCAAAGCAAAGTCACAGTGTTGCCATACAGAGGACGCTTGACCCAATGCAAAGTCACAGTGTTGCCATACGGAGGACGCTTGACCCAAAGCAAAGTCACAGTGTTGCCATACGGAGGACGCTTGACTCAAAGCAAAGTCACAGTGTTGCCATACGGAGGACGCTTGATCCAAAGCAAAGTCACAGTGTTGCCATACGGAGGACGCTTGAAATCTGTATTTTCATTTAAAAAATCCGTATTACGTATTAAGTAAAGTTTCTAGGTGAGTCCAAATGTAAAGTTTCAAGTTTTTAATTTTAATGTGAAATAATACCCAAAGTAGAAGTTATAGTTTTTGTATTTGTTTTTCGATCAGTCTATTTTGTAGCGGTCCATTTATCCATCATAAAAAACTAAGTTGGAAGTATCATTTCTTACGAAATGTATGGAAAAAGTTTTTTGCGATTTATGACTTTTCTAGTACTCAAACCTCAATTGGGTCAATAGAGGTTTTTGATCCTTATAAGAAAGAGGATCGATTGGCATAAAAAAAAGTTTTTGTGAAAATTGCTTATTTTCCTGCTGACTGTACATTTTTTTCAAAATCTGTGAATGCAGATCAAAATTTCTCAAAAAGATAAGGATAGTCTCCTAAGACCATTTTCGCGTAGCTGCAACGGATAAGGTACCGGGTAAAACGGGGTGAATAGAAATGCAGGGGTGAATCGAGACGCAACTTTAAAATGGATTTGAGCCTTGAAATAATAATATAGTTTGTTGCCAAGGCACTTAATCGTTAATTATAGTACAGGTAACACATTAAAGTCCTTTTTGGCAACAAAAGATATTATTGCAACATTAAAATCCATTATAAAATTGCGTCTCGATTCACCCCTGCATTTCTATTCACCCCGTTTTACGGTACTTCCCCTTACTGCCCCGCTGAAAGTTTCCACCCTGTATAAAATAAAATTATATATACAGGGTGGAATTTTGTAATGCCACCTGGAGGGAAAGTACTCTTAATACTGCAGATAGAAAATTTTACTCAAAGGAAACATTCCTTTATTTTTGAATAGAAAGCAAACTGCATTCAAAGATTTTTTGAAAATTCTCTTCTCCCACACCCGGGAATCGAACCGGCTAAAATCTGAAAAAAATATACCCTGTACTTTTATTGCATCGATCGTTAGGGTCAATTATAAGGATGAAATCTCTCTAACAAACATGATAAATTAAATGAAAGGAAAACCAGTGAATCTTAAATTAATTTAATTATTTACAAAAAATGTTACGGGTTTTTTTTTTAAACCATTCAGAAATAGGGACCACGCAAAGCGGGGTCCCGTCGACCGCTGTTTATTATTTCCCTTCCAGGTTATTTTTTTTAAACCATTAAGCCCGATTACGCCTTTTAAGCAACTAAGTGTTTGAGGTTAGGTTACAATAATTTGTTTTTCTCAAGAACGGTGCGTTACCTTTTCATGGGAGTAGTGCCAGGGGAAAGGGGGAACACCCCCCTTCCCTCTCCCCCCACTTCCACCCCCCTACTCCTGCCAAACGATACTAAATTTTTACCCAAAAAAAAAATATTTATCCTGGAAACGTGCTCCAGACGCCTATGAAATAGACGCGTTTACAATACCTTGGAAAGATTACTTCATCTATGCCTACCCAACTACCCACCAATTGCTCTTGTAATAAAATGCTTAAAGACAATTCTAAACGTCAAAGCAACTGGCATAGTTATCGTTCCGTATTGGCCTAGCCAACCATGGTTCCCCTTGTTCAGTAACCTAGTAGACTCTGAAAAAATGTTCAAATCTAATCAGAATAATTTATTATCTCCCTCCAGGGAACCCCACCCCATGTGGAAAAGCTTACCCTGGCGTGCGCAATATTGTCAGGGAAACGTACATAAGGAAAAAAAATCAAATTGAAGCAATGGAAATTATGATTAAATCTTTATCTAATAATACCATGAGCCAGTGTAATGTTGCTCTTAAACGCTGGTATGCCTTTTGTATAACTAATAATATTGACTATTTTAACAGCTCAATAATATAAACCTTAAAATTCCTAACTGAGGAATTTACAAAGGTGCCAGCTATGGGACATTAAATTCTTTTCGCTCTGCATTGAAATAAAGTTTACCAAAAAGTCAAATAGAAAATGATTAAGTTATTTTTTAAAGGTGTTTTTTAGGGTTCCGTACCCAAAGGGTAAAACGGGAACCCTATTACTAAGGCTCCGCCCGCCGGCGCCGTCTGTCTGTCTGTCTGTCTGTCCGTCTGTCACCAGGCTGTATCTCAGTAGCGAAGCTACAACTTACATTAGAGGGAAGCCGAAGAAAAAGTTGTTCAGTTCACATAAATTCAAGATAACATCAAAATTACCTCAAAAATGTTTGTCATTCCTTTACTTTTCTTAATTTAACGCTATATAAATTTGTCGGAATTTTCAGTTAAAACAGAAAATGTAAACTGTGTTCGCGATTTAGGCTACCTATAGTCTATCCTAAAAACGCGTACGCGTTTTTATCTTATGATTTACTTATTAAATACCTGTAATGTGACTATGTACTACCTATATTATTTAGTAATAGTAAACTCAGATAGTCTTTGTTCCGAAGGGAAGCCGGTAGGAATGGGGTTGTATGAAGCCGTCGCCCCTGCTGTATCTCATGAACCGTTATAGTTAGACAGTTGAAATTTTCACAGATTATGTATTTCTGTTGCCGATATAACAACAAATCCTAAAAAACAGAATAAAATGAATATTTAAGGGGGCTCCCATACAACAAACGTGATTTTTTTGCTCGTTTTTGCTCGATATTGATAACGGCAACAGGTAGACGCTTGAAATATTCACAGAATATTTAGTTATATATTCACTTTAAAAATAAATAATTAAATTAAAATAAAACAAATATTTAAGGGGCAACAAACGTGATTTTTTTGTCGTTTTTATAGATAATGGTACGGAACCCTGCGTGCAAGTCCGACTCGCACTTGGCCGGTTTTTTTTAATTAAGCCTACTTTGCCTAAGTATTGTACTACTTGGAATCGTAATGTGGTCTTAAGGACGCTATCACATTTTGAACTCGCTCGAGTTTAGGTATCTGAATCGCAACACAACAACATTACGCGCACGCACACATTGGGACCGCTGACCGCTCGATTTTATACGTAACTTAACTAATCTTGGTACTTGAAGGTATATATTTTTTAATTTTACTGGTATTGATTGAGTAAAGTTAGTTGTAAGGTTGCAATCGAATTTTAGTAACTGTGGCTAAGTAATATCTGCGTAATAATTATGTTTTTAGTATTTTTTAAATTGAGTAGCCATTACGTAGCGTCGGTAGGTACCCAAAAATTTCAAGCGCTAACCATATGGATTAAATACCATATTTTTTATAGTTCGTTCCGTACGTATATATGATGTTGATGATTTCTGAAAAAATGTGCTATTTAGAGACATCGTTTTATTTTTCCTGTAATCTTTATATAAACTTCTATCACATAGAATAATTTCAGATTTTTCTCTATGCAAACTTCGGAGATAAGGGGAGACGGTATTTTTTTTTACATTTTTCATCAAATGTCGAAACTTTGATGCCTAAAAAAATAAAATGTTTGAGAATGTGCAAACAGTGCTCTTTCATATCATACCCCACATGCCCTAGTAGCTCCATTTAAAATTTATAAGACCCCCTTTTAGTCCCTTTTGCAAAAAAGGTATCTTTTTTTAAATGTCTTTCTTGTTTGCAAAATAGTTGGGCAAACGTCATCTAAAACTATTCTAAATTTCAAGTTGATAGCATTAGTAGTTCTTGAGATATCCAGGTGACAGACAGACAGACAGACTTAGTCTCACCATAGTCTCTAGTCTCTAGTAGTCTCTGGTCTTAGTCTCTTTTTGGCCGAAAGGTGTCGTATATCGACGTTTCCGAGGACGGTTACGCGACACCACGCATCGAAACACGACGCCGACAACGCGTGTTTAGTTAATGTTACTATAATAAAAATATGTATGTTTAGGTTAAGGTATTTATCTATGGGCCTGCGTAGCCTGAAATAAATGGATTATATTATTATTTTCTTTATTAATTTAGATACATACAAATTATATTTTTAAATATCAGAATATAAAAAATATATAAAAACATTTAAAAATATAAAAAATAGTTGTCCACCGGTACCGGGAGCAGGGTCCAAGCTACCGGTGGCTAGGGCTGCAGAGATAGGAACCTCCTCACGATGCGAGCCGTATCGAGGAGTACTGCCTTCTGAATCAGGCCCTTGATCCAACCACCTAACGAGAGCCTCGAAAGATGTTGCTCGAGACTTTCGGCCATCAGGCCATTGGCCGATACGACAATCGGCACAATGATAGCCGAGCTCACATTCCACATGTCAACAACCTCGTGTGCTAAGTCAAGATATTTTATTTGTTTCTCTTTCTCAGCTTTCACGAGGTTCTCGTCATGCGGAATGGTAACATCGATAATCATTGCGCGGCGCGCTAATGGATCTATCACTACTATGTCGGGCTTATTCGCGACAATAGTCCTGTCAGTAATGATAGACCGATCCCAGTACAACGTGACATGGTCATTTTCGAGAACTGGGTCGGGCACATACTTGTAATACGGTACCTCAGAATCCACAAGTTTATATTTCAAAGCAAGTTGCTGGTGAATAATCCTGGCTACTTGGTTATGCCTGTGCAAGTACTCGTCATTAGCAAGACGAGAACAGCCAGAGATAATATGTCTGATGGACTCACCCGGACGGTGGCATGCCCGACACACGTCAACCGTCCCGTCCTTCATATTATGTCTCCGGTAGTTATTCGTCAAGATAACTTCGTCCATAATTGCACAGACAAAACCTTCGGTTTCCCCGAAAAGGTCACCAAAACGTAGCCAGGATACGGACGCTAAGAAATCTACACCGGGTTCATGAAGAGCCCGATAGAAGCGTCCGTGAAGCTCCTTGCTTTGCCATACCTCCTTGCGGTCATCGGTAGTAAGTATTACAGGTTTGCGCCAGTTCTCTTTAGCCATGGAGAGCGGGGTGAGTCCCTTGTCTACTATATTATTATTATTATTATAAGGGTTTTTTTACCATTTTGATACGGAACCCTAAAAAGACAACATTAGTAAGTACCTAAGGTAAATCAAATAAAACAAATTACCAACAGACGTATATCAACGTCTGTAACAAAACTCTAGAGTAGATTTGTGATTTCTGAATGAAAATACAAAGTCTCATTACTTTTGTTTACTTCTACGTGTATTTTATTTTATTTTATTTATTTATTTATTTATCCTCTCGCTGGAACGCCATACAGCAATTACACCAACGGAGCAAAAAAATACATCATGTGCTGCTATCCATCCATCCTGTGCGCGATGGACATCGAACGGTGTATGGTTTTTTTGTCCTTTATCCAAATTTCTGAATTCGTGGCATCTGTAATAACAAATCTAAATATTTTAGCAATGCACACCACACCATACCAAAAACCATACTTGGTGTCGAAAGTTATAACCATCAACTATTCTGGAATTATGAATTTACAACTAAGTCGATTTATCATCAAAATGTACATCCGCCATCATGAATCAAAAGTCGGATGGTATATTTGTAAACACCACCTTCATCAATTGATAACAAACCTCTACAATTGCTAACAATGTAGAATTTTTATTTAAAAAAATACACCCGCCATCTTGGATAAAAAAATTATGACATACGTAATCACCACCCCCAAAAACCCCAAAATTTACTATGTATCGAATATCTAAAAAAAATATATTTGCGCCATTTGATTAAAGATAATATAATTATTTACACAATGTTTATCCGTAATGATTTAGAAACCATGATTCATACAAAAAGTTTGAACTATGTATTTATTTTTAAAACAAATTCCAATAATCGTACTTACTTTTATTTCGGTCCGAAAAAGTATCAACTTCGTCCACCCACAGTATACAATACAGCACACGCTTCTGTACGTAAATATTTTTTTGCGAAAAATCGATACACCGGTGCTTCCACGAGCGCGTCTGAGCGCGGAATGACGAACCGCGAGTAGAAAATGTATGGAGAAATTTGCGGGCGCTTCTTATTTTAATCATAAATAAAAAAGTTATTTATTTACTTACAAAATATTAAATTGACCGTATAGAAGACTATATAAGCTACAGTTTGTTATTATTTTTATGTATAACTATGCAGTGGATTTTAGCTATATGGGTTCCTATTCAGACCTATTTTTTTTTCATTTGTTGGTTTTATTGTGATTGTTAAAACGTATTTGTGTGAAAAATTTGTATGGGGCTATACAAATTTTATGTGCCTATTCTGGAGATGAATATATTATCTTTAATTTGAGACAATGATATCCTTGCAGTTGTGACTCCTAATTCATTAAAATGGTACCTGAAAAGCACTGATATTTGAGGAAAAATGTGATAGCGTCCTTAAATTACCTTTCTAAGTTATATCCTAATGAAAGTCTAACCCTCAAAGACATTTCTAAAAAACTTGTAACCTTATCTTTGATCAAAGTTAATGATATACATGTAACTGAAACAGGAATAATAATCACCATTAGCAACATGATTAAATCTTCAGCACCAAACAGAAAACATCCCCACTTGATTCTACCTTTCTATAATAAAATTACAAACTATCTATGTGTCCAGCAAAACCCTAACTTCTTACATAGAGAAATTTTGTCCACTTAGAAACACTCATAATTACGATAAATTAATCCAAACTTATAAAAAACCAATACACAATTGTACCCCCAGTTCACCAGCCGCTGGATCAAACAGACGCTCAGTGGTAGCGGCGTGGGTGTGAATATGTTCACTGCCTACAGTACTAGGCATGCATCCAAGTCGGCGGCTTTCAGATCGGGCGTTTCAATGGAAATAATGAAAAAGACTGCTGCCTGGACTGGTAACTCAAAATGTTTTGCAAAATTTTACATCCAACCTGTTATTGAACCTGTAAAAGACAGGGCATTCGCTGATGGCATATTCAATTCATAAACCTGTAAGAAAAATCCCTTGTTCTTAATCTGCTTCGTTATTTAATTGTTACCAAAGGTTATTTGATTATTACCAAGTGCGATTTGATTGTTACCAAGTGTTAGCCTTTTGATGGTTACAAAGATGGTTACAAACCTTATAATATATTATAAAAACTGATTGTGATCACTAACCGGATTTTTTTTGTTTCAAAAACAAATTCTAAACTACTCACACATGAACATACAGGATTTCCATTCCACAATAAAACATACTCTACACATCTACAATGTAAGTTAAATCTCGAAGATGCAACATTGAAGTATAATTTATGGTTAATTGAACTTACCTTAAGTGAACTTCAACCAAAATTATACGAGATGTTGCATCCGAAGACATTTAACACCCTACCTACCCATATACATAACACCCTCTTAGTATTATGGAATGGAGTAAACAGTGAGCTCTAAAACGAATAAGGTGACAGTTTGCTGGATGGCACAGACTAACAAATGAATATTTCTTTTTTTTAATCTTTGAACAGTGTGGCTAGTGTAGTGCATTGAAGACGGACTACAATGTAAGTTAAATCTCTTCGGATGCAACATCTCGTTTCATTTTGGTTGAAGTTCACTTAAGGTAAGTTCAATTAACCATAAATTATTAAGTAGTTCCAATGGTCATCTGTGGTCTTCATCATCAGTTCCACTTCACCAAATGGTGCTTTCCTTTTTACCTATTGTGGTATACCTACTTAGTAATTTTATTCTATGTGCATCGTCTTCACATATTATATCATTAATGGACTTAAACAAAATATTGTAAAACATTTTTAAAAGAGTAACGGTGGAGTTTCTTGCCCATTCTCCATACCAAACTACCTTTTGGAAGGAGCAACTAGAATCAATTCAATTTTTTATAAATTTTGACGTTCAAAAGTGACTTTTATTATAATATATTTGAAATAAATAATTTGATTTTAACTTGGAGAGCAAATGCACGAGTTACTATAAAATTTGAGGATTTCATCGATTTCCATGGGATCATCAGATTCTGACTTGGTGTCAATCGAACCACAGCATACCTTTTCAAACAAAAAAGTCACAACGGACGCTTAGCAAAAAACTGTCCCACTTTCTGGGACTCCATGTTATAGTTCTAAAGTTCAAGGAATCAGTTAGTTAGAACAATTATAAATATTATCATCAGATAACAGCTTAAAGTAGTAAAGAAGATATGGAATATATCACCCAGTCTGCGCCCTGCTCGGGAATGCGCTCGTGCAGTTCGTATGTTTTTACACACGTGTATGTGCAGTCCACACCACTTTGTACTGATTTAATTAATTTTCACGGCATTAAGACAACCAAAACAAAACAAACACTGATCGTTTGCGGAACCCGGCGATTAACCCAAGCACATTTGTTCCGAGCACCAGACCTATAGCAAAAACATGCCGGAGGCCTTACAAACACGTTCAAACGTTCAACGCTTGAACAACCAATCCGCGGGTTCTCTATTGTGTTCCCTAACTTTTTCATCCATAATATAAAGTGTCATATTTTTTTTGTCCTAATCATCATTTGTCCGAATCACAATTTGCCCGAACTTAATGTCACATAATATCACATGCCATAAAATTGAAGGGTTATTCCCAAACTACTCCATTCTTTTGTTCTAAAAAGATAACAATCTCATACATTAATTCCCAAGTTACTCCATGGAATTATTATTATTTAAAAATACTCTGGAATTATTCTCAAAGTACTCCACCGATTATTCGTTATCAATTCTCAAACCGCTCCATCTACATAATTAACCTATAAAATACATCATTATATTTCATTACAGTCAGTCACAAAAAATCTTAAAAGAAATCCGGTACATATTTAAATTAGCTTTTTGATTAAAATGGAGTGGAGTACTTTGAGAACATTTTAATATTATCATGGAGTAGAATGAAACCTAATTAAAAATATTATTGTTTTCATGGAGTAGTTTTGGAACTCTTTGTGGAGTACTTTGGGAATAACCCAAATTGAAATCCCTAAATACCATATGCCCTAAATTTGTTTGTCATAAATATTACAATCAATAATATACAAAAGACTTAAAACCGTTTTCAATTAAAGTTATATCCTAACTTCAAATTATTTAATGTTAATTTTCAATTAAAGTTATATCCTAACTTCAAATTATTTAATGTTAATTTTCAATTTTTATGCTCTTTTTATATACTTATTATATTAATGTTGCCGTGTGGTCTTTGAATAATAGAGGGATCTGGCGATCGGCGGCCGCTGCCAGGGCACGCTCGCTTCGCCTGCTCGCTGTTCTAACCTAACCTAATAATAGAGGGATCTGGCGATCGGCGGCCGCTGCCAGGGCACGCTCGCTTCGCCTGCTCGCTGTTCTAACCTAACCTAACCCAAATGATTCTATAACAGTAAATGGTATCAAACGCATTCCCATTGATTTTAAATATTGATTCTACGTTTGAAATTAAAATAATCAAATTGCCCGGGCATTTTTTTATAATTTCCTAATAATTACTTGGTCCATAACATATTATATAATATGGAGAAGGATATTGTGCGGAGGGCATTTGTGTCGGCAGATGTTCCCTGCGTGCTGGAGCCTCCGGGTCTGTGCAGGACGGACGGCAAGAGGCCAGGAAGCTCATTAGGGAGATAGGGCAAAAGCTCCGTTTTAAAACGAGTGACTCCCGCGCCCGCGCCGGCTCGATCTTGGTGCAAAGGTTAGCCATTGCCATCCAACGTGGCAATGCTTCAACGGCTGTCGCTGAAAACCAGCGCTGGGGCTCTGTCTAGCATAGGGTCGCAGCATTATGCTGAGCGATGGCCGTTTTGCGTGAATGTGACGCATATTTTCCCTCAACTTGTTCTTTCGTGTTTGTGTTTTTATTTCTTTGCGTTATGTTTACCGCAAATAAACGTATTTTCTTTCTTCTTTCTAAGCGTTATGGGCACCTTTGCGCCGCCGCCGGGAACAGTTAGGGGCGGGTTATTTGATTAAGTTTTTTGACGTGTGTGTTATGTATGTGTGACTTTTAACATTTAAATGTTGGGTATATTAATTTTTAATTATTAAATTGTATTAAATTTTTATTATGATTAAATATGGAGAAGAAGAAAAGACAAAAATAATAAATATCGATATTTAAGACATTCGATACTCGAATCTATACTTCGATATTGAGGTCTTTCGATGTCACTTTTGTAGATAATTCGATTTTTGAATACTACACATTATCTAACTAAATAATACAATACTTAGGCCACGTGACTGGCGCATGATGTGATATGATCCGTTCATCGCGGCGAGCGTTGCATAATTACAAGTACAACATTATAACACTCATTTGGATGATATTAAATAGGTATCTAATATATTTAGACCAGGGCTGAAGCCTTTGAAAATGGTAAAAAGTGAAAAAAAAAACACTTGTTTCAGATAACAACACAATAACTAACTAACTAAAACTTGGTTATTTGAATTTTTCACATAGTTTTTGAGGTTATGTGAAAAAGTGTAAATACTAAAGTTGTAGATCTTTTTATTACCTACAACTTTGCCATTTAATTTTTTGTATAGGATTTGTAGTTTTGTCGGAAATCGAGATAAATCATTTTTTACCCTTAAAAACTCACCCCCATCTACTTCCCGACCTCAGATCGCCCGTAAATTATTTTTCCTTTAATTTTTGTTACATTCTCTTCCTTTTCCAATTGGTTTCATCCTACTATTATTTTTTTTGGTTCCAAAAATTATCGACCCTGGTCTAATTGTTTTGGTTTCTATTTTTGGGTTAATGTAGCTATAACAAAATGTGGTTTATATTTCAGATTTTATATATATAACAACACTGTCGAAAGCTTGTGTCAAATCCGGGAATTGAGATTATAATATATTATTTTGACGATAATTTTTAGGGTTCCGTACCCAAAGGGTAAAGCGGGAACCCTATTACTAAGGCTCCGCCGTCTGTCTGTCTGTCTGTCCGTCTGCCACCAGGCTGTATCTCATGAACCGTGATAGTTAGACAGTTGAAATTTTCACAGATGATGTATTTCTGTTGCCGCTATAACAACAAATACTAAAAAAACAGAATAAAATAAATATTTAAGGGGGCTCCCATACAACAAACGTGATTTTTTTGCTCGTTTTTGCACGATATTGATAACGGCAACAGGTAGACGCTTGAAATATTCACAGAATATTTAGTTATATATTCACTTTAAAAATAAATAATTAAATTAAAATAAAATAAATATTTAAGGGGGCTCCCATACAACAAACGTGATTTTTTTGCCATTGTTATAGATAATGGTACGGAACCCTGCGTGCGCGAGTCCGACTCGCACTTGGCTGGTTTTATTTATTTATTACAAAACTGAAAGTACGTAAAAGTAGCTGTAAGACAATCATGTGAAATAATTTGAACGTTAAGGAATAACAGTAATTTAATTGTTCTTTCTTATTTATTGTGCCTTAGAATTTCGAGAGTAACTTTTACAGATTAATTTAATATCAAGGATAGTCAAGTGTGTACGTTAAGGTGTACAAAGACCAAAGCCTAACCCTTAACCCTAACCATAATGAGCCCGGCTTAGCCGCCGCCGGAACATAAGTTGTTGGACTTGCAACGTCAAATCAGTAATCAGTAAAATGTTGAGCCTATATCACTTCAATTGTAGATAGTTGTATGTGTTTTTAAACAAATAAATAAATAATAATAATAAAATTGATAATAGCAAAACACCCACGATTATTGTTACAATCCCTAATGTATGAAGATGTTGATTATTATTGATTGATTGATTATTGTTGTTGATTATAACAAACAAAAAAATTGAACACCGACAAAATAAACGAACTGAAGTTTAGTTATAGGTAATTATACGACTACACTCACTGTGAAATCCTGAAATATAAGAGTAGAACAAAATAATGCAAAGGAGAGAAAGAGTACCATTTATTTTTTAATTATTGAGTTTGAACTATCTATGTACTAAATTAAAACTACACATCTGAGAATTAGTAAATTATTGGAGTGGTACTTTCAATAGGCTACAAAATAGATAAACAAAATGAATGTAATGATATTTATGAAAATAGTGTGGCAAAATCAAAATACCGTACGTCCGGGATGCGGCGATATGTTGTATCGGAGTGTGGAATGTGCAGCATCGTGCGCACTCTAAACAATCGTAGAGCCACTCGTTATCACATTTACAATGTTAGGCACTCCGCCAAACGAACTGTCCTCTTGCTCGCAGTAGATTCCGCCCGCACGCCGCCCGCCGCGCCGCCGTGGTAAGACGTTAACATAAGCAGGCCTGCTGCGCCTCGTCGTGCTGTAGCTGCAGTGTGCAGAGTGCAGTGATGCAACAGTGTCGTGCTGTAGCTGCACTGTGCAGTGTGCAGAGTGCAGTGATGCAACAGTGTCGTGCTGTAGCTGCACTGTGCAGTGTGCAGAGTGCAGTGATGCAACAGTGTCGCGAGCGTTTGCCACTTATTCCGTAAATCTTCTTCCGTTGAGGCGACATTTATAACGAATATGTTTGCATTTGGAATGTTCGTCGACCTCGTTTTGTACGCCTCTGGCATCGCATCTTATTGATCTTTTAATATTTGCCAATAAACATTAGGATTTAATTGTTCAATATCAAGAGGACCTTTAGCATTTCGCTACGTTACGTAGCTAGTATGTTGCTTCAGTCTTACTATCCTTTCCATATGGTGTTGATGTGCCATCGTTAGTATTGGCACAGTGAACAGATGCATGCAACTAATTACCTACTCACTTAGTTACAGTATCATCATTCTCATAACGTTATCGGCGGGTCATTCTCCTTTTAGGGAGAAATAAAATAAATAAATGAAAATAACGGATTTCATATTTTTAATACTTTTATTGTGTTTATACTTGTATGTCATTTCCTTTTTGGTTACCAAAAGGAGGGCCGTAAATATAAAATGGCAGTAACAGAAGTGATGCTACAGGCCGCAGAACTGACGATAGTCTAAATAGTTCTTGTTTAAGAACAACAAAGTCTACATTATGCTTCGTAATCTCGTTCTCATTGTGTACTATGTAGTTTGTACTTTCGTGTTGTAGTTGTCAAAAAATAATATACCCGTTTTGACATTTAACTTGTATTGATTTATCGTGAGTATCGAGTACCGAGTCGTATGGTTACTTCACTAGTTACGTCGCGATTGACTATCGCGACGTAACTAGTGAAGTAACCATAGCGACATCGCAGCAGTCTGTAGGAGCCTCTACACGCTGTCACATTATTTAATGATGAAAGGCTTCTTCATCATAAAGATAAAAAATACATGTTATCTGTGGACCGGCTACTGGCGCGCCCGCTTGACATCTGTCAAATACATGTTATCTGTGGACCGGCTACTGGCGCGCCCGCTTGACATGTGTCAAATACATGTTATCTGTGGACCGGCTGCTGGCGCGCCCGCTTGACATCTGTCAAATACATGTTATCTGTGGACCGGCTACTGGCGCGCCCGCTTGACATCTGTCAAATACATGTTATCTGTGGACCAGCTACTGGCGCGCCCGCTTGACATTTGTCAAATCATTGTACTTTTTAGAGCCGCGCGCTGATTACGTTTCTGTTAAAAAGTTCAGAAAATGTTCAACGTTGAAGAAAACGGGACAAGAAACTTTTTTTTAATTTTTTTTTTCACGCTGAGAAATGCATTACGCATGCCCGGGGGCCCGTGGGGGACGAGTCGGGGTATGTGGGACTCCTGTCACTACAGTATACCCACTAAAACTCAGCGGTGTTCCCACATCGCCGTGTTGGGAGGGCCATTGGATAACGGCTCAGCCTTTTCTTCCACAACCCTCCCGGCGCATGCCCGCCAAGCTGGCGGGCCCCTCATGCCCCCCCGTTACTGGGGGGCTACGGAAATGGCCGGGAACACCTGGCCATTCCCGTCCGACACTGGTGGAGGCCTGTGCAATACAGGTAAGGGTGCCCCCGCACCCGTTGCCTGCTGGCCTCCACCTGGGAGGAGTCGGAGATGACGTTCAAAAAGACATCTTCTTCGACCCCTCCTCCGCCTTCGGAGCGGCGCCGCGGCAGGATCGTCCACCCGCGCGCGCTCTGCCGCCTCCTTCTGGGAAATGACGTGTTCGCAGAAGGAGGCGACTGCCGCCCAGGACCCCTCATCCCTCAGCATGGCGTTAACCAAGCCGGGGAGTGAGAGGTCCGATCCAATCACCGCGTTCAGACTGTGGCGCGGCTCGGACCACGACGGGCACACCTCGAGGGTGTGCTGCGCCGTGTCCTCCGCCGCGCCACAGTGGTGGCACGACGGCGTCTCCTCCCGTCCGATTCGTGACAAGAACCTGGAGCAACTGAACGAACGTCTGCGAGAACTGGAAAATCGAGTGAAGAAGCAAAAGCGGAGTCGTCATCAAAACTCGGGTACCCAAGTTTCCCGATATACCTAGCAATTTGTCGTTAGTTGAAATCATTTTCCTAAAATTTCTTCGGTGCCGTAATACGCACATCAGTCGCTATAGTTTTCACGAGAGGTTAACCATGAGAACATTAACTGTGCCGTATACTTACAAAGACCGAAACCACACGAGCTTTCACGTGAGGGTAACCGATGGTATGTATAATTACTAGTTTTTTTTTCTAATTTACACTTGATAACCGAAGTGGTGATTGTTTTATAACAAACAAAAGTAGAATCAAGTACAATGACTGGTACTTCACTGAATTTAATTTACTTTAAGAGTAACAAAAATAAAACTATATTTGAATGTTATTGAATTTTTTTTTTCGCTAACTTATTATATTTTTTAACGATTGATGTCTAAAGAACAATTTATGAAATACACAGATAACAGAACCTGACGATTGCCATTAAAATTATGTAATTTTTTTATTTATTGACCGATTTCCAAAAAGAAGGTTATAAATATAGGTCCGTCTGTATTTTTTTTAATGTATGTTTAGCGATTGCTCCGTCAATTGTGGACCGATTTTGAAAATTCTTTTTTTGTTTGAAAGGGTATGCTTCCGAGGTAGTCCCATTGACACCAAGTCAGAATCTGATGAGGGGATCCCATGGAAATCGAGGGCAATCCTCAAATTTTATATGCACACCTATATCGATTTCAGTATTTTTTGTAGTAAGTAACTCCTGCATTTGCACTCGGAAAGCGCCATTTAGTGAATTGGAACTGATGATGAAGACCACAGATGGCCATCGGAACTACTTAATAAAATAAGTATTTCACTGTTGCGATTCGATTAGACACTTTAATATGGTTGCTAAGCAATTTATGCTCGTCACAATGCATATGGTGAAGTCACCATCAGTTCCAGTTCTCCTGGTTCTTACCAGTAGAACTCCTCAACTATTAACGCCCCATACACGCGCCCAACTTCATGTAAAGATTACAGGAAAAAATAAAACGATGTCTCTAAATAGAACAGTTTTTCAGAAATCATCAACATCATATGTACGTACGGAACCCTCGGTGCGCGAGCACTACTCGCTCTTGACCGGTTTTTTTTTAAGTTTTCGTTTACATATTTATTGTTTGATTGGTTATAGCCGATTAAACTTAAGGTCGATTATACAGGGTGGATTTTTGAGATGGGGCAGTAAGGGCAGCTACCCTTACCGTTGTATCTACAGGAAAACGGTCTTAAGAGACTGTCATTAACTTTTTGAGAAATTTTGATGTGCATTCACAGATTTTGAAATAAATGTACAGTCAGCAAGAAAATGGTCAATTTTCACTAAAACTTTTTTTTATGCCAATCGATCCTCTTTCTTATAAGGATCAAAAACCTCTATTGGACCAATTGAGGTTTGAGTACTAGAAAAGTCATACATCGCTAAACACTTTTTCCATACATTTCGTAGGAAATGAGACTCGCTGCTCTGTGGTTTCGCCCTGATTGGTCGGGAAAGACTCTGCACTCGGCAGTACTGTGTGGAAGCGATTTTATGTCGGTACTCAGTTCGAGTGCGCACTTGAAGCCTCGGGTGTGTACTAGTTCATGTACAGGTGGATAGTGGGTAATGTGCGGGGCTTTGGATAGGAGCGAGATGTTATAAATGTGTATTTACTAGGTATAATATCCTTCAAACTACACTAGCAAACAGTGCTGTGATTTCCGTGTCTTGTATTGTATTGTTATTTTTGCCCAAGACTGCTGACGGCCGCACCCTGTCCGTCAGTCCGTATCTTTTTAGCCGTAAAAGCTCGTACAGACTCGCACGATATCGCGGGCGCGACAGGCACCGACCAAATAATTGTGGTACTAGTGTCGCGTCGCGCCCGCGATATCGCACCAGTCTGTACGAGCCTTAACAGGTAACCCTCTCTCTATCTCAACTCGGTAACTGGACTGGACTCATCTTATAAACGTGCTGACAACACGCGGCGACACTACAAATGACTCAGGCATCCTTTAAGTGTGACTGTGGTTCATTTGACACACTCGAGAGCATACATACATGATGACACATATTTATTTAAGTATATAAACGGACACTACGTGTCCTGGGGTGTTCCGAATGGTCTGCTCGGTCCCACTGACCGTGTGTGTCGTGATATCGTGCGGCGACAGGAAAAGGCAGTGTCAGGCCACACAGTGAAACGCGCCGGTTTCTCCACGCAGTGAAACTAGCGCCCGCTCACCGCCTCTGACACCACCGCCACCGCCGCCGCCACAGTAACCGCGCTGGGAGCGTTCGCACGCTGATCATAACAACATGACGATTAAATAATCAACACCACGATGCTATTATTTGCTGCTGCCCGACACTGCATATAAACACACCGGCAAGGTACGAGGGGGGGGGGGGGGGGTGGCACCATTGTCTGTGTTATCTGCCATCAGCTGAGCCGCACCGCGGGGCGCAGGCGGACACGGACACTCAGGGCTCCACACTCTCGTCAAAGAATATCGCGTGCGCTCTTTGATCGTGTTCGAGCACGAAACTAAATAGCGTAAGTCTCAATTCTTATTTCGTTTATATTATAATTATAACTGAAGTAATAATTGATCTAGAGAATATCTTGTGTCGGGATAAAAAACTATATTTTTTTGCTGTGAATATTTATGTCAGACATAAAAGCTAAAAAGAATAAAAAATGTATTGACAGAAAATATTACAATTACGTAACTGTATTCAACATGCAACGAAAAAGATCCAATAAATCATAATTATACAAAAGTTTCATATGCTTGTATGTGTGACTGTTTCAGAATATTCATGCAAATTAACATCAAATTAGGGAGCCTGCGCAGCGTCTCAGTCTCGGTAGCGCGCGAGGTAGCCTCGCCAGGGTTGCGAGTTTGTTCGAAAGGGATATCGTGTCCCTGGCACACAGGCAATGGAAGGAACACGGGTGGGTTTTAGTCAGCAAAAGTCTGACACGCCCTCCCGCTCCGCCCAGAGCGGGAGAAGTTATTTGGTAATTTCCCACCAAAAAAAAGAGGAAGGATTTCCATTTCGTTCACACAAAGAGAGTGCCTCCGCCAGCGCGTCGCCTCACGCTATCTGCCGCTGCGCGCGCTCTTCTAATACTGCAGCAAGTTGCGCAACATGTGCACTAGGTCATGATCTAACAATCACTAGTATTCCTGAACGAAAGCTGCGTAAGATCAACTGCGATATTATCTTCGGCCATGCTTCGTAAGGGATATCTATAGCACTAGATGTCCACTCAGGCACAGCTGAGCGCTATGATCTGTGATCAGATACAATGCAAGCCGTATATAGTCATGCGGACGAGACATTAGCCTGTGACACATGGATAGACAGCCGGATCGAACCAACACTCGTGTCGAAACTGCCATTTAACTGAATTAATGTCAGAATTTCCGTGCTGTTAATTAATGTCAGAAAATCCGTGCTGTTAGAAAGTAAAAATTACAGTAATTTACAGCTATTATGGCTCTCAGTTAGTTCGTTATGTTGATTGAAGTTTGGTTATCTGCCAGTGACGCCATAGCCGCGCCGTGCTGCACGCCTGTACAGATGTGTACACTTACGTAACCTAGTGCTTCACCTCTACGAGAGTCTACCTCTAAACATTATCATACTACATTGGCATTACGTGTCACCACTTCTATTTTGTATGTACATTTTTAGAGAAACTACAATGCACCAGGTTTTTATATTAAACTATGAGATTCATCAACATCAGCAGCCTTGTTTCACCCATTGCTGAGGTATCCTCGTTTAAAACTTTATATACAATTTGTACTATGAGAAATCATTGACTTCTGATCAAGCCCTTCATAATTATGTCAGAAACTATTCTAAGATATTTAAAAGAGTCTGCGCTCAAGCTAAATCTAAATGAATACGTAACACAATTAGTATTTCTAATAATAAAATAAAAGCTATGTGGCAGATAATTAACAAAGAAAATGTAAACACAAAACAGCGAGATCAGAATGAATTGTCTTTATAAAATAATAATGAAACCATTTCAGATAAGTTAAAAGTTCCTGAGACACTAGAAAACTTCTTTACCAACATCCCAATAGAGGTTACGAAATCTCTCTCCTCATCATTTGTATCAGCTGAATCTCTTCTCAAAGAAAACTACTCTAAAGACATTCCAAGTTTTGAATTGAAGCCCATTTCTGTTGTCACGATTAAAAAAGCATTCAAAAGTCTTAACATAAAGAACTGAAGACTTATGGGGAATTTCCGTTAAGGTTCTTGGAGATATAATTGACACAATAGCCCCTGTCCTTACAGGCATATTTAATCAATGTTTAGACAGCGGTACGTTTCCTGATTTAATGAAACATAGTAAAGTAGTACCAATTTTCAAATCGGGTAGTAAGAGTGATCCCTCTAATTACAGGCCTATATCTGTGTCCAGTTTGGTTTCACGAAAGGTAGGTCGACGACTGACGCAGGAGTCAAACTCGTCAGTCACATTTTGGAATTCTGGGAGAAATCCCAGGATGCCATTGGCACTTTCTGTGACCTCTCAAAAGCTTTTGACTGCGTTGACCACAATACACTAATCTGTAAATTATACAACTACGGAATTCGTGGACAAGCTGCTGATCTTGTTTCTGCCTATCTATCAAACAGGCAGCAAAAAGTAAACACTAAGGGGGCGACGTCCTCGGGGTCTCTAGTAAAGATCCCTCAAGGTTCATATCTTGGCCCTTTCCTATTTCTAGTTTATATTAATGATCTTCCTTACATGATGGCTAACTTATCTGATATAATTCTATTCGCTGATGATACTTCCCTTATTTTTAAAATAGATAGAAAAGATACGGATGTCTTACATGTCAACGATAGTCTGACTGTTCTTTCAAAATGGTTCGCAGCTAATAATCTCTTACTTAATGCGAACAAAACAAAATGTCTTAAGTTCTCATTACCAAATGTACCCCAAGTGGGTCTAAATTTAAAACTTGACGGCAAGAAATTAGATGCTTTTACGGAAACTGTATTTCTAGGAATTACTCTAGATTCGAAATTACAATGGGGTGCCCACATTAGAGCTCTTTCAAGTAGATTAAGTTCAGCTGCATATGCAGTAAGAAAAATAAGGCAGTTAACTGATACAGCCACAGCTAGTTTAGTGTACTTTGCTTATTTCCAAAGTATTATGTCATATGGCATTCTGCTGTGTGGATCGGCTGCTGACGTAGATTCAATTTTCATTTTGCAAAAGAGGGCTATCCACGCGATCTATGGAATGGGTCCTCGTGAGTCCCTTAAAAACAAATTCAAAGAAATGAATATACTAACTCTGCCTTCTCTTTATATCTTAGAAAGTATTTTATATGTTCGCAAAAACTTAGGGGGTCTACTCCGAACATAAATTCGAAGTATCGGCCGAATGTTCGGTCGTTTCTTTACTGCAGCTAGCTATTGCTGACTACGGCGAAAAAAAAAAAAAGGCATTCGAAGAGATAAGCCAAAGTCCATACTGTGACGTGAAGTCGGGTAAGGACTCAAAGTCAAAAAAGGAAACTATGGAAGTTATAAAAAGGCCGAACATTCGGCCAATACTTCGGTTTAGCGCTTCGGAGTAGACCCCCAGGACTTTTCAAAAGAAGAAGCGATTGCCATAATATACACGTAGTAAACATGAAATTGTAATACCCAAATTTAGATTAACTAAAACAAGCAAGTCATTCCTTATAAACAGTATCCGTTTCTATAACAAGTTGCCAAAGTTGGTTATAGAACTTAGCGATGGAAAGTTCAAAACCCACATCAAACGTGTCCTAATCAAAAAAGCATACTATAAGATTAAGGACTTCGTTTTTGGCAATTTGCACATGTGGCTTCCCTGGTACCTCATTAACAGCATAACTATGTAAATGTCTATTAACTGCTCCTAAATTCCGATGTTTAATTCTTTTTTTTTTTTACATACCTTGACATACTTACCTACAATTTGAATTTAAAATATTTATTAGTGACTTGTGGACATAATATTAATTCAGATTTGTTACAGTTGTAATGGCAATCTTGACATTTGGTTTAAATAGGTAGGTTTTTATTTTTATTATTTTATATAGCTTCTTTTTTAATTGGTGAATGTGAGAACGTTGTAGGCTTAATAGAATGTAGCTTTGTAAACCATCTTCTATTTTGTTAAATACATGGTACTTGTTGACTGGCCTACACTGTCCTCCCATACCTATTAACACTGTAACTTGAAAACATTATGAAAGCCCACTTTTTTTTTTTAAAGAGTAACCGTGGAGTTTCTTGCCGGCTTTTCTCCATAGGAAACGACCAGTTGGAACCGTGCACCTAGCTTCTGACGTTTCATAAGTACCCATGTAGGTTTATGTGAAATAAAATATTTTGATTTTAAATCAAAATATCGTCAGCGTCCACCACGTTTCCAAAGCCGCTCACGTCCCACCGCACACAACCAACTCACCAACCTCGTGATCGAAGATCTACATCTATTTTAATCGAAAATTTGATAAAGAAGCCTATCGATGCAGGAGCCCCTGCAGTTTCAAAGAAGATCATCCGGAAATCTATAAGGACTAAGGCTCTGGCGGTAGCCGAAGTCAATAACCCAACCACATACCGCCTGTTCGTAAAATATGTTACGACCGGACAAAAATATGTCGTCGATACGGTTGCGAATGTGAATTCTATTATATTCTAATGTTCCCGTTCTCCCGTCACCGTTTGCGAAAAAAAGAACCGGGCTCTGAACAACTACTTACTTGTATGCAGCTAATGGGATAAAATTCCTGTATATGGCGAACGAACGAATGTGTTAAACTTCAGCATAAGCCCCTAAATCCTCAACTACTTAATAATGTTACAGTTATTCAAAGTATTGGTAGAAACATTAAGAACAGAGAATCGTTTAATGTTACAATGTAACATTTTCCCGCGATGCACATTATGTGCAGTAGTGCATCAACTGTACATTCACTAGAATGCGAGTGTTTGTGCATCAACTTATAACGTAAATGGTCACTAGTATGCGAGTACTAGTTCGAGTTCACTAACGTTGGTTCTATGAGTGTCATGACATGTCACAGCAGCTCTGACATGTCATGCCATATGGTGCCTGGAATGGCCTGGATCACAAATGAGTTTAGTTGTGCCTTTCAGATTGGAGATCGGATCCAGATTGATTTGCTTGTACATGTAGATGACATTACAGCATAGTGAGCGATGTCTGAGAGGCTGTGCGAGCGTTATCTCCGCGGCCATCTCCCCGGCGTGGCTTGCGACACACTTTCTAACGAGCATCTATTCCGTGCCCGCTCTACGGCACTACAGCATACTCAATGAAATACAGACAGCGACTGACAGCGTATATGAGACGCTGCAACGTAATTATGTATAAGGAATGTCTTATGTAAGTATTCATAAAACTTTTGGTATGGTATTAGGAGCGCGGTGTGCGAAATGTACTAGCACTGAGCGCGTCCGTACGGGCTGTTGCGTCACCGCATGCGGCCGCAGCACCCGCGGACACTAGTACCACAGCAAGAGGGCGACAGACTCATCCGACGTCACCGCATGCGGCCGCAGCACCCGCGGACACTAGTACCACAGCAAGAGGGCGACAGACTCATCCGACGTCACCGCATGCGGCCGCAGCACCCGCGGACACTAGTACCACAGCAAGAGGGCGACAGACTCATCCGACGTCACCGCATGCGGCCGCAGCACCCGCGGACACTAGTACCACAGCAAGAGGGCGACAGACTCATCCGACGTCACCGCATGCGGCGGCAGCACCCGCGGACACTAGTACCACAGCAAGAGGGCGACAGACTCATCCGACGTCACCGCATGCGGCCGCAGCACCCGCGGACACTAGTACCACAGCAAGAGGGCGACAGACTCATCCGACGTCACCGCATGCGGCCGCAGCACCCGCGGACACTAGTACCACAGCAAGAGGGCGACAGACTCATCCGACGTCACCGCATGCGGCCGCAGCACCCGCGGACACTAGTACCACAGCAAGAGGGCGACAGACTCATCCGACGTCACCGCATGCGGCCGCAGCACCCGCGGACACTAGTACCACAGCAAGAGGGCGACAGACTCATCCGACGTCACCGCATGCGGCCGCAGCACCCGCGGACACTAGTACCACAGCAAGAGGGCGACAGACTCATCCGACGTCACCGCATGCGGCCGCAGCACCCGCGGACACTAGTACCACAGCAACAGGGCGACAGACTCATCCGACGTCACCGCATGCGGCCGCAGCACCCGCGGACACTAGTACCACAGCAAGAGGGCGACAGACTCATCCGACGTCACCGCATGCGGCCGCAGCACCCGCGGACACTAGTACCACAGCAAGAGGGCGACAGACTCATCCGACGTCACCGCATGCGGCCGCAGCACCCGCGGACACTAGTACCACAGCAAGAGGGCGACAGACTCATCCGACGTCACCGCATGCGGCCGCAGCACCCGCGGACACTAGTACCACAGCAAGAGGGCGACAGACTCATCCGACGTCACCGCATGCGGCCGCAGCACCCGCGGACACTAGTACCACAGCAAGAGGGCGACAGACTCATCCGACGTCACCGCATGCGGCCGCAGCACCCGCGGACACTAGTACCACAGCAAGAGGGCGACAGACTCATCCGACGTCACCGCATGCGGCCGCAGCACCCGCGGACACTAGTACCACAGCAAGAGGGCGACAGACTCATCCGACGTCACCGCATGCGGCCGCAGCACCCGCGGACACTAGTACCACAGCAAGAGGGCGACAGACTCATCCGACGTCACCGCATGCGGCCGCAGCACCCGCGGACACTAGTACCACAGCAAGAGGGCGACAGACTCATCCGACGTCACCGCATGCGGCCGCAGCACCCGCGGACACTAGTACCACAGCAAGAGGGCGACAGACTCATCCGACGTCACCGCATGCGGCCGCAGCACCCGCGGACACTAGTACCACAGCAAGAGGGCGACAGACTCATCCGACGTCACCGCATGCGGCCGCAGCACCCGCGGACACTAGTACCACAGCAAGAGGGCGACAGACTCATCCGACGTCACCGCATGCGGCCGCAGCACCCGCGGACACTAGTACCACAGCAAGAGGGCGACAGACTCATCCGACGTCACCGCATGCGGCCGCAGCACCCGCGGACACTAGTACCACAGCAAGAGGGCGACAGACTCATCCGACGTCACCGCATGCGGCCGCAGCACCCGCGGACACTAGTACCACAGCAAGAGGGCGACAGACTCATCCGACGTCACCGCATGCGGCCGCAGCACCCGCGGACACTAGTACCACAGCAAGAGGGCGACAGACTCATCCGACGTCACCGCATGCGGCCGCAGCACCCGCGGACACTAGTACCACAGCAACAGGGCGACAGACTCATCCGACGTCACCGCATGCGGCCGCAGCACCCGCGGACACTAGTACCACAGCAACAGGGCGACAGACTCATCCGACGTCACCGCATGCGGCCGCAGCACCCGCGGACACTAGTACCACAGCAAGAGGGCGACAGACTCATCCGACGTCACCGCATGCGGCCGCAGCACCCGCGGACACTAGTACCACAGCAAGAGGGCGACAGACTCATCCGACGTCACCGCATGCGGCCGCAGCACCCGCGGACACTAGTACCACAGCAACAGGGCGACAGACTCATCCGACGTCACCGCATGCGGCCGCAGCACCCGCGGACACTAGTACCACAGCAACAGGGCGACAGACTCATCCGACGTCACCGCATGCGGCCGCAGCACCCGCGGACACTAGTACCACAGCAAGAGGGCGACAGACTCATCCGACGTCACCGCATGCGGCCGCAGCACCCGCGGACACTAGTACCACAGCAAGAGGGCGACAGACTCATCCGACGTCACCGCATGCGGCCGCAGCACCCGCGGACACTAGTACCACAGCAAGAGGGCGACAGACTCATCCGACGTCACCGCATGCGGCCGCAGCACCCGCGGACACTAGTACCACAGCAAGAGGGCGACAGACTCATCCGACGTCACCGCATGCGGCCGCAGCACCCGCGGACACTAGTACCACAGCAAGAGGGCGACAGACTCATCCGACGAAGGCACTCCAGTCACCATCGTATCACCAATCTCCCCCTTTGGCGTATGACTTGAGCATTTTGCAAACTTCGGATGGTTCGTTGGGACTCCAGGCGGTCTCGACACTTGGGTGGTATTCGACTATCAACGTCGTGTACGTAACTACCGAGCACAAACTGCTGCTTGCTGTGGCGTACCATTACATTGATTTACATTAGGTAGGTTCGTGGAGTCATTCTTACTTATTAGGCAAATAAATCAATAAAATAAAGATAGTTTAGAAACCGCGTGCGAGATGATCGCGATGATCGCGCTACATACCGCACATTAGAATATTCATCAGTTGGTGCGGCGCGCGGCGGCACTTCCCCGCGCTTTCTCTCCGCGTGCGGCATGCAGCGGCCTGCGCCGTCCTCTCACGACGTACCCTTTGACATTATCATGTGACGTCACGATGGCTTTACGTGTGCAGCGACTCACTTCCGATGCGAGTCATTAGTAATAGTGGCGTGTCTTCACGCTACAATATTGCATATAAGCAATATTCAATATCCAGGGTGATTGACCCTTCCCCGGTTGTCCCGCTTGTCGGTCGGTCTCTAATATTTGTAATTATGCCAAGTACATTCTGATACTGGGTACCGAGTACCGGATGCTGTACTCTTTGATTCATGTTATGTGGTGAACAGAGGAACAAACTTAGGATCAGTGGGCAAAGGTGTTTGTAATGCACGTTGCAATTTGTTCAGTGAATATTTTATGCCCGAGCCGACATTCCTGCCGCCCCCCGGGTGTCCTAACTGATGAACTGATCTACTTGTACTCTGTGTTATAATTCCTCAACTAGTAACACTCCCAGCACTAGTGCGCTGGTGTGTGTTCTTCTCTTAATTATGCAGACCAACCTTAAAGATTAATTTTCCAATCCATTTTGTACCTGTTTAGATAAATCCCTTAAGTAGGTCTTCGTCCTACCAAGATATTGTGTGTTGCTGTTGACCCTAGCTGATAACAGCATGTTGAAAGATGAACCTTGCTGATAACAAACGATTGAATTAGATAAGCGATGGTGGAGATAATGCGCGGTAGATATTGCGACGCGGTGACTGCTCAGCAGTGTGTGCGCGTCGCCCTCACGGACCTGACACCAGCGACACGAGTGGCGTCAGTGACACCAGCAAACCAAGTGGCGCCTGTGCATCAGTAGCACGACAGACACGAGTGGCGTCAGTGACACCAGCAAACCAAGTGGCGCCTGCGCATCAGTAGCACGAGTGACAGCATTGGCACCAGTGGCAGTGCTGTAGTGATCCGATGTTCTGCTGGCGCCGTGAGGTAAGCGACGACGTGGCGGCATTTGTATGGGAATGCAGTAGTGTGTGCATCTGGAACTGGACATTCACCCCAAATGCTTTTAGGTCTAGCTGATGTATATCGTGAGGTTGAGCCGGGCGGTGGGGTAATGCCGAGGTTATTGTACATGCACTGCTGAGGGATCAGTCTGCTGAGGGATCAGTCTGGTCGGTACAAGAAAGAGCCGGGGTTGATCCGTTATTCTCTTCAACTAATAAGTGTGAAACTGGTACCTACCGTTCGCAAACTTGAAACATTCACTGTAATTTCACGAATGGAAGTGATTCGCACGAAGTGATCGCGTGCAGATCAACATGAAGTCATTTAAATTCAGATCTGCGAACAAAGTGACCGAAATCCGCAATATTCATTTAAATCGTAAAACGCAATGATATCCATGAGATTCTGGTGGGTCCCTCACAGAGCACAGCATGAGGCTTGGAGAAGCGTCGGTCATTGTCCCCTCGGGTGGTTTGTTTATTTGGTCCTCATCGCTGACCCGAGGTGGTGACGTGGTTTACGCGCTCATTTCTTGGCAAGCATGCAGTTTTTCTCAAATATTTTTGTAGTAATAATGATAATTTATTTAGGTCGCAGATTTACTGGTTGAGTTGTTGGCAACATTAATTAAGAAAAATTGGGAGCGACTGTCGCTAGCAAACATATTAATGTTTTTGGTGATCCGAGGCGACTGCGGAATGTTAGAGTTAAGGTAACTTATATGATCGTGCCACTGGGTCATCCCACCGGGCCGTGCCAGGGTGCCAGCAGCATATCAAGCAAAGCCCAAGACCATAATTTCATATTTAGATATACAAAAACCGTGCCTTGTCTCTAGTACGTGGGCAGGGGCCTCTGCGATGCCGGCGGAGGCTACAAGATGCTCGTCAGCACCGGGATTAATAGACGCCATTTATTGCGCGGTAGGCGCACCCGACGATCGCAAATGCCCGTTAGGCTAACTAGACAAGTGTCTCGAGTACATACAACGATACATTATGTGGGAGCTATCTCTCGTGGAATCAGCCACCGACTTCTGCGAACGCGACGTCAAGGAAAGAATCCGTCCCGTCGTAGTGACGTCACAGAGCTGTCACTGATGCCGGAGATGCGACGCACGGCGCGTCGTTTGAAGTCGGCGAGCACCGCGCGCCTCCACACACGTCGGACACCGACGTGTGCAGCGATAGTTCTTGTAATAGCCACAGTTTGACACGAGTGGGTCTTACAGTATTAGTCATACAGGGTGCAAAAAACATAGTCAACGGGGGAAAATAAACTGAAATAATGTGTCTGTCGCTCTCTCTTCTTCAACCCTTGTCTTCATTGCACGCCACTTGCAATCATACAGATTCATGAGTAGTGAGGAACAGCTGTTCTGAAACTGCGCATCCGTTATTATTCTAAGTTTGTATCGCTGTAATTTTTCCGTCAAGTCATAAGTAGGCAGATGCAGAACCGGTTACGGTTCCAGATTTTTGATACCCGGTTCTAGGAGCAGTTTACCCGGTTCCACCCGACTAATGAAACTAAGTTATATAATAATATGACCAAATAAATCACAGAGAAACTGAAAGGATACGACATTATAACGAAGTATGAAAAAAAAAACTCAATTTAATTATATCAAATAAACATTTATTTCGTTACTAAACAGTCATTTTTATCATTAAATAACAGGAATAATAAAGGAACTCTAAAAATATATAACTATCTTAAACAAATCAGACCAGACACAGTAGTATTTTTTACAATGAGGATCAATTTACGGTCTTTATATTATTTACTGTATTTTCTCTTAGTTTACTATTTAAGTTTTACTACATCCTTAACAACCGGGCCTTAACAACCACCGCCGCCGCGCCGCCGCCATAAAAATACATAGTTTTTTTTTTTTAAGTAATCAGTATTAAAACGCAAAATAAAATAATATCTTTATAAACTCGTATAAGTAAAAGCAACAACGTTAATCAATTTTTTTTTCAATATAAATCAACATAAAAAAATCGGCCGTGCGAGTCGGACTCGCGCACGAAGGGTTCCGTACCATTATCTATAAAAATGGCAAAAAAATCACGTTTGTTGTATGGGAGCCCCCCTTAAATATTTGTTTTATTTTAATTCAATAATTTATTTTTAAAGTGAATATATGTATAACTAAATATTCTGTGAATATTTCAAGCGTCTACCTGTTGCATGTTTGTTCAAAGTCAAAGTCAAAGTCAAACCATTTATTTCAAATAGGCACATAAGAGGCACTTTTGAACGTCAAAATTTACAATAAAAATAAAATTGATTCTGGTTGCCCCTTCCAAAAGGTAGTTTCGTATGGAGAAGAATGGGCAAGAAACTCCACCGGTACTCTTTTAAAAATGTTTTACAATATTTTGTTTGATTACATTAATTATATGATTATATGTGAAGACGATGCACCTAGAATAAAATTACTATACCATAATAGGTAAAACGAATTAAAAACTAAGCAATGAAAAATAACTTAATTATTAGATAGATACGTGGTGTTCACATATTTACAAACATCATACAAGTATGTTTTTCTAAAAAAATAAGTCAGTGTGTGAGTATAGGTTATCACAGAATGTAAAATGAATATCATAAAAATAACAGATTTTACCATAAAAATAGCAACCAGTTTGATTTTGTCTAGACTCTAGATTGTCCTATGGAGCTGGACCAGCATGTTTCCAAGCATTCCTGTCCTGGATATAATCCTCTAACTTGTAATATGCTTGTTTACAAAGTGTACTTTTAATATGTGTTTTAAATTTTCTCTCATTTAATTTCAATATATCACAAGGTATTTTGTTGTAACATTTAACACAGTACCCCATAAAAGATGTATGTACTTTAGATAATCTGAAAAATGGTTGATCTATTTTATCTTTATTTCTAGTATTAAAATTATGTCTATCGCTTATCTTGTTAAAAATATGTAGATTTTTCCTTACATACATGTTGTATGGGAACCCCCTTAAATATTTATTTTATTCTGTTTTTTAGTATTTGTTGTTACAGCGGCAACAGTAATACATAATCTGTGAAAATTTAAACTGTCTAACTATCACGGTTTATGAGATACAGCCTGGTGACAGACGGACAACAGACAGACAGACAGACGGCGGACCCTTAGTAATAGGGTTCCCATTTTACCCTTTGGGTACGGAAGCCTAAAAACAAAATAAAATAATTTCTTTAATTGAATTGTAGCACAAATTACCATATTTTTGTTTTAATGAATAGTTTTCTTAGATAAATACATATTTTTCTTGATAGTGAGATCGTAACTAACTAATCACATCTAAGCTGCTGCTAGTTAAGGAGCTGCGTAAACGATTGCAAATGTAGCCTGCTGAGGAGAAAGTTGTTTCGGGTTCCACACTTGTTGGCGGTATAATAGTTTCAGGTTCCACACTTGTTGGCGGTATAATAGTTTCAGGTTCCACACTTGTTGGCGGTATAATAGTTTCAGGTTCCACACTTGTTGGCGGTATAATAGTTTCAGGTTCTACACTTGTTGGCGGTATAATAGTTTCAGGTTCCACACTTGTTGGCGGTATAATAGTTTCAGGTTCCACACTTGTTGGCGGTATAATAGTTTCAGGTTCCACACTTGTTGGCGGTATAATAGCTCTTAACTAGTTATCATCATTGCCTAGCCTTTTCCCAACTATGTTGGGGTCGGCTTCCAGTCTAACCGGATGCAGCTGAATACCAGTATTTTACATGGAGCAATTACCTATCTGACCTCCACAACCCAGCTACTGGGTAACACGATATCCCTTGATAAGACTGGTTGTCAGACTTTTGGGCTTCTGACGACCCGTAACTACTGTCAAAGATCTAAAAATGACAGCCAGGACCAACGGCTTAACGTGCTTTCCGAAGCACGTAGGAATCTTGGTATGAAAAGATGGTCACCCATCTACGGACCAACCGCGGCAAGCGAAGATTAGCCTGATCGATCGACCCGTGCGGCAGTTATTATTTAGCCACAAGCTCCTGTCTTAACTAGTTATATTAGCAAGCTCTTAATTAGTTATATTAGCATAATAATATAACTATTTAGCGAAAGGTTGCTACCACGACTTCTACCATTTTCAAACAACGTCATTTCTATTTTGGCTGTTGTAAAGCGTGGTCGTCGTGGTTAGAATTACGTAACTTCAGTTTTTTTCAAAGAACCGGAGGAGCCGGTTATACTTCTTCGGAACCGCTTCTGCAGATACCTCGGAAGAACTGGGTATACCCGGGTGCATGCCCTAGTCTTACGGGATGTAAGTACATATTTTGATATGTCTTATGATGACAGCAGCGCCAGTATTGCAGGAGCGCGGCCTGTCCCGCGTGTCCGTCTCGTCAGGCAAGCTGCGCGCACCGCATACCATTACCATGTATCGAGTCTTCACCTCTGACCGGCGCGGAGGCGGTGCTACTTCTGCCAGACTCGCCGCACCTGAGCCGTAGACGGTGCGCCTGCTGTACTCGCCGCACCTGAGCCGTAGACGGTGCGCCTGCTGTACTCGCCGCACCTGAGCCGTAGACGGTGCGCCTGCTGTACTCGCCGCACCTGAGCCGTAGGCGGTGCGCCTGCTGTACTCGCCGCACCTGAGCCGTAGACGGTGCGCCTGCTGTACTCGCCGCACCTGAGCCGTAGGCGGTGCGCCTGCTGTACTCGCCGCACCTGAGCCGTAGGCGGTGCGCCTGCTGTACTCGCCGCACCTGAGCCGTAGGCGGTGCGCCTGCTGTACTCGCCGCACCTGAGCCGTAGGCGGTGCGCCTGCTGTACTCGCCGCACCTGAGCCGTAGGCGGTGCGCCTGCTGTACTCGCCGCACCTGAGCCGTAGGCGGTGCGCCTGCTGTACTCGCCGCACCTGAGCCGTAGGCGGTGCGCCTGCTGTACTCGCCGCACCTGAGCCGTAGGCGGTGCGCCTGCTGTACTCGCCGCACCTGAGCCGTAGGCGGTGCGCCTGCTGTACTCGCCGCACCTGAGCCGTAGGCGGTGCGCCTGCTGTAGTCGCCGCACCTGAGCCGTAGGCGGTGCGCCTGCTGTACTAACGCATTATGTTTCATTAGTAACGCACGTTAATACCGCTCAAATGCATACGCTTGCTGCGAGTTGCGACGTTATCAAACAAACTAATGAGTAACCAAGTTTAATGTGTTCGTAAATTACCTTTTCTTCCAACTACCTAGTAATATCGTAGTTGTTAACTCAAAGTGCCAGCGGAAACCTGAACATTTCTGTGTCGCTAAAACAGTGCAGAAATGATAATACCTATACCCATACCCACCCCCACATCCATCCCCCCCTTTACACACATTAATATTCATAGTTAAATCAGGTCAAAATGGGTTTATTAACACACATAAATAAAGGTTTATTTTGTACACTAAGTTACAGTAGAACACTGAAACCTAGGTCACAGGGTTCCCCTAGGTTAGGAGGCAGGGTTTTTAACTATTTGTGCAGCCTTTTCCCAAAATTAAATGTACCTATTGTGAAATGTATTAAAATTGTATATAAAGGTATTTTGTGTCAATAAACTTATTTTATTTAGTATTTTTATATTTTATTTTCATTACTGCATCGCTAAAAAAATGGGGAAGTGAGTGTATGTTTTTCATTGCTGCTTTGTTGTTACTTTTTTAAACTTTTTCACTGACCATAAAGTTTTTATGTATTCCATATAAAATGTACGCAGGCAACCAAAGAGATTTAAAAATAATACGTGATGGCTGTAAATAAATAATAATAAAAAAAAGAAAACTAATTGGTGCTAACTTTATAATTTTTACAGCGAACATTACGAATTTCATCAGAATTTGTAAAAGTAAACGTCACAATCATGAACATGTATTCAGCATTTTGACAAGCCAACCATGTCCCCCATCACCCAAGTAAAACAATCAAATATAAGTGTACCGGTGCAAGCCTTACATTTGACAAGCCAACCATGTCCCCCATCACCCAAGTAAAACAATCAAATATAAGTGTACCGGTGCAAGCCTTACATTTGACAAGCCAACCATGTCCCCCATCACCCAAGTAAAACAATCAAATATAAGTGTACCGGTGCAAGCCTTACATTTGACAAGCCAACCATGTCCCCCATCACCCAAGTAAAACAATCAAATATAAGTGTACCGGTGCAAGCCTTACATTTAACAATTGATCAAACATTACCATTACTTTTGTAAATAAATAATGTTTTTATTAGTTAGACTTTGGTTTTTCTTACTTCCTACCAACTTTAATTGCTGTAAGTAGTATAGTTGGAAGAAAAGCAGATTACGCGCTGGGGGCCTACATTTTACGTCCATTTTAGGCCCCCAGACCTCGCTCGACGTCATTTGCAACAAGAAGTCTCTTTCTGCTCGACGCAAAGTCAAAGTCGAAATATTTATTTCAAATAGGCACATAAAGGCACTTGAACATCAAAATTTACAAAAAATAGAATTGATTCTAGTCGCCCCTTCCAAAAGGTAGTTTCGTATGGAGAGGAATAGGAAAGAAACTCGACCGTTACTCTTTTAAAATGTTTAATGTAATATTTTGTATAGGTACCGACGCCAGCAGGTCGGGTCCGTGGCTTAGGCTCCCAGTGGTCGAGGCACCTGTGGCCTACGCCCCCGATTCGATTAATTTAATTCAAAGCAATTTTTGATCAAATGTACTGTCAGGCACAAACATGTTTTACAAAAATTTTAAATGTATTGTAAACTGTATAAATGTATAATATTAAATCTATGTATATAAAAGGAAAGCGTGACTAACTGTTCTATCAATCCACAACTCAAATCACTGAACGGATTGGCCTGAAATTTGGCACACAGATAGTTATTATGACGTAGGTATCCGCTACGAAGGGGTTTTTGGAAATTCTACCTTTAAGGGGGACTTTGTGTCCCCCTTTTTTTTTCTTTTTTTTTTTTTTTGGGTGGGAAATCATCAAATAACTTCTCCCGCTCTGGGTGGAGCGGGAGGGAGTGTCAGACTTTTACTGACTAAAACCCACCGTGTTCCTCCAGATGCCTGTGTGCCAGGGCCACGATATCCCTTTCGGACAGGCTCGTAACCCTGGCAGGCATTGGCCCTTTCGGACCCCGTCAATTGGTGCTGACAAGGTAGGATTTCTACTTTGGGAATAGACTTTGGGATATTATGAAAAATCTTATTTCTTGAGTTAATAATCTTGAAACTTGGCAGGAATACTTATACGTACGTAAGTACATTATATGGTTAGTATTTTTTTAAAACTACCCCCAAATGGGGATTAGAGGATGTCGAAGTTTGTAATAGAAGAATTTTATCGCGCGGTCCGATTATCTCGAAACTCAATAATTATACTTAAAACCAAAAATTAAGGATAACATGTGTCAGGGTTTATCGAAAATTAACCCCTAACGGGGTGAAAAGTGGTAGTCAATTTTACAAGGGAGGATTTTACTGCGTAGCAATTGGTATAAATAACCTATATGTCAAATGATGGTAAAGCCGCAAACCACTTTTCAAAAATTAACCCCTTTGGGGGTGAACAGGGGGATACAGTTTGTATTAATATAATCTTCTATCGTTGAACTACAAACTTGAAACGTGGTGGAGCTTGGGATGTAAAATTTTGTGGGGGAAAATAATTGTATAGAAAGATTTTACGCCCGGTTCGATTAACTTGAAACTCGGTATTTGTATTTAAGATCAGAAATAAAGGAAAAGCTATACCAGGGTATTCAAAGAATCTACCCATAATGGGGTGGAAAGGGGTAGTCAATTTTGGAGGGGATGATTTTATTTTTCGCATTGGCGCAAAAACGGCTGAACGGATTTTGATGAAATGAGATTTTTTCCGACATCCACGCGGGCGAAGCCGCCCGCAGGCAAAAGCTAGTAATAATTATACTTATAACATAGAAATGCTTTTATATTGGATGTATGTTTTGAAAAATGAAAGTCTTAGTTATTTCTCATTATTTATTTATTTATCTCAATATGAAATCTAGTAAAAAAATTGTACATTTTGTTAGTTGGTAATAAATATGCTTTTTAAAGAAGATATTAATTTAATCCAATCGGGAGCGCGGGCACAGGTGCCTAGACCACTGGGGGCTTAAGCCACGGACCCAGCAGGTCAAGCTACCCGAAACTGTCAAATGTTCCCAATCAACCTTGAACCTTATGCTGTAGGGATAAAGTTGAAAATCTATTAAAGAAATTTGACAGATTGTAGTAGCTTGATGTGCTGGCGTCTGTACATTAGATATAATTATATGTAAAGACGATGCACCTACAATAAAATTGTACAGTCATCTTATTACACAATAATATGTAAAAAGAATTAAAAATGAAGCAATGACAGATAAATTAATTAGGTACGAGGGCGGCACTGAAAATTTCGGGAATCAAGGAAGTGACACAACATTACTATTTAAAAATGTATTTATTGCTTTTCGAAGTATTCTCCGCGAAATTTGACACATTTTTCCATACGATGGAACCAATCATTGAAGCAACCATTCCATTCGGAAGTTGGGGTCTCCAAAATGGCCGTTTTGTAGGCGTCCACAGCTTCTTCAGGTGATGAAAATCTCTGTCCACGCAATTTATTCTTTATTTTAGGGAAAGTATAGAAATCATTAGGGCTTAGGTCGGGGCTGTACGGCGGATGGTCTAATAATTCTATGTTTTCTTGCTCTAAAAACTCTTTTGTTCTGTGCGCGGTGTGAGAACTCGCATTGTCGTGATGGAGGATGATGCGGCGGTTGCAGTTCTCTTTACGGAGTTCAGAAACGACCTGTGGCAAACAAATGCTAGCATACCATTCTGCATTAACCGTTCTTTGTACCTCAAGAGGAATAGTCGTAACATGGCCGGTTTTGGAGACAAACGTGGCCACCATTTTTTTTGCAACACTCCGTGAACGAACAATTTTTGTTGGCTTTAACTCATTTTCGAACACCCAAACTCGTGACTGGTTTTTTGTTTCGGGTTCGTACGCGTATATCCAGGATTCGTCACCTAATACAATGTTGTATACAGCATTTGAGGATCTTGCGTGGAATCTTTCGAGAGTTCTGACGCACCAAGTAACGCGAGCCGCTTTTTGCTCTTCACAGAGCGAATGCGGTATCCATCGGGAAAACAACTTTTTTACACCTAATTGTTCATGCAAGATTATTTGTATTTGACTCATGCCAATGTCTAAAGTTGCCTGAATTTCGCGGTATGTCACATGTCGATCTTCCTCAATCAGCTTACGCACAGCATCAACGTTTTCTTGGGTGACTGCAGTTTTTGGACGACCTTGACGGGGATCGTCACTGAGCTTGACACGTCCACGTTGAAATTCAGCAAACCAGCGATAAATTGTGGTTTTGGATGGGGCTTCATCACCAAATGCAGAAATCATCCGGTCAACACACTGTTTTTGTGTTAAACCAGTTCGAAAGTCATAATAAATCATCGCTCTTGAATTTTCTCGAGTCAATTCCATTTTCTCAACGACTAAACAAGTTTGACAAAACCTTGTGACAAGACCGAGAATCTTTAAAAAAAAAAAAAAAATGGTATTCGATTTTTAAAACCAAGGAGTTTTTAATTAAAAAGATTTTAATATGACAGGAACAGTGGAAATATTCCATTCCCGATACTTTTAGTGCAGCCCTCGTATGTGATAGATGCCCATGGCGCTCACATACTTACACACCTTGTAAACATATACGTCTTCCTAAAACAAAAAAATATAGGGCAATGTGTGAGTTAAGGCAGTAATCTACAATTACGAACACATTCAACTTGGCTACTTATTAACTCAAAGACATTAAATTAAATCTCTTTGGTAATATCAGACAAAGAACAATCACTAGTACAGGTTCATTTTTTTCCTTATTTTATTTAATCCGAGTGGAAGAGGAAAAGTAATCTTCCAAAATCTGTAGGCTTGGGGTCGGGGTACAACGACAACGTGCCAACATGACGGGGTGGGTTATTTGTGCAGTGTCATCGAAGTTGCCTTCCTCTTGTTCGGCACTGTTGCACTTATTAAGCTCATGCATTCCTTACGATATTAATAATTGCTTGTTTTCATTTGACGTGTGGCGTTGAATTCAGGGGGTCTACTCCGAAGCGATAATCCGAAGTATCAGCCGAATGTTCGGCCGTATTATAGCTTCCAAAGTTTCCTTTTTTGACTTGTGAGTCCTTACCCGACTTCGTCACGTTTTTTGACTTTGGCTTATCTCTTTGACTGTCGTTTTTTTTTCTTTCGTCGTAGTTTGCCGTAGTTAGCCGTAGTCAAGAAACGGCCGAACGTTCGGCCGATACTTCGGACTCATGTTCGGAGTAGACCCCCTGGTTGGGTTGAACGTGTCCACACGAAATATTATGACTTCAATAAACGTTTCTTCACTCGAAAACACGTTACTTAAATGACGTCATAGCGAACCATCTGATATAATCTCGGCGCGCGCCGATATCAATCAGAGCTGACTTTTTAAAGATTACTCCTTATCGATCGGAATCTACTCGTTTTCAATTAAATGATTGTGCTGTTGATTATTATCGCGAACTGCTCGTACCGTGTAGGTACCCGCACGACCTGGATGGACTGGACCGTGTGACGTGTGCAGGACTCTGGTGCAGTCGCAGCGGTTAACTGCTGCAACTAAACCACACAACTGTATACTATAACCACAACACAAAGCAGTTAAAGATCGAACCTTTGAGCATCTCTATGTATGTATATACTAGCTTTTGCTCAGTCGGAAGTTATCCAACGGGAAGTCAAAGTCAAAGTCAAAGTCAAACCATTTATTTCAAATAGGCACATAAGAGGCACTTTTGAACGTCAAAATTTACAAAAAAAATAGAATTGATTCTAGTTGCCCCTTCCAAAAGGTAGTTTCGTATGGAGAAGAATGGGCAAGAAACTCCACCGGTACTCTTTTAAAAATGTTTTACAATATTTTGTTTGATTACATTAATTATATGATTATATGTGAAGACGATGCACCTAGAATAAAATTACTATACCATAATAGGTAAAACGAATTAAAAACTAAGCAATGAAAAATAACTTAATTATTAGATAGATACGTGGTGTTCACATATTTACAAACATCATACAAGTATGTTTTTCTAAAAAAATAAGTCAGTGTGTGAGTATAGGTTATCACAGAATGTAAAATGAATATCATAAAAATAACAGATTTTACCATAAAAATAGCAACCAGTTTGATTTTGTCTAGACTCTAGATTGTCCTATGGAGCTGGACCAGCATGTTTCCAAGCATTCCTGTCCTGGATATAATCCTCTAACTTGTAATATGCTTGTTTACAAAGTGTACTTTTAATATGTGTTTTAAATTTTCTCTCATTTAATTTCAATATATCACAAGGTATTTTGTTGTAACATTTAACACAGTACCCCATAAAAGATGTATGTACTTTAGATAATCTGAAAAATGGTTGATCTATTTTATCTTTATTTCTAGTATTAAAATTATGTCTATCGCTTATCTTGTTAAAAATATGTAGATTTTTCCTTACATACATAATATTTTCATAAATGAATTGGCAAGGTACCGTCATAATATTAATCCTTTTAAATAGTTCCCTAAGAGATTCGCGGCGACGGAGATTATAAATTGCTCTGACAGCTCTCTTTTGCAAAATAAAGATGGACTCAATGTCAGCAGCCCGACCCCACAGTAAAATGCCATACGACATAATGCTGTGGAAGTAACTAAAATAAACCAAACGCGCGGTTTCTATATCTGTTAGAAAAATGAATCATATGTTATATTAACTATCTGTGTGCCTTCACCCGATCCGATCCACCCTGTCGTAGTAATAGCAGAGGAAAAGATCATTTACTGCCGCGCCATCGTAACCATAGTCATTTTTGATTCTGTGATATATTTTGAAGTATTCATTTAAATTGTATGATGTAAAGGCGTATTTTCATATAAATTAAATGCGCAATTTAAATAACATATTCTATTGGATAAGAATTAACATAAATAGCTTCGGAAATAACAATAAAACTTTTATCAAATTCTGAAAGATAACAACGGTTACTGTGGGCTCATCGGAATCAGAAACAGAACTTTATTTGCTATGAATGTAGTTACAGGTATAAGATGTTGCACGCTACGTAATGTAGTTACGGCGTGCAAATTATTACATCAATTAAAACATTAATAAGTACAAACAAAATAATGTCAACAAAACAAAACGGAAATTAAAGTGAAGTCAATTAATAATATTATAGAACTATTCATCCTTAGAAGATAGACATCAGATTCTGATTTAGATTCATTTATTTATTGTAAAACATAGGTATACTTACATTATAAGTTCTAATTTGGTAATACATTGAGGGCGCTATGTTTCGCCTCTAGGGCGTACAAAAATTGTAATACATGCAATATAATTAAAACAAGAAATTAATATAGATACATATAAGAACCACAAACAAACAAGTAAATAAATTAGATCTTCTATCGCATTAAGAATGTCAATCACACAGAACAATGTCGATTAGCTAATTAGAATTATGTTTAATGAGAAAAAATTAAAACATCATATTATGCTATCGCGTACTTATAATTTGTAGATTTTTTTAAGATGTACAGTCCTGCAAAATCTATATATCTATATCTATCTTCTATATATAAATAAAATGCCTATACCCCCTATAGACCTATTCACTAATTCATTTCGTTTTACTGCGGCGTTGGCTTGCACGCTGCACAGCAGCTATACTGACTTGCCTGTTCCCTAGGCAGAACTTACTGCAGGAAATGCGCGAAGGAAAGAGTGACTCTCTTAAAGATCATTGCAATAAAAAGGTTGAATCGAAAAGAAGAAGTTTACTATGGACAAGTATCGTCACCTCTCATGTCTGTGCCTGCGCGGTCTGTTAGTGGAACTGCCATCATTATCAATGTTCGAGGAGCCCATTCAATGAGCCAGAATTTATTTTGACAAAGAAAGTGTAGGTAAGCTGTGTTTTGTTTGCGTGACATTGTCTGTCGCCGCCGCCCGCTCGCTCGCCGTGCATGTGGCATGACGCATGAGGCAGTCGGCATTCAAACAAACCATTGAACCGCAACACCACTACACAAGCTTATTTCCGGTTAGAAGGTGGTGTGCGTCAGTGGAGCGGGGGCTGAGGGGCGGGCACGCCGCACGGCACTGAGACCTGTTCCGCTGAGCTTGCGTCTCAGGCGCACCGGCTATAAGTCGCAACGTTTATGATTGTGACTTAAAGATTACAATTTATAAGAACAATTAGAAAGGACACTAGGTCGACATGTTTGTCTATAAAATATTGTAACTTCTTGGCTTACTGATGTCGACATTCCCCACGTGACGTAATGAGTGTCTCCTCTCCACATCTCCTTAGCTGGTACAGTTAGCGGCGGAGAGCGGCGCGAGCGTCCGTGACCGCGAGCTATCTGGTGCCGCTAACCGTACCGCTCGGCATTCCGAGCCGCTCCGGACTGCCCCGAACACCTCCGAGCGCTGCCACCGACCCCACTGATGGCCACTGTCACTGCCTCACTGATATAGTCTCCACTCCACGTTATAGTTGCACTCCTCCGTGACATTACAAGCTAATCGTTTGCGGCGCGCCTTCAAAAGCTTCTCCGGCAGCTGTTGTAAAGTTAGTTTTTTAATCCCAGACAGTAATTTGACATTTCAAATCCTTGCTTTTTTTTTTCTTTTTCTGTTTGGCTTCGCACGGTTTGTGCATTTAGCCAGTGTCATGTTAAATTAGGTAACAAGTACAAATTATGAAATGAACTCCATTCAATGCATGATAAAGATGATAGATGATAATATCCCGCCCCGCTCACCTTGAGTTCAGGAAAGACGTGGCACTTTACTGAAACCTCGCGCGGACTTCTTGAGATAACTTAAAGTGATGTTGCACTGTTTTGTTTAATTTGCCTACACTAATGCAGGTTCACGAACACTTAATGGTTAATAATCCACCACTATTACACATTAATATTCGGCTAAACACAAATTTTAGAAAATAAAACAAAACTGCTAGCTAACATGACGCTTCACTTTCCCGCCAAGAAGTCCCAAATCCTTGGTTGTTTTTTTTTTTCAATTTGGAGTTTGACATTTGCATCTGTCAAATCCCTATCGGGGATTAAAATTTTTTTACAAAAAAAACGACTTCCAAAAAAAGTGAAAAATAACTTTAATTTCGGAAGTCGGTGGCAAAACAATAAAATACAAAGGAGACACCGACTTCCGAAATTAAAGTTAATTTTCACTTTTTTGTGGTTTTTTTTGGAAGTCGTTATTTTTTTTTTTGTAAAAAAGTTTTCCTGTAGAAAATAAGGTTTTAAGATACCTCCTATTCTATTAATTTAAAATAATGGAGTTCTCCGCGTAGGAAGTCGCGAGCAAACCTTGTAAATTTAGACTTTTTAGTGTTTTTAGGGTTCCGTACCTCAAAAGGAAAAAAGCGAACCCTTATAGGATCACTTCGCTGTCCGTCTGTCAGTCTGTCAAGACCCTTTTTCTCAGGTAAGCGTAGAGGTATCAAGTTGAAATTAATATCAAACACGTAAGTCTATGGTCCCTAGAAGCTCTAAAAATATCAAGGTTCCAAGTCAACGCAATAAAAAAATACGGCGATATGAGCGACATTATTGCGACATATTTCGATACTCGCAAATAAATCAAAACCTATAGGGTACTTCCCGTTGACCCAGAATCATGAAATTTGGCAAGAAGCAAGGTCTTACAGCACAAGTAAAGGAAAAGTCCGAAAATAGTAAATTAGTAGTTTTATCACATAAAAAAAAAAAATGCGAATATCTGGCACATAAATCAAAACCTATAGGGTACTTCCCGTTGACCTAGAATCATGAAATTTGGCGAGAAGCAAGGTCTCACAGCAAAGGAAAAAGTCCTAAAATTGTTTTAATGAAGTATAGTAAAGTTATTCCATTTTTCAAATCCGGTGACAGCAAAGACACTAATAACTATAGACCCGTATCGGTTTTGCCAGTTTTTAGCAAGGTTTTTGAAAAAGTAATGTTGAATCAAATGCTCAATCATTTTAATCGTAATAACATCCTACACGATCAACAGTATGGTTTCACCAAAGGACGTTGTCCAACTGACGCCGGTGTCACATTATTGAAACACATTTTTAACGCATGGGAAGAGGCACAAGATGCAATAGGCATCTTTTGTGACCTATCCAAGGCATTTGATTGCGTGAATCACGAAACGCTGCTCTTGAAACTTGAGCATTACGGACTGGGTAAACTTGCGCTTAACTTAGTAAAATCATATTTGAATGATAGACTGCAGCAAGTTCAAATAAACGGTGTGAATTCATTGGGTTTAATAGTCAAAATGGGTGTACCGCAGGGCTCAATTTTGGGTCCGTTCCTCTTTTTAGTATATATAAATGATTTACCTCATTTACTGGAAAACCGACCACAAATGGTGTTATTTGCTGATGACACATCTCTGATTTTTAAAGTAAATAGACATGCACAGGAGCTTGACGACGTAAATAACGCTATGCTTAAGGTCCATAATTGGTTTACTGTTAATAATTTGGTATTAAATGAGAAGAAAACTAAATGCATAAGATTTGCGTTACCGAATGTTAGAAGTAGAAGAAGTCAAGAAGTAAAGAAGTGGAAGAATGTCACGTTGTATTGAACAAAGAGATACTAGAATTCGTCGAAAAGACTGTTTTCCTGGGAATCACGCTTGACTCAAAGCTGCAGTGGAGTGCTCACTTAACATCTCTTGCAGGGCGGCTAAGTTCAGCCGCCTACGCTGTTTGGAAAATCCGCCAATTAACAGACGTGGATACAGCGAGACTGGTCTATTTTAGTTACTTTCATAGCATCATGTCTTACGGTATTTTGCTGTGGGGACGGGCTGCAGATATTGTTTCTATCTTGATTCTGCAAAAGAGGGCTATCAGAGCCATTTACAACCTCAACAGACGCGATTCTCTAAGGGAACTGTTTAAAAAAATTAACATCATGATGGTACCTTGCCAATATAGTATATATGAAAATATAATGTATGTTAGAAAAAACCTACATCTTTTCAGTAAGATTAGTGACAGGCATAATTTTAACACTAGAAATAGGAACAAATTAGATCAACCACGTTTCAGATTGTCAAAAGTACACACTTCTTTTATTGGGTACTGTGTTAAATGTTATAATAAAATACCATTAGATATTCTTCAACTAAATGAGAAGAAATTTAAAACATGCATTAAACGCACACTATGTAGACAAGCATATTATAAGTTGGATGATTATATCGTAGATAAAGATGCTTGGCTTAATGCTGGTCCTGCTCCACAACAACTTGGGCTCACTTGTTAGAATTTTAATATTTGGAAGTGATGCTTCCCCCCTTTTTTATTTTTTGTTTTGACATTACATTCGTAACTATCGTTTATTTTTATGTACTTAATCAAGTTTTAGTTGTTGAATACTTCAATAGGTAACAACGATTTTCTTTTTGCTAGTAAATTTTTATTAATCATTGAAATACATTGCAAGCTATAGTTTTGTATAATTTAAAAGCATTTTTTCATTTTTGTAAATGTGAGTACCATGGAGCCGTTTATTATGTTATGATGTATGTTACCTTAAAAAAGCCTGGCAGTTGAGAGTATGTCATGCTCACTTAAATGTCTCGCTGATGGTGGCGCGTGTGTTGGATCATTCGGTTCCCTACAAAGTGGTTGAGCTGGATGGTGCTGATCCACGCGTCATGTTCGTGAACGGGCGCTGTCAGTTGAGGCTGGTCATCTCTTAACTGCCAGGGCTTATTTTGTAATCTTTTAATCTTATATTTTGAATTGTTTTTTTTTTTAATATATTTATTTTTGTTTTTTACATTGTTCTCACATATAGAAGCGACAAGAATAATGTACCTACCCAGGATTTTGTAATATCTTGATTTAAAAGAGTGTCCTTGGAGTTTCTTGCCTGTTCTTCTCCATAGAGATCTACGTTTTGGAATGGGCAGATAGCTTCCACTTTCTGACTAACTGACCGACTCTTTGACAATTCAAAAGTGCCTGTAAATGGTTTATTTGAAATAAATGCTTTGAGTTTGAGTTTGAGTTTGTTAATTTGTAGTTTTATCACATAAAAAAACTTCACAATGTTAAGTTTGTTTTAGGGATAAATTCATCCTAACTACGGAACCTGTCATTGTGCGTGGTTCGACACGTACTTGGCCGGTTATTTTTGGAAGCCGGTTGTAATTTTTTATTGTAAAGAAAACGTTTTTTATTTTTTCAAATTGTTGTGGTAACTACCCGACACCAAATCGTATTCCTCTACTTGCTATGTAAACTTACAGTGACAGGAAGTTTTATAACATCATCAACATACACCGAGTGGATTAAATACATATTAATTGAAGCTAACTCAAAAGTACCCAAGCAACGTTAATAAATGTATATGTGACCGTGCAAGCTTCCACTACTATTTGACAAGCAACGTTAATAAGTGTATACCTATGTGACCGTGCAAGCTTCCACTACTATTTGACAAGCAACGTTAATAAATGTATATGTGACCGTGCAAGCTTCCACTACTATTTGACAAGCAACGTTAATAAGTGTATATGTGACCGTGCAAGCTTCCACTACTATTTGACAAGCAACGTTAATAAGTGTATATGTGACCGTGCAAGCTTCCACTACTATTTGACAAGCAACGTTAATAAGTGTATATGTGACCGTGCAAGCTTCCACTACTATTTGACAAGCAACGTTAATAAATGTATATGTGACCGTGCAAGCTTCCACTACTATTTGACAAGCAACGTTAATAAGTGTATATGTGACCGTGCAAGCTTCCACTACTATTTGACAAGCAACGTTAATAAGTGTATATGTGACCGTGCAAGCTTCCACTACTATTTGACAAGCAACGTTAATAAATGTATATGTGACCGTGCAAGCTTCCACTACTATTTGACAAGCAACGTTAATAAGTGTATATGTGACCGTGCAAGCTTCCACTACTATTTGACAAGCAACGTTAATAAGTGTATATGTGACCGTGCAAGCTTCCACTACTATTTGACAAGCAACGTTAATAAGTGTATATGTGACCGTGCAAGCTTCCACTACTATTTGACAAGCAACGTTAATAAATGTATATGTGACCGTGCAAGCTTCCACTACTATTTGACAAGCAACGTTAATAAGTGTATATGTGACCGTGCAAGCTTCCACTACTATTTGACAAGCAACGTTAATAAGTGTATATGTGACCGTGCAAGCTTCCACTACTATTTGACAAGCAACGTTAATAAATGTATATGTGACCGTGCAAGCTTCCACTACTATTTGACAAGCAACGTTAATAAATGTATATGTGACCGTGCAAGCTTCCACTACTATTTGACAAGCAACGTTAATAAGTGTATATGTGACCGTGCAAGCTTCCACTACTATTTGACAAGCAACGTTAATAAGTGTATATGTGACCGTGCAAGCTTCCACTACTATTTGACAAGCAACGTTAATAAGTGTATATGTGACCGTGCAAGCTTCCACTACTATTTGACAAGCAACGTTAATAAGTGTATATGTGACCGTGCAAGCTTCCACTACTATTTGAAAAGGGTGATGCCCTATCCCCCAAGTTCCCCAAAATTAGTTTTCATACATTCATTCCCAACGTCCCCAAAATATAAAATTTAATTATTTGTAAAGTTCACACTTGACTAATCCTCGTACTGACGTGTACAAAAGTATAAAAAAATAAGGATAAAATAAAATCAGTACCTAGATAAAATTTTCCTTATAGGCTCCTACAAACACACGCGATATCGCGGGCGCGACATGCACCGACAATGGAATTGCCTGTCGCGCCCGCGATATCGAGTGAGTGTGTAAGAGCCTTATTTTGGAAGATATATTTTCTATGTAGGTACCTATGTATTATATAATAATTAGTGCTATGTGTTTTAGATGTTTTCGAGATATATCCAGGATGTGTCAGGAATGTATCCAGGATGTTCTAGGGAAAAATGTAGTGTAAGGGAAGAATTTAGGGTGCACCCAGCAAGCAATTCTTTAGCTCAGAAAAATTGTAAGTAAACACGACATCATTTGTAGACTATTAATTACATTTTTATTGTAAAATTAAAAAAGACATAACGCAAATTATTAAAAAAAACCGGCCAAGTGCGTGTTGGACTACGCACAATGAAGGGTTCCGTAGTGGGGATTAAAAATCCTACGAACAAACTTAACATTGCAGTTGAAAAACATGTTCCCTCATACATTCCAATTGCAAATGTAAGTCTGTACGCACAATATTGAGAGATTTACTATGTTATTTTAAGATCATAGACTTCTTATAGGACGGATCAGAATGTTGGGCCACAAAAGGGATGAATGAAAGGCAATTGCATGTAGCTGAGATGAGAATCCTAAGAGGAATGTGTGGTGTGACACGAATGGATATATTAAGAAATGAGTACGAGGAAGTCTGAAAGTGGCACCGGTGACTGAAAAGTTGTGCGGAAATCGGTTGTCATGGTATGGGCATGTGATGCGGAGGAATGAGGAAAACGTCGTGAGGAAAGCTTTGAGTATGCATGTCGATGGCTACAAGAGTAGAGGAAGATCAAAGAAACGATGGATGGACTGTGTAAAATATGATATGGCTAGAAAGGGAGTGACTACCGAGGTGACGACTAATAGAGAAGTATGGAAGAAAGGGACATTTTGCGCCGACGAATTGGGATAAGGGCAGGAGAATGATGATGAGACTTCTTATATTTATTTATTTATTTATTTATCTTTATTTCAGGTAGAACCCATAAATGTGTTAGTATTCCTTAACCTATGTTAGTATATTAGACTAAAACACACACTAACTAATAATAATTAATTACGCCATCTCACGGAGACACCTGGCAACAGTACATGCACTGCGCACAGGTGCCCCATAAGGTGGCCCTCAGTCTTACTAGCAATAACACTCAGAAGACTGCTGTCGCCGCCCCGCATTCGACGCAGTAGTGAAGCGGATCTTTTACGAATGATCGCAAAGAAGTCGTCTGTACGCGCTACTGCGAACATTCCTGACGCGCTACAGAAACGAGGCAGCGACAGCAGTATCCGAAAAGCATTATTGTACTGCACACGCAGGGCATTAAAGGTTTTTTGCGTGTATCTGGTCCACAGACTGCAAGTATAAAAGGTCTGGCAATAAGCCCTAAACAGAGTAATCTTGACATTGCTGTCGCACTTTGCAAATCTGCGGGCCAGCATGTTGCATCTTACGGTCAACGCCCTCCGCTCCCTCTCAATATCACAGTTATCAGTGCCATCCTCTGTAACCCAGTGACCAAGGTACTTGAACTGTTTTACTCTGTTTAGAGTGGCCCCACAGAGCGAGACTGGTGGTACTACTTCATAGGTCTTGTTTTGTGCCATAAAAACTAACAGCTCGCTTTTCTTGGCATTATACCTTAGTCCATGGGCTCCAGCATAGCACTCACATATATTTAACAGCTTCCTAAGAGCACTGATCGACGGACTCAGCAGCACCATATCGTCAGCATAACTGATATTGTTGAAAGACACACCATCGATCGTGCATCCGATGCCAGTGCTGCTGAGTTCCTCGATCAGCTTATTCACATAGATGTTAAACAACTTGGGGGAGGTCAGACCCCCCTGCCTCACCCCGCACTCTAACCTGTACACATCTGAGTATGAGCCTGCCCATCTCACAGCGTTGTGTTGGTTATCGTACCAGAACTTTAGGACATTAATTATTTCTGGCGGCAGGTTAGCTTCATTAGACAACTTTTCCCACAGGATGTCATATGAGACGAGGTCGAAAGCACTGGATAAATCCAGGAAGCATGCATACACAGGTGTCCTCCTCCCAGTGTAATATTGCACTGTACTCTTAAGGGTCATGATTGCAGTCTCAGTTGATAACCCATCCCTAAAACCAAACTGTCTGTCGTTAATTTTTAATTGTTTACCTAGACAACGGTCAAGTAAACAATCAAAAATTTTCGCTGTAACCGCTGCCAAGGATATCGGTCTGTAATTATTAACATCAGACATATCACCGGTCTTATTCTTAGGAACGGGCACCACCACTGTTTTCACTAGATCAGCCGGCAGATAAGAATGGCTGACACATAGGTTGAATAGTAAGGCAAGAACCCTTGGGAGATGAACACCTGCGTTCTGCAGATGCTCAATACTTAAACTATCGTGACCAGGTGACTTACCCCTGGACATGTTTTTGATGACGGAAGACACGTCACGGGCAGTGAAACGTACACTTAGGTCATTATAGCTTATATTCGATGTTTGGTCTGCTGGACCCAGAGGTGGATCAATTTTGAAACGCTGTCGGAATAAGTTAGCAATATCGACCAAGTCACTTTTGCCCCCAACACTCGAAGGGAGACTCGACTCAGGATTCAACCTTTTCGTTTCTCTCCAAAAGCTTCCAAAATTCCTCGCCGAGTGGTGAGAAGCGATAATGTCCATCTTAATTTGCTGCTGGTTATTTTGACACCACTTAAGCTTTGCCTTGAAAGCTTTTCGAGAGTCACGCATTTGGCTATAAATGGGTCCCACACCGGGTTTACCATATTGCATCCAAAGCTCAAACCTCAGTCGAGCCTCCGCATGGGCCTCTTTCACATGTTTGTTCCAACCCGTGATATACCTTCGCCTCAATTCAGTCCGACACAAACAAGTCGCCGCTGCTGACTCACTTAAAAAGTCAATAACAGTTTTATACAACTTATCTATATGCAGTCTGTGCTCCCGGTTGTGGCACATTTTATCACAACATTCATGAAAAACAACCGGAAAGTCCACTTCTCTCAACTTCTCATGACACAACTTATGGTACTTATTTATCTGGCTAGCTTCTCTAATCCCCCACTTAATCTCGTTACATGATGCCTTATTGCCAACAATTTTTGGCTGCAACACTTTTAGGTTGCATGTCAGCTGTACGGGTAAGTGGTCTGACCAAAAAACATCATACATAATCTTAACACTTACAATAGTTTGACACGCGGCCTTAGTGACTACACAATGGTCAAGCCATCTACGACAATTATTATGAGCGTCACTAACATATGTATATGTATCAGAATTCAGTCCAAGTCTTTCTATATCTGCACATAACCAGTTTTGTTCTTTACAGAAACTAAGTAACTCAACACCAAAACGCTCACCTGGGTGTGAATTAAAATCTCCCAACACAAATACACTTTCAACGTTCTCGTTCTCAATAATTGCACTTACTTCGCTTAAACACTCCGTAAACTCAATAAGGTTGTCCATTGAGTCGGTAGGCATGTAAACGGAAACAACTATGAACACGCGTTCCGCCACTACAAACTTAGCCGCCACCAGACGCACACTTTTACACTCAATGACGGACACCGATGTAAACAAACTCCGTCTCCAGATTAGCGCCACACCACCATATGGCCGCCCGCGAAGTATCTCGTTCGACGTATTCACAGCTGATTTGCCCACAAAAGCGAACTCTTATAGATTTTCCTGTAATCTTTAACTAAAGAACTATTTATCTGTAATTTTTTCAAAATTTTTGGCTCTGTAGGTTCGGAGATAAGGGAGGGGTAATGGTAAATTTTCATCAAATTTCGTTAAAAGCATTCGTTTTAAAATTATACAAAAAATATATTTGAAATCCTAACAACAAGCCCTTTCATTTGATGTGTCGTACGGTACAGTTAAAAACATTTATTTTTAATTTTCTAATTTACCCCCCAAAAGTGACCATCATATTCAAAATGTATTATTTACGATACACGTCCGTGTTTGGGTCACAGTACCTAGTCTATATGTGTACCAAATTTCAAATTAATCGGTCCAGTATATACGGAGCAAATCGGTTGTGACAGACAGACAAGCAGACAGACCGACAGACACACGAGTGATCCTATAAGGGTTCCGTTTTTTCTTTTGAGGTACGGAACCCTAAAAACTAAAAACCGACTGCAATAAAGGGAACTGAAAAAATGTAAACAAGATGAAACGATGACGATGATAATGTGGCGGCGTGGCTGGCGCAGTGGGGGAGCTGTTGACTGCTGCGCTGCGTGTCGCGGGTTCGATTCCCGCACGGAACAATAATTTGTATGACCTATAAGTAGTTGTTCCGGGTCTGGCTGTATGTGTATGTGAGTTTAAATGTTTGTAAACGCACCCACGATACAGGAGAAATTTCTAGTGTGGGGCAACGTTTAAAAAAAAAATATCCAAAAGGTATCCTTTAAGTACCAAAAACAAATAAATGCTGTCGGAGGCATCTAGGATGTATCGAACGCATTCAAATTTGCCTCCGACTGCATTTATGTATTTTTGGCACATACAGGATACCTACTCGTTTTTCTTTTCATCTTGAAAGATTTAAAAATCTATACAAAACGTTTTGTTTTTCTATTAATCTTGCTGTGACAAGACCCTACCAAATAGATGGTTCTGTGACGCATAACTTCACAATTCCAAATCAGGTTCAGGTTAGCGTTGTCTAGCCATTGCATCACAAAATAGTCATTGAATTTTCCATTTTGTCACTGTTGGGTTCTGTAGATATCACCGTTAGCCAAACATCATCTAAATCTTCTGCTGGCACGAAAGCTAACGAAGCACATTTTGTCACGTGAGCCATTTCTGCTGGGTTATGCTTTGATACCCCCAAAGTTTGACATCTCTTTGCACAACGAGCAACGTCGCTATACAAACTGCGGTCATAGTGTCAGATAGACAAAAACCATGAGTCCAGGACGAGGAAGTGAAACAAATTTTGATATTTCCCTCTCATAGGCACAAGTGCAGAAATTATTAATTAGTTTAAAAACCGGCCAAGTGCATGTCGGACCACGCACAGTGAAGGGTTCCGTAGGTAGGATGAATTTATCCCTAAACTAAACATAACATTGTAGTTGAAAAACAATGTAGTTCAAAATATACATCGATAATCGCCACGGTCAATTTTCCAACTGAAAGTTTGTAATCGCAAAAAAGTTTTTTTATGTAATAAAACTATAAATAAACAATTTTCGGACTTTTTTTTTTACTTGTGCTGTGAGACCTTGTTTCTGCCCAAATTTCATGATTCTAGGTCAACGGGAAGTACCCTATAGGTTTTGATTTATGTGCGAGATATTCGTAATTTTTTTTATGTGATTGTGATGAAACTACAGATTTACAATTTTCGGACTATTTCTTTTACTTGTGCTGTAAGACCTTGCTACTTGCCAAAATTCATGATTCTAGGTCAACGGGAAGGAGGTACCCATATAGGTTTTGATTTATTTGCGAGTATCGGAATATGTCGCTTATATCACCGTATTTTTTTATTGCGTTGACTTGGAAGCTTGATTTTTTTAGAGCTTCAAGGGAATGGCATAGACGTACGTATTTAATATTAATTTCAACTTGATACCTCCACGCGTTCCTGTGAAAAAGGGTCTTGACAGACTGACAGGCAGACAGACAACAGACAGGCGGACAACGAAGTGATCCTATAAGGGGTCCGTTTTTTCCTTTTGAGGTACGGAACCCTAAAAATACGATTTTTCGCTTGTTTTTACTTGACGTTTGACACATGTTTGTCGATAACGAAACGTATTAATTTAATTATCAAAGAATTCATAGTTTATCTACATCACTAGAAACAATCATTTAACCTCCACACAGTTTATTGTTACAGAGTCAATTACTAACACTACAGTACTAACTAAACTCTGCGCTGAAAAGGATACGCCGAGCTGACCGAGCAGTTCAAAGGCCTAAAGCCAGTATGTGTCGCGACCACGTCTACCTCCAGCTCCATGGTCCTTCTAGATCACCATACTCCTAGACTCCGCACAACGCTAAACAAAGGCGCTTGTGTCTCATTTTAAGTACATATTATCTACTCAAGAAAGATTCGACAGATATTATATTGCCCGTATAGCGCTGCAGTTTTTAAAAAAAGAGTGAAAGAACACTATCTTTCCACTCCGTCATAGTTGCTTAATGAGTATAGTGTTTATTATTTTTTACTTATATATATTTGAGTGATATTTATTTTAGAAGTATGTATGTAAGTATATTCTCTTATTGTATGTTTATATTTAAATTTGTGATCGGTAAAGTAATAATATTAGTAAGTTTTTATTTTGATTTGATGTATTTACACACGTTGTCTACATCTCTTTGTCTACTTTCCTGTCGCAGGTATGCTGGAAGAGATTTCTTTAGAAATAAGCATCACCTTTTTACGTATTTTTTCTGTTCCTTTCTTCTTGTCTGTTTATATGTGTGTACATAAACTGTTAAATAAATATATTGAATATATAGTTCGGGGGAGCTGCATCAAATATATAGTTCGGGGAGCTGCATCAAATATATAGTTCGGGGAGCTGCATCAAATATATATTTCGGGGAGCTGCATCAAATATATAGTTCGGGGAGCTGCATCAAATATATATTTCGGGGAGCTGCATCAAATACTTCACGCTATCATTCCGATGCTTCCGGTTTCCTTAGCTCAATAGTACCTTGGTTTAGCGTTAATAATTTACTTTTAAATGAGAAAAAGACTTTGTATTAGATTTCTGACGGTAAAAACCAATGTACTAGTAAATGGGGCGGAATTGGATCTTGTGGATGCCACTGTGTTCTTAGGTATTACTTTGGACTCGAAGCTACAGTGGGGCCCACAGGTAACCAAATTATCGAAGCGGCTAAGTTCTGCAGCCTACGCGGTCTATAAAATCCGTCATTTGACTGATATAGAAACAGCTCGATTAGTATATTTTAGTTACATATTTCCATAGTGTAATGTCGTATGGCATTTTCCTGCGGGGACATGCAGCCGATATTCAAGCTATATTTGTGCTGCACAAAAGAGCCACTCCAGCAATTTATAACCTAATTTATATATATTATACAGAATTATAATCATTAGAAACGGTAATACAACTAACTCTCTTCGAAAAATCCTATTGAATGCCTATTTCTAAAATAATCATTCAGTAGGATTTTATGAACTTAGAGAGTTGTAATGCTGATTCTAATGATTGTAATTCTGTAAAGCCATATTTTTTACGGCCGCGGATCATATTTAGATCAACATACAACCTGTTACTGACCTGCAAATTGCGAAAAACTTAAGAAAATTTTGAATTTCGCGGGCTACCTTAGCGAATCCCCCTTAAATGTGAGAACTATGTGGATCATTCATTGGATCATTTTATTTTTCTTTTTCTAATTTTGTTCTAATGATAATCTGGCAGTATGAGTACTTTATGCGGCCTACCTACCCAAATGTACTTTCTTTGGTTTTGTTCGTCAAGTCGTTGAGCTCCTTAAGTTCTGAGTTGAGCTACACGATTACTGACAAATGCATGCACTGGATGGACAGGTCCACTCAAATCTGTATGGTTCTTTCTTCAAAAGACCATTTCAGATACCAATCTACATGGTCTTCACATGATCTGACCAAGAATGGAATAGAATAGAATACTCTTTATTATGTACACCATAAAAGTTACAGATATAAATGTTGAAATTTTACATAGGGTGACACAATGGGCGGCCTTATCGCTAAAAACGACATTTGACAGACAACCTTTGGATGGATTAAAGGGAGAAGGAGAGACAATACTGCAGGTAGGCAGTGGTGTATGTAAACATATACAATCAATACATACATACATTAAGCAATACATTACGAAAGATAATGAGAAGAGACTGGGGGTTTGTGATTTTTTTTTGTTAAGATTATGTCTGGACTTTAAAAGAGACTGTGACCTCCAAGTTTGTTACGGCCTTTCTTGTCAGAGTAGTCAGATAGGATGCGCCGACCTCATCTAGTATTTATAATATGATTAACGTGTAAGTGTTTGTACAAACCTACTTACAGAAATAAAAACCGGTTAAGAGCGAGTCGGACTCGCGCACCGAGGATTCCGTCCGTATATATTAGGATATTGATGATTTCAGAAAAGCTGTGCTATTTAGAGACATCGTTTTATTTTTCCTGCAATCTTTACATAAACTTCTATCACATAGAATAATTTCAGACTTTTCTCTATGCAAACTTCGGGGGGGGGGGGGGGGGGGGGGGTGTTGCCTAAAAACCAAAATAAAATGTTTGAGAATGTGCAAACAGCGCTCTTTCATATGATACCCCACATGCCCTAGTAGACTCCATTCGAATTTTTAAGACCCCCTTTCAGGCCCTGTTGCAAAAAAGATTTAAAAAAAATCATCTTTCTTGTTTGCAAAATAGTTGGGTAAACGTCACCTAAAACAATTTCAAGTTGATAGCATTAGTAGTTCTTGAGATATCCAGCTGTGACAGACAGAGAGACTTAGTCTCACCATAGGGGTTCCTTTTTACTATTTTGGTACGGAACCCTTAAAATCATTTAATTATATTTCAATACGATATTGGAATGTTGTAAGTACAGCAGGGTGAACTTTATGAGTGACAGCTGTAACTCTGGGCAGGGCTCGGGAGCCGAGGAGTATTAGGGCGCTCCATCACCTCTCTAACTAGCCGGGCAGACCTCGGGAGCCCAGGAGTACTAGGGCGCTCCATCACCTCTCTAACTAGCCGGGCAGACCTCGGGAGCCGAGGAGTACTAGGGCGCTCCATCACCTCTCTAACTAGCCGGGCAGGGCTCGGGAGCCGAGGAGTACTAGGGCGCTCCATCACCTCTCTAACTAGCCGGGCAGGGCTCGGGAGCCGAGGAGTACTAGGGCGCTCCATCACCTCTCTAACTAGCCGGGCAGACCTCGGGAGCCGAGGAGTACTAGGGCGCTCCATCACCTCTCTAACTAGCCGGGCAGGGCTCGGGAGCCGAGGAGTACTAGGGCGCTCCATCACCTCTCTAACTAGCCGGGCAGGGCTCGGGAGCCGAGAAGTACTAGGGCGCTCCATCACCTCTCTAACTAGCCGGGCAGGGCTCGGGAGCCGAGAAGTACTAGGGCGCTCCATCACCTCTCTAACTAGCCGGGCAGGGCTCGGGAGCCGAGAAGTACTAGGGCGCTCCATCACCTCTCTAACTAGCCGGGCAGGGCTCGGGAGCCGAGGAGTACTAGGGCGCTCCATCACCTCTCTAACTAGCCGGGCAGGGCTCGGGAGCCGAGGAGTACTAGGGCGCTCCATCACCTCTCTAACTAGCCGGGCAGGGCTCGGGAGCCGAGGAGTACTAGGGCGCTCCATCACCTCTCTAACTAGCCGGGCAGGGCTCGGGAGCCGAGGAGTACTAGGGCGCTCCATCACCTCTCTAACTAGCCGGGCAGGGCTCGGGAGCCGAGGAGTACTAGGGCGCTCCATCACCTCTCTAACTAGCCGGGCAGGGCTCGGGAGCCGAGGAGTACTAGGGCGCTCCATCACCTCTCTAACTAGCCGGGCAGGGCTCGGGAGCCGAGGAGTACTAGGGCGCTCCATCACCTCTCTAACTAGCCGGGCAGGGCTCGGGAGCCGAGGAGTACTAGGGCGCTCCATCACCTCTCTAACTAGCCGGGCAGGGCTCGGGAGCCGAGGATTACTAGGGCGCTCCATCACCTCTCTAACTAGCCGGGCAGGGCTCGGGAGCCGAGAAGTACTAGGGCGCTCCATCACCTCTCTAACTAGCCGGGCGGGGCTCGGGAGCCGAGGAGTACTAGGGCGCTCCATCACCTCTCTAACTAGCCGGGCAGGGCTCGGGAGCCGAGGAGTACTAGGGCGCTCCATCACCTCTCTAACTAGCCGTGGTACGCGCTTGGTTTATTGTACCGTACATAGCAGTACAGACAGCGCGTGGAAGTCAATCAACGCGAACACGTCAACACCAGGCGAGGCCTCCTCTCAGGCATTAATGTCCTGAAGGGTTTCCAACTCATTTTCGAAAGACATTTTGCAAAGTCCAAATCTACGCCAAATCATTGGAAAAGTATTTTATAATACATACTTTTTTGATTTAACGTTAAATAGTTACGAGCACCATAGTTATTGTGCAGGATAGAAGATTCATAAATGAAACTTGTTGATTTTAAAACATAGCAAAGTTTGTTTGGCGCTGGCTACGGAAATATTTAATTTAGTGTACATTACATCGATTACACGGCTGAGCGGTCGCGGCCGCGCGGCCTTGGCAACATTACCTTGTGACGTATGACAGCGTCCACCACGTAGAACAGTACCTGCTGGGTAATACTGCATCAACTGCATCGGCTTTATTGGCATCACGGGAAGCGGGCCCCGCACAACTCTTCACCGCGAACATGCTCAGTGCAGAGTTTCGATTTTGACAAGTACCAGAACCAGAAATCAGGAAACAAAATGTGAATACTGGACTCTCATGTTAGTCTTATTAGATCAGTTTGTAGACTGTAAGATATAGCAGCATATTGTGTATAATCAGCCTATAATGTTCCCACTGCCGGGACACAGGCCTCCTCTCGGTGAGGGGCAGTGGGCTCAAGTGGGCTGTAATCCACCACGTGGGCTCAGTGCGGTTTGGTAGATCATAAAGGCTCATGCAGACCGGCGCAACTTATTTATTTATTAAAATCTCCCTTGTCGCGCGTCGCGACACTGGTGGAACAATTTCCATTAAAATCTCATATAAATTGTACTACCGGTGTCGCGTCGCGTTGCGTGACAAGTCGCGCCAGTCTGTACGAGCCTTAATCATTAAAGTTCCTAATACATAGTCAGTCATTTGATAGGTATGCAAACACATTACAATATATTTAATGTTAGAGTATAATATTTATGCCCAACGGCATGCTCTAACTAAATGCTAGTTTCTATTCACATGTCTTCGATTTTTTTTGGTTCTAGGACATGCAGGTTTCCTCACTACATATTCTGTTTTCCTTGATGTTTTATATTTATATGGTTTGAACCTGAGGTTAGAACCATAGAATTATTAAAAAAAACAGTAATCTATGGTTTGAACCTACGGGGACCTACGACCCACAACTCGTAGATCGCGGCCGTCATCCCCGGGCCACCACCGCTCTCTCCTTTGTGCACCTCCTTTATCTCCATACTTGTGTGCCGTGAGCTCGTAACGAGCTCTCTTCGAACGGCGGCGGCGCAGGGAGCGCTCATCTAGCACATTCTGTGATGCCTCGCTAGTTCATTATTAACTACACTAAGTACTTTTTACCGATCAACATGGCTCTAGACAAAGTGTGGACTGGAGTATTCACTCGCACGCCATCTTGTGAGCGCACTGCAATTATAGTTGCGCTGGCAGACATTGCCTGCTCTCACGTTTTATTTGTTGTCTGCCTGTCCATGCAAACACTGTCTGGTTAGACGTTGCAATCAGCGATAACACCGCCACTGCATCCTGATAGGGATGATTTGCCAACATTTTGGTGTAGGTACAATAAAGTTAATTCTATTTATCTAGATTTTGCAGCTGAAGATTCACAGGTGTTGTGTAATCTGAATGCCTGAAAGGCGCAGTGACCAGCGACTTAACACTCCCAAAAACTAAGCGTGCATAGTGTCGCGGGTAAAGGGGTCGCGGGGTTCTATGGGGCGTGTGCAGGGTTGGTGTGGTGCGCACGGGACCGGTCCCTGCGCTCCAGGCGCGGCGCATGCGCATGTGGCCGACGACCCCACTGCCATGCCGCCGCGCCGTCTGCACACAGTGCACACTTCTGCGCCTCGACAACCCAATTACTGGGTAATACGATACCCCTTGGTAAGACTGGCTGTCAGACATTCGGGCTTCTGCCGACACGTAACGACTGTCAAATATCAACAAATGACAGCCGGGACCAACGGCATAACGTGCTTTCCGAGGCACGGAGGGGTCTTGGTATGTAAAGATGGTCACCCATCCACTGACCAACCGCGGCAAGCGTAGCTTAACCTGATTGATCGACCCGTGCGGCTGTTATTACTTAATAATGGAATAAATTATCATCATGACAAAAAGATAATTTCGAGTAAGAGGGACAATGAATAAATATAGCAGTAATGTCGGGACCAGACCTTCAGAGACACTCGCATCCGAGCGACGCATTCCACGGAGAATGGTCAGTGACAGTGCACCGACGTTGTGGTCAGATTGGTCAGGTATTAGATCCAGGGCTGAACTGCTTGACTCGCCTGCTCGAAACTTTAATTTGCTTCACGAGGTCTATCGACACGCTCCTCGCACAGCCGTAGTTGTCGCGTGGTGAACTGGTGACCCAGCGCTGTCCACGCCTCAGCAGCCGCCACGCCGATTTGCGGTCATCCAACGAGCTTACTTTTCGGATGTTAAAGCGAATTCACAATCACGTCCGCATAATAATTATATACTTATAATAGGTATCGAATAAAAACTCGTTAATTGTCAATTAACTTTCCTGTTTGATCTCTTAGATATCTGATGTCCTCCGCCCGATGGCGGGGCCGGGTCTGTGACATACTCACTTGCTAAAGTCACACGGTGTTCCTTGATCAAATTTTGGCTAGGTGGCTTCGCTGGCGCATTCAGCTGCACCAACCCCGGGAGGAATTGGCCGCCTTTCTAAACATATAGTACGAGTATCATACGGTCGGAGTTCCTTCAGTTCAGAGCCCCACACCGCCACCGTCTGCATGTCTGTTCATACGGGTGCGCCGTCAGCGGCAGGCTCTCCTTTACTTACTCTTTTTGACCTACACAGATACGTAATGTGCCTTTCGATCTATGCTTTTGTGTGCTGTCAAGTGTGACAAATGTCACGGACACGATTGGTCATAAGTTCGTCCTATTCACAAATGTTTTAATTTAAGCAGCAAACAAATAATGTGAGAATTTTGTAGGGGGAGCATCCGTTTAATGGGGGTTTAGTTTTCATTATGAAAAGTTCAACGAACAAATTATAGTGTGGTCCGTCTGAGCTACCACGCCATGTGAGGGCGGCGCGGCGCGGCCTACAGGCGAGTGCCACCCGGAGTGTGACGTCATAGCACTGTGCAGTAACTGGAATTAACGTATGTGTCTGTCCGCAGGAGATGCGCGGGTGGTGCGTGCGGTGGGGCGGCGGGTCGCGCGCGCGGCTGCGCTGGCTGGCGGCGCTGCTGTGCTGGGGCGCGCTGGCGGCGCTGGCGCTGCCTCGCCTGGCGCCGCCGCCGCGCCGCGCGCCCCCCGCGCCCCCTGCGCCCCCAGCGCGCTTGCTGCTGCAGTCGGAGCCGGCGGCGTCCACGCCCGTGCCGCCCGCCGGCACCGCACTGCCGCACACGGACACGCGCGTGCTGTCCGAGGCCGAGCTGCGCGCCGACGCCGAGCGGCGCCTGCCCTCGCTGCCGCTCTCTTACTGGCACAAGCACCGCAACGATCAGAACAAATTCTTCAAGAAGAAGGACTGCGCGCCCTTCCCATCCATTTACGACCTCGAGTTCCACAACACGTACTGGCAGACGCTGCGCTCGTCCGAGGGCGTGTTCCACATGTTCGGCGCGTACCTGGACGCGCGCAACACGTCGCTCATCGGGCCCGCCGTGCGCATCCTGGCCGTGCACGACCGCATCCAGCCGCGCCTGGCCACGCACTGCCAGCTGTGGTTCGAGGAGCTGGAGGCGCCCGTGGTAGTGCGCGTGCTAGAGTACAAGTACGTGTGGAACAACAAGTGGGGCAACTACCGCAACCACGTGCTGCAGCCGTATCTGCTGGCGTGCGTGCTGCCGCCCGACGTGCGCGCGCTCGTGCCCGCGTCCGTGTCGCTGGTGGAAGGCGCGTGCGACCGCGCCACCAACAACCTGCGCGTACACTACGCGCGCCCCGCACCGCCCGCCGTGCGCAAGGACTTCGCCGTGTGCGTGAAAGGCCTGGACTTTTTGTACGAGGACCTGTCCGTGCGCCTGGTAGAGTGGATCGAGCTCGTGCGCCTGCTGGGTGCCGACAAGATCTTCTTCTATGAACTGCAGGTGCACCCTAACATCACTAAGGTGCTGGACTACTACACCGCGCAGGGCGCCGTGACCGTGACGCCCGTGACGCTGCCGGGTGGTCAGCCCAACCTGCCGGGCCTACAGCACATGTACCTCAAGAAGAAGCTCAACCACAAGCGGCAGATGGAGCTGATCCCATACAACGACTGCCTGTACCGGCACATGTACGAGTACCGCTGGCTGGCGCTGCTCGACATCGACGAGGTGATCGTGCCGCTGGAGGACGCGGACTGGCCGGCGCTGCTGCGGCGCGTGCTGCCGCTGGCGGCGCCGGCGCCCGGCAAGCCGCCGCGCTCGTCGTACCACGCCTCCAACCTGTACTTCCTGGACTCGCTGGGCCACCAGCACGGCTGGGAGGACGGCGTGCCGCACTACATGCACATGCTGCAGCACGTCACGCGCACCAAGAACTTCACCAAGCCCGGGCAGTACGTCAAGGTGAGCACCACATCTTCCTTCTTAATCGTAGCCTCTTAGCATACTGTAGGTATAGCCAGGTCCGACCGACAATAGCTTTGTCGATTCAGGACGCTAACCGTCGTTTTTAGGGTTCCGTACCCAAAGAGTAAAACGGGAACCCTATTACTAAGGCTCCGCCGTCTGTCTTTCTGTCTATCCGTCTGTCACCAGGCTGTATCTCATGAACCGTGATAGTTAGACAGTTGAAATTTTCACAGATGTATGCCGCTATAACAGCAAATACTAAAAACCAGAATAACATAAATATTTAAGGGGGCTCCCATACAACAAACGTGATTTTTTTGCCGTTTTTATAATGGTACGGAACCCTTCGTGCGGGAGTCAGACTCGCACTTGGCCAGTTTTTTTTTTCATTTGTTCAGCTACGTATTTATTACGATGCGTGCTACTGGTGCTCCACGCTAGCGGGACGCAGATTCAGCTACGTATTTATTACGATGCGTGCTACTGGTGCTCCACGCTAGCGGGACGCAGAGTCAGCTACGTATTTATTACGATGCGTGCTACTGGTGCTCCACGCTAGCGGGACGCAGAGTCAGCTACGTATTTATTACGATGCGTGCTACTGGTGCTCCACGCTAGCGGGACGCAGAGTCAGCTACGTATTTATTACGATGCGTGCTACTGGTGCTCCACGCTAGCGGGACGCAGAGTCAGCTACGTATTTATTACGATGCGTGCTACTGGTGCTCCACGCTAGCGGGACGCAGAGTCAGCTACGTATTTATTACGATGCGTGCTACTGGTGCTCCACGCTAGCGGGACGCAGAGTCAGCTACGTATTTATTACGATGCGTGCTACTGGTGCTCCACGCTAGCGGGACGCAGAGTCAGCTACATATTTATTACGATGTGTGCTACTGGTGCTCCACGCTAGCGGGACGCAGAGTCAGCTACGTATTTATTACGATGCGTGCTACTGGTGCTCCACGCTAGCGGGACGCAGAGTCAGCTACGTATTTATTACGATGCGTGCTACTGGTGCTCCACGCTAGCGGGACGCAGAGTCAGCTACGTATTTATTACGATGCGTGTTACTGGTGCTCCACGCTAGCGGGACGCAGAGTCAGCTACGTATTTATTACGATGCGTGCTACTGGTGCTCCACGCTAGCGGGACGCAGAGTCAGCTACGTATTTATTACGATGCGTGCTACTGGTGCTCCACGCTAGCGGGACGCAGAGTCAGCTACGTATTTATTACGATGCGTGCTACTGGTGCTCCACGCTAGCGGGACGCAGAGTCAGCTACGTATTTATTACGATGCGTGCTACTGGTGCTCCACGCTAGCGGGACGCAGATTCCGACTTTCACACATACGAACCAATATCTACTAATACTACATTATATGTAGACTATGATTAATTGGTTATTTATATAATTATAATTATACGCCTTCCAAAGGACCGGGATCCCATGGTCCCGGGATATATAAACACATACAGCACTCATGCGCAAACGTATCGTCTGCATGGCGCCTACTATATTTAACATAATTATTGCCTAAACGTTGGAAGGAGCTAAATGGTAAAGGCATTCAAGCGACAATTAAAAATGTTTCTTTCGCAATAAGATAATAAAGTGTCTCCGAATTTTTGGCCGAAAAAGTTATATTTAGTGAATAATTTCGCTCAGTCGCCAGAGGTCTACTTATCAAGTAGCCAATTTCTCATACCGACTACTTTGTGACTACTTCGCTATCGGCCCACTATATTTTTATATGAATAATATGGAGTTTTGACATTATAACATAAAAAGGCTGTATCTCATGAACCGTGATAGTTAGACAGTAGAAATTTTCACAGATGATGTATTTCTGTTGCCGCTATAACAACAAATACTAAAAAACAGAATAGATATTTAAGGGGGCTCTCATAGATAATGGTACGGAACCCTTAGACACCACAATATACAAATAACAGCAACATTTTTATAAAAAACCGGCCAAGTGCGAGTCGGACTCGCGCACGAAGGGTTCCGTACCATTATCTATAAAAATGGCAAAATAAATAACGTTTGTTGTATGGGAGCCCCCCTTAAATATTTGTTTCATTTTAATTTAATTATTTATTTTTAAATCGAATATATAACTTAATATTCTGTGAACATTTCAAGCGTCTACCTGTTACCGTTATCAATATCGAGCAAAAAAATCACGTTTGTTGTATGGGGCTCCCATACAACAAACGTGATTTGTTTTGCTTAAATATTTATTTTATTCTGTTTTTTAGTATTTGTTGTTATAGCGGCAACAGAAATACATCATCTGTGAAAATTTCAACTGTCTTAACTATCACGGTTCATGAGATACAGGCTGGTGACGGACGGACAGGCAGACAGACAGACAGACAGTCAGACAGACAGCGGAGCGTTAGTAATAGGGTTCCCGTTTTACGCTTTGGGTACGGAACCCTAAAAACTGCCTCGTTGGTCTATTGGTCGCAAGCGATACTGTTAGGCATGCGGTCCTGGGTTCGATTCCCGGGTCAGGCAAAATTTTATTGGGTTTTTCGTCTGGAATTTCTCAGTTACAGTCCGAAGTCTGGATTTGTGCCCGGTTAGTGGCAATGACCTAAATATAACTGTCGTTTAATGTGGGTGTACTATATGTAGGTACACCTCTGCCTAACCCTTCGAGGAACACAGACGTGATACTATGTTACTTATACTCACGCTTTCTCCCCATGGGGGTAGGCAGAAACTATAGAACGCCACCTGCTACGCTACTTACATACTCCTTTTGCTTCGTTTACGTTCATACATCTGTTCATACACTCACGCCGGTTGCGAGTACTACGCACCTGACCTTTCTGAAGAACATCACCAATTAGGTCACTATTATGTCCTCCTAGGGCCTCCCGGCGTTTCCACTCACATCTGCCTTGTAAATACCTTTTGTTAGTCGCCGTTCATTCATCCTCTCAACATGACCAAACCATCTAAGCATACTCTTTTAAAATATTGTCACTATATCTTCTTTTAAACCGCACCGTTGCCTTATCACATAATTTTTCAGCCTATCATTCATAGTCGCGCCACACATGCTTCGCAAGGACCATATTTCCACAGCATTGACTCTCCTTTCATGATTCTTTTGCCACACCCAACATTCACTTCCATACATAAGCGTGGTGGGCACACTATTGTGAACGGCCAGTCGTGTCTTTTCGGGCATCGACTGGTTGGTCACTCTCGCATGTATAGCACAATTCACTTTATTTCCCGCATTTACTCTTTGTAAAAGTTTCCTGTATACTACGTTTGTAATAATATGGTCTCAGCAGCCAAAATATACAGAGGTAGACTCCCCACAGTCTTCAGTAGCAATTTCTCATTGCTTGCGAAATTTTTCGTTTTTACTGAATTAATGAACGCCTGCGTTTCTGCATATACTACCTAACGTCACAAAACACACACGGAGTGATGTATTCTTACAAATTATTCCGGACGAACGACTATCACTAAAATAATATAACAGTAGATTATGCAGAACACATGATTGTCATGGCCGACAGGGCCGAAAGTTTCTGCGAGTGGCAACCGCCTACCGGAAGACGTAGCGTTGGAAGGCCGCCCACAAGGTGGAGCTTGGACTTTGTGAAGACCGCAGGAATTCGCTGGATGCGGGAAGCACAGAACCGGTCGAAGTGGCGGTGCTTGGGAGAGGCCTATGTCCAGCAGTGGACGTCTTTCAGCTGAAATGATGATGAAGTCATTTGTGATAAATCTACAAATTAACTTTTTCCTTAACTTGTGCTGCGAGACTTTTCTCTTTGCCAAATTTGATGATTCTAGGTTAACGGGAACTACCGTATAGGTTTTGATTAATTTAAATATCAAAATATGTCGCATAAATGGGCGTATTTTTTTAATGCGTTAACTTAGAAGTTTGATTGTTTTTGAGCTTTCTCCACGCGTTCCTGAGAAAAAGGGTCTTCACTGACTGACAGACAGACAGACAGACAGACAGACAGACAGACGGACGGACGGGCGGGAAACGAAGTAATCCCATAATGGTTCCGTTTTTTCCTTTTAAGGCTCCGCGCACGAAAAAAACCTTTTTTCGTCAATTTCTTATGTACGAAAGCTTGAAATAATTGAAACATTAAGTCTATGTAACTATAGAAGTACAGTTTTCGTGGTGCTAAACCATTCGTGTCAGTCACAGCACCTGTTAATAGTTTCACCACTTTTGTGCTCTCGAAAATATAGTATATATTGCGCCTTTGATTTACTTAATGAAGATATTGTATAATCATAAAATAAAATTTTGATTTTATCTCAAGGGTAGCTGAAGCCCAGTGTGTGATTTTTAAATTTCTTGATAAGGTTTGCTAAATAATAGGAAAAAATACACTAATGACCGGGTTTTCAAAAAAATATAGGTTTTTTCAACATTATTTTTCTGCTATAATTATGTTGTATCAAAGTTGAAAAAAGTGCTACCCCCACATGCAAGTAGACCATATAAGAATGTTGATCATATTTTTTAATTTTCAAAATCACAAGTAGTGTCTTGTAAAGAGTTGATCAAACGTCAGTCTCGTGTCATTTTTCGGAAGACTTGTTGCGAATATTAGTGATTTTCCATGAATACTTAATCTATTTGCAAAATCCCTTTCCGCCACATGCAAAACAAAGAACTCGACATTTCAAATCACAAATAATTTTGTTTAAATTTTTTTTCCATTCCTCACAACCAATGAACAAAATTTATCAAAATGTGCCGATTTCGTGCGCGGCGCCTTAAGGTAAATCCTAAAAAGTAAGTTGGAGTAGTCTCATTTCGCACGAGATGTATGGGAGTAGTAGGTTGTTATATTCCCGTCTATAGTCCGAGTAGGAATTGGTGACTTTCACCCGTGTAAAACACTCTACTTTTCATTTCGAATATAAGGAAAGTAAAAAAAAAATAGTTTATCTTAAATATTTTATTTTCTTGTTTGCTCACCAATTCATAAAATCATTGTAAGTATGTATTTAAATATCTTTCCTTTGAAATTTCTGTCAAAAGATTTTTGTTTACTGTATTTGCCTCGTTTTTAACCGAATCTGGGGTTAACATTTCAGCATCGCTTGAACTCATTTTTATGAGTTTCGGTGCAGCTCACAGAGTTAGTATCCCTTCAAATTATACAGGGTGGATTTTTGAGATGGGGCAGTAAGGGCAGCTACCCTAACCGTTGTATCTACAGGAAAACGGTCTTAAGAGACCGTCCTTAACTTTTTGGAAAGTTTGATGTACATTCACAGATTTTGAAAAAAAATGTACAGTGAGCAAGAAAATGGGCAATTTTCACAAAAACTTTTTTTATGCCAATCGATCCTCTTTCTTATAAATATCAAAAACCTCTATTGGACCAATTGAGGTTTGAGTACTAGAAAAGTCATAAATCGCAAAAAACTTTTCCCATACATTTCGTAGAAAATGAGACTCGAACTTACATTTTTTACCATGGATAAACTGGCCGCTAAAAAAAAGACTGATCGAAAAACAAATAAAAAACTATAACTTCTACTTTGGGTATTATTTCACCTTAAACTTAAAAACTTGAAACTTTACATTTCGACTCACCTATAAATACTTTTGTGTTCCAAGTTATGAGGTGTTCAGAATGGTAGCCGTTTTGACATAGGTTTATTCTCTTTACTACAGAACGGGTCGGGAGCTGATAATGTGCTAGGATTAATTCCATAGAGAATCGTGGAAGTAAATCTTTGAGTTCCTGAACACTGTTGTATTTCTTTTTATAAAGTTCAATTTTTAAATAGCGCCACATAAAAAAGGATAGAGGCCTGAGATCAGGCAGGACTGCGAGGTGGTCACGTTAAAGGACCATAATTATGTTTGTATCCACTGCCATGCGAATTGCCGGAATTCAATTGATGCGATTTTGAAATAAGAAGTTTAATTTCTTTTGATTACTTTTGGCCAGTCTTCATTGTAGCGGTGCATCTATCCATCATAAAAAAAACTAAGTTGGAGTATCATTTCTTACGAAATGTATGGGAAAAGATTTTTGCGATTTGTGACTTTTCTAGTACACAAACCTCAATTGGTCCAATAGAAGTTTTTGATCCTTATAAGAAAGAGGATCGATTGGCATAAAAAAAAGTTTTTGTGAAAATTGCCCATTTTCCTGCTGACTGTACATTTTTTTCAAAATCTGTGAATGCAGATCAAAATTTCGCAAAAAGATAAAGACGGTCTCTTAAGACCGTTTTCCTGTAGCTACAACGGTTAAGGTAGCTGCCCTTACTGCCCCATCTGAAAAATCCACCCTGTGTAGTCTTTTTTAAATTTTAAACATGGAAAACACACCGCGTCACCGCCGCGGGCGTCCCGCTTAAAGGGGATGCGCTAAGGTACCCGCGAAATTCAAATTTTCTTAAGTTTTTTGCAATTTGCAGGTCAGTAACAGGTTGTATAATGATCTAAATATGATTCGCGGACGTAACAAATATGGCATTCAATTACAGAATTATTATCATTATAATCAGCAATATTTTTTATTTTAATTATGTTAGCCGACTACCTAACGAAATTTTAAAATCCATTCCCGCCTAGGGTGGGAATTAATTTTAATGAGATGAAATGAGAAATGAAAAAGGTTTTTGCGATTTCTGACTCTTCTAGTACTCAAACCTCATTATAACAGAGTTTCGAAAAAAAATCTACTATTTAATGGGGATTTGATATAATTGTATTATTAATTTTAAGCAGCATGGTTTTTTCGTTCGCCATCTCGTTTTAACTAATTATTCCTGTCTATTTATAACTCACCATTATAGCTTTTGATGACATGTTTGCTTTTTTAATTTCTGTCCTGACTGCCATCGGCTTGCTGTTTTTAAGACTAGTCTACGAGTATATTGTAATCTAATGTATTTTTTGTATAATGTTCTGTCTGTGAAAGTCTTATTATTTATGCTTTGAAGAAGGAACTGTTTCAACTGTAGATTGTTTTTTTTTTTTTTGCGATGGGTTTGCTCTAGACCTGAGTATAGGTCAGAGGTGACAGAGACAAAGTCGAAGATGGAGTGAGCTTAATTTTCCGGTAAATTCGTCAAGAAATTATCTAAACATGATTGGGCGTTATTCCGTCTACAGTAACTTCGTTAACTATAGGCCTAAAGTTGTAGGAAGACAGTAAAATAAAGAAAATATAGATTTTGTATCGGCTTTCAATAAGTCAATGTTAAAATCTCCACAAGTAATACACTTTTTACAAAAAAAAAACTGTTCAAGTAACTGTTCAACTATCAATAACAACTTGGATAGAAATGTATCATAGTTCTGACCGACCGGATTCCTATAACAGCAGAAAAAGTAGATATTATTATTAATTAGCATCTTTAACACCACATACTTATCTCAAAAAGCATTTAATTTTGTATATTTTGTTACAAAAGAGCACCTCTTCACAAATAACAATCATTTTTTCGAGCACTAAAAGAAACCAATTTTTAATTGTCCATGTTGATACAGCAAGCTGACTGCATTGTCAAAAAATGTTCCGTTACACACACATATAGGTTGCTACATCTTAAATCCTGCAAGAAAACATCCAATTCATTTTTAGGGTTCCGTACCTCAAAAGGAAAAAACGGAACCCTTATAGGATCACTCGTGTGTCTGTTTGTCTGTCCGTCTGTCACAGCCGATTGGCTCCGAATCTACTGAACCGATTAAGTTGACTTTTGGTACACATATGAACTTCTGTGACCCAAACACGGATGTGTTGCGTAAAAACAAAAATAAATGAATTTTGAATATGGGACACTTATGGGGCACTTTGACATCCACCAACCCGCACTGGGCCCGCGTGGTGGATTACGGCCCACTCCCTCTCACAGAAAGAGGAGGCCTGTGTCCCAGCAGTGGGAACATTATAGGCAGATTATGTATGGGGCACTTTAAGGGAGCAAATTAGAAAATTTAAAAAAAAGTTTTGCTGACTGTACCATGTGACATATCAAATGAAACAGCTTATTGTAAGGATTTCATATATATTTTGTTTATAATTTTATATAATAAATACTTTTAATATTATTTAAGAAAATAGCTGAAAATTCACCATTCCCCATTCTGAAACTAATGAACTTAAAATTTTGAAAAAAAATACGAAAATAGTCGTTACTTATAGATTACAGGAAAACCTATAAGAAGTGTGTGATCTTAAAATAACATGGTAAATCGCTCAATATTGTGCTTACAAACTTACATTTGCAGTTGGAATGTATTGGGGATCACATTTTTCAACTACAATGTTAAGTTTGTCCTTGGGATAAATTTCATCCCAACTAGGGAACCCGTCATTGAGCGCAGTCCGACACGCACTTGGCCGGTTTTTTTATATGTACCACATAAATTCTGAAGCTTTTCCAAAAATCCCTTAAATAAATAAAGATTTAAAAAAAAACCCTTTTCACAGGATTAGGAACGAAAATACTGTTTTCTAAGACTCTTTCCAATACTAGTGTAGTTTTCTATGGGTTCTTCACTATTTTAACGGACCGGGACTATGTTCATGTCAAAGTAGCACTTCAGACTGTCAAAAATATTCTTCATTCCCATTGATATATTAAAATACATTCATGTTCATGCCATAATTATTGAGAACTTACCTGCGCATATAAAACATTGTGGAAGTAATCATGATAAATGTCCATTATAAATTAGAATCACATTGTCGTGTGTACAAATGTCATGGTATAGGTAGTAAATTACTAAATGTTTATAATCTGGAGTTAAACACAGAACAATATCCATCAAATAGGTGGGTGAACAGAGGGTATTTAATATGTTCCTAATGCTAGTAACCAATCTACATCATGGTCAGTTTTCTTAAAATCTTTCTCGCCTCTAAAAATCAAACAGAAATCATTCTTTGTGTAGTTTAACAACTTGTGTTGCAGATGATCTATCAACTGTGTAATTCCAGAATTTGTGGAGATGTAGTGACTGACTTAAATCATGATTTGGCAATGTACTGTGCTATTGATTATACCTTATTTGTTTTGTTATACTCAATAAACAAAGTCTACGCTGTTGCTGTTGCTTAAGGCTGTTCTAATGAGGTACTGGTACCGCACTCTATTTGCAGGTATTTTTCTTCAGGTTCCTTGTAGGTAGAATTATTGGTATTGTTGATGTTGATTTTATCCGATAGTTTGCATAGTGTGGATATGTAGCTGGTGGCGCTATTTTCACTTAACTAGTTTCAATGAGCCCAAGATCGACAACAACAACAGCAACTGTTAATTTCGTCGATAAAAGATTAATCTATATATTTTGAGATTCTTTTCTTTCTTTTACATTTACTCTTACTCATTAATCCTTTTTAGGGCTCCGTACCCAAAGGGTAAAACGGGAACCCTATTACTAAGGCTCCGCCGTCTGTCTGTCTGTCTGTCTGTCTGTCCGTCCGTCTGTCACCAGGCTGTATCTCATGATCCGTGATAGCTAGACAGTTGAAATTTTCACAGATGATATATTTCTGTTGCCGCTATAGCAACAAATACTAAAAACCAGGATAACATAAATATTAAGGGGGCTCCCGCCTCCCATACAACAAACGTGATTTTTTGGTCGTTTTTACTCGATATTGATAACGGTAACAGGTAGACACTTGAAATATTCACAGAAGGTTTAATTATATATTCACTTTAAAAATCAATAATTAAATTATAATAAAACAAATATTTAAGGGGGGCTCCCATACAACAAACGTGATTTTTTTGCCATTTTTATAGATAATGGTACGGGACCCTTCGTGCGCGAGTCCGACTCGCACTTGGCCGGTTTTTTCTTCGTTTCTAAACATATTTCTTGTAAGTTTCTAGATTTATTATTAAAGCAATTTTTAGCTTCATGTTCTCTGTATGAAGGTTTTCTATTTCCGTTTGAGCACTTTCTATCTCGATTTTTAGCTGGTCAAAATTTATTTTTAAATCTTATAGGTCGCTGTCATAAAAATTATGTGGTTGAGAAGTCAGGTAAACTAAATCTTCTAGTCATTTCAGAATTTGTTGACTCGAAGGAGATGTCTAGCGAGTCATTTGCAATATTTTTTTCTTCCATAGTAAATAGATATTGTTAGATTTTTACGTAAGGAAATAACAAATTTTATTGTCCCGTCAAAGATATAGATGATAGCTCCCTCTATTTAAATCATCCGGAAGTAATGTAACAGATCGATACATTGAAAGGATGGTAGTTACGCTACTCGCCGCTAGATGGCACCACTACCAACAGTGACAATAGTGTCGCTGCTACCCGCAGGAAGGTGCTGTTATGAGTGCCTACACTTTTTCACAACATCTTGATGGAAAAAAAAACCGTCACTGAACTACCTTTTGGTTAAAAAGTTCGTAATACTAAACGCTGTTTTGAACCGACTTCCAAAAAGGAGGAGGTTATACATATGTTCGGCTGTATGTTTTTTTTTTTGTTTATGTATGTTCACCGATTACTCTGTCAATTGTGGACGGATTTTGAAAAAAAAAAATTGTTTGGAATGGTATGCTCCCGAGGTGGTCCCATTGCCACCAAATCAGAATCTGATGAGGGGATCCCATGGAAATCGAGGGAAATCCTCAAATTTTATAGGCATACCATAGCTATTTGAGTATTTTTATAGTAACTCGTGCTCTCGGAAAGCACCATTTGGTGAAGTGGAACTGATGATGAAGACCAGAGATGGCCACCGGAACTACTTAATAATAAGTATTTAACGGGTTGCGATTCGAGTACGTACTTTAATAGTGTTGCTAAGCAATTTATGCTCGTCACAATGCATAATTATGGTGAGTTGCAGTTCTCCTGGTTCTTACCAGGAGAACTCAACAATTAGCGGCCCTGCATCAGGAAAAGCAATAGTTTGTAAAGGCGATGAGCATTTGACATTAGGCTATTGTATTTTTTTTTTTGGTGACTAATTATAAACTGACTCACTAGTGAACGGAACAATAAAAAAAATACCAAAAAAAAAATAACGGACCTCCAAAAAAACACTATCAAGTAAAAAATAACTTTAATTTCGGAAGTAGGTGTCTTTGGATTTTTATTTTAGTTTTTTGCCACCGACTTCCGAAATTAAAGTTATTTTCTACTTGATAGTGTAAAAACACTATCAAATAAAAATAACTCTACTTGATAGTGTTTTTGGAAGTCCGTTATGTTTTTTAGGGTTCCGTACCTCAAAAGGAAAAAAACGGAACCCTTATAGAATCACTTCGTTGTCCGTCTGTCTGTCTGTCTGTCAGTCTGTTAAGACCCTTTTTCTCAGGAACGCGTGGATGTATCAAGTTGAAATTAATATCAAGTACGTAGATCTATAATCAATATAGATATATAAGCGACATATTTTGATACTCGCAAATAAATTAAACCCTATAGGGTACTTCCCGTTGACCTAGAATCATGAAATTTGGCAAGAAGCAAGGTCTCACAGCCAAGTAAAGGAAAAAGTTCGAAAATTATTAATTTATAGTTCTATCACATAAAAAAAAAATTGCGATTATCTCTCACATAAATCAAAACCTATAGGGCACTTCCCGTTGACCTAGAATCATGAAATTTGGGCAGAAGCAAGGTCTGGTAGCACAAGTAAAGGAAAAAGTCCGAAGATTGTTAATTTGTAGTTTTACCACATAAAAAAAAAATTTTTTGCGATTACAAACTTAAATTTTCAGTTGGAAAATTGATCGATGTACGGGAGAACATGTTTTTCAACTACAATGTTAAGTTTGTTTTAGGGATAAATTCATCCTAACTACGGAACCCTTCATTGTGCGTGGTCCGACACGCACTTGGCCGGTTTTTTATCATTCAGAATTTGATAATAATTGCATTGTTATTTCCGAAGCTATTTTAACCGATATTATAATAATCCTTATCCAGTAAAATATAATATTTAATTTAGATTAAAATATGCCTTTACATATCATTGAAATGAATACTTTAAAGATATCATAGATTAAATAAAAATTACGCGTAACAAAGTAATTATGGTTCGGTGGCCCGCGGAGTCCTTCCTTTTCCTCTGTTATTATTAAGACAGAAAAAAACGTCTGAACGGATTTGGGTGAAATTTGGCAAAGATAGTTAATAACCTGGATTAACACAGGATCAATAATTTATCTCGGTAGTTTATTTCCGTTGGATAATTTCCAATCTCCACGCGGGCGAAGCCGCGGGCAAAAGCTAGCGAAATATTAAAAAGGCGTGCATGACTCGCCCGGGGCGCCTAGATGGTTAAGACCGGTCTTGACTGTAGTGCGGACTTTTTCAACCTTAAGCTGTGAAGTGCCCGAGCCTTAAGTTGTGACAGCAGATCAATCCATGTGACTTACGCATTACACATGTGTTCCAGGCATTCCACGAGACGGACCGCGTGCTGGCGCTGCACAATCACTTCCCGCTGGCGTGTCTGGGCGGCGCGTGCAGCACGTTCCCGCTGGACACGCGGCTGGCTCGCCTGCAGCACTACCGCGCCGACTGCGTGAGCGCGCTCAAGTCCTGCAAGGAGCTCAAGGCTGAGGCGGTGCGCGACGAGGCGCTGTGGCGCTGGCGTGAGCCGCTGGTCGCGCGCGTGGACAAGGTGCTGCGCGCACTCACCTTCCTCCCGCCGCTTCCGCACCGGTGACACACCTGACACCAGCCACTCGCTCTACGCTTAGTCTTATGTATTAAATGCTAGTATTAAACGATTTTTATAGTTACTCCATACGATGTTTCACTGTTTACTTCATGCTTTGTCGTATCTGCGACCGCAAATAATATGCGGTTGGTCATGGAGGACGAAACCGCAATCAGTGTGACTTCGATAAACCATGTCCGCTATTCACAACTATTCGATTCATTTTCGGATCGTTTATGGGTACCACTATCTGCCGGGAGAACACGGCGCGGCATACGCTAGCAGAGTGTGCCGCTTGGGAGGAGCCACGCCGTGCCCTCATCTCACGAGTAGGCAGCGACAGCCGGCCGTGGTTGAGTGGTCAGCAGCCGCCGATGGTCAGCAGCGAGGAGTCCTGGGACGCGGTGGTATCCTTCTGCGAAACAGTCGTGTCGCAGAGGGTGGTTGATGCGGAAAGGTTGCGGGAGATCTCTTCCGTTCACCCGACCCAATGCCCCCTTGCGGCCCCCATAAATGGGTCCAGGGACGGCGGACTCGGGGACGTCCGCAGCCCCCTATAATCATACAGAACCCTTGGTAGCGGCGCGTAGTATTCCACGCGCGCCCCTTTTAGACGTCGCGAGGGAGGTCAAACACCTCAGTTGAATATTTTTTCCCGCCAAGAAGTTATCCAAATTCTGGAAAAAGTAGTTCAAGTCTGTAGGCGCAAGGTCTGGTGAGTATGGCGGATGACGGAGAGCTTCCAACCCCAGCTCTTGTAACTTGGAGACCGTCTGCAGTGCAATATGAGGTCGCGCGTTGTCGTGCAGGAGCAGCGGAGACGAGGGATTAACCAAAGCTGGTTGGAGACGTGCGAACTTCTCCATCATTGTGTTCAGTTCTTCACAGTACACATCTGCAGTAATGCTGATCCCGTTTGGTAAGAAACTATGATGAAACACACCGGCCCTAGACCTTCAAACAGTGACCATCACTTTTATAGGGGTAAGTTTTCATTTAGGGCATTGTTTAGGTGCTGAACCAGTATCCAACCAATTTGCTGAAATGAAATAAATCGTTTGAAATGAAATCGTTTGTTCTGTAAATAGGATCCTTTATTCCCAGTTGTTCCATGTAGCTAGTTCCACATGGAACTATTACAACCTAAAAAAATAATATTTTGTACCATTACTTCCATGTAATTTTAAACTAGTTTTACAGCCGACATTCCTTTCTTATGGAACTGCTGCAACTATTTAGTTCCATGTGAGTACGAGTACCTATAGTTGAGTTCCATAATGTATGTACTATTGCAACCATAATGTATGTACTATTGCAACCATAATGTATGTACTATTGCAACCATAATGTATGTACTATTGCAACCATAATGTATGTACTATTGCAACCATAATGTATGTACTATTGCAACCATAATGTATGTACTATTGCAACCATAATGTATGTACTATTGCAACCATAATGTATGTACTATTGCAACCATAATGTATGTACTATTGCAACCATAATATCGGAACCACTTTTGCACGTCATACTCGTATTAACAAAAAAAAAATAAAAAAATTAAGCTAGATGTAGTCGACATTTCCTATCTGTCTACCCCTGAGAAGAAATGGCGAAACAAACTCGGGGGTCAAAGTCTGACTTTGTAATATTGATTCCCAGAAAACATTTGATCTATTTAAGTCTACCATCTTAAAAGTGTTCGTTACCCTATTATTTTTGCTGCCAACCTATTATTTTTGCTACCGGCTTGAATTATTTTTTAATCCCAAATTCAGATTAATTTGTCGCCGTGTTAAATACATGCCAAATAGAATGTGATCACAGGCGTGCTTCTGTTCATGATAGTTCTTGTTGTTCGGATTATCAAGCGGCAGGTTTAAAGCTTCCTCAAATTCAAATAGCCAAATTTGACGGTGCTTATTTTCGGTGGTTGGAATTCCGGGACACGTTTGAGAGTTTGATACACAAAAATGAACGTATAACAGCAATCCACAAGTTTCATTATCTTACATCTTATCTGGAAGGCGATGCTGCGAGAATTATTTCAAATCTTGAGGTTTCTTCCGCAAATTACTCTGAGGCATGGAACTTGCTTTGTAATCGTTATAACAACAAACGAATTTTAATTAATCACCACTTAAATTCACTGTTTAACATAAAGCAGCTTTCACGTGAATCAGAGAGGTCATTAAGAGTCGGTAGACCATGTCACGAAAAACTTGCGTGCTCTGGCTAGCCTGGGACAGCCTATGGACAAATGGGACGTTCTCATAATTTTTATGTTATCTGCAAAGTTAGATAGCCAAACTTTAACTAAGTGGGAGGAATACAGAAATAATATTGATGGTGATACGCCAACATTAGAGCAGTTCTATAAATTTATGATAGATCGTGCGAATGTGCTGGAGGCATTAAACCGTAATAAACACGATAGCAATCCGCCTAAGAGTCAAACAGGTAGTTCGCGTAATGGTTCTGGCACAAATAATAATAAACACAGTTCAAATACTTCTACAAAATCGTTTGCTGCTTCTAGCTCTAAAGATAACAAATCTAACAATTCTAATGTTTTTTTATGCGTTATTTGTAATGAAAATCATAGGATTTTTGATTGTCCCTCTTTCAAAGCAAAGGGGATAGAGGATAGGTTGAAGGATGTCAATAAATACAAGCTGTGTGTCAACTGCCTTAGGCAGGGACACGCAGGGAGGTGCATGTGTCATGGGACCGTGCCGAGAGTGCAAGGAAAGGCACCACACATTGCTGCATCTACCTGCCGCATTATCTAATAGCAATAATCTGGTAATGGTGGATGAGCTGTGTGATAATAGTTGCGAAACCATTGCTAGTTTTTCAAAACGAAATTCAAGGCAAATTCTTTTGTCAACGGCTATAATAGAAGTCTTGAATCCATTGACCCAACAAAAGGCGAAGGTTCGAGCGCTGCTAGACTGCGGTAGCCAGTCCTCCTTTATTTCTAAAGCATTGCAGGATAATATTTCATTAAAAACATTCCCAATCGACTCGCTAAAGGTCATAGGCATTGGTAATACAGTTTCTTCTCATATTGCAGAAAGTTGCAATATTAAAATTATCTCCCTTAATAATAAGTACAGTGCAAATTGCTCATGTCTTGTTTTAAAAGAATTAACCGGTTCAATACCAAAATACCCGGTTAATATTAATACATTAAATTTACCTAAAGACATTGTGTTAGCTGATCCTACATTTAATCAGCCAGCACCCGTAGACGTCTTAATAGCCGCTGATTTATTTTGGGACATATTGGGAAACAAACAGCGTTCCCTTGGCCCACAAAATACAAATTTAAGAAATACGCATCTAGGCTGGATAATATCTGGTCCTATAAATTCAACCGTTGCCAATGAAACTACTCATTGCAATCAAGCAACTGTAGATGCCGTATCAAACCAGATTGATATTGAAAGTTCAATTGCCAAATTCTGGGAATTAGAAGAGGTTCCCACAAAACGTATATTGAGTGAAAATGAAATGGCTTGCGAATCCCACTTTATCGCTCATACACGTAGAGAAATAACTGGTAGGTTTTCTGTTAGACTGCCACTTAAGGACACTCCAGACTGCCTGGGCGACCCTTACAAAATTGCTAAAAAACGATTATTTTATTTAGAAAAGCGGTTTAGGAAAAAACCATTGTTAAAAATCGAATATTTTAAATATTTTTTTTTTTTTAATTTTATTAGCGAATACGCTGAATTAGGACATTGCTCGGTAGTTAAAGACGAGCGAAGCATAATTTATTATTTATGTCACCACGCTGTTCTAAAGCAAGAAAGTGAATCAACTAAATTGCATGTCGTTTTTGATGGGTCTGCAGTTTCTACGTCAAGTTATGCATTAAATGACATTCTAATAGTAGGACCAACCCTTCTAGATTCTCTTTTTGCTATACTAATACGTGCCAGACAATACAAGTTTCTGTTAACTGGGGACATCGAAAAAATGTACCGTCAGGTTTTAGTGGACAAACAAGATCGTAGTTTGCAGCGTATTCTATGGCGAGATGACGAGTCACAACCCATCAAAACTTATGAGTTAAACACACTCACTTATGGTACCGCAAGTGCCAGTTTTCTTAGCACACGTTGTCTTTGGCAGCTTGGCGAGGAACAAAATGACGAAGGTATTAAAAATATAATCCAAAAGGATTTTTATGTAGATGACCTCATCACTCTGGTGCGAAATAAAAGGCTTGACTGGAAATCGCATATAGAGAACCTTTGCAAAAAAATTTGTAGTTCTGCATTTGCATTGCACTCTCTAGCTGCAGTTGTGAATGTAGACACCTTGATTGCAGCTTACTATGGCTTAGCTGCGTCTCACCTAAGATACGGCATTATATTCTGGGGAAATTCTACCGACGTTAACACGGCATTCAAGGCTCAAATGAGATGTATTAGATCTATGTTTGGGTTAAAAACGGTTAATACATGTAAACCATATTTTAGAAAGTACAAAATATTAACACTTCCCTGTATGTATATTCTCGAAACCGCAATGTTTGTTAAAACTAACCCCAAACTGTTCCCACGTCTAGAGGACGCCGTACCGCGTAACAGAAGAGATGCGACTATTCTTCGCATCTATCCAGCAAAAACGGCACTCATGCGCAAGAGTATCGTCTGCATGGCTCCCACTATATTTAATATACTGCCTAAACGATGGAAAGAGTTAAATAGGAATGCATTCAAGCGTCAATTAAAACTGTTCCTTTTGCATAAAGCATATTACAGTGTCTCCGAATTTCTAGCCGAAAAAGTTTTTTAGTTTGACATAAATCCTGTAATCTGAACATTTAACTCATAATTTTGACATAAATCCTGTAATTTTGACATAAATCCTGTAATTTTGACATTCATCTTGTAATTTGACATGATCTAGACGTTCACATTGTAATTTAGCAATCAACATTGTAAAATCGACATAAATCTGTTAATTTGGACTTCGGTTGTAATTTTGACATGTATCTTTCAAATTTGACATACATTTTTAAACTTTGACATTGTTCTTGTATTTGTGATTTATTTTTTCAATCTGAATGTTGACATTATGTTATAATAATAATTTCCAATTAACAGGTCTCTAAGTTAAAAAAATTGTATTTGCAATTCTGGGTAACTTTCTTTCTTTTTGTGAAATTTTATAATAATATAACTCATAACTTTCTTTCTTTTTGTGAAATTTTATAATTTTTTAGTTGTCAATAAAAAGAATAATAGTTTTCAATATTATAGAAATATTTGTACGCCGATACTTACGGCTAAACATGACTGGACTTAACCAATTGATTTTAATCTTGCATGCTCTTGTATGTATACCATGTTTAGACAAATAAAGAATATCTTATCTTATCTTATCTAATGATGAGCAGGAATTACGTTGTATACAAAAAGGAGTTTCCGAAGCTTTAAAAAATGGTTGTTTTAATTTAAGGAAATATAAAAGTAACAATCCATCAATTTTTGAAAACTTGAATATAAATCATGAGGACAATTTAACAATCAGTGAGTCTGCAAACACTCTTGGTCTTGGATGGATTCCCTCCAGTGACACGTTATATTTTCCCATTAAGAATTTTACGCTTGACCAGGATGCAGTCGTCACAAAGCGATTTGTTATGTCTAATTCATTTAAAATATTTCACCCGTTAGGTATTCTGAGTCCTGTGATAATTCAGCCTAAAATTCTATTACAAAAAATGTGGCAACAAAAATTAGAATGGGACGAACCAGTTACAAAAGATTTGAGTGACGATTGGATAAGATTTACTGATAATTTAATGTGGTTAAATAAATTTCAAATTCCTAGATTAGTTCTATGTGACAAACCTAAATTCATAGAATTACACTCATTTGGCGATGCGTCTCAAAGCGCATATGGTGCATGTATTTATTTAAAGTCAGTAAGTTATGATGGTGAAAGTACTGTCAAGCTGGTATGTGCCAAGTCAAGGGTGTCACCTTTAAAACCCACCACAATACCACGCCTGGAATTATGCGCTGCATTATTATCCGCTAAGCTTTGTAAATCTGTTACAGAAGCTCTCCGGTATAAGCCGGGAAATATCGTACACTGGAGCGATTCCAGTGTGGTTCTAAGTTGGATAAATAGTGATCCTACAAAATTAAAAATGTTTGTAGCCAATCGTGTCTGTGAAATACTTGAGTTAACTAAAGCATGTTCTTGGCGTTACGTCCCTACAACCAAGAACCCAGCAGATTTAATTTCTAGGGGAGTGGATGCAAAAAACTTATTGCCTATGGATTTGTGGTGGTCCGGCCCTAGCTTTTTGCATAAAAGTGAAAGCTATTGGCCCGTGTTAAATAATTCAAAGTTGGACGAATTACCTGAGATGAAAGTACACACGTCAATAGTAATTAATTAGTGACCAGGATAATTTTACAAGTTTTGAAAATTTTTCATCATATCAAATCTTCAGAAAGTTGTTGCATATGTTCGAAGATTTATATTTAATATGAAGCAACGGGTATGCATACTTTCTCCAGATGAGTTATTGGAGTCATTTCATTTACTTTGTCTTATCGCCCAGCGTGAGTCATTTTCTATCGAATACGAGCTGCTTACAAAAGGTAAACAATTACCGGCTAGGAGCAAAATATCATTGTCTCCGTTTATAGATAACAATAACTTGATTCGCGTCGGTGGCCGCATAGATGCGTCCACATGTAACTTTGAAATTAGACACCCAATACTCCTGCACGCTTCTCATACATTAACAAAGCTATATTTTACAAATGAGCATGTTGTGAACCTACATGCAGGTCCGAATTTGTTGCTAGCAACAATAAGGCAAACAGTCTGGCCTGTAAGCGGCAGGCATCTTGCGAGGCGCACAGTCAGCAATTGCGTGCGATGCCGACGAATAAGTGGCAAAACGTTATGCCCAAAAATGGGTAACTTACCATCCCAGCGTGTGAACCCGGATTTCCCATTTTTGTCCGTCGGTTTAGACTTCGCTGGCCCATTTTTAATTTTAAATCTCAAAGGTCGTGGAAGGCACGTTATAAAATGTTATATGTGTATTTTTGTGTGTTTACGTTACAAATGCATTCACCTCGAGGCAGTTAGCGATTTGACTAAGGATGCATTTGTAATGATTCTCAGGCGTTTTATTGCGCGTAGAGGAAAACCAATTGAAATATTTAGTGACAATGGCCGTAATTTTATCGCCGCCGCAAACGAGATAAGTAGCTTTCTGAAGCAAGGTGACGACCTTATAGCTGATTTTGCCGGTCAACAAGGTATTCATTTTGAATTCATACCAGCTTACGCTCCTCACTTCGGCGGCATTTGGGAAGCCGGCGTCAAGTCAGCTAAATATCATATCAAACGAGTTGGCAATAGTCATTTAACATTTGAGGAAATTACAACTTTGTTTGCGCAAGTGGAGGCGATACTCAATAGCCATCCCTTGTGCCCTTTATCATCCTGTCCTAACGACCTACTCTCCTTATCCCCAGGGCACTTCATCATTGGTCGACCTTTAACTGCACTACCGTCACCAGCCCTGGAAGATAATGATACCAACCAAAGAAATAGATATAAACGCCTTGAACAAATAAGGCATGACTTCTGGCAAAGATGGCAGAAAGAGTACTTGTCAGAGCTTCAACAAAGGACAAAATGGCGTAAAGGCATCGCTCAGCTTAACATAGGTGACATGGTGCTCCTAGCTGATGATAACACTCCTCCACTAAACTGGCGTCTGGGACGAGTTCTACAGCTATTTCCTGGACCTGATGGAGTTTCAAGAGTTGCAGAGATGAAAACTTCACGAGGCTGCGTGCGGCGCCCTTTTACACGTCTCTGCCCGCTGCCAACTGCTGCAGAACTGAAGGGTTGAAAAACAAGTTTTCAACGGCCGGGAATATGTTGCGGCGCAGCGCCTTACCGTTTCTACATGGCAAATTTACATGTCGAGAGATCTACGACCTATCGTGGTTTTGGTGGGCGCTTGTTAATTTTTTCATTATCCGTGCAGTGCCCGTCTACCGACCACTCACTTATTGTACGCACGATATTTTTTATTAAACCTTTTTTAAGTAATTGGACTTTAATTAGCCCCAGTGTATAGTCAAAATATATGAAGCAACATATGCAACATCACACGAACACACCTTACACGACTACACACACCCCCCCACACACACACCCACAAAACACCCCCTCCCCTCTCATACAACACACCCACCCCATCACACACACATACTCACACATTCATATTCATATAAGTTAAATCAGGTCATAATGGGTTTAATAACACACATAAATAAAGGTTTCTTTTGTACACAAAGTTACAGTAGAACACTGACTCCTAGGTCACAGGGTTCCCCTAGTTTAGGAGGCAGGATTTTTCACTATTTGTGCAGCCTTTTCCCAAAATCAAATGTACCTATTTTGAAATGTATTGGAATCGTTTAAAAGGGTATTTTGTGTCAATAAACTTATTTTATTTTTATTTATTATTATTATCAACTTGAATTCTCTTCTTCTTAGTGTGTCGATGGCAATTATAATTTAAACTTCCTGTTTGGCCCAGAACAGAATTGATTAGTAATAGTAAGTTTATTTTGTTTTATTTTTCTAATAAGTATTTTTGGAACGGCGCGCGGCGTAAGCTGGCAGAAATCGTCACGCAAACAAACGTTCATACGTTTTCCCTCTCAATAAAATGAGAGAGAGAAAGTTTGAATTTAGTCCATATGAAAATCCAAGATTGCGGCTGCGAAAATTTTCACATTTTTCGTCATGGGTATCGTTTTCTTTGTTTTCGAAGGTGCTAAAGTCGATAATGAGGTCAAAATGTGAATCCAAGATGGCGGCTACCGCCATTTTGGATCGTAGCCGCCATTTTGGATTTACATTTTGACCTCATTATCGGCTTTAGCAACCTCTATAACTATGAAAGTGATACCCATGTTAGCACCTTCGAAAACTATGAAATTGGTACCCATGATAAAAAATTGGAACATTTTCGTAGCCGCCATCTTGGGTTTACATTTCGGCCTCTCTATCGGCTTTAGCAACCTCGAAAACTATGAAAGTTAGGTGATACCCATGATGAAAAATTTGAACATTTTCGTAGCCGCCATCTTGGATTTATAATTTAAACAAAAGATGAAAATTAGTGATATACTGCGGCCGACAAATATCACATTTTTTACGACCTTGATTATGGTATAAGTTTTATTGTTCAAAGTCTAATATAACTCACATGAAATGATGATTAGACCATAATTTAGACGTATCTTTGCGATTTAATTGGACGAATATCTAGATCGAAGTGTGAAATACGTAATATTTTTTTTTCAAAATTTTAATCCAGGTTATCTACGAATAAAACGACGATTATCCGAAGAACCCTGCCTTAAGTGGTAGCTGCAGCACTGAACTCTTTCATTACATTAGATACAAATTCTCCTCCACTATCACAGTATAAGTTAACAATTCTCAGACAAAAACGAGCTCCACATTTTTCGACATAATCTCGAAACGTAACTAAAAACATCTGATTAACGAGCTAATAAGTAGCTCGCACAGTTACGAGTGCATTCGTCCACAAAAATCACAAAATATTTTTTTTACCATCAATAGACCGCAAACATCTGTGTGCACTTTAAATAGAGGTCGTTTTAAATATTTTGTTTTTGATTTGTTAAATGGCAAACATGCTTGTTAGGGTTCCGTACCCAAAGGGTAAAACGGGAACCCTATTTCTAAGGCTCCGCCGCACGGTGGGCTGGAAATCGGCTTTCATAGACTTAGGGATTTCTATTTGCAAGTGCTTGATTTTTTGCCGGATATCGCTTCTATTAGTCATTACTATGTACAAAAATGACACCCGAGTTAATTCTGCCCAAAAACGAAGGAAATATATTTTTTTTACGAAAAATTTGTATGAAGCTAGTATGAAAAATCGAATTATCTCCTAAACGGCATGTTTAACCGTAATATCCTTGGAGGTGGTCATAGTGCTAATTATTTATAATTTTTTGGTTGCCGATTTGACGAAAAATTTAATGCCGTTTTTTTTTAAAAATCGTCAAAATATTTTTATTTATTTTTACATGTAAAACGATCCCTTTTAGTGTCCAAGTTAAAAAGTTCGATATGTTATTAACCCAAATATTAAGAACACACAAAACAAGAAAACTTAAATAAAAAAATTGCTGTTTTTTGACACATTTTTATTAATTTAAATAAAAAAAGATTATCAAACTCTTATTTAAGTAACATATTATAAAGTTATATTATATACAAAATAATTTAATTCAAGGAATTAATACTAAGCATTTGTAAAATAAAGTAAAATAAATAAAAAAAAGACAAAATATCATTAAATATTACAAAAAAAAAACCCAAACACACTCAAATACAAATTTACAAATATGTACATATATAATTTTTTTACAAATGTTCCTTATCACTCTCGTTGTCAGACTCCAATTCTGAGTCAGCATCCAGATTGGATATATCCAAAAACTCGAACTCAGTTTCCTGAAATTGAATTAAGTCGAGAGTTTCAGCAAAAAAGCTGCCTATGCTGCTTTTTCTTGGCATCTAACTTAGGCCTTTGTGCACTTAGCAAAGGATCCGAAGAAACAACAAGCATATTTAAAATGTCTTGATTGGAATCCTGCCTGCTTCTTTTCCGCGAATGATGTTCTCGAAACCTCCTAAAATCTTTGTTTCGAGACTCTGAGGCTTCTTCCGAGAGAGTCCCAATCGGCACAATATTATTTTTCTCGATTATGTCAGCCCCATGGATTAATAATTTATGAACGGTTGACGACATGTAGTACCAGTCCTATAATAATACGTACTTTTCTGCTGTTTTGCGGGCATAATCTCTAAATGTTATTATATCGACCTGCTCTCCAGATGTAATTGCTTGTAAAATTACAGCAAATCTTTTGATGAGGTCTTCACCCAAACCGGTTATAGCTGCGGTTTTATTAGGAAACTCAAAGAATTTTCTTGCAGTATTCCCGTCATTGGCGGTTCCCGAGCCTTGTTTTACTATATCAATCAACAGATTGAGCTCATCTTTGAATTTATTTTGAATTATTTTCTTCCTTGTCTGTAGCATTTCTTTGTGCTCATCACTTCTCGCTGCCCACCGTTTGAAGTCGAGCCTGTATGCAATGTGTAACAGACATTCCATACAATTTATACGGGCTGTAGGGATGACAAGCCAAATTCATACAGGTCAGAACACACAATTTTTGATGTTACAGCATCTAAGCGGTTCATTTCCGTAGGCTTTGCTAAGCATAGGTAGCACGATGCATGTGATCTAGCTTCAGAAAGGTAAGTGCAAACTTTAGCGTAGATCATCGTCATCATTAGTTTATGAGTCACCCTATTATTATTATTGCACTCTGTGGGGATAAGGGCCTCAATTTCTTCATCCATTTGTTTTTTCAGCTCAAGAACAACTGCTTCACTCTCCTTTACAAAAGTAAACTGAACTGGACGACAATACAAAACTGAGCATGGTTTTGGGTTCGTCCATAAGATGTTGTCTCCATCTGTCAGTTTAAGTGGCACCAAGGAGGTCATGAAAATGCTCGAGTCATCTTCCTCACCCTCCATTTTCTGCTTGTATCGGCTTTGGTTAGAAGCACCATCAAATCCCCACTTGGATATCAGCTTCCACTGCTTGTTATGCTCTTCCTTAGAAAGGCTTTGAAGGATTCTTGTAACTGTGATATCAAGTAAAGCTTGAAGTGTAATCCTAGCCGATGAATCAGTAACTGTCACTGATTGCTTCGGAGGGTAGCAATCAAGCTTAGTTTGTTGCACTTTATAGTACGATGGATAAATATCCTTAGCACCTTCCCGAATGGCAGCCTCTCGCAACGTAGTATATTGCCACTTTGAGAGTTTTAGCGAAAGAAGCAATCCAAGCGCCTTTTCTGACGTAAATATGATTGTTTTCGCTGGTTTCTTAAGCGTTTCATTTAATTTAGCGGCTGCTTCAGGATTTTTCATCATGTATTTGATGACAGAAGCGATATCTCCATGCCCTTCTTCTTTTAAACGTGCTGCAGCTGCATATCTGCAGCTCTGCGTGCTACGTACTAAGAAGTCTAAGAAACGAGGTAACCATAAAACATTTAAAAATGGTCTATTACGCATTAGTTGAGTCGAAACTGAGATACAGCATACTTTTCTGGGGAGGAAGTTATGGTTACAACACTCAAAAAGCTTTTGTAATTCAGAAAAGAGCAGTCAGAACCATAGCTAGAATTCAACAGCTAGAATCATGCAAGCCACATTTTAATGACTTAAATATATTGACAGTCCCAAGCTTATACATTTTGGTCCTACTTACTCACTTATCAAAATATATCTTTGAATATGAGACTGAAGATGAAAGGCAAAACAGGGAGAGTACAAGAAGAAAAGATCTCCAGATGAAGCAAGTGTCTCACCTGAACGTGGTAAAGCATAGCGCCTACCACAAGTCATTAAAAATGTTTAATAAACTGCCGACAGAGTTAAAAAGTCTAGTTTATACAAGTGGGTTTCAGACTAAGCTTAAACGGTTCTTGTTAAATAAGTGTCTATATTCTATTGATGACTTATAAATTAATACAAAGGTTGAAGTAACATAATTTTATTGATTTGAATTGAATAATGATTTTTTATGAATTGACTTATGAATTATGACATTTACTTTTATATTTTTTTAATTTTGTTATTTTTTTTATTTTTATGTGATTTTGTATAATTATAATGATTTAAATATTGATTGCATGCATGTAATATGTTTAGTTATAGAAATTCAGACACGATGTGAAAATTGTTATTGAATAAATGAATTGAATTGAATTGAATATGCCAATTCACTGGAATTTTCGCCTGTGTGTTCATCAGATCTTCTCTTTTTTTGTTTACTTCCCAGATCTTCGAATGGTTTACGGGATCTTTTCATCATTGTCCCAATGGACGTTGATGTCAACGGTTCTGGAGAGACTGAGGGCGCTCTTGGTATCTCATCAACCCTTGGTTCTTGATTAACTAAAGTTTGCACAAAACTCGGCCAATCAATATTTGCTCCCAACCAATTCTCGTACTTTCTCCTGAAATTATCAAGGAATCGGTTGGATTTCTGCCACCTTTGTAAAGCGGCTCGCGTAAATCTCCGACAAAATTCTTTGAGAACAACACGATCTTCGTCAGACAGGCAATCGCCTATGCGGGATACAACTGCACTGAACAATACTTCATGATCAAATGAAGTACTCTCACTTCGTAGAAGAACAAACATGTCTAAATTGGTGATTAAACTTTCCATTCTAAGATTTTATAGTCGCAGATTTAGTGTTAGCAGTTACACAGTTGTGAACAAACTAAATTATAAAACAAAACTTTAGCCCTTTATTGCCGGGGATCGTGCGGTCCATGGCCCTTTACGGGGCACCGGTGTGGGCGCGTTCTCTGAGGCTGCGACCAGCGCAGCGGTTGAACGCGTCCGAAAGGGTCATGGCCATCAGGATGGTACGGGGATACCGCACGGTCTCCCGTGAGGCGGCGAGCCTCCTTGCCGGACTGCCGCCATGGGATCTGGAGGCGAAAGTCCTCGCGCACATTTGGGTGTGGCGCGAAGAGGCGAAACTCCGGGGCATAACTCCGCTGCCGCAAGAAATCGCGGCACAGCGGACGGAGCTCCGGAGGGATCTCATGGCGACATGGAGAGTGCGATTGTCGCAACCCAGCGCTGGGCACGCCACAATTGTGGCGATAAGTCCCCTCTTTGAGGAGTGGCTAGAGAGGCGCCACGGCGTCCTCACCTTCCGCCTGACGCAGGTCCTCACCGGACATGGATGTTTCGGGAGGTTCCTGTTTAGGATTAAGCGGGAGGAAACGCCCGGGTGTCACCACTGTGTGGATCGCCCGGAGGACACGGTGGAGCATACGGTGGAGGTCTGCCCAGCTTGGGCGGAGCACCGCCGTGTCCTCACGGAGGCGATCGGCGGCGGCGATCTCTCGCGTCCGGCCCTGGTTCAGGCCATGGTTCGGAGCGAGAGTGCATGGGAGGCCGTCACCTCCTTCTGCGAAGCAGTTATGCTAGCGAAGGAGGAGGCGGAACGCGTGAGGGTGAGACAAGGTTCGCGCCCTCGCGCCCCTAGTCGCCGCAGGAGACGCCCCGGGCGTCGGGAGTCGCAAGCCGATTTCCGGCCACCGTAGGCGCGGGCCTGTGGACGGTGAGCGATGGGTAGCTCGCCGTCCGATAAGGACCAGGCCCGGGTCGACGGCGCGTTGTGTTCCACGCGCGCCTCAAAGAGATGTCAGCACAAACTGACGGGGTCCATTAGGACCAATGCCTGCCGGGGTTGCGAGTCTGTCCGAAAGGGATATCGTGGCCCTGGCACACAGGCAACGGAAGGAACACGGGTGGGTTTTAGTCAGTAAAAGTCTGACACGCCCTCCCGCTCCGCCCAGAGCGGGAGAAGTTATTTGATGATTTCCCACCAAAAAAAAAAAAAAAAAAAAAAAAATAGCCCTTTTATTGCAAAACGCCAATAATTAGGTAACTACCCTCATTAGTTATCTTCTCATTAGCTAATGAAAATTTATAATTGTCACTAACTATTCTTAGAACTCATAGCACTGCTAATTAACAAATTAGCTTACTTATCAGGAAAAGTTGAATGTAATCCATAGTTGGCATTGTCGTGAGATATTGAAAATCATTAAATCACCTATAAAGACTCATTAGAAGACCTAATCAGTGTAGTTACCTAATCACTTCTTTTCGGACTCATTAGAAGAGTAAACAGTTGGTAATTTGGTTGTATGAAAAGTTTTAAAACTCATGATGTGTTGATAAATATCTAGCTCAAACATAGTTGTCTACGTGTGGGTGTACTATAAACCTCTGCCAACTCCTTCGGAAATGTAGGAGTGATGCTATTTTATGTTACGTGTAGTTAAAAGTCCGTGTTCTTCAACATAAACACTAAAAGGAATCGTTTCATATGTAAAAACAAATAAAAATATTTTGACGATTTTAAAAAAAAAACGGCATGAAATTTTTCGTCAAATCGGCAACCAAAAAATTATAAATAATTAGCACTATGACCACCTCCAAGGATATTACGGTTAAACATGCCGTTTAGGAGATAATTCGATTTTTCATACTAGCTTCATACAAATTTTTCGTAAAAAAATTATATTTCCTTCGTTTTTGGGCAGAATTAACTCGGGTGTCATTTTTGTACATAGTAATGACTAATAGAAGCGATATCCAGCATAAAAACAAGCACTTGCAAATTGAAATCCCTAAGTCTATGAAAGCCGATTTTCAGCCCACCGTGCGCCGTCTGTCTGTCTGTCCGTCTGTCACCAGGCTGTATCTCATGAACCGTGATAGTTAGACAGTTGACATTTTCACAGATGATGTATTTCTGTTGCCGCTCTAACCAAAAATACTAAAAATCAGAATAAAATAAATATTTAAGGGGGCTCCCATATAACAAACGTGATTTTTTTGCCGTTTTTATAGCCAATGGTACGGAACCCTTCGTGCGCGAGTCCGACTCGCACTTGGCCGGTTTTTTCTATAAATACAAGCTTCACACAATTTACCATTTGGTATAATATGACAAATTTTCTCAATATCAGAAAATTGTTTATTTGTCTCTACGAGTATTTCCATAAATTTTGATTTACCAATTTGGCCCAACCTTTGATGCCACGATTCATAATTATTATTTACGACTCAATTGACGGCAGGGTTGGCGCAGTGGTTAAGCGATTGACTGCTGCGCTGCGTGTCGCGGGTTCGATTCCCGCACGGAACAAATATTTGTATGACCTACAAGTAGTTGTTCCGGGTCTGGCTGTTGTGTATGTGAGTTTAAATGTTTGTAAACGCACCCACGACACAGGAGAAATTCCTAGTTTGGGTCAACGTTTTTTTTAAAAAAAGAAAAGAAAGAAGAAAGAATTAATGAGCATTCGATAATTAAAGCATGTTTAAACAGCTGAAAGTTAACGCCAATTAGATTGTTCAAAGTCACCGTTCATCACCAGCTTACCATCGTTGTACACAAGTACCCTGCCGATTCTATGAAAAACAACAGTCATTCCCGCTTGCTGCATTTTCTTTACCGATAGCAGGTTGTAGGGGATATCAGAACAGAAAATTACAACCTGTAGTATGCCTATTTCCATCTTACTGGAAACCGGGAGATTCCCTTTCTTAGTCACTTGTATAAACGTGTCATTTTTCGCTATATAAATGTTTATTGGCTTTTCTAGCTTAGTGAAGTTTAGTGCCAAATCTTCTCGATTTATCAAATGATCTGAGTACTTTTAGACTTAGATCATGTCCTTCGCTTGTTAGTTTGATATCATGATCTAATAATCTCATTTTCACAAAAGTTAATGTTATATTGTCTTCACTCAATGTCTCGATAGCGGCGACGATGCTGTTATAGCTGTTCGGCAGAGTCATGAATAGGTGGGTCACTTTATCGGATTCCTCTAATGTTGCACCTGCAGCCATACGTTCAGTGACAATCTCATCAAATATTTATAAATGTTTAATTAATTTGGTGTCACTATCCAATTTCAAGTTCAGCAACCCTTTTCTAAGAGACAGCTGCGTCGCTACACTTTTCCTTTCAAAGATAGAGTTAAGCTTCGTGAAAATTTGTTTTGCGGTATCTTGTTCTGTAGTCAGGCCAAGTAATGAGTCTGACAAAAACCCGACTATCGTGTTTTTAGCTGATGTATTTTTCTTAAGCCACTCAGCATTACTTTCTGTCGGAGCTTCATCGTCGATCACGTTCAGTACTTCAAGTTCACTTAACAAATTGCGAATTCGCAATTTCCCCACACTGTACTTTTGTCCATCAAATTGTTTAATGTTCCTTTTGGATTTTAAATCCATTTTAAACACTCGCTTTGAAATAACTTTATGTCTATGTTACTAGATGCACAGAAAGTTTGTAATATTAGGTTCATTTAATTTTACTTTATGTTATTTATTCTCCTTATCCTTTTACTTATATAATGGAAGGTGTGATTAACTAATACTACGTGAGACGTCTGGTCCCACGCAAGGCTAACGGCCGAACCCAATAACCTATCTATCACCAGTTTTGGCATACTGGAGATAGAAAAATCTATCTGTCGATGGTTCTAACGTCCCAATAATCTATGAGACATTATGGAATCTTACCGGCCCACGCTATCTACTGATGGGAGGGTGTATCGCCTACAACGGATAGCTATTTGTATGAAAATGCCAAATTATGCGTCCCAATATACGATTTCTTTGACAGGACAGTACTAAAGATGACCGTGAATGAGTCTATTCCCCGAATTGCAGGGATAAACGTAAAGTAGCCAAGCTAAAATGAACTCTTTAGTACATGCAATAATGATCATAGATGTGATAGATGATGATTTTTTTTTAAAGTAAGTAATAGAAAAAAATAGAAATTCAGCAAAAAAAAAAAAAATTAAACCTCCCCTTTGTGACACCCCCGTGCAAGCACCAAGCGAACATGAATTTTAAGTAAAAAAAAAAACCAAGATCTCAAGATAGCCCGCGAAATTCAAATTTTATTACGTTTTTTGCAATTTGCAGGTCAGTAACAGGTTATAATACGGCTCTACAGAATTATATCTTAATCCAGTAACTAAAACACAGAAGTTTTATAATAACTTGGTTGGTTACTAATATAATTCTTAAGTATACTAACAAAAATATGGATCACTTGTGTCTGAAACAAATTAATAAATTAAAAAATTAAATTAATTAATAATTACACATGTTGTTTGTTAAAGTGATGTTGGATGATGTAACGGAACGCACGGGAGGGCGAAGTAGACAAACTTATTGTTTTCGTTAGATAGATAGCCTTTATCAATGATTGTGAGACGCCATCCAAGGATAGATAGAATTATACTGTCTATCATCAATAGCGATCTGTCTTTCACTGAAAATAGGTTATTGAGTTCGGCCGTAAAGGGAACAGCAGTTGCTATACGATGTAAGGTTTAATGTCAAGTGGCAAGGCGGGCTCGGATAGTGTTGAAGTACCGGGAGGGCGGCGGGGGGTGATTTGTTTTTTGCTATACTCCAACACTCAGCTCGTTGTTACCCACCATTACATACGGTCTACCCCTTACAATTTTTTAACCTTGTTTTGTTTGTGAAATTGAAAGTAGCTAACTTAGTTGGAAAAAACACATTTTCACAAAACGCAAGCAACTTTTACTGACACTCAGAAAGTTCTACTGGACACAGGATAATTGGTTGAAAGTCACAATTACACCTGGAAAATAAAACCCACATATACAAAGCAATAATCAAGCCTTTATGGACCTTTGGCATCCAGCTGGGGAACAGCATCACACTCTAACATAGAGATCATACAGCAATTTCAGAACAAGCTTCTAAGGACAATCACAAACGCCTCATGGTTTGTACCAAATAAAGCTCTACACCATGACCTGAAAATACCGACAGTCAAAGAGGAAATAAAAAAGCTTTACAATTCGTATAAAGAAAGAATTACTCGCCACTTAAATATCTTGGCAAACCACCTAATTGATAAAAAACCTGCCAAGTGCGAGTCGAACTCGCGCACGAAGGGTTCCGTACCATTATCTATAATAAGAACCGGCCAAGTGCGAGTCGGACTCGCGCACGAAGGGTTCCGTACCATTATCTATAAAAATGTCAAAAAAATTACGTTTGTTCCATGGAAGCCCCCCTTAAATAGGTATTTGTTTTATTTTAATTTAATTATTTATTTTTAAAGTGAATATATAACTAAATATTCTGTGAATATTTCAAGCGTCCACCTGTTGTTGTTATCAATATCGAGCAAAAACGAGCAAAAAAAATCACGTTTGTTGTATGGGACCCCCTTTAAATATTTATTTTATTTTGGGTTTTTATTTATTATTTTTTGTTAATAGCGGTAACAGAAATACATCATCTAGGAAAATTTCAACTGACTAACTATCACGATTCATGACATAGAGACTGGTGACAGACGGACAGACAGACAGACAGTCGGCGGAGCCTTAATAATAGGGCTCCCGTTTTACCCTTTGGGTACGGAACCCTAAAAAGGAATACGCAGACTAAAACACAATTCCACAGGATTTCATCGGACAAACTTAGCTTGTTGCTTCATAACGTCATAGGACGCATACCAAGCAAGACATTTAGAACATGACAAGAATTACTGAATGTCTAAGTGCATTGTGACTGATAGTAAGAAAACGGAGACACAAACTTTTTAGTGGGTCAGTTTGTAAAATAACCTAATGTCAAATGCTCATCACTTTTTACAAAATATTGCTTCTCCCGATGCAGGGGCGTTAATTGTTGAGGAGAGAACTGGAACTGATGGTGACTTCGCCATGTGCATTGTGACGAGCATAAATTGCTTAGCAACCATATGAATGTGCCGAATCGGATCGCACCCGTGACATACTTATTATTAAGTAGTTCCGCTGGCCATCTGTGGTCTTCATCATACCTAATCATAATCATTTTTCAGTTCACTCACCATCAGTTCGGTCATCAGTTCCACTTCGCCAAATGGTGCTTTCTGAGTGTAAATGCATGAGTTACTATAAAAAATACCCAAATCGTTATATGTGTGCCCATAAAATTTGAGGAATTCCCTTGATTTCCATGGGAATCCCTCATCAGAATCTGACTTGGTGACAATGGGACCACCTAGAGCATACCCTTTCGAACAAAAAAAGAATTCTGCAAATCCGTCTTTAAATGACGGAGTTATGCCCGAACAGAAAAAACCGGCCAAGTGCATGACGGTCCACGCACAATGAAGGGTTCCGTAGTGGGGATTAATTATCCTACGAACAAACTTAACATTGCAGTTGAAAAACATGTTCCCTCATACATTCCAACTGCAAATGTAAGTTTGTACGCACAATATTGAGAGATTCACTATGTTATTCTAAGATCACACACTTCTGATAGGTTTTCCTGTAATCTATAAGTAAAGAACTATTTTCTGTAATTTCTTCAAAAGTTTAGGTTCAGTAGTTTCGGAGATAAGGGGGTCAATTTTCATCTATTTTCGTTAATAATTTAAAAAGTATTTATTTTAAAATTATAAAAAAAATATATCTAAAACCCTTACAGTGAGCCCTTTCATTTGATGTGTCGCACGGTACAATTTAAAAAAAAATATGTTGGAGTAAACAGCAAAAGGTATTTATCTCTGAATTTATATCTACTAATGTAAACTGACCAAATAATTTTAACATTAAAGCAGTAGCCGAGAATAGCTATGTATATTCATGTCCTGAGAGTGGCATGAGAAAAGAATGGCACCCATACCCATGTCTTTGGAGGAAGAAAATTGGTAATAATTTATAACAAAAATGTAGCTCTACTGTATCAAAATATATTGTTTTCTATAAATTGTCTCTTGTTATTTGTGTGAGACCACCACAACGTGGCTTTTCTTTAGTTCTAGGCCATAAAGCTGGCGTCTTAAGATGGACACATTGGATAATCACTATCTCCAATGAGCTTCCTCAGGAACTCATTCTCTTCAAACCTTCTGAGCATCAACTGAACCTCCTCCTGATTGAGCTTTCCCTATAAATCCTTTCATCATGTGTGCTTTGAACGAAGAATATGTAATACTTAGGTGTATATTACGACATAAAGGATGGATCATTTTTTTTTAAACGTTACCCCACACTCGGAATTTGTCCTGTGTCGTGGGTGCGTTTACAAACATTTAAACTCACATACACAAACAGCCAGACCCGGAACAACTACTTGTAGGTCATACAAATTATTGTTCCGTGCGGGAATCGAACCCGCGACACGCAGCGCAGCAGTCAATCGCTTAACCACCGCGCCAACCGTGGTCAATCATTGTATATTTGGTTTATGTAATGATTATAATAAGATTACAGAGGACAGAAAAATATGTACCGCTCGGCGCGAGTTACGAAGTAGGCAATGTTTGTATGTATCACTCGCTGCTGATAGACGGTCAGCAGGCGAGCCTCAATATGTATCACTCGCTGCTGATAGACGGTCAGCAGGCGAGCCTCAATATGTATCACTCGCTGCTGCTAGACGGTCAGCAGGCGAGCCTCAACATGTATCACTCGCTGCTGATAGACGGTCAGCAGGCGAGCCTCAATATGTATCACTCGCTGCTGATAGACGGTCAGCAGGCGAGCCTCAATATGTATCCCTCGCTGCTAATAGACGGTCAGCAGGCGAGCCTCAATATGTATCACTCGCTGCTAATAGACGGTCAGCAGGCGAGCCTCAATATGTATCACTCGCTGCTGATAGACGGTCAGCAGGCGAGCCTCAATATGTATCACTCGCTGCTGATAGACGGTCAGCAGGCGAGCCTCAATATGTATCACTCGCTGCTGATAGACGGTCAGCAGGCGAGCCTCAATATGTATCCCTCGCTGCTAATAGACGGTCAGCAGGCGAGCCTCAATATGTATCACTCGCTGCTAATAGACGGTCAGCAGGCGAGCCTCAATATGTATCACTCGCTGCTAATAGACGGTCAGCAGGCGAGCCTCAATATGTATCCCTCGCTGCTAATAGACGGTCAGCAGGCGAGCCTCAATATGTATCACTTGCTGCTAATAGACGGTCAGCAGGCGAGCCTCAATATGCTCCCACCCGTTGAAAGACTTGTCTTTCAACATTACATCTTCAGCAGTGGGTAGCGGATAGCGTAACGTTGACACATTTTCAAATAACCTCATGTTTGTTTTGACGAAAACACTAATTTCAAAAATATACAACATTATTTTCAGTATATGCGAAACCTGAATATAGTTTGTTCAGAATAAGGAACTGAATCGATTTCAATAATTTTTACACCATGTTATATTTTGTCCCAAAAATAATTAAAGGGTTCCGCGAAAGTGTGGTATGATTCACTGTTACGATAGGATACTCATTGGCCTACGTGAACATGGAAGCACTGGATGCGTAAGTTGGCTTCCAGTTTTCAAATCCGTAAGAATATAGAATATAGATATTATTAATTATACTTCAATGTTGCATCCTCGAGATTTAACTCACATGGTAGTCCGTTACCGAATGCACTACACTGTCACACTGTTGAGAGACTAAAAAATTTTTTAATTGAATAGTCGGTCTCATCTGTCAACTGTCACCCAAACCTCATTCGTTCTTCGTGTGTTGCACTGTTACGCTGTACGAGTATATATCAATAATTCAATCTACGTCCTTAAAAATCTTTATATTTTCATTGCGAAAAGTATTAATAAATTGAAAATTAGTCATGGGAAACGAAAAAATGAACGTGACGAAGAATATTTTCTTTTAAGACCTCTGACTCTATCGTTATCTTAATGTGATAACACCTGATGGTATCCTGATATCAAAATGGTATTTCTTAGCGAGGTAACACGCGATGTTATCCAGAAATACAATAACTAATTTTCGATGTACCGATATCAGTAGTACGTGAGACTATCCTGAAAGTAACTTTCTTTTTGTTTCGGCCTTCAGAAAGCCCATCGTTGCGATCTCGCCATATGACGCATATCAAAGTTCTGTTGAAAACAACATAAATATCGATGAACCACAAGAAGATGATGAAATCCCAGTAGTCAAATCGGTCGTTAATACCGCGTCTCAAGATAATTGCCTTGTCCTTGCTACAAGGACAAACTTCGAGTGACCCGAATGTGCTCAGTGAAACTTCTACTGTGGATATTTCCACAGAAATTCTTGAGTTGCTTGGCGAAGCTTGGCCCCACTCGGAGAAAAAATACGCAATGAAGTCTCTGAACGTTGGGGAAAAATACTGCTCGGTGGATCAGATAAAGAACACAAGCAATCATTAAAAGCAAAAATGCTTGTTCCTGAAAATTTGACATTAGTGCGTGCACCAAAATCATTTGGAATCAGCGAAAAATCAGCTTCGTACGGGACCGCTGGCCTCGTCAACCCAACGAAGGACCTCATACAGGCCCAATCTATAGTTATACTTGATTTTCTGAAAAGAATATAAAAAAATCAGTCAACTGCTTGTGGATACACCCCGACTCCAGTGAATACTGCAGGCAACCGGAGAACCGGTATTCAGGCGGGAAATGTACAAGGTCCTCTTCGACGAGCAAACAATATGACTGCAGCACCATCCACAAGTCGACACCAACCAAAACCATCGACATCTTCGGCGAGGTGGACCAGCTACTCAACCCAACACAGTCAGCAGACAGGAGCTATCAAGATGAACGACAAGAAGAACCGCCGTTAAAGGTACCTCACGCCGGTATAATTAGATATTTTATAAAACTCTGGATGCTGTTAACCGATGATCCCATCATACTAAATTATGTTAATGGTTATAAATACCGTTTATTGGGAAAGTGGTTCAAAACATTCAACCAACAAACCCACCATCTCATGGAGAAATGGAATCTGCAATATTTAAACTTATTGAAACAATTTTTATTAACCATTTTGAAAGTATTTACATAATTTAAAAACTAAACAGACTTAAAATAAAAATAATAATATGTACAAGTAAGTATATAAAAAAGGAGGGGAAATAATCATAGGGCATCAAAAAATTCTTCAGCATCGCTGTCAACAGGAAAAGTGCCCAAAAGGCTGGCAGCATTGCCACGTTGTATGGCAATGCTGATTCTTTGGCCAAAACATAGGCCAGCCCTCTGGTCAAACTTATTGATTGAGGAGCAATGTCTCTGTTCTGATCTACCACAACAGTTTATTTCACCGGTATTTTTAACGCCTAAGAGTACAGGCGGTTATAGATTTATTTTAAATCTGAACAGCCTTTATAAGTTCTTACCAGCCCAACATTTTAAAATGGATGCTATACGTACCGTATCAAAATTAATAATAAATAATGCATTCATGGCAACAATAGACCTAAAAGAATCTAACTTTTAATGCTTAAACATATCTCACATAGAAAATATTTGAGACTAGCTGAGCCCCGTGGTTTCACCCGCGTAAGTCTCGATCCCGTGGGTATATCGGGATAAAAAGTAGCAAGTAGCCTATATGTTAATCCAGGGTGTCAGCTACGTCCATATTTTTTTTAATAAAAATTGTTCCAGCCGTTTGTGCGTGAAGAAGTAACAAACACACACACACTCACAAACTTTCACCTTTATAGGTAATATTAATGTGATGTGGTTCCAATATTCAATTGCCTACCATATGGCCTCAGCCTGGCGCCATTCGTATAATACAAAATTACTCAAACCCGATTTGTCTTGTTTGAGGTACAATGGCCATACAGTAGCATCTTATTTGGATCACGTTATTTGTGTAGGAAATACTTACGACTCATAACTCAGGACTGTAAATTTAGAAATAAAAACATTTGATAAATTATGTTTAGTTATTAAGTATTAACTTAGACAAAAGTTCTCTGATATGCAAATTCTTAGGAATTCTCATCAACTCACAGTCCATATGTTTACAGCTACACCAAGAAAAAAATCAAAGAATAAAGGAGCTAATCTGAATAGAATCTAATACTGTAGTTATCAGAGATTTTGCAAAACTAATCGGTACGTTATCAGCAGCGTGTACAGCCATTGCGTTTGGCTAGTTATATATACCAAACGGCAAGAACGAGAGAAATGTGTAGCACTTTGAAGTCAAATGATAACTATGATACAAAATTACTGTTTGTACTCTCTCAAAAAAAGTCAAAAAGTCAAACCATTTATTTCAAATAGTCAAAATTTACAAAAAAATAGAATTGATTCTAGTTGCCCGTTCCAAAAGGTTGTTTCGTATGGAGAAGCATGGGCATGAAACTCCACCGTTACTCTTTTAAAAATGTTTTACAATATTTTGTTTGAGTACATTAATTATATGATTATATGTGAAGACGATGCACCTAGAATAAAATTACTATACCAAAAACGACCGCTGGTTGGACTAGTAACACAATTTATGCTTTGCAAAATTTTACAACCAACCTGTTATTGAATCTGTAAAAGACAGGGCGTTTGCTGATGGCATATTCAATTCATAAACCTGTAAAAATAATCTTCTGCTCTTAATCTGATTCGTTATTTGATTGTTACCAAGTGCCATTTGATTGTTACCAAGTGTTAACCTTTTGATGGTTACGTTATAATATAAAAACTGATTGTGATCACTGGCCGGATTTGTTTCAAAAACAAATTCCAAACTACTCACACTTAGACATGAACATACAGGTTTTCCGTTCCATAATAAAACATACCATTCGGAAAGTATACCCTTTCCAACAAAAAAAGAATTTTTCAAATCGGTTGGCACGCGACGGAGTTATGCGCGAACAAACATAAAAAAAAAAATAGAAACATCCGAATTGAGCACCTCCTCCTTTTTTAGAAGTCGGTTAAAAATAATATATATTAATATTCTGCATCACGAAGCATTTATTGATACGGGAAGCAGTGGTTCCCTGATTTCTGAATCGTTTATTAAAAGACATTCATTGGAAAAGCATTGCGCTCACCGCGCCAGTTTTGTTGCAAGGTTTCTCAAAAGAAAGTTCTAAATTTGTGACTAACAAGATAACAGCTGATCTGAAAGTCGATTCGGTGTGTCTCAAGTTGATTTCTATGTAATTGACAACCTGGCAGATTGTGAAATATTGATAGGAAGAAACGTGACTGAGCGGTCTGGCTTGATATACTCGCGTGTGGGTGACATATTCAAATTTGACTATGCGAATACATTTACTGAGTTTTGTACCACAATAAGTAATTTTGAGTTCGATAGCGATTCCGATAAGAATCAATTAATAAAACTTTTAAAAAAATATGATGATCAAACAGCAAAGAACTAGGAAATGTAAACAAACGGCCACGAAATGACAATTAACGTAACTCTTTCTCAACCAATTCAAAGTAGACCCTTTAGGTCTTCTCACGCAGACAGAAAAATAATTCACGAAATGATGGATGAGCTTCTGAAGTATAATATTATTTATGCGAAAGCAAATCACCACACCCGAGCCCTGCGTTACTTGTCAATAAGAAGAATGGAAAAAAAACTCTACATTGATTATCGAGCGCTAAATAAGATAACAATTAAAAAAAAAATAACAATGCCGCGCGTTGAAGATTTTGTAGATAGGCTTCAGGGCTATAAATGCTTTACCAGTCTAGATTTAAAAAGTGGATTTCTTGGCCTTGTAAGCTACTTCAGGAAATTCATTAAGAGCTGCACTATGATTACTGCTCCACTCTCAAAGCTGTTGAAGAAGGGCTCTGTCTGGGAATGGGGAAAGGTTCATGAAGGCGCATTTCAATCATTAAAGAACAAAAAGCGTTTTATCAATTTTTGACCCGAATAAAGTTAACGTATTGTATACGGATGCTGATGATGATGATGGTGTAAGGGGGAGCACACATCAACCAGACTCCCCAAATGTCAACCTCACCTGCCTGCGGTACACCCTGCCACTGACAGACGAGCCGCTGGCGACCATCGATGGCGGTATAACCATCTAACAAGCCAACCTAAATTCACCAGAGCGATGACGGGCAGCAGCGTCATCGTTGCGAAAGGATTGGCAATGCGGTCACCAACCCGTTTGCCCAGCGTGGTGACTACGGGCATTAAACCTCCCACATGAAAAAAGTGCAAAAACAACGGCCCCCATTTTCCGGTGGTCCCGCTATTCCTGGTCAAGGTAGCGGTCACGGTAACGGCGGGACGGGGGGTGCGAAGAATTCCTGGGTTACGGCAGGCTATCAACGACGACTACATCTGGCTACGTACAATGGACGATCGATGAGGCTGGACCATCACCTCGCCGAACTTGAGGTAGAGTTAGGTCGTATTAACTGGCATATACTGGGTTTATCTGAAGTCCGAAGACAGGGGGAGGACACGATAACCCTGGAGTCAGGCCACCTATTCTACTTCCGCGAAGGTGATCAGCTCTCCCAAGGCGGTATCAGCTTTCTTGTGAACAAGGAACTCACTAACAGCGTTGTGGAAATCAGTAGTGTGTCGACACGGGTAGCGTACCTTGTACTAAGACTCACTGACAGGTACTACCTGAAAGTGATACAGGTATATGCGCCGACTTCGACATGCTCTGACGATACAGCTGAGGCCATGTACGAGGACATTGCCAAGGCAATGCACAGTACGACAATGGCCCACTACAACGTTGTTATGGGAGACTTCAATGCCAAAGTGGGTGAATCGAAAGTCGGACAGTTTGGTTTGGGGCGCAGGAATCACAGGGGGCAAATGCTGGTCAACTTTTTAGAGTCACAGGGGCTTTTCTTGATGAATTCGTTCTTCGAGAAGAAACCCCAAAGGAAGTGGACCTGGCAGAGCCCCGATAACGTGACAAGGAACGAGATAGACTTCATTATGACGGATAAGAGGCACATATTTAGAGATGTCTCCGTGATCAGCAGGTTTAATACCGGAAGAGATCACAGCCTTGTCCGAGGCACTCTAAATATCAATTATCGAGCAGAGAGAATCCGAATGATGAGGCCTACTCTTCGACCTACGCAGCTCCAAACCCTACTGGAAACCACAAGCACTGTCGACGAGAAAGCCGACGAGGTGGTCAAAACACTACGCGACGTGTCCCGCAGACTTTTCCCGTCGCAGCGGAAAAGTAAAGTGTCCAAACTTTCCTCGGAGACTCTCGGACTTATGAGGGAAAGACGAGAGTTGCCATCCACGAAGCCGTCTACGTCAGATAAGAGGGCCTTAAACCTAAAAATTAGAAAGCTGACGCGACGCGACCTTCGGTGCTCCAACACCCGTGATATTAAGGTCGCGATTGAGCAAAACCGAGGGTCGAAAGTGTTCGCTCAGCATTAAGGGATGTCCCATCTGACGAAACTGAAAACTGCGGATGGTAGAATCGTGACTTCGAAATCCGAGATACTCGAGGAAGTGGGGATTTTTACGGACACTTATACTCAACGTGGACGGCAAAACCAGCGGCGCATAGTGAAGATGACCATCGAGCCGGATTAACGCGCCACTACACGGAGGACATCCCGGATGTCGACCACTCGGCTCTCGAGCAGCTAAAGAACAACAAGGCACCTGGTGATGACGGAATAACGACAGAGCTTCTTAAGCGGGCGAGGCTCCAGTCCTGAGAGAGCTAGCGAGTCTCTTCAACTCCGTCATCCAAGAGGGTACAACGCCCGAAGTGTGGAGCAGAGGTGCGGTGGTTCTGTTCTTTAAAAAAGGCGACAAAACCTTGCTGAAGAACTATAGACCCATCCCACTTCTGAGCCACGTATACAAGCTGTTCTCGAGGGTTGTCACGAACCGTCTCGCCAGGACACTTGACGAGTTCCAGCCACCAGAACAAGCCGGTTTTCAAAAAGGCTTCAGTACCGTAGACCACATCCATACTGTTCGGCAGATTGTGCAGAAGACCGAAGAGTACAATCAGCCGTGTGTATGGCATTTGTTGAGTACGAGAAAGCCTTCGACTCCATCGAAATTTGGGCAGTTCTGGCCTCTTTGCAACGATGTCGAATTGACTGGCGCTACATCGAAGTATTGAGGTGTTTGTATGACGCTGCAACGATGACTGTCCAGGTCCAGGATAAGGAAACCAGCCCCATCCAACTACTCAGGGGGGTGATACAGGGGGATGTGATATCCCCAAAACTGTTCACCAATGCGTTGGAGGACGTCTTTAAGACGCTGGACTGGACTGGACAGGGTATCAACGTAAACGGCGAGTACATCTCACACCTTCGTTTTGCCGATGACATCGTCATAATGGCAGAGACGCTGGAACAGTTAGACCAGATGCTGCACAGCCTAAATGGAGCCTCTCGACGGGTTGACCTCGGCATGAATTTGGACAAGACGAAAGTCATGTACAATTCGCACGTTTCCAAGTCCAATCCACATCGAAGGTTCGCTTCTCGAAGTTGTGAAGGAGTATGTCTACCTAGGGCAAGTTTTCCAGCTTGGTAGGCACAACTTTGAGAAGGAAGCCGACAGAAGGATCCAGTTGGGTTGGGTAGCGTTTGGAAAACTTCGTCAAGTCTTCTCGTCGTCAAACCCGCAGTGTTTGAAGACTAGGGTCTTCAACCAATGCGTCCTGCCCGTTATGACATACGGTGCCGAAACGTGGACACTAACAGTCGGGCTGGTCCACAAATTTACAGTCACTCAGCGTGCTCTAGAGCGGGCTATGCTCGCTAGTTTCTTTGAAGGATAAGATCAGGAATGAAGTTATCCGGAAGAGAACCGGAGTTACCGATATAGCCTGCAGAGTAAGCAAGCTGAAGTGGCAGTGGGCTGGCCATGACTGTCGACCGATGGCCGGTGGAGCAGACGAGTCTTGGAGTGGAGACCGCGTATCGGCAAGCGTAGTGTGGGGCGCCCCCCAGCGAGATGGACCGACGACCTTAAAAAGGTGGCTGGGACAGACTGGATGCGGAACCGGAGGACAGGGTGTTGTGGGCGTTGTGGCGCAGCCTGGGAGAGGCCTATGTCCAGCAGTGGACTGCTATAGGCTGAGTTGATACGGATGCTAGTTAGAGATGGTGTTGCAGGTATACTTATGCAAATCACCGACGAAGGTGAAAAACCAGTCCATTATTATAGTAGACAAACTACGGAAGATGAGAAAAATACCACTCAAATCAAATCAAATCAAAAGTCATTTATACAAACTAGGCTGAGAATCACTTTTCGGACGTCAAAAATTACATAAGAAAGTCCCCTAAAAACGCCCACTGTTTACCACTTCCTAGTGCTTTAGCTGGGAAGAAGAAGTGGCGCAACAAACTCCCAAAACACTCGTTTGAACTGGAGTTATTGGCGATTTTTAGATCGCTTCAGAAGTTCCGATTATACCTAATCAGATCATATTTTAAAATAGGGTACTATAGGTAAACCTCTGCCTAACCCTTCAGGGGTTACAGGCGTGATGTTATGTGATGTTTTAAAATAGTGACCGATTGCAACGTCGTACGGTAGGATCCTTGTTCGTTATCGTCGTAAGTCGTAACCCGATGCAGCCCGAATAAATCAGAAACCGAGATTATAATGTCAATAACGGAAGCAGATTGGTTGCTTTCGGTAAAAGTACAACGTATTCGAACAATTACAGAATGGACAGGCCGACGAAAATAAAGACATTTTTAACAAATATTTTGTCCTCGGTGGCAAAGTTTACTGTAGACGAACAACTCGAAGTCAACGGTGGGTGGTCCCAAAAAAAAAACCCTTGGGCATTTCTCTGCTGATAAAACAGTAGAACGAGTAAGCTATGAGCATTGGTTTCCTAGAATGCGACATATCATAAAGAATATATTAAAAACTGCATACATTGCATATATTTTAAGAATAAGGGCGGTCCAAAGTACGCATAGCCTTTTCACACCCTTCATATTATGGATCATTTAGGACCTTTTGTTACGAAAAAGCCAAAAATTAATATTTATTGGTCATCGTAGATGCTTTTACAAAATTTGTGTTCATTTTAGCGGTTTTAACTCAGATTATAGAAAGAAGCAGATAGACCGCGCGGAACACCGAGAGTGCGGCCAACAAATCAAATACCTACAAATTCTAAAGCTAATACAATCTCGAGTCAGTCAGTACAGCACGAAGCGCCGTATCGTTAGTACGTCACGGGCTCTTACAGATCATTTTAAAATAATGCCGTCTTGTGTTTTTATAAATTGTAAAAAACTGTTCCTAAAATCAAAAGAAAGAAGATGCGAGTATCAGTACGTACTTAAATATTGATTATTTGTCTGTTTGGATATTATTTTACGAGTTTAATATTAGTGACATATTGTAACACAAAACCTTGACAAAATCGTTCGTTGTTGCTAGTTTATATTGAAACATTTACCCCCTAGGTTAGGATAATAAGTATAGGATACAGGAATATCGATTTACAAAAATATTTATTTCGATAATATTGTTTTATGCCTTTTCTGGTTGGTATGTATATAAATAAATAAGTATGTATGTGTCTTCGTAACTGTAACTACTTAACGGATTTTCTCTTATAATAATTATTACATCAGTCGATTTGTCATGTCATGGGTTTAGAAGCCATGATTTGGCTGTCAATGTCGATGACATCACCATAAAGTAAATATAGCTACCAAAACAATAAAATATTGGTGTCTCGAAATAAAAATGTATCGTTTATTACCAAGATACATTTGCGATATTTTTGTTAAGGGCGTTATTAATTTCACGTATACTGTTAATAAAAAGAACTGATTTAAGAACAAAAAAAAACACTTTTATAAAACGCGTTAGGTATAAGATTATGATTATATTACCACATTTTTATTAAGTCACTTCTTGTTTGTCTGTCTGTCTGTAAATTACGAGCACTTCCCGATTAGCTATCCGGCTGAAACTTTTAGGGAATAAATTAAATTAATTAAATTTAATTGGGAAGTGCTCGTTGCAAGATTCCACCCGGAACGACAGACAGACAGACAAACAAGAAAGTGACTTAATAAAAAAGTGTTAGGTTTTTCTTCTTTTATTTCTTTCGCTAAATTCTGTAAACGATTGCAATGGCCGACCCAAGCTTTGCTGCACTCTCGGTATTTTAAAAGTTTTTTTCAGTCATTCTTCATTGTTTTTTTAGGAATCTTGTTTCTATTTTATCTGCTTTCTTCCACCTGAGAACAATGTATGAGGTCAGTTGGGGTAAGAGGGACTATGGGGCAAGATAAACTATAGTTTGTAAATAAAAAACTATAGGTACTAGCTACATGGTCACTCGGTCAATAAAACAGTATTGTCAAATGAATACCAAAGAAAAAACACAGATGGCGCTAGTATTCACCAACCCGGCAGTTTGACACAAACAAAAATTCAGTTGACTGACTACGAAAGCACGAGTTCACGGCATTTTTTTTGTGTGCTCATTTAAACGCTAAAAAGTTTTAGCTGGAAGGCTGTCAAAGTGTGTAAGTATTGTTTAAAGTTCAATTTTGATAATGTTGCATGTTAAATTTTATAATCTATGCTTTGAATATCAATTTTTGATGTGATTCGACACGTAACCTACAAATTGTAAAGTGGGGTAAGAGAAACTGTCATGGCCGGGGTAAGAGGAACATATGTTTCTCTTTCCCGGTGTCAGAAGTCACAAACAATTGACTTTCGTTGTTATATTATGAATTGGAAGTACCTACCTAAAGCTATGACTGATTTAATAAAAATACCATATTTGTTACAGAAAAATGCGAAATCTTACAAGAAAAACCAATGATGTATAAAACTATAGATACGTTGTCCGCACTCTAAAATGGCAACATGAAATGAAGCCAATTGGCCACATTGCGCTCAGTCACGCACCAACCTGTCGCGCGACGCTACGTTTGTTTTTAATTTATATCGTGTGTGAAAACCTGTGCAAAATATAAAGAAAACATGCCGTCGTGTGTTTTCAGAGGATGTACAAATTATACCCCAAAAGTTAAAGACAAAAATGTTTACGCGTATAAGTAGTTATCTAGTATTTTCGCCGTTTTTAAGCGCCGAGATGTTTGTTGATAACGTGTCTATATATAATACGTCATTGAGAAAAACTGATAGAGTATCGTACCCGCCAGAAAAACTACAAGAAGCAGTTAAAAGTGGGGGATATTAAATCGCGTATGTACCGTCGCCATCACATCAGCTAAACTGTCAAATTTCTCCAAATTATTTTGGTGATGGTTAAGTTCAAAATCGAATGAGAAATTTGACAGTTTGTGGTAACCTGATGTGCTGGCGACTATACATCATCATTCTGTAAAAGTTCTAGTACATATAATGTGTAATGAAATGAAACGTGTACCTAATATACCCATATGTCATGTGCGTCACATTAGGTACATGCATTTGTACTTATTTTCACCAGGTTTATCTAACTATGCAAATGCTATGCATTATTTCAGTAAACTTTTATTTAAATTCCTTTTCTCTTGTTTTAGGTATATGATCGTATAGGTTTAAAATCGAATTCTTTGGGAAGATCCGCCGTCTTGTCACGCGATTTAGAAGAAGATTAATTTTGTATACAATATTTGGGATGAATGACCAATGAAGGCTGTCCCGGAACAGTATAAGCTGCTACAACTCATGGTTGGAGATACAAATCTAACATGTTTTAATTTTTAATTAAAAAGGTCCGAACGGTTAATGGGCGGACTTTTCGGGTGCAGTCAGAGTTCAACAAATAATTCATTGCAGTAACTTACGAACTTCTTTTTGAAATAAAGGCTACTTTATCGTACTTTTTGCAATTTATCTGTCAAGAAGCTGTCAAGTTACTGCATCGAATTATTTCTGGAACTGTACGCTGCAGTTGGCTGAGCGTAGGTACTGACCTACGCTCAGCCAACTGAACATTTAAGACTAATTTGAGACTTGTATTTTATGAATAAGTAAATATCTATAAGAATATACCACTTTGATTTTAGTTTAGTACCCCTGACTCGAAATCGTATGTTCCTCTTACCCCAAATTTAAATGTTTGTTCAATATTTTTTATTGTAGACATTATGTGAAGGGCATTGAGTTCACACTTGACTAACACAGTATTATAAACTGAGATGGTCCCAAATTAAACCACACAGGTTGGTATTTACAGAGTTATGACGACTGTTCCTCTTACCCCAAAAACCGGGGAAAGAGGAACAATAGCACTAACCTAACGATTTGCCATTTTTTGGCACTTAGCATTGAAATTAGCTTAATAAGTCGTTCCACTATGGAAAACTGACACATGTAGGTATATGTTGTATTTATCAAACTCACAATAGGACATTACATTTAGTAGCAAGAACTGAACATATAATTTGAAAAATAAACTATGTTCCACTTACCCCACCTAACCTTGTATAACTCTTCTCTGCATTTTTCTGAGATAGTAAATTATTTCTTGCATGTACTTAATGAAATATAATGGGTATTTTTTTTATTATCCTGGCAACCGCACACACACATAGAAGCACGTGTTCTTATAGTGCTGTCACGTGGCTGTTACGCACACATGACTACAAACGTGCCTCACACTATTGTCCCGCGCGGTCTATCTGCTTCTATCTATAATCTGCGGGTTCGAACAACAAAATCTTCTTGCGTAATTAAAGAATTAGAAACAATTTCTAAGATATTCGGAAATCCTCAAATAATCATTAAGTACATAAAAACCTTACAGGCCTGGACAGTACAGTTCACAAGAGAACAAAAACTATTCTTAGTTAAGTTTTTCTCGGATATAGATTACGCACTGATAGTGATAGTTTGACTTCGGAGATTGGCAACGGGCCAACGCGTGAGAGGACAGAGAGAAATATTAAGTCCAACGCGGAATCACAAAAACAACGATTTGATAGAAACTGTACAGAGTTTACGTCGAAGGAGTTTTGGTACTCATTAAAATATAAAGCCAGACAAATGACGGGCAAAGTCGGAAGTGATTGCCTGTTTACAAAGGTTTCAACTGAAGAAGGTAATGGGGAATGATAGATACTTATGAGGTGACGGATGAAAAACGTAGTGACAGGAGCACTATAAAGTATATCTACAGGTGTAACCGCTGCTGAGAACATAAAACCGTGGATACATATCAATGATGATTTAATTAAACATACGTAAAACTTAACCATTTCTGCCCGTGTTGGCAATGAAGGATGAAGGTAATTTGAAAATTATCGTAGGATCGTAGGCGTATGTGCGAGTCAAGATAAAATACTTTAAGTAATTACGGCACGGTTGGCGCAGTGGTTAAGCGATTGGCTGCGCAGCGTGTCGCGGGTTCGATTCCGGCACGAAACAAATATTTGTATGGTCTACAAGTAGTTGTTCCGGGTCTGGCTGTTTGTGTATGTGAGTTTAAATGTTTGTAAACGCACCCACAATACAGGAGAAATTCCTAGTGTGGGGCAAAGTTAAAAAAAAAATATGTTTCATATCGTAAATTTCACATTATAGGCCGAGTGGTGGGTTCAAATGGAGAACGAACTTGGAACGCTCAAGTGTGGAAAGGCCCTTTGAGTGCAAGTGGTTTTTGGGATGAACTTGGTACACTTAAGTGAGGCTATAGGCCCTTTGAGTGCAAGTGGTCAAATCCAAATTTTTTATACAATGTCGCTAAAAGCGCACGTGATTTACGCCTACGCCGCTACGCTACTAATTGAAGGGTACACTGATGAAATAATGTGTAATAATAATAAAAATAATAATAATAATAATGGGCCCCCTAAACAACCACACGTCCTGATTGACCATCTAATCACGTGGGGGGCGGACACACGAATGTGAAATTACTGGCGTGGCTAACGTGGCTCTGGAAACACATTAAAAATGGAGACACGATCGAAAAGAAAACGTATAGGGCCGCTGCCCGGGGGCGATCGCCGGGGCGCACCTGGAGCTGACGCTGGGTGTCTCAGCATGCGAACCGTCAGCGGTGAGGAGTTGAACAGGCGGGCTCTCACCGACAAAGATGCTACAGCTGAAATCATCGACGATGGTAACAGACTGACGGACAGGACAAACACCCCTGTAGAACCGTATAGTCCAAGCACAGTATCCTACACACCTTCTAGGCCATCATCACCATCCATACCATCGTCACCCATACCATCATCACCTCCCATTACTAGTTCAAATTCAATTCCACCCACTCCGACCTTGAATGTTGCGCGGGAGGTTAGTTCCTTTTTACCCGCGTCCACCAAGGCTGGAAAAGCAAGAGTTCGCATGAGATGGAGCAAAGAAGTTAACCTATTTATCATGCGAACTTACTTTTATATCACTAAATTAGAGACCGACATGACCACCTACAGACAACAATTGCATGAACTTTTTACTCGACAATATCCTGAGATATCTGTTTCAGAACAAAGAATCTCAGATCAGCGAAGAGCTATAGCTAGAAATAAACGTTTATCTCAAGCAATAATAGAACAATTAAAAGAAGAAACACGAATAAAACTACAAGAAGTAGAAAATAATACAGACGCTAACACTATCCCACTATCACAAACCATAACCGAAATTTCTGAACAACCGCACACCCAAGTAGAACCTTGTACTCAATCTCAACCATACAATCAATCGCAAGCTTACTCGCAAATATCTCACACATCTACACAAACCGATTCGGTAACCCTAACTCTAGAAAATGATATTGAGACCTTAACCATTGCAGATCAAAATCTGACAACAGATTTGAATATCCAAGAAATTCATGACAAATTCAGAACAACTCTAACACAATACTCTGGGATGGACCCAAAAGTTCGACCAAAACTACCTAAACTTCGATATAGCCCTAATCTTTTCCGTTTAGTTAACTTATTTAATGAAAACATACTTAATCAATTTATTTCCGATGACACACAACTTATAGATATACATACACTCATATATTGCACAGCGGTAGTCGTATCTGAAGAACTTAACTTTAAAATCACGCAACACACAGGAAATACAAGACCAAAACAGAATATCAAACCAGCATGGCAACACAGGTTAGAAAAAGACATAGAAAAATTAAGAGCAGATTGTAGTAGGCTTACACAATATATTAACAACGTTAGGTCAAGTAAAGTAGTAAGAAGAGTTGAGGCTATATTTAGGAGTAGCTTCACGCACACAAGACACGAAAATAACAACAGAAAACCAGAAGAGTTCTTAGATACCTTAAAACAAAAATTAGCACTTAAAGTTCATAGGCTCAGAAGATACAAAAAAGCACAACAGCGCAAACACGATAACGCCATATTTGCCAATAATGAAAAAATGTTTTATAGAAACCTACACAAACTAGACACTGACACAAATAATGAAATTAACGCAGACGCAACTGACCAACCTACAAAAGAGCAACTAGAAACAAATTGGTCTAACATTTGGGAAGAACAAGAACACCATAACGACAAAGCGACGTGGATAACAGAAGAAAAAACAAAATGGACGGCAGTAGATGGATTGGAATTTATAGAGATTTCAAAGGCCGATATCACACATGTAACAGGCAGATTACACAATTGGAAATCTCCTGGTACAGACAAAATACACAATTTTTGGTACAAAAAGTTAACTTCATTACACAAGCCCATAGCAAAAAACTTAACAGAAATGATATTAGGACAACAAAATATACCCGATTTTATTGCAACAGGTATAACATACATGCTGCCTAAAGCTAAAAATTCACCACAACCTTCCCAATATAGACCAATCACATGCCTACCCACGATATATAAGATATTAACATCAGCAATAACTATGAAAATAAACTCACACATTGAACACCACAACATAATGGCAGAAGAGCAGAAGGGATGCAGGCGGGGCCATATGGGATGCAAAGAGCAGTTAATTATTGATGCTACTATCCATAAACATGCTACCACAAAGAATAGAAATCTTCATTGTACCTATATCGATTATAAAAAAGCTTTCGACAGTGTTCCTCATTCCTGGCTGATACAAATACTAGAAATTTATAGGATAAACTCAAAAATAATAGATTTCTTACGAAATATAATGCCACTGTGGAAAACCACACTTCAAATAAATTGCAATCACAATAATATTACAACGCGACAAATATCTATTAAGAAGGGTATCTACTAAGGTGATTCACTGAGTCCCCTGTGGTTCTGTCTTGCACTAAACCCTCTGTCTCATCTACTGCAGCGCTTTCGAACCGGGTATTGTCTCAAATACACTACAGAACAAACAACAGTCTCACATCTCATTTACATGGACGATATTAAATTATATGCACAAACCGAAAAAGATATGAAGAAACTGGTAGAAGCTACAGCAGAGTTTAGCCTAGATATAAACATGCAATTTGGTCTGGATAAATGTAAAACACTTCATATCATACGTGGCAAGGTACGACCCGGTAACTATGTAGTAAATAGCACAGACACCATAATAGCAATGGAACCGACTGACTTTTACAAATATTTGGGGTACACTCAACTAAAGGGACTAGATCATGTTAGGATTAAAGAAACACTTACTGCAGAGTATAAAAGAAGACTTAACGCCATATGTAAAACACAACTTTTGGGTAGAAATCTCATCAAGGCCTTAAATACATTTGCCATCCCCATATTAAATGGACAAAAACAGACACAGAACAATTAGAACGAACCACACGCACCACTCTTACAAAACATAACAACTTACACCCTAAATCTGCTATAGAAAGACTTACTATCAAAAGACAAAACGGGGGAGAGGTTTAATAGATATCCAGCACCTTTGGCGGAAACAAGTCTGGCGACTAAGAACATTCTTTCACGCAAAATCTTGCTCTAGTAACATTCATAAAGCCATAGTTCAAAATGATTTTAACTACACCCCACTTAACTTAAATGAACAGTCAGATTCTCCACAAATTACTATCGACGACCCGCAGAAACAAAAAATTGAGGACTGGAAGAAAAATGTACTTCATGGCCGACATCCTCATGACCTAGAACAATCTCATGTGAATAAAATAGCCTCAAATAAATTTCTTAAAATAGGTAGTTTATTCCCAGAAACTGAAGGATTTATAATTGCGATACAGGGCCAGATTATTAACACTAAAAACTATAGAAAATTTATTATCAAAGATCCTTCAGTAATAAATGATAAATGTCGCAAGTGTCACATCCAACCAGAAACAATTCAGCACATAACAGGAGCTTGCACTACTCTCACGCAGACAGACTACACACACAGCCACAATCAGGTGGCAAATGTAATTCATCAAAAATTAGCACTCAAATACACACTCATACGGGACACAAACAACCCTTACTACAATTACACACCACAAACTATCCTAGAAAATGACACACACAAACTTTACTATGACCGCGCCATTCTCACCGACAGAACAATTCACTACAATACACCGGATATAGCCCTACAGGATGAAGTAAATAAAGTTACTTACCTAATAGATATTGCCGTTCCCAATACACATAACATTCAGAAAACAATATCTGAAAAAATTAGTAAATACATGGAACTCAAAGATGAAGTAACTAGAATATGGCGCCAACAAAAAGTTTATGTGATCCCTATAGTCCTCTCTACAACAGGCGTCATCCCGAATCACCTTCTCCATAGCCTTAAATTACTAAACCTTAAAGAAACCCTCTATATCGCCCTACAAAAAGCTGCAATTTTAAATACATGTCGAATCGTCAGAAAGTTCATGCAAATAGAAGAAAACGAAATAGGTCCTCACACAACACATCTTTAACATAACACACCACACGCTGCATTTACTTGGCTTCGGTCCGTAAATGTTGCAAAAACCAGCCAAAGAGCTGAGAAGACAAAACACTCAACAAAAATGATAATGGCAACACTGGGAAGTCAACACACGTCAAATTTCTCACATCCCATATTTTCTTTGTTTATTTATTTCCACAGCCACATTTTAGTCCCAGAAAGTTAAAGAAATACATTTAAAACCTTTAGAAACACATATACAACAAGAAAATGAAAAACCAAATAAAAAAATACGGAAAAAGCAAGATCGACGGCTGTCAAATTTGAAAATGTAAAATGTGAAGAAAATCAAGAAACGGAATGTTGACGAGATCAGCAGCTCGCCGTGCACGCCTACCACCTCCGGACTCGTCGCTCAGCTCCGCCTCGCCGCCACCGGTACCCAGCCCCATTGTGAACGCCGCGGTAGTTGCGTCGAGCTCGAGCGACGAGTATTTCTCTCCGCCCACGACGCCACCACCTGCTCGTCGACGGGGAGGACGCCGGCCGTCGGACGGCTTAGGACCTCGAGGCCCACCGGCCTCTGATAGGGTCCCAGCTCCCGGCGGAAGTGTGCAGCGCATGAGATGGACACAATCCATCAATGAGAATGTCATGCGCTCATACTATGGGGCTACAGAGGGGGGAAACAATCTGACCGCGTACCATGTTCGGATGCTCTCTCTTTTTCAGGTGCTTGAGCCGGCTGTCAACGTTTCGGTACAACGACTGTCGGATCAGGTGCGGGTCATCCAGCGTAATCATATGTTGGATGACACTGTACTTGATCGCCTGCGAAATGAAATGCAAAGTAGCCATGTCATCGCCCCCCTATCGCAGACTGCAGTAGTACCACCACAGCCCAACACAAGCCAAGCTGATGGGGGGAGTGATGACAGAGCTACAAATGTAAGTACCCAGTGCAATGACAAATTGAGTAGTGCTTTGGAGGATGCGATTCGGGAATATCGGTTTATGTCACCCGAACTTAGACCACGCTTACCTCGTTTGCCCATGCATAACAAAAATAGGGCGCTGGTGGCGGCTCTGGATTCGCTGTTGTCAAACTATTTTGATGACTGCGAAGACCTCACTGATACTCATTCGATTCTGTACTGCGCGGCTGTAGCGGCATGTCGTGTAGCTCGTGTAAAATTTTCTAATGCCTCTATAGCTACACGACCGAAACCAGTCGTACCAGCTTGGCAATGCAGAATTGAGCGTTGTATTGGTGGGGACTGATACCAACCCTGAGGACTATTTGTCTCGTGTCACAGAGCGCATAGACTTCCTGAAGCAGAAAGTGTATGCCTGGGCGAACCGTATTCGTAGGTATAAGCGGCGGGTGGACCGATACACTCAGAATCGCACCTTCCAAAGCGATGAAAGGTGGGTTTATAGGGCTTGGGAGCGACCGAACTAAGATGTGGCTGACACGCGCCTGCCGGATAATGATGCCATGTGTTCTTTCTGGCGCAGTATCTGGTCGGTGCCTGTCAGTCACACTGAAGGTGACTGGGCTCAGGAAGTCGAGCGAGCCTGCGATCCAATACCAGAAATGGGGGCTATTACCATCAGCCCCCAAGATGTAGCTCGTGCAGTCCGTCCGTTGCCTAACTGGAAGTCTCCAGGACCGGACGGGCTGCACAACTTTTGGATTAAATGGTTTATTGGGTCGCACGCTCGCTTGGCGGCTCAGTACCAGACTGCTTTGGAGTCTGGTTTGCTACCCCAGTTTCTAACGACAGGAATAACCCACCTGCTCCATAAATCAGGTAGCACCGTGGAACCCAAAAATTATAGGCTGATCACGTGTTTACCGACGGTCTATAAAGTTCTTACATCCATTTTGAGAGCTAAAATTAACAAACATATAGAGACCAACTCCATCATGTCTGCGTCTCAAAATGGATGTAGGAACGGGTCCCGCGGTACTAAGGAGTTACTCCTCATTGATATGGCCATTAGCCAACAGGTTCGTCGTTCCCGAAAGGATCTGTCGGCATGTTGGATAGATTATAACAAGGCCTATGATTCGGTGCCACATACATGGCTCATGAGGGTGCTGGAGTTGTATAAAGTAGATACAACTCTGCGCACCTTCTTGATGTCGTGTATGAGGCAATGGAGAACGGTCCTTCGCTATCCAGGATGTCGAAATATCCAGAGGAATAGCGAGCCGATAAGGATCCAGCGAGGCATATTTCAGGGTGATAGTTTGAGTCCGCTTTGGTTCTGCTTAGCCTTGAATCCTCTAAGCACACTGCTGGAGGATTCAGGTCTAGGCTATCGGTTGAGGAGAGGTGGTCAGGTTATATCTCACCTCCTCTACATGGATGACCTAAAACTCTTTGCTCCCAACAATTTGCAACTGATGGAGCGACTGAAAGTAACTGAAACTTTCAGTAGCGCCATCAGGATGGAATTTGGTGTGGACAAATGTGCGGTTATGCATGTAAAGCGAGGGAAGATTGTGGAATCCGTGGGAATCCAACTCTCGGACTCCATAAACCTTAGAGCCCTCTCCGCATCCGAAACCTATAAGTTTTTGGGTATGTCGGAAGCGTTGGGCATCAATGTTACTGACATGAAGCAATCGTTGAAGGAGCGCTTCTTTGGCTGCCTGAAGAAAGTATTTAATAGTCTTCTATCAGGCGGAAACAAGGTGCGCGCCTTCAACGGTTGGGTCATGCCGGTTTTGATGTACTCTTTCGGCATACTCAAATGGACTCAGACCGAACTCGACGCCCTGGATAGGAGGGTTCGTACGCTGCTGACTGCATATCGAATGCATCACCCACGGTACTCGGTAATGAGACTGTATATCCCGCGAAAATGTGGAGGTCGAGGCTTTTTAAACGCTAAGACCCTCCACAATCGCGAGATATGCAGTCTCAGGGAATATTTCCTAGAAACCGACGTGGGGATGCATCGAGATGTAGTCGTGGTGGACAAGGGCCTCACCCCGCTCTCCTTGGCTACAGAAAACTGGCGCAAACCTGTAGTGCTTGACACCAACGATCGCAGAGAGGTATGGCAAAGTAAGGAGCTTCACGGACGCTTTTTCCGGGCCCTACATGAACCCGATGTAGACTTTTTAGCGTCCGTAGCCTGGCTGCGTTTCGGTGACCTCTTTGGGGAAACCGAAGGTTTTGTCTGTGCAATTATGGACGAAGTTATCATGACGAAGAATTACCGGAGATTTATTGTGAAGGACGGCACGGTTGACGTGTGTCGGGCATACCACCGTCTGGGAGAATCAATCCGACACATTAACTCCGGGTGTTCTCGTCTAGCTAACGAAGAGTACCTGCATAGACACAACCTTGTGGCCAGGATTATCCATCAGCAACTTGCTCTGAAATACAGCCTTGTGGAATCGGAGGTGCCGTACTACAGGTATGTGCCCGACCCAGTTCTCGAGAATGGAGATATCACATTGTACTGGGACCGATCCATCATCACTGACAGGACTATTGTTGCCAATAAGCCTGATATGGTGGTGGTGGATCGAATAGAGCGCCGCACAATGATTATTGACATAACGGCCCCTCATGACGGGAACCTCGTGAAAGCCGAGAAAGATAAACAAATCAAGTATCTTGACTTGGCTCGCCGAGGTTGTCGACATGTGGGATGTGGACTCAGCAATCATTGTGCCGATAGTTGTATCAGCCAATGGCTTAATTGCCAAGAGCCTCGACCAACACTTAAGGAGGCTCTCGTTGGGCAGCTGGATTAAGGGCCTGATTCAGAGAGCGGTACTTCTGGACACGGCTCGCATTGTTAGGAGGTTCCTCTCTCTGGAGCCCTGACCGCCGGTAGCTTGGACCGATACCGGTGGGCTACTATTTTTATATTTTTAAATGTTTTCATATATTTTTTTATATTGTAATATTTAAAAATGTAATTTATATATGTATTAAATGAAATAAAGGAGATAAAAATAAAATAAAATAAAAATAACAATCAAGGTAAGTGCAACTGGCAACTGTTAAGTGACTAATCATTTGTGTTACAGCAGTTTATCTGAACTTGTGGGGTACCTGATGGGACAGGTACCTGGTAGGACGGCCGTGTTGGCGACTGCCGCGCTCTCTTTACAAAGTTAAGAGTGACATCACCGAAGCGGCATGGTGGCCCATGGCGAGACGAGGTGCGTGCGCTGCAGTTTCCAAGCCAGACGTAAACATCCATAAGATACGGTCAAAATTCAGCATGGGAACATAAACAAGACCAGCGACCATTGTTGTATTAAGACGATATGTGTGAACTTTTTCGGAGACCGTTGTAAGAAGCAGTCGCTTCATATTTTAATGATATCCTTTGTTCTTATTATATTGTTTAGAGGTTATAATATTGTAATATTACTCGTATAAAGTTGTTTCACTTAATAATCAGGGATCTAAGCACATATTAAGCTCACACAAGATATTTAAAACTTGTATGCCCTCTCTAATGGCAAACCATAACGAAACGAACGACGACGACGACGATATTATATCGAAATTAAAAGGAAAACTATACCAGCTAAGTAGGCTTTACAAGTTAACGAGTAATAGTCGACCAACTTACATTTGCAGATGGAGAATTGACCCTGAGGAAATCGATAAACGGGAGAACATGCTTTTCAACTGCAATGTTAAGTTTGTGTTAGAGATAAATACATCCCAACTACGGAACCCTTCATTGTGCGTTTTCTGACACGCACTTGGCCGGTTTTTTATGGTTTAAGGTAGATATTGAAACTAAAGATGTGCTAATAAGTTTAAGTTTAAATTAATAAGAACAAATATCAGTGGATTCTTTGCTTATCAATTTTGGTACCACAGAAATCTTATACATATCTTAAATTGGTATATTGACTTAGTGTTTTCCTAAGGAATACAAAGCTACATAAATATCAGCCACGTGAGCGAAGCGCGGGCACAGCTAGTTGTTCAACAAGTCAGTAATGTACCTACCACGGTGATTGTGGCTGCGTCGTCGTCATGCTTCCATAGTATTACATGATGTGGCCAGTGCGCTTATCTCGGTGTACACTAGGTATTGCGATAATGAGCCGCAGATAAACGCAGCAATCTGAGTATTATTACGAGCTCAGTTTCAGCCGCCGAGTGGACGGACGGGGTCAAGGAACATGACTCACCTACGGACGGGTGCAGGTGGGCGGCAAGTAATGAGAGTCATGTGGTAGGTACATAGTATATGTTTATTGTTGCTAGTGCAGCGTCTACTGCTTGTTGGCGGCCTCGTGCAGCTTCTTCTGAACCTGCTCGGCCTGCTTCACGAAGTCGTCGTACGCGGACTTGATTTGAGGAGCCAGCTTCTGGTTGGTAGCCTCCATGTTGCTAGCCACTTCCTTGGCGAGTTTCTGGGTCTCCTGCCAAATTGGACAAGACACATATAGTCAGCTCAACAGTCTCAAGCGGTTCCAGTTCTGTTAAAACGAACCAACCCAGAATATCTTTAATTACTGCAAAGTAATTCGAATGTGCTAACTATACAAGACATCAAAAAATCAGTCCAACATAATCTTGAAAAGGTATGTTTAGAATTGGTTTAAAATGAATCAGCGTAAATAAGGAAATTAATAAAATCAAATGTGAGTTATCAGAGATGGCTGTGTGGTGGCTGGGTACCTGCACGGTGCTCTGCACGGCGGCTTGCAGCTTGTCGCGCAGCGCGCCGGCCTGCTGCTCCACCTCGGGGTGCGCCTTGCGCAGTTCTTCCGCGGTCTTCTCCAGGTTGGCGCGCGTCTGCTCCAGCGCGACCTTGGCCTTGCTGTTGGCGTCGCCCATCTGTTGTACACACATCATTTACGACTAGCTCGAACTCAAAACATTTATTTCACATAAACCATTCATTTACAGGCACTTTTGAATTGTCAGTGAGTCGGACAGCTAGAAAGTTGAAGCTAGTCGGTTGCCCGTTCTTGAGCTTCCTATGGAAAAGAACAAACAAGTAACTCAATGGACACTAATTTAAATTCAGTCATATCCTGGTTACGTAATAGTGTTAAATGTATGTATATGTGAGAACAATGAAGATGACCAGTCTCAACCGAAGGCACCAAAGTGTTCACAAACATGCCGCGTGAACAATCGAAGACCATTCAGATCAACTACCTTGAAGGAAACCGAATGAACCACTTTTAGCACAAGGGGACACATAGGTAGATAAAGTTATGGTACTGACCGCACTCTGGAGGCTGTTGGAGAGAGCAGACAGCTGTTGCAACACGGAGTCGGAGCCCTCCTTGAGCGCCTTGTTGACCTCCTGCGTGTTCTTGGAGTTGACGAGCGAGTTCCACTGCTCGCTGAACGTCTTCTGGAACTCGGCGGCGTGCTTCTCGATGTCCTGCAGCGGAGAAGCGGCGGGCGCGTCCCTGCGTACCATGGCGGCCTGGCTCTGTGGAAAGATCGGACAGTGAGCGACGCGGACACAGGGATACGGGTCAGAACTTACCGGCGCGGCTACTCACCAGGGCGATGCAAGCGACCAACACGAACAACTTGGCGGCCATTGTGATGAGAGATTCAATTGTCGGAGATGAAGTCGGGATACAAGTGTACCTGCCTGTAACACAACAGTGAATGTGCCGAGGGATGGCAGACCGGCCGTTATATAGCGAGGCGCAGATAGTGGCTGGCGATAACGAGGGGCGGAGGCCGTCGGGTGGCGAGCCTACTCCGCAGGGTAAAACTTTCCTGGCACCCCCCCCCCCCTGCGCCCCTACGGCCCTGCCCTCTGCACCCTGCATGTTTACAAACACGCAGCCATCCGGGTGCGCGGGGACCATGTCGGCGATAGCGCTGCACTAGCTAACCTGTGCACTATCAGCGCTGCACACAATCTTCCACGACTCACGTGGTCACGTGACACGCTAGGGCATGTACCTACCTAACATCCGGCACTCTACATTTTTAATTAAATTAAAAAAGATTAGGTTTTCTATCCGACGGAAGCTGTCGGAGGCTTTACAGTTTGTGTATTTTTAGATATTTCTTAATAGTAACATTTTGAAAAATTTAATAATGACAGAAACAAGTTCACTATATCTACATCTTGGGCACCAGGCAGGTATTTATTTGGGAGGAGCGTATTCAAAATTTTTGCACGACGTGACTCCTCGAATGGATTAGGTTTACTGTTGACCATTCATACACAAAGTTTACCACGAGAACCTCTCAACAATTAACGTCCCTGCGTCGGGAAAAGCAATATTTTGTAAAAGGTGATGAGCAGTTGACATTAGGCTATTGTAACTTCGATACCTACATAGCATACTTGACCCACTCAAAAGTGAAAAATTTCCTATTTCCTTTGATTTCCTCCAAAAAAAGAACACTACTATGTGAAAATAATGTCGGGTATCGTTGGGTAGGCCGTGACAAAAATAAAATATTGAGGGTCTGTGAAGACCATTTTCGATTCGGGAATCCGTTTGCGTAATATTAAGCTTAACAGTGAAAAATTTTGTTAGTCAAGTTTTTTGTATGAATTATTTTATCTTATCATATGTTTTATGATTACTGGCCACTAGCCCTACCCGTGTGCTAAATGAATGTCGCCACTGTAGCGGCACGTTTGTAATGTATAACGAAATTAAAAGGAAAACTATCACAGCTAAGTAGGCTTTACAAGTTAACGAGTAATAGTCGACCAACTTACATTTTCTGTTGGAAAATTGACCGTGACGTATATCAATGTGTGGGACATGATTTCAACTACAATGATTATGTTTGTTTTTGGGATAAATTCATCCCAACTACGGAACCCTTCATTGTGCGTGGTCCGACACGCATTTCGCCGCTTTTTTATCGTAAAATGAACCAAATACAAGCAGTAACCTTGTACAGTCGGTGACTTACATAACCCGAGTCATCTTCTTGTTTGTAAGAGGGCTCAGGCAGAGCACTAACGGCACCAGCATCCGAGATATTTCATTGTAGGTATTTAAATCGCCATCCCTAAACTTGTGTATGGCGCCCCTGCCATGGAACGTCGTCGGCTGCATTGCGTGCATTCGGGCGCGGAATCTTGCCCACAATTACCTAGCAACGTGTCCGTGCTGTCAATAGGCGCCTATCTAGCTGTTTATGTGCTCGGTGACAAAGTTCAGCGCGTATCAGTAACAACTCATCTTTAATGTTTCTCATTACTTAGTTCATTGTATGGAAACATATTACTTAATTATTATTTGACTTGTTTCAATATTCATTATTGTACATTTTTGTCTATTCGTTAGATACTAAGCTATTTTTTATATTAAATTGAATAGGCATACCAGTCAAACTTATCACGGTGAATGACTCAACAGCCAGCTGACGTCATCACATGGTTACATTTACAGATGATTCGATTTCTAGACCATTTTCTATTTTGTTAAGAGTTCATAATACCTCAGCGCCACCTCACTCTTTATCTCACTCGCTTGCTCGCGTTCACGCGAGCAAGCGAGGCAGGGCGGAAGGGAGAAGGCTCCAAGGCACCGATAGTTTAGGTTTTTTTTTTACGGTGATACCTAATAATGGTAATTTATAATACAAAGTTTCATAGATCATGGAACTAGAAAAGATACTTCAAAAAATACTTCGAACTAGCTTTACCCAGCCCGGCGCGCGGCGTCGCACGGGTAGTGCTAAGTATCTACCCTACTCTAGCCTATCTACCTACCTTACCTACCTACCCTAAGGCGCGCCCAAATGCTACAACTGCCACCAACACAACATAAAATTCAGCACCAGCCACGACGTTGGCCACAAGGCCACCGCAAATAATTGCCCTAGAGTGAAATCACTTAAACTCAAAATTACCAGCCGCATCGATTATGGATAAGTCACTCATTAAAATAGTACAGTGTAACATTGATCGCTCAAAAAATAGTTTCCATGAATTTTTAACATACTTTTATAATGGCCAATATGACATCGCCCTGCCGTCTGAACCCTATATAGGATCTGGGAAGGAGGTCAAGCCTATATCGGGTATCGACATCTTCCAATACTCGAACGGATGCAATGTTAAGGCATGTATCCTCGTCAAACCTGGTTGCGGTGTGGTTTTGGGGGAGTCCGGAATGTCTTCGGCTAACTTAAGCGTGGTTCAGCTGCAAACCGACCACCAGAAATGGTACCTGGCCTCAGGTTACGTAGAGCCAAGAGACGACACCTCCTGCACGCTTGAAGCAATAGACTTCTTTCTCAAAACCACATCGCAACACAGGTGCATACTGGGGGGAGATTTCAATGGCTGGCACCCTGCGTGGGGAAGCGAAAAATCAAACCCCAGAGGAATCAGTCTTCTGGAATTTGCCTACGCCAACGACATGTACATCTGCAATTTTGGAACCACCCCGACTTTTGAGACGGTAACGCACGGGCGCGACCGGTCGTCTATCATTGACGTGACTCTGGCGTCTGCCTCAATGTAAGGAAGAAGAAAGAAAGAAAATACGTTTATTTGCGGTAAACACAACGCAAAGAAATAAAAACACAAACACGAAAGAACAAGTTGAGAAAATACGACGAATGACACCGACGACCGATGTCGTATGTACGACTGGGTACGTGACTGGAGGGTCAACCTTGACTGTTGCACGTCATCGCAGCACAACGCTATTGACTGTTGCACGTCATCGCAGCACAATGCTATTGACTGTTGCACGTCATCGCAGCACAATGCTATTGACTGTTGCACGTCATCGCAGCACAATGCTATTGACTGTTGCACGTCATCGCAGCACAACGCTATTGACTGTTGCACGTCATCGCAGCACAACGCTATTGACTGTTGCACGTCATCGCAGCACAATGCTATTGACTGTTGCACGTCATCGCAGCACAACGCTATTGACTGTTGCACGTCATCGCAGCACAATGCTATTGACTGTTGCACGTCATCGCAGCACAACGCTATTGACTGTTGCACGTCATCGCAGCACAATGCTATTGACTGTTGCACGTCATCGCAGCACAACGCTATTGACTGTTGCACGTCATCGCAGCACAATGCTATTGACTGTTGCACGTCATCGCAGCACAACGCTATTGACTGTTGCACGTCATCGCAGCACAATGCTATTGACTGTTGCACGTCATCGCAGCACAACGCTATTGACTGTTGCACGTCATCGCAGCACAATGCTATTGACTGTTGCACGTCATCGCAGCACAATGCTATTGACTGTTGCACGTCATCGCAGCACAACGCTATTGACTGTTGCACGTCATCGCAGCACAATGCTATTGACTGTTGCACGTCATCGCAGCACAATGCTATTGACTGTTGCACGTCATCGCAGCACAATGCTATTGACTGTTGCACGTCATCGCAGCACAATGCTATTGACTGTTGCACGTCATCGCAGCACAATGCTATTGACTGTTGCACGTCATCGCAGCACAATGCTATTGACTGTTGCACGTCATCGCAGCACAATGCTATTGACTGTTGCACGTCATCGCAGCACAAGCTATTGACTGTTGCACGTCATCGCAGCACAATGCTATTGACTGTTGCACGTCATCGCAGCACAATGCTATTGACTGTTGCACGTCATCTGCAGCACAATGCTATTGACTGTTGCACGTCTATGCAGCACAATGCTATTGACTGTTGCACGTCATCGCAGCACAATGCTATTGATCTCAGCATCGCCACCCGCAGACCCATAAGAAAAGGAAATAACAATACCTCTACCTTCTTATACAACACCAAAGGAGCAGACTGGGCAGCCTTTAAGCCTTTGACGACCTCCGGACGTACTCGATAGGGATGTGCCCAACCTTGACGTCGGTCAGCTGGAGTATCTCGTTCATCAAATCACCGATTTGATACGCGACAGCTGCAACGAAACCATGCCGACTAAAGGTCAGAACCGTAACTTTACAGCTCCATGGTGGACCGAGAGTCTCAAAACCCAAAAAAAGACATCATTAATCTTCACAGCCCTCCTGGAGGAAAGCCAGAACAAGAAAACGGTCTACTCGGAAGAACTCAAAAGGAGTCCACCAAAAACTTCCGTAAGTTCTGTGAACTACAACAGAAAGAGAACGACTGGTCACTGACCAACCGACTTCTTAAAGAGACTGCGCCCAGAAGACCACCCATCACCCTGACAGTAGGAGACAAATTCACCACCGATGGAGAGGAGACAGTCACTGCCCTCCTAAACCACTTCTACCCTGATGATACCTGCGATCATACGTCAACACAAACAGAACTTCGTCATCAATACCATAGCCCCACGACCAACACCATAGACGACCATACACTCACAGAAGAAGATGTTCTCGAGCAACTTGCTTCGTTAACGTTCGTTAACGTTGATTTCGTGTAGTATATATTTAAAATAGAATAGTAATCATTTATTTACTTAGGTTTGTTATTCTTATATGATGTAACTTAGGCGCGTATTGCAAGGCGTCGCTCATCGCTCGGGCGTTGCTTGAAGCTGGATTCAAGCCGTTTGTTTGAAACTAGTATTAAGTAGTGCTTGGGTGTTGAGTGACGTTCTGTAATGCGGGACTTAGACTATGAGGGAGTACTCATTTTGAGTTTATCTGTGGGGGCTTGTAATTAGCAACTTAGATATATATTATTGTTATTATAATGTTATTAGTCTGTAAGCCTTCCAAAAATAAAGAAAATAAATAAATAAATAAACTAAAACAGATAAACCCCAGCAAAGCCCCTGGCCTCGACAATCTCACCTTCGATATCTGCCTTCAATTCACAGTTCACTACCCGCACTTAATAACTGACATCATGAATAGATGCCTTGCCCTACAGCATTTCCCCCGAGAATGGAAGGAGGCTTATGTCAAGATCATTCCTAAACCGGCAAAATCCTTCGGCCCCATAGGTCTCATTCCAGTTTTCGGGAAACTCCTGGAAAAGTTATTCATCAAAAGTGTAGCCCATCATGCTGAAGTGGGAAACAAACTGAACCCTCAACAATTCGGATTCCGCCAGCAGAAGAACACTACCCAAGCCATCCATGCAGCATTACACCATATACATCACGCCAAACAGAACCACAAACTTGCCATAGCGTTATCACTAGACATAAGGACGGCATTTGACAACGCTTGGTGGCCTGCCTCTTCCATCGCCTCAAACACATTGAACCGCCGCAAAACATTTATGGGCTTATTAAAAACTACGTGCAGGACAGAACTGCTACGTTGGACCACGCGGGAGTTCGAGTTCGCAAAACCCTGACAAAGGGTTGCATTCAAGGATCCGCGTGTGGTCCGGTCTTGTGGAATCTGATCCTAGACGAGCTCCTGGACATGCAACTATCATCGGGCTGCTATCTACAAGCCTTCGCGGACGATGTCCTGCTGGTCGTTACGGCAGATACACGAGAAATAATGGAGCAACTAAGGACAGCATTCTCACTAACATCAGCGAATGGAGCAAACGCGTGAAACTGACCTTTGGCCCGGCAAAAACCCAAGTCATCGCCTTCACGCCCAAAGCGAAAACCGCTTAGCTTCAGATGGACGGCACCGACTTAACGTTTGTGCCCGAAATAAAACTGCTAGGCGTCATCTTAGACGAAAAACTGCGATTTAACATCCACTTAAAATATGTGCTGGGCAAAGCCACTCGCATATTCAATAAATTACGAATGTACACTAGGTGTACAAGTACATGGGGTGCTCACCCGGAAAACGCCCGCACGATTTACTTACGTGATAGAACTAATTATCACGTACGCCGCTGGTATATGGGGGCACATAGTAAGCAGGAAGAGCGTTAAAAAGCAAGTCGCCAGCCTTCAGCGGGGATTTGCATTGAAGGATATCCGTGCCTTTCGGACCGTCTTCACTACTGCCGCTCTGGCACTCGCAGAGCTCATGCCACTCGACCTCAAGATCCAAGAAGTCCACCATGGCGAGACGATCTGCCTCACAGGCACTAGTCATCTTTTGCCAGCGGACATCCGTCCTGAACGCCCCACACCCGTACGCGAGCTGTTGCATCCAGCAACTAGACTACCTAAATCAGTCACCAGCATCGGGACACACAGACACGCTGAAGTCGAGGTGACCCAATTGACACCCCAAACGCAGCACAACATCTTCACTGACGGGAGCAAGCATGACGATGGTGCCGTCGGAGCGGCCTTCGTTTGTTACGATCTGGGAGGAACAGCCGTAACGAAAAAAATTAAATTACACAACACCTGCACAGTCTTCCAGGCTGAACTGTTAAGTCGAGGTGACCCAATTGACACCCCAAACGCAGCACAACATCTTCACTGACGGGAGCAAGCATGACGATGGTGCCGTCGGAGCGGCCTTCGTTTGTTACGATCTGGGAGGAACAGCCGTAACGAAAAAAATTAAATTACACAACACCTGCACAGTCTTCCAGGCTGAACTGTTGGCCATCCTGGAAGCTTGGAAATGGGCATACACAAAGAAGCAAACCCATACCACTATCTTCTCTGAGTCCCAGTCGGCTATACAGGCGATCGCAGACCGGAGCAACACACACCCACTGGTCACAAAAATTCATAAAACCATACACAATCACACACCCACGCACAGGCACACCACCACACATTGTGATCAGATGGGTGAAAGGGCACAGTGGAGTTGCAGGCAATGAAGCTGCAGATGCTACCGCGAACACGGCCACTCGACTTCATAAAGCGCCGGACTACAGCGCATACCCGATGTCATATGTCAAACATGAACTAAGGCAGACACTTGGCTACGTGGCAAGCCAGATACGTATCAAGCGAGCAGGGACAAGACACCAAACAGTATTTCCAACACTTCTACAAATACACAAATGCCGGAACAAATTTGAATAAAACTTTTATGTTACCCAAATTTTAACAGGCCATGGCTTCCACAAACAGTACCTCCATCGTTTTAAAATAACTGCCGATGAAAATTGTCCCTGCGACGCCAACACCGTACAACGTCTCGACCACCTCCTCAGGGATTGCCCCAGATTCGCCATGGATCGCATGCAGTATGAGGCAATCTCTGAGAGATTTGGTATCACGGCATATGACATCGGGATGCTAACGCGAAAAGAGGAAGTCTTAGACGCCTATACAAAATTTATAACAAAAATACTGAGACAACTCAAGAGCTTCAACGGCACATAAGGAAAAACCATCGTTTTTTTTTATTAAATTTATTTATCCAGTTTATCTATATATAATTAATATTTATCATTTAATATAATATTATAACCATCATGAGAAACAAAAACTCCAACAAGACAGTATCCGAATCAAATCGCAGATACTGTCGAGTACGACAACATTTCTAAATACAATACAAAAATCAAGAAACAAAATCAAAAGCGACTCAAAAAACATCACAAAAAAAACCCTACCTACTTACCTACTTACCCTACCACCGCTTAAACCTTCCCTAAACTTCCACAAATATTTCAAGATCAAAACTAGCCAAATCGGTCCAGCCATTCTCGGGTTTTAGCGAGACAAACGAACAGCAATTCATTTTTAGGGTTCCGTACCCAAAGGGTAAAACGGGAACCCTATTACTAAGGCTCCGCCGTCTGTCTGTCTGTCTGTCTGTCTTGCTGTCTGTCTGTCTGTCTGTCCGTCTGTCACCAGGCTGTATCTCATGATCCGTGATAGCTAGACAGTTGTTGTTTTCACAGATGATGTATTTCTGTTGCCGCTATAGCAACAAATACTAAAAACCAGAATGACATAAATATTTAAGGGGGCTCCCATACAACAAGCGTGATTTTTTTGGTCGTTTTTGCTCGATATTGATAACGGTAACAGGTGTAGACACTTGAAATATTCACAGAATATTTAGTTATATATTCACTTTAAAAATCAATAATTAAATTAAAATAAAACAAATATTTAAGGGGGGCTCCCATACAACAAACTTGATTTTTTTTGCCGTTTTTATAGATAATGGTACGGAACCCTTCGTGCGCGAGTCCGACTCGCACTTGGCCGGTTTTTATATTTACCTTTACTTATAGATTAGATCAGAAGTATTTTTTTCATACTAAGTATCTGTTTATTGTTCGGATTGGAGTTATTTTTAGGATCACTTCGTTGTCCGTCTGTCTGTCTGTCTGTCTGTCAGTCTGTCAAGACCATTTTTCTCAGGAACGCGTAGAGGTATCAAGTTGAAATTAATATCAAATACGTATGTCTATGGTCCCTTAACGCTCTAAAAAAATCAAGCTTCCAAATCAACGCAATAAAAAAATACGGCCATATAAGCGACATTATTGCGACATATTTCGATATTCGCAAATAAATCAAAACCTATAGGGTACTTCCCGTTGACCTAGAATCATGAAATAAATTGGCAAGACGAAGGTCTTACAGCACAAGTATAGGAAAAAGTCAGAAAATTGTAAATTTGTATTTTTATCACATAAAAAAAAAATACGAATATCTCGCACATAAATCAAAACCTAGGTATAGGGTACCTACTTCCCGTTGACCTAGAATCATGAAATTTGGCAACAAGCAAGGTCTTACAACACAAATAAAGGAAAAAGTCCGAAAATTGTAAATTTGTATTTTTATCACATAAAAAAAAATACGAATCTCGCACATAAATCAAAACCTATAGGGTACTTCCCGTTGACCTAGAATCATGAAATTTGGCAACAAGCAACGTCTTACAGCACAAGTAAATGAAAAAGTCCGAAAATTGTAAATTTATAGTTTTATCACATAAAAAAAATGCGAATATCTCGCACATAAATCAAAACCTATAGGGTACTTCCCGTTGACCTAGAATCATGAAATTTTGGCAGAAGCAAGGTTTCACAGCACAAGTAAAGGAAAAAGTCCGAAAATTGTTAATTTGTAGTTTTAACACATAAAAAAAAACATTTTTTGCGATTACAAACTTAAATTTTCAGTTGGAAAATTGACCGTGGCGTATATCGATGTATGGGAGAACATGTTTTTCAACAACAATGTTAAGTTTGTTTTAGGGATAAATTCATCCTAACTACGGAACCCTTCATTGTACGTGTTCCGACACGCACTTGGCCGGTTTTTTTTTGTCGAGATAGTTTTAGGGAATCGTGTTTTCGTTAACATAGTATCGACTTAACATTAATCCTCTACTTTACCATAAATTTATTTCAGAATGAATGTTGCAGCTTCTTTCTATAATCTGAGGCTGCAGTGTTTGCAATATCACTCCGGACCCACCATACCCCTGGTCATACCCCTGGGGTAGGGTGGGACTGAACCAAACCACCATAGTAGTGTTGGGATTTGAAAAAATGTAAAACAATATCGGTCCAAATACAAATTTATTATTATTTAACTAAAAATAAAAATACTTCCAAATATAATAACCTATGTTCTTAATTCTTCTAATGCATGCCTATGGTGATTTCATTGTGCAATAACTGCTTTTGGACTTCTTTAATAAAATCATCATTAATAATTTAAGGAGGATCATGCTAAGCAATTTACGGAATTGTAGAGTCATAAGTGGGTACCGGACCTTGTTGACAGGTCTACGCTGTCCCCCCGTACATTAGAGGTGTAATTTAGAAATATTGTAGAGTTATAAGTGGGTGCCGGACCTTATTGACAGGTCTACGCTGTCCACCCGTACATTAGAGCTGTAATTTAGAAATATTGTAAAAGCCACTTATTTTTTAAACAGTTTCTTGCTGGCTCTTCTCTATGTGTAGAAAACGTGCCTCTAGCTTGTGACGTTTCATAAGTGCCCATGTAGGTTTATGTGAAACAAAATATAAAAAAAAAAAAAAAAAAAAACGTTTTAAGGTTCTTACACATTCACGCGATATCGCGGGCGCGTGAGGCACCGACAAAGACAATTCCTTTGTCGGTGCATGTCGCGCCCGCGATATCGCGTGTGTTTGTAAGAGCCTTTATTTGATGCCTAGGGGAAATCCGGAATAATTTTGCTCCAACTACATACTATGAGCCGGGATTGGGATTACGGCGAAGCATAAATGTAATGATTATCAATAATCAACAAAAACTGTCAACCAAAAGTCTAATTTCCTCTCGACATGGAATGAATCTCAAAATGAGTTCACCGCATGCTGATTGTTAGGTACAACGCTAACGCGATCCTGTTTGTTCAGAGTGGCAAGAGTGCGGCCGTCATATACAACGCTCGCGTCATGCAGGAAGCGGCCCAGACGACAGACGACAGGCATGTACGAGTATCCGGGCAGCAGGTAATTGCGTAACACACATCAAATGAAAATTGATCGCAACGGGTTTCATTTTGACAGTTGACCTACGTTCTGTTTGGGGCCGAGTGAGCCCGTTTGGGGTCGAATCGCTGGGGTCATGGGGCCCGAGTGCGGGTCTCCTTTTTAAGGAAATTTCTCGCCGACTGATGGACACTTCACATGACCAGGGCCTCAAGTCTGCTATTACAATAGTGTCAGAATGGTCGATCATTGATTTCATAATTGTTGATTTTGACAAGTTTGGTAATCTACTATCATAATGGCGTCATTATGACTTTCCAATGGTCGGCAACTGACACTACATTGAAAGAAATTGCAAAGAAAATGATCGACCATTATGAATTTACCAGATTACGAACTTTTAGCAAAATGACAATGGCATGACAATGGGATCGTGTTGGAATGACTGAATTTATAAAAATAGCAGACTTGGGCCCCAGAGGGCTGGCTCGTTCTTTGGCCAAAGAATTAGCATTGCCATTCAACGTGGCAACATACATAACAAAATTAGCCTGTTTGTTTTAGCTCTTTTGTTTGTCACAGAACACAATGACAGCACAACGACGTGGCGCGAGACGTAGCTGTCACGCATACCACACCAGCATAACAAAGTTGGCCTGTTTGTTTTAGCTCTTTTGTTTGTCACACAACACAATGACAGCACAACGACGTGGCGCGAGACGTAGCTGTCACGCATACCACCCCAGCATAACAAAGTTGGCCTGTTTGTTTTAGCTCTTTTGTTTGTCACACAACACAATGACAGCACAACGACGTGGCGCGAGACGTAGCTGTCACGCATACCACCCCAGCATAACAAAGTTGGCCTGTTTGTTTTAGCTCTTTTGTTTGTCACACAACACAATGACAGCACAACGACGTGGCGCGAGACGTAGCTGTCACGCATACCACACCAGCATAACAAAGTTGGCCTGTTTGTTTTAGCTCTTTTGCAGCGCGACACTCTGAAACAAATGATTAATTTCGCTCTCTCTCAATCAGTTCTCGGTTACTGCATAACTACGAGGGGGAACCCACATAAGCCAACCATGTTGCGTTTGAGAGGGCACAAAGAGCTGTGTAAAAGCACTCGCGAAGAAATCGATTCGATTTCCGACTACTGGATTATATTCACTTTGTGAAGTTCTCGCAGTAAGACTACAAACAGTTCTCGCAGTAAGACTACAAACAGTGCTTATGAAACACCACCTGACCTATCAACTGACCAGGACCGACCCCTCGGCGCGCTGAAAAAGCCCGACAACTCATACACAATAACTGACCATGAAGCCAGTAAGGTCCTTCTGGAGACTCACTTCCCAGACTGCAGGCTCTTAGAAGACAGGACCTGGGAGGTTGTGCCAGAATGGACCCCAACGGATCAAGACTGGTCAAGAGCCCATAATATAGCAACAGAAGATCGTATAAAGTGGGCTATCAACACGTTCCAGCCATTTAAGTCCGCAGGGCTGGATGGCATTTTCCCAGCCCTGCTACAGTGGGGGATAGATCATCTGACACCATGGCTGGTGGAGATTTATCGAGCGTGCTTAGCACTCAGACACATACCACTAGCATGGCGCGAAGTGAAGGTCATTTTCATACCCAAACCTGGCAAAACCGACTACACACAACCCAAGGCTTATAGGCCTATTAGCCTCACATCCTTCTTACTGAAAACCCTGGAGAGGCTCTGTGATAGACACATTCGAGACGGACCTCTCCGGGTAAAACCACTCCATAAACAACAGCATGCGTACTCCACAGGCAAATCAACAGAATCCGCGCTACACAGCGTGGTCTCTAAGATTGAATGCGCAGTGGACCACAAATGCTCATCACTGGCTGCCTTCATTGATATCGAGGGCGCCTTCGACAAAACCATGTTCAACAGCATTAACATGGCGTTAGATAGACACAATATAGACTCGACCCTAAGCGGCTGGATCACCAATATGCTCAAAATGAGAGCTGTACAAGTCACGGTAAATGACACTACAAGGGCCATCGTGGCGAAAGGCTGCCCGCAAGGAGGTGTCCTCTCACCGCTTCTATGGAACCTGGTAGTAGACAGCCTCATCAAAACACTAAATGACAAAGGTTATTTTACCGTAGGCTACGCCGACGACATAACCATAATAATAAATGGCACCCACGAAAACACCTTATGTAACCTAATGCGCCAGGCTTTGAAAATAGTAGAGGACTGGTGCAATAAACACCAACTGTCGGTGAATCCAACAAAAACCGAACTGATTCTCTTCACAAAAAAGAGGAAGTTGGCGACACTACAACTGCCACGATTCTTTGGAACTACCCTAAGCCTGGCAACTGAAACCAAATACCTGGGCATCTATTTGGACAAACAGCTGAACTGGGCAAAACACACCAACTACATCACCACAAAAGCCAGCATATCACTATGGCAGTGCAAGCGACTGCTTGGAAGGAATTGGGGTATCAGCCCCAAAGTCACCCACTGGCTATACACCACAGTCATTCGACCAATTGTCACATACGGCTCACTGGTCTGGTGGCCCAGGACGGACCTGAGCACAGCCCAAAAAGACCTCGAAAAACTGCAGCGGTTCGCTTGTGTAGCAATAACCAGCAGCATGAGCACTGCACCCACTGCCGCACTGCAAGTAATGCTGGGACTGCCACCCCTGCACCTCATCGTGCGAGAGGAGGCAGCTCTGGCAGCCTTCAGGCTATATATATCGGGAACCCTGAGCAGAGACTCTAGGGTCAAGCACACACGCATAAGGGAAGATGCAATCAAACGACAACCGATGATGGCATCACCCTGCGACAAAGCCCCGAAACTACACTTCTTTCAGAAGCACTACAACATCATACTCACAGAAGAACGGTGTGACTACTCAGGCCCGAAGGAGATGAGAGTATACACCGACGGATCAAAGACCGACTCCGGAACCGGAGTCGGAGTTTTCTCACATGACTTCAACATAAATATATCCAGCCCGCTGGGATTGTTCAACACCGTTCTACCAGGCGGAATGTGTGGGCATTATACAAGCGGCTTACGCCATAGAAGCCAGGAGAGTTACGGACACCCGTATACGTATACTCTCCGATAGTGCCTCAGTCTTGCAATCCTTGGGGAAAAATTATATTACCTCCAGACTAACACTAGAATGTCACAACGCACTGGAACGGGTGACAGTGTGCAACCGTAACCTAATCAGCTTCTGGAGGGAGGTGGGCTGGTTGGAATAAACAACGACGGCCGCCATGGCCCACGCACAATGGTCCACATGAAGGACTAAGTGCGGAAACCGAACCCGCTAACATAACATAACATAACATAACACCACCTTTTGCTTTACGACCCTCAGTACCTTACTAAAAAGCGACGCTATGATCTATGAGAATCTGTAAGACTGAGCTCTGCAAGTTTGCGAGGGTAGGTCGCCACTTAAACCACATTAGCTTAAAGCTTTATAATAATAATACTAGCTGCGCCCCGCGGTTTCACCCGCGTAAGTCTTGATCCCATGGGGTTATCGGGATAAAAAGTCGCCTATATGTTAATCCAGGGTGTCAGCTACCTCCATACAAAATTTTATCAAAATTGGTTCAGCCGTTTGAGCGTGAATAAGTAACAAACAAACAAACACACACACACACTAATTAATACCTTGTGATGAATAACATGTTTATTTGGATAAGGATTAATATCATGTTTATAAAAACACCTTCGCAAATAATGCATTATTTTAGAACAAATTTGATTACCATAACAAGGTTATAGTGAGTCAACCTTAACACGTTGCTGTCGCGGACTTTTTTTTAGAACTTTTAAAGGGGAATAATTCCGTCATACATGATTTGCATCACTTTAATCGTTTACGCAGCGTACGCAACGGAAGCTCTCAAAAGGATTTTTTTTCCCGTTTTTGCATATTTGATATCGTTTGCAAAATAATAAGAATAAATACATTACCAACTTTAAAATTATTTTTCTGCTATATTTAGTATTGAAGTTGAAAAAAGTGATATAATTAGTTATGTTGATTATATTTATTAATGTTCAAAATCAAAAGTAGTTTCTCGTAAAAAGATGATCAAAACTCAGTCTCACGTCATTTTTTAGGGTTCCGTACCCAAAGGGTAAAACGGGAACCCTATTACTGAGGCTCCGCCGTCTGTCTGTCTGTATGTCTGTCTGTCTGTCTGTCTGTCCGTCTGTCACCAGGCTGTATCTCATGAACCGTGATAGTTAGAAAATTGAAATTTTCACAGATGATGTATTTCTGTTGCCGCTATAACAACAAATACTAAAAAACAGAATAACATAAATATTTAAGGGGGCTCCCATACAACAAACGTGATTTTTTTGCTCGATATTGATAACGGCAACAGGTAGACGCTTGTAACATTCACAGAGTATTTAGTTATATATTCAATTTAAGAATAAATAATTAAATTAAAATAAAACAAATATTTAAGGGGGGCTCCCATACAACAAACGTGATTTTTTTCCGTTTTTATAGATAATGGTACGGAACCCTTCGTGCGCGAGTCTGACTCGCACTTGCCCGGTTTTTTAAAACCTGTTGCGAATTTTTGTAATTTTCCAGGAATTTTTAATTTATTTGAAAAAATCCTTTCCGCCTCATGCAAAACAAAGAACTCGAATTTACAAATCGCAAATAATTTTGTTTAAATTATTTTGCCCTTTCTCACAAACAATGAACAAAATCAGTCGATTTCGTGCACGGCCCCTTAAAACGGAATTTACTAAGAAAATAATTGACAGACTGGCTTAAGTCTACATCCTATGATGCAACTGAGCAACTTGTAGTATTATAAATAAACTCTCACGCTAGCATCCTCTGATAATAGACTAATTGCACGTCTTACACACACTCACAAACACTCTCACCCTCTACATCATCACATACACAATTTTTAGTGGATACTTCTTTTGTCATTCCTAATTTAGGTACTTACGAGCCTGTCCGAAAGGGATATCGTGGCCCTGGCACAGGCATCTGAAGGAACACGGGTGGGTTTTAGTCAGTAAAAGTCTGACACTCCCTCCCGCTCCACCCAGAGCGGGAGAAGTTATTTGATAATTTCCCACCAAAAAAAAAAAAAAAGTATAAAACTTCCTTAAAAGATGTGGAAGTCTGGAACAGTAATTTACTTTTGCAGCTTTATTCGTGTAGGAGATTGTGGAGGAGCTCGTGGCTAAGTAATAACAGCCGCACGGGCCGATCCATCAGGTTAAGCTACGCTTGCCGGGGTTGGTCCGTGGATGGCTGACCTTCTTTACATACCGAGACCCCTCCGTGCCTCGGAAAGCACGTTAAGCCGTTGGTCCCGACTGTCATTCGTGGATCTTTGACAGTCGTTACGTGTCGGCAGAAGCCCGAAAGTCTGACAACCAGTCTTACCAAGGGGTATCGTATTACCCAGTTACTGGGTTGTGGAGGTCAGATAGGCATTCGCTCCATGTAAAATACTGGTATTCAGCTGCATCCGGTTAGACTGAAAGCCGACCCCAACGTAGTTGGGAAAAGGCTAGGCAGATAGCTTTATTCGTGTCTTTTGTTAAGTTATACCTAAATTGTTCCTAATAAATAAACGTTATTATTATTATTTGTATGATAAGATAAGATTTCTTTATTTGTGTAAACATTGTACACTGTATACAAGAGCATGCAAGATACTACAGTCATCGTTTGAGTCCAATCATGTTTAGCCGTAAGTATCGGCGTACAAATACTTCCATAACATTAAAAATAATTGACAGTAACAAAAATTATTTAGAATAGGCACTTACAATGTTATAACTTAGAAACTTTATAAATAAGTTTTTTTTTTTAAACTGTAATGACAATACTCCATATTATTCATATAAAAATATTAGTGTCATATTTTAGTAAGTAGTACCTACCTATAATTAGAGTCAGGAAAAAGATAGTACGCTGTTTGCCAAGTGGGCCGATAGCGAAGTAGTCACAAAGTAGTCGGTATGAGAAATTGGCTACTTGATAAGTAGACCTCTGGCGACTGAGCGAAATTATTCACTAAATATAACTTTTTCGGCCAAAAATTCGGAGACACTTTATTATCTTATTGCGAAAGAAACATTTTTAATTGTCGCTTGAATGCCTTTACCATTTAGCTCCTTCCAACGTTTAGGCAATAATTATGTTAAATATAGTAGGCGCCATGCAGACGATACGTTTGCGCATGAGTGCTGTATGTGTTTATATATCCCGGGACCATGGGATCCCGGTCCTTTGGAAGGCGTATAATTATAATTATATAAATAACCAATTAATCATAGTCTACATATAATGTAGTATTAGTAGATATTGGTTCGTATGTGTGAAAGTCGGAATCTGCGTCCCGCTAGCGTGGAGCACCAGTAGCACGCATCGTAATAAATACGTAGCTGACTCTGCGTCCCGCTAGCGTGGAGCACCAGTAGCACGCATCGTAATAAATACGTAGCTGACTCTGCGTCCCGCTAGCGTGGAGCACCAGTAGCACGCATCGTAATAAATACGTAGCTGACTCTGCGTCCCGCTAGCGTGGAGCACCAGTAGCACGCATCGTAATAAATATGTAGCTGACTCTGCGTCCCGCTAGCGTGGAGCACCAGTAGCACGCATCGTAATAAATACGTAGCTGACTCTGCGTCCCGCTAGCGTGGAGCACCAGTAGCACGCATCGTAATAAATACGTAGCTGACTCTGCGTCCCGCTAGCGTGGAGCACCAGTAGCACACATCGTAATAAATATGTAGCTGACTCTGCGTCCCGCTAGCGTGGAGCACCAGTAGCACACATCGTAATAAATATGTAGCTGACTCTGCGTCCCGCTAGCGTGGAGCACCAGTAGCACGCATCGTAATAAATACGTAGCTGACTCTGCGTCCCGCTAGCGTGGAGCACCAGTAGCACGCATCGTAATAAATACGTAGCTGACTCTGCGTCCCGCTAGCGTGGAGCACCAGTAGCACGCATCGTAATAAATACGTAGCTGACTCTGCGTCCCGCTAGCGTGGAGCACCAGTAGCACGCATCGTAATAAATACGTAGCTGACTCTGCGTCCCGCTAGCGTGGAGCACCAGTAGCACGCATCGTAATAAATACGTAGCTGAATCTGCGTCCCGCTAGTGTGGAGCACCAGTAGCACGCATCGTAATAAATACGTAGCTGACTCTGCGTCCCGCTAGCGTGGAGCACCAGTAGCACGCATCGTAATAAATACGTAGCTGACTCTGCGTCCCGCTAGCGTGGAGCACCAGTAGCACGCATCGTAATAAATACGTAGCTGACTCTGCGTCCCGCTAGCGTGGAGCACCAGTAGCACGCATCGTAATAAATACGTAGCTGACTCTGCGTCCCGCTAGCGTGGAGCACCAGTAGCACGCATCGTAATAAATACGTAGCTGACTCTGCGTCCCGCTAGCGTGGAGCACCAGTAGCACGCATCGTAATAAATACGTAGCTGACTCTGCGTCTCGCTAGCGTGGAGCACCAGTAGCACGCATCGTAATAAATACGTAGCTGACTCTGCGTCCCGCTAGCGTGGAGCACCAGTAGCACGCATCGTAATAAATACGTAGCTGACTCTGCGTCCCGCTAGCGTGGAGCACCAGTAGCACGCATCGTAATAAATACGTAGCTGACTCTGCGTCCCGCTAGCGTGGAGCACCAGTAGCACGCATCGTAATAAATACGTAGCTGACTCTGCGTCCCGCTAGCGTGGAGCACCAGTAGCACGCATCGTAATAAATACGTAGCTGACTCTGCGTCCCGCTAGCGTGGAGCACCAGTAGCACGCATCGTAATAAATACGTAGCTGACTCTGCGTCCCGCTAGCGTGGAGCACCAGTAGCACGCATCGTAATAAATACGTAGCTGAATCTGCGTCCCGCTAGCGTGGAGCACCAGTAGCACGCATCGTAATAAATACGTAGCTGAATCTGCGTCCCGCTAGCGTGGAGCACCAGTAGCACGCATCGTAATAAATACGTAGCTGAATCTGCGTCCCGCTAGCGTGGAGCACCAGTAGCACGCATCGTAATAAATACGTAGCTGAATCTGCGTCCCGCTAGCGTGGAGCACCAGTAGCACGCATCGTAATAAATTACGTAGCTGAATAAATGAAAAAAAAACCGGCCAAGTGCGAGTCTGACTCGCGCACGAAAGGTTCCGTACCATCTATACTAATATTATAAAGAGAAAAGATTTGATTGTTTGATTGTTTGTTTGCATTTAATAGGCTCCAAAACTACTGAACCGATTTGAAAAATTCTTTCAGTGTTGGGAAGCTACACTATCCCCGGGTGACATAGGCTATATTATATGTTCAAAAAAGTTTGGGATCCTTACTAAAACTCCAATAATGGAACCCAAGGTGTAAAAAAATTACCTAAAATATTTTTTACATCGTGTGCGCTGCGAAAACTATTGATGATAGAATACGACTTTGCAGAACACATCATTATTTACAAAAAGTGTCGCGGCAGCATGTCTAACTATTATTGTTATGCCACAATAAGTGTTCTTTTATTTTAAAAATTTTGTGACATGCCGCCGTTAGAAAAGGCTCTTTATTTGTATCTTGGTATAGCAAAATAAATGGCCATATCAAAATAAATTACTTTAAATTCAATACCTTTATGTAACTTTTTGAATTATTCAATTCGGACATTCCATTCGAAAGATATCACGAGTTTAAAAATGTAAGTATTAGAAAAAAGTTGCGTGGTCCCGCTCACCCTGCTCGGCTAGCTAGGCAGCACCTTATGCAATGTAGGCATCACTGAGGTACGGGCCGTACGAGGGGGGGTCAAGAAATGTAGAGCCGCGCGGCTCACTCGCGCGGTCGGCTTCAGGAATTGAAGGATAATTTAATTGTAGCGACCATTATCACCGGTCCAGCAGCTGGTAAACTGGCTCATATACCGAGGATACCGATGATCCCAACTGATTTGCCAATCCCATTTAAACGGCTTCAGTTTCCGGTAAAAACATCTTTCGCCGTATCTATTAACAAGTCCCAAGGCCAAACCTTCGATTTAGTAGGGATACGAAAGAATACCTACGAAAAGAATGTTTTACTCATGGCCAACCGTACGTTGGCCTATCGCGGGTCGGAGCTCCTGAAAATCAATTTATTTTGCTGACATAAAATAAAACAACGTCAAAATATTGTTTACAGGGAAGCTCTGATTTTAATTTCGGAAGGTAGTGGCCAAAAATGAAAATACAGAACTAAAGACACTGACTTCCGAACTTAAATTAAATATAATATTAAATGTCGATGTACTACAGGCACACACCTCTGCCCAACTCTTCGGGGAAACAAGGCGTGATGTTATATTAAGTGCTTCCGAAATTAAAGTTATTTTTCACTTTTTAGTGGTTTTTTGGAGGTCGGTTTATTTTTTACATTTGAAATTTTTGTTAAATACCCGCGCGAAGCCGGGGCGGGCCGCTAGTTATCTATAAAAAAACCAGCCAAGTGTGAGTCGGACTCACGCACGAAGGGTTCCGTACTTACCATCTATAAAAATGGTAAAAAAATCACGTTTGTTGTATGGGAGTAAAAATTAAATAAATATTAAATAAAAAATTAAATAACCCTTAAATATTTGTTTTATTTTAATTTAATTATTTATTTTTAAAGTGAATATATAACTAAACATTCTGTGAATATTTCAAGCGTCTACCTGTTGCCGTTATCAATATCGAGCAAAACGAGCAAAAAAATCACGTTTGTTGAATGGGAGCCCCCTTAAATATTTATGTTATTCTGGTTTTTAGTATTTGTTGCTATAGCGGCAACAGAAATACATCATCTATGAAAATGTCAAGTGTCTAACTATCACGGTTCATGAGATACAGCCTGGTGACAGACAGATAGACAGACAGACGGGGCGGAGCCTTAACAATATGGTTCCCGTTTTACCCTTTGGGTACGGAACCCTAAAAATCGGCCAAGTGCGAGTGGGACTCGCGCACGAAGGGTTCCGTACCATTATCTATAAAAACGGCAAAAAAATCACGTTTGTTGTATGGGAGCCCCCCTTAAATATTTGTTTTATTTTAATTTAATTATTGATTTTTAAACTGAATATATAACTTAATATTCTATGAACATGTCAAGTGTCTACCTGTTACCGTTATCAATATCGAGCAAAAACGAGCAAAAACGAGCAAAAAAATCACGTTTGTTGTATGTGAGCCCCCTTAAATATTTATGTTATTCTGGTTTGTAGTATTTGTTGCTATGGCGGCAACAGAAACACATCATCTCTGAAAATTCCAACTCTCTAGCTATCACGGATCATGAGATACAGCCTGGTGACAGACGAACAGACAGACAGACAGACAGACGGCGGAGCCTTATTAATAGGGTTCCTGTTTTACCATTTGGGTACGGAACCCTAAAAACGAGTGTGCTTTAGACCACACGACTGAAGTAAAATTTACTAATAGTAATACTAATTATATTTACTTACTTACAACAATAGGCCTGCACTGTGTCTTAGTTATACGAAACACAACTGGCTATGAGAGAAAGAAAATGTGTTCTCGCACCTCTCTCTCTTGCCCCTACAGTAATATACGAAACGTAACTCTCTCTCTTTCTATCTTCACTGACTTATATCCCCCTCTCATTTTCCGATCGCTCGCTTCCGTAACGCTCTCGTCACGCATTCACCAGCTTACTCCCCAAGTCGAGCGTGCGTAAAGAAGTTTTACTTCAAAAAACATTGGAGAAGGAATTGTTGTTTTTTTTGTTATATCTTTTAGCGTTTCACCAGTTTCGGGCTTCTGAGTACAGGGGGCCGATCGCGCTATTTCTCAACGTAATTACCGTTCGAACGGAACGTTTTTGGTTTTGGTTTAGTTTTGGTTTAGCTGATGTAAGAAACGGTATCGCGCTATTTTTTTTGAGCGACTAAATCATTGACGTTTCCCAATACTGAAAGTTCGATCGATCGTTCCTCCAAGGTAACTTCCAAAGTAAAGCTAAATCGTTTCCGTAGAAATGATTAGCGCGATACGAAATGTGTCTAACGTAACGTTTTTGGTTGTGGTTTAGTTTTGGTATTAACGTTCAAAATTAGCGCGATCAGCCCCCTGGTATCGACTGACCTTACTTTCGTAAATATTAATACAAATGAATGAGCGATCTTTGTCTGCGCAGATATTGGGTTGGCGGTCGAACGTTGACCCTCCAAGAGCAGGCACTCCGGAGTGATAAGCAAGCCGCTGACCTTCAGGGCTGAGTCTCATGTTTAAATTGGCTTCATAAATATTGGCCGATTCACATTTCTCTTTGAACGACAGTTTTGGTTAGAATGTGCAATGTGCTGGAGCCCGGAACAATAACTGAACTGCTGCTACACACTATAGAGGCGCAGCGAGCATGCTCGTGAGCTGCTCCCGACACGACTGGGGTAGGTTCTAGAAGACTGAAGACAATCCCTCCATCAAGACAAGTGTCGGTTTTCTTTCGGTTATTTGTACAGAAAGCTTTTTGAAAGCTCTGTGAAACTACGCACAGATTGAGAACGATGCAGTAAGAACCAAGTTGAACACTGACCTCATATATGAAGGTCAGTGAAGTTGACGCGGTCAGAGCTAAACGTTCACTGAGTTCATTCAAAGTGTTTTCAAGAAGAATATATTTTGACAGTGATTTGTGCATCGGTCAAATGTCAATTTTAAACTTATACGAGATTAACGAGACCTAAAATCCAGCAACTGCTTACCAGCCTTAGAGCACAGCACGTGACTACAAAGAGGAGCTGCAGGCGCCGCAGCCGCCTTACCCTGGGACTCCGCAGACGCCACATGAGACGACATCTTAGTAGGAGGTAAGTACCTACTAGAGGAGCACGGGCACGCTCGACTGAAGTCGAGTGGCTGTGTGTCTGTAAGTACCTACTAGAGGAGCACGGGCACGCTCGACTGAAGTCGAGTGGCTGTGTGTCTGTAAGTACCTACTAGAGGAGCACGGGCACGCTCGACTGAAGTCGAGTGGCTGTGTGTCTGTAAGTACCTACTAGAGGAGCACGGGCACGCTCGACTGAAGTCGAGTGGCTGTGTGTCTGTAAGTACCTACTAGAGGAGCACGGGCACGCTCGACTGAAGTCGAGTGGCTGTGTGTCTGTAAGTACCTACTAGAGGAGCACGGGCACGCTCGACTGAAGTCGAGTGGCTGTGTGTCTGTAAGTACCTACTAGAGGAGCACGGGCACGCTCGACTGAAGTCGAGTGGCTGTGTGTCTGTAAGTACCTACTAGAGGAGCACGGGCACGCTCGACTGAAGTCGAGTGGCTGTGTGTCTGTAAGTACCTACTAGAGGAGCACGGGCACGCTCGACTGAAGTCGAGTGGCTGTGTGTCTGTAAGTACCTACTAGAGGAGCACGGGCACGCTCGACTGAAGTCGAGTGGCTGTGTGTCTGTAAGTACCTACTAGAGGAGCACGGGCACGCTCGACTGAAGTCGAGTGGCTGTGTGTCTGTAAGTACCTACTAGAGGAGCACGGGCACGCTCGACTGAAGTCGAGTGGCTGTGTGTCTGTAAGTACCTACTAGAGGAGCACGGGCACGCTCGACTGAAGTCGAGTGGCTGTGTGTCTGCGTGGCGACCGAGAGGTGATCTCGTGAGGCGGTGACGTCGCGCGCGTGAGTCGTGTTGAACCCTATCTAATGAACTAATCGTCTCAGATGCAAACACTAATTAATGATCCGTAATGTGTAAACACGTCCTTAACCCCAGCCGCACGCGGGCGCTGCGTGCGCGGCGTGCGCGAGCTGGGCGTCACCCCAGCAAAGTAATGTCGAAAATAGTCATTTAAATGTTATAGATAATTAGTTGCCCAGTTTCTGTAATTGTTGCGCACGTTTTTAAATTAGTTGCACATAGCACGGTATGGCTCCCACGCCGCCGCGCGCCGCGCCGTGCTCCGCAAGCGATGCGGCGGCGCGGCGCTCGGCAGGCTGCTGGTTGTTAGTGCGGAGAGGCTGGACACGCGTTACGTCCAGCACTGGGCAATGCCCACAACAAATAAGTAATTATAATGTACTAACACTAGTTTCATAAGTTTTACTATACTAACATACTCTATTTATTGTACATGTAAATAGTTCACCACTGACTACCTGCAGTACTGTCTCTCCTTCTCTTTTTAATCCATCCAAAGGTTGTCTGTAAAAGATCGCTTTTAGCGATAAGACCGCCCATTGTGTCACCCTGTGTAAAATTTCAACATTTATATCTGTAACTTTTATGGTGTACATAATAAAGAGTATTCTATTCTATTCTATTCTATACTCTGTCTGAATTAAAAAGTTTTTTTTTTTATATAGTTTTATAGTTATTTTTCAATAACATTTCCTGCTGGGGTAACGTTACCGCAGTCAAACATTTTATTTTTTAATGGGAATAGTAAATTAAATATTAGCTATAAGTGGGGGCACGACAGTGCCCCGCCAAGTCGAACAACAACAAGCGGCACGGCGGTACCGTTCTTTTCTCGAAGTAGTTCAGGCCATTTTTGACCCCCCTATAACTTCGTTGTGGATAAAGGCTCTTACACACTCACGCGATATCGCGGGCGCGACAGGCACCGACAAAGACAATTCCTTTGTCGGTGCATGTCGCGCCCGCGATATCGCGTGTGTTTGTAAGAGCCTTAAAACTAGAAGCCTGAGCCTTTCAGTAACCAAGCAGGCATTGTATACAATCGGTATATTTCAATTTTCATTCAATTTGAACTCGTAGTTTAAGAATTATAACTAGTCAAAGTTTGTTAATTTGTCACTCACTCACTGACTGACAGATCATCAAAACTCTAAGGCACTTGTAGCAGACATATAAACTTCAAATTTAGAATACAATGGAATAATAAGTGAATATCAGATAATGGAATAATAAGGGTAGATAAGTACATAAATAATTATATGTTCAAATTCAAAGGTAACTTGTAAAATGAGCAAGAATGGAACATAAAATGGGAAATAATGGGTTCAGTAATTTATTTATTTAAAAAAACGTTGAAGTAAGTGCCGTACATTAGTTGAGTGCGGCAGTAAGTGCCGTACATTAGTTGAGTGCGGCAGTAAGTGCCGTACATTATTTGAGTGCGGCAGTAAGTGCCGTACATTAGTTGAGTGCGGCAGTAAGTGCCGTACATTAGTTGAGTGCGGCAGTAAGTGCCGTACATTCGTTGAGTGCGGCAGTAAGTGCCGTACATTAGTTGAGTGCGGCAGTAAGTGCCGTACATTAGTTGAGTGCGGCAGTAAGTGCCGTACATTAGTTGAGTGCGGCAGTAAGTGCCGTACATTAGTTGAGTGCGGCAGTAAGTGCCGTACATTCGTTGAGTGCGGCAGTAAGTGCCGTACATTCGTTGAGTGCGGCAGTAAATGCCGTACATTAGTTCAATTAATCCTCTGTTAAGCTTGATGTTCTATTTAATTTTCTCTTGTACATTGACAGTATTTATAGTGAATGAGAGATAACAATTTTACTAGTACCGGAAAAGAAAAAGAGGAAGACTACATACAAAATAATGAAAGGACTAACTACAAAAAGAAATGAGATGGCATCAACAACACAAATTGTAAAAAAAAACAAGGTAAATTTATTCAGTCCCTACTGAAGGATCCTTCTGTCTTAAGTTATTACGTAACTAGCTTCTTTTTTATTGTTCACGAGGTGGGAAATCCTCATGGATGTCTCTGACTCTTACTGACTAAAAACCACCCCAGTGTTCCCTTCTCACACTTGCACCGGGGATCTTGGGAGCTAGTATTACTTCCGTGATCCCCGGCTAGTCTGGGAGGGGTGAGGTGTTTGACCCCCCGCGACGACTGAAAGAGGCGCGCGTGGAACACTACACGCCGCCACCTCGGGTCCAGTGTGATAGGGGGCGGCGGACCTCCCCGAGTCTGCCGTCCCTGGTGGACCCTTTTAGGGGGGCCGGAAGAGAGCATTCTCTGCCCTCTGAGGACGCCCAGTGCGCCTGCTGCGGGCCGGGTGAGCGGATGAGATCTCCCGCTCGCTTTCCGCAGCCTCCTTCTGCGACACGACTGTTTCGCAGAAGGACACCACCGCGTCCCAGGACTCCTCGCCGCCGGCCATCGATTCGACCACGGCCGGCAGCGACAGCTCACTGCCTACTCCTGAGATGAGGGCACGGCGAGGCTCCTCCCAAGCGGCACACTCTGCCAGCGTATGCCGCGCCGTGTCCCCCCGGCGGCAGTCGACGTATTGGTGACACCGGGCGTCCGGCTCCCTGTTTATGCGACACAGGTACTTCCCGAAGCAACCATGCCCCGAGAGCACCTGCGTCACCCGCAACGACCGGGAGCCGTGCCTCCTCCCGAGCCAGGGCTCGAGTAATTACGTAATTAGCTAATCTAACAACATCATAAAGTGACCATATCAATATCAATATTAAAAATCTTTTATGTTTTTAATAAATACCTACATATATTGACATGGCAATCGCACTAAACAATCCAATTTAATATAATATATATTACTTGTGAGATACATTGTGTTTTTAATAAAATAAAGAAGTTAAGTACATTCAATTGTGTTGTCATATGGATCTCACAACTTTTTACGATAGAAGAACTGTGTTGCGAATGTTGCGATACTTGTTTTGTTTACAATTTATGTTGTTGATGGCATATTTAGGTGTCCAGACGAGGTCATCTTTGTATTTGTTCTTTCTTCGGCTGCGAAGTTATTCGAGATCCTGCTGGAGTAAAGTTGGTGCTTTTGTTGTATCTCTGAAACGGTTAAGCGGATTCTTATCCTCTTTTGTACAGAATTAGTTTTAATTTGATGCGTACAACTTTATACGAGTATTATAACAATATAATAATTTTCAAACAATATATTAAGAACAAAGGATATCATTAAAATATGAAGCGACTGCCTCTTACAACGGTCTCCGAAAAAGTTCACAAATATGTCTTGTTTATGTTCCCATGCTGAATTTTGACCGTATCTTATGGATGTTTACGTCTGGCTCGGAAACTGCAGCGCACGCAAAACGACTCGCCATGGGCCACCATGCCGCTTCGGTGATGTCACTTTTAACTTTGTAAAGAGAGCGCGGCAATCGCCAACACACCGATCAAAGATTATTAATTTAATTTAATATAACAACAGTTCAATAGGTCCTACCACTTTGAATAAGAGCTCTAAAGACTTATTTTCAACGTTATTTTATAGCTTGTAACTGCCTTCAAATGCATGTAGGTACCTAAAGTTTCATTAGTAGCCTGTTAGTAATTAACTAATGATGATGAAATTCAGTTCCCCACGTTCACGGTCACAATCATCATAACCTGCGGCGTGGGAGCCTACGGGAACCGAACCGTTATCGGTAACATGACGCTGCTTTACTATCAGTTAACTACGCATGCAAATTTTTAGGTTAGGTGCACACTCACAAATTTCGGGATAAATAGTGATAGTCAAGTAGGTTATCTTGTTCACAACACGTTTGATACTGATACTGAGCCTGTATGTGGATATAATATTATAAACTGAATGATATATCACTAATTAGTTGCTTAGTTCAGTTTTATAAAATTTCAGCGAAGTACATACAATAATTGATGTGATGATAAAATAAAAGTCATTAGGAAGTGCAACACCGTGCAATGATAACCCGACCATGTTTAGGTTTATAAGTAAATGCAAAAAACCGGCCAAGTGCGAGTCGGACTCGCGCACGAAGGGTTCCGTACCATTATCTGTAAAAGTTGCAAAAAAATCACATTTGTTGTATGGCCCTTAAATATTTGTTTTATTTTAATTATTTATTTTTAAAGTGAATATATAACTAAATATTCTGTGAATATTTCAAGCGTCTACCTGTTGCCGTTATCAATATCGAGCAAAAACGAGCAAAATAATCATGTTTGTTGTATGGGAGCCCCCTTAAATATTTATTTTATTCTGTTTTTAGGGTTCCGTACCCAAAGGGTAAAACGGGAACCCTATTACTAAGGCTCCGCCGCACGGTGGGCTAGAAATCGGCTTTCATATACTTAGGGATTTCAATTTGCAAGTGCTCGATTTTTTGCCGGATATCGCTTCTATTAGTCATTACTATGTACAAAAATGACACCCGAGTTAATTCTGCCCAAAAACTAAGGAAACTTTATGTTTTTTACGAAAAATTTGTATGAAGTATGAAAAATCGAATTATCTCCTAAACGGCATGTTTAACCGTACTATCCTTGGAGGTGGTCATAGTGCTAATTATTTATGATTTTTTGGTTGCCGATTTGACGAAAAATTTAATGCCGTTTTTTTTTAAAAATCGTCAAAATATTTTTATTTATTTTTACATGTAAAAGGATCCCTTTTAGTGTCCAAGTTAAAAAGTTTGATATGTTATTAACCCAAATATTAAGAACACACAAAACAAGAAAAATTAAATAAAAAAATTGCTGTTTTTTGACACATTTTTATTAATTTAAATAAAAAAAGATTATCAAACTCTTATTTAAGTAACATATAAAGTTATATTATATACAAAATAATTTAATTTAAGGAATTAATACTAAGCATTTGTAAAATAAAGTAAAATAAATAAAAAAAAAGACAAAATATCATTAAATATAACAAAAAAAAACCCAAACACACTCAAATACAAATTTACAAATATGAACATATATAATTTTTTTACAAATTTTCCTTATCACTCTCGTTGTCAGACTCCAATTCTGAGTCAGCATCCAGATTGGATATATCCAAAAACTCGAAATCAGTTTCCTGAAATTGAATTAAGTTGAGAGTTTCAGCAAAAAAGCTCTGCTTTTTCTTGGCATCTAACTTAGGCCTTTGTGCACTTAGCAAAGGATCCGAAGAAACAACAAGCATATTTAAAATGTCTTGATTGGAATCCTGCCTGCTTCTTTTCCGCGAATGATGTTCTCGAAACCTCCTAAAATCTTTGTTTCGAGACTCTGAGGCTTCTTCCGAGAGAGTCCCAATCGGCACAATATTATTTTTCTCGATTATGTCAGCCCCATGGATTAATAATTTATGAACGGTTGACGACATGTAGTACCAGTCGTATAATAATACGTACTTTTCTGCTGTTTTGCGGGCATAATCTCTAATTTTTTTTATATCGACCTGCTCTCCAGATGTAATTGCTTGTAAAATTACAGCAAATCTTTTGATGAGGTCTTCATCCAAACCGGTTATAGCTGCGGTTTTATTAGGAAACTCAAAGAATTTTCATGCAGTATTCCCGTCATTGGTGATTCCCGAGCCATGTTTTACTATATCAATCAACAGATTGAGCTCATCTTTGAATTTATTTTGAATTATTTTCTTCCTTGTCTGTAGCATTTCTTTGTGCTCATCACTTCTCGCTGCTCACCGTTTGAAGTCGAGCCTGTATGCCATGTGTAACAGACATTCCATACAATTTATACGGGCGTGTAGGGATGACAAGCCAAATTCATACAGGTCAAAACACACAATTTTTGATGTTACAGCATCTAAGCGGTTCATTTCTGTAGGCTTTGCTAAGCATAGGTAGCACGATGCATGTGATCTAGCTTCAGAAAGGTAAGTGCAAACTTTAGCGTCGATCATCGTCATCATTAGTTTATGAGTCACCCTATTATTATTATTGCACTCTGTGGGGATAAGGGCCTCAATTTCTTCATCCATTTGTTTTTTCAGCTCAAGAACAACTGCTTCACTCTCCTTTACAAAAGTAAACTGAACTGGACGATAATACAAAACTAAGCATGGTTTTGGGTTCGTCCATAAGATGTTGTCTCCATCTGTCAGTTTAAGTGGCACCAAGGAGGTCATGAAAATGCTCGAGTCATCTTCCTCACCCTCCATTTTCTGCTTGTATCGGCTTTGGTTAGAAGCACCATCAAATCCCCACTCGGATATCAGCTTCAACAGCTTGTTATGCTCTTCCTTAGAAAGGCTTTGAAGGATTCTTGTAACTGTGATATCAAGTAAAGCTTGAAGTGTAATCCTAGCCGATGAATCAGTAACTGTCACTGATTGCTTCGGAGGGTAGCAATCAAGCTTAGTTTGTTGCACTTTATAGTAAGATGGATAAATATCCTTAGCACCTTCCCGAATGACATTTTAATATAAACAGCCTCCTTCACAATGAACAATATGGCTTTACAAAAGGTCGTTCGACTACAGATGCGGGTGTTGCACTGCTGAAACACATATTTAACGCATGGGAGAACTCGCAAAATGCTATTGGAGTTTTCTGTGATCTCTCCAAAGCCTTTGATTGCGTGCACCATGACACTCTTTTGCGTAAACTACATCATTACGGCGTCCAAAATGAAGCTCTTAAAGTAATAAATTCTTATTTGTATAATAGGTTCCAATGTGTAGATGTTGATGGTGTGAAATCTTCCGAGCTACCAGTTCAGTTAGGTGTACCTCAAGGCTCAATTCTAGGCCCATTCTTATTCTTAGTGTATATTAACGATTTACCATTCTATATAAAGGGTGTCTGTGACGTTGTACTGTTTGCAGATGATACCTCTCTTATTTTTAAAGTAGACCGGAATAGACAAGATTTTGACGACGTAAACATTGCACTCTCAATGGTTACGGATTGGTTTACGACAAATAATTTAGTTCTCAATGCCAAGAAAACGAAATGTATAAAGTTTGCCTTACCGAATGTTAGAAATTTAGGTCCCAACATCGTTTTAGATAAAGAGGTGCTTGAAACTGTAGACTCGGCAGTGTTTCTGGGTATAACAGTAGATGCCAAACTTCAGTGGGGACCTCATATATCAAGCCTAGCGGGAAGGCTCAGTTCGGCCGCATACGCCGTCAGGAAAGTAAGACAATACACTGACGTTGATACAGCCCGATTAGTCTATTTTAGTTATTTTCATAGCGTTATGTCCTACTGTATTCTGCTGTGGGGTAAAGCAGCTGACATTCAAAATATTTTTGTACTCTAAAAACGAGCTGTTCGAGCAATTTACCAGCTGGGTGCCAGAGTTTCTCTAAGAGATTTTTTTAAGGATATTGGTATACTCACGGCGGCATCACAATTCATCTTCGCCAACATCTTATATGTTAGGCAAAATATACACTTATACACTAAAAACAGTGATATTCACAATATTAACACCAGAAATAAGGATAAATTACGTGCTCCTTTTCACCGGCTTCATAAGGTTCATAACTCATTTGTTGGACTTGGTATAACTTTTTATAACAAGCTACCCTCTTCTTTGTTAGATTTGCCTTTTAATGCGTTTAAAGTTAAAGTTAAATCCAATCTTTGTTCAAAGGCATACTATTCTATCAATGACTACTTAAACGATAAGAATAGTTGGTCGCTGTGATTAACTCAAGACAATGTTCATGTTCTTTCTCCAGAATTAGCGTACCTACTGACAGGTTATATGAGTTCATATAATTGTTTATTTTTATTTGACTGTCTAAGTCAATTTATTTTTATTTATTAGTGACATAATATACTCATGAAAATGTTTTTTTTATGAGTTGTATTGCAATAAGTGGTTAGCTAGCGACCTAGACAATTAATTATATTATTCTTGCCTGAGCAACCGGCAGCAAGTTCGTCATGCTCCCTTAGATGTCACTGCTTGCGGTAGCGTCGGGGGTCGGGTTGCCTCCTTCCCTCAAATATGGCGAGGGAGGTGATGGCTGATCTTTGCGTTATGCTCGTGAACGGGTGCTGCTTGTGGTGACTGGTCGTCTTGCTGACCATGGTTTTATTATTGTTATTAATGATTAACTGTTTTTTATTTTACTACGATGGTGCTAGTTTATCATTTTTGACTTCGAGTTGCAGCTATAGCTTTGTGTGGGCGGGCACGCCCATTATGCCTGGAGGCCTTTATTTAGGTACGTTCTGTTTAAGTATATTTCTGCTTGAGTATAGTTTTCGACGATTTCTATGTTTTTTTTTGGTATAGTGGCGTGTGCTAGCTAACATAAGGCAAATAATCTAATGTTGCGTTGCGTAATGCAAATTCTTTTACATTTTATTGTATAGATTCAAGTTTTATATCTGAACAGACAGCTGTGCTGCTGGGGAGTTTGTTGCGCCACTTCTTCTTCCCAGCTAAAGCACTAGGAAGTGGTGAAGGGTGGGCGTTTTTGGGGGACTGTCTTATGTAATTTTTGACGTTCGAAAAGTGCTGATTCTCAGCCTAGTTTGAATAAATGACTTTTGATTTGATTTGATTTGAATGGCAGCCTCTCGCAATGTAATACATTGCGACTTTGAGAGTTTTAGCGAAAGAAGCAAACCAGCGAAAACAATCATATTTACGTCAGAAAAGGCGCTTGGATGGCATATTTGTAAATTTGTATTTGAGTGTGTTTGGGTTTTTTTTTGTAATATTTAATGATATTTTGTCTATTTTTTTATTTATTTTACTTTATTTTACAAATGCTTAGTATTAATTCCTTAAATTAAATTATTTTGTATATAATATAACTTTATATGTTACTTAAATAAGAGTTTCATAATCTTTTTTTATTTAAATTAATAAAAATGTGTCAAAAAACAGCAATTTTTTTATTTAATTTTTCTTGTTTTGTGTGTTCTTAATATTTGGGTTAATAACATATCAAACTTTTTAACTTGGACACTAAAAGGGATCGTTTTACATGTAAAAATAAATAAAAATAATTTGACAATTTTTTTAAAAAAAACGGCATTAAAATTTTCGTCAAATCGGCAACCAAAAAATCATAAATAATTAGCACTATGACCACCTCCAAGGATAGTACGGTTAAACATGCCGTTTAGGAGATAATTTGATTTTTCATACTTCATACAAATTTTTCGTAAAAAACATAAAATTTCCTTAGTTTTTGGGCAGAATTAACTCGGGTGTCATTTTTGTACATAGTAATGACTAATAGAAGCGATATCCGGCAAAAAATCAAGCACTTGCAAATTGAAATCCCTAAGTCTATGAAAGCCGATTTCCAGCCCACCGTGCGCCGTTTGTCTGTCTGTCTGTCCGTCTGTCACCAGGCTGTATCTCATGTACCGTGATAGTTAGACAGTTATAATTTTCACAGATGATGTATTTCTGTTGCCGCTATAACAAAAAATACTAAAAAACAGAATAAAATAAATATTTAAGGGGGCTCCCATACAACAAACGTGATTTTTTTGCTCGTTTTTGCTCGATATTGATAACGGCAACAGGTAGACGCTTGAAATATTCACAGAATATTTAGTAATATATTTACTTTAAAAATAAATATTAAAATTAAAATAAAACAAATATTTAAGGGGGGCTCCCATAGGAAATACGTGATTTTTTTGCCGTTTTTTATAGATAATGGTACGGAACCCTTCGTGCGCGAGTCTGACTCGCACTTGGCCAGTTTTTTAGTATTTGTTGTTATAGCGGCAACAGAAATACATCATCTGTGAAAATTTCAACTGTTTAACTATCACGGTTCATGAGATACAGCCTGGTGACAGATGGACAGACAGACAGATAGACGGCGGCGCGCGGCGGCGGAGCCTTATTAATAGGGTTCCCGTTTTACCCTTTGGGTACCTACGGAACCCTAAAAAACTACAAGTTTCTTAAAGAATTTTTATTTACAGGTAAAATAATCATTTCAATAGAACTTTTAAAATATTAACTAAACTTAAAAACAATCACAGATAAAAATTACAAGCAATTCTGCTTTTATGTACCTAATTTTCTATTTTATTTTAAATGAATCATTTCTGTTTCACTTTTTCTTTTAAAATTTAAATTTTAACTATTTAAATATAAATTATAATTTAAAATAATCACAGATATGTATATAATGAATGTTTTCAGTTCACACTATACCTATCTATGCCTAGTAAAGCCTACTTATATCGTTTAAAAATCACAGATCAATGGTACCTAATACTAAATAACATCACAATGTAGTAATTATTAACAGTAAGTCCTACAGTATATACTTACAGTAAATCCTACGGTTATAAAGTCTAATTTCATCATAACAGCATTGAAACGTCCTTTTATGTGTTCGATAGCAATGAGCTTGGTAGTGGCCAATCGTTTCGGGCTGAGAGGTGGACACAATTCAATGATAGCCAAGATCACATACAATCTATTATTGATTTCAATAAGTAGCCGAAATAATAATAATAGGTAATAATTTTAGATAGATAGATAGGTTCCTATCGCAGGTATGCTGGAAGAGATTTCTTTAGAAATAAGCATCACCTTTGTACGTGTTTTTCTGTTCCTTTCTTCTTGTATGTTTATATAAGTGTGTACATAAATGGTTAAATAAATAAATAGATAGATTCATTTATTTGCCTGAAATGTGGTATTTTACAGATTTTATAACACATACACAATAGTTCTTCTTAATCCGCCTACTACCGGCATGCAAATTTTGTGACAATAATAATGATTCTAATTTAAACAAAATAATTAATTTTCATAGTACAGATATTATAATATTGTTATGTATTTAACAGTGTACGCGTACTGACCGAACTCGTAAGGTGTATTATACTAAACATTTTAGAAGATAGCATAATGTACTACGCGGTCGCTTTTTTGTAACCACCTAAACATTGCCGGGTTACCACGGTCTTGCACTTCCTAATGAGTTTTATTTTATTAACTCGTTAATTATTGTATGTACTTGAACGCTTGACGCTGAAATTTGACAGGTATTAAACTGAACTAAGCAACTAATTATTGATATATCATTCAGCTTATAATATATCCACGTAGAGGTTTATCGGTGGCCATATAACTCAGCGCGTATTGTGACCGTGAACGTGGAGAACTGAATTTCATCATAATTTGTTAATTACTAACAGGATACTAATGAAAGTTCATATACATTTGAAGGCAGTTACAAGCTACAAAATAAAGTTTAAAATAAGTCTTTAGAGCTCTTATTCAAAGTGTTAGGCCCTATTAAAGTGTTTTTATATTACTTATGTAATTAAACGGTGAACACCTTTGAACGGTGCATTCTTTTGGTTTTTTATTGCAATACAAATTGAAACTAATTCTTAAGAAGTCGTGTGCAAAATATGATAAGAATCCGCTTAACAGTTTCAATAATCTCGAATAACTTCGCAGCCGAAGAAAGAACAAATACAAAATATGTTGCAACAATTACCTCGTCTAGACAAATAATTAAATAGCTAATATTTATTTCAGTATTCCCATTAAAAAAGAAAATGTCTGGCTGCGGTAACGTTACCCCAGCAGGAAATGTTTTTGTGAAATAAATAAAAACGATAAGTGCAACAAATTTAAAAATGAGCGCAACAATTACAGAAGCTGGCCAACTAATTATCTATAACAATTGCAGAACCTAGCCAACTAATTATCTATAACAATTGCAGAACCTAGCCAACTAATTATCTATAACAATTACAGAAGCTGGCAACTAATTATCTATAACATTTAAATGACTATTTTTGACATTATGTTGCTGGAGTAACGCACCCGCGCGGGGCGCGCTTTGTGCGGAAGTCAGTGCGAGCTCACCTGTCTGCCGCTGGCGCTGTTGCCGAACGTTAACTCAATATTAAGCTACCAAATAACCATTGTTCTCTTTATATGCTGCACAATAATACATTCAAACGATACAAAGGATACGCATAGGGCTGACGTGATAAAGTCATTTTGAACTAGCTGCACCCCGCAGTTTCACCTGCATAAGTCTCGATCCCGCGGGAATATCGGGATTAAAATATTGAATATCCTAATCCAGGTCATGGTCTACCCATGAGCCCATCCAAATCCGTTCACCCGTTTTAGCGTGAAAGCGTAACAAATAAACTTTCGCATTTATATTTCGTCTCAGTGAGTAGGATTTCGTCTCAGTGAGTTCTTCATCTAATAACGACCGTATCCAGAAAAGGTGTCGGAAATATATCTTTCTTAACTTTACTGCAGCTTTTATAGTACCAATCTTACAACACCTTTTATAGTACGAATCTTACAACACCTTTTATAGTACGAATCTTACAACACCTTTTAACAACAAGCTGCTGGATTCTCGGTTTTTAGGGTTCCGTACCCAAAGGGTAAAACGGGAACCCTATTACTAAGGCTCCGCCGCGCCGTCTGTCTGTATGTCTGTCCGTCTGTCACCAGTTTTCACAGATGATGTATTTCTGTTCCCGCTATAACAACAAATACTAAAAACAGAATAAAATAAATATTTAAGGGGGCTCCCATACAACAAACGTGATTTTTTTGCTCGTTTTTGCTCGATATTGATAACAGCAACAGGTAGACGCTTGAAATATTCACAGAATATTTAGTTACATATTCAATTTAAAAATAAATAATTAAATTAAAATAAAAAAATATTGAAGTGGGGCTCCCATACAACAGACGTCATTTTTTTGCCACTTTTATAGATAATGGTACGGATGGTTTTCCTGCGCTTCCGATCATTACCCAGCAGTAACATGCGTTTCTAAGTAAGTACGTCGACACTAGTGGAGGTGAGCTGTTGGCAACCCTGGACAGTGGACAGGTCGTAATAACGGATACCAAAAGAGCGGAGTGAAGGTCGCGCAGCGCGTGGTCGCTCCTTGTGTCATTACATTGTGTCGCCATAGGACACACACGTCCGTACTGAGGGGCGCGGGCAGCTCCGGGCTCGTCTGCCGGAACTCGGATATGTTTCTTGTACCGTTCGTCCAGCCGGCCGACTTCGTCCACCTAGTGGGACGAACGGGAATTCGTTATTTTTCTTTCCGATCGTCCCACTGATTTTGTTGGTGGGACGAACGGGAATAATTTATTAATTTTTTTTCAGTCTCATTGGTCCCACCAAATAATATTAGACTGCTTGATTAATGGTAAAAAAACATGTCCGTGACTACCGCAGGACCACGAAGGCCAATCGCTTCCATATTTGGCAAATAATTAGTGCTCAATTGGTGCTAATTAGTGCTCGAACAACAGAATTGGTGCTTTAGTAGTTTTCGAAAAATCGACTTTGAAGGTGGTCCTGCGGTAGTCACGCTCCCTTCAGCAGGACCACCATGAGCGCAGAAAAAGGGGGCATGCTACAGCTATTCTAAGTATACAATTAATTAGTGCCCTTAAATGTGATTAATTTCGCAACAAAAACCGAACTAAAACATTTGTATTTACCGAGAAATCAACGACGATAACTTTCGCGCGCTCGTTCAGCAGGACCACGACTTTGAATGTTGATTCCAAGTTTCAGGAGCTAGTCACTTTCCTCAAACCTACATAGAAAATTGGTGCTCTGCGAGATAAAATTGATACCCAAAATTCAAAATTACTACTCCAGTAGTTTACGAGATATACCATACCATTGGTGGCGGTAGTCACGGTGTTAAATTTTCATTTGAAGATTTCCCTATTAAAAACTCTGTGATTTCTTCCCAAATGAGAATAAAAATGAGATTCAAAATCATCTGAATATGTCAGTTAAGTAGTTTTGTTTTTTGTTTGTTTTAACTGAGTAGAACTTAAAATGAGCCCTGTGATATGAAGATACATAATTACTTTGTGTGAATTATAACATAGATCCACTTGATCTAAGTTTGAACGTGTCTTGACTTACGTTTTTTGACAAAACCTACCTAGATACCGTGCATTTAATAATACAATCTATATATTTATTAAATACTTCAAATAATTAGTACGTACTGTTGGCAACTTCGTGGAGCGAGCGCCATCTATTATTGACGAGCGGGACTAGAAACGTCGCCGTACTAATCGTGACGTCAACATCGGACCACCGCGGCTGGTGGTAGGGAGGAGACCGGCTAGCGCGGCGCGCCCGGTCTCTTTGCAGTCGAACCGTACGACGGAACACTCATTTTTTTAGAAACATTATTTTGGGAAGATATTATTATTATTTTAAATTGTTTAAACGGACGGCTGATTTAAATAATTAGATCGTACGCTTGATTTACTTTACTAAAAGGTTTTGTTTTACTATAAATGATTGATGAAAGTTAATCTTATAGTTTAATTTATTTGCTCAAATAATTGTCATCATTCATCATTTCATCATTTTTGATTGTTATCTAACAATCAAAAAATATCTACATCTATGTATTACTAAATTGATAATTGTGTATTAATTTCGTATTATTTTTAACATCAGAAGTGCAATCCACGCGTCATGGGCAAACGCAAGCGCAAGCGAGCACAATCGTCGTCAAGTAGCAGTAGCACGACGAGTACATGCTCCAGAACGCCGTCACCTCTGCCCAGAAGGAAGTCAAAGGTATCACGTCATAAAGATACCAAAGCTGTGAGTACCTTAAACAATATGATACCGGAGTTTGACCCCTTAAATGATGATATAAATGCATGGCTTAATATTATTCAATCCTATGCGGCAACGTTTGATTGGACCGACGAAACGATACGTTATCAAGCTCTTAACAAGTTGAAAGGCTCTGGAAAAGTCTGGTATGATTCGTTGTTGCGTACCGATAGTCAGTGGCCTACATGGAAATGGAGTGATTGGAATCGGCGTCTGGCTAATAGTTTTCAAACACGTCGTAATATGTTTGAGTTATTAAAAGAAATTATTAATAAAAAACCGGTAGAAAACCAATCACTTTACGAATTTTATTTTGATATTAAATGTAAAGTTGACCGATTAGCTTTAAACTTTACTGAGCAAGATATTATATCTGTAATTGTCGGGAGCATAGGCGATAGCAATATAGGAGCATCTATTGAGGCAAGTAATTTTAAATCTTGCCATGATTTAGCTAGTTACCTTCATGGTCGTACCTACAAAGGCAAAAACTCAAAACAAACCAGTTCGGGTGGTACACGTGATAACCAACATAAAACAGTGGATCAAACGAATAATTCTAGCCAGCCGTCCACGAACGTTACCTCTTCAAATAATAACGCCAATTCTAGTAGTGCGCATGGAAGTAATCAAACGGGTACGTATTTGAATATCGAAGATTAAAATACCTACTGTTAAAATATCGATGTTCATAACATCGAAAATGGAAAAATCGAACGACCATAAAACCGAAAATTAAAATAACGAAAGTTTATAGTATCGAATGGTTAAATATCCTACGTCCAATATATCTAAAATCTAAATATCTACAAAAGTTACATCGAAAGATCCAAATATCGAAATACAGATTATCGAATGTCCTAAATATCGAAGTACAAACTATCGAACGTCCTAAATATCGATGGGTACATAGAACATCGAAAATGAATATACCTACGTGTAAAAATGGGTTAATTTTCAACATTTAATACATTCATTAATTCACCCTAAAAATACGTACCTACAAGTTAAAATATCGAAAAAAATTTGATGTAAGTAGTATGAGTGGAAAAAGGTTGCTTCTGCAACGTCTCCGGCGCTACGGGAAGTGCAACCCCTTCGCCCTTGCGTAACAAAGAATAGGCACCCATGTTCACCTCCGCAGCTTCGGCTTGCTGGTCGCCTCCGGCGACCAGCCTCAGCCGCTACGGCTCCCACGGGTGCCTATGCTTTGTTACAGCGGGCGGGGGTTGTCCTCCCTTCGCGCCTCCGGATTTTTATATACACTCTAGGGGTAACAGCCAAAAGACTACGTAAATTCGGGGTGCCCCAATTCGGTTTTGGAACAATTTTGACCTATTTTATCCATGAAAATCAGTGTCTAGTGTACAAGCATAGGTCAATCGTGAAGGTATTATTTAGGTCTTTAAATTAAAATATTTTCTTGAAAGTCAATATGTTGTGCTACTAAAGTTAGTGACAGAAACGTATCGCTGCAAAACCGACTCCACGTAGTCTTGTCTGCCCTACCCCTAGAGTGTAATTTAGAATCGCGTAGGCGCGGAGGGGCGAGGCAGCCCGCGAGCTGAGGAGCAGGTGGTTTTAACACCCGCCGCCGCAGCTGAGGTTGGCCGGCGAAGCCGGCCAACAAGCCGAAGCTGCGGTGGTGAGCGTTTAGACCATCTGCGACGTTAAGCTCGCGTGGGACTGCCGGAGCCCTGCAGCGCCGGAGCCGTGACAGAAACAATGCTTGCTTGCATGTTGCATGATTGCTGCATGCTTGTTTGCTGCTAGATGGTAATCAGTTACTAGGTGGGTTACAAAAAAAACAAGGAAAACCTCCTTTCCTATTTTTACATAATAAAAACCCAAAATAAAACACATTTGTACGCAAATGTACAATATAATCAGTGACAATAATACAAAATATTAAACAAAAAATCCTTCTCTTTATTGAATAATAATAATCGAAAACATAAGTCAAAAATCAACTATAAAAATACCGGTCTAAATACTTTAAAGATTTGAAGCTATAGCCATTAACAATTCCACAAAAGAGTACTCTGTAATATTTTCCAATATGTTACTAATTTTTTTCATCGTGTTCGCACACTTCGTCTTCTTCCTTTTTTTAGGCTCTGTTTCTCCGTTAAGGATCTTAAAACTTCTAATACGTGTTCCAACATAATAAATCTATAATATTCTATAAACTGTACGTTACATTTACGCAGTAAACAGAATAATGACTCTTAATAGCAACGGGTTTGCAGGGTGTGAGAATTTCACATCTACCTACATTTATGAATACACTCATACTGCCTATATAATTTTTTTTCGGTATTTCAACTAGTAGGTATTTTTAACGTAGATATTATGAATTTAGATGTATGAAATGTTGATATTTTGAACTTAGGCATAATGTCATTCGATATTTTGAATCATTCGAAATTTTAATCACTCGGCATTTCAATCTTCGACGTTTTAAGCTTAGGTATAACAATTTTCGACATTTTGATATAATCGATATTTAAATTTTCGATGTTTTGAACATTGGTATTTTAAGCGTAGGTATTTTAATCTTCGATATTCAAATACGTACCCAATCAAACTGGTTCAACATATATTCAGAAACCTATTAAATGTTACACTTGCGGTGGAAATCATAAAAGACATCAGTGTGATCTCATTAAATGTAATTTCTGTAAAAAAAAGGGCCATGTTGAGGCTGTGTGCCGTACTAAGAAAAGTGCAGGGTTAATTAAACCAGAAATTGAGGAAACCAAATTGATCCTTACACCTGATCCGCGAAATAAATTTGTAAAAACAGTTAACATTGATCACTTTGTCCACGAGGCATTTATTGATACGGGAAGCAGTTGTTCCCTGATTTCCGAATCGGTGGTGAAAAAGTATTCGCTTCAAACTAGTGCACTACCCTCGCCAGTTTTGTTACAAGGGTTTTCTAGCCATAATTCTAAACCGGTCACACGGAGTGTCACTTTAGATTTAAACATTGACTGCGTATCTTTAACTGGTGTGAACTTTTACGTGATTGATGACTTAGTAGGTTGTGATATACTTATTGGCCGTAACATAACGGAGCGAAATGATTTGATATATTCACGTGTAGGTAATTCATTCAAGTTTGACTATGCGCAGTCACTTAGTGAATTTTGTGACGCTATACATGAGACTAAAATCGACACTGACACTCACTTAAATGAATTGATTTATATATTTAGACAATATAAACAGTGTGTCGCGTCAGACATAAAAGAGTTAGGAAAAGTGAATAACCACGAGATGGTTATCACACTGACAGACCCGCGACCGGTGCAGTGCAGACCTTTTCGAGCCTCTCATACAGATAGAAAGATTATTCGAGATATGGTGCAGGAATTAGTGGATAATAAAATAATTCAAGAAAGTAACTCCCCTTACGCTAGTCCCGCCCTGCTTGTTAACAAAAAGAATGGCGAAAAAAGACTCTGCATTGATTACCGCGCATTAAATAAAATAACAGTAAAGGACAAGTACCCAATGCCCCGAATCGAGGACCTTATAGATAGACTACAGGGTTATAAATATTTTACATGTCTTGATCTAAAAAGTGGTTATTACCAAATTATGATGAGCTCACAGTCCATAGAGAAAACGGCATTCACTACCGAAGATGGCCATTATGAATTTCTACGCCTCCCATTTGGTTTGGCCAATGCACCATCTTGTTTCCAACAGATGATGAATAAAGTGTTAGGTAATTTAAGGTTTGAGAACGTCATTGTATATTTAGATGACGTTTATCTAATTACACAAACTGTTGAGGAAAATCTAAAGCTCTTAGAAAACATTTTACAAATATTTAAACATAATGGTTTAACTTTAAATTTAAAAAAATGTCATTTCCTTAAAACTGAAATAGAGTTTCTCGGATACAGAATAAAACAAAATTGTGTAATGCCCAATGAAACCAAAGTAGAAGCCGTTAAGAAATTTCCCGTACCGAAAACTGTGCATCAGTTGCGCCAGTTTCTGGGGCTAATCAATTACTTTCGCAAATTTATTAAAAACTGCGCTATACTTTCTGCCCCTCTTACTAAATTATTAAAAAAAGATGCGTCTTGGTTTTGGGGTTCCGTGCATGACCAAGCCTTTCAAATTTTAAAAGCTAAACTGACATCAGATAGTGTACTATCTATTTTTGATCCAAATAAAGAAACCGTTTTGTATACGGACGCTAGTCGAGATGGCGTTGCGGGTATTCTTGTTCAAGTTGCTGATGAGGGTGAAAAACCTGTGTATTACTATAGCCGTCAGACAACTGAGGACGAAAAGAAATACCATTCGTTTGAGTTGGAACTCCTAGCAATTGTAAGTTCATTCCAAAAATTTCGTCTTTATTTAATCGGTTCTCCTTTCACCGTCATCACAGATTGTAACGCGGTCAGGTATGCGTTGACCAAAAAGAATATTATTCCCCGGATCGCACGATGGGTTCTTTCGACTCAAGAGTTCATGTACGAAATAAAGCATAGAGAAGGTACACGTATGCAACATGTGGACGCTTTGAGTCGAAATCCCGTTCCCTCAGGTGAGAGGTCGGAAAGGGAAATAATATTATCAATAACCGAAGGAGACTGGTTACTTTCTGTACAGATACAAGACCCTGACATTTTGAAAATTAAAACTGTTTTAGAATCTGGTGAAATAGATGAAAATAAAATCATTTTTGACACGTATGAACTGTTAGGCGGTAAAGTGTATAGAAGAACAGCCCAAGGGCGACGATGGGTCGTACCGAAGAGGTGTATATGGCAAATAATAAGATACAACCATGATGACGTGGGTCATTTTTCTGTCGATAAAACAGTTGAGAGAATAGGGCACAAATACTGGTTTTCTTGTATGCGTCACATAATAAAAAAATACATTAAAAACTGTCTGAATTGTATTTATTATAAAAATAAGGGTGGTGCTAAGGAAGGAGAGTTATACCCGTTGCCAAAATATGCACAGCCTTTTCATACTTTGCACGCGGACCACTTAGGTCCATTCGTTGAAACATGAAACGGAAATATATACTTACTAGTTTTAGTAGATGCATTCACTAAGTTTGTATTTATCTGCGCAGTAAAGTCTACAAAAACATCCGATCTTATAAACGAACTAGATAATATAACTAAAACTTTCGGTAATCCAAAACGAATTATTTCCGATTCAGGTTCATGCTTTACTTCCAACGCGTACAAAGAATACTGCAAGAGCAAAAATATCCGTGCGCATATTGTAGCAACGGGTATGCCTCGCTCAAATGGACAGGTAGAGAGATTTAATAAGACAATATTAGAATCATTAAAAACTATTGGGGCAGATACTACTGAAGATAGGTGGGATCAATATGTTAAAATAGTACAGCAAGGTTTAAACAGTACAATCCATAGAACTATTAATGCCGTTCCAAGTGAGGTTTTATTAGGATATCGTTTGCGCGTTGATAATGACAATGTAGAGCCAGAGCTTGATGATGAATCGCTAGTGGACGTAACGGAGTTGCGAGCAAGGGTAGATAAAAATATTAAAGCCAGTGCAATATCACAAAAACAAAGGTTTGATAAAACTCGGTCAAAAGCTAAGATTTACGAAGAAGGAGATTTGGTATTGATCAGAATCCAGAGTCAGAGCAACGATGGTCGGAGCAGAAAACTCTTGCCCATTTTCAAAGGACCGTTTCGAGTAAAAAGGGTTCTGGGTAATGACAGATATGAGGTAACAGACCTAAGGGGTTCTGAAAGGAGCAGTAAACCGTACAATGGCGTGGCAGCTGCTGAGAATATGAAGTATTGGATACAAATCGATGACTGGAAATTAGAGTAGGCTATTAACGAATGATCTATTAACGATAAGGTCCGTGTTGGCAACTCGTCGTTTTAAAGGTATGTATTGCACTTTCCTGGCTGCAGTAAATGATTAATAAATACACTGCTTTATAGTTTTACTGTAAACAAGATGGAAGTGGATACACAGTCTCACACATAGTATTGCTTATATTTTACTTGCGAGACTTCATAAAACACTTGTACCATAATCTTCGCCAGGATAGAAACACCAGCAAATATGAATAAAGCTTGGAAAACAACTTGGTACATTTAAGTGTAGCGCAAAGCTCTTTAAATGCAAGTGATTCCAAGTGTAAGCTCTAGGAAAACCAAGACTCTTAAGTGTGGCATAGTCCCTTTAAGTACGGTTGACCTAGCAGCAATAGAGTAGATTTGCTGATGGTTCAAAAGCGTATTATGGCTTGTGGTTCATATTTGAAATCTAGAAAACTAGTTCTGATGTTGGTTTTGTTTCAGTGTTTTACCTAGACTCGTGTGGCGCCTGGGACATGCGCCTTGCAGAATGGCCGTGTTGGCAACTTCGTGGAGCGAGCGCCATCTATTATTGACGAGCGGGACTAGAAACGTCGCCGTACTAATCGTGACGTCAACATCGGACCACCGCGGCTGGTGGTAGGGAGGAGACCGGCTAGCGCGGCGCGCCCGGTCTCTTTGCAGTCGAACCGTACGACGGAACACTCATTTTTTTAGAAACATTATTTTGGGAAGATATTATTATTATTTTAAATTGTTTAAACGGACGGCTGATTTAAATAATTAGATCGTACGCTTGATTTACTTTACTAAAAGGTTTTGTTTTACTATAAATGATTGATGAAAGTTAATCTTATAGTTTAATTTATTTGCTCAAATAATTGTTATAATATCTAACAATCAAAAAATATCTACATCTATGTATTACTAAATTGATAATTGTGTATTAATATCGTATTATTTTTAACAGTACTTACCAGTACGTATATAGGAGTAACTTATTTTTATTTTCAGATTAAACTTGGATTAGAGTAAAATGATCTAGTCTACTTAAAATATGTACAAGTAGGTATATAATAAAATAATTAAAAGGGGGCAAGTGCTCATTGAGCATCAAAAAATTCGTCCGCATCGCTGTCAATGGCAAAAGTGCCCAAAAGGCTGGCAGCATTGCCACGTTGGATGGCAATACTGATTCTTTGGGCTAAAAATAGGCCAGCTCTCTGGTCACGTGAAAAGTCGACCAACCACTTGGCGATGTCCCGAAATACTTGATGAGCACTCGGACCCCAAGGCCCTAGTGTTTCAACCCCAAACGGCTCAAACATATAGCTCCCAATAAGGTTGTTATATTTGTGCCATTTGAGGTTTTTTGCTCCTGCAGCAGCCGCCCCAGCACAACCCGCCGTGCCAGGAAGATGGGATGGCACGAGGGTGTCGACACAGGTTGCATCCCACACCAAAGGCCTACCCAATTTCCATGGCAATATGGACATTCCGTCTGGCCTCTTCCCATCGTCGCGCGCCAAGCCATTAGGTTCTAAAACAACTGGCACTCCGGCGGTGACAAGAGCCCAACGGATGATGTCATTAATACTGGCGTGCCGTGCCATCCGACCAGCGCTCTCTCTCTCTCTACCACTCCATACATATTTTAGAGTTAGCTTGTATATTTTAATTAAAGACCAATTGTTATAAATAAAGTCTTCTTGAGACTTAACTTCAAGGAGTTTGTGTGAAGTCTGCCTAGTAAGTTTATAATATTCATATATCATTATATAGATAAATATCTACATTATAGGAGTATGCGTTATTAGCAACATATTATTAATGGTATTGATGATAGATACTGCTTGCAGCAACGGTAAATTAGTAGAAAAGAAATAAATAAGAAATACCTATCGCTCTTTAATGATATTCATGTAACAACACAAAAGCTAGGTACTTACAATACAGAAAAATAATTATTCGAGTACCTACCTACCCACGGGTAACGACAGGTTATTTTTTTTCTTAATATGTACCTAAGTAAACAGTTTGTATAAAAATTATAGATATTGAACTGTTTTTATTACTATTCCGACATCCATCAATTTATGTGCACGAGTGTACATCTCATAAACAGCTCAATACCTTTGACAACTTAATTTAGTCGGGTTATACGCGGAGATTTAGTATGGAAAAGTAATGAAAGCCAATTTCTCTTAAAATACAACACTTGGGAATCTGAATTTTTGTACACTATTACTTCTTTAGGAGCACTAATTTTTGTATAAATTTGGGAAGAAATCACAGAGTTTTTAATAGGGAAATCTTCAAATGAAAATTTAACACCGTGACTACCGCCACCCCACCAATGGTATGGTATGTCTCGTAAACTACTAGAGTAGTAATTTTGAATTTTAGGTATCAATTTTATCTCGCAGAGCACTAATTTTCTATGTAGGTTTGAGGAAAGCGACTAGCTACTGAAACTTGGAATCAACATTCAGTCATGGTCCTGCTGAACGAGCGCGCGAAAGTTATCGTCGTTGATTTCTCGGTAAATGCAAATGTTTCAGTTCGGTCGAAATGAATCACATTTAAGGGCACTAATTATTTGTATACTTAGAATAGCTGTAGCATGCCCCCTTTTTCTGCGCTCATGGTGGTCCTGCTGAAGGGAGCGTGACTACCGCAGGACCACCTCCAAGTCGATTTTCTCGATAACTACTAAAGCACTAATTCTGTTGTTTGAGCACTAATTAGCACCAATTGAGCACTAATTATTTGCCAAATATGGAAGCGATTGGCGTTCGTGGTCCTGCGTTAGTCACCAACATTAAAAAACCGCAAATTTTAAAATAAAAATCTGTCATTTAAAAATCACACTTAAAATCTTTCGAAAACAGAATTTTTACCATTCAGTAAGTTATTATTATTTATTCAATTCGAACACGAATGATTCATAATTATTGTTGTTAGTAACACATAGCAACACAATGCATTTTTATGTAAAAACATATTTTGGGTGGTTTGGGAACTAATTAAATGAGTTTTTTTTTTTTTTTAGTTTAACTGAATGACATAGATTAAGTTTTGATAGATAGATTATTTAATGATATGTGTAAAAAAAAAGGGGATACTGTTTGATTGTTAGATTTTCTTTAAATATCCTATAAAGTATTACTGGAGATTCTTATTTTAGTTTATTCAATATTTTAGATGGAATGGGTGTTTTTATCAGGATATGATGTCAGGTCTTCTTCTACTGCGAAATTTTTTCAGAGTAAAAAAATACATCTACATTATTTCCATAAAACAACTATATAGCAATAAAACCTATTAAGCAATCAATAAAGACGGTTATTTTAATGCATCATAGAAAATTTCATGTAAATCGGTCCATAACTCTTAAAATGGCCACAATTTTTTATTAAATGAGCTCTCCTGCAAAATTGCTATTTTGTAGATGTCTTCATCTACTTTGATGCCATCGATATAACTGTTACATAACATGAAGTCTTATAAGACTGGAATTATACAACGTTTTTGCTAGTTGGGGTGATGAGAACCTACAGCCCCAATTCCCCCAGTGCCCCACATACGTCCATGTGCCCCACACATTTGCTGCTACTCTACCAAATACTTTTAGCGTTTCTAGTCTCCTCCAATAACCAACCTGCCCAATTGCCTTGCCTAATTCCTAACACAGTTTGAATCGGAATCGGAATGATTTTTGAAGTAAATTGCTAATCCATTGCTTCGTATGCTAGAAAAAAATGTCTGCTCAACAACGTAAATAACGCAATAAAATGAATGTTGGTTAATTGTCAAATTGAAACCGATTCCTACTGATAGTGTGTTACGAAATTAGCCCGCTGTTAGGACCCATCTCTCGATCTATCCGTTTAAGCTGCTCCAGGTATGGCTCCATGGGCTGTTCGGGCTCGAAGTACAAGGAAACCAGCGTGATCGTCCAGGCTCTAGTTTGGACTCCCACCACAACGATATTGTTTGTGGTGAGTTGTGGGTACTGCAAGATGTCAAAATCTTTGTCAAAGACGCTATTGCCGCCTTTACAGTCCCTTCTCCTCCCTCAGAGCTCTGGCAGACCCTTACGCCCCGGTAACTCTTCATCCTACACGCCACCCACATAGGGCTCCTGGAGTATTGCTACGGTAACTTTGCGCTTGTCAGCTTCCAGCAAGAGCTCGTTCGTTGCTAGCTGACTCCGTTGCAGGTTGGCCTGGATCATTTTGTACTCGGTGGTGGTCGCAGGGACAACTTTAGCAATATGCTACTTTACACTTGGCCGGTTTTTTTGACAATAGTCCAACGTTTCAGTTCTGTGACAACCACATTATAACTGCTATCTGACATTAACGGTCACTTAAGGGTCTGATCACAACCTGTATTGGACCGTAAAGTCAGTCTTTAACTTTAATAACGTTCAGCGGTCATTGGCTGACTTCTACATAACTACTAACCGATAATATTGTTGTATAATTTGGGCATTTTTCGGGTTTTATAAATAATTATATTTACGGATAAACGACCAATCGTAAAAATTAACTGGAAATGTAAAACGATAACTTGACTATTATAAAACATTAATTTGTTAGTTGGGCAGTGGGTGTGTGTTGCTCCGGTCTGCGATCGCCTGTCAAATCAAATCAAATCAAATCAATCTTTATTTGTGAACATAAGTACAAAAAGGTGTTATTTATACATTTTAGCTGATCTGTATGTTCGGCCAATAATCGGCATACAAATATAATATTAGGTTATTTTTACTATCATAATTAATAAAGTCTAGGATAAAGGAAATGAAGCAATTGAAAAAATGTCATGAGCCGCATAAAATAAAGTAATTGAATTATATTATTAATTATTTAGAATGTCAAAGAAAATTAAAAATAGTCATAATTTGTCATTAAAAAAGGCTTCAATCGAGTAGTACGTCTTTTCAACTAGAAACAGGAACAACTTTTTTTTTAAATGGCTGACATTTTCCTCACTTCTGATACACTTTGGCAATTTATTGTATAATTTTGGAGCCATTACGAAAATACTGTTCTTGTATAAAGCAGTTTTAGATCCAACAGTTTGTAGCCGGTCAGCTCGACGCTGACTACCTACTCGGTCAAATTTATACATATTATTTTTGATGAACATAGATGTCTGCTATATGTACAATGAGGGCACTGTTAAAATTTTCATACTATTAAAATATTGTTTACAGCTGTCAGTGGTTTGCAAGTTACAGATCGCTCTAATACATCTTTTCTGACACTTAAACACCATATCTTCACCCGAGGCGTTTCCCCAAAACATAATGCCATATCTTAATGTTGAGGCTACTAGACCATGATATGCAGTTAGTACGGTGTTTCGATTGGCCTAAAACGGCCAATCGAAACACCGTACTAACTGCATAAAAGTACTGCACTGTTTAAAAGTAGAGTGCTGTCATCTGCAAACATTGTCATGGGGTAGGTCGATGCTTTTGGGAAGTCATTTATATATATAATAAATAGGAGAGGTCCAAGTATGCTACCTTGTGGAACTCCATACATCACTGTTCTCGGGCTAGATTTAAATGTTGTTTCATGTTTTTTACATATTCTATTAATAACTGTTATTTGCTGTCTATCTTGTAGGTATGATTTAATTAAATTTGATATGTTACCTCTAATCCCGTATGCGTCAAGTTTATCAATTAATATTCTATGGTCTACGCGGTCAAAGGCTTTCGACATGTCCATATATAGAGCCAGAGCCGGTTTTCTTTTATCTACTCTGTTGCTAACGAGTTTAAAAAAATCATAGATTGCCATGTTAATGGACTTATTTTTCCGGAAGCCCTTTTGGCTATCGACAAATAATTTATTTTTCTCGAAATATGAATTGATTTGATTGTATATTACTCTTTCAAATATTTTTGACAAAATAGGTATCAGTGCTATAGGTCTATAGGAAGACATGTTGTCTTTATTATCTTTTTTGAAAAGCGGTTTTATGATACTAATTTTTAATTCCTTTGGAAAAACACCATGCAAGATGCACATATTGATCAGGTGACTAAGGACGGGTGCAACTATTGTAGATACTGTTTTAATAATTTTTGTGCTAATACCATCATATCCAGTGCTGGGAGTATTCTTTAAAGACATAATAATTTTATGAATATCTTGTGGTATTGTAGGTTTCATAAACATGGACGAATTTGGAGTATTTATTGGTAATTTATTATTATTATTTGAACTATTAATTGATTTGACTTGATCCGCAAAATAATTGTTAAAAGCCTCTGGTATATCAAGAGGGTTGGTAAGTATTTTATCATTTGCTTTAATTCTCATTGTGGATTGATTTGGTAAATTATGTTTGTTTTTATTTATGACTTTCCACGTTGCCTTACATCGATTCTTAGCCGAGTGAATGTAACGGTTATTGTGGGCTCTCTGCGTGAGATTCACAATTCTTTTAAGCCGGTTAGACAACGTTTTGAAGTTTGTTTTATTATGTTCAGTCGGTGATAACCTGTATTTCCATAACAAATCTCTTTTTTTCTTGCTACATAATCTAATACCGCAACTAATCCAGTTTGGTTTTACTTTCGTCGATATTTTTATTTTAATGTTAGGAAAACATAAGTCATATAGCAATTTAAACCAGTGATAGAACAATTTGAATGCCTTTTCAGGGTCTGTTTCCTCATAAACATCAGAAAATGACAATTGTTTTAAATAGTTTGCGAATTTTTCTATATTTTCTTTTGAGTAGTCCCGTTTTGTACAGTGCCAGTAGTCTAAAAGGCACGTTTGTTTAACTGGACATCGTAAAAATTGTGCTGTGTGATCGGATACTGCTAGTTCCAAAACTTCTCCTTTAGCTCCTCGCACATTGTGGATTATATTATCAATGCAGGTCCCACTGCTTAATCTAGTTGGAGCGTTTACGGCAAATTTAAGATTATAACCCATTATTAAGTGCTTGAATTGCTGCGAACTTGTGGTATCTTTTAGCAAATCAATATTGAAATCACCGCACAGAAGCACTTTTTTATTTGAGTGAATGGATAAAGAATTTAACAGACTGTCTAATTTATTAAAAAATATTTCATGTTTGCTTTTTACTTCGGTGCTATGTGGACTCCTATATAAACATATTATAATAATATTGTGGTCGGTGAGTTCCACTGCACAGCATTCAAAAATATTGGATACACCATATTTCGCAACAGACTCCAAAGTTCTATATTTAATACCGTTTCTTATCATTATACATGTGCCTCCATGTCTGGATTCTCTAGTGAAATGTGTGGCTAAAGTAAAATTAGGTATATGTAATAGGTTTACATCCGACAATATCATATTGTGCTCAGAAAAGCATAATACATCCACTATTTTCCCTGAATTATGTAGTTCCTCTAGCAGTACAGTAAATACATTGGATTTATTTAAGAGGCCATTTATATTTTGATGCATAATATTGAGATTTTTATACACGAAAAAAACTATCCTCATCACAGTGCTTTGTGTCATTTATAACAGAAATATCATTTTGTATTATGATTTTACCCATGCTAAGATTTGGTATACAATCAATATCTTGGTAGGTAGTATTCAGTGCGTTTAGGTTTAAAATAAAGCTCTCTAGGTTTGTTACAATAATATTTAGAGCTTTGTTATTTATACTGCCGGACCGTTGGTTATATGAGTCGTATGAATATGGCAGATTGAGATTTGAGTCTAGAATATACGCATATTTATGCGTCTCGGCGTCCATGTAAATCAAATTATTAAAAATATCTATTCTACTATTAAACATTAAATTAGCATTGTTCTCCATATATTTAAATGTTGGAAGACTTATAATAAAATTAGTATGGTTTAATGGGAGTAGTGTTTCCCGGATATATGAAACAAGTTCCATATAGTTATTAGTTTGTCTGAAATCTGCTGCATCTGAACCCGCTGCTGCAAATATTCACTTGCAATTATTGCTCGTTAACAGGTTGGACCAGCACAGTTTTGTAGATTTTAAAACAGGATTACTATTTTTAAGTTATTTTTATTACAGAGCCAATTGTTAACCGTGACATTGACACTTCACAGACTCTCTGTATAGCCGACTGGGAGTCAGCGAAGATGGTGGTGTTGATTTGCTTCTTTGTGTATGCCCATTTGCAAGCTTCCAGGATGGCCAACAGTTCAGCCTGGAAGACTGTGCAGGTGTTGTGTATTTTTTTTTTTTTTTCATCACGGCTGTTCCTCCCGGATCGTAACAAACGAAGGCCGCTCCGACGGCACCATCGTCATTTTTACTCCCTTCAGTGAAAATGTTATGCTGCGTTTGGGATGTCAATTGGGTCACCTCGACTTCAGCGTTTCTATGTGTCCGGGTGCTGGCGACTGATTTAGGTAGTATAGACTTTGCTGGATGCAATAGCTCACGTACGGGTGTGGGGCGTTCAGGGGTGATGTCCGCTGGAAAAAGGTGACTAGTGCCTGTGAGGCGGATCGTCTCTATATGATAGACTTCTTGGATTTTGAGATCGAGGGGCATGAGCTCTGCGAGTGCCAGAGCGGCAGTAGTGGAGACGGTCCGAAAAGCACGGATAGCCTTCAGTGCGAATCCCCGCTGAAGGCTGGCGACTTGCTTTTTAACGTAGCGGTCAGACGCCGGTACACCCGATACCGGAGGAGACGTCGTCGGGTCCCTGACGAAGAAACCGCGCTGTATGTGGTGTACCGCGCGGCGAAGCAGGCCCTGTGGCTGGCCATCGGCGAAGCGAGGACGCGAGCCAGGGAGGAGATGTTGGAGACTCTCGACGGAGATCCGTGGGGGCGCCCCTATCGTGCGGTTCGAGGGAAACTTCGAGCCGCGGCGCCTCCACTCACGGAGAGTCTCCAACCTGAGCTGCTGGAGGAAGTGGTTGCAGCCCTCTTCCCGGCAAGAGCGGAGCATACTCCACCGCCGATGGCTTTGCCCACAGCCGCAGAGTCTGCAGAAGAAGAGGACGCCATCAGCGTCCCAGAGGTGACACAAACAGAGATGGGGGCAGCCGTGACGCGGCTCCGGGCCAAGAACGTGGCTCCTGGGCCCGACGGGATCCACGGCCAAGCGCTAGCCCTCGCTCTGAAGGAGCTAGAGCCCCACTTGAGAGGACTCTACACAGCGTGCCTTGAGCAGGGCCAGTTTCCCACTTTGTGGAAATCTGGTCGTCTGGTCCTGCTCAGGAAGGCGGGGCGCCCTGCGGACTCACCGTCCGGGTACAGGCCCATAGTGCTGCTAGACGAGGTGGGTAAGATGTTTGAGCGGATAATCGCTGCCCGCCTCGTCGGCCACTTGTGCGGAGAGGGGCCTGACCTGGCCGAGAGCCAGTTCGGCTTTCGGCACGGGCGCTCCACCATCCACGCTATATCGCGGGTGAGAGTCCTGGCGGAGGAAGCAGTGTCCCGGGGCGGGGTGATGTTGGCGGTGTCCTTGGACATCTCCAACGCCTTCAACACCCTGCCCTGGAGCTGTATTCGGGAGGCACTGCGTTACCATCGGGTGCCTTCCTACCTCCGCCGCATCGTCGGGGCTTATTTGGCGGAGAGGTGTGTCACCTACACGGGACGTGATGGCGGAAACCAGCGCCGCATGTCGTGCGGTGTTCCACAGGGCTCGGTCGTGGGACCACTCCTGTGGAACATCGGGTACGACTGGGTGCTGCGGGGCGAGCTCCAGCCGGGCGTGGACCTGACGTGTTATGCGGACGACACACTGGTCACGGCCCGGGGGAGCTCGTACAGAGAGGCAGCGTTGCTGGCGACGGCTGCGGTCTCACAGGTGGTGAGCCGCATACGTCGCCTAGGGCTCGAGGTTGCCCTCAACAAGTCGGAGGCCTTGATCTTTCATGGCCCCCGGCGGGCGCCGCCGCCGGGATCACACATCGTGGTCGGGGGGGTTCAAATCGCTGTCGAGTCCACCATGAAGTACCTAGGATTGGTGCTCGACAGCCGGTGGGATTTTGGCCCCCACTTCCGGCGGCTGGCGCCCAAATTGTTGGGCGCGGCTGGGGCGTTGTCAACGCTGCTTCCCAATCTGGGGGGCCCGAGCGCCGCCTGTAGGCGGCTCTACGTAGGGATCGTGCGATCGATGGCCCTTTATGGGGCCCCGATCTGGGCGGCTGACCTGACGGCCGGAAGCATCGCAGTCCTGCGGAAGCCGCAGAGAGCGATGGCCGTCAGAGTCATCAGGGGATATCGCACGATCTCCTACGAGGCGGCTTGCGTACTGGCTGGATCCCCGCCCTGGGACCTCGAGGCGAAAGTACTCGCGTCACTGTATCGGTGGCGCGAGGAAGCGAGGGCGCGGGGCGAGTGGCTGATGCAGCGACATGTGGAGTTGCGTCGGTCACAGCTTCGCGCAGCCCTGGTGGCGGAATGGCGGGACAGGCTTTCACGCCCTACCGCCGGCCTAGCCACCATCGAGGCGGTCCGGCCGGTACTCGAGCCCTGGCTCGGGAGGAGGCACGGCTCCCTGTCGTTTCGGGTGACGCAGGTGCTCTCGGGGCATGGTTGCTTCGGGAAGTACCTGTGTCGCATAAACAGGGAGCCGGACGCCCGGTGTCACCACTGCGTCGACTGCCGGGAGGACACGGCGCGGCATACGCTGGCAGAGTGTGCCGCTTGGGAGGAGCCACGCCGTGCCCTCATCTCAGAAGTAGGCAGTGACCTGTCGCTGCCGGCCGTGGTCGAGTCGATGGCCGGCAGCGAGGAGTCCTGGGACGCGGTGGTATCCTTCTGCGAAACAGTCGTGTCGCAGAAGGAGGCTGCGGAAAGGGAGCGGGAGATCTCGTCCGCTCACCCGGCCCGCAGCAGGCGCACCGGGCGTCGGCAGAAGGCAGATAATGCCCTCTTCCGGCCCCCCTAAATGGGTCCAGGGACGGCGGACTCGGGGACGTTCGCCGCCCCCTATCACACTGGACCCGAGGTGGCGGCGCGTAGTGTTCCACGCGCGCCCCTTTGAGACGTCGCGGGGGGGTCTAACACCTCACCCCCCCGCAGACTTGAGGTGGCCCGCAGAGGCGGGCCGGCACTAGCCGGGGATCACGGAAGTAATACTAGCTCCCAAGATCCCCGGTGCAAGTGTGGGAAGGGAACACCGGGGTGGTTTTTAGTCAGTAAGAGTCTGACAGACCCCTCCGCCCACCCCAGGGCGGAGGACATCCATGAGGATTTTCCACCCCGGCAACAAAAAAAAAAAAAAAAAAAAAAAGGTTAGGTTAGGTTAGGTTGACGCTGCCAACAGATGGCATAAGAGGCCGAGGTCGTGCCGTGGCGAGTGGAGCCCCCGCTCGTGTGGAGCGCGACGTGCGGGGTCGGTTCAGGTCGGTTTCCCGGCCTGATACGCCGGCTCCGGTGGAGGACGTCGAAGGTGTGGGGAGCGACCCCGGGCCCACGATCGCGAACCCCAGCGAGGGCATCTTGCTGGGGTCTAATAAGGCGGAGGCGAATGCCGCTAGACGGGTGCAGCGAAAGGCTGTAGCAGCTGACGAGATCAGCGAGCTGGCCCGTCAGGCGCGAGAGCGGCGTTCAGCCCAGAAGACTGCCGGGGGCAGCCCATCGGCGGTGGCGCTCAGTCGCCAAGTTTTGGACGGCGTGGATGTCGTCCTGAAGGTTGCCACCAAATCGGGCAACCTGAAGGGCACATTCACGCGTGCTCTGAAGGAGGCGGCTGACAACATCAGAGAGGCAGTTGAGGTCCTCCTTAGTCGCACCAGCACGGAGGAGACGGCGAAGTTGTGGGAGGAGAACAGCCGTCTCCGGTCCGAGCTGGAGGACCTCAAGCGGGAGTTTGCTGCTCAGAGGGCAGCTCCCATTAAGGCCACCGGGTCGTCGCCCGTCCCATCGTCGGTTCCATCGTTGGCCCCTGCTGTGGATCAGGACAGCATCGCGCGCATGTGCTTGATGCAGTGTGGCGCGATGGTGTCAGCCCGGCTGGAGGCCATGGAGGTGAGGCTCCCCCCGGCCGAAATCCTCCGCCCACCGCTCGCTGCAGACAAGCGGAGGAAGGAGGCGGAGGCAAGAGCAGCGGCAGTGGCTGAGCCGAACCAGTCCGGGAAGGGGGCCAAAAAGCCCGCGAAGGGGACACGGATGCCCGCGGAAGCTAAGTCCGCGCCCACTTCCCGAACGGCTGCTCCACCGACGACCGCGCCCGGACCCACCACGGAGGCCTGGACGACGGTCGTAAAGAAGGCCAAAAAAAAGAAGACGGCGCCGCCAGCACCCGCTAATGTACCGGCACCGGCACCGAGGAGGACCCAGAAGCCGCCTAAGACGAGAGCCCCACGCTCTGCGGCTGTGGTGGTAACACTGCAGCCCGCAGCCATCGCGAGGGGCGTCACCTATCAGGCGGTTATGGCGGACGTGAGGAGCAAGATCGCGTTCCCCGACCTTGGCACACCGTCTGGGTTTATTTATAAACAAGCCATTACGGGGGCGCGGCTGTTCGAGGTGTCGGGTGCCTCTAGCGGTGAGAAGGCGGACACGCTGGCAGCAAAGCTGAGAGGGGTCCTCAACCCGGAGGACGTTCGGGTGTCCAGGCCGATGAAGACCTCTGAGCTGCGGGTCGATGGACTGGACGACTCGGCGACCCCGGCTGAGGTCGTGGCGGCCGTAGCCAAAGCCGGCGGATGTCCACCGGAGGACGTGCGGACGGGTGACATCCGCGCCGACGCTTCCGGGCTTGGCACGATTTGGGTGCGGTGCCCGGTGGCGGCGGCGAGCAAGGTCGCTAACGGTGGGCGTCTGTTGGTGGGATGGGTTGCAGCAAGAGTCAAGCTGCTGCAACCCAGGGCATTGCGGTGTTACCGATGCCTGGACATGGGGCATGTCCGGGCACGATGCACCGCTGCAATAGACCGCAGCGAGCAGTGCTATCGCTGCGGTCAGCCCGGCCACAAGGCAGCCCAGTGCTCCGCGGCACCAAACTGCAGCCTCTGTACAGCTGCAGGGAGGTCCGCGGGGCACAGGGCTGGCGGAAAGGCCTGTCGCGCGCCAGCAGCGAAGAAGAAGAGGGGAGTCATGGCTGCCGGGGGCTCTTTACCCCCCCCTCAGCCTGACTGCCCTACGGCCGACTCCCGGCCTGTGAATGGTGCGGAGGGGATGGACTGCGTCTAATGGCGCTGTACCATTTCCTCCAGGGCAATATCAACCACGCTGCCAGAGCTCAGGATCTCTTGCTCCAGAGCATGGCAGAGTGGTCGATCGACGTGGCTGTGGTCGCCGAGCCGTACTTTGTCCCCCCCAGGGATAACTGGGTGGGAGACCTGGACGGCTTGGTGGCCATCATTGGCGGGGCTCTCGTCAACCCGTCCCGAGGACACGGCTGGGTAGCCGCCCTCGCGGACGGCATTGGCACGGTTGGGGCGTATTTCTCGCCCAACAAGAGTCTCGCCGACTTCGAGAACTTCCTTGTCGAGTTAGGTGCCGTCGTAGGCCGACTCCACCCTCACCCGGTGCTGTTGCTCGGGGATCTCAACGCCAAGTCTGCGGCGTGGGGATCTCCGGTGACCGATGCTAAGGGTGAGGCACTAGAGGAGTGGGCGGTCACGACTGGCCTGGTCGTCCTGAATCGGGGCTCGGTCCACACGTGCGTGCGGCAGCGGGGCGGGTCTGTAGTGGACGTCTCGTTCGCTAGCCCTGCTGTCGCGAGCCGTGTCCACGACTGGCGTGTCGCCGTGGAGGTGGAGACGTTGTCGGATCACCGATACATCCGATTCGACGTCTCCACCCAGACCACCGGCGGCCGTAGTCCATCGGCCCCGCGAAGGGACGGTCCGCGCTGGGCGCGTAAGCGCATCGACAGGGAGCTTCTCGAGGAGGCCGCTATTGTTCAGGCCTGGATCCGGGAGTCGGCAACGAACGGACCCGTCGACGTCGAAGAGGAGGCGCTGTGGTTCCGCGGGGCGATGACGCAAATCTGCGACACGTCCATGCCCCGCGTCCACTCATATCCAGCGAGGCGCCAGGTGTACTGGTGGTCTACCGAGATCGCACAATTACGTGTCGAGTGCGTAGCGGTCAGACGCCGGTACACCCGATACCGGAGGAGACGTCGTCGGGTCCCTGACGAAGAAGCCGCGCTGTATGAGGTGTACCGCGCGGCGAAGCAGGCCCTGTGGCTGGCCATCGGCGAAGCGAGGACGCGAGCCAGGGAGGAGATGTTGGAGACTCTCGACGGAGATCCGTGGGGGCGCCCCTATCGTGCGGTTCGAGGGAAACTTCGAGCCGCGGCGCCTCCACTCACGGAGAGTCTCCAACCTGAGCTGCTGGAGGAAGTGGTTGCAGCCCTCTTCCCGGCAAGAGCGGAGCATACTCCGCCGCCGATGGCTTTGCCCACAGCCGCAGAGTCTGCAGAAGAAGAGGACGCCATCAGCGTCCCAGAGGTGACACAAACAGAGATGGGGGCAGCCGTGACGCGGCTCCGGGCCAAGAACGTGGCTCCGGGGCCCGACGGGATCCACGGCCAAGCGCTAGCCCTCGCTCTGAAGGAGCTAGAGCCCCACTTGAGAGGACTCTACACAGCGTGCCTTGAGCGGGGCCAGTTTCCCACTTTGTGGAAATCTGGTCGTCTGGTCCTGCTCAGGAAGGCGGGGCGCCCTGCGGACTCACCGTCCGGGTACAGGCCCATAGTGCTGCTAGACGAGGTGGGTAAGATGTTTGAGCGGATAATCGCTGCCCGCCTCGTCGGCCACTTGTGCGGAGAGGGGCCTGACCTGGCCGAGAGCCAGTTCGGCTTTCGGCACGGGCGCTCCACCATCCACGCTATATCGCGGGTGAGAGTCCTGGCGGAGGAAGCAGTGTCCCGGGGCGGGGTGATGTTGGCGGTGTCCTTGGACATTTCCAACGCCTTCAATACCCTGCCCTGGAGCTGTATTCGGGAGGCACTGCGTTACCATCGGGTGCCTTCCTACCTCCGCCGCATCGTTGGGGCTTATTTGGCGGAGAGGTGTGTCACCTACACGGGACGTGATGGCGGAAACCAGCGCCGCATGTCGTGCGGTGTTCCACAGGGCTCGGTCGTGGGACCGCTCCTGTGGAACATCGGGTACGACTGGGTGCTGCGGGGCGAGCTCCAGCCGGGCGTGGACCTGACGTGTTATGCGGACGACACACTGGTCACGGCCCGGGGGAGCTCGTACAGGGAGGCAGCGTTGCTGGCGACGGCTGCGGTCTCACAGGTGGTGAGCCGCATACGTCGCCTAGGGCTGGAGGTTGCCCTCAACAAGTCGGAGGCCTTGATCTTTCATGGCCCCCGGCGGGCGCCGCCGCCGGGATCACACATCGTGGTCGGGGGGGCTCAAATCGCTGTCGAGTCCACCATGAAGTACCTAGGATTGGTGCTCGACAGCCGGTGGGATTTTGGCCCCCACTTCCGGCGGCTGGCGCCCAAGTTGTTGGGTGCGGCTGGGGCGTTGTCAACGCTGCTTCCCAATCTGGGGGGCCCGAGCGCCGCCTGTAGGCGGCTCTACGTGGGGATCGTGCGATCGATGGCCCTTTATGGGGCCCCGATCTGGGCGGCTGACCTGACGGCCGGAAGCATCGCAGTCCTGCGGAAGCCGCAGAGAGCGATGGCCGTCAGAGTCATCAGGGGATATCGCACGATCTCCTACGAGGCGGCTTGCGTACTGGCCGGATCCCCACCCTGGGACCTCGAGGCGAAAGTACTCGCGTCACTGTATCGGTGGCGCGAGGAAGCGAGGGCGCGGGGCGAGTGGCTGATGCAGCGACATGTTGAGTTGCGTCGGTCACAGCTTCGCGCAGCCCTGGTGGCGGAATGGCGGGAAAGGCTTTCACGCCCTACCGCCGGCCTCGCCACCATCGAGGCGATCCGGCCGGTACTCGAGCCCTGGCTCGGGAGGAGGCACGGCTCCTTGTCGTTTCGGGTGACGCAGGTGCTCTCGGGGCATGGTTGCTTCGGGAAGTACCTGTGTCGCATAAACAGGGGGCCGGACGCCCGGTGTCACCACTGCGTCGACTGCCGGGAGGACACGGCGCGGCATACGCTGGCAGAGTGTGCCGCTTGGGAGGAGCCTCGCCGTGCCCTCATCTCAGGAGTAGGCAGTGACCTATCGCTGCCGGCCGTGGTCGAGTCGATGGCCGGCAGCGAGGAGTCCTGGGACGCGGTGGTATCCTTCTGCGAAACAGTCGTGTCGCAGAAGGAGGCTGCGGAAAGGGAGCGGGAGATCTCGTCCGCTCACCCGGCCCGCAGCAGGCGCACCGGGCGTCGGCAGAGGGCAGATAATGCCCTCTTCCGGCCCCCCTAAATGGGTCCAGGGACGGCGGACTCGGGGACGTCCGCCGCCCCCCATCACACTGGACCCGAGGTGGCGGCGCGTAGTGTTCCACGCGCGCCCCTTTGAGACGTCGCGGGGGGGTCTAACACCTCACCCCCCCGCAGACTTGAGGTGGCCCGCAGAGGCGGGCCGGCACTAGCCGGGGATCACGGAAGTAATACTAGCTCCCAAGATCCCCGGTGCAAGTGTGGGTAGGGAACACCGGGGTGGTTTTTAGTCAGTAAGAGTCTGACAGACCCCTACGCCCACCCCAGGGTGGAGGACATCCATGAGGATTTTCGACCCCGGCAACAAAAAAAAAAAAAAAAAAAAAGGTTAGGTTGACGCGGGGTGCATGTTGAGAAGCCTCCTCGTGGCGCACCCTGGGCAACGTCGACTCCAACTGCCCACCAGGTTTTGGTGGACACTTGGCGCTGGCGGCGAATTCTCAACAAACGGGGAAGGGTCACGGTTCCAATCACCGATCATCCACGATGGTCGGTGAAGGGAACCGGGCTAGAGTTGGTCGTACGCCTACTCCCCCTCTGCTTACAGAGGGGAGTTGAGTTGGCGTACACTGGGGAGTCCCAATCCCAAGGTCTAGCGTGCCGAGGGGATGAATGGCCGGAGGGTTATCCGGTCGCTAGCGCGAACAGGGACCTCACCCTTAAAAGGAAAACAATGAAAAATGAAGGCTAATGGAAATATTCCCCAGGCGGGCAACCTCCACAAGGAGGCACAATCCCGCCCTTCCACGGAAGGCAGCCCCACCGTATCTGGGGGGGGCACCCATAGCCTCGTAGGCCGGCAGACCACCGCCGGTCTTCGTCAACAACCTCTTGCGTCGCAAGAAAAGGAGCTCCGGGTTAGCCTGGAGCGACTGTGCGACGCAACAAAGCCGCTTGCCGTCGTTGACGGCAACAACAGCCGAGGAGGCTCATGTCCAGAGCGCATGGACCGACTGTCCGACCAGGACACGCAGCTGGGAGGGAAGCGCTCGCGCAGCGAGCTGTCTTCCGATGAGGAAGACCTGTCGGCACCAAAATTTGGTACCGCGCAGAGGGGGAGGCGTCGGTTACCGGACCGTGACTTACGGGGTCGCTTCTTGCGGCCCGATACGCCGGTACCGATGCAGATGGGGAGCGCAGAGAGTGAGGGGACCCCGGGCGAAGACTCCGCTGCGTCCCCACTGTTACTGCAAAGTAACAAGGCGGAGGCGAGCTCTGCAAAGCGGATGCAGCGGAAGGCGGTGGCGGCTGACGAGGTCGGCGAAATGGCTCGACTGGCCCGAGAGCGACGCTCTGCTCAGGCGGCTACCGGGGAGAGCCTGTCGGCGGTGGCGCTGAGTCGCCAAGTTTTGGACGGCGTGGACGTCGTCATGAAGGTTGCCACAAAGTCTGGCAGCCTGAAGGGGACGTTCACGCGCTTTCTAAAGGAGGCGGCTGGCGACATCAAGGAGGCAGTTGGGGTCCTCCTTAGTCGCACGAGCTCAGACGAGACGGCGAAGCTGTGGGAGGAGAACAGCCGTCTCAGATCTGAGCTGGAGGACCTCAAGCGGGAGCTTGCCGCGCAGAGGGCGGAATGGCAGCGGAGGCGTCCTGCGGCCACCGCTTCCGCTCCCGTCGTCGTTGCCCTGACACCGCCGGCCCCGTCGTCGGTCCCGTCATCGGTCCGTGCCCCCGCACCTGCAGATGCGGAGATCGAGAAGATCGTTCGCATCTGCATGCTGCAGTGTGGGGCGATGGTGTCAGCCCGGCTGGAGGCCATGGAGGCGAGGCTCCCCCCGGCCGAAATCCTCCGCCCACCGCTCGCTGCAGACAAGCGGAGGAAGGAGGCGGAGGCGAGAGCAGCGGCAGTGGCTGAGCCGAACCAGTCCGGGAAGGGGGCCAAAAAGCCCGCGAAGGGGACACGGATGCCCACGGAAGCTAAGTCCGCGCCCACTTCCCGAACGGCTGCTCCACCGACGACCGCGCCCGGACCCACCACGGAGGCCTGGACGACGGTCGTCAAGAAGCCAAAAAAAAAGAAGACGGCGCTGCCAGCACCCGCTAATGCACCGGCACCGGCACCGAGGAGGACCCAGAAGCCGCCTAAGATGAGAGCCCCCCGCTCCGCGGCTGTGGTGGTAACACTACAGCCCGCAGCCATCGCGAGGGGCGTCACCTATCAGGCGGTTATGGCGGACGTGAGGAGCAGGATCGCGTTCCCCGACCTTGGCACACCGGCTGGCTTTATTTATAAGCAAGCCATTACGGGGGCGCGGCTGTTCGAGGTGTCGGGTGCCTCTAGCAACGAGAAGGCGGACACGCTGGCAGCCAAGCTGAGAGGGGTCCTCAACCCGGAGGACGTCCGGGTGTCCAGGCCAATGAAGGCCTCTGAGCTGCGGGTCGATGGACTAGACGACTCGGCGACCCCGGCTGAGGTCGTGGCGGCCGTAGCCAAAGCCGGCGGATGTCCGCCGGAGGACGTGCGGACGGGTGACATCCGCGCCGACGCTTCCGGGCTTGGCACGATTTGGGTGCGATGCCCGGTGGCGGCGGCGAGCAAGGTCGCCAACGGTGGGCGTCTGTTGGTGGGATGGGTTGCAGCAAGAGTCAAGCTGCTGCAACCCAGGGCATTGCGGTGTTACCGGTGCCTGGACATGGGGCATGTCCGGGCACGATGCACCGCTGCAATAGACCGCAGCGAGCAGTGCTATCGCTGCGGTCAGCCCGGCCACAAGGCGGCCCAGTGCTCCGCGGCACCAAACTGCAGCCTCTGTACAGCTGCAGGGAGGTCTGCGGGGCATAGGGCTGGCGGAAAGGCCTGTCGTGCGCCAGCACCCAAGAAGAAGAGGGGAGTCATGGCTGCCGGGGGCTCTTTACCCCCCCCTCAGCCTGACTGCCCTACGGCCGACTCCCGGCCTGTGAATGGTGCGGAGGGGATGGACTGCGTCTAATGGCGCTGTACCATTTCCTCCAGGGCAATATCAACCACGCTGCCAGAGCTCAGGATCTCTTGCTCCAGAGCATGGCAGAGTGGTCGATCGACGTGGCTGTGGTCGCCGAGCCGTACTTTGTCCCCCCCAGGGATAACTGGGTGGGAGACCTGGACGGCTTGGTGGCCATCATTGGCGGGGCTCTCGTCAACCCGTCCCGAGGACACGGCTGGGTAGCCGCCCTCGCGGACGGCATTGGCACGGTTGGGGCGTATTTCTCGCCCAACAAGAGTCTCGCCGACTTCGAGAACTTCCTTGTCGAGTTAGGTGCCGTCGTAGGCCGACTCCACCCTCACCCGGTGCTGTTGCTCGGGGATCTCAACGCCAAGTCTGCGGCGTGGGGATCTCCGGTGACCGATGCTAAGGGTGAGGCACTAGAGGAGTGGGCGGTCACGACTGGCCTGGTCGTCCTGAATCGGGGCTCGGTCCACACGTGCGTGCGGCAGCGGGGCGGGTCTGTAGTGGACGTCTCGTTCGCTAGCCCTGCTGTCGCGAGCCGTGTCCACGACTGGCGTGTCGCCGTGGAGGTGGAGACGTTGTCGGATCACCGATACATCCGATTCGACGTCTCCACCCAGACCACCGGCGGCCGTAGTCCATCGGCCCCGCGAAGGGACGGTCCGCGCTGGGCGCGTAAGCGCATCGACAGGGAGCTTCTCGAGGAGGCCGCTATTGTTCAGGCCTGGATCCGGGAGTCGGCAACGAACGGACCCGTCGACGTCGAAGAGGAGGCGCTGTGGTTCCGCGGGGCGATGACGCAAATCTGCGACACGTCCATGCCCCGCGTCCACTCATATCCAGCGAGGCGCCAGGTGTACTGGTGGTCTACCGAGATCGCACAATTACGTGTCGAGTGCGTAGCGGTCAGACGCCGGTACACCCGATACCGGAGGAGACGTCGTCGGGTCCCTGACGAAGAAGCCGCGCTGTATGAGGTGTACCGCGCGGCGAAGCAGGCCCTGTGGCTGGCCATCGGCGAAGCGAGGACGCGAGCCAGGGAGGAGATGTTGGAGACTCTCGACGGAGATCCGTGGGGGCGCCCCTATCGTGCGGTTCGAGGGAAACTTCGAGCCGCGGCGCCTCCACTCACGGAGAGTCTCCAACCTGAGCTGCTGGAGGAAGTGGTTGCAGCCCTCTTCCCGGCAAGAGCGGAGCATACTCCGCCGCCGATGGCTTTGCCCACAGCCGCAGAGTCTGCAGAAGAAGAGGACGCCATCAGCGTCCCAGAGGTGACACAAACAGAGATGGGGGCAGCCGTGACGCGGCTCCGGGCCAAGAACGTGGCTCCGGGGCCCGACGGGATCCACGGCCAAGCGCTAGCCCTCGCTCTGAAGGAGCTAGAGCCCCACTTGAGAGGACTCTACACAGCGTGCCTTGAGCGGGGCCAGTTTCCCACTTTGTGGAAATCTGGTCGTCTGGTCCTGCTCAGGAAGGCGGGGCGCCCTGCGGACTCACCGTCCGGGTACAGGCCCATAGTGCTGCTAGACGAGGTGGGTAAGATGTTTGAGCGGATAATCGCTGCCCGCCTCGTCGGCCACTTGTGCGGAGAGGGGCCTGACCTGGCCGAGAGCCAGTTCGGCTTTCGGCACGGGCGCTCCACCATCCACGCTATATCGCGGGTGAGAGTCCTGGCGGAGGAAGCAGTGTCCCGGGGCGGGGTGATGTTGGCGGTGTCCTTGGACATTTCCAACGCCTTCAATACCCTGCCCTGGAGCTGTATTCGGGAGGCACTGCGTTACCATCGGGTGCCTTCCTACCTCCGCCGCATCGTCGGGGCTTATTTGGCGGAGAGGTGTGTCACCTACACGGGACGTGATGGCGGAAACCAGCGCCGCATGTCGTGCGGTGTTCCACAGGGCTCGGTCGTGGGACCGCTCCTGTGGAACATCGGGTACGACTGGGTGCTGCGGGGCGAGCTCCAGCCGGGCGTGGACCTGACGTGTTATGCGGACGACACACTGGTCACGGCCCGGGGGAGCTCGTACAGGGAGGCAGCGTTGCTGGCGACGGCTGCGGTCTCACAGGTGGTGAGCCGCATACGTCGCCTAGGGCTGGAGGTTGCCCTCAACAAGTCGGAGGCCTTGATCTTTCATGGCCCCCGGCGGGCGCCGCCGCCGGGATCACACATCGTGGTCGGGGGGGCTCAAATCGCTGTCGAGTCCACCATGAAGTACCTAGGATTGGTGCTCGACAGCCGGTGGGATTTTGGCCCCCACTTCCGGCGGCTGGCGCCCAAGTTGTTGGGTGCGGCTGGGGCGTTGTCAACGCTGCTTCCCAATCTGGGGGGCCCGAGCGCCGCCTGTAGGCGGCTCTACGTGGGGATCGTGCGATCGATGGCCCTTTATGGGGCCCCGATCTGGGCGGCTGACCTGACGGCCGGAAGCATCGCAGTCCTGCGGAAGCCGCAGAGAGCGATGGCCGTCAGTGTCATCAGGGGATATCGCACGATCTCCTACGAGGCGGCTTGCGTACTGGCCGGATCCCCACCCTGGGACCTCGAGGCGAAAGTACTCGCGTCACTGTATCGGTGGCGCGAGGAAGCGAGGGCGCGGGGCGAGTGGCTGATGCAGCGACATGTTGAGTTGCGTCGGTCACAGCTTCGCGCAGCCCTGGTGGCGGAATGGCGGGAAAGGCTTTCACGCCCTACCGCCGGCCTCGCCACCATCGAGGCGATCCGGCCGGTACTCGAGCCCTGGCTCGGGAGGAGGCACGGCTCCTTGTCGTTTCGGGTGACGCAGGTGCTCTCGGGGCATGGTTGCTTCGGGAAGTACCTGTGTCGCATAAACAGGGGGCCGGACGCCCGGTGTCACCACTGCGTCGACTGCCGGGAGGACACGGCGCGGCATACGCTGGCAGAGTGTGCCGCTTGGGAGGAGCCTCGCCGTGCCCTCATCTCAGGAGTAGGCAGTGACCTATCGCTGCCGGCCGTGGTCGAGTCGATGGCCGGCAGCGAGGAGTCCTGGGACGCGGTGGTATCCTTCTGCGAAACAGTCGTGTCGCAGAAGGAGGCTGCGGAAAGGGAGCGGGAGATCTCGTCCGCTCACCCGGCCCGCAGCAGGCGCACCGGGCGTCGGCAGAGGGCAGATAATGCCCTCTTCCGGCCCCCCTAAATGGGTCCAGGGACGGCGGACTCGGGGACGTCCGCCGCCCCCCATCACACTGGACCCGAGGTGGCGGCGCGTAGTGTTCCACGCGCGCCCCTTTGAGACGTCGCGGGGGGGTCTAACACCTCACCCCCCCGCAGACTTGAGGTGGCCCGCAGAGGCGGGCCGGCACTAGCCGGGGATCACGGAAGTAATACTAGCTCCCAAGATCCCCGGTGCAAGTGTGGGTAGGGAACACCGGGGTGGTTTTTAGTCAGTAAGAGTCTGACAGACCCCTCCGCCCACCCCAGGGCGGAGGACATCCATGAGGATTTTCCACCCCGGCAACAAAAAAAAAAAAAAAAAAAAGGTTAGGTTGACGCAACAAAGCCGCTTGCCGTCGTTGACGGCAACAACAGCCGAGGAGGCTCATGTCCAGAGCTCATGGACCGACTGTCCGACCAGGACACGCAGCTGGGAGGGAAGCGCACGCGCAGCGAGCTGTCTTCCGATGAGGAAGACCTGTCGGCACCAAAATTTGGTACCGCGCAGAGGGGGAGGCGTCGGTTACCGGACCGTGACTTACGGGGTCGCTTCTTGCGGCCCGATACGCCGGTACCGATGCAGATGGGGAGCGCAGAGAGTGAGGGGACCCCGGGCGAAGACTCCGCTGCGTCCCCACTGTTACTGCAAAGTAACAAGGCGGAGGCGAGCTCTGCAAAGCGGATGCAGCGGAAGGCGGTGGCAGCTGACGAGGTCGGCGAAATGGCTCGACTGGCCCGAGAGCGACGCTCTGCTCAGGCGGCTACCGGGGAGAGCCTGTCGGCGGTGGCGCTGAGTCGCCAAGTTTTGGACGGCGTGGACGTCGTCATGAAGGTTGCCACAAAGTCTGGCAGCCTGAAGGGGACGTTCACGCGCGCTCTAAAGGAGGCGGCTGGCGACATTAGGGAGGCAGTTGGGGTCCTCCTTAGTCGCACGAGCTCGGACGAGACGGCGAAGCTGTGGGAGGAGAACAGCCGTCTCAGATCTGAGCTGGAGGACCTCAAGCGGGAGCTTGCCGCGCAGAGGGCGGAATGGCAGCAGAGGCGTCCTGCGGCCACCGCTTCCGCTCCCGTCGTCGTTGCCCTGACACCGCCGGCCCCGTCGTCGGTCCCGTCATCGGTCCGTGCCCCCGCACCTGCAGATGCGGAGATCGAGAAGATCGTTCGCATCTGCATGCTGCAGTGTGGGGGTATGATGAATGCCCGTCTGCAGGGTCTGGAGTCGAGGCTCCTCCCAGCAGTGACTCTCCGGCCACCGCTCGCTGCGGATAGGAGGAGAAAGGAGGAACCCGCTAGGCCGGGTCCCGCGCAGACCAAAAAGCCTGCCGGGGGCACGTCCGCCTCCACTTCCCGGACGGCCGCGCCACCGGCGACCGCTCCCTCGGCGAACACACCCGGGTCCACCAAGGACTCCTGGACGATGGTCGTCAAGAGGGGCCGCCGCAAAAAGAAGACGGCGCCGCCGCCACCGGTACCCGCTGGAGCACCGGCACTGGCACCCAAGAAGGCTCAAGGGCCGCCCAGAGGCAGAGCCCCACGCTCCGCGGCTGTAGTTATTACGCTGCAGCCCGGAGCCGCCGAAAGGGGCGTCTCTTATAAGGCGGTCCTTACAGAGGCAAAAGCCAAAGTCGCGTTCCCCGACCTTGGTATACCGTCTGGCCTCAGAGTGAGGCAGGCGATTACGGGGGCGCGACTGCTTGAGGTGTCGGGTGCCTCTAGCGGCGAAAGGGCGGACGTCCTGGCCGCCAAGTTGAGAGAGGTCCTCAACCCGGAAGACGTTTGGGTGTCCAGGCCGATGAAGACCGCGGAACTGCGCGTCGACGGGCTTGACGACTCAGCGACTCCGGCTGAGGTCGTGGCGGCCATCGCCCGTTCCGGGGGATGTCCGCCCGAAGATGTCCATGCGGGCGAAGTTCGCGTCGATGCCTCCGGGCTCGGCGCGATCTGGGTGCGGTGCCCGGTGGCGGCGGCGAACAAAGTCGCCAACGCTGGGCGTCTTTTGGTGGGGTGGGTGGCAGCGAGGGTGAAGCAGCTGCAACCCAAGGCCTTGCGGTGCTACCGTTGCCTCGACATTGGGCATGTCAGGGCACGGTGTACCGCCGAAATAGACCGCAGCGATCAGTGCTATCGCTGCGGTCAGGCCGGCCACAAGGCGGCCCAGTGTTCCGCGGAGCCAAACTGCAGCCTCTGTACAGCTGCAGGGAGGCCCGCCGGACATAGAGCGGGTGGAAAGGCCTGTGGCGCACCCACCACAGCAAAGAAGAAGAAGAGAGGTGCTGCCAAGGCTGCCGGGGGCTCTTTACCCCCCCCGCAGCCTGGCTGCCCTTCGGCCGACTCCCGGCCTAGGAATGGTGCGGAGGGGATGGATTGCGCTTAATGGCGCTGTACCATTTCCTCCAGCGCAATATCAACCACTCTGCTAGAGCTCAGGATCTCTTGCTCCAGAGCATGGCAGAGTGGTCGATTCACGTGGCTGTGCTGGGGTGCCGTCGTGGGCCGACTCCACCCTCGCCCGGTGCTGTTGCTGGGGGATCTCAACGCCAAGTCTGAGGCGTGGGGATCCCCTGTGACCGATGCTAGGGGCGAGGTGCTGGAGGAGTGGGCGGTCACGACTGGCTTGACCGTCCTAAATCGGGGCTCGGTACACACGTGCGTGCGGCAGCGGGGTGGGTCTATAGTGGACGTCTCGTTCGCTAGCCCCGCTGTCGCGAGCCGTGTCCACGACTGGCGTGTCGCCGTGGAGGTGGAGACGTTGTCGGATCACCGATACATCCGATTCGACGTCTCCGCCCAGACCACTGGCGGCAGCGGTCCACCGACCCCGCGAACGGACGGTCCACGTTGGGCGCGTAAGCGCATAGACAGGGAACTTCTCGAGGAGGCCGCTATTGTCCAGGCCTGGAGCCGGGAGTCGGCGACGAACGGACCCGTCGACGTCGAGCGGGAGGCGCTGTGGTTCCGCGGGGCGATGACGCAAATCAGCGACGCGTCCATGCCCCGGGTCCACGCACAGTCCGCAAGACGCCAGGTGTACTGGTGGACCGCCGAGATCGCGCAGCTGCGCGTCGCGTGCGTGGCGGTCAGACGCCAGTACACCCGATACCGGAGGAGACGTCGTCGGGTCCCTGACGAAGAGGCCGCGCTGTATGAGGTGTACCGCGCGGCCAAGGAGACTCTGTGGCTGGCCATCGGTGAGTCGAGGACGCGAGCCAGGGAGGAGATGTTGGAGACTCTAGACGGGGATCCGTGGGGGCGCCCTTATCGCGCGGTCCGAGGGAAACTTCGAGCCGCGGCGCCTCCACTTACGGAGAGTCTCCAACCCGAGCTGCTGGAGGAAGTGGTCGCAGCCCTCTTCCCGGCGAGAGCGGAGCATACTCCGCCGCCGATGGCTTTGCCCACAGCCGCAGAGTCTACCGAGGAGAATGCCATCAGCGTCCCAGGGGTGACACAGGCAGAGATGAGGGCAGCCGTGATGCGGCTCCGGGCCAAGAACGTGGCTCCGGGGCCCGACGGGATCCACGGCTGCGTGTTGGCCCTCGCTCTGAAGGAGCTCGAGCCCCAACTGAGAGGACTCTACACAGCGTGTCTTGAGCAGGGCCAGTTTCCCGCTTTGTGGAAATCTGGTCGTCTGGTCCTGCTCAGGAAGGCGGGGCGCCCGGCGGACTCGTCGTCCGCGTACCGGCCCATAGTGCTGCTAGACGAGGTGGGCAAGCTGTTCGAGCGAGTAATCGCAGCCCGCCTCGTCGGCCACTTGTGCAGAGAGGGGCCGGACCTGGACGACAGTCAGTTTGGGTTTCGGCATGGGCGCTCCACGATACACGCTGTGTCGCGGGTTAGAGTCCTGGCGGAGGAAGCGGTGTCTCGGGGCGGGGTGATGTTGGCGGTGTCCTTGGACATATCCAACGCCTTCAACACCCTGCCCTGGAGTTGTATTCGGGAGGCACTGCGCTATCATGGTGTGCCTCCCTACCTCCGCCGCATCGTTGGGGCTTATCTGTCGGAGAGGTGTGTCACCTACGCGGGACGTGATGGCGGAAACCAGCGCCGCATGTCGTGCGGTGTTCCACAGGGCTCGGTCTTAGGGCCGCTCCTGTGGAACATCGGGTACGACTGGGTGCTGAGGGGCGAGCTCGGTGCCGGGGTAGACCTGACGTGTTACGCGGATGACACGCTGGTCACTGCCCGGGGGAGCTCGCACAGGGAGGCAGCGTTGTTGGCGACGGCTGCGGTCTCACAGGTGGTGGGCCGCATACGTCGCCTAGGCCTGGAGGTGGCCCTCAGCAAGTCGGAGGCTATGGTGTTCCATGGCCCCCGGCGGGCGCCGTCACCCGGCTCACACATCGTGGTCGGGGGGGCTCGGATCGCTGTCGAGGGTACCATGAAGTACCTAGGATTGGTCCTCGACAGCCGGTGGGACTTCGGGCCCCACTTCCGACGGCTGGCGCCCAAGTTGCTGGGCTCTGCTGGAGCGCTCTCAACGCTGCTTCCCAATCTGGGGGGCCCGAGCGCCGCTTGTAGGCGGCTATACGTGGGGATCGTGCGATCGATGGCCCTTTACGGGGCCCCGATCTGGGCGGCTGACCTGACGGCCGGGAGCATCGCCGTCATGCGGAGACCGCAGAGGGCGATGGCCGTCAGAGTCATCCGGGGGTATCGCACGATCTCCTACGAGGCGGCTTGTGCACTGGCCGGATCCCCGCCCTGGGACCTGGAGGCGAAAGTACTCGCGTCATCGTATCGGTGGCGCGAGGAAGCGCGGGCGCGGGGCGAGCGACCGATGCAGCGACACGTGGAGCTGCATCGGTCTCAGCTTCGCGAGGTCCTGGTGGCGGAATGGCGGGACAGGCTTTCGCGTCCTACCGCCGGCCTCGACGTCGAGGCGGTCCGGCCGGTGCTCGAGCGCTGGCTCGGGAGGAGGCACGGCTCCCTGTCGTTTCGGGTGACGCAGGTGCTCTCGGGGCACGGTTGCTTCGGGAAGTACCTGTGTCGCATAAACAGGGAGCCGGACGCCCGGTGTCATCACTGCGTCGACTGCCGGGAGGACACGGCGCGGCATACGCTGGCAGAGTGTGCCGCTTGGGAGGAGCCACGCCGTGCCCTCATCTCAGAAGTAGGCAGTGACTTGTCGCTGCCGGCCGTAGTGAACGCTATGGTCGGCGGCGCCGAGTCCTGGGACGCGGTGGTCGCCTTCTGCGAGACGGTCGTCTCGCAGAAGGAGGCTGCGGAAAGGGAGAGGGAGATCTCGTCCACTCACCCGGCCCGCAGCAGGCGCACCGGGCGTCGGCGGAGGGCGGATAACGCCCTCTTCCAGCCCCCCTAAATGGGTCCAGGGGCGACGGACTCGGGGACGTCCGTCGCCCCCCACACATCGGGACCCGAGGTGGCGGCGCGTAGTGTTCCACGCGCACCCCTCTGAGACGTCGCGGGGGGAGTCAAACACCTCACTCCCCCCCCCTGACCCGCGAGGAGGCCCGCAGTAGCGGGCCGGCACCAGCCGGGGGTTGCGGAAGATTTCAAGTTCCCGCGACCCCCGGCGTAGGTGTGAGTCGGAACACCGGGGTGGTTTTTAGTCAGTAAGAGTCTGACAGACCCCTCCGCCCGCCCCAGGGCGGAGGACATCCATGAGGATTTTCCACCCCGGAAAAAAAAAAAAAAAAAAAAAAAAAAAAAAAAAAAGGTTAGGTTAGGTTAGGTTACTCGTGGGATTTATATGGAAGCAACAAAGATAAAAACAAAATTAAATAAGGAGAAAGTGCCGATCGTTCTGGTCGAGCAGATGGGTGTGGGTGCGGTGTCAGATTCTGACACCGCGTCCGAAAGAATGAGTGTGGCGAGCGTGGCGAGCGTATGCTCAAATCGCTCACGCAAAAAGAAGCGCGCGGGGTCAGGCTTTTCTAGCGATGAGAGCCAGCCGGCCCCTAAGGTGCCAACAGATGGCATAAGAGGGCGAGGTCGCGCCGTGGCGAGTGGAGCCCCCGCTCGTGTGGAGCGCGACGTCCGGGGTCGGTTCAGGTCGGTTTCCCGGCCTGATACGCCGGCTCCGGTGGAGGACGTCGAGGGTGTGGGGAGCGACCCCGGGCCCACGATTGCGGACCCCAGCGAGGGCATCTTGCTGGGGTCTAATAAGGCGGAGGCGAATGCCGCTAGACGGGCGCAGCGAAAGGCTGTAGCAGCTGACGAGATCAGCGAGCTGGCCCGTCAGGCGCGAGAGCGGCGTTCAGCCCAGAAGACTGCCGGGGGCAGCCCATCGGCGGTGGCGCTCAGTCGCCAAGTTTTGGACGGCGTGGATGTCGTCCTGAAGGTTGCCACCAAATCGGGCAACCTGAAGGGCACATTCACGCGTGCTCTGAAGGAGGCGGCTGACAATATCAGGGAGGCAGTTGAGGTCCTCCTTAGTCGCACCAGCACGGAGGAGACGGCGAAGTTGTGGGAGGAGAACAGCCGTCTCCGGTCCGAGCTGGAGGACCTCAAGCGGGAGTTTGCTGCTCAGAGGGCAGCTCCCAAGGCCACCGGGTCATCGCCCATCCCATCGTCGGCTCCATCATCGGCCCCTGCTGTGGATCAGGACAGCATTGCGCGCATGTGCTTGATGCAGTGTGGCGCGATGGTGTCAGCCCGGCTGGAGGCCATGGAGTCGAGGCTCCCCCCGGCCGAAATCCTCCGTCCACCGCTCGCTGCAGACAGGCGGAGGAAGGAGGCGGAGGCGAGAGCAGCGGCAGTGGCTGTGCCGAATCAGTCCGGGAAGGGGGCCAAAAAGCCCGCGAAGGGGACACAGAAGCCCGCGGAGGCTAAGGCCACGCCCACTTCCCGAACGGCTGCTCCACCGACGACCGCGCCCGGACCCACCACGGAGGCCTGGACGACGGTCGTCAAGAAGCCAAAAAAAAAGAAGACGGCGCTGCCAGCACCCGCTAAAGTACCGGCACCGGCACCGAGGAGGACCCAGAAGCCGCCTAAGACGAGAGCCCCCCGCTCCGCGGCTGTGGTGGTAACACTACAGCCCGCAGCCATCGCGAGGGGCGTCACCTATCAGGCGGTTATGGCGGACGTGAGGAGCAGGATCGCGTTCCCCGACCTTGGCACACCGGCTGGCTTTATTTATAAGCAAGCCATTACGGGGGCGCGGCTGTTCGAGGTGTCGGGTGCCTCTAGCAGCGAGAAGGCGGACACGCTGGCAGCCAAGCTGAGAGGGGTCCTCAACCCGGAGGACGTCCGGGTGTCCAGACCAATGAAGACCTCTGAGCTGCGGGTCGATGGACTGGACGACTCGGCGACCCCGGCTGAGGTCGTGGCGGCCGTAGCCAAAGCCGGCGGATGTCCGCCGGAGGACGTGCGGACGGGTGACATCCGCGCCGACGCTTCCGGGCTTGGCACGATTTGGGTGCGGTGCCCGGTGGCGGCGGCGAGCAAGGTCGCCAACGGTGGGCGTCTGTTGGTGGGATGGGTTGCAGCAAGAGTCAAGCTGCTGCAACCCAGGGCATTGCGGTGTTACCGATGCCTGGACATGGGGCATGTCCGGGCACGATGCACCGCTGCAATAGACCGCAGCGAGCAGTGCTATCGCTGCGGTCAGCCCGGCCACAAGGCAGCCCAGTGCTCCGCGGCACCAAACTGCAGCCTCTGTACAGCTGCAGGGAGGTCCGCGGGGCACAGGGCTGGCGGAAAGGCCTGTCGCGCGCCAGCAGCGAAGAAGAAGAGGGGAGTCATGGCTGCCGGGGGCTCTTTACCCCCCCCTCAGCCTGACTGCCCTACGGCCGACTCCCGGCCTGTGAATGGTGCGGAGGGGATGGACTGCGTCTAATGGCGCTGTACCATTTCCTCCAGGGCAATATCAACCACGCTGCCAGAGCTCAGGATCTCTTGCTCCAGAGCATGGCAGAGTGGTCGATCGACGTGGCTGTGGTCGCCGAGCCGTACTTTGTCCCCCCCAGGGATAACTGGGTGGGAGACCTGGACGGCTTGGTGGCCATCATTGGCGGGGCTCTCGTCAACCCGTCCCGAGGACACGGCTGGGTAGCCGCCCTCGCGGACGGCATTGGCACGGTTGGGGCGTATTTCTCGCCCAACAAGAGTCTCGCCGACTTCGAGAACTTCCTTGTCGAGTTGGGTGCCGTCGTGGGCCGACTCCACCCTCACCCGGTGCTGTTGCTCGGGGATCTCAACGCCAAGTCTGCGGCGTGGGGATCTCCGGTGACCGATGCTAGGGGTGAGGCGCTAGAGGAGTGGGCGGTCACGACTGGCCTGGTCGTCCTGAATCGGGGCTCGGTCCACACGTGCGTGCGGCAGCGGGGCGGGTCTGTAGTGGACGTCTCGTTCGCTAGCCCTGCTGTCGCGAGCCGTGTCCACGACTGGCGTGTCGCCGTGGAGGTGGAGACGTTGTCGGATCACCGATACATCCGATTCGACGTCTCCACCCAGACCACCGGCGGCCGTAGTCCATCGGCCCCGCGAAGGGACGGTCCGCGCTGGGCGCGTAAACGCATCGACAGGGAGCTTCTCGAGGAGGCCGCTATTGTGCAGGCCTGGATCCGGGAGTCGGCAACGAACGGACCCGTCGACGTCGAAGAGGAGGCGCTGTGGTTCCGCGGGGCGATGACGCAAATCTGCAACGCGTCCATGCCCCGCGTCCACTCATATCCAGCGAGGCGCCAGGTGTACTGGTGGTCTACTGAGATCGCACAATTACGTGTCGAGTGCGTAGCGGTCAGACGCCAGTACACCCGATACCGGAGGAGACGTCGTCGGGTCCCTGACGAAGAAGCCGCGCTGTATGAGGTGTACCGCGCGGCGAAGCAGGCCCTGTGGCTGGCCATCGGCGAAGCGAGGACGCGAGCCAGGGAGGAGATGTTGGAGACTCTAGACGGAGATCCGTGGGGGCGCTCCTATCGTGCGGTTCGAGGGAAACTTCGAGCCGCGGCGCCTCCACTCACGGAGAGTCTCCAACCTGAGCTGCTGGAGAAAGTGGTCGCAGCTCTCTTCCCGGCAAGAGCGGAGCATACTCCGCCGCCGATGGCTTTGCCCACAGCCGCAGAGTCTGCATATGAAGAGAACGCCATCAGCGTCCCAGAGGTGACACAAGCAGAGATGGGGAAGGAGGCGGCGGAGCGCGCGCGGGAGGACGATCCTCTCGCGGCGCCGCTCCGCAGGCGAAGAGGAGGCGTGAGAAGGCGATTGTACGATCGTCGTCTCCGCCTCCTCCCAGGTGGAGGCCAGCAGGCAACGGGTGCGGGGGCACCCTTGCCTGTATTGCACAGGCCTCCACCAGTGCCGGACGGGAATGGCCAGGTGTTCCCTGTCATTTCCGTAGCCCCCCGTTGAGAATGGGGGGCACGCGGGGCCCGCCGGCAAGGCGGGCATGCACCGAGAGGGTCATGGATGTAAAGGTTGAGCCGGTTTCCCATGGCCCTCCCATCACGGTGATGCGGGAACACCGCTGAGTTTTAGTGGGTATACTGTCACTTATTGACAGGAGTCCCACATACCCCGACTCGTCCCCCACGAGCGGGCATGCGTAATGCATTTCTCAGCGTAAAAAAAAAAAAAAAAAAAAAAAAAAAAAAAAAAAAAAAAAAAAAAAAAAAAAACATGTATATATAATTAGGTTAGGTTAAGTAGGGACCCAATCCTAAGTTTTGAAGCGCGGCGAGAGGATGAATGGCTGGAGGGAGTCCAGTCGTTAGCGTTTCACCTGCAGATACCTGCCGCCCTCTGCAGTATGTAGGCTTACCGGGCATCTAGGCTCTGCCCGGTGGACATCTGTGCCCTATATCGACTCGTGGGATCTACATGGAAGAAACTAAAAAACAAACAAATAAACAAAAGATGGTGCCGATCGTTTTGGTCGAGCAGATGGGTGTGGGTGCGGTGTCAGATTCTGACACCGCGTCCGAAAGAATGAGTGTGGCGAGCGTGGCGAGTGAAAAAAATTTGGTACCGCGCAGAGGGGGAGGCGTCGGTTACCGGACCGTGACTTACGGGGTCGCTTCTTGCGGCCCGATACGCCGGTACCGATGCAGATGGGGAGCGCAGAGAGTGAGGGGACCCCGGGCGAAGACTCCGCTGCGTCCCCACTGTTACTGCAAAGTAACAAGGCGGAGGCGAGCTCTGCAAAGCGGATGCAGCGGAAGGCGGTGGCGGCTGACGAGGTCGGCGAAATGGCTCGACTGGCCCGAGAGCGACGCTCTGCTCAGGCGGCTACCGGGGAGAGCCTGTCGGCGGTGGCGCTGAGTCGCCAAGTTTTGGACGGCGTGGACGTCGTCATGAAGGTTGCCACAAAGTCTGGCAGCCTGAAGGGGACGTTCACGCGCGCTCTAAAGGAGGCGGCTGGCGACATCAAGGAGGCAGTTGGGGTCCTCCTTAGTCGCACGAGCTCAGACGAGACGGCGAAGCTGTGGGAGGAGAACAGCCGTCTCAGATCTGAGCTGGAGGACCTCAAGCGGGAGCTTGCCGCGCAGAGGGCGGAATGGCAGCGGAGGCGTCCTGCGGCCACCGCTTCCGCTCCCGTCGTCGTTGCCCTGACACCGCCGGCCCCGTCGTCGGTCCCGTCATCGGTCCGTGCCCCCGCACCTGCAGATGCGGAGATCGAGAAGATCGTTCGCATCTGCATGCTGCAGTGTGGGGCGATGGTGTCAGCCCGGCTGGAGGCCATGGAGGCGAGGCTCCCCCCGGCCGAAATGTTGCTTTTTTTTTCACTGCTTTATACTCCTTAAATTTCTCCAAAGCATCACTTTTGTTTTTTAGAAAATAAATAGCTGTCATTCTGCTGAAATCATCCACAAACAAAACAAAGTATCTTGAGCCCCCAATAGAGTTGCATTCCATTGGACCACAGATGTCTGTGTGAATAGTGTTCAACACCTCTGTGTTTCTACTACCAACATGTGTGAATGGCAGCCGGGATTGCTTGCCTTCACAACAAACAGTACAGGTAGATTTAGTGATGTCCACTTTGCGTTCCAAAGTCATTCCGTCGACTGCATTTTGCATTTTATTCAGGCAGTCACTATTAATATGTCCAAGCCTACGATGCCAGACTTCACCAGATAAGATTGCTGCTGCAAATATGTTTTCTTGAATTTTTAACTTGTAAACTCCATTTCCTAAAGATGCATAGGCAACCAGTGTACCATTTTGGTTATAAATGTCACAGGAATTCTTTGTAAATTCAACTTTATTCCCTTTGCGAATCAACTGACTTACTGATAATAGATTGGTCGTCAATTTTGGTACACAAAATACATCTTTTATATCCACATCAAAACTGCAATCACCAGCAATGGTGGTTATCTTGACATCACCCGAACACAAAATCGGCACTTTTGTCTTGTCTGCAACCACAATAGTCTGATCCTTTTTATCGTAAGAAATATTCTGAAGCCATTCTTCATTCGGCGTTAGATGCACACTGGCCCCGGAATCAACATACCAATCTTGGTTATTGAAATTTCCACTTAGAAATGCTACACTGAACGCATTCGTTTGTTTACGTTCATTTCCTTTGTTATCCGATACATCCATCGTACATTGCGATCTATAGTGACCTATTTGTTTGCATCTATAACATTTAATTTCTTTCTTATTCTTTGTTGACATTGAGGATCCATTTTGGCCGCCATGATTGTTGTTTTTCGCAACCATAGATTTCTTTGCCGATGAGTGTTTGCCTTTAAAACCACTCGCCAATGCACTATTTCGTTCATCGTTCATTTCACTTCCGGTTCCTGTTTCCATATCTAGCAACTTACTTTTAATTGCGTCGGTTGTTATCTGGATTCCCGAATGTTCTATGGCCATTATCATGGGGGCATATTTTTCAGGTAGCCCCGCTAGCATCAATGAACCAGTCCACTCGTCGTTAATCTGGAATCCCGTTCCACACAATTTTTGTCCCGTTTCTATGATTTGAGTTACGTAGTTGAGCATGGAACTGCAATTTTCTAGCCTTATCGATATTAGACGTCGAAGTAAGCTAATTCTCCTTGAAAACCCAGAATCGTCAAACAGCGCCTTGAGTTTGTCCCATAGCTCCTTAGTAGTTTTAACGTTTCTTATGTGCACGTACAATGTGGCGTCAATCGTGAGAATCAGCTTAGCTTTTGTTTTTGCATCTTCCACGGCAAACGACTTAACATCTTCTTGTTCGATGCATTTCGTCATTCCTTCTAGAATTAGGAAGTTTTCCGCCGCAAATACCCATTCACTATAGTTTTCTCTTCCTCTCAGCTTCGGCACATTTACAATGTAGTTAGCCGCCATTGTTATCTTGCAGAACAAAAAAAATGTATCTACTAGCCTGACTAGTTTTCTTATTATCCTACTGCGAATAAAAACTACTGTTTTACTTCCGCGGGATAATTCACTAAGAATAAGTAATCGGATGCTCTGGGGTGCTCTGGGCCCATAACCTATTGAAACTTGAAATAAAAACGAGCGTTGTTTCACTTGAACTTTTATTCGGAATGGATCAACTGTCACGCAGCAAGCTCACATAGAGAGCGACCACAGATAAAATATACATTGTTGTAGAAGAGGTTTAGCATACTCTATCCTTATTGGGGTTGGATGTAGTAACATCATACTAGTTATATTTTATATAAACCAACAGCCGCCGCGTGGGGAGACTTGAAGACACACCTCCTGTCGGGGTCCTGGACGTGGACGCCGCAGCGGTCCAGCTGAGGGGGTCCTTGACCGAGGTGTGCAACTCCAGCATGCCCCGGTCTCATCGCCCACCTCCCCGCCGCGCCGTCTATTGGTGGTCGGAGGAACTGGCGGGGCTCCGGACCGCCTGCGTAGCGGCCAGGAGGGCATACACGCGGAGTCGAAGGCGCAGGCCCCGAGACCCCACCAACGAGGAAGGCCTCTATGCCACGTACGTTGACGCAAAGGCGGTCCTGAAGACGGCAATGTGCGCGGCCGAAGACTCGGCGAGAGCCGAGATGCTGGAGGGTCTCGACAGGGATCCGTATGGAAGACCATACAAGGCGGCGCGGGATAAACTGCGCCCCTTTGGTCCTCCACTGACGGAGACCCTCGAGCCGGCATTGCTGGATGGGGTGGTCCGGTCTCTGTTTCCGTCAAGGACCGGCTTCACCCCGCCAGTGATGGACCCCCCGCGGGAAGCGGTTCCGCCGGAGGAGGAGGTCCCCGCGGTTACGGCGTCGGAACTGCGTGCAGGGACTCTTCGTCTCCGCGCGAAGAACACGGCCCCAGGGCCGGACGGCGTTCCCGCACGGGTGGTGGCCATCGCCGCCTCTCAGATGGAGGAGAGGCTTCGGGACCTTTTTAGCGCGTGTTTCACGACTGGGAGGTTCCCGAAACCCTGGAAGGAGGGGCGGCTATGCCTCCTCCGAAAGGAGGGACGCCCGGCGGACTCCCCCTCGGCTTACCGGCCCATCGTTTTGCTCGATGAGGTCGGTAAGTTGTTCGAGGGGATAATCGCCGACCGGCTGAATAGCCTGCTGGGGACGGTGGGGCCGGACCTGTCGGACGCCCAATTCGGTTTCCGACGGGGTCGTTCGACAGTGGATGCGTTGGCCCTACTGAAGGGCCAGGTGAGGGAGGCCGTGGAGGTGGGTGACGGAGTGTTGGCGGTGTCATTCGACATAGCCAACGCCTTCAACTCTGTCCCCCACTCGACAATCTTGGAGGCACTTCGGTACCACGGAGCGCCCCAGTACCTGCGCCAACTCTTGGCCAGCTACTTGGAGGACCGGGTGGTCCTCCTTGAGGACAAGACGGCCAGAGTTAGACGATATGGCGCAGAGTCCGGTGTTCCACAGGGGTCGGTCCTAGGGCCACTGCTGTGGAACATTGGATTCGACTGGCTCCTGCGGGGAACCCTCCTCCGTGGCACGAGCATCATCTGTTACGCAGATGATACTCTCCTCATTGCCCGGGGGAGGGACTTCGGCGAGGCGGCCAGTCTGGCCTCGGCTGGCGGATCCTTAGTGGCAGGAAATCCTTCCTTCGCCGCCTAGGGTTGAAGGTGGCGCTCCACAAGACCGAGGCCGTGTTTTTCCACGGGCCACGGCAGCGCATCCCTCCCGACGGCCACATTATCGTGGAGGGCGTCAGGATCGAGGTCAAGGCCCAGATGAAGTACTTGGGCCTTGTTCTCGACAGCAGGTGGCGCTTCGGCCCACATTTTAGCGGGCTGTCGACGCGCCTGCTGAAGACGGCGAACGCCCTGTCGTGGCTCCTCCCGAACCTGGGGGGTCCGAAGGCGAGATGCCGGCGCCTGTACGCCGGCATCCTCAGGAGCATGGCCCTTTACGGGGCCCCAATCTGGGCGGACTCCCTCCACAGGAGGGAGAACGCCACTGCCATCCGGAGGCCCCAAAGGGCCATTGCACTGCGGGTAGCGAGGGCCTACCGATCGGTGGGCTTCTCGGCGGCGTGCGCTCTGGCCGGCACCCCTCCTTGGGAGCTCGAGGCGTGGGTGCTGACCAGAGTTTACGAATGGACGGCGCGGCGTAAGGCGCTTGGGGAGCTCCCCGCCACAGAAGAGCGGGAGGCCGTGCGGCAGGAGGCGAGGGACGCGATCGTCCATCACTGGACAGAGGACCTCGCCACTGCCGCTTTTGGCCGCCGAACTTTGGACGCGCTCGGGCCGGTCCTGAAGGCCTGGCTCGAGCGGTCACATGGTTTCCTCTCTTTCCGTCTGGTGCAGGTGTTGTCCGGCCATGGGTGTTTCGGATCGCACCTGCACCGGATCCAAAGGGAGGAGACCTCGTCGTGCCACGACTGTGGCGCGGCGGAGGATACGGCACAGCACACCCTTGAGGTGTGCCCGGCCTGGTCCGAGCTGCGCCAGACTCTGATCGCAGCGGCCGGGCCGGACCTCTCGCTTCCCAGCGTCGTCAACTTCATGCTGGAAAGCGAGGGGGCCTGGACAGCAGTCGCCTCCTTCTGCGAGGAAGTAATGTCACAGAAGGAGGCGGCGGAGCGCGCGCGGGAGGACGATCCTCTCGCGGCGCCGCTCCGCAGGCGAAGAGGAGGCGCGAGAAGGCGATTATACGATCGTCATCTCCGCCTCCTCCCAGGTGGAGGCCAGCAGGCAACGGGTGCGGGGGCACCCTTGCCTGTATTGCACAGGCCTCCACCAGTGCCGGACGGGAATGGCCAGGTGTTCCCTGCCATTCCCGTAGCCCCCCATTGAGAATAGGGGGCACGCGGGGCCCGCCGGTCAGGCGGGCATGCACCGAGAGGGTCATGGATGTAAAGGTTGAGCCGGTTTCCCATGGCCCTCCCATCACGGTGATGTGGGAACACCGCTGAGTTTTAGTGGGTATACTGTCACTTATTGACAGGAGTCCCACATACCCCGACTCGTCCCCCACGAGCGGGCATGCGTAATGCATTTTCCACCCCGGCAAAAAAAAAAAAAAAAAAAAAAAAAAAGGTTAGGTTAAAGGTTAGGTTAGGTTTTTTTTTTTTTTTTTTTTTTTTTTTTTTTTTTTTTTTTTTTTTTTTTTTTTTTGGCAGGAGTGGGAAATCCTCATGGACGCCCAGACTGCCCCAAAAATGAGCCAGTGTGGGCAGTGCCGGACTCTTACCGGCTAAAACCACACTCCTGCCCTGCCAAATGTACCTCTGACTTGATCAGAGTTCTTATGTATCTTAATTGTCTTGTTGCTCACTTAAATTTCTGTCAATTTATTTAGTTTAAAATCCAATCTTATTTCTATTACATTTATTGTTATTACATCTATTTACATCCGTTATCACTTTCACTTAGGTATCTTACATTGTTATCCTTTTTATCTATATATAAAGCATTTTCATTTTCTTCATGCCTAAATCCATACAAATATAGCAATTATATCATTATATTATATATTCATTATTATTATATATTATTATCGTTATTATTAATTATGTCATTATATCATTATTATTATATATTATTTTTATTATTATTGAGTTCCTTAATTCTATCACAGTTTTTTATCACAGCTTCGGACATTTTCAACTATATGTGTTATGCTACTGTTATATATTATATACAAATATGAATACTAAGCATAATTTTGTTTACTTATTCCTACTAATTGCCTTATTAGCTAGTTTCATACAGAACTCAATAAACTTAGCACTAGTTCCCTTATCTGTTATTAATGCATGTAGACTTTCTTTCGTTATTTCTGTGCCCAGTTCCTGTTCGATCTCATACCTCTCCGGGCAGTGCGCGGGGCAGTCTGTTAGTATGTGTACCACCGTTTCCTGTCTGTCCGGGTCACATATGCACGATGGGCTTCCCTTACACTTAAACCTGTGCAGGTATTCAGAAAACCCACCGTGCCCTGTTAGTAATTGTGTCAATGTCCCTGTCGGTTTGAGGTTTTTTATATATGGAAATGCTTGGATTGCGTCAGGGAAAAACAACTTAGTTACGCCGGCTGTGTCCTCGGATATGTATCTCCGATTCCATTCGTCAAGCGTGTCTAAACGGATCTGCCGCTTGACGAATGAAATCGGGCATTGGTCGTAGTCTGGCCTTGTTTTGCTTTTAAGGGCGGCGTCCTTTGCAAGCTGGTCTGCTCTCTCGTTCCCCTCTAGTCCTGCGTGGGCTTTGATCCAAAAAAGTTCAACTTTTTTGGATTGATCCTTGCACTGTCGCAGATTTTCCCGGATTTCGACTGAGAGGGGATGGAGAGAGCGGTGATTAGCGACGGTTTCTAGTGACGATCTGGAGTCGCTGTAGATGCCGAAACTATTCTCTCGACTACGCAAAATTTCCCTTGTGGCCTTACATATAGCCAAAAGTTCTGCCTGGTAGACGGTACAGTGGGGCGACAGCTTGAGTTTCTGGCTTTTGGTTTCAGCATCATTGCTCCAGTGAGACAATGATGCCCCGACCTTGCCCTCGATCTTGCTGCCGTCCGTGTATATCCGCACTGCTTGAGTGCAGTGGTTGTTAGCTTGATCCTGGTCTGCCAGGCATATGAACTGCAGGCTTATATGTTTGGCTGGGTGGGGGACATTGTTAAACGCAGTACGTCGCTCAATCTCCTTGTCTCCTAGCGCTGGCCGGGGTACCCCCCTCTTCACCTTATATAGGGCCGCTGCCTCTTTTATTCGAAGGTCAAGGGGTAGTATCCCAGCCAGCACCAGTGCCGAGTTCAAGGAGACTGTGCGATAGGATTTGCACAGTTTCTGCGCAAATCCCCTTTGGACTGCGTTCAATTGTTTGCGTATCTTCAACTTCTCAACCGCTGGTGCCCACGCACTTGCCGCATACAGGATTGTCGGTTCAACTACTGCCGTGTAGATGGTACGAATGACATCCGGATTGAGTCCCCAGCTGATCCTGGCTGACCTAGACAACTGCTTGTAAAAGTTTAATGCCTTTTTGCAAACATTAGATGCATGGGCATTAAAAGTCAGCTTGTTGTCTATAGTCAGTCCCAGGGTTTTGATCTCCTGCGACATGCCAATGTCGACCCCGCCCATGCTCAGCAGTGGGGTGTCATACTTGAGTTTCCGCGTAACGACCATTGCATTCGTCTTGTGTGGTGCGAATTTTAACTTATTACTGACTCCCCACTGGTGAACATACTCGAGAGCGCCATTTGCACGTCGCTGGACCTCCGACGCGGAGTCCCCATCGAATACCATAACTACGTCATCAGCGAATGCTTGGCAATAGTCTCCCCTTTGTACCAGGCCTTTAAGTAGGGGGTCGAGTAAGAGGTTCCAAAGGATTGGACCCCCTATCGATCCCTGCACGCAACCTTTATTGGTTTCCCTGGTTACTTCCTGTCCAGCGTATCTTAACCTAACCCTTCTGTGTTCCAGGTAGCTGTCCACAACTCTCCTTAGGTTTACCGGGCATTTTGCTTCCGCCAGCCTGGTTCTTATGGCCGGCCACCATGCGCTGTCAAAGGCTCCCTCTATGTCCAGCGATATCATGACAATCAGTTTTTTGTCTTTTAGTTTACCTCGTATGAATTCTAGCAGGTCATAGAGGGAGTCTTCGGTGCTTTTTTGTGGCATAAAACCATACTGGCGTGTGCTGAGTCCGGGTATGATGTGCCATTTCACTCTGCCTATAACCATTTTTTCCAGGACTTTCCCCATCACTGGCAACAGTCCTATTGGCCTATATGATTTAGGAGCTGTATAGCTCTCCTTCCCGGGTTTCCTCAGGATTACTACTGTAGCTTCCTTCCAGATCCTCGGGAAGTAGCCCAGCTCTAGGCACTTGTTCGCCAGTGATAGAAAGAGCTCCGGATCATGGTTAATAGATTGCTGGCAGATATCCATATCATAATATATATACTAAGATTACATGCTTCTACTATTATGTTTATGTATGATTCTATTTTAAATTCTAATTCGGTTTTAATATTTATTTTATCAAATTCTATTTTACTTATGTTATTTTCTTCTAGCAACTGGCCCAGTTTCCCACGAAACTGGTCCCAGTTCACTTTTTTACTGTTAAATATTCTTGTTGTTCTACATATGTCTAAGCCCTTTGCTCTTTCCAGTTTAATTTTGAAAATGATGGCATTGTGGTCTGAGCTCGTCATGCCTTCGTCCACTCTCCAGTCCTCGATCAGGTCGAGCAGATCCGCCGTACACGCCGTGACGTCCACAAAGCTGGTATACAGTGTGGTTCCCCTCACTGTGTGGAATGTGGGAGTGTCACCCGTGTTGAGCACCTGCAATCCCATCTCTTCTAGGGCTCCGGCCATATCGATCCCTCTTCGATCGATTTTGCTGCTACCCCACCAGGAGTTTTTGGCATTTGCGTCTCCACCCATGATGACTCTCCGTCCAAAACTCCTCTCTATCTTGATGAGCTGCTCCAGGTATGGCTCTATCAGTGCTGGTTTCGGTTCTAGGTAGAATGAGACTACCACGATCTCCCAGGCGCTTGTCCTCATCTTCACCACTGTGATGTTGGGCGTGGTGAAGTTCGGACACTGGATGACGTCTATATCGCCATCAAAGACTACGATTGCAGACTTGATGACGCCGTCTCCATCGCCGGTATGCTGGTATATTCTAGCACCGCGGTAATCTTTCATTCTACCCAAACTTCCGATGTACGGCTCCTGAAGCAGTGCAAAGGCCACCCCCTTTTTGTGAGCCTCAAGCATAATTTCGTTCGTGGCCAAAGCCTTTCTTCGCAAATTTGCTTGTGCCACGAGGTATGGCCTTTTTTGGGAGACAAAGTTTTCGCCGGAGACCACTTTAGCAGTATGCCACCTTCGATCTAGCAATCGCATCCCATTTTACCCTGATAGGGCACTCCTGGCTAAACGCATTGTGATCCATCTTGGCTAACTTATAACGCACACAGTTGCAGCAAGACGGAGCCACGCCCCCGCGCCAATCGGGGCACTCTGCTTTCATGTGGGGTCCCCCGCAATGGCTGCACTTTGCCTGGGTCTCCTGGCAAAAACGCCTGCCATGACCATAGCCCAGGCAAAGCGAGCACTGAACTATCGGAGATTTGTCGGCCACTCTTATCCTCTGAAGGTCAATGAGGACCGACTCGGCATCTGTCAGTCTCGGCCACATTTTGGGGGACACCCTCATCACGACGTGACTTGTGTGGGGGTTCCTGGTGCGTTGTTTATATGCTATTTGGTTAGGTTAGGTTAGGTTAGGTTGGGGTGCGTGCAGAAAACCTCCTCGTGTGCCTGACTGCTGCTCGTTCCTTACGAATACGTTCGGGGGAAAGAGCAGTCGTCTGGCCGGTGCACCCTGGGCGCGGTCAATAGTCTCTCCATGCCGGAGAGGGTATTGACTGCGGCGGATTTCTGCGGGGGGGGAGAGCCTAAGGCTCTTGGGCCTGTCAAGGCCGATCGTCGGTCGTCCACTCCCCCCTCTGCTTACAGAGGGAGGCCGAGTGGGCGCAGAGTGGGGAGGCGGACGACGGACTGTCCGCGGTAGAGGGGCCCACAGGGTAGGTTAGATTAGAATAGGTTAGGAAAGGTTAAAAAAAAAAAAAAAAAAAAAAAAAAAAAAAAAAAAAAAAAAAAAAAAAAAATGTATATATAATTAGGTTAGGTTAAGTAGGGACCCAATCCTAAGTTTTGAAGCGCGGCGAGAGGATGAATGGCTGGAGGGATTCCAGTCGTTAGCGTTTCACCTGCAGATACCTGCCGCCCTCTGCAGTATGTAGGCTTACCGGGCATCTAGGCTCTGCCCGGTGGACATCTGTGCCCTATATCTACTCGTGGGATTTAAATGGAAGAATTAAATAAAAAAACAAACAAACAAAAGAAGGTGCCGATCGTTTTGATAGAGCATATGGGTGTGGGTGCGGTGTCAGATTCTGACACCGCGTCCGAAAGAATGAGCGTGGCGAGCGTATGCTCAAATCGCTCACGCAAGAAGAAGCGCGCGGGGTCAGGCTCTTCTAGCGAGGAGAGCCTGCCAGCCCCTAAGGTGCCAGCAGATGGCACGAGAGGGCGAGGCCGTGCAGCGGCGAGTGGAGCCCCCACTCGTGTGGAGCGCGACGTGCGGGGTCGGTTCAGGTCGGTTTCCCGGCCTGATACGCCGGCTCCGGAGGACGTCGAGGGCGTGGGGAGCGACCCCGGGCCCACGATCGTGGACCCCAGCGAGGGCATCTTGCTGGGGTCTAATAAGGCGGAGGCTAATGCCGCTAGACGGGCGCAGCGAAAGGCTGTAGCAGCTGACGAGATCAGCGAGCTGGCCCGTCAGGCGCGAGACCGGCGTTCAGCCCAGAAGACTGCCGGGGGCAGCCCATCGGCGGTGGCGCTCAGTCGCCAAGTTTTGGACGGCGTGGATGTCGTCCTGAAGGTTGCCACCAAATCGGGCAACCTGAAGGGCACATTCACGCGTGCTCTGAAGGAGGCGGCTGACAATATCAGGGAGGCAGTTGAGGTCCTCCTTAGTCGCACCAGCACGGAGGAGACGGCGAAGTTGTGGGAGGAGAACAGCCGTCTCCGGTCCGAGCTGGAGGACCTCAAGCGGGAGTTTGCTGCTCAGAGGGCAGCTCCCAAGGCCACCGGGTCATCGCCCATCCCATCGTCGGCTCCATCATCGGCCCCTGCTGTGGATCAGGACAGCATTGCGCGCATGTGCTTGATGCAGTGTGGCGCGATGGTGTCAGCCCGGCTGGAGGCCATGGAGTCGAGGCTCCCCCCGGCCGAAATCCTCCGTCCACCGCTCGCTGCAGACAGGCGGAGGAAGGAGGCGGAGGCGAGAGCAGCGGCAGTGGCTGTGCCGAATCAGTCCGGGAAGGGGGCCAAAAAGCCCGCGAAGGGGACACAGAAGCCCGCGGAGGCTAAGGCCACGCCCACTTCCCGAACGGCTGCTCCACCGACGACCGCGCCCGGACCCACCACGGAGGCCTGGACGACGGTCGTCAAGAAGCCAAAAAAAAAGAAGACGGCGCTGCCAGCACCCGCTAAAGTACCGGCACCGGCACCGAGGAGGACCCAGAAGCCGCCTAAGACGAGAGCCCCCCGCTCCGCGGCTGTGGTGGTAACACTACAGCCCGCAGCCATCGCGAGGGGCGTCACCTATCAGGCGGTTATGGCGGACGTGAGGAGCAGGATCGCGTTCCCCGACCTTGGCACACCGGCTGGCTTTATTTATAAGCAAGCCATTACGGGGGCGCGGCTGTTCGAGGTGTCGGGTGCCTCTAGCAGCGAGAAGGCGGACACGCTGGCAGCCAAGCTGAGAGGGGTCCTCAACCCGGAGGACGTCCGGGTGTCCAGGCCAATGAAGACCTCTGAGCTGCGGGTCGATGGACTGGACGACTCGGCGACCCCGGCTGAGGTCGTGGCGGCCGTAGCCAAAGCCGGCGGATGTCCGCCGGAGGACGTGCGGACGGGTGACATCCGCGCCGACGCTTCCGGGCTTGGCACGATTTGGGTGCGGTGCCCGGTGGCGGCGGCGAGCAAGGTCGCCAACGGTGGGCGTCTGTTGGTGGGATGGGTTGCAGCAAGAGTCAAGCTGCTGCAACCCAGGGCATTGCGGTGTTACCGATGCCTGGACATGGGGCATGTCCGGGCACGATGCACCGCTGCAATAGACCGCAGCGAGCAGTGCTATCGCTGCGGTCAGCCCGGCCACAAGGCAGCCCAGTGCTCCGCGGCACCAAACTGCAGCCTCTGTACAGCTGCAGGGAGGTCCGCGGGGCACAGGGCTGGCGGAAAGGCCTGTCGCGCGCCAGCAGCGAAGAAGAAGAGGGGAGTCATGGCTGCCGGGGGCTCTTTACCCCCCCCTCAGCCTGACTGCCCTACGGCCGACTCCCGGCCTGTGAATGGTGCGGAGGGGATGGACTGCGTCTAATGGCGCTGTACCATTTCCTCCAGGGCAATATCAACCACGCTGCCAGAGCTCAGGATCTCTTGCTCCAGAGCATGGCAGAGTGGTCGATCGACGTGGCTGTGGTCGCCGAGCCGTACTTTGTCCCCCCCAGGGATAACTGGGTGGGAGACCTGGACGGCTTGGTGGCCATCATTGGCGGGGCTCTCGTCAACCCGTCCCGAGGACACGGCTGGGTAGCCGCCCTCGCGGACGGCATTGGCACGGTTGGGGCGTATTTCTCGCCCAACAAGAGTCTCGCCGACTTCGAGAACTTCCTTGTCGAGTTGGGTGCCGTCGTGGGCCGACTCCACCCTCACCCGGTGCTGTTGCTCGGGGATCTCAACGCCAAGTCTGCGGCGTGGGGATCTCCGGTGACCGATGCTAGGGGTGAGGCGCTAGAGGAGTGGGCGGTCACGACTGGCCTGGTCGTCCTGAATCGGGGCTCGGTCCACACGTGCGTGCGGCAGCGGGGCGGGTCTGTAGTGGACGTCTCGTTCGCTAGCCCTGCTGTCGCGAGCCGTGTCCACGACTGGCGTGTCGCCGTGGGGGTGGAGACGTTGTCGGATCACCGATACATCCGATTCGACGTCTCCACCCAGACCACCGGCGGCCGTAGTCCATCGGCCCCGCGAAGGGACGGTCCGCGCTGGGCGCGTAAACGCATCGACAGGGAGCTTCTCGAGGAGGCCGCTATTGTGCAGGCCTGGATCCGGGAGTCGGCAACGAACGGACCCGTCGACGTCGAAGAGGAGGCACTGTGGTTCCGCGGGGCGATGACGCAAATCTGCAACGCGTCCATGCCCCGCGTCCACTCATATCCAGCGAGGCGCCAGGTGTACTGGTGGTCTACCGAGATCGCACAATTACGTGTCGAGTGCGTAGCGGTCAGACGCCAGTACACCCGATACCGGAGGAGACGTCGTCGGGTCCCTGACGAAGAAGCCGCGCTGTATGAGGTGTACCGCGCGGCGAAGCAGGCCCTGTGGCTGGCCATCGGCGAAGCGAGGACGCGAGCCAGGGAGGAGATGTTGGAGACTCTAGACGGAGATCCGTGGGGGCGCCCCTATCGTGCGGTTCGAGGGAAACTTCGAGCCGCGGCGCCTCCACTCACGGAGAGTCTCCAACCTGAGCTGCTGGAGGAAGTGGTCGCAGCTCTCTTCCCGGCAAGAGCGGAGCATACTCCGCCGCCGATGGCTTTGCCCACAGCCGCAGAGTCTGCATATGAAGAGAACGCCATCAGCGTCCCAGAGGTGACACAAGCAGAGATGGGGGCAGCCGTGACGCGGCTCCGGGCCAAGAACGTGGCTCCGGGGCCCGACGGGATCCACGGCCAAGCGCTAGCCCTCGCTCTGAAGGAGCTAGAGCCCCACTTGAGAGGACTCTACACAGCGTGCCTTGAGCAGGGCCAGTTTCCCACTTTGTGGAAATCTGGTCGTCTGGTCCTGCTCAGGAAGGCGGGGCGCCCTGCGGACTCACCGTCCGGGTACAGGCCCATAGTGTTGCTAGACGAGGTGGGTAAGATGTTTGAGCGGATAATCGCTGCCCGCCTCGTCGGCCACTTGTGCGGAGAGGGGCCTGACCTGGCCGAGAGCCAGTTCGGCTTTCGGCACGGGCGCTCCACCATCCACGCGATATCGCGGGTGAGAGTCCTGGCGGAGGAAGCGGTATCCCGGGGCGGGGTGATGTTGGCGGTGTCCTTGGACATCTCCAACGCCTTCAACACCCTGCCCTGGAGCTGTATTCGGGAGGCACTATCTTACCATCGGGTGCCTTCCTACCTCCGCCGCATCGTCGGGGCTTATTTGGCGGAGAGGTGTGTCACCTATACGGGACGTGATGGCGGAAACCAGCGCCGCATGTCGTGCGGTGTTCCACAGGGCTCGGTCGTGGGACCGCTCCTGTGGAACATCGGGTACGACTGGGTGCTGCGGGGCGAGCTCCAGCCGGGCGTTGACCTGACGTGTTATGCGGACGACACACTGGTCACGGCCCGGGGGAGCTCGTACAGGGAGGCAGCGTTGCTGGCGACGGCTGCGGTCTCACAGGTGGTGAGCCGCATACGTCGCCTAGGGCTGGAGGTTGCCCTCAACAAGTCGGAGGCCTTGATCTTTCATGGCCCCCGGCGGGCGCCGCCGCCGGGATCACACATCGTGGTCGGGGGGGCTCAAATCGCTGTCGAGTCCACCATGAAGTACCTAGGATTGGTGCTCGACAGCCGGTGGGATTTTGGCCCCCACTTCCGGCGGCTGGCGCCCAAGTTGTTGGGCGCGGCTGGGGCGTTGTCAACGCTGCTTCCCAATCTGGGGGGCCCGAGCGCCGCCTGTAGGCGGCTCTACGTGGGGATCGTGCGATCGATGGCCCTTTATGGGGCCCCGATCTGGGCGGCTGACCTGACGGCCGGAAGCATCGCAGTCCTGCGAAAACCGCAGAGAGCGATGGCCGTCAGAGTCATCAGGGGATATCGCACGATCTCCTACGAGGCGGCTTGTGTACTGGCCGGATCCCCGCCCTGGGACCTCGAGGCGAAAGTACTCGCGTCACTGTATCGGTGGCGTGAGGAAGCGAGGGCGCGGGGCGAGTGGCTGATGCAGCGACATGTGGAGTTGCGTCGGTCACAGCTTCGCGCAGCCCTGGTGGCGGAATGGCGGGACAGGCTTTCACGCCCTACCGCCGGCCTCGCCACCATCGAGGCGGTCCGGCCGGTACTCGAGCCCTGGCTCGGGAGGAGGCACGCCTCCCTGTCGTTTCGGGTGACGCAGGTGCTCTCGGGGCATGGTTGCTTCGGGAAGTACCTGTGTCGCATAAACAGGGAGCCGGACGCCCGGTGTCACCACTGCGTCGACTGCCGGGAGGACACGGCGCGGCATACGCTGGCAGAGTGTGCCGCTTGGGAGGAGCCACGCCGTGCCCTCATCTCAGAAGTAGGCAGTGACCTGTCGCTGCCGGCCGTGGTCGAGTCGATGGCCGGCAGCGAGGAGTCCTGGGACGCGGTGGTATCCTTCTGCGAAACAGTCGTGTCGCAGAAGGAGGCTGCGGAAAGGGAGCGGGAGGTCTCGTCCGCTCACCCGGCCCGCAGCAGGCGCACCGGGCGTCGGCAGAGGGCAGATAATGCCCTCTTCCGGCCCCCCTAAATGGGTCCAGGGACGGCGGACTCGGGGACGTCCGCCGCCCCCTATCACACTGGACCCGAGGTGGCAGCGCGTAGTGTTCCACGCGCGCCCCTTTGAGATGTCGCGGGGGGGTCTAACACCTCACCCCCCCGCAGACTTGAGGTGGCCCGCAGAGGCGGGCCGGCACTAGCCGGGGATCACGGAAGTAATACTAGCTCCCAAGATCCCCGGTGCAAGTGTGGGAAGGGAACACCGGGGTGGTTTTTAGTCAGTAAGAGTCTGACAGACCCCTCCGCCCACCCCAGGGCGGAGGACATCCATGAGGATTTTCCACCCCGGCAACAAAAAAAAAAAAAAAAAAAAAGGTTAGGTTAGGTTAGGTTGGGGTCGCCGCCGCCGGGATCACACATCGTGGTCGGGGGGGCTCAAATCGCTGTCGAGTCCACCATGAAGTACCTTGGATTGGTGCTCGACAGCCGGTGGGATTTTGGCCCCCACTTCCGGCGGCTGGCACCCAAGTTGTTGGGTGCGGCTGGAGCGTTATCATCACTGCTTCCCAATTTGGGGGGCCCGAGCGCTGCCTGTAGGCGGCTCTACGTGGGGATCGTGCGATCGATGGCCCTTTACGGGGCCCCGATCTGGGCGGCTGACCTGACGGCCGGAAGCATCGCAGTACTGCGAAAGCCGCAGAGAGCGATGGCCGTCAGAGTCATAAGGGGATATCGCACGATCTCCTACGAGGCGGCTTGCGTACTGGCCGGATCCCCGCCCTGGGACCTCGAGGCGAAAGTACTCGCGTCACTGTATCGGTGGCGCGAGGAAGCGAGGGCGCGGGGCGAGTGGCTGATGCAGCGACATGTGGAGTTGCGTCGGTCACAGCTTCGCGCAGCCCTGGTGGCGGAATGGCGGGACAGGCTTTCACGCCCTACCGCCGGCCTCGCCACCATCGAGGCGGTCCGGCCGGTACTCGAGCACTGGCTCGGGAGGAGGCACGGCTCCCTGTCGTTTCGGGTGACGCAGGTGCTCTCGGGGCATGGTTGCTTCGGGAAGTACCTGTGTCGCATAAACAGGGAGCCGGACGCCCGGTGTCATCACTGCGTCGACTGTCGGGAGGACACGGCGCGGCATACGTTGGCAGAGTGTGCCGCATGGGAGGAGCCTCGCCGTGCCCTCATCTCAGGAGTAGGCAGTGACCTGTCGCTGCCGGCCGTGGTCGAGTTGATGGCCGGCAGCGAGGAGTCCTGGGACGCGGTGGTGTCCTTCTGCGAAACAGTCGTGTCGCAGAAGGAGGCTGCGGAAAGGGAGCGGGAGATCTCGTCCGCTCACCCAGCCCGCAGCAGGCGCACCGGGCGTCGGCAGAGGGCAGATAATGCCCTCTTCCGGCCCCCCTAAATGGGTCCAGGGACGGCGGACTTGGGGACGTCCGCCGCCCCCTATCACACTGGACCCGAGGTGGCGGCGCGTAGTGTTCCACGCGCGCCCCTTTCAGACGTCGCGGGGGGGGTCTAACACCTCACCCCCCCCCAGACTTGAGGTGGCCCGCAGAGGCGGGCCGGCACTAGCCGGGGATTGCGGAAGTAATAACAGATCCCAAGATCCCCGGCCCAAGTGTGGGAAGGGAACACTGGGGTGGTTTTTAGTCAGTAAGAGTCTGACAGACCCCTCCGCCCGCCCCAGGGCGGAGGACATCCATGAGGATTTTCCACCCCGTGAACAAAAAAAAAAAAAAGGTTAGGTTGGGGTGCGTGCAGAAAACCTCCTCGTGTGCCTGACTGCTGCTCGTTCCTTACGAATACGTTCGGGGGAAAGAGCAGTCGTCTGGCCGGTGCACCCTGGGCGCGGTCAATAGTCTCTCCATGCCGGAGAGGGTATTGACTGCGGCGGATTTCTGCGGGGGGGAGAGCCTAAGGCTCTTGGGCCTGTCAAGGCCGATCGTCGGTCGTCCACTCCCCCCTCTGCTTTCAGAGGGAGGCCGAGTCGGCGCAGAGTGGGGAGGCGGACGACGGACTGTCCGCGGTAGAGGGGCCCACAGGGTAGGTTAGATTAGAATAGGTAAAAAAAAAAAAAAAAAAAAAAAAAAAAAAAAAAAAAAAAAAAACATGTATATATAATTAGGTTAGGTTAAGTAGGGACCCAATCCTAAGTTTTGAAGCGCGGCGAGAGGATGAATGGCTGGAGGGAGTCCAGTCGTTAGCGTTTCACCTGCAGATACCTGCCGCCCTCTGCAGTATGTAGGCTTACCGGGCATCTAGGCTCTGCCCGGTGGACATCTGTGCCCTATATCGACTCGTGGGATTTACATGGAAAAAACTAAAAACCAAACAAATAAACAAAAGATGGTGCCGATCGTTTTGGTCGAGCAGATGGGTGTGGGTGCGGTGTCAGATTCTGACACCGCGTCCGAAAGAATGAGTGTGGCGAGCGTGGCGAGCGTATGCTCAAATCGCTCACGCAAGAAGAAGCGCGCGGGGTCAGGCTCGTCTAGCGATGAGAACCTGCCGGCCCCTAAGGTGCCAACAGATGGCATAAGAGGGCGAGGTCGTGCCGTGGCGAGTGGAGCCCCCGCTCGTGTGGAGCGCGACGTGCGGGGTCGGTTCAGGTCGATTTCCCGGCCTGATACGCCGGCTCCGGTGGAGGACGTCGAAGGTGTGGGGAGCGACCCCGGGCCCACGATTGCGGACCCCAGCGAGGGCATCTTGCTGGGGTCTAATAAGGCGGAGGCGAATGCCGCTAGACGGGCGCAGCGAAAGGCTGTAGCAGCTGACGAGATCAGCGAGCTGGCCCGTCAGGCGCGAGAGCGGCGTTCAGCCCAGAAGACTGCCGGGGGCAGCCCATCGGCGGTGGCGCTCAGTCGCCAAGTTTTGGACGGCGTGGATGTCGTCCTGAAGGTTGCCACCAAATCGGGCAACCTGAAGGGCACATTCACGCGTGCTCTGAAGGAGGCGGCTGACAACATCAGAGAGGCAGTTGAGGTCCTCCTTAGTCGCACCAGCACGGAGGAGACGGCGAAGTTATGGGAGGAGAACAGCCGTCTCCGGTCCGAGCTGGAGGACCTCAAGCGGGAGTTTGCTGCTCAGAGGGCAGCTCCCAAGGCCACCGGGTCATCGCCCGTCCCATCGTCGGCTCCATCATCGGCCCCTGCTGTGGATCAGGACAGCATTGCGCGCATGTGCTTGATGCAGTGTGGCGCGATGGTGTCAGCCCGGCTGGAGGCCATGGAGTCGAGGCTCCCCCCGGCCGAAATCCTCCGTCCACCGCTCGCTGCAGACAGGCGGAGGAAGGAGGCGGAGGCGAGAGCAGCGGCAGTGGCTGTGCCGAATCAGTCCGGGAAGGGGGCCAAAAAGCCCGCGAAGGGGACACAGAAGCCCGCGGAGGCTAAGGCCACGCCCACTTCCCGAACGGCGGCTCCACCGACGACCGCGCCCGGACCCACCACGGAGGCCTGGACGACGGTCGTCAAGAAGTCCAAAAAAAAGAAGACGGCGCCACCAGTTCCAGCAAAAGTACCGGCACCGGCACCGAGGAGGACCCAGAAGCCGCCTAAGACGAGAGCCCCCCGCTCCGCGGCTGTGGTGGTAACACTACAGCCCGCAGCCATCGCGAGGGGCGTCACCTATCAGGCGGTTATGGCGGACGTGAGGAGCAGGATCGCGTTCCCCGACCTTGGCACACCGGCTGGCTTTGTTTATAAGCAAGCCATTACGGGGGCGCGGCTGTTCGAGGTGTCGGGTGCCTCTAGCAGCGAGAAGGCGGACACGCTGGCAGCCAAGCTGAGAGGGGTCCTCAACCCGGAGGACGTCCGGGTGTCCAGGCCAATGAAGACCTCTGAGCTGCGGGTCGATGGACTGGACGACTCGGCGACCCCGGCTGAGGTCGTGGCGGCCGTAGCCAAAGCCGGCGGATGTCCGCCGGAGGACGTGCGGACGGGTGACATCCGCGCCGACGCTTCCGGGCTTGGCACGATTTGGGTGCGGTGCCCGGTGGCGGCGGCGAGCAAGGTCGCCAACGGTGGGCGTCTGTTGGTGGGATGGGTTGCAGCAAGAGTCAAGCTGCTGCAACCCAGGGCATTGCGGTGTTACCGATGCCTGGACATGGGGCATGTCCGGGCACGATGCACCGCTGCAATAGACCGCAGCGAGCAGTGCTATCGCTGCGGTCAGCCCGGCCACAAGGCAGCCCAGTGCTCCGCGGCACCAAACTGCAGCCTCTGTACAGCTGCAGGGAGGTCCGCGGGGCACAGGGCTGGCGGAAAGGCCTGTCGCGCGCCAGCAGCGAAGAAGAAGAGGGGAGTCATGGCTGCCGGGGGCTCTTTACCCCCCCCTCAGCCTGACTGCCCTACGGCCGACTCCCGGCCTGTGAATGGTGCGGAGGGGATGGACTGCGTCTAATGGCGCTGTACCATTTCCTCCAGGGCAATATCAACCACGCTGCCAGAGCTCAGGATCTCTTGCTCCAGAGCATGGCAGAGTGGTCGATCGACGTGGCTGTGGTCGCCGAGCCGTACTTTGTCCCCCCCAGGGATAACTGGGTGGGAGACCTGGACGGCTTGGTGGCCATCATTGGCGGGGCTCTCGTCAACCCGTCCCGAGGACACGGCTGGGTAGCCGCCCTCGCGGACGGCATTGGCACGGTTGGGGCGTATTTCTCGCCCAACAAGAGTCTCGCCGACTTCGAGAACTTCCTTGTCGAGTTGGGTGCCGTCGTGGGCCGACTCCACCCTCACCCGGTGCTGTTGCTCGGGGATCTCAACGCCAAGTCTGCGGCGTGGGGATCTCCGGTGACCGATGCTAGGGGTGAGGCGCTAGAGGAGTGGGCGGTCACGACTGGCCTGGTCGTCCTGAATCGGGGCTCGGTCCACACGTGCGTGCGGCAGCGGGGCGGGTCTGTAGTGGACGTCTCGTTCGCTAGCCCTGCTGTCGCGAGCCGTGTCCGCGACTGGCGTGTCGCCGTGGAGGTGGAGACGTTGTCGGATCACCGATACATCCGATTCGACGTCTCCACCCAGACCACCGGCGGCCGTAGTCCATCGGCCCCGCGAAGGGACGGTCCGCGCTGGGCGCGTAAGCGCATCGACAGGGAGCTTCTCGAGGAGGCCGCTATTGTTCAGGCCTGGATCCGGGAGTCGGCAACGAACGGACCCGTCGACGTCGAAGAGGAGGCGCTGTGGTTCCGCGGGGCGATGACGCAAATCTGCGACACGTCCATGCCCCGCGTTCACTCATATCCAGCGAGGCGCCAGGTGTACTGGTGGTCTACCGAGATCGCACAATTACGTGTCGAGTGCGTAGCGGTCAGACGCCGGTACACCCGATACCGGAGGAGACGTCGTCGGGTCCCTGACGAAGAAGCCGCGCTGTATGAGGTGTACCGCGCGGCGAAGCAGGCCCTGTGGCTGGCCATCGGCGAAGCGAGGACGCGAGCCAGGGAGGAGATGTTGGAGACTCTCGACGGAGATCCGTGGGGGCGCCCCTATCGTGCGGTTCGAGGGAAACTTCGAGCCGCGGCGCCTCCACTCACGGAGAGTCTCCAACCTGAGCTGCTGGAGGAAGTGGTTGCAGCCCTCTTCCCGGCAAGAGCGGAGCATACTCCGCCGCCGATGGCTTTGCCCACAGCCGCAGAGTCTGCAGAAGAAGAGGACGCCATCAGCGTCCCAGAGGTGACACAAACAGAGATGGGGGCAGCCGTGACGCGGCTCCGGGCCAAGAACGTGGCTCCGGGGCCCGACGGGATCCACGGCCAAGCGCTAGCCCTCGCTCTGAAGGAGCTAGAGCCCCACTTGAGAGGACTCTACACAGCGTGCCTTGAGCAGGGCCAGTTTCCCACTTTGTGGAAATCTGGTCGTCTGGTCCTGCTCAGGAAGGCGGGGCGCCCTGCGGACTCACCGTCCGGGTACAGGCCCATAGTGCTGCTAGACGAGGTGGGTAAGATGTTTGAGCGGATAATCGCTGCCCGCCTCGTCGGCCACTTGTGCGGAGAGGGGCCTGACCTGGCCGAGAGCCAGTTCGGCTTTCGGCACGGGCGCTCCACCATCCACGCTATATCGCGGGTGAGAGTCCTGGCGGAGGAAGCAGTGTCCCGGGGCGGGGTGATGTTGGCGGTGTCCTTGGACATCTCCAACGCCTTCAACACCCTGCCCTGGAGCTGTATTCGGGAGGCACTGCGTTACCATCGGGTGCCTTCCTACCTCCGCCGCATCGTCGGGGCTTATTTGGCGGAGAGGTGTGTCACCTACACGGGACGTGATGGCGGAAACCAGCGCCGCATGTCGTGCGGTGTTCCACAGGGCTCGGTCGTGGGACCACTCCTGTGGAACATCGGGTACGACTGGGTGCTGCGGGGCGAGCTCCAGCCGGGCGTGGACCTGACGTGTTATGCGGACGACACACTGGTCACGGCCCGGGGGAGCTCGTACAGGGAGGCAGCGTTGCTGGCGACGGCTGCGGTCTCACAGGTGGTGAGCCGCATACGTCGCCTAGGGCTGGAGGTTGCCCTTAACAAGTCGGAGGCCTTGATCTTTCATGGCCCCCGGCGGGCGCCGCCGCCGGGATCACACATCGTGGTCGGGGGGGCTCAAATCGCTGTCGAGTCCACCATGAAGTACCTAGGATTGGTGCTCGACAGCCGGTGGGATTTTGGCCCCCACTTCCGGCGGCTGGCGCCCAAATTGTTGGGCACGGCTGGGGCGTTGTCAACGCTGCTTCCCAATCTGGGGGGCCCGAGCGCCGCCTGTAGGCGGCTCTACGTGGGGATCGTGCGATCGATGGCCCTTTACGGGGCCCCGATCTGGGCGGCTGACCTGACGGCCGGAAGCATCGCAGTCCTGCGGAAGCCGCAGAGAGCGATGGCCGTCAGAGTCATCAGGGGATATCGCACGATCTCCTACGAGGCGGCTTGCGTACTGGCCGGATCCCCGCCCTGGGACCTCGAGGCGAAAGTACTCGCGTCACTGTATCGGTGGCGCGAGGAAGCGAGGGCGCGGGGCGAGTGGCTGATGCAGCGACATGTGGAGTTGCGTCGGTCACAGCTTCGCGCAGCCCTGGTGGCGGAATGGCGGGACAGGCTTTCACGCCCTTCCGCCGGCCTCGCCACCATCGAGGCGGTCCGGCCGGTACTCGAGCCCTGGCTCGGGAGGAGGCACGGCTCCCTGTCGTTTCGGGTGACGCAGGTGCTCTCGGGGCATGGTTGCTTCGGGAAGTACCTGTGTCGCATAAACAGGGAGCCGGACGCCCGGTGTCACCACTGCGTCGACTGCCGGGAGGACACGGCGCGGCATACGCTGGCAGAGTGTGCCGCTTGGGAGGAGCCTCGCCGTGCCCTCATCTCAGGAGTAGGCAGTGACCTATCGCTGCCGGCCGTGGTCGAGTCGATGGCCGGCAGCGAGGAGTCCTGGGACGCGGTGGTATCCTTCTGCGAAACAGTCGTGTCGCAGAAGGAGGCTGCGGAAAGGGAGCGGGAGATCTCGTCCGCTCACCCGGCCCGCAGCAGGCGCACCGGGCGTCGGCAGAGGGCAGATAATGCCCTCTTCCGGCCCCCCTAAATGGGTCCAGGGACGGCGGACTCGGGGACGTCCGCCGCCCCCTATCACACTGGACCCGAGGTGGCGGCGCGTAGTGTTCCACGCGCGCCCCTTTGAGACGTCGCGGGGGGGTCTAACACCTCACCCCCCCGCAGACTTGAGGTGGCCCGCAGAGGCGGGCCGGCACTAGCCGGGGATCACGGAAGTAATACTAGCTCCCAAGATCCCCGGTGCAAGTGTGGGAAGGGAACACCGGGGTGGTTTTTAGTCAGTAAGAGTCTGACAGACCCCTCCGCCCACCCCAGGGCGGAGGACATCCATGAGGATTTTCCACCCCGGCAACAAAAAAAAAAAAAAAAAAAAAAAGGTTAGGTTAGGTTTGGGGGGCCCGAGCGCCGCCTGTAGGCGGCTCTACGTGGGGATCGTGCGATCGATGGCCCTTTACGGGGCCCCGATCTGGGCGGCTGACCTGACGGCCGGAAGCATCGCAGTACTGCGAAAGCCGCAGAGAGCGATGGCCGTCAGAGTCATAAGGGGATATCGCACGATCTCCTACGAGGCGGCTTGCGTACTGGCCGGATCCCCGCCCTGGGACCTCGAGGCGAAAGTACTCGCGTCACTGTATCGGTGGCGCGAGGAAGCGAGGGCGCGGGGCGAGTGCCTGATGCAGCGACATGTGGAGTTGCGTCGGTCACAGCTTCGCGCAGCCCTGGTGGCGGAATGGCGGGACAGGCTTTCACGCCCTACCGCCGGCCTCGCCACCATCGAGGCGGTCCGGCCGGTACTCGAGCCCTGGCTCGGGAGGAGGCACGGCTCCTTGTCGTTTCGGGTGACGCAGGTGCTCTCGGGGCATGGTTGCTTCGGGAAGTACCTGTGTCGCATAAACAGGGAGCCGGACGCCCGGTGTCATCACTGCGTCGACTGCCGGGAGGACACGGCGCGGCATACGTTGGCAGAGTGTGCCGCATGGGAGGAGCCTCGCCGTGCCCTCATCTCAGGAGTAGGCAGTGACCTGTCGCTGCCGGCCGTGGTCGAGTCAATGGCCGGCAGCGAGGAGTCCTGGGACGCGGTGGTGTCCTTCTGCGAAACAGTCGTGTCGCAGAAGGAGGCTGCGGAAAGGGAGCGGGAGATCTCGTCCGCTCACCCAGCCCGCAGCAGGCGCACCGGGCGTCGGCAGAGGGCAGATAATGCCCTCTTCCGGCCCCCCTAAATGGGTCCAGGGACGGCGGACTTGGGGACGTCCGCCGCCCCCTATCACACTGGACCCGAGGTGGCGGCGCGTAGTGTTCCACGCGCGCCCCTTTCAGACGTCGCGGGGGGGTCTAACACCTCACCCCCCCGCAGACTTGAGGTGGCCCGCAGAGGCGGGCCGGCACTAGCCGGGGATCACGGAAGTAATACTAGCTCCCAAGATCCCCGGTGCAAGTGTGGGAAGGGAACACCGGGGTGGTTTTTAGTCAGTAAGAGTCTGACAGACCCCTCCGCCCACCCCAGGGCGGAGGACATCCATGAGGATTTTCCACCTCGGCAACAAAAAAAAAAAAAAAAAAGGTTAGGTTAGGTTGGGGTAACGGCCTTTCTCAGGGCCAACCAAAAGGCCCTTCTCAGGGCCATGCCGGCGGCGCTTTTGCGTCGGAAACTGACCGCACACCATCTGCGGCCAGCTTGTTTTGTAGGCCGGACGAGCTGTCGGACTCCGACGAGTCCAACATGGACACGTCGGCGGCCGAAAGTGACCGCTTCAAGCGGAAGAGGTCCGAGGGCTCCTCGGAGTCGGCCGTGGGTAAGGCGAAGAAGAAGTCGAAGTCGAAAAAGGCTTCGACTTCTGCTGCGGCTCATACCCACGTTGTGGGCTTGATGGACGCCGAGCGCCAGCTAAATCTGGCGAAAAGGGCGCAACTCCAGTTAGACCTGGAGGAGAGGGTCGCCGCCAAGGAGCGGCAGGCGCAAGTCGCCAGGTCGAGGGCTGGCTATGGTGCATCCAATGCGCTGTATGCTGACCACTCCCTGGCAGAATTGGAGCGCATGGCGCTTGAAGATAAGGAGGAAGTCCTGGAGGTCGCCTCCAAGTCTTCAAATTTAAAGGGGACCTTCCAGAAGGCCCTCAAATGCCGGGCTGCCAGCATGCACGGCATTGTGTTGGAGCTGGTGAAGAGGACGGCCACGGACGAGACGCGGCAGCTGCAGGCGAAAGTGGATCGCCTGCAAGCGGAGGTCAGCCAGCTACACCAGAAGCTGGCTGAGGTCACGGCGAGGCCTGCGCAATCTGCCCCGGGTCCGGTGGCGACAGGCTCCTCCTCCTCCCCTGCCAGCCTCGAGGAAATGTTCCGCAGGGTTGTCATGGAGGAGAGGGCCTTCACCAGGGCCTGCTTCGCAGGCATCGAGGACCGGCTCTTGCCTGAAAAGCGGCTCCGCCCGCCGCTAGCAGCGGACAAGAGGCCACCGCCGAGGGAGCCGGAACCTGCGCCTCTAGCAGGCCCGGTACCGGGTGCGAAGCCCTCCAAGGGCAAGAGTAAGGGCAAGGCGGCTCCTCATGCCCCCACCTCAACTGCGGAGGGAGCGTCTGGGTCATCTGCCACTCCAGCAGCCTCCCAGAACTCGCAGGAGGAAGACGCCCTTCTTCCCTCCACCACCCCGTCCAACCAGTCGTGGACGGAAGTGGTCAAGAAAGGGAAGAAAAAGGGGAAAAAGTCGGCCCCCAAGCCCGCTGCGACTGCTCCTGCAGCCAAAAGGGCTCCAGCCGGCGGGAGGAAGGTGGTTCCTCCCAAAACCGCGGCCGTCGTGGTGACCATCACCCCGGAGGCCGCGCAGCGGGGCGAAACTTACGAGTCCGTCCTAAAACGGGCTCGTCCCAACGCTGATCCCTCCCAGCTGGGGATCAGCAATATCACGTGCCGCCGAACCCTAACTGGGGCTCGAATTTTCGAATTCTCGGGGGAACGGCGCGGCACAAACGCAGACCTCTTCGCAACTAAGTTGCAAGAGGTCATCGCGGATGCGGCAACGGTCGTCAGGCCTGTTAAGACCGCAGCCTTGGAGGTGGCCGATCTGGACGATTCGGTCACCAAAGAGGATGTGGTGGCGGCCGTTGCGGCGGCTGGAGGCTGCGACGCTGGCGCAGTGAAAGGTGGAGCCATCAGGCTCGGCCGCCGCGGCATGGGCATCATCCGCGTCGAGTGCTCAGTCGCCGCGGCTGGGGCCGTCCTTGCCGCGACCAAGGGACGGCTGCTTGTGGGCTTCAGCTCGGCTGTGGTCCGGCCACTCGAAGAACAGCCCGTGCGCTGTTTCAAGTGCTTCGCGTTCGGCCACACCCGAGCCACGTGTCCCTCCAAATTCGACTGGGGAGGCGCCTGCTTCCAATGCGGGCAGGAGGGACACAGGAGTGCCGCTTGCCGCTCCACCGCTTCGCCACACTGCGCGGCGTGTGCTGCCAGTGGCCGCCCCGCGGCTCACAAGATGGCGGGCAGGAACTGCAAGCCCCCCGCGAGGAAGGGCGTGGTGCCGGCGCAGGTTCGCCCTGTTGCTACCGCCGCCGCCATCGTCGCCGCTGTAGCTCCAGCGGCGGCAGCTGAGGAGACTGGTGCGATGTCGGAATAATGGTTTCCGACTATCGCATCCTCCAGGCGAACACCAACCACTGCAGAGCGGCCCAGGACCTGCTAGCGCAGGTCATGGCCGAGTGGTTGGTGAACGTGGCGGTGGTCGCCGAGCCCTACTCGATCCCCGGCAGCTGGCTGGGTGACGAGGACGGCTTGGTGGCACTAGCGGCGCGGTCTTCCACAGACTCCCCTCCCGTCTCGCTATTAGAGAGGGGACCGGGATACGTGGCCGCCGCGTGGGGAGACTTGGCCCTTGTGGGGGTCTATTTCTCCCCAAACCGCCCTCTTCAGGATTTCGAGAACTATCTCGGAGTCTTGGCGGCCGTGGTCGGTAGGGCGGCGCCGCGTCAGGTCTCCGTACTGGGAGACCTGAATGCCAAGTCGGTGACCTGGGGCAACCCGGCCACCGACGCACGTGGGCGGGCAGTGGAGATGTGGGCAGCCACCTCTGGACTCTCCCTCTTGAACAGAGGAAGCGTCCAGACATGCGTGCGGCGGCAGGGTGGCTCAATAGTGGACGTCACTTTCGCCACCTCTGCGTTAGCCGCGCGCGTGCTGAACTGGCGGGTGGACCTGGTGGAGACTATGTCGGACCACCGCTACGTGCGGTTTGACATCTCCACCAGTGGCCCCGGAAGGACGCGGCCCCTCTCGGGGCGATCACCGTTTCCACGGTGGGCTCTCGCCCGCCTGGACAGGGAGGCGGCGGTGGAGGCGGCGTTCGTCCAGGACTGGCTTTCGCCGCCTTCCGCCGGCCTAGATGTGGACACCGTGGCGGGGCACCTGAGGGAGTCTCTGACCGAGGTATGCAACTCCAGCATGCCTCGGTCTCGCCGGCCACTGCCCAATCGCGCCGTGTACTGGTGGTCGGTGGAGCTGGCGGGGCTTCGAGCAGCGTGTGTGGCGGCAAGGAGGGCCTACTCGCGGAGTCGGCGGCGGCGTCTACGGGACCGGGCCAACGAGGACCACCTCTATGAGGTATATTTGGAGGCAAAAATGGTCCTCGGTGGGGCCATCGCCGCCGCCAGAGACTCGGCGAGAGCAGAGCTGCTGGAGGGTCTCGACAACGACCCCTACGGGAGACCATACAAGGCGGCGCGCAACAAATTGCGTCCCTTTGGTCCCCCGGTCACCGAGACCCTGGAGCCCTCCTTTCTGGATGGGGTAGTTCAGTCCCTGTTCCCGTGCAGGGACGACAACTTCACCCCACCAGTGATGGGCCCACCGCAGGGGATAGCTCCGCCAGCTGAGGAAGAAGAGGAGGCCCCTCCTGTCACGGAGTCGGAACTTGGCGCGGCGATTCTCCATATCCGCGCCAAGAAGACAGCTCCGGGCCCCGACGGTGTTCCGGCGAGAGTGGTGGCGATCGCTGCCACTCAAATGGAGGAGAGGTTTCGGGAACTCTTCAGCACATGCCTTGCGTCTGGAAGGTTCCCGAAACCGTGGAAGGAGGGACAGTTGTGCCTCCTTCGCAAGGAGGACCGCCCAGCAGACTCCCCCTCGGCATACCGGCCCATCGTTCTGCTCGATGAGGTCGGCAAAATGTTCGAGGGGATTGTCGCTGCCCGCCTAAAGGGCCATCTGCGGAGTATCGGACCGGACTTGTCGGACGCTCAGTTCGGTTTTCGGGCTGAGCGTTCCACGGTGGACGCGCTGGCCTGCCTTAAGGGCCAGGTCAAGGAGGCGATGGAAGCGAGGGACGGATTGTTGGCTGTGTCATTCGACATAGCCAACGCCTTCAACTCCGTTCCCCACTCCACCATCCTAGAGGCGCTCCGATTCCACGGAGTGCCTCGACACATGCGCAGTCTGCTGGCCAGCTACCTGGAGGATCGGGCGATCCTCCTGGTGGATAGGACTGGCCAAGTCCGGCGGTACGCCGTTGAGGCCGGCGTTCCGCAGGGGTCAGTCTTGGGACCTCTCCTTTGGAACGTCGGCTACGATTGGCTGTTGCGGGGAACTCTCCTCCGAGGTACGAGTGTTGTCTGCTATGCGGACGACACTCTCCTCACCGCCCGGGGGGGGAGTTTCAGGGAGGCGGCCAATTTGGCATCGGCGGGCGGATCCTTGGTTGCAGGGAGGATCCACCGTCTAGGCTTAACGGTGGCGCTGCACAAGACCGAGGCCGTGTACTTCCACGGCCCTCGGCAGCGCCCCCCACCTGACGCCCACATATTTGTGGAGGGCGCCAGAATTGAGGTGAAGGCCCAGATGAAATATCTGGGCCTTGTACTCGACAGCAGGTGGCGCTTCGGTCCGCATTTTAGCGGGCTGTCGTCGCGCCTGCTGAAGGCCGCGGGCGCCCTCTCGTGGCTGCTTCCCAACTTGGGGGGGCCTAGCGCGCGATGCCGGCAACTCTACGCCGGCATCTTGAGGAGTATGGCCCTCTACGGAGCTCCCATCTGGGAGGACTCCCTCCACAGGAGGGAGAACGCCGCGGCCTTGCGGGCACCCCAACGGGCTATAGCACAGCGTGTGGTGCGGGCCCATCGCACAGTGGGCTTTGCGGCAGCATGCGCTCTGGCCAGCACCCCTCCTTGGGAACTCGAGGCGTGGGTGCTCGCCAGAGTGTATGAATGGACGGCGGGGCGGAGGGCGAGAGGAGAACGCCCAGCCCCGGAAGAGCGGGCTGCAGTCCGGCGGGAGGCGAAAGACGCCATCGTCGTCCATTGGACGGGGGAACTCGCCACTGCAGCCTTCGGCCGCCGAACCCTCGACGCGATTGGGCCAGTCCTGCGAGACTGGCTCGAGCGGTCGCACGGGTTCCTCTCGTTCCGTCTTGTGCAGGTGCTGTCCGGACACGGTTGTTTCGGATCGTACCTGCATCGAATCGGACGGGAGGAGACGCCGTCGTGCCACCACTGTGGCGCGGCGGAGGACACGGCGCAGCACACCCTCGAGGTGTGCCCGTCGTGGTCCGAGCCGCGCCACAGTCTGAACGCGGTGATTGGATCGGACCTCTCACTCCCCGGCTTGGTTAACGCCATGCTGAGGGATGAGGGGTCCTGGGCGGCAGTCGCCTCCTTCTGCGAACACGTCATGTCCCAGAAGGAGGCGGCAGAGCGCACGCGGGAGGACGATCCTGCCGCGGCGCCGCTCCGAAGGCGGAGGAGGGGTCGAAGAAGACGTCAGTTTGAACGTCATCTCCGACTCCTCCCAGGTGGAGGCCAGCAGGCAACGGGTGCGGGGGCACCCTTACCTGTATTGCACAGGCCTCCACCAGTGTCGGACGGGAATGGCCAGGTGTTCCCGGCCATTCCCGTAGCCCCCCAGTAACGGGGGGGCATGAGGGGCCCGCCAGCTAGGCGGGCATGCGCCGGGAGGGTTGTGGAAGAAAAGGCTGAGCCGTTATCCCATGGCCCTCCCAACACGGCGATGTGGGAACACCGCTGAGTTTTAGTGGGTATACTGTAGTGACAGGAGTCCCACATACCCCGACTCGTCCCCCACGAGCGGGCATGCGTAATGCATTTCTCAGCGTGAAAAAAAAAAAAAAAAAAGGTTAGGTTAGGTTGGGGTGCATGTTGAGAAGCCTCCTCGTGGCGCACCCTGGGCAACGTCGGCTCCAACTGCCCACCAGGTTTTGGTGGACACTTGGCGCTGGCGGCGAATTCTCAACAAACGGGGAAGGGTCACGGTTCCAATCACCGATCATCCACGATGGTCGGTGAAGGGAACCGGGCTAGAGTTGGTCGTACGCCTACTCCCCCTCTGCTTACAGAGGGGAGTTGAGTTGGCGTACACTGGGGAGTCCCAATCCCAAGGTCTAGCGTGCCGAGGGGATGAATGGCCGGAGGGTTATCCGGTCGCTAGCGCGAACAGGGACCTCACCCTTAAAAGGAAAACAATGAAAAATGAAGGCTAATGGAAATATTCCCCAGGCGGGCAACCTCCACAAGGAGGCACAATCCCGCCCTTCCACGGAAGGCAGCCCCACCGTATCTGGGGGGGGCACCCATGGCCTCGTAGGCCGGCAGACCACCGCCGGTCTTCGTCAACAACCTCTTGCGTCGCAAGAAAAGGAGCTCCGGGTTAGCCTGGAGCGACTGTGCGACGCAACAAAGCCGCTTGCCGTCGTTGACGGCAACAACAGCCGAGGAGGCTCATGTCCAGAGCGCATGGACCGACTGTCCGACCAGGACACGCAGCTGGGAGGGAAGCGCTCGCGCAGCGAGCTGTCTTCCGATGAGGAAGACCTGTCGGCACCAAAATTTGGTACCGCGCAGAGGGGGAGGCGTCGGTTACCGGACCGTGACTTACGGGGTCGCTTCTTGCGGCCCGATACGCCGGTACCGATGCAGATGGGGAGCGCAGAGAGTGAGGGGACCCCGGGCGAAGACTCCGCTGCGTCCCCACTGTTACTGCAAAGTAACAAGGCGGAGGCGAGCTCTGCAAAGCGGATGCAGCGGAAGGCGGTGGCGGCTGACGAGGTCGGCGAAATGGCTCGACTGGCCCGAGAGCGACGCTCTGCTCAGGCGGCTACCGGGGAGAGCCTGTCGGCGGTGGCGCTGAGTCGCCAAGTTTTGGACGGCGTGGACGTCGTCATGAAGGTTGCCACAAAGTCTGGCAGCCTGAAGGGGACGTTCACGCGCGCTCTAAAGGAGGCGGCTGGCGACATCAAGGAGGCAGTTGGGGTCCTCCTTAGTCGCACGAGCTCAGACGAGACGGCGAAGCTGTGGGAGGAGAACAGCCGTCTCAGATCTGAGCTGGAGGACCTCAAGCGGGAGCTTGCCGCGCAGAGGGCGGAATGGCAGCAGAGGCGTCCTGCGGCCACCGCTTCCGCTCCCGTCGTCGTTGCCCTGACACCGCCGGCCCCGTCGTCGGTCCCGTCATCGGTCCGTGCCCCCGCACCTGCAGATGCGGAGATCGAGAAGATCGTTCGCATCTGCATGCTGCAGTGTGGGGCGATGGTGTCAGCCCGGCTGGAGGCCATGGAGGCGAGGCTCCCCCCGGCCGAAATCCTCCGCCCACCGCTCGCTGCAGACAAGCGGAGGAAGGAGGCGGAGGCGAGAGCAGCGGCAGTGGCTGAGCCGAACCAGTCCGGGAAGGGGGCCAAAAAGCCCGCGAAGGGGACACGGATGCCCACGGAAGCTAAGTCCGCGCCCACTTCCCGAACGGCTGCTCCACCGACGACCGCGCCCGGACCCACCACGGAGGCCTGGACGACGGTCGTCAAGAAGCCAAAAAAAAAGAAGACGGCGCTGCCAGCACCCGCTAATGCACCGGCACCGGCACCGAGGAGGACCCAGAAGCCGCCTAAGATGAGAGCCCCCCGCTCCGCGGCTGTGGTGGTAACACTACAGCCCGCAGCCATCGCGAGGGGCGTCACCTATCAGGCGGTTATGGCGGACGTGAGGAGCAGGATCGCGTTCCCCGACCTTGGCACACCGGCTGGCTTTATTTATAAGCAAGCCATTACGGGGGCGCGGCTGTTCGAGGTGTCGGGTGCCTCTAGCAACGAGAAGGCGGACACGCTGGCAGCCAAGCTGAGAGGGGTCCTCAACCCGGAGGACGTCCGGGTGTCCAGGCCAATGAAGACCTCTGAGCTGCGGGTCGATGGACTAGACGACTCGGCGACCCCGGCTGAGGTCGTGGCGGCCGTAGCCAAAGCCGGCGGATGTCCGCCGGAGGACGTGCGGACGGGTGACATCCGCGCCGACGCTTCCGGGCTTGGCACGATTTGGGTGCGATGCCCGGTGGCGGCGGCGAGCAAGGTCGCCAACGGTGGGCGTCTGTTGGTGGGATGGGTTGCAGCAAGAGTCAAGCTGCTGCAACCCAGGGCATTGCGGTGTTACCGGTGCCTGGACATGGGGCATGTCCGGGCACGATGCACCGCTGCAATAGACCGCAGCGAGCAGTGCTATCGCTGCGGTCAGCCCGGCCACAAGGCGGCCCAGTGCTCCGCGGCACCAAACTGCAGCCTCTGTACAGCTGCAGGGAGGTCTGCGGGGCATAGGGCTGGCGGAAAGGCCTGTCGTGCGCCAGCACCCAAGAAGAAGAGGGGAGTCATGGCTGCCGGGGGCTCTTTACCCCCCCCTCAGCCTGACTGCCCTACGGCCGACTCCCGGCCTGTGAATGGTGCGGAGGGGATGGACTGCGTCTAATGGCGCTGTACCATTTCCTCCAGGGCAATATCAACCACGCTGCCAGAGCTCAGGATCTCTTGCTCCAGAGCATGGCAGAGTGGTCGATCGACGTGGCTGTGGTCGCCGAGCCGTACTTTGTCCCCCCCAGGGATAACTGGGTGGGAGACCTGGACGGCTTGGTGGCCATCATTGGCGGGGCTCTCGTCAACCCGTCCCGAGGACACGGCTGGGTAGCCGCCCTCGCGGACGGCATTGGCACGGTTGGGGCGTATTTCTCGCCCAACAAGAGTCTCGCCGACTTCGAGAACTTCCTTGTCGAGTTAGGTGCCGTCGTAGGCCGACTCCACCCTCACCCGGTGCTGTTGCTCGGGGATCTCAACGCCAAGTCTGCGGCGTGGGGATCTCTGGTGACCGATGCTAAGGGTGAGGCACTAGAGGAGTGGGCGGTCACGACTGGCCTGGTCGTCCTGAATCGGGGCTCGGTCCACACGTGCGTGCGGCAGCGGGGCGGGTCTGTAGTGGACGTCTCGTTCGCTAGCCCTGCTGTCGCGAGCCGTGTCCACGACTGGCGTGTCGCCGTGGAGGTGGAGACGTTGTCGGATCACCGATACATCCGATTCGACGTCTCCACCCAGACCACCGGCGGCCGTAGTCCATCGGCCCCGCGAAGGGACGGTCCGCGCTGGGCGCGTAAGCGCATCGACAGGGAGCTTCTCGAGGAGGCCGCTATTGTTCAGGCCTGGATCCGGGAGTCGGCAACGAACGGACCCGTCGACGTCGAAGAGGAGGCGCTGTGGTTCCGCGGGGCGATGACGCAAATCTGCGACACGTCCATGCCCCGCGTCCACTCATATCCAGCGAGGCGCCAGGTGTACTGGTGGTCTACCGAGATCGCACAATTACGTGTCGAGTGCGTAGCGGTCAGGCGCCGGTACACCCGATACCGGAGGAGACGTCGTCGGGTCCCTGACGAAGAAGCCGCGCTGTATGAGGTGTACCGCGCGGCGAAGCAGGCCCTGTGGCTGGCCATCGGCGAAGCGAGGACGCGAGCCAGGGAGGAGATGTTGGAGACTCTCGACGGAGATCCGTGGGGGCGCCCCTATCGTGCGGTTCGAGGGAAACTTCGAGCCGCGGCGCCTCCACTCACGGAGAGTCTCCAACCTGAGCTGCTGGAGGAAGTGGTTGCAGCCCTCTTCCCGGCAAGAGCGGAGCATACTCCGCCGCCGATGGCTTTGCCCACAGCCGCAGAGTCTGCAGAAGAAGAGGACGCCATCAGCGTCCCAGAGGTGACACAAACAGAGATGGGGGCAGCCGTGACGCGGCTCCGGGCCAAGAACGTGGCTCCGGGGCCCGACGGGATCCACGGCCAAGCGCTAGCCCTCGCTCTGAAGGAGCTAGAGCCCCACTTGAGAGGACTCTACACAGCGTGCCTTGAGCGGGGCCAGTTTCCCACTTTGTGGAAATCTGGTCGTCTGGTCCTGCTCAGGAAGGCGGGGCGCCCTGCGGACTCACCGTCCGGGTACAGGCCCATAGTGCTGCTAGACGAGGTGGGTAAGATGTTTGAGCGGATAATCGCTGCCCGCCTCGTCGGCCACTTGTGCGGAGAGGGGCCTGACCTGGCCGAGAGCCAGTTCGGCTTTCGGCACGGGCGCTCCACCATCTACGCTATATCGCGGGTGAGAGTCCTGGCGGAGGAAGCAGTGTCCCGGGGCGGGGTGATGTTGGCGGTGTCCTTGGACATTTCCAACGCCTTCAATACCCTGCCCTGGAGCTGTATTCGGGAGGCACTGCGTTACCATCGGGTGCCTTCCTACCTCCGCCGCATCGTCGGGGCTTATTTGGCGGAGAGGTGTGTCACCTACACGGGACGTGATGGCGGAAACCAGCGCCGCATGTCGTGCGGTGTGCCACAGGGCTCGGTCGTGGGACCGCTCCTGTGGAACATCGGGTACGACTGGGTGCTGCGGGGCGAGCTCCAGCCGGGCGTGGACCTGACGTGTTATGCGGACGACACACTGGTCACGGCCCGGGGGAGCTCGTACAGGGAGGCAGCGTTGCTGGCGACGGCTGCGGTCTCACAGGTGGTGAGCCGCATACGTCGCCTAGGGCTGGAGGTTGCCCTCAACAAGTCGGAGGCCTTGATCTTTCATGGCCCCCGGCGGGCGCCGCCGCCGGGATCACACATCGTGGTCGGGGGGGCTCAAATCGCTGTCGAGTCCACCATGAAGTACCTAGGATTGGTGCTCGACAGCCGGTGGGATTTTGGCCCCCACTTCCGGCGGCTGGCGCCCAAGTTGTTGGGTGCGGCTGGGGCGTTGTCAACGCTGCTTCCCAATCTGGGGGGCCCGAGCGCCGCCTGTAGGCGGCTCTACGTGGGGATCGTGCGATCGATGGCCCTTTATGGGGCCCCGATCTGGGCGGCTGACCTGACGGCCGGAAGCATCGCAGTCCTGCGGAAGCCGCAGAGAGCGATGGCCGTCAGAGTCATCAGGGGATATCGCACGATCTCCTACGAGGCGGCTTGCGTACTGGCCGGATCCCCACCCTGGGACCTCGAGGCGAAAGTACTCGCGTCACTGTATCGGTGGCGCGAGGAAGCGAGGGCGCGGGGCGAGTGGCTGATGCAGCGACATGTTGAGTTGCGTCGGTCACAGCTTCGCGCAGCCCTGGTGGCGGAATGGCGGGAAAGGCTTTCACGCCCTACCGCCGGCCTCGCCACCATCGAGGCGATCCGGCCGGTACTCGAGCCCTGGCTCGGGAGGAGGCACGGCTCCTTGTCGTTTCGGGTGACGCAGGTGCTCTCGGGGCATGGTTGCTTCGGGAAGTACCTGTGTCGCATAAACAGGGAGCCGGACGCCCGGTGTCACCACTGCGTCGACTGCCGGGAGGACACGGCGCGGCATACGCTGGCAGAGTGTGCCGCTTGGGAGGAGCCTCGCCGTGCCCTCATCTCAGGAGTAGGCAGTGACCTATCGCTGCCGGCCGTGGTCGAGTCGATGGCCGGCAGCGAGGAGTCCTGGGACGCGGTGGTATCCTTCTGCGAAACAGTCGTGTCGCAGAAGGAGGCTGCGGAAAGGGAGCGGGAGATCTCGTCCGCTCACCCGGCCCGCAGCAGGCGCACCGGGCGTCGGCAGAGGGCAGATAATGCCCTCTTCCGGCCCCCCTAAATGGGTCCAGGGACGGCGGACTCGGGGACGTCCGCCGCCCCCCATCACACTGGACCCGAGGTGGCGGCGCGTAGTGTTCCACGCGCGCCCCTTTGAGACGTCGCGGGGGGGTCTAACACCTCACCCCCCCGCAGACTTGAGGTGGCCCGCAGAGGCGGGCCGGCACTAGCCGGGGATCACGGAAGTAATACTAGCTCCCAAGATCCCCGGTGCAAGTGTGGGTAGGGAACACCGGGGTGGTTTTTAGTCAGTAAGAGTCTGACAGACCCCTCCGCCCACCCCAGGGCGGAGGACATCCATGAGGATTTTCCACCCCGGCAACAAAAAAAAAAAAAAAAAAAAAAAAGGTTAGGTTAGGTTAGGTTTTTTTTTTTTTTTTTTTTTTTACTGTCCGGGCGCCAAGGCCCGGCCCGCGAGCTACCTCTTACATGATAAGAGTCCTTAATTATCTATAAGTGGGATATCTACGGGTTCTTTCTTTATTTCGTCGTTTATATCTTTATTATTATAATACTAAGTTTAGCCTGAATACAATACGGCTCTCTTATTCTTTAGTACATGTTTTGATTATTTTACACTATGTATATTGTACATCCTTATGGGATTTACAAGGTTTTCTATATTTATACTAAAATTCTTATTTCTATTTTATTCTTATACTATCTTTACATATGGGATTACAGTTTCATAACGATATCATAACTTAACATATTAATTTACTTATTCTAATTAAACTTCTACTTATACAAGACTTACTTTTTTCTAAACACCTTATTTTTAATTTGTTGACACATTTATTTCTTATATGCTAATCAATCTATTTAACCAATTATACATGACTTGCTTTTAAAACACCTTATTTTTTACACATTTATTTCTTATATGCTAATCAATATATTTATAGTAATATATTTATAACATAAATTTATTATTCTATTTACTTATTTCTATCTATAACCAGCTCAGCGATATCTTTAAAGTATTTAATAAACCTCTCCCTACGTTTTCTACTACCTAACATTAGTTCTGGGAAGTTATCTTTTATCATTTCGCATTCCAATTCGTTCTCGACCTCGAGTCTTTTTAGGGCGTAAACCGGGCAGTCAATTAAAATGTGTTCAACCGTTTCGGGGGTCCCGGGCTGGCAGATGCACGATGAGTTCTCTTTGCACTTGAATCGGTTCAAGTACTCCGAGAACCCACCGTGCCCCGTCAGCACTTGGGTGACTATTTTCGTTGGAATTATTTGCCGGATCGTTTTATAAGTGTTTGCGACTTCGGGGAAGAATATCTTTGTCACACCTGCAGTTGTACCCGCTTTATACCTTCGGTTCCATTCATCAATCGACCCCTTTCGGATTTGTCGCTTGATAAATGAAACCGGGCAAAGGTCGTAGTTGGGTTTTGTCTTCATACACAGAGCTGCATCCTTCGCCAGTTCGTCCGCCCTCTCGTTTCCCGCGAGACCTGCGTGTGCCTTGATCCAGAACAAAGACACAGTTTTGTTCTGGTTTCCAATGGCACTCAGGTTCTCGCGGGTGTCTACTGCCAGGGGGTTTGTTGAGCTGGGGCTTGCTATGGTCTCCAGGGCTGATCTACAGTCGCTGTAGATACCATAGCTAACCTCGCTTCTCCGCAGTATCTCCTCGGTGGCTCTACATACCGCGAGGAGTTCCGCCTGGTATACCGTGCAGTATGGGGCCAGATTGAGTTTAATGGTCTTCACTTCCGCTACACTGTCCCATAGGGTTAGTGCAGCTCCGACCTTACCCTCAATCCGGCTGCCGTCGGTAAATATCCGGATAGCCTGGATGTTGTGGCTATCTACCGACTCCTGGTTTACCAGACTCACGAACCCCATCGCGGTATGCTTCGCCGGGTGAGGTATGCGAGAGTGAGGAGCTCTCCGCTCGACCTCCCTATCTACTAGCTCTGGCCGGGATACGCCTCTCCTCGCCTCATACAGAGCAGCTGCCTCTTGTATGCGGAGGTCTAGTGGCAATATTCCGGCCAGTACCAGCGCAGAGTGAAGAGAGACCGTGCGGTAAGCCCCACACAGTTTTTGGGCAAAACCCCTCTGTACAGCATTTAAGTGGCGTTGGACCCCCAACTTTTTAGAAGCTGAGGACCAGGCGCCGGCCGCGTAAGTTATAATGGGCTCAACCGTTGCATTATATATAACACGGACTATTTCCGGGTGGAGACCCCAACTGACCCTGGCGGCCCTCGACAGCTGTTTGTAGACTCCAAGTGCCTTCTTACAGACGTTAGCCGTATGGCTATTGAAGGTCAACTTGGAGTCCACTGTGAGTCCCAGGATCTTCATCTCCGAGGACATTCCAATGTCGATCCCCCCCATGGTCAGACGTGGCGTGTCATATTTAAGCTTTTTCGTGACTACCATGGCACGAGTTTTGTGTGGCGCAAACCTGAGCTTATTCATGACACCCCACCTCCGAACATGTTCGAGAGCAGCATTGGCTTGTCCCTCGATTTCCAGGGCTGTCTCCCCCGAAAACACGAGCACCACATCATCCGCGAAAGCCTGGCAATAGTCGCCTCGTTCCGAGAGGCTCTCCAGCAATGGGTTCAGCAGGACATTCCACATTATGGGACCGCCTATTGATCCCTGGACACATCCCTTGTTGGTGCTTTTTGCGAACTCATAGCCTGCATACCGTACCCGGACCTTGCGGTCGCTTAGGTAGCTGGCTATTATCCTCCTGAGGTTCGCTGGGCACTTTTCCTCTGCCAGTCTGATCTTAATGGCTGGCCACCAAGCACTGTCAAAGGCTCCCTCTATATCCAGTGAGACCATCGTGATGAGCTTCCTCTCTCGGAGTTTGCCTCTCACGTGGGCTATCAGGTCATAGAGGGAGTCTTCCGTGCTCCGCTGTGGCATGAAGCCATACTGGCGAGGACTTATTCGGGGTGCCAGGTACCAAACCAGCCTTCTGACCACCATCTTCTCCAGGATTTTCCCCATTACTGGCAATAGTCCGATAGGCCTATAGGACTTGGGACTGGTGTAATTGTCCTTCCCAGGCTTCCTCAGCACCACCACGGTGGCCTCTTTCCATGCTGTGGGGAAGTGCGTCAGATGCCAGCACCTATTGAACACTGACAGGTGCAGCTCCATGTCCCGTGATATTAAACGCTGGCAGATGTCGGCTGTGAAGCCGTCTACTCCGGGTGCCTTCTTCGGATTGAAGCTCTCCGTCGCGAATCTGAGCTCCTCCGTCGTAAACTCTGGGTCATGGATCTCATGATGGCTCCAGTCATTTACCCGGTCAGCAAGAGCTCTGATCCGACGATGGTCTGAGCTATCCTCCTCCTCTACATCCTCCGGGTAGAATGTTTCTGCCAGTAGTTTCGCAGATCCTTCCTGCCCCACTTCCCTTCCGTTCCATACCAGTGGCAGATCTTCTTGCCTCCGTTCCGTGCTCTTTATAACCCTATAAATCCCCTCCCAAACCCCTTCCCTGGTTTGTTGCTCGCAAAATCCCTTCCAACTCTCAGTGGAACGCTTCTTAACCTCTAATTCGTATTTTTCTTTTTCTTGCAGGTACAACGCTACCACACCTTCTCTACGCGATGGCGCAGCGCACCGGATTCTTCTCTTCCTGGTAGCGACGTCATGCTTCATTACCTCGAGTTCTTCGGACCACCACGGCATGGTAAGTGTTTGGTTTTCTGTTTTTATTGGTATAGATGCCTTGCATGCTTCTGTTATTATTTCAGTATATTTGACAATTGTGTGATCTAAATTTTCTTTACTATTAATCTGCTCTATATTTACTTTGTTAATTCCATTTTCTATTTTCAATTGGTCAATTTTTTCATTAAAAAGTTCCCAATTGGCTTTCTTTGTATTGTATTTCCTAGTCGATCTTTTAATGTTAATACCCTTCCCCTTTTTTAATTTAATTTTAACTAGTATGCCGTTGTGGTCCGAGCTCGTCAGGTCTTCAGCCACCGTCCATTCCTCTACCAGGTCGAGCAAGTCCTCCGTACACAAGGTCACGTCAACGTGACTCGTGATTCTTCGGCCTCCTCTAACGGTGTCGAAAGTGGGTTTGTTCCCGCAATTCAGTACCTGCAGGTTAAGCTCTCCTATCGTCCCGACCAGTTCGTCCCCTCTGTTGTCTTGGGCACCGCTTCCCCACCACACGCTTTTGGCGTTCGCGTCCCCTCCAACGATGGCTTTGCTAGGCTTTAGCTCTTTTATAGCGGTCGTTAAGTGGTCCAAGTATGGCCCGATGGGTAGGTCAGGCTCGAAGTAGTACGAGACGGCGAGCATCTCCCAGGCGCTCGTTCGCAGCTTCACCACCACGATGTTATTGGTGGTGAATTTGGGGCACTGTATGACATCGATGTCATGATTGAACACGACTATCGCCGCCTTTACAGTGCCCTCTCCACGGTCCGAGTTCTGGTAGACCCTCGCCCCCCCGTACGACCTCATTGCCTTTATGCTACCCACATACGGCTCCTGGACCAGTGCGAAGGCTATTTTCCGCTTCTTTGCCTCGAGCATAAGCTCGTTAGTCGCCAGTTGTTTTCGTTGGAGGTTAGCTTGCGCTGCGGAGTAAAAGTGAGCAGCTGCCGTCTGTGCAACCCCCGCGGCCACCTTAGCAATATGCTATTGCGGCCCGGGCCAACGCATCCCACCTCCTGCGCACCGGGCAGTCCTGACTGAAGACCATGTGGCCTGTATCATCATGTTTGTCTCTGGCGCAGTTTTTACAAGTGGGCCTGTCGCCCGCGGCTAACCCTGTGCACTCGGCTCTGAGATGCGGCCCCCCGCAGTAGTTGCAGAGATCGGCAGGCTCTGTACATAACTTTCGGCCATGACCATATGCTAAGCACCTCGTGCACTGTATCAGGGGGGTTTGGTCCAGGACCCTGACGCACTGCAGGTCGATGAAGACCCTACCGGCCGCAGTTAGCCTCTGCCACAGCTTCGGTGACACCTGGAGGACGACATGGTTCTCCAAAGAGTTCCGTGCCCTCCTGCGGTACCTCACTGTGGCAGTAGCTTCCTCGGCCGTCAGGTCATCCAGCAGGTGGGCGTTCTGAGTCTTGAGTGCAGCTAAGATGTCCTCGTCACTGTTGTAGGACAAGAGGTCCTTGATAATCACAAGTGGGTCTCTGTTTTTCGCTTCTTCCACTTTAAGATGTTTATCATTCTTGAGCTGGACTGTTGTTTTTGCCATCTCTTCCTTGTTTGTGAAGCTAAGTATGACCCTCTTGTCCTTGACTTTTCGGACCCTCTCGATCTGCACTCCGCTCTTCTTCGCGTCCAGGACCTCCTTTACTCGCCCCACCACTTCCGTGCTGGTATCCATAACGATGTCTGAGGATACGATGATGGAATGCTTAGGCCTTTGGCCCCAGGTGTTTTGGGGCGTGGTCAGGGCCTCCGCATATGTCGGGGCTCTCTCTTTGATTTCGGAAACCATTCTCCCCATTTCCTTTGTGGTCTCCTCGAGCGCCTTAATTTCACTTAAAATGGCCCTGTTTTCTGCGCCGCACGGTTTCTGCGCCGCCCTTTGCTCCCCTATCTCCGCCTGCAGCTGCCTGATCATCTGGTTGCCCTCCTTCACTATCAAAGCTTGCTCTTCTAGTGCGGAGCGCAACCAAACGAGACTCCCCATGTCTTCCCCTCCCCTCTTAGTCGTATGAGGTTCTAGTTCCTCACGTTTGTCCCCCGCATCTGCATTTTTCCCCCTGTCTGTCAGCTTTACCAGTTGATATAGTCTTTCCAGTGCCGCCGTAACTTCGCTCTTTATTTCTGCCTTTAAATTTCTAGAGTTTCTAAGGTGGAGCTTACCCTTTTCCAGGCAAGCTCTCGCCTCTGCCGTGGCGCTAGGGTAGCCTAGATTTGGTCTTTTAGGCGGCACTGCGGTGGGCGCCAGGTCACAGCGCATCGCCTGATTGCCGGTGGACTGCTGAGAGGTACTGGGAGTCGGGGACTTAGTCTGAGACTGAGACTCAGCATTCCCGGCCTCCCATACCCCGATGCTTCGCCTCACATTGGGAGGCAAGGGGCCAGCCTTCTCAATTGAGCGCGGCGAACCTCCGACAACCGGAAAGCTCGCGTCTTTTTTGGGGGGTGTGCGACGCATTGCGGTGGCTTGCGTGAACGTTAAGTTCATAAAGGACGACCGAAAAACACTAAAGATGCTGAAGATACTTCTGTATCCCTGTAAAGGGGGGATAGGCACAGAAGTATCCCAGAAACCGCAAAAATAAAATAAGACAAAACAAGATAAAGCTAAAACAAAAACGGCGAGACAAGGCACCCCACAAATTCGGTACCGTCAAACAATACGCAAACAAAACTGCAATCGTTCCAACGCAAAAGAAACCCGAGTTCACGAACGCTAAGGACTCGAGCTCGCGGTAATTGCAATAAAATAAAATATAAGTAAAATCGAAAACGGAAAACCGTTTTGTCAGCTTCGACGAAAATTATTTTTAATAGTCTCAGTAGAGATCTGGTTATGGTTTTCCTATCCTAACAGCCAATAGAGCTAGAATAAAATTAAAATTAAAATTAAAACTAGTAAAAATGGGTCCCGGACCCTTAGTCTAGAAGTCTTAACTAAAAACTATGCAGGTGTAACTGTGTAAGTTATCTCCTGTCAAGTGAGTGGACACGTCACCCACACTGCTTACACCGCAACACTACACCGATACCAAGAATAGATAAGAATATATAAATAAATACTTTAACAACTTTTATTTTGAAAGGGAGACTTTATTTAGTATTTTTGACGGAGCCAATAGAAAGCTCTTTTCCTCCCGGTTCCGGAGACCCCAAACTTGGTCTGTCTATGACCTCCGGTTCAAAAGTTAAGGCCCGGGGGGGTGAGGTAACCCTGAAGGGGTAGGGGGGCTGGTCAAAAAGAGGGGGTGTAGCAGGGTATCCCGGGGGCAAATATAAGTGGGAGTAACCTGGATATAAATAAATACACTTCAACTTACTATGGGGGTCAAAATTAGGAGGGGGTAAAAAAAAGGGGGGTCTAGGGGTCTTATCAGTAAGTATGTCCTAGCTGGGAGGGGGGTTATAGGGGGGGGGAAATTTTGGTCAAAATTTTGATATTCCCAGCCGTTTCCGAGATATTGGGTTTTTGGGTTTTTTGACTGGTGATAATCAATGTTGGCCAACTTATTAATTAATTGTTAATTAATTATCAACAATCAATAAATGATCGACCAATAATTAATCTGAATGGTTATGAAATGGTAAATGGTATTGAAATAAATAAGAATTAATGAGAATAAATGAGAATAAATGAGAATAAGATATTTTGTGCTGTTTGTAGGCGAGGGAATCCGAATAAATAACGATTATAATATGAAATTTCTAAAAAATAAAAATAAAAAGGGGGGCAAGCAATAGGGGGTGGCCGGTGGAGTGTTGCTGCATATACTATACTACGTATAGGATATGCAGGGTTTCGTCAAAACGGGGCTATCTCGCTCCGTTTCCGAGATACGGGCGTTTCCCGTTATTAAGAATCCCGGGTTCGATTCTCGGTTAGTGAACTCAACTTTGTCGGCCAAGTTATCCTTTCAGTTCACGCAAACGCCTTATTTCCCTCCAGGGGATGTAGCCCGTCTCCTATTGATGGCGCGTGGGTTTTATTAGTTTAGGCTGAAAGAGGAGGAGATGTTCTTTCCTTCCACCCAAACTTAAAAACTTTTCGGTTAAGGGGTTTGCGTGTGGGGTGGCCGCAAAGATAAGGGTTGCGGTTTCAGAGCCGCAAATCAGGTGGTTTTTAGGTTTCCCCTGCCCCGAAAAATCCAAAATTCGGCTGAAGTGTGGGTCCAGCAAGCTCCTGTGTCTTCCCAATAAAATTTTGGGCATATACTTCCCCCTTCAACCCTTAACTAGGCAAAGATGATCTCAGCGGAGTGTTTCTAGGCTAATATTCCTATTATTATGATAAATACTAAATCTAAAATTTATTTCTATAGATAAGTTTTAGGACCATAGGTTGTTCAATTGTACTGTGATTTTTAATATAGTTTTTATTTATTTGTTTTGTCGCTGGGGGAGGTTTATTATTTACGGGCCTCGCACTTTGAGCTAATTACGTTATATCTACGTTAATATGCAATTCGCGTGGATTTGCCACAAATCACTGGATAGTGGACAATATTCCCTATCCAGTGGTATCAAAAATATAATTTTATTTTACCCTGAAGGGGCGAATTTAATTATTTAAAAGTATGGATCAAAAAACAAAAAGTTAAAAAGCTGGTTTTAAGACTCAAATATGAGTGTAATACTAATACAACTATAAAATTTCTAAAGATTAGTGCCAAAAACATATAATAATAAAATAACAGGTTTTTAGGGGTTGAAACAACCAACCCTCGATTTTTTTCGGGAAGTGGTTGAACCCCAACAGTGGTTGAACCCCAGTGGGTGGAACCCCAGGGCGGCTTCCTTCGCGAGCTGGTCGGCTCTTTCGTTTCCCTCCAACCCTGCGTGGGCCTTGATCCAGAACAAGGAGACACTCTTGTTCTGGAGCTTACAGCGTCGTATGGTGTCTCTGGTTTCCACGGCCAAGGGGTGGGGGGAACTTATATTGATCACCGACTGAAGAGCCGCCATGGAGTCGCTGAAGATGCCGAACGTGGTTTCACTGCGCTTGAGCACTTCTCCTGCCGCTCTTTGTAGGGCCAGGAGTTCAGCCTGGTAGACGGTGCAGTAAGACGGCAAGGCAAGCTTGAGGGCCTTTGTTTCGGTGGTGCTATTCCACAAGGATAGCGCCGCTCCGACTTTGCCCTCAATCTTGCTGCCGTCTGTGAAAATGCGCACATCGTAATCGCTGTGGATATTATATTGTTCCTCGTCTACCAAGCTTCCAAACTCCAGACTCATTTGCTCCGCGGGGTGTGGTGCATCCATCGCTGGGGCCATCCGTTCTACTTCCCTGTCTCCCAGTGCGGGCTGGGGTACTCCCCTCTTGGCTCCGTAGAGCGCAGCCACTTCCCGGATACGGAGGTCGAGCGGGAGTATCCCCGCCAGAACCAGTGCCGAGTTCAGGGAAACTGTGCGGTAGGCTCTGCACAACTTCTGGGCAAATCCCCTTTGGATGACGTTGAGCTGCTTCTTGACCCCCAATTTGTTGGCAGCTGGTGCCCATGCGCTCGCGGCGTACAGCACAGTCGGCTCCACTGCTGCGGTGTATATAGCCCTTATCACCTCCGGGTGCAGACCCCAACTGACCCGGGCTGCTCTGGCCAGCTGCTTGTACATGGCTATCGCCTTCTTACAGACGATAGCTATGTGTTTGTTGAAGGTGAGTTTGGCATCTATAACGAGCCCTAATATTTTGATATCTTGGGACATACCAATGTCGATTCCTCCCATGCTCAAGCGCGGCGTGTCATACTTGAGCCTCCGCGTTATAACCATCGCACAGGTTTTGTGCGGCGCAAATTTGAGCCGATTTCTAAAACCCCACGATTGAACATGCTCGAGAGCGGCATTGGCTTGTCCCTCGATTTCTTGCGCTGTATTACCGTCAAAAACCAGTACCACATCGTCGGCAAACGCCTGGCAGTAGTCCCCCCTACTCTCCAGCTGTTTCAGGAGTGGGTCGAGCAGCAAGTTCCATAAAATGGGTCCCCCTATGGAGCCCTGGACGCACCCTTTGCTAGTCCGTCTCTTGCTCTCCTCTCCAGCGTACCTCACGGTGACTACCCTGTCACTGAGATAGCTGCTGACTACCCGTCTCAGATTTACAGGACACTTTTCCTCAGCCAATCGTACTTTAATAGCCGGCCACCACGCGCTGTCGAAAGCTCCCTCGATATCCAGTGACACAAGCGTGACAATTTTCTTTTGTGCCAACTTTGCGCGGATGTACTGCACGAGGTTAAAGAGGGAGTCTTCCGTGCTTTTTTGGGGCATAAACCCGTATTGGCGAGTACTGATCCTGGGCAGCAAGTAGAATTTGAGACGGGCAACCAGCATCTTTTCGTACACTTTCCCAAGGACAGGCAAAAGCCCAATCGGCCTGTACGACTTTGGTACGGTGTACGAGTCTTTGCCCGGCTTTCTGAGCACAACCACCGTAGCTTCCTTCCAGATCTTCGGGAAGTGGTTGTGCGCCAGGCATTTGTTCATCAGTGCCAGGAAGTATTTAGGGTCACAATTTATTGCCTGAGAGCAGATGTCAGCCGTGAAGCCGTCGGCTCCGGGGCCTTTTTTGGGTTGAACGACATCATAGATCTGCTAAGCTCACTTTGGGTAAACGGTGGGTCATGTCGCTCATCATGACTCCATGCGTTTACCGTCTCTGCCAGTTGTCGGGTTCGGCGATGATCCATGTTGTCGTCCTCCTCTCGGTCCTCGGGATAAAACGTCTCGGCCAACAGCCTCACTGAGCCCTTCGCATCCAGTGGCTTCCCTTCCATCTGCAACGGCAGATCTTCATCTCTCTTCCCTATCCTTCCCATCACCCTATATATCCCTTCCCAGACCCCCTCTCTGTCTTGTTTACCGCAAAACTCCTTCCAGCTGTCCGCTTGGGCTTTCACTACCGCTGCCTCATACTCCTCTTTTTCTTTCAGGTACAGGTTTACCACCATCGCTCTTCGGACCGGCGCTGCGTTCCTGACCCTCACTTTCCTGGTGGCGACCAGCTTTTTCATCTCCTCAAGTTCCTGGGACCACCACGGCATGGTAAGTACTTCTATGTTGTGTTTATTGGGTATAGTGTCTCTGCATGTGTCGGTAATGGCTTGTGTGTACGCGTTTACAGTAAATTCTATCTGGTCTATATTTTGTATGTTTGACAAATCCACTAGGGTTAACTTTCTGTCCAGCATAACCTGAGACAGCTTCTCATGAAACTGCCTCCAGTTAGCTTTTCTGGTGTTGTATACCCTAGTGGTTCGTTCTATTGCTATACCTTTGGACTTTTTCAAATTTATGCTCAATGTTATGCCGTTGTGGTCGGAACTTGTGAGACCCTCTTCGATGCGCCAGCTGTCCACCAGGTCAAGCATGTCCACCGAACAGGCCGTCACGTCCACGTGGCTGCTGTACCTTACCCCACCTCTCACGGTATCAAAAGTTGGGATATCCCCCGTGTTGAGGATCTGCAGCCCCAATTCCCCCAGTGTTCCACACATTTGCTCTCCTCTCGGGTCTTCGTTACTGCTTCCCCACCAAGTACTTTTCGCATTTGCGTCTCCTCCAATAACCAACCTGTCGGAACCCATATCTCGCTCTATCCGTTTAAGATGCTCCAGGTATGGCTCCATGGGCTTGTCCGGCTCGAAGTAGAAGGATACCAGCGTGATCGTCCAGGCTCTGGTTCGGACTCCCACCACGACGATGTTGTTTGTGGTGAGTTGTGGGTACTGCAAGATGTCCAGATCTTTATCAAAGACGGCTATTGCCGCCTTTACAGTCCCTTCTCCTCCCTCAGAGCTCTGGAAAACCCTTACGCCCCGGTAACTCTTCATCCTTCTCACGCCACCCACATAGGGCTCCTGGAGCATTGCTACGGCAACTTTGCGCTTGTCGGCTTCTAGCAAGAGCTCGTTCGTTGCTAGCTGACTCCGTTGCAGGTTGGCCTGGATCATTTTGTACTCGGTGGTGGTAGCAGGGACAACTTTAGCAATATGCTACTGAGGCTCGAGCCAATGCGTCCCATTTCCTCCGCACCGGGCACTCACTGCTGAACGCATTGTGCTCATGGTTCGCCATCTTTGCCCTGGTGCAGTTTACGCACGCCGCTGCTTCGCCAATTCTTGTGTCTGGGCAGTCCGCCTTGAAATGTGGGCCGCCGCAGTGGCTGCACAAGTCGGCTGGCTCTTTACAGAAGCGCTTGCCGTGTCCGTACCCCAAGCAGCGGGTACACTGCACCAATGGCGTTTGGTCCTCAACGCGCACTCTCTGGAGGTCGATTCTCACCTTACCACCATCAATCGCCCTCCTCCAGATCGTGGGAGAAACGCTCAGCACGACGTGGTTCATGTGGGGGTTTCTCGTCTTTCTCCTATATTTTATTGTCGCCCTAACTTCCCCGTCGCCGAGGTCGTGAAAGATCTCCCGGTTCTGATTCTTGAGGGCTTTGAGGACTTCCTCGTCGCTGTGTACAAGCAAGACATCCCTCAGAATCAGAAGCGGGTCCCTGTTCGTCACTTCCTCGACGACGAGGTTGTCTCCGATCGCTTCAATTCTCTCTTTGATTTTTCTTCTTTCCTCTTTTGTAGTGCAGCCCATTATAATTTTCCTGTCTTTGGCTTTTCTCACTTTCTCCACCTGCACCCAGCCTTCCTTTGCATCTACTGCTCTTCTTATTTTCTCCAACACTTCTTCTCCCGTCTCTAGCTCTTTCGTCGAGGAGACAACCACCGAGTGCAGCGTCGCTCGCTCCAGGGCCTGTCCCCCGGTCTGGCTCTTACGTACCGCCGCTACACCCGCGTAGGTTTTATCCTCAACGATTTCTCTATTTATTAGAGCATCTTGTAGCTTCTGCATTTTTTCTGCGTTTTCTCTAATTAAAACGCTATGATTTTCTATTGCCTTCATAAGGTCCATCTGGCGAGCATTATTTTCACTGCGTATGGATAAGGAAAGCTCTTCAGCAATGGGCGTGTTTTCCAGTGCGACTGCAGGTGCGACACAAGGTGCAGGAGTGACAGGAGATTTATTACGTTCTGACTCTTTGACTAACTCAAAGAGCCTGTTGATCGCAGACACCACCTCCGTCTTTATCTCCGTCTTTAGGTTGCGAGAATTGCCCAAGTGAAGCTTTGCCTTACTTAGGCAAGCTCTCGCCTCCGCTGTCCGGTTGGGGTACTTTGACTCAGGCTTCTGTAGTATCTTTCCGACACCCAGGGGCACTCGGCGCGTCTCCGGACTGCTGGAAGCAGGTGGAGTGGCGTCTCGTTTCGGGTTGGCCGGGGACTTGGCCTGGGGCTCAGCTTTCCCGGCCTCCCATTCCCCGATACTACGCCTTACGCTGGGAAGCGTGGGTCCAACCTCTGACGAGCGCGGAGAGCCCCTGGAGTCTGGCGAACTCGCGTTCTTTTTGGCCGGTGTGCGGTACATGCCTGCAGTTGAAGTGAACGTAAGGTTCATAAGGTACTAAACAATTCAGAGGTCACTTAGCAATTACTTCTGTGTCCCTGTAAAGGGGGATAAGCACAGAAGTAACGTAAACTTATAATAAAATAAATGTCGTACGGCCTCAAAGCCGTTAGGTCAAAATACTAATGTAAAAACTTCAATTTAGTAATTCTAAGGACTACTAAATACCTAAACGCGAATAAAATTATTTTATATTTTTACGACAAAAACCCAAAAGTTTACCTGGCCAGTGACAACAGGGTGGGCGGGCGGGCAATTTTTTGAAGTTCTATATTCGCCAGACGCACGTGCGAGGTGTCAAAAGACGCGTCTCCGCGCGGGCTAGCGAGCTATGTAGTTACTAGAAATATATGCGATACAAAAAATTTGAGTTTTGGTCAAAAAACTGGTTTTTTGACTGAAAAATGTGAAAAAACCTGGAATAAACACTACCAAACAGGACTCGGGGTGGCTGAGCGCGCACCGGAATACAGGTAAGGCAGGTAGGTATCTATTAAAACTACTATTAACGATGGTTCGGATAAGAATTTTGAGATAAAATTAGTTTTTGAAAATTCCTTCAAAAAATCTCACAAAAATTGCTAAGTCGATATACGAAAATATTTTTTTCGCGTTTTTGTCAATTTTTATTAGTCAAACAGTTGTACGGAACCTATTTAATATTGATTTGGCTGAAAACAGCTTCAAAATGCGTCACCTGGATGCAAAGTTATAACGATTTGATAAAATTATTGTCTAGCTAAGGTGGATTTCGTATATATATGATTTTACTTGTTATGGAATTTTTTGAAGTTCTATATTCGCCAGACGCACGTGCGAGGTGTCAAAAGACGCGTCTCCGCGCGGGCTAGCGAGCTATGTAGTTACTAGAAATATATGCGATACAAAAAATTTGAGTTTTGGTCAAAAAACTGGTTTTTTGACTGAAAAATGTGAAAAAACCTGGAATAAACACTACCAAACAGGACTCGGGGTGGCTGAGCGCGCACCGGAATACAGGTAAGGCAGGTAGGTATCTATTAAAACTACTATTAACGATGGTTCGGATAAGAATTTTGAGATAAAATTAGTTTTTGAAAATTCCTTCAAAAAATCTCACAAAAATTGCTAAGTCGATATACGAAAATATTTTTTTCGCGTTTTTGTCAATTTTTATTAGTCAAACAGTTGTACGGAACCTATTTAATATTGATTTGGCTGAAAACAGCTTCAAAATGCGTCACCTGGATGCAAAGTTATAACGATTTGATAAAATTATTGTCTAGCTAAGGTGGATTTCGTATATATATGATTTTACTTGTTATGGAATTTTTTGAAGTTCTATATTCGCCAGACGCACGTGCGAGGTGTCAAAAGACGCGTCTCCGCGCGGGCTAGCGAGCTATGTAGTTACTAGAAATATATGCGATACAAAAAATTTGAGTTTTGGTCAAAAAACTGGTTTTTTGACTGAAAAATGTGAAAAAACCTGGAATAAACACTACCAAACAGGACTCGGGGTGGCTGAGCGCGCACCGGAATACAGGTAAGGCAGGTAGGTATCTATTAAAACTACTATTAACGATGGTTCGGATAAGAATTTTGAGATAAAATTAGTTTTTGAAAATTCCTTCAAAAAATCTCACAAAAATTGCTAAGTCGATATACGAAAATATTTTTTTCGCGTTTTTGTCAATTTTTATTAGTCAAACAGTTGTACGGAACCTATTTAATATTGATTTGGCTGAAAACAGCTTCAAAATGCGTCACCTGGATGCAAAGTTATAACGATTTGATAAAATTATTGTCTAGCTAAGGTGGATTTCGTATATATATGATTTTACTTGTTATGGAATTTTTTGAAGTTCTATATTCGCCAGACGCACGTGCGAGGTGTCAAAAGACGCGTCTCCGCGCGGGCTAGCGAGCTATGTAGTTACTAGAAATATATGCGATACAAAAAATTTGAGTTTTGGTCAAAAAACTGGTTTTTTGACTGAAAAATGTGAAAAAACCTGGAATAAACACTACCAAACAGGACTCGGGGTGGCTGAGCGCGCACCGGAATACAGGTAAGGCAGGTAGGTATCTATTAAAACTACTATTAACGATGGTTCGGATAAGAATTTTGAGATAAAATTAGTTTTTGAAAATTCCTTCAAAAAATCTCACAAAAATTGCTAAGTCGATATACGAAAATATTTTTTTCGCGTTTTTGTCAATTTTTATTAGTCAAACAGTTGTACGGAACCTATTTAATATTGATTTGGCTGAAAACAGCTTCAAAATGCGTCACCTGGATGCAAAGTTATAACGATTTGATAAAATTATTGTCTAGCTAAGGTGGATTTCGTATATATATGATTTTACTTGTTATGGAATTTTTTGAAGTTCTATATTCGCCAGACGCACGTGCGAGGTGTCAAAAGACGCGTCTCCGCGCGGGCTAGCGAGCTATGTAGTTACTAGAAATATATGCGATACAAAAAATTTGAGTTTTGGTCAAAAAACTGGTTTTTTGACTGAAAAATGTGAAAAAACCTGGAATAAACACTACCAAACAGGACTCGGGGTGGCTGAGCGCGCACCGGAATACAGGTAAGGCAGGTAGGTATCTATTAAAACTACTATTAACGATGGTTCGGATAAGAATTTTGAGATAAAATTAGTTTTTGAAAATTCCTTCAAAAAATCTCACAAAAATTGCTAAGTCGATATACGAAAATATTTTTTTCGCGTTTTTGTCAATTTTTATTAGTCAAACAGTTGTACGGAACCTATTTAATATTGATTTGGCTGAAAACAGCTTCAAAATGCGTCACCTGGATGCAAAGTTATAACGATTTGATAAAATTATTGTCTAGCTAAGGTGGATTTCGTATATATATGATTTTACTTGTTATGGAATTTTTTGAAGTTCTATATTCGCCAGACGCACGTGCGAGGTGTCAAAAGACGCGTCTCCGCGCGGGCTAGCGAGCTATGTAGTTACTAGAAATATATGCGATACAAAAAATTTGAGTTTTGGTCAAAAAACTGGTTTTTTGACTGAAAAATGTGAAAAAACCTGGAATAAACACTACCAAACAGGACTCGGGGTGGCTGAGCGCGCACCGGAATACAGGTAAGGCAGGTAGGTATCTATTAAAACTACTATTAACGATGGTTCGGATAAGAATTTTGAGATAAAATTAGTTTTTGAAAATTCCTTCAAAAAATCTCACAAAAATTGCTAAGTCGATATACGAAAATATTTTTTTCGCGTTTTTGTCAATTTTTATTAGTCAAACAGTTGTACGGAACCTATTTAATATTGATTTGGCTGAAAACAGCTTCAAAATGCGTCACCTGGATGCAAAGTTATAACGATTTGATAAAATTATTGTCTAGCTAAGGTGGATTTCGTATATATATGATTTTACTTGTTATGGAATTTTTTGAAGTTCTATATTCGCCAGACGCACGTGCGAGGTGTCAAAAGACGCGTCTCCGCGCGGGCTAGCGAGCTATGTAGTTACTAGAAATATATGCGATACAAAAAATTTGAGTTTTGGTCAAAAAACTGGTTTTTTGACTGAAAAATGTGAAAAAACCTGGAATAAACACTACCAAACAGGACTCGGGGTGGCTGAGCGCGCACCGGAATACAGGTAAGGCAGGTAGGTATCTATTAAAACTACTATTAACGATGGTTCGGATAAGAATTTTGAGATAAAATTAGTTTTTGAAAATTCCTTCAAAAAATCTCACAAAAATTGCTAAGTCGATATACGAAAATATTTTTTTCGCGTTTTTGTCAATTTTTATTAGTCAAACAGTTGTACGGAACCTATTTAATATTGATTTGGCTGAAAACAGCTTCAAAATGCGTCACCTGGATGCAAAGTTATAACGATTTGATAAAATTATTGTCTAGCTAAGGTGGATTTCGTATATATATGATTTTACTTGTTATGGAATTTTTTGAAGTTCTATATTCGCCAGACGCACGTGCGAGGTGTCAAAAGACGCGTCTCCGCGCGGGCTAGCGAGCTATGTAGTTACTAGAAATATATGCGATACAAAAAATTTGAGTTTTGGTCAAAAAACTGGTTTTTTGACTGAAAAATGTGAAAAAACCTGGAATAAACACTACCAAACAGGACTCGGGGTGGCTGAGCGCGCACCGGAATACAGGTAAGGCAGGTAGGTATCTATTAAAACTACTATTAACGATGGTTCGGATAAGAATTTTGAGATAAAATTAGTTTTTGAAAATTCCTTCAAAAAATCTCACAAAAATTGCTAAGTCGATATACGAAAATATTTTTTTCGCGTTTTTGTCAATTTTTATTAGTCAAACAGTTGTACGGAACCTATTTAATATTGATTTGGCTGAAAACAGCTTCAAAATGCGTCACCTGGATGCAAAGTTATAACGATTTGATAAAATTATTGTCTAGCTAAGGTGGATTTCGTATATATATGATTTTACTTGTTATGGAATTTTTTGAAGTTCTATATTCGCCAGACGCACGTGCGAGGTGTCAAAAGACGCGTCTCCGCGCGGGCTAGCGAGCTATGTAGTTACTAGAAATATATGCGATACAAAAAATTTGAGTTTTGGTCAAAAAACTGGTTTTTTGACTGAAAAATGTGAAAAAACCTGGAATAAACACTACCAAACAGGACTCGGGGTGGCTGAGCGCGCACCGGAATACAGGTAAGGCAGGTAGGTATCTATTAAAACTACTATTAACGATGGTTCGGATAAGAATTTTGAGATAAAATTAGTTTTTGAAAATTCCTTCAAAAAATCTCACAAAAATTGCTAAGTCGATATACGAAAATATTTTTTTCGCGTTTTTGTCAATTTTTATTAGTCAAACAGTTGTACGGAACCTATTTAATATTGATTTGGCTGAAAACAGCTTCAAAATGCGTCACCTGGATGCAAAGTTATAACGATTTGATAAAATTATTGTCTAGCTAAGGTGGATTTCGTATATATATGATTTTACTTGTTATGGAATTTTTTGAAGTTCTATATTCGCCAGACGCACGTGCGAGGTGTCAAAAGACGCGTCTCCGCGCGGGCTAGCGAGCTATGTAGTTACTAGAAATATATGCGATACAAAAAATTTGAGTTTTGGTCAAAAAACTGGTTTTTTGACTGAAAAATGTGAAAAAACCTGGAATAAACACTACCAAACAGGACTCGGGGTGGCTGAGCGCGCACCGGAATACAGGTAAGGCAGGTAGGTATCTATTAAAACTACTATTAACGATGGTTCGGATAAGAATTTTGAGATAAAATTAGTTTTTGAAAATTCCTTCAAAAAATCTCACAAAAATTGCTAAGTCGATATACGAAAATATTTTTTTCGCGTTTTTGTCAATTTTTATTAGTCAAACAGTTGTACGGAACCTATTTAATATTGATTTGGCTGAAAACAGCTTCAAAATGCGTCACCTGGATGCAAAGTTATAACGATTTGATAAAATTATTGTCTAGCTAAGGTGGATTTCGTATATATATGATTTTACTTGTTATGGAATTTTTTGAAGTTCTATATTCGCCAGACGCACGTGCGAGGTGTCAAAAGACGCGTCTCCGCGCGGGCTAGCGAGCTATGTAGTTACTAGAAATATATGCGATACAAAAAATTTGAGTTTTGGTCAAAAAACTGGTTTTTTGACTGAAAAATGTGAAAAAACCTGGAATAAACACTACCAAACAGGACTCGGGGTGGCTGAGCGCGCACCGGAATACAGGTAAGGCAGGTAGGTATCTATTAAAACTACTATTAACGATGGTTCGGATAAGAATTTTGAGATAAAATTAGTTTTTGAAAATTCCTTCAAAAAATCTCACAAAAATTGCTAAGTCGATATACGAAAATATTTTTTTCGCGTTTTTGTCAATTTTTATTAGTCAAACAGTTGTACGGAACCTATTTAATATTGATTTGGCTGAAAACAGCTTCAAAATGCGTCACCTGGATGCAAAGTTATAACGATTTGATAAAATTATTGTCTAGCTAAGGTGGATTTCGTATATATATGATTTTACTTGTTATGGAATTTTTTGAAGTTCTATATTCGCCAGACGCACGTGCGAGGTGTCAAAAGACGCGTCTCCGCGCGGGCTAGCGAGCTATGTAGTTACTAGAAATATATGCGATACAAAAAATTTGAGTTTTGGTCAAAAAACTGGTTTTTTGACTGAAAAATGTGAAAAAACCTGGAATAAACACTACCAAACAGGACTCGGGGTGGCTGAGCGCGCACCGGAATACAGGTAAGGCAGGTAGGTATCTATTAAAACTACTATTAACGATGGTTCGGATAAGAATTTTGAGATAAAATTAGTTTTTGAAAATTCCTTCAAAAAATCTCACAAAAATTGCTAAGTCGATATACGAAAATATTTTTTTCGCGTTTTTGTCAATTTTTATTAGTCAAACAGTTGTACGGAACCTATTTAATATTGATTTGGCTGAAAACAGCTTCAAAATGCGTCACCTGGATGCAAAGTTATAACGATTTGATAAAATTATTGTCTAGCTAAGGTGGATTTCGTATATATATGATTTTACTTGTTATGGAATTTTTTGAAGTTCTATATTCGCCAGACGCACGTGCGAGGTGTCAAAAGACGCGTCTCCGCGCGGGCTAGCGAGCTATGTAGTTACTAGAAATATATGCGATACAAAAAATTTGAGTTTTGGTCAAAAAACTGGTTTTTTGACTGAAAAATGTGAAAAAACCTGGAATAAACACTACCAAACAGGACTCGGGGTGGCTGAGCGCGCACCGGAATACAGGTAAGGCAGGTAGGTATCTATTAAAACTACTATTAACGATGGTTCGGATAAGAATTTTGAGATAAAATTAGTTTTTGAAAATTCCTTCAAAAAATCTCACAAAAATTGCTAAGTCGATATACGAAAATATTTTTTTCGCGTTTTTGTCAATTTTTATTAGTCAAACAGTTGTACGGAACCTATTTAATATTGATTTGGCTGAAAACAGCTTCAAAATGCGTCACCTGGATGCAAAGTTATAACGATTTGATAAAATTATTGTCTAGCTAAGGTGGATTTCGTATATATATGATTTTACTTGTTATGGAATTTTTTGAAGTTCTATATTCGCCAGACGCACGTGCGAGGTGTCAAAAGACGCGTCTCCGCGCGGGCTAGCGAGCTATGTAGTTACTAGAAATATATGCGATACAAAAAATTTGAGTTTTGGTCAAAAAACTGGTTTTTTGACTGAAAAATGTGAAAAAACCTGGAATAAACACTACCAAACAGGACTCGGGGTGGCTGAGCGCGCACCGGAATACAGGTAAGGCAGGTAGGTATCTATTAAAACTACTATTAACGATGGTTCGGATAAGAATTTTGAGATAAAATTAGTTTTTGAAAATTCCTTCAAAAAATCTCACAAAAATTGCTAAGTCGATATACGAAAATATTTTTTTCGCGTTTTTGTCAATTTTTATTAGTCAAACAGTTGTACGGAACCTATTTAATATTGATTTGGCTGAAAACAGCTTCAAAATGCGTCACCTGGATGCAAAGTTATAACGATTTGATAAAATTATTGTCTAGCTAAGGTGGATTTCGTATATATATGATTTTACTTGTTATGGAATTTTTTGAAGTTCTATATTCGCCAGACGCACGTGCGAGGTGTCAAAAGACGCGTCTCCGCGCGGGCTAGCGAGCTATGTAGTTACTAGAAATATATGCGATACAAAAAATTTGAGTTTTGGTCAAAAAACTGGTTTTTTGACTGAAAAATGTGAAAAAACCTGGAATAAACACTACCAAACAGGACTCGGGGTGGCTGAGCGCGCACCGGAATACAGGTAAGGCAGGTAGGTATCTATTAAAACTACTATTAACGATGGTTCGGATAAGAATTTTGAGATAAAATTAGTTTTTGAAAATTCCTTCAAAAAATCTCACAAAAATTGCTAAGTCGATATACGAAAATATTTTTTTCGCGTTTTTGTCAATTTTTATTAGTCAAACAGTTGTACGGAACCTATTTAATATTGATTTGGCTGAAAACAGCTTCAAAATGCGTCACCTGGATGCAAAGTTATAACGATTTGATAAAATTATTGTCTAGCTAAGGTGGATTTCGTATATATATGATTTTACTTGTTATGGAATTTTTTGAAGTTCTATATTCGCCAGACGCACGTGCGAGGTGTCAAAAGACGCGTCTCCGCGCGGGCTAGCGAGCTATGTAGTTACTAGAAATATATGCGATACAAAAAATTTGAGTTTTGGTCAAAAAACTGGTTTTTTGACTGAAAAATGTGAAAAAACCTGGAATAAACACTACCAAACAGGACTCGGGGTGGCTGAGCGCGCACCGGAATACAGGTAAGGCAGGTAGGTATCTATTAAAACTACTATTAACGATGGTTCGGATAAGAATTTTGAGATAAAATTAGTTTTTGAAAATTCCTTCAAAAAATCTCACAAAAATTGCTAAGTCGATATACGAAAATATTTTTTTCGCGTTTTTGTCAATTTTTATTAGTCAAACAGTTGTACGGAACCTATTTAATATTGATTTGGCTGAAAACAGCTTCAAAATGCGTCACCTGGATGCAAAGTTATAACGATTTGATAAAATTATTGTCTAGCTAAGGTGGATTTCGTATATATATGATTTTACTTGTTATGGAATTTTTTGAAGTTCTATATTCGCCAGACGCACGTGCGAGGTGTCAAAAGACGCGTCTCCGCGCGGGCTAGCGAGCTATGTAGTTACTAGAAATATATGCGATACAAAAAATTTGAGTTTTGGTCAAAAAACTGGTTTTTTGACTGAAAAATGTGAAAAAACCTGGAATAAACACTACCAAACAGGACTCGGGGTGGCTGAGCGCGCACCGGAATACAGGTAAGGCAGGTAGGTATCTATTAAAACTACTATTAACGATGGTTCGGATAAGAATTTTGAGATAAAATTAGTTTTTGAAAATTCCTTCAAAAAATCTCACAAAAATTGCTAAGTCGATATACGAAAATATTTTTTTCGCGTTTTTGTCAATTTTTATTAGTCAAACAGTTGTACGGAACCTATTTAATATTGATTTGGCTGAAAACAGCTTCAAAATGCGTCACCTGGATGCAAAGTTATAACGATTTGATAAAATTATTGTCTAGCTAAGGTGGATTTCGTATATATATGATTTTACTTGTTATGGAATTTTTTGAAGTTCTATATTCGCCAGACGCACGTGCGAGGTGTCAAAAGACGCGTCTCCGCGCGGGCTAGCGAGCTATGTAGTTACTAGAAATATATGCGATACAAAAAATTTGAGTTTTGGTCAAAAAACTGGTTTTTTGACTGAAAAATGTGAAAAAACCTGGAATAAACACTACCAAACAGGACTCGGGGTGGCTGAGCGCGCACCGGAATACAGGTAAGGCAGGTAGGTATCTATTAAAACTACTATTAACGATGGTTCGGATAAGAATTTTGAGATAAAATTAGTTTTTGAAAATTCCTTCAAAAAATCTCACAAAAATTGCTAAGTCGATATACGAAAATATTTTTTTCGCGTTTTTGTCAATTTTTATTAGTCAAACAGTTGTACGGAACCTATTTAATATTGATTTGGCTGAAAACAGCTTCAAAATGCGTCACCTGGATGCAAAGTTATAACGATTTGATAAAATTATTGTCTAGCTAAGGTGGATTTCGTATATATATGATTTTACTTGTTATGGAATTTTTTGAAGTTCTATATTCGCCAGACGCACGTGCGAGGTGTCAAAAGACGCGTCTCCGCGCGGGCTAGCGAGCTATGTAGTTACTAGAAATATATGCGATACAAAAAATTTGAGTTTTGGTCAAAAAACTGGTTTTTTGACTGAAAAATGTGAAAAAACCTGGAATAAACACTACCAAACAGGACTCGGGGTGGCTGAGCGCGCACCGGAATACAGGTAAGGCAGGTAGGTATCTATTAAAACTACTATTAACGATGGTTCGGATAAGAATTTTGAGATAAAATTAGTTTTTGAAAATTCCTTCAAAAAATCTCACAAAAATTGCTAAGTCGATATACGAAAATATTTTTTTCGCGTTTTTGTCAATTTTTATTAGTCAAACAGTTGTACGGAACCTATTTAATATTGATTTGGCTGAAAACAGCTTCAAAATGCGTCACCTGGATGCAAAGTTATAACGATTTGATAAAATTATTGTCTAGCTAAGGTGGATTTCGTATATATATGATTTTACTTGTTATGGAATTTTTTGAAGTTCTATATTCGCCAGACGCACGTGCGAGGTGTCAAAAGACGCGTCTCCGCGCGGGCTAGCGAGCTATGTAGTTACTAGAAATATATGCGATACAAAAAATTTGAGTTTTGGTCAAAAAACTGGTTTTTTGACTGAAAAATGTGAAAAAACCTGGAATAAACACTACCAAACAGGACTCGGGGTGGCTGAGCGCGCACCGGAATACAGGTAAGGCAGGTAGGTATCTATTAAAACTACTATTAACGATGGTTCGGATAAGAATTTTGAGATAAAATTAGTTTTTGAAAATTCCTTCAAAAAATCTCACAAAAATTGCTAAGTCGATATACGAAAATATTTTTTTCGCGTTTTTGTCAATTTTTATTAGTCAAACAGTTGTACGGAACCTATTTAATATTGATTTGGCTGAAAACAGCTTCAAAATGCGTCACCTGGATGCAAAGTTATAACGATTTGATAAAATTATTGTCTAGCTAAGGTGGATTTCGTATATATATGATTTTACTTGTTATGGAATTTTTTGAAGTTCTATATTCGCCAGACGCACGTGCGAGGTGTCAAAAGACGCGTCTCCGCGCGGGCTAGCGAGCTATGTAGTTACTAGAAATATATGCGATACAAAAAATTTGAGTTTTGGTCAAAAAACTGGTTTTTTGACTGAAAAATGTGAAAAAACCTGGAATAAACACTACCAAACAGGACTCGGGGTGGCTGAGCGCGCACCGGAATACAGGTAAGGCAGGTAGGTATCTATTAAAACTACTATTAACGATGGTTCGGATAAGAATTTTGAGATAAAATTAGTTTTTGAAAATTCCTTCAAAAAATCTCACAAAAATTGCTAAGTCGATATACGAAAATATTTTTTTCGCGTTTTTGTCAATTTTTATTAGTCAAACAGTTGTACGGAACCTATTTAATATTGATTTGGCTGAAAACAGCTTCAAAATGCGTCACCTGGATGCAAAGTTATAACGATTTGATAAAATTATTGTCTAGCTAAGGTGGATTTCGTATATATATGATTTTACTTGTTATGGAATTTTTTGAAGTTCTATATTCGCCAGACGCACGTGCGAGGTGTCAAAAGACGCGTCTCCGCGCGGGCTAGCGAGCTATGTAGTTACTAGAAATATATGCGATACAAAAAATTTGAGTTTTGGTCAAAAAACTGGTTTTTTGACTGAAAAATGTGAAAAAACCTGGAATAAACACTACCAAACAGGACTCGGGGTGGCTGAGCGCGCACCGGAATACAGGTAAGGCAGGTAGGTATCTATTAAAACTACTATTAACGATGGTTCGGATAAGAATTTTGAGATAAAATTAGTTTTTGAAAATTCCTTCAAAAAATCTCACAAAAATTGCTAAGTCGATATACGAAAATATTTTTTTCGCGTTTTTGTCAATTTTTATTAGTCAAACAGTTGTACGGAACCTATTTAATATTGATTTGGCTGAAAACAGCTTCAAAATGCGTCACCTGGATGCAAAGTTATAACGATTTGATAAAATTATTGTCTAGCTAAGGTGGATTTCGTATATATATGATTTTACTTGTTATGGAATTTTTTGAAGTTCTATATTCGCCAGACGCACGTGCGAGGTGTCAAAAGACGCGTCTCCGCGCGGGCTAGCGAGCTATGTAGTTACTAGAAATATATGCGATACAAAAAATTTGAGTTTTGGTCAAAAAACTGGTTTTTTGACTGAAAAATGTGAAAAAACCTGGAATAAACACTACCAAACAGGACTCGGGGTGGCTGAGCGCGCACCGGAATACAGGTAAGGCAGGTAGGTATCTATTAAAACTACTATTAACGATGGTTCGGATAAGAATTTTGAGATAAAATTAGTTTTTGAAAATTCCTTCAAAAAATCTCACAAAAATTGCTAAGTCGATATACGAAAATATTTTTTTCGCGTTTTTGTCAATTTTTATTAGTCAAACAGTTGTACGGAACCTATTTAATATTGATTTGGCTGAAAACAGCTTCAAAATGCGTCACCTGGATGCAAAGTTATAACGATTTGATAAAATTATTGTCTAGCTAAGGTGGATTTCGTATATATATGATTTTACTTGTTATGGAATTTTTTGAAGTTCTATATTCGCCAGACGCACGTGCGAGGTGTCAAAAGACGCGTCTCCGCGCGGGCTAGCGAGCTATGTAGTTACTAGAAATATATGCGATACAAAAAATTTGAGTTTTGGTCAAAAAACTGGTTTTTTGACTGAAAAATGTGAAAAAACCTGGAATAAACACTACCAAACAGGACTCGGGGTGGCTGAGCGCGCACCGGAATACAGGTAAGGCAGGTAGGTATCTATTAAAACTACTATTAACGATGGTTCGGATAAGAATTTTGAGATAAAATTAGTTTTTGAAAATTCCTTCAAAAAATCTCACAAAAATTGCTAAGTCGATATACGAAAATATTTTTTTCGCGTTTTTGTCAATTTTTATTAGTCAAACAGTTGTACGGAACCTATTTAATATTGATTTGGCTGAAAACAGCTTCAAAATGCGTCACCTGGATGCAAAGTTATAACGATTTGATAAAATTATTGTCTAGCTAAGGTGGATTTCGTATATATATGATTTTACTTGTTATGGAATTTTTTGAAGTTCTATATTCGCCAGACGCACGTGCGAGGTGTCAAAAGACGCGTCTCCGCGCGGGCTAGCGAGCTATGTAGTTACTAGAAATATATGCGATACAAAAAATTTGAGTTTTGGTCAAAAAACTGGTTTTTTGACTGAAAAATGTGAAAAAACCTGGAATAAACACTACCAAACAGGACTCGGGGTGGCTGAGCGCGCACCGGAATACAGGTAAGGCAGGTAGGTATCTATTAAAACTACTATTAACGATGGTTCGGATAAGAATTTTGAGATAAAATTAGTTTTTGAAAATTCCTTCAAAAAATCTCACAAAAATTGCTAAGTCGATATACGAAAATATTTTTTTCGCGTTTTTGTCAATTTTTATTAGTCAAACAGTTGTACGGAACCTATTTAATATTGATTTGGCTGAAAACAGCTTCAAAATGCGTCACCTGGATGCAAAGTTATAACGATTTGATAAAATTATTGTCTAGCTAAGGTGGATTTCGTATATATATGATTTTACTTGTTATGGAATTTTTTGAAGTTCTATATTCGCCAGACGCACGTGCGAGGTGTCAAAAGACGCGTCTCCGCGCGGGCTAGCGAGCTATGTAGTTACTAGAAATATATGCGATACAAAAAATTTGAGTTTTGGTCAAAAAACTGGTTTTTTGACTGAAAAATGTGAAAAAACCTGGAATAAACACTACCAAACAGGACTCGGGGTGGCTGAGCGCGCACCGGAATACAGGTAAGGCAGGTAGGTATCTATTAAAACTACTATTAACGATGGTTCGGATAAGAATTTTGAGATAAAATTAGTTTTTGAAAATTCCTTCAAAAAATCTCACAAAAATTGCTAAGTCGATATACGAAAATATTTTTTTCGCGTTTTTGTCAATTTTTATTAGTCAAACAGTTGTACGGAACCTATTTAATATTGATTTGGCTGAAAACAGCTTCAAAATGCGTCACCTGGATGCAAAGTTATAACGATTTGATAAAATTATTGTCTAGCTAAGGTGGATTTCGTATATATATGATTTTACTTGTTATGGAATTTTTTGAAGTTCTATATTCGCCAGACGCACGTGCGAGGTGTCAAAAGACGCGTCTCCGCGCGGGCTAGCGAGCTATGTAGTTACTAGAAATATATGCGATACAAAAAATTTGAGTTTTGGTCAAAAAACTGGTTTTTTGACTGAAAAATGTGAAAAAACCTGGAATAAACACTACCAAACAGGACTCGGGGTGGCTGAGCGCGCACCGGAATACAGGTAAGGCAGGTAGGTATCTATTAAAACTACTATTAACGATGGTTCGGATAAGAATTTTGAGATAAAATTAGTTTTTGAAAATTCCTTCAAAAAATCTCACAAAAATTGCTAAGTCGATATACGAAAATATTTTTTTCGCGTTTTTGTCAATTTTTATTAGTCAAACAGTTGTACGGAACCTATTTAATATTGATTTGGCTGAAAACAGCTTCAAAATGCGTCACCTGGATGCAAAGTTATAACGATTTGATAAAATTATTGTCTAGCTAAGGTGGATTTCGTATATATATGATTTTACTTGTTATGGAATTTTTTGAAGTTCTATATTCGCCAGACGCACGTGCGAGGTGTCAAAAGACGCGTCTCCGCGCGGGCTAGCGAGCTATGTAGTTACTAGAAATATATGCGATACAAAAAATTTGAGTTTTGGTCAAAAAACTGGTTTTTTGACTGAAAAATGTGAAAAAACCTGGAATAAACACTACCAAACAGGACTCGGGGTGGCTGAGCGCGCACCGGAATACAGGTAAGGCAGGTAGGTATCTATTAAAACTACTATTAACGATGGTTCGGATAAGAATTTTGAGATAAAATTAGTTTTTGAAAATTCCTTCAAAAAATCTCACAAAAATTGCTAAGTCGATATACGAAAATATTTTTTTCGCGTTTTTGTCAATTTTTATTAGTCAAACAGTTGTACGGAACCTATTTAATATTGATTTGGCTGAAAACAGCTTCAAAATGCGTCACCTGGATGCAAAGTTATAACGATTTGATAAAATTATTGTCTAGCTAAGGTGGATTTCGTATATATATGATTTTACTTGTTATGGAATTTTTTGAAGTTCTATATTCGCCAGACGCACGTGCGAGGTGTCAAAAGACGCGTCTCCGCGCGGGCTAGCGAGCTATGTAGTTACTAGAAATATATGCGATACAAAAAATTTGAGTTTTGGTCAAAAAACTGGTTTTTTGACTGAAAAATGTGAAAAAACCTGGAATAAACACTACCAAACAGGACTCGGGGTGGCTGAGCGCGCACCGGAATACAGGTAAGGCAGGTAGGTATCTATTAAAACTACTATTAACGATGGTTCGGATAAGAATTTTGAGATAAAATTAGTTTTTGAAAATTCCTTCAAAAAATCTCACAAAAATTGCTAAGTCGATATACGAAAATATTTTTTTCGCGTTTTTGTCAATTTTTATTAGTCAAACAGTTGTACGGAACCTATTTAATATTGATTTGGCTGAAAACAGCTTCAAAATGCGTCACCTGGATGCAAAGTTATAACGATTTGATAAAATTATTGTCTAGCTAAGGTGGATTTCGTATATATATGATTTTACTTGTTATGGAATTTTTTGAAGTTCTATATTCGCCAGACGCACGTGCGAGGTGTCAAAAGACGCGTCTCCGCGCGGGCTAGCGAGCTATGTAGTTACTAGAAATATATGCGATACAAAAAATTTGAGTTTTGGTCAAAAAACTGGTTTTTTGACTGAAAAATGTGAAAAAACCTGGAATAAACACTACCAAACAGGACTCGGGGTGGCTGAGCGCGCACCGGAATACAGGTAAGGCAGGTAGGTATCTATTAAAACTACTATTAACGATGGTTCGGATAAGAATTTTGAGATAAAATTAGTTTTTGAAAATTCCTTCAAAAAATCTCACAAAAATTGCTAAGTCGATATACGAAAATATTTTTTTCGCGTTTTTGTCAATTTTTATTAGTCAAACAGTTGTACGGAACCTATTTAATATTGATTTGGCTGAAAACAGCTTCAAAATGCGTCACCTGGATGCAAAGTTATAACGATTTGATAAAATTATTGTCTAGCTAAAACCCACCGTGTTCCTTCAGATGCCTGTGTGCCAGGGCCACGATATCCCTTTCGGACAGGCTCGTAACCCTGGCAGGCATTGGCCCTTTCGGACCCCGTCAATTGGTGCTGACGTCTCTTTGAGGCGCGCGTGGAACACAACGCGCCGTCGACCCGGGCTTGGTCCTTATCGGACGGTGAGCTACCCATCGCTCACCGTCCGCAAGCCCGCGCCTACGGTGGCCGGGAATCGGCCTGCGATTCCCGACGCCGGGGGCGTCTCCTGCGGCGACTAAGGGCGCGAGGGCGTTGACTTTGCCTTACCCTCACGCGTTCCGCCTCCTCCTTCGCAAGCATCACTGTTTCGCAGAAGGAGGTGACGGCCTCCCATGCACTCTCGCTCCGAACCATGGCCTGAACCAGGGCTGGACGCGAGAGATCGCCGCCGCCGATCGCTGCCGTGAGGACACGGCGGTGCTCCGCCCAAGCAGGGCAGACCTCCACCGTATGCTCCACCGTGTCCTCCGGGCGATCCACACAGTGGTGACACCCGGGCGTTTCCTCCCGCTTAATCCTAAACAGGAACCTCCCGAAACATCCATGTCCGGTGAGGACCTGCGTCAGACGGAAGGTGAGGACGCCGTGGCGCCTCTCTAGCCACTCCTCAAAGAGGGGACTTATCGCCACAATTGTGGCGTGCCCAGCGCTGGGTTGCGACAATCGCACTCTCCATGTCGCCATGAGATCGCGCCGGAGCTCCGTCCGCTGTGCCGCGATTTCCTGCGGCAGCGGAGTTATGCCCCGGAGTTTCGCCTCTTCGCGCCACACCCAAATGTGCGCGAGGACTTTCGCCTCCAGATCCCATGGCGGCAGTCCGGCAAGGAGGCTCGCCGCCTCACGGGAGACCGTGCGGTAACCCCGTACCATCCTGATGGCCATGACCCTTTGGGACGCGTTCAACCGCTGCGCTGGTCGCAGCCTCAGAGAACGCGCCCACACCGGTGCCCCGTAAAGGGCCATGGACCGCACGATCCCCGCGTAGAGCCTCCGGCAGGAGGCGTTTGGACCCCCCAGATTGGGCAGGAGCCGCTTCAAGGCAGCCCCGGCCCGCTCCAGTCTGGGAGCCAAACGTCGGAAGTGCTCGACGAAGTTCCACCGGCTGTCGAGGACGAGTCCCAGGTACTTCATCGTCGACTCGACGCCGATGTGAACCCCTCCCGCCGTTATCTGGGAACCCGACAGTGGCGCGTTCCGAGGACCATAAAAACACATGGCCTCGGACTTGTGCAATGCCACCTCGAGTCCCAATTGCCGGATCCTATCGACGATTGTCGCAACCCCACGTGCCGCCAGTTCGGCCGCCGCCTGATGCGAACTCCCTTGTGCCAGGACTAGCGTGTCGTCAGCGTAGCAGACTACGCTGACGCCACTAGGGAGGTCGGCGCGCAGCACCCAGTCGTACCCGATGTCCCACAGATGCGGCCCCAGGACCGATCCCTGTGGGACACCGCACGACATCTCTCGCCGGTTCCACTCTCCTTGGTGACCGGGGTAGATGACGGCCCTGTCCGTCAGATATGCCTCGACTACGCGACAGAGGTAGGTCGGCATCCGGTGATATCGGAGTGCCTCCCTGATGCAACTCCAGGGCAGGGTATTGAAGGCATTGGCGATGTCAAGAGACACCGCCAAGACGACCCCACCCCGGGCCACAGCATCCCCCGTCGTGAGGGCTCGAACGCGCATGATGGCGTCCACCGTAGAGCGACCCTTGCGGAAACCAAACTGGCTCTCCGCCAAATCCGGCCCCACCCGTACCAGCCGCCCGACAAGGCGGTCTGCAATAACTCTTTCAAAGAGCTTGCCCACCTCGTCGAGCAGCACGATGGGCCGGTAAGCGGACGGAGAGTCCGCTGGGCGCCCCGGCTTCTTAATGAGGACCAGTTTCCCCGTCTTCCAACGAAGTGGGAACTGGCCCCTCTCCAAGCATGCGCTTAGGAGCCCTCTTAGTCGAGGCCCGAGAGCCTCCAAAGCCAGAACCCAGGCTTTTCCAGGCAAGCCGTCGGGTCCTGGGGCGGTATTCTTGGCATTCAGCCTACGTACCGCCACTCTCAGGTCTACCTCGGTCACCTCCGAAGAATCGTCGTCGTCGTCGTTGGCGGTGTGGTCCGCATCGGGCACCGCAGGAGGCGGAGCCATGGGCGGGGGAGTATGTTCCCCTCGTGAAGGGAACAGAGCGCTCACCACGTCCTCCACGAGCTGGGGCCGGAGACTCTGCGTCAGTGGGGGAGCCCATGGGCGGAGTTTATCCCGCACCCCTTTGTAGGGGCGTCCCCACGGGTCTCCGTTGAGAGTCTCCAGCGACTCCTCGCGGGCCAGTCCTCTGGCCCGCTGGATCTCCGCTCGGAGGGCGTTCTTAGCCTCTCTGTACCCCTCGTACAGCTCCGCCTGAATGGCTTCCGTATCTGGAGGGCGGATACGGAGCCTGCGGTGCCTGGAATACCGGCGCCGCGCAGCAACACACGCCTCGCGTAACGCGGTCAGCTCGCGCGACCACCAGTACACCTGGCGCCGGGCACGTCCGGGCTGGACCCGGGGCATTGCCACGTCACAAATTTTGGACATGGCCTCCCGGAACCACTCCGCCTCGTCGTTGATGTTGGCAGGCCTGTCCGATGATGACACCCAGGCCTGCACGATCGAGGCTTCCAGGAGGAGCTCCCGGTCCAGCTGCTTCAGCGCCCACCGCGGACCACTCGGGGCCTGTCGGACCGGCGCGCTCAAGGTCGGGGCGGAGACGTCAAACCGTATGTACCGGTGATCGGAATAGGTCTCCACCCCCTCCATGACGTGCCAGTCGATGACACGCGGCGACAGAGCGGGGCTGGCGAACGAGATGTCCACCACTGATTCACCCCGCATCCGCACACACGTGGGGACAGAACCCCGGTTTAGGACGACCAGGCCAGTCTCCAGGGCCCAGTCCTCCACCATCCTGCCCCTCGTGTCCGTATACCGGGAACCCCAAGCCACGTTTTTGGCATTGAAGTCCCCGAGGACGAACACGGGGAGGGGATGGTACCCGACGACGACGACTCTCAGCTCCCCAAGGGAGTTGTGGAACTCGGCGAGAGTTCGGTTCGGGGAGAAGTAAACTCCTACCACGACAATCTCCCCGAACCGTGCTGCCACGCAACCCTGTCCCCTCTTGACGGCCTCGAGGGACGGGGTACCGGCGGCGGCTGACGAAATTAGGGTCACTGAGCCGCTCAGGTCCTCCACCCAGTCATCCCTGGGCGGGACAAAGTACGGCTCAGCGACCACGGCGATGTTAATCGACCACTGCGCCATGCTCTGGAGCAACAGATCCTGAGCGGCGGCGCAGTGGTTGATGTTCGCCTGGAGGAGGCGTAATGGGGCCATTTATTGGCAGTCCATTCGAGCTTCCTCCCGGGCCCCTTGAGATGGCCCTGCCGCGGTGTTAGCGGCGACGACTGCAGTAGAGGCGGCAACGGCGGCGGCTGCCGCGGTGACGACAGGGTTGGAGGGCTTGCCCCTTCCCCTGGGTTTGGGAGGGGGAGCGCAGGCCTTACCCCCAGCCCGGTGATCGGCCGGCTTGCCAGCCGCCGCACATGCAAAACAGTGCGGCGTGGCTTTACAAGAACCGGCTTTGTGACCGGGCTGACCACAGCGGAAGCAGTTGTCGCTGCGGTCCACCTCCGAGGTGCAGTGTGCTCCCACGTGGTGGCCCACGCGGCAGCGGAAGCACCTCAGGGGTCTGGGTTCCAGCAGTTTCACCTGCGCGGATACCCAGCCCACCCGGAGTCTTCGGCCCTCCCCGGCTATCTTTTGCGCCACCGACACGGGGCAGCTCACCGTTATGGCTTGCATGCCCGTGGTGTCAGGGCGGATGGAGCCTGCCCTCACCTGCTCGGCAGAGCACCCCCCAGTCTTAGCCACGGCGGCCACAACGTCCTCCGCCGTCACGCAGTCGTCCAGGCCCAGGATGCGTATGTCGGCGGACTTTGTGGGCCTGGACACTCGGACCTCCTCCGCATTGAGGGACGCCCTCAGTCTCTCGGCCAGGGCGTCAGCGGTCGGGCCGCTTGCCGTACCGGGGATTTCGAGCATCCGGGCTCCAGTCGCCGTGACTTTCATTCTGAGGCCCTCGGTGACGCCGATCTCCTCTAGGTTGACCGCCTTCCACGCCTTCGTTAGCACTTCGCGGTACGACACGCCCTTCTTTGCCGCTTCCGGCTGTAGCGTAATCACTACAGCTGCGGACTTCGGGGCGCGGAGCCTAGCCGCGACGCCACGCTTCTTGCGTTGCTGCCGCCTTTCCTTATTTTTAGCCGCCCTTGCTGCCTTGCCCGCCTTCCTGCTCTCCCCGGCTACCTGCCATTCGGCGTTGGCCGTAGAGGAGTTAGGAGGCGGGGGGGGCAGAGGCGACCGTCCCGCCACCACGGCTGGGGCCCTCGCCTTCTGCGCAGCCATCTGCGCAGCCGTCCCGCCCTTCTTGGGGTTGAGCGGCACCGCTTTCACCGGAGGCGCGGGTTTGGCCGCGGCGTTGGCCGCAGGCTTAGCCACAGGCTTAGCCGCAGGCTTAACCGCGGGCGTGGCCGAGGCAGCCACGGTGGCGGCAAAAGTGGCCGGCCTGCTCGCCGCTAGCGGTGGGCGCAGTACTATGCCCTCCAATACGGAGAACCGGTTGCTGAGTGCAGCCAGCTCCTGTCGCACCAGGGTCAGAACGCGGTCCTCCGCCTGCAAGGGCAGGACCTGCCCATGCTGCGCTCCCCCCTGGGGATTATTGTCTAGCTAAGGTGGATTTCGTATATATATGATTTTACTTGTTATGGAATTTTTTGAAGTTCTATATTCGCCAGACGCACGTGCGAGGTGTCAAAAGACGCGTCTCCGCGCGGGCTAGCGAGCTATGTAGTTACTAGAAATATATGCGATACAAAAAATTTGAGTTTTGGTCAAAAAACTGGTTTTTTGACTGAAAAATGTGAAAAAACCTGGAATAAACACTACCAAACAGGACTCGGGGTGGCTGAGCGCGCACCGGAATACAGGTAAGGCAGGTAGGTATCTATTAAAACTACTATTAACGATGGTTCGGATAAGAATTTTGAGATAAAATTAGTTTTTGAAAATTCCTTCAAAAAATCTCACAAAAATTGCTAAGTCGATATACGAAAATATTTTTTTCGCGTTTTTGTCAATTTTTATTAGTCAAACAGTTGTACGGAACCTATTTAATATTGATTTGGCTGAAAACAGCTTCAAAATGCGTCACCTGGATGCAAAGTTATAACGATTTGATAAAATTATTGTCTAGCTAAGGTGGATTTCGTATATATATGATTTTACTTGTTATGGAATTTTTTGAAGTTCTATATTCGCCAGACGCACGTGCGAGGTGTCAAAAGACGCGTCTCCGCGCGGGCTAGCGAGCTATGTAGTTACTAGAAATATATGCGATACAAAAAATTTGAGTTTTGGTCAAAAAACTGGTTTTTTGACTGAAAAATGTGAAAAAACCTGGAATAAACACTACCAAACAGGACTCGGGGTGGCTGAGCGCGCACCGGAATACAGGTAAGGCAGGTAGGTATCTATTAAAACTACTATTAACGATGGTTCGGATAAGAATTTTGAGATAAAATTAGTTTTTGAAAATTCCTTCAAAAAATCTCACAAAAATTGCTAAGTCGATATACGAAAATATTTTTTTCGCGTTTTTGTCAATTTTTATTAGTCAAACAGTTGTACGGAACCTATTTAATATTGATTTGGCTGAAAACAGCTTCAAAATGCGTCACCTGGATGCAAAGTTATAACGATTTGATAAAATTATTGTCTAGCTAAGGTGGATTTCGTATATATATGATTTTACTTGTTATGGAATTTTTTGAAGTTCTATATTCGCCAGACGCACGTGCGAGGTGTCAAAAGACGCGTCTCCGCGCGGGCTAGCGAGCTATGTAGTTACTAGAAATATATGCGATACAAAAAATTTGAGTTTTGGTCAAAAAACTGGTTTTTTGACTGAAAAATGTGAAAAAACCTGGAATAAACACTACCAAACAGGACTCGGGGTGGCTGAGCGCGCACCGGAATACAGGTAAGGCAGGTAGGTATCTATTAAAACTACTATTAACGATGGTTCGGATAAGAATTTTGAGATAAAATTAGTTTTTGAAAATTCCTTCAAAAAATCTCACAAAAATTGCTAAGTCGATATACGAAAATATTTTTTTCGCGTTTTTGTCAATTTTTATTAGTCAAACAGTTGTACGGAACCTATTTAATATTGATTTGGCTGAAAACAGCTTCAAAATGCGTCACCTGGATGCAAAGTTATAACGATTTGATAAAATTATTGTCTAGCTAAGGTGGATTTCGTATATATATGATTTTACTTGTTATGGAATTTTTTGAAGTTCTATATTCGCCAGACGCACGTGCGAGGTGTCAAAAGACGCGTCTCCGCGCGGGCTAGCGAGCTATGTAGTTACTAGAAATATATGCGATACAAAAAATTTGAGTTTTGGTCAAAAAACTGGTTTTTTGACTGAAAAATGTGAAAAAACCTGGAATAAACACTACCAAACAGGACTCGGGGTGGCTGAGCGCGCACCGGAATACAGGTAAGGCAGGTAGGTATCTATTAAAACTACTATTAACGATGGTTCGGATAAGAATTTTGAGATAAAATTAGTTTTTGAAAATTCCTTCAAAAAATCTCACAAAAATTGCTAAGTCGATATACGAAAATATTTTTTTCGCGTTTTTGTCAATTTTTATTAGTCAAACAGTTGTACGGAACCTATTTAATATTGATTTGGCTGAAAACAGCTTCAAAATGCGTCACCTGGATGCAAAGTTATAACGATTTGATAAAATTATTGTCTAGCTAAGGTGGATTTCGTATATATATGATTTTACTTGTTATGGAATTTTTTGAAGTTCTATATTCGCCAGACGCACGTGCGAGGTGTCAAAAGACGCGTCTCCGCGCGGGCTAGCGAGCTATGTAGTTACTAGAAATATATGCGATACAAAAAATTTGAGTTTTGGTCAAAAAACTGGTTTTTTGACTGAAAAATGTGAAAAAACCTGGAATAAACACTACCAAACAGGACTCGGGGTGGCTGAGCGCGCACCGGAATACAGGTAAGGCAGGTAGGTATCTATTAAAACTACTATTAACGATGGTTCGGATAAGAATTTTGAGATAAAATTAGTTTTTGAAAATTCCTTCAAAAAATCTCACAAAAATTGCTAAGTCGATATACGAAAATATTTTTTTCGCGTTTTTGTCAATTTTTATTAGTCAAACAGTTGTACGGAACCTATTTAATATTGATTTGGCTGAAAACAGCTTCAAAATGCGTCACCTGGATGCAAAGTTATAACGATTTGATAAAATTATTGTCTAGCTAAGGTGGATTTCGTATATATATGATTTTACTTGTTATGGAATTTTTTGAAGTTCTATATTCGCCAGACGCACGTGCGAGGTGTCAAAAGACGCGTCTCCGCGCGGGCTAGCGAGCTATGTAGTTACTAGAAATATATGCGATACAAAAAATTTGAGTTTTGGTCAAAAAACTGGTTTTTTGACTGAAAAATGTGAAAAAACCTGGAATAAACACTACCAAACAGGACTCGGGGTGGCTGAGCGCGCACCGGAATACAGGTAAGGCAGGTAGGTATCTATTAAAACTACTATTAACGATGGTTCGGATAAGAATTTTGAGATAAAATTAGTTTTTGAAAATTCCTTCAAAAAATCTCACAAAAATTGCTAAGTCGATATACGAAAATATTTTTTTCGCGTTTTTGTCAATTTTTATTAGTCAAACAGTTGTACGGAACCTATTTAATATTGATTTGGCTGAAAACAGCTTCAAAATGCGTCACCTGGATGCAAAGTTATAACGATTTGATAAAATTATTGTCTAGCTAAGGTGGATTTCGTATATATATGATTTTACTTGTTATGGAATTTTTTGAAGTTCTATATTCGCCAGACGCACGTGCGAGGTGTCAAAAGACGCGTCTCCGCGCGGGCTAGCGAGCTATGTAGTTACTAGAAATATATGCGATACAAAAAATTTGAGTTTTGGTCAAAAAACTGGTTTTTTGACTGAAAAATGTGAAAAAACCTGGAATAAACACTACCAAACAGGACTCGGGGTGGCTGAGCGCGCACCGGAATACAGGTAAGGCAGGTAGGTATCTATTAAAACTACTATTAACGATGGTTCGGATAAGAATTTTGAGATAAAATTAGTTTTTGAAAATTCCTTCAAAAAATCTCACAAAAATTGCTAAGTCGATATACGAAAATATTTTTTTCGCGTTTTTGTCAATTTTTATTAGTCAAACAGTTGTACGGAACCTATTTAATATTGATTTGGCTGAAAACAGCTTCAAAATGCGTCACCTGGATGCAAAGTTATAACGATTTGATAAAATTATTGTCTAGCTAAGGTGGATTTCGTATATATATGATTTTACTTGTTATGGAATTTTTTGAAGTTCTATATTCGCCAGACGCACGTGCGAGGTGTCAAAAGACGCGTCTCCGCGCGGGCTAGCGAGCTATGTAGTTACTAGAAATATATGCGATACAAAAAATTTGAGTTTTGGTCAAAAAACTGGTTTTTTGACTGAAAAATGTGAAAAAACCTGGAATAAACACTACCAAACAGGACTCGGGGTGGCTGAGCGCGCACCGGAATACAGGTAAGGCAGGTAGGTATCTATTAAAACTACTATTAACGATGGTTCGGATAAGAATTTTGAGATAAAATTAGTTTTTGAAAATTCCTTCAAAAAATCTCACAAAAATTGCTAAGTCGATATACGAAAATATTTTTTTCGCGTTTTTGTCAATTTTTATTAGTCAAACAGTTGTACGGAACCTATTTAATATTGATTTGGCTGAAAACAGCTTCAAAATGCGTCACCTGGATGCAAAGTTATAACGATTTGATAAAATTATTGTCTAGCTAAGGTGGATTTCGTATATATATGATTTTACTTGTTATGGAATTTTTTGAAGTTCTATATTCGCCAGACGCACGTGCGAGGTGTCAAAAGACGCGTCTCCGCGCGGGCTAGCGAGCTATGTAGTTACTAGAAATATATGCGATACAAAAAATTTGAGTTTTGGTCAAAAAACTGGTTTTTTGACTGAAAAATGTGAAAAAACCTGGAATAAACACTACCAAACAGGACTCGGGGTGGCTGAGCGCGCACCGGAATACAGGTAAGGCAGGTAGGTATCTATTAAAACTACTATTAACGATGGTTCGGATAAGAATTTTGAGATAAAATTAGTTTTTGAAAATTCCTTCAAAAAATCTCACAAAAATTGCTAAGTCGATATACGAAAATATTTTTTTCGCGTTTTTGTCAATTTTTATTAGTCAAACAGTTGTACGGAACCTATTTAATATTGATTTGGCTGAAAACAGCTTCAAAATGCGTCACCTGGATGCAAAGTTATAACGATTTGATAAAATTATTGTCTAGCTAAGGTGGATTTCGTATATATATGATTTTACTTGTTATGGAATTTTTTGAAGTTCTATATTCGCCAGACGCACGTGCGAGGTGTCAAAAGACGCGTCTCCGCGCGGGCTAGCGAGCTATGTAGTTACTAGAAATATATGCGATACAAAAAATTTGAGTTTTGGTCAAAAAACTGGTTTTTTGACTGAAAAATGTGAAAAAACCTGGAATAAACACTACCAAACAGGACTCGGGGTGGCTGAGCGCGCACCGGAATACAGGTAAGGCAGGTAGGTATCTATTAAAACTACTATTAACGATGGTTCGGATAAGAATTTTGAGATAAAATTAGTTTTTGAAAATTCCTTCAAAAAATCTCACAAAAATTGCTAAGTCGATATACGAAAATATTTTTTTCGCGTTTTTGTCAATTTTTATTAGTCAAACAGTTGTACGGAACCTATTTAATATTGATTTGGCTGAAAACAGCTTCAAAATGCGTCACCTGGATGCAAAGTTATAACGATTTGATAAAATTATTGTCTAGCTAAGGTGGATTTCGTATATATATGATTTTACTTGTTATGGAATTTTTTGAAGTTCTATATTCGCCAGACGCACGTGCGAGGTGTCAAAAGACGCGTCTCCGCGCGGGCTAGCGAGCTATGTAGTTACTAGAAATATATGCGATACAAAAAATTTGAGTTTTGGTCAAAAAACTGGTTTTTTGACTGAAAAATGTGAAAAAACCTGGAATAAACACTACCAAACAGGACTCGGGGTGGCTGAGCGCGCACCGGAATACAGGTAAGGCAGGTAGGTATCTATTAAAACTACTATTAACGATGGTTCGGATAAGAATTTTGAGATAAAATTAGTTTTTGAAAATTCCTTCAAAAAATCTCACAAAAATTGCTAAGTCGATATACGAAAATATTTTTTTCGCGTTTTTGTCAATTTTTATTAGTCAAACAGTTGTACGGAACCTATTTAATATTGATTTGGCTGAAAACAGCTTCAAAATGCGTCACCTGGATGCAAAGTTATAACGATTTGATAAAATTATTGTCTAGCTAAGGTGGATTTCGTATATATATGATTTTACTTGTTATGGAATTTTTTGAAGTTCTATATTCGCCAGACGCACGTGCGAGGTGTCAAAAGACGCGTCTCCGCGCGGGCTAGCGAGCTATGTAGTTACTAGAAATATATGCGATACAAAAAATTTGAGTTTTGGTCAAAAAACTGGTTTTTTGACTGAAAAATGTGAAAAAACCTGGAATAAACACTACCAAACAGGACTCGGGGTGGCTGAGCGCGCACCGGAATACAGGTAAGGCAGGTAGGTATCTATTAAAACTACTATTAACGATGGTTCGGATAAGAATTTTGAGATAAAATTAGTTTTTGAAAATTCCTTCAAAAAATCTCACAAAAATTGCTAAGTCGATATACGAAAATATTTTTTTCGCGTTTTTGTCAATTTTTATTAGTCAAACAGTTGTACGGAACCTATTTAATATTGATTTGGCTGAAAACAGCTTCAAAATGCGTCACCTGGATGCAAAGTTATAACGATTTGATAAAATTATTGTCTAGCTAAGGTGGATTTCGTATATATATGATTTTACTTGTTATGGAATTTTTTGAAGTTCTATATTCGCCAGACGCACGTGCGAGGTGTCAAAAGACGCGTCTCCGCGCGGGCTAGCGAGCTATGTAGTTACTAGAAATATATGCGATACAAAAAATTTGAGTTTTGGTCAAAAAACTGGTTTTTTGACTGAAAAATGTGAAAAAACCTGGAATAAACACTACCAAACAGGACTCGGGGTGGCTGAGCGCGCACCGGAATACAGGTAAGGCAGGTAGGTATCTATTAAAACTACTATTAACGATGGTTCGGATAAGAATTTTGAGATAAAATTAGTTTTTGAAAATTCCTTCAAAAAATCTCACAAAAATTGCTAAGTCGATATACGAAAATATTTTTTTCGCGTTTTTGTCAATTTTTATTAGTCAAACAGTTGTACGGAACCTATTTAATATTGATTTGGCTGAAAACAGCTTCAAAATGCGTCACCTGGATGCAAAGTTATAACGATTTGATAAAATTATTGTCTAGCTAAGGTGGATTTCGTATATATATGATTTTACTTGTTATGGAATTTTTTGAAGTTCTATATTCGCCAGACGCACGTGCGAGGTGTCAAAAGACGCGTCTCCGCGCGGGCTAGCGAGCTATGTAGTTACTAGAAATATATGCGATACAAAAAATTTGAGTTTTGGTCAAAAAACTGGTTTTTTGACTGAAAAATGTGAAAAAACCTGGAATAAACACTACCAAACAGGACTCGGGGTGGCTGAGCGCGCACCGGAATACAGGTAAGGCAGGTAGGTATCTATTAAAACTACTATTAACGATGGTTCGGATAAGAATTTTGAGATAAAATTAGTTTTTGAAAATTCCTTCAAAAAATCTCACAAAAATTGCTAAGTCGATATACGAAAATATTTTTTTCGCGTTTTTGTCAATTTTTATTAGTCAAACAGTTGTACGGAACCTATTTAATATTGATTTGGCTGAAAACAGCTTCAAAATGCGTCACCTGGATGCAAAGTTATAACGATTTGATAAAATTATTGTCTAGCTAAGGTGGATTTCGTATATATATGATTTTACTTGTTATGGAATTTTTTGAAGTTCTATATTCGCCAGACGCACGTGCGAGGTGTCAAAAGACGCGTCTCCGCGCGGGCTAGCGAGCTATGTAGTTACTAGAAATATATGCGATACAAAAAATTTGAGTTTTGGTCAAAAAACTGGTTTTTTGACTGAAAAATGTGAAAAAACCTGGAATAAACACTACCAAACAGGACTCGGGGTGGCTGAGCGCGCACCGGAATACAGGTAAGGCAGGTAGGTATCTATTAAAACTACTATTAACGATGGTTCGGATAAGAATTTTGAGATAAAATTAGTTTTTGAAAATTCCTTCAAAAAATCTCACAAAAATTGCTAAGTCGATATACGAAAATATTTTTTTCGCGTTTTTGTCAATTTTTATTAGTCAAACAGTTGTACGGAACCTATTTAATATTGATTTGGCTGAAAACAGCTTCAAAATGCGTCACCTGGATGCAAAGTTATAACGATTTGATAAAATTATTGTCTAGCTAAGGTGGATTTCGTATATATATGATTTTACTTGTTATGGAATTTTTTGAAGTTCTATATTCGCCAGACGCACGTGCGAGGTGTCAAAAGACGCGTCTCCGCGCGGGCTAGCGAGCTATGTAGTTACTAGAAATATATGCGATACAAAAAATTTGAGTTTTGGTCAAAAAACTGGTTTTTTGACTGAAAAATGTGAAAAAACCTGGAATAAACACTACCAAACAGGACTCGGGGTGGCTGAGCGCGCACCGGAATACAGGTAAGGCAGGTAGGTATCTATTAAAACTACTATTAACGATGGTTCGGATAAGAATTTTGAGATAAAATTAGTTTTTGAAAATTCCTTCAAAAAATCTCACAAAAATTGCTAAGTCGATATACGAAAATATTTTTTTCGCGTTTTTGTCAATTTTTATTAGTCAAACAGTTGTACGGAACCTATTTAATATTGATTTGGCTGAAAACAGCTTCAAAATGCGTCACCTGGATGCAAAGTTATAACGATTTGATAAAATTATTGTCTAGCTAAGGTGGATTTCGTATATATATGATT